>JARJEE010000008.1:10002500-14802500 GCA_030180105.1 Hyles lineata | reverse complement strand
CATAACCAGATCGCTCCGCATCCTTGCTTTGATCCCGCCTGAAGATGGTAGATCCGACGTTGGTGGTGATTTTTCAGGAGAAGAAAAGGACGAAACTCATATTTTGAAAATAACGTGATATTACGTCTTCTGATACTCCTTCGATTGTCATTTTTTTTTGCATTGGCCCAGCAAACGAGGAAACAGGTAACTTGATGGTGAGTAATCACTGCCGCCCATGAACGTCCACAACCGTTGGATCATAGATGTGTTGCCGGCCCAACAAATCGAAATGGGAAAACGGGGTGGGAAGAGGAAAGGGATGCCCAATACGGCAAACCGGCAATCTCACTCACCGGCTGAAATGCGACGGCAAAGATGTCGCTTCATGTCGATCTTCTGTGAGACAGCGGTACCACCCCGGACAGCCTGCTCATTCATGCTGAGTCTTGACTGACAGCGGTTATTACATTGAACTATATTGACTCGTCTCTTGAAAGATTAAATTCGTTTTCTGAAGACAATACTGCAATATTTTGACGTAAACAAACCTATCTTGGTCTGGAGTCAAAATTCAGAGGAAGAATATCTATCACCGCATATACCCCAAGAATGTATTACCCCATATACTTCCCTACTACCCCATATAATACTACCAGATACTGACATTCATTGTCATTATCTGGTAGTATTGTGTAGTTACTTCATCTCCGATTATTTCACAAAATGTTGAATCAGCCCCTACAAAATAGGCGACCTATTCACCAATTACATTAATGCCTTCGTGTTCTTCCAAGAAAGGAGATTTACCGTCTATTCCACCAATATTTCTTCTCTTCCTTCTGATCTTTTTTCTACACCGTCCAACTTAATTGTAAATTAATCCCGTCAGTCAATAAAAACCCCCACTAAAAGATTTAAACGAATGTTTGACACATCACTAAAGTCTATCCTGTCCATATTTAGGAAAAATATAGGATACCTTCAATGTGCTATTGTTTTCGAAGATAACGTTTAAGCAGAAATGTATCTAAATAAACCTTCTTTGAACTACGTTCTTAATTACTTCTCAGATTATATAATTAATGTCATTGTTCATAATTCTAATCAATACTCAGGACAAGAGACCGATCGTACTATTAATGTTAATAACGCAAAAATACGTGCCGTCATATTTAGATATCGTCATATTCTTCTACAACGAGATGTGGGTTCATTGCCGGAATAATAACTCTAAGAAGATACCAACAAGTTCATAGATTTCTACATTTTGCATAGATAATTCGCTCGTAGACACATAATCCATGTTTGAAAATCAGACCTTTTACCTTATTTTGCAATTAATATCAGTTAGGGCTTGGTATACCGAATAAGAGATAGTTTTTTTACAATTATCATAATAAATAATGATTTTTTGCTGTGTTAATATTTCCAACATAACGGTTTTAAGTTGCAAATGTATAGTATATTATACAAACAATCCGATATGTACAATTCTAAGCATAAGATTATGTATAGTATATTATACTATGGATATAAAAAAAAATAACGGGTGCATAATTTTTTTCCTATTTTTTTCTGACTCTAATAGAATATAATATAACGATTATTTAAGAAAAACATATAATTTAAAGAAAAATATATCTTGCCAAATTAAGGGTTAAGAACATATGTGCTATTTAACAGCTTCGTGAAACATGAGACCGCGGGTTCGACCCCTGCATCAAAACAAATATTTGTGGCGTCCACAGATATTTGTTTCGGGTCTGGGTGTCTGTAAGACCAAAAAGTTTCTCGTAGTTTCTGATATTCACGACACAACTCCCGTTCTTAGTGTGGGATCAAGACTATGTGACTGTTGGATGTATTTATTATCATATAGCAGAATAGTTATCTTATTTCACGATGAGCCGTCTGCCTGGTATTAATACTTTGAAGGAAATAGCCAGTTCTGGAGAATCATGTACTGTCCAATAGAAAAACTTATACCATACCAATGATATTAAGTATTAACATATCTTCTTATGTATGTCACTCCATTATGAATGCTTTTTAAACACTTTATGATATGAAATTAAGCAAAAACAATAAATTTAACGATTTCATAAATAAACCACCCAACTCTGAAATAAAATTCAGTAATTATGCTGAATTATGAGAAATAAATGTACTTTAATATATTTTAACTTAACCGCTATTAAAACTTAATCCAAACAATAACTACATAAAAACGTCCAATGGGACGTAGTGCAATTTATAGGAGATTTACTTGTATTAAAATTGATTATTAAACACGGTTTAAAGACAGCCGCGGAAGACGCGTTCGCCATCCTGAGACATAAGATGTAAAGTGTCAATATAGCCTCCAGTAGTTATTCTGGCTACAATGTCCGTCAATCCGAAACACAACAGTGCATTTAAACTGCTGTTTGGCAGGAGAAATAGACTTTGCGGTGGTCCTCTCACATATGAGAGACCTGCCACCCGTGAAATTTGTCAGACCGAAAAGTATCTCGTAGCTTCTGATACCCACGACACAAGACTTAATTGATCTTAATGTGGGGTACACAGGACTAAGTATGTGTATATGGAGTATTTATTTTGTTGCTACACTATGCAACGAAAATGTATTATGTCGCCTCGTAATAAAACTAGTGGGCCGTCCCAGTTTTGCCAGGGTGCATATGTTTCTAGATCTCACTCAAAACCAGATACATATTATTTTTATTACAAATTGGGACACCTTGCATATATATATTATATATATAAACCTTCCTCTGAATGACTTTATCTATTAAAAAAAACTTCATAAAAATCCGTTGCGTAGTTTTAAACATCTAAGCATACATAGGAACATTCACACGGAAAGCGACTTTGTTTTATACAATGTAGTCATATGATAATACTAGATCTCTCTTACTTATCGGTAGATTCCCAGTCGTATGAATTAAAATAATATAAAGTATTATAAACAAAAATATGTTCAAATATCCTCAAATAAAACATTCATAACAGCATGTGAAATTTAGAGCCCAACACAAAAATAAATCATAGTGATAAGATTTACATTATGAGAACATCAAATTACTTCGGCAACATAAACTATAATTGCTAGAAAACTAGTGTTATAGCAAAGACGACGCTAAAATATGATTGGTAATTTCATACGGAACTGCAGAGCCCGGATAGCTCAGTCGGTAGAGCATTGGACTTTTAATCCAAGGGTCCAGGGTTCAAGTCCCTGTGCGGGCGACCCACTTTTTGTATTTTTAGAAGATTAGGAAATTCATAATATGGCACCGTTATAACAGACAAAATAAGATGTTTTGTTTTTATCGTACCATATTTATTTACGTATGATTCTATAATATCTATATAGATCAGGAAGGTTATCTTTATAATGTTATATAGATAAAATTAACAAAACTTTACAATCTTCCAACTACGAAACATTAAAACGATTTTCTTTGCCTTAGTCTCTAATAATGTGGATATGAATTTATGAGGGTATCTAATGATATCTAACCACCAGGTAAAGTGCTTGCTTTTACTGTACCGTATCAGCTCATATACGTCCCACTTTTTACGTTCGTCCCACGTTTTTCTTCACACTACACCCCTAATGGCGCCGACGCTGGGGGGTTACTCTATAAAAAGGATCTGTATCAGCCCATATATGTCCCACTGCAGGGCACGGACCTCCTCTACAATCGAGAGTACGATTGTGAGTGATACTTGCTTTTAATTATTTCATCACGCTAAATACATCATGTCAAAGAAATAAAGCGAAACGATATGATAAAATAATAAAGCTATCCATATTTCACAAAACAAAAAATATTTGGTTATAAAAATATAAATTATTTTATAATGATGGTAATAAAAATATTTCAATATGATGATTCTAAATACGATTTTAAGATTAATTAAAGCAAATTGTTCAAGATTTTTGATTCTAAATAAAATACTCGGCTTGCCACTTGATAATTTTCCTAATCTTCCACGTCTGCTATTATATAATAAATAGAAATAAGGTCACCACTTAAAGATGAAGTAAATAAAAGATACGCTATATCTCTCCATTTGCACCACTAGTTGTTGTTCAGAGAGGCACTGTTTTATACGCTGGCCGCTGCGGGGGAAAGGTTCTTATCTAATTTAAAAAGAAAACTTATTTCACTACTTCGCTTCTCAACTCTTCATAAGTTCTTTTATAGGGGAAACAAAAGAGCGGGTGAAGGGATTGCTTGTGCGCCCATTTACTTACAAATGTGTTGTTAAATGTTTCAGCTATTTGTAAAATTGCACGTTTAACTTTAACCATTCAGACTGACTTGTTTTTGTTGGATGTATTCCTTTTGTGATGTTTAAAGTCTGAAATACATAATTTTATGAGGTCATTGGTTAGAAATGGAACTGAATGTCATGAAAAAATATAAGCCGATAAGGATTTACAAGCTGGCAAGGGCAGAATGAAATAATTTTCTAAGGTCACCAATCAAAGAAGTTACATTTTGCCTTCGTGGAAGATGAGTCTTTCATATCCTCTTTCTAACAACTGAGGATATAATTTATGTATACTTTATTTCAGTCGTATATCTCTCTCTTTAATAACATCAACACATACAAATTTTATTGAAATAGAAGCCTATAATTTGAGTGCAATTATATGAGTACTAACCGAGCACCTTATGTGTTAGTTCTCACCCACAAGTTCTTAGAAGCATAAACGCTAATTTGTATACGTTATGCTTTAAATGAAATTTTATGCAATCTTTTATATTTATCTCCCATTGAGGATACATTTTTAAAAACATTATTTTAGAGACCTAATCACCTACTAGAAAAAAAATGCCCTTTTTTGTGATTTATAACCGCCAGTCATTTATTATTTCTTGGTACCTACTATCTCGATGGCATAGTTGTACTACGGTACTGTTACAAACCTGACTTTTCGGGTTTGAATTTCGAGTCAGTCAAAGTGATATTGAATTTTATATTGATTGTCAGCCCAGAGGGAGAATTTGTTCCCGATATGGAACGGAATATACAAGGCGAAATATAATAAAATGTTTCGTAGTAGCACCTCTACCTACCCCTATTATGAAAAAGGTGTGAGTTTATGCATGTATGATATTTGGCAATGAAATAATGAAGCAGACGAATCTCTCCACCAATGTTTATCCCTATGACCTTACTACGTACGTAAGAACAGCTATAACAACACAGTGTACTGCAGAGGCCTTTAGTTGCACCCTATGGGTTGACAATGGCTTGTAAAACACAGCCGCAGCTTCCACGACCTGTCGTAAAAGACGACTAATAGGGGTCATCGCAGTCGAGTGTCGGTAGTGTGTACGGCGTGTTTCAAGATCAACCTCGGCTGAAAACAACAGCAGTTTACACATAAAATGGTATTGAAGTAAAACTATTATTTAAGGATTTTATCGCGGAATTAGTTAAATCCGCGTTAAAATACGTAAATTATTAGAGTGATTCCATAGAATTTTGATTCACATGTTAAAAGGATAATGACAGTATCGCGTTAAATAATTGTTTTTTTTAAATCTTGAATCCAGCTTAACGTAAATTATTTGAATAACATAAATAAAGCAGTGAGCATTCTTTAAACAAGTAATTTACCATCTATCTGTATTAGCGTATATACGTCCCACTGCATGGCCTCCTCTCCAAAATATGATTGAGTAGTTAGGCCATATAGTTCACCTCGCTGGCCTAGTGCGGGCTGGCGAACTTTTCATACCATTCATACTATTGCTATGGTATGCAGGTTACCTCATGATGTTTATTTTCACCGTTTGAGGCATTGTGATTGACTATCAATACACACGTCATGACTCCGAAAATTCAGATGTGTGACCTAAGATGTTTATAAAGCATAGATGCGTTGTCAGAGCTTTATAATGGCAAGACGATTCGGAGGTAACTGCCGCACATGCAATCAGTCACGTTTGAGCGAGTGACGCGGATAGTCGGTTCTGTCATTGTCTTTAAACTTAAAATCAAACACGAAAAAATGCCTTCGTGTGTTTTTACAAGATGTCATAATTATACTTATACTGTTAAAGATAAAAATATTTCATTTCATGTCTAAGTACACATTATTTACATTTTTTAACAAATAAATCAAATAAATTTTATTTTACAACATGGCGACGTTTCACGCCTGACGGCCTGCGCCACGTCAACACGTGCTTGTAGGGGAAGATGGGCAATATATGCACCAGGCTTAATTTAATTTTACTTTTATTTTTATACTGTAATGCATTTATTAGGTGATAGTTGAATCTTATACACCAGCTACTTGTATATATTAACTGTTATTTAAAAATAACTTGTAAATATTAATTTGATTTATATATCTTTAGAATCCCTAAAGATGGACTTATAAAAGAGCAGTGGTTGAGTTTAATTAGGACTCAGAGGCGTGAGAATGATTGGATGCCCACTAAATATTCTAAAGTCTGCTCAGACCATTTTGACGTAGATGATATTTACGTGACTAAAAATAATATTCGGAGGCTAAAAAAGCCTGCAGTTCCTATAATTAAGGTACACCAAAATTTCATTATTTTTGTTCCTCTTAGACTCCTTTCAGATGGCAAACACTTGACACGCCTGTGCAAAATGTGTTTTAACTGTGGCGTATTCATCTGAAATACATGTTAGTATGTAATATACAGTTTCGCTCGACACAGCCGTCCTCGCTAGATGCTCGTATTCTGCTAGCATAATTCCGCTGTAACTTACGATTATAACAGACGTCAGTCATGGTTGCTATAATAAGTGGCTACCGTCAGTCAAAGATACCGTATTGGTGATTCAATTAAATAAGTATTTTATCAAATATTCAATATATGTACATAGTTACTTATTTTATGTTTAGCGAGGTTATTCACGCTAAATTCGCACTAAATTCATTCAATTATATTAAAAAAGAATTTGGCGTGAAACCTACAGCCAGTTTTGTGCGTTTCTCAAATTCGTGGCATATCACAAGAACCATTGTATTATTTCAGCTCACTAAACTACTTACATCGATTTCTACCTAAATACTTAAACTTTCGTGTATCATATATATTGTTTGTATAGTAATACTAATAAGTAATAAATGTGTCTCATTTTACATAATAAACCCTTTTTATTCAATCATCACATTGTAAACACCTAAATAGGTACATTATAATGTAATAAACTATTAATCTATACATATAAATAAAATTGAAGTGTCTGTTTGTAAAGTGAAAATAAAAAAAAAGTCCAAGTACATATCGTTAGATACACGATACCTAGAACGAAAATGACCTTAGAATTTTTTTTGTCTGTCGGTCTGTCTGTCTGTTTGTTCCGGCTAATCTCTGAAATGGCTGGACCGATTTTGACGGGACTTTTATTGTCAGGTAGCTGATATAATAAGGAGTAACTTAGGCTACATTTATGTTAGAAAAAAAAAATTTCTTTTGTAAGAATAAAGTATTGTTGCAATGCCCAAGTACTGTCCAGTACCGCGCGCAGCTCACGCGCATGCGCAATTTTTCAATAAATATAATAGAAAAACTGTAAATAAATGATACTTAAAATAAAAATACAAAAACAAAAAAAAGAACTAAATAAACTAATTAACTTTATTGTTAAATTCCACGCGGACGAAATCGCGGGCACAGCTAGTTTAAAATAAAGGTAAAGTGCATATTTAAAAAGAGAAAGATTTTAGTAATGCTATTTTACTTGATTTTACAAACACAAATTTAATCTACGGGTCAGTTTTGCCCACTTCACTCTGAATCAATCCAAAGAGTTGCGATACTTTTTGTTGCGTAATTAATAGACATCTATTCATCCTTTTCTAACACACGTATATGGCACTATTTTATTCATTTCAACGTATGTATACACATACATGACATGTAGATGTCTACAGTAAGCATCCCGCCGTTTTTTTGAGCATTAATGTATGAGTATGACGCGTCTATTTGTAAAACGTCATTGTGTGTGACCTGGGTGACCGAACCTGCAACTACCATGAACACATACGAAACTTTTATTACATAAATACATACATAAACTCACGCTTTTTTCCCAGAAGGAGTAGGCAGTGGTGCCAGGGCACCCACATTTCGCTTTGTATGTTCCGTCCCACAATGTAATAGGTGGTGAGCCTATCGCCATATCGGGCACAAATTTCTGACTCTGGGCTGATAACGAATAGAAAAATCCCAACCCGGGATTCGAACCCGAGACCTCAGCTTTGTAAGCGTACCGTAGTACAACTACGCTACCGAGGCAGTCAAACTTATATTATTTTGCATCAATTTGTTATCTGTAGTAGATTTGCAACACGGCAATTGAGCCACTTTACTCTTAAATAATATGCAGCGTAGCTCAAATAGATAAATAATTAATAGTCCTTCACGGTCCGATGAAAACTAACCGGAATCTAAATGAAAACATTCCATGCAAAAATATCAAAACAAGAAACAATTGGCGATCGTTTAAAACGATTTTGAATATATTACACCCAAAAAATATACGAATGATATTAAATAACTATTGTACAAATGTTATGAAATCTGGATGTATGAATTCACATGGTTCGCAAACACGAGAATATTAAATACGTCAATTGTACAAACAGAATTTTTAGTACCTAATATATGGAATTATTAAAACACTGTTAATTTATACTATTTTAGTTTGAATATGTTATGTAAATATTTTTATTTGATGATTGGGTTTGCGTGTGGGTTTGCGTGATAGTCTCATTAATTTAGGAAGCCAAATTAGCTTTATGTAGAATCCGATTTGTGTTTGTCTGTTTATAAATTTTCATTTTATTGGCCAATTTTTTTACCTGGTATGGCATATAGGCTCGTCCATATTTTTTTGCTTCTGTACAATTACATGAGTTCTCGGGTTCGAATCCACGTTCAGATGAATTGATATTAGATTTTTTTATTCATTATCAGCCTGAAGTCAGAAATTAGTTAGATAGGCTCACCCCCTATCACATCGTGGGAATATACAAGGCAAAACGTGGGTGTCCTGGTTGCACCTCTGCCTACCTCTTCTGGGAAAATGGCGTGAGTTCTTTTATATTGTATTTACAATCTCTAACAAGTAGTATGTAGAATAGAGACTAATATTTGTGGAAGGGAATTGATTTTACACTATTTACTGTACGTCTTTACGTTGCACTAACGGGATATCAAGTTACTGGTTGGTGGTTCTTCTGAGAAGTAAATATGAGTGTGAATTGAAAAGGAAGGATACTATTTATGGATTTCAGCTTTCTCTAGAAATTCATCTGGTGACAAATGCAGGCAATTCAAATAGTCTCATCACAGTCGTAGATCTCAGTCTCGAAAATTATGTCGCCCTGGTCAGAACCGCATATACAATGGCTGAATCTGAAACATTCTTGCAAGTGTTGCTTTGACAGAATTTTCACCTTTTGGCCAGCAGTGCACTTACTATCAGGAATTATTGCAGTTTCTATCCAGTAGTACAGTTCAATAGGTAGGTAGTACAGTAGGTTTAGCTAATTTGCCACATTAATTTGGGTCAAATAAATGATGACACTGTAGTAGAGAAGGAAAACATCGTGAGGAAGCTTCATACCATAGCGAATTTTCAAGTATCTAAAGTGTCTGGTATGTAAATTCCGCCAATCCTTAGTAGGCCGGTGTGGTAGAATATATGGACGAAGCCCTCTTAATCTTACTCTCGATTGTAGAAGAGGCTTGTTCCCTGCAGTAGGACGTATATGGGCTGATACAATAGAATGATGACAGGTGTGAACATTTTCTCTCCCAAAATCATCAGAAGATAGAATATTTAAGAAAATAAAGGGTATAATTATCAGTTCATACATTTAATTGCCGCCATAAAAATTGTATGGAGACAAATCAATACGATGAACAATTCAGCGAACGTAGCCGCGCGGCGTTGTAGCTAAAGACATTAAACTTGCATTTGTTTGTGGCTGTATAGACGTCAGAGCGGGAAACTTGCGCTGCTCGTGTGCTGGGGACATACGAGGCTTTATTATTGACGGGCACGCTGAGATTTTCAAATTTTCGTATTATTTTAAATTTTAGCTTCAAAATTATTTTTGTCCTTAGTATTTGGACTCGAATCAACGTACCTCTTTCTTTCTTTTTTGTGTGAGATAAACAAATTTTACGAAACCTGCTGAAATACTGACGTGGATATTAAAATATATTGTTTTTTTTGGGTTTATTGTATATAAGTTTTTATAGAAAAATAACTAGCATGTTGTAAAAAACAAAACAAAATTATAACATGCGTAGGTACACAGAAAAAAAAAAAAGAATCTGTAAAATATACCAATAACAAATTTAAAAAAAGTCTGCTACAGACAAATGTATTAATTTTTTTTAATTTGGTGTTCATATTAGAACTTCTTTATAGCGTCACTTATGTTGAATTTTCTGTTTCCATTGCAATTTTACATTATAAATTAAATCAACTGTCTTGTATCAGCCTATTCCATTGCAGGGCACGGGCCTCTTTTACAATCGAGAGTACGATTGAGAGTGGTTAGGCCATATAGCCTACCACGCTGGCTTAATACGTGTTGGTGGACTTAAATACCATAGAAATTCTTATAAATCGCTATTGTAAATCAACTGTAGACCGCCCAGAAATTCAAGTCCCTCCTTTGTAAAAACGCTCAGGGTCTTCTACGTTATAAACCACCGTATGTTTCCAACAAACGCAATGGGGCTGAAGTTTTGTTAGTGTCATCCAGAGAGAAATTTAGAAATTTAGTGTCGCGTTCCAACGCCGTGGGCTGTATTCTTATAAAGTAATATTTCCACTCGGATATCTGTCGCATTGTTTATATTTAAGATATATTGTATTTTCAAATTATCTCCCGAGCGCCATTGTTTGCAGAGATGCGACTGCAGTGTTTTGTATTGTTTTTTTAATAAAACATTTGCTGATACTGTAAGTGGGGTAAAATACTGACATGATATAATGGAATTAATTGTATGAAATATACTGAGTTGGAAATCGGAGCTTTGGCACAGAATGCCAAATAAGCCGATGTACCCATCGTATAAAGACGATTTCTTTCACACGGTGCTTACTTAATATGGTACTTCGCTAGCGAAGTTGTCCTACTGTATGACTATAACGCTGAAGTCTCGAGTTCGTATCCCGGGTCGGGCAAAAAATTTTTGGATTTTTTTATTCATTATCAGTCTGGAGTCAGGAACTTGATTCCGATAAGGCTATAGGCTCCTGTCACATCGTGAGTCACGCAAGGTGCTATGTGTATAACCTGGTCGCTCTTCTGGCTACTGCTTCTGAGAAAAAGGTGCGTTTTATATATGTATCTTTAACATTTTGCATCAGATGACAAGACCAATCTATCCAAAATTTAAAACGTACACTAGTAAGAATTTGTTTTCTGAATATTGACCATTCAAATAAGGAAAAACAAATAAATAATTTACAAAATGTATTGCATTTAGAAATATCTAAGCCAACATAACTGGGTCACAATTTCTTTCAAGTTTATTTATATTTTGGGTACAATTACCCCAAGGCTATACTTGTTAGCTTAAAAAGCTCCGATCGTAGATTAAGTAGCTTTCGGTACGTGTAACGTGATTTGTAAGCTTTTCACCTTTTTATTTATTCTAAATTAACCTACTTGTATTGAATGTTGTTCATAAAATATTTACTATTTCATTTAGTCTTTTTGTATATATTGAAATGGGAAGTAAGATATTATCATTAGTAGTAATTGTTAGATGTGGTGTAAAAATACAATTAACAAGCTCCGTGCAAGCTGTATTCACCTGCTATTGAAGATGCGCGCAGAAGGATACATATGTAATTAAATATAAATGTAATGTGTTATATTCGTTAGAGATTCTAATAAATAAATAATATAAAATGCACATACAAAGTAAATAAAAATTCTGTTACTTTTAACTTTAATAGAAGAAAGGAATATGAGAAGAAAATAATTGAAACTAGATCTTTGGAAAATTATAAGTATAGTAATAATTATTATGTTATTTTAAAATTTATGCCATGATGATATCATCAAAGTTATAGTTAAAATTTAAAACAAAACTAAATAAAAAACTAAATACGACGTCAAATATAGCCCATATTATAATAAATAATATCGGCAGATATAAATAAAACAAACAAATATTAAAATAAAAACAAAAGAAATTGACCAACAAAAAATTCTGAAAATATATTTATCAGTAGAAAACAAACTGACCTAAAAAACATAATTGTTTGCAACGCAAATGTAATATTTGCACACACAAACTAACCATTTATCTTTCGTAATTACTATTTATACAAGATGAAATTTATTTGACAAAATCACGATATTCCAACAAAGGACCTTATGAAAAATAAACAAAAAACACCAAATACACACTCCTTAATATCCCCAGGGAATTGTTGCTTCCACATCATGGCAAACGAAATAAAAATGAATAATATAAAAATAAACAAAAGGAAAAGCAAAGCAGATAAATAGAAGGACTCACATAATGTAGAGTCGTCAGTACATTATATCCTTCCTGCGGGGCCATAGGGTGTTCTGTTTTACTAATAGATTTGATAAGCCGCTTTTCCACATAATCTTTTACGAATGGGAAATCTCATGGGATATTGTGGGATGGACACCTCATATTTTTTTGGACTACAATTAACCTACTATGAGGATTTTGGTGATAGTTCATATAACATTAATCTCTAGCATATGATGTTAGCATGATTCACTTTTTCAATAAAATGAAATTGTTGAATGGAATCTGAAAAGGTGTTCTTCGGAATAGAATACGAGTATAATTCTTTTAACTGTCTGGTTTTGTCTGGTCCGTTTACCAACAGGCCACCACCATCTTAGTGTATGCTCAGAACTATGTATTTGACTGTCGGGTGTATTTATATATTAGTTGTTTATTTATGATACTAATATTGTTTCTATTTATTTAAAATAGGTACATCAACAACAAACACATCAATAGAATTACAGATATATAAGACAAAGCATATAAAATCACTGATATAAAAAAAAATATTACTCCAAATTATTTAGTTCTAACAATCAATATACCGGAATCCAGTACGTCGCATCAACGTTCGTAAATCATCGAGCATTACCACGCATGCATGACAGTCGAGACGTTAGTCCGCTAATCGATCTAAAGCCTGGGCGTCCATCTCGAGGGCTTTGGGCCTTGACGACTGCCTCTTGACAACTAGGACGGGTTAGGATGTCCTATGTACAGTCTTGAGATCCGTCATTGGTTTTCAATTGATTGGTGCTTCGGAGATCAAAGCTGTCCGTCTGTTGGATCCGATGGATTGTAGGAATGCAATGATCTGGATATCTCGTTTTTAGGGGAGAAATTACGTAATATCTTATTTATGGTAGTATGTATCGATTTTTAAGGTATAAAACATATTGTTAATATAGATAGTCACGCAGACAAAGTTCCGGGCAAAAGTTAGTATAAAATATATTGTCTTTTTTTGGTTGTGCAGGGAACTTGGATTTGTTTTTGCAATACATTGTATTAGTATATCTCATGATATACCCGGATTGTTAGTAAAATTGAGATTATCCCTGTAAGAGGATGCTTAACTATTAACTGGAGACGAAAATAACACGATTGTATAAAAAATACATTGATGACCTCACAAAATTATCAAAATACTATAGAAAAAAAAAAAACAATGATATTGATATAACTCCTGAAAGCTTACGATTCCATTTAAATAAAATTATTTCGAATGTGAAAGAAGAGAGAATATATTATATTAAATTTGCATCGTATTACATTACCCGCAGCTCTTTACTCAAACCAAGTTCATATCTTAATAGCTGGAATAAAAACGTGCTACAATATAAAACTAATTTATTCTTTTCTATCCGCGTATTCAATGGCCCTGATATAAGCAAAGAAAACACAAAGCAACAAACAAGCAGTACATTTTCTCCGACGTCAAAAACAACTTTTACAAAATAAATTGTATCATTGTGTTCGGCGAGGCGCTGTGGTGTCTACGTAAAAACTGTCACCATGTGCAATAATATTACCATAATAATACCGCCCAAATAATTCTGTATATTATTTATTGACACATTCGGGGAGAATTGCTCGTCTACAGTGAGATTCTATTCTGACGTATTTCATGTAGTTATTTTTACATAACATACATAAACTCACGCCTTTTCCCAGAAGGGGTAAGCAGAGGTGCCAGGGCACCCACATTTCGCCGGTATGTTCCATCCCACAATGTGATAGGGGGCGAGCCTATCGCCAAATCGGGCACAAATTCCTGACTCCGAACTGATATTGAATAGAAAAATCCAATATCACTTTGCCCGACCTGGGATTCTAACCCAAGACCTCAGCTTTGTAAGCGTACCGTAGTACAACTACGCCACAGAGGCAGTAGTTATTTTTTATTGCATATAATGGCGAGACGAGCATGCCGTTTGCCTGAGGGTAAGCGTTGACGTTCATGGATAGTAGCAAAACCAAACAATACCATGAACAAAGCAATGCTTGGCATTCCACTGCGCTTGCCATCCTGAGATATAATATGTTAAGTCTTATAATGTCCAGTTAGTAACTCTGGCAACAATGCCACATATAAGCTACCAAGACAATATAGGGTTATGTACGAGTATCATTACATAGTATAAAACAAAATCGCTTTCTCTGTCCCTATGTCCCTTTGTATGCTGAAATCTTTAAAACTACGCAATGGATTTTGATGCGGTTTTTTTAATAGATAGAGTGATTCAAGAGGAATGTTTATATATATAATACGTACATATTATTGTAAAGAAATCTATATGCACCCTGGCGAAGCTGGGCCGGGCCGCTAATAATATGATATTTTCTCAACATTTGTACTCACATCAGGGGAGTGATCGAATTGGGAATGGAATCGCTGGCACTAAAACTCTGCGACTAATGTTAATGCAGTCGTGGTATTAAGATTAAGATATTTTCCTTTAACACTTGTCTACCCCCGATTTCCTACTTCCATTTACTTCAGTCCATCCAAAGGTTGTCTGGAAGATATCGCTGATTGCGATAATACCGCCTTTTGTACTGTAAATATAGGCTAAGTTATTTTTTTGTTGTGTATTTTTTTCATTTTGTGTTGTGTAGTGTAATAAATAAATAAATAAGATGAATCAAACTTTACACTAAAATACCTATTTCATTAGAAATAATCAGATTAAAAAAGAGGCGTTCGGGTCGAAGCTTCATAATAGTGTGCTGTTCGATAAATACGTGACACTAAAAAGGTTTAAAAAAAAAGGTAAAAAAAAATATTTAAAGGTTTGTTTATGAATTCGTCTATGATTATAATTTATTTTTTTCTCTTTCTCCTTCCCTTGTTCATCCAAAGGTTGCCTGGCAGACATCGCTGAGAGCGATAGGACCGCCTTTTGTACTTTCGTATTTTAGTTTTTCCCTTTGTGTTGTTATAATAAATCAATGTACAATAAAGATTAAAAATAAATAAAAAAAGGTCGTAATCATCACAGTCATTTCCAAACTTAATATAATCTGTTTTAGTTGTAACTAAAAGTAATTTCACATCATAATCAAATATTCTTACAAATTCTATTTACTTCGAAATAATTTCGCAAAATATTTAACAATGTTCCGGCACTTAACACCAACGTTCCTAGAAAACTAATCTCAATTAAACACGAACAAAGCCGCGGGCTAAACGGTGCTATAAACTAATTAGACGCAGGCTCTGTATTATATTACCAGTTTATAAAACCTTTGTTATTTTGCTGTTGGAATACCATAGCACAATAGCCATTGCTAGACAAAAGGGTGAATTTAATTCAAAGACGCCTTCCGTCAAACGCAATGCTATAGTTTAATTAAACACACACGACGTCGCAATTATATCCTGAGATGATATTAAGAGATACAATGCAGACATCTTCAATTATTTTGTAGTGTCTTTCTTGCACCAACATATCCCTCCACTGAATTATTGTTTACATCCAAATACATTGCTGCTTACACACTAACAAATTTTAACAAGGCATTGGTTGATGCAGCAATGTATGCGGTTGTACGAAAACAATCGTTCAAGATTTTAATTAGAAGGTAAAACGTCAAGTTAGCATCTAAGGTTGCGGCTAAGTTAGAATCTCGTCTATGTCGGACAGTGTAAGTTGAAATTAATTTTAATTCAATCCTTGTCAGTTTGTAGATGCAACTGTTCTGAGTTGGTAACACGTTTGTGAGGAATATAATTTTGTTACGTGAAACCTTAGAGTATTTATAATATAGAGGGTGCGCTGTTTCTTCATAAAGGTGGATAAAATGGTGGTGCCGGATTACCTTTTTCTGTTCTCCTATTGGCTGACATTTGACAAGTTGTTGAAGAGAAAAAGAAAAATAAATTGTTTAGAACTATTTCTCAAACTCTTTTTAAAAGGATAATAGCTAAATATAATTTCGGTGATAAAAGGAATTAATAGCAATTTGTTGTTAAATAATTAGTTTAATTTTCACTATAATAGGACCGCTACCAACATTACGAACAAGAAAATATCTACGTTTTTTAAGACGCAAATGTATGACAACGCTCTCTTATTATCTATATTATCTCTATATTATTAATACTCTAAGCGCGAAACTTTGCACCAGTAATGTTTGGAGATTACCATTGTAATGGCTTTGTGCAATACGTGAAGGTGAAAATCTTAATGTTTAATAGAATACTCGTAATCCGAGACGTTGCTGAACATGGTTTTGCTTTCTTATTGCGGAAAACTATTGTACTGAAATACAATATTATG
Source organism: Hyles lineata (assembly GCA_030180105.1). Classification (NCBI taxonomy): domain Eukaryota; kingdom Metazoa; phylum Arthropoda; class Insecta; order Lepidoptera; family Sphingidae; genus Hyles; species Hyles lineata. The sequence continues at coordinate 14,785,645 of JARJEE010000008.1, read as the reverse complement.
TCTAGTCTAGTTGAAAACATAATATATTTGTTTTAATTGGTATGTGGACGAATTGAAATCAAACGTATGTACACTATATAATATTTAGAAATTACCAACAATAAGACTTTGCACTCATAATAAGTAAATATGTTGCATAGATTTTTACAATGTTTTAATAGTGACGTATGTCAGGATACAAAATTTGCTGGCTGTCGGCGAGCATTGTAGGACTCTTTGGTCTATAGGTATGTAGCGTCTATGTTAAATAAAGATTAAATATTTTTTTTTAATTGTAATTGTGTATCACAATTATTATGAAGTCTTGTGATTTGACATCAACGAGCTTAACTTTAAAAGAATCCTTTTACAAAATTCACACGAATATCAAAAGGTTCTATTTTCAAACGCCAATATACCAATCTCTCAGCATTGTAGGTGTTCATTCCAATGATTCACATTAATCGACCTGTTTCCTATAAAAAAGAACCTGTAAAAATACCCTCGTGTGAATGGAACGGTAAACGCGTTCCAACATATGGTCGACAAGTGACAATTAAAACTAGGGGACCGGTAACTCCTGTTCAACATGCGATGTAAACAGAGGGTGTTGAACGGTGCTCATTGGGATATTTTGTAGATTTGCATCGAATGGGGTCTGACGGTTGCTCCAGTTCGTTAATTTGGATATTTTGGTGCTGATGATTAAAATTCTCAGATCGTATATATTGTGTACTGCTCAAAATGAGGAGAATTTTTCTGTATGACAATATGTCTACAGTTGCACATAGCCTTCCCCTAGGATTACCATAGCAACCTGTTGGATGCAAGCGAAGTTGCTTCTGTCTATATTTACGATAATATAGGATACACTTATTTTGACCGACTTAAAAAGAGGAAGTAATCAATTCGACTGTTTTTTTCTTGTATGTACGTATGTTACGCGATTGCGCCTGCAATCGGGAACTGGGTTTGAAAATTTCTTTAATGTCGAAAAGAATGATGTAATGGGTTGGTGCCCTAAAAATTGGTGAAGACCTGATGAATATCCTTGGATCTGCCTACCAGAACTCCTCAGTATGGAACAGCCTAGCATTAATTATTTTTACGTTAGATTAAGGTTAGATGGGTACAATATGTGACATATTTAAAATATGTTGGCTAGTCAAGTCAATAAGAAAATTAATCAAAGTGTTCTAGCACAATAAAATACATATTATTTGTTAGTTTTAGTGACACTTTGAAGACGATTATTTGATTAGAATTATTTGTTTACCAGTTACTGATTGTAATAGACTCAGCCGTTATACATCAGGATATTACGCTCCCTCCTCCATTAAGATTACTTCGATGATTTCAATAACCAACAAAATTAAATTTTAAATGACAATTACATCAAATAGTTTAAAATCAAAATACACCATGCAAACATTACCCCACTGGTTCAAAAATATCCCGCGACCATTAACTGAAGTTAGTTAAGTTACCCCTTAATATAGTCGCCCTTTCCCAAAAACATAACTAAAGAGCATTATTTACGGCGTCGTTAACATGTAGAAGTAGTTGTAAATTACAATGATTATGATCTCGTACATACCAGGCGGTGTAATAAAATTTTGGCTTATTTAATTAATTGGCTTATGAATTTGTTGCGGTTTCACCTGTAGTAAGACGTGTCTGGTGGAATTTATTTATTTATTTTACTTTTTTTATTAAGATATTGTATGTTAAAATTACATATATAAACTCACGCCTTTTTCCCATAAGGTAGGCATAGGTGCTACTAAGACATCAGGTTTCAGGTTTCATACAGGTTTCAGGATCAGTATTAACTCGTCACTTTATTGGTTTGCTAGGAGTGTAGCAGATATATTAGCCTTGGGTGCTAAAAACCATTGGTGACTTTACGGCATTAGACAAAAAAATTGTACAAGCATTAATCTCACGACTTATTATTGTACTACGACCTTCATAACCAACTATGCCACGCGGGTAGTCAAATTGTTAAGGTGTGTAATGTGTCAAATTAAGTGAAATGTTAATATTTTTAGACATAATCCCATGACATAATCAAACCAATTTAACATATTAACAGCCGACTATTTTAAAAACGCGTACTTGCACCCGTTCAGTACGTGATCGGCTTTTATAGTGTAAATCTGCTAACAACTGTTCTCTATAATCTATCTGTTTTTAACTAAATATTTCATTAGATATTTCGATGCATTTTATGTTTCAGTTGACAAAGATGGAGAGGTATAGATATCTGTATCTGTATCAGCCCATATACGTCCCACTGCAGGGCACGGGCCTACTCTACAATCGACAGTACGAATGAGAGTGGTTAGGCCATATAGTCCACCACGCTGGCCTAGTGCGGGTTGGCGGACTTACATACCATAGAAATTCTTATAAACCGCTACAGTATGCAGGTTTACTCACGATGTGTTATATGATGGTGCTGGTATAGATATGGCGTATATATTTATAGATAGCTAGGTAAGATAAATATATATGTATACCTTCGTTTAATGAAGCGTAGGGTTGTACTAATATAGTAATGGTAGCTATTACAGCCTCTTGTTAAAGATAGATAGGATATAGAGAACGGCTGGAAATAACGCTTGGTATTTTTATCAACACTACCCAGAGATAATCAATGTAGTGGTTCAAAATTGTTACTCTCCTAACTCCAGCTTTCAACTGACAACTTGGGTAAGCATATGAATTGATTATATTATTCTAGACAATTTGATAGCGGTTGAACTTTGGACGACGAACAATCAAACTTTGCTCCAAAATTTAAAGTTATCAATGAACAAGATAACGCTAAAAGGAAACGCGGAGAGTTTGATCCCTGCAATATTTGTTTCGTGTCTAGATCAAAAAGTTTATTTAAGTTTCTGATACCCAGTCGCTTTGGGATAATATGTTTATTTGTGGAATTTATTAATTTATAATATGATACTAATGTCGCGTGTCGGGTTCTTCTTTAGAATTTTTTATTAATTTATTTAAAAACTTAGTACACATAAATGTGATGCTGAGTGTGGTCCGTTATTGTAACGAGCACTATTTGTATCTCTGTTTATAATATTTTGGGTATAATATTCCTACCTGCTTGAAATAAATCATTTTCTTTCTTTTTTTCTTCCTTTCTATAAATAGTATAGGCGGAATTAATACCTCAGGGCTTCGATCAAATATACACTAGATACAACATGAGCGCTTAGAAAATGGCACCAAAAAAGAGTGCTTTAAGCACTCTTTCGCGTTCAGTCACGCACCGACCGTTGCTTCCAAAACGTCGTATAACTTTAGACAATATTATATGAAAAGCTACTTTAAGCTCCAGGAATAAGGTGGAATTTGTGTTAACATATTTGGAATATGTGATCTTTTTGTTTACTTTTTTTCATGTCATGCATCGGTGCCACTTTTTAACAGAACTTTTACAGGGAACTGTGTATCTAGTGTATATGTGATCGAAGCCTCAGGGCATTTCCAGATGTAATTATATCGTCATGATTAGGCTATTGAGCTACGAAAGGCATCATTCACGACATTGAATACTCTATCTGATACTCAATTTGACAGCCTCATTGACGCAGTTGGTAAGACGCCGGCTATGAAACGAGAGGCCACGGGTTCGAACCTTGCACCGAGACAAATATTTATGTGCTCTCGCAGGTATTTGTTTCAGGTCTGGGTTTTGTGAGACCGTAAAGTCTTGTAGTTTCGGATACCCACGACACAAGACTCGATCTCAGGACTATGTATGTGACTGTCTGGTGTATTTATTTATTTTCTTTATCTGAACTGCATTGCACTTAGCTCATGCCTGTATAAAAAATAACTGATAACAGACTTCGAATAGTTGTCGATCAACAGATTGAACTAAGTGACGATTTTAATTACCAACAAATTTTGAATCATCTTTCAGACACAATGAGACATTCAAGGAATAAGTACACCGATTCCAAGTAACAGACTGAATGCACTTCTTATAATCCATCCTCACATACGGTACATAAAGGTATTATGAGGGAGCTCTCAAGCGATTGCATTTCAACGTCGCCGACGCGATGCTGGCCATATGTTGGCTCTGCGACTTTTACATTGAATTTTATTTATCCCCTAGGTGCCTCGAATAAATAAATGGCGGCTATTTTTATATGTAGCAGAGGACTTAAAACGATTGGAAGTCATTTTAAGTGATAAAGATCGGCTGTTGCAAAAGATACAGATGGTGTCACAGACTTTGTTTGTCTTAGGAATTTTGTTTACAGGTTAGGATTATAGATGAATGTTCGAAAGAATGGATATAGAGACTGGCAAAAGAAAAATAAGCAGAAGTATGAACCAAAGGCGTCAGACATTGATTGATTTAATTGCAGACATATTAGGAAGATTCAAACAAAAACACTAGTAAACAATAAATTTGAAATAAATTGTTTGACTATGTTTGGATCATTTGTGTTTTGGTCAGTCGTTTTCGATGATAAAATCAAACTGAAATCCTTGCCACTCACGAGCCATAAATTTACGTTCCTACTAGACCAATAAAGCATATATTGGTAAAAACAATATATAGTTTCCAAACTGCACCAACAGAAACGGCACACGTAAGCAATGTTTCATACTCGCCACAACAACAAAAAACTTTACCCCAAAACAGCAGTACACTTGCCACAATACGCGAGGAGGGTAGTAAAGCTTAAAACAAATTTTAATTCCTTATCCGAGTGCAATTTGAAGGAAAACCAGAGGGAAGTTTTGTGTTACGGCGCCTCAGCCGCCATTCGTCTCTCGCGCCGCCGTCACGTCCCCAGTTTTATTGTTCACTGCAAACTTTTCTAGGTATTTCTCTTAGTAAACAATGTGGATGTATGGCAAACAAAAGGCGGCTATTTTATTACTTTTTAACTTTGAGTTTTTGTTGTGACGAAAATGGGGGAGTTTACCCTGTTCATTCTAAACGGTTGTAAGTGCTGCAAATTGAATGCTTTGGTGTTTTGTGGTGTGGCTTTTTTAATGAGCTATTGTGTATTATTTGGAAAATTTCGCAATAGGCACAAAGGTACAAAAGCCTGTCCAGTTACTGACATTTAATTTATTTTTATTTTACATAGTGTAGATAAAAGGAAAAAACTGGTGCTATAGATTAAAAGCTATTATTGTGCCTAATGAAAATTAAAATAAGAAATAACATATAATGCTATCGGCAATACGTACTGAATAGCGTAGTGTCGGCCTATAAAGTAGACGGACGACCCGATAAAGGTTGAAGTGGCAGTGGGCCGGACATATAACTCGTGGAACCAATGCAACGGCCGTTGGGGCCGAAAGGTGCTAGAGTGGAGGCCACGTACAGGCAAGCGAAATGTCGGACGCCCGCCTACAAGATGGACGTACGATCCGTCTAAGGTTGCAGGAAGTCGCTGTGTGCAGGCCGCTTCCAACATTTCGATGTGGAGATCCTTGGGGAGGCTTTTGTTCAGCAGTGAACTTTCAATGGCTGAAGAGAGAGAGACTGGGAGTGAGAGAGAGAAAGATATAAAGTGTTACTTGATGAAATTTATACCTTTTTAATATTCGGTCTCCAGATGTTAGAACTCCTAATTTTTGTATTTTTCTGATGCAAAGTTATATTCGTTCGTATACGGATGCACAAAGAATTCTTTCAAAATTTGCATATAAATGTAACATTAAATTTGTAAACGAAACATACCTTGATACTTTTTCACCTGTAATATCTTAATTTTATTCTTTTACTTTTTAATTTTTGCACCACAGTTTATTACGATACTCCTGATTGTGTAGTAAATTATGTTGTCGAGTGGTAAAGGCTGTGTGGTTATTATAAAATATGATATTTTCTTTTCCTTTCCTTTTCTCATATCCATCCAAAGGTTGTCTGTAAGAAATCGCCTAGAGCGATATGGTCACTATCTGTACTTGTTGTAAATTAGTAAAATCATTTTCTTTTTGCGTGCAGTTAGGAATAATTTATTAAATGATTTATCCATCGGTGATTCTGGGATCATTATTGTACAGTTGTCTAATGTCTGTAAGTCAGAGGTATAGGAATACTCGTATTTCAATGTCAAAATTCAATTATACCATTCCAATAATTTATTTCTTGCAATACTTTGAAGTTATGTTTGTATCAACATAAAATTGTCTCGTTCTTGAGAATTTCGAAATCAAAAATTCTTTACGTAACTAAATTATATCTTCGAAACTCTTCGTTTTATGATCTTATGTTTCTTCAAGATCTTATGTTTGTCAAGAAGTATAGTAGTACATAATCATAAACCTCGTTAGTATGTTAGTATAAAAATGATATTCTGATATTCTAAGTTCAACAACCCAATAATTTCTTTATCACACAAAACTACGAAGTCGGTGTTAAACCATCGAATTGTACATTTGCATTCATCACGCAAGAAGAAAATAAAAATAACTTGTTAAGTAGGTGGGCGTATGCACCCAGTTTATGAAGGTTCGATGTTTACGACATTGGCCTTTAAATTTGTAGCCGTTTCAATAGTTTTTCTCCTTGAAATAAAACTATTATTTACGGATTTTATCGCGGATTTGGTTGAATTTTTACATTTTTTGACTTCCCGACGTTTCGATCACTTTACACTTTTCATGGTGACGGGGTGGACTGAGGTATTAGTCATCCGCTCAGTGACTGTCACAATTTAACTGTTATAGTTTTTCTCCTCTGAAACTCGAGGAATTTGAAGGCATCATTCTAAACCAAACAGGCATCAAATAATTTCTTATCAAAGATTCACTGATTTCATTATATGACAGCCCTGCATGAGGCGAATTAGTGAATTAAGTATATTTTTAACTGAAATATAAAAACCATATAAATTCGAATTGAAATGAGACCTTCTCACTATTTCGGAATTAGTCAAAAACGGTTCATTTCCATTTGATTCAAGCTTTTTGTAGAAAGTTCAGTCTACGCCTGATGATGTTTAGTAAATAAACACCCGATTGATAATGACTGCTTTTATTGACTCAGTTGAAAAAATAACAACCCCTTGCATGTGGGTCGAATCCATTGCTAAACAGTTACCAAACTTCCAAAATTAGAGTGGTAGAAACAGTTGCGTGTCACTCGACGATAATGAATCGTTATCAGTAATAAGCGCTTTCCATTGGAATTTTCTTTTCGTTTCACAATTAGCTCTGATAGCTTTTTGTGCCCCGTCACGGTTACGTGCCGACGGTCGAGGTTCTTGTTAGTGACTGGTCATTCGATATTACAAAAGGTATTCATTTAACAACACGGCAATTGGGTCAAGACAATGTTGTCTTGGATTGAAGCCCATAACAAAGGATAAGTGATCCAGATTCAGTACTTTTAGTAGTCAATCATTGCGGTAGCTCATGCTTTGACTACACTATAAGCCAACGTTGGGACGTAGTTGGAACGTTGGAACTATAAGCCAAGGTTTGAACGTGTTGGAGCGGTATTAAAGAGCAGCTCAAGACCGGGCGAGATGGAGAGTCATTGTTGATGACTTTTGCCTCATCTAGGGGACATAGGATCTAAATGATACGTGAGTAGGCTTTATAGACAGTAATAAAGTAGTATTCTAGTTCTGAACCCTACAATAGAATCGTAGAAGTACCGTCAAAAAGGGCCTGCGATGTAGAAATATTTTACTAATAAATGACTTCATTGATACAAGATCTGCACGCCAAACAAAACTCAACATAAACAATTCAAAACCGGTGATGTTTATAACATTTTATCTAATAATACGTTTATATATTGTAGGCGAAATAATATGTGGAAACATAAAAGTAATTTCCAAAGCAAATATATTCGTTCTGATTGATAAATGTGAAGTTAAACTAGATTATGTACGTAGAGCCAAGGTTTTAATTACTTTTGTATCTCGAGCGAATCCCGCTGCAGGGACTTTTAATAATCATAGCTGATCAACGCTTCTCTCCGCAACTTTTAGATTTTTTCATCCTTTTCTATGGAAAGTTATAATGAAGTTTGTAATTTGATTGAAGTGTTGTGGGGTAATCAAAATATAGTACTAAAATCCGGTGTCATATCCACTGAGCGATTTTTCATAAAAGGGTTTTAAATAACAAAATGGTGTTAAGTCAGCAACATTATTGGTGGTAGGTCTCTCATATGTGAGAGGCCATCTGGGTGGGTACCACCGCAGTGTCTATTTCTCCCGTCAAACAGCAGTGTAAATGCACTGTTTTGTTTCGGATTGAAGGGCATTGTAGCCAGAGTAACTGGACATATAGGGACTTAACATCTTATGTCTCAGGACGGTGAGCGCAGTGGAATGCCAAGCATTGCTTTGCAATTCAAGGTATTGTTTGGTTTTGCTACTGTTTATGAGCGGTCGTATCGCTGACCATCAGGCGAACGGCATGCTCGTCTCGCTATTCATCGCAATAAAAAAAATAAAAAAGTTTAAGCCGCTACACACTTCATATTTTTTGATAACCCTATTTTGAATTACAATTTCTAATTATATGTCATCTTTAATATATATGTCGCGTCACAGGTAGCCGAACGCAACATATCTTGATTTTCTTCTTCGGCGCTCATAGTTGTTAATCCTTTTTTAGAATTTGGTTGGAAATAAAACACACTTTCACAATAATAAAGCGGTTACAGACAAATACTCGAAGAACGCCCGATCACGACCAACTTTAAGAAAAATTCACCACCAACAATTTTTACGAACTTCCTCGAGGTTATGTCCAGGCACATTTTTTTAATTCTTATTGAATTAACCAATCAATGTCACCTGCGTTACCGCCTCCTTTTTAATAAATTCTATTTTAACATCGAAATTACGTACAGACTACTTAGTAAAAATAAACAATAATTGAAACACAAAGCATTAAATCTTTACAAATTAAATCAATTGCAAACAATTACAAACAAAATAATAATTGAAATTAAATTTTAAGTAAATGACGTCACTCACCATTGAATCCGCCACAGCAGTGCCATCTATCTCCGACACGGCCATTCTGATATTCACACGTCCTCGGGTGTGGAGTCTAGGAATAAAGTAAACAAAAAAAAAAAGAAAGTTAACTGTTCGGCAATCCTGCCGAGCGAATTAAAAAAACGAATGCCATCAAACGAATTACTAATTATAACAATTTTTCATGGACTTACTATTTAAAAAAAAGAAATACAACCTTCAAGTTCCCAGAGAATAATTTAACAAATCGTATTTAATGACTTACAGGATACTATTACATAGCCACAACAATCAAGACTTAGCCAACGATCACAATTGTTCAGTCCATCGAACACAGTATCTAGTCCATCAGATACTTTATGGCACAGTCCATCGGCCATTGATTACTATCACACAGTATCTAGTCCATCAGACACTATATGGCACAGTCCTTCGGCCATTAGTACAACTTAGTCTGTCGGAAGTACTTCTAATCGTCATGCTTGTCGTTGGCATCACTGTCATCATCATCATCGTCATCTTTAGCATCATCAGATTGCAAACAATCAATATCTAACTCTTTGGGAACTTGATGATCGGGGACACTTCTTACACGATCATGAGGTTATTTGTGCGTTCTTTTCGAATTCAAAGCCTTTAAGAGATACCTGTCACCCTCTAAAACTTCAATTACTTTAAAGGGGCCTCGAAATTTAGCATCTAATTTAGTTTGGTTTCTTTCCTCATTTTCAATTAATACAAAGTCTCCTACAGTGAATTTATTTAGTTTAGCCTTATTAGAATCGAATCGTTTCTTTTCATAAGCTGCGTTTGCCTCAATTCCACGGGTCGCCTGCTCGCGCAAAAAGGATAAGTCGATTTCAGCCTCATCACTAACCGCCATTAAGCCATATGGGCGCGCTACTCTACCAATCATTAATTCCAAAGGACTAGCCTTTGTCACGCGATTTCGAGTCGAATTCAATGCCAACTGAATATCTGAGAGTGCGTCTTGCTAGGAACGATTTTTACTGACCTCAACAGATGTGAGCATTGTTTTAATTGTGCTCATAACGCGCTCAACTTGCCCGTTGGCTCGACATCCACCGGTAGCAATCAAGTGTAAGTTTATGTTTTGGCTGGTACAAAAACTAGAAAAATCCTTACTTGCAAAACATCGCCCTTGATCTGCAATAACGCGAACTTAAGTGCTTAAGTGAACTTAGGTGCTCGTATGCTGCTGTTGCTATCAATGTTCTTGGAGTGTACTAGTATGACGTATTTAGTAAAAGAGTCTATTAAAACAAACACATACTCTTTCATATCATTCTTGCCACTTAATTTACCTGACGCATCAATATGGATGGTATGCCACGGGATTGTGCTTTTTGGAATGGGATGAAGTTCCGCTTGTATACGTCCCGTACTGGGTTTAGCTATCCTACATGTGATACAATTGTCAATAAATTTTCTTACGTACTTAACCATATTTGGAAACCAGTAGTATTCGTAGACTTTCCCTAACGTCTTCTCCCAACCTAAATGCATGACAGACTCATGAATATTATTAATTACTGACCATCTTAACGCCCGCGGAACTATGGGCAAACATCTTGTTCGTCCATTTCGCTGGATCACGCGATGTAGCACATCCTTGCGGATTTCATAGGTCTTTCTAAGGTCTTCAGACATTGCCTCATTACGGAAGTCACACACGATCTTGGAAATCTCTTCATCTCTTTCCTGTTCAGCCTTCAGCCAATTATCAGAGAGTTCAGCAATGTCTACCCGTTTTTCCACGACAGGAGCTAAGTTAATATTTGAGTTACCTGGTACATGGTTTCTTGATAAGAAGTCCACATGATTCATACGCGCACCTGGTCTGTGAATAATATTAAAGTCAAACGACTGCAGGTAAGCCCACCATCTATGCACTCGTGGTGACAAATTAGGTTTATCCTTTGAGGCCTTCACCGCTGCACAATCGGTTACAACGGTGAACTCTCGTCCATGCAAATATTGGCGAAAATGCTTCACTGCATTGACAATAGCCAATGTCTCCAGTTCAAAAGAGTGGTATCTGGATTCTGGACCCGAGGTGCGTCGACTGAAATATGCAATTACATGCTGCTTACCATCCACTTTCTGTATAAGCATGGCACCATAACCTTCTGAACTAGCGTCCGTATAGAGCTCCACGGGATAGGTTGGATCAAAAATCCTCAGTATTGGTTCACTCGTCAACTTCAATATGATCTCACGTCGAATTTTTTCGTGCTCTGGTTGCCAATCAAGGTACTTACCTTTACTGGATGTAAGTCTGAAGAGTGGAGCCATTATTTTAGAGAACTGGGGAACAAACTGCCGGAAGTAGGATGCTAATCCAATAAACTGCCTAAGCTGAGTAATTGTCTGTGGTGGAGGTAGTTTCGTAAGTGACTCTATCTTACCTGGATTGGGCTTAATCTGACTATTTTCCACTATGAACCCCAGAAACTCGATGCGGTTCATAAGGAATGAACATTTGGAAAGGTTCAGGGAGAATCCTGCCCGAGTCAATACGGTCTGAACATGACGTAGCCTTTCCAGACCTTGCTCAACTGTTGAGGAGCGTATCAAAACGTCATCGACATAGGATACCACATAATCATGTGCCAGCTCACCCAGTGCCTTAATTATAGCTCGCTGGTATACAGAACTTGCATTTTTAAGACCAAATGGCATTGCGAGGTATTCCCATTGTCCATCAGGTGTCACAAAAGCTGTCTTCTCAATCGAGTCTTCGTGAACAGGTATTTGATGATAGCCACTTAACATATCTAAGCACGTAAACCATTTAGCGCCACTTAGACGGTCAATTTGATCCGATATTAATGGAAGTGGATACCTGTCTGCTATGGTGTTAGCATTCAGCTCTCTGAAGTCCACGCACATCCGGTCTGAACCATCCTTCTTCTTAACTAGGAGCACCGGACTTGCGAATGGAGAACAACTCGGCCGGATCACACCTGCATTTTCTAGTTCCCTTACCTTTTGTCTTATGATCTCCTTCTCTTCCGCACTCATCCTGTAGGGGCGGCGTTGAACTCTCCGATTCGGATCCATCAGACGTATTTCTAACTGACCAGTTGACACCCTTGTCTTAGATATGTTTTTAGGAAAAGAATATGAAAACTCACTCAAGACTTCAATCAGCTTTGGAAGAAATTCATTTGGTATGTTAGTTTTAATATCACTAAAATCATAAAATTCATTGCAAACATGATCTACCTCACATAAATCAACCTTATGTTTACGAGAGAACATTATTTCCGAAGCAGACATGGTCACAATTAAATCGTGCCGTAAAACTTCTCTACCAATCATGATATTATGTTGCAATTGATTGTTTTGAAGAACATGAAAAAGAACTTCTAATAGTAAGCCGTTAATTGTTACTTTACATAAAATTTGAGTCGTACTATAAGCTGATCCCGATCCTATACCATTTAAAGTAACTGTATTATGATAGACTTTTCCAGAAAACTTAGAGGCAAAACCATCCTTCAAGAGAGAACATTCGGCTCCGGAATCGTAAGAAAAAGGAAACGACTCACCATCATGTAACAATTGTCCTTGAGGATTGCCAACAGAGCAGACATTGACTCGCTTCTCACTGCCTATGATTGTTGGTGCTGCACTTTCACCGCCGGAAATGCTCGGCTCGTTGCTGGTCACCGCGTTGCGTGGACACTTCATAGCGTAGTGGCCTTTGACCCCGCACTTGAAGCAGGTCACATTGATGTTCTTTTCTCGCTGAATCTGTTCAGCAGCTGTAGTTGGTTTCTGAGAGTTACTCGATGTCCAAGTCAGCGCACGATGTTTGCGACAGTTGACGGATAGATGTCCAATCCTGCCGCAGTTGTGACAAGACAACATATGTGGCACATGTGGCTTGAGTTGCTTGCTGTCACTCGGTTCAACAAAAGCTGGAGTATTTGCTTTCCTCTTTAAATATGAAAATGCTTGCAGTTCACGTTGCATTTGGTCACGCGTCGAAATGTCCGTCGTGAAAGCCAGGCGTTGCAGTCTACCATCGAACTGTGCCACGTGAGAAAGCACCATAGCTATGGCAATCTGTTCCGTAGTCAATTTTTGCCAGCGCGAGGTTAGCATCGTCATCAAGCGAGACGCATAAGCCGCTAAACATTCACCTTCCTTTGGGCGGCCATTGCCAAAATTAAGTAACGTAGCTGCTGGAGTTTCCACACAATCATACCGCGCTTTAAAAAGAAGCTTCAGTTCTTGCCACGTAATCCCTCCATACGATATTTGCGATAGCCAACGTGACGCGCTTCCCTTCAATGCTTCACTGATCACCATTATTAATCTACTGCCGCTGAGGTTGCGTTCCGATATGCAAAGGTCAACCGTATCACACCAAGCACGTGGATCGTTGTCAGACTTGTCCGGATCAAATTCAGGAAGGCAAATCTTTTCGTTGCTAGCCGGTGCTTTCAATGCATCGATCAGGCATAAAAAATTACGATTTTGCGATTCCAACAAAGAATGGAGAAAAGTTTCATCTAGCCTTGATTGCTCCTGGGGCGTAGCCTGTGGTAATCCCACTTCTGATGTCGCGTCACAGGTAGCCGAACGCAACATATCTTGATTTTCTTCTTCGGCGCTCATAGTTGTTAATCCTTTTTTAGAATTTGGTTGGAAATAAAACACACTTTCACAATAATAAAGCGGTTACAGACAAATACTCGAAGAACGCCCGATCACGACCAACTTTAAGAAAAATTCACCACCAACAATTTTTACGAACTTCCTCGAGGTTATGTCCAGGCACATTTTTTTAATTCTTATTGAATTAACCAATCAATGTCACCTGCGTTACCGCCTCCTTTTTAATAAATTCTATTTTAACATCGAAATTACGTACAGACTACTTAGTAAAAATAAACAATAATTGAAACACAAAGCATTAAATCTTTACAAATTAAATCAATTGCAAACAATTACAAACAAAATAATAATTGAAATTAAATTTTAAGTAAATGACGTCACTCACCATTGAATCCGCCACAGCAGTGCCATCTATCTCCGACATATATATTATTTTGGATGATAAAATGATTTGAAATCTCGTAAATGTGTAGCGAATTATGTTGCTGACTTGAATAATGTGTAGCGAATTAGGTTTTTTTTTCATATATTTTTACTGTTATTGTCTTAAGCAACAATAATATAAAAGCATACTATGTTTTTACTGTTATATTTATATACAGAGTTCTAACTTTAAAAGCACAAAAGACTTCACACATTCTGCAATTTGCATCTATAATACTCCAGTGAAACTATTCAACTAAACGAAATAAAGTTTAATTTATTTAATTTTTAAATCCTTTTGGAAATTTAAACGGCTTAACTTAGAGAGTGAGTCTTAATTTAAATCGTGCGGTATTTAATGTAAAACACTTAACGCGAGTGCGCTGGGAGCTGGACTTCTAATTGGTTCAAGGGTTTTCACTGCTAGTTCACTCGTTGCCCGATGTGAGTTCTGGATCAATCATTGCTGCCGTGTTTATTGTTAAAGCTCTCGCTCTTAAATCGTACTGTGTTTTGTGATGTTTGTTTTTTATTGCAGTAAATGGTGAGACGAGCATGCCACTCATCTGATGATAAGCACTAAGCAATACGACCGCTCATGGTCAGTAGCAAAAACAAAACAGCAACATGAATAACAAAATGGTGTCTTCCACTAGACTCGCTATCCTGAGACATAAGATGCTAAACCTCAATAGAATGTACAGTAGTTATTCTGGTACCATGTCCTTCAAACCGGAACATAACAGAGTGTTAACACAGTTGTTTGCCGGAAGAAATAGACATTACGGCGGTTACCTATTCGGGCGGCTCTCTATGACCTACAACCAGTAATTTATGTGTATGTTTTGATTTTTATTTGACTGCTAAAGGTTATGATACCAATGCCCGAGTTAGAACTAAAGTTTAGAAAATATATTAATGGAAATTGTAATTACATTCGAATACATACATACATACGTATGTAAGACAGACGAGGCAAATAAAAAAAACAGCTCATACAATAAATGATGATGGCCATGCAAAGACTCAGAAGCGTCCAGGGGAATCGTGAATTTGAGTCCACATACAAGACCCTTTAGAACAAGGCGCATCATCATGCACTCTTTGAAACATCGCTCACATGTAACATCGGTCCAGCTAATTAAATTAAAAACTTTGCACTTTTTCTACACCAACCAACCTCACAATGTAAAGAATAATTCAACTACCCACACAGACTTTAATGGACGTTAAAAATGCCAGCAAGAATGTTAACGGACGCGGTATCCCTCGGAGTTTTCTTGCCACGTGATAAATTCGCACTTCGGTTAATTGTTATTTGAATTGATGGTGTTGTATTTTGTACAAACAGAGCATGCGGGAAACCTGAGAATGGTTTGAGAGAAAGCTATCATTAGAAGAAAAGAAAAACAAGTTTATTAGTCGCAAACTTTACAAAAATAACGTACATCTCATCCGGATATCCAATTAAACGTAGATATTATTAAACATATCTGCAGAATATCCGTCATAGATTTTTTTTTGAAATATTTAGGAAAGATAAAATATTTTTAACGAATTTATTTTAAGTTACAATTTCAATAGTCTCCCACGACCCAACCGGTTCAGTAAAGTGTAATTTTAGTATGTATGTATGTATGTATCAGCCCATATACGTCCCACTGCAGGGCACGGGCCTACTCTACAATCGAGAGTACGATTGAGAGTGGATAGGCCATATAGTCCACCACGCTGGCCTAGTGCGGGTTGGCGGACTTACATACCCTAGAAACTCTTTAAAATCGCTACGGTATGCAGGTTTCCTCACAATGTTTTCCTTCATCGTTTTTAGTGCGTGGTGATTGACCATCAATACACATATTACTCCGAAAAGTCGGAGGTGTGCCCTGGGATTTGAACCTGCGACCACCATGTTCATGTTGGCAGCCGCATCTGGTCCGTTTACCAACAGGCCACCACCCACTTCTCATCAGATAGCAAAAAGAAATTAAATTAACGTTGAGCATACACAATATGTTTGTTGTTTAATGGTATAAGAAATCAGCGTAACCTATAGATCTATACAAGAAATCTTATGGCATGAGAAGTTTTCAACAAATTGCTATGAAAGTTCTTCGGGAAGAGCTATGTTTAATAGACTTGTCGTGTGTAGCTGTAGAGGATACTGGATTTTTATGAAGTTCTAAGGTGTTCAGAAATGTGTTCCTTTATGTGGTTTGGATTTTTTTTATACTGGCCGTTAGTCTAATCCACTTACTAATCCAGCTTAGAATATACTTCCAGTTTAAAAGTCATTCAACTTAATGGATTAGTTGGGGCTTAGGTATTTGGTCGGATTATTAAATACAGTTTAGCTTCTCTCTCAGTATCTTATTAGGTCAATTTTAGTTGGTTTTGCTGTAGATTTTAATGTGAATATTTGTAAAATATGGAGACCGGGCTTTGATTCTCACGTGAAGTAGCCAATGTTACACAATGTTTTTGTCCTAGTTTTGGAGAACCAAAATATGAGGTATATTGTTACTCACTTTATGTTTCTTGGTATTTGCAGTGTTTCCAAATCGGATGTGCATTGGTAAAAAACGGTTACCTTTCTTGAGTCGCTATAATTCCGATTATTACAGTCTTTGCTATTCGGTTGAAAACATAATTAACAAAAACTTTAAAAATAAACAAAACATTACGAGTATTTGTACGGAACTAACCGATTGTTTACTCATACACTAAGTGGTTTAGGTGGTAGGAAGTCGCTGGATGCAGGCCATGATTCAACAGGTCGATGTAGAGATCTTTGGGGGACGCCTATGTTCAGCAGTGGATTTTCTGTTGCTGAAGAGAAGAAGAAGAATAATAATTGATACTACAAAATGCACAATACTCACATATATCATAAAAATAAATATCAGAGGTTAAAATACCTATAATTATATACTGTTTTCCACAAATAGGTATCAGGCTATTAATTTTCATCAAAATTATAATAATCTTCGATTCAGTAATGCCTCGTGAAATCAAGTGGAAGGAACTAATTAAGCTTAATTGAAAATCATATTGATTAACACTTCAGTTATTAAACATTGTTTGTTATTTTATTGAGTGGGTTTAATGTTCCTGGTCGAGGGCTGAAATGTTTTTGTTAACAAAGTTTCTTTTTTTTTTATTGCTATGAATGGCGAGACGAGCATGCCCTTCGCCTGATAGTAAGCGATACGACCGCTCATGAACAGTAGCAGCAAGTAACAAAAAAAAAAATAACAGTGGCAGCAGTAGCAAAACCAAACAACACCTTGAATTACAAAGCAATGCTTGGCATTCCACTGCGCTCGCCACACTGAGACATAAGATGTTAAGTCTCAATATGTCCAGTAGTTACTCTGGCTACAATGCCCTTCAACCCGAAACACAACAGTGCATTTACACTGCTGTTTGACGGGAGAAATAGATACTGCGGTGGTACCCACCTAGATGGCCTCTCACATATGAGAGACCTACCACCAGTAAAGTAAGTTTCTGAGTTCTATTCAAGACATTGGGGCCTTCATTATACGGCTGTGAAAAACACGTATGTGGATATATTTAGGAGGTTTCGTATTATACGTATGTCATTAATGAATTTTATTTTGTAATTGCTTAATGTTATAATTTTATTAAATAGGTAACCATACTGTCAATAAATAAATAATATTTTAAATTGATTTCAAATACTTTCTCAAGTGGTGCCTTTTTAATTATCCTTGACATTAAATTCGATTTATTCAGTTATTTCATGGATTTTAACCTAAAGTTTAATTGCTGCAATCAAAGT
Source organism: Hyles lineata (assembly GCA_030180105.1). NCBI lineage: Eukaryota > Metazoa > Arthropoda > Insecta > Lepidoptera > Sphingidae > Hyles > Hyles lineata. The sequence continues at coordinate 14,767,792 of JARJEE010000008.1, read as the reverse complement.
ACCAGAACATCGTCGCATACAGTAATCTAATTTACAAAAAAATTTACTTGAACTACAAACAACACCTGAATTTTTCTGTTTCATTTCTGCAGCAGATGCGCTTTCATCGCTGAATTTTTGGATTCATGAAAGCGCCTTCCAAATAAGCCTAGCAAACAACAATAACAAATGATATTTTCACTGTATACTGTTGCAATGGTCGCGCAAATCTGTTTTCTCGCAATGATTTGTCCCAGTACATACGGAATCTCTGCTGGGCGTCTGCCAAATGTTCAACTTCTGCTACAACCCTTCTGCTATCATTAACTACCTTAAATCCTTTACCATAAGGTTCCTTATTGATCGGTCTGTATTATTGTTAATTTTGTAAGTATGTAGCTTAAATTCCGCTGGGCTCCCAGGCCACTACCAAACGGCGGTTTTGAGTGTCTCTCTTGATCCTTCCATGAAAATAATATTTTATTATTGTCGTAATATCAGCTGTGATGTTGCTGGATGGGTGTTTGTTTTGCTTTGGAAGGGTTTAATGAAGAATTTTCCTCGAGCTCAAAATAAACGTAAATATTGGATTGAGATATACAGACAGTAAATAGCTTACTTAGTGTTTGATGTATTGAATATTTCATTATGTCGCAACTTCTTAAGAAAATGACTTTAATCGTGTTTCGACAAATGACAGTTTCTTTGGACAAGATTACACCTTATGACGTTAAAAAAACCTGAAAGCGTTAGATACCCTGTGGTCAAATTTCTAATCGCGGAGAGTATATGTTCTCTTTGGCATTTTAATCCGAAACATTTTTGTTGAAATATTTCTTGGTTTTGATGTAAGACATGTTCTAACGATTTGTATAACTGTAACTCATAGAGTATCGTCGTACTATGAGAACAAATGAGCGGTTTTATCAGTAAGATACCCGTTCCTAAGGATGATGATGATAATGACGATAAAAATCATTTTCAATATTTTCATAGGAAAATATTACTTTATAAGAGTGTAAACTAAGGCACGACAATCATTGTTTTAAAACAATTTAATTTGTCATTATTAAAAAAAGCCAATGATGCACAGTTATTTTGAATAACAAATAGCAAAACCATCTGAGGTACTTCGAATTCTTCATTACCAAATAATTATCCTCAATTATTTCCATTTAATGTTGTACCAGTTTTTGTTTTCATTCCGGTAAGTTACATGCAACGTCTGCTGAACCAACAGAATTGATTTCCTGTCCCGGAACTTCGAGCAAAAATAAAACTTTTTCAAATGAGCCAATTATAGCAATAACAAACAAACAGCAGCAACTCACTTAGCACATCGTAAGGAACAATGTTGCAGAATATTTTGCGCTGCTGTCACGCGATACAAATACCACTAATGACTTTTGAGCAAATTCCAACGTACGCTGACGTAGAAAAATGAAGCCATTTTCATAAAGGTCGGGCCCGGTACGGACATTTTTGCACGACTGATTCTAGTATTAATATAAAGTTTGGCATCATTTGGCCATGCCGAGTTGCCTCTAAATGTTTGAAAGGGGAACCCATTTCAGTTGAAATGCAGCTTAATTTAAGTTTAGCCGTGCCGTTGAGAGGGAATGACCCGCCCTCATAATTTATTCCTACGGGATATAATTTGGTTGGATTTAGTAACAAACGTGCCAACTGAAATGTTTAGGATTCATTCAAATTCCTGTCTTAATGCTGTTTTGAATAATGCCATATGGGTGATCAATCGAATTTGTATTCAATATGTTTGCGGTTAAAGTTTAAATTTCATTTTGCATTCGATACGAGACTTTATTTTGTTGCAGACCGAATCGCATTTTTCACAATTACTTGGACGTTTTCACGTTAATCCATCTTTGTCCCACGTTTGGATTTCATTTGCGGAACAAATCGCACCATTGACTTTCTTTGTTTCAACTTCGAACAGATTGCGAGTGAAATTATGAAAAATAATAAATCACAATGGAAAACAACATTACATGCGAGAATGCAATTTTTATTTATAATAATAATGAAGATTAATATACTGCTATTATGGTCTTATAGAGTATTTCAAAAAGATTAAGGCTTGGTGATTACGGCTCAATTACATCAACTAACTTTGACCCTCAACTTCGATTTTAATCATATTAACGTTAGAGCTGCCAAATATATTATGGCGTTGACATTGTCAAAGTTAAAGTTGCCGTCAAATTTAATTGATGAAGCTGGATGTAAATTATTACATTATATGCTAATATAACTATAGATCAACCTATTAAGAAATACAGACTTGCAGTAAAAGTAGTAATTTCTACTATAATATTAAATAGTAACTAGAACTGGTGGTAGGTCTCTCATATGTGAGAGGCCATCTGGGTGGGTACCACCGCAGTGTCTATTTCTCCCGTCAAACAGCAGTGTAAACGCATTGTTGTGTTTCGGGTTGAAGGGCATTGTAGCCAGAGTAACTACTGGACATATTGAGACTTAACATCTTATGTCTCAGGATGGCGAGCGCAGTGGAATGCCAAGCATTGCTTTGTAATTCAAGGTGTTATTAGGTTTTGCTACTGTCAATGAGCGGTCGTATCGCTTACCATCAGGCGAACGGCATGCTCGTCTCGCCATTCATAGCAATAAAAAAAAAAAAAAAAGTAAAAACACCCAAAAGTCACATACAAGATCCTGATCCTACACTAGATCGAGTCTTGTATTGTTGGTATCCGAAGCTACCAGAGACTTTTCGCTCTCATAAACACAAGACCAGAAACAAATTCTAGTGAATCACACAAATATGTAGGTGCGGGGATCGAACCCGCGGCCTCACGTTTCCCAGTCGGCGTCTAATCAACTCCGCCACGGAGAGGGACAAAATAAAAACAATCAAATGTAAAAAAGGACTCATATATCCTACACTACCGCAAATTAGTTATGAAAACTAACATACGTAATGTGAACGTGTAAGCAAGAAGCTTAAGAGGAAAAATCCGATTTATTCATACAGCACTGTTATAAAATGAACTAAAAAAAAAAAACTAGCAACACCGTCCCGTGCAGAGTGAAATTAAATTATACACACTGTATCATATTAGGCTGTCCGTCGGTTCTAATTTAACTGTTTATATTCATGGATGCGAGTGGCTTTGTTTATCTCGGGTGACAAATTTGCGGCTTCAAACTTGGTCCGTGGAGTGTCGACTTTTTTGAACATGTCCAATTAACTCCATGGTTTGAATGTTGCTGTTTTGTTTATTGTTGTGTATGGATTAGTGCTGTTTGTTTCGTGTATGTTTATCTGTTTAAGTGCTCGGTGGTTTATTGGTAATGGACTAGAAGCTGCCAACATGGTCACGGTGGTCGCGCGTGTAAATCCCAGGGCATATCGCTGATTTGCAGAGTTATGTATAGTATAGGGAAATGCCCTGAGGAAACCTGCACACCGTAGTGATTTATTTTAGTGGGGTGCTAGCAATAATGACTTATCCTTTAGTACCCCATGCTTTATAGCAAGAAAATGTTTGTATTTTACTCCATTTTCTAATCTTAAACTCATTATCAATTATTTTATACTTTTTAGTTGGATCGTTTATGAAAGCGTGTTTTGTTAGTTTTTTATAAACTATGATTTATTAACATTGCCTCGGTGGTGTAGTTTGTACTACGGTACGCTTACAAAGCTGAGGTCTCGGATTCGAATCCCGGGTCGGGCAAAGTGATATTGGATTTTTCTATTCATTATCAGCCCGGAGTCAGGAAATTGTCCCCGATATGGCGATAGGCTCGCCCTGGGGCATACAAGGCGAAGTGTGGGTGTCCTGGCACCTCTGCCTACCCCTTCGGGGAAAAAGGCGTGAGTTTATGTATGTACGTATGTATGATTTATTAACATGTTCAATTAACTTACGCTCGGTTTGAGTGTTGCTCTTTTTAGTGGTTGTGTATGGATTAGTGTTTTTTCATTTGTTTGCGAGCAGATTATTATCTGAGTAATATTACTGTGTCGTATTTCTTGGGAACATAAATTATTGGATTTTGATTTGCCGATGAGTTTTCTGTGAGCAATTGGTTTATGCAATTTGTTGATTTGTTTTCTTTATTTATATTTCAGTGTATTGCTATTATCAGCGGTTTTTTATGTGTAAAATCATTATACTATTACTGTCTCTGATATAAATGACATAATTTAAAACATTTGCTTGTTTATTCACATTTACAAATTAATGATACCAAATGCTAATTTCAAGTCAAACAAATAAAACAAACCTAATCGACTGGAACATTCGATAGCTAAACACAATCGCCGGTGAGCAAAACAAATAATCCCTCCAAACATTATTTCAATAATATCATTTACATTTTTGTTAAATTAAAACTCATCAAAATCTAAATGGAATACGAAAATGATTCAAAGGCGTATTCTGTTTGAAGATTGACTAGTTAACGCTTTGCACTTTGTTAAAACACAATTTCAACTTGAATTAAACAAGTTTCTTAAGAATCGGCGGTGGGGGCTAAATCCTTTCATTAAAATTGTTCGACCGCAACATTTTGTAAAATTCGTAAGTCGGATTCGTGAAATAAAACTAATTAAAATGGAACCGAGCCTTCCCCGCGACTCAAATGAGTGGGACTCGTTATTTGTTAAATGTTTAGAAAGGGGATGATGAAAAACGTGCCACGTTTTTTGGGTCAGCCAGTGCCTCGTTCGTATTCAGCCAGAAATGTGTATGAAGTCATATTTTTATGCCTGTGAAATGGGACATGTGTAGTAATTATTGTCATTGATGTTGATGAGCATTTTGTCTTAGTTGCGTCCGTATTAACTAAGTGCTTTCATTTCTGGAAAGATGACTAAATGGCCTAACCACTCTCAATCGTATTCTCGATTGTAGAGGAGGCCCGTGCCCTGCAGTGGGACGTATATGGGCTGATACAGATATAGATACTTCAACTAATTCGGTTGATAATGATTCAAAATTATAAGTAATGGAATTAGGTTAATAGTTACATCTGTATTAATTAAATAACTCTCTATTAACCTCATTCCCAAACTTATAATTTGGAACCATTATCAACCGAATTAGTTGAAGCGATGTTTTTTTAAATCGACTTAAAAAAGAGATTATTAGCATATTGAATTGCCCAGCAGCTTGATCTCTTGTAGTATTTAATGATAGCTAAGAATAAAATATAATATGAAAGTATGTAAATATTTAAATGCACTATTGTATTTCGGTTTGAAGGATATTGTTGCCAGAGTAAGTATTGGACGTACTGAGTCTTAACATCTTATGTCTCATAGGGGCGAGCGTAGTGGAATGCTTAGCATTGCTTTGTAATTAAAGGTGTTGTTTGGTTTTGCCTGCCTGCCTGTTGGTAAGCCATATGACCACTCATTAATAGGAGCTAAACCAAACAACACCTTAAATTACAAAGTAATGCTTGGCGTTCCACTGCGCTCGCCAACCTGACATAAGATGTTAAGTTTCAATATGTTCAGTGGCTACTTTCAAAAGTTCATGAGCAGCGGTGGCTGTTTACCTTCAAGACCCAAGATTTCTGCCTACAAAAGCAGCATAAAATAAGCATTAGTCGTCACGTCTTGCTTGTTTACTCGTGAACTATATAAAAAGAAAAAAAAATACATAAACATGCATGAGGTTGCAATGAAGTCGCCGGCGGCAATGTATGCGCGAGCACAGTTTGGACTCAATGCATATGCATAAGCTGGCACTATGAATATACGTAAGAGATTATGCGATATTATTTACCCTACAATATTATATTTTTAATCTGACTTTTTTATCAGACTGCCTCGGTGGCGTAGTTGTACTACGGTTTGATTACAAAGCTGGGATCTCAGCTTCAATCCTGGGTCGAACAAAGCGATATTGGATTTTTCTATTCATGATCAGCCCAGAGTCAGGATTTTGTGACCGATTTAGTGATAGGCTCGCCCCCATATCACATTGTGGGATGGAACATACAAGGCTAAATGTGGGTGTCCTGTAGCACCTCTGCCTACCCCTTCTGGGATAAAGGCGTGAGTTTATGCATGTAGGTATGTTTTTTAATAATCTGGAACGACAAATTCACTATTAAAGGTTTGTACAATGTCGTTTAAACAGTGTTTATTTACGAGACAATTATTTCTTGCCATTATTTGGTAATGGAATATTAAAGTTATGTATTGGTGAACTATTGTTCTGTCACTTTAATTTAAAATTTAAATGTTGTGCTTGGCCCGACTTACAATAAACAATTTTGAATTATTCAAAAATTGCCAAACAATAATCAATATCAACTCATTTCTAAATAGAAAGTAACTATCTACATCTCGATAGCGCCATCATGAGTTTTTGATTTAAAATAAATGATACACGATAAACGAAGTCAACGATATGAGAATACGTTTACGTCGAAACGAGACCAATAATCTACAATTTTGTACCTTATGGTATGATTTGGCCTACAATTACTCTACCTACAATGATAATAAGAAATAAATAAATACACCTAACAGTCACATATATAGTCCTAACCCCACATTAACATCAATTAAGTCTAATGTTATTGCTATCAGAACCTATGAGAGACTTTTCAGTTTAACCTCAGACCCGAGACAAAAACTTCGGGCCTCACAAAAATTTGTTTTGGTGCAGGAATTGCACCCGCGGCCTCTCATTTCGCAATCAGCGTCAAATCAACTGCCCCACAGAGGTTGTCAAAATCTAGTCCACAGCTTTGTACTCTGCAACTAAACTAATAACTCCATATTCCATTTTAAATGTAATTTATCTAATAAATGAATCATAGTAGGCATGGCTGAATTATCTAATTGCAAACCATTCAACAGGCGTTTATCGGTGAAAATTTTAGTATAATCAAATACAAACTAATTAATAGCTACCGGTCGTAGTGATTTAGCGGCTGAGTTCGATTATTGCTTTGTTAGGGCTATCCATACATTGATATCGACTCGTATATCATTATTTAGTGAAGTCAGGCAAACATTTCTGTTGTATGATTAATCTTATTGAATCATCATATTTTAGTAACTTGCTTGGGTTCTGAATCATGAGATCCTGGGTATAATTCTTTGCTTACATTCAAAATTATCTTTGGGTTACTTCGTACTACCCTGTGTGTTATTAGGTTCAGTCTTATCATGTCTGGGGATGGTAATAAAATTGTTGAGCTGTGGGTTTTACTAGCTCCTTCGAAGATATAGCTGTGACCTTAGGTACGATAGATAGGTCTTTTGTTGATGATGATCCGCTAAACGGTCTTAGTGCAAGTTGATGGTAAATTGATTTTATTAATGTAGAATTGGGCCTTGGTCATAAACTAACGCCCAAACTGCTTTATGTGGGATGTCCGTTTCGTTAAAGTTCCGGTTGTGAGAGAAGTAAAAAAAATCAATGACTGGTTCGATAACTATTGGAATAAATGTCGAAAAGCCATCTTTCGTCAATGTGTATTGTATTTAAATAACTCTAGAGTCTACACTCACCATCAGATGCGTTTTGCCAGTATACCAAAAACTTTAAATATGATACCTTATTAGAGGTTTTCCTTCCTCATACACGATCTATTGCAACTTCTGTTAGCCACGACCAACAGTGCTACGCAATAAATTGGCTCCGAGTTTTGGAGCTCAGCGAGTTTCTTGTGGGCATTAGCTTGTCTTTCAACCACATCAAAATTATTCAGAAAGAAAAACAGGAGGAATTCTAAACAAATAATTATGCATTGAAATAAAACGATTGTTTACGGATTTTATCGCGGATTTGGTTTAATTTTTACTTTTTTTAATTTCCCGACGTTTCGATCACTTTACAGCTTTCATGGCAAATGCAAATAATTATGCCTTATTAATGTGTGATATTTATTTTTCATTTTGGTAGTCACGATACAAAGCCTTTGTTGGAATGAAATTTTAGCAAAACCGCAAATGTTCATAAAGTATTTCACACATAAAACTAAAACAGACGAGAACAATCACATGCCAACAATAACACATCAAATGGGAATCGCGTTATAAATCAAAAACCATTAAACCGCTGCACTGAATTCCTGTATAAAGTTTAGTTGGTTACAGTGTGGTGTATGTGACAGCATCCAGCGATTGGATTACCAATCGCTTATAAAATGGATCGAATTTTTACTTTTAAATAGGTTTTGTGAAACTATGTTGTTAAAAAAAACCATAGCTAGGTTTCTATGAGTTGGCATGAGCGGGTTAGTATCATTAATTATCCTTTTTAAGAGACAATAATAATAAATACACCCAACAGTTATACACATAGAGTTTACTCCACATTAAGATCAATTAAGTCTTGAGTCGTGGGTATCAGAAACTACGAAAGACTTTTCGGTTTCAAAAACATCCAGACCCAAGCCAAATATGAATAGTGGGCTTTACATAATATACTTGTCTCGGTGCGGGGACCCTCGCGGCTTCTCGTTTCACAACTGGTTGCTATCCAACCGCGCCACGAAGTATATTAACGTCAAAAAACGTAAAGTTTGCGCTTTTGTTTCCTAGATGCTGGAGATCCTATAGCTAGTTCGGCATAGTAAAGCCTTATCAATTGGGACGAAAATGTGTAGTGTCTAGCAAAATTCTGTCGATTTAGTTGACACATGTCAAGATTTCATTGAGACTGCACGGCAATTAACACCAAGTTCAGTAAAGTCACTTTGCGAAGCCTGTATAACAAGCATATCTTAAAAACCACTGAAGCATGTAGTCGTACGTCCAAAGAACTTAAATTTTCTTGCTTCATAATACCAAGCATATCAATACCATTTATATCAGTCTTAAATCCTATTTCTGAGTCCGGTCAAACGATTTTTCACAATATTTTCCCAAAAACGCTTCCCTAGCGAGTATTCTCAACCCAAAGTGTCAGTATTAAAACACAATATCAGATATTTTCACTTACACTCCACACTGTCGGGATTCCAAGCTAAAACCAGTTCAAACCAGCCCCCAACTATTTCAAAAGCCACCCCTTTGATCGGGTTTTCGATTGCAGCATACCTCGGTTATATCTGTTGGCGTTCCTACGATAATGGCTGCTAACTTTGACGTCAACTGCTTTTGCCATCTTTGCTACGTTTGCTTACGTTTCATTTTACTGGCTTTATCTAGTCGCCATCGGGTTTTACACTAGCGAATTTGTGGTGTGAACTGTGAAAGATGATCGAGCGATAAACGGTTTGGAATTAATTGCCTTGGCCAACGAGATTTCATTGTTTAAGTCCTTCTATTAAATTCGGTATTATTGCGAATCTTAAGGCAAGAAAAAACAGTAGGATTATTTGGTAAAAATATTACATACTCACTAATTGCTACAACAGTATGGCAGGCTCGCTTTTTATTACATTTTGGGACGTAAACAAATTCGTACAAACCGTGGGTGATACTTCTGCCTACGCCGTCATAGATATAAGGACTTGAGACTGTGTATGTTTGTAGTGACGCTTTTGGGGACGACCTAGACAAATAAACTTTAGAAATAGGAAGGCGTAATCGAAATCGTATTGAAGCACCAAATCTTGAATTTATTCAATAAATGTTAGCATCAACATGGGCGTGACATATAATTAAATTCCTATTGTCAGTCCATCCATCAACCTATACTATCACATACATCTTTTGAAGATTGATTTTGGAGTTTTAATAAGAACATATCAAATTGTTACCAAGACTGGTGGTCGATTTGGTTGGGTTTCGATTATATGGACTTGGGTTTTATGCATTGCCGACAAATAATTTCTCATCAGGTAGTAGTAGAACAGTACCTCTTTCCGACTAAATTCATTGTCATCTCTATAACCTATACCATAAGTAACTTATCACATATAAAAAGATGACCTCAACAAACCTTCATCAAAACAAAACATTCCGTAAACACACATCCAACCCTTCAATAAATAAAAAATGTCACCGAGGCAATAATTGGTCGAATTGACCCATCAGTGTGAGGCGCAGGCACGTCAACCCCCGATAATTGGCTAAGTGGGCCAAGGAATTAGATCCCACTCTCGCGGTCACGCGATCACACGGGTTAGCTTGCTTACGTGTGCTAAAGGTTAATAGTTTCACTTTTTGTGATCGGGTATCGAGTGATTGAATTTGCTGTTGGAGGGTTAACTTTCTTATACATTTTTTAGTTTAGCTGAAAGGATAATTGTAACCTTTCTGGATATATGGTTTTTTTATCAAATTAAAAAGAAAAAAATGAACACTTCGGAAATGAACTGGCTTAACAAACGTGGTATCACTGTCAAGCATGAAATTAAGGAGGAACGTACGGTTTTGCTCATTAACGAAGATGACCTGAGGTTTAATGATACTATCTTTCGCAAATACAATATAGCAAGCTCATTCAATTATATATTTTTTTCATATTACAAAATACTTACACTATAGGAAATATTGTATAATATGAACCTAAGCGGCAGTGAACATAACATAAACATATTGATTAGGCTGACGATTATTATTGCTCACGCCAAGCAAAAACGTAAGTACTTCCTAGTCAATTTTTTATCTCTACTCAACTCACAGAGTACATTTTACATACTGACTCAATTTGCTTATTTATAAAATACCAATTTATGCGTCTATAAATCAGAAGCAAAAAATTGTGATAAAAAAAAGTAACAAGCACATCATGCATGCAAAATTATAATCTTATTCATATTTATAAAACAAGCATGTAATAGGAAACTGCGCTTTTCTCACCTTTGCATGATAAAATGCAATTTTAAACTGGGTTAAGGTTTTCTAATTTATTCGGCCTTATTACGGTCCTTGTGTGTCTCTCATTAATATTGTTAGTGCATGTATTACCGCCTTTATTTCTTTAATCTGCATATAATATGGCTGTCTGTAAAAAAATGCCAAGATAAGACCGCCATTTGCACATTTTAATGTGGAATTTATTTTTGTTACTTTTGTGTGCAATATAGGGTTAATTAGATATATAATGTAAGTGTGTGATAGTTTAGTATAATATCAAATCTATAATAAGTAAATAAAAATAAGAGAAAAATAAGATAAAGCTTTCCACTTTCTCTTTCTTTATTCCCTACCTTCTAAGATCAACTGCAATCCTGTTGTGATTTCACCAGATTTAATATTGAGTTAAGGTGATTACTTCCTTTGCCGACGGCTACTGATATGGAATATAAGAAAGAAAGAAAGAAATACATTTATTGAAAAGAAATACATTTAATATCAAGTCTCTTCCTCTTCTTTGATTCAACTCCGCGTGGCTTGGTGGAATTCACGAAATATTTTGGAAACCCTTCGTGGTCTCTTAGTTTATAAGTTTTCTTATTATGTCTTTCATCGTGGGTGTTAAACACACGTTTTACAACTTAACCAACACATATCCAGAAACGTACCCTTTTTAAATAGTAACCAGCAAGTACAAAATACCTAAATAATAATAAAAAAAAGCAAAGAAAAACGTTGAAAATTAATATGCCGTAATACAGTGGACGTGTTACAAATTCCCTGAAATATTTCCACACTACTTAATTATAACGAAGTGAGAGGGTAGTGAAACGCGATTTATCCACTATTCAACGGTGTGGTCGATTCACAATATGTAAATTTATTATGCCACGAATAATTTATTATAAAATAATCGTTGAGCCTAAAAAAGCTTGCGTGACCCTCCACTGTTAAGACGTGGCACATGGGAGAAGCGCAAGCAGTTTGACTCACTGAAATGTGTAGAAGAATTTGAGAGTAAGTATTTATTTTATTTATTCTCATTCGTTATTGTTTATAAAACATAATTAACGATTTTCTCAAATAAGGAACCTAAGTCTAAATAAAAGTACAAACGGCGTTGTGGTTCTACCGGTGATCGCTTACAGACAATTAACTTTATTTACTTTTTTTACCGACTTTAAAAAAGGAGGAGGTTCTTAATTCTACTGTATGTTTTTACAAAACTGATGAAGCATAACAATAATACTTATGAAGGTGGATGTTTAGAATTATTAATTCTTATTATATTTGATTCCGGTGTGTAACTTATTTTGTTTTCCTTTCCTAAATATAAATTGAGGATCACTGCATTTATTTTTATTTAAGTTTCTGGGGGAATTTCGATTACGTTCGCAAAAATACTCAACATAATAAAATACAACAATTAAATAAAATACATTACAACGTATTTCTTTTTTGTAGCAATTAAGTTATAATTCTGTATCAGCCCATATGCATCCCACTGCAGGGCACGGGCCTCCTCCATAATCGAAAGTACGATTGAGCGTGGTTAGGATATATAGTTCACCACGCTAGCCTAATGCGGTTTGACGGAAATTATAATTGATTTTGCCAAATCAGTATAAAACTCCCTACTCTTTCAACTTACATCCATCACCAAGGCATAAGAAAGGGTCGATAAAGTGTTCAGTGGTATAATTAACAAGCAATCACTTGCACAGATAACGGGTTTACCACGTTATATGTAAACTTACATAAGTAAGTCATTATGATAACTTGATAACCGGTGGCTGGCAAGTGAATTATTTTTAGCACGCACCCAATTAAACGACATGGAATATTCATGCACTTTAATTTGCCCTCGTAAAATTTACATTATTTATGTTCTTACATTTCTCTTTTCCTTGATAAGCTCCAACAGAATGTTGTAATGATATGTCAAGCATATCGATAGTAAATTTTGGATGAAATGTAAAAATCACCGTGACTGCTTTGATATTACAATCTTACAGAAAAGTCAGTTTTGTTGTCTGTTTTTTATAATAATTTTCACCACTTATATTCTCAATTTTCCGTAATCACATGCCGACAACACATCAACGGTATCTAGGGCGTTCCGATGTATTTTCTTCAATCAGTTCTTATTACACACTTTTATGGCTGCTGTAGCAGTGAAAGATTTTTTAAATCCTGCAAACGAGCAAACAAGTCAACTGGCGAAATAGGTAATTGATGAACACTGTCGCTTATGACCAGTCATAACGTGATCATGCATGTGTTGCTGGCTCATTAAATTGGGAGGAGATCGACCTGCGTTCTCACACACTGAATAAGACAAGCCAGCAAAGTCGCTTCATGTCGATCTCCTTTGAGAGACCCCAACGAGCTTGCCCATTAATGCTGAGTTATTACTGACAACAGCGTGACTCTACCATTTTTCCAAATATGATGAGAAATCCAGGATACCTGAAACTCGTTTACAATATTTTTCACGAAATATGATGAGTAAAAATCTTGTTGATTTTCTGTGTGAAAATTAACTGCCTTCTCTATAAAAAGGTTTGTTAATATTAGGCAGGCATCTGGTCATGAAAATTGCCTAATCATTTTGCTACCTATTTGCATAGTCATGTTGTGCCGAACTTATATTATTGTGTGATTAGGTCATACAGAATTTGCACTTATTAAATAATGCTATGAGAGAATAAAAAGTAAGGAGATTTTATGATCTAGGCCTTTCTGGTAGGTAGAATTCAGGAAAAAGACAATCAATGCTCAATTGGTCAAAGTGGTTTGGTAAAGACTTAAATATCTCTTTAAACAGTACAGAACGAGATAATGACGATATGACAAATGAAGAGTGTAGCGTTACTTTATAAGGGTCAATCTCCTATAAATGTATACATTTTAACTCAATAGGAAAATAAAACAATACGTTGCTACAAATTATAAAGGTGAACGGTGAAATCACCCTAAACACCCTGATTTAAGCCGCGGCTTATATCGCGGCTTTAAATCGGCTTAAGTAACAAGGGAAAGGCCGTTATTATGTTATTGTAGAATCAGCTGTAGTTTTATAGTTAGTTTATTAATGGGAACTAACGACCGCATTATGTTCAATATTTTATGGCGGTTTTTATTTAATGTTGAATCAATTTATGTTTATTTTTATGTCTTTTGTAGAGTTTGTTTTTAGTAGATGTGCATTCTGTTATTCTTGACAACACAGTTGCATTAGTGAGTTAAGCGGCAGTAGGTGTGTCTGAAGTCATTCAAACTACCACCCGGCTTCGTTTTCGATAGTAATCTTGACATACCTGAACGTCTTATAGTTATATGCATAACAATACCTGAATAATACGAGCATGAAATTATTAATCGCAAAACTGATATTGTTGGTTGCAGGTTATTTGTATCCACCGACAAGGCGATCAACTAATGATAGCCATATTAACCTTAACATCAAAGTCAGTGGACATCATTTTTAATCTAGAAAATTCTTAAGCCTTAAAAAATCCACTAGTAAACACAGGCCTCCTTTCAGGCATGACGTTTTCCTGAATATGACTTAAACATTTAAGCAATACAATTCTTGCTGTATTACTAAGAAAACATCATCAAAAACCTGCTCAAAGTGATTTAACTAATAGACCACAATAGTTAACACTCATAACAGAAAATAACAATCCGTATACTAAAAGCATTACACGAAATCTTTACAAAAAGATCGCCGGACCTTCCCGAAAAATATCTACAGCGTAACGTTTGTTAATAATGAGAGAGTGGACAGTGGTCATTCCAGCGGAGGGTCGAGCCAAATTGAAGGCGCCTTGGACTTAGAACGTAGCTTAATTTATAGCACGATCTGTCGCGTCGTCTCGATTCGGCGCTCTTAATTACAAGTTCGTGGCTATGACAGCGATTCAGATGTGGCAGCGTGGATAAATTGTTGCGCTTATGCTAAGTGCACTTCGATGTTATTGATGGAATATTGGCTTTGGTTTAATTAAACGGGGCGCTTTTGGGCGTATCGTAAAATAAGTGAGTTTTATGAAATCTGTATGAAGTTTAATGGTAATATTTTTATGAAAAATATTTTAAAATACTTTACCAACTCGTTTAATGGCTCTATTTTTGATAGTAATCAGGTAAATATAATCACATAAAATCTAACCCGAATTGAGTCCGCGTCGTAAACAAAGAATCGAACTTAAAAAGTAGAAAAATGTAGTGGCCAGCAATGTGAAATATTCGTCTAGAAATTTATGGTGTTTTTGGTTTTTAAATTCGTTTTAGTCTATTTCATTTGTAATTTTATATTACCGTTTTTATTTCTAGAATCTACAATGATGTCCCCTAAAGAATCGTGCAACATCTACCTCATTTGTTCTAACCCCATGGGCGCACCCATTGTGTTCCAAACACTCATTTTTATTATTACTATGGAGCAATTTAATTTTCTCCGCTCGTGTCCGGGTGTTTTAACTGTCATGCGATTTTTGTTCTTTTTTTCTGTTGCCTAAATTTTTTGGGCGGAGATGGATTTCGTGGGTGTAGTGTCTGGGACTGTGTTTTCAAGATTATCATATTTTTTCAGTTAGCAAATGTATTTTTTCAGTTCTTTATTTTAAAATACGAGGTCTCCATTTTCATTCCATATATGTTTAGATGTTGGAATATAAGATTCAATTTGCTGCGAAATTTTATTAGGATAAAGCTATGGAGTATTAAATAACATACGCAGAATAGAATTGCTCAATAACAGTAAATGATAAAGCAAAAATGGAAACTTTGTCTATTACACATTGATTCTAGTACTTAATTATTTACAATTTTGTCTGTAGACTTAAAATCTAAAACCTTACAGGTTTATAATACCATTAAAGAAATTAAAAATAACAATATCCGCATACACATCGATACCATCATGCCATGCACTTACTTCCATCTGGCATTTCTCTATTTTTTAAACCAAAACCCTCACAAAGTTAATTGACATTACTTACTACAAAAATAGTATTACGCACTAATCCCGTACAGCCCGGCGCGTGTCACGTTGAGTGGGCTCGCAAGTGGCACTCACGCCGATGGATCCTCACCAGATAATCGACTCTGACAAACTAATCCGCAATCAGATCCTATGTATGATCGCTGGACACGGCCCGTTGGAGCGGGATTTAGGGGTTGTTGTGAACTATTTATTTTGTGAATTGTATTGCTTTTTTATTTACTGGATGTTAATCAACCTTTAAAATAAAAAAAAACAATATGCTCTAAAATGAACTCCTTAATTCAGTGTTTTCTCAGTGCTATGAATTGTATTTAAAGCGAGGCTTAAAAAGAGTAAGTTCTTACGGTTGGCAACGATCTGTTTGTGACCCCTGGAACTGCAAAGATCCATAAGGGGAGGAGAGGGGACTACTTAACATCAGGCAACCGGCATGCCGTCTGCAAGGGCTAAAAAACGCCAACGGGCAGACTCGTCTACATTTACTATAACTTCATACATATGTACATACAATCTCACGTCTTTTTCTCAGAAGAAGTAGGCAAAGGTACTACCAGGACACCCGCGATTCGTCTTGTGTGTTCTGTCCCATGATGTGATTGAGGGCGAACCCATCGCCACCAAGTCTCACTATGTTCAGTAGTTACTACTCTGGCTACAGTGTCCTTCAAACCGGAACATAACAGTGCATGTGCACTACTGCACTTTAAATAGTAGCGGAGAAACAATAAAAAAAAAAAACAAAACGCGAGTGATGTCTGCCCCGGCTTCTAGCAACTAATAAAATACAAAATATGACATTAAATTGACAAAGTTTTAAATTACCTATTAGAAAACATCATAAAACCACACCCTGTATATTTTTGTCTGTATTATCGTTTTAATGAAGAACTCCTGAGTGTGTTGTCTGGATCTAGGGCGGCACATAATGGCCCAGCAATTCGACGACTCGAGTACAATACACCGCCGGGACGACGTCACACTGCCGAGCGCTCCGACGCTTCATGAAAAGAATTATTAGATGAAAGAGTTAATGTGTTAGCTATAGCGGGCTTTGTTTCACCGTACTGGCATTCTGGGGATTAGGTTTTGGTGGAATTTCGTTTTTGTGTGATAAATTGAATTTGTAACACACATACGAGTACATACATACACACAAAAAACATATATACATACATAAAATTAAGGCTTTTTCCCAGGACGGGTAGGTAGAGGTGCTACCAGGACACCCACGTTTCACTTTGTGTTATTAAGCGAGCCTATCGCCACATCGGGCTCAAATTTTAGACTCCGGATTAATAATGAATGCAAAACATCACTATCACTTTGCCTGACTCGGAATTCGAACCCGAGACCTAAGTGTCGTAATCGTACCTTCGTACAATTGCGCCACTCAAGTATTTTTGTACATAATCCTTCAATTTATTTTTACTTTTATATAAATTTAGTATAAAGGCGATATTTACTATTCAGAAGTATTTTCAACATGGTATGAAAAAAACAATAAAGACTATAAACAAAGAGACCTTACTCTGGACCATCGCTTGTAGAAAAATGAACCTTAATACCAACGAAACCAAGCCAACCAACTCTCCTACATCTAATCTAAATATCTAATCTAAATCACCTATTCTACACCAGTCCAAGTTTTGATTGATGTTTATTATCAAAAGTTAATTAATTTTCTGGCACAACGTGTTTTAATGTAGACATTGAGAACTTTGATGGAATAACTTTTATGTAAGAACTAATACAATTGCACTTCGCTAACTACTTTTATATGAATTGAGAAATTTGAATCTTTGATGTGGTTTTTGTGACGATAAAAGCGATTGTTTAAATCTTCAAAAGCGTTGGAGTATTTAATGAGATGAAAGTCTAAAAATTTTATTCCAATCTCAATGCTATATTTAGTTTGAACAAGATTTATTAGTGCGCAATAGAAGAATTCTGATTCAATTAATTACGTTTCAATACATTCAAATTTTACTTTGATGAATCCCTGGCGTAGTTTGTTTATTTATTTTTTAATTTATGAGTATACACCGCTTCATTGGTTCGCAACTATGAAATCTTAAATAGGATTCATAGACCATACAAATCTTTTAGAAATATTTTGATGTTACAAATAATGAACTTTTCCTGTTTTTATAAAGTTTGGATTTTACTGTTGTTAGGACTCTCATATGTGAGAGGCCAAATGGGTAGGTGCCACCGCAAAGTCTACTGATCTCACTACAAAGCAGTGAAAATCCACTGTTGTTGTTCTAGTTTGAAAGACATTGTAGCCAGCATATCTACTGGACATATTACGACTTACCATCATGTCTCAGGATGGCGAGCGCAATAAATGCAAAGCATTATTTTGTAATTAATGGTGTTGCTTGATTTAGAGCATGAGCGGTCGTATCGTTTACCATTAGGCGAATGGCATGCTCGTCTCTCCCTTCATAGCAAAATACAAAAAAATACCCCAAAAGCATTGAAAATATTAACCAAAATGTTGTCCATATTTCAAATTTAATTTTCCTTCATACATCGAAATAATTAATGTTCTTTTATAATACTTTATAGTCCATCATTAAAAGCCACCCAATCCCAACCACCATTCGTACTAATTAAAACAAAACACATCAAGCGTAATAATGCACCTAATCCCATACATCGGTACGAACTCTACCATAGTTTGTGAAGGTGTCATCAGGCAGGATAATCCTATCGATTCACACCACTCCGCACTACGGCTTCTATATCGAATTTCAATAGTACTGTCACACGTTATTGGTATTAGGTTGGCATAGAGCACGGCTCTACGTAGAGACGAGACATAGAGACTCTATATTGAAATTTATGACAAGGATATGAATACTCGGGTTACTTATTTTATGTTGAGTATCGAGCTTTGTTGTGTTAAGTAAGGAGAGCTTTTAGATGATTTTTGAGCTGCAGTAAAGCTTTCCATCCATTGATATGTCCATGTCATTATATCATGAATTAATTGTAATCATGAAAAATTTTTCAATTTATTTTATTGCATTTTATTTTGTAATTGGTAAAAATATTTTCTTTATTGGAATTAATAGGGAAACGAGCATACCATTCACCTGATGGTAAGTGATACGACTGCCCATGAACAATAGCAAAACCATTACCCTAAATTACAAAACGATACTTCGCATTCCACTGCGCTCGCTATCCTGTGAAGTCTCAATATGTCCAGTTGTTACTTGGGCTATTATTTCCTTAAAACCGAAACATATGAGAATCCACTATGGATTTACACTGCTGATTGGCGGGAAATACATATTTTAACACTGTCTTCTGAGTATTACTATTAATATATTAGTTGAGAGTAGGGCTGACCATAAACACTTTCAAAAGAGGTAGAGTCACGCTATAATTGGGTTTAACGGCAATATGAATATGTGAAAATCCTCCAGGGAGCCTTATTCTCAACTGTAAACTTCCTGTGACTGTGATGATAATAATATTATTAGGGCGTGCTCTTCTGTTGTTCAATAGAGAAATAACGTCAAAATAAGACTTAGCTGCTGTATTTTAATTAGTAAAGTGAAAAAAATGAGAATATTATTTTCCTTACTATTTCTCCTATATCTTTGAAGATTAGTATCGCGCCTACATACATATTCAGCAAGCATATTTAATATCGTGGAGTGTTCCAGATCATTAACTAATAGTAACCAATTAGTACCTGCTGACGCTGTGCCTGAAATATATCATAAATAGGACAAAAATAGTAAATACTATTTATATTGAGATACAAACGACATAATGAGCCTATAGATGGATATGTCGATTTAATAAACAAACATTGCCATTAATAAACATTTTATCTCAACAAATTTACCAACAAAATGAGGCTATAAAGTCAACGTTTTATAAATGGATATTTTTTTCTCACATTTATTTTTATCTTTTGTTGCAGATCGCTTCCAATAAGCCGTATTGGAAATAATTATTGACGAGTCCTATATTCAGCTCTGGTATTGCTTTGACTGGACTGGATGATGTTGCTAATAATATAATTAATTTCGACAGTCAACAGAAATTATTATATTAAGGAGATAAAGTTACCGCAGTTCTTAAATGGAGACTATGTATATAGCCACTGCATTAAAGGTCTTCCATCCATATGGTGGGTGAAAAACGTGATGAAGTTTGTAGGAAGTTATTGGAAGCAGTTCGCTTTTAAAATATCGATATATATCCTTAGGTTTAGGGCTCTCTCAACATATATCAACTGGTAAAGTTCTATGGCTGAAAATAATGTGCGTACCAAGTCGCAATATAAACAATATTTGTTCACTGGTAGCTCTT
This sequence comes from Hyles lineata, assembly GCA_030180105.1. NCBI lineage: Eukaryota > Metazoa > Arthropoda > Insecta > Lepidoptera > Sphingidae > Hyles > Hyles lineata. The sequence continues at coordinate 14,747,699 of JARJEE010000008.1, read as the reverse complement.
TCATATGTGACACAGCAATGTGTATTTCTCTCGCCTAGTTTGAAGGACATTGTAGCCAGAATTACTGGATGTATTGAGACTTTACATCTTATGTTTCAGAGCAGTGAAATACCAAGCATTGCTTTTTACTTAATGGTACTTTTAATTTTGCTACTATACATCTGCGATCGTATCGCTTAGCATCAGACAAATGGAATGCTATTCTCGGCATTCATCGATATAAAAAAGTACAAAATAAACTATTCAGTGCCCTTCGCACTCGCCACCTCTATGGCCCGGAGTCACAAGTAATAAATGATCGGCGGCTCAGCCCGACCATTATGCCTCGTCACGTTCGGGTCAAGTCTGGTAATGAATGCAGACGCAGACACGTACACCGCCGTCTGTTTGCCCAAACATCCGACTTTTTCGCGTTTTACCACGTTTTTTTATGTAATTATTTGGTAATTGTTAGATTTGAGAGGAAATCGTGGGCATTTGGATACTGCCAAGATTTTTGGTAGAAAGTTGTGTTATTGTGATGCTGTTTTGTAGTGGGAAAGATGAAGGCTCCGTAGAATTGAAGCATTTTTCATATAAAAGAACTTGCACAGGAATATATTACTCGTATATCATACATATTATATTAGTATATTACATCTAAAGTTGATCTAGCTTGAACAACATTTTATCGTTAAAAAATTTTATACTTGTGAATTATTAGTTTAATTGAGATTTAATTCAAATTTGGAAAATTGACTGGACTTGGAGACATTGAAATTGTTATTAAGCTTCGTTAGAACATAACTAATGTAAAAGTTTTATATTTTTTCTTCGTGGAAATTTTACCTTAAATCAGGGTTATATTCGGATAAATACTACTATTATCCTTACTTTTATTTTTCTATTTCTCTCTCTCTCTCTCTTCCTGTTTTTCTCACGTAGACCGTCTAAGGCCAATGATCTCCACATTGACTTGTTGGAAGCGGTCTGCATTTAGTGACATCCCACAAACTTAACCAGATAGCCACCTTGTAGGCGGGCGCCTGTCACTTCGTTTTTCTGTACTTGGCTTCCATTTCCGAACCTTTTGGCATCATGGGCCATACGTTCTTCGCGCTATATGCCCTAACCTTTGGATGTAGAACTCTATATTACCTTTGAACCAAATTCATTCACCTTTTCACGTTCAACATAAACAAGTATTTCAATATAATTCCGTACCCTGTCTAATTATGTATTCTATGGTTCCCCTAAAAGACAGCGAGCACCAGCTAATAAATAATTTATTTTCGGTACGACAGAAACGAAAATACACGGAAAACCATTCAATAATTCAACGCTTTATCAATCATTCCTTAATACTGAACTGATTTTCTTTACTTAAAATATTACTGATTTGGGTTAATTGGGTTATTTATATTATTTTGTACACATATTTAAATTGACTGCCTCGATGGGGTAGCTTTTTTTAACGGCAAGATTACAAAACTGATTTCTAGGGTTCGAATCCTGGGTCAGGTAAAGTGATATTGGACTTGTATGTTCAATACTATTTATCATAATAAACTGAAGTCACAAAACTCTTTTTTTAACGAGAGCTAGGCAATCCGCCCTTCCGATACGTCGGGGGAAGTTGAAAATGCCTATATATACCAGGCTGGGTCTCTACCAAGATCTCTTGCTGACCTAAACTAATTAACTAAACCTCTCGATAGTCCACACACGCTTTTCAGGCGACAGGCGATATAGACGGGTGAATAACGCTCAGCTAACTCGCCGTAAAAATAAAAAAACTCTACCATACTTCTTATCTAACACGCCGAAAATAACATACACTAACATTTCAGTTAGCGAACCAATCCCTGCAAACCTCCCGAGGGACACTGTATGTAAACTCCAATGGAAATGAAATATCGTATCCACTCAGCGATCAGGGCGAATGATGCAATTGCGGCACTCAGGTGTTGGCTGGCGGTCCGAGTTGGCAGTAAGCCAGCCGCTACGGCCAAACAATTCCCTTTTTAGAATTTAGTGCTAAAACCGCATGAGATATTAACTAATGATTTCCTCATCAGCATGCTTAATTAACAGCGGAACATTTATTTGCTGATTTAGTGTGGATGGATGATAAAGCTTGGTAGGTTAGTGATAGGTTTGGGAAGCCAAGTTAAAGTAATGGACTGCGATAGGTTTAAAACACTGGTTGCTGGTTACTGGTGGTAGGTCTTTGATATGAGAGAGGTCACTGGGTAGGTATCATCCAAAATCAATTTCTCCCGCCAAACAGCAGTGTAAATGCACTGTTGTGTTTCGGTTTGAAGGACATTGTAGCCAGAGTAACTACTGGACAAATTCAGACTTAACAACTTATGTCTCGGAATGGCGAGCACAGTGGAATACCAAGCATTACTTTGTATTTCAAGGTGTTGTTTGGTTTTGCTACTGTCTATAAGCTGTCCCATCATTTACCATCAGGTGAATGGCATGCTCGTCTCGCCATTCATTGCAATAAAAAAAAAATGAAGCCGTAGGCCATTCCGCAATGGGATTGTAGTGGTGGCAACAGCATATACTCTACAATGTATCGTAGTACGGTGGCCTATGGTCTTACCCCTCTCAATCGTAAAGGAGATACGTGCCCTGCTATGGGGCATTTATAGAGGAATGGTCTAATAATGTGTCATAAAGTGGTACTGAACCCTCATTCCGCAAGTCCCATTCGTACCTGGCTGGTTTTTTAATGCATAGGCGTTAGACCTCTAATTTTTCTTTTGGGGTACGAGATCTTAGAAGTATCGGGTATTGCAGACCTTTCACATTAATAATGAGGATTGGTCATTTATTATCTCTGGCTTAAACGACCCAGGGTCGAAAGCGGTCAAAAGTGATTGGCTGTTGATTTATATTCGAATGTTGAAACATTTACTACCACGCATATAAACTTTTTATTCATGCATATAGAATTTTTAATAAACATATATATTTAAATCCCATTTCATTTTGCACGAGGTTTTTAACTATCTGTTTCATAAGTTTATCTCCCGTCTTGCTACGGAAGGAAGTAAACAATAATTTATTTCGAACATCTCGTATTCGTTTTACTGTAAGATAAATTTCTTGAGGGTAAAAAATAAATAGGACATTATAAGCGATTACCTGTGCTTGAGAACAATACTGTAATCGTTAATATTACTATCGTCATCATCATGATCATATTCAGCTACACGATTTACAGCTCAAAATAGGCCTACCTTAAGGATTTTGAAAATAACCTGTAAAAAGTCCTTCCAGCGACTTCTGGCTATCTTTAATAGGTCGTCTGTCTACTCAAGTATGATGAAATTAATAATTAAATGATACACCCAACATACGTAGTCCTAACATTGCACTAAGATTGAGTCTTGTGTCGCGGGTATCAGAAACTACGAGAGACTTTACCGGTCTCACATTCACCCAGACCCCAAACAAATACACATGTATGGATCACATAAATATTTGTTTCAGTGCGGGCGTCGAACCCGCCGCCTCTCGTTTCACAGCCACCCTCAAACTAACTGCGCTACGGACTGCCTTTAAATGCTCTTTGTCTTTAATTTCATTTCATTTAATTAGATATTAAAATAATACCCCTTAATTTCCTGAAACTGAAATGAAAACATCGCTCTGTAAGCCAGAAATAATACTCTTGTCGGATGCACGTAGTTACTATATAAGTGGGGAGCAAGTCTTAGTTAAAGAGATAGTCGGAATTCTAGGCTGCCTCTTGCATTTAAAAGCAAAATGCAAAGCTGAAACTAGACCATTTGCCTAAACGTACACAAATAAACGGGACAATGAAACAATCTACGAAATAACAGTAGCATTAAAAAGGGAACAATTTTAATAATCACCACTCTCGGTATCACGGTTCTAATGGTGAACGTAAAGTGAAAACGTATCGTGTGGGGACACACGTCGCTGCATATCGTCTACTAACGCCTCATACTCGTATTTTACGTAAAATCGTATGATATTGACGGATCTATTTTTTCTCTAGTGCCAGCTAATTATCGCAGAAGTGGACGTCAATCCAGAAGAGGTCGCTGGTTGAAAAACTTCTAATAGAAATCTTTTAGAGATCATCTAATTCTTTTTTGCGAAATATTATACCCGTCGTAGAGAGTAGAGTGATAGTCTAAAATATCTGTCACGGTACACAATTCTCCTATGCTCCATGGCATTTTTACAATTCAGTGGTTAGATTGAGGTGGCAATCTATTCTAGGGACAAACTAACTTATTTAGAAAAAATAATTTCAATAAACAGCAAAGTCCTCCTTCAAAACGCATCGTTCTCCACAGTGGTAGAAGCCCGTATGCAATCGAAGGTGCGCGGCCGGCTGGCTTCGAGCCAACAGTGCACTGATTCCAACGGCTCTCGCAGAATTCTCGAGGTTATTGCGTTTAAATGGCACGTTTTGTACTATGTTCACACTCTTCATGTCTCGATGTCAGCCGTTTGCGGAGACAGTGACGCCGCACTTTGTGACAGTCTTGTTCATTTCTCCAATTGATGTGCGGTCTTTGAACTTTGGCTTCTCGGGTCGAGTGAATTGCCGTTTTGATTTGTTACTTGAAATTTTATGTGGAACGTTTTACAAATGATCTGTGGACACGAGACGAAATTCAGTTTGATAGTTTTCTGTGGAACAGCTGGTTGGGTTTGAAGGTCGTTTTCAAGGTTGCAGGGTAAATCAGGGACATAATAAGATTCAGTAGTGATTCAGTAGTTTTTAATAAATAAATTTCAATAAATTGCCAACTTGTCATTGCAGGATACGGCCTTTCGAGAGAGGACGAGGGCTCAGAGGTAGGCCTAATTGGCAGAATTAACATACCTTTGAAATTCTAGTTCAGAACTCTTAGCTTTACTTATTCGTTCTGTGATTTCCTTTGCCTTGTAAACGTATCCTTAATTAGTACCAAAGTCACATTTAAAAGTTATATGTAAATTGTACATGCTTACTGTTTGACTAATCTTCTGCATTCACTGTGTTTGTACCCAATAAATAAACATTTCTTTAATATTGAAATAAAACTATTATTTACGGATTTTATCGCGTATGTATTTGGTTTCATCTTTAAATTTCATAACTTTTTGACGTTTCGATAACTTTACAGCTTTCGTAGTTTCAATGTGTAACATTCGCGTAAAAATATATAATAGTTCCAATTTCAAAATTACCAAAAATAATACCAACGAATTGTTGCTAAAATTACGTCCAAACCATCTAACCAAGCAATTCAAAACACTAGTAGCAGTCAAACAAAGCTACAAATTCCGCTCGCGCCATGCATCACTGAACCTCGTATTTATACTTCACAATCCTAGTACCCATGTCGAGGATTGTGCCCGGTGTTAACGCTGCCTACGACAAATTAATTGGCCATAACGGTGAAAATATAGTTATTGGTCACAGAAGGCACCTACAGGCAAAAAGCCAAAACACAATACCGGCAAAAATAACCTAAAACTGAGGTGCAATGCGGAGTTTACTGCTAGTTTCGTAGTTACTGTGTATTGAAAATTTAGATCAATCATGGCTTGTTTGTTACTGGATTTTTGTTTTCTTTGATATATATTTTTAAGGTAAATAATGGCTGCTCAATGCTCATACTCGTTTTACTGCTCAGCACAGACCTCCTATAAGAGTCAGAAATTAATAAATAATAAATAACACCCAACAGTCACATACATAGTCCTGACCCCACACTAAGATCAAGTTTTGTGTCGTGGGTATCAGAAACTACGAGAGACTTTTCGGTCTCACAAACACCCAGACCCGAAAGAAATATTTGTGGTGACATTTCTCTCGGTGCGGGGATCGAACCCGCGGCCTCTCGTTGCACAGGTGGCGTCTAACCAACTGTCAAACATATTTTGGTTTTAGTTCATAACACTGACCAAATACGATTTAATGGCCCTATTTTATAATATAAAGTAAAATTAAACTTTTGAGGAGATCTCACATTACAATATTTTAATCACCGTTAATGTAACCGAAAATTGAGCAATTTTTTATGAATATTTTATTATAAATGCGAAAGTAATTCTGTTCGTCTATTAATTTTTTCATGAAGCAGAAGCTATCGTCATAAAATCTGACATATAATTATCCTCGGATGTGGATAAGATCAAAGTCTATTTTGTGCTACTAAATTTAATTTCTGAGACTACAGAGAGTCGTAAATATATAGGGTACAATATGCTTACGACTAGATTTATTAAAACCTAGTGTAAATTTTATTAGATTTACTGGTGGTAGGTCTCTCATATGTGAGAGGCCATCTGGGTGGGTACCACCGCAGTGTCTATTTCTCCCGTAAAACAGCAGTGTAAACGCACTGTTGTGTTTCGGGTTGAAAGGCATTGTAGCCAGAGTAACTACTGGACATATTGAGACTTAACATCTTATGTCTCAGGATGGCGAGCGCAGTGGAATGCCAAGCATTGCTTTGTAATTCAAGGTGTTGTTTGGTTTTGCTACTGTTCATGAGCGGTCGTATCGCTTACCATCAGGCAAACGGCATGCTCGTCTCGCCATTCATAGAAATAAAAAAAAAAAATTACGCAAAGGGTACAAATTGAAATAAAAATATGTAATAATTTAACCCAATTCAAAGTGTTAATGGTTAAAATGGAATATGAACCAAAAGTAAACGCAATCTGTACATTTTAAAATTAAATTCAATGATAAAATTTTTGTTCCAGACATGGTTTGAATGGATCAAAATATCAATCTATTGAATCATTTAAATTGAAACATACATTATGAAATCGTTCCGTCATTTATTAATTCCTACTTAACCCCATTATAATTCTGTCCACCAACACCAATAAATGTTTGACAAACTAAAACATAATTGGTTTCATAATATTTGATCTAAATTAACTTCGTGTGTTGTTAATAGGGCGCAATCAAACTTTACTGCAAAGAATAATTAATATACTGCAAAGAGGCGTTACTCTTTTGACGCGAGCGATGTACTGTTTACCATATTATAATGACTTAATGTTTTGGATTAAGTTTGTTATAATTATTTATTTTGTATAAAATTCCTTTAAGAATACAATATGTAATTTTATAAGATTTAGCAGTGTAATTATCAGAATCTTTAGCTAGAGATTGTATATTCTTAAATATAGAGTTGTCCCAAAGTTAGTTTTAGAGAGGTCCCACCAATACTTACGACATTTGACGATTACAGAACATCGGTCTCATTATACTGCTGTCACAAGCTTGCCACTTTGTCTGTATGAATATCCTCCCGCATAAGTAATTAATAATAGTTATTAATCCTTAATTTTTCAACTTGAGGTATAGCATTAATACAAACAAAAGGTCTTACGACTAATGTAACACAAGTGTAGATATATGTTTATTTAAAAGCCAGCAAACGAGAGGTTGCAGATTACCTTCCCCCACCAAGGCAACATAATATTGTGTTTAGCGACCCACAAATATACATATTTATTTTATGAAGATTTAATATTTGGGTATGTACTCGTAATTGTCGGATCAGGACTATGTATTTAACGGTATGAAATATAATAAAGATCAAAAATTAAATACCTAAAAACTTCACGAAGTCTAAACAAAAAATTCATTTCCATGCTTTGTACCTCGCACTCACTAAAATTAAAGTTTTATTTTTCTCTCGGCCCAAATATTTTTTCTCGGATTTATGGGTGTGACGTTCTACTAACTCATACACGTGTTTTTGTAAGCGTCTGGACACGACAGTACTGTAGACTATTATTTTAATTTATTGTCTTTTGGGGACCATTAGATGTTTTAGGAATGATTTAGTTAATAAATACAATGCGTAAACAGACGGCTATTTCAGCTTAATAAAAATATAAACACAGAATTCTACCTAGTTATCTAACACCGCTCTATCCTTGTTTTTTTTTTTATTGCGATGAATGGCGGAATGAGCATGCCATTCGCCTGATGGTAAGCGATACGATCGCTCATGGACAGTAGCAAAACCAAACAACTCAATGCAAATTCTTGGCGTTCCATTGTGCTCGCTATCTTGAAACATCTTATGTTAAATCCTAATATGTCCAGTAGTTACTCTGGCTACAATGTTCTTGAAACCTTACTGGTCTGTACGCGATTGCACATATCAAATGTTGTATAATTCGTATCACTACTAAATAAGCCTTGGTGTGTCTAAATTACACTATACTTTGAATAGTTGGAGAAATGACAACAAATAATAACTGTATAGTCACTTGCATTTCTGCCAATAATATTACCAGAGGCTCAAATAACCTTTACATTGACGATAAAGTCGAAAGCATCAATTAATCTCATGTTATTCGATACACAAGATTTTGAAAAAAGAACAAAACATTTCAATTCCACTAATGAATTATTGTGGCAAATGTCACATCTGTTTGTAGTATATCGACAAAATCTGTGCCAGAATTGCAAAACATATATCGCTAGGCTCATTAAAACTTTAATTAAGTTTCGGACCGCTCGGGAGTCGAATGTATGGGCCTTAAGCGAGAATTGCCCTAAGATAGAGCCACGGGGTGCCAAATATGGCACTCCATTAACACGTTGGCTTACTGCACATGTTATTAAAAGTTAAGTTAATGGGTCGTTTATGTGACATTTTTGTAGCGTCATAAAAAAGCCAATAAATGTTTTATGGTGTATTGCTGAGTAGATTTGTCGAACATTGATTATTTGTATTGACATTTATTTATTATTATTGAATACAAGTTAAATACCACAAACTGGTTTTTGGTACACACACCCAACACACAAACATATTTCAGATTCTTTAGCTAGATTTTGCATCGTCGATATCGTAAAATACCAAACCATTTCAAATCTTTCGAATACACAGTATTTAAAAATATTTATATGGCTTGCTAAGTATATTTTTATTGCGTACGAGATTTTGTATGTCGTAAATAAGAATAATAAATAAAATATATGTTACCTAGGTTAGGTTTTAATAGTATATTGCACGCTATAATAATAACAAAATATTTAGATAATATTATTTATTTATTTAATCTTTTTATGCGTTGTACAGAGCAACAATAAAGAAATAACATAATTAGTTACAGGCGACCTTGGGAATTACCGTCCCAATAAGGAGGAGAAAAAATAATATTATTGCATTGTATTTATATCATGTTTTTTTTTTGAGTTTTGTAAAAATAAAGAAAATTATACGCGAGACTTGTTGGTCTAACAATGTCAAAAACAGAAATAATGACATTCATAATTACAAAATGAAAATTATAAATAAATAATAAATAAATAACACCCAACAGTCACATACATAGAATCCTGATCCCACACTAAGATCGAGTCTTGTGTCGTGGGTATCAGGAACTACGAGAGGCTTTTCGGTCTCACATACACCCAGATCCGAAAGAAATATTTGTGGGTCGCACAAACATTTCTCTCGGTGCGGGGATCGAACCCGCGGCCTCTCGTTTCACAGGCGGCGCCTAGCCAACTGCGCTACGGAGGCTGTCAATTTCAAATTAAACTGCTGTTTGGCGGGAGCAATAGACATTGCGGTGGTACCTACCCAGGCGGCCTCTCACACATGGGAGACTTACCACCTACTTCGACTGGTGCCAGGATTTATTTATTTATTTATTGAATCATTTACCAAAACAATATACAGACTTAATGCAAGAGGCATTCTATTAAAAAGTCTATCTTTGGGTGATGTAGAAATGAAGCAAGTTTTCATTCATATTAAAAATAATTAAACAGCTACATTATTTAAAAACACATACACATAATATATAGCATTAGCTTTAGATTTAACTTCTGAGTAAATTTACGTACCCAAATTTTTGATATCCTCTGTTTTAAAAAGAGCATATCATTGCCATGCTTGGAGTTATTGAACTAACATTTTTTAACCAACCTCAGTAACCTTATCGAAAACATAAAATAAAACCATTAAACATCGCCCCACAAATCTGAAACTAATGATGCGAAATGCGTCTATTTCATTACTTTACGACGCACATGAATTTCAATAAAAATGTACAAAAATGTATTAGAGTAAAACTCCGTTCGAGTCTAACTAAAAATACGACGATAATAACACTAATAGAATGCTGATATACTGCACAAGCAGAAATATAAGTGGCCAGTATTTTTTTATGAAGCATAAAGGCAACTCGACGAGTCCCGAATAACAGAAACATGGTCGTGGTGCACTTTCTTCGTGGTGATTTTAATAATTTCATTATCTTTGTGACATATTTTGTGAAAATTATTAAGAGATTTTACTAGTATTTTTGTGCGCTATTGTTATTAATAAGGGATTACTAGCATATTCCTGGGTCTAACAAAACACAAAAAAATCGATCGATTAGAAGCGTATTTTTTTTTTGTAATATTTTATGTATCATTTATTTAAATCTTAGCATACCATACATTATTTTAATTGAAATTTTACATTACTGTCACTAAAATTACCACTTGCCTTAGTTTTCGAACGCAGTCTGGATATACCTGGTATACTTATTATGTTACTTTTATTTGCTACAATATTATCCTATCTTATAAGAATCGTAAAGTATTAAATACAATTTCTTTTAAAAGTATAGAGATAGAATCTTAAACCAGTTTTATTGGTCTTCATACTTTCATCCATAAAATGGGCAATGCATATTTGCGGAATCAGAGTTGCTTTCATCACGCCCCGGTAAACTATCAACGTAAAAGTTATCCTGATCTGTTGCCTCCGAAACAAGGACAAACCAAAACCCCGGCATTTATAATATTAGTACGATCCGAGGCACAATCAAACAAACTTTCTCCCGCAATGAAAATACTTTCGTCAGTCCTTGCGAAGTTAAAACATTGCAACCATCGGCGTCTTCTTCGCGAGTTTGTTTTCACAACAGTCTGCGGGGAAAATTTGAGGGATATGTAAATTTGCTCCCGCGCCTTCGTCATGGGCCTTCTTATATTTTGTCACCAAACATAACGTGGAAATGTCTGCGTTAAAAATTATGGTACTAGTTAGGTATGGTTTGATTTTATAATGATTAGGTATATGTATTTTGGTAAAAGGTGTACCAGGCAATACCAATACCAGAGCTTAGGGAAAAAGCCAATACTTCAATTCTTCCAATGCTTCAAAAGAACACAATTAACTTATAATACAACTGCCCAAAAAAGAGTGCAATCATTTTAGGATTTATTTTTATTTTAATACCGCTGCCTATGAATCCTAATATCTATACATATACATATACGTATCTATATACTATACAGGGTATATCAAGATTGCTACCGAAAATAAAGTCGGGTGGAAGTTTTAGTGGCTTCAGACACAATGCAAATAAAAACTTCGCAAAAAAAGCCGCCAGTTTTTTTTTAAATTATATTTTAAATATAATTGTGTTTGGGTGGTAAATCGATAGTTTCTGATAAACTAATACTATTAATCCTTGCGTTCCATAGGTTCTAAAAAGTGAAAGTGTAAACATTACTATTTTAGGAAAAACTATGAATTTACCACCCAAATATGACGATAAGAAAAAAACACGTCAAGGTTCTTTCTAATTATTTTTTTTGTTGCTTGTTGCCTGAACTCACTCAAACTACCACCTTGCTTTGTCTTCGGTAGCAAAACGAATGAACTGCAGACGTATCATTGTGTATCATGCATCAGTCCATATACGTCCCACTACAGGGCACGGGCCTACTTTACAATCGAGAGTACCATTGAGAGTGGTTAGGCCATATACTCCACAAGTAAACTAAATTATCAGTACAAATTAAATATGATGTATAACAACTAAAATTATTTTCCAGCACTTGAAGTGAAATTATGAAAGTCTTTGCAAGTTAATTTCTCGACGAGTTAGTTTAAGTTATTTAGACTTTAACCAAAGTTACGACTTTTGACTGACTTTAAATGGATGACCTGTGTAAACAATTCTGTAAAGTTAATAATTGCTTTAAGGTAAACCGTATTATTGAAAAACAATAATTTAGAAGATTTCGTAGAACTCGAGTCAGGGTTTGTTGTCGAAAATTACTTAAAACAAATAAAGATCATTATTTCAAGAACCAAAGATTCTTATTTAATATTAAAGTACACAATATTTTAATGTATGTAAAAATTTTGATATACAATAAAATTATGAACTTTTTCCACCTGGGTCATCATTTTTCATTATCCTTCTGATTGCGATGCTGTATTTTTTACAACTCTCAAATCTTTACAAACCTTACAATTATTTTTCACAAAGCAATTTGTCTTGTTCTGAAATTCCAAATTGTACACTAGATGTATAATTAAATCCATGAACTCCATTTCCATTGTTTATCTACACTGTCACCTGATTTCGACCTCTCCAACCTGTCAAACTTAATAAAAATTGTCCTCCAAATGAAAACGCATTTGATAATTCAATTACCGTCTTTGAAGGTAAGACAACAACACTATATTAAATTTAGGTGGCCGCAATAAATAAGAGGGAAGGCAATTTGCCTCCACGTCTGTTGTTTGTTTGTCCGTTCCTAATCCAAAGTAACACAGTTTACCCAACAGTGGCCGGCGTGTTTGAGTTTGTAATTTAGCTTACCTACGCGTAGGTGCTTTCTGCGTAATACGTTGCTATCTGTACATCTGTGACGTCAGACATCTGTTTTTGCTTCTGTTTTTCAGTACGTGTGTTACTGTTCATTAATATTATTTTTTTACGATGATTAGGTACTTTGTTACATGAATTTATATGCAATTGTTCTGAGTTGACATAATACAAGCATAAACTTCAAGATTACAAATGGTGATAATCGGCAAGTAACAATTTGCAACTCCGCTCGATCCCGATTTGTCACCTCTGCTTCTTCATCTTCCATCAACCTCTTCATGCGTACTCCTCAGTGTCAATTAGGGTTTAATATTAATAAAATTAGTTATTGTGTTTACTCTGGCGCAATGAAATACCAAGCATTATTTGTAATTCATAGTTTTGTTTAGTTTTGCTAATGACCTTGAGCGGTTGTATCGCTCACCATCAGGCGAATGGCATGCTTGTATCGCCATTCATTGATATTAAATAATTAAATCTGGCAGAACAGTATAATATTTTTTGTCGTCGAGAGGAAATAATCTTTTGCCAATGATTCAGTTTCAAGACTTTCAATCTTAATCAGTTGCATGTTACAAGGATCAGCAATATGCCACACCAAAAGAACAATCAACTCTGAAACGGCGATGATTCAGCATATTCCCCACTCGAAGAGACTCGTCGGAAGGAAAATGAACGTGAGTAAACGACCGCAGTAGAACGTATGCAAGGGGCGCGACCTTATCTACCGTCGGGTAATACCGTGAACGGTAGCGGTTTCCTTCAATCGCCGATGAGTTGAGTATGGTTTGCTGTTACTTAGAATGTTTGGGAGGAAATTAATAAATATACGTTTTTAGCAAATAATTATTTATTATCCAATAATATTAAAGTTATTAAGTTAAGTATTAGTTTATAGGTTAAGTATAGTAAGTATAATTTGTTAATAATTAAGTTTCAAATAATTTTTTTCTCCATTACAGTTTTTTAGTTATATAAGTTTTTAAGTATTGGTACGCCATTGCCAAACATGATTGATCTATTTTTATATCTGAACACCATGCACGCTTTATATGTATACTCACTCATGTTTGAAAAATAAAGGAATTTGAATTTAAATTTGAGTTTGAAGAAGATTGATTGTAAATCTAAAAACTGTTATAGGATATTGCAGTCATTAATTTGTTGAAGAATTTTAATATTTTTTGGGTGTTGCGAATTATTTCTTACGATTGGCAGACAGTTTATATCAGTATAAAAAATACCTAAAGATGGGGAAGCATAATATTTTTGCCTTTCGAAAACCTTCCTAAAGTGGGTTACTGAGTCAGTAATCTAAACAATAAAAATTCTTTAAAATATGTTAAAACATAGGAATTACATTATTCAATATAATTTAGACCAGATATTTCAGCTATGTCTAGTAAGTGCTGTCTAACTGAATAGCAGCAGAAAGCTGAATGGGGGGTTCCAGTATTGGCCATCTCTACATTTTTACATTTTTTATTTATTTTCTTGAAGTAATAGTGTTAAGTAAATATAAGAATACCATAAGTAGAAATTAGATAAATTACATAGTATATTGTTTCTTCTCTTTTATGTGAGTCAGTATATGAAATTAGACTGAACAATAACACAAAACCAAATAAAACAAACAACAGCAAACGAAATTCAATTTCTATTCCTTGCAGCCGTTATCACCATAAACCCACTCTAGGTAAAAGTGTTCATTTGAAGTTCTTGCACACAATCCGGTGGAAAACGCGGTAACAACCAAATGTGGGTGCACGAACGGTGAGAACCAGTGATTTAATGCAAGGGCAGCCTTATCTACACCAGAGGGTCGGTGCGGTTGCGCGGAATACCTTTTATGAGGTTCAAGTAAATTGTAACAACTCGTGTATTACTTTGATGTTTTCTTGTTCGTAGATTTATTTTATTGCAATGAATGATAAGGCGAACGTGTTATTTGTCTGCTGGTAATACGACCACTCATAGGTAGTAACAAAACTAAACAACACCATGAATTACAAATCAATATTTGGCATTTCACTGCGCTCGCCATCCTGTGATATAAGATGTTATGCTTATTATTTCCAGTATTTACTTTAGCTACAATGTCTTTCAAACCGGAAAATAACAGTTAATTTACTCTGCTGTTTTGCGGGAGAAATAGACATAGCTATGGTACCTACCTAGGCGGCTTTTCACATATGAGAGACCTATCAGCAATAAATTTTGTTGTGATTTTGCTGGACCTAAATGTACTCTGATGGACTTTTGTCAGCTGTTGTGATAATTTAAAGTTATATTTTTGAGTTTATTACAAAATGGCATTACGTACAGTTATCGGTAGTCACTGTTAAGGTTTGAATTGGCAAGGTTTAGCTATTCTATTCGTATATAAACACCGTATACAGATTTGATCCAATTTATTTTGCCACCGTCTTTTTATACTATCCATGTACCGATATACCATCAGGTATCACGTTACCTCTACGCTTTAGTCCTTCTAATACTTTAATTGACTATCTACAATTATTTAGTTCCTTAACTTTTTGTCATTGGATTAACATATTCTAATTATGTACAAAACACTCCCACATTAGCCACAAATTCACCCAAATCTGATACAGCTGCAACGTGCAAGTTCATATTCGCCGGTCACTACAAATGTCTGGACCCAACAATCACAATAGCCGGCCGGCCGAGTGTCGCAAACTTTCCACCACTTTGTCACTTGCAGTCAAAACTTGGACCCAACACAGGAGCCGACTTCGTGTGATTCCGAAAGTTGCCAGTCCGGCCCCCTTTTTATTTTATGACGGGTGTCAATTACCGAACGTTCTTTTGTTCTATTTTTCTATCGGAAAGTTGGTCCGTTTGATAAAGTATTTTTATAGCCGCTCGCTTTTGGGTTTGGGCATTTTGTTTGGTATTATTAGATTTTGACCTTAGCTTGCCCTTAGTGACAGTTGGATTATTGAAGTATTGAGTTAGGTTAGCAGGGTTTTCTGATTTCCTCAATAGCCAAGGAATAAGTTTCACAATTGTTTCTCTATTAATGCATGTCACTTGACAAAATGTTTGCCGGCCCTAATTAATGTTTAGAAGGGTTTAGGAATGATTTGTGTCGTTAAGTAATTAAATAACGTCATTTACAAGAATTTGGTTTTGGTATAAAAGTGTGGCCTCCGATTTGTGTAAAGTCTCCATTGAAAACCACCTAGAATTACCAGCTTTCTTAACTCATTTCTTTCACTAAGATTCCTAATGGTTTAAAAAAATCTTCCTCTTATTTCCCTTCCCTCTTTTCCCTTTTGTTTTTTTTAATTCAAAGATCGACAAAGCAACTTCAAACTCCTAGTTCTGCGGGATCACTTGCCATTAGCTGACTTGCTTGTTTTTCTAAAACTATCGACACGTCAAACTAACTTCGTAACTAGTGAAAAATCTAACACGTGGAATGTGCTCAAAGTGTATCGCCCTGTCGATCAGACCCGATAGGAAAAATTGACACGGCTTTATAGGTCAAAGAAGTTCGTTCACTTTCGACACGAGTTTATTTTGATTTTCTGGACGTCGCTGATTTATCTTTATATAAAGTTAAATACACCGTCATTTTCAACGCAAAATCTGGTATTTTTTGGATATAAAGTTTTGTACATAAATGCCTCGGTGGCGTAGTTATACAAATACGAATACGGGTTCAAATTTTCTTTTCATTATCAGCTCGGAGTCAGCAATTTGTGCCTGAAATGGCGACAGGTTTGCATTCCATCATATCGTGGGACGGAATATATATGGCGAAATGTGGGTGTCTTGGGATCTCGGCCTACCTCTTTTGAGAAAAAGGCGTGAGTTTATATATTTATAAAGTTGATAAGTTTTACTAATAATATACGGAGAAGGAGTATTTTAAAAGATATATAGAAAGCTGGGTAAAATATAACCTGGAACGAAAGGTTGTACACATTAGAAATTCTTCAAATTAAATCCTTAATATTACTTACAAACTAGCGTTCTCATATATTAATAATAGATAATGTCCTATTCTAATGAATAATAAACTGTAAAACGTTTTTATTGAATAAAATCTATTTGGTACATTTTGCATTAAAGAGTTACAAAAATAATTTTAAACACCAGAAGATTAAAAATATTCTACTGAGGACACCATATAGACTAATTAATCTAGGATATTAAAATCCTCCTATGAAGGGAACACTATACACGATGTTTTTGAATCATTGATCCCCGCACCGAGGCAAATATTTGTGAGACCCACAAATATTTGTCTAGGGTCCGGGTGTATGTGAGACCGCAAAGTCTCTCATAGTTCCTGATACCAACGACACAATACTCGATATTAGTAGGGTCAGGACTATTGTGCATTTGCAATTAGTATAATTATGTTAATTGAAAGATAGTTCTAATTTAATAGGCTGTATCAGCTTGTATACATCCCACTGCAGGGCACGGGCCCGCTCTACAATCGAGAATACAATTGAGAGTGGTGAGGCCATATCACCACGCTGCGCTGAGTTGGCGGTACATACCATAGAAACTCTTACAAATGGCTATGGTATGCAGGTTTCCTCGCGATGTTTTCCTTGATCGTTAAAGTTTGTGGTGATTGACTATCAATACACACATGACTCCAAAAAATCAGAGGTATGCCCTGGGATTAAAACCTGCGACCACAGTAAACATGTTGGCAGCCGCGTCTAGTCCGTTTACCAACAGACCACCACGAAAATCAATACTCAAGTCTATATATAACCTGTTTGTATCTGTATCAGCCCATATACGTCCCACTGCAGGGCACGGGCCTCCTCTACAATCGACAGTACGATTGAGAGTGGTTAGACCATATAATCCACCATGCTGGCCTAGTGCGGGTTGGCGGACTTACATACCATAGAATATATAGTATATAACCTGACCTGTGTGTAATTAAATTTAGGTTATTTTACACAAAGCACACTATCTTAAATGCCTGAGCCACATAATGGAGTTGCTAAAAATGGAACAGAGGCTAATCCTACCATAATCTAGACTGACATACGCAGAGCACATTACAGTAGATTTGGCTGAAAGTGTCCGAAAGCGGAGACTCATTTGCATAAAATCTAAACTAATAACGAGACCGTCTGTGCGGTCGTTTAATAATTAAAGTTAATTATTGCTTTCTAAGAAATTACTTTTGTGATGTCGATGGAAGATTTGATAAAGAGCTAATTCATAGAGGAGTTTATTTTTTAATAATTTGTATTGCATGGCGAGATGAGCATGCCTTTCAGCAGATGGCAAATTTTTGAGACTGAACGGTCTTGTAAATTTGCAATTTGGGAAGAATCTGTGAGAAAGTTACAAAATTTGTCTCCATTATTTATTAACTGCCTTGGTGGCGCAGTTGTATGGTATGGTTGCAAAGCTGAAGTGTCGGATTCGAATCCCGAGGTGAGCTATGCTACATTGCATTTTTCTATTCTTTATCAGCCCGAAGTCAAGAATTTGTGCCCAATATGGCGATAAGCTTGTCTCTAATCACATCATGAGACGAAATACACAAGGCAAAACGTGGGGGTTCTGGTAGCACCTCTGCCTAGCCCTTCTATGTATGTGAATAAAACTGAAAATTCTTTTTTTATCTAGATTCTTTCTCATCTTTGTTAGTGATCCATTTAAAGAAAAATAATAAAAAAAGAGTTATAAGCAAAAGTCAGTTCATCATAACGTTTTTATAAGGCAGTGAGTAATGCCTCATTTTGTTTGAACCAACAATGGGCAGATGTGTTTCTAAAGGCCACTGATTGATGGTGATGGACCGGGTGGAAGGGTGAAGGGGTGGCTACCCTCCGCTAAGGGGTAAATTACCTAAATAATTTATACTTAAGGAATTAATCCCTTTCAAAGGGTATAAATCAGCCGACTGACTTTAGATTTTCACTTTGAAATCACACGATCAGTTTTAGGAGATATTACTATAATACTCTTGGTTAATTTAAATGTGTAAAGTCCGCCAACCCGCTCTAGGCCAGCATGGTGGACTATATGGCCTAACCACTCTCAGTCATATTCTCGATTGTAGAGTAGGCCCGTGCAATGCAGTGGGACGAATATGGGCTGATACAGACAGATACAGAATTTAAATATAATTGTATATATCCAGAATAAATAATACACCCAAATATTTCATTTTTAAAAAACCTGAATCTAAGATTACTTTTTGAAGGTCTCAGAAAAAAATTGTCTTGTAAAGGAATCCAACTTGCCGCTTCTTAATCTATTGCTCTACAAAGCATTTACTATGTATAAAGTAAGACATACTAAATCTCAGGCATCAGCTATTATACAAAACAAAATATCGAAAATAAATGAGAATAATATTCACGACCACGTAACGACTGCTCCAAAATATCTAGGCTCGTGCGTGACTTGACAAATTTTAAGGGACTATTATTTTTAATTCAAAGCACAAGAGCACTAAAATATAGCCTTTTCAGCATATTTTAACATAAATTCGTATTGTTGCGAAATGCTGAAAGACCTATGAAAGGCTTTTAACATGGCGTGTCATCGGAAAATATCGTTAAGCGTGTGTCGGGCGCGCAAGCGAAGGCGTTGTGTATATTTATTATTTTTAAATAATATTTTTTGACATATTATTATCGAAAAAAGTTATTTACTTTACATATCGCAACTATAAAAACAACAAAATGTTGTTCGTATTTTTGTAATACTCGTATGTTTTGGCATATTTTTTAAACAATATAATGTGACCAAAACATCAATAAATGTACAGCTTACCTAAAATAAAAAATACAGAGTTGATAATTATATTCGTAATTTCTCAATCGTATTATTTTTAAACATTTGTGGCCTTAAATAAACGCAAACTAATGTCACCAATGGAATTAGCTCCGTTTCACGATTAATTTATTTATATTAAACACTTTCATCAAAGAGGACAGTTATAATACACATTTATGACACAAAGGCTAAACCGGGATTGTATATAGATAGATGGACAATATTCAGTGATAAAATCCATATAGTCCCTTCGTGACTAGAAGGGAAAGTCAAGCTCTGTCAAACACTAGAGGGTTTCAAATGTTGATTTTGAGCTCGGAACTACGCTCATAATATTCTTCTAAATTGATGCCACCATATTTAACATCCCAATTTCTTCAAATGAGGCGGAAAACATACGTGGAATGATGTTAAAAATACTTCATTAAAATGTTTGCATAACAGCACTGCGGAATCACAAAACTTCAAATAATTTTTGTCCACAAACAAAAAGTTTCTCAAAACAACACAAAGACAATCGTGCTATTACGGCACCATTAAATTATTATACTGAAACTGCGCTAAAGTGTCTTTAATTCCTCTGTCTTCACCTCGAGACAGACAGCTTAGGACCGCAACATTATTCACGACAGTTAGAACCATTTAAAACTTTTTAATCCATTGCTTTCTATCTTTATAAATTTCAAATCTTTTATCTACATGGCCGGCAATGTATACTGTACATTGCGAAGAAACTTGTTCATGCACGTTCGGGGTATGAGATGCGAAAACAGCCTTGATATCCAGTGGCAGTTCAGAACAGCTTAGTGCATATGCAAGGTTGGGCCATGAAGGTTCGTTCAGACGTTACGTCACGTGTTCTACACGGCTTCTAAATGTCAAACCTTTAAGCGCAGTGAAATATTAGTTTGAAGCTCAACAAAGGAAAGGTCAGCAATCTCCAATAGGGTTGAGTGTAGAATGACTTTATAAAGTTTAAAAGTAGTATGGGGCAACAGCTCAATAACATTAATCACGTTAATGTGATATTCGAATATATGATCAAAAGTGGAGACGAAAGTAATTCAGCTAATTTAAGGCTAAAATATAATGTGAAAAGTAAATAGATAAGATGAGGTGAATATTTTAAATCTTTATATTGATAATTATAACAATACGAGAATATACAATAACAAATATATAAATATTATAAAACATGTAGTAGATTATTTTCATTTCATCATCCACTCTCAAAGGTCCTTGATAAACTTGGCAACCGTACATAATTGAATCAAGTCAACTATTAATATTTACCAGTCTTTTTGTAATAACACGAAATGACATCATCAATATTGTATGCATTCATCATCAGCATGATTGGCCACAGAAAGTCCAGAGCTGATAAAAATCCTCCGGAAAATTTTTCATAGCGTCCTACCAAAACCGTCCAGCATCCAGCGGCTTCCAGCAATTTTTATTATGTCATAAATTACAGTACTTTATCTGCATTAAAATATAAATCTAAATATAAAAATATTTCCTAGCCGTGCAGTTCACGCAGGCGTATCGTACGCGTGCGAATCGGACTTTAGCATTGTTATGTGAAACTATCTCGGCTGTCTAGGGTCGTCCACTAGCAAATTATGTAGATGCCATAGCACGCGATCCTTCGGCCTGACTAAGGCTTATCCAGATTACTTGCGAGTGCCCTGGCTTTGTTCCAGAAGCTTTTTGTTCCGACTTTTTGGAAGTAATTGTAGTGTTTTCGTCGATTCAAACGCGTCATGTTATTACCACGTACACGTCTGCAGATTTTGGTGGATAATGAGCGCGCTTTGATTAAGATGGAGGTTTGGAGTTTTTTGAAAAAGGATTCTCCTTTTCGGATTTCCACTCATCAATGGAGCAACTTTTGTCTGAATTTTTGAAACCTGGATTGTCGATGGGGATGAAAATTTCAAAGCGGGCGATGTCACGAATGCAATCATAGTTTTGAACGATAAAGGTCACAGGAAGTCGTTTCATTCTGAAAGTTCAAATCTATAAACTTGAAAGGGTAGTCAGGAGTCATATTTCTACTCACATACCATCCAGCTTGCTCCAATTGTGATAGTAGGCCATTTTATTACAAGGACATGCACAAATACTTATCTACTGATATGAGATTTATGAAAAATTAAAACAGACTTAAAATAGATGGAGCGTTCTGAAACTCGTATCCTGGGCCACAGAGTTCACAGCTACATGCAGTCATTAGACGAATGAGGGGACAAGTATTGCCTGAGATCTAAGGTCAGAAGTGCATATCCTATGGCCGGTACTGATAATGATGATGATAAATAAATAGTGGATTTTCTTTTACAATAAACAAAATAAATGAGCTTGGTAACGGCAGTTTGAACAATCTATGGAAATACAGCATATTTGAGACGGGCATTGCGTGCTAGAATATGAATTACGAGCCCGTATTGAACTGTGAAATACATAATCTGATTATATTTTAAACATTGCTTGCATGCTACTTTGGTATTCTTGAGATTTTCTTTTTCAATAATTTTAAAAACAACTTAATGGGAATAACCTCGTACGTTAAATTGAATATGCGATATAAAGCGGTCTTTTACGTGGATTTCAGATGACTTGGCGTTTTGAAAATATTCATACAGATACATGCATAAACTTACGCCTTTTCCCAGAGAAGGTAGGCAGAAATGCTACCAGGGCCCATGTTTCGCCCCTTGCGTTCCATCCCAGGGTATGATAGTGACGTGGGACACATAGCGACTATTATATCTACATACACTATTATGCTATTTACTGCTGGTAGGTACTCTTATGTGTGTGAGGCCATCTGGGTAGGTACCACCATAATGTCTATTGCTCTCGTCAATCAGCACTGTTAATACATTGTTGTGTTTTAGTTTGAAGACATTGTAGCGAGAGTAACTACTGGACATATTGTGAATTGTTTATATATTTTATTTATAATTATTTATTGTACACAAAAAAATAACAAAGAAATTACACAAACACGGGACTTAGATCTAAATATCAGTACAAACGGAGGTGTTATCGGTCACGGCAATCTCTTCCAGACAACCTTTGTAATGAACTTAACATCTTATGTCTTAGGATGTCGAGCGCAGTGGAATGCCAAGCATTGCTTTGTAGTTTGTGGGGTTGTTTGGATTTGCCACTGTTCATGAGCGGTCGTTCTTGGCTTATTCTGTGTATATCCGGATACTATTTTGAAGATCACCGGGATGGATACTATATCTATATCTACTTCTCTATATTTTCGAATATATGCATTGTAATTCCTTTGTTATATCAATGAATACAAAATATCCCAATATAAAAGAAAAAAAAATCCATCTCCTCCTATTATTAATTCTTGATTAATTTATGCGCGGATTATAGACAAGGAAGACATTCTCGGAGACTCACCGATCTTCAAAGCTCCGTATCATAAAAATGCGTGCCACTGTTGATAACTTGATACTGACTTACAGGAGTTGCAGTGGCAAGTATGAGGGCGGGACAGTCGCTAGAATTTTTTTTTCTGAAATTATAAGTATCAAATCATTCTAAGACACAAGCTATTCTTAATTAAATGAAGCGTTAATTCAACAATTTCTGTATTTTCTTGGCCCATAATTTGAAACGTTGTTAGTAAACGTACCATTTTAGTCTAAAATATAAAATAATCGCTCCTGATTTTAACAGTACACTAATTATAATTAACTTAATTTCTAATTTATTTTAGTTTGCATTTCTACTCATAGTTAAAACAGAATTTATTTTGAAACAGGCTTGAGCTGTTAAATTGTTTGTGTAAGTTTAATTTAGTGCATAAAAATAAATATTTCATAAATGTTAATAAGGATTTATCTAAGTATTATTATTTCTCAAAGTCTCAACTAAAAGTAAATATTAAAGTTAGATCACTGAACTTTTATTACAATAATACCGTGTATATTTGGGTTTATATGAGATATTACGTGTGTTAAGTCTCAATATGTCCAGTAGTTACTATGGCTCCAAATTCCTTCACAACAAAACACAATAGTTCATTTACACTGCTGTTTGGCAGGAGAAATATACATTTATTATTTATTACACAAGAGACCTATCACCAATAAACATACATACATAAAACTCACACCTTTTTCCCAGAAGGGATAGGCAGAGATGTTACCAGGACACCCACATTTTACCTTGTATGCCCCGTCCCACGATATAATAGGGGGCGAACCTATCGCCATATCAGGCACAAATTTCTAACTCCGGGCTGATAATTGATATCAAAATCCAATATCACTTTTTGTGCTGGGACTCGAACTCGAGACCTCAGCATTGTAACATTGTGTACGAATTAGATTACATAAAGTTATAATGGCGAGACGAGCATGCCTGTCGCCTAATGGTAAGCGATGCCATTCATGTTCAGTAGCAAAATCATACAACACCATGAATTAAAAGGCAATGCTTAATATTTAACTGCGCTCCCGATCTTTATACGATGTTTAGTCTCAATATGCCCAGTAGTTACCCTGGCTACAATGTTCTTAGAACCGGAACACAACAAATCATTTACACTGCTGCTTGGCAAGATTTAATTGAATGTATAATATATTTTGTACATCATAATATACCCTAAAACATATTAATTTCAAATGAAATTGAAGATATAAGAGCATGCGTTTCGCATACGTAATTGTATATTACAATCAAATTATACTCATTACAATTTTAAATCTTTGCACCACAAGCAGTCATCGCTCTACCCAAAGTATACTATAATGTTTTAAAAGCTAAATCTTTATTCGAGAAACAAACAGATACCTCCGGTAAATATTAGCAAAGGGCAAAGGAATCAATCTTCAACCTGTCTATAAGTTCCTGACGCGGCCCTTTCCATCTTCATATTCATTAACTTTTTATGTATATTCTTCAAAAACTTGTGGGAAAATATATTGACATACTAACTTGCTTATATATCTACATACGGATATGAGTTTACGGCTGTATTCCCTAAAGCCCCATTTACATAGAGAGTTTCTTCCCTCAAAGATTATCGTAAGGGTATAGAAAAATAGCATCGTGAAAACTTTTGTCAGAATACAATAATCTATCGCGGTTATGTCATGCGATAATTACGTACGATTCTCACTTCAAGAAACTCTCTCCGTTTAGAATCAGGCTTAAGTGTTCCCCAAACGAATTTCAAATAAGACTTATTGATAACTGAGAAATTTTCTCTGTTTACTTGGGCTATAAGGTAATCAGCAATAGGTACCAACAATACTACTCACATATATCCCAAGATGAGATAAGTGACAATCCTTATTATATTTAACCACAGAAAGACCACAAAAGAAGATAGGACTCCCAACCAACTCCATATTGTCCTATCACCTTATTAGGTACAAATTCCAATCCTGAGCAACCTTTAAGAGATAATATAAACGTGCTTGTTATGCTAAAGTTTAGTTAAGCCTAACAAACGAACACCCACAAAGCTAAACATCGTTCGAAAATCCCGCGTAGGATTTCAATCAGAACCCATAATACAGCTTCTAGAAACAACCAACCACATAATACGGGTACTGAGAAGTAGGTACACGATTTATGCCCCCCGCACCGAAGTGGGCAGTGGGGCGGTCTAGTCGTTTAAAAGATATATTAACTGAGAAAATGCAAGAGAACATGGCACCACTGGTGTGCATCACGAAGGAGCTCATGATTTACAAGCCTTTATTACCCTATGAACTGTGGTTTTAAATTTTACGACCGCTAAAATTGTTATGTATAGGTGGATTAATTTTTTCATGACGGTATCGCGTTTGTAAAATTGAAGTAAAATTTCATTGCATGGTCATGTTAGAATATTGTGTAGAATTTGGTAAAAAATATGGCTTTGAATAATTGCTTTGCTTGTCAGTAAAATTATATGCGTGTGAATCTTCTAGGTTTCTTTACATTATTAAGTTGCAGTGGTTATCTTTTCTCTGGGGAGTTACTAGAAGATAGAGTTTCTTACCCGTTCTTCTCTAGTGAAAACCGCTTTCCGAACCGGATGGTAGATAAAAAAATGACTGAATCTAAACGATGTTGAACATTTTAATGGCTTCAATAAATTATTTTCATTTTCATTTCATTTGATAGAATAAATCTTCTTTTGCTATTTATTAAAGTATTTTATTTATAACTATAACGGCGAAGGAAAATATCATGAGAAAATTTACATATAAATCTGGAAGAATATTTGCCCCTCTCAATCGTACTCTCGATTGTAGAGGAGGCCCGTGCCCTGCAGTGGGACGTATATGGACTGATACAGATATCAATTATTAGTGTATTGATAACTGACTTTCATACTTTCAAATTGAATTCACAACAGATGGTATTTGAGAGGATTTTATTAAGGTTCGCACAGAAAAATTTCAAATCACTGTGTACTCCATCCGTTTGAACTGTTTGATCTTATTGTCTCTTTCTAATGTCTTAGTTTAATAAATAAAATAAATAACACCCAACAGTCACATACATAGTCCAAAACCCACACTAAGATCGAGTCTTGGGTCGTGGGTAGCAGGAACTACAAGAGACTTCGTGGTCTCACAGAAAACCTAAACCCTATATAAAACATATATAAAGTAATAAATCTATTTAATAAAATCAAGCAGTATATCCTAGATATTAAATCACCCTAAACTCATATTCAGAAGCAACTCGAACATTCCCACTCTTAAAACACCCACGTACTTATAAAATAGTAACAATCTTCGTGTTCAATACTGTCTATTACCCTGTATAGCGAATTAAGGCCGCGACATTATCCTTTAAATCAGTGCCGTCCAAACTAATAACATTGAAGTGGGCCGTAAAAAAGATATGGTCATATTGTGTGGCGGGACTCGGTTCCATTTGGCTGACACGAACAGTTCGTGTCACTTGTAGTATGCGAGCTCAGAATTTTTGCTCAATTAAATGATGGGTTCAGGAAAACTAGTGCAGTGAGCTATAATTAGGAGCAGAATGAGGTACCAAAAAGTATTAGGAGTAAACTACACTATAGGAAGACCATGGTGGATGTAAGCCTTGGATACCTCTGACTTCGGTGCTACGCTAGGCACAATGGCAAGATTTTTTTCGAATGGATAAATCTTAAATTACTCCCTACCTTTATTCTTTCTGGACTCTTGTACTTACCATGAGTTCCTGTGCAGTCACTTAGTTAAATCAAGATTTAAAATGTTTACATATTGTTATAGTAGTTAATTATTTTTCAGTTTTTGATGAAGTAAAACATTATGAAAATACCTACAGAATGCACAACCTTCGACGAGAATTTAAACGAAAAAAGAAAACTTCAATAATCAATACTGGATTTCTAAGATTTGGCTGATATATAGTTACGCATAAAAGTAAACCATTTTTTGTAACAATAAAACGCAAAATCGAGATATATTTCGTAATGTGTGTGATATTACCTGGAAACGTTTTATTACCCCATTACCTAATAGGGACCGACAGTATTTTATACTAATATATAACCGTCCGAATGGTTAGTTATTCAATGTATGTCTAGGATTGATAGGCGAGCGTACTTTTTGTTATAGTCTTGGGAGTTTGAGATTTATTTTAATATACCTAAGCATAAAGTAAAGCGTTTTATTTGAAGAAAAGCGATCAATAAATTTTCCTCTCTCTACAACCACGGGAAGTCCACGTAACATAGGCCTCCAAAGATCTCCATATTGATCTCTTAGTTTTCACAAAATTTCATGGCTAACCAAAAATATACGGAAACTTGTTATTTCGGCCCTTAAAACAATTAATGTAATAATGGGGAAAAGAGAGACTTAGGAACGAAGAATTATTTCTTAATTTTTAAAATGGAAGAAGAAATTGGCAGTATAATAATAATCTCACTTCTATATTCCTTAGAAGGTAGAGGAAGATGCAATTGAGGCTAAGCATGGTTATTGGACTTATCTGCATCTCAAGATGTGACGTGGAGCGACCATATTATTACAATACCAATACAATTTCAAATCCCATAGGGTTTGCAAATTGTCAAATCCTAAAAATAATTAAAAACTGCCTGACTCGGGAAATGAAAGCGGAGCGTTGTAGTTTTCAGCCTGTACTAGCTGCCACTAGACCAATTAGGTCATTTAAATATATAAAAGTATGTAATATGACAATAAATATCAGCAGATAAAAGACATAATGTCGCCCTTATGGTACTCAAAACCGCACTCGATAAAGGCATCCGGACGAATTATCGAATTAATATAATGAATGATACAGGTAAATTTCAATTACTTGCTCCAATAATTATATGAACAATAAAATTAATTTCTTTTTGTGTGCGGTCACGATACATTTCACAAATTAAATGCAAAGTTATGTGGTTTTATTGTCTTGCTGTTTAAGCGCCACAGAGTATCGACGTTATTTGAGAAATATACTCAACAATTTACGCGTCGAATGAAGTGAAGCCAAGACTTTACTTTTGCTTTTCTTTCATTGTCACGTTTTGTTCAGTAAGTGTGAGTGCTGAAGGGCCAATACTTCTTTTCCTCTGTCAATACAATTGCAGAAGATTTTAATGTGCCGCGGTAATCATTTAGTATTTACTAATATGATGAAGCGTTTGAAAGAATTACTATTTGAAGCCAGAGTAACCACTGGACATATTGAGAGTTAACATCTTATGTCTCGGGATGGCGAGCATAGTGGAATGCCAAGCATAGATTTTAATTCAAGGTATTATTAAATTTTGCTACTGTCCATGAGCGGTCGTATCGCTTACCATCAGGCGAATGGCGTACACCTCTTGTCATTCTTTGCAATAAAAAACCTATGCAATAATAAACAAAACAACACAGTTTGGGACACTGAATTTATTTTACGAGTTTCCATCTAGTTTCTATCTATTTTGTGTTGGATAAAAGTACACTGAAACGACGTGAATACATGAAGAGATTAATGAAAGTGGACGAAGCGAAAGTAGTACGTCAGGATTGAGCAAAATTGACATCTAATAGTGTATGCCTACCCCTATGGGATACAGGCGTGACGTTTATGTATGTATGAGTTTCTATCTCATACATATATACATATTATGTACATACATTCACGCATTTGACCTAGGCAGAAGTGCTAATAGGACACCCACATTTCTTCTTGTGTGTTCCCGCAATGAATTCCTGACGGACTGATAATAATTAATATAAAAATCCAATAAGACTTTGCCCCACCCGGGATTCGCACCCAAAACCCCAGCGTTATATTCATATACAACAATACTGTAGTATGACCGCTACATCATAGATAATAATAACCAGGTAGAAACAGTACCATTTAGAACACGCTGTACATTGATACATCTGCTATATAACATCATAAACAAAATACATTCAGATCATCCAATGTACATCGACTAAGATATAAATTTATTCAGCTTTCACCCGTACAAATCGGTCCTTCACACTTTTACCCGATGTTCATAAAAGTTGGCAAATCGTGTAGTAAACTGTGAGTTGAGAACTCGGCACTTGGCTTTCCGAAACTCGCGGTATCACGGCCCAGCATGAAACCGTGGAAAGTTCGCCCATCGGCGACGACTTTAATACGAGTTTCTTGGTATTTGGGCGACATTATCGTTATAAAATCGAAGCTGTGTTTTTCTTTTGGGAGTCTTTTTCCGGCCGCTCAACGCCGCGAATGTGCAGCCACATAAGGCGGTTTGAAGGGGGCAAATTGTAACTGAATTCGAGGATGTGTCAAATTGTGATGTTAGAAATATTAGACGGCAATAATTATTATTTGTTAATGAATAATGTGCTTTGTTTCAATATTAAAGCCACAAAAGATTTTTGTCAAAGCCAAAATCAACGAATCCTTATTCTTTACTCAAATATTTACTTTAAGTTTATTATGAGCAGACCAAATTTTAAGTAGAGTGACTGTTCATACAAATATTTAGATAAAAGAATAGTAGCGTAACAAGGGTCAGCTATATAAACAATGACAATGCTTAACGGATATACATACATACATATAAGTATAGAGATTTGAAAGGCCGCAACTTTTTACAAAAGCTACGGCGTCGGGCACATAAAAACACAACATATGCATGATAAATGGACAACGGCCATATTGATCGACGGACAAAAACACCGGATGATTTTTTAAAAAGTCATTCACGTCGGCCTAATTGCAAAATAAAAACAGAAGCCGTTTGTGAATTAAAACAAAAAACTCGTTCGATTAAATACGCCGAACATTGGCCGGTGACCGGCGATCCACTAATGATGTTTCGTTTAACGGCAACAATAAAAATACAAACAGGCCAAAACTGACTCGGCAGCACGTGGTCCCACTCTGGGAACGGGTGGCTAGGATACGATACATTTGATACATCCCCACCCCCCGCTACCCTGAAGCCTTAGCGAGTTGGCTCAGTCACACGGTCGCCTCCGAGCAGGCCGGTCGCGTCCTGCACTCCCAACTTTCTGTTACGTCACATACGTGGTTCATTCGTGTGTTGTATTGTGGGATGGTGTTTCGATGATAGTGAAATGGTGCGAAGACGCGGATTTTGTCGTGTGTCGTTCGGCCATCTGTGCACCGCTGTGCTATGGGTGCTCACCTGTATAGTGGGTAAGTTTTGGAAACTGACAAAAATATTACCTTTTATTCCATAATAATAACCCCAAAAAATTCCAATAAAACTTAAAAAAATATCGTGATAAAATTAAAATGTGAAAAATATTTTCCGTGAGATATTGTATTCTAAATTCAAAATTTAAATTAACGTATTTTTATATCATACTTTTTATGGTGATTCTAAATTTAAATTTATTCATTTTTAACTGTATCCGGCCAGGTACATTTTTGTACGTTAGTAAAATGAAGTCGAACTATCCAGGGTTGTAGGGATTCACGCTTGGCTGCTCTTGACCGTTGGCCGCAGTTTTTGAAACTAACATGTACAACTTATTCGGGAAGGGGCGATAATCTTTTGCGTAAAAATTCAATACAACTTCGAATATCGGATTCCGTTTGAGATTTCCGAATTTGTTGTTGGAAACTTCGTGAAAAGGGTTTGGGGATTTTCGTCTTATTTTGATTGGTTTTAGTGAGTTTCCGATAAGATCGGTTCTTGTATAATCGTTTGAATAGAATTGTAAAGATGTTTTTAGAAGATGATTATTTTACACATCTGTAAGATTTATTTATATTCTTATATATTGTGATACATTCGTTTTCGCACTTTAACAGATTGTGCTTATCTTAGAACAGTCATAAATCTTTTCGCTACGCGTTCCGGAAAGGGTTAATATTTATTCAGTTTCGGTATCGCACGGATCTTGGGTACAATTATTTTATGTTTCGTTATCATTGACGACAAAACGTAATAGCTTAATACTTTAAAATATTGATTATAATACGCAAAACATTTTCTTACATAAATGATTTTTTGCAAAACATTTTCTTACATAAATCATTTTTAATTTTCTTCGCCTGTACGCGATTTTCTATTTACGTGATTTTTAATATTTATACAGTTCATGAGTTAATATATTCGTATACTATTACTGTTTATTATTGTAATATTTTGAGTTACCAGTGCGAAGGTTGCAACCAAAAAAATCTAAGAAAATTTGTTGTTATTTTCAATAAATGTTTTCAAATCCATGAAAGAATTAAAAGGGTTTTGATAATTTTCTGTGACGCTTCTTTACGTAAATCATATAATTGACTGTTGTATGCTTAAAGCAATATGCAATAAGTAAAAAAAAAACGATGTAGTAAATACAATGGCTTTACTGACATAATATTATAATATTCTTGTTATAAACGAAGATTATTCAACACAAAAACACGTCAACATCAGTCAGAACTGTTAGTGACATAATGAAACAATATATTTAGTAGTAACAAAATAATGTAATGATGAGACACATTCGGAAAACAGAGCAATATACGATAGAATTAAAATAAGTTTCCTGAATATAAATCATTCTTAAATATTAATCTAGTCTAAATATAATTTAACCTTTCCTATTAAAAAAAAAAAGTGGGTAAATGACAATAGTTTTTAAAACAAACAACATTCCATGACAAAAGAAATTCAAAAATGTATACTAAATTTGTTAGCCATTTACAGATTAAATAATTATTCGAAATTCAAAGTTGATTCGCCATTTAACAATTAATTTTTAAAAAATCAATTTATTCGAAATTCAATTTGAATTTATTACACACACAATATTACGTCTTCAGATGACTCAACTTTAGGAACTATATAAAATATCGACAGATGGCTTGCTAGTCGAAGTTTATATCGGCAGTCACAGGTTATCTGGTCCAAAGTCTTTGCGGCGAACCTAACCCAAGTTTACAAGTTACACCCTAACTTCACTGAGTATTGAGGACAGCACATATTCTGAAAATTATGTACAATGTACATTCAATTGGTGCATGAAAGTTGTTTCAATGTATAGACATTTCATGGTGCAATAATATCTTAATTAGTTTTACCCGATATAACAGAGGCTTTGGGGCCAATAATAAGCTAATATATTAAGATATACGTTCCAATATCATCATTGCATGGTTAAAATGTTAT
Organism: Hyles lineata; assembly: GCA_030180105.1. Lineage (NCBI taxonomy): Eukaryota > Metazoa > Arthropoda > Insecta > Lepidoptera > Sphingidae > Hyles > Hyles lineata. Next base: position 14,715,649 of record JARJEE010000008.1, on the reverse strand, counting down.
TGATTTCCAATCAGTGTAAATATCAAAGTGGAATAGCTTATTGTTTCATATTTCTTCAGTGACGTTATTCAGTACGATATATTAATATTTTGGTTCTGTTCCTAGAATCTGAATTATATTATGAGTAATTTAGGGATTCAAAATTTTTGCTAATCCTGGTAATCGAAGGGAAACTCGTTTACCTCAGAACGGATTACCATTATGATGTTGCACTAATTCTTAGATATATTATCTCTTTCTCTCTCTTCAGCCTCAGGAAGTCCACTGCTGAACATAGGTCTCCCCCCCAAGATCTCCAGATTGACATGTTGGAAGTGACCTGAGTCAGATCTATTAATTTAATGAAAACATAAATCCTATTAAATGAAAAATAGAATGTAGATTTTATAAAATAAAAATAGAAATAAGATTTTCATTCTATTACAAATATCGTCGAAATGAATCGCATAATGTCTTTATCAAAGGGATTATGATCGACGTAAGGTATCAGATTAGGGACCTTTTACTCCGAGCGGGCCGCTTATATAATACCCTACATTTTTGTATGAACACACAAATGATCATTGAATTTCCATTGATTATTACAGATTTGTATACTCGTAATAAAAGATTTATTTTTCCCTGATTTTATTTTTATCAATGAATTCTTAGATAGTATTCTATGTGGTAAAACACATGATTCGTGTATTACACGATCTATGCCCACAACCTACACACTTTGAAGCCAGTATATCAAATTGATGTTGTATTTAACCACATAAAGCATTATTTAGTTACCATCATTATTATTTTTTTACACTGTCCTTTTTTTCTCCTTCTTTTAAATCCATCCTAAGGTTGTTTGAATGACATTTAAGATTTTTCTTTAAGCGATAAGACCGCCGTTTGTACTTTTTTTTCTCTTATTTCAATAAATAATATACTACATACACATCATGTCACATCTGTATCTCAAGAAAGTAGGTAGAGATGTATAGGGGTTTCTACTTTGTTCCATCCTGACATACCACGTTTATCTCATCTACTTCTATCAATCTCCCCATACGTTCTCATCGGTTCAGGGTTTTGACCTGCCCCTTTATAAGTGTCATTGATTTGGCTGGCGTAGGTCCGATGAGGTCGACCTCTACCGATCCATCCATCCGCACTCGCCATATATCTATTTTATCCCACTTTTATTTGTATGAGCAAGTCATTCTGACATTATCTTCTCAATTTTAGTTATCAGATTGTCTTTTAGTAATATTTAATTATTAAAATGTCCTTTTTTCTGCAACATTATATTATCAAGTGAGAAATATATAGGTAGAGCAATACTAAATTTTGTGATTTACTCATACGCCGTCTTGGTCTGTGTTACATTGTTGTTTCATAAGAAAGCATAAAATACTTTTTTTGTCGCTTCACATCGTCAGTGAAAATGTCATATCATATTCAACCTTCTCTTCTGACTCATAAATATTATTTTTCTAAATGAATGCAAATTTTATACCACCCCTTTTAAAATTTGCCGTGATTTTTAACGATGGCTCGTGATTTTATTGGTTGTATAAATCGGCGTCGCAAGTTTATCACTAATAGCCATAGTCGTAAATAAACACCTGTTGCCTCAATTGAGATTTGAACTCGGGACCAATACTTAAACTGGAACTACTTATGCATACTGAAATGTAATAATGCTAATAAAATAACATATTTTATTGATATCCTCCATAACCAAGTGCGCCACTTGTTTAAGAATGGTGAATGGTAGTCTCGGGTTCGATACTCGTACCGAAACAAATGTTTGTGTGGACCATAAATATGTAAGACAAAACTCTCGTACTTTGAAAATGAATACAAGATGATATAAGAATTCTGTCTTTGTGTGGCATTAGGTATATATGTGTAACTGTTGTCCATATTTATTTACTAATAGTCCCAAATACCATAAAACAATTATATTATTATTTTGACTTACAAAATAATATTTCGTTGAACAGAAATGACTTAATTCGTATCTTTTCAGTTTGGAAAGAATTTAAGAAAAGCAATAAAATAAACAAATGAAATACGTTCATGTAAATTTTAGTTACATTTATATTATTATCTTTAAATTATAGGACCCGTAATTAATTTTAATTTCGTTTATTATATATTTTTACCGACTTCTTTCTTTACTGAATTTATTTACTAAAGTAAATATTTTTTTCGCTTAACGTATTTAACCGAGATTAATTTATTTTTCATTTCATTTTAATAATATGTATTCACCGAATTAATTTTGTATATGTTTATTTAACCCCGTGAATCCTGGATATATTCGGACAAATATTTGGAGAAATATTTGGATTTAAACGAAAACTGAGCATAGTACAAAAAGCATTTTGGAAATGATGGCGAACAAATTTTACCGTCGTTATATGAGCCGAGAGTATAGGGCATCGGTGACTCATAGAATGGATAATATAGTTTAATTTACCAATGTATAAATATTACCTCTGTCATGTAACTCACAAACTTACTATAATACACTAGCAACCCGGCCCGCCAGGGTGCATTTTTTTAAATAATCCAAATCCTATATTCATCAGGGATTGTAACGGTGAAGGTATTTTTCAAATCGGTCCAATAGTTTCAGAATTGTAATAATTATTATTTCTCGAGACGATATCGTACTTAGAATTGAATTACAATTAAAGTTGTGTTGGTTGGTCACGACAATGTACTATGCAAATATTTATTTAATAAAAATCATTAATCTACAAATAAATCTTTACACGTACAAACCATTTACAATATTAAGAAAACTGTCGTAATTTTTTTATCTTATTATTTTGCATTGCGCTAACTATTTATTACCAGTAACCCTAGTTTTTAACCATACAATGAATATACTCTTCTCCATTTCGTAATATGAAATTCACGAACAATTGTTTTTACTTTTTACTTGGGTCTTTTTTGTACTATTAAGTCAGTCGGTTTTCAGTCAGTAGTTAGTTTTTTTTTTAAATTTCAGCCAGAATCTAAACTACATTTTTCCCATCATTATTCGGATTTTCAAACGTTTTTTTATAATTTTACTACAAGGCCTTACTTATTGCCGTGAATAATTCTAGACTTATGTTTTTTTGACAAAAGCAGATAGTGATCGAAGTGAGCCTATCTTTCCATCCATCCATTAGCCATAGGAAGTCCACTGCTAAGCATAGGCCTCCCCCAATTATTTCAATAATAACCTGTTGGAGGCAGCCTGCATCCAGCGACGTCCCGTAACCTTTACCAGGTCGTCTGACCACCTTGTGGGTGGACGTCCTACGCCGCGATTTTCGCTACGTGGCCTCTATTGTAGAATTTTTTGGCCCCATCGGCCATCAGTTCCCCGCGCTATGTGCCTCGTCCATTGCCACTTTAACTTCCTATCCGCTGGGCTATGTCGGTCACTTTAGTTCTACTTCGCATCTCCTCATTCCTGATCGTTCTCGCAGGGGAATTCCGAGAATAGCCTTCTCCATAATATAATGGTTCCATTTTTTCTTTATGGTACAGAACCGTGAAAATGTTCATTAGTTGCTTAAAAGACGTACGGTACGCTTCTTGAGTTGTATTTATTACTATCTGGGGCAGGGGGATGTGATATATTAGCGAAGTTCTGTTAATTAAACCATAGGGTAAGGACCGTCCTATATTACATTAATTATATACTCGCCTTTATTTGCTACGCTTATAACTAAGATTTTTCGCAATAAGACATAATATACAGAAAAATAAATAAATACATCATTCAGAATCACGAGAGAAGAACGGAAAAGTTACGTTAGTGTTACTGTTTTCAAAATTAGATTACAATAGGGATTGGATAAGAAACCGAAACTTGGTTTAATTAAGAACATTTTAATAGCATTTTAAGTAATAACAATACACCCAATAGTCGCAAATATTGTCCTGACCCCGCACTGAGATCAAGTATTGCGTTGTAGGTATCAGAAACTATGAGATTTTTTTTGGTCTCACAAACACCCAGACAAAAAATACTGTTGATTAGTTGACAAAAATATTTGTCTCGATGCGGGAATCGAACCTGCGTTCTCTCGTACCACAACCGATGTCTAACCAACTGAGGAGGCTATCAATATAATATAGTTATGCCGTTTTGTAGAGCTCCTATAGACATTCAAATTAGCTGTCCTTTTGTTGCCCGATGCTTACAATTTATATAATGTTTATATCATATACTACCAAAAATCTATTCCGTCCATTTCATTTCAATTTTACATAGTAAGGTTTGCTACTATCAAAAATAGACACGTAACATTCTTTTGAAGAACTTTATTGTCATTCGATTGTACGGTTAATCGATTTTGGGCTTTTTGACGTTTTACTTTTACTATTATCAAGGTCTTCGTTTATTTAATATTTTGTTGAAAATCGAAGTTTTGTATAATATGATATCGCTTAGTGTGACTTTCAAACGTTGGGTTATTTTGTACGAATTACATAACTGAAAAATGTAAAGGGCAGTTCTTATCTACGAACAGTATAATATCTATGAACACCTCTTAGGATTAGAATAATAAAAAATATGAAATAAATATACTCGTTATTGACTATGATTTCTATTTAAATTCTACATCTTGACAGCCTCCGTGGCGCAGTTGGTTAGATGCCGCCTGTGAAACGAGAGGCCGCGGGTTCGATCCCCGCACTGAGATAAATCTTTGTGTGGCCCACAAATATTTCTTCCAGGTCTGGGTGTTTGTGAGACCGAAAAGTCTCTCGTAGTTCCTGATACCCACGACACAAGACTCGATCTTAGTGTGGGGTTAGGACTATGTATGTGACTGTTGGGTGTTATTTATTTATTTATTTATTTATCTAAATTTTATTATATGAGACTTTTTGTCTCCATTTACTCAAATCTGAAACAACCAACAGTCTCGACACGAGGGTTGATCAACCTATCCGTTCAAGTCGGTTTCTTAGTCCACTAAACAATGGAGACTGTCATATTCTTCCTTTATCCTTTTCTTTTTACACTGGCATAGCATAATGACTGCACTGCACCTGATCATAAGCGCAAATGCCGTTCATACAGAGTATCCGATGGCATCAGACGGCACTATCATGCCATTCGATACAATTATGCCGGTCTGTTAAGATGCTTAATTCAAAAGAAAGCCTTACATGAGAATGAAGTATGGTGACAAATATCTCTATCTACTTACCGATGTTCAACTAATTTTTCATGCAAACGTATACCAAGGAACGACTATTAATATATAAAACGTCTCCAAGGACACGTACTGAAATGAACGTTGTATTATGAGCTCTTCCACTTTAGCCAAAATTTATAGGCATCAAGTATGATTGATGTCAACCTAAAAATATATTCTTATATCTTTTTATATACAACTTTCGTGCTCAGGTCTTGATATTGAAGTATTAAAACTGATATTTCAAACGGTTTCTTGATTTATTGCAGAGTACAAATCTTTGCTCTGTTTCATGTTGTATGTCAGTTTATTACTCGGGTTTCTTTAAGCTATTTCTTATTCGACCTACCTTTACAGAAACATACAGGGTATATCAAGACTGCGACTGAAAACGAAGCCACAAAAGTGACTACAAACGCAATGCAACTAAAATTTTAGGGAAAAAAAAAGCGACAATTTTTTTTTGTGATATTTTAAAATAACCTTGTTTGGGTGGTAACTGTAGTTTTTTTCTTAAATAATATTTTAAGCCTAAAAATAATTTAAAATTAGTACCTGTACGTTTACAAAGCAGAAGTCTCGTGTTCGATATGGCGATAGGCTCGCCCCCTAACACATCGTAAGACAGAACAAACAAGGCGAAGAGTGGGTGTCCTGGTAGCGCTTCTGCCTACCCCTTGTGGGAAAAAGGCATGAGCTCAAGTATGTACATATGTATGTAATTATAGAAAAAAAATGTCGTTCTTCGCCATTAAATTACTTGCCACAACAATATTTTTTTTTTCACTAATCCATTGAACAAGCATTAAAGAGGTAACAAATAAATTTATGGAGGCTTGTATTAGCAGAAGTTGTTATTTATATTTCGTATCTATTATTGTTATTAGTATGTAAGTCTTCTTCAAAATAAAATAAACTATATTAACACTTCACCCAACGTGTCCCAATGTTCATTGCTATGTTTAAGCCAAAATCTTAGTACTCGATTACCCGTTGCCGATACGTTTGTTTTGGGTCCGCCTGGGACGGTAGGACGTGCGACTTCCGCCCTGTGGGCGCTACGCCCGCCCATAAATCACTTGCTCAAACAACTGAGCAGTTAAGCGTTATTTTTATTTTATACTTTTTCGTTGGACTCACTTAATGGACGGCCACGGTTGTGATTTTAGTTACGTGTTTTTGGGTTATGTTGGACGAATTGGAGTTAAATTAATGGTGTTCTTTAGTTTATTATATTATTATACATTATACATATAACAAAAACTCGACGCCTTTTTACCAAAAGGGGTGGGCAGATGTGTAACTACCACGTTTCGCCTTGTAATTTCCGTCCCACGATGTGACCAAAAGTAAACATATATAAATACTTTATATCACGCTTTTTCGCCAGAAGGGGTAGGCAGAGATGCTATTAGAACATCTGTTTTTCACCTTGTGTGTTCCATCTTATGATATGATGGGGGCGAGCCTATCTCCATATTGAGCTCAAATTCCTGACTCCAGGCTGATAATAAATAGAAAAAATTCAATATTCGGTGTGCCCGGATTCGAGAGCCCGAGACCACAGCCTTGCATTGAGCCACTGAGGCATTTTATACATTCTAGTTTTTTTGTTAAATACATAGTACAGTATAGAAAGAATAGAGTTGAAAGGAACTAAACCGTGGTATAAAATACTCAACGAGTCACTTCAATTATTCTTTGTAGTAGTGGTATGGTATGGCAAAATATGGAGTTCTATTACGGCCGCTACGTTAAGTTTTTCTAATCGAATACAGCGAGCCTCTACCTCTTACAGGTATTTTTTTGAATATAACTGCACCAAATTTATTCCTCCCTCCGCTTTCTCGCCACTCGACACAATTTCGCCGGATTAATTGCTAAGTGATTTAACATTTGTAAGCCCACCAGATTTATTTTACATCTAAACCGCTTGATAATCCATTAACCAAAAAATACTCTATGTAGGCTTAAAAAAATAAATAAAATCATATTCTGGTGCGTTCCGAACACCACTTGGGCATCAAAAATGTTCTCTCAAATTGTCGGCGGCACGGAATCCTATCACTTCACACAGATTTACGACGTAATAAAATAAGTTTTGGTATAACTGATAAAAGTTCCCAGTTTTATGTACGCCTTAACTTGTTTTCGAGTAATGATTTTATGATATTTTTTTCATAATGCCTTTGCACAGATTTTGTTATGTCTGGTTGGTTTCGGGGGTTTGTGTTTTTTTCTTCTTTGTCATCAGCCACAGGAAATTAATTGTTGAAAAAATGGCTTTTTCAAGAATTTAGCAATTTTATTGGGTATATTGCTACAAAGTATGAAAAAAGGGAAAGTCTAGCTAGGAGTATACATTAAGATTATTCCTGGTATATTTTTGTTTCAACCCGGTTTTATTTTGTCCTCGTGTAATTTTTACTCTTTCTCCTACCTTTTTCAAGGGTTGGCAAAGCACCTATACAGAAACATTACAGGCATATCAGACATAATATTTCCCGTCCATACCTACTTAGTTGAGCAGCATTTCTCTTAGCAGAAAGAAAATCTTTAAGCAGTGAAATCTGGTCATAGTTAAAAAATAGTTCTTCTTTTATGTCCTGTTTTCCAAGAGCTTTTTATTTATGCATCAAAACAATTGAATATTGAAATTGTTTGAACAGCTAATGGCTTCGATATAATCCTGATATATCATTAGAATATAACTCTATGATTATAAAACCGTAGCAGGACATGTTTATTCACAGTTCAACAACCGACGTTGCGTGCCTTATAATTCAAATGGATTTCCACTCAAGAAATTATATCGACAAACATCTGTAGGTTTTTCATAACTGGGGAAATAATAAACCATTTGGAATACTAGGTTTTCCGATAGCTTTGGTATGGTGGAAGTATGTGTGCGTTGTAGTTCGTTAGGATTTGGATTTGATTCTTGGGTGGGATTTTTTTGCAGTAGTTTCTCGGTTATGAAATATTATAATTACCCAGAACCAAAATTTGTGTCCTTAATGGTTATAAGCTCATCACTTGTCATAATAATTGGAACGAAAATAAGGTCAAAGTATTACAATGGGACAGGTAGCATAAGGTCTGAGACAAAGAGGCGTAGGATGGGCTATACTGACTTTATCAGTCCGTATTCACCTATTGCTGAGCTCGAGACTCCTGCAATCGAGACTACGATTGACAAGGGTTAGGCCCTATAGTCACCACGCAGCCTAACCTGGTCTAGCTGTATGAAGATAACTCAGTTATGTGGTTCCCCATGGCCGTTGTATACAGTGGTATTTAGATTCAAGTTATAAATACATATAAACTTACGCCTTTTTCCCAGAAGGGGTAAGCAGAGGTGCAACCAGAACATCCACGAATCACCTTGTTTTTTTCCGTCCCATGATGTGACAGGGCTGATAATTAATAGAAAAAAATTATATCACTTTACCCGACCCGGCATTTGGACTTGAGACCACAATTTTGCAATCATGTCTGTATCAGCCCATCTACGTCCAACTGCAGGGCACGGGCCTACTCTACAATCGGGAGTACAATTGAGAGTGGTTAGGCCATATAGTCCACCACGCTGGCCTAGTGCGGGTTGGCGGACTTACATACCATGGAAATTCTTTATAAATCGCTATGGTATGCAGGTTTCCTCACGATGTTTTCCTTCACCGTTTGTTTTTTGCAATTATACTGTAATACAAATAAGCCACTGAGGCAGTCGTGGTATTTAATAATATAATATTTAGTAACATAAAAATATTTTATAAGGTGAAAACGGGAAAATATAATGGAAGTTTTTTACATATTTGTCACGTAAACTGGATCAAAACACGAATAAAACAAATAAATGGGCGAACAATACCGTTTCAAAAATGTATTATTAATGAGGAAAATGTCTCCTGTGTGATATTAATATTAATGCGTTATGTATTTATTGGTTCACTGACCTCATGGACGTTGAAAAGTCCTATATTAGATTATTATACATGGTTTTTATTAAATGGGATTTTTTAAATGGAATTTGATACAGGGTTGTGAAATAATATTTTTTTATGTCCATATTTAGAGTAATATATCAGTATAGCAAGGAAGAGGATTTTAAATTAATTATGTCACTTCATACCTGATGTAAAACAGCAGTGTTTTTTTTTTTTTTTTTTTTTTTTTTTTTTTTATAATGGCCCGGCATAGTGGCGGCATTGCACCTGATGGTAAGCGCAAATGCCGCCCAGGCAGAGTATCCATTGGCATCGGACGGCAGTCCCATGCCAATGGAAACAATTATGCCGGCCTGCTAAGGTGCCTCTTCACACCACGGCGGAAGGACCCAGGATTGTAGGAAGGAGGGAACACGTGAGATGGCAAACAATTCCACAGCCTGACGGTGCGGCACAAAAAAGAATTATAGAACCGTTTGGTTCGCGCCGGGATGGTTTGGACCGACAAGCTATGGCTTCGCAAGCCAGCCCGCGTGGTTCTGGTAAGGAATGGAGAGGAGGGGATCAAGTTATACAATTCCTCAGAGCATTCCCCGTGATACAGGCGGTAGAACACGCTTAGAGAGGCGACATCCCTCCGGAGTTGTAGCGACTCTAAGTTGCTCGTAACGTCTGCATCATTGACAATGCGGATGGCCCGCCGCTGCAATCCATCCAAGGCATCGAGCAGGTACTGGGCGGATCCATCCCAGAGGTGCGAGCAGTACTCCATACCCGGCCGGACCAGCGCTTTATATAAGCGACAAAGCTGACCGGGCGTGAAAAACCGACGCACCCTGTTCAGGACTCCAACCCTGCGTGATGTGGCAGTTATTACGCCCTCGATGTGGTCCCTTGGATTGAGATCACAGCGGATATCCACACCAAGGATACTTAGGTCAGTGTAAATGCACTGTTGTGTTTCGGATTGAAGAGCAATGTAGACAAAGTAACTACTGGACATATTGAGACTTAACATCTTATGTCTCAGAATGGCGAGTTCAGTGGAATGGCAAGCATTGCTTTTTAATTCAAAGTATTGTTTGGTTTTGCTACTGTTTATGAGCGGTCGTATCGCTTATCATCAGGCGAACGGCATGCTCGTCTCGCTATTCATTGCAATAAAAAAATATGAAAATGTGGTGCTTTATTTTGACAATGATGACAAACAATGATCCCCGAACAATTGCTAATTGAAAAAAACCCGGAATCAAACTCAAAACTTAACGTTTAGCACCCGTTTACTGCTGAACCAATGAAACGATAATTAGACGTGATTAAAGGGTTATAATTTATGGCGGCGTTAATTGACGGGTATAAAAACGAGAAAATGAAGTAAATTTCACTTGAAGGTCGCACCGTGACTTTGTAACTTTCATTGCGGTGAATAAAGTAGGTTAGTTAGTTTTACATTATTTAGGAAACCTAGAATGATTAGACCTTCTATTTAATTTAAAATAAGAAATAAATACTGGGTGCATGTGCACAGTTCACATCTTGAGCCCACAGTAAGATCGAGTCTTGTTTCGTGGGTATCAGAAACTGTAAGAGACTTTTCGGTCCCACAACTACCTAGACTCGACCCCAAAAATCTGTTGATCACACAAATGTTTGTCTTAGTTTGGAGGTCGAACCCGTGGTCTCTCATTTCACAGCCCATGTCTAACCAACTGCGCCACGGACGCTATCAAAGTATCATACATGTCTTTGCTTTGAGCATATAAATAGGCGTATGGCAAAGTGGCTACACTGTACCTTCAGGAGTGACACTAATTATGACAAGTGAGCAAATACACGCAGAAAGAGACTGTTGTCGCTATTTAAAATGTACGGGGTAATTCATTTTCGTGACATAGTTTGTCTCTGTATTTTACTAGAATATATTACACTGTATACTTTACTTGCCTTCATATTATTTTAAGACTTCAAAATTCATATAATAAAGATGAAGAGATATTTACAGATGCTCTCATATGTGAGGCCGTAGGCGTCACCGCAATGCATATTTCTCCAGTTAAATAGCAGTGGAAATGTGTTGTTGTATTTCAATTTGAAGGACATTTCACTGGTGGTAGGTCCCTCATATGTGAGAGGCCATCTGGGTGGGTACCACCGCAGTGTCTATTTCTCCCGTCAAACAGCAGTGTAAACGCACTGTTGTGTTTCGGGTTGAAGGGCATTGTAGCCAGAGTAACTACTGGACATATTGAGACTTAACATCTTATGTCTCAGGATGGCGAGCGCAGTGGAATGCCAAGCATTGCTTTGTAATTCAAGGTGCTGTTTGGTTTTGCTACTGTTCATGAGCGGTCGTATCGCTTACCATCAGGCGAACGGCATGCTCGTCTCGCCATTCATAGCAATAAAAAAAAAAAAAAAAACATTGCAACCAGAATATCTATTGGACTTAACATCCTGTCTCAGTATGGCAAGCGCAGTGAAATACAAAGCATTGCTTTCTCATTCATGGTTTTGTTTGGTTTTGCTACTATTGTACTACTTACCATCAGGCGAATGGCATGCTCGTTTCGTCATTCATTGCAATGAAAATAATTATCGCAGGTAGTGATATGTCCGTCAAATGTAAAAATGCTTTAAGTGGTAAGTATTTTTATCAGTTCTATTGTTTTTTGTATGAACTTTACTTACACTAAAGTAAAGTTTAAATATAAATAAAGAAAGCAAATCTATTCAACTCAAGGTCCACATTAACACTTTCTCCAACTTATCTCCACTGAAATCCTTAAGCATATTAGGCACACTACTTTATAACCCGTTTTGTGAATAATACAGGAAGGGCGGGTCGAAACGACCGCTCATACGGGACTCATCGATCAAAGGAATCACATCGCATCTATAATGCAGAAGCGTTAACTCATTCCCATGATTTGTCGTTTCTTTCTAATGTTTCGGTAATAGTTTTGATACAATTTTATGCCTTCGATGTAGGGTTAAATTTTGTTTTTTAAGTAGAAACCTGTTATTACATAATTCATGTATGAGATTGTTTTTTGTAGAAGTTTGGCATCATCACTAAACTCTTTTTTTTTATTGCTATGAATAGCGAGACGTACATACCGTTCACCTGATGGTAAGCGATACGTCGCTCATAAACAGTAACAAAACCAAACAACACCTTTAATTACAAAGCAATGCTTGGCATTCCACTGCGCTCGCCATCCTGAGACATAAGATGTTAAGTTTCAATATGTTCAGTAGTAGTTTTCATTTTCCTATAAGTATGTCTAAATTATTCTTTACTAAATAAAAGTATATTTTTATAATGTCGGCTTTTTTACGAGATTGATGTCTGTAAGTCGTGTATTTCACTATTCCAAATTCCACAAAAATATTTGAATTGTATAGTTGGCCGCATACCCAACATCAACTCTATCATGATTACTATCCACAAATTCTCAATAAGAACTTGCACAAGAATAAAAGCCCTGAATCCAGTTTAACACTATCCCGAATTCGGTTCCGGTAAAATCCTATTCTCTAATTTATAACTTACACAATGCCTTCGAAATTCAATTCCAAATTCATCTACTTCAACCAACCATTTTATTTCAAAACTAGCTTTGTCCGGGTGCAAATAGATTTCTCTTCAACAATATGTACGTATTATACGTATAAACCTTCCTCTTCAATTACTCTATATATTAAAAAAAACCGCATTAAAATCCGTCGCGTAGTTTTAAAGAACTAAGCATACATAGAGTCAGACAGCGGGTAGCGACTTTGTTGTATACTATGTAGTGATCTCACACATTTGTATTTATACTTGAAACTCGAAACACGGTTCATAACATGCATTAATGGACAATTACCGCTAATATTCAATATAGTTAAAAGCTCTCCAATTCCCAATTCCGACAACTGTAACGTTTCTAAACGATTGTTATAATATATAAAGGTAAACGCGCGAGTTTTCCAATTTGTTGTGTTAAAATTTCAAAATGTGTACGTTTTATGACCTCCTGTAATTTTATCCAATATCAAGTATACATTGGTTAAATTTATATAAGATTATAATATTATCAACATACAAAATATATTTCTTGGTTTAGTGGCACACAACCGCCATTTAACAATTCCATTTAAACTACTTACACGATAATTTCTCGTTCTCGCCAGAGCGTGGCGCTAGAATCGAAATGACTGTTTTCAATATTTTTCATGTACGAAGTCGCACCCCCATGTTTAGCAAAATAACCATATACGTAGAAAAATTCAGCTATCGAATGGTTTGTCCCTTTCGAATAACTTTTGAATTAAGTTTGAGCGAAGAAGACAAAACATTTGGTAACTAAATTAAATTTATAAACTTTCTATGATGCTGTAAGACGATTATCTAACAAACGTTGAGGTTATTTACGTATTTGAAAATAATTTTTAAGAGCTCTTACGTACATATCGTGTATATCGTACATCGTTGTTGTATACTATGTATATCTCACACATTTGTATTTCTACTTGGAACTGGAAACACGGTTCATAACATGCATTAATGAACAATTACCGCTAATATTCAATATAGTTAAAAGCTCTCCAATTCCCAATTCCGACAACTGTAACGTTTCTAAACGATTGTTATAATGTCAAAGACGACATCTACGCTTTGTGCTCTGCATGGATTGATGCAGTGACGTAGTATTTAGTACTGCGTAGTAATTAATGAAATATGCTTCACCCTTGCAATATACCGCTGTTTGATTTTGGGTTTTAATGGAGATAATATTGAGTTGGAATTTGATTGTGTTGCCTTTATGATACCAATGTTGTGGAGTGGTAAATTAATTGGCAGTGGACTATAGAGGGTTGCAGGTTCAAATCAGATTCCTCGGACTTTTCGTAATTAAATATTGTGTAAGTAATTATCGAAAAATTTTGCGCTTAGGATTTTTTTGGGGAAAACTAACTATGCGTTGTCGATAAAATATTGAAGGGTTGTGCTGGTCTAGTAGACCCATTACACTGTTTATGTAACAATTACAACAACAACACAACTGTACAACTGTTTATGTGTTTATATAAAAACGGATTAAGCTTTTTTCCAATCGTAGCTGTGCTACTCCTTATCGTCTGTATACAATTTGACCGGGGACTCTCCCACTTACTATGACGAATTTGTTACGTTTTGTTTTCAGCGATCAATATCTTGCTCTGACTGTCTCGGTGGCGTAGTTGTACTAAGATACTGTTACAAAGCTGAGGCCTCTATTACGAATCCTGAGTCGGTTAGAGGGATATTGGATTTTTTTATTCATTATCAGTCTGGAGACAGAAATTTGTGCCCGATATGGCGATAGGCTTGCCCTTTATCATATCGTGGGACAGAACATACAAGGCAAAATGTGGGTGTCTTGGTACCACTTCTGTTTTGTATGAGTTTATATAGAATCAATATGCAAAAATACCATCAATATGCCAAAACATCCATCGATAACCACACGCCTTACGCCTTTCTTCCAAAAATATGTAGGCGTGTTTCATTCGATGATGAGGGAGTACCGATCCATATCGGGCACAAATTCTTAAATCCTAGCTGATAAGGAACAGAAAAAATCAATAACACTTTACATGACCCGGGTTTCGAAACCTCAGCTTTGCAATCATACCGTAGAACAATTGAGCCACCGAAGCAGTATATTTTTAATTACAAACCATATAAATAAACCCAGTATGAATACAAATGTTAATGCATAAAATCCATTAAAAGAGACTGCGTAGAAAGACACGGTTCGTCTAGAAATGGCCTTGAACTGGTTTCCAGCTTGAACGCCTCAAGCTAACCTCTTCAGCAATGCTCTAAGAGATTCTTAAAGTAAATGAGGTGACCGTCAACTATAAAAACATTTTGCCGCAGCAATAAATGCACTTCTTTCCACGTTGTATTTTTTCCTGAGAATTGTTGCGGCGTTTTAATGTAGACTATTTAAATTTATACATTTCTTTATTTGGTATAACTGAATAACGGAGCGACAATGTGGAATTTTATAAATATCGCACTCTTACCTTGGGATGGCAGCTTTAAGTAAGCAGATCTTTAGCAACATAGATTAGTATTAGATACAGAGATATATGCGCAACTCTACTTCCTCTTGAATCACTCTATCTATTAAAAAAAATCGCATCAAAATCCGTTGCGTAGTTTTAAAGATTTAAGCATACAAAGGGACATAGGGACAGAGAAAGCGACTTTGTTTTATACTATGTAGTAATTACGTACGTAAACCTTTACATACCCGTGACCTCGAAAAACAGCCTGTTCTCTCGCAACAACGCTACATTTCAATAAAACATTATTAAATTATTACGGTCATTTACATAGCAAGAATCAGCATAATCCTTGGCAACATTACCCTCCATGCATTGCCAACATAATAAAAAATCTGTGCACATTGAAATAGTTAGTCGTTTACAAGCACAACATAATTCTGCGTGGCCGCCCGGTCACGTCACAAAATTTATAGTCCGGGCACGTGGTGATGCCATTAAAAAAACACGCTTTTAATCTACATATTAAACTGAAAATGTTAACTCATATGATACGGCAGTATACGACAAATTTATTATCACTGGGTAGTACTTTGTGATTAGTTAATACGTAATTACTTTATTAGATGGCTGAAATATACGATGGTTGTTATGCGTCATTATTTGAAGAAGTTATTTTTTTGAAACTGAACGAACAAGTGTTTTAGGGTTGACTTAATTAAAATGGTTTAGTAAAAACACTATCTTTTGATTTAACTAATGTGATAAATATAAAAATTGAAAACCATGATAAAATTCAAATTCCTTTATTAGTCAAACTTGAGTATACACACAAAACATGCAAGGTGTCAACTATCAATAATATTTGGTCAAAAAGGCGTACATAAATTAATTACTAAAAAAAATTAGAGAAAGAAAAACATCCTTTTGTTTTACTCACAAATACTCCTCGTATGGGAAACATTATAATCATTCACAAGGTAAAATTTCAACATACTAGGAACTTGATCGAAATACACTAATGCGTTAACTAAATGGTTATGTCATATAGAGATGATGGATGAAAAGATACTAAGCAAGTAAAACAAGGGGAGTGCGGATGGAATAGGCCGTAAAGGTCGACCTCACAGAATCTACACAAACTAAATCGGTGATACCCTCAACAAGGCTCAGATTAAAAGTACCCTAAACTGACGAGAATGCATGATGTGTTGACGAAAGTGGATGAAGCAAAAGTAATATGTCAGGTTCGAGCAAAGTGCCGGTCTATAGTCTCAGCCTACCCCTATGGGATACAGGCGTGACGGTAATGTATGTATGTATGTTAACTGAGTTTCTTCCTCCACACAACGGTGCCATAGCTAAATAGGTCTCAAAAGCACCAACTCAGACTTTTCGCGTTTTTTCCCCTAACCTCGCCATATTTCACGGGTCCAGTCATTAACGTCAGAAGCAAGATGGTCGGTGTATAAAATATGTTATTATAATGCCATACGGAGGGAACTTTGAGTGCCTCCATTTTACATACTCTTGCGTATAAAAGGGCTTTTTTGGCTAACTTAGAACAGGTCAACGGTTTAAGGAAGCGAGGATTATGCGTGGGACATGTTTAGGGAAGAAATTCAGGTTTGTAAAGCTTAGATACATACTTTTCGCGTCTTATATTTCTGGATAGAGTGTTTATGGGCTGTAATCTGATGTTTTCTGGGTTCAGTTCTCATCGTGACCAATCTACAATAATTCTTTCAATACAGAAGAATGTTAAACAGTAAGTTTTTAGGTAATATACTCTACATACATCCTACTTGTATCTTCTTCAAAAACCTACGACCATTTAATTTAAATATAAATAAATTGTGAGACGAACAGATCGATGACAAGCGACACAACAGCTAGTAAAACCAAACACCATGAATAACAAAGCAATGCATGGCATTCTAATGCGCTTGTCATCCTGAGACATACGATGTTAAGTCTCAATATATCCTGTAGTTATTCTGGCTACAATTTCCTTCAAACTGGAACACAACAGTGCATTTACACCGTTATATGGAGGGAATTTGTTTCGTGGAACAATAAGTGTATGCAATGGAAATTTATAATAATCTACTCTGGAATTCCGTATTTATGGTAGTGCACCTTTCATCAGTCTTGGTTAATCTAATATCTGATTCAACCATTCTAGGAAATTCTCTGAACCTTCACCGGTTTGGTCTAAATATGTGTATGAAGAGGCTTATGTTCACTGGAGCGAAACAATGATGTCGGATGGGGTATTGATTAAATCCTCTATGACTAAGCTACCTAGCAAATGACCTATCTGGATTTAATTAAATGGAAGTCTATGGATATTATATGTTTTAACTATAATTTTAGATTTAATATTATGGATTAATATGAGCTAAATAAAATATATGTCACTCTTTTAACGAGCTTTATTAAAATAGCTTCTCTTTCGCAATGTATTGGGTTAGTCAGATTATTAAAAGCTATCCTGTCAACTCATCTACCACTAAAATCCTATTAGGATCCAGAGCAACACGCAAAGAAATAACATCGAGTATCGAATAACGACATATTGTCTTGGGATTCTATAAGTATTCATCTCTTTCAGCAGCAGAAGTCCATTGCTCAATAAAAGCCTCACTGAAATATTACCACAAAAAGCAGCAAGCAAGCAGAATTTTGAAGGATTAAATAACTGTTTTCTTGACCACACTTTATGACTTCAATCTTTTTATCACTAAGAAGGGCGATGCATCTGCGGTAAAGATCACTTCTAATTGAATTCCGCGAAAATAAAAATAATTCTTATTATAAAGCTGAAAATATCACATTAATTTCCAGATGAAAGCCACTAGACAAAAACTGGCTAATAAAAGTGGAAAAATAATACAAGTTTGATAAAAAACAAACTGCTCAAAGTTTCAGGCCACCTATAGGATTTCCGTTTTAATATTTCGTCAGAAGGTAACAACAAGGGCCGGTTTCTTATCTCGTTTATCGTGCTTCTTCAAGCACGTCTGGCTTCGAGGATTTTGCTAATGAATACGGTGAAATAAGAAAACCAGTATTTTCGTTTTCATCAAGAAGGATCAAATTAAAAACTTCATATAAAAAAAAATTAAAAAAATATATTTCCTAGCTACTGACTTTAATCATATGTAATGAAATTTTAACCATTTTTGGTGGGATTATGTACTTTTGTAATTTGTGGTATGGTTAGGACATACTTGAAATTATCAGCCAACAGCTGAACAGTAATTGATACTTCACCTCTCAAATTGCTATTGAGAACAACCATCTGATAAGCATTGATCTTCGGTTCGTTTTTTTTAATCGAGAGTACTTCACTTACTTTACTGCGTTCCTTTGGAGAGTATACTTCACCTCTCGAGTTGTTTTCTATTGAGTAGGACCATCTGAGTTAAGTAAAGCATTAATCTTCGTATTTAATCAAAATTGAAGATTGGATCCTTTTTATTTTTGGGATTAAAATTGCCTGGGGGTCTATTGGTATACAGACCAGACACAGCAACATGTTCACAGTAGCCGCAGGTTTTAACCTCAGTGTACACCTCTGGTTTTGTAGAGTCAAGTGTGTATTGATAGTCAATTACTAGTCACCACGCATAGTGCGGCAAAGAAAACATCGTGAGGAAATCTGCATATCAAAACGATTTGTGAGAATTTCTATCATATGTAAAGTCTGCCAACCCGAACTATGCTAGCGTGTAGACTATATGGCTTAATTCTTCTCGATTGTAGAGGAAGCTTGACCCCTGCAGAGGGATGTGTATATTGATACATTACAGAACAATTTTTGTAGCATCTGTGCTGCAAAGGAGCATCATATTTAAACGACGGTGAATGGGCACCGACGCTTAAGATTTAGGAAAGAGGGTAGAATTTTGGGCAGGTAAAGATTAAATCTCGTTCACAAATACAGAAATTATTCAGCACAAATCCCAAATTAACTAAATCTTTTATCGTCCAAATATGATTGGAATTCTTAGATTCTTGATACAGCATTAATTAATGTGCCCAATTTAGACAGTGAAATTATTACAGGAGACTTTAATTTGAAGCGTAAGACAAATAGTATTCTAATTACTTAGGAACGGGGTAAGTGAAAATTAATTTTATAGAACGTGAAATTGGAATATATTTCGTGTTGGTATGTTACTTATTATCTTAAATAATTGTGTTTAAGAAATATTTGAGAAGGTGATTTTGATTTTGTCGGTTTAGTTAAAATTGAGAATTTAGGATGTAAATGTATCTCATGTATTTCTATGTAATAGTCTGCTCATTATTATTAGTCATATACTATCTGGGAACTTAGATAGATAGATAGAACACTTTATTTTACACCACTTGATACAAAAAATATAACACACAATTCACAATTATAATTAATTAGAGAGTGCAACAAAAGGCGGTCTTATCACTATTAGCGATATTTTCTAGACAACCATAATATTATAATGGGTCAGCTGTTAGCACACACACTTAGCTTACACATCATACTACAAGTTGACAGAATTAAAACAATTTTTTTAATGAGTGGATTTATAATCGATTTCAAGAAAAGAAGATTATCAATTTTATGTGTATGTATGTAATTTTTAATGCAACTAGTGTTGATTCTATTGTCATAATATTTTAGTGTTGCTGATTATTACCGGCACTATAAAGACGATTTTCTACTCAACGAAAATAATAATAAAATAAGTTCCTGGTTGTCGTTTCTGCTCATGGGTTGATACCAAAGAGCCTCGACCATCATCTACAGAGGCTCTCAATCGGCTGTTGGGTCAGGAGTCAGATTCAGAAGGCAGTATTGCTTGACACGGCACGTATTGTGAGGCGGTTCCTCACTTTGGGCTCCTAACCACCGGTGGCTTGGGTCTCAAGCCTCGCCACCGTTGGATAACTTTTTATATTTTTATATGTATTTTTGTATATTAATATTATATATATAAAAATGTAAAAAAATAGAAATTTAAAATAAAGGAGATCAAATAAGTTCTAGCCTATTTGGCACTGATATGGTATATATCTGTTATTTTCTTTCCTTTCCTAAAGCGCGTATCGTCTATTTTTATTAAAGTATGGCCTTCTATTCTTTGGGTCGGTAGTCACATTAGTGAGAGCTTTTGATTCGGATAACACGATTTAGCTATCATTTTCGGGCAGGATTATTACGCACTTTTGGTTATTTGTTTTTTATATTATCACAGTCATAGTAAATGGAAAAAAAAAAACATTTATAAAAATCATAAACCGTCTTAAAAAGAGTTTGGTTTCAATCCGTTCCGTAGTAAGTTTGTATATCCGCGGATTTAAAAAAAAAAACAGTGTTTCGGTTGATTTTAGTTATGTTAAATAAAAACATTAAGGCAACTATTCAAATAACTAATGGTTACTTGGTGCTGAAAACAAGACCAGTCAGTTAATTCATGCTGAAATTCAGCCACAATTAAACCTTACCGTACAAAGAAATAATTACGACCAGGTATTCTCGCTTGCTCCGAGTCATAAAACAGTCTAAAAACTCACACGGGACTTTAATACAACAACGTCACAATAAGCGAAGTCAAAGTTTCAGCCCAGCCAGAAAACGCAAACCATTTCAACGAGTGTTCACAAACGCGGCTCCTAAAGTTGTGCGATAAAACTAAAACATTATTACAATCGAGTGTACAATGTTCTTGAATTTTATGAAAAGTATGTCGTCAAAGGTTTATCGCACAGAAAGTTTAGTATTCCGCTAACGTGGGCTAAAAACTCCGGCCGGGCGCAGTTTGAAGGTCTTAAAAATCGAGAGGCAATCACGTTTTTAACGATAGCGAGCCTTGCGAACAATGTTTTCAACTTCTGACATTATTGACATTCATTTTATTTTATTATTTTATTTTGTTTTAACATTGGAGTATTTTTTTGATTTTTGAGAAGAGACTACATTAAACCGACGTTTGTCGGTAACATAGATGTCGCTGTTTATAGTTACCAAAAGAAATCGTTTCTACGATGTTTGTTTTAAGGAATAGGTATGTCTTTTTCTGTAAATCAATCTTAAATAAGCACTCGTATAATAAAATATTTTTCGTATTTTGTCCAATATCTGCATCGGTCAAAAGTTTACGGGTAGAGAATGCATATGCCAATAGTTTATAAAGAGTGTATCAACTGTCATAACTAAATAAAATGAAATGAAATCAACTCTTAACTTTACACTTATATTTGCCACGCTCTATAAACTTCAGCGCACATAGGTAAATATTTTACTAATAATACTCTTATACGGATTACTAAGAATCCGATATATCCGTGCGCGACTTTTCCAAGAATTACATTTTGTATAGAACAACTTATGTCATGTACTACGTCTTCATATCATAAAAGGCTTTCATATTTAATTCTTAATAGATTTTGCTCCGGTGGAAAGAAAAGTCAGTCTGACTTATCAAAAGTTGAATCGTAAGTGCGTAACAAACAAAATTAATTTCGGAATAATAATATTATAGATCGTTTACGATCCATTGGCGTAAGTATGCGTTGTTGTTAAAATATGAAAGTAAAGTATACAGTTTTTCTCCATTCACATTCTATTATTTATCTGGACATGTATACTAGTACTTTATGCGAGTGTAAATGCTTGTTGCTTAAATTAAAAAATGTCTCAAACAATACGAAAAATAGACATTTGATTAAATTTTATTTGTAGTTCCTTTCTTTTTTATTATTTTTTTGTACATCAAATAAATCTTAAACAAAAGTAATATTTAACTTAAGACAATAATTTAGATCGTATCGCTCGTGGCAATATCTTACCGACTACCATGGGATGGACATAAAAGAAAATACTTTTAGGATAAAGCTTGAATCATTAACAAAAAAAATGAAAATATTAAAATGTATACCCGTACAAATATATTCACAAATATATTAAATGCCAAGAGTTTAGACATACGATACTAAGAATACTTTGACCCACCACCACGTCGAAATCATCGTCGTTTTTGAGATCCAAGCAAAAAAAAACTTAATAGCGTGTATCGACAAGCTACGTTCTTTGTTTAAAATGAACATCAACATTTTTCCCAATTAAAAAACGTGAACCAAATCTATTCCACCATGTCAAACATTTCCAAAATGTAAAAACACTTCAGATCCGTTTCAGAATGTCATAACTTGGCACACTCGATCGGACCGACCAATTGCATTATTCTATTTGAATAAATACATTTTGTTAGATAAAAAGCTGAAATGGAGCGCATTTTGCACTGACACGTAAACTTTATGCATGTCGTTTGCAAGTATGTGGTTAGTGGAGCGAGATGGGACATCTTCTGTCTGATGTTTGAGAGTATGATCGTATTTTATGGAAAATCTTGTGACTGTGTTGTTTATGCATTCATTTATCCTAAATATTGTGTATGATCGAAATATACTGAGGTTATGAGAACTACTGGTGGTAGGTCTCTCATATGTGAGAGGCCATCTGGGTGGGTACCACCGCAGTGTCTATATCTCCCGTCAAACAGCAGTGTAAACGCACTGTTGTGTTTCGGGTTAAAGGGCATTGTAGCCAGAGTAACTACTGGACATATTGAGACTTAACATCATATGTCTCAGGATGGTGAGCGCAGTGGAATGCCAGGCATTGGTTTGTAATTCAAGGTGTTGTTTGGTTTTGCTACTGTTCCTGAGTGGTCTTATCGCTTACCATCAGGCGAAAAGCAAGCTCGTCTCGCCATTCATAGCAATAAAAAAAAAAACTTAGTTACTATAGTTTATATATTTTTATGACTGCCTTGTTTTGGGTATCATATTTTTATTTTATGGTGCACTAAATGGCCTAATCACTCAATCGTACCGTCGATTGTAGAGGAGGCCCATGCCCGGCAGTGGGACGTATATGGGCTGGTACAGATGTAGATTATATTTTGATGATTTGTCTAGATTTAGTATATTAGATATAATTACGTTAAAGAATTCAATTAATATAATTGGTATGTCGTTTTCATAATATAAAATAAATGTCGAACGCTTTTCTGTTCCTATTCAAACAAGATAATGATGATTTGAAATTAATTAAACCTTAATTAAATATTCTTCACTGATTCCTCTGAATGTAATATTGTTATTTATAATTATTGTAGGAGGCAAATGGTTGTTGTTTGCCTTAAAAAAAATATACAAAATGAGATTTTTAACTTTCTAGAGTAAAAGAGAACTATATACTGATATAATTGGCTTCATATTCTTTTAAGTTATTTCTCTAACTTTCCTCACATTTCTCATATTTAGTCCTTCAAATATTTCCACTATCGCCACCAACTACAGTTAGGAAATTAAAAAACGAAAACGCAGTATCCAAAAAAGTTTATGTATACGCAAAGAGTAGTAAAGACAGTATTCCGGTTTTAATATAGCCAGTGGAAAATAGACGCACCCTGTGTGGCCTGTGTTAACGCCCCGATGGTTTCGGGGCAACTGCGATTTTTTGACCGGCTTTATTTGTACTGGTTTTTCTCGTTTTTATTTAGATTTTAGAAAGCCTTGCGTGTAGAGCTACGTGGGGCATAGATTGACTTGGCATGACTAGTTTGAGAGTATATGCTGCTATTCGACTGCGGACGTGCCTGGTTTTGTCCCATTTTGTACTGGAGTACAAATCTAAGGTTGATAATAATTGATGTAGGATTTAAAAAAAAAATATTTTGTTTAAATATCGTTTACTGTACTTATGATAATATAAATCATCCAGTTTTTTTATTTGCAAAATACAACCAATAATACAGCCGTAAAACCACACAGGAAAAACTTTTAATGTTAGAATTAATTTAATATTCTTGAAATAAACTTAAGAACGCTCCTTTACACAAGATCAGCTTCTTAGAAATAAATTAACCTTAAAGGCATCTTCTTAGTGTTTCAACTTAAAAATGCAGCCATTATTAGGACTTTACTAATTCGAAAGAACATTTAAATGCCATGCTTATTCCACTGCGGTTTTTTCAACATTAACGTATAGCATGTTAATATGTACTTAAGTCCTGAATAATTACGCGCAAGTTAAATTTCTAACGATTACCATGCGGCCGGTGCTAACCACACTTAGAAACTTAGATTTTTAAACTAGAGGTAAATTTATTATCGTAGAGCAAAGGGGCGATGGTAGCAAGGGTTCTTTTATGGAGGCTACAAGCTAAACATTACTGCGTTTTTGGCTACTCAAGGTTAAATAAAAATAAATTCACCCAACAGTCTCATACATAGTCCTGACCCCACACTAAGATCGAGTCTTGTGTCGTAGGTATCAGAAACTATGAGAGAATTTTCAGTCTCATAAATACCCGGTCCCTAAACAAATACCTGTGGTTCGTGGCTGATTACCTAATGAAGATTGCTAGAAATTACTAGATGTAGGCCACTTCCAATATATGCCGAATTCCTTTGAAGAGGCTTCAGTTTAGCTGTGGACTTCTTTTGACTGACAAAGACTATTAGAGATTAGATCTTGACTGAACTGATATTCATATCCATAGTCCAGAATCACCGACGATGCTAACCTTAGCACCATGCATACCTATGCATGGTCGTGATTATTCATGATTAGATCATTGTTAGAATTACACTCGCCGCCTATCACATCGTGGAACGGAACAAACAAAGCGAAACGTAGGGGCCCTGATAGCACCTGTGCCTACTTATTCTGGGAGAAAGACCTGAGTTTATGTACTCGTTTATATTAGAATTGGGTGAGAAGACTACATGATAGATAAGTGCGTGGTGGCCTTTTGGTAAACGGACCAGACGCGGCTGCCAACAAATTCACGGTGGTCGCGGGTTTAAATCCAATCACCACGCATTTTACGGTGAAGGAAAATATCGTGAGGAAACCTGCATACCATGCATTTTCTATGGTATGTAAATTCCGCCAACCTGCACTATGCCAGCGTGGTGGACTATATGGCCTAACCAGTCTCGATCGTATTCTCGATTGTAGAGAAGGCCCGTGCCCTGCAGTGGTAGATGGGCTGATATTGATATATTAGAATTAGATGATTCCTTGTCAATCTGAACTATAAACACAGTAAAAATAAAATAATCTATTACACAATGCCGAACATAACCGATAACTCGCGACACAGCCCTGAATGCCGCGGTTATCGACGAACAAAAACAAACAGAAAATTAACGATAAATAACTTATTGGTTCAGTTAAGTAACGAGTTCAGACACACAAAATAACGTCGATAATGGACGAAAACAATGAACGTAAATATCAAGGCGATGTCGCAGTTCTGACTGTAAACGATGTACTTTGATTTGGCCTTATTCCGTTTATCGACGGGTTGTATGTTTTTATTTTATATGTACCATACAAAACTGACTAGATTATTGTCGTCACGTTGTGCTATATACGATGCCGATTTACATACATGTATGTATATATGTAAATCGGCACTCACGCCTTTTTCCCACCTTTAGAAAGGGTAGGCAGAGATGCTAGGTCACCCACACTTCGTGTTGTGGGCCTATGATAGGATATGTCAGCCTATCGCCATATCGGCATAAGTTTCTTACTCCGGGCAGATAATGAATAGAAAATTCAAATATAACTTTGTCCGACACGGGATTCGAACCTGAGACCTCTGCTTTGCATTACACCGTAGAACAACTACGCCACCGAGATAGTCAATGAAATAATTCAGCAATATTTCCATTGACATTACACGACGATATATTACACTACTTTACAATTGTATATTCTTAGTTCATGACCGGATAGTCACCTTAAGTGTGTAGGTAGATAGATTAATAGGTTACAACGGTTTTGTTTAAATTTTATTCATGATATTTTTGAATAAGTAACACAAAAATTGCAGGACAAATTCTTTGATTATGGTGCATTAGGCGGGGTGTCGTTTATGATACAAAATATAGAGTTCGATTCTCACACTTAGACAAGTTTTTGTGCGTTTTCCATGTTTGTTTCGTGATGCAACGGGTTTAATCCCCTCACTAAACAAATGTTACAATTTGTTTCCAAATTAGATGATTGTAATGCCGAAAAGTCTTGTAGTTTCTGGTACCCATGATACAAGACCGGCTTTTATAATTAGGGGATCAAGATTACATGTTTAACTTATGTGTGGTGTTATATCCATATTCTCTGATAGAATCTTGATTAACTAACGCATTCTGTAGCAGCCCATATACGTCCCACTGCAGAGCACGGGCCTACTCTACAATTCGACAGTACGATTGAGAGTGGTTAGGCCGTATAGTCCACCACGCTGGCCTAGTGCGGGTTGGCGGACTTACATACCATAGAAATTCCTATAAATCGATATAGTATGCAGGTTTCCTCACGATTTTTTCTTTCACCGTTTGTAGTGCGTGATGATTGACTATTAATACACACATGACTCCGAAAAGTGTGCCCAGAGGTATGCCCTGGGATTTGAACCCGCGACCACAGTGAACATGTTGGCAGCCGCGTCTGGTCCGTTTACCAACAGGCCACCACGCACTACACTAACTAACGCATACTACTTATCAAAGCTACATACAAAATAAACCTTGTACATATTTAAGCATCGCTTAGCACGATGAGCCTTTAATAACTGACTAAATGGCTTACGGAAGCCACCACACGCATCGTGTAATGGTTTAATCCGCCAGTTCCGTTTATTGTCAAGCATTATTTGCGTAATGATCAAGTAAGTCAAGTGTTAACAATTCTATATTTAGATGTATAATTAATTTGGAGATGGCGCTGTTGTTTCGAAAGCCTGTAATGTAAACTGGCTTTTAAATTAAAGCCCGTAGATTGATATTGTTTTTGTGATAGTGAACTAAATTATATCGAAAGTGTAAGAAAATGTTATTGGAAGTAGTTATGTGCGGGGTGCGTGCGTGCGTGGTGGCTTATTGGTAAACGGACCAGATGCCGATGCCAACATGTCCATGATGGTCGCAGGTTCAAATTCCAGAGTACACCTCTAACTTTTCGGAGTCATGTGTGTATTAGTAGTCAATCACCACGCATTATAACGGTTAAGGAGAACATCGTGAGGAAACCTGTATACCATAGCAATTTGTAAGAACGTAAGGGACTATAGCGCCTAACCACTCTCAATCGTTCTATCGATTGTAGAGGAGACCCGTGAGCTGCTGTGGGACGTTTATGGGCTGATACAGTTATACACAGCTATTTTTTATTTAACAACTTATTCCTAGGACGGAAAAGAAGATACTAAGTCACACAACAATTTTCGCGTTTCGGATTTAGACTATATGTTGTTCGCTAATAGGTAAGTCCAGCATAATTGTTTCGCCCTTCTGAAACTGTTATTTCTATCAGACATAGCCAGAATTTTCATAAGAGTAAATTGAACGTTTCTTTGTTTATTTTTAAGCTTCGTATACAAAACAAGGCGGACTTAATGCCTTAATTTTGTATTTCAGTTTGAAGGACATTGTAGCCAGAGTAACTACTGGACATATTGAGACTTAACATCTTATGTGTCAGAATGGCGAGCGCAGTGGAATGCCAAGCATTGCTTTGTAATTCAAAGTGTTGTTAAGTGTTGCTACTGTTCATGAGCGGTTGTATTACTTACAATCAGTCGAACGGCATGCTTGTCTTGAACTAAACAGGAATTTTTAAAAAAATCGATTGAAAGGGGTTGGGCCATAGTCCGACACACGGGCTATTTTGGATGTCATATTTCAATTGAAATAATAAAAAAAAACTTGATAAATAGACTAGAACTACACCGTTAAAGTATAAAAATAATCATACCAATGGGCATCAAATTATTTACTTCACCTATTCAAGATTTATGACTACGACAACGCCCTAACATATGTATATTATAAAACAAACACGAATGCTACTTTATCGCCATTAAGGGCTAATCACCAGACATGAGTCTCACGCGTCACTCAATGATAAATTACGTTAAACGTTCCCACACCGATATTGATTGTCGATTATAAGCGACACACCGATCGAATATGTTCCTCTGTTTATGCTAAAACTGGTTTGGAGTCTATTTTAGATCCCATTATACAGGGTATATGGAGACTGCTACCGAAAACGAAGCCGGGTGGTAGTTTAAGTGACTACAAACACAACGCAATTAAAAATTTCGCAAAGAAACGCGACAATATTTTTTAAACATCGTAATTTATGGGTGGTAAATCCGTAGTTTTTGCTAAAATAATAATTTAAACTCATGTATAGAAGTCTTTGTAAATAAATGGGAATACACAATTATTTTCAAAAATGAATTTACCATCCAAATACAAACATAGAAAAAAAATCGTTGTTTCTTTTTGCAACATTTTTTGTTGCAATGTGTCTGAAGTCGCTTAAACTACCCCCCGGCTTCGTTTTCGGTAGCAGTCTTTATATACCCTGTATATGACAGTGATTATTTGTTTAATGCTTCTTAGATTTGATCCGTAGTTTAATTATTTTAAAAATATAAATAATATAAACACATTGTCTTGACTCTAAAGTAAGTTACCAAATCTCGTAGCGCGGTTTCAAGAAATTGAATATATGTTTCATGTTTGGCTTCGCAACACCCAGATCTGTTATTAATATTAATTGTTAATCATACAACAAATTTACAGGCTACCTGGCGCTGTTGATTAGACGCTGATTGTCACAAAAGAAGCCGTGGGTTCGATCCCCCAGCAATACATTTAATAATCCACACG
This sequence comes from Hyles lineata, assembly GCA_030180105.1. NCBI lineage: Eukaryota > Metazoa > Arthropoda > Insecta > Lepidoptera > Sphingidae > Hyles > Hyles lineata. Next base: position 14,686,719 of record JARJEE010000008.1, on the reverse strand, counting down.
TATTTGTTTTCTGTCTGGGTGTTTGTGATGACAGTTCTGTCGTAGTTTCTGATACCCACGACACAAGAGTGGATCTTATTGTGGGGTTAGGACTTTATATGTGACTGTTGGTTGCGTGTATTTATTTATTTAAATGTATAATGCGAGGATTTCTATGGTAAGTCCGCCAACCCGCACTAGGCCAGCGTGGTGGACTACATGGCCTAACCACTCACAATCGTACTCTCTATTGTAGAATAGGCCCGTGCCCTGCAGTGGGACGTATATGGGCTGATATAGATAGATAATGCGAGGATCGGACCTCCTTGCTGTTGTTTCACAGCTCATCTCAATTATGTTAGATGCTGTCATTAACATATGTTACATGTTATCTTCGCAAATAGAGGTACATAACGCCTGACCTAGCTCATATCAGAGATCAACATTAAACTTAATCAACACGCGTATACAAGCATTCAAATCATAATAATAGCAATAATACAGTATGACAGCCTCCGTGGCGTAGTTGGTTAGACGCTGACTGCGAAACATGAGGCCGCGGGTTTGATCCCCACACTGACATAAATTTTTGTGTGGCCCACAAGTATTTGTGTCGGATCTGGGTGCTTGTAAGACCGAAAAGTCTCTCGTAGTTTCTGATACCCACGACAAAAGACTTAATTGAACCTAGTGTGGGGTCGAAACTACGCATGTGAATGTTGGATGTATAAATTAAAAAAAAAAACAGTTGATTTACGCGATACTGCAGGGTATTAACCTCCACTTCACGAGTGTAGGATTTGGAGGGGTTAGGCCATAGTCCGTCACAAGTGTGAATGTGGATGACGGACGTTACAAACCATAGACATTCTTACAAATCCCTATGGTATGGTACTCCTCATAACATTTTCCTTGACCTTTATTATATAATTTATTACACTGTAAACTAATTCTAAAAGAAAAACATTTCGATGAATCTTTATCATTCAACTACAAAACTTGGTTTACGCAAAGTTTGTTTTATGTTGTTTTGTTCGTGACATTTTACGTTCTCTTTGAAACGTATACAATGGAAATTCCTTTTAGTTTCTGGTGCTCGCGTTGACAAGTTTTATAAGGATATTTGAACTTTAACATCAATACTTCAGACCTTATAATGTTATCTCTCACCTTCTCTTTATTTATCAATTGACAAATGAGAAAAGTTTTCATTAAAATAGCCGCTTTCTAGATTTCTATATGAACGAGTCTAGATCACTTTTCTGTGGCCGGTCTTATGGCCTAAGAACTTGATGCCATTCCAATGAAATTCAAAAAATGTACCAGTTATTCCACGGAGAAATTTGAAAAGGTAAAAAATAAGGAAACATCAACTACACTGACGATCCGTCAAAACCATTCACCAGAGGGAAGAGCTCGGAAAGATCGTGCAAAAAACACATAAGCTCAGAGGACAGAAATGTGTTTTTTAGTTTCCAGTCAGTGTCACTCGCTATTCTCATAACCGTAGAATGTCGGCCAATTGGTTTTTTGGGTCAAACGAGGGATGGATACGTGACCCTTCCCGATAGTGATGTAACCGGTATGCTTTAAACATCCGAAACGAGTATCCGAAAATTGACCGAATGAATAAAACAAGGGAATGCCGAAGAAGATGGATTTAGAGCATTTGGAAGAAATAAGTCAATACTGAGATGACATAAGAAAAACAAATTGTTGGTGGAATTAATTTGGATAATATGCTATGAAGCAAAGTGATTGTATTATATCTAGTGCGGCAATAATGCGGCAATATCAGCAGAAAATAATCTTTATAAAAAATACAGTGCTGAGTTATAAACTGCGGAATGGCTACTACTCTAATAAAATTCATTATTCAACCCGCATCAAGCTAGATTGAGGTCCAAACTTTAAAAATCGGGTTACGACATACGAAATACATAAATTAGTAGTTCTTACTGTACAAATACGCAGATATCATCAAAATATTGACAAGCTGTAAATATTACCAAAATGCTCTTGCTGCCTGTCAAGCCCTCGAAGGATTATCCTCCCACCTGCGCCACGTAAGGAAATCTGAAATGCCATCTGCTCGCTTAAACCCATAATGTTTTAGTTAAAGTCTCGTAAATTTCGCATTTTGGCGTACATCCAAACACGATGAAAAATTACTATGATAAAAATATTTCGGCAGCACCAAAGATTCCGTCGGAACGTGATCACGTGCAGCGAATTGTTCGAAAAGGCACACAGACCAATAAACATAGTGATAACAAAACGGACAATGGTAGACAAACATCAATAACTGGCTCGCGCCTTTTTGTTCACACTTTAATGACTTTTGTTACTCAATTATTGTGGACGGATGTTTTTTGGGGCTGAACAACGTTTGTTTGCAAATATGGTTCAATGATCCGTAGAAATTTGTTTTTAGTGCCATAGGAAGCAACAGAGTGGCATCAGTGATTAGGAAATAATTATTCTTAAATTAAAGAATCTGGCATTATTAATAAATGATGGGAAGACAATAATAATATCGAAAGAAGTTACTCAAATCAACGATCGAAAACAAATATTTATTCATTCATTGAACTCGTGATAGGCATAGGACTAATGTGGCTTGATAATGAATGAGGTTAATTAGCCTTTTTCCCAGAAAGGGAAGGCAGAGGTGCCACCAGAATACCGCAAACATTTTTGAAGATGATACAAAATAAGTGCAACATAAATACCGAACTCAACGTCAATATCATCAATAAGATATTCAGAAGCATGTCACAGCACGGCCTTTAATGAATAAAGACATGCCTCCAACTTTTCTTCGGAATTTCCTATGAAAACTTAATTGTTTCTTTGGAATTGTTTGTTCGGTTGAAAAGCAACTGTTCCATTCCAAACCAGTTGGAAAAAGTTCTTTGACTATTAAAGCTATATTTAGAAGTATATTTGGATATAATATCCAATTACAATGTTAGCGGTTCTGTAGTCAGGTGTCCTCCCGGGCATTGACTTCCTTCACTGTTTACATGGTAACGGCTTAGTCCAGTAATTTGGCACTGCTCGGTTGTTAAGCCATATTATTAACATAGACAAAAAGAAACATTTATTTGTTACAAGCAATGGTTTACAGCTTCAAGTAATTAATATTTTCATGTACCATAATTTTAATAGCAAGCGAAAGTTCAAATATTCACCCAAAAGATTGGCAGATTAATAATAAAGGTTGCAGGAAGATAGTAGATGATGAATACCAAAATCCTTGATCAAGGCATAAGTAGGAAAGGAAGTGGAAATCATTAGTCTGAAGATGATAATAATGGCGTTACTGATCTTCTCATTTTCTTATTCACTTATTTAATCCAAAACACACCCAAATATCCATAAATATATGTATAACTTTGTAAACTCAGACACGTCTAGTAACAAACCCATCTTTCCTCATTTCCCAAGTACAATTCAGCGTAAAATAATTTCAAAGAAACAAAGCGATAAAAAACTCCCGTAGACCGTTGACAACGGGTTGTGGAGCGTAATTCGTTTAAAACCGCCCCCGATTCACTGTAATGTAATTACTTGATTTATAATCGCGCTGTTGCGTTTCTAACGCTTTTCATTGCGTTATTTATTCAGTCAGCTTCTTGCTTTACACTTGAACATTGTGTGAAATATGCGTGCGGTGACGAGGATTTCCTACAGTTTTGGGACTTTCACTTAAATTTTATTAGTTTTAGTAATTAAAATTTATTGTAAAATATCTGCACTTTTTAGTATCTGCAAGAATATATTTTTAAATATCACTATAAATTGTAATTGCTTTAAATACGCCAGTACTTAAATACTTCATTAAAATATGGACAACATTGTGTTTATGTGATCAATAGAAACAACATTTAGGTCTGAATGTTATAAGACTGAAATTTTTAACGCAGTTTCTCATATGACACAGAATGTATTATGATACCAATCAACAGGAAGTATAACAAGAACAACAGGAAGTATTGCATCTGTATCAATAAAACTACACTCCAACCGTAAACAATCGTCCGATAACTAACACAACTCCAATCTAGATTTGAACATACAATAGAACCCATACCAGCCGTTCCATATACAGTGTTATGCAATAATATGTCACGCATTCACATACCGACACGCTGATATTTGGAACTACACGACTAATAATGTTGGTGGAATGTTGAGTCAGTCACTTGATCGTATGATGAATATCCTATTAATTCAAGTACTGTGACAATGTGGGTTGACATGTGTTGTGTTGGATAACGCCATCCATTCAGTTGGAAACGTGATATTGCAGCTATAAACTAATTTGTTTGCATCAAGTGCTTCGATTTGGTTTGTTTAGTTTTTGCTTGGACGATTTCGAAGTAAGTTTTTTCGATGCTAGATTGCAGTAAAAAAATATGAAGAATTTTGTTAGTGAGAAAGTAATTGTGGACGCATTGGGCTAAAAACTATAGTAAAGGGCACTAAATGTTGGGCCAAATTGATAGTTTTATATGCGTCCAATATACGTCTGGTAAGCAGCAGCTTCACTAATGAGGGATCTTCTACTACGCTCATTATCTTTTCAGCATGTGAGTTCGGGCAAATCCTTCATATTGAACATTTAATGGTATAATCCAATTTTGTACCTAAATAAATCCAATTTTGTACCTAAACAGTCTCAAACCGACATAGACTTCCATCCTATCAAAACGGTGCCTAAATTAGCCCATCCAACTGACACCTCTAAGTCCTAAAATTATCCACCAGTTTTCAAAGCCATGGCTACCCCAGCCACGTCACCCACGTACAGTATGACGCGTATGTAATTACTTAGCGGGTTGAGCGGAGTCATGCCTTGTCATTTTCGCTAACGGCTCGACTCGGGCCCGCACCAATCGTTTGTAATTTGAGTGCTGACATTTTGAACGTATTTCATGCATTGCCCGTGACGTTTTTGGGCGGTTGATTAGGTTGGATAGTTAGCTCTGGAGATATACCCCTGAATTTTGTAATTTCTGTATATATTCATTGCAATCTTTATTTTATGGGTTCTTGTCGCAGTTGTTTAAATGCCGTTTGTGGAACAAGACGTACTAATCCCAGTACTGAGATAATTATTTATATGACTGAAACATAGTCATAGTTCATGTGTCGTGGGACTTAAAAATGTATTATCATTTATTATATCAACGACCCTGAACTTTTCATGTTGAGTTTAGACTATATTTGGACTAGGTGCACTGGTAGGTCTGGTGAGAGGCCACCTGGGTAGGTACCACCCTAATGTCTATTTCTCCCGCCAAACAGCAGTGTCTTTACACTGCTGTTGTGTTTCGGTTTGAAGTACATTGTAGCCAAATTAACTACTGGATATATTAAGAAAAAAAGTGTATTAATTTATTTATCTTTAGTAGCAGGACTTTTGAAAAAAAAAAAAAAACAGACTTCCCCATTCAAGTAATTTCCATATAAGCAAACCGCCCCCTCAGTTACCGTCCCCTGGCTGCTCTGGTACGTTGAGTTTCACACTGGTTACCATGGTAACGTTACCCTAACGTCCCGTGTCAGGGCAGGTGCGTTCTGCATAATACCTAACAAGGCTTACCTGCCGAAGGCTCCTTGGTATTGTAAGCTAACTGCTATTGTGATGTAACACCATTTAGCCTGGACATCTGTATTCTTATAATGATGTAGGTCAGTTCATCATTCACGGAATAATCAGCAATTCATAGGATATTTTTTTATTGTATAATAGAATGCTTGTATGACAAAAAATCCTATGAGTGAAGTAATGATTAGCTTTAAGTCTGCAAAGACGGCCCAGTGTAGGTTAGCGATCTTTACATACCTTCAAATTCTTGTAATAACTGCAGGTATGTCGGTTTCCTTGAGATTTTTTCCTCCGCTAATCATCAATAAGTTGTTGAATTATTTTGTCGGCTCCCGTGTTGCCTTCTTCTTATTCTTCCATCCTGCATAAAGAAGCTTTTAAATAGAATAATTATGTCACATAATTACAAACCTACATACATAAGTACATAAGCTCATGCCTTTTTCCCAGAAGGGGTAGGAAGGGATGCAGCCTGGACATCCGCGTTTCGCCATGTATTCCATCCCACGATGTGGTTGGGGGCTAGCCTATAGACATATCGGGCACAAACTCCTTACACCGGACTGAAAATAAATATAAAAATACAATATCACTTTGTCCGACTCGGGATTCGTGCCCGAGACCTCAACGTTGTATTCATCCCGTTGTACAACTGCTCCACCGAGAAAGTCTAACAAAAGTCCCTGACTACCAATACAAACTAAGATTGCTAAAAAAAGAAAGCAGAAATCAAATCGTGACATAATTTACGCGATCGTACAAATGGGAGAAAACCATTCCGACCTTGATACGTCGTACAACATCGCCGTCTAGATAAATGTAATTTTATATCAGAGGCCGGAGTTTAGCGTTTTCTTATACGTTAACATTGTCGTGGGGATGATAGGTCATCCCGGGTTATTGATGTGGTGACATAAAAATGTATGAGTTGCGGTTGTTTCGATTCGGGTGTAAGTGCGCTTGCTGCGAGCTTTGTCGTAATGATATTAGAGAATTGGATATGTGTACTGGATTTTTTATGGTAGATTTGGCAGAATGATTGGTTGATTCATCGGAATTGGAGGAAATATGGCATGAAAGAAAAGTAATGGTAAGCTTATTGATATGATTGATAATTTATAATTATTGAGCTTTGAAGGCAATAATCATGTTCCGAATAAGCGGATCAGAAAATCCATGGTCCTGAAACAAAATTTACGGTGATTCATTAGAACGGTGGGTTTTAGCATAGGTGACCGCTTTATAAGCTTGTTTTTGTAATTGAACACCCAATACAAATTATAATTTGTTTAAATATTTTATATTATTATACGTCTTAATTGCTACTAAATTCAAGTCTGTAATACCATCGAAACAAATAAAAAAAATACAATTTAGATTTCGAGAAGTACTCGTTATTGGAATAGTTGAAAATATAAAAGTAATTCGTTTTAATAGATGTAAAACAGTAAATCGACAACATGGGATCATAAGTCAGGCAACAACAACATTAATAAGCTTTATCAGAAACAAATTGTATGTATTAATTATAATGCAAAACAAGCATTCACTCAAATATTTTTTTGTATTTTTTAAAGCTATGAATGTCAAGACGAGCGTGCCATTTGCCAGATGCTAAGTGATAGGACCACTCATGGATAGTAGCAAAACCAAACAACACAATAAATTATAAAGCAATGCTGGGTATTCTACTGTGTTCACAATTCAAATTTTAAACACAATATGTTCAGTAGTTACTCTGGCTACAATGTTCTTCAAACCAGTACACAACAGTGCACATACACTTCTGTTTGGCGGGAGAAATAGACATAGCGGTGGTACCAACCTAGGCAGCTTCTTACATGAGAGACCTAGTACCACACCTACCTATCACCACCACGTTTCACAACAATTAAGCCAATATAAATGCCTATTATTAATCCATTCAACGCCCAATACGTATCGGTTCCTGGAACATCTCAATTACTATCACATACTGGAACCAAGATACGTGGATACCCATACAGGAAGCGATCGAGCCTGAGGGCGAAACCTTTCAAATCCTATCGTAGCTCGGCGCACATAAATCCGGTTATTAAGTGCCGGTTATTGTCAAAACGGCCATAGAGATTAAAACGTACGAGGACACCCATTCAACTCTGGCCACTATTTATCTTCCATCCGTTTTCGATTATGGCATATGATATATTTTGGAATCTTTTGAGGGTTGGAGCGTTTGACTGAAGATGTTTTGTGATAACAATATGTTTATTGTAGGTATATATTATTATACATGTGTAATGTACACAAATATTATGTTAAATAAAATATATATCATGTACATCTATTATTCTTTTTGTCCTTTTCGTACTTTGATATATAACAATCCAGTCCATCCAAAGGTTGGAAGAGATCGCAGCTAGCTATAAGGCTGCCTATTGTAACTATAACTTTAGTTTAAGTGTTTTATTTGATTTATATATAAGCTTCTTTCATTTTTGTGTACAAGTAAGTGAATTAGTATTGTGTGCTTTAATATTTGAAAAAGACATGTAAAAAAATATAGAATTTTCGGATACTCATACATACATATACTCACGCCTATTTACCAGAAGGGGTAGGCAGAGATCATACGGACGCCCACGATTCGTCTTGTATTTTCTGTTGTATATTTTTTATGTGTACAATAAAGACTTAAATAAATTAATAAATAAGCACGATCTATTATTATAATTTAGCCTTATTTGATCAACCAAGATAAAGTTGAGATAGGTATGAGTAATATTAAGTAATATAAATATTCCCGGAGTTACTGTAAGCAAAACAAAAATAAATAATTCTTAAGAAAACTATGATAAAATAATATTAATATACCCAAAGATCAAATTATACCGAATCAAAACTAAGCGTAGAGAAACGGCCGAAGTTGTATCGGAGACATCCACTTTAAGAGCGATCCAAACTTGGCTCGATTTGCTCAGAACATAAAAACAATTTATTGTACAAGATCATATCGGATCTTGACTTTGATTTGGTTATTTGCGGAGTAAGTACTAAATGTGTTGCTGTAATAATCGAAGAGTTAGTTTTGCGATATGTGTTTTTGAAGGTTTATTTGTTTTAATTATTAGATAGATAGATTTATTCATTTGTTTTATTTATTTGGACAGCCTCCGTGGCGCAGTTGGTTAGACGCCGCCTGTGAAACTAGATGTCGCAGGTTCGATCCCCGCACCGAGAGAAATATTTGTGCGGCCCACAAATATTTCTTCCGGGTCTGGGTGTTTGTGAGACCGAAAAGTCTCTCGTAGTTCCTGATACCCACGACACAAGATTCAGTCTCAGTGTAGAGTCAGGACTATGTATGTGACTGTTGGGTGTTATTTATTATTATTATTTATTGTGAGTGTTATGGTTGTTAATTGTTCATAAATGCGTGGAAATGAAACATTTTATAAGATTTCAATAAATTTACGAGTACGATAATCGATAATACGATCTTCAGCTTTAAAAGGTCGATATGAGGAAGGAGAAAATATTAAAATCTTAATATCGTATTATTTTCCTGCCGTAAACATACCTTGGATGTCAAAACATATTTTTTACGTACAGAGCAAAAAGGATTTGGCTTATAATCTCTTGACCAGCTGTCAGAGGAAAACCATTGGGAGAAATAATCCAGTCTTGGGTGAATTTATTTGTGAAAAATAATTTGACTCGGCTTCAATCATAAGATGATTATAATTTAATAAGTTCTGCGAGAACAGATAAATATATATTTTTTAAATAGTAAGTGCATTGCTGTTAGAATTGTTAACAGACATTAATCTATTCAACTCCGAAAATTCTTATATTTTTGTTCTCACAAATACGGTCTCAGAAAGATTTGTGGGCCGCACAGACATTTCTCTCGGATTGGATCTCGGATCGAACCCACGGCCTATCGTTTCATAGGCGGCGTTTAACCGAATGCGTCACGGAGGTTGTCCTATTCAGATTAAACTATGTCGGTTTACTGAACTGCTAGATTTAGAGGCGAAAGTATCCAAGATCATAGGAAGAAGGTAAAACAAAACTCAAACTATTCCGTAGCTTATTTCTTTACCAAGTGACACAAAATTTGCCCTAAAATAATAATAAGATCACAAGAACGTTCAGTTGGCTACGATGAACTCCATTTCAAGGAAATACAATCACTTAATTTCACTTATTTACTTACTAAATTACTAACTATTAATTCGTGACGAAGGTGGAGACGAAGTTGTAACAGTTTGAGCCAAAACTTTAAGTCTGCCCTCATTAAAAGCTGCTTCGGGAACTTCCATACTCTTTATAGTTTTTAGGGCGCTATACACTTCAGATTGTTGGGAGTTTGAATGTGATGTGAATTTGAGAGGCTCATCAAAGGAATCTAAGATAATATTGTATAGGCATGTCGTGGAAATAATCTCGGGTCTTTTGAGTGATAGATAAGTAGTTATGGAGCACTTTCTTATAAATAGTAATGGGGTTAGGCCCATAATCAATTTCAAAATTCTTTGTGAATAATGTTTTCTTAGATTTACGCGAATTACAAATATTTACATCTTTCTAATCCGTCCCGTTAACCACGAAAGCTGTTAAGTAATCGAAACGTTGGGAAGTTAAAAAATGTAAAAATGAAACCAAGTCCACTATAAAAGCCGTAAATAAATAAAATAAAAAATAAATAACACCCAACAGTCACATACATAGTCCTGACCCCACACTAAGATCGAGTCTTGTGTCGTGGGTATCAGGAACTACGAGAGACTTTTCGGTCTCACAAACACCCAGACCCGGAAGAAATATTTGTGGGCCACACAAACATTTCTCTCGGTGCGGGGATCGAACCCGCGGCCTCTCGTTTCACAGGCGGCGTCTAACCAACTGCGCCACGGAGGTTGTCAAATAATAGTTTTATTTCAATTCTTTATATAATGTTGTTGTTTTTTTTTTATAAAACTACAAACAACACAATTAAAAATATCCTATTTATTTGGATATTTTAATAGGCAAGCTATTTGTTATAACCCTAAAAAACTTTCCAGGAAATATATTTTTCCACTGAAAGGTTTATTACGAAGTATTCTATTTTTAAGAGGACCTGCATTTAAGTTTAGCAGTTCCTGAGTTCTCGCTGTTAATTTTATTTATAACAGTTAAAAAGATATAACTAGACTATTTTCCTACTTGATATTAAACATTTTTCTCCAACTAACACACTTTCACGGAATTAACTAAACTACATAAACACTCGGGGCAATAAAAGTAATTTACTGAGACAAAAAAAAAAAACCGTATAAAGAGATATCATCTAGTGAGAATATTTCACGCGAAAGAAGATGTAACAAGCAACGTTTTTAATTAATTAAAGCTGAAATGGGCGAATGCAGAACAAAGTAGCTTTTCGCCACACAAAAATATCGCTGTTTCCGCGAGATGGGAACGGGCGCTGAATTTAGGTCAGACCATCCTGAAGTAACTTACAAAGATGTTAAATCGTGGCGTGTGTGACGAGAGGCCGGCGGGTTTCATGGACGTCTATAAATTCTTAATATACTTGGGTTTTAGAGATAATTAAAGCCTTATTCAATGACAGTTTTCATGTAATTCTATAACTCCTTAATATTATTTCTGAGGATTAAACGACTTTAAACCGTAACCAATTACAATAAAACTTTTATTATTATAGAATTTTTCGTCCCTTTCGAACGACTGAGATCAGTTTGAGCGAAGAAGTCAAAACATTCGATAGCTAAAATAGATTTTAATATTGTCTATGAATCTGGCTGTTAATATCTTATAACAATGAGCACAGTGGAGTCCCATGCAGTGGTTAGTAATTGTAATTTTTGAGTCGTGTTGCTTTTCTTATGGAAGAGTGACACTCAACAAAACAAAACTCAACAAACTAAAAAAAACAATTGTTAACAAGCAACGCAATTGTTTTTCCAAAATTCACATTTTACAAGGTAGTTTTTTATATTTATATTTCGTATATGTTTTATCAATACAAAATTTAAAAACTCAATAAAATACGTTTTAAACAATAACACAAAGTCAGCAATATTTTATTTTACACGTTGTTTTCACGGTTCAAAAATTGATAAAACACGATGTTTTTTAACCTATACTACATATTATATAGAAAAATAACTTTTAAATGAAATAAAATTGTGTTTTATCCTGCCTCGTAATAGTCGTATACAACCAAGTTCACCAAGCAAGCTACAGCAATAAACTAAATTATATTATGTAATCTACAAGACTGACCTAAAATAGTTTATAATTTTATGTTGCATGAAAAATTTTTTTGGGAAACAAGATTCCTATGTAAATGTACTCTATAAGATATGATTAATCATGTATATAATTAATATTGCAACATGAAATAATTATTACAAAGCCATATAAAACTATTTTTTATATTTATATTATAATGGTATAGAATACTAATTATTACTGATACGATTATATTAATCCAAATTTGTTCACATCCATTTGGATATTATAACTTCAAGAATGAAAAAATATACCTTTATCTTTCACCGCTCGGTCTCATGTCTTGTGCCACGTGCCTAGGGCTGCGGGGCGTAAAATTTCTTGTGATCTCACAACGCTCGGCCCACGCGCCGCCCGTTTGCGTCTTACTTTGTTAATGCCCATTCTCACTTTTTGACAAATTAAATTTTCCTACTTGTGGACACAATTAACTATTAACATTGTGTGACTAGAATACGCGTACATTTTTTAAAGGATTTTGTTTGAAGTGGTAGGGAAATACTGTACGCAATTTTGAGGCAACTGAGGCGGTAACGCTGTCACATAAAAACCCGATGCTAAATAAATCCTGTTGTCACTTCACATGGTCGCTGTTAGTCTTTTGAATGCGAATCTAGTTCGCTCCACCATCATTTTGTGTTACTTATTTTTCTTTAGACACAGAAAGTGCACTGCGTAACATAGAGCTGCCCCAAGGGTTTTCATAGCGACTTGTTGGAGCAAATTGCATACAGCGAGAACCTTTATTACGTTGATACCCTTACCCGAGTGACCTTACTATTTATATCTGCCTTAGCGCTGTTTTGTAGTATTTTATATAGGTAATAACAATTTAAATATACCGATGCATGTCAGTATATTTATATATTTTTTTTTATTGCAATGAATGGCGAGACGAGCATTTCGTTCGCCTGATGGTAAGCGATACGACCGTTCATGGACAGTAGCAAAACCAAACAACACCTTGAATAATAAAGCAATGCTTGGCATTCGACTGCGCTCGCCATTCTGAGACATAAGATATTAAGTCTCAATATGTCCAGTAGTTACTCTGGCTATAATGCCCTTCAATCCGAAACGCAACAGTGCATTTACACAGCTGTTTGATGGGAGAAATAGACACTGCGGTGGTACCCACCCAGATGGCCTCTCACATATGAAAGACCTACCACCAGTAAGTTATAATAGGTCCGGCAAACGAGCAAACAATTCACCTGATGGTAAGTGATCAATGCCGCCCATGGGCATCCATAACAAGTGGATTATAAATGTATTCTCGGCCCATGAAATCGAGAAGAGAGTGGAAAGGAAAAGGATGGGAATAGGGAAGGGGTATTGGGCATCCGGCAATCTCACCTCACTTTAAGTCGATCTCCTGTGAGATAGTGGTACCATCCCGGTGGAGGCTGCCCATTCATGCTAAGTTATCGATCGACAACAGCGTGGCACATTTCAAACAAGGACCCGATGTTGTTTATAGACGCATAAATTTACATCTTTATTATATTCATCTAATAGAAAAATCTGACAGACAATCGTTGACAGCTATGAAGTTAAAAAAGAAATTCGCGAAAAAACCATATAAAAGCCAACATTAGCAATCTGTATCTGTATGGAACCATCCGTTGGTCTGTATGTCTATTCCGATCGATTTGCAATGGAAACGAGCCGCGATTTGCATGATTGCTTTTCGATTCACTGTTTATAACAAAACAGCGCTTGCGTACATCCGGAACCGATGTAGGGTAGTTACTAATATTGGTGACGTTGCAATTAACATATTCCGTTTGGATAGGTTGTGCTTTTGTGCACGGTAAAATTTATTCGTTTTGCGTGTATGAATTGCTGCTGGATAAACAATGGCAATGGTTTTAAAACGTTGTTGTTAGTAAATATAAATGTTGAAATAATGTTTATTAACTTCAATTAAATGGATGCTGAATAGTAATCTTTGCGCAAATATCTACCGATCTACTCAAAATCAGTACCAGCTCTTAAGTAATTAGATTCTAAAACGAAGATAAACGATGATTGTCATTCTATACCACTCTTAGAAGTTGCCATTGTTTTGGTGTGTTAAAATCTCCATAATTAATCTACGATCACTTGCATTTCCCATCATTAGGTAAAGTTTACTCCATCAATAAAAAAAGGTACAAGTTTAATTAAAGCAGCAACTTTGTTTAGAATATCTCACGAAGAACATTAACGTATTTCAACGGGCTCTGATTAAAACATTAAATTTATAGCAAGAAGTTTGCCGAGGTATTCACTTATTATATTTACGTCATTAACGCGTTTATTAAAAGATGCAAAAAGTGGAGCTGCTCGTGGCTTTACTGCGTATATTGTTGAAGAGAATTTAATTCTGTTGGATTAATCCTTTAAGAGCGTAAATGCTGTATTAGAATATGTTTTTGAACGTTCTTTAATATAAATCTAGGCTATAGAAAATTTATTTTATGTACATCGAGCTCTATCTAAAGTAGTTTTTTTTTTATTGCAATGAAGGGCGAGAAGAGAGAGATTCGCCTGATGGTAAACGATACGACCGTTTATAAACAGTAGCAAGACCAAAGAACACTTTTAATTACAAAGCAATGCTTGGCATTCCACTGCGCTCGCCATCCTGAGACACTAGATATTAATTCTAAATATGTCCAGTAGTTACTATGGCTACAATGTCCTTAAATCCGAAACACAACCGTGCATTTACATTTACCCAGGCGGCCTCTCACATATGAGAGACCTACCACCAGTAAATATACCCAGCTTATTCCCTATGATTTTTACCTAGCAGTGTGCGTTGTCTTCAGGCAGGGCTCTACCGCTGCATATACAAAATAAAAAATGCTTTTAAATATTTATTATTTTACTTGGCAGTTTGTTCATCTTCAGGGTGGGCTCCAATGATGCCTTTGCGGAAATAAATTAAGCTTTTAAATAATTACCTTATTTTTCCTTAAAGCCGCTGGTATTCCTAATATACCACTATGCCATTTAAAAATAACTCTAAGTCCACTGATTTTGAAATATTTTATTTTAGTTTATAAACAGTGCGATTATACAAAATACTGCTTTATTTCCAGTCACACACACTTACAAAGAACACATAGATTAACGTTACGCTAAAGCAAAAGGAAGTGAGTCAGCTTATACTGACCGACGTCGCGGTTCCGAGCAAGGCTGGTTTTCCGCCATTCCTGTCTCCCTGGGGTGTTGTACGACTATATAACAGTGGCCCACTTAAAGACGAAATATTGCCTCTTAATAAAAAAAGTAAAAGAAAGTTAGAAAATAAATGTAAATTATCAGCTTGGGTGTAGCGTATTGCTTGGAGAAAAGCGTTTATATTTGAATGATGGTGAAATGAAAACTCCTACTAAGTGGTGGAAAAACCATTGTAGTAACATATGCTAGTATGTCGTGTTTTGTGGTTCACAATGTATAAGTTAATTCTAAGCAGACCGTCATAGGGGTCAACGCTACTTCTTGCAGGCCGTGATCAAATAAATATTATTAATAGAATACGTAAATATCGCGATCATTTTGAGCTAATATTTTGTCGATGAATATAAGCGTTTTTGATTTTATAAATTAAATCTGGGTGACTTAACAAAAATCATGTCTGATATAACACTCTCGGGGAATCACGATATTTTTATACATAGAAAAAAATCCAAAAAACATTCTCAAAAACCGTTGTTTTAGCTTCTAAAACGCTGCCAACACAATTTCCACAAAAATAAAGTGCAAACGCGAAACGCGAGCACTTTGCTATACATAGAAAATGTGGGACATACAAATTTATATATCAGTACATGTCGCTAATGTGATGTGAACGAGTTTAAATAGTTTTCATGTTGTGTTATTTATCTAAATTGTTTGAGAAACGAAATATTTCATTTCGGAACACAAGTGAATCAGAGTCTTTAGCTTGGCAAATATTTTGTGCGCGAAAGTGTTTATCATTATATTCTATATGCAACAGCCTCCGTGGCGCAGTTGGTTAGACGCCGGCTGTGAAACGAGAGGCCGCGGGTTCGATCCCCGCACCGAAACAAGTATTTGTGTGAAACACAGGTATTTGTTTCGGATCTGGGTTTTTGAAAGAGCGAAAAGTCTCTCGTAGTTCCTGATACCCACGACACAATACTCGATCTTAGTGTGGGGTCAGGACTATGTTTGAGAATGTTGGATGAAAAAAAAACTGAAATAGGTTTATAAACCATAGCGAATAATAACATTTGTTCATCTTACAATAGCGTCAAGAAATGATAGCAACTTGCGTGCTTTTTCTTATTTTGAATAATGTAAATTGCTGGTTGCAGTTTACTTCGGAAAAGATACCTAAGAAATTATAAAAGTAGATCTACGTTCACTATATTTTGTGGGTGAGGATAATTAAATAAGGAAGTTTATTTTATGTATGTATATATTAACTGGTGGTAGGTATCTCATATGTGAGAGGCTGCCTGGGTAGGTACCACCGCAATGTCTATTGCTCTGCCCAAACAGCAGCAGTGTAAATGCACTGTTGTATTTCAGATTAAAGGACATTGTAGCCAGATTAACTACTGGACATATTGAGACTTTACATCTTATGACTCAGTATTACTACTCGTCTTGCCATTGATTGCAAAAAATGTATCTACCATATGAAGCAAGTTTTTACTGAATTTTTCTGTAAATATTTTCACGTCAATTTTTTCTTTTCCTAAGTAAGCGACACTATAGGTGTTTATTTTCTATCCAAAAATAACTCGATTTTATAAACGTGAAACTTTTTCGTAATTGCTCCTTAATTACTTTATACAGACCCATATATACAACTGTCGTTAAAAAAGTAATTAAATGAAATTAATGACAGCTATTATGAATCACCTAAACGTTTTCACTATTCAGTGACAACTGTTCTATTTCAATTTGAAACGCTAATTGTCCAGGTCAATTTGTAATAGCCATATCAAGAATTAATTACATGTTCGAGGAAGTTTTTTATATCAGATTAATTAGTCATTACTCGTTGATAGCACTTTAATTGGTATAGAAAGAAAGAAATACGATTTATTTGTCACAGTCACAACATACACAGGCATTGTTAATAAAACACTGAATAAAAATACAAAAAAAAAGACTGGTCGCGGCTGTGACTGGTAGGTGTCCACTCAGCTTATGCTATGATGTGGTGCAAAGCACAACATAACGCTAATTTTCAGTGGACACCTTAAGTGACGTCCTCGCGTCAAACCAACTAATAACAATAATACATTAAAAAAAAATACAAAAGTATGTGTAAAGTGTGATATGAGATTATAATTGACCAAGAACATCAAAATATTATCTTAATAATAAAACCATAACGCTAAATTAGAAAAAAAAAAATGAACGTAAACAATATTTCTGATTGAATAAATAGTTCGTAAAATACAAAATTAAATTTCCAAATGAATTTATATCTGAAATCCCGTAGATATCTCAGTTTTAAAACTGTGTCAAACTTGGAACGGATAGCTTTCGTACTTTCCGAGAAAAACATCTGTGCCACTCGGATGCTAAAGCCTCGCCACTAGATTTCCGTTTTGTATTCCATGAGCGGAATACAGATGAAGAAATTTTATTTCGATGTATGAACATACTTAACATTTAATAAATATTTTGTTGCTCACGCTTATTATCATTTGTGATAGGATGTTTTCTTGGGTTCAATACATATAAATGAAATATAAAAAAAAAACGCTAGTCTACATCTATGAAAGTGGTGTGAAGGTAAAGGCTTACTTCGTTTTTAACATTGAGAAAATTATGGCCTTAATCATAGAAAAATAAACACCTATTTAGATATCGAATGTTTTGTAATTTTGAATTTTGAATTCAGTTTAGGCAAAGAAATTAATGTTTATCTTCGTTAAAAAATATAAAATTATCGACTTTATAAACAGTATAGAAAATGATAGAAAATATTAGTTATCCAGTATTCAACTTGCATTCTTAATAATATAAAAATCCTCAAGACCACAATAAAAACTCATATGTAACATTGAACATACTTATACAAGCCAAAAGATTATCACGGCACATATTTTTTCCACACGGCCTCCGTAGTAATTCCATGATTTCTTTTATAGTGAATACTTATCATAAACCCGTATTCAATTGTAATAACAATACGTATAAGTCACGGTCAACTGGGCCGATAAGATCCACGATACATTGTTTTTATGCCCGAGGAAAATTCAGCGAAGCTCAGGAGGGTTACTCTGTAGTACGACACGACAGTGAATGTTCGATCATCGCATGTAAAACTGAACGAATATGCCCAACTACTTTACAAAATGGTTGAATTTTACCGTAAGTCGTAATCTTAGACTAAATTCAAAGTATATGATAGGTTTCATAAAGAATAGTATTGATTTTTAGAAGTAGAAAACTTTTATCGAATATGTTGACGTTTAACGTTCGAATATTCGAACTTCGTGTCGGAGTATAGACTAACCCCCCAGAATACTGTTGTAGTGGTTTTGCCAACTTTTTTTTGTAGCATGGATTCACCCGGTAGACGAGCAAACGTAGGCCGTTTGCCTAATGACAATTTTTCTACCGTCTATAAAATAATGTGACGTATTAAATTGTGATCAAATTGTACTTGGTGGCATAGTTGTACGGTACGGTTTCAAAGAAGTTTTGGATTTCAACCCCGGGTCGGGCAAAGTGATATTGGATTTTTCTAGTCATTATTAGAGTCAGGAATTTGTGACCAATATGGAGATAGGCTCGTGCCCCTATCACATGGTAGAACGGATAAAAGGCGATATGTGGGTGTCTTGGTTTCCTGCTTTGCCTACCCCCTCTGGGATAAAGCGTGAGTTTATAAACAGGGTATATCAAGACTGCTACCGAAAGCGAAGCCGGGTGGTAGTTTAAGCGACTTCAGACATAATGCAACAGAAAATGTTGTAAAAAAAGCGACGATATTTTTTTGTTATTTTTTTATTTGTATTTGGTTGGTAAATACTTTTTTTCCTAAAATAATAGTGTATACCCATTTATTTATAAAGACTCTAAAGTTAAAAGAGTTTAAATTATAATTTTAGCAAAAACTATGGATTTACTACCCAAAACTTATGATATTTAAAAATTTATAAAAAAAAATTGTCGCGTTTCTTTGCGAAATTTTTAGTTGCATTGTGTTTGTAGTCACTAAAACTATCACCCGGCTTTTTTTCGGTAGCAGTCTTGATATACCCGATGTGTATATTAAATTTTAAAAGCATAGATAACTTTAAAGTACGAAGATTAATCAAACATATAGGAGCACAAATCCATTAAAACAATATATATTTTTTTTATTTTTGATACGATTTTATGCTCTCCAAATTGCTGTACACCACAAGGTCCACTCACTGTGCCGATAAAAACAACACGAAAATTCGCAACCGCTGATGTCGGTTAATTTGTTTTGCAAATCCTTTTTGTTAGACCTGAAAGGTTTTTAAAACTCCAAATAAAAAAATAAAATACCACCAACGATAAATGACTGAGCAAAAGTGCTGTCGTTACTGTCAAACGCATGTACGTATGGCAAAGAAAGCCTATTATTAATAGCTCTGGACCAGCCCAGAGGTCCCCGCTGGGAAATAATGTATTGTGACCTTCTGGTGCGGGCGAAACTCGAACACACCGGTTATGGACGGTTTGAGCGAGTTT
Source organism: Hyles lineata (assembly GCA_030180105.1). NCBI lineage: Eukaryota > Metazoa > Arthropoda > Insecta > Lepidoptera > Sphingidae > Hyles > Hyles lineata. Next base: position 14,667,134 of record JARJEE010000008.1, on the reverse strand, counting down.
AGACTGGTAAAAACCGGTAAAATTCAATATTGAAGGCGCTTTGGGAATTTGATTTGATTTTATAGTGGCCAGTGATTTTATTCTTATTTTAAATAATAATTTTATATCCTCAATACCAATTGAAAGATCTTGAACAAACCTGCATACTTAAGAAATGTCTGTGAGAATTAAAAAGCTATTTGAAGCTCTTCAATACACAATAGACTAAAATGGATAAATTATATATATTCCAAAAGTTAAGGATCTAGACCCTTAGATCTAATAAGTACATATCTAGAATAAACCTTCGGCTTAGTTATAATATAACCTAAATAATGATCCTATATTTAGTAATTATGTAAAATTCCTAGCAATTTGTGTTACTAATAATTTTGAATTCGAAGCCATGTGTTTGAATTTTGGGCTGTAAAATGAACTTTGTAATCAACATAGTGTTTAATTGGAGCTTGGCTTGTTATATTAAGTGAAATGTATGTACATTTAGTGTATATTAGTACGTCAGAAATGCACATCGTTGATCAATATTAACCATTTTAATGATACCAGGAATTCTAATTAGTGTTTTGACGTGTTCTGTAATTGAATGCGTGTTATATACGAGTAGTTAGTTGAAATTCTTAATTTGGAATGAATTAATTCTATCTACTACTGTGTATACTGTTCTATGACAAAGAGGGACTGCGCCCACACTGATAGCAACTCCAAGATGGACGCCTGGATTCGTTTATAATTTGTAGTAGGTTTTTTTTATTGCTATGAATGGCGAGACGAGCATGCCGTTTGCCTGATGGTAAGCGATACGACCGCTCATGAACAGTCGAACATTCAAACCACACCTTGAGTTACAAAGCAATGCTTGGCATTCCACTGCGCTCTCCATCCTGAGACATAAGATATTAAGTCTCAATATGTTCAGTAGTTACTTTGGCTGCAATGTGCTTCAAACAGAGACACAACAGTGTATTTACACTACTGTTAAGCAGGAGAAATAGACATTTCAGTGGTACCTACTCAGGAGGGCTCTCACATATGAGAAACCTACCATCACCAACCACGAACGTGCTGCCCTGGAGAACTAGTGATAGGCATCCTCTCCGACATACTTCAGAGTACTGGAGGGAAACTTCACATTTTACTTTAAAAAAAAATGGTCCGTATCAATTATTTTTCACTAAAACCTGTTTGTGAATAATCTCCACATGGTTCCACATCCAGTGGAACTAAACTAGTCAATCCTGAATTACTTACCAGTCACAATTTTTGGTAACACCAAACTTAGTACCTTATTTTCTACATCTCACGGACCGCAGACTAAACAGCTCAAGCAAAATTAAATATAAATAACATGGAAGGGTCGGTGCGGAATCGAATTAAAAAATAATAACAGACGAGGCGGTGGCATCGATCGATGGGCTTATGAACCCGAGTCGAATTCGGCCTTGTTTGTTTTCGTTCAGCGAATGCCTCTTCAGTACTTAAAGCGTAAACAAATTATATTAACTCCTAAAAGTAACAAACTGCTGAAGCAATAAGATGACTTGAAACGGCTAAGAAATGCTATAATCCTTTTTGATAAAGTGCGAATACTTTACTGCCACAGGTTTTACGATCTTTTTTGTTATTACATGTTTGTTGAAGTACACATATGTCGCAGAACGGATAACTGCTAGAGTAAGCGTGACCTTAAGCGGAAACCGCGTCTTAGAAAACGTAGGGTGGGACGCCCTTTGCCGAGATGGCGGGACGACTTGCACCAGAAGGCTACCAGCCACTAGATGCATAAAGTAGCAGACCGGGCTCAGTAGTGTACTTTGGGAGAGGCCTACGTCCAGTAGTGGACTGCATCATCAGATGATGATGATGACGATGATTTTTGTTGAAAGAGTTGGTTAGACTACGGTGGTAACTGTGGTAACCTTGTATCACCCAAAAATTAAGAAATAGGCTTAAAATTGACTTCGTCGCGCCATTGAAATTACTTAGAAACCAAATATGCATGAATCTTTTAGAAATTTTCTGTATCTTTTACAGTCATGAGTTTTGCAGTAGGTATTACACTTACCTTGTTACAATTATTGATGGACCTTGGATGTCACGTAAGCTCATGTAAACTGAAAAAATCAGAAAGTTTATTGTATTAAAATTAAAATCAATAAATACAACCAGTAATTACATACACAGTCCTGACTCCACACTAAGATGTCACATGGGTATACTCTGCCTGGGCGGCATCTGCGCTTACCATCAGGTGCAATGCCGCCACTATACCGGGCAACAATAAAAAAAAAAAATTGTTTCGGGAATTGAACCAGCGGCCCCTCAATTAGCAGCCGGCGGCTAACCACGTGTCACGGAGGCTGTCATTCATTCAAAATACTGATACACATTGAATATAGAACCTCTTCTTATTTTAAAGTTGGTTAAAATAAGAAGACCTTGTAACATACCACAATACCTACAGATAAGTTATAATGAGTTTATATAATTTATGATACATCATTTATTCAAATGTAACGTTTGTCGACCCCATCCAACTGGGGCGACGACCTGCGAAAGGCTTACCGAATTTGGCAACGATAGATTGCGCGGTAACCGACTTTAACCAAAAACTATTTCGATACCAAACGCGCAGTGGTTTCGATGTGAAAATATTTGAAACATATTTTTTCCCACATTGATTGAAATATGTTATAACAGTCAGTAGTTAAAGTAGTGACCTAGTTTTGAATTATCAAGTATTACTTTCATACCTTTTCCGCCATTTTCTATTTCATTCTATTTCTTCCGCCAAACAGCAATGTCAATGCACTGTTGTATTCTAGTTTGAAGAACACTGTAGCCAAAGTAACTACTGGACATAATGAGACGTAACACCTCATGTCTCAGGATAGCGAGGGCGATCAAGTGCCAAGCATTGATTTCTAATTCATGGTGCTGCTTGGTCTTTCTTCTGTTCATGGGCGGTTGTGTCGCTTACCATTAGGCGAATGACATGCTCGTTTTGCCATTCAACGCAATAAAAAAATATTTTGAATTAAAAATAACTATACTCAACGGTCACACATGTGACATAATGTCACACATTTAACTGCCTCCATTGCAGTTGATTAGACCAACAGTGAAATGAGAAGCTGCGGGTTCGACCTCCGCACCGAGACAAATATTTGTTCCGGATCTGGGTGTTTGTGAGACTGAAAAGTCTCTCATAGTTTCTGATACCCACGACACAAGACTCGGTCTTAGTGTGGGGTCAGGACTATGTATGTAACTGTTAGGTGTAATAATGATATAAGTTTAGGTTGTAATGATATAAGTCTTATCATGTTTGGGGCTTTAGAAACTAACAAACTTTTCCATCCAAACACACCGTACCGACAAAACAATTTCAATGATCACGACACTATTTGAACTCTAAATTCACTATTGTAACCATCTACGCTACAAAACCTGTCGTTTTAATTAATAAATTCTGTTACATATTACAGAAACCGTACAATCACAATTCCTTAGACAATTTTGAAAGACTAAACAAACTTGCGAGCTCGGTGATAATTAGAAATTCCTCCTTGGATACCATTCATACAATAAATCTGTATAAATGAAACACGAGAACATACAAGCATAATACACTGAACAAATATGGAAGGGGTCCTGAGAGCTTACATTTCTCAAACACGTATTCAATATTTCATATTTAATACGCTCGTTCGGTATATTTTAATTAAGCAAATTCGGTGGCAGAGATGTACTATGGTAAGATTACAATGCTGAGGTCTCGGGTTCGAATCCCCGGTCAGATAAAATGATATTGAATTTTCCTGCTCATTATTAGTACGGAGTTAGGAATGTTTGGCCGATATGGCGAAGGGGTTATCCCTTTTACCTTCGTGGGACCGAATACACGAGACGACACGTGGGGTGGATTACACTTCTGCCTACCCTTTATGGGAAATAGATTTTTTTATCAACCATGAATAGCGAGACGAATATGCCATTCGCGTGATAGTTAGCGATACGGACATAAGCAAAACCAAACAACACCATTAATTACAAAACAATGCTTGGCATTCTACTTCGCTCGCCATACTGAGACATAAGATGTTAAGTATTTACTCTAGCTACAATTTCCTTCAAACCGGAACATAACAACGCATTTACACTGCTTTTAGGCGGAAGAAATAGACATAGCGGTGGTACTTACCCAGGCGATCTGTAAGTATATATGTATGTACATATATTAAAAGCAAATCTTAGTTGCGTTTCTAACTTGGAGAAAGTTCTCCAGTCTTCGATTCACTCGTTGGTTTAAGATTAGTATAGAAACCTTTTAAGGAGTTAGTAATAAGGAGCTCTTTGAACTAATGTAGGTGTTAGTGATCGGACCGTATTGTTTCAACACACGTAGTTTAGTTCATGACTTTAGTTTCTTTATTGTTAATGCTACTTTGACTACGTGGTGCAATCACTTTTAATTATTTATTTTTATATTCACAGTAAGAGAAAACGTAATACTTCAAAGCCATCGTGATATTTTATATTGAGAATATTGAATGCTGATATCTATACTGAAAAAAGATATACTGAAAAAGATATACTAAAAAAATATGTTAGATATAAAGCGAAACGAAAAAATCAGTCACATATGTACATAGTCTTCACCCCAAAATAAGATTGAGTCTTGTGTCGTAGGTGTCAGGAACTACAAGAGACTTTTCGTTCTCACAAAAAACTTAGACCCGAGACAAATACCTTTGGAATAAAAAAAAATAGATATTAGAAATAAAAAGTCGATTTCGCTTATGGCTATGGTAAATTACTTTTATCGTTCATAGAGTTATATTTTCAGACAGAAGCCACTACCTTAGAAGTATTTCTTAGTAAAGAAAGTTCCTTACACATCGCATGAAGAAAGGACATGTAATAAAGAAATGCCGTGAAAGAAAATTCATACCTAAGTCTACACTAGCTTGGGGGAAAGATCTTGGTTTTTTTCTGTCTGACTTTACTCCATATTTATATGGAATCAGCGCGATATTTTTACGCATAAAATCACTAGACTCCACTATTAGTTTACTGGAAAATGTTCTTGACATCGATTCGGAATTTACTCAAAAATATATCAGAATGAGGAATTCAGGTCTAAATTACTAAATTAAAAACTGGTGGTAGGTCTCTCATATGTGAGAGGCCATCTGGGTGGGTACCACCGCAGTGTCTATTTCTCCCGTCAAACAGCAGTGTAAACGCACTGTTGTGTTTCGGGTTGAAGGGCATTGTAGCCAGAGTAACTACTGGACATATTGAGACTTAACATCTTATGTCTCAGGATGGCGAGCGCAGTGGAATGCCAAGCATTGCTTTGTAATTCAAGGTGTTGTTTGGTTTTGCTACTGTTCATGAGTGGTCGTATCGCTTACCATCAGGCGAACGGCATGCTCGTCTCGCCATTCACAGCAATAAAAAAAAAATATATAAAAAGATAAAACACTTATTATAAAAATATTTAACAATATTTATTTTATACAGTCCTTTCTTGGTTTGTAATTATAATTCCTGATCGCGAGTATTTTGATTAAAGGTAAAACTCTTTAAACTTCAATCATTCTTGGTAATATCTTCAACAATACGCCACGAGACTCGTAACGCCTTCAATTAGTACAAAACCAGAGTTCAAACTGTTTGGTTGTATTCCTTAAAATTACTAACTCAATGAAACCAAAACAATAATAATCGAATTGTTTAGAAGTTGTTAGTTAATTTCAAATTAATTCACGTCTTGCTTTAAAGTTGAATGGTTCTCAATAATAAACAGTCGTATTTTCAGAATATTCAAAATACCAAAGGTAAAACAATATTATGATTTTCTTTGAAGTATAATATTATTCAATCTTAAAGATCACCGTTCATGTTGGTGTAAAGTCTGTGATATCCAGAATCCGTCGTATTAACCGTATATTTATGTGGGTGTGTTTAGAAAACTCTTAAATATCTTTAATTATTTTGTTATGGTGAATTTACACGTTTGGCCAACCTCACCGAGCCTCCATCAACGCAAGCGTGTAAACGGTGTGTTTGGCTCGGCTGGCCTTGGCTTTTCGTTGTTGATAGCTTGTAATTGGTAGACGTTGGCCCAGCCTCAGCCAACGTGTAAATGCATCATTACGTCTTTAACTCCATCTTACGTGCTTCGTTCTCTACGTCTTCTATCGTCTTCTATATAGTTCTCTCCTAATCATACTGATACATCTCTACCATCCATTATCTAACTCTTTTTCTCCTCAGTACTGGCATTCGTCATTTCCCTCACGAACCACGTTCCATGCCAGCATTTCATCTCCGGTTTTATTTAACTCATATTTTCTTCATATTTCAATCCTACATACATGTTTCGCAATTGGTATTTGATTATTTCATTTTAAGAACAGGCCGGCATAATGAATAGAATTAATGGGCCAGACTAAATTATCCCACACTGATGGAGTATCTATTTGCATTGAACTGTATTTGCCATCATGTCAGTCAAAGTCACTGTCATATTCCTTTAAAAACATTCTAGCACACTTATCGTATAAGGCATCCCACGGCTATTCCACATGGAAGGAAAGTATCTTAAATTTGAAAATTTAATGCAGTTGATGTCTGAAAGATATTATCTCCCCATGCCATGTATACCAAAGGTGTGGCCTTTATAGGAACTGAACACTTTTTCTTACTTCGTAAATAGGTGAGGGAAAGTAAAATTTATAGACCTTTCAGAAATCACAGCCGCGAAATAGGATCAACATTACGAAATTATCGGAACACACAAGTACTGTGTAGAACAGGAACGTAAAAAGCATGTTTCTGATGCACGTGAAGAGCGAAATACTCCGAATAAATATTTAATATTATGTAAAAACCTGGAAGTAAGCCGATAATATAATTTGATGAAAGAAGCTCCCGTACCGCTTATAAACAAAAATGAATACAGACTTTTGGATGGAACAAGACTCGTTTAATCGGAACTCGTAAATTTTCTGAAAAGTTGCGAATATTTTCGCAGAAACGTTTATTTTGGAAGTAAATTAATGTTAATACATTAAGATATGAACTACCGCATGATTTCGTAGTATTTATTTAAAATATTCATTCCTTCCATCTCCCCTATATCTCCATTATTTTCCTGTTTTTATTTCCATAGGCTGGAAGTCATAAAATCCACCACAGCCAAGGTTTTCCACAATGATCTGTTAGTAGTAGATAAAATTTAACAACCCTTCGGAACCTTTCTTAAATCGGTGAGACAATTTCGACAAACCTAAACTATGCTTTGACAAATCTACTATTTTCGAAAAAGAGGATACAATTAAATAACAATTTCAAAACAAATATTCCACCTAAATAATGTATAAATGTACTCCTAAAAACTGAATTGAAACCGCCAAAAATTCAGATTTTAATAAACCAAAATTTCTTTCAACAATACTGGCGGAATATTCTCATATTCTCATACGGCTTCTTGCAGTATATGTAACAATGCACACTCGACTCCCGCGGTCACATTCGCTGACCTAACGAGCTCATACAAATTTGACAGCAGTCTTGTTAGAGAGAATTTTGAAAGCATGTAACCGTTAGGAGTGCTCTTTGCTTCGTGATACCTGCGGTGTTGAAAATGTATATAAAAATATACGTGAAAAAGACTTGCATTTCCAAGCTTTTTGATGCTAGACAGGTTTGTCTATAGCATTGGCTTGGCTTGTCTCTATTGTTAGTATTAGATGACATTTTCGAGATTATTGTAGATTGATATCAAAATATATTTTAATCAAAGTACCTTTCTATTCTAATTACTTAACACTTTATGAACTCCTGTATTGATGAAAGTTTTGCGCAACTTTTAAACGACTCAACCTTGCTTCACTCCCTATTTATTTGCGGAAAACTTCAAATTTGCATTCCATTTAATTAATTTAGAAGTATTAATTTAAAAACCTTAACGCCACTCCATTCGTTGATGTCTGCTCTTTTATACAGTGTAACTTTCATCCTGCCAAGTCCTCAAAACTTTCAGTACTTGCTCGATGGCACTAAAAGTCGGCTGAGGCAAACAGCTGTCGATTCAAAAAAACTTCTTTCGCATTCCCGACTAGATGCCAGACACCAAGATATTCCCTTGTCACTGAGAGCTCTCATTTCTTTTATGAATTTGTTATTTAACATTCCACTTTATTTACGCCAGTGAAATTTTAAGTGCGAATCAAATTTTTAGGTCGTGCCCATCTCGGCTTTTAAGCAGTACCAAGGATGAATTTAAATAAGCTCTCCACGTCGGCGTTGACTTGGGAATTGCATAAATATTAATGGTACACAGGCTAGAAGACTGATGGATATGGATTAATCGAAAGAAATTCCCTTTAAGTGACTGGAAATATCTATTGATTTGTTTTCCTTGAATTTAAAACGCTTTGCTGAAATGGGCCACGGTTTATACAAATGTGAGTTTATTTTTGGCCAGATTTTTGTATTCTACATTTGCATAGAATTCAGATAGGGCCAAATTCATTTTTGTAAGTCAGTTGGTTTTTATATCCTTAACTGTGTTATCCGGAGCTTTTGGCACGCTACATGACCGTATATCCGACACTTTTAGTTTTTCAATTTCTAGCATATACAAATTTTAAGTAACAGCACAACACATTTGTTTTACGCAATTTAAAATACACATACCATACAGAATACGAGTACAAGTAGCATCAACATCTACTGACCCTTTGAGCGTATACATTTATTAAAGTTCATTTTGTCACGTAATTGTAGATTCTAAAAAATTTAAAATTTGAATTAAATGGGACGGCAATTTCTTTCAATTAGGATCAGATATAATGGACCTCTATCTTACAGTTTCAATAAGACTCGACATCGCTGCTTCTTTACTCTGTAACTGACACCACAGCTTGGCTCTAAATCCCTATTAGTTACTTAGTTCTGTTAAGCCATTTTATATTATATCAGTAAAGCCTTAACCGTGTGTGAAGCCGGCTAACCAGCAATAGACCAGCGTGGTGGATTAACTTAACCCTTATTAATCATATTTGACACACGGGTTTAATTAGTAGTAATATAAAAAGTTAAAGAGTTTGAATGCGCTTATATAATTTTAGAATTACAAATGTGATTAAAAAAATAGAATTAGATTTGATAACCTCAGTTTTGTTACAATTGTATTTAACACTAACGGTCCGGCCCGGCTCCGTCCGGGTGCAGATACACTTTTCGAAATGGCGACCTAAATGTTAAATTCCGACTATCAATTTAAAATATCAGAGCAAAGTACCCACAGATATCGATTTTGTGGCTAATTGGGCCACGAAAAACGAATGAAATGTCCTCGTTTTTTTTTTTAGATTCCCTCCTATAGATCATAGCGTGATGATATATAGCCTATGGCATACCTTGATAAAAGACCTTTCTAACACAAAATTAATTTTTCAATTCGAAATAGTAGTCTCTGAGATTAGGAGTAACAAACTCTTCAGGTTTATATATTAGTTTAGGTTATGCTACAACCCTTAAAAGCTGATACGAAAGATAAGATAAGCAATACATTTCTGATAAAATAAATTTATTCAACGCATTGTATTAATGGCTGCGAAAACAAATAGATTAATTACATTAGTTTAGTCCTAGTCCAGATCACCAGTACATTTACATATTATGTGAGCTGATACCGAAGGCTGATACAGACAAAATTAGCAGAAAAAAACAATAAATCAGAGACAATGTATCTTCGCTACGAATGCTCGGTATTCAAATATGTCTCAAGCAAATTGCTTCTCGTCCCATGAATATTAATTGTTTACATTACAAAGGAACGGTCGGTTGTTTGCCACAATATTGTGAGTTTCCGATTTGTTATTATTGACTACGGTAATGTGCTGTCAGTCAATCGACGTGACTGTTGTCGAAATGTGACGGGGTTGATGATTATTTGTGACTTTCGTTTTATCGGATTTTTATATGGAAATGAAATGTCTTTATTTAGGAAATTATTTATTTCATTCTCATTTGAGAATATTTTAATTTGTGAGAAATTCTTGTGCCATTTCCTCTCTGCACTACAATTCGTTTCAGGATCTCAACGTTACGATGAAACACAGTTTGTCAGTATAAAAAATATATATATTCAATTGCATTGTCCAATACTTCGTCTATCCGCCAGGGCTTTTTCACTGTCCCCTCCCATTTTGAGGGGCCATCTTCAATTCAATGCTGTAGAGGTTCATGGATGGTATTACTCTCACCATCAAGTGAGCAGTTCGCTCTTTTATAGAACTTATACAATAAATAATATCCACAAAGACGTTTGTCTATTGGCTCGCGTGTTCTTCAACTTTACGCCCCTGCTGTGAAATTTATTAAAACAATATTTGAATGTCCATCAATCGAGCTCGCGGCCGCATCACCTAACATGCAATAATGTTGATATCATAAGACCTTCAACTGTCTTCTTTCCGTCAATTTATTATTTATTGAGTTAGTCATACTTCCTACTTCGCTTTTGTGAATATTTGATGTTTCAAACAAATAAACAGATATCACCCAATACATTTGCACGAACTTTGATGAATAAAATACCATATTTTTCTTAAACCATTAATTAATTATTTTGTTAATCTAGGTAGTGACTAAAAGTCTTTATAATTCAATTTGAAATCTGACCTACAATTTTCTTGTTGCAGGTGTAAACGCGGTGAAAATAGTTAAAGTGGTAGTACCAGAAATAATTCAATATGGAGTGCAGGACGCTGTTATACTAGACTGTGATTACACGTACGGTAACGATACTTCGGGTCTCATGGTGAAATGGTTCTTCAAGAACAAAGCCCGGCCAGTTTATCAATGGATAGCATCACAGAAACCTCAGGATATGGGTATCCTGAGGGGGAGAGTAGACCTGACTTACAGGGCGTCCAGTGATCCCTTGAAGATGCATAGAGCATTGCGTATTGTTAAGCCAAACACAGACATTTCCGGTGATTACACGTGTGTTGTGTCCACGTTTATGGAGGAGGATTCTAGGACAAAGCAGATGACAGTTTTTGGTAAGTTACTAATTATTTATTTTAATAAGTTTTATAATGGTTTCTTAGATTTACGCGAATGTTACACATTGAAATAAAACTATTATTTACGTATTTTATCGCGGCATTGGTTTCATTTTTACATTTTTTAACTTCCCGACGCGACGTTTCGATTCCTTTATAGCTTTTGTCCGCTCCATGACCACGAAAGCTGTCAATTAATCGAAGCGTCGGGAAGTTAAAAAGGTAAAAATAAATCCGAATCCGCGATAAAATCCGTGAATAATAGATTTATTTAAATATTTTTTTAGGATATTAAGGTACATAGTACATTATAATAAACATACATACGTGGTGAGGCCACGCAATTATATTGCGATAAAGAATCATTATCATCATCATCAGCCCGTTGCAGTCCACTGCTGGACATATGACTCTTCCAAGGTGCGCCACGATGTAGGATGCAGAATCAAACGGATAATTAAGTCTATTATATGTGTAGATTAGGTACTCCATATGAATTATGTCCATCTGATATTTCTGTTAAGAGCAATATTAGCCATTATAATAAAAAAATATGACAAAGTAGTCAGAAATGCGTTTGGGTTTAATAATGTAATTGCAACGGGTCAAACCCATTTTTACTTGTTCATTAACAATTACTAATCATATTCACATTTTATTCTAAATTTCATATTCCATTAAATTTAAATTTCATAATATTTTATTAAACAAAACAAGAAGAGAAATCTTTTAGCAAGTAACAAGCCGTATCTTTTAAACAAGCGATTATCGTTGAAACAAACGTGTTCCGGATAATAGACCTTATTATACTGAACTACGGCGTAAAATAGATTGTCAGGTGTGCAAACCATTATGGAGACTGCATGCCCCGCAGAAACTAGGAATTTTAAAGCTCTTTTGATGTGTGTTTCGTGCATGCAGCATCATATTATGATGCATCAATAAAATATCCAGGTCCCTGTTATTGAAATATCTAGTTTCCAGGAAGATTTTAGCAACCTTCTTTCACAATTCATGACTGTTTTAGAACAGAGAATAGAGTAGAAATTCGTGTCTTTTTAAAATGTTAATGCATTTTACATGTTATTTATTTAAAAGATTTATGTCTTGCTCCCTTCTCTAATATACAATATTATAATGTTCTTCGCATTTACTTTAGTTTATCAGGTCTTAGTTTATCAGGTCTTAGTAGTCTTAGTAATTCGCTAGATTGACGTATTTTGTTAAGAGTATTTTGTTAAGTGCGTGGTGGCCTGTTGGTAAACGGACCAGACGCGGCTGCCAATATGTTCACGGTGGTCGCGGGTTCGAATCCCAAGGCACACCACTGACTTTTCGGAGTCATGTGTGTATTGATAGTCAATCACCACGCACTTTAACGGTGAAGGAAAACATCGTGAGGAAACCTGCATACCATAGCGATTTCTATGGTATGTAAAGTCCGCCAACCCGTACTAGGCCAACGTAGTGGACTATATGGGCTAACCACTCTCAATCATATTCTCGTTTGTAGAGTAGGGCCGTACCCTGCAGTGGGACGTATATGGGCTGATACAGATACAGATGGTACCCAAAGTAGTTTGTAGGTGGGTTATGAGGGATTTGATATCAATGTGTAAACCTGTGGTGTAAACGTTATAAAACAATTTAATACAACTACTACAAATGATTAGCTATATTAAAGTTTAAGGTAGTGTACGTTTATACATATTGAAATAAAACTATTTGTTATTGTGAATTCGGTTTCACTTTGACATTTGACAGTCTCCGATATGACAGCATTTAATAGTCGTCGGCTGTAAAACGAGAGGCAGCGGGTTCGATTCTCGCACCGAGACAAATGTTTGTGAACCCCACAAATATTCGGGTCGGGTCGGAGTGTTTGTGAGACCGAAAAGTCCCTCGTAGTTCCTGATACCCACGACACATGATTCGATCTTAGTGTGGGGTCAGGACTATGTATTTGACTGTTTGGTGTATTTATTTATGATTATTATTATTTATTTATTTTCTTCCTGAAGTTTTGATTGATTTACAGCTTTGGTAGTCACGAAGCGGATCAGATAAAATTCATAAAAACAGTTTTATTTCAATATAACATTCGCTTGAATTTAAAAAATCCATTACGGCTGGAAATACATATTCAATTTCAACATTTTTGTTCACCACTTCAGACTTTTACTTAAACAGAATGTATTAAAATTAGTGGCAATATCCTCCCAAAACATTCTTTTTAACTTCTTTTCTTAATTCGTTTAACTTTAAGCACATTTTCAAAGCAGTCTGGCTGAAACTAAGCACGATTACCTAGTTACAAAAACGTTTATACAAAATTGGTTCAGTCTAGAACATTACGATAGGAATAGATTAGATGCTTTGTAATCGTTCAATCTTTTGCGATCGGCTTATATTAGCAAGCTTTTCCAAGGTAACGAGTAACTAGATTTAAAGCCTGAAATAAACCTTGGTATCGAAAATCGGATTCTACATAATACAGTTTAAACAATGTCTAGACTGAACAGACAAGGTTCTCAATTTAATGCGTATTGGTTAATATGTAATAGGCTGTCTGAAGGACCTGTTATTTGGAATTTTTTTTACGTTTCAATTATAAATAAACAGAAACTCAGGTCTGTGTAGCCTTTTGTTTAGTACTAGAGTATGTCAGACTCAAGTTCTACGAGGTTATTTTTTGTCCTCACACGTTTTTGTAGGCGAATATATTGCCTTGTTTTATTGCAATGAATGGCGAGACGAGCATGTCGTTCACTTGATGGTAAGCGACACGACTGTCCATGAACAGTAGGAATACCAAACAACACCTTGAAGTACAAAGCAATCCTTGACATTCCACTGCGCTCGACGTCCTGAGAGATATCTCAATATATCTAGTAATTGCTCTGGTTACAATATCCTTCAAACCGAAACACAACAGTGTATTTACACTGCTGTTATGCGAGAGAAATATGCCATACTAACTAGATTTAGTTTCAGATAATTCTTGTAAGACTTTTTATGCCCGAAAGCTTACAAAAAGTGAATTGTTCGGCTTAGCAATAAAAACCTACCAGTACAAATGCGATTGTTTTAAGTATATGTAAAAAGAGTTTTTCAGATAACATACATACATATATAAATTCTCAGAAAGGAAGGCAGGGAGAGGTAGAATGCTGCCATGGTATCCACGTTCTGTCTTATGTGTACCGTCCCACGATGGGATAGGAGCCATCGCCATTTATTTATTTTATGGATTCAATAAATATTTTCATTTCATTTCAAACGTACCATGGTAAATCTACGCCACAGTCCACAGAAAATATAGTGATCTACGATAGTGATATAGATGATTGTAAAATAACAATACATCATGTCATAAAAATGAATGCTAAAAACAGAAAGTATCATGAATATTTTATTTGAAATATATGCTAGGAGTTTTTAAGATTAGAAGGTTCGGAATAAAAACGAGAAAATACAACTCGATGGTGTAGAACAAGGAACGACATTTATATAAGCATAGCGGAGCGGATTTCATATTTTTCTAGGGCAGTTTCTAGTAAAACGGTTACTTCCCTATAACACGTAGCCAGAGATGTCATCTGACGTCCTAGCTTGCGGCACAAGTTACACGCTTTATGAATATATTGAGGTTTTTATTGCATAGGTTCGGCAAATATAATAAAGAGTCATTTTGTAGCCAGAGTCTTTTTTTATTGGATATATTGAGACATCTCCTGTCTCAGGATGGCGGGCGCAGTGTAATGCCAAGCTTTGCTTAAGTCATGGTGTTGTTTGGTTTTGCTACTGTCCATGAGCGTTCAAATCGCTTTCCACCAGGTGTTGTGCTCTACTAATATATTTTGAGCTTAGTTTGAGTTCCACTGCTGGGTAAGGTTTCTATGTGTCTCATTCATCTTTCCCTATCTACGACAATCTCTGGCCATTTTGTTTCAAATATTTAATGTCGATAAAAATTAGGATGCTCATTAAATATTCCAAAATTACTCTTAAAATAATTATAAACTATACTTGCACTAAAAACATCTATCTACGGCTGTATTATCAAAGGAAGCTGCAATTTTTTTTTTCTTTTATACTCGGTAAGTTTTCTGAATATTCTGGAAAAAAAATGAAATGACTGTATCTTAAGTCATTTCATTTTTTTTAATAATTGTATTGTCATCGATCCGCGATAAGTATGCAAATATCTATAAATTTCGAGTTAGGTAATCCGACCTTTTGAAGGGGGTCAAAATCATGTTCAAAGATTCCGTTACATACTAACACACGTCTGAATCTAATAAAAACGTATTAAAATACTGTGCCTTGCACCACACAACCAACTTTTTGTATGGTTAAGCAAGTTTTATATATTCCGACATGTGCTATCCACAGCGTCTGTTTTTATGCCGATGCCACTTGTAAGCCTTCGGGGCAGATGAGAAACGGAACTATTGCAGACTCCTTCCGAATGATTCATAAACATTTCCTCGCCGACCAATAATAATGAGGAAAATTGTGAACATATTTCGATAGATACCCGTAATAAAAACTAATAATGATTTAAGGAAGTATTAGATGTGCTGGAATTGTTATGTTTTCCTTTTATTGCTGTTAATAATTTTACTGGGCCATATCAATCGGGACCATAATTATTGTATTTAATCAGTAAATTAAAAATATTATATTACATTTCTGCGCATCCATCTCTATTACCATCTAAAAGCAGTTACTCTGTTCCCTAATTTATAGGCTCTAACCTAATTCCTAGATCGACATGATTTTGCAAAATCACCCGAATTAATAATCCCAAATACGCCCACTATTTAGTATCTAAGGTAATTTACTTCAGTCGCCATTATTACTGAGAAGGCTTCAGTTATCCACACTGGCCTTTTATCACCTATGCACAGATTATACTGCAGATATTCTTATAAAGCTTCTACTACTCTAGTTTTTATCATGTTTTCTTTCATACCAATTGCTAAAAACAAAACAAAATTCCTTACATTTTACCTTAGTTCCTACTTGAGACGTAAGCAATTGCCAAAAACAAAACAAAATGCCTTCCTTTTTACCTCAGTACCTACTCGAGAGCTAACCAGCCGATCGTGTTACAGTGCCGGAGACGAACTTCCGCCTGATCCAGAACAAAACGGATGACGACACGGTAAACGTCATCTGCGCGGCGGACGGCGCGTTTCCTGCCCCGAACCTCACGCTCGCCACGCCAGAGAGGTGAGTAGGCTTCACACGGGTTTTTATACACATAAGAAAACACTTGCACTTAAGATTAAAATATTATTAGTCAGTCAATGTTAAGGTTGTCTGGAAGAAATCGCCGACAGGGATAAAACCGCCGTTTGTTACACATATATAAGCGCTTTGTATTACTATGTATGTTATTTGTGGGGTGTACAATAAAGTATTTATAAATAAATAAATAAATAATTGTTAATGATGAGTACAAAGAAACGTGAGACGAATGATTGGTGTTGGAAGGTGGTTGTAAAAGAGATGACAATGGAAAGTTCTTAAGATGAAAAGAGTTGGAGAATGAATGATCAAGATGTTCAAGTGTGGTGGGAGAACGATGCACGACGTAAAGAGATGTTAAAAAAAGGATAATAATGAAGAAAGGATAATAATGAATTGAAGGAAAATAATTAATGATATTGAAGAAATTCGCATCAATCTTCGTTTCATTTGACCCGAACGGAACTATTCCTACAATCAAATTATTACTCGTATACATATAGCTGTTTTTACATTACTTCCTAGAATTTGATTATTAATAGCAACAGAACTTTTGTATTATAAAACATAAATGTGTACCCACTGCTGTGGATATGATTAACAGAGACCTTGAACATATCAAACGTTGGTCACATAGTTTCGGGCTATCTGTTAATCCGACAAAATGCCAGGCCATCATTATTGGCAGCCCGAGAATGATTAGCAGGCTGAATTTTTTAAACATCCCTCCGGCTACTTTTGATGGTTCTGTCATACCTTGGTGCCCTAGTGTCAAGGATCTCGGACTACACATAGACGCCACCCTGAGCTGGCGACCCCAGGTGACTTCCGTCAGTCAGAGAGTGATCGGTACTCTTCGTTCTCTGTATCGCCTGAAGAATTTCCTACCATTTAAAACCAAGGCTATGCTAGTGCAAACCTTAATCCTTCCGGTTATCGACTATGGTGATGTGTGCTATTTTGATCTGAATGCAGATTTACTCAACAAACTCGACCGTCTTCTAAATTACTGCATTCGATTTGTTTTTAATCTTCGCAAGTTTGACCATATCTCTTCCTACCGATCGCAGTTAAAATGGCTTCCCATCCGCCAACGCCGTTCGTTGCGTGCCCTCACTACCCTTTTCTCTATTCTTAAGTCTCCTTCCCCTCCTTCTTATCTGTCTCCTGACTTCATTTACCTCAGTGATACTCATTCAAGAAATCTGCGATCGTCTAGCAATCTCCTTCTAAAATGTCCTCCTCATAGTTCTGACTTCCTTCACTCTTCCTTTGCTATCCAATCCATTCTTCTCTGGAATGCACTCCCACTCGAAATCAGGTCGTGCACAACACGGCAGGCTTTCAAGATGAAGGTTCGGCAATTACTCCTCGCCGAAGTAGCAGATTCTCACCACTAATGTAGGTATTTATTTATTTAGTTGTTTATGTATATATTTTAAAGTATTGATATATATGTATATATAATTATATTGGTAAATATTAATAATTAAATTGATATATATTCGTATAAATATTATTATTTATATTTTATATATATTTTCTTTTCATTTATTTCCTTTTAAATTAATAAGCACCTGCTTCCGTCTCTCTGCACTACCTTAAGGTTGACTGGTAGAAAATGCCCTTAGGCATTAAGTCCGCCTGTACTATTAATTTGTACAAAGTGTTTAAATAAATAAATAAATTATGTAGTATTTTTTTTCGAAATTATCGGGTTCGATTCCTCACTAAGAATATACATATACATATATGATCTAGCTATAGACTATTAGTGGAGAAGACCTGACCTTGAAATCTAACTCAAGGTTCAAAGCAAGCATTCCGACTAACCAATAACGTTCAATTTGTGGCGTACAAGTACGAAACAAAAATAAATTCGGCGATATTCCGCAGGCAATCTTTGATGTAAGTTGTGCGATTTCATAAACATCATTTGATTGCTATTGGATTTGTGCCGATACGCCAATAGGCTCTCCTTTTGACAAGTAATGGCATGGAAATGCCGACGTCGAATGGGTGCAATCGTGGGAATTTTACTCTTTATACGTATGAAATCTTCTGTCTTATTGGGATACGCAGATATTATAGACTTTTAAGTCAATAAATAAATGCATTCAATGCTAATTTTGCGTCTTTAGCTATCATAGAATTATAGTTATAGTTTAAAATAGCTCATGGTTTTACCATCACTGGTACTAAAGCTTTTTCGTTTGCGTATAACATCTTATAACTATTAGTTTGTAGATTTAGAGTTCAGGAACATTTAATAATTGTAATTTTTCTTGTCTACAAATAAATTTATAAATAAAGAATAATAAATTATTGAACTTGTTTATAATTTCCAAACAATAACATTTTCCGTATATTGACGCAAAATTGACTTCACCAACTTTTTATCACCGATGAAAATACTTTCGAACTCTGAAGCGTCATAACTCTTAACCTTGACAGCCACTCCGTTCCTTCTATCGCACTAAGGCGTGACACGTACTCGAAATATCCAATTTAGTTTGACCTCCCGCGCTCCCCTCGCACGCGTGTCAACGATTTACCTGAGGGGTGTACAATAGAATTTCACATGTCACGGTAAGCTGGCCAGTGTTTGATGTATGTACTCATCACAGAACCGCATTGCGGTCGCATGCACTAATGTTCATAGCTGATGTGAAATATTAAAAGCGTTTGTCCTGTGGATTTGTATTGCGTTGATGATGAAGATTTAGTATTTAGGTATATTAAGGTGAATTTTGGAAAAAAAAACTATGATTTTCACTACCACAGTGGCACAATTGTGCCTATATGGTACGATTATAAAGCTGCGGTCTCGAGTTCGAACTGCGGGTCGGCAGTCATATTGTATTTTTCTATTCAATATCAGCCCGGCGTTAGAAAGTGCTTGATATGGCGAAATGCTCGCCCCCCATCACTTCATGGGATGTAACACACAAGGCGAAAATGAATGTTCTGGTAGCATCTCTGCCCACCCCTTCTGGGGAAAAGCGTGATTTAACGAATATATGTATTTTTACCTTTGGTTTACAAATTCACATCATGAAGATTTTATTTTCCTAAACATATTAAATATTGTATGTTAATATTGCTTATACATATTTGAAGCGATTAGCTACGCTTAGTACGGGTAAGTTGGCTTCACTTACTTAGAAATTCCTCTTAAGAATTCTCTGGTATGCAGGTTAGCCAGCAAAGTTTTCTTACGCTAATATAAAATATATTCTAATAAATAAATAATTTACACGTAATCTTAAAACAAGCCATATGGTCCTAGAGCTTAAACCTGCAACGTGTCGACAATCCGGGCCACTACCAACTTCTTAAGTATAAATAAATTATATCTAATGTTTTGTAAATAAAGATAAATACTATCAACTATTGACTTGTCATGAGAGCTATTCTGCCGTCCTTAAGCTAAAATGCCGTTAAGTACCAAAATCACTTTTTGAGTTATGCACAAAAAAGCGATATTACAGTTCTAAATTGAAAGTTTCGCTATTTGAAAGGGCCTCATGCGATCTATTATACAATACTCCAAGGTCTTAAAGATGACCGCTTGTTATCAAGTAGTACATTTAAAAAAGTGGTTTTAGTACTTAACGGCATTTTAGCTTGAGTAGGGCAGTATTTAATTGCCTACGTTACCAATAAAGAAATAAAAGAGAATGCCCATTGTACTATGAAACTTAGTATCGGTGCTGAGATTTTTTGTGCCTCGATTATACCTATTTTTTGTGTAGGGAAAAATATATATTTTCAATAAATCAACGATATTTCTATCTATACTATGAATGGGCATTCATTCTCCTTTCATTTCATTTCACATTTTCATATTGCATATTCTTTCCCGCATAATAGTTTTCTTTTAATTCCTCGTGGAAACCAATCTATAATAAATATAACTTGGCTATACTTTATAGGATGTAAAACACGGGATACATTTTTTATCTCGAGAAAATTATATTGTCCCCCGGGGAAAATATAGTACGCGCACCCGCGTCCAATAATAGCTTATGTAGTTATGTCCCTTCGTTTTATAGCGACTTCAACTATTGTGCGGTTTTATTGATATGGTCTTATTAAATATTGTGAATTTCTTTTCTTTGTTCCTTCTATGCTGTTTATAACTGTGTTGAAGTTTGTTTAGAGTTTATTTTCAATGACGGAGAGAGCAAGCTTAAAAGAAAATCTTCTTTTAAAAACACTGGTAACTTTCCTCTCTGTATTTTTAGTATCGCATTTATAAGTATTATTAACTGCATTAATTGTAATCAAAACGACTCTCTTTTCTTCAGCAAATAAAAAAGTAAATCCTAAGTCATAATTATTAATCCATAACAGTAAATTCAAACACATTGCCTTCAAACATTCTTTATTACAAGCCAAACAATTGAACCAATAATCCAAGCAGTCATTTGACAAGTGCAATCGACAGCTGGACATGCACCGAGGCTCGCATGTTGGGATTTGCAGATAAACGTGGTCACAGCCCATCTGGGATCGAACTAGCTTCGCCTGGACGCGACTGTGTGATTGTTAAAGTTGTGTTGCGGTGTTTGCATGGGATTGTTATGTAATTCTGCATTGATAACGTAAATGTTTAAGGTATTGAATTTTTTGTGATTGCTGACCACAAGATATAAGGTTGGATCTGTTTTGGTCGCAGTTCTCATGTGTTCTTAATTGAGTGTAATATAATAAAAATATATCTGATACCATCAATATTCGATAAACCAAGTAAACATAAGCGCGTATGTTCAAACAATATCCTTCATTACAAGCCAAACAATTGAACCAATAATCCAAGCAGCGTTTGACAAGTGCAATGGACAGCTGGACATGCACCGAGGCTCGCATGTCGGGATTTGTCGATAAACGTGGTCACCACCCATCTGGGATCATCTAACGTCGCCTGGACGCGACTGTGTTATTGTTATTAACTCGGTTACTAAGTTGCAGTATATGTTAGGATGGGATTGTTATATTATGTTTTGAGATGATGTTTTCTTTGACTTCTCACTCTCTGTTCAGCCACAGCAAGTCCGCTACTGAACATAAGCCTCCCCCTTAGTGTGATTTTGAAGCGGATTTGTGATTTGATTAAAAATAGTAATAAGTATAAATATAGTATGAGATTAAATTGAAACGACAAGGTGGATGACCTTATAAAGATTACATAATGCCTTGGATGACTTATTTATTTTACTTATTTGTTCTCTTTATTGTACATCTCAAGTTACATACATTGAGCGATTTCTTCCTGGCAACCTTTGGATGAACAGGATTATCGCTTGGTAATTTGGTAGCTGGTATGATCCATATTGCATTATTTTTGAATGTGGCTGCCAATAATCATCACTAGATTCAACACTAAATATACTTTAAAAAATGTTAATTATAGACAAAACTCAGCAGGAATTGTCGTCACTAACCCACATAGCCTAATCCGAAAATCAACATTTACAAAACATTAATAGCTTATAAAATTGGCTATGAATATCGCGAACAAAGAACTTGGCAACGTTTTTACAGCAAGATTAAACTTGGTTCCATCCTCGTTAGCACCTGAGCAACGTCCGTGCCAACTTTCACATTATATGCACTACAAATTTTATTTCTATTATGAAAATTCTTCAAATCGGTCCCAAATTGGCATCGATGTTTGCCGTTTTGTTGAAGCGAGATAGGAAACTAGACGGTGACGTAAGCAAAGGAATTGAAGTAGATGAATTCGAATTAGTAAAAGAGATATCAGTTATCGGTATTGTAGAAGTGAATAGGGTAATTGATTCGATTCGATTTTTTGTTTTATTTTGCGTACAAATACAAATACCATTTTATTAAAACTTTTCAGAACAGTATTTAAGTAGATTGTAACATGAGACAAATATTTCAAAGAATAGCGAGACGAGCATGCCGTTCGCCTAATTATAAGCGATACGATCGCTCATAAAAAGTACTAAAACCAAACAACACCTAGAATTACAAAGCAATGCTTGGCATTCTACTGCGCTCGTCAACCTGAAACATACGATGTTAAGTTTCAATATGTCCAGTAGTTACTCTGGCTACAATGCCCTTCAACCCGAAACACAACAGTGCATTTCCATTGCTGTTTAACGGGAGAAATAGACATTGCGGTAGTACCTTCCCAGATAACTTCTCACATATAAGAGACCTACCACCAGTCTTCTTACCGTCTCTTTGACACCCCCACACTATAATGCATATTAAAACTAGTAACGTAACCAGTTCTGCATCCCTTTTTTTTTCACCCCCAACAGGATTTAAAACATTTCTAACTTATTTATTTATGAATGGATTAACAAAATTATTTATTTAATAGACAATGTATTAAGATAGCTTTTGATAAACAAAATTAAAAATAATTGAGTCAAATACCCTATTGTATAATGATAGATAGGAGATGATTGAATCATTGTTTTAAAAGTTCAGTTTGTATTCGTAGTCAATTATTAACCAAGCAAGTAAGATTGCGAAATCTGTATTCTTAGCAGCAGTGTATAAGAATTTCAAAAGTATGCTCACCAAGGTATATTAGGCCCAATATAATGGATTGACACCTAACCCTTCTCACGGAGTATTATAGACTTTAACATATTGTTCTAACATTATTTATCTCGACAAATGATACACATGTTTGTAAAATCTAGCAACAGAAGTTAGAAGTCATGTTTGCAACACAGCTCTTGGGAATCATATTCTGTTCGACGATGAAACTACACCATACTCGAAGCGTTCCACAAAGTTTCTCTACAATAATCTCTTCGTTTAATGTAATATTTTATACAGCTCATGTTTTTAAATTTAGCGGATACATGCTCCAAAAGAGTTATCGTCTCATTGCTATGATGCAAACGTTTATATTATACTAGCGGCCCGGCCCAGCTTCGCCCGGATACAAATAGATTTCTGTACAATAATATGTACGTATTATACATATAAATCTTCCTCTTGAATCACTCTATCTATTTAAAAAAACCGCATCAAAATCCGTTGCGTAGTTTTAAGGATTTAAGCATACAAAGGGACATAGGGACAGAGAAAGCAACTTTGTTTTATACTATGTAGTGATTAAGCTGTGCACTACCACCTGCTTTAAGATCTGACTGTATTGTTTTTTTGAGTCCTTTCATTCGAAAAACATAATCTGAAAAGTTTATCATAATGTCTTCCACAATTTATTTATTTTGTTTTATTCTGAAAGCGGTAATCCTTAGAGAAGGCCTATGTCCAACAGCGCACTTGTTGTAGCTGAAAAGACATAAAAGGAATTTTAAAGTGAAGCAAGCAAACGTTTGGAATGTACCCTCTGCATCGTGTATAAAATAATGTTAGCATACCCCACTTTCTTAAAAATTATAATGAGAATTACGGTTCTCCACCTATTCGAAAAGTTAAAGTAAACTTGAAATACGTTAAATCAACAAATATCAAACGAAGCACGGCACCTCATACATAATAAAGAAGCAAGATAGCAAATGCCCTGAAGTGTTACATTAAAGAACTTTCACTTTTAAAAACTTTCCTTTATTCAACATTTCCAACTTTATCTTGTGATAAAATTTCTTCTTATTTCCAAGACGCATCTCTGGGGCATCCATTGTGAGTCGTGTGGTCCCTACGTTTATGTCGGTATTCCAAAAGTTAAATTAGAAACTCGAGTGTTTTCGTTTTACTTTTAAATCACTGTATTGAAAATTGTGAAAGTTTAATCACACTATATTTTATTGTTGTTGGAATTTATATTGCTTGCGTCAGCGGACAACATGTGGTGCATCAAAATTAATACAAGTTTAAATTAGATTTGACGATTTAGTTTTCAATGTGATTTGATATTTCATACGCTATGAATAATATAACGACGATAAAATAGATTTGGAGCTCGGTTTACATATTTATATACATTTCAAATCAGGAAATCAAATAGCGATATTCATATCGAATAAAAAAATGCTTTATGATTTTTTACTTAAAAAAACATGTAAGTATTTACATTTATAACTATCCATCATACATTCCCCAAATAGTATTAGTTGGGCGCAGCAGATATTATTTTGAAGTTAAAAAATATATTTAGCTGAAAATAATATTAAATTATTCGTCCTACCTTCCGTTCGAGATGTTTAGAAGAAATCGCCGACAACAATAAGGTCACAGTTTGTTTCTGTCTTCTTTGTGTTAAAATTTCTGTTGACCCGTGTGGGGACCGTAAAATTAAGTCATATTACTAAAATAAACTTATTTAAGATCTGAAGTAAAGTTTTAATTCCTTTTAATATTCTTGATACAACAATAATGAGGGCAGTACGGTTCATTAACGTTAATTATTAGGGCTGATGTAAAAACTAATATCAAAGTTCTTAGGAAAGCCGACACAGATCATTAGCGTCCTAACATACTCGTATCACATCGACAATGAACCCTGAAACTTAGCTCTTGTAATAGGTCTATCTAACTAAATTCTAACCCGATAAGGCGTATTGGAATTCAAACTTTGTTTAATCTCATAACCTCATAATAGACAATAAGTAAGATAATTCAGACTCCATTAAGGTCAGGGCGATAGTGCGATGTTGTGGTAAGGGAGACAGATTACCCCATCAACGTATTATGTTTAATCATAATGGTTGTAGTGCAACGGTTGACATGGCTTGAAATAATGAGTTAGTGCTACGAGTATTAGTCTGGAACATACACCGACTTGGGAATACGGATGTTAGGTGTAAAGCTAGGGTTGCTGAATATCTTACAAGATTTTACGATATAATTGAACAATATAATAATGTTTGAATGATATTTTGTTTGACACAACACGGGAATCAAGCACCATTGGCGACGTGGGATATTTTGATAGATATGATATGTAGAAATAATATTACAAATTGAGGGTTACCAAATATGAGACTTGTCAGTAATAAGGTATTTATTTAACAACTGAAAGAAATTGTGTTATATAAATAAATAATTAACACCCAACAGTCACATACAGTCCTGACCCCACATCGAGTCCTGTGTCGTAGGTATTAGGAACTACTTAGAGACTTTACGATCTCACAAACACCCAGACCCTAAAAAAATATTTATGGGCCGCACAAACATTTCTCTAGGTACGGGGATGAAACCCGCGGCCTCTCGTTCTCGGAGGCTGTCTAATGATATGATGAGATATGAATCTAAGACCATATTTCTAAAACCTTACATTTGACTTCCACTTCCATGTTTGTGCAGAATACAATTATTTGTTACATAATTTATCTATAGTGAGTCCAGAAATAATTTCTCATGCACTCCATTTTTCTTAACACGAGACCTGTATCTTAATGGGAAGTGGACTATGTGAATATTGGGTGTATTTACATAATTTTTTTTTTTTTTTTTTTTATGTTATAGGGGGCAAACGAGCACGCGGTTCACCTGATGGTAAGTGAATACCGCTGCCCATGGACATCTGCAACACCAAATGGCATGGAGATGCGTTGCCGGCCTTTGAGGTGGGAATACGCTCGTTTTTTGAAGGTCGCCAAGTCGTATCTGTCCGGGAATGATCCCGCTGGCAACTGGTTCCACAGATTTGTAGTACGTGGGAGAAAGTGCCGGGAAAAACGTACTGTGGTGGATTTCCAACCTCCAAGGTGATGTGGGTGGTATTTGGAGGTTTGACGTGTAGTACGGTAGCGGAACTCAGCAGCAGGGACAAGTCCGAACAATTCACGAGAACACTCCCCGTGGTAAATGCGATAGAGAATGCAGAGCGAAGCTACATCTCTACGCAAAGCCAAAGGATCGAGCCGGTCGGAGAGAACCTGGTCGTCAATGATTCGAGCAGCCCGACGTTGAATGCGGTCGAAAGGAAGAAGCTGGTACTGGGGTGCCCCAGCCCAAAGATGGGAGCAATATTCCACGTGGGGCCGGACTTGCGCCTTATACAGTTGCATACGTTGACCCGACGTGAAATATCGCCTCGATCTGTTGAGCACACCTAGCTTCTTTGAGGCCAATTTGGCCTTACTTTCCAGGTGACCGCGGAATTGAACGTCACTCGATATCTCGACACCAAGAATTCCGATACTGGCTGTGGCAATTAGGGGAGTGCCCTGGAACTGAGGTGATACGACGAAAGGCGTTTTTTTTGCGGTAAACGCGCAAACTTGTGTTTTTGAGGCGTTAAATTCGACCAAGTTGTGTCGGCCCCAATCCGAGACTTTGGATAGAAAGGACTCGACTTCAGACACAAGTTTGTTTCGACACTCGTAGACGTTTTCCCGAGAAATATTGGCTCGGCCGGTATATAAGGCATCACCCGTGCTGTCATCCGCATAGCAATGTATGCCGCTAATTTGCAGCATATCATTAATATGCAGAAGAAATAGCGTGGGAGATAGCACACAGCCTTGCGGGACACCAGCGTTCACGGACTTGAGATCCGAGCATGCACCGTCGACAGCGACCTTGATGCTCCGGTCCGCTAGAAAGCTGGCTAGCCATTTGCACAATTTCTCGGGAAGCCCGTAGGAAGGAAGTTTCGACAGAAACGCTCTGTGCCAGACCCTATCAAAGGCCTTCGCTACATCCAGACTAACGGCCAGCGCCTCCCCCTTACTCTCGATCGCCTTTGACCATCTATGCGTTAGGTACACGAGAAGATCACCAGCCGAGCGGCCCCTACGGAAACCGTATTGACGGTCACTTAATAGCTGATGATCTTCAAGGTACCCAAGGAGTTGACTGTTGACAATGGATTCCATTGTCTTCGAGAGCAAAGAGGTAATGGCTATGGGCCTGTAGTTGGAAGGATTTGAGCGCTCGCCTTTTTTAGGTATCGGGTGCACTAAAGCTGTCTTCCACGAAGCCGGGACTACGCCTAAGAAATAGGAGTGCCGAAAAAGACGCGTTAAAACTGGAGCCAACTCAGGAGCACACTTCTTTAATACAATAGGAGGGATACCATCGGGTCCACTCGATTTATGGATGTCGAGAGAGAACAGCGCTTTACGCACTAGCCGTTGCGAAAACCGAATTTCCGGCATATTAGTGTTGCACCGCGGGATAGTAGGCGGTTCGCTTCCCCCGTCATCCAAAAAAGAGTTAGACGCAAAAAGAGAGCCTAGGAGATCGGCTTTCTCCCTTGCGCCATGGGCCAATGATGCATCCCCCCTACGAAGAGGTGGAAAGGAAGGGCTACAAAAATTCCCCATGGCAGCTTTGGCGAGTGACCAAAACGCACGCGTTCCCGAAGGAAGTCGAATCAATCTCTCGCCAATTCTGCCAATGTGATCCGACTTCGCCTTTGCAATCACTCTTTTGAAGGACCTCGAGGCAAAGTTATACTCCTTTTTTAAGACGCTGGTATTTATATCCTGAGCTGCCACTGCATCTGCCCAAGCTTTGTAGCATGCCTGCTTACGGCGATTTGCCATTTTGCAGGAGCGATTAAACCAGGGCTTGGATCCGCCACCAATGGGCACAACAGAGGATGGAATAAATAGTTCCATTCCTTGCAGCACCACATCGGCAACAGAGTCAGCAGAGGCGTCAGGATCATCCGGCGTGAAGCAAACCCGCCCCCAAGGGTAGGACGCAAAGAATGATCGCATCCCATCCCAATCTGCTGACCTGTAGTGCCACACACGGCGACAGCCTGCAAACTGTGGGCGAATTGGGCGCATGAGTGGCACCGTAGTCCTTATCAGACAGTGATCAGATGATCCCAGAGGGGCATCGATCCCAATCAGATAATTGTCCGGATGTGAGGTCAACAGAAGGTCCAACAGGGAAGGTGTATGGCCTTCAACATCGGGTATTCGCGTCGGTGCGGCCACCACTTGTTTCAGACCATATGCCAAGGCGAATTCGTAAGCAGATCTGCCCGCATAGTCGGTGGTTGGGGACCCCAGCCATTCAGCATGGTGGGCATTAAAATCCCCAAGAACCACGACTTCTGCGGATGGAGTCTGCTCATGGATGGAATCTGTAGCCGTTTGAATGCACTCCATGAGTCGGTCCGTTTCTGAATTACCGCTATGAGACCTGTAAAGGCATGCGTAGAAGCGAGGATGGTCTTCGCCGTTAATACGCAACCAGAGGATGGACAGGTCCTTTCCTTCAAAATGATGGAGGCGTTGATAGCAGACATCTTCCCCAACAAACACGCAAACCCCAGCCCGAGGCACAAAAGAGTATTCTAATTTGTACCCAGGGTAGGAGAGGTACGCGGAGTCTGCCGGAGAAGATATCTGCGTCTCGGTCAAAAAGAGCAAGGCCGGCTTAGCCGTCTCGAGGTGGTGGTGAACGGCATCAAGGTTAGAGTGTAAACCCCTGATGTTGCAGAAATCCACGGTAAAAGTGGCAGGGGTTGGCGGCGATGGGGTGCTCTTACCCCGAGTTTTCCTCCTATTAAGCGCAGTAGTGCCCCCCCCAGAATACGTGGAGCAGCCTGGACGTCCACGACCCGGTGTAAATCCGAGGTGTGGACGCCCAGGAGGGGATTCTCCAACGCCGTGGCTGTTGGTACCCCTCTGGGGTAAACAAATTTTATACGGCGCTATCATTAGGAGGGGTAGGGGGTTGGGCTTCCGGTAGCCTCACTCACTCGATGAAACACAGTACTGTGGGTACTACTTCACACCGGTTTTCTGTGAGGTCGTGGTATCACTCCGGCCGAGCCAGCCCATTTATAGTACTGCCTAAGCAGTTACACGGCTCTCCCACGACAAAACCTAACCTTTTTTCTTACCTCTTATTTTCTTTCTAGGCGTCTGGACGGCGTGTCCCATAACCTGAAGCTGGTGAACGGCAGATACTCTGCAGTAGCGTACGTGACCCTCAACGACGCTGACCTGCCTTCACCAGCCGAGTTCATCTGCACGCTGCGGATAGCCCAGGCCAAATACGCTGTTAGGAAAGAAGCTATTTATTATCCAGGTAAGGGATTTGTGCAAGTTATTTGTGCATTCATTTATGGATATTGTTATCTAGAATATTCTGAAGTACATCTACAGGGTATATCCAGACTGCGACCGAAAACGAATCCAGGTGGTAGTTTCAGTATCTTCAGATATAATGAAACAAACATTTTGCAAAAAGGAGTGATTTTTTTTCCTATCGTCGTATTTGGTTGGTAAATACACAGCTTTCCCTAAAAAAAAAAAAAAAAAATATTGAGACCCTTTTATTTTTAAAAGCGCTATGGTATGCAAGGGTTTAAATTATTATTTTAGCAAGCCCTTATGAAATGCACATATCAATAGGAGTAAAGAGGCTCATGTGAGGCAGGGCTTTTTATTTACATTGTAAAGTCATAAGGGAAGAATTATATTTATAATTGCACGTCATATTAAATTAAAATAAAATGCGGTTCCTATCTCCAAAAACCAACGCCTAGCCTTTTCAAAACTAAGACAAAGAGTTAAAGACGCGGCCATCATAAAATCCGGCAATGTAAAACTGAAAGCTGTTTATTTATTTAAAGCAAGCAATTCAAACGTTTTGTAAGTAGACGGAACGTCATTACTGGAGCTAAAAAAGCGAGAAGAATAAGGGATGCGAATATTTTTTAACGTCCGCCATGAAAATAACAATTTTGCGGTATAATTTGCGAGAGGGCCATTTTAAGCTTTTTATCAGGGAACTTTGTGTACACAGCTATATAAAAAGAACGTTTCCTGCAGAAGTCCTAGAGAATAATTTTACGCTTCGTTAACTCCATTGTGGGAGGTAAATGCGTTTAATAGAATATCGACGGGAACTGGCAAACATTTTTCGGCCTTACATCTTTAATGGAAAGTCAACAAGTATGCCGTGGTTTATAGAAGCAGTTGATGGACTTGTAAAGATTAGTGTGCTTAATGAAGGCATGATGTTTTAAATTTGTTAGATGTCTTGTATTGAAAATATAATCTATTATGTAATTAATTGTAATACATAGAATACAGTTGGGGGCATTTAATAAATAAATAAATAACACCCAACAGTCACATACATAGTCCTGACCCCACACTAAGATCGATACCTAGGTATTGAGTTATAATAATCATTAAATAAATGTACATACAGTCATCACTATAATCAGAAATGATTGGGCTTAGTCCACGTTGTTTTTTTTATGCAGGTTAGTTTTACATACCCACATTTTCTTGTCAAGAATTTTCATGTATGCAGATTTCGTTGCTTTCCACTATTAATGTTACATTAACTTCAAAATTCAAAGTTACATAAGTGGTTTCAACTTATATGTGCAATCTCTGTCTTTGCATTGCGCTGCAAATAGGGACCTGGTATTTCCGCATATTTTGGACATGTGTAATGGATTTTGACTACACGGTATACCAAGATATATATACATATTAATGGAAACAAGCGTTATATATTCTCTTATTTATTAGTTTGCGGTCCTTTATTTTACCGATTACTTTATCCTTTCCTTGGGTTTTTGCAGGAGATGGTTTTGAACTATAACGCCCTCATGTTTCTTTGCATTTAATTAATAATGTTCTTATCATATACATTATTAAAACCAATTGTAGTAATCGAATTTTATGTCCCTTTTGAACCACTTTTGAATTCAGTTTAACCGAGAAAAATAAAACATTTAATAAACCAAATAGGCTGTAAAATGTGTATGATTAAGGTCGTAAAAGTATTCCTGCATAACACAAATAAAACAAATATATAAACGTAAGGCTGTATTTTGTAATTAAGTCCCGTCACGAGTGACGGTCATCCTAACTCAATAAATAACAATGTATCACACCCAAAGCCCGCTTCATTTATACAACACCTGATAGGTCTGTAAATCTATCAATTACTCTCGTACGTGTCTACGTTAGAAAACAAAACAAAATAAAGCATAAAATTAATCTACTATGGTCCAAAGATTTTGATATGGTAATTGTTTTTTTATTTTTATTTTAATGAACGGTGAGACGAGAATTCCATTTTCCTGACGGTAAAAGATACGACAGCTGATGGACAACAATAACAAACACCATAAATTACAAAGAAATGCTTGGCATTCTACTGCTTTCGCCATCCTGAGGCATAAGATATTAAGTCTCATTATGTTCAGTAGTTACTCTGGCTTCAATGTGCTTCAAACCGGAACACAACAGTGGATTTAAACTGCTGTTAGACGGTAGAAATAGACATTGCGGTGGTACCTCTACCCAGGTGATATGAGAATAAAGTTCTAAGAATGTTATAGTATAGTTAGTTTTAGCTAATTACGTCAGAATCATGGCTGAGGATAATGGATAAGAAGCTATATACGTTGGTTAACCCTTGCATCCCAAAAGGAAAAGTGATGAAAGAATTTAATGTACAAAAAATTTACCCATATCGATAAGAATAGCCTTAATACTGTTAAACGTATTTTTCATAATGGATATTCTTGTGGAAAAAAATGATTACCTACTTCAATGTTTGTCCAGGCCTATAAGACATGCTATTACTTACAAATGTTCTACCACTTTACTCGGGAAATTACCACCATTTTTACTTACGTTACAATTTTATGGAATGTGATTTTAACGCTAGGTCGCAACAAAATTCTAGTAATATTTGTTCAACTAATGGCATATGTGTCATAATTACAGGTTGCCTTGTATCTAGTTATGTAAGATCCTTATTATAGTCATTAACATTATAATATAAATTTATTTTGCTAACAGGTCCTATAAGTACAACGCCTGAGATGCCGACTGCGGCTGACATGCAGCTAGCGGCTGCAGTAGGCTCCAAAGGTAATTTCTTATTTATTACTACTACTATTTCATTCTCATTACTAGCGCGTTATTTTGTGGTTTCCAACTCTTCCTATTTGTTTTTCTTTCTGATTAATTTCGATGTGGGTTCAAGACAAGTTAGTGGCGCCGAGCTTCGGAGCTCGGTGTTAATTCTTTGTATGCCACTGTTGATCCTGGGTGACAGGAGTTGCAGTGGTGGGTGTGAGAGCGGGAGAATCTCTATAAGGGCATTATTTTTCTAATTAAAACTTCTGCATAAAATTTATTATATCTATTTATATCATATAGGTAATTGATCAACAAATAAAATAGGAATACTGACTGCTACTTTCCAAATTTTATCATCACCAGATCCAAGCATAAACAATATATTAATCTACGAAGCAGCAACTAGTTCAGAACCGTTATTCCTACAAAAATTATAGTATATTCTACGAAAATTAATACTATCATCCTATAAAAATACTCTTCTACCCTCAACGGACCAAGAACAGACCTCGAAGTCTCCACACGATTGCACATCTCGCAAAACATTCTAAATCCTCACGTCAGTGTTTTAGTTTCAATTTATGAAGGATTACGTTATATTTCTAGACGTGGCTTGTGGGGATAAAAGTTGTCAAGGAGACATGTCGTTTAATCTGTGGGTTTATGCGATACAATGCTGTAGCGATTGGATTATAAATATACGTTTTCAAAATATAATGCTCAAGGTGAAATGTGTTTCTAGGTGATATTAGTTATATTGTTGTACTTTAAGTATTCTAATTTTTGGATTTGTAAAATACAATGATAACATGGTTGATATTGTATGGTAATTTAATAATATACATAACTTACAACTCAATTTAGAATTAGCCTTTGGAATGTTGATATTGAAATTCTACTGTCATTAATTATAATTTAATGAATGGATTGATTGAGAATATAAAATTATTTACATCTGTAACATTACTAGTCTATTCTAAATAAAGTACCAAATAAATCGACGGATCATCCTTAAGCTTTACAAATAGCTTACATAAATCACACAATTAATTGTATTATGCTCTGTAAAGTGAAGTCATCAAAGTTTATTAACCCTTTGTTGACTTCTGATTTTAGTGTACTACAAAGTCCTATTAACAGATATTAAAGATTTACAGCATAATGGAATTGATACTTTTAGCAAAATTCAATACCCACCCATCATTTACTTCCAAAGTGTCAATTTTGCTCATCCAATTAGCGCAGTAATTAAAAGATAGACAGTGGCTCTTAGATTAAATTACAAGGCGAGTCCAGAATCGGATTACTTCATTAAAACAAATAGAATTTGTTAAGTATTTTTTTAATATTAAAGCAAATGATTATGGGAACGATGTTGTATATTCAATCATAGCTTCAGAACAGCTAGTTGCTGGCAATCATATTCTTCTGGAAGATTTTGGAGGTCTAGTTTATCCAGAGGTACTCATGTAGAGGATTGATGACTAACAAAAAATGCACAATATTGAATTCCATAATTACATGGAGACGCAAATAGGATTAATATCTGTACATGTACAGTCTTTAGCCTTTTCATTTTACGTACATATTTTAATATATCAATACCAACATGTTACAATGTTTGAGTCCAATTTAATTAATACTAAACGATATTAAAAATATGTATTCATGAATTATATTATATTTTATTATTATTAAATATATATTTTTTTTATCAAATTAACTTTTAAATTGTAATTACTAATAGAAATTAATTCGTTGTATTTATAAACTTCTCAACCATACTACTCGTATTAGATTACCAGATTCTAGAATAATTATTTAGATTACCAGATTATATTTCCATCTTAAATGTTGTAATATAAAAGTTTTTAAATTCATCATTTTTTTTAAATAAAATTGATGTTCAGAATATATTTTCTACCTTTTGCCTTTTTTTGTTTTTATTTCATCTGATACGATATTCATGCAATTTTATTTTTCAGGTGCAAATCTCTACTCGGCACTTAGCACCGTTTTGCTGCCTGCTCTCGCTCAAATGCTCGTCTCATAAAATACGTTGAAGGAAAATGGAGAAGGCAAAATTTGAACACCTAATAAAACGTGTCACGTCAGATGAAAGGGTAACAGTTTCCTTTTTTGTGACAAACCTAATATGGCATGTAGTTGTCTCGCGTAAATTGATATTTTTGCTCCAAATTTTATGTAACTGTATTACTAGACCCGAACACCGAACCCGTTTTATCACACAATATCGCAGCGAACATACACACACACACCCATACCTATAATTTGTTGTAACTGACGTTCGGAATTTCACAGAAAAATCCTTTGTGTAACTCAATTCCATCAGTTTTATCGAAACAATTTGATTATCTCAGCAATTCGATAAAATAATTGGCAATGCAACATTTCGATACTAGGAATTGTATATTTTACAGTTTAACTAACTCGACATTTGTGCAAATGTAATAAACTGCAATTTGTACACCACCAATTTAACTAACCGTGTTCAGATTATATTTGAAACTATTAATAGAATCCACACAAACTTGGACATTGTCATCTATAGTAATTATCATTGCGCTGAATAGTTTTATTCAAGTAGACCAAATTTATTTATTCATTTATTATATAACGATTTTTTGGATTTACGTGAATTGAATAAATCTGTGTTTTTTTCGTATTTTACCGCAGCTTTGGTTTGATTTTTACATGCTTAACTTCGCGACTTTCGTTTCCCTTAAAGCCTTGGTGGTCATGTTACGGACTGTCCGAATTAAACCAAATCCGCGATAAAATCCATAAAAAATATTTTTCCACACTTGAACACAGATATTACTTGGCCTGTAACACATTTCGTCAAAAGAGTTACAAAATCGATAGCTGATACAGTTACATTGAAGAAACCACCGCTCCTGATAAAATCAAATTTCATTTTTTCCCACGGTGCCACCTTTTTCGGAAGTTCGCTTCATTACCGTTTTAACACGTTCATCAATCATCATTATAATTATTTCTATCGAATAAAAATGGTGGTATATATTAAATTCCTTGATTCAGTTTCTAGTCAAAACTTCCAAAGCGTTGCGATTATTCAAAATCTTTAGGTGTCACAAAAAACGAACAGGCACAGTTTTCGTAATTGTCATGCAAATAAAAAATAGCTTTATGTGTATTAAAATTAAGTCGAAAATGCGTGTTGAAAGCTGATTAATGTAATATTTAGCTATCAAAGTGTACAGTATGTATGGAGTTTCACATTCGAAATTATTTTTATTAATATAAAACCAATGATAGAATAATGTGTATATATTTTCTTTCGTGGAAAGAATTTGTACAGATGTTTTCGTTGTAGTTAGTTGTATGGTCACGGGCCTAAGAAAAAGAAAAAAAACAGTATGTGCCACAAGCGAAGACATATTATGGCAGAGATATCAAACCATCAAACAAATTTATTCTCTACTAATACTTTACTTGTTAAAGTCCTCACTCTAAAATTCATAAGATTTGTTTTTCCACTAGTTTTTGATTTTTATATCAGAAAATCAATAGTTCTACTATTTTCAACTGTGTTTCGATTTGATATCACTGCCTTATCAGCTTCGCTTCATTTTGTTTTGCGAATGTTGATAAACGATTGGGCATTTTCAAAAACTGTTTTTCAATTGTTTCATTTCGATATCCTATATTGAAATAATTTGATTCACAATTTTTTAATAACATTTGATGTTAATCTAGAGTAAGAATATTGTTGTCATTATTTCATACCTTGATGTACCAAAATATAATATATTAGTGTTTGTGTAATTCCAAAAAATATTTTTAATTTATTTGTAAACTTTAATATATTTTTTGCCATCAATTTCGATTGTATAGTGTTTACAATAAGAATTTACTGTGTAATATTTTGATTGCGTTTTAAAAAACGACGATATACGTAGAAGTTGTACAAATATATTAAAACATTTTCTGTTGCTTTCTTTAAATAAATGGAAATACAGTGAATACAACAACCAGTAGCCTAATTACGATTTCATGAGGGGATTCGCTATTTTAAGTAACAAAGCGTAATCGAAATTTCAGACCGAATTTAGTAAATCTCGTTGACACAATTCTAAGCGTTTATAATTATTCGCAATGTTAACAGAAGCCCTTTATATTTTACTTAGAAGTCTATCATTGTTCCAACTGAAACTCTTCAGTGAAAATGAAATTGACTAAAAAACTGATAAAAATGTACTCTTATTGTGTCTTGCTAACTTAGATACATTTTTTTTTTCAAGGAAGCGAATCTTTATCAACAGGGTATCAATTTTTTACTTTCTCTTTAGAAATATTCCTTTCAGCGGAATTCGTGACAATATTGTAAAAATATGCCCTTATTCGCAAACTTTTGTAAGAGGCTTCGGAATTCCCAAAACGTTATAATTGAAATTGTGACGGCGAGATTTCTTTTCCCTTCATTTTATATTAAGCGATATTTATATTTTCTCGATTGATGTGTGAAAATCGTTATGTCTGATTAAGATAGATATGATTAAATGCTACGGGACTGCATGATTCCTATTTGGGGCTAACATCTGAATATCGACTTCTCTCTTGATGAATCTTAATCTGACCACATAACATTCCAACCTAGCTTCGTCACAAAAAGACTAAAAAAATCTCTTACTACAAAACCTTTGGCGATGTGTTATAAAGCAGTGACATTTCCATCTATAATAAAATTGTTCATGTTTAAAATAAAAGTACTAATTCCACTAATGCTATCGATACGTAAGAACTAGAAACACCAAATTGAAACATCACTGATGAAGGTAAAGATTTTACGTTCAGTCGAGCGGTTCGTACTGACATAAAGTATAGAACAAGCTCAAATGGGAGTTGTACACGAACGTAGACATAAAATTTAAGGGACAACCGTTCGGGTACGGGCCATTTGTAAATATTTGTACGAATTATGACGACGTTACGGGTAAGTTTATATTTAAATGTAAGGAGATGTAAAACACTTGCTGTGCATATTGCCGTTTATGGATAAGATCCAGTCAAGACTTTTATTGTGAGATTTCCTAAAAATAAAAATGGATCGTTGTGTACATTTTAGTTTTATTTGTTAATTACCTTTTTTATTACAAATATTGATGTCTGACTTTCTTTTTGGATCTAATGATCGTCTCACTTAAAACTCTTCATTACGTATGGAAATAATGAATCGTAAGATAAAAAGGTTAATAAACAGTAGGTATT
Organism: Hyles lineata; assembly: GCA_030180105.1. Classification (NCBI taxonomy): domain Eukaryota; kingdom Metazoa; phylum Arthropoda; class Insecta; order Lepidoptera; family Sphingidae; genus Hyles; species Hyles lineata. The sequence continues at coordinate 14,629,771 of JARJEE010000008.1, read as the reverse complement.
AGCTGTTAAATGTTTCATTTTATGTAACAACGTCCTTAGGTAGAGTTAACATGTGGAATATTTCCGCTGAATATATTGTGATCATTAGCGGAGCTGCTAAAAGGAAAACATTAATTAGTACCCTAATTATGTCAGGATTTAGTTAATAACGTATGTTTACTTTCGTCGGTATATTCATATATTTATTTACTTAATTAATGACTACTGCTACAAACTTCTGCTTAGAAAGCTTGTCGGACTGGCAAAACAATTGTCACAGCTGTGAGCCTACGGCATAATTCAACATTTTCGGAGGTAGGTCTGTATTCATAGTTCAATATTAGTCTCTAACTGTGAAAGTAGACAACGCAAAGAAACCTGAACCGGCAACACGATTCCACAAGGCTTTCAGAGGTACGGTAATTTATCCATGAGTACTGAGTAGTGAATTGATCATAATCAATTCTTCGACGCTCTAGACTGTAGTTCACAGCTCCCATCACGTCACCAGAGACAGAACCAGATCGAAAAACTCATTCAAAAGAAAACGAGGCATAAAGAAGATCACGACCCTCAATAATGTGTAGGAAAGGCTTGTCCAGCGGGACTGATATGGACTGATTGATGTACATCAGCTTATAATATTATATTTGTGTCTGATATTTCAGATGAAAACGCTATTAATATAGGTAAACGGTGCGGAGAAATTATTGTATGCAAAATTACTGCGGTGCGTAATATACAATTATGATAATTGACTATTATTGCGGAACATGGATGAACAATCATATTATCTCTTGCTGTTACTATTACATTTAGCAGCCCGCAATTATGTTTAATCGTGCTTTTCATTGTTTAATAATATGTTCAATAACAATAAAATAATAGATACGTTCATACAGTTCACACCCAGTTGGAAAAATCCTATAAAAAATGAAATAAAAATGACACAATTTAGCTTAAAAAGTAGGATTGGAAGTCATTTGTTGACATAAATGTGGAGATATCGCGTCCCATAGAGCATAGATAAATAAATCAGTAGCTTTACTGGACTATTTCATAAATTATATTACATCAGCCATTATGAATTCAAACCTAAGCTTTTCAAAACTATCGTCTGAGTGTTCAATATTTATCAAGGCTATCCTCTAGGCAACGTTGGTACAATATATTGTAATTAACGCACATATTCCTTTAAATACCACAGACAGGTTCGATGACCCAAAACCTTACAGAACTTGAAATTTCATAGTGAGCTTTGAAGCGTGCTATCTTGGAAATCAAGATTAATTATGTTATGTGAGAATGATAATATTGAATTTGAAATAGAAACGTATTCGCGATACTCAATCATAAAGGAATATGTTTACTCTTCGGAGAATCTGTAATTTCATTAACAATTTCTTCGTATTTTAAGTAATGTCAATATTTGTCATTCCTTCAGTTTTCAGTTATGAGAATAATTATACATATTTGTCTTTAATCATATCACATTGCTTACTTAATCGGGGGTTTTCTCGGTCGATGCTGAGATCCATCTACTTAATTACTTTCCTCTATATAATGTAATCTTCAACTTCTATTATTGTAAGAGCTTGATTTTTATATTCGCTTCATAAAATCCATTCGGACAGTGAAAACTCGGATGCTATATCTATTAGAAACGCGTGTTTTTTTTTAAATATTTCGTGCTCTAAAGATCTGCAGAGGATCCGCATAATTTATCAGGAAATTTAAACAAAAAACGTGTCCTCGAAACTTTGTAAAATCAACATACCACAAAAAGGCCATAATGTCACTTAGCACATTCCGTACATCCTATCTTCCCTCCACTGAAACCATTAACCTCAACTTTGTCCCTGTTAATACTTTCGCTCCCTTCTTTGAAATTTAAACCAGGGTTAATAATCATCTCCTTTAAAGTATCCGAGGATTTTTTGTCAGCGAGCTCTTTAATGTTAAATGTAATTACATTTTTTGCCTTATAAAGTGCGTGTCTGGTTACCTGTAAACTTTTGTTTATGAAAACGGGTCAGATCAAAATTGGACCGCGTTTTATTAAAAAGTTTGAGCGGGGTCTGTTAGGCTTCAGCGTTAGAAAGCCTGCTTTTGATTATTAAATTTTTCGGCCCCGTGTCATGGTTATATGAATCTTAATGAACAAATTTTTTACTGAATTTCAGGGATGGATCAAAAACAAATACAAACTTTATGGTAATTTAATATACCTGTATTGGTTTAGATATTAAATGACTTTGCGCTGATGTAAAAATGAAAGCCGTTGATAATATTTCTTACGTTAAAGATTTAACTTCGTCCTTATGAAATGAGCAAAATCTTATAATGAAATAGGTCGAGGGAATATTTCATGGAAATAATTTATATATATTTTAGCATGTATTAGCTTGCGATAAATATATTTGCTAGAAACGGTGCACGAGATTTTTCCAAGAATAAACGCAAATCATTTTATCTTAAGCTTCTGCTACCGATCAACCCGATCTTAAATCTCGGCTATATGATCCTGTATGGTAACACTATTAAATAAACAAGAATATATATTTTAAAGAGTACAAATTCCCTATATCCATACAAGTTAAACAAACTTTAGTAAGAAGCAAGATCATCGTTTAATTAACAAAATACATAAAGTAATCAGTCAAACCGAGTCTTCCCTGGATTAGATAACATTTTCACGTGCATTAGACAATTCCCGCGAGTTTCGGACTTTTCTATGAATAATATAACAGATGCTTCGGCCGCAAACAAAATTACCGGACTAAATTATTGAACACATCACTTCGGGCGCGGGTTAGGGAATAAATCGACTTCGTTACTTATTTGCCTTATACATGCCGACCGCGAGGGACCAGACCCTGATGGTTCAGGAGTTATATTTCCATTTATTGTTTCTCAAAACATACAAGTAAGGTATGAAATGATGGATTGCCTACTTAGATCTTATTTCTTATTTTATTTTTTTTCTTATTTAACTTTATATACAAATATATTGTACATAGGCGGAATTAATGACAGAGGCATTCTCTACCAGTCTACCTTGAGATGGTGCTGAGATGACAGAGGTAGGGGTATATATGTATGGTATATAGATCTTATATATCAGAGCATTGCAATGCGTAAGTAACTCAACTTGTTACTCTTTCATGAATAAACTACTAAATCCACAGCAACGAAGTTTGGCACGGAGGTAGTCTAGGATTTAGAGATCGGGGATTAATAAATAATAAAAATAATAAATAACACCCAACAGTCACACACATAGTCCTGACCCCACACTAAGATCGAGTCTTGTGTCGTGGGTATTAGGAACAACGAGAGACTTTTCGGTCTTACAAACACCCAGACCCGGAAGAAATATTTGTGGGCCGCACAAATATTTCTCTCGGTGCGGGGATCGAACCCGCGGCCTCTCGTTTCACAGGCGGCGTCCAACCAACTGCGCCACGGAGGCTGTCAAGAAGATTATAATTTATTACTAAAGATAATTGTTAATATTAAGTAGGTAAAACTGTTGAATGTAATAAGATTCAGTTTAAGATGTTTAATATTGTTAATGACAGAGAAGGAGCGTTGAAAGTTAAGTATACCAAACTGAATCGGGATTCTAGCTCCAGTATTCATATATTTCCAGGTTTACATTAACATAAAATATAAAAAGGTAGTTTAGGAATATAGCTATTCATGGTACTAGTGATAAATAAATTAATAATATATGGAGTAATTTATAATTGTACTGTGTTTGACCTTAAACCTGTGGACAATTGCGTAAATCATGTGAAAGCATTAGAAAAGAGGTTTACGTTAGAATCGTACTATTATTAAGGCAACGGAAATCGTATTGGCGAATGATAACTGTCACCATCAATTGGATACTTTGATGATTCAAAAACGTCTGCATGTTTTTTTATTTATTTTTTATTGCTATGAATGACGAGATGCACCAAGTTGTAAGTGATACAACTGCTCATGAACGGTACCGACACCAAACAACCTTGAATTACAAAGCAATGCGTGGCATTCCACTGCGCTCGCCATCCGCAGACATAAGATGTAGTCTCAATAAATTCCGTAGTTAATCTGGCTGCAATGTTGTACAGTGCATTTACACTACTGTTTGGTGGGAGAATTAGACATTCCGTACGTACTTACTCATGTGGTCTCTCACATATGACAGACATACCAGTGAACGTGTAAGATAATATTGTACTGTTGTCGTGGTGTTAACTAATTGCAAACTAAGTAAACTATGAGCGCTGCTAGTTATCAGTATTGAGTCAAATTCAATTCAAATTTTATTGTTAACAGTTGCGAATGAGCCAGGAACTTGCCCGTAGTTAAGCCACCACCACCGCCCATGTAGACTTAAATTAACATATTCTATAATTCTGTATCTGTATCAGCCCATATACGTCCCACTGCAGGGCACGGGCCTACTCTACAATCGAAAGTACGATTGAGAGTGGTTAGGCCATGATATTCTATAATTGGTAAATTAAAAAATGTTTCGTCGTTTGCAGTATATTTAGCTTACCTTTACTCTCAAATGTAAAAGGTAAAGATAACAATTCAATGAAATAAAACCCATTAATCCATGCTATTTGTATAATGCCAAATTACGATGAAAAAAAAAAAGACGACGATAAACTACGACTAGGCCGGATGGACTTTGCCATAATGTGTCGAAAAATGAGCTTAACATGCTCTTAAAATAAAGTAATCGGGTTGTTTTGAGTCTTCGCACATAAAACTGGAGCGGAAGTGAGGTGAATTATACACGTAATTCCGGATCCATGTATGATGTGAAAGCAAAAAGTTAGATAACTTTGTGGAAGTCTTCCCCATAGCTATAAAGAAAATATATTGACCGCACTTTAACTATTGTCGTTGCGGGTTTTTGTGTGACTTATGGTTAATCTTATTGCTCAAAGGACAAGGAAAGTAATTTAGACAATTCATGTATGTTTTTTGGATAGTAAAGCTAATGTAATTAAATTATCTAGCTTTAGTTAGAAATACGGAACTTTTTGTTCTTGTGTTATTCTTGTGATTCTGTTAGCACTATTTTTAAGTTAAGAAAGGTTATGGTTTACAACAGAGTAGAATTTAATATTCGGCTTGTTTATATCAGATCAGCGTCCACTTATGATAACAATTTTAGAAATTTCTTTTAACACGGTTTAATTACTCATTTGTAATCTAATAGCAATATCAACAGCTTAAATGTTATCCAAGCATTTTGAAATTTTTCATGCAACTTCACTTCTTATCTTTAATTGAAATCGATCAATTGTTATTGTATGTCAGTCCATATCTATTAAACATAGCCCTTTAAATTATCCAAGACAATGGTTTTAAAATAGCTTACTAAAACATCAGCTCTGTCACTAACTTGCTATACATTATAAAGTAAACCCCACACATGACGCCCTTTAGGCTAGTTTACTAACATTTCAGCCCGTCTTCATAATCCGAAGATGACAGGCGGCTAATGTGCGGGCATGTTGATTACCGCTGGGCTTACGGAACCGTTTACTCACGAGGTCTGCGGAGCTCGTAAATTAATTGCGAGATGTGTTGTGAATTCTTTATTGTTGGAGGTGGTTGCATATTAGAGTGTGACTAGTAAGTAGGTTATTACTGAATTAAAAGTGGATAGGTCTCGTGGAGTGAAGCACGTAGATTAAGGTTCTTTTGAAGTTACCTGTGTATTTGTAGTTGAATTGCCTTTAACGTCTGTGATATTGTACTAATTCAATCTTTTCCTGAAGATGCGTAGTCAATATTGAACTGATTCTCAAGAAGCTACTTATAACACAACACTAAACACAGTGACATCGACCACAACCCATACCAAGAGAAAAGCTTTAGCGCTATCGGTATTAGCCCATATACGTTCCACTGCAAGGCACGGGCCTCCTCTACAATCAAGAGTATGATTGAGAGCGGTTAGGCTATATAGTCGACCACGCTGGCATAGTGCGGGTTGACGGATTTTAATACCATACAAATCGTTATTGTATGCAGGTTTCCTCGAGATGTTTTCCTTCACCGTTATGGTGCGTTGTGATTGACTATCAATACGAAATGGCATTACTAACCCACAATTTCGCACCTATATTCAAAGTAACAACAAACATACCGAAACAGATTTAAATCCTCACAATACCCATAGCATTGCTATAATTAAGTTATATGAAACAGCAACCCACGTATCAGTGGACGCTAATATTTCAACACTGGTTTAGCTTAATCCTGTGGGGCAAATAAGCTTCGGAGTACTGCACGCCGCTCGCCTGCAACGTACATCGCCGGGTTTTGGGGATTACAAGCCTAATGGACATGCTGGCTGGCCCTGGTTTAAGGTTCATGTCCTGGTTATTTACTGTGGTTTAAATTTTTGGCGAATTTGTAAAGGAATTCCAATTCAGTTGAGATTTATATTTTAGTTTCTTTTTATCTAAATGCGTTTGTTTCTCATGGTAACATTAAACATTTTCTAGATCATGTTGTCGAAACTGATCGATGAAAAAGCAAAGCTTCAGTGAACTATCCATACACGATTATTAGAATCTTGCTTTTATCTATATAATAGATTTATGTTTATATCATTTATTTGCATCATTTGTTTTTATCTACCATGTGTAGAAAATTAATGATCATCCAATTGTCGACGATATTATAATGCTCTGAAAAACTAAATGAGTTTATATTTGCATTATTTAATGGAATGAGTTGTGTGTATTCTTAACATGTGAAAAAAAAAAAGATGACATAGGGTAGCGAAATATAAACTAATAATAGTAACAATATATTTAATAGCCCACTAAACATGCTTTGGACTATAACTACGAAAACAGAATACCAGAACAAAATAGTTTACTCAAAGAAGGTCAACACACTATCCAAATCGACCTGACCTTTTTAACCGTATCTGCAGTATTTGCAATCAGGTAAGATGCAGCGGCGATTAAGAAAAGCTGAGCAACGGTAAGTAAATTGGACGAGATAAAGTTAAGACCTCATAGATTTCCTCGACTGCCTTGCCTTGCACTTTAAACGAATAAAAATCTTGATAGAATCCACGATGGATAATCTTATAATAAAGAATTGACATTTGACCCAGTTTTGTTTCTGGTCTGGGTGTTGTTACTGAAAATTCTCTCGTAATATAAATAAACGTTATGTCTTTATTTAATATAAGGTTTATTCATGAAAAAAGTAGTAGAAAAAAATTAAAAAAACTGTTGGTAAACGGATCAGACGCGGCTGCCAATATGTTCACGGTGGTCGCGGGTTCGAATCCCAGGGCACACCTCTGACTTTTCGGAGTCATGTGTGTATTGATAGTCAATCACCACGCATTAAAACGGTGAAGGAAAACATCGTGAGGAAACCTGCATACTATAGCGGTTTATAAGAATTTCTATGGTAAGTAAGTCCGCCAACCCGCAATAGGCCAGCGTGGTGGACTATAATTATGTACGATTGAGAGTGGTTAGCACTCTCAAACGTACTGTCGATTGTAGAGTAGGCCCGTGCCCTGCGGTGGGACGTATATGGGCTAATACAGACAGACTTGTTCATGAAAATTGAAATTACCTCATATTGTGGTTAATAACCATTAGAATGAAAGAGTATAATAGAATGTGAAAAAAGAAATATGTTTTTTAAATTACCTAAAGAGGTGACAGATGACAAAGGGTCAATTGGACAGTATACTTACACTGATTCACATATTTTTTTGCCTAATGTATTCATAGTACGTTCATGATATTATGATGCGGTAAGTAAGCAAAAATTACAAACTCATATCCAAAAGCTCTATTACTTTACTTTTACTGGTGGTAGGTCTCTTATACCGGGTATCTCAAGACTGCTACCGAAAACGAAGCTGGGTGGTAGTTTTAGTGAATACAAACACAATGTAACTAAAAATTTCGCAAAGAAACGCGACAATTATTTTTTATGATTTTTTAAATATCGTCATTTTTGGGTGGTAAATCCATAGTTTTTGCTAAAATAATAATTTAAACACTTTTATACCCTAGATTATTTATAAATAAAAGGGTAAACACTATTATTTTAGGAAAAAAATTATTTACCACCCAAATATGGTCATAGGAAAAAAATAACAAAAAAAAAATTGACTCTTTTTTTGCAACTTTTTCTGTTGCATTGTGTCTGAAGTCGCTTAAACTACCACCCGGCTTTGTTTTCGGTAGCAGTCTTGATATACCCTGTATGTATGTGTGAGGCCGTCTGGGTAGGCACCATCGCAATGTCTATTTCTCCCGCCAAAACGCAGTATAAATGCTCTGTTGTGTTTCTGTTTGAAGGAAATAGCAGCCAGTGTAACTACTGGACGTATTGATACTTAACGTATCATGTCTCAGGATGGAGAGCGCAGTGGAATTCCGAGCATTGCTTTGTCATTTTGGTTTTGCTACTGTCCATTAGCGTATCTGCTTACCATCAGGTGAATGGCATGCTTATCTCGCCATTCATTGCAATAAAAAAATGTTGATTTAGTTATTTAAATTCGTCACATTTAACTAACAATCACCATCAATTGTCTTTCAAAATTTAATTAATTTAATACAATGTATAATAATACAACATATTTCCTTTCAAATCACGAACAAAGACTCTAACATTAATGACGCTTCATATTATGAACGTGCCATTATATCCATCTAAAATTCAATGTGAATATGTTCTATGAACCCTGAATACAGCTATCCATCAACCGCTGGTAATGCACGTTAATTCCAATGAAATATCTAAATATTGCATACATTGAACGCGGTTATCGGAAGCAGGTCTAAGCAGATTATGTTTCAGTTGATACATCGATACGTGGACTGTGTTAATCATACATGTGCTTAGTGGTATGTTTTAGTCTAATGCTTTGTGATGTTTTGTATGGAATTCAGCTGAAATGAGAGGAGAAAGCTATTCAGCATTTGGTTCACTACCTAGATTTCTATAGGACGACTCCACATTGACATTATTTCAGTCAAAAGTATTTAAACAACAAAGATTATGGACAGTAGTTACGTAGCAACTAAGGGCTTAGAAACTAACAATAAATATTTAATAAAAAATCTATAAGCCAACAATTAGATAGACACATCAAGCAAGGCCTCAGCAAAATGATATCCACACCTTGTTAAGATATTTTTGCATTTTTTTTATTTATAAGTTTTTCTTATTTATAAGTTTTGTACTCAGTACTAGCATTCATGAATCGCATATTTTGAATTCTTTTATTTAATTTTACCTTAAACGCGTGTTTCTTGCTAGAAACTATGAGCATCTTTGGCATAGGTAAGTAAGCATTAGTTGGTGAACTACTACAGTCAGTTCAAGTTGGAGCTTCAAATATTATCTTTAAAGTTCTAACTGAAAGCAGAAATCTTGCGTGGCTTCGAAATTGTTCAAGTAGGCGAATCGATTCGTGATATAACATTAATTAACTGGTTATATTTTGAACAGATAACAATATAGAATTTGTGCCATATTAGTTAAAGGGACAACTGAGTCTTACGGCAAAGCTCACTTAGTTAATAATAGGGCACACAAATCCCTTTTATCGTAGATGTGTAGAGTATTGCCCATAATTACCCACTGCTGGGAACGAGACGTTTCTACAACCAAGAGTTCGATTCAGAGGTGTTAGTAATAGTCTACCACTTTAGAATAGATCACACTAGTACACAATAGAAATCCGCCTTTGCGGGTAGGCAGACTTCTAAGAAATAATTCTTTATGGTTAGCCATTTTACTTAATGGAGATAAAAACTTCGGTATGAATATTCGTAGGTAAGCGTTCTCCACAAAAATTTTGAGGAAGACTTAATTTTAACGACTTGTTAAAAAAACTGTATTGAAATACTCGTAAATTACAAGACTACAATTTTCAGTTCACATAGGATTCAACATCAACAATAGCAAGTTGTTTATGAATGAATATTTCAGTCCATCTGATAGACGCTACTTGTGATTCAACTCATGCCGACGTACACTCACCTGCCTCTAGAGATGTAGGAGTCGATACATTGCCATCTCAGTATTGCCACTTGTGACACACAGAACATGGATGTTAAGGAAAAAAAAGTACCATGTATTTATAATCATCACGCCTTAATTCCATAAGGGGTAGACAGAGGTCCATCTAGGATACCAATGTTTCGCCTTATGTGTATTATGCCTTATTACTTCCCACGATGTTTGATGATGATTTCCTCTTAAACTGTATAGCAAATTAAATAAAAAGGTAAGAAATGATATTTACGTGCCACTGCAGACAATGGACCTCTTTTATGATTAATAGGGCTGAGTGCAGCAAGAAAAGAATCTGAAGTTATACAAATTCTAATCTGCTTCAGGATGACGAACTTCACATATTCTACGGATGTGAGCGTTCTGGGATTGCGACACTTAGTAATGGGCTGGTGATATTTTTGTCATAATATTTTTGGATTGTAATATGCTCGGGAAATTATACGTGGCACTAGCAGTACCCGCCTTTAAAGATGACATCTCATCTATGTAGGTAACATTACCAAACCGCACAATATTCACATAATATATTCAATAACATAGTCTTAGCAAATAACCTCTATTTACTTCATCCAGCGCCTTCCCACATCCACAAGAGGCCTCATTTGTTTTGCACGACGCACATAATAACGCGATCAAAACGTATGAGAATTTTGACAGGGGAACGTGATGCGAAAACGTGAACCGCGCCGAATTTATTTGAGCGGGCAAATTGAGTAACTGAGTATACAAAACGGTAAGGTGCCGACGACCTTCGAACGAATGGTGATTGCTTTCGTTCCATATCAGAGCTGGAATAAGAATTTATTAAAAAAACCTCTTTGGAATTCCTTGTGCTTGGAAGGAAGAGCCCGCATAAGAGATGGCAAATTAGAAATTTATTTCGATGTATGAATGAAAAAGTATTGTAATCTGTTTCAGTACTGTTCCTTTAGTATCCTAGTATTCCTTTAGTTCCTTTAGTATGTATGTCTATAGAAGACTAATACGGGTCAATTGATTTGAGCTTGACTTCGTACCCTATTGAAACACATGGCAAACTCCTTTGTATGCATGTTTCCTCACTATGTTTACCTTTGCCGCTAAAGCAAGCAGTTTACTATGAATATCCATGCCACTTCGCAAAGGCGGAATTGTGTGCCCTGGGATCTAAAACGAAGACTTGATAGACCGTTTGAATTGCACTTGAAATATCGACCTAGGGAAATATATCCGAGTTATAATAATTAATGATAATATGTGAGAACTACCAACCCACACAAAATCAAGGTGGTGGATTGTAATATAAACCATCTCAGTCGTACTCTCGATAGTCGAGGATGCCCGTGCCCTGAAGTGGAGCGTTTATAGGCTGATACAGATACAGTTATAAATTGTTGGACTACACCCATATTATCATCACTGGTGAAGATTATCACCACATATTTATTCTCTTCGCTTATTCATATGGTTTTAATCTACATATGTACGGTTTGGTGAGTGACCTTTAGGCGACACACTTGGATAGCCGCCCTCGCACCGTGTCACAGCGTACACCCCTTCTAAAGGTCATTCCGTAAGGCCACGGATTTCTGTTCATTCTTTGGTTTATTTACATAATTAACTGTGACGTCATTGAAAATTGTAGTATTTGTTGATTTTAATGTAATTACTTACGGGGTTGTAAATCTAATTTTTGAAAACTTTCAGTTGTAAACAAATAGCAGAGCCGTAATGGTATCAAATGTGGACCTAAATTGGAAATTATAAAGAATCGTGAAGGAAGTGACCGTCTCTCAAAGTAAAGTGTTTTATTTTAATAAATGAGATTGTCTAAAAATTCACAATCAATATTTTACGACTCAAATATAAAACATATAAAGTGAACCCCTTATTCATTTGTACTGTCAATTCCCTAATGACACAAATAAAATATGCTGTTAGCTATTCCGTATAACAAATTTTCAAGCTGAAATTGCTTTGCGAATATTACTCGTATTCAGAGACATAACTTTGACATGAAATATTTTTTCACACTCTGCCACATCCATATTTAACCGCCATCAAAAAAATCATTTTTTTCGACAACTCCAAACACTCACTCGGATACGTTAAACTAAAAAGCTGACCTAAATGTGACGTATCTAAAAATATTTTACTGATTTTTCACGCTCTACTTGTTCAACATTTTTAATTTGCTGAAATTCTTCATCTAAGTAGGCTGGTGGCGGGCATTTATCCATCTCGGCGGAAAATTCGTCATACCCACTCCCGAGGGATGTCTGTGACTTCTTATTTCATAGATAATATGTAGCTGTTGCTATCAAGTAACTCAATTTTACAAATATTACAAACAAATATATATTATTATAGTATCTTCTGTTACCTTAGTAACTTGGCGATTTGTATAAATTCCTTTGGGATGTAAAGTCCGCCAACCCCCATTAGGGCAGCGTGGTAGACTATATGGCCTCACAACTCTCAATCGTACTCTCGATTGTTGAGGAGGCCCGTGCCCTGCAGTGGGATGTATAAGACACCAACAATGCAGATGTCAAGGAGGGCTAATCTCTATCCGAAACGAAGTTCGATTGTTCGAACATTCAACGTCTAAGTTAGTTTTAAGTTTTCCATTCCTAAAAATCAACACTATTCTCTATGATACTTATCATTTACTCCGAACTTAGTCTATAGTTACGACGTACGGTCAAAGATTCCAACATTTTGTGAAGTACCTAGCACATTCGTACAGTTTGACGTAAGTAGTTTGAACTTCGTTTCGGATTATGATGATGGGGACTATGGTCCCCAAGGGAAGAGCACTATTGGTATGCTATTTATATTTGTCTCAAAAATGTACAGCTGTACAGAATCGTAGATGCTTGTCATTGTTCAAATATGTGGCTAAAAGAAAAAATACAGTTACTATTGTAACACAATTGACAAGAAATGCAGTAAGGTTGCTTAGAACCTGACGGCCCATTTGTGCAATTTTAAAATCAACAACTAAATAATAAATCAAAAACGCGTTCCGACCATTTATAAAAAAAATGCATATACACGTTTTGAAAATATTCCATCACCTATGTTCAAGTGCGTGGTGGCCTGTTGGTAAACGGACCAGACGCGGCTGCCAACATGTTCACGGTGGTCGCGGGTTCAAATCCCAGGGCACACCTCTGACTTTTCGAAGTCATTGATAGTCAATCACCACGCACTAAATCGGTGAAGGAAAACATCGTGAGGAAACCTGCATACCATAGCGGTTCATAAGAATTTCTATGGTATGTAAGTCAGCCAACCCGCACTAGGCCAGCGTGGTGGACTATATGGCCTAACCACTCTCAATCGTACTTTCGATTGTAGAGTAGGCTCATGCCCTGCAGTGGGACGTATATGGATGATACAGATACAGATATGTTCCTTAGGTATAATGTAGGATTCAAATGGTGAAAGATTTTTTCAAATCGGTCTAGTAGTTTCAGAGCCTGTTTAATACAAACAAACAATCAAATCTTTCCTCTTTACAATATATGTTTGTATTGTAATATAATATTAGCATAGAATAGTATAGATCATAATATGTCGACACACAGCGTAAAGCTTAAAACCCTAAAGCCGTGTAATACTCAAATGAGACTTAACAAATGGACCTCAATATACCATCTCAAAGAAACCCGACGTGAAGTAACAGTCCGTGTAACATTGTTCCATCATGCTAATATCAATTTGCCACCAGAAAGAGCGACTTAAAGACTCAACAATTTTCTCGACGCACGCACGTAAATACGACACACCGGTACAATTATAATATCGCATTCTTTACGCCGGCAACGCAATAATTCTATGTTACAAATACAATTCTCTTGTCAAGGCATACGAATGAGGTGGGCTCAGTGAATAATGTTGTAGGTATGTTGCGGGAACGCTGCGGACTCGGCCATTTTGTACAGTGTCCGGCAGCAATTTGTAGGGCTGTTCGGTGTTCACGATTGTAGTTTTAAGAGTTAAATATGCATTCAGATATTTGCGTGTGTTATGTGGACATTAAATAGCTTATACCGAGTATTTTAGTCGATTATGATACATTTTTGAGAATATAATTTAACGTCTATTTTAATGCATGGGTCCGATAAACAAACAAACGGTTACTGTCATAAAAGTGATTACAGCGCTCCATGAACATGGTAAACACTTGGAAAGTGTAGGTTATCGAGCTCTCACAATGAAAAAAGGAAAGTAAAAGAAAAAAGATGGCGAAGAAAAGAATATATTGGACCTCCAGGAATCTGATTCATTGGAGAAACACCATGACAAAACTGTCACTTCACGTCAGTTTTCCGTGAGACACTCATACCGCCTTCTCAACTTTTTGTATTGCAAAATATTTTGTGCCACCTATAATAAAAAGTATGTTATTTTATTAATGTCCAGAAATGTCACACAATACTCAATTACCCTATCTACCTACAACATACATTGTCTCTGACACGGTTTCGTTGTTGAATTACATAATGTTTTTCGCCTACATTATGTAAATATATGTATCTTACGGTCATTAACCCGAAACGAATGGACAGTGTAAAACTCACCACAATTGCCCCTGTTACTAGAATACTGCGCATTAGAGGTCATGTTACCCTTAAAATTGTCTCACCTAGTATACTGAACATCACTATACATCCGTTGTGGTTATTTACGAGCTGCCATAGAATTTCTGCCCGGAATGGCGATGGGTTTGCCATCAGATATTTTGGATCGGAAAGAGTATGGTAAAAAAAAAATCTGCGGTGTTATAAATGTTTCGTCTTTAACTGAATACGTTTTTATATTAGTGGAATTGTTCTTACTGACCCAATAGGGTGAAAGATTGTGAGTTACTTTGTGCTAGACGGGTGAGTACACAATGACGACTAGCAAAGTAAACAATATGTTAAATGAAAAATAACAAAAATAATCTTAGCGTCAAAAGATAAACATCAAAATATTTCGAAGTCAAACCTTTCAGAATCCATAAAGCGATCCCGAAATCAAATCCAACAAAACATTCGTAAAACACAATATCTCTTTACGTTACAAACGGAGAACCAAAAAGCAGCTTATACCCTACAATTCCAGACATCTTAGTATGTTCCTACATTTTCATACAAATATTGAAGAACACTCAAATAAGCACGGGATCAAAGAAGTTTACATGGCCCACTGGGTCCGAGACATCTGGGCTTTGATGTCGAGCGAATGCCGACCGACTATCTTTTATTATTTCGATATTTTTCGGCGTACATAACGTAGGCACAAGTCTGTACGCCTGATTATATCGCGAATATTTGTACATTTCCCCTCTCGTGTTGGTATTGCGAAGATTATCGAGATATAGGGAAATGTTAGCAAATTTGATACGAAAAACTAGTTGAGAATTTGTTTTGGGTTTGTAATGGTGTTAAATTATTGGAACCAGAATAGAATTGAAATATCAATTATTAGTAGTAATATTACTAAAAAGTATTATGTCCAAAGTGTAGTTTACATAATACCATTGTCACCGGTCTGCTTATATTCACTTAATACTTGTAACTGCGGATCAACACTAGATCAATTTATCTTCAGTTATTCTTTCTTCGATGTCAATGCTTTGGTGGTATTTCATTCAAGAACATTGCCAGAGGCTCAACCTTTATTTTACCCTTTCGTTTCGTCCGGACCTCAAATTTGCTGAAACTATAGTTCTATTTATGTTCTAATATTCATGGGGTACTTGATCACAATCATTTGTTAGAGATTAATTTTCTGGTGAAGCAATTTCTAAAATCACCTTTTTTTTTAAATAAGCTAATAAAACTGACCTGATAGCTTCGAATCCATCACCATAAATTCACGAATCATCAAAACAAGACACCGTTACCCCCTAACTGCATTACATAAAATTCAATAGGTCAAATCGAATGCGCGAACTACTTGAGTGGGCGCAACACCGGCTCCCTCCGCGAACGTGTGTACAGAACACGAGCGTAAATCTTTTCAAATGAGAGCTTCATGAGTGCAGATAAATTACATTAAATCTCCGGCTCACGTTCCGGAAAATTCACCAATGTTTCACTGATGGCTAGAGAGAGTACGTTTTCAAAGTTTATACAGGAATTTGTTACGAGTTCCGCCTTTGTTTCTTTTTGTCTTGCTCCGATACGATTTACTGGAACTTCTGCTGATACAATACGGGAATAATTGAAAAACTATTGACGGAGATGGTCGTATTGCTAGTTTAATATAATTTTAATGAGTTGAATGTTAGCCTCCATGTTACTTATGTCACCTTTCACTACATTCATGAATCAGGCTATGGATTTCGATGAATCATCGTCATCATTATTATTCTTTACTTCTGCTTTCATCAAATACACTGTTTTCTTTTTATAATTTGCACCAAGATTTGGACTTTTCCGAGTCATGTGTGTATTGAACGTCAATCACCACTAGAAATTTTTAAGGTATGTAAAGTCCGCCAACCCGCTTTAGGCAAGCGTGGTGGACGATTAAATGAATAATAACATCTTACGTCACTAAGCCATATACATCTTCTTTATTCGTTTTATAAGGTCTTCATTTCTATGTACTTCTGCTTCATCCATCACTTGCAATACTAGTAAAACATCTTGCAGAAATTCTGAATATTCAATTCGAAAAACTCGATTTGCCCGCAATAGGATTATTTCCCGCAAGTTAAGCAGGCTGCCGATCGTAAAATCAAACGTTAAATCTTCTCTACGTTGTACATAATTTCAACACGGAACTTGGAGTACGCTTGGAATAAAAGCAAATAAACACATTCTGATTTCATTATAGCAGTTGGTTACAAAATTGCTCAAGTCTCACATTATGACTTCTTTTTTGTCGACTCCAATCTGTACTAATCAATTCAAATGGGCCAACATGATTACATATGTTTCTTCCCCTCTCACTCTCGCTCTCTTTACCCATAGGATGTCGACTGCTGAACATAGGCTCTCCCATGGATTTCCACATGGATCAGATATGTGGTTATAAAATAATAGAGTAAAATTTCAATACTGTTTAAAAATTTTAAGACACTTTAACCGCTTGAATTTTTAAAAAGTTATTTTTAAATAAATATTATTCCAATACCTATCCTAACTTACAACTTTGCATATAGGCCACCCTAAGCAAAGAGCTTACGTTGTGAAGTTACTTCAAGCTACTCGGAGAAAATTATGAGAAGTTACGCGTTCGTGTACATTTTTATTGAATTTAATATTGTTTGTAACTTATTCGTGATATTATGATTCCAAATAAATAAAGATAAACAAAGCAATATAAACTTTGCAACCGAATGTAAAAATAATAATGAGTATTGTACTTGACCATGTAAATATGTGTTTTGAAGACTTCATTACAATACTGCCTGACGGACTGCCTTGGTGGCGTAGTTGTACTGTGGTATGATTGCAAAGCTGGGGTCTCGGGTGCGAATACCGGGTCGGGTGGAAATGATCGTTTTCAATTCATTATCAGCCAGAAATTTGTGCCTGATATGGCGATGGGCTCGCCCCCTATCACATAGTGAGACTGAACACAATGTGAAACGTGGGTGTACTGGCTGCTACCAGCATCTCTGCCTACCCCTTCTGGGAGGTATGTATATATGTTTTCCAATTACATAATACAAAACTGTGGTTATTTTATTAAAGATATTGTATATTATAGTGGAATATTGTTACAGTTTATCGAACTACTGAGTTTTCCTTGAAATAATATAATAAAATAACCTAAAATTAAACGTTCACGATTCTATGAAAATAATAACTTATAACCGTAGAAATACGAATATAATATGATCAAATTGATATTACGTAAGTTTATACAGAAATTTATTACGTTTTCCTCAAAATAAACAGAGATTATATGATATAAGTATGAAGGAATGTACCAGTATATTCTAAAATAAATTTCACAAAGAACCTATTGGTTTAAATCACAGTTTAAACCGTACTAGTTTCATTTAGCCCGCAAACCTGCACTAGGCCAGTCTGGTGGACTATATGGCCCAACTCCAATCAATCGTATTCTCGATAACAGAGGAGGCCCATGCCCTATAGTACGTATATGGGCTGATACAGATTCGTTTAAAGATATACCTATTTAATATAAACAGGTCGATATCTATTTGGCATATCTTAGAACGATCTTCTCTGCCTTAAGTTAATTTAAAATAAAGCCTAAAAAGATATACACAACCGCCTTGTTTACGCAGCCCTAATATATCCTCATCAAAAAGCACGCTTCAGCTGATTTTTTTCATCCAATATTCTTCATTCCGTAGCTATAGATATAAATATTTCATCCGTCGAAACGTACCGTGCCGATCAAGCGGCTAATTCAATCAGATATCTATACGAAGATCCAATTTACGTAAGAGAGTCGGAATGTTGCCGATCGGTCGCCATTACGGGTTGCCCCTTATTTCTTTGTAACAGCCACCTGTTACTTATAAGTAATAAGATATTATTTGGTAAAGGTCACAATGAACATCCGTAACGATTTGTGCTTTAAGGGATTTGATATTAACCATTTCTTTCGTAATTTTATAAGGAAGTGGGTTAGCCGATGGGAAGTTACTTGCATACATTTATAAACTCACGCTTTTTTCCCAGAAGGGGTCAGCAGAAGTTCTCTTGGTAGTTCTCCTAAGCAGTACACCCAGGTTTCGCCTTGTATGTTCCGTCCCACGATGAGTTAAGGGGTGAGCCTAGCGCTTTATCTGGCACAAATTCCTTACTGCGGACTAATAATGAATTAAAAAAACTAATATCTACACCAGCGAGGCAATCAATTTACTTATTTTCGCTTAATGAACATTCACCGCGAATCCTGCACCGTAAATAATTCGTGTCTATACAAATGACTGCAGATTGAATTTATCTGACACTGTGTAAAGTATCTCATTTTATAGCGTAAAATTGAAACAAAAGAATTGTTGAGCTGAGAATTAAACTTAAAACTTCTTACCGATAAGGACAGGATGCTTATATCAGGTGCTAAATTACCAATAAGGACATTCACGAATGATGATTCTATACTCTAGATTGATATTAAATAATAAAGATAATTGTGTTGTTCTGTGATTTTTAATAATCATGTTTGTGTATGTTGCGACTGCGACAGATTTAAACCGTTTTTTGTTTCTTACATAAACTATTTTTTATAATACCGCTTGATCATAAAAAACATACCTACAAAATCAAGAAAACAGCAGGCAATTCAAATCGATTAAACAATTAAAAGTTAAAGAAAATGCATATCCAATAGGTATTAAAACATGTAAAATTGCAGCTCAATCGAGCCGGGAATCATTGGATCTACCCGCCCGCACCTGGCGCATGCTCCCCAGGGAATATTCATTCAGAACCAGCGCTTTGCTTAAGTGTCAGGAATGGGCTTTTAGACTCGTGTTGGCGTAATTATTGGAAAAATGTTTGTGTGGGTTTTATAGCTTCCAGTTAAGGGATTAAGATTGGCGGTAGTGACCTAGTTGGAAATGGGATGGGTTGGTGAGTTGAAATATATATTTTGTAATATTATGGACCAATTTATTAATCCGAATGTATTGGTAGCGCAATATTCTTACGGTATGATTGCAAATCTAAGGTTGGGTAAGGGTTTGAATCCCGGGTCGGGCTAAGTCCCTTTCACATCGTGGGATGGAACACACAAAGCAAAACGTGGGTGTTCTGGTACCTATGTTTACCCTTTCTGGGAAAATGGCGTGAGCTTATGTCTGTATGTTATGAATGTGATTTGCTTACGCTTACTTTATTTAATATTGCGACGCAGATAAATATGCTGAACTATAACTACTTATTTGGAGGAAACTTTTAAGAAGTTTAGTTTAGTTAGTATTTATTTAGTTTTGTAGATTTTAAGTGATTAATATTGGCAGTAACTAGCCTTGATGAGTATAGACTGAAAAGATAAAACAGATTTTTTCTGTTCCTCATCACTATTTGCTTCAATAATTAAGGCAAACTTAAAGAAAATACAATTAATTTGTATGACAATATTTTGTATTCACATATCATTTAAGCGATTGTCTTGTGGAATGCTTGTCCTTCCTACCAAATAAAGTAAAATAAAATAAGCAAACAGCAGTGTAAATGCACTGTTGTGGTACGGTTTGAAGGACATTGTAGCCTGAGTAACTACTGGACATATTGATATTTAAAATCATATGTTTCAGGACGGCAAGCGCAGTGGAATGCCAAGCATTGCTTTGTAATTCAAGGTGTTGTTTGGTTTTGCTACTGTTTATGAGCGGTCGTATCGCTTACCATCAGGTGAACGGCATGCTCGTCTCGCTATCTATAGAAATAAAAAAAAAAATACAAAACTAGGCCAACATGTTGGGTGCATGATCGATTCTAAAGGAAAACCGTGCACAGTAGCACTGTTTAATTATTATTACTTTCATATTATTGCTTTTAATTGCATCATTGGAAATTGAGATAAAATTAAGATTCCTGATACCTACCTATGTATAATAATTATCACAACACGCATGCATCAATTATTTATATAAATATTATAATTTCTAGGACTGCCTCGGTGGCGTAGTTGTACTAAGGTACGTTTGCAAAGCTGAGGTCTCGGGTTCGAATCCCGAGTCGGGCAAAGTGATATTGGATTTTTCTGTTCATTATCAGCCCGGAGTCAAGAGCTTGTGCCCGATATGGCGATAGGCTCGCCATCTATCACATCGTGGGACAGAACATACATGGCGAAATGTACTTCAGGCACCTCTGCCTACCCCTTCCGGTAAAAAGGCGTGAGTTTATGTATGAATGTATGTATGTAATATCTAGGTAACCCAGATTGTATCAACTACAATATTCATGTTATTGATTGAAGCCAAAGTCGTAAAGATATAAATACTAATTGCTGGTAGGTATCTCATATGTGACAGGCTGATAGGTACTACTGCAATGTCTATTTCTCCCGCCAAACAGCAGTGTAAATGTACTGTTGTGTTGGTCTGAAGGACATTGCAGCCAGAGTAACTCCTGGAGACATAACATTTAACATTTAATGTTTTTATTATGTCTCAGGATGGCGATTGGAGTGGGATGCTAAGCATTGGTTTAACATTCATGGTGTGGTTTGGTTTTGCTACTGTCCATGAGCGGTCGTATCGCTTACCATCAGCCGAATGACATGCTCATCTCCACATTCACCGTAATAAAAAAACACATACATATTCTTTTTATACTTACAACAATAAGTTTGAATATCTATTACCATATTTTATTTGAATTGTTATACCACATTAAGAATATAGGGAGCATTTAGTAATAAAATATTTTTAACCTACATATTTTTTACACAATCCCTTTCCAAATGTCGTCTAACAGAACTCAGATAATATTTTATTGACAAAAACAAGGCAAATGGCATTTTCATCTTGCCACGTCTGTCGTGATTGTTCAAGTCAATATATCAGGAATAAATGACTTGGAAATAAAATACATGGTATGTCGTCCAGCCTCGTTCTTACAGTTTTTACTCTGCTTGATACGTACAAATCGGTTTATGGACTTATTTTTGTGGCAGACACTTTATCAATGCGAGTAAAGTTGTTCAGCGGTCTTCCAATAAACAAAGTGAAGAATTCTCGTATGAGTATGGTCCAACTTCTAAAGTTAATTATTTTTGTCACGCCGTTGCGACCACAAAAATATGGGAAATACGTAAGTCATTTATATTGTGATTGTCACTCGGTAAATTCGGTCGTTCATCGTCATTAAGTAGGGTTTGTTAAGGTTTCATGGTTATTTTTAGAGCTTCCGAAAGAAGATTTTCTGCTCCTTTTTGTATTTAAATATAGTCTTAGAAGTACGTATATTTATAAATTCGTTTTAATTAAAATGTTTTTCAAAACATTTTTTTTCATATTTTTTATAGCACTAAATTGATTACGATTTCTTATGTTTATATTGAAAATAATAAAATAAACTAACAGTAAAGTCTGTGGAATATACTTATTATTTTTAAAAAGAATATTAAAATGCCTTCAGGCCTTTAATTTAAACTAAACATCAAATTAAAACTTGTAACATAATACGACGAACTCCTAAAGCAAAATCTGATTTCATTACTTTCCCAGACAAATTAAGCTCTCCAGTCTTCCAAGGCGAAATAATGAAATATTTTTTGCAAAATAAAAAAGCAATAAACGTCTGGCATCGACTTATAGGTCAGACTTGACCAAAAATAATGAGAGCTCAACATGAAAAATGGACGCCAAAGGGGCGAAAAATTCCCCATTAATTTACTGCAAACGGCATTCGGTACGAAAGTTTAACTTTAAGAAAAGAGTTACACGAACTTTAGTGAAGTTCAGAAATGTTTACGAAAGAGAAACAATTACCGAATTGGATTTTAACTAATTTGCAGATGGCCTGTTTGTTGGAGCGGAAACTTGTACTATAAACGCTGTTTGGATATTCCCAGTAAACTCCAGTAAGGTCTGAAATAAATTGTTCTGTTGAAAGGTGACTAAGTTTTTCCCATCGTATTATGCAGGATCAATATGATTTTGTAATACGACTGTAGTGTTAGATATCTAGTGTTTTT
Source organism: Hyles lineata (assembly GCA_030180105.1). Classification (NCBI taxonomy): domain Eukaryota; kingdom Metazoa; phylum Arthropoda; class Insecta; order Lepidoptera; family Sphingidae; genus Hyles; species Hyles lineata. The sequence continues at coordinate 14,607,091 of JARJEE010000008.1, read as the reverse complement.
AGTTAATTACGTAGCAGAAAGCATGGGAGGTTCGTGGATGAAACGAGATAATAAAATAGTTCGTCGCGTTCATTTAACATTTGTGAATATTTCCGGTCGAGTCATTTATATTTGAATCACGCCTGAATAGCGGCTATTTCAAACATATACCATTATTTTTATGCTAGCATCGCATATAACTTGAACCACATATTTCAATCAGAAACTAAAACGCAACTCTAAACCAATCCGGCGTACAAACTCATTGATTTTCTGCATAACCCAAGAACAAAAGAGTCTTAAAATTCCCGATCTTACTCAATTACCGAAGTATTTTCCATTCGCCTAACGAACCATTGGTATAAACTTTTTTGGCACCAGCGTGACTTTGCCGTATTGTTGAATCGCATACAGTAAGTGAAAAATTAAAACTGCACTGGCGCTCTCGCAACTCACCGTTATCTGAATGTTTACCGCTTTTGTCGTGAAATTCTCGAATGGGCAAACTTAACTTGGCTATTTATCGTTTCCTAATATGTTGGACTGCGGGTTTGGTGGGAAAAACTTCTGGATTATGTAAATTTAAACTTAAAATACGTGGGTTTGTCAGATATTTACGCAAATATATTTATTGCTTGTTTACATATGTACATAAAGTCATGTCTTTTTACCAGAAAGGGTAAGCAGAGGTGCAACCAGGACACCCACGTTTCCCCTTGTATTTTCCGTCTCACGATGTGATAGGGGCGAGCCTATCGCCATATCGGGAAAAAATCCTGATGCTGTGCTGATATTCAATAGACAAATACAATATCACTTAGCCCGACCAGTGATTCGAATGTTATGTAATCAATTTTTTTTTTCTTGAATCCAATAGCTATCACCGCTCTCAGACTTTTGCAAGCCATTATCAACAAGAGGGATTTTATTCACTCTAAGCTTCTTATTCTTCGCCTATATAACCATCCAATGCTGAGTGTATTCGTCTTGTAATGGATGCCAGGTTGCTCTGTCCAGGGCAATCCTCATTCAGCTTCTGCCCGCCACGTGTCGGTCAGTCCACCTCATCGAAGGTCTGACCCATCAAAACCTTTTTATAACACCAAGCACTGAAGCTACGAGTATACCTCCCTGTCATAAAGTCTATGTCGTATATGTAGTATATGTCTGTTATAAAGTGGTTTCCTTTCTTTCTTTCTTTTCTCTCGGACTCTCCAAGTTGTCTTTTTGTTCTAATAGATATTTAAGTGAATTTGATGTCACTTCTCAAGGGCAGCAAAGAAATCAAGAACCACAAACCTGGCCGTAACGGGTCGCGATGTTCCGAAATCTATAAATATTCAATCAGTCGAGATGAAGTAACTGTTTTCAGAGGCGGCGCACAGTACGCCATATTTTATTCCTGCACACGAATGCTTGTTAGGCGACCTGACGTTTATAGTACATTCATATTTTAAGTGTACTGCCGATGAGAAAAGGCGTGGGTTTGGTATGGACGAGACATTTCAGTTTGTAAGATTGGGAATATAAAAATGTCTGCGTATATTTTTTGTAAAAATGGTTGGGAATGTAGATAAATAGGATACCTAGTTTATTCATATTCTTCGTTGACATATTAAAAAGCGCAGATTTTTTCAAATATTATTATTATGTTATTATTATCTACTCGTATGAAGAGAGTAAGTAACTTTAATATATTTTGATATACTTTGGTCTCTCATAAATATGATAGGCAGACTGGGTAGGTATCACCGTAATATATGTATATTTCTCCCGCTAAACAGCAGTATTAATGCACTGTTGTGTTTCGGACATTGTAGCTACAATAACTACTGGACATATTGGGGCTTAACATCTTATAAATCAGGATGAAGAGCGCAGTGGTATGCCAAGCATTGCTTTGTAAAACAAGGTGTTTTTTTGCCAGTATTCACGAGCGGTCGTATCGCTTACCATAGATTGCAATTAAACAATACAATAATAAGACATGTACGTGTTTGTTTTAAAAGGATTTTGTAGAAAACTGAAAAAAAAAACGTAATCCAATAATAAACACTATATTAACTGAAAATATATTTGTAAAGCCAAATATTGAATACTATTTGATCGTTTTGTCTAATCAGACTAAAGTCGGAAATTTCAAGTTACTCAAAGTAAGTCAATAGGGGTTTGAAACTCGTATTACTGACAGAACTAACAAACCTTTCATAACTTAGAATCAGGGTTAAGGCTAACTTTGTAATGTCTGGGCTTTCACGACAACTAGGGACTGAAACTTTCCAAAAGATATTTTTATATCCACATACATATTATATAACTAGCGCTCGGGCCCGGATCCGCCCGGGTGCACACACATTTTAAAATGACGGTCAAAATGTTTAATTCTGACTATCAGTTTAGAATATCGACCAATCGGACCACGAAAAACGAACAAAATTTCCTCGTATTTGCTAGAAATATCACTACTGCTTTCCTCTTATAGGACATAGCGTGATGATATGTAGCCTATAGCCTTCCTCGATAAATGGACTACCCAACACTGAAAGAATCATTCAAATCGGACCAGTAGTTCCAGAGATTAGCGCGTTCAAACAAACAAACAAACTCTGCAGCTTTATAATATTAGTATAGATGTTGGGTATAAAAAGTATTTACGAATAAGTTTTTACCACTAAGCTGGCTTAGTGTGGGTTGGTAAAATATTTTTTCATTCTTCATTGGGTAGATTCAGAGAATCTTTCTTTTGTTTAATTTTTAAACATATATTATTATAGTCGAATAAATCAGCTCATATAATAATTTGAAATAAAAGCATTTTTAAATATCGAATTATGCTTACGATTGTACTCTCTCTCGCATATTTATAATATGTCCAATAGGCATTGTCCTTGTGCATTTTATGTTGATTGCATTTTTTATTAAATTAAAAAAAAATTTGCTACACCACGCGGAGGTCAAAACGAACAGCGGCTGCCAAGAATACTTAAATTTTATAGCAGAGACATCTTTAAAATAAAAATGTAAATAAGGCACATTCGCCTGAAAAACTACATAATCATTATTATGAAATATAAATTCATGTATTTTTTTTTATTAAATTGAAAAATATTTATATAACAGATATAGAGCAAACAATTAAACTGGAAAGATCTTACAGCGCCTCTAATGCCTGAAGTCTTATAATTGCTTTACCGCCCTTTTTGAATTAGAGAATGAAAATGTTAGAGCATGTATACAGGTTTGTTCCGTCTAATGTTATAAGAAACATAACTCTATTCTTACTCCATGTATTTTTTTGCATCGCAGTATTACCACTCCGGTTGAGCTGACCCTCCTTACATAGTTGAAGGAAACTACACTGTGGCTCCACCTTTATTACAACCTAACTTATATATACACTATTCATAATATTATCACCAAAGTACACCCCAGAAAAGCAGCCCAGAATAAACGACGTGAAATATTCAACCGCACAGAATCCAAGATAGTTCACAAAATATTCAACAAACGTGGTTTATTTTTGATTTTTGAATGTTAAGTCGAGTCCGGTACAATAAAATGAATATAAGACGCAAGTGGCGCATTGCGTCGTTTCAGTTATTCGCTCACACCTGGCCGATGTTATGTTAACGCGATGCAACTTGCAGCGGTTTCATCGCTTTATATTTTCCAACGTCGCGAGTTGATATTCATGCATCGGTGATGAATGCTTGATAACTTTGTGGTGTGTGGTGGAATTGTAAGTTTGTCCGGGCAATGTATTGTGAAGTTATGAGTAATGCCGTGAAATTTATATAATTTAAAACATATCGAGACTTTTAGTGATAGTAGTGTAGAACGGAAAACACACAGGGTATATCCAGTTTACGACCAAAAACGAAGCTAGGTGGTAGTTTTAGTGACTTCAGACACAAAGCAACTAAGTAAACATTTTTCAAAAAACAACTGCGTATTTTTTTGTATAACTTTTCTTATCGTCGAATTTGGGTGGTAAATACATAGTTTTTCTTGTAACTTATTAAAAGTAAATACATTGTTTTATTTATACATATAATGATACGCAAGGGCTTAAATTATTATTTTACCACCCAAACACGATAATATTTAAACATAACAAAAATAAACGTAGCGTTTTTTTGCAAATTGTTCAGTCACTAAAACTACCATCCAGCTTCGTTTTCGGTCGCAGTTTGGATATAGCCTATATTATCATAAGTTAATTTAGGATTTAAGCTCGCTGCTTCAGACAATCATTTATTGTTATAAAATCTCATATAAAAAGTAAAAAATACATTCCAGTTGAAAGTCTTTAACTAATATTATGAGAGAGATTAGGAACCATTACTACAGCTTAAAATCAAACATTGGATACAACGCTATTGTCAACATCGGCAATGTTAGCCATTTAAAAAAAAAATAACTGATTTATAAGATTAACATGTACATATCTTTTATTTTATTTTATGTTTCATAAAACAATTCCTGAACTATAATAGTAACAACTGATGCAACGCAATTTTATTGAAAAAAAAAGAATTTTTATTCGAGAAAATTAAATTACTCCTCTGAATAATTTCCGATAAAATTCATTACGTGAACAAAGTGCCGACAATAGGCAGCCTTTTAAAATCGAACTAACTGAATGTCGTGACTGGGTTATCAATTTTGTGGGTCAATCCTTTTCCGGATTCAAAAATACACTTTATTTATTCATTTAAGTTGATTAAATCGTTGAATTAATACAAATATGACTCGATTTTTCTCGCGGTTTTTATAATAAATAAATATATTTGTTTTTAAGATTAAAATGAAGTGTATTTGTAATTATAATATATTTTTAACCATTATTTTATCAGCACTACAGTTTACAGGCCGCCTCTACGATTGACAGTGGTTTAGGTTCTATTTCATTACACTGATTTGGTGTACGTACACCCTTTAAAATTCTTGTGGAATAGTCGGAGGTATGATATGAGCTATAATTAACAACGATTAGATATGTCTTCGAAAAGTCTAATATGTGTGCCATGGGCTCGAATCGCTGCCATATAACATTTATAAATTCATATCATATCTCCGGTCCGTCTACTGTCCTTAGCAGGCCTTAACCCAATTTATTTTACAATCCTTATGTAAACTACTATTCGCAAATTTCTTTTTTCATTTATTTTTGTTTTATTACACTTTATTGTACAAAACAAAATGAGAAAATACACAACCTTACCAAAAAATACTTAACCTATATTCACAATACCATTGGCGGTCTTATCGCTGTCAGCGATATTTTCCAGAAAATCTTTACCCAACTATTGAAATATTTTTGAATAAATGTAACATTTTATGGCATTCTCTCCTAACTTGAGTCACCGCCTAAACGCATCCGGTACGCGACGAAAGAAATATTTTTATTCAAAACTCGACATCGCACCGTGACCAGTTTATCACACTCAATAAAGAGGCTACTTGTGCCTGCGAACGCAATTTCCACAATACAATGCCTGCATTTGAATACATGCAACGCTGTATTTATGTGTTTTGAGTTCGTTTTTCCAGTGCTCTTTTATGGTGTTAACGCCTTTTTAGAATTGAACAGGTTGGTTAAGTGTAATCAGATTTTTGTTTTTAATTTATTGTCAAAATGGATTCTTAATTGATCTTATCAGATAGCTCTAAGCCAGTACTTACAAAGACTTTATTCTACTCAATTTATAGACATTATATTTGATCAGCTATTTAGTTTAGTAGTAAAGTTTGTGTGAAGTAAATCTTGAAAGCCTCTGTTCGACTTCTAATTATCACTAGCTTTTATTGAAAAACAAGAGATTTTTTAATTCAAATATTATTATATTCTAAACCATATTACTGTTCTATAAAAGACCTGCAACTTTGGAGTCAAATACAATTTCAACCCGATATTCGCATCTTCAATAACATAATAAAAAATAAGAGAACACAGCCATTTTTAATCAGTATTATATTTCATCCGTTGATAATAAAATTGAATACCGCTCAGTAATTTGCAATGAAAATAGTACCTCGTTACAATAAAATCAACAGAATATGAAACACTTAAAAATAATAGAAACTACAACTGACATAATGACTACATTAAGAAATATGAGAGGAAATAATGCATCATTAAAAAAATTGCACCGGTTTAATTTTCTATACGCGGCGGGGTTTTAATGAAGCGCAGGTAGATAAGAGCTTTAATCTCGGACGTTTTACCTTGTCCACAGTAAAATATCGGGGAGCTGCGTAGGTTTAGCCCTTCGTACACGAAACTACCAAATTCAATACCTGACGATTTTAGTATCGCAAATAATTCTATATTATAGGTAGGTACTCAAAACGTCTCTTCCATTTTTTTCTTTCGTCGATACTCATATAAGCTTTTAAAAATATTAATATTATATTTGAATTTAGAATAACAGATTTCATTGAATGTTGCACATTGAATTTATAGAAACTGGCAACTCGCATCTCGCGACTGAATTTTACACAGGAATTTTATGTGAATGACTGGCTACATTTTTCACATTTATAAAAAACATAAGTACTGGATATTTCAGTAGCGTTGTGTACGAAGGGCCTAAATTGTTAACAGCTTTTAATGAAAACGGTGCAATGTAATGTTACAAAAATGAATGGACCGTTGGGAACCTTCATACAATTAAAACGCGTACTTGTTGAGTGAAGGCGGACGTTTCGCTGAGATTTCCGTTTCAATTTGTTTTTGTTCGCGCTTTTGCGTTTCGGCAGAGGGTGTGCCTTTGATAGAAGAATTTTGGAGATGGATAGCAAATTTAATGAAGGATTGAATGTTGATATATTTCGTGTAATCTTAAAGTATGGGTTAGAGTGAGTTATGTTTTTTTGTTGTTGTTATAAATAGCGAGACGAGCATGCCATTCACCTGATGGTAAGTACGACCACTCATGGACAATAGCAAAGCCGAACAACACCCTGAATTACAAAACATACTTTACTTTATAATACTTTGCATTTCACTGCGTTTGCCATTCTGAAATTTAAGATGTTAAGTCTCAATATGTCTAGTAGTTACTCTGGCTACAATGTCCTTCGAACCAGAACTCAACAGTGCATTTACAATGCTTTTAGAAACTGTTACGGAAATGGAGATGTATTATTTGTTTATGTTGAGTATTTTTGTTGCATTAATCAGAATTCCATTTTTCCTATCTAACCTTACCAGTGGCTACAACTGTAATGTCTACAGTTGACGTCAACATTTCTAACTTAGTAATTTGAAGATTAAAAATAAAAGCAGTTCAATATGACAGAGTGGATTCATATATTCTACTAATTGTATTATAAAGATTCCCGTCTATTTCTTGAATCAATCAGTCATTGAGTTTCCTATTCCAAAAGAACACTGTACTACCGCTGAAAATTATAAAATGTAGCCTAGGTACCTTATGTTGATACCTCATGCCCTTTTAGATCATATCGTCGAAGTCTTTATTCCTAGAATTACTTTCTCTAAACTAAGCTTCAAGCTACTGAAGTGACATAACATCTAGACAAAGTCTGTACATCTCATAGACGACAACAATCTAAGATCCAATTATTATCAGACATTTGCAAAACTCAACAGTCGCACAAATCCTTTGAATCTATTCGAGTATTTGAAATACTAAATACATCTTTCATCATATCAGTGCAGATTAAATGAACTACAGAGCCATTGCTTCGTGAAATTCTATTCCGTTTGATTCGGATATTACTCGGTAATAGATTAGCAAACGTGGAAGCTATTTTCACATGTATACTCTGCAATTAGAACGACGAAGCGTAAGTGAATTATAAGTGGAGTGGTTTAAGCCTTTGAGTTCTCGTGAGATCTGTGCGGGGAATCTGTGGTATTTATGTATGTATCAGTATATTATAGATTACTGGCTTAGTTTGTACGTATCTGTATCAGTCCATTTGCGTTACAATACAAGGCACGGGTCTTCTCTACAATCGAGAGTACGATTGAGAGTAGTTAGGCTATATAGTCCATCAGGCTGGCCTAGTGTGGGTTGGTGGACTTTACATACCAAAGAAATTCTTGTAAATCGCTATGTTGCTGTCGCGATGTTTTAATTCATCGTTATAGTGCGTGGTCATTGTCAATCAATATACACATAACTCTGAAAACTCAGAGGTGCGCCTTGGGACCTGAATCCGCGATCTCGCCATGTTATCATGTAGGCAGCCACGTCTGGTTCGTTTCCAACAGGCCACCACGCACTTAGTTTTTGCGTTTATTCAGTTTATACGTGATCTGTGAGATCTGTAATCTAATCAAAGGTTGGGCAATTATATTCTTGAATGATGTGGATTGTCGTGCATTTTTAGGATTAAGAAATTAATCTCTAGAATTGATGTCAGAAGCATAGCTTATGTAGATATTGTAAAATTATTAGTTTCCCAAATTAAGAGTATTTCAAAATCTAGATACAATATCGAAATGAAACAAATCCACACAAAAACTTCTACATCACAAATAAACCGGCAACGGTTCCAATACCAAAAGCAAGCAACAGAATCAACAAAACACAATCATAATCCGCCATTTTATACCGTACGAATGAATTCTCTGTCACAACATATTGAAAAATGTACAAGTCGATCAACATTACAGCGGAGGAGGACGAAACAACGACCCATCCACGACAAATTACCGTCGCAAAGACGATGGGATTTGCGTAAACCTCAAAATCTATCAAGCCGATGGCACTCGGGTCGCGAATAACCAATATTGTAAGGCCAACACCATATTGAGGGCGTTGGAGGTTATTTTAGCCTTGACTGCGGCTATTTACAGAAGCGTGTTTACTTGAGCTGTTACGCATTTAATGTGAACTTGATTTTACGGTCACGATATATTACGTGGCCTCTGTAACGCAGTTGAATAGGAATACGGCTGTGAAAAAAGAGAACGCGGGTTCTATCCCCACACCAAAATTATTAATTATGCGATCTACAAATATATTTTTAAATGGCGAGACAGCATTCCTTTCGCCTGATTTAAAGCGATATGACCGCTCATGGACAGTAGCAAAATCAAACAACACCATGAATTACAAAGCAATTCTTGACATTCCACTGCGCTTGCTATACTGGGACATAAGATGTTAAGTCTCAATATGTCCATTACTCTGGCTACAATGTTCGAAATACGACACTGCATTTATAGTGCTGTTTGGCGGGAGAAATGGACATGGCGGTGGTACCTACCCAGGCCGTCTCCCACATATGAAAAACCTACCAACAGTTAAAATTTGTTGTGGGTCTCGATGTTTTCAAAAGTAAAAGACTCTCGTACTTTTCGATATCCATGATTGAATCCTACAGTAGGGTCTGGACTATGAGTGTGACTGTTAAGTGTATTAATAAGAATATTCAACAACTATGCTAATAGTACAATATAATATGCCAGAACTCAAAAGAGCAAATCTTTCGAATTCAGTCCATTTTAAATCCCACTATGCTATCGTCTGAAAATAAATTTTAAATCCGCTTTTTCTCCCCATCTGGCGCAGCCTTAGATCCATATGAAAATCTGGGTGTCCCATTGAAAATTTATATCTATTCTTAGGCATTATGAAGGAAATCTTTATTCTACAATAATACAGATTACTGTCTAACATGTCCGCTGCAATTTATTAAAAGGTGGGATAAGAATTGTGGCTTTTATACTCGCTGAGGTAATATTTGATATTGAGTTCGTGTTGTAATGAATTATATTAAAATTTCATCGTTTAATTTATTTTATATGAGGCGAAATGAATTTGTTGCAGTGTAATACAAATGAAGTTGTATTTTGAAATACATAGTGAAAATGTTTTTGCAGCAAAATAAACGGTGTTGCTTTAGTTGTGAAATTAACTAGCGTCGTGAGAATTGGTACATTTAAGATTCTAATTTGTGTTAAATTTATATTGAAATAAATGTTATTTATAAGCTCTTTCTTTGATGTTCTAAAACCGTTTTTATTGAAGAATATTATCCTCTTTTATACCGGTGAACATAACCGGGGAATCCAGGTGTAAATTTCGTATTTTTCAAATGCAAACGTTTATTCATACATCCTTAATGTTGAGTCCTTTCGTCGTCTGCCATTTATCGTCACTATCTGGACGACAATTTTTATTTCTTCAAGCGCATTGCAGTAAAAAAGTGTGCGGTGGCCTGTTGATAAACAGACTAGACATATTCACGGTGGTCACGGGTTCAAATTCCAGGGCACAGCTCTGATTTTCCGGACTCAGTTGTATATTGATAGTCAATACCACGCACTATAACGGTGAATGAAAACATCGTGAGGAAACCTAAATACCATAGCGATTTCTATGGTATGTAAAGTCCACCAACCCGCACTAGGCCAGCATGGTGGACTATTATATGGCCTAACCACTCTCAATCATACTCTCGATTGTAGAGGAGGACCGTGCCCTGTAGTGGGACGTGTATGGGCTGATACAGATTGCCGTCACTTTCTTATAAATTATGGACCTTTAACGAAAAACCTGATTCCTACCACAAATGGGCCACGTGATGGTAAGTAGTCACCGACGCCCATGAAAACCTACACCACCATATACTTCTGACCTTCACTTTACTGACTAGGTATCGTCAGTGCGTTGCCTTTAGGGAAACGTAGGCTTTTTTATCGAACGTAATATCTAAGTGATATCGATCTGGAAACTTCTAGAATAGAAAGCTGAATCCATTAAAATGTTGCTCGAGGAATAAACTCTGTAAAAACAGACGATAGCGACAATAAAGATTTGGACCTAGTAACCAGAGTAACTACTGGACCCAAGCATTGCTTTGTAATTCATTGTGTTGCTACTATTAATGAGTGGTCGTATTGCTTGCCATCAGGCGAATGGCATGTCAATGCATCGTTGACATGTCATCCATTGCATTAAAAAAGATGTGACAATAACCTTTTTACTTCTGGAGATTAAAATTACTTCTTATGTACCTATCACCCTAATCGTGTCAATAGATATGCCTGCACATGACGTCACACGTTGGTGCCAATCACAATGCATTATACATCCGTATGGATTAAGGGCTTATTGTGCCAATATCATCAGTGTGCAGACATTATCAATTCCCTTTGACTGAAATTTAGCTGGGTTTTTTCAAACTAGGGATTCAGTCGCAGTTCGAATTTTGAATTAAATGTGAAAAGTTCTGATAACGCTGGTAGATTTTTTTTTCTACAGTTTAGTATAATCCAAATGTCGATGCGATGTATGTTTTAAAACACGGGTATTTTAACTACATCTGAAATAGTTGTAGCTTCATATACCTACTATCATATATTGTGTTAAAATGTAAAACAAGGTATGAAGACAGACCTACGTTTTTCCATTCCCCTATATCATAATAAAAATCGATATTTAGATAACCCATCTTTATAAAAATTTATTGACAGGCAATTGAAAATCAACTATTTATAGGTACTATATGGCCTTACCCCTCTCAATCTTACTCTCGATTGTAAAGACGACTGTGTCATGTTATAGAACGTATCTGGACCTAAGAATTAAAAAAAAAAAAACAACTTCATTTATTTATCTCGTGTTACATTTACTTTGAAACTCCTTCAGTTGCTTGCAATTTTGTCAAGAAGACGCGACCGTCCCTAGAATTGTTTACACTACAGTCAATTTCAATTCGGTACATTACGCTGAACAGCCTCACGCACGAACAACTCATTATTTTATAATCCAGCCAGCATATAATTATCTGATCAGTACAAATATATATGACACTGACGATTCGATCAATTACTAGTATATTGTTACTATTACTATGGTATATGGCATCTATTTAATCATGTGGGTAATGTTTTCCACAGTAATAAAAAAGATAATATTATAAAGGTATTAAAAAAGTCAAATAAAAAAGCAAAGGCAGGAGGTGTACTTGCTAATAAAGCCAGATGTGATCTGTTGTTATCATCACTATTTTAGCCATAGGAAATCTGTAGATAAACAGCAGCCTCTCATAGATTAATTCTATACGATTATCTTCTATCCGACCTGTATCCATCCAAACTATTGCCTTGGTAGTCCAATTCAAAAGCGATCGTTTCAAAATGGTACATACATACATTGATACAAATATAAACTCACAGCTTTATCCCAGAAGAAGTAGGCAGAGGCACCCACATTTCACCTTGTATGTTCCGCCACACGATATGATATGGGGCGAGCCTATCGCCATTCATAAATATATTCAACTGAAAATTTCAAACCAAATATCGCTTCTTGAAAATATAATCCTGGACCTCACAGTTCACAATCTGTACACCCACTACACCTGAACCTATAAAGAAACATTTATATATACGTATAGATGATCCTTATCCGTAGTGATCGTTGATTTACTCGGCCCATTAAGCGCGATTTAACTGTAAAAGGCCCGGCAGCTTTTAAACCGACTACGCGCGACGGATTGCAATCAATTGATCCAATAAAAATATTTGCGTCGGCAGTAATGTCCACTTTGTTCGAATTTCGCTCATTATTGACAGTTGTCTGTAGCATTTACATGTATTTTTTGTAGTAAATTGAAGTAGCTTTATTGGTCTACTGACAGTACGCGATGTGTATTGTTGCCATGAACGCATAGATATAACCAATAAGCTTATACCCAAATGGAGATTGCATTCCGTATAAAACACTGAAGTACAAAAATTTGACCTTGAATGAAGTCGCTGTTGTCTGCTATCCTTTTCTTTAAAGTGACAATGAATGAACATAACATCATGTTCATTCATTTGGGTATAAGCTTCTTGGATATAACTCACATTATGTTGCCAGTAACTGAAAGTTAAGTAAGATGGTGTTTATAATTATGTATCATAATATAATGTGGATATTAATTTTCAATAATTCGTTAATATTTTTTATTATTATTATTTTTCCCACCGAATAGCAGTGCAAATGCGCAGGGATATGCCAAGCATTGCATTGTAATTCATGGTGTTGCTTGGTTTTGCTGCAGTCCATGAGCGATTGCATCGCTTATCACCAGGCGAATGGCATGCTCGTCTCGCCATTATTTGCTATATAATATATAAATAAAATCTATCCGTAGGCTGTCTGTGAGAAATCGCCTAGGGCGGGCTATAAGTCCGTCCTTTGTTCTTTTTATTTTTATTTGTAATATCTTTTATGTTTTTTTGTTCTTGTCGTGTCCAGTAAAATATAAAATAAATTATTATACATAGGATTGAGGGTTCGCCTTCTATTCATTCAAAAGGGGTCCAAGGAGGGATGTTTAGAACATCAATCGGAGCCAAGGCCAACTCCACCAGCTCTTATTGCAATTTGTTAGCCAATAGATGAAGTTTTGGCGACAGCCCCATTGGAGAATGATGATCACTAAGATGGTGTAGGTAATCAAACGAAAGGTGGATGGCATACAGAAACTCATTAGCCCAAACAACTATGTCGAGTTTTCAACAAAAAAAGTGACTGAATCTAAATAATGTATGACATTTTATGGATTCAATAAATTTTTTATATCATTTTAACTAAACGTCCTTTTAAGAATACAAAAATAATTTTCATGATCATCTGTCGGCCCTCCTACGTTTGGCAGATAACTTCCAGTGTCCGAAGAGGATGATGGTGATATAATTAATAGTTGTAATAGGTATCTGGACTCCTTTTTTTGCTATGAAAGACGATACAAGCATGCCATTCGCCACCAGTGAACTCTATAATGACGTCATTTAGCATATGAGGTGGTGTAGGCCAGGTATTTTAAGTCAGAAATATCCAATTGCTTGGCCAAATATCTGATCGGCAAATATTGCCCAATAAAATCGAAATTATTGGACTTCATTTCTTTATTGCAATAATTGGCAAGACGAGCATGCCATTCGCCTGATGGCAAGCAAAATCAAACCTTACCAAGAACTACAAAGCAATGTTTGCATTCCACTGCGCTCGCCATCCATAGACATAAGATATTCACTCCCAATATGTCAATTAGTTACTCTGGCAATTGATTTTATTTCTGTTAATTTCAGGTCACTTCAGGAAGTGAAGTGCAGAAAAACTATTTCGTTACCGCCGACGTATATGTATAGTTAGAGTCCATAATATAAGGGGTGGGATTAAGTTTCACGACCTATAAACTCATGACAAACTACCAACCAACTTTCCGTAGTTAATTCGCGATAATATAATTATATTGAATAGTTTATGGTATACTTGGTGTATAACCATACATTAATTAACTCACGCCTTTTTCCCTGAAGGGTAGGCAGAGTTGCTACAAGAACACATGCATTTCGCCTTGTATGTTCCGTCTCACGATGTGATAGGGGGCAAGCCCTCTCGCCATATCGGGCACAAATTCTTGACTCCGGGCTGATAATGATTTGAAAAATCCACTATCTACCATAATTCTGGTCGTATCCTTACATTGTCGTTAGTAATACAGATTGATACATCAAAGTAACCTAGTAGAGGTTATCAGGCTTCACTTATTTTCGCAGCTTTAGAGGAAAACACTCGTAATGTACGAGTATATTGTAAGTAACAACAAAATAAGTAGGTATTGGAATTTTAGAAGAACAGCTGTAATGTACACTATAAGTAGATTATAACAAAATAAGTAGGCGTTGAAGACATAACTCAATAAAGAATGTTTAAAACTTCAACATTATGAAAATTAAATGAAAATTATTTATTAAATGTGTTAAGTCTACACTACTGTACTGTTATTTCATATTACTGTGTACAATAAAGAATTAAATAAATAAGTCAAATTAAAATGTTCAACATAATTTCAGTTATTTAGTGATCTATCACCCAGTTCGGAAAGTGATTTTCAGTAGAGAAGTACGAAAGAAAGTATATGTGAAGGTATCAGTCTAACTTATCATTGTCTGGCCATCGATGTTACTTTGATTTAAAATTAGAACATTTTCTTTGTTGTATTAGTGTGCGTATTGTCTAGTGTGTCACCTAAGTAAAACCAGTCTAGAAATCTTACGCCAATTTTATTTCACGATGTTTATTAAAAAGCATTGGCAAGAAACTAGAGTTTTGCTCTTTTCAAAACCAGTTTATAAGATGGTGATTATGATTACGAGTTATAATATAAATTCTAACTATAATTTATATCCCCTGGAGATAATGTTATCACTACATAGTATAAAACAAAGTCGCTTTCTCTGTCCCTATGTCCCTTTGTATGCTTAAATCTTTAAAACTACGCAACGGATTTTGATGCGGTTTTTTTTAATAGATAGAGGGATTCAATAGGAAGGTTTCTATGAATAATACGTATATACGAGTATTATTGTAAAGAAATCTTTATGCACCCGGGCGAAGCCGGGTCGGGCCGCTAGTTTATTATTATAAAGAAAGAAAAGAAAAGAAAGAAAGAACTATTTTATTCATGACAACACAGTATACAATACAATGCAGGACAGAACACATATTGGATTAAAGATTATTGAAGTTAAACAACAAATAACAAGTAATATAACACAACTAATTAGAAACTATATTAATAACGTGTGTCTGTATAGATCGCAGCCAATATTCCAGTGCTGTCATAAAAAGGTTAGAGTTCAGCATAATGCTGTGGAAGTATCCACAACGCTGATTTTCAACTCAAACCTCAGGTGACGCACAGTTGTAACTCGTAATTCAACGAAAAATATATCAAAACAATATCAAAACACAAAACATAATATTACAAATAATAACAAAACTAACGTACACGATTAATATTTTAAAAAACAAGAAAAAAAAAATAATCAAAACAATTCAATTCAAATTCATTTTATTTATTATTTACTCAAAATAGTTTAATAAGTAGAGGCAGAAAAAAAAAGAAATGCAAGTTGAGAACGTTTGCAAAAACAGGTAAGTCTAGAGTAGACCACATAGTTCGCTTAATACTCCTGACACCGGCTCCTAATAGCCAGTCTTCTGCAACTCGAGTAGATATTTCTTCACATGGCTTTTAAAACCAAACTTACATTGGAGTTTATGTAACGGTGGTGGTAAGGAGTTCCAGCACTTCGTGGCAGCGAAGCGAAAACTACCACGAAATGCAGCAGAGTGATGTCGCGGAGTACTCAGCAGGTATGTGGATACTCGAGTTTTATAGGCGTGGCGTTCATGAGCCCACACTAACTTTTCAAACAGGTAGTGTGGCTTCTGTGATTTGACTAAACCAAACATTAGGGCTGCAAGATGCAAATGTCTACGATGTTTCATATTTAATATGCTGTGTTGGTTTAGAAAAGGCGTGATATGACTTCTAGGTGGCACTTGGAAGCAGAAACGCGCACAGGCATTTTGCACTCTCTGTACGAGTCGTGACGTGTTGGATAAAATTCGTGGACCATAAACAGAATCTGCATAATTAAACTTCGAGAGAACAAGTGTATCCGTTAGAAGGATTCGAAGTTCGATACTTAAATAATTCCTTATTTTGTACAAAACCTTTAGGCGATAAAGGCAATTTCTGGCGCATTCCGATATATGTTGATGAAATCTTAGTTGTTCATCAAAAATGAGACCAAGATTTCGCGTTTCACAGACCCTCTGAATTCTTTCACCACCGATTACCAATGAAGGATTGAATACTACAGTGTTATCAATTTGATGCTTAGAGCCTAAAATCATATATTTTGTCTTTTTCGCATTCAAAAGTAACGAATTTGATATAGCCCAGGCCTGAACTCTTTCCAGGTCATCATTTATATTGTTGATTGCTGAACATGTATCCTTCGGATGAAAAGATAAATATAACTGGATGTCGTCAGCATACATATGAAATTTGCAATAACGAATGGTCTTAATTATATCTGCACTGTAAAGAATAAATAGTAATGGCCCAAGTATTGACCCTTGCGGTACTCCTCGAGTCACTTTACATATGTCCGAGCGCAGAGAGTCACCATTATGTTTTTTTATTTCTACAAGTTGTGTTCGATTAGTTAGGTATGAATTGAACCACCTTATTGTGTCGTGATGGAAGCCATAATAACTTAATTTGGAAAGAAGTAGACATATATTAATGGAATCAAATGCACGGGAGAAATCTAGTAACACCAGAATAGTAGCCATCCCTTTGTCCTGAGCTGCAATTATATTATCCGTTACATCTAGTAAAGCAGTATTTGTACCTCTTCCTTTACGGAAGCCTGATTGCATATCGGGTAAGATGTTATTTTTTTCTAGATATTCTGTTATTTGTGAGGAAACTACTTTTTCTAGAACTTTGGACAGACATGGTAATAAACTAATCGGTCGCAAATCTTTAATTTCTAGAGGACTAGATATTTTTATAATATTCACGTTATAAATTGATATTAATTACACACATGCTTCATAATAAAGGCGCTTAGGAAACGTACGCAAGCGCTTCGCCCACATTCACACAACTCTCGACGTTAAAAAGGACCTATTAACACGGCATAATGCATCATAAGTTTACGTCATTACCATATAAATCCTGGCATTCAGTTAGCCTACACTATGTCAGGAATATATTTTCTATATAATTGTACTGCAGATTAAAATAAAATTAATGCTTATGGATTTTATCACGTATTTTTTTAAATCCGGATGTTTTGATTACTTAACAACTTCAAAACTTTTACTTTAAAACAAGTTACAAAAAGAAAACTAAAAAAAAAAAACTAAAAAACACGCTTTATATAGAAAACCCAACTAAAAAATAGAAAATAAATTTTAAAAAATTTGAATTAAGAATATTGTATATAAGAAAAAAATATTTTTTATTGTAAAAAAAGCGTGGGGTGCATGTTTTCAATAGATATAATTATTTTATCGACAGATATACTTAGAAGGATTATTATTTTGATAATATCTTAAAAAGCACCCCACGCTTTTTTTACAATAAAAAGTATTTTTTTCTCATATACAATATTCTTAATTCAAATTTTTAAAAAAATATTTTCTATTTTTTAGTTGGGTTTTCTATATAAAGCGTGTTTTTTAGTTTTTTTAAACTATTATTTATTTTCTACTTTTTAGTAACATAACGCCATCTGTTGGTCAGTAGTAACATTTGACACTTGAAGAATACAATGTTAACGCCATCTAGCGATGAATAGTGCAAACATTCATTATTGACGTTATCACGCCATCTAGTGGTCAGTGGCAATGGTCATAAATTATAAAAATAATTAATCCTGGCGAATCTAATCAGGATAATCATATATTTTAATCGAATTATTGTATTGTCATCGGTCTTTGACAGGTGTGCAAAATTTGAATGAAATCTGTCCGTTTAAAGTGGGTCAAAATCGCGTCTTAAGGAGTCGGTTACAAACATACAAACAAACATACAAACTAACATACAAACAAACATACAAGTGAAGCTAATATAAAGCGTGTAATATAGAAAAACAATAATGGCATCTCTCTTAAACGTGTCATTGTGTCAGTTGAATAATTTTATATGTAGGTATTTCTACACATTTTCGTACGGTTTTTGTTTGTTTCGTGACTTTAAAATAAACAAAAAGATTATTAAGAACCTTTAATAAAAATAACAAGTATTTAAACACTAATTTCCGTTGTAGTATATCCAGTTGCCATATTAGTACTAAATTCGATATTAACGCCCTCATTAAAAACATACTCTTTTTTGCCAAGATATATCAGTCTAGACATCACAGAGTACATTCTATATACGCAGATAGAGTTAACAGTCAGATTATTGGAATGAGCGCCCTCTGTCGGTATACGACATTCGAATAGGACATAGGTCTTATCAATATTCAATTAATTTATATTATAATAATTTTCCCCAGTAATTTCCAAAGCCAGAATTTTTTACTGAGTAGGCTTTTGGAAATTACTTTAGGGAAACATGACTAGAGTTAAGCAAAGGTTTCTAAGTAAATTAAATAACAGTATAGCGGTTGTATTGTTTTTTATAATGATTCCTCTTGTGATTATAATTATATACAGATACTTTTGTTTCTCTCCATTCATATTTTTTCTTAACAACAATAATTGCGCGATGTTGAGAGAAGTGACATCTATTGCAAATGGAGGAACTATTTCATTTCAAAGAAAAAGGAATTTATGGACGGTTAAGCCACTGCTAGACATGAACATGACGACATTGTCAAGAGCGCACGACTACGAAGCAGCACTATAGCAGACACTATAGTGCTTTACTGTCAGCCGACAACAAGAACTATTGAAGTCAAAATCAAATCCTCGAGTAAATGATAAATACATATATACCCTAATATATATCACACCCAGCGTCTGTAATGTGCGCGACGTTTTCTTTAATGAGTATAAAGACCGACACGGGAGCCCGTCACGTGCCTTTTTATTGTTATTGGTTTACGTATTCATCTCTACCGCGTGGATCGATATATATGTGTCAATTGAGGTATTTTTTCATGTATTTCGGTGGATATACTAGCTTATTCCGCTTCTTCTTCTTATTCCGATAAAGTCCGCCAACCCGCTCTAGTTCAGCGTGACGGACTATATGGCCTAACCACTCTCAATTGCACTCTCGATTGTAGAAAAGGCCCGTGCCATATGTGCCCCTCAGGGGTCATTCAAAACAAAACAATTTACATATAGAAGTAAAATAATTTATACGAGAACAATAATGTTATGGTAGCATATTTTACTTTACATCGGTTTTCTAATAGTCAGTATTAATACAAAAACATAACAGTTTACTGCAAGCCTTAAATAATAACATATCCGCATTTGCGGTAAACAATAATCCGTCCACCGATAAATTTAATGAAGCTACAATTTCAATGCAATATCAGACATCGCAAACTATTTAGTTACAGAGTTTTAAGCGCTAGATTAGCCTGAAACCGCACATAGAAATCCTAGTGCAACTATCATTTCCAAAAAGCCATGAACACGTAACACTAAAATTATGTTATGCACATTCAGCGGCGCTAACTTTAAACTTGTCTACTATCTAAGTTTCCATCGCTACACAGCGTGTCCCGAAATGATCATACCAAATATTATCGGGCGGAGTAATGACGAAAATTTTGAAATTGGAATGATGCTTTCTTTTGTGCATGCAGCTGATTTTTTAAAATAAAAGGTACGTAGGGGGTAAACTTCAAAATTTAAATTACACCTATTATTTTGTAAATAAAGTATTAGTACTGACGTGTCATAAGAGCTATTTAATTGCCTACGTGACTAATAAATTTCATTTCATTTTAAACCTTTGAAAAATAATAATATTTTTCGTGAATATGATATTAATTAACACCATGATAGAGCCTTGCTGTAAATCATTAAAGGTACGGTACAAATCGATCAGCTTGATCGGAAAGGTACCACTGTTGCATAGAAAACGAACCTGGAATATCTGTGTTCTTGTAGATATTTCGTCTGTTAATGAAATTTTCAAAGACCTCTAAAGTTGCTTATAACATTTACCCTTAAAGCGACCGTCATGCTCACTAATGGAAAATTCTTCATAGTATTACATGCAAATATGTCGCGTCTCGGACTCACCATGTTCATATCCAGTAACGTTTTAACCAGACCGGCGAAACAATGTCTACTGGCGATAGATTCTCTATTTGCATTTCACTTCGCAATCTGATGCCATTCGATATTCTATCTGGACGGCATTTGCACTTACCACCAGGTGCAATGTAAGAAGTATACGATTTAATTTTTTTTTAGAAATACAATGATATATTTTATTAATTATCTGAATTTTTGTAGGATATTTTAATAACAAGATACTTAAATAATGAATTAAATTGTTTTCTAATGTTATGAGAAACCGCTTGAATTAAGTATTGTAAAACCTCTCACAGATGATAATGAATCAAATGTCTTTAAAAATTGGGTTAGTTTAGTCAATTCGTCATAGCACTAAAAATATACCATTAAAACAACACCCTGTACATCCATACGTATGTTTATCCGCAAACTTGTTTCCGATATTCAATCCGTTGCTATTTAATACAAAGTTGAGTTGCTAAGTCTTGGCGTCTCGGAGCGTTACATGGTATCGAGTGAAGTTCAAAGATTCTGTAGTGACACCTTTGAGCTGCAAACTTTGTCTACGAGCGGAAAGCCAGATTATCCCCCGGAATACGCATCAGTTGACGTTTTCACGTGTATTCCGCTTGATAAAAATTTTGTACGTACGGAATAAAATTTGCGAGGATTTATTGGGCGTTGCGTTATAATAAGGTATTTCTTTTTCTAGAATATTGTGTGTGTAATTCATGCATTGAATATCAGATTAATCAAAAGTTGCATTACGTATATAATTTATATTACAATGATGTCTTGGGTTATATACCTGAGAATGGGCATCCAGTTTATCCAAATCATTCAATATGAACAACATAAGTAGCAATATATGCTTAACTTCAAGCAAACTACTGGTTATAAGCTCATATAATGCCAAATTTACATGCACTAAAATATAAAATTCCTAGGTCTAATTTGCGTAGGTAATTGCTGTCAAAAATACTTTAAATATAAATATACGTCTATGTTCGGCAATATTCTCGCCCGTGTGTTCCAAGGCGACGGTATGAGTAAACATACGAATATTCTCGTCCTCTCCGGCTGAACTATTTTTGTGTTGAGTATTTGTGGAATGTCTTATATTTATTTTGGCAAGTAGATAAACACTTAAACGGGCTAATCGACATCCAGTTTTTGCTGAAATAAACGATCAAAATTCTCTGAAGGTTTTTATTAGTTCATCAGTTGATTTTCTTTTTTATGATTTTTTTTGTCTCTTTGAGGTCCTAACACGTCTCTCGGCGCGGGGATCGAACCTGCGACCTCACGTTTCACAGCCGGCGTCTTACCAACTGCGCCACGGAGGCTGTCTAGTAGCTTTTTTAGTTTCTATATATTTTTTTTAGTTGCATAAGTAAAAAAAAAACATAAAAATATACCAACTTTCGTTCAATAACTTTTGGAATAATTGTATTCGCACTAAAATCAAGTTCAGATGGCATTAAAATTTTGCTATAGCAATGTTGCAAGCGTTTCATTCATGCAGAAATTCACGTGTTATTAGCGTTCAGTGTTGCCAACTGTTCAAGTTTGACAGATTGGCAGCTTCATTAACATGTCATGTTATATAATTTCAATTAAGGCATGTGTAATTTAATTCGAAATTTTGGGGATGATAAGTTGCAGAATGGTTGAATGTTGATGAGGGTTACTTTTATAACTAATATTGTATATCATTATCTATTCAATGTCTCAATTCATAGATCTAATATTCATTAAAGTATAAATAATTCGATAATTTACAAACCTTTGCTTTTAACAGTCTTTCATGTGATTTTCAGGAAAATAATAGAGATTTCAAAAAAATCAAATTCTGGTATTCTTCTATCTTCTATTTTCAAAGACCATGAACAATATATACCTAACATTTTATAGAATTTATAGTCACTTAGTAGTCAATTGCAACTATAAAAAAAAATCTTTAATTCTACAAAAATATAGTATGGTTCAGTTCAGTGCAATGCTTGTTTTTTGGCTTTTGTGGTGTTGCCATACCCCAATTCTGCCAAATATAATATGGTATTATTAAGTTTATAAATACAAAAATAAGCATTCGTATTAAAAATGCCGTTCACATACATAACCTTTCATTTTTCGGCATCATACATTCACGTTCATTTTTCACTCGCGTCGACTTTAGCCCAAGTAAATTCTAGACGCAAATATTCCGACTGAAGCGAAGATGTTAATTTGATTTCACCTTGAGTCAAGTAAATTCAGGTCACTTCCTTAACCTGTAAATAGAATCTGAAATTCAATTTTAAAATGTCTTGTTTTAACACTATTTAATTGGACTTTTGCGAGCAGTTTGTGGATTCGCCCGTTGGTTTAATCTGAATTGGTGCACTGAAATTGATTTTGCATTTAGTGGAGATGGTTATAATGGTCTATAGTCAATTTGCAGCATGTAGTATTTATCTATCTAGCGGGTACTTAACATACATACATAGCCTCACGTCTTTTTCTCAGATACATATTTTTTTGTTTGGGTGGTAAATGTTTTGCTAAAATAATTATTTAAACCCTTGAATACCAAAACATTTTTAAAAACAAAAGGGTTTAATATATAATAATAAAAAACCTATGTATTTCCCAATACGACGAGAGAAAAAAAAATGACATTTTTTGCAACACTTTTAGTTGCATTTCGTCTGAAGTCAATAAAACTACCACCCAGCTTTGTTTTCAGTAGCAGTCTTGATATACCCTGTATAAAAACAGCAGCTTATCCAGTGCAATATGAAACAGCTGTAGGTTTCATTTGTTTTACTTAAGATTTGTAACACCGCCATCTGAAAATTTTTGGTATACGATAAAAAGGGTGCAGCATGAAAAATTTTCAATTTCCAATAATAAGACAATATACACGGTAACTCCGGGTTCCGGATATAAAAACCCGTGTACCCACTCCACGGCCGGGGATCGTATTTGTCACGTAAAACCAATATTTCCGCTGGGACCTTCAAAATAAGGCTACTAAATTTTTTCACCAAAGGGAAAGATAAGGGTTTTTCTTGCAGAGTGTAAATAACGTTTCCCATAGATCTACATAGGTGACGTAGACTCTTTCAAATGTATGGAAAGTGTGTCAATTTTGGCTATCTACTATAGTATTAATAGTGAATGAGTAATGAAAAATGGATTGGGACAAATAGGACGAGAAAACCGGAGGCAGTTATAAAAAGGAAAGAAAGATAACCATGTTAATATATAATTATAAAATTAAACACACTATATTATAATAAAAAATACAATATACTACAAATATAATAAAAACAATACTAAAAAACATAATGTTAAGTGAGTAAAGCGAAAAACTTACTGCTGTGACATATATTCGTAATACGTCCTGACTAGAATGTATTATATTGTTATTCCATATTATTATGTAATCACAAGCCCGATATAAAAAAAAAACATATAAAAACATAATTTATTCCACACTCACATAATTATAATTCTTCATTAAAATTCCATTCACACTTCTTTGATAAATACAAAGATTCCAAAATCACCTGTCTTAATCTTTAAGATCCATTAAATCGTAATCGTAATATCAAAATCAAAATTAACGCAAAAGTGTTATCTAGCAGTTGACGGGAGAAAGTTTCGGCACGGTAGGTATCCAATTTGAATTTCATGAATGTTAAGTGGCAAAATTGTACTGTCTTTTACATACGGAACATCGTCTAAACTCGAGGAGCTTGTCCATTAAAATTATATTAAGAAGGTATTTCAGATATTTACTTTGGAATAAAACATTTTTGAACCGTAATCTTTTGGTATGGATATCTTGTTTTAGTTGTCGCGTAGATTTTAACAGTTTTTTTTTTTAGTTTCACTTTAAGCTTCATAGATTATGTTTTTGCAATATAATAAGGATAAAACCACCACTATCAAGTGATTATCTTTCGTTGGTCGAGACAGTTATTTCGGCCTGACAGAACGGCATAAACTTGAATTTTCGGTCAAATAGTGCCCTTATTGAAAAGTACGACATAATTTTGTACAATTTTGTAAATCTTTAAGGGACGCTCATATTCCTTAGGAGATGTTTCATAATTAAGTCTCATACTCGTAATGAAGATTTATTTATAAAAGAAAAAAGTAAAAAGCTTCCCATATAGAATAGTTTGCCGGATTGTTTATCGCGCCGCGTACAGCGGCTTGTTCGCGCGTTAGTTTACGAAGCCCGGTTTTAGTTTTGCGTCTGCGTTAGCAAACATGGTGCCGTCAATACGTTTTTTGGCAAGCTCTAGAATTGAATGGGTAAAAGCTATGGTTGTAGTGAAACCACTGGACGCCACCGTAGCTTTTCTATCTAGTCTGCATTTTGAAATTTATCATGAAAGAGGAAACGAAGATGAAATACTTTTACTGTTGGAAGGTCTCATATGTGAGAGGCCATCGGGGTAGGTACGAGGTAAGTCTATTTTTTCGACCAAACAGCAGTGTAAATGCACGGTTGTGTTTAAGTTTAAAGGACATAGTAGCCAGAGTAACTACTGGACATATTGGGACTTAACATCTTATTTCTCAGGATGGCGAGCGCAGTGGAGTACCAAGCATTGCTTTGTAATTCAAGGTGTTATTTGGTTTTCTCCATGAGCAATCATATCACTTACCATCACACGAACGGCATGCTCGTCTTGCCATTCATTGCAATAAAAATAATAATAAGAAAAGCAATACTAAGTTGATTCACCCAGCGCGGTCACATAAATTAAATACCATGAGTATTTTACGTGAATCAGAGACTGTAAGTCCTACAACATGAAACAAATATACTTTTTTATCATTATTAATATTGAGCTCTTTACTGGTTTCTAAGCATCAAATAATTTCTTACCCGATTTACTGCATCAGGAATATTAAATTACATGAACAGGTTAATGTAATTACTTTTATTTAATTGCTGATCTCATCTGAGACGTCATTCCTGAAGGTTATTTGAGTTCACCATTTTAAGGATACGTGTATAATAACATTAAGTTCCAATACCTTTTAAAACCTAATGGAAAACTTCTTAAACTTGCAGTAAAAAATCACAGGTAAACAATATAAATTATTAGCAGTGATAGCGGCCATAACAAAGAAAAATCATCTACATGCAAAAGAAAAATGCGGCTAAACAGTGTCGCATAAACTGAAACTCCCTAGCAACGGCTTCCAGCGGCGTGACGTATTACCCCATTATGGACCTAATCTCCAGGACTTTCACACATACGTTATCAAGCTTAGTGGAAATTTAATACTATAGTCTTCAAACATAAACAGCGGGGAGCACGCTTAATAAATTGCCGAACTGAACGGCTTAGCGATAATGGCTTCGAATTTTAAAATGGCCGCCACCGAAGTTCGCTTAACGTTATGGACGTATTGACAAGCGCTTTGTGTTCGAATTTTAAATAACAGATTTCAGCCAATGAGAATGTATGGTTCAGTTTCCTTGGGTTATAAAGTGATGTTTATACAGTGGCTCGGGTTGGCGTCTTCGTCGTATTTTTCATTGATGCCTTCGGGAATTGGGACTTTTTGCGAAATGAAAGTAAGTTGGGTACTAATTCACAATAATATATGTGAGCTTGGTGGATAAAATATGTTATACGCAAAATAGTTGGAAGTAACGTAACATAGTATTTATGCCTACAATAATTATGGTTTGACTTTTCCAAATTGAAAACTTGATTTTAAATAAAACACAAGGAAACTCTTTCAGCTCTAACAATACAAACGTAAGAACAATGATTTCTCCCTATATTGTAATAAAATGATTACCAATCAATCAATATTAAAAGTCATAATCGTCCGCCAGCAACACCTACCATAACATCCGACTGATGGTAAGTGATACGATCGCTTATGGAAAGTAAAACTAAACAACACCATAAAATACAAAGCAATGCTTTGCTATCACTAACTAATTAGATAGTCCAGTAAGATAACTCAGCATACGAAATAAAGAAATAATAATAAACAATTTTGTAAAATTAAGCATTAATATTTCATTTAGCGCCAATAACGCGTCGACTGACAAGCTTTTAAAGAAGCATTTAGGTATCACTTGTGAACAAAGATAATAAGCCTTCGTGCTTGTAACGAACAATCTAATTTAACCATTTGGTAATACGAAAATAAAAAATTTAACCGATTTATTTGTCACAGACACATAGAAAAAAATTACGTAGACGTGAAATTAAATTATAATTAACTACTTACTATAAAACAAAAAAAAAAATTGTTTATTTGATCAATCATTCGAAATGATATGTATAGACGTCCGGATCTTAAATTTTCTATCGGCCGTTCTCTATATCCTATCTATCTTTAACAAGAGGTTAAAATAGTTACCAGTGCTATTTCGATATAATTCTACACTTCAATAAACAAAGATAGACATACATATTTATCTTACCTAGCTATCTATAAACATATGCACCATATCTATATCTCTGTATCTTTGGTAACTGAAACTTAAAATGCATCGAAATATGTAATGAAATCTCTAGTTAAAGATAGATAGATTACAGAGAACGGCTGTAAGTCAGTTTCTTTCAAAAGATAGATATAATGGCAAAAGCAGAAAATCATTATAAAACATTCAAACACGGGTCAAAGTTACGCATGCATATGCATGATTGGTCCTCCAAAAAGGTGATCGAAGCATTATTTATTTAGAAAACCCCTCCATTGAATACCCGTTGAAAGGACTTGGCGTACGCAAAACGGAATGTGAAAAGGTTATATTAATGACATGAATCTGGATAGCATGTTAGGAGTTTTAAGAAAATCCCCACAAAAGCCTCTTTGTGTATGTTTTCATTTAATCTATCCACTTCGTAGAGTTTTATACGTGGGGATGTAAAGATTGAAATGTTTACAAATAGGGTCGTAGAATTATTATTATTTTAAATTATAGAATTAGATTACCAATATCTTTCATAAAAGTTATCAATAATATTATATTTAAGTTTAAATTTAGATACATACATGCATATATATATATATATATATATATATATATTTCTAGAAGGGGTAGGCAAAGGTGCAACCAGGACACTCACGTTTCACCTTGTATTTTCCGTCCCAAAATATGATAGGGGCGAGCCTTTCGCCATATTGGGCACAAATTTCTGATTCCAGGCTGATAATGAGTAGAAAAATCTAACTCTCTCTTTGCCCGACCCGAGATTTGAACTCGAGACCACAGCTTTGCAATCATACCGCAGTACAACTGCGCCACCGAGGCAGTTTACAGTTTAGTATATCCCTATTGATCACTAAAAAGTACTAAAAAATGCAATTAAAAAAATTATGCCTTAGTGCGATAAGACCGCTATTTGTAATTTGTGGTTTCATTGTCTCTATATGCTATTATATTTATTATGTACAATACATAATAAAAATAAATAATTAAATCTGGCTGTCATTGTAATGAGCTTGCTGCTAGGTCACACGCGCTTTTACCAATAAACGTGCTGTACTAATTGTTACGTAACTTTTTTTTTTTTTATTGCTATGAATGGCGAGACGAGCATCCCGTTCGCCTGATGGTAAGCGATACGACCGCTCATGAACAGTAGTAAAACCAAACAACACCTTGAATTACAAAGCAATGCTTGGCATTCCACTGCGCTCGCCATCCTAAGACACAAGATGTTAAGTCTCAATATGTCCAGTAGTTACTCTGGCTACAATGCCCTTCAACCCGA
Source organism: Hyles lineata (assembly GCA_030180105.1). Classification (NCBI taxonomy): domain Eukaryota; kingdom Metazoa; phylum Arthropoda; class Insecta; order Lepidoptera; family Sphingidae; genus Hyles; species Hyles lineata. The sequence continues at coordinate 14,578,809 of JARJEE010000008.1, read as the reverse complement.
AACACAACAGTGCGTTTACACTGCTGTTTGACGGGAGAAATAGACACTGCGGTGGTACCCACCCAGATGGCCTCTCACATATGAGAGACCTACCACCAGTAACTATCGGTGTCTATTCATCTACATCAAACATAGGTATCCTGCGTTTTTTACTCTTTTTTCGAACCATTTTAAATATTTATGCGCATGTAGGTAACTACAATAAACATCGCGCCATTTTTTGTGCCAATCAGTTAGTGTATGACGTGTCTATTTTTAACCGACTTCAAAAAAGGAGGAGGTTCTCAATTCAACTGTATCAAGTTTTTTTTTTTTTAACGTCATTGTAAAACTCAGGGTCGTTCAACTTCAAATTACAGAGACATTTCCATTTCATAACAACTAGTCTCTAAACTTTCAACTGTGTCAATGTTAATTGACTTTGTGCTTGTTACGAAACCCAAGGCCGCACGAGGCCACGTCAATACAACAAAGAAAACCTGAAAAAAAAAAAGAATAAAAAAATAAAAGCAAGTCACCGAATTCCATTTTACTACAGTTTTATCTTTTACGCTTCGACAGAAACAACTATAAAACAATTATGAAGAAAATATAAACGTTTTACGAACTTCGACTGACGGTGATAAATCATAAAGTACTGGCAACCTTAAGTAAATAAGAGTTTACGATTGGTAGGTAATCACACATAAACACTAGAGAAAGTACAGTAAATATATCCCTCTGCGTATATATCGGAATTGAGGTACCAAGATGTAAGGTCTAAATGGAATACTGGAAGAGTTTAAACAGTAGATTGATTGAAGCTTGTAACGGAAAGAAGCACAGTGTTTGGTACGATATATTATACTTTGAAAATTAGACTAGCATGTTTAGAAAATATTTCAAATTTATTTTTTATAATATTATGTTAAACGCCTAAGACTAGACTGCCCTTTCTTTGTCCAATTTAAATATCCATCCCGTGGTTGTCTGTAAGAAATTACCTAGTGTGATAAGGCCACCATTTGTACTATTACGAGTATTATTATTGTGTGATTGTTGTTTCTCTATGTAGTGCAAACAAGAATAAGTAATATAGAAATAAATAAACGGAAGACTAATAAACACAGTCATTAAAATTCATACTTTGGGATAGATCTATTTTTTCTTTCTCTTTCCCTGCAGCCAGAGGAACTCCACTCCTGAACATAGGCCTCCCCCATAGATCGTCACATAGACCTGTTTTAATCTGTCGCTATGTGACAAGAATTAACAAGCCCCACTAGATATTACTTTGGAGTATGGATTAGAGAAAGAATTGATGGGCTCGACCGGGTGAATAAAACCAACGTGAAGCGACAGCTTAGCTGTCATGTTTCATCCGATTAATAGGATTGCAGGAAATCTAGTACCTTTTTCTTTGTTTTTATTTCGAGTGATGTGAGTGCAAAGCTCCTTTATTTCGAGTGATCATAAACATCACGACTTAAGTGAAAAACACACCGTAAGGTGACTTTGCTCGGGAGCCTTCGGGGTTCCAAAGGAACTTCTTCCCACGTACAATCAGGCTGTGGAATGAGCTTCCTGCAAAGGTTTTTCCAAAGGAGTATCGCATGAGGCTCTTCAAAAGGGGACAACCCTCCACCAGCCCATGGCCTAACCAATCTAACGATTATATAGGCCCAATCGCGGGAGACGCACGCGGAACCTGCTATCTGCTAGGCAGTGTGCACTCTGCCGCGTGCGCAACCTAGCTCCCTACAAATTGTTTATACTCTTCGTCCTTGTCCCTATATTGCTAGTTCTCCTCTTTCTGGGGCATGCACGTCACGCAATGTTGGCACCGTCCGGTGCCTGGCCGTTCTGGGCATCATTACGTGACCGAAACCACGCGAACCTCACCTCTTCAAAAGAGGAGTAAAAAGGTTCTTAGATGGTGGGCAACAACACCTCTGGTGTTGCAAAAGTCTATAGGCTATGGTAATTACTCACCATCAGGCGGGCCGTACGCTTGGTTGCGTCTTAAGTGGCATAAAAAAACTTATGCAATAAAAAAACAATATTTCCCATATCACTTCCATTGCTCCTAAACTCTTCAGCTACTTACCACGCAGCATCCGTCACGTGTCTCGGTCATATCCGCAGGGAGCGGAGCGCGACGAGACATGACATTCTTAAATTTTCATACTCAATGTTACGTAGGCGTGGCGCGCACGATATTCTTGATTAAAATCTAAGTGTGGGAGTAACTTACTGCCTTTTGCATTAGTGATATATGCGTGCTCCAGGTTTGGATATTTACAATTCTGTACAAGACGATAAATGATTCTCTCTCTCTCGCTCTTGCTCTCTGTCTCATTCTCTTTCTCTGTCTATCTTCAGGCACAGGAAGCCCACTGCTGAACATAAACCTCCCCCAGGGATCTCTAAATCAGTCTGTTGGAATAACTACATGGATTGCATAGAAGCAAGTAAATCATGCTACATAATGTAAAAATCTTCTGAATGTATCAGTATCAGATACATCCCACTGTAGAGCACGGACCTCTTCTATAATAGAGAGTACGATTGAAAGTGGTTAGGCCATAAAGTCCACCACGCTAGCCTAGTCCGGGTTGGCGGACTTCAATTACGATAGAAATTCGTACAAATCGCTATGGTATGTATGTTCCCTCACGATGTTTTCTGTCACCGTTATATCGTAAAAATATTAAATAAAACGCGAAAAAAAAAAAAACCATTTCTGCTTATACACTGTTATTTGACTCAGGAATATATTTCAGAACTCAAACAAGTAAACTCCTAAAAATGATATAAAAAATTTCCTCACACTTGACCACGCAGCTTTCCGTTCCAAATATTTACCTCCGAACGTAAAAAGCCGTTCCACAAGAGAATCCGAACGGCTAATACACTATTTGATACAGGTAACAATTTGCTTTGACGTTTTAATGGGCCACAAAGCGGCGATAAATTATTCCGGAGGCCGTTCACCCCCTAAACCTTGAGTGTTTCGCGAAAAGCAACAATTTTCATTGTAATCAGAGGAAAAAGTGCGCCATTGACCGTGTATAATGGGTTAATGATTTCAGTGCCACGTTTGGTAAAGTACGTTATTAATTTGTTGTTGGTTTTTCTATATTTTTGCAGTATTTGTGATGGTGGGCCGTTGGTAAAAACCGACATTAGGGTAGGTCTCTAATATGTGAGAAGACGCTTGGGGCGATACCATCGCAACGTCGGTTTCTCCCGCCAAACAGCACTGTAAATGCACTGTTATGTTCCGGATTGAAGGACATTGTAGCTAGAGTAATTACTGAATGACTGGCGAGCGCATTGGAAAGCCAAACATAGCTTTGTAATTCATGGTGCTGTTTGGTTTTGCTACTGTTCATGAGCGGTCGTATCGCTTGCCGTCAGACGAATGGCATGATCGTCTCTTCATTTATTGTTGCAAAAAAATCGAAAACCATGGCGGTCGCGAGTATGGATTCGAGAGAGTTAACTCTTCTCTTCCTCTTCGAATAATTATTTTGTATATGTTCAGTCAACAACCACGCAATTTTATGCTAAAGAGCACATCGTCACAAATGTAGTATACGGTAGAGATGGTTACAATAATTTGTATAGTTTATTGTTGTATCGTATCACGTCTGCAGAACAGGGGACATGACATACGATTGAGAGGAGTAAGGCCATAATATCCACCACGCTAACTAAGTACAGGTTGGTGGACTTCACATATCATGGAACTTCAAAATGCTAATGGTAATTAAGTTTCCCCACGAAGTTTTCCTTCATCAGTACACTGCATAGAGATTGACTACCAATACACACATGACTTTGCCAAGCTAGAGGTGTGCCCGAGGATTTGAACCCGCAACCACCATGGATATGTTGGCAGCCGTGTCTAGTATATTACGATAGGCACCAACGCGCAATAAGTCAGTAATTGTAGTTTGGCTAGTATTTTTTTTCTATATTCATTCTATCTATAACAGCGTGTCATTTTTATATACCTAGGTGTTATATTAATTATTATTTAAAAATAACATATTTTACATGGATAAATTATAATATGGTAAAAATATAGCTAGGAACAGTTGCCTTTGTGTCATAATTGTCGTGAGTAGGTAGAGTACACACAAAAGTATTTCTAATTTCACTAACAAATTATTTTCGTTCACTCGAACATAATTAATATTTCCTAATTAATCATAAATACGAAAAACTCAATTTATACGGCTTAGAAAATAAATGAAAATGTCGAAAAAATACTTAAGTGTTGTAATCATTAAAATAAATTAACTTAAGAATTATTAATACCTAGCATTTACAGTCAGTTGGGGAGAGGGCAGTCAATTAAGAAAAGATCAAAGTTAAAATTGGTCAACGAAATAAGTACTGACCGATCGTATTTATATGGACATTTTGTCTGTTGGTTTATTTTTGTTTTGTATTCATTGAATTTTTTAAAATATTTTTTAAAAGTAGCTTTATACCCGTGGTAGCGAATTTTCATTAGATCATTTTGGTATACCAAAGTGATGTTTTTGAATTTGTTTGTATTTTCTATTATAGCTATGAATGGAGAGACGAGCAAACATCTGATAGCGAGTGATACGACCGCTCATGGATATGAGCAAAACCAAACAACACCATGACAAAGCAATGCCCAGGCATCTTGAGACATTAGGTGTTAAGTCTCAATATGTCCAGTAGTTACTCTGGCTACAATTTCCTTTAAATCGGAACACAGTATTGCATTTACACTGCTGTTTGGCGGATGAAATAGACATTTAGGTGCTCCCTAATCAGGGGTGACCTTATGTTGTACGATATACATTTATATTTTTTAGAGCAAAAATAGAAAATATGAACATCCATGAAACCTGAAGAATGTACTTGTTGTTAGATTTAAAAAATGGAATACAAGGGGAAGAAGAAGAGTTGAAGAATATTTTACTGTATTGTAACTTTGTAACCAGATTAATAAATCACTAACTGCGTAGAATTTAATTATATTTCCAAAAAATAGTGATAATGATTCATGCCCAAACATATAACTTACAATGTATAGAATATGTTACTCAATGCGTACTACATAGTAATATTAATCCAGTTACGATAAATAAAATGTAGTCAAAGGCATCGCCGGGTGCCCCCACGGTACCCTCATTAATATTCATGAAACACAAATTGGAAAACTGTACGGAATGACCGAGCTTCCACGGGATTAGTTATCAGAATTCCTTAATTTCGCCCTGTGATTAGATTTTACTAAGTTAACAATCTCATTAATTAACAGCAGTACACGCTGTCGCGTTGATTTGATGACACTCCTAAACGGCGTCTCATTAAGATTGTTATAATTACTATGGAATTTTGTGTTGTACACCGTTTTCTGAGAATTTTGCTTAACCGTATAAAATATGGAATATTAATATTTCGCATGAAAGCAGAAAAAAATGTTTTTAATATTTTTCCCATTTGTGGTAAATTCATGAAAAAAGAAATTTCATATTTTGTGTAAAATTCAACACATATTTGTATTAAAGTGAAATCGGTAATTAAGGAGTATGCACTATTAATGGTTTTTTCTCGGTATGGAGGAATTTCACGAGAAAAGGAGATTTTATTCCAACATACGTGGATATTATAAATTGATTTCGCAGACGAAAAAGGCCAGCAAAAATAAAAATGTAAAAATATTACTTTAAAATATAGGGAATAAAGACTACCAGTCTTATTCATAGACAGTATAAATACCTAGTGCGTCTGCGTGCAAGTGCGTGGTGGCCTGTTGGTAAACGGACCAGACGCGGCTGCCAAAATGTTCACGGTGGTCGCGGGTTCAAATCCCAGGGCACACCTCTGACTTTTCGGAGTCATGTGTGTATTGATAGTCAATCACCATGCACTAAAACGGTGAAGGAAAACATCGTGAGGAAACCTGCATACCATAGCGGTTCATAAGAATTTCTATGGTATGTAAGTCCGCCAACCCGCACTAGGCCAGTGTGGTGGACTATATGGCTTAACCACTCTAGATCGTACTCTGGATTGTAGAGTAGGCCCGTGCCCTGCAGTGGGACGTATATGGGCTGATACAGATGTATTATACGCTAACGGCAGTGTTAATGCACTGCTATGTTCCGGTTTGAACTGGATATATTGAGACTTAACATCATATGTATCAGGATGACGAGCGCAGTGGGATGCCAATAATTCCTTTGTATTTCATAGTGTTGTTGGCATGCTCATTTCGCCATTCATTGAAATAAAAAAGAAAGCTATTATTAAACTGACAATATAACTAAATATGAATATACAATTCCAGATAATTTTCAATGTACCAAATCGAAAAACTTACGCAATATGTATTATTTTATATTAATTTCCGATTCATAGCTCAACATGTTGTAGATCTATAAAGAACAATAAAAATTGTTTATACCAAAATAAGTTTAAAAAAACTCAAAAACATATTTTGAATCGCTGATTTACTTTCGCATAATTACCCCAATAACACAAACAATTACCCCATGTACCCCAACTTCTGAATACATTACGTAATCAACATCGCCTACAATTTCCCGCACTTCCGCACGTTTTGTGTACGAATTTGCGTTTTTATTTCTATCTATTTACATTCCTTCCACTGTTAAATGTTTTGTAAGGTTTGCGTACTTCATAAATCACTCAGAACAAAAGAAAGCGGGCTGGCCAACGAATGAAATAGAATGCAAAGGGAGAATTTATCTTTTATTTTTTCATTTTTTTTTCTTTTCTCCGTGGGCCGGAATTGGCGCTATCGCTCCTTTATCATGAAGTCAACTTTTATTTTTTGCTCTCTAGTTCTTTATTAGTTTATTGTAGTTTTGACGTTCGGATTAATGGGAGAGGTGCTGGTAGTTTTACCTACTACGATTACAATTCTGAGGCCTCGGGTTCGAATCCCGAATCCGGCAAATTGATATTGGATTTTCTTATTCAGTATTGCCTAAAGACAATAATTCGTGCCCGATTTGGCAACAGGTTATAAGAATTTCTATGGTATGTAAGTCCGCCAACCCGCACTAGGCCAGCGTGGTAGACTATATGGCCTAACCACTCTCAATCATACTCTCGATTGTAAAGTAGGCCCGTGCCCTGCAGTGGAACGTATATGGGCCGATACAGATACAGATACTTTATTGTACACCAAAACGAAAGACGCTTACAAAACACTTAAAAACTAAAGGCATAGTTCCAATAGGCAGCCTTATCACTAACTGCGATCTCTTTCAGGCAAACTTTTGATGGACTGGTTTGTTGTTATATTTAATTATGGGACTGACTGTATTAACTCTTATAATTAATTAATAAACTCCTGTTCAATCAGTGAACAGTAAATCCGTAATACCAACGCCTACTCCGGAGGCTGAAATCAGAACCTGGGTGCGTCGAAGCATACTAAACCGTTCCGTTTGTACATTTGATAATGGTAGCAAGCGTTAAGCTGTGTCAGGAATACCATAGGCTTGGAGATTCAGACACGTAATTCGGAAGTATACTTTAAATGTATTATATATACCAAACAACGTAGTGTCCAGCAGAATTATTTAAGTATTTTGTTAGTGAAACACTTGGCTTTGTTAATGTTATTTTTATTTTATTTGGGTGGCAGCTATCAATATCAAACAAATATAATATATATGACAATTTGCATACAAAAGATAGCCAATTACGAGCTACCGCAGATAGGTTTTAAAAGTCATACAATCTTATTTTTTTTTCTATCTTAAAAGAACAAAGTTAGTCGTTTGCTTCATATGCAATGAAAGAATTAACTTCACATTCCAATGGAGTATTGTTAAAATTTGCCTACAAATATTCCTTTATTGTTTATTTTTATAGAATTATAATTTCAATTTAAGAAAAAATACTCAATAATATTTTATTTATATTTTTTTAATAAAGCAGCTTGCACAATATCTTCGCCGAATAATGTGAACAATCGAACAATATTGGTATAAAATTCTTTAAAATGGCTGTAAAAGAATCGGGTCAAAGGGTTTTAGAGGACTTTATACTAGGAACGTGTTCGCAATGCTCTGTTACACAAGTGTTCAAGTGAGACGACAAATTTCAAAATGAAGGAAAAAGTTTTAACTTTAATGATAGTATAATGTAAATAAAACTTGTTTACAGTTTATTTTATTACTTTTATTTTAAACCATATTAAATAAAAGAAAATATAATCGAGACTATACAGGAAGTAAAAATGTGCTATAATCGGAGAAATGTATTTGTACTGCATATAGACAATTGAAATACTGGTAGGTCATAAATATAAAGCAAAATAAGATAAATATCTGGCCTATGATGATAATTATATTATGAATATAACTAGTGTGAAAAAAATCTATTTAAGTTTGATTGTAGCTAAATTAATTGATATTTCTGACTACTCCCTAATCTGTTCTTAGATACATGTGATAAATCCAAGCTAATATATAATTCAAGCATGTTATAAAAGGAAGTACATAAGTATTATTTTTTCAGGTAAACATCAATACTTTAGACTTAAACATTGTGGGGAATGAAACCATTTTGTTCTGTTTTATGTTTTAATTTAAGTTATTCGATATTTGTTTCATAAATTCTAGATTAAAATTAAAGATTAAAGATTGTTGTCCAAAACCATCCTGTAAAATATCTGTTCATGTTTGAAAATATTTTCCATATTTATTATCACTTATTATTTTAATTTCGAATTAAATCCTTGAAACATCACGTAGAATGTAAGCCTCGTCGGCAGGCACTCGACACAACGTAAAAAAATAACTATGACAGCTCAGCAGCCTAAATTGCCTCCGAAAAACAAAAATGAAGTTGTTAAAAAATAATTCAAGATATTGTATTGTTACAAGAAAATTCCGTACACACTGACGCACTCCAACGTTATACATTCGAAAAGAATAAAATTTCGTACTTTTGCAAAACAAAATCATAATTACTCGCATCAGCCTGAGGCTATGAGGGCAGTGAAATTTTCTTGTCTCATTAACTACATTGTCCCTTGACAAAAAAAAAAACGACAACCCTGCATTTTTGCCAAAAATATCCTGTCTTTAATATTCATAATTCGTTTGTTTCCGTAGTGGTTTTGTCTTTATGAATATGTAGGCGTTATTGTTGGGATTATATTTTATTATTGTTACGAGTATTTTAAAGCGCGCATTGTGATTTTATGAAATCTATAAATGTGAATAGTGAACTCTTTTGCATTATAGTGGCGTTAGGTGATAGTATAGCGTCGCGTGGATGTATAGACAGAAGAAAAAAAATATGAAAGATTGAAAATATAATCCTCGTATAGTATTGGGTGGTTATATAGACTGAAGAAGAAAAATAAAAAAGAATGATTTAAAATGATTATAATAATTTAAGTGCGTGGTGGCCTGTTGGTAAACGGACCAGACGCGACTGCCAACATGTTCACGGTGGTCGCAGATTCAAATCCCAGGGCACACCTCTGACTTTTCGGAGTCATGTGTGTATTGCTAGTCAATCACCACGCACTAAAACGGTGAAGGAAAACATCGTGAGGAAACCTGCATACCATAGCGATTTATAAGAATTTATATGGTATGTAAGTCTGCCAACCCGCACTAGGCCAGCGTGGTGGACTATATGGCCTAACCACTTAATCGTACTGTCGATTGCAGAGTAGGCCCGTGCCTTGCAGTGGGATGTAAATGGGCTGATACAGACTATATGTTAACGACCCACATTATTCTAAACAACTAGTGCTTAAATACAAGTTTAAAATACAGTTATTTTAATAATCAAACTTTTCGGCCAATGGTGAATAATAAAGCAAATTATATACTCTCAAAATTATATTATATATAAAGTATATATTATTAAGAATTTCCTTTTCACATACAATCGTATAATTTTATAAATGAATACCGCAATAAGTTAAGTCGTAAATTACGTGATACATGGATATGGTACAAGGGATAAACCCTCGAAATTATATCCACAGGGGAGTGAATGGTAAACAAAATTCACTTCCCTCATCCCCCCACTATTTTATTAATACAGACATCATTCAAACAAATGAATGCCATATCAGAACGTTCGAAGTAATTTATTCAACAGTTTATTTTTATTGTTCGCAATACAGAATAAAGTAAGGGAAATATGTAAAAAGTGCAATATTTTAGGGTGCAGTGCCTCCGCAAACTATTCGCTGAGAACGTTGGAAATATTTTTTCTGAGGCGTCCTTCATTACAATAAAAGGGGAGGTTTTCTCGTGAATATTCCGTTATAAGAAATAATGGACTCGCGGGTGTGCGTTTTTAACATAATATATACATTTTCATTCGCCACATAAAATGAATTTAGTGTTTTTTCTACCTGGTAATACTTGTTACGGGCTTTTGCACCTGACAATGATGTAAATTCAGAAAACATGGCTGCTGGAAATCGGGCCGCGGATTATTTATGACGAATGTAGAACCGAGAGGTTTTTGTCAAATAAAATGTGATGTAATGAAAGAGTGTTTCCATGTCGTGTATATGGAATGCCTTTCCAACGATGCTCGTTTATTCACCTTGAGTAGCTAATTTGATATCGAATGTTTGCAAACCTTTTGTGTATATTGCATTGCTTGGTTTCAGTAGTAATGTAAGCCCACTGAGTTTGTTTCGCCGGGTCTTCTGAGTCGAGGCCGCGTGGATCCGGTCGAAAGTTTAAATCGCTGCGCATCGCGTCGTTTTAGTTATACTTATGACACTCAGACATTGAGTAGAATAGAAGAATAGAATATTGTTTTTATTATTAGCACAATAACGATAAACTAAATTACGAGTAAACATTTTTTTTTGCCTAAAATATTGTGCCAATAATGAGCCACTCTTTCAGCTTGTATGCTGCTATATCACCTGAATAATACCGCAGTAACGTAATAATCTATTTCCTTGAATATTTTTTTTCCTTACCATAAAATATTTATTAATTTAATAAACCAGAAGACTAGCGAAAACCAAACAAATATGATATAAATAAATAATACCTTATATGTTGTAAATAGATATATTACTGTGTATTGATTGGCACGAGAGTTATTTAACTGCCTACGGGAAGAATAAATAAAAAAAAGTTGCTTCCACTGGTAACGATGAGAAACTCAGACTTAAAACAGCCACAGAATATATACTTTTCTGTCACGTAATCCTATTTTGTTTTCGTACAAAATTTGAACTTTCCAAATCTACCCCTTGTTCTTAATAGTCAAAATAATAACCCCATTCATGCAACACCATCTACAGAATGGGTACTAATAAGCTCTTACACAAACTGAAATACTCGACAAAATTATACAGCAAAATAAGACGCTCAGTACAAAACCCGAGCAAATGTAGCAACAAGAAAATCGTTAAAATCTGTATCGCACTTACACACAACAGCTGAAGCAGTCTGCATCGAAATTGAGATAAGGGGGGCGGATTTAAAGACGAATGTACACCAGTTATCCGTCTTGCATCTACTAAGTGGGATCCGTACGTAATCTGTGCAACGAACCGAATGCTGCCCGGAGATTTATTCCGCTTTGAGAAAAATAAAGCTTAGTTTTACAAGTATACCGGGTTCAGAGCGCGCATCGTTTTTTGAAGGATAGTGGAGTAGCCTGAGTGTCTTTCTTGAAGGCATCTCACGGAGAATGAGGAATAGATCTGTTTGGAATATTATACTTGAAACAAGACAGTACGATATTATTGAGAGCGCACTATAGCTAGGTTTCTTTTCAAAGCTGTAGGATATATTTCTATTTTTATAAATAGCATTGAAAGTAATGCAATTACCTCCGTATTTTTGTTAAATGTAGGAATCAACGTCCAACCTAAGTAAAGTAAGTCCACTCTCGAAGACTAACAAAATTTGAGGACCGCAGTAGGCAACTTTTAGTGCATAACTCATGGGCGGCATATGGTGCTTTCATTTTATGATTCGTACTTTTTTATCCAATTTTTTGTTCTTCCCGTCCATCACACACAAAAATACTGATTCACATCGCCTTCTATTAAATTTAGCCGTCTTTCGACTGCTGAAAATAAAAGAAGTAACGTTTAATCCCAATCATCAGCTGATTTCATTAATGAAAACAAACTGCTACCAGAGACCTTTGGTACCCTTTACTAGGTCACCTTTCTAACATTCAATTACATTCTCAAAAAATATTAGAATCATACGAGTACAAATCACAATTCGCGAATAACGAACTAATATCCAATAACCTAGAGATCGTATGTGATTTTTTCATTACGATCTTTATACGTCCATGAAATTCAATCAAAATATACGAACACAGCCCGGTGTAGACGGAGAAATACATTTTCATTTATTTTTAAAAATGTCTACAGGCGAGCACTTTTCAATTTTATGAGACGAACACACTGCGCCGTTCCACTAGTTTATTTTGCCTCGTTCTAAGAATAAGATTTATGAATTTATTTAAATGTCATTTACATCCAAACTATGATGTTGCGTTTTATTAAAGGAGACAAGAATTACTTTCTTTTGAATGGAGCGTAATATTCATATTTGTCAGCGTTGTTGTGTACAATGGAATATTATTTTCATTATTTTCTCAATCTGACTCGTGTATCTTACGTAAAACCTGTTGTTTTAAATCAAGTAGACAAACATCAAACCCTTATTCCAAAGTTGTGGGCAGAGACTATGCATTTCCACTTTGCTCGGTCTTGACTCCCATCAATATTCATATTTATTCTCTTTGGTTCAGTGTACTTCTAACCAGGCTCTTATATAATTCAGTGATTTGAATGGTACAATATCAAATCACCAAATCTGTTGAAGACGAGAATGAAGAAGAAGATAATGATACATTCATTATCGTCAAAAGTCAATTTATTGTCAGAATCCTTTTTAGTCGTAAACCGAGATGAAAACACTGATTTAAAATTAAACGACACTTGTATTGATAGAAGGTAAAGATGTCCCCTCCTGTGCCCTGAGGCTATTCGTAAATAGTCACAGTATCCCCTGTCCATTATCAGGGGACTAATTGGAGCCGGGGGTCACCGAGCAAACGGGACTTGCCACACTTACACCGAAATTACCAGATGGACTTTTTTTTGGGAGTGTGGACGGTATATTCTAATATGGCTGGTAGTAACAAATAGTTACGTTGGTAGTGGAGCTCTGGAGGTGGATTGCAGGTTAACATATTATACACAGAGACAACTTTATAAAATTACTTATTCTAAAAAAAACTTCGTTGCGGTTTTAGGGGATAAGAGTAGTACAATCCTGGGTCCTTCCGCCGTAGTGTGAAGAGGCACCTTAGCAGGCCGGCATAATTGTTTCCATTGGTATGGGAGTGCCGTCCGATGCCAATGGATACTCTGCCTGGGCGGCATTTGCGCTTACCATCAGGTACAATGCCGCCACTATGCCGGGCCATTATAAAGAAAAAAAAAAGTGAACGTTAACTCGTTAATATTTGTTAAATAAAAAAGCATATTGAACTATAAAAATAAAAACTTCACTATATTAACTATTTCCACCTGCAATGTTTACTCTAAACTTCGTACTCCTGCACACGACAGCTTAAATATTATGCTTATTTCCCCCTATAGAGCATTCCCAGAATTTACGTTTAAAGTTTTTAATTGGAGAGACAGCGTTTTGTTTGTAGTTTTCAAGAAAGTAATGGTAATGAATGAGCTTCGTTGGCATGAATACGAAGATCTAAATACAAATTTCTCGTAGTTTCAGCAATTCTTTTAAATATTTACTATTTCGTTAATTGAGTGAGCTCAGTTATATTTTAAACGTTTGTGCTTAATTATAGTGGTAATTTATTTGCTTGTACAAAACAGTTAATTATTTCCTAAGCAGTGATGAAAATAACATTGAAGAATGGGACTTATAATAAGCTCCTACCCATAGATTAGTATTATATACAGAGATAGATGCGTAACTCTTTTTTATTTTCGACGTGATTCTGCCATCAGAAGGCGCTCTAAGCCACGCGCGAAATTTCATATTTGTTATGTCAACATTTCAAAATGTATCTTTCGTAATCTCTTGTTATTTTAGCCAATATTAAGTTGAAATTATTTTTAATATCAAGAAAGTTTATAATATCAACACACAAAATATATTTCTTGGTTTAGTGGCACACTACTGCCATTTAACAATATCATTAAAACTACTACTTCGATAATTTCTCGTTCCCGCCAGAGCGTGGCGCTAGAATCGAAATAATCATTTTCAAATTTTTTTATGTACGAAGTCGTACCCCTATGCTCCTACCTAAAGACAATTGAGGTTTTTACCATCAGATGAGCGATTTAGTCATCTTATCATTCTCACTATAAAAAATAAACGTCCAAGAACAAAAACAAATCAATTATTTATAAACGTCAAACAACAGCAGCCCACTGCTGGATAAAGGCCTCTCACATCTACCATTTCTAATGTCAACTTGAATCCTCAGCTTTATCCATCCATTAATATGATAACAGTAACAAAAAAAACCTTTACACCTTCAAAAATGAAAAAAATATTTTTGTGCAGGAAAATTCTGAATCCCTGCCTCCGAACTGCATTCGAAACTTTAGGACACACAAAAACACTTGAATATTCAGGAGCTAAAATAAACGCGAACAAGAGATCAATTTAAATATATTTTAAGTGCACTATCTCGTTGAGTTGCCAATGAAACGAGTAATCGAAGTAAACGAAGGAATGAATATTGCTGAAGTGTAGCAATTTGTACTGCCGTTAATGTCAGTGTGTTTGACACTTACACTAGTGATTTTAGGCTTGGCAGGTAGGTGAGCAAGCGGCCCACCTAATGGTAAACGGTCACCCCTGCTCATGGACCTTTGCAGTGACTACCATAATTCAGGTGATGTTATTTGTAAATTGGTATAATAAAGTAATGATAGTGGTAATGGACGACGTACGCACTATAACGGTGAAGGAAAACGTCGTGAGGAAATGTGCATACCATATTATTTGTATGAATTTCTATGGTATGTAAAGTCCGCCAACCCGCATTAGGACAGCGTGGTGGACTATATGGTCTAACCACTCTCAATCGAACTCTCGATTGTGGAGGAGGCCCGTGCTCTAGTGGGAAGTATATGAGCTGATACAGTATCGTACAGTGGTAATGGTTAGTGTAGTACGGTACATATACATCACATGCACAAATACTGCAATGTTGTTTGTTTTCGAGAGCTAAAGTTATCTTTTATCATCAATTTCACTGCCTGATAGTTGGTGAGTCACTAGATGAATATTGATAATTATTGTCTAACAACATTGAGTAATATATATATATATATATATTTATATTTTTTTTTTATAATGGCCCGGCATAGTGGCGGCATTGTACCTGATGGTAAGCGCAAATGCCGCCCAGACAGAGTATCCATTGGCATCGGACGGCAGTCCCATGCCAATGGAAACAATTATGCCGGCCTGCTAAGGTGCCTCTTCACACTACGGCGGAAGGACCCAGGATTGTACGAAGGAGGGAACACGTGAGATGGCAAATAATTCCACAGCCTGACGGTGCGGCACAAAAAAGAATTATAGAACCGTTTGGTTCGCGCCGGGATGGTTTGGACCGACAAGCTATGGCTTCTTATATATTTTTTTAGGTGATTTGCTTATTGTGATTGGCACTCAGGCGAACCTGATCTTTATACTAACTGGACTTGCAGTTCCATCATGATTATAAAATATTATGATTTCTCAACTATTCATAAAACTATATCTACTAGTTACGACAAATGGAACCGTATCAAACCATAATATTTTTCTACAAACAATATTCTATTATTACATTTAATCAGACCTAATACAGCAATATCAACAGGAATAAATCCCGAGACGATTACGTCCTTCCTCATCTGCATTCAGGACGCGGCGTATTTTGAAAGCATTGGCTATCCAAAGAACGAAACATCGATATCAATTCCGAATTAATATCTATCCGAGATCCATTACGCTGTTTCAGTATTGTTTGCTTTGTCAAAAGTCGTTGCATAAATTCAGTATTGATTTAAACAGGGACCAAAGTCCACAAACATCAAAAGAGTTTGTCGTGTTTGTTTATTTACCAAAGATTCGTCTCAACTTCGTTAACTTTTGTTTAGTATCCCATTAGTTGATTTTGAAGTTCTGTTAGAATTTTATATGTTAGTTTTTAGAGACAGTTTTCTTGGACCGAGCATAAAATTTTGCCAATTCGCTCAACACTGATCCCATAGATGTAAAAATATGATTGTCCTATTGCCTCCCTTACAAAGTCATATTAAATGTAGATAAATCAATATTTAATTTCAGGCTTTAGACAATATATTAACTGACTACATTTAATTTTACAGGACAGTTATCGACAATCATCACATAAGTTTCTTTCCGACATGGCTTATTAAACTTTATAAATTCGAAACTGAATGTGTCAGTTTGTTCTCTGTACTCGGAGCAATAAAGTAACAGATCGATGTGGATTGTTGTATAGTGATAGTTTACAAACCGGAGAGTGACATGGGATATTTTTCACCCGAAAAATTCACGTGAAATCTAGAGCGGGATGTGCAAACGAAAGTGCAAAAGCCAGTTAAATATAGGTCATACCATGGGACTAAAACAAAGCATACAGTTGCAATTATTAAAAATACGAGTGGGACAACATCCAGTGCATTTGATGTAAGCGTTGTGAAATAGAGATCCATTAGTGGGAGTGCGTGCGTTCTGAAACTAGGCTAAATATGAAGCTTAAGAATGCTTTTTGTTGCATTCACTCCACTGGACTGTATAGACTCGTGTCTTTTGTGGTTGAACATATAAATTTCTGCAATAGAACGGCGATTTTTCGTATATATTTCAAGGAAACTGCTATTTTTAAACAAATTTCTAAAAGGAGGCTTTTCTGTGTAATATTTTAATTGATGTAATAATCTAACTTTTATATTTATTCAATTATTTTTATATAAAAAAATGTCTTACATAATTACCTCTAGGGCGAATAAAACAATATATTCCAGAAGTCCTTACCAAAAACATTCAACATTAAAATAAAAAAGACATTTAAATCCAAACGAAGCGTAGCTAACATTGTTTGCCTTATTAAATATGAAATAAATTAACAAACATACTTGTTTCGCGACTAAATTAGCGAAAAGAAAAATAATTCTGACATAAATTCTTGGTGATTAGATTTCGCATTTACAGCTTTGAGTTTCTTCCATTCCAGTTATAAAACAGCTACAAGGAGTATCATTACGGGAAAAACCATGTTGCTCTGCTTAAAACGAAAAATATTAAAGGATTTACAAGTCTCATTTACGACACATGACGTCATGGAGAGTTTTGCTTCTGCTTCTTTGCTTTGATTGAAATTCGCGCTGTAAATAAACTTATACATTGGTCTAGTTCTTATTGCTGATAGCTTAACGGTTTCTTTCATCTCTTTCTACTTATTTCCATAAAAAAATTACTTAAAATTCCTATTTATAATGTATGTATTTGACCGATGGCTATCGCTTATAATTCAATGAGGTCCTTTATAAGTTTAATAAGACTTACAGTTAAGAATTCTGTTTCTAAAAATATATAATTTAAACAAAAATCATAACTACTTCAAAAACACAAATTTAATTTATCAACATTAACCTGAACATCAATAACGTTGTTCTTATTATACGTTAAAAATACAAAGCAAAACCTTTTCTAAAGTACAAAATCACCTCAGTAATTCTGTCTATATTACAGGTGTTCCAATACCACTCCATCTCACAGTAATAGCGATTGTCTGCAATTTCCAACTCGGTTTTCCATTAGAAAGAATATTCATTGGACAAAGCTTGCACAGGTAGGAATTGCGTCATCAAGTTTACTCTAAAACGTTTCCAACCTAACTACCACGGTGCATGCAGTGACCTACTTCCCTTTTAGTGTAAGATTCGTGCATACATTAAGACATATTGTTATGACCGAAATGTTACTTCGTGTGACAATGCCGCCTGAACTTTCGGGCCCGGGTCCTCTCTGAAATTAGTATGGTGTTTGTTCTACGCTGCTAGTACATGAATTTTTCGTTTGAGTGAAATGATTAAAGCAGTTCTTATTACACCTTTTCTTGTTTTTTCTTAAACTCAAAAGGCTAGACGAAATGGTGAAAAAGTACCCATAATTATTATAGTAATATTAATGCTTAAAATTTATACCCGAAAGTCACATACATAATCCTGACCCCACATTAAGATCGAGTCTTGTGTCGTGGATATCAAAAACTACTAGAGACTTTTCGGTCACAAAAACACCCAGACCCGAAAAAACTACCTGTGTTCACACAAATATTCGTTTCAGGCGAGGATCGAACCCGCAGCCGGCGTCTAACCAATTGCCCCACGGAAAATGCCATAATAACTACACTGCTGTCATAATATATTGACTACAAAAATATATTTTCTGTAATAAACAAATGGTACTTGTAAACCTCCCAGTAGAACACATTCTGGGGATACCACTCCTTCAAATTCATATTGAATGAAATCCAAGAAAAGTGAATGTAATATTGCGATAAATTCTCGTAAATTGGCGTTATATAATGCAATGCTATTGGATAATATTCAGTGCATTGGTAGTGGCCTATATACCGCAGTGTACTGCTGTCTGCGGATAATAATTATAATAATTATAATTAAATATAATATAATCCTAAAAATGTTAAGGTCGACCAGCGGAGCCGTATCAGTATTACGTCACAGTAAATAGTTTAATTGCTACTGTAATACAGGAGCGCGCGGGTTCAATTCCCGTTCCTGAGACATAAGAGGTGAAGTCTCAATATGTTCAGATATTAATCTAGCTACAATATACTTCAATCCAAAACACAACATTACATTTACACTACAGCTTCATGGGAGAAATAGACATTGGGTACCTACCCAGATTGCCTCTCACATATAAGAAACCAACCACCAGTTCTATTTTGGTATGCAATAAGAATAATTTTCTTCGCTAGTTTCTCAATAACAGACATGACACAGAAACAATCAATCCACCAGACCGAATGTAAAACTACAATATCTTAAGTATTTACTTGACTGTGAGAGACGGTTAACCATTTGACAAAGACTAGTCGACTAGACACCGACAGGCGTTCTTTAATTTTGTTTTCACGAATGACTAATAGTTGTTTGTGGTTATGATTTTACGAAGCTTTACAAAATTTATATTTTTCTGTCTGTTAACACAATAATTATTACTTTGTAGAATACATATTATATTTTCTATGCTGATGATTTATGAAAATATATTTATGGAGAATACCTTAAAAAGAGTAAAATTAGTGTTTAGTTTATAAATTAGTGTTTAATTTGCAAACTTACGTTTTTTTTTTAATATCAATCCACTGATATGTGCGATGTTATAAAACATAAAAATATACACTTTTTCCTTTTCTTAAATAATTTTAAAATGAATTGTATACATTTTTAAATAATTTATTTTATATCCTTAGAGCCCTTAAAATAAACAAAACAATTCATCTATTTTCATGAACTGCAGTGATCATTTACCATCACTGTTTCCACATTTGCCGGACGCATGCAATAAAAACAATAGAACTTTGTACGTAAATTAATATAGATCGTTTTGTTTATTTTACTTATCTACCTTCATAAACTACTGTGTTAATATACTCAACACAAACGTTGCATCGGAAGTTAATTCCCTCGCCGGTAGATACTCCAATATCTGTAAATCAACAGTCAGAATAGCTTGGATATATGTGTTCCTTTGGCACAGCAAACCCATGCTTCTTGTGTAATCTTCTAATAGATTTTACCTGCAAAGATTTTCATAACAAGAATATTCCGATTCCGTAAATGAGCGAACTTCTAAAAGGTTTCGTACAGATTTATTTTTACTTTTCCTTACTAAGCAGTTTTTTTCTTTTTTTTATTGCAATGAATGGCGAGACGAGCATGCCGTTCGCCTGATGGTAAGCAATACGACCGCTCATGAACAGTAGCAAAACCAAACAACACCTTGAATTACAAAGCAATGCTTGACATTCCACTGCGCTCGCCATCCTGAGACATAAGATGTTAAGTCTCAATATGTCCAATAGTTACTCTGGCTACAATGCCCTTCAACCCGAAACACAACAGTGCGTTTACACTGCTGTTTGACGGGAGAAATAGACACTGCGGTGGTACCCACCCAGATGGCCTCTCACATATGAGAGACCTACCACCAGTAAAAAAAAGTAAGTCTAACGGTGTGACAATATTATGAGAATAATACCATTTAAAAATAAAACATCGGAGTTCCGCCTGCATGCTTGCGGCGAACATTGTAAAGTATCTATTACAGATACTTCGTGAATTGTTAAAACTATTGAGGCGCCGGCATATTTTAAATTTGTATTAGCAAGGTACGTGATTGGATTCATTTTATTAATTTAACTGAAGAGAATAAAGTTTAAAAATATATCGCCAGTTTGTATCCAGTAAGGCGATATAAAGAATTATTTAAAAAAATATACCGTGCTCAAAATATGACAAAAAAAAAATTGTAGCAAAGAAAGCCAACTTTAAATGAAATCTAATCAATGAGATTTCATTACAAAGTTATTTTTGAAGATTTTTATATTTTGTAGATTTCTCATTCTCAAGCATGAATCAAAGTTAACATTCATTGATCTACAAATAACCCAACGTATACCAGTATGAGTAATTTGAAAACTAACAGTCCACCACACTAAGACACCGGAGTAGCCTAATGGCGAACATCCATTATGGTAAAAGCACTAGTGTTAGAAAATAGTGACTTGCCGTAGCAGCTTTGCCTCATTTTTCTTGGTCTCTCAAGGAAATAAACATTATGGAACGGCGTTTGACTATTTTTTCCTAAGAGCACCTTTTAGGAAAGTCAAATAATCAAACGGAGAGTATTTTTATTTGGTAACATATTTGGAGAACGAGGATCGGTAACGGTTTCTTTTATTTTTATGTCATTGGTGAGTTTAAGGGACGTAGATTTTATGTTTTTTTTTTTTTTATAGAATAAAACGTGACCCAATATGCAGCTTGACGGTAGGTGTAATTGAGAGCGTGATTTTCGTATATTTGGGCATACCAATGCCCTCTTTCAATCCTCTTTCCTTTCCGCTCCCCTCACGACTTGATAACCTGGCAACACATCCATGATCCAAGCGTTGTGGATGTTCATGGATAGCAGTAATCTTTTATCATCTGGTGACCCGTTTACTCATCTAGCGAAACTAATAAAAACCAATAAAATACAATAAATAACCTTGGTATCTCTTATTTTATTATGATAGAAGTGACAAAGAAGTAAGCCATTTACTTCACAAGAAGTTATAGCGATCATTTTCAAACATTTATTACGAAGATGTCATAACTGGATTGCCAGCTTTCGAGTATCTAGGACGGGAAGGGATAAACATAAATTTCTACTAGACCAATGGAAAATTTATTACAAATCCTAATTTAATTAATTTAATCATACCATATCTAGCTCTTCTACACCAGCGCCTCGCTGCAGTCTACAATTTGACGTAATGTTGATCAGATATTTTTCTAGTTAGTGCACCCATTCCTCGTTCGCTATCATCAGCATTAACCAGTTAATTAATTCATTGCTTGATTACCTTCGATGCTACATTTATTGTTATACTTGAGAATAGATTTATGGGTTTTGAAATTGTGGGCTTTGTATTTTGGCGATCGATTTTTAATTTTATTTTTCAATCATAAAGCCTTTGGATGTGAATTTACTATTAAGTTTTGCAGCATTGTATAAATAAAGAAACTGGCAGTTATCATGTTGGTGAAATTTTTATGTTTATCTGATTTGACTGTACTAGTATAACATAAGATTATAATTGTAGTCCGGCAAATTAGACCATACGTAAGTGTAGCCTTGAGACAACATCTGTCTTCTGTTCAATTGTGTGCGTGGCTAGGGTCTTTAACAGTTTTCCATTTTTTTGAAAAATAAGATTTAATTTAATAACAAGATCACGAGTGGCGTTTACTTTATTCTTTCGATGTATGAAGCTACTAAAAAAATTACCTGATTAGATAAGCATCGGTATGTATGTTTCGTCGAAGGTACCAAAAACAAAAAAAAGGTACAGTTAGCTTATCTTCCAGCAACCTTGGCTGCTGCTCACCAACATCTTCTTCACACTTCAACTTGCTAATATACCCGAAATACTCGAGGTTGTAAACTTTAGGGAATTTTTAATTTCAGATTATCATGTTTACCTACATTTTAATATATAATTAAACACATTAAAACTATAAATACTTCGGACAACATAAGTCCTGCGTCAGTCAATACGACTTCAAATTCTACAATAGTTAAGCCCATCCCCAATACTATTTATCATTCAATACACAGAATGGGAAACGTAAAATCCAATCAAATTAAATTCTTTGCGTAGAGGCCCAAACCGTCCAATCTTGGCGATATTGTCGCGCCACTCGAAGCACAGAATCGAACCTGTAATCTTTCAATTACAAATTCAAGTCCCATCCGTTCCAATTAACTTTCATATTGATCTGGGAATACTGAAACGCGACGGATCTCTCTCACTTTTATTGGTACTTTGCCAATTTAATAAAAATGTCAAGTGGCGCGCCCGTACGTTTTAATATAGCTATTTGCATATTGAGATTTTTTTAAAGTGTAGGTTAATTAGTTGACGACCCAATTAGCTGATGTGCCTTTGAAAGAGCGAGTTGCGGTTGCAATTGAACATCAGACGTTTGTTTAACAGGTGCTCGTGAAATATTTATTCAAAATTAAATGCCACTGTTTTGACTACAGCATAAATTTAGCTGTGGGATAGTTTGTCGGCTCACAGGTTCCCGTCTCCTATAATCCCTCCCGCCACAGCATGAAGAAGCAATTTATCAGGCGGGTTTAATTGTATGGCGAGTTCACAATCATCTTTCAACTTGTGAGCCTCACATGAAGTGCAATGGCGATAGAATTTCGAGACTTTAGTCTATAAAGTTAGCCGTCTATCTATTTCCCTACCTTATGTATAAAATACATTTGTTAGTAGGCTCTTAACTATTGCAACATTTTTTTGAATGTCAGAAGGCTTACGAGGTTCCATAAACAGAATACCAATCTGATAAATCATATAATTATCAGCCCATATACGTAATACTGCAGGGCACAGGCCATCTCTACAATCAAGAGTACAAAATCACAAAACACAAAAGTATATTGAAGTCCAACGGACTATACGAAAAGTGTATAAAATGTCATATAAGTATAGTATACAAGCAGTATACTACGGAATCGGCTTCTTTTCTCTTTTTATCCGACGGCAGCGGGCGTCGCTCAAAGCGAGTAGGGCTTTGAAGTTAAAAAACCACTTGAATGCTATCTTGACGTTCACAATGATACAAGTCTAAGATGTTCGGGTATGGGGCTACGGAAGTGAGTAACGCCTTTATATAACTAGGGTTTCAGCTTGGCTTTGGCCGGGTTACTTTTTATTGATACAACTATTAATTTTTTTGCTATTCAAACAGAAACTATATCCAGCTGCCACCAAAATATTATTAAATAAAATCGAAGCATTAAGTCTTTTTTGTTGTTTGATTCACCTAAAGAGATACAGACATAATATTATAAAATTAATATTAAGCCTTTTAACCTTACTATTTAACACAATCAACAAAAAGTCTCTGAGTTATTTAAATAATATTTAATTCATCGTGCACTTAATTTGTTTAATTAAACAATATCAAGTCATTCTGAATCTCTTCCAATTAAGCTAGATTTGACTTCATCAATAGGATAGTTATGAGCTCTCATATCTTCTCTAATGACATAAACTTAAATCCAACAACGCCAAAAATATGCATAGTACCATAATAACCACAATATTTTACATCTAGACAGACATAATGTTCGTGCACATACGTAAAGTGCCCTCAACGCAGGAGTTTCCTAGCTCTTGTACAGTTTTGAGCACTTAGTTTACATTATTCCTCTAGAGTCTAGAGTCTCATGTCTATCCTTGTCTCACTATCTACACCTTGCAGTAAAGTGTTAGCTCATTGTTTTTACGATCTAAAGTCAACGCTTCTTTGAACCCTCCCCTCTCTAAAGTACACTGAATAATGATGAAATATTTTACGACAGACAAATTTGTTGGCCTATTAAAAGTTGCCGTCACAATATTAAGGCAACAAACCCTGCATCTCATTTAGTAAATTAGACATTAATCCGGACAGAGCTTCAAACATTGGAGACTGTTACAACTTTGTCATTAAAAGTTTTTCGAGCACTCAATAGTTAATGATTAACTCCTAAAATCGAAACCTACTTTATTGGTTCACGTGGGCTGCTCAATCCGATTTGACTTTGGCAGTTTTTGGAGAACAAAGTCCTCAATTTTACACGAATTAAATGATAAAACAAAACTCCGCCATTTATAAAAATGTTTCGTATAGTTTCATCGAATAAAATATTATAATTAATTCGATGAGCAGGTCTGAGGGTTGAATATGATCATCGTTTACAAAGGTCAAAGAAACTAGGATTTTATCAAACATAACATATTGTAAACAAATTTGTTTTCTGCTATACTAATTCGAGTTCCAATCACTTTCAAACTAGATACTTCATACTAGAACATCATATCACAAATCGATAGAGTCCATTCTCAAATTCCCTTTAAAATTTCCAAATATTCCAGCTCTTTCAATAAAACCTACATAGCATTCGTACTCAACTAGAACATATCGACGTGTCCTTCCGTCAGTTTGTCAGCCTGTACGCCGGCGGCTGTCTCCCGGGTCTAGGAGTGGCTCGTATAGCACTTTTGTGTCAAGTTATTTATTTACAAGCGTTCTGCTGGTTGAGTTTAATGTACGTTTCGAAGATGCTTTAGGTGAGTTGGAAAATTTGATGCTGTTGGTGGATATTAATATATTGTGTATAGATAAAAGTATATCTCTCTTTTTCTCACTCTCTCTGTAGCCAAAGGAAGTCCACTGCTGAAGATAGACTTCCATGGACCACTTGTTGTATACAGCGACTTCTGCGACTTAAACCAAGTCGTTCGTCCACCTTGTAGGTGGGCGTCAAAATGATATACAGAAATAATACAATGTTAGTGATGACTATGATGAGGTTACAGATGAACGGCATTCTAATGGTCGTGGCAGAAGATTAGAAGATGAAAATTTGTACAAACATATTGCAATGGTATTCTGTGGAGGAGATCTTTAATCAGCAATAGACTATCCTAGACTGATAATTATGAAAATGGCCAGATAAAGTTGTACATTTATCGTCTTTCTAAAGCAATCTGAATTGTATGGAGTCTAATTGATATGAGTAAAGTCTTTGATAGAGTTTATAATTCAAGTGAGTACACAGTTTATCCAATTCCATTATTAAATACTGCCTCGGTGGCGTAGTTGTACTAAGGTACGCTTGCAAAGCTGAGGTCTAGGGTTCGAATCCCGGGTCGGGCAAAGTGATATTGGATTTTTCTATTCATTATCAGCTCGGAGTCAGGTGTTTGTGCCCGATATGGCGATAGGCTCGCCACCTATCACATTGTGGGACGAACCATACAAGGCGAAATGTGGGTGTCCAGACACCTCTACCTACCCGTTCTGGGAAAAAGGCGTGAGTTTATGTACTATGTATGTATGTATTATTAAATACAAAATAAATTTAGAATCCGTTGTGATATATTGATGAAAGATTTTGTTTCGTGGTTTCCTTTTTTGTATGAGCAGGTAATCCAAATTGAATTTTGCACCGAAACTCAATTTTCAGCCGTTGGAGGTGTGAGGTTTTTACATCGTTGTTAAATTTACGAAGTGTATTTTTTTATGCAAGGCCTTGCTTAATTGGAAATCTTTGTGGCTGACTGTACGTCAAATTTAATTTAACGCCATCTATTAATTTGTCACCTTCATCGTTCTGCACCTATCGATACTATGGAGGTTAATAGGAGGTGTAAAAAGAACTCCCATACAAAATATTAAAAATGCAGTAGTAATGCGCAAGAGTTTAGGGTGATTGCTATACTAGGTAGATTCTAACTTTTATAAAACGCGCCTTTTTGACTTATATCGATAGATAGTGATAGATATCGCTTAATTATAATATTTCCACCATAGACAATGAGATATTTGAGGTGGGACTTGAGGGTTGAATACATTTATTTTAGTGCTGGATGCAGTTTACTTTTTAAATCTTTGTAAGAGGCTTTAATTCAGGATATTTTATGTGTGACTTCCCCTTCCTTTTGATATTATATTTTTTCTCAAATTGATATAAATATAATTTTTTACCTAAGTTACTTTTTAAGAACAAATAATAAAGACTAAACAATAATGAAGTTGGCATATGAAACCAAATTAAAGGACTACCGTCTAAGAGTCCAGTGTAAACGGAATCGCAGTAGAAAGCCGGCAATTTATTGCTTACAGAAATGGCTATCGTCCAATGCCATAGAGAGCATTTCATAAAATCAATAGAACTATTTGGCTTATTAGTATCAAATAAAATTGTCGGAACGAGCTCTAGATAGTGAACGGATAGCGATTACAGCTTTGTATTTGATCTCGTCGCCTTCCTGCTACTAAGACTTTATAATCAGTCAAAAAATATTATTGATATTGATAATTAACTTGTAGGGTATGCTTTCCGCCGAGGCTTACACTCCACGTGTTGTTTAAAGATTTCGTATAAAATGTAAATTAAAGAAATTAAAATAATCAATATGAAAGATTATTTAAAAACAGGAAAATATTTACAATCAAGAATAGATAAAGGAACGACAAGGAATAATCTTTATAAAGGAAAACTTATAACAGCAGAAATATAGAACAAATCAAATATTGAATATCATTTAGAAATACATAAAACATGGAAAAAGGTTTTATTTGCGACAATGTCATAAAATAGGCTGTATTTTCTTAATCAACGACTTTGAGTTGTTTCTTGTTTTGGCATAAAATCCATACAATTTTATAGCAGCAATTAAACAGGGTCTGGTCAACTGGAAAATGTATTAAATATAAAGAAAACGTTACTCGATTAAATGACCAGTGCAACTTAGTAGGAAAATAAACATCAACTTTTCCGTAGTGCTAGGCTAAAATAACGCCTCAGTGACGTTAACAGAAAAATAAAATATAGACAGCTCTGTAACTATATTGCTTACTTGCTTTGACAGCCTCCGTGGCGCAGTTGGTTAGACGCCGCCTGTGAAACGAGAGGTCGCGGGTTCGATCCCCGCACCGAGAGAAATGTTTGTGCGGCCCACAAATATTTCTTCCGGGTCTGGGTGTATGTGAGACCAAAAAGTCTCTCGTAGTTCTTGATACCCACGACACAAGACTCGATCTTAGTGTGGGGTCAGGACCTATGTATGTGACTGTTGGGTGTTATTTATTATTGGGTGTTATTTACTAGTGGCCCGATCCGGCTTCGCCCGAGTGTAGATAGTATTTGCGTCCAGTCCACATCAACAATATATTAATTCGCGTACTATTTTATATTTAAATTTAATGGAACCGCCGTCGGCTATATTGATTTTCCCGTCGCGTACCGTTATATATACGTATATATGCGTGGCCTATTATTAAACGGACCAGACACGGATGCCAACGTGACGTTCACCGTGGTCACGGGTTCGAATCCCAGGGCACACTGACTTTTCGGAGTCATGTGTGTATTGATAGTCAATCACCCCGCACTAAAGCGGTGAAGAAAAATATCGCGAGGAAACATGCATACGATTTATAAGAATTTCTATGGTATGTAAGTCCACCAACCCGCATTCGACCAGCGTTGTGGACTATATGGCCTAACCAGTCTCAATCGTACTCTCGATTGTAGAGGAGGACCGTGCCCTGCAGTGGGACGTATATGGGCTGATACCGATGCACAGTTCCGCTGTTACATGACGAAAATAATGCAATCCTCCCGTGTCACCCATTCAATTTAGAAAGTGTACCAAATATGTGTATTCGAATCTCTGACTCATCCCACGGGACCTCTTAATTTTTTCGGGATAAAAAGTAGCTTTTGTATTAATTCAGGGTGTCTGGTATCCCCATACCAAATGTTATCATAATTGGTTGCACCGTTGTTGCGTGAAAGAATAATAAACATCCATACTCACAAACTTTCACAATCAATTATTATAATACTAGGTCGACTCCGCCCGGGTGCAGATAAACTTTTCAAAATGACGGTAAAATGTTCAATTTTGACTATCAATTTAAAATATTGACCAATTGAACCACGAAAAAGGATTATTTTTTCTCGTATTTGCTAGATTTTTTATTACTGCTCCCGACCTATGGGTCATAGCGTAATTATATATAACCTATAAAATTCCTCGATAAATCACCTATCCAACACAAAAATAATTTCACAAAATAATCATGAAAATAAATTATTAATCATTTCCTTGAAAATTACACGATATCTCAGAATTCCATACAAGGAATAGAAAATAGATCATAACTTTCGACATAAAATTAATTCAGCATTAAAACTGATTCAAATATTGTTCTTTCAGCTCTTGTATTAATAAACTTAAGTCATTATTATGAGGGTAAAGTTTGCCCGTGTTTACGATAGTACGGGGATATTTCATACAGCGTATGCGTACTGTTCAATGGAAAAGTGAAACTTTATTAATATTTTGTAGCATGGCTTTTCGATTTTGGTTTTTATATCTATATTAAACTTATTTTGATGATATTGCTATGGCAAGGATGATTATTGAATAATTGGAAAATACGGATGTGGCTAAATTCGCTGTTTTTTTTTTTTTAATATCGTTCGGTTTTGAATTTTGTAAATAAGCTCGAAAAAATAGTACAAGCTTGTTAATTTAAAACTAGGTAAAATACATTTCAAAAGTACCCTAAACTGACGAGAATGCATAAAAAGGTTGATGAAAGTGGATATAGCGAAATATGTGAGGATCGAACAAAGTGGCGGTCTACAGTCTCTGCCTACTCCTATGGGACACAGGCGTGAGGATTATGTATGTACATATCATCATCATCTCAGCTACAGGAAGTGCACTGCTGAACATAGGCCTTCCCCAAGGATCTCCACATCGACCTGTTGGAAGTGGCCTGCATCCAGCGACTTCCTGCAACCTTAGCCAGGTCATCCGTCCTACTTGTAGGCGAGCGTCCGACGTTTCGCTTACCTGTATGTGGCCTGCACTCTAAAACCTTTCGGCTCCAACGGCCATCGATTCTACGCGCCATGTGTCTGGCCCACCGCCACTTCAACTTGCTAATCCTATGGACTATGTCGGTAACCTTTGTTCTCCTAGGGATCTCCTCATTTCTGATTCGATCTCGTAGATAAATAACGCACATAACCCTCTCCACGGCTCGTTGAGTGACTTTGAGCTTTATAATAATTCCCACAGTGAGAGACCACGTCTCGGTGCCATATGTCATCACTGGTAAACCACAACTATCGAATGTACTATATATGAATGTAAAATACATTTCACTACTTCAAATAATTACCTCACTTCCCAAGCCCTTAAACACAACAAAGAAGCAAATTATACAAACGTAACGTTCCATCCGTGCGTTCCTATTTAATTACACACACAGATCCTTGTTGGCAAAAGCACAAAGAAAGGATTACTACATCCTGCAACCTCATACAATGGGCGAGATTCATCCTTAATTCTATCTCACAGTCTTTTCATTAAGGCTGGCTTAAAGTGACATAGATCTTAATTTTAATACTCTGGTGCTTTCTGTTAGGTTATTTGGTAATACAGTTTTTTTAAACAGCAATTCTTATTACAATTTTCAGTCTAGTTTCAAAACCTTTTAGTATGTTTAAAAGTTACAACCATTTTTGAAAATTTACATACTTAAAACTTACGCCTAGGTCCGCAAAGGGATTTCTAGGATTATTGTCTATCCAGACAAACTGAACCTGAAAACTGGGATCAGTAGAATGAAGTTCCACTGCAATTAAATGGATTGCAGATATTATCGCTAATGACATTACAATAGGAGATTTTTCGAATAGTATGACATGGTCAAGTGATTAGAATGGTAAGTATACTGTAATCCATTTAGACAATCCAAAGGTCAAAGGTCATAGACACGTTTATACTCCATCTACAGAGTACTGCACCTTCTATCAAGTAGATTGAAATTACTGTACCATGCCAATATAGAAAAGAATGAATCCAACTGTTCACGAATGTACGTAGTTAATCGGAAATTTATTACCTACGATCGTGTACATATTCTAGTTTTATTTAGGTTAAAACCTACTCAGCGTTAATTGTTTAAGTTTCGCACGCCATAGTAAAACTCGTATGGGTAACTTTTAAAATTGACTAACTCCCGCATGACGTAATCTGAATAGCGCCATTGGTTTTATTAATTTATTTTCGTGAATTCACTTTTAAAGCATACGTGGGCGGTGAATGAGAATACGGTACGGTAGTTAAGGACCCATGCATTAAAATAAATTGAAATAAATCCAGCGACCTGTAAAGCCCAGCGTGGTGGACTATATGGAATAACCCCTCTCATTCGTATTCTCGATTGTAGAGTACGCTCGTGCTTGCATTGGGACAATTATGTGTTGATACAGATTGAGATAAACTTTGCGCAAATTTTGTGAAAATGTCTAATTTTAATATTTCCAAAGTGACCTGAAATTGGAAGCAGCCCACAACAACTGATTTCTTACAACATTTATTCGACGATCGGAGTTATTCTTGCTAGTATGTATTGATCATTGGTTAACTTAGATTGCTGGCCTAGGTTTTTCTCTTCCTGGAATTCTTAGTCGTCAGCCATAATTTATAATGAAGCAATGAAACAGTAAACATAATTACGTCAAATACCTTTCGATAATTTTATGTTACTAGTTGAATCTCTTTCAGTGACATTGTGCTTACCATTATACGCGTCACACTCAGTATCCACAACACCACAAACGCTGTCTATTCCAACATAATACCAGTAGAAAATCATACAATACATACAACATTAATTAGCGCATTAAAAGCAAACATCAAAGGCCATTGTCCATTCAAATGTCTACGTACGTAACTGCCTGTAAGGTGTAAAAGCGAATCCGAGCGTTTGAAGTCTTGGCCTGACAAGGGGAGGGCTGTTGACTCGCCAGACGGAGTTGTGTAGTGCCACTCAACAACATCAAAGCAACGCAGACGTCATGGCCGATGTGAATGGTGGTAATTTTTCGAATTTCAACGCACGCTGGGCCAAATGTTTGAGCTTTGTTGGGTGTTGGTGGGCATGATTTTGATAATTATGGAGATATGAAAGAAAAGAACAAGAATAGAGACAATGACAGAACAAAGAGGACAGAGGGCATTGAGAATCGTTCGTAAGCAATATTTATAATAATAGGAAATATTTGATCAAACACGTTTTTAGTAGAGTTTTTATTATAGTTATTGATGTTGACAAAGTTATCAATTAGATGAAAGTAGAAACAGGTTTTAGGTAATTCGGTAAGAAGGTTTTCTAAATTCCAATTTGTGATTCCACGCTGAAGTACCTACTGTAGATCTTTTTGAAGTTGGTTAACGTTCGACATAGAATTATTTTGTGGCTTACAATCACCATAAACAATTATCAGTGATTAAGTATAGCCCCTCTTTTGCTTCACGACCCACCGTGCCTAATAAACATGTCACCCCTGTCGATATAATTGAGAACAAACTTGTGGTAGGCTTAATGGGTTATTAGTTAAATAGTAAAATTATAATAAACACATGTGGGTATCCAAACGACACCATTACTTTATTAATAGGTGCCATAGTGTAAGAGATTCGTAAATATACGTTTAATTGTTTAGTTACAAAAAATATACAATTTTATAAGAGTTTAAATAACATTTCTAATGAATGAAGACAATGTCTGTAAACTTCACAGACATTACATTGTTGACAATTCAAAAGAAACATCTCGAAGAAATAAAAAAAAATATTAAATCCTACCTATTGTTAAAACATTTTCTTTTTTTCTACCAATTTATTTTTAAGCTTGTTGACAAAATATAACGTTAATTTCCTTGTAATTCTTTTTTTACAAATTCAATATTCCCGTCAATATATATATTCAAACATAACCCATGTATGTACTGAGCGGCTCAAACTCTCGGCCTGTCAAACACGATCTCAACATTTTTGGGGCGATGCGAGGACAATCTACTGAGTGGCCCTTGATACATCAAAGAACACCCAAGTGTGTGCGAGACAAAAAATACGCGCTGCAATCAACACCTTTTGATCCTTGATTCCTGCTACTTGGATCGGCAAACAGGCTTAGAGCTTAAGGGGTTTACTCTCCTTGAAGTGAAGGAACGAGCTAAATCCTGCAATACGAATGTTTCATAAAAGAACTAACTGTAATTTAGGAAATTAAGATTATGATGATTGTTAAAGCCATTTGAAAATAATTAACTCAAAATTAATTAACAAACCCCAAATCGAACCCTGTTCACAACTATATAATTAATGATGCGACTAAAATAAATAAGTAGAAGTGTAATAATACCAACCACCATTGAAATGTATGTGCTACAATTGTTAACTATATTATTATACCATAATTATTTGGTTAATTTATCTTTGATAAAATGGTGTCTGTATATAATATTAACAAATTTTCACGTATCAAACATTTTATTTATTCTTTACTGCACACACAAAGATATAAAAGGCATACAATATTTAACATAAATAATATTTTATCATTATAAAACGTAAAACAGAATTAATGTTGAATAAAATTAACCACAGATTTGTGCCAAATTTTCATCAGTAATGTACGCGGCGGTAGTAAGTTAAGATCACCCCTTTTGACTTGACAATCTCTAGTATACAACCTTCAGCATATCATGGCCGTTTTGACAGATCGAGTTTAATGTTTTAAATATTAAGAAAATCTTTACTAATTTTATAAATGTGTATTGAATTTCATTATGTTTCATTTATTTAATGTTTTGTTTCAAAATATATTATTTTTTTATTTCGAGATTCTGTCTTTATTCTAAGCAACTAATTTGTCGAAAATTAATAATCCATACGTCTTTTATAAAAAAATAAATTGACTTATTATACCTTTATAAAGTACTTAAAATGAACTAGTTACCAGAAACCCCCTCTTCCCTATATATACCGGGTATCTCAAGACTGCTACCGAAAACGAAGCCGGGTGGTAGTTTTAGTGACTACAAACAAAATACAAGTAAAAACTTTGCAAAAAAAACGCGACAATTTTTTTTTAAGATTTTTTAAGTTTCATCATTTTTGGGTGGTAAATCCATAGTTTTTGCTAAAATAATATTATATACCCTTTTATTTATACAAACTCTAAGGTATAAAATAGTTTAAATCATTACAAAAATTATGGATTTACCCAAAAAGGATGATATTTAAAAAAATAAAAAAATGACGCGTTTTTTTTCCAAAATTTTTACTTGCATCGTGTTTGTAGTCATTACAACTACCACCAGGTTTCGTTTTAGGTAGCAGTTTTGATATACCCTGTACGAGTATAAAAAAAACTATTGAAACGTCTGTCAAAACCTCGATGCTGTCAAAACTGCCATCCAACTGCGAGCGCACTGTACCTCGTTTTGTCACCCCACTAGTGTGAAATTCCGCGGGAGTCCTCCAATTATCATTCTAAAACTGGAGGATTAATTAAATTTCGCGATACTGCGGATGAATCGGCAGTCGACACGCTTAGGGAGGGTGCCTAACAAACGGTGGAGGGACCAAATTGGTTTTTGCACGTCCGCATTTATATCCCAATGATCTAGGATGAGTATCGAGATTTGAATCGTACATTGTAGGATTTTTGAAAGGGTTATGTTATATTAATTTTGGCATGTTTTTTTTTTCCATAGCATTTTTTTTATCGTTTGAGATTGACAGCTCAATCTTTTTCTTATGTTATATTGCCAATAATCAATCTCAGTAGTGAAAAAACTATGGCAACATGGTAAATGACAAATCGAAAAGTAGAAAACAATCCAGATTGACTTCAATCAAATTTTTTCGATTGATTATTGGCATCGGATGTCAGTTGATGCTGTATATTTCTTTCAAGATTTAATCTTGGACCCCAGTTTTTATTCTACTTATTATAGCATGTTTAGTCGCTACCTTCAAGTTGAACATTTAATTTCAAAGTGGAGAAATCCTTATAACATTCGTCATTAAACGCTTTCGTAAGATCTGATAATTTCCCCAAAAGCTTGACGACAGGCATTCAGCTGGTCGTAAAATTAATCCGTATCTAGCTCTCGTAAAATATAATCTATAAACTCTTCATAATGACTTTTACTCACATTAATTATCCCACATTATATATGAGGTGTGTGCTATATAATTTTTAAGATTTTTCCAACTGAATTAAGGTCTTAAAATCAACCTTGTATTTTCTGTGTCTGTTTATCAGTCTTAAACTTTTGAGTCAGTTTTTTGGCTTTGAATCAGTGACCACCGTAAAGATGTTGACAGCCGCGTTTGGTCAGTCAAACCACTAACCACATCAACATCAAAATCAATGTTATGGTGCCAAAAATATGTATTAAGAAGCAATACACGTCTCTAATTTTTATTATTTTCCACACAATTAGTCGATACAATATAACCAAAAGCAATAAGCCAGTGCCCGCTCAATTTAGCAGCAAAGTTATGGCACTAAGCAGATTGCGTATAATAAATAATTTAAGGAATTGCGCTCTGATTTATGGCGATCATAAAACGACTCCGCCGGTCCACTATGTTTCTATTAATTCCACTTACTTTATAGTTCGTGTGGGGATGTGATAGGGTAAGACGGTATGGAAGAGATTTTTATGGAAATTTGGTGCGCCAAATGTAATGTTATTAACGCTGGTAGCTTGGAGAAGATTTTGAAACTTCCGACGGTTTTTAGTTGGGTGTTGTAAGAGGATTAGGTATCAAATAATTTGGCGGGTATACGTGTTGTAAAAGTATTTAGTAAAATGTCTTCGATAAGTCGGTAAGTTTCGAAAGACGATATTTAGAAATAACAAAATTAAGTTTCCCTTTACGTGCACTTAAAGTGATTGTAGAGAAACACAAATAAATTTAAAAACCATATTAATAAAACTGTTTAAAATATTTCAATTTAAAGAATATTATAAATACCTATATAAAAAGTGTGCTAAAATAGAATCATTAATAATTTCC
This sequence comes from Hyles lineata, assembly GCA_030180105.1. Lineage (NCBI taxonomy): Eukaryota > Metazoa > Arthropoda > Insecta > Lepidoptera > Sphingidae > Hyles > Hyles lineata. The sequence goes on along the minus strand of JARJEE010000008.1, from coordinate 14,543,496 downwards.
TAAAATTCATATTTATGCTCTATTTACTGGTGGCAGGTTTATCATATGGGAGAGGCCGCCTGGGTAAGTACCACCGCAATGTCTATTTCTCCCGCTAAACAGTAGCGTAAATGCACTGTTGCGTTTCGGATTGAAGGGCATTATAGCCAGAATAACTACTGAACATATTGAGACTTAAAATCTTATGCCTCAGGATGGCGAGCACAGTGGAATACCAATTGCTTTGTAATTCAACGAGTTATTTGGTTTTGCTACTGTTAATGAGCGGTCGTATTGCTTATCATCAGGCGAACGGCACGCTCGTCTCGCCATTCATAGAAATAAAAAATAAAAAACATATTTATGCGCCGATTTCGTTTCATCTCTGCATCACCCAACGGTCAATTGTTATTTTACTCTCTGGCATTAAGCCCGCTTTTATAAATAGTACATATAAAGCATAAATAAATAAAGAACATAGACATCAAAGTAGGACATCCAATGACCCCCACCCTTTTTTCTTTTCTCTGTATCATATACAGGGGGAATTCTCTCCATAATAATTTAATAAACGGTACAAGGACTACACACCCACGTTAGTGGAAATATAACCATTTTCTGAGTGTAAATTGGAAGCAGCGAACACGTGGCTAACTTTTCATCATCATCATCATCATATCAGCCACAGGAAGTCCACTGCTGAACATAGGCCTCCCCCAATGATCTCCACAATGACCTGTTGGAAGCGGCCTGCATCCAGCGACTTCCTGCGACCTTAGTCAGATCGTCCGCTAACTTTTAGTTTTGGTCAAATAAAAAATATTAACATGAGCTTAGTTGCTTAAAGTAACTTTGACGATACCTGACGGAATTTTTGGCGATTTCATCGCCATACATTGGATTTGCCATACATTGATTTAACTGGGCCTTATTATATAAAATGTTATTGTTCGAAAACAGAGTTCCACCAGTGTGATCCACAGGTTTATTGGCCGCAATTTTTGCAAATATATGTTGGCAAGCCAATCGCCGTGCCGAATAAAGTAAATCCAGAGTAAGTTTTCTAACCCGGATATCAAATCCAGAACCTCATGGTTTACTGTTTATGTTTTAAAATAGTTAGACCAATAAGACGACAATGCTTACTCCAATCAGAGCCATTATTACTGATTAGGCTTGATTATTACTGAACATTGAAACAGAACTTAGAAGAACTGTATATTGTGATGAATTTATTTTGTACTAACCGTGCTTCCAACAATGTTGTGTAAAATTTAGATGACGTCCATTTCATAGGAGCCGTGAATTTTTCACGCCTAAAAAGTATCCTATATCACTCGCCGTCCCATAAAATATGCCTGCGCCTAAAATCCTCCCAATCCGTAGCGCCATTGCTGCATAAAAGATACAAACCATGCAACATACTTCTGAATTATTTTACATCTGTATTATTTTCACTGGTGTGAGGTCTCTCATATGAGAAAGGCCGCCTGGGTACCGCTTTCTCACGCCAAACAGCCGTGTAAATGCACTATTGCGTTCCGGATTGAAGGACATTGCAGCCAGAGTAACTACTGAACATAATTTCTATGGTACGTAAAATTCCGCCGTTTGGACACCGCCGCCGTGCTGGACTATATGGCCTAACCTCTCTCAATAGTATCGTAGATTATAGAGGAGGCCCGTACCCTGCTGTGGGACGTGTATGGGCTGATACAGAATGGTAATAATATAAGGCAAAAATTGGTATTGGTCAAATAGATCAAAGTACGATTCAAAATTACAACAATATACACAAACTCATACATCTACATTAAAACTTCACAATTTATGAACAACCGGTACGCAAAAAGTATACCTATTTTTATACAAACAAAAACTGCTCAACAAATAGGTAATATATTGTAATAGATTCCAGGTTAGATCAAAGCCGAACCCAGACGATAAATAAACTAACTTCATATAAATATTTATTCGGCTTATGAGGGAAAAGTTTTGGGGCACATTATACCCACCACGCAAAACGCCACGTCATTCTCTAGTTAGGAACGGGTTAAAAGGATTTTACAAAGCCAACGCTTAGTTAACAGGTATTTGTAATACCAAACAATAAAAGATTAAACCATTACGAGTATTATGGCATAAAAGTTTTTTTTTTCTATTGCTATGAATGGCGAGACGAGTATGCCGTTCGCCTGATGGTAAGCGATACAACCGCTCATGAACAGTAGCAAAACCAAACAACACCTTGAATTACAAAGCAATGCTTGGCATTCCACTGCGCTCGCCATCCTGAGACACAATATGTAAAGTCTCGATATGTCCAGTAGTTACTCTGGCTACAATATCCTTAAATCCGAAACACAACAGTGCATTTAAACTGCTGTTTGGCGGGAGAAATAGACATTGCGGTGGTACCCACCCAATGAACCAGATTTAAAAATTAATCTCGTAAATTGATGTCCTCGAAGAGTATTTGTTTTCTTTCTCATTAATTTTGTTATAATAAGTTTAGTTTATTCATAAACTACATTACACTCTAATTGGCATACATTAGATTAGAACTTACAAAAATATTGTAGATCCGGTAATTATTAGCAGACTGTATGTAACAGACACACAATATTTTTTACTATTTACGAGTAACTTTATTAATTGTTTCTTTATTTATTTACCGCCTCGCTGGCGCAGTTTACTAATGTACGCTACAACGCTGAGGTCCCAGGTTTGAATACTGGGTCCAGCAAAAGGGCATTGGATTTTTATATTCTAGCTCGGAGTTAGGAATTTGTGTCCGTTAGGCGATATGCTCGCCCTCTGTCACATCATGCGACGGAACACGCAAGGGTGTCCTGGTTGCACCTCTGCGTACCATTCTAGCATAACGACCTGAGTTTATGTATGTTGTTGAAACACTAATCGGAGGAGTCCCGTGTCCTAAAGTGGGACGTATATAGGCTGAAAAATTATTAGTTTTCCAACTAAGTTACCAAAGCTATCCAATTAAAACAATTTGCTCGCTTGACGTGACGTGCATCACGTGTGCTGTCACAAAGCACTGTTAAACTAAAGAACGGATTCATTAAAATGTAAAGGGCGGTCCACTAAACCCGAAGGGAGACGTTTCTCCCGATAAACAACTAATTGGGACTTGGCTTGAAAATTTTTTGTGATTCATGAGAGAATTGAATTCGTCACGGCGTCGTAAACGTTATTATTTCATTTTCCCTCCAAGTTGAGTTGAATTTTAATGCCGCTGCATTTTTATTGAGGGCACTCGAAATAATTTTCGGTGGGAATAACTTGGGTAGTGTTGCCTTTTAATTGCGTTTTTTTATTGAGAGATTTCACGGTGCTGTTTAATATATTGAGTAAATGATTAGTGTCTTTTCGTTATAAACTGCCGTTCCTAAAAGGTTTTTGACTATTTCATAGATAATTGTAATGTTGTTATATTTAATTATGTTTAATTTAATATTTTTTTTATTAAAAATTGACTGAGAATAGTAATGATAAGGCTGGATAAAGTTTCTGCAGTGTAAAAAACTTGGTGACTATTTTTATTTGTGGTGAACTGTATGACCAGTCTAAAATGTTTATTAGGACCTAAATTATTTACATTAAAGTGTCCTTAAAATAGAATTCAAATGGGATTTACGAAGGAACAGTATCAAGAAACTTTTTCAAGAACCCTACAAATATTTAATTATCCGCTGCCTTGATAGGTAAAACCAATTGATTTTTCGACAACACTCACCAGATCGAAGTGAGTAAATGAGTTTATTTAACCAGCTGTGTAGGGCAGGTTAATTATTCAATTAAACAGGTCGGCCGGGACAATTTTGGAATTTGCATAAAGGTCAATCAAAGCCGATCGGGCCGTGATTGCGCAGGGCTTCGAACCCACTGTCCCGATCCCTTTTAAATATATTCAGTATTCACTACACCCTTAAGATCCACTTCGTTATACCTTTACTTTCTGTTTTCAGTCTACTATTGGGAAAAGCTGTAGGTGGAGCTTCACTGTAGCTTATTATTTTCTAATTGAAAAGAATGGCGAGACGAGCATACCGTTCGCCTGATAGTAAGCGATACGACCGCTTATGAACAGTAACAAAATAAAACAACGCCCTCTACGACAGAACGAACTTACAAAAACTTTTCCGAACAATATTCATCTAATTTTTCTTATCAAATCCTAAGTACGGGAGCAGGGCTCTTATCACAAGGGGCGATCTTGATGGCTCGAGTTAGTACTAAATCTCCTATTTGAATGGGTTTTGTTTGAAATACGCCCCGTATATAAAGAAGAATTATTATTTCACTTCCGTATTCGCGTTCTCCTTTGACTTGTTGATCGTATTTTGTGATATGATAAAGTAAATTGTGTTTTGTTGTTACGGCACTTGCAGATTTGGCGTGGTTTGATTGGCTATGATATATTTCATTGGACTCGTTTATTTGTAACACTTATCGACAATAGACTTAGCTTGAAATCGGCAGCAGAGATTTTGTGACGATTTTTTATATCTATAAATGGCGAGACTAGCTTGCCATTCGCCTAACCGGTACAACCGCTCATGGACAATAACAAAACCAAACAACATCATGAATACAAAGCAATGCTTAGCCTTTCACTGCACTCGCTAACTCTCTTTTGTATCAGTATAAGATGTTAAGTCTCAATATGGTCAGTATTCACTCTGCCAACAAAGGTATTTAAACCAGAACACAACGGTGCATTCCCACTGCTGTTTGGCGGAAGAAATAATCATTGCGGTAGTACCTACCAAGGCGGTCTCTCAAACATGAGAAACCTACCACAAGGAAAAATAATGCAGGAGTATGTAAAACAGCTATTAATGAACAATTTGGTCACAAAGTCACTTTGCCAATAAATATAAAAAAGGTTATGAAATGAAAATGAAATGAAATGAAAATAATTTATTGAATCCATTAAAATGTTCAACATCATTTAGATTCAGTCATTTTTTTTATCTACCACCCGGTTCGGAAAGCGGTTTTCACTAAAGAAGAACGGGCAAGAAACTCTAGTGTTGCTCTTTAGGTGAGTTGATGTTACTTCTTCAATGGCCGAAATTGGAATAGTGTCTCCATTCGAGCATCTCCTATTTATATTTCCGATTGCTGTAACTGATGACGGGTATTTTAGTAAATAGTAAAACAATATTAACACTAATCTAAAATTTGTCCACTTCCCTCCGTGCAAAGCGGGTGACAAAACAATAAACTAAAGAGGCAAATAACCTCGCAAAAAGACTTTTACAGCCGGAGAAGCCAGCCGTAAAGCACCACGGATCAAATTATTATTACCTTAAAATGGGACCTATTTATGTGAGCTGTTATATATGACTAATTTAATCTAATTGGACTAATCTAAAATTTAACACTAGTATATTTTTTCTTATGGCATCACGTTAGAGTATAAAATCTTCATATTTTAATGCCATGTAGGTTAATTCATACAATCTAAGCTTCTAGAAATGAAATTAACAGTTCACTGATTCATTTATATGTAACATCAACATTCAGCTCGCAATAACTAGATAGGAACAAACATAGGCCCAAATCACTTATGCAAATTATATTTGCTCGTAATTTCCGAAATGTGTTTCATTATCCAATAAACATTGCGCTGTCACGCGTAAAAGGTTTATTAAACTAAATAAAACCATTGTTTATAGTTTGACACGTTTTGGATTTATTTTTTCTTACACAATAAACTGTTTATTATTTACATACATACATAAAGTCACGTCTTTTTCCCAGAAAAAGTAGGCAGAGGTGCCAGTATGCCCACATTTCGCCTAGTATGTTCCGTCCCCTGAAGTGTTAGGGGGCGAGTTTATCGCCATGTCGGGCACGAATTCCTGACTCCGGGCTGATAATGAATAGAAATATCTAATATCACTGCCCGACCCGGAATTTAAACCTGAGACCTAAGGAGAAGGAGCTAAGGAGGTTTGTAACCGTATCGTAGTACAACTACGCCACTGAGGCGGTCTGTTTAGTATTTATGACAAGTCAGTACACATATTACATAAAATATATTTACAAAATACTTTGGTAGTTTTCTAAACTTTTTCTTAGTCTTACTATTTTATGTTATTTCATCTTGAAGTATCATTGGTTCGTAATACTAGGTAATAATACCTATCGATTTTTAAAGTATAGCTAATAGCCCAATATTTGTTTAGAGACGGAGATATTACGTTGAATTATTTTAATACTTCTAAACTCGATTGTAAAACTATTCATAGATTTCATTTGCTAGCAATGTGATGATTAGAAAAGTCCTCATGGATACTATATTATTATATAGTATACCTTATTTGAAATCCTATCTCATATTACAGATCCCATACAAATAAAAGACAACGGAAAGTAAATAATATTTAACATATTATTTAAATTATCTTCGGAGTGACCTAGATATTTTACGCAACATGTTTCCTTTTACAGTCTGTTACCATAGCAATATGAAAGTGCCTATTTCAATAAAGCAGAGTGCAGATACACTCCACAATGCATGTAGTGAATTGAAATAAAACACGACTAGTATTAAAATGCAGCTGGAGGCAATATCGGTTCCTAGAACGCGCCGCAAGTGCGCACTCCCTCTTACATCGGTTTCAGAACTTCGTCCTATATCATGACTTATCTGAAAGGTCAGGATAGTATTATTTGTAGAAGGTTTTTGTTTAGAATTAATGTGTCCATAATATGTTAATGTAAATCACGTAATCTAGGTTCAGCTCAGACATAAGTACTGATAGTAAATTGAATGAGTAATATTATGTGTTTAAAATGGATAAGGGTAAATTAATTAATATAAATCAAATCCCTCTGGTAGTATATTGGCAATTAATACGGATTGAGATTTTTTATAAATGCATTTTAGGAAATAGTTAATATACAGGGTGTTTTTTCAATTGGAAGTCCATATTCGAACCTATGAGGAACTGAAAGATTTTCATGGGAATTGAAACTGCATACTTGGGTTTTTAAAAAATCAGTATTTCTGTTGAGGATTCTACACTGATAATTTTAAATAAAAAATCTTAATGTCACTACAAGATTCATTGGCATTACAAGATACAAGAGTCATTGGCTCAGAACCATAAAATAATAATGACCAAAACATCGTTCAATGATCAGTAATAAACACCGATTACTTTCACGAACACAGCAAAAAAACACCTGAAAATTAAGATACAACATAAACGGGAAAGAAGGAGGCAATTTTAATATTTTTCAGGAAATGTAAATGAGACATCAAAATTTTACAACGGCCTAATCTGGTCATCATCGTTAGCCCCTTAATCCGTAACTGTAATGGACGTAGAATTACCGCCGTCTCATCAATATACACCGGTTACCTATACTAGTAAAATTCCAGGTGGTTTTGTTTGTCTGTTTATTTTTTGTAGCTTAAGTGATTGTGCTACATCTATTGTGCCATCTATCCATGTAATACATGGTCGTTTGCGCTCTATAATATTTAAAAAATAATTATTTATGAGTTCTCATTTCACATCTACACATGAGGTCATGTTGCAGAATGAAGCAGTGTTGAGATCGGTAATAATTTTATGAAGAACTGTATACGGGCCACTGAATAGACCTGTTGGAAGCGTCCTACATCCAGCGACTTTCTGCGACCATAAAGGGTCGTCATTCCACCTTGTGGGTGGTCTCCTACCGGCTGCCTGCTTGACATTAACTCTTTCAACTGTGATGATTCTTGTCCGGTGAATAAAACTATGTACTCTATAAAGTTCACATCGGTGAAGTTGAGAAAACCAAGACAGAATGTATACGAAACATTATAGACACGACGGACTTATTCAAAGATAGTTTGAACACCTTAGCTATCGAATGTTATGTCTTCTTCGCTCAAGCTGAACTCATAAGTCGCTCGAAAGGGACAAAACATTCAAAAACTAGACTAGGTTTTGAAACTGTCTATGAAGAAGGCTGTAAGAGGATTACATCGTCGTGTATTTTTTCGCTGCTACTTTCTTAGAGAAGTCTTAATGACAATATTTCATGGTAGCCTGGGCACATTCCATTTCGATTTTCCATTTACCAAGGTTCGCTTAAAATTGTCTTCGAACGGAGCCAGTCAAGGGCGAATACTAGTAAAAAATAATTTCTTCTTCAAAATCCATTGGCATATTCGAGTCACCGGTGTCGTAATGGAATTTTAATGAGAAATTCAGCTGTTCCCTGTTATTCCTTTTTTACCTTCCCGTCTGAAATAAAAGAGGGCATTTATTTGAATCGATAACAAGATGGCAGCTCTTCGATGTTAATCGCGAAATTATATTCATTGATTGTACGCGGGATGTTTTTTGCATTTTGACCGGGATTTTATGTTCGACATTAGTCTTTCAATGGGTGGAGTATAAACAATAATCTCCAAAGGATTACTACTAGTCCGCATGACACTGAAATTATAATAAACTTATATACATTTTAGTTCAATATAAAATTTATTTATTATATTATTTAGTATATGTATTTTATTAGCATATGTATGTATATATTATACCCATATTTCATATATGTTTACATAATATACCTATGTTATATTATATGTTTATTGTGTTAAGTCTGTTTAAATTGTATTTATGTGATATTCAACTTCACTGTCCATTTATTTTGAATTAATTGTTTACGATACTGCATACCATAGCGATTCATAAGAATTTCTATGGTATGTAAGTCCGCCAACCCGCACTAGGCCAGCGTGGTGGACTATATGGCCTAACCACTCTCAATCGTACTATCGATTGTAGAGTAGGCCCGTGCCCTGCAGTGGGACGTATAAGGGCTGGTACCGATACAGATATACAGAATTGTTTACGCACCTACCTCTTCTCATCTCTGCATCACCTTAGGTTCGACTGTTAGAGAATGCCTCAGGTATTAACTCTACCTATACAATAAGTTATGTATGAAGTGTAAATTAATAAAGGAATTAAACGTACTTAATTTTTCATTTTTGTAATTTTGTTTGCTACCTTAACGTCTACTGTAAATGAATTGCATTTAACCTAGCTATACCGGTGATTTCACCCTAAAATCGTTGTATAAGATACTCATTGTAAAAATGACTCACGTTACAGGCTTAGCCTAGTGTGAGACGTTTATCGAATTATTAAATGGAAGAAGTAAATAAACGTTATTATTATTATATTTCAGTTTAAGGTTAACATAATGGCTCATTAGGTGCCTATGTTAGAAGCACTCGCAGACAACTTTCACCTTTTATAAAATGACGAAAGTCTGGCGACCACGGGCTCTTGGTGAATTTAACAACTCTTTCGCAGATGCAGATACATGCGTGAGCTGATATTTTTTGCGATGTAACTTCAAATGAAATCACATATCTGGCGCAGTTGTAGGTATCTTGCCGACCAAGTATGCCGCGCCAGAGGTAGATTTTGATTTCTGTGTGACCCAAAATGAAAACCTACACTTGGTATTGAATATTGTACCACGCAACACAAGGTGAAGCTAACTATAAGACGCCACAAAAATGTAGCCATAAATATTATAAAAATAGCAAGATACTAAAAATAAAAATAAAAAATGGCTTCTAGTTATCAAAAGCAAAACCAAAATCGAGCATCGTCAGGCCGCCTCAAGGCATAAATATAAGTGATTTATACCAATTGTTGTTTCAGCTTCTGAAATATTATTCAACCGTGAAACGTATCTTGATTTCTTTTTCATTTTCGTCCCTTTAAATTACTCATCTTCATCTGTGGGAGCGAGATAAAAAATGTCAACAATAACTAGATTTGGCTCGTATTCTCGGAAGCTATCGATTTCATTCGTATATGGTAAATGTCGATTACTGTCAAAAGTTATTAGTAATTTATATAATATAATATGTTAAATAATATGTTAGATATGAATAATATTTAAATTTTATGAATTTTGCACTTAAATATTGGTTAGTCACATTCCTGAATGTTGTATTTTGTGTAAGTGGTTTTTATTCTCCTTAAATCATTGAATAGTTTATTTTTATTTTAAAATGGTTTTTGTCAATGTAATTCCAAATATATCATAACTATACAGATTTGTAGACATGGTAAGCATACAGCAGCCACTATTTGCCGATTGTATCACCATGATAATTATGATTTACAGCTGTATGAAAGTGCAAAGCCGAACATAAGGAACTGCTTTCTAAGGTTTTCGTAGGTCTTTATCAAACCTTTTGCCCTGAAATCCTAAACTTAAAACCATTACCGTCTTTCAAAAAGTAGAGCGGTTTTGACAAAATTTCGAATGCATCAAAAATAGCCGCCGTGAATAGCTAAAAACACAAAAGCGTAATTCGGCCGGGGGCTTATTGTAAACAAGCTTTATCTCGTCGTGGCAGACGGCGATCTCGCTAACTTAGCGCTTCTGTGGACTTTACACCAAGTGCCTGCGAATTTTTCAACGGGAAATAAAATTATGTTCGGAAATTATTCGGGATTGCGAGAAAAAATCTTTGGATTTTTCACATTCAAGGTTATATGTGAGGTTTTATCGCATGATTTTGTTGGTATAAAAATTTTGATGCAAATATATTAAGCTCAGTCGATAGAAAATATTTTCAGGGTACGGTTACGTTAACTTAATATAATAAATACTGCCTAATATTACAGACCATTGTCATCCCCATAACCATCACCTACTGTCCCCTTTGACTCATTAAAATTAGCATCTGATGACGTTATGATGAGGTCGAAGTGAAAGTAAATTTGAAGAAGACTGACCTCTTAATCATGTGGGATTTATAGTCGGGAAGAAAGAGAGAGGGAGAGAGCAAATCCTTATTGCAGCAGCGTTATTTTTATGAATCATCATCATCATCATCATAAGCCAGTTGCTGCCAACTGCTGAACATAGGCCTCTCCCAAGGTACACCACAGATGTACACCCACTCTGCTGCTTTATGCATCCAATAAATAATAATAAATTAAATAAAAAATTCACATCAGGAGCCTCTATCATCATCAATTTTAGAATTTTTAGAAATTAGGCATCAAATTTGCTTCCTAAGTTTTCCGTTAACATTAAAGTCAGTCAACATACTAAGTATAGAACCAGTTGCTTTAAAAACTAATTAATATATCCTATGAATCTGCGGCCTCCAGTTTAGGTTTAGTCTGAACCTATCTGAATAGCTCGCATTATTCGAATGTCTGATGTATGTATTTATTCAACTAAAACTACAACACTGATCAAAACTTGAAAACAAACTGAGAACAATACAAACATTTCAGTTTACGGTAACCATAAATAAAATATGAACGTAATGGCTCAATTTTCATGTATTAATTGAGGTGAGGTAAATTATAGGCCTGCTAGATACTTAATAAACGGTGTGCGCGGCTTGTTCTCACAATATCGAATGTAAATTGATATCCAATCTTTTGTTTTAATTACTATTGGCCTCGTGTTAAACTAAGGAAGTATGTCAGTATGTCTCCTCCGTCATAGTGTTAAACTTAGGAAGTATGTCCTCTTTGCAAATCAGCGTTGTGGTATTGCTTATGCTGTACTGCAGTAATACTCTGAATGGGGGTTCCTGTTGTTGGCACAAGTGGTACAGAAAATATTATTGTCTTCTATTATCTTTATATATTTTTTTTTATTTACCTGTTCTATTAATCGTTGAATCTTACATTTTCTATTTTCTTGTGTTCGAACGTTTTATTTTTCTCCTTTGTTTTGCTTTTGCATTTGTACCAACAATAATTTTTAGTTACTTTCTCTCTTTTTTCCGTTATGTCAATAGATTAACCACATATATGTACAACAAATTACTAATTATTAGAGTTATTTTGTAAAACAAAGCAGATTATACAAGATATATCCAGACTTATTTTCTTATTGCACTGTATGGCGCGACGAGCATGCCGTTCGCCTGATGATAAATGATATAGCCGCTCATAAGTAGTAGCAAAACAACAACTTGAATACTAAAGCAATGCTTGGCATTCCACTGCACTTGGCATTCTGAGACATAAGATGTTAAGTCTCAATATGTCCAGTAATTACTCTGGCTACAATGTATTTCACACAGAAACACAACAGCGCATTTATATTGGTGTTAGGCGGGAGAAACAGACATTGCGGTGGTACTTAGCCAGGCGGCCCCTCACATATGAAACGCCTAGCACCAGTTATATTTCTAAGTAAAGTGAAGTTCTCAGTTTTTACTATAATTGTATTTCTTAGTACAGAACTAGCAAGGAACTAAGGGGATTGTTCCACCTAAAATAGAAATGCATTTACGTTTCGCTACTTTTATTCAATCTGCTTGAGTGAATAAAATGCAACAACAAATTTGTTACGATGCATCGGTTTTTTGACACAATGGAGATGTCAAGACTGTCCATTTATGAATATTTACTATTTTCATAAATATTTAGGTGTTACGTCGGTAAAAATATATTCCATATAATATTTCAGTGGCCTAAATTGAATGAAAACAACTACGAAACAAAATATGAAAATATGTGAGGCAAAATTTTCTTCAGGCAAAACTCACCTACTGTAATATATTCGTAAAGGAACACCTTTCAAAACGTCTGGCACTTTATTGAAACAAAACTCCCACGCTATCTAACTTAAAAATATTACCATAACAAAATTTCCACGGCGTGTCTTAAAAATGGGAGAATTTCATCGAACACAACGCGAATATTTCCAACTTGTCACGTACCGGCGCCCTCGGGACGCCATCCCAAAATTTGTCCAGGGACCATGGGATTCTATTTGCCTGGATATTTTTTGGTAAAAGAAATTTCGACTTGACCACACAGTTTTACATTTACTCGCGATTTGATTGGGTAAACGCACTTCGATTGCTGGTTGCGGAATAATAATTATTAAAGAGTTATTGTGTGGAAATACAGGATATATCCAAACTGCGACCGAAAACGAAGTCGGTTGGTATTTTTACAGAATACAAATACAATATTATTAAAAATATTGCGAAAAAACGCGACAAATTTCTTTGTGCGAATATTTTAAATATCGTCGTGTTTGTGTGGTGAATTCATAGTTTTTGGTAAGTTAATAATTTAAACCCTTACGTACCATTACGCCTATAAATAAAAGGGTAGATACTATTATTTTAGGAAAAACTATGTATTTACCACCCAAATGCGATGATATTTAAAAAAATACCAAAATAAAATCGACTTTATTGCAAAATTTTAGTTTCATTTTGTTTGAGTTAGTAATTATATAAAACACAACCTTTGTAATGAAAATCTCCTCTTTATTTTTAAGATGTAGTAGTCAAGGACATTATTTTAAAATGGGATCCAATGTTATTGCACATAAATAAGTTAAATGCAGTAAAACTATCAAACAATTATAAGAAGAAAACTAAAATGGGTCAAATTGAAACCATTAATGTTGAATGAATTACTAAACGTTGAAAAAATCAGGAAATCGGAGCAGTTTTTACCACTCATTACCGATTCGTGGAACATGGATTAATTTCATTTCTCCGAAGGTACCGTTTAGTATTTTACTAACAATTTTTGTCAAATTACCCAATGAGAGAAAAAAACGGCTTATAGCTGACACTGGAGATTTAATTACCTTTACAGTGGAATTTAAATAGCTCTGTTAGAAGACTTAATTTGTCTTATTTATTTATTTTATTTATAAATACTTTATTGTACACCACACAACTTAAAAACATTTTAAAACAAAGCGCTTATATATGTGTAACAAGCATCGGTCTTATCGCTATCAGCGATAAATACACTACATAAACTGTAATAAATATGATACATAAAATATTAATATAGGAGTTTTTTAATCAAAGTGAGAAGTAATATGATCTCAGATGCTTTTTAAATATGGGTAGAGATTTATTTTTATTATTATGTAGCTTCATGTAACCAATTCTGTTTAAGAGACTCGGATCACATTATTGAGCACTCTCAAAAACCGAAAAGATTTAAAAATTAAATTAGACAAAAGAACTGGCATCATATTTGTACTGCCTGGGTGGCGTGGTCGTATGAATGCAAAGCTGAGGTCTTGGTTTCGAATTCTGGGTCGGGCTAAGTGACATTGGATTTTTCTATTCTTATCAGCCTGGAGTTAGGCAATTGTGGCCAGTGTCTTGATAGGCTCGCCCCTGTCTCATTATAGGACGAAAAGGCACAAGGCGAGACATGGGTTTCCTGGTTGCCACCCGGAAGAAGGCTGCCTACCCTGTCTGCAAAAAAGCGTGTGTTTATACATACATGTATAATTTATATCTAGTAAAATATGTACTTTATTCTTCTCTATATGGTGGTGTTAAACATTTTTGACACTAATAATTATCTTTCCCACACTAGGATGGACTTAAGTCTAGCCTAAAAAAATCACTTCCAGGATTGATTATAGGCATATAAACACGTTGTAAATTTCTTAAAAATAAAATGGAAAATATCGCGAAGTTACGAACAATTTGAAACTTATAAATTTCCAAATAAATTATTACGACTGAATCGCTGATGATACTTGCGGGATATTCAAAATGATTTATTCACATAGATTCCCCTTTAAAAGCAACGTATATATTATGAGAAACTAGTACTATAAAATTTGCATCAAAACTCCACTCTACGTCGGCGACGCAGATAAAGTCAATTATTATCGTGTAGTTGAAAATTTCATGCGCAAAATTGCGTTTTTATTGTTCGCCATAACTTTATTATTTTCATGATATATTGTATAGTTGTCATTAAGTGCCATTTATGTACATTAATATGGCTATAAAGATTGCCTTCGTGCATTTCACTCTGCATTGCAAGTAGTAAAGAAATATTTGAATAAAAACGTGGAATGGTTTTAAGTGTGCAATTTCACCAGAGCATTCTCTCTGTGTCTTTTCAACTGTGGCGTTAAAATATTTTTCGTTGCTATTTGGCGGCAAGTTATGTTTCATACAAAACTTTAGCTGAGGAAGGCATTATGGCCCCATTAGCCACCGATCCTTTCAAGTGATGTCAAAGTTTAAATTGTGTATTTTACTTGTGTTTAAAGTATTTTTATTTTGTTGAGATTATATTATAATATGTGGGATTGTTTTAAAAGATTACTTTGCTTTGAATGTTATGTGTTTAATCTATATGTTATAAGATAATGGCATATTATTTACAACAAGGACGTATTTTCGTATTACGACCTCGAGCCGAGATATTTCATCATCATTTGTATAATAGTTATCATTTATTGTTGGTATCGGCGAATGGGTGCCAAAGATTGTTCTCAATAGAGATATGTGAAAGAACTTAGGGGATGCCTTTGCCCAACAATGGGATCTGTTAGCCTAGTATCATAATTTGTTTACTTAAAATTTTGTTAACATGATTCGGTAATATTACGTTAAATTATACGCTATATTTAATCTCAAAAATCATTAAAAGATGTGAATGATAAAAACAATGTTAAAAGATTGACTAACTTAAATCGACATATCCAACGATATAACAGTGACAATAATGTGACCTAAATCGACTTTGTTTATTCCATTAGACACAAGAATCGAGGAACAAAAGAAATTATCAGAAATACAACAATATGATCCATTCTTTTCTGTGTACGACGAACAACAAGCAACTGGCAGTAACACATTTGCAACCAAGTGACCGCGATGTCAAGACAAATTCTATTTGTTGTAATATTTTTAGTTAATCTTGGGATGTTGAATTTCTTCAAAACACCACAGGAGTTGAAGACGAAGATGGGTAAAGTTCAAGGAGAAATGTATAGTACATCAGATGTCCTAGTAGGGAAAGCGATGGACTTCATATATTCAAATAAGACAATAATGGGACTTCTGGCGAGAGAACTGTGGAACGTTGGCTCTGGAATGATCGACAAGATTGTGGAAGTTAAGGATAAGAAGGTTAGTTGCTTCTTATTTTATGACATTATAAAGAACTTGCACGGTACAAAAATTTAATTACCATGTCATCTTGATTTACCAGTAATGTTGGAAAATTATGTATTCTCTAATTGTCATATGTGTATATCAGTAATATTTAATCACTGTGTAAGTTTATTATAAACAGGGTTACAGGTTAAATCGAGCTAGATCCTTTAAGAGGTTGTAGTTTCCATCATTCCTGACTGATTTGACTATGAGACCCTGTACCCTAAACTTAGCCGGTTCTACGAAATTTGACTTTGAAGTTTTTTCTTTAAAATATCGTTTTTTTGTTAACGTTTCGTTAACGATAGAAACTACAACCTTTTAAAGGATCTAGGTCGACTTAACCTGTAACCCTGTATATAAAATTGCTGAATGATTTAAAATTTACGTAAAATATTTGTAGTCCATACTAATTATACCTCTTGACAAGAATCTGTCTGTTTTGATCGGTAAGCTCACTCCATTCCCGTTACTAACTGAGACGGGAGCGATTCCATAACGTAAATATTTGCTACAGCCAACAGCTAACTGAATATTACCAAACAAAATTTT
Source organism: Hyles lineata (assembly GCA_030180105.1). NCBI lineage: Eukaryota > Metazoa > Arthropoda > Insecta > Lepidoptera > Sphingidae > Hyles > Hyles lineata. Next base: position 14,526,983 of record JARJEE010000008.1, on the reverse strand, counting down.
GTAAGTAGGCACACTTAATAGGCTTAAACACTGAACTACTCTTACAAAGTTGGAGAGTTATTAATTTCGTAATTATCGCGATGGAAATAATAGCGGTTATTGGAAATCATTTTTTTTTCTTGCTTATTTAATTAGGGCAACTTTTTAAATTTTACATTAGTATTCCTGCTATCGTTGATTAGTATATACCTATATAATATATGATGCGCAATATTGTAATAGTATTTTTAATTAAATAAATGGAGCACTCTTTATATCAAAACCAATGTTTTGATGTAATATTTTTTATAAAAATATTAACAAACAGTAATAATTCTTTAATTCAAGTACACAGATTATTTGTAGAGCTTACACAAGTTGTTGAACATGAAGTAATATTTTGATATATAATAAAAAAAACATCGTAAAACTAAGAAGGTGGAAATGTCGTCATGATCCAAAAACGATAATATAAGAACCGGGAGTAATAGCAATAACAACTTTTCATTTCGGATAAATATAACAAATATACAGATCCGGATCCCGATCCGAAATTTATCTCAGGTACCTACATGATAGTCCGACTTAGAAACTAAGAAAACAGAGAGCCAAATTCATTTTCCCATGTTTCCATGTTCAAAAACTGTAATGATTTGTTCCTCTAATCCTCTGACCAAACAACAAAAACAGCTTCACAATATATTTTCCATACAGGCTAATACAATTTGTCAGTACTACGCGGTAGCTGTCAATGCGTCTATCTCAAATTACGTTCGACGTGATACTGCAAAACACTCAGTGGCGCCACAGTATAATTCTTTTTGTTCATTTTTTTCAGCCATGACCGGGTGAAGTATTATGAAGCTAGAAAACCGAAGATAAAATTGATATAACAATAAATGTTGTGAGTTTTGAAGCTTTTTTTTCAATAATTGACCTGTTTTTTTTTACCATTGTAGAAACATTATTTGATGGTAAGGATGGAAGTCCTGGATTAATTAGGGTTTTCAGCGAGAGACGATAACCGTTATGCCAAATATATATTATACCATCCCCGAAAAATAACGGCTGGTATGCGATTCTGACGATTTCCGAAAAGTTCTAGATTAAGACCAGGAACAGGCAAGCGCAGAGTTGAAAGTCCGGCAACAAAAAAACATTAAATATACTTTATTCAACTAGTCTTTCACAAGGTCTTTTCAATCGTCAGTTTCCGCTAACACCGATTTGTGTTGTAGCTGTGAAGAAGAAACAGCGCAAAGAACTCCTTCAGCAACAGGAACTATCTTATTTTTTTCTTTCTTTATATAGCCATGCAAGTTGGGCGGACGACCTGGTTAAGGTTGCAAAAAGTCGCTGGATGCAAGCCGCTTCCAACAGGTCGATGTATAAATACTTTTGGGAAGCCTATGCTAAGCGGTCGACTTCTTGTGGCTGAATTGAGAGAGAAAGAGAGAGAGAGAGATGACGTTTATTAATCTAAATTAGATACAATTATGCGGACCTGTCTAAATTATTTATCCATACAGATAAGAAATCTCAGAAATAATTTTACTGAATAGTATTGAACATATACCGTTGCTTCCTAGAAGTCGCAAACAATGTTACAATCTCAAACGCATTTGCAAGGAACATTTCTTGACTGAGGTAAAAGCTCTAGACATTAATTAATTGACAATCTTGAGAAGTAGGTCGTACTAGTCTTCAAGTTGGAACACTAGCGTTGTGAAGATTTCAAATATTCGCCGTGTACATGTGAGTGTCTTATAAGAGAATGTTCAAATCAAGGAGACTGATTTTAATGAAGTAAAATACAATAGGACATCAGAATTCAAAGTACTTTTATAACTAGATGGAGTGATTCTCGGTAGAAGTTTTATTTTAGTGATAGTTCTCTTTCATACGGAAGTTATGATATGGTGCATTAGCTTATAAAAATACTATATAAGTATTATTTTTTGTTACATCGCTTTAGCTTCCTAATAGAGTATCTATCAGATGGACGGATTAACTTAACCTACAAGGTGGACGGACGACCTAGCTAAAGTTCCAGCGACATTCCTTTTCTTTCTGCTGGATGCAGGCCGCTTCCAACAGGTCGATGTGGAGATCCTTGGGGGAGGCCTATGTTCAGCCGTGGACTTCCTATGGCTGAGATGATGATGATGATGGGTGGAAGAGATTAGGCGTCCACCGCAATGAATCTTCACCATACAAATCGGCGATACTCACAACAATGGTCAAGTACCCTGAATCGACTGAAATGCATGAAATGGTTGATGAAAGTGGGTGAAGCGGAAGTAATATGTCAGGATCGAGCAAAGTAGCGATCTATAAGTCTCTGCGTACCCCTATGGGATACAGGTGTGACGATTATTATGTATGTATTCCTACCAAATAATACGCATCCTTCCTACAGAAATAAAAATATCTAATTCTATAACGTTGATAACCTCGAATTTGCTATGCATGACCAAGACGACCGATTCATTCACCCTAAATTCAAATCAAACGATCTTAAAGCCATTCTACTGATTACCGTTGTATTGATACAAATTTCCTAACACAGAGGCAACGTCCTTATTCATATCCAAGATATCGTTCTGAATAACAAGAGAATATGTGTGCCGTTTGTAAATGGGACGAGAGGCGCATTGTATTCGAGTAGCGTCCGAGAACGGAGCTAGGAATCTTGTGCTATAAATAAATTTCTTGTCAATGGAACTTTGTGATACTAATTAAAGTAAATATTTTGAATGGGTTAGTGGGAATAGAAAATATAACTGTCTAATTAAGTAGCATGTTATTTAAATCGGTTATCAATTGAGGCATATTTTCAACAAAATTATTATTTGATCTTAAAGAAAGTGTAACAGTTTTATTTTAAATTGTAGATGCAATGATTAATATTCTAAATAAATATAAACAAAGAAAATATTGACAGCCTCCGTGGCGCAGTTGGTTAGACGCCGGCTCTGAAGTGATAAGGCGCGGGTTCGATCCCCGCACCGAAACAAATATTTGTGTGAACCAGAGGTATTTGTTTCAAGGTGTTTGTGAGAACGAAAATTATCTTGTAGTTTCTGATAACCGTCACACAAGGCTCGATCTTAGTGGGGTCAGGACTATGTAATAATAATAAGTAATAATAAGTTTATTGTTTGTTTCAACAAAAGGTACAAAGATATCGATAAAAAGCACTAGACCCCACACTAGGATTCCCTGTGTTGTGGCAAAATAAAATAAAATAAAAATGTATGTGACTGTTGAATTGATTTATACATGTATGTCTATGAAATACAAAGTAACTCACTTCCTGTGCCTTCCCGCAAACTATTGATTTTAATTGTAGCAGAACTTACACAATATGTAAGTATTAAAACTTGATGTTATCATGACCCCACAACAAAATCAGATTATTAGTTTACATGCTAAGAACTACAAACACAGGGAAACTTACAGACCGTATAGAGTTTGCCACATCCATGCATCGTGTATTCCTAACTTATAGTTTGCAATCGGATATTGCACTCATCGGCACACTAATAATGGTTTCACATTAATACGCTGTTGTTATGTTGTTATCTAATATGGTATGGTTAGCTTTGTGTGTTGTTTTAACATCTATACATATAAATAAAATTGAAGTGTCTGTTTGTAAAGTGAAAATAAATACACGATACCTATAACGAAAATGACCTTAGATTTTTTTGTCTGTCTGTCTGTCTGTTTGTTTCGACTAATCTCTGAAATGGCTGGACCTATTTTGACAGGACTTTTATTGTCAGGTAGCTGATATAATAAGGAGTAACTTAGGCTATATTTATTTTAGAAAAATCTTTTATTTTAGAAAAATAAAGTTTTTGTTAAATTCCACGCGGACGAAGTCACGGATACAGCTAGTTGTAAATTTGTTTTGGAAAAAACAACACATATGACTTTACAACAAACATACACAATACATCACTTGCAATACATGCACCACTGCAATGTCTTTTACCAGCTAATCAGCAGTGCAAATGCACTGTTGTGTTCCAGTTTGAAATAAATAGTAGTGTAGTACTAGCGCAGTGGAATAACAAGCATTGCTTCGTAATTTATGATGTTGTTTGGTTTTGTTACTCTTCATGAGCGGTCGAATAGCTAATCATTAGGCCAGTGATATGCTCGTCATCCATTATAATACATATTTAGAAAGGTACTCTTAGTGTCACCCATAAAAGGAAAAGTCTGTCGCTATGCCGAGCACAAAACCAATCCCAGAAAATTCATAAAACAAAGCCAAAATCAGCCTGGATTCAAATCTCTATCCCTTTTCTTATCTAAAGATTAGAGAATAAAAATAGAAGATAGATAAATAATAGGACATCTCTTCTTATTTATTTATCTTCCTTATTAATGATTACAATTTATTTCATAATTTAAATAGAACATACCAATATCTTCTAGACATTACTGCAACTTTACCCAGCATTCAAGGAAACAAACATGAAGATGAATACATCCACATCAAACAGTCTCTTGTCACATAATTTCCTGCTTATTCCATCAATATCCTCAAACATCAACTGTTTTGCAAAACATCCTAACAGCATTGTTTCAAAAACTCATCAGTTAAAATCTCCTACTCAGTCTCTCACAATTATTGTACCGAGCTGGCGCCAACAGTAGATTGTGAATATGCTGCTCATTTTAAAATTGGTATCGATATTATTTTTTCTATCAAGTTTAACTTGGAAAGTTGACGCTACAAAGGTGAGAGTGCAACAGGAGCCGTCATCTCCCAAAAGGGATTACAGGCCGTCAAAATGGGTTGCAAATAGTGCAATGGATATTTGGTATGGAAACAAAAGTATGATAGATGTTATATTTAGGGAGTTTAGTGATATGATATACAAGCTGACTATGCGTCCAAGTAAGTTCATTAATATCGTTATAATATCTTGTTTTTTTTTGTAATGAATGGCAAGATAAGCATACTATTTGCTTGATAGTAAGCGGTACGACCGCTCATATACAGAAGCAAAACAAAAAAAGCATCATGAATTACATAGCAATTTTTGGCATTCCACTGCACTCGCCATCCTGAGACATAAGATGTTAAATCTCACATGTCCAGTAGTTACTCTGGCTACAAGGTCCTTCAAACCGGAACACATTAGTGTATTCACTTCTGTTGCCGGGAGAAATAGACAGACAATTGCAGTGGTACCTAACCAAGCGTCCTCTCACATATGAGAGACCAACCAACAGCGAAATACTTGCACAATAAAGTGACTACGAAATGTCAGCTGAATAAAGTATCCCATCGGCATGAGATGGTTATTTCTCACTGCTGGATGCAGTTTTGCCAATCTGTTCAAAGCCAGATACACATACACTAGTCTATCAGGATATGTTAGTTCAGGTTCGCGTACTCACATAACTTTGAAATTCTTGAACTCTCATATATGGAAGTTTTCTCACGATGTGTTCCTTCAACGTATAGTGAGCGGTAATTAAACACACATACGAAACTTCAATAATTGGATACCTCTGCCTTTAGAGAGAACAGCCACACTGGGAATCTAATTAATTTTTGCTTTAAAATATATCGTAAATTAAATTTAAGTTATTTTTTATTTCAGCCCGCGAAGTAACCATAGACAAACCTATTGTATTGGGTAATATAACAATTTTGAACGAAACTTATTCGATTGAAAATCAAGAACTGCTACCCAACAATAGTTCATTATTAAATTATACAACATCAGCTAATGAAGAACTGGAATACGACGCTGAAAGCAGATTTTCCGAATCGGACGAAGAAACACTAATTATTAAGATATCAACGAATTTGTAATAACACAAAAATAAAAAATAAGATTTATTTCTAAAAAAAATGTTTTCATATAAATATATTTCAAGAAAGGATACATATAAGAGAGCTAGACTCAGGAGATAAATCATAATAGTAATATAAATTATATTTAGCAACGAATTTTATGCATTTAAAAAGTGTGATGTATAAAAAATACGCTTATATCAGATAATATATCTACATCGTCTCAATACAAAAAAAAAAAAGTTTTGTTTTAAAGTATAATATAAGAGACACAAAAATCACCTTTATAATAAAAAATATATCTCCTATTATGATAATAAAAACGTAGCGAAGAGGCAGTAATTACGTTGATCCCTTGAAATCACGGAAGTCAGTTTCAACTATATTAAAAATGAAGGCGGTATTTTTTCAATTTCCCCATAACCTGAACTCTGGAGTTTTCCACTTCCAATTTTTCCTTCCGTGATGACATCAAAGCGGTTTTCCAAACCTTTAATTAAGGAAATCTGTGAGCTACTCTCATTTTAGACTTTCAAGGGGATTACAGTCGCGAGACAGTGTACAAGGAGAATGGCATCGGCGCTACCAAGAGTTCTATTTTGGCAGGCGACGAGTAAAGGGGCTTGTTCATTTGCACCAAGTAATTATTAATTTAAGCGTTCTTTAGTTAGCGAGTCCTTTTATTTCCAAGTAGTATAGTTGGACTTTTATTATAGTTTGTTTTTTGTTCTGCCTTAATCCTGCTCATATACAAGAAGCTGATGTTATTATTATGACGAAACTGCGAGACATTGTTTGTTCAGTATTTTAACACCTGGTTAATTTGCTATATACAATTTTCTTTAATGTGGAAAAATACTAAACTTCTATCTACTCGAGACAATCACTTGCATGCCACCAATTTTATTATGCAACCACACTGCAATTACTTTATGGTGAGCAACGATTCCTGAATCATGCTTAACAACAACTGTTATCAAATATTTGTTACCACACACCTAAAGTTATAAATACCATTTGACGGAAAACATTATCGAAATAGTGTTAGTTACGCCTGTACATAGTTGAAAAGTTTGAAACGTCAAATATCAATTAGTATAGTTGGATTATTAGTAATGTTGCCTAACATGTGGTAATAATCGATAAGATTGCGACACAATATTGCTTCACACAACTGCGAAGTGGACACACCATAAAATATACAAATGGATACTCTGCCTGAGCGGCATTTGCGCTTACTATCAGGTGCAATGCCGCCAATATTAATTGTCAACATAATAATGTTGATTAAGAAAGAACGATAATTTTAATTTAATCGAAGTATGGTCCATCACTAGCAACTACGTTTTTTTTTTTTTTTTTTTTTTTTATTGCTATGAATGGCGAGACGAGCATGCCGTTCGCCTGATGGTAAGCGATACGACCGCTCATGAACAGTAGCAAAACCAAACAACACCTTGAATTACAAAGCAATGCTTGGCATTCCACTGCGCTCGCCATCCTGAGACATAAGATGTTAAGTCTCAATATGTCCAGTAGTTACTCTGGCTACAATGCCCTTCAACCCGAAACACAACAGTGCGTTTACACTGCTGTTTGACGGGAGAAATAGACACTGCGGTGGTACCCACCCAGATGGCCTCTCACATATGAGAGACCTACCACCAGTAAGTACGTTTTCCCATCTTTCAGGCAGCGTTCGGATTCCACGTCTGAAGAATTTCTTATCTTTTGAGGCTAAACACGAATCAACCCAATTCTGGGTATCGTCATATGATGTGAATCGCTGTTTCGATAGAGCATGTACCATTGACCGGAACAGATGATAGACGAACAGCACAATGTCTGGTGAATACAGCGGGTGGGATAATACTTCCCAATCAAGTGTTTTCAAATAGTTTTTCACCGGAACCGCTAGATGCGGATGAGCATTTTTACGAAGAAGAATATTTTTGTCGTGTCTGAAGTAGTATTAAGGGCGTTTTCCTTCAGAGCACGGCTCAATCTCATCAATGGAGCTCTGTAGAGTTCCAGTGATTGTTTCGGTTGGATTAAATAACTCGTAATACACCACCACACCCAACTGATCCCACAAAATACACAGCATGAGTGTTTTTCTATGAGTATTCGGTTTCTATGTAGATGTTGACGCGTAGTTCCAGGCCAGGTAGTCCCAATGATTATCTTCTTTTTCGAATATTATAATGTATCCACTTTTCACCACCAGTTTAATAACGGTGATTTAGTCGTACAAGACTGTATCACTCACGACATGTTCTCTCACTCAAGGCAGTATCATTATATACTTCTATGCGCAATCGATGCGCCTTAGATGCAGATATTTTTAAAATTAAAGAAGTAGATAAAAAGTTCCCGCAAATGACGCTAATTTGGGTCAAATTTTGTCATTTTTGGATCAAAAGAAATATATGATGCTAATACGAAGTTAATAATTTGATAGAGTTGTGTTGTTCTTGAATGAGCAACCTAATTTTCAAGCTGGTTATCATCTGCGAAATTTAACGTGAGCTTCGTGCTATGTCATTTCTATCAAAACGGCGGAAACTTATTTGTACTCCATAATAATAATTTTACTCCTTAGTTTCTCAATAATTGAAAGAGCACACATAAATAAATAATGTCTTTACACATGTCCCAAGAAAATGTAGCGTGTACCGGGAATTGTACTTTACATTGAATTCTGCGTTCGATTCCCAAGGCAAATATTTATTCAGGATCAGATGTTTATTTTAAGATTTGCGGTGTATCTGTTTCACCCGCGACACGCGAGCGTATCTTATGACGTGGGTAGCGGATTTAGAAATTATTCAGGTAGTTTTACACGTTTGGTTTTCGATATATTTAACTGGTATCCGAATTGTACGATCTATACAAATATTAAATTTATTTTCCATATTTATTATTTCTGGTAGCCTCCGTGGCGCCGACTGTGACATGAGAGGCCGCGGGTTTGATCCCCGCACCGACACAAATGTTTTAGTCGAGTGTGAGTGTTTATGAGACTGAAATGTCTCTCGTAGTTTTTAATACCCACGACACAAGACTAAATTGATCTTGATGTGGGGTCAGTACTATGTATGTAACTGTGTGCGATAGGCGGCTTGCCTGTCGTCATGTCTCTCAAAAATAGATTAACTTTATTGTCCTAGTCATTTGCCAAACTGATCAACGTTTAATATTTTATCTACATCATTTTCATTTTATTTTGACTATTGCGACAACATTTTTTTTTATAAAAGTCATCACTAAATTCCAATGAACAAATACTTACAAACATTACCCCTACCAATTCTACATACACTACAAAAACCTTTTCGTACAAACACTAGGCATTCTATATTTTTTCACGTGAATTTTTAGGTAAAACAGTGGCTGATTGTGCAGTCCCCTTTCCATCTCCCCTGCTTTAGAGTATTCAGAGGCGTCGCCTTTGATGTTTTAAAAGCCACTTCATAAGTGTACGCGTTCGAACCTCATGATTAGAGGGTAGTTAGGGGTGAGTAGAGTGTCCGGGGGTGCGATCAAAGGGGATGAATTTTTAAAATCCTGTTTTGTTTTGGCATTTTGGCATAATACCCTTCAGTGGGGATATTGATAAAAGTCAATTAAATTGGTTTAAGTTTAGCATTTTAGTTTTAAAAGGACTTGAATATAATTTATTTCTCAGCGATTTAGATGAAATTTTATAGCTGATATGATAGAACGTAATATTTATAATAATAGATCGGTTATAATTTTGTTCGATTAGACTTGTGGCGCGGTTGTACTACTATACTATCGTAATGCTGATGTCTCGGGTTCGAATCCTGGGTCGCGTATAATGATATTTAATTTTCCAATTCATTCGCCCTCTCGAAACATGTGTGTCCTGGTATTACCTCTGCCTAACCATTCTGTGAAGAAGGCATGATTGTATGTATGGATATTATTTTATATAGCATAAATTCGTTCCGAAGTGTTTGGTTCAGGAATATTATAATTGTAGTTGATCTATAAGAAAATATAGTTTAACATCTTAACGCATTTTCACCTGGTTTTGACGTCTAACAAGAAACCAGGACTGAGAAAAAATTACAGCCGGTTCTACGACATCACAAAGCTTTGAGGTTATAGTAGAAAACTCACAGTAACGCGGATTTGCTAATTATGTTTTTCTTAAATGTGAGCGATAATTAACAAGAACGGCAAAGGTATACCTTAGGACTAAATCTGTAACACGTGTTCTCGCCTTCTACAATCTTTACTTCTATAAACATGGGTCCTTCCACCGTAGTATAAAAAAGCATCATAGTAGGCCGGCATAATTGTGTCGAATGACATGAGACCACTGTTTGATGCTATTCGACTGAACGACATTGCGCTCACTGTCAGGTGCAGTAACTATGCCGTGCTAAATTTAAAAATATCTCAAACTTGAGGTCCTCTAAATCAACTAATTGCTCTATATTTCTAAAGTGTAGCATTTTGCGACATAAAATCAAATGCATTAAACATAATACGGTATAAATAAAAATTAATATACAGTGACAATGGCCTCAATTTGCCGCGAATACCTGAACATAAACGAAAAAATACGAGGAGCTTTGTTAAATTGTGTGGGAATTATGCAAAAACGGTGTAACGACGTGAGCGTATAATGAATTTTCTCCACTTTTATACAGTACCGACATGGGATTGACAGATTAATGAAACGTTTTGTTGTCCTCCTTTGTGAGTTTTAATTTGTGTTTTTTTTTTTTTGTCATTTTTATATTAATCGCCGACATTGTAACTCTACGGCGAAACAGTTTTTTTAATCAATAACGGTTTGGTTTTCGTCGAAATTGGTTTCGGGACATGACGCTTTGGGATATTCGTGTTCAGGAGTATGTGTGGGTTTGGTAAATTTTGATATAGCCATAAATTTTGATATATTGGTACATGTTTCAATTCCATAATTATCTTACTGTCACATTTATAAAAAAAAAAACTGATCCTGATTTATCTAAATATTTTTTTATTAAAGTGTATTTCTGGTCATGGGATTTGGTTTAAGATTTTACGACTCTCGTGCCTGAGTCAGGAGAGAACTATAACTTTATCCAATATTCCAGCTTTGGATTGATAAATTTAATTTTGTAAAATAAAATAGAGTACTTAATTCAGGGATTGACTTTTATACCTCACAAAGCATATTTCTTATTTGCTATGGGTAAAAATGGCAAGTGGTGACGGGAATATTCTTTCTTTAAAATGAAACTGTATGGCCTAGATGTTTTTTAAATGAATATTTGGAAAGAAAGTAAACAAAAAGTATGCCACGAATAAAATGAAGTGTACGGTAAAGCTAAGATTTCAATCTGCCTAAAACAAAGCCCTATGATAACCGATCGATCTAGCCGTCTCGATTGATGGAGGAAAAAAAGATATAAAAATTTGAAGCCTTTGTTTGCAAGAAAAGACTTTCGACACTTTTACAATACTCTTCTAGTAACATAAGTGTGAATTTTTTGCACATATTTTTGACAAACAATAGGTAATACTGCTTTATAAATGCCTATAGGAGAACTAATTAAGGTCGTAAGCACAAATTTATTTTCAAGGTTAGGCGTATATGAAAGGTGAATTAATAATACCTAAATGGTAAAGAAAAACATCGTAGGAAAGGCGTGACGGAGAATTCTTCATAGAAATTTTATACGCATGTGAAATTTAGTAATTAGTATAAAGTCTGTTTGATTTAATAAACGAGGCTTGATAGTGCAATGGATCACTATAATATACTGAATTAGACTAAAATATGTCACTACGCCACGACAATTTCAAAAAAAAAAAATATTAAGAAGTTATTGTAGCCCGATATTCAGGAATTCAGATATTCATATGAGTTATAATATTGAATGCCTGATTTTTTGACATTTGATAAAATGAAACATCACGAAAAAGAACGAAAAACAAAATAAGGCAGTTTTTTCGTACAGGACAATAACAATAAACGACAGTAAACAAGTATCAACATTAATGTTTTAAATCGGGGAATTGTGCTGCGTCCCAGGTAAGGATAATGTCTGTAATCAAGCACCAGTTTTTCATTGTATTATCGATATTTCAGAATCATTTTAAAAAATGTTTCACGTTTTAATGTTGCCATGAATTTACGTTTTGCGTTCGTTTTCTGCATCTGACTATATCCCACTGCAGGGCACGGGCCTCCTCTACAATCGAGAGTACGATTCAGATTGGTTGGGCCATGTGATCCACCAGGCTGGCCTAATAAGTGTTGGTGGACTTTACATACTATATAAATTCTTACAAATCGCTAAGGTATGCAGGTTTCTTCACAATGTTTTCGTTCACGGTTATGCTTTTATTCTACGATTGTGGGATAAATTAAATATAAATTTGCTTGCCATTTTAAAATCGACGTTTGTTATTAATTAAACTAACATTATTATAACAACGAGGTGCAAAAAATATAAACAATCAAACGTTAAACATGATAGCTAATCATTCAATTAACACTTTAATACGTTGACTACCAAAGCCATCAATATTGTGCGATCAAGCCAATTAAAAACCCCTATATATTTTATTGTCATCCAATTATTCTTTTCGTTATTTAGTTAGATTACTACTTACTCATAAATGATGTTTTTTAATATGAATCATATTATTACCCAATCGATAAATTTTATTAATTCTTAAACAAAGTGCTGAGTGCTTAATAAAGTTAAAAGTGAGGAAGCCGTCAAAGCTATAACGCTGTACACAGCGAAGGCGTCAGACCACTCCGATCAATATTATTTTTTGCTCTTATCCTCTCAAAGAAAATAATAAACAGCGAGACTGCAGTTACTAAGTGGTTCTACGATATCTTGAGAGCCGCATCGGGTTTAAATTTCGCTATAAGACAGACATTTTAATAAGAGGAACAATTTATTTAAATTTCATCTGTATTATTTTAAGACATATGTTCGGCAAATGAGGAAATGGCAAACCAGGTATGAGTAACTGACTGCCGGTGCTCACAACCATAATATGCACTATTTTTATCGTATATGTATTGCCAGCCATTTAATAATTGAAGTTTTAAGCAACAAAAAGGATGCAAGGGGTATTAATAATTTTCGACGATCTGCTTGGTATTAATAGTAGTTTAAAATTAGCTTTTTCTAACCATACAATTCATATTATTCTTACATATTTCACTTTCTATTTCAAATATCCTAAATTTACACAACGCCTATAAATTCAAACTCAAACTTTTATTTAAAACTCAATTTAAACGAAATGTTATAAAACTATTATCCCCTACCTCATAATCACATTTTTTACGTTAATTACTCATCCTGAACCATTACGCGGCAGACGAGTGTTATAAAAACAAGAGCCACTTAAAAACACCAGTGAAACCCAAAGTGAACTCAATCAAAGGAGAATTTCAAAAAGACTTGTCAAAAGCCTCTCAGAGCGGAGTACGATAAGTCAACACAAAATTAAGCTGTTATGCCATCACTGTCAGTATAAAGAATGTCATTCTACCTAAGAACTAATTACGGCTTCTATTATGATGTAAGCAGGCTTTATTCGAACTCGGTTTTCGAGTGGGACGCTCGCGAATGGGATGTTTCGAGCGTTCCCACCTGATTCTTGTTCATTCGACTTTATGTCGAAGGGTTTTTGCACTTTATTCGATGTAAGCAATGGTGAGAACATTATATCGTTTGCTGAGGTTTATTCTGTCTGTATCAGCCCATATACGTCCCACTGCAGGGCATGGGCCTACTCTACAATCGACAGTACGATTGAAAGTGGTTAGGCCATATAGTCCACCACGCTGGCCTAGTGCGTGTTGGCGGACTTACATACCATAGAAATTCTTATAAATCGCTATGGTAAGCAGTTTTCCTCACGATGTTTTTCTTCACCGTTTTTAGAGAGGTTTATTTACTTACCCATATACCTGGTTTTAAATAGTTTGCACTGTGTAATTTGTTTATTTCATTTATCTATGTTCATAAATTACTATTTTAATCACTTATAGCTGTAAGTATTGAGACTGTTTATTAACTAAATAAATATAATAATATATCGCAAAGTAAAAAATCTGCATTGTTTCCTAAATAAAAGTTCATAACAAATATTCAACAGAAAAGAATACATTTAAAACCAATTAAACTGAAGTTGATACTAAATAAAATAAAAATAACCATATATTTATGATATTATGTAAGTATACATTAGTAGTCCTGCTATAAATACAACTTTTATTCAATGCAAAGGATTTAATATATTACAGATATTATGAATAGATAATACGATTAATTAGAACGCTCTTAAGCTGCAACCGGCTCAAACACATTCGTTTGGTAGAGCGGTATGAAAAAACTGATTTAGCATATTTTTTTTGTTCTAATAAAAATAACCAGTCACAAATGTCATAAGCTTATAATCCAATGTCACCGTTACAATCGACCTTATTTTATCTCAATATTTGACAGCACGTGTATCTAAATATCCACAAACAGCCAGTTAATTCCACGCGAGTAGAAAACATGCGTTTAAGCCCGAATTAAAGTGGCTTAAAATTTCGGCTGCTTCGCGCTATTTACTCCAAAGCCCGTGTAAGTAATATTTATTCATGCTGTTAACTGTAGTAACAGAGTTTCGGTTTTACAGATAACGTCACTCTCGGCAATTAACTCTCTTTACTCAAGCAAATAGGTTAATGGAGTATTGCAAGCGAGGGAACGCGGATTAAAATTGTGGCTTCTACTGATGCGGTGTGGTGATGGAAAACTAGAAGATGTATCAAAGTATATATAGCTTTCATTTTAATATGTTGAGTTTTTTTTCCAGGATTGATCATTGCCTAGTTTATTCATTTTTTTTTTTATTGGAGGACAAGACAAGCATGCCATTCGCCTGATAGTAAGCGATACGACCGTCCATGTACAATAGTAAAACCAAACAACCAGTCTAATTGTTACGTTATGTTTCTCTTTGTCTTAGTTATTAATAATAACCAAACAGCGCATATACAAACATGTTATCCATGAATAGGTCATTAGTAACTAGTAGCTAATAAATAAATTGTACTACCAGTTTTATACCATACCTTGCAAATATATTAGGTTGCGTCTTGAAAGGCTCATACTATTTCCCGTCCCGCACATCAACCTTAAAAACTAGTAATATATTATAAATAAATACACCCAACAGCCACATACAATATAACCTGATCCCACACTAAGATCGAGTCTTGTATCGTGGATATAAGGAACTAAGAGAGACTTTTCGGCCTCACAAACACCCAGACCCGAAACAAACCTTTGGATCATACAAATATTTGTCTCGATGCGGGGATTGAACCCGCTGTGTCTTGTTTTTACAGCCGGTGTTTAACTAACTGCGCCACGGAGGCTGTCGTATTATAAGAGATGTTCATCTCAATGTGCAACACTTGCACACAATATTTTTATGTTTACCACTCAATGTTTGCACTCCCCGAAATATTGGTACAAAAACCATTCAACGTTCTTTTAACTTTACCACACATTTCTGATTCATAGATGTTTCTTACTGAGATACTGGAAAGTGCATAGCCCAATGCAATTGCGCCGTGGGACGTGGCTTAAGAATACCGATCGCTTTCATTCTTTACCCCGACGGGATTGTAAAAGGAGACTGAGAAATTCCGGTTTGTTTGGCTTTGTACACCGCTGTATCTTCGTTGTCGATCATGTTTCTTGACTCGCAAACGGGGGTGTAGAATTAAATGCCTTAGTACTTCTGGGCTTAGAGTACGATTTATTGTTAAGATCTTTGTATTATAATTGATATCGAGATTACTGGGTTCCTAATAAAAAAATTCTGGGTAACTTCCATCTCTCCTCCCGATTAGATAAGACGGCAATACATACATGACCCAATTGGCAAGCGTTGTTGATGATCACTTACCACCAGGTGACCTGTTTGCTCGTTTACCGGACCTTTGGTATAAAATAATAATAATAGGTACTTGCTTTGTATGAGATTGGGACATGATATACAACTTCAGACATCCTCTCCATAATTTTATGAGCAAAATCAATTCTGGGGAGTAAATAAAAGGCAGCGTTTTAACAATTATCACCCTGCCTATATCGAACACCTTAAAATAAGTTATCTCACAAAAAAGCTGTAATCACAGAAATATGTCTAATCCAGTAATATCGAAACACCTAAAATCAGCGTCCATATAGACTGAGTCCTTAATGAGCTCACTTGAAAACAAAGCAGGTACATTTTGGTTCATGGTTATTGTCTTTGATATTCGAGCCGTGTGGATGTCACGATGGATGCGGAACCGCGTTTGAGCCTTTTAAATTAGCAGTTGTTTTTCGATTACGCCCCGCAGAGCCGAGCCATGTTCGCAAGTTTGTAATTTTTTATATTAAAATCCACGCACCGGCCGTCCAATTACGGCGGTTCAGAAAATTTCAGCTGCTTTTATACCACTATGGAATTTCAAGAGAATTATTTCAATATACTGTATATCAGTCTATATGTACACAATGGTGGACGGAAGACCTGGTGAAGGTTGTAGGAAGTCACTGGATGCAAGTCGATGTGGAGATGGTGTGAGCCTATGTTTAGCAGTGGACTTCCTGTGGATGCCTGTGGATGAAAAAAGGGAGAAATCATGGGACTCCTCTATACTAGACTGGTCTATTGCGGGTTAGTGGATTTAAAAATAAATTTCAAATTAATTCAAGTTTTGGTCTTTCTCATATACCCATCCCATATTTTCTGGCAGAAATTGGCAATAATACCTCCACTTGTACATTATACTTTTCTGTTATATTATCTACTATCTATCTATAATGTAATTGTTGTATATTAGTGTTATAATAACAATAAACTAATTTTGCAGAATTTCAAATCTGAAATATTAGATCTAAATTATTGGACGTGTATTTCGTCGTAGATAATTTAGTTACACATTTCCTATAGTAAGAAATTTACGCGCTCCAATGAACCATTATGTTATTCATCGCGATGAATACACAATGTGTATGGTATTCTATTAATATTGTTTGACGTGTTGTAGTAAGCTAACAAATTGGGTTCTGAAATAATATTGTTGAAATATTACTGGACACCGACCATTTTTAAAAAAAGGTTATATGTTGATAAAATTATTGAATCTGAGTAAAATGAATTAACAAAGACGTTATATTCAGGAGATTTTTTTTACATAGAATGACAATAGATAATCAAAGACAATCAATAGAATAGAACATTAGTTTTAAATAAGCTATTATATTTTCCTTAATAGAAAACATAAAGTAGGTCAAATTTACTTATTGCAACATATCTTGGTCTGTCATGCTGACTTCATTCAGGTTAGTGTATATACGAAAATTCTTAATGGTTTTAAACATTAAGGAATTTTAGTAATAAAAAAGTGAAAGAGTTGAACACAATTTGATCAAGTCATATTTACCGGGAAGTAATCATCGTACTTCATGATTGAAAAAACCTCGTATTACATAATCTGATAGATGGGTTAGACCGTATAAAATAATACCAATTGCTATGGTATGCTTCCTCACGACTTCTTCCTTCGCCGTTATAGCACGTGGTGATTGAATATTAAGACACATGACTTCCTAAAATCATAGTTTTAGTCTGGTACTGGAATTTTCTACTAACAAAACAATAAAGTTCCAAAAAAATTCAACTACAAAAGACTATGACAATATTTCTCCTACAAAACAAGCTGTCCTGGGCAGATTATTTTTCCGATATACTGAGATGTCGGCCTATGTGGGACATTGCTTTACTGTATTCGCCTTTATTCTTTAGAGAATAGGGAAGGACCTGGGCAGGGAAATCAGTGTCAGATGCGGCAAATGCAATAGCTTACTTTTATTTTAGCGTTATTGCGGTATCACTCGGATAGCACCACCTGCTCTTGATACAAGTGTTGGAATATACGGACTGATAAATGTACGGGCTTGTTGGGTGATTTAAATATAGCGTAAGATCCCACTGATAAAATATTCTCATTATATCCCAAACTGTGTATGTGTGGTTTTTTTTATTGCGTTGAATAGCACAACGAGAATGCCATCTGCCTGATAGTAAACGAAACGACAGTTCATGGACACTGCAAAACCAAATAACAACACTTCTCTCGCCATTTTGAGACATAAAATCTTAAGTCTCATTTGGTCCAGTACTTGGTTACAATAATTTTAATTGATAATTGCAGATTTTACGAACAAAATCTTTACGAAGGAACAATTTAATTGACATTAAACGTCTCTGAACACGGCCGAATGAGTGTTAAACTAACGGACTTATACAAGTTTTGTCTCGGTAATATCAGAAACTATGAGTTCTAGAAAACCCAGACTCGAAGGAAACGCATGTTGGAGACAAAGAATATAATGTCTTAGAATTTCATTTCTCGATAAAAAATTCACAGGCCAAAGTTATCTAGGGCTATAAAAAGTCTATTATTTTCAAACAAACCGACAAAAGCTAGGTTCGTCAGAGTTTCCCTCCCTATATTCCACAGCAAAGCCGGCTCTCAGGCTGTATGTTGCAGTGCAGCTTTGTCCCACGCACAAGGGACGTAAAACTCGGATTTTTGCGGTCTCTAAACATTATGTCCTCTGTATACGTATCGCTCCGTTCCACAGTAAATGGCAGATCTTTTAAACGCTGCCAAAGGATTTCCGAACCTTTAAATACATCGGCGGATAAAAATGCTTGCATAAAGTGAATGGAAAAAGGCTGAGCGGTTTATTGCATATGAATTGTTCAGTGAAAAACATTGAAACTCTTACATGTTATCGGGATTACATTCTGCGTCTTGCATCATTATCAAGTACGAAATATTGATAAATTATTACTGACTGATTTACTCCCCTCGACAAGTAATTTACATGATTATTATAATTTTAGCATTGCATTTAAACGATTCTGTTACTCAATATTGATCTAGTCGCGCATAGTTCATATACTATTAAAAGGCACTACGTTATTTTTATATCATAGGTCCGGCACAGGGCACCTGATGGTAAGTAACCACTGCCGCTCATGAAAATTTACCACGTTTGTAACTGCTTTACTAAACCCAATAAAGCTAATTTGATTGTTCTAAAAATCTAATAATAAAAAATAATATATAAACAAGTATTGTATATATATATTTTATTTATATTTATAAGTAGTTGAAATCAGGTATCACTTTTAAGCATTAGTAAAAGAATGGAAACACGACTGTAAACATATGTGTAAGTTACTCTTTATTCTCAGGTAATTTAACTTCAAAAGTTAATTTTTATTTGTTCTATTAATATTCTGGTAATTTCTAGCCAATGCCAGAATTGGTACTACTAAATTAACAACATTGAAATAAATAAATAACACCCCACAGTCACATACATAATTCTGACCACACACTAAGATCGAGTCTTGTGTTGTGGGTATCAGGAACTACCCAGACCCGAAAGAAATATTTGTGGGCCTCAGAAACATTTCTCTCGGTGCGGGGATCGAACCCGCGGCCTCTCGTTTCGTAGGCGGCGTCTAACTAACTGCGCCACGGAGAACACCCAAAACACCCAAAAACTTCACAGGCAATATGATGATAAAAGGTGGAATCACCAGAGATTATGAATTCTCCGAGTTGGGAAATTGATAATTGTCGCGTTCGAAGCCTTTCAATTGAAGTGAACTTATTGATACCGTTCGAAATGATCGACATAGAATGAACAGCACAATATTTGACAAGTCCTCCCATGGAGACTTTTCGCTGTATTAATGTGGGACAGCAAAATTGGCTATTGTAGATTTGAGCATAAAGATGATGTATAGCGTTACATGGAAGTGTCTTACTGTTAGTAATTAACCTTTTTTCAAACAATATTTAACAAAAAAATATATTTAAATAAAGTATAGGTATTTTAACTCCATAGGAAATCATTTGATCCACATCTGAATTAAAAGAGATTCATAATGTTTTCTTAGATTTGCGTTTTAAAGTGAAAGCATAATATGAAAGCTGTAAAGTAATCGAAACGTTGGGAAGTTAAAAAATTTAAGTTAAAATAATAGTTTTATTTTAAAGTATCACATAAAACAACAATTTGCATATATTTATTATTGTGGTGATTGATATGCAACAACATGGAAATTCCAACAGCTTAAACGTAATTAATTTTGCTCTATACTAAAATAATTAATTGATTAATAACCAATTAATAATACAATCGTGAATTTACAATAGAGAGCGATAGCCCAAACGATATTGAAGCAGATTGTTGACACATATGTTCACTTCTATTTTCACTGATGGTAGGTCTCTCATATGTGAGAGGCCGTCTGGGTGGGTACCACCGCAATGTCTTTTTCTCCCGTCAAACAGCAGTGTGGATGCACTGTTGTGTTTCGGTTTAAAGGATATTATAACCAGAGTAACTACTGGATATATAGAGACTTAACATAAGACATAAGATGTCTCAGGATGGCGACCACGATTACTTTACCGGTACGATTTTTATTTTTTTTACTTTATTTGCTTTCGTCGTTACCGGATTGACTGCCATATAAGTCTTCCGCTCAGTGGCTTTTATCATTTAACCACCTTTATTTTACAATTATTAAATTGTCTTTTTCTTTAATTAACATATAAACAGTAATTGGAACGCAAAAACCAATTCACTTTTTACACGCTTTATATTAGCTTCACTTGTATGTTTGTTTGTATGTTTGTAACCGACTCCTTAAGACGCGATTTTGACCCACTTTAAACGGACAGATTTCATTCAAATTTTGCACACCTGTCAAAGACCGATGACAATACGAGTGGGGTGCTTTTTAAGATATTATCAAAATGATAATCCTTCTACGTATATCTGTCGATAAAATAATTATATCTATTGAAAACATGCACCCCACGCTTTTTTTACAATAAAAAATATTTTTTCTTATATACAATATTCTTAATTCAAATTTAAAAAAAATTATTTTCTATTTTTTAGTTGGGTTTTCTATATAAAGCGTGTTTTTTAGTTTTTTTATTATATAAATAATAGTTTAATTTCAAGAAGAAGAAATCATCATAATGACAGATAAAAAACCTTTTAAACCACAAACAAAACTTTACAATAAAACAAAAACAAACTCAAGTTCCGATTCATCAACCATGAAAAAGATTGATTGGATCCAAGTCAAAGGAGGGATCCCTCAGGACGTCTCTGAATACAATAGTGGCAATATTACAAGACAATAACTCAACGTTGTACAAATGTTGGCAGTGTTTACACAGTCCACGATACGGTCGTATTTAATTTGCTTCCAACATTTGCTTTTAGTTTCGCATTCAACTCAATATAAATTGTGCTTGACAATGGAAAGTACATGATCTTGCCTTTTGTGATCTTGAGTGGGTTTTGGGGTTTGGGTGTTTGTAGGTTGTATTGTTTGAATATGGAGGTAACAGTTGTTTATTTGTTATGTTTTTATCACTTTGGAGGTTGGATAGGGAAATGGGTTAGTGTCTTACATTATGGTAAATTTTTAACACAGGTAATATTGAAAGAGTCGTATAACAAATGCTTCTATATATTCAGGAAATTATTAAATCTAGAGTGGTGGTAAGGGAGATTTTTAGTCGTTTTTAGTATTTACTGTTAATAGTGACAATAATAATGACCTGTGAAAAATACAAGCTGATATGGTTTCACAATTGAAGATTTTAAAAACCTCGCGAAATGTAAGGGATTGTGCAGGAAGCGGATCCAGCCACGAACTCATATTAATTCAAATTCGAAAGAAACAACTAATTTTATTATAAGCTGGAGTTCATTTACCTCGTCTGTGTAAATAAAAACAATAAACGAAAATGTTTTCTTGCTGATATTGTAGTATATGCTACGCCGTAGCACCGTAGCGTGATGCTACGAGCTACGAGGGATAATGCGTATCATACGCCAAATAAATCACATCACAGTGCACACATATCACCCGTCAAGCCAAACTGAATTTAATATACTTTTGTGGTAAAGTAATATTTTATTTAAGTGTACAATATTACATTTATACTTATATGAAGAAACTGAATAAAAAATGAAACTTTCTTACATACTCCAAAATATTAAATTTTTAATGTTACAAATGGTGCTATTTTAATGTAATTTATTTGTTGTTGCTTCTATTTTATTTATGTCTGACAGTACAAAGCCTTCTTTGAAGAAATGGTAAAATTTTGAATGGCAAAAACATATTCTAATATGTTCATAATTTGGTTATATTATTGTTTCTGCCCACTGCGCTGTCACGTGCATGATACTGGTAATTGAGGAAACGTTAAAGGTTAAAGTATATAGACAGCCTCCGTGGCGCAGTCGGTTAGACACCGCCTGTGTAACGAGAGGCCGCGGGTTCGATCCCCGCACTGAGAGAAATGTTTGTGCAGGCCACATATATTTCTTTAGAGTCTGGGAGTTTGTGAGACCGAAAAGTCTCTCATAGTTCCTGAAATCCACGCCACAAAACTCGATCTTAGTGTGGGGTCAGGACTATGTATGTGACTGTAGGGTGTTATTTATTATTTAAAGTATCAAAATAAATACAATGTTTTTCAAATATCTTCATAATATAACATATTGTAGCTAGCAGGCACCCGAAACCTATCCTACCTTTGACATCCCAATAAAAACATTTTCAAAACTAAAAAAATCCTTGGTCCAACAATATATACTGGAAATATCCACATACCCTCACATAGTAAGAGCGGGAGTGCAGCACTTCCCTGAACCATTAATTGCGTTCCTTAGCCGAGTGTGAGCATTGGATAATCAAGAAATATTATTGCAAGCGGTCGAGCAGCTACATTTTATATTGCGGAGAAATACTGTAGTGCTGTGAAATAATGCAGTTACATGTATGTTTGTGGAATTGTATGTAATTGAAAAAATATATGATGTTGTTTATTTTATACGTAAGACGTTATCGAACGGTTTACTTTTGGTTGGTGTAGGAGGTAATAAGCAAAGGCGTATTAAATTTGACATTTCTTCTCCTTGTGGGCTTGTGTGATATTTTTGTGGGGTGATCGCAATATTAATGGTTAATAATGATTTGAAGAATATTTTAATGGTCAATTAATGCCTGACGTTAACCTTTAAGAACTTTATTTTAATCTAACAGAAGATATTGTGTTGTAGTGTAAACCCTTAAGAACATTATAAAAAACTTAAAGAAATAGTAATATTAGAATCAAAAAATTGACAGTAACGGTGTTTTATATTCTTGTTTTTTTCTTCTTCTTAAGTCAGGCCTGTGTACCTCAGTGCACAATATCAATTCTTTGGACTCAGAATGGATATCTGGATTTTTTGGATTCAAAACTGACAATGACTGACAGAAGTGTCACAGACATATGGGACTGGACAACCTGGAAGCTCTACAGTCTATTGTTTCTTCTAAACATCGATTCTACAAAACAAAACAAATACGCCATCGGTCCGCAGACGTTGACAATAACGTACATACGTATTTACCGGCCCGTGAACATAAAACATATCAATCAAACGGACCACGGCCCGATCCAATCGGACCTGTTTGTCTGATTTGTTTGTCTCACATCTAGTTTCGATGGGCAAACTTCATTTTCCAAAATCTGTATTATGCTTGCATTAAAGTCAGGTGATTGATTGGAGGTGTGTTTGGTGATCATTAACATGTGTTGATTCGTGAGCCGGGCTTTGATTGTAAATGTCGAGGAATTTTTAGTGACAAAGGCATCCTATTTTCATGTTTAGATTATTATGTTTTTTTGAAATCGGATCTGATTGAAATAATTGACCTTTGGTGAATAATATGATTTCACTAATAACGTATAAACATAACTCTTAAACTAAATGTAACATATTGATCTATGATCTATGAGGTATATATTATAGTGGAGGTGAAAAATCTTTAGTATATTTGCGTTAAAGTCTGGTGATTTATTGGAGGTGTGTTTGATGATAATTACCTTGTGTTGATTCGTTCGCCGGGCTTTGTATTATATTGTATTTATTGTAAATGTCGAGGAATTTTTAATAACGAAGGCATCCTATTTTCATGTTTAGATATTTTCGCGATTGTGTTTTACATAGTTTTAGTCAAGGGACTGATTGTAATAATTGACCTTTGATGAATATAATGATTTCGCCAATAAAGTATGAACATAACCCTTAAACTAAAAGTGATATGCTGTATGGAGATGAAAAATCTGTCGTATATTTGCGTCAAAGTCAGGTGATAAAATTGAGGTATGTTTAATGAACATTAACATGTGTTGATTCATTCGCCGGACTTTGTAACCGTCAAGTAAATATACTTAGTAACAAATATTTTGTATTTTTAAGTTACATTTATTTTAAGCTATTTTTGCTTCGAAATGTCTACGTTTTACAAAGTATTGAAGTCAAGGGACTGATAAGTTTTTTGTGATAAATTTAGATATTCAATTTTGATTTACACCCTTACTATTTATATGTTCTTAAGGAATCCTTTTCTGCTATTCCTAGATTTTGTGGAGTAACTATTATATCAGCCCATATATACGTCCCAAAGCAAGACACGAGCTTGCACTAAAATCGAGAGTACGATTGAAAATCTACCACGCTGGCTCAGTGCGGGTTGGGTTTGGTAAAGTATACAAGCAATGTGACGATTCCGATAATATCAGGTGATTAGTTAGAGGCGTGTTTGGTTATCATTACCATGTGTTCATTTGTTTGCTTGTCTTTGATTGTAACCGTCAGGGAATTTCTTCTTACATTTTTTTTTTAAAGGCGTCCTATTTTTTCATTTAGGTAATAATGATAACTTATAAATCATGTAACCGATTGGAATAATTAACTTTAGCTGATTACATAGGCTTTGATCAAGCAACAATCTATTTAATATGCAAATAGAATTAATTAATGACTCAACGTAACACACAGGCTTTCTATATATAAAAGGCGTAATTGAATAAAAAAATAACAATTTCTCATTCCATACGATTATGCGGAGAAATACAAAAAACTCACTATCACCCCCGTCATTCATACAGAAAAAAACATCTTCAATAATAAAGTTTGCCATTTTTTCCCTTTACCAAATCCAAAAGGAGCCTTTATAAAATATTCACATACACAAAGCGAGAACTTTGTACGGCCGAATTCCTGAGAGGGCGTATGTGGAATTTATCGGACACCTTCCGTTTCAATTTGCTCGTGTCGTGAAGATGTCACTCCGTCGGGACGAGCGCCTCGAAGGGCCATAGTTCTGCCCACTTGAGTTGAGATTCAATCGTGATAGTTCCGTTTCAATCATTCTTTAGTTTAGTACGGATGGTGCTATGGATGGTTACTGACCAATATGCTTATTTTTAATATTATTTATTTTATTTATTTAATCTTTATTGTACACTGATTTATTATAACTACAAATAGGGATACTATAAAATACAAAAGTACAAAAGGCGGTCTTATCGCTCTGAGCGATCTCTGCCAGACAACCTTTGGATGGATATAAGGGAAGGAGATTGAGAGGGCAGTGTAAGAATAAAGAATAAAAGCTCAAAAACGAAAAAAGAAAAGAAAATAATAATAATAAAGTAATTAATATACAAATAATAATATAAATATATATTCATAATATAATACACAAACAAACACAATTACTATACTAACAATATTACTATTTTTAAGGATAGTTTTAAACCCTCTTTTTATTTCACTAAATTATACGCAGTGATCTTAAAATCTACCAACTTTTTATAGATGAACAGTGCTGATCATTTTCTGCAATTCATCCGTATAAAAAATGAGTATAAAACCAATTTACTACGACGATCTAGTCGATGAACTTTCAACCTTTCATGGTAGACGATGAACAAATTCTAGATGAAAAGCGATCAACGCCCACTAACTAAATTACTCCTGAGCAATATTAAAAATACCTCCCACGTTTAACCGTCTACGTTACTATATTTCTAACAGATTAGTCCATGTTCTTATCAAATTTCTAACCCCACACCACGTTAAAATTTATTCATACAACTCCAGAATTCTCAACAAAATATATATTCCATACATTTAACCCAAATACTCACGTGAATACTAAGCCCGAAGCAGCCCGTATTAGTAGCGATTCATTCCCTCGTTCATTAGCCGTGTGACGCCCGGCCCTCCTCGAATGGTTATGTTACGTAGTAAAGCTTTGTTCTACTACCTTTTACAGGTCATATCGGCGCTCAAGCGACCTAATTCACATGCATCGAAATACCTTCCACTGCCGAATAAATAGTGTATAAAACGGTTGCAGTATTTTTTACTGGGACCCAGTTGGGTGCAATTGTTTTTAGTGCTGGACCGGGATTTAAATGCATGTGTTTCAACGGTTTTGTATGGAGTTGTTTTTTTGTATTAGAAAGGTTTTGCAATATCGGCTTTTATAGCAATTTTAGATGAAATGTAAATAGGTTTTAGTTGCGAACTGGGACGATCGGATTAGTTGTGATTAGAATTTACAAGTCCGTGTTTTCATTAAATAAAGCACATTTTATTAAGGGCTGATTTCTTAATCGTCAGGTAACAACTATCGAATAAATGGTATCGACAGTATTTAAAATATAATGTGGAAATTGTGATATAACTCGCCGAGTATCAATGCTCTGATGATTAAATAATCGATCCATAATATATTAAATTATAAAAATTTCATAACCACGCTAGACCATCATAAAATATCATTTATATTGTAAACCTAATACGTCAGTTATCCATAGAACATTACTAAAATATAAAACTAAAAAAATAACAATTTAAAAACTCCGATCTCAAAATCTAATACACTTACGTAACACCGAGTTAGTAGCGAATAAAGTTTTAGAGCTAAACTATTATTCAGGCCCGAATACTTAATTAGTGGGGCGAAGTCTTAATGGAAGTTAAGCTTCAGCGATAAATGTAAAAATATCTGGAAAACCTAAGGTAATGTTTCTTAGTATGCGCAAATTTAAACTCAATAGATATACTAAATAAGTATGTATAATTCTTGTTTTTTATTTTTTATTATTGAGATAAATAGTGTAACGAGTTTGCCATTCGCTAGATGGTAAGCGATAAGACCGCTCATGAACAGTAGCAAAACCGAGCAACACCATGAATTACACAGTAATGTTTGGCATTGCACTGCGCTTGCCATCCTTAGACGTAAGATGTTAAAAATTAAGACCAGTAGTTACTCTGGCTATAATGTCCTTCAAGCCGGTACACAACAGAATATTATTGTAAAAGTAAAAAGTGATGATTGTTGTTTAATCTAAATAGATTCGACCCAATAGCCGGCTTAGTCAAAACTACACATAAATAAAGAAAAAATAAATGAGTAATACACTCAACCGTCTCCTACATAGTCCTGAACCCACATTAGGACATCAAAAACTACGAGAGGCTTTTCGGTCTCACAAACATCCATGAACAGTAGCAAAACCGAACAACACCATTAATTACATAGCAATGTTTGGGATTCCACTTCGCCTTCCTAAGACATAAGATGTTAAGTTTCAATATGACCAGTACTCTGGTTACAACATCCTAAAAACCAGAAGGCGACAGTGCATTTCCACTGCTGATTGGTGGGAAAAATAGACATAGTGAAAATATGGCTCTAATTTGACTGACACTGTGTATTAATTATAAAAACTAATTAAACTCATAAGCTAACCAAATATTAATATCAATTCAAAATCATTTAATATTTCATCGCAGATCGTATTTACCGTAGGAAATTGTAATATCAATAATCTATTAGAGGAATATTTAATCAAAGTCCGCATATCAACTCATCAGCAAGTTGGATTGGCAGTGGGCGGGACGTGTAGCGAATCGAACTTCGATGGAGCATGGAAATTTTAATACATATACGTGATGATAACTGTTCTCTGAATATTGAACCTGATCTATGTAATGTTTATTTATGGATGAAAGAAATTATTCAAACAAGAATATAAAAGGTCTTAGATATAAAAAAGGTCGTAGAAGACTACACTCATAGGGGAGATCCTAAAAAATTCGAAACTGTAAATGTTGCTGGATGAAGCAGGGGAGATAAACAAAGTAGGACACGTCTGACTGATAATAATAGTAATGAAATACAAATGTAAAATGCAACTAAATAAAATGGCATTACTCAATATAATCATAATTGAAGAAAACCATTTCAAATTACAATTTAGATAAAATAAAGGTTAATGATTATGTTCATCATCTAACCGAAAGTACTCCAAACTGAGGTGCTTAACGAAATTCAAAATTAAATTCCAAAACAAATCAACTTGCTAGAAATCCATAGCGTAAACTAAGTCCGGTCTTTAAATTAAATTCAAACGATAAACAAAACCCCAACAAAGGAATTACTTAGAGCAACAATTAGCTAGGCCCGAGTAAAAACAATGCCGATATTTCTTCCAAACTAATTTGCTTTATTAACTTTATAAAATTAGAGTAAACTTGTGGAACAAATAGGTGTAATTTATTCTATATCCGAGGCTTCAGTAATTGGTTAGTTGATGGTCGCCCGTTAATTTAAAATAATTGAATCTGTCGAAACAATTTTAGTTGGATTAAAACTGGAACATTTTATTGCATTCAGTGTATTTGCTAGCTTTGAAATAATATATTTACCGGGCTTGGGCTGAAGGACGTAAAATAATAATTTAACTTGCAGAGATAGATATAGGATATTTTAATTAAAATTGAATGCCTCAGTGGCGCAGTTGTACTGTAGTATGATTAAAAGCTGAGAGATTTTTCTATTCATAGCATTGCTTTGTAATTCAAGGTGTTGTTTGGTTTTGCTACTGTTCATGAGCGGTCGTATCGCTTACCATCAGGCGAACGGCATGCTCGTCTCGCCATTCATAGCAATAAAAAAAAAAGCCCAGAGTCAGGAATTCTCTATCACAAGGAACGGAACACACAAGGCGTAACGTGGGTGTCCTGAAGCGCCCCTGTCTCCCCTTTTGGGAAAAAGGCGTGAGTTTATTTACGTATGTATGTTTGATTAACATGTATGTATTCTTATACTGAATTGTAAAGACAGAAAATGAGTATCTCTTTATTATGAGCCATGGAAGTTGTATGAACAATAACAATGAAGTGCTGTTTTATGAATTATTGTTTGGCTAATAAACTACAATGTATTGTGCCTTTTGATGAAATTATGTACAAAGCAGTACAGATGAATGACTATTTTTCATGATGTTCGAATCTTTTGCATTTTTATGCCTTTATCAAAATTTGCTAAATCACTTTTGAAAACCCCACTTAAAAGAAGTAGAAGGGAAGTGACACGAATGAATAAATAACTATTTGGTAAGATAAACTAACATTTTTTTCCAGATCTTAGAGGTAGTGAAATAAGCCTAGTAATTCTCTAATCCATCATTACTCAATAACGAAACAAAATTGAGTTAAGGTTAAAGAGCTGATCAGACAAATTATCCACAAACCACAATCATAAAGCAAATAAACAAATTGGTAATGAAGTTTAAATAGTCGGAAGTGACCTGAGTGAAATAACATTCAGTTTTGAAGTTCCACCACCGGCCAAAATTGTTGGCAGTTGTTATATTTTACGTTCATTTTACGCGTACTTAAAAGCCAGTGTTATGGTGCTCGTTACGATTGTTACGTTCTGTGAATTGTGCACTAATCCGTTTTTATTGTTATATTAATTGTTATTTAACGGATAAGTGGTTGTTATCGCTTGGTGCTGATGTGATGATTTAGCTAGTTGGGGAAAAGGGTTCTTGGCAGTGTTACTTGCAGTTTTGCAATTTGAATATTAATACCTTCTGCCTGATGTAATTGTGTTCATAACTATGTATCCCACTATATCTGGGATGTTGAAAAATCTTTTGGTATTATTTAGGAAGATAAGTCTTTAGGCTATGATTAAAAATCGATTGATGCATCCTCTGATTTTACGAATACCCAGAATGGTGTCAGAATTTTCAAATCACTATTATCATTTTTACTGTTACGTAACAACTGGATTGACCGCATAGAAAACCTAACACAATCTACTTAATATGACGGGATGTTGAGTCATATAAATAATTTTACCAGTTTTGATTAGTAATAACAAAAAGATACAACTCACGTTATTAACATCCAATTTCACTCACCACTATACTTGAAACACAAAGACCAAACCATGAAATTTATCAAGAACCCTTACCAAACAATGTTTAATTGCATTATTGTATCAGCCCATAAACTTCCCACAGCAGGGCACGGGCCTCCTCTACAATTGAGAGTAAGCACTCTCAATCAAGCGTGGTGGCCATTAAGTCCACCACGCTGACCTAGTGCGGGTTGGCGGATTTTACATACCTTAGAAATTCAAACGAATCGCTAAGGTATCTAGTATGGTGGTAGTAATTCTTTGTTGATTTTGAATATAGATATGGATCTTTCGATAAATACAATGTATCACACCATAGTATTTCTTATAAATCGCTATGGTATGTAGGTTTCCCCAGGATGTTTCTTTCACAGCTAAAGTGCGTTGTGATTGACTATCAATACACACATAACTCCAAAAAGTCAGAGGTATGCCCTGGAATTTAAACCCGCAACCACCGTGAACCTGTTGGCAGCCGCGTTTGATCCCTTTACCAACAGGTCACCACGCACTACTTTGAATTGCATTAGAGTCTCAAAAATACTAATGGCCGTATTTACACCATATTTCTCCTCAGCAATTTTCGGTCGTCCGTACATTGTGCGTCGACACTTGAATGCTTTCCAAGCGCACTCAAGTTTGGCACAGAACGCGCGGTTTCATTTCCGCCTCGTCCTGGCAGAGGCTATGATTAGTTGGTTGCGGACCTCACACTTTATGGCTAACTTTTGATCTACTGCAGGTTGATGGGAGATATAGTGTCGAACTATTTAGAATGTAATCTAACACTTTATGGCTAACTTTTGATCTTCTGCAGTTTGATGGAAGATACAGTCTCCAACTATTTAGGATGTAACTTTGTAATATGCTAGGAGAGTGTCCCACCCTCACACCCACCACTGTAACTCCTGTAAGCCAGGATCAACAGTGGCACGCAATATAATGACACCGAGCAATGAAGCTCGGCGAGTCTCCGGGAATGTCTAACTTGTCTTTAACCCGCAACGAAATTAATCAGAAAGTGTAATTAATAGGAGGAGTTGAAAATAAAATATTGTCCACTTCCCTCCGTGCGTTTGTAATATGCTGTCTGATTAACGGTATGAATGCAAATTAGTGCTTGAAACTTTAGTAGACATAACAATGTTAAAGAATACTCCTGAGAAAAGACAATTTGACTTTTTTATACACTGGTTTATTCGAACGAATTCTGAATTCAATTTGGGCGAAGAAGACAAGACATTTTATCGCTAAAATAGGGTTTGAAACTATCAATATATAAGGCTGTATATCATTTGCACATTGACAGGACCTAGGTGTCTAAGTTTTATAAAAATTCTATACTCAATCGGTCATGGAAAAATAAATACATTATTATCCAGATTGGGTGTAAATAACCCACATGGGCTAGCTACATATGTCACAGAACGGATACCGCTGGAGTATGTTCTAGAATGGAGACCACACCAGATTATCTTACATTAATCAGCAAAAATATCCCTACTACTAAAAACTAACCCGCATCAAATCAGTGAGATGAAACTCCTAACCTTCTATATCGTAAAATCCCTAATGCCTCTACATCACGTCAAATACCTAATCTATCTATATATTTTATGGACTCATTTCATTGGAGGGACGTAAAAAATTTAAGACCAGTACATCCAAAAATACGGTCTTATCAGTACCGCCGGACAACCCTTTGGTAAATGAGCTCTATGAGGACGAATAGCAGCCAATACGTTACTAGGATCATCGGAGCGAGTGGACCGGAGCGATAGCACTATAAATTATGAGGCCGGTCTCAGAGCAACACCGGTTGGGCTGTGACGTCACTACTCGGGATCCGGTCTTTCGCGTTCCGTGATTTTCGTGGATGGAACTATTGATTTATTTGTGTTTAAAGGAATTTTATTGTATCGAAATAAAACATATTTTGACGGATTATATCGCGGATAAGATTTTTTTATAAAACATAGTTTTATTACAATTTGTAACATTTGCGTGAATCTAAGAAACTATTATGATTATGTTATGCTTAACTTTTATCCAAATTCTTACCTATTACCATAATTTATACAATAGGGACCATTGAAATTTGTCGGGATTAAAGGTACTCTATGAATGATGGCACAAGTGAAGAATTTTAGTGAAATAATCATAATTGTTTTAAGTACACTCAGACACAGAAGGATAAACAATCATCATTTTAATATTCGTATTATAACAAACATTTTAAAAACTCTAAGGGTGTTCAAAATAGCACTTTTCCTAATCGAGCTTACAATTTTACCCTTTAAGTTAGATTACACTGTGAGTCGAAATACTATGAAACCTTATCTATACAGACCTTTTAGCTCTAAGAATGAATCATTTAGCTCCCAAACCAGATCCATCGGCTCCTCTGCTCACAATATTTACTGCCAATTGACTCGCATCACGAGTGTTTTACTAAGGAAAATGACGTCATTAGCTTCTCAGATGAGAAACGGCCAGGCTATTTCTCATATTACCAACGAAATAGGGCGAGACATCGTAGTGATGAAGATGACAGTGACGTCACTAAGCTACAGTAAGAGAACTATCGAGCGTCATTTTTCTCTTGATTCTGGTATCGAAATTGAGAAAGATTGATTTATAACATGTAGCTCGTAAGTAAAATATTGTACTACTAACAAATGGACTGTAACTGTCTGAGTGAAAAAAGATTTATTATTATTATTATAATATAATAGATGTAATAGAAATTATGAAACATTTTTTTGTTTTTGTTAATGGAATTATTAAATGGTCTTGAAATGATAAAAGAGGTATAAAGACAAAAACTGCGTGTTGGTAATGGACCAGATGCGGTTACCAATATATCGTAGTGGTTGCGGGTTCACATCACAAGGTATATCTATGACTTTTGAGCGTTATGTTTGCATTGATAGTCAATCACCACGCTCTAAAACAGCGAAGGAAAATCTTGTGAGGATACATACTATGGCGATTTGCAAGAATTTATATGAAAATCCTTCAATCCACACTATGCCATATTAGGATTTAACCCCTCTCAATCGTTTTCTTGTTTGTAGAAGAGACCCGTGCCCCGCAGTGGGACGTATATGGGCTGATACAATACCAACCATAATGATTTGTGAAATCCGTTTCATAAGCTTATTAAAAAAATGTTTGTTTAATTTTAATGAGTAAAAATTTTACCTAGAACTCACAAATTAAATCATTTTCTGCGTAAGTAATAGCCCTCGAGTGTTCTATGAAAACATGTGTTCCTATTACTATATTTTATAAATAATACCATAGGAATACTTTTTTGGATTCCAATAGTTTTGACCACATGAAACGGTCTTCCCAGAATATTGATTCTCATGAACTGATTTTATGACCGTTGACTATATGAATGTTTTTTTTTTCTCTAAAATTCTATACTAAGTGTATATATTTATAATTCAACTACTTATTATAACATACATACGATTCGAAAATATTATTCAAATTAAGAATATTGAGGTAATATTCACGCTCATTTAATGAAACAACTTATTTATTTTACGCCAATACCTTTTTATTTCATATCTTATTTCGTAAGTGTTCCTTCTAATTAAATACAGCAATGTGGGTTACTTTTACATTTACCTACGGCCAAACTATTTTAACTATCGAATGCATATAGCTGGTTAAGATGAATGTCTGACCACCCCTCGTAGATACCCTAGAAGTTTTAGGTTCCTATTGTCTGCTAGCAATAAATAATTTAAATCACAATGATTACAACCCGAATTAAAAGCATCAAATTAATATATTTTATATTAAAGTCAAGAAAGTGACATCTAGCGAAAACGCCTGTTACTTTTGTAAGGACAAGATCACTGAAAGACTAGATGTATTAATAGTTCCCCTTTTTTTGCACAGATGTCGCATTTTACACTCCGTAAGGGTACAAAATTAAAATACATGCTTCAAAACTAGCTGCATAGATGGCGTTGTTGAAAACAGAATAGCGCCTGAATTATTTCATGGGTTTTATTTTGTTCCACTAATAAGTTTTCGTATAATTAGTACATGCTTTTTTGAAACAAAAAATGAGCTTCTGTGGATTATTTAATGTGGATGGCTCTCTAGCTCTTATGCATAGGGGTGCGACTTCGTACATGAAAAATATTGAAAACAATCATTTCGATTCTAGCGCCACGCTCTGGCGAGAACGAGAAATTATCGTGTGAGTAGTTTAAATGGCGGTTATGTGCCACTAAATTAAGAAATATATTTTGTAAGTTATATTTTAACCAATATCTACTTGATATTGGTTAAATTACAGGAGAATATAAAAGACACAAATTTTGAAATATTGATGATATAACAAATTGGATATTTCGCGCGTTTACCTAACGCGCCCTCTGGTGACGAAATCACGTCGAAAAATAAAAAAAGTAGAGTTGCACATTTATCTCTGTATATTATACTGATCTATGCTCTTATGTAAAGGTGAACCCTCACAGGATATCAATGCACATACATAGGGTACCTACTGCATGCATATATGTATAATAATGTTATGTATTATTGCCTTATACTTTGTTTATTTAATCAGATGTACATATAACCCATATAGCTGACATATAAGTTTTTACGTTCCAATGACATACTCGTATATGTAGTATTTCATTAATCGATTTGGAACACACAAGTAATTCATGAGGTTATTAAGCCAATTAAAGTTAATTACATTTTAAATTTCTACAGGCTGTTTCAAAACAAGTATTTGACTCCATTATAATTGTTGTATTTATTTTTAGTGCGTGGTGACCTGTTGATAATCGGACCAGACACAGCTGCCAACATGTTACGGTGGTCGCGGGTTCGAACCCCAGGGCACACCTCTGACTTTTCGGAGTCATGTGTGTATTGATAGTCAATCAACACACATTAAAACGGTAAAGGAAAACATCGTCAGGAAACCTGCATACCATAGCGATTTAGAAAAAAAAACTATGGTGTGATCATCGATATCAAGAATATAAGTCAATGGGTGTGATACATTGTATTTATCAAAAGATCCATACCCATATTCAAAATCTAACAAACAAAGAATTTTGTTAATTCATTCAGAATTATACAAGTTAGAAACGTTCTGAATCTTGTAGTGAAACTAAATGGAATGCAAAACAAAACTAGTGACGTCACTAGGCTTAAGATGTATGTGCGCGTGTGAAAGGGGCGGTAAGATTTCCCAACTTCACCCCCCAGTTTTTAATGTAAATACTAAATATTTGCCCCATATTACAAGCTACTTATACTGTTTTGACAAATATGTTTATTATAATGGACTTTTTGTTAGTACGTAATCAACAGATTTTGAAGGCACGTAGAAGAAATGCGCTTTAAAAAAGTTTGAAGACCTCATATCATCTCTGCACCACCCTGGGTTCAACTAGTACGGAATGCCTCAGGCATTAAGTCCACCCATATATAATTTGCATAAATAGTAAATAAAAAAAATAAAAAAAAAAGAATGTACTCACCACCCTGTATGTAGCGATTTGACAAATCCTGGCATTGCATAAGCCGGTGACTACTTCCCTAAGCAAGCTTCCAACACCTTGAAATAAAAATATATATATAGCGACTATGCCACCTTAACACCCGCCATTGCAATTCCCGTCAACTATACCAATCGTGTAAGTTTAGGGTAATACATTGAACTGCTCACTCCTAATTCCAGAATGAGTTGATGTCTAACAGGCTGAATCATTATGCCACTTGGTTAGAACTTCACGTCTATCCAATGTAAATAAAGGCTAACGGAAGAAGTAAAACAAATCATTTTTTTATTCCGTTATTTTAAAGTGACTTCTACGCACAGCGTATGCCAGTCCCATCGTACCCTTAACAATAATTTTTAACATGATTTTGCCATGAATTCAAACAACGCCTTTGCATCACCACTGTTTGGTTTTGTTAGAATATTACAAAACATACCTACATCAGTTTTATAGAATTCAGGCTCATTAACATGTTATTTCTGAGTCTGACAGACTTTACTGGTGGTAGGTCTTTCATATTATGTGAGAGGCCATCTGGGTGGGTACCACCGCAGTGTCTATTTCTCCCGTCAAACAGCAGTGTAAATGCATTGTTGTGTTTCGGATTGAAAGGCATTGTAGCCAGAGTAACTACTGGACATATTGAGACTTAACATCTTATGTCTCATGATAGCGAGCGCAGTGGAATGCCAAGCATTGCTTTGTGATTCAAGGTGTTGTTTGGTTTTGATACTGTTTATGAGCGGTCGTATCGCTTACTATTAGGCGAACGGCATGCTCGTCTCGCTATTCATAGCAATAAAAAAAAAGACTCAAATCCAACACACTCCACTAATAAATGGAACATATCTTCAACAACTCCACATGCCTTACTGTTTGGTGTAGTGGTTTTCTTCATCCTAAAGGCGACTTTTTTACATTGAAAGTAAAACATTGTAATTAATAAGTTACTTCACACCAACATCACCCCATGTAAATACAACAATTTGTTTAAGTACTGTCGGAATACATTTGGATTATCTTTATTGCTTTTTGAAAGTAGTTCAAGATTATAATAAAACATGTCCCTTGTCGGTTTATAAATACTAACAAACTGTTCAAATTATCTTGATACCTGTGTGTGATATTTAAAATGAAGTTTACCGTTGGTAAGTTTTAAATAAGTCAATACGAGTTTTTTTTTTAATTTTATATTTAACTGTATTTAATGAAATTAGGCTTATATTGACATTTATATCTGTTTACTTACCTATTTACGTGCTTAAAATCTCTTCCGTAGCTCAAAAGGGTGGGCAAAAAACTAGTAGTAAGATTAAGGAAGTGGTTTCTTATAATGACGTTTTATAAACATCTTAGGTTTCTTAGATTTACGTGAATGTTAGAAAAAAGAGATTAAAGAAGTGTTTAGTAATGAGCGCCAACAAAAACACCGAGTCTGCGACAAAACTGATTGATAATTTTGTTACCCCCCACCACAAAATATTAATAACGTTCCATATCTCACAATAGTGACCCACTACTACCCTCTGTTATTATAAAGACTGAATAAATATTATATTGTATCACAAAAAAACCACTGGTGAATAAAGGCTTCCCCCTAGGATTTTCACGGTGATTTTCCAGTTTCCTAGACTTGTAGAAAATAATATCTACCGCTTGTAGTTTCAATATTATGTCTCAAGTAGGAATTATGTGTGTGAAAGCTAGATATTATGTAGGTACTTATGATTAAGTTGGTAGATATAGTTTGACAGCCTTCGTGGCGCAGTTGGTTGGACGAGAAACGAGAGATCACGGATTAAATCTCCGTCCCGGGATAAAGGTTTCTGAGGCCCACAAATATGTGTCTTGGGTCTAAGTTGGGACTGGGTGTTTGTGAGACCGAAAAGTCTCTTGTAGTTCCTGACGGCTGATACCCACAACACGAGACTAAAGATCTTAGCGTGGATTCAGCATTATACGTGGGATATATTTATTTGATAGTAAGTACGGAGTACACCTTTTAAATATGTTTCTGTTTTCAGCTATATTATTCCTCTTTTCCATACTGAGCTTAGTATTGGGTGGGAAAGAGAAAAACTCGTCCGATCTCTTCTGTACAAAAATGTTTGGCGTCAAAAATATTTGCAGGTAATATTTTGTTGTGATGTCGTTAATAGCTTTTATACATATAAATCTGATAAATTATGGAGAAATTGGCCTCCTGATTTTTTTAAATTTCTACACACCTTGTTCTATCTATAATTTAAAGGGAGTGGTGTCATACATTCGCAACTTCAAAAACGTAGATATTTTCTTGTTTGTAATGTTGGCAGCGCTACTGTATAAGTGAAAATAAAATTAATTCACTCTCACTTATCAGAGACCTAGACCAGTGAGTTTTATTTTTTTTTACCAAGTAATTCATGCATATTGGACAATCTGTCTTATCAGCCAAAAGGAGGGCTGAAAAAGGTGGCCCGGCACCATAATTTTATTTACGTTTTTGAAGTACCAGCGCTCCCTCTATATGCAAGCGATAATATGATTTTTTTTATTTCAGGACAAAGGACGGCGAAGTTATTTTTGTTAAGTAAACTATGTCCAGAAAATACCTCATGTAATAATTTACAAAGCGGAATGTCTTCACAATATAAAAATATAAAGTAATAAAATATGTCAAATAAATAATAAACAAATGTCTACTTTTAATCACACAGACAAACTTACATTCAAAGTTATTTTTATCCATATATATCTATACTATTTTCTAGTGCTATCGTGCTAATAATATGATTAAAACTAAATTTTGAACTAAATTGTTTTAGCGCCATCTATCTTATATTAAACACATCAAATATACCGGCAACATTCCGTGAATTTACCTTTAATTTGAGTAGATGTCGCTTTGGAGCAGTACTCAACGTAGCTTCAGCTTGCATTATTCTTCATGTAACTTTCAAAAGACTCACAAGATGTCGCGCTAACAACTCCACTAAAAAAAATCAGAAAATTATAATATTATGAATTTAGAATCAGAACTGACAAAAAATAATACTATAGTTTCTTTGTCTCATTAAAACCTAGAATACTGTTCTTTCAAACCTAAAATTTCCGTATTATTAAAAAAACACATTGACTGCACTTGTTTTACGAGTATTCTCTTTTTTGTAATAGATGATGATTTGTCGATAATTATAATAATTGTTGTTTAGTTTTTTTTTCTAGATTTTTTTTACATTGCTATTAAATCTGGTTAACACAATGTCGATTTTTTAAAATCCCTTTACAACTATATCTTGAACAGGTCTATCATAAGGCTGCAATACTACGTTCTGATCTGATCGTTTCTTTCTTTTGATTTTATGTTTAACGAAGCACCCACTAGGTGGGCCTACGACCTTGTTAAAGTCATAGGAAGTTGCTGGATGCAGGCCGCTACCAACAGGTCTATGTGGCGTTCACCGGGCGAGGCCTGTGTTCAGCATACCTGATGGTAAATGATTACTACCTCCCATGAATATTTACAACACTACAGAGCATATAGATGCGTTTCCGGCCTTCTCTTTCTCATAAGATCGCCAATCATATCTGTCTTAAAATGCTACTATATTTGTTCTCAAAGGAACTGTTTTTCTGAATGCCTCAGGAGGGATAGAAGGAAGAATATAATGTAACCGCCGAAGATCCGCACTCTCTAGTTTTCGAATATGACACGTCCGCCTTTGCCAGTTGTGTATCAGTCTTTACTGTAACTTGACGTGGGCACAGGCTCTACTATCTTAAAAATTGGCTTTCGATTACTTTCCCGTACATACATTAGCCTACACTGATTTTTTAAATATTTTATTGCTATGAATAGCGAGACGAGAATGCCGTTCGCCTGATGGTAAGCGATACGACCGCTCATAAACAGTAGCAAAATCAAACAACAATTACAAAGCAATGCTTGGCATTTCACTGCGCTCGCCACCCTGAGACATAGGATGTTAAGACTCAATATGTCCAGTAGTTACTCTGGCTACAATGAGTAATAAGAAACACAACAGTGCTTTATACTGATGCTTGACGGGAGAAATAGACATTGCGGTGGTCTCACATAATATGAGAGACCTTTTTTTTTTCTTTTTTTTTTTCTATTGGGTCTAATCCTCATTGGATACCCGGCTATCTGGATAGACCGGGCATGCCGGACTTTTACCGATTAAAAACCCATGTCTCCATCTGCACTTTGGAGGAACTTTGGGACCTCAATACGAACACGCCAAAGGTCCCCCAGCGCTCGAGCTAAAAGCTCTCAACTATAAAAAACTCCGCAACGGTACTAAGAAGAAGAAACAGGGCGGTTTCTTCCACCACCGTTGCGTCTCCTTCTCCGAGCGGGATCTGCTCTTTCGCGATCACGCTCCGCAGCCTCTTTGTGAAGCATTACGGCTTAAAGCCGGCAGAAGACGGCTACGGCTTTCCATTTGGACTCTCCCTCCAGCACATATGAGAGACCTACCACCAATATGACGAACAAGCAAAACACTTTAATATAGGCGCATTTTTATTATTGCGCTGAATGGCAAGACTGGCATGCCATTCGCCTGATGGTAAGCGATACGACAGCTCATGGACATCAACAAATCCCAATGAACCACAAAGCAATGCTTAGCATTCAACTGCGCTCACCATCCTAAGACATGTTGTTAAGTCTCATTATGTCCAGTAGTAAGTCTGACTACAATGTACTTTAAACCCGAACACAATAGTGAATTAACACTGCTTTGCAAAATACAGAGAAGTACACGAAATAATACAAT
Source organism: Hyles lineata (assembly GCA_030180105.1). Lineage (NCBI taxonomy): Eukaryota > Metazoa > Arthropoda > Insecta > Lepidoptera > Sphingidae > Hyles > Hyles lineata. The sequence continues at coordinate 14,486,622 of JARJEE010000008.1, read as the reverse complement.
ACAAAAACGCTAGTAGTAATAAGTATATAAATAATAATAATAAATAACACCCAACAGTCACTTACATAGTCCTGACCCCACACTAAGATCGAGTCTTGTGTCGTGAGTATCAGGACTACTACAGAGACTTTTCGGTCTCACAAACACCCAGACCCGGAAGAAATATTTATGGGCCACACAAACATTTCTCTCATCATCTTATTCAATTACAAGTTGTAGTAACATATGAACTGACAATGCTGATTTATATTCCTGAAGAGGTTGGCGGGGGTATTACTGGTACATCCATCGGTAGCTAAGCTTATTTCAGTCCTGACTCCTGAGATGTTATAGGAGGTGAATCAATCGCCGTAATCTAAACGCCAATGGCAGGCAACTAATAAGACACTTTTTCCAACATGAAAATCCCTCAAATTGTATATTAACAAGTTCACAGCCTATGCACCATGTCAATAGAAAACCTTTGGAAAATAAATCCATCCATTTGAAGATATAAATACCAAAAATACATAATAAATTAAGTTCCCGTCAGCAAACCGCGTTCCGGGCACGCACCGCAACCGCTTTTTGCCACCTTGTAAGTAAAAATCTCAATTATTCGAAAACCTCTAATTTAATGCTGGCAACTTTTAATTTATTCGCGGAAGGCAAGTCTGATTGCAAATTGTTTCCAGTTTCGGAATCCGACGATCGTGTTCTGAATTATACTTTTTGCTGTAGCCGTTTGATGCAAAACAATTTTGTTACGCTGTTACATTCTGTTGTGAAAACTTTATTGGTATTTTAGTGAGTGTTTTGCGAACTGATTATGTTTGTCCAATAACGTCTTTGCTTTGTTTGGGACACCACGTCAGTATAACATTATTACATTTAAATATTTTTAGAAGGATTTACGCCCGAATACTGGAACGCCATTCAAATAATAAGTTGCTCTTAACAGCGCACGGCCCACTTAGCCAGTACATTTAATCGGGATTAACGTAGTTAAGCGCCATTTATATTTAAGTTGCGTTCCAGTATTTGGACGTAAGAGACGGTGATATTTTAAATACAGGAGATAGCTAGAAATGAAAGAGAGAGAAACTATTTTAGTAAAAGTGCTATTGATGGGGTAATAGGGCCTGAAATACCGCAAATTACACTATGCATATACATAGGTGGTACAAATCGTTATAACATTATTCACAAAGCGAACTCCATAATATGATGCCGTTCCTGTAATAGAAAAATACTTTTGCAATCTAATTTAATTTAATTAATAATTTCTTTATGTATGTGACTGTTGAGTGTTATTGATTCATTTATTTATTATTTATACACTCCAGTAAATTCAGGGTACTTAATCCATTTAAAACATCGTTATATCATGTTAACATCTATTCATGCGTTCCCTTTGGTCAGTGATAGGTCGAAATGAATAGAATCCGGTATAAACTAGTCTCAAGATTGAAAAAGGTCTGGAGACAGCCTCATAAATTTCTTTCTCAGCTACACGATGGTAAGTGGAGTTTATTTCTCGAGATTTTGGAGTTGGCGGGGAGTTCTGTGCGGAGTGAACTAAGGAGTTAGGTGTGATTTCAGGGATGGCAAGTATTTTTTATCGATATTACTTTGCTTTACATTACTTGTGGATAAGGCTTTGGATAAGGTTGATTTGCGTTGTCTTATCCATGGTAGGTTGCCTGGAAGAGATCGCCTCGAGCGATAAGGCCGCTATTTCCTAACATTTTTTTTATTTATATTTTTATTTTTCTTTACTGGTGTGTAATAAGTTTATTAATTAATAAGGTTGCAAGAAGTCGCTGAATGTGAGCTGCTTCCAACAGGTTAATGTGGAGATCCTTGGGGAGGCCTATGTTCAGCGGTACAATTCCTGCAGCTGAAATGATGATGGTGAGGTTAAAAGTTTTGAATGACTTGCTCTGGTATAGAAGGTCAGCTTTGTTTTTAAATAATCGATTATATTTTGAACAAAAATGTTTATACAAATATGTCTACAGTCCATGAACCATGAAGGATCAAATCCAATTAGTTGACCTCACATGGCAATATAATAGGTTTAATGATAATTATGCGGTTTTAAGTCCACCACGATAAATCAATTTGTGTTAATGGATAGATGCAATTTTATTAGGTACTTGAAGTGTAAAGGTTACGCATTAAACCCACCCGGTACCGCCTCGTCGCTCGCGGCCCACTGTTTGTCGCAGGTGGAACACGTGTGGACCTCGCATGGACCACGGGTGGACCTCGAGTGGTCATCGAGTTGACACCGCGTGGTAGAGTAGAATTCGCAGAAACCACGAATTTCCGAATAGTCTGTCAGCGATTGTCACCGGGTCTACACGTGTGTTTCGCTATGTCAATTTTCTAAATCCGTGAATAACTGTTGGCAATACTGACGATGCATTTTCCTCCTGTGAATCACTCGTGGGCCCCGCGTAAGCCACTCGGTGGCAACGCACGGTTCATTCAGGGCTTGTGAGTAGTCAATGCGGAGCAACGCAAGACGTTTGTCCTGTTTATGCGAGCAACGAGTTGACACCGAGTGGTTCAAACCTAGACGGCGGTGATCCAGTGACGTTACGGAGTTGATGTATTGAGCACATGCCCATACAATTTCATACAAAGAATATTAACCTCCCGAGACGAGGCGGTGCTGGGTGGGTCTAATGAGTGGTAAACCTTTATTCCAGTGTCAGATTTTGTACAATAGCTATGTATCAGTAGTAGTAAGAATTAAACATTTTCTATACGGCACTTATCAATCTTATTTTTATATGACAGATTCCATTCGACACATAATAATATTATCGACCGTTAAAACATATTCGAAACGACATTGTCCACTTTCCAATAGGCTGCCATATTTTATTTTGCAATATCAAACATAATTACAATATTTAATAATTGACAACTCCCATGGCGCAGTTAGTTAGACGTCGGCTGTGAAACCAGAGGACGCGGCTTCGATACCCGCACCGAGACAAATGTTTGTGAGGCCCACAAATATTTGCCCTGGAGTCTGGGTGTTTGTGAGACCGAAATGTCTCTCGTAGTTCCTGATAACCACGAAACAAGATTCGATCTTAGTGTGGGGTCAGGACTATGTATGTGACTGTTGGGTGTATTTATTTATGTAATATACTCATCGTGTATTTTATCGATAGTATAATAATATTTCCATCGATATCCCTACACCCCTACTCGCCGCGAGATAAGTTCGACAAGTTACCCTCTCCCACTAAAATATGTAGCGACACGATATTGAAAAGTTCCCCTTTGTTCGACCACCTACGATTTTATCTGTATCCAGCGGTTCTTTGTTCATTAAATGGCGATAATAAACATTATTTCGAATTCGAATGGTTGAATATCTCAATTTGGGTAAAGTGTTTGAATTCTTGAATTGAAATTTCTGCTCTGCTAACCTTGACACTCGATTTCATCTGAAAGTTAGGGTTAAGATCAAATCTAACTTATTGGTATTCTATTTTAGGTGATCGCGGTGAAATTTATTGAAGCGAAATTAAAACTAGTATAAATATTAGGCAAGATGGTTGCTGCAATTCTGTTCTAATGAGCAAATGGCTCATTTGAAAATATATTATAATTTATTGGTACATTCTGTGAACAACCACCACAGCCCTACATATATTGCTATTAAATAGTCTTAAGAGGGAGGAAGAAAAGGCATAGAAAATGTTGTCAATGTAGAATTCTTTAAACGCTGTATTTCGTTTAGAATATTTTTTGTGAATTAGGAGATGATCTTGAAGGAAAAAATTGACTAGCATGGTATACGAGTAGTATCTACTTCAGCCATAGTATTGATTATACTAAAAATAGGCTTTCCTTTATACAATAATCTGCAGGCAACATATTTCAACTAGTGGCCTTTTAGTTTCATCAGATCTTTGATCACACTATAAAGAATACAAAATACCTACAAAAAAAATACCTACACTATTTTATCGCTCCCCGAGCAAATACCGAGCGAAATTCTTTTTCGCATCAAAATAAAACACAAAAAAGTCCAAATGCTCACAGTTTAATAAAATGATTCTTCCCTAACAGCCTTCAAAGTGCAAGATAGTGAGTGGAGAGCGAAAAAATTGCGCTCCGGAAACCGGTTCTAACCGCTTCCATGCAGATATTACCGCGGCCATCTTGCTCCGGGCAGACAAAACACGTATAAATCAACTGCGTTTCAGTTTTATTAAAAAGGAACTGCATGTTGTATGACGTATCGCCGTTGAATACATTTGTGCGAGTGTGCACCGTGATGTATGAGTTTATATTAAGTTTTTGATGGCGTGAGTAAATGCAATTTCGTTGGAGACTGTGACATTTTTACTAGCTGTGTCTATTTTTATCAGTTCGTGTTCTTCCCGTTGCTTGGTTTGGGATCTCTTTTATATTATTTGATGCTTTTATACGTAGTATAGTACGTTTTCTCCGTATGAATTTTCTGCGTTGATAGAGTATGTGAAACTAGTGCTTAGTAGAATGAGTCAATCGGTGCTATTAGCTGCAGCACCGGGTGTTATTTATATATTTTTTTTATTGCAATGAATGACGATATGAGCATGCCGTTCGCCTGATGGTAAGCGATACAACCGCTCATGAACAGTATCAAAACCAAACAACGCCTTGAATTGGAAAGCAATGCTTGGTATTCCACTGCGCTCGCCATCCTGAGACATAAGATGTTAAGTCTCAATATGTCCAGTAGCTACTCTGTCTACAATGCCCTTCAATCCGAAACACAACAGTGCCATTTAACTGCTGTTTGGCGGGAGAAATAGACATTGTGGTGGTACCCACCCAGGCGGCCTCTCACATATGAGAAACCTACCACCAGTAATTAAGTTATCAAGAAACTAAATTTTCCAGTTAAAATAAGTTACTACCTTACTTGGTTTCTAATCTATCCAACTTTGATTAATCACCCAGAATATAAAGTATAAAATATTTTATCTCACATTACTCACAATACGAACATGCTCTCACATAAACGTAACCGACAACAATTCCAACATTGATTCCACTCCAAAATAGAATTTACTCTACACAAATATTCCAAGGAAACAAAACAAACCGTCGCCCGCCGAGACCGTTGGAATTTTTAATCTCAACAAATTGAAGCCAAAAACAAAAGCAGCACTTGGTCCCAGACTTACTGATTGAAAGATCATTTACGGACGTTAAATCACCTGCTAGGCGTCCTATACTGTCAAAAGCCTCTGCCAGGTGACAAAAGGGGACGGCAATCACGCTAGCCTCACCGAAATGTAGATATGCATCAGCTATTAACACTCAAGCCTGTCATTTCGCTTAAGGTGCATATTTAGCGCACTCAACGCCGGGATACGAATTTTGAAATGCGCCACAAGGTTTAGTGCCATTAGTTACATGTGCAGCTGGCGGAAATGAAAGGTTTGTAGTTTAGTGCAATTAAATTTTGTATGGGGTGTTTTTTTTAATTAAAGTTTTACGTGAATGTATTTTATTTTTATATTTTATTTTATGCGTATGACTACCTTGATGTCGTATTTGTACTACGCTAAGATTCTAACGTTGTGGTCTGGGGATTCAAGCCTGGATCGAGGAAAGTGATATTAGGTTTTTCTATTCATTATGGGCCTGAAGTCTGAAACTTGTGCCCGATATGGCTATAGGCTCGCCCCCTATCACATCGTGGGATGCAACACAAAGAGAATTGTGGGTGTGCTGGTAGCGCCTCTACCAACCCCTTCTAAGAAAAAATCGAGAGTTACGTAGGTGTGCATTTTATTGCGCCAGAGTATTTACTTATGAAAATCTAGATATATATCTTATTTAGTAAAATTAAACTCAAAAAATGTAACAAGAATTTTCTAGATTATAAATGACGGTAAATCAGTTTTAAAAATATAACTGGCATTCTTGTAAATTGGATTCAAATTTATTTGAATTTTATATCAACATGCATCGCGTTGCTTCCCGTAGTGTGCACGATGTGTGTCGCACAGTTTGGTCCTTTGAATTTTCAACGGATTCAAGCGTTAGAGATTTTGATGAAAGAACGTAGTTTTGGCACCTGTACCTTAGCGAGGTAGGTAACTACTTATTTCTTTGTTAAATAAATACTCCTTAAAGCAATAAAAATTATTACATTGTGTAACCTTTAAACGATTAAATATAACAATATTTTGTAATAATTCTTTGAGTTCTGATAGATGTATAAAATGTCTTCATTACAATTAAAACATTTGAACGGTATTTATTGTTCGTAGAGTAAACAAAACAAGAGTATTTTATAAATTTATATTTTTATTCGTTTTATTTAACACCTCGGAATGAATAGATGGATGTTTAATTTATTTTATTTTCTATTTTATTAGCATTTCAAGCTACATAGAATGAATAGTAATGTAACTAACGAAATTTTGCATATTTGCTATTGTGTGAGCGGATTTTCCAGATGCTCAAGAATCCGTACAAATCCGCACCCTTATATCTTATTTTATTTTCCTGTTTCTACTTACGAACTATAAGACAACCGTTAGACCATCCGCTTCTTCTCTCCCATAATTTATTTTTCTTATTATCCAGCCAAAGGCCCAAATACCCCACCTGGCCACGTTATTTACCGGTCAGCCGGTGATTTATCAAAACCGGCCATATGCAAAATCGATTTGTTCCATATAAATCACGTCTGATGAACTCCGCAAGGTATCTTTACACATGAATGCACGTGAATCGCGGTTCACAGGCCACTACATTGGGACATTTTTGGATGTCCGCCAATGGCCCGCTTCTTTATTTTCTACGGCAACGCTTGTCCGGTTTTAGTTATCGTTGATGTTTCTAAAAAATAAAAAAATGCGTGAGGGTTTTCGCTCTGTGTCGAGGTTCCAGGCTTTTCGCGGTTGTTGGATTAACGTTTTGAGAACTTTGTTTTGAATGTGTGGTTACGAATGGTGAGTTCTTTTGTTGGTATGCATGACTCGTGTCACGTATTTGTAAATGCTATCGGAATTAGATTTCCATTTTAGAATATTGTAATATTTTATCTGTCAGTCAAAGTATTGGTACTTATTTCTCTTTCTTCAAACACCGGAAGCTTAATACCGAATACATGCCTCTCTCAAGGATTTCTGTAGCGACTTGAAGTGGCATGCGACTTCGACAACAACAGCGACCTCCTGAAACCAGGTTTACATATTTTTGGCAGTAGAATTTCTCACCGAGCAGGAAAATTGTGTTGAAGCTTGAATTATTATTGCACAGTCATATTGTATGAAGTCTCACAAAGTACGAATGGAACGGACCAACCCATGCTTTGCCTTAGACTTACAGCAAAATAATTGTTCAATTTTCATACAATTATATTTTATTATGCAACCTCACAAGCTCCTTTATACATTTTTATCTGATTCTACATATCAACTGAATCCGCTCTCAGAACCATTTACTTTCTAACCAAACTACTAACATAAAAAAGATGCTATTAAATGTACAGCTAACATGCGCAATACAACGATCATTCCCAATTTCACAAAATCCCTCCCATTTCATTAAGGAAAATAAGTACCTACCACATCGGGCTCAGTTTTAATCTCATTAACATTTCATTGTTATGTAATACAGGGAAAAATGCACAAATGAAAAAATACTTTGAAAAGAGCCAGGAGAAGAATTTTCTTGTTCTACAACTATGGGATAACAGATGGACCGTCAGTTACACCGTGGTGTAATTTTTTAAAGGATTAAGGACACATTTTTTGCAATACATCATAGAAGAAACTCAAAAGTAACATTTGAAATACGAAATGTATATCGGCAAACGAATTACTTACGAATTTTATTTTGTATCATTTCCATGTAATTCTATAGATAGCAATGGTACAGTACAGCATCATCGTCATTTCCAGTATTGTCTGTATGTTTATTTAAAAAATTAAATGTATTTCAGGAACCTTGTTAAAAATAATGAAAGGAACAAAAGGTGTTGTAAATATATCAACCATTATAGTCATTTTAATCCTTAAGTTATCTTTCATCTCCATGTTTAGCAGTGGACTTTCTGTGGCTGAAGAGAAACGTAACATTGCACTTCTGTGTAAATGAATCTCAATCAACACTACCTTAGTTTACAAGCTGTCAAAGACACGCTGCCGTAGATGACTGTTTCTCGTTTCATTTCAGTACAATAAAGAATATCTGAGTTACTCCAGACCCGAGTCAGGAGGCCAATAATAGCTATCCTGCAGGTAAATGTTTATTATGTTTTTTTTGCAAATGAATAAGGTAGCTCGTTTTGCTCAGTTTTTAGCTATTGTTAAGCTTGGTGTCGTTTAATCCCAAGGCTATCGATGTATTTTTCCTTTTGTATCGCGTTTTTCTGCTTTGGATTTTGATGGCCATTTTATGTTTGAATATAATTTATTCTCTTGCTCTCTTACTCGTTTCCTGCGAATTTGTGCTTTTAATATTATAGACTTTGCTTTCTTATATAATAAGCAGTTGTATATTTGTTTTACTTTATATACATATATATGTATATCTTACATTATCACTTTCATTTAATTGACCGATGTAACTTGACTTGGTAAGGATTCATCTCATGTCAATATTTAAAAAAAAACTCTTTTTCTACTTTATAATAAATATTTTTCTTTATTATATAAGTATATATACAACCCTGAAGTTTTAATTTTTATGGGTGAATGGGCGAAGATGTTAAACAAGTGCTTCTGATTCTGCGAGCGAGATGTTTAACTGAGTAAATGAGTACCTTACTTTTAAATAATTCATTTACAATTTTAAATACAATAATTCATTTATAATTTTAATTCTTTAATATTATCCAACAAATACGTTAATTTCAAGCAGCATATTTTAACAATTTTGATTATTTGTATATTGATCATGTAACAAATTAATTAGCTCTTATGACAAATCGATCCAATCAAATCAAATCAACCTTCTTCATGGCCAGTTGAGCGAAAAAAACAAAATATTCGATGATTAAAACAAGTTTTAAAACTGCATTTAATAAATTTAGTCTGTATTAAAATATATATAATTAATTTATTTGTTACAACGGTGTAAATTTAACTGGACACAAGTAGCGGTGCCCTGTCAGTGCCACGCTGCTGACAACACGACTAGTGGTGCAGCTTTAAAGGACTACACAACTGAATTCTAAAGTAAGGAGATTACCGACTCGCGACTGTGGCTCTCACCTCGTGAATTTTTAGCGTGCTTCATTCTTGATTGCTGAGTTTAAGTCTGGTTTTACTAAACGCGGATTGATTTAAGTAGTTTTTATTCTACGTAAAAATGCTTGTTATTTTGTCTTGTTTTTGTGTTTACAAGCAAACACGTATATCTGATGAGATTTCAACAAGTTACTGTTTATTTACTAAGATGCCTCCAATTTAGAATCCATAACCATGATTTGGCCTTGTTTGCAAACTTTAGAGATATTCTGAATTTCAACATAATCGATCCTGGGGGGTTACTCCATAAAAATGATATGAACTTCGAATGATCAGATGTTCGACGTCCGGAGTGAGATATAAGATTTCCACTTCTAAAAATCAATATTATTTTGTATTATACTTATCACTTTCTCCGAACTGAGTCTATGGTTACGACTTACGATTGAGGATTCCAACATTTTGTTGAGTTTCTAGGTACATTAGTGAAGTTTTACGTACGGCGTCCGAACATTCACACCTTGCAATAACTTCATAGATTTTAAGGCTGCTAAAATTATCAGAAATTACTAAAATTAAAATTCCAGCAATGACTGACAATAAAATAATAATATCTTCTGATATTAGATTTTTTGTCAAAGAGATATAAAATGACACCTTACCACAATGCGGTGTGACTTAAGACTGCAACACCAACGCTTGTAAGCTGTCAGTGGCACGTTGGCTCTGACAAAACACCTACTGCGGCGTGGCTTTAAACCCGCAAATGGAGAGAGGTCGGCCCACTGACATGCTCCTGTGGCGCTCCTGAATAAAACGCGTTTGATAATGTACTACTGTTCAGCGGAGTGGGCTTAGTATCTCCGTATGGAATTACGTGGCTTGTGTTAAATGTTGATGGGTGAATTTAATTTTAGCATTATAATTTTGGAATTTTAGTAGACTAAGTTGATTTGGTGGTGTTCGGATATGATTACGAGTTTAGTGAGAAATTAATGTGCGAATTTGATGGCCAAAATGAAAGGCATAATTCGTGGGAGTTTATTTTGAATAGTATCTTGTATTAACAATATTTAATTAAGGGCCTTGTAAATGTAATTGCAATATGTTAGAAAGATCTGTATATTATTCTGGTTAATTTGCATCAGAGCTTCTTATTTTCTTCTTTTTATATAATCCAACTAAACTAATAGGTTTGACCATTTACTAATACCATTTGACATTTCATACTTTTCAACTTTGTACAGGCGTAACTCACACAATTTCAATAACATTTTACGTAAAACTACAATTCCATGGTTGCTTTAAATTGAAAAGTATGAAACGTCAAACCTACCTATTAATTTAGTTGGATAGTAGTCTAATAAAATCCTTTATTAATGTAACATCCGAACTTATTCCATTTGGCTATGTGAGTAGAAAAAAGAAAACCAAATTACACCTCCTGCACAATAACTGACCGTAATAATCAAAGATACAACGAAGAAACAAACAGAAACACGACTTTGAGACATAAAAACGCCAAAGAAATTAATAAGCAAAACTAAAGCATTCTAAACATTGATGAAATCCACGTTGAACTATAAGCTTAATTATAAAGGCATTGCCATTAAAATGGTCGTTGCATTGTACGTGAATAAAGCTAGTGCATTTACGTTATCCGCAAGGTAGACAGTGTATACAGCGCCTAACTGCCTCCGCCCATTTCGTGTTACAAGGCTAGTGTAGCTCCAGTGATATGCATGAATTTGTAAGGTGCGGTCCAAAGGTCTCAGATTTGTGGGGATATTGTGATGTTGTTTTGCATTAAACAGGTACCGGTGTGTCTATGAAGTCTTAGTACAGCTTATAGTTATTCATTTATTCTGCTTAGGCGTTATTCTGTCTGGTGTCAGAGTCCGCCTACCGGCTGAGTCTTCTCCATTTCGCCTGGTCTTCGGCATTCTCAATAGTAAGGTCTTTGACTCTTATATCTTCCTTGAAGACAAATCAAGCCTGCGCTTCTTCAGTCTACTCCTCGGTTGAGGTCCTTGAAGGTTGAGGATCAGGCAGACATTTCCGTTGTAAACCTGCAACTTTTTTAAAATATGATAACGACATTTCAACTACAGCTTACAGTTGTATTGAAAAGAATGTCGGTTGAAAGTAGTGCTCATAATATTATGGAAATTATTAGGTCATAAATTTTTTGGGTATCCATTGCACCTGATGATTAGTTCAGGTTAGAAAGAGTATTCACCGACACGAAATTGCTGATTCTCTTCGATGGACACAATTTTGTCGGCTTGATTATATTCCTTATGTTTTTAACGCAGTTGTCCTAGGCAATGATTTGATTATTATTTATCTAAAAAATATTGTCAATCAGTCCGAAATTTTGGTGTAGGGAGTTTAGAAATTAGTGGTCTTAATGTTATCCATCGAAATTTGCACTTTAAAACTTAATTTGACAGCAACCAAAGTTAATACCCAACGTTTACAGGTAATGTTAAAATTAATGTTTTAACGAATTTGGTTTCATTGAAATTCATGGGTACTATCAGAAAACAATATATTCTTCAATAATATATTTCGTTCCAACTTTTACTGGGATGAAAACTAGACATGTATGTATTATCTTCTTATTTCTGACAGTTTCCTTCAGGTGGGACGTCAGATGAGAGACGAAGGGTTAAGATACACGTGGTAGTATATAAAAATTGTAAATATTTAATAATTTTACAAGTGACATTCAACAATAGAAAGTATAAATAAATAAATCTATATTTATGGCTTCTAGATGTTATCAAAGAGAATTAATGATTCAGCATTATTATAAGAGGAACATACAGACCCGAAAAATGTTTACAAGATTAATAAATAGTTGTCAGTCATGACTCAGCAGTAATGGGCAGGCTTGTTCAGGACAGTACCACTGTCCCATAGGTGACCGATGTGAAGCAACAGCTTAGCTGTAACCATTTGTTCGGTGGGAGAAATTGTCGGATGTTCATTCCCCTTTCTTCTTACCTTCCTTTTTCCTTCCCACTTCTTTTTCGTTCCTAATTTTATGACCCTGCAACACATCCTTGATCCAAGTGTTGTGTATGTTTATGGACGGCAGTGATCACTTACCATCAGGTGGCCTGTTTGCTTGTTTTCCAAATATATGAATAACAAAAAAGTGTGGCAAAATTCTGAAGCCAATGTAGGTACACGACTTAAGACTCTCATGCCCTCTTAACTCTATACTAACTAGGCTTCTAGTTTCAGAACATATAGGACTCGAAACTGTTTAACAGATTACAAATTGTAAAGGCATTGTACATGACTTAGGACTTTCATACTTCCTTGTACACTATACACTGCACTTCTAGTTCCTCTAACAATATAAGTACTCGTATGATCAAGTCTTAATAGCTTCAGTGTACACAACAACGTTCAAATACCCTTGCTTCCTCATATTCTAGCCAGTTGATTGAATAATTTACATTGTGGCGCGCGTCGGGCTTGTCGCCCAGATATTGGCAACTATTAGCTGTTATTGGGTTAGTACATGCACGAACACGTGAATATTTGAAGTGGACACGACGGCACGCCATGTGTGAATATTCGATTGTTAGGAATTGGGTTTGAATTATTTGAAAAAACATAAATTGTAGACATGCGCTATATGTCTGCGTTTGTGAACACTGTCAACTAAGATAATTCAAAACCAAAATAAAATAAAGATATTAAAATCTTGTTACTATCTTTTCAGTTCTTCAATTTTAATAAAGAAGTTGACGCCGTCGGGATGCTTTTTCAAATAATTATTCAAAAAAATTATCTTTTTTTCAAAATGTACAACTAAGTTGTTACTTTTTAGTCAAAATATTAATTATTTGATTCGTTTGGTGCGGTACTATAGCGTCTTTTTCTTTCAGTGCTATTCAAAGAAACTCTAATCTTCTTACCTTAGCATTTTTTTGCTTATTCGCTCCACTCAGATTCTGGCAAGAATTTACAAGTGACGGGCTATATGCGTGTATGTGACTTTAATAACTTTCAGTTGCTATAAGGACATCAGATAGACTTGGCCTATATTCCTCAACTTAGTTATGCTTGATCATTATAATTAGTCTGCTAACCCGCACTAAACTAGCGTGGTGGACCATATGGTCTTCACTCTCTCAAACATACACTGGATTTTAAAGGAGGCACGTGCCCTGTAGTAGAACGTGTAAGTGCTGATTCAATACAATACAATATAATTAACAGACGAGCACAATACCAATCCTCTCAAATTCCACCGCACCAAACTCAACAATAACAACATAATCTTTCACTATAATAAACATAAGCAGTAATTACAACATGCTCATAAATCAGCCAAGGCTGCTTCATTTAACAGCCAATATACCGTCAAATTCAACCTGTTAAATTAGCTTTGCCGTAACCGATATTGTCGTTTCAATTATGCGAGGATTTCGGACGCGAATTAATATGTATTTGTTACAATGGCGGCGCGAGCTTGTATCAGCCGGTTTGGACCGGTTAAATCCGGCCGCAAGCGGATTTGTTCTATCATGTCCGTCGCCGGTTTTCGTATTAAGTACAACGCATACTGAGCTGTTGTGATGAGCCGCGTCGAATGATTTGCGCATAATTTATGAGGTATTAAGTTGACGTAATGATGATAGTGTTTTGATTTTGAATGGTTAATCTATTAAGGATTATACAGGGTATATCAAGACTGCTACCGAAAACGAAGCCGGGTGGTAGTTCAGTTCTAGTTATTTTGGCTTTTGCGGTGTTGCCATACCCCAATTCTGCCAAAAGTTTTAGTGACTTCAGACACAATGCAACTAAATTTTTTTCAAAGCAAATTAGTTTTTTTTATGACTTTTTAATTATCATCTTGTTTGGGTTGTAAATTCATAGATTTTAAAATAATAATTTAAGCTCTTGCGTACCATAACGTCTAAATAAAATGGTGTACAATATTATTTTAGAAAAAACTATGTATTTACCATCCAAATACGACAATACACTACTATCCGCCCCGTGATCATGGAAACTGAAAAGCGATCGAAACGTCGGGAAGTCAAAAAATTTAAAAATTAAACAAAATCCGCGATAAAATCCGTAAATAATTGTTTTATTTCAATATTGACACTTTAAATCTTCTGTCTCAGGATGGCGAGTGCATTGGTATGCAAAGCATTGATATGTAATTCATTGTGTTGTTTGGTCTACCATTCATGAGTGGTCGTGTCGCTTACCTATGACGAATGGCATGGTTGCTTCACCATTCATTGAAGTAATAAAACCACGGCACAAAATTAAAAACGCGCTATGCAATGCACTCATTAGAAGTGTATGAAAATTATTCAAAAGGAGTTAACGGCGACGCATTGCGGTACCGCGCGACCTAATGTGCGGTGGGCTTACGTAAATTAGAGAGTGACAATGTCCCCATCTATCGCCGAGTGAGGGATTAGTTTTGATTGGGTTAAAAATTGGTGTTTACGTACATCAGTGCTTGAATTCGAGTGAGGGACAGTTTCATTCGAAATTTGAAATGAATGGTTTGGGCCTCATACTTTTTTGTTGTTTATATCATTCGATATCCAATAGCCAGTGTAATATATGAACCGTACATTTTTTTTTTTCCCACGGTTTAAATTTGCTTGCGATTTGAACAAAGAACGGGGGAAAAGAGAGATTTCTTTGGAGCAATGTTAGACTTTTTTCTTTGGATAGATAAAGATATCATGAAAATGGACTAATATAGAACTTACTTATGCATTAATATTGATACTTATGAACTTATGGACTAATATTGAGCTACTGAACTTATTGATACTTAAAACTTGTAATTTTATATTTTTAATTTTGGTTAAACATGATTTTTATAAATTGAAAATTATTCGATATAACTGTATTATTAGTTGACATATAGCCTAGAAATAGCGACGAGATTTCTAAAGAAAGAAGGAAGGTCAAATTGATAGACTCCACCTCTGAATTCCTCTCAACCCTTAAAAGACTGAGCCCTAAAGTTTGACAGATTTCACGGCTCACATTACAATTTACTCCACGCATAATTCTTTACAAAACAGCAGCGCGGTTCCGTATCACATGTCCAATGCCCAATGGAGATTAAGTTGTAAAACCGTCCTAAAATGCCGCTGAATAGAATTTCTCGTCACGTACAAATCAAGTCCCATATGGGTTGAGTTGCGGGCAAGTTTCAATGTCGGTCGCTTGGAGGATTTTTTCAGTGGATACAACGAAACATACTGAGCCATGGTAAAAGCTCTTTCGCTCTTTAATTTTAGACGTGGATCGTTTAAGAAGGCGCGTGATGGGTGTATTGGTGTGCTATTCTCGATTGTTCGAGTTGAAAAATTTTGATGAAGGATACGGTTTTATTTAGAACCTTGTTGTAGCTAGATTATTATAAATGTAGTGCTGTAATATTGAAAAACTATTGTGGTAAAGGGTGGTTTGGTAATATAGTACTCCTTGTGTGATAACTTTGTTGTTGCTTTTTTTCAGCAATTAAGATACTAGGATGTCGATAACTACTGTCCACAATAGCGATGTCACTTACTATTAGTGAAATAAACAAAATGCTACACTGGTTTCGTTGCCTGTAAATGGGATTAAATTTAAGTTTCGAGGTTTAAAAATTTCAAGAGTTGCCTGGGACTGCAATTAGCTCGCGATAAGCTCGCATTACATTACAAATCGGACAGTAGTAAATTATCTCCTTCATTTATTCAAAACCAACTAGTAGTATTATTTTATACGCAGCTATCATTACCTTCAGTTGAAAGGTTTACTTCTTTGCCGTACCTAAAAAAATATCGAAACAGTACTTCCATACGTGTGTCGTGCCATAAAGCTGGGAAATTGTCTTCCGGCTCATGACTTTTCCTCATATAATATCGAGTTGTTTAAGCTAGGTTTGAAGCATCATAGAACAGGAAATTTGAAGATACCATGTTTTTCAATATTCATTTGCTCATTAGACTAGTGATAGGGTATATTTAAAATGTAAGGTCGTTGATTTCTATATACAATTAACTATACTATATGTCATAATATTGCCAGAACTCCCAAAATTCAAATCAAAAGGGTGACCGCTACATTATTGAAACACCTTGAAAATAATAATAAAAAAGAACAGAATTTAAATATTGTCAATAGGGTTAAGAAACTTTTTATTTTTAATGTCCGACACTTATATTTGGTGAAGCCGGGCAGTTTTATATGAGTTAGATTTAATTACTTTGCTTATTAGCAAGTTCTATGCAATAAAATGTATCCTAAACTCAGAATAAGTTACACAGTAGGAGTCCATCAAAGGGTCTCCAAGTCCAGTGTTTGATTTCAGCGTATGTCTTTATTTACATTAAAATTTATTATAGTTTGCTTAGGACTGGAGGTATCGATTCATTTACCAGAACAAACACCAACTTTCGAGTCAGTATTTGAAAAGGTTTTGTTATTCAGCAAAAACTGATATAACTTGCTAAATTGAAACATTGAAATGTGCCGGGCTTTTGTTTGGGAAAGTCTTGTTCTATTTATAAAGAGATATTTTAGTAATTTGAATTCAAAAAGTAATTTAATCGTTTCTTGGTATTCATGCTTCTAGTACGTTTTGTTACGGAGAGAAGTGGGCAAAAATATTTCCAACTCCTCCTATTAATTTAACTTTATGATTTATTTAGTAGTGGGTTAAAGACAAGTAAGACATTCTCGAAGAACCGCTGAACTTAAATGTTTGGTGTCATTAAAATACTTGTTAATTAAAATGAGGTTATAATTCACTAATTGAATAACAAAGCAAATATACAATGCGAGTGTGGGTAGAAGAGTTGGTAGGGGTTGACTACACCGAAAACGCACCATCCAAATCCGTGATACCTTCAATAAGGCTCAAGTCAAAAGTACCCTGAACTGACGAGAATGCATGAAGAGGTTGATGAAAGTGGATCGAGCAAAGTGGTGGTCTATAGTCTCTGCCTACCCCTTTCGGATACAGGCGTGGCGATTATGTATGTATGTACAATTAATTAAAAAATACACACTTAGCTTAGCAAAATAGATGTATATTATGAAAAAACATGCGTCAGATGAGCTTTCCAAGCCAAAAAGACTGTGTGCTGCATGCTGTAGTGCGTCTAGTAGAAGATAAAAATTGCGTCAAGTTCTGGATTGTCATTGTTTGATTGTTACTTTTCTTATTGATTATTTTATTATTCTTTTATCTTATTTATATGTAGAAATCTAACACATGTAATATTTGAAACGCGTAACATACTAAACGTGTATAAAACAGTTTTGATATACATCAATATGTTCCTAACCAAATTCTCCAAAATATCGAACGCCTCCATAATAGACCCCTGTAAGTTGATTAAGCAGTTTGCATGCTGCGCTGTGCGCTCATTGTCGGCATCTACGCGACGGTACACCTTCGGTGAATGAGCGGCTTTGTGACCCAACAAACAAGGTTAAAACCCGCAGTAAAGCACCTACCATGTGTGGTTGCTTTATTAAGCTCTCTTTTTTCTATTGTTTTTCGTGAAATTGTGTGTGCTTATGACGTTTTGACGTGATATTTAATGCATGCTTGGATTCAATTATTTTGTTGTTTTTATGTGTGTTTTAGGGTATTGTAGAAATATTTTTATTTTATTTCGTAGGTCTGGTAAATGAACAAACAGTTCATCTTATGGTAAGTGATGTCTATGAACATCCCTAACGCTTGGATCATGGATATGCTGCTGGACCATAAAATCGGGAAGGGAGCGGGTAGGAACAAGGATGGGAAGAGGGAATGCGTATTGGGCACCTAGCAATCTCACTCACCGAAAGACACGCGACAGCTAAGCTGTCGCTCCGCATCGGACAGGCCTGCCTTTTTAATGTGTAAAATATTTATATTGGTACGTGGAGATTAAAATAATATATTGACGTTTTATTATTAAAATATTAATTTTAATTAATTTTTTTACAGCATGCACTGACCTGACATCTTGTTGGTCAACACAATTATGCCAGCTTGATTGTATCG
This sequence comes from Hyles lineata, assembly GCA_030180105.1. Taxonomy (NCBI): domain Eukaryota; kingdom Metazoa; phylum Arthropoda; class Insecta; order Lepidoptera; family Sphingidae; genus Hyles; species Hyles lineata. Next base: position 14,468,361 of record JARJEE010000008.1, on the reverse strand, counting down.
GAATCTCTTTAGCTCTATCCTCGATATTTTGAAATCTTTAACTTAACATTTAATTAGGGCTATATCTACTCATATATTTCACGAATCTTTAACAAAGTAAAGGGCACCTATAATTTGTGTTTTTAATCCGCTTTATAACCACTATCGTAGTATTTCAAGCTTCAGATGGCTTTCAGACGCGATAGCAAATACCAAGATGTTATTATATCGTCTGGGTTTATCTTAAGTTATATTTAAGATATTTTCAAGGCCCTTTGAACAGAGCAAAGTTTGTTCATATGTAGGGGGTTGAAATTTCAAGAAAATATTATTGATAATATATGTATAATATTTTTCAGACAAATCTTTTTTAATATGGTACGACTAAAATTATTACATTACGTTACAGACGTGTGAGTGCAATGTAATCCATTTTAATTACTTGCTGGCAAAATAATCTCTGTATCATCAAAATTGTCACTGAGTTCTCTCACACTCGGAAAATTATTATCGACTGCATTTTTTCTTAGGATGTCTGTTTTGTATTTTTTTAAACCTAACTCGGCAAATATACTGCAGTGACCTTGAAAGTATGTGAAATATTAGTAATATAGAGTATGAATTAGAAAATTTTACAGGTTTTAGGTTTTTTTTTTGGCAACCGTTATATCTTAACTTAATCATGTCATATTTTTTTTATAAACTAACAAATAACAATCAAATCTTACAATCAGCTATTCGTCTTTTTATTGTGTTGTATGAACGTACCTATATTTGGCAGTCAGCGAAATAAGTGAGCGTTGCATTTTATGGTCGCAGTGGAGTGTAATAGAAATAATTTGTGTATTTTTTCTGCACTTTATTTATCTGAAAGTGATGTTGGGTTCATCGTTTTATTTACTTTTGTTTACATTTAGCTGTATTTTAATTCCCGGTAAATGGTTTCTATTCACTCCGGAGAGATTCATTTAATTCAACTTCATTTCATTTCGTATTGCAATTCGGTATAAACGGAATGCATAGCTTTATTAATTTGTGTGTGTATAAAATGATTCGTGGAAATATTTTATTCGCGATTTCATTTTCCGATGATTAAAATTGCTTAAGCTATTAGTTATCTCTATCGCATATGCAAAATAACTTTATACTAAAATTAAATTATTCAGTTGTTGGTATCTGATACGTCGCTTCTCATTCTCATGATATAGTAGTAGTATAGTATCAGCCCATATACGTCCCACTGCAGGGCACGGGCCTACTCTACAATCAAGAACTCGATTAGAGTATGTGTATAGAGTGGTATAATTATTTTTATAATTTTATTCTCAAACCATAATATATGATTTCTCTTTCTAATTTATATATCCACCCTATGGTTGCCTGTAAGATATTACCTAGTGTGATAATACCCGCTTGTTGTAGTACTTTTGTTGTGTATTATTTATATTATATCTCGGCATAGTGCAAAATAGACTTAAATAACTGTGGATATCTCCAGTTTTCGTATGGGAGCATAAAAAGAAACTGCGGCGCCTTATTACAAGATTACTTCGTTAGCCAATTACACCCTAAAACCAATCATTTAATTACATTTATGTTCCAATATAATTCTACCACCAAAAATCAATTCAGTACATACATACCATCCCATGATCTAAATCAAAGCCATTAACACATCGACAAATAGAGTCACATCAACAAATATCACCAATCAATCACATGGCATCTGTCCAATCCATTACGCAGCTATCAATGAAAATCTGATTGTAAGCGGTAGCGTCTCACCTAGTCAGGGATACGGGATAACAGGTAACAGTTAACACAGACGTCAATTTGAGCACGTCCAATCACAACTGACCGCTGTAATTTAGTGGGACCTGCAAGCAACGCATCTTTGGAGGATTCAGCCTAGATGTTATTTATAGGAGAAATTTAGAGGATGATTTGGTTTTGATGCAATAAATGCTGGAATTTTTTATTTTTTATGAAAAAACGGTGGATGATAGACGCATGACCTGAAATACTAATGGTAAATATGTTTACAGTTTTGGCTTCAATTTGTTTATTCTCTGTTTTAATCAATATGTAGATTTTTTAAAATAAGTTTTACTTTAATAATAAATATGAAAGGATTATTGCCAATTCTGTGAAATTATTATTAATTGGCGTAGAATTCAAATGATTATTTTTATACTGAATTTATGCTTAAAAAGAAAAACTTTTTTGTGCTAAATATTATTTTCATATTATGTAAATAATATATTTATTTGGATTTCATATAAAGGTAAAAAAATTGCATGATACCGACTTTCGTATCAGGGAAAAGTCATTTAAATTTTTTTTCGTAATTCAAAAGACAAATGTGAGAGAAACAAAACACACAATAATTTAAATATATTCAATAGAGATAAATGCAACATAAACCCAACACCAATCAAATACCAAAAAGCAAAATCGCGGATCAAATAAGAAAACCAAGCGAAAATCCAATCACAAGGTACACTTAACGACACAGTCCCAATACCGTCAAGTGCAACACAATTAAAGCTGGTAGATTCGCAGATCTGACTCAGAGCTGAGACAATGCACTCCCATTAGTAAGTACCGAACGCCAACAATGGAATAAGGAACAATGAAACATTTTCTACTACAATGCCTTTCTTGAATATTGTATTTGACTACACTGTCTCCGAATGTTAATAGCAAACGCTCTTAAACTAGCACTTAGGGTGCTTTCGGTCACGGAAGCTGAGACATTAAAAATTCTGTAGCGGTCTTATAATAGTTGCTTTTAATGCGGTGTAGATTTCCTCGATATTGAAGCTATTGATTTCGAAGAGGATGGTGTAATTGAATTTCAGCTTGCTGTTTTTAATAATGCTGTTTTTATATTGAATATGAATAGTTTTGTGGTTATTATAGCTGCGATTGAGTTTCTTATTGGTGTTTCTTCTTTTGTCATTGGGTTTTTGGTGAATCTTACGTTTTGGTTATATTATTTTATATTGTTTTTTGTACATTTAAAATAAAATGTATATCAAACATACGCGATGAAAAACAGCTCATGGTAGTCAAAAAAATAATTTGATATAATGAAATATAAAGAGCATTTACTAAATGTTACCATACCATACCGAATTACCATAATTCATTGTCATCCCTGCGAACAAACACATTAAAGTTTGTTATACTCGTAGTCTTAATAAAATGATATCAGAACTTAAAGCATAATACATTATTCCTGGAAGTACTTGTAACTGAAAAGCTTACATCAGATCACGACGGCTGGAGCAAAAGAGACGTTTAAACAGAATTTGGCGATGCCTATTCAAACGGGGCAGCAATATTTAGGATTCTGATAGATTCAACAATCACTACGGCTTCGTGCGCGCCCGTGGACTACGGACTAGGATTATTGTACGTCGGATTTTCGTTTATATGGTAGAGAATGGAGGTATTTGGCGATTGCAGTGGTTCACTAATCTTGTGAAGACAAATCCGATTTTGTCTGTCCATTATTTTGTGTATTTCAGATTATCAAACTTCTATATTGTTTTTAGAAGATTATCAGAACTGGAATGAAAATTGCATTCGTTTTAGAGTCTATCTTTATAGTTTCAAGTTATTTACTATTGACTTATCCATCATCATCATTAATAACCACAACATTCTATTACTGAACGCTATCCTCTCAAATATTTGAGCATAATACTACCTTTATTTAATGCTGACAAACTAAACCCGTGTTCACATACAGAGCAAATGTTTTATAACATACAACCACACATTAGGTGGAGCCATTAAAGTAAACGCTAATGTCTCCTGCCACCGTGTGCGCGGTCTTACACCGAATCGCTTAAACACCAACTTCTGAATGATACTATAAAGTTAGCCCCGTTCGGTTCCCATTTACAAAGTTTTGACGCTTTCTCATACATATTTAAGTTGCGTGTAAATGAATGGAAGTAATACGGGAAGTTTTTTTTATTGCGATGAATGGTGAAACGAGCATGCCGTTCACCTGATGGTAAGCGATTCGACCGCTCATGGACAGTAGCAAAACCAAACTGCACGATGAATTACAAAGCAATGCTTGGCTTTTCACTACGCTCGCTATCCTGAGACATGAGATGTTAAGTCTTATTACTTCCAGTAGTTACTCTGCCTTTCAAACCGGAACACAACAGGTATGAGTAACATACCTTTTTCCTTTGCATCGTGAATTTCAAATGTACCTATTCAACCATGGCAGGCCGTGATTTTAACATTAGCCGCTTTTGTCGCTTACAACGTTAATGGAATGAGTGTGGTAGTCACTTAAGGTGGTTCCCTTTGTGTTTTTTTGTAAAGGGATTATGGGGAATGAGGTCACGTTAATCATAGTATGAAAGGAAGGGTTTGTTAACTACTTTGTTGTCAGAATTTAGGTAACCGAATGCGTAATAGAGATTACAATAGTCTTACATATGTATGTAACTTTTGAAATGATTGTAAAGAATTATAACTTAAATGGAACATGACTTATGAAAATGGGGAATTGTTGCTTTTCGAATGGAATTCGAAGCTAAATTTTATCGCTGAAAGATTTTGTTGAATGCAATATCATCTTTAAGTAGCAATAGTGATAAATTCGCATCAAGACCTCTACGAAAGTTCTTAAGTGCACGGCTCCAACGCGGTGTAGTAAAATTCATCACATAATATAGGAAATTGTTTGTTACCGACACGAAGTCTACAAACTTATATGCAATCATTAATATCAACCACCTAGTGGGGCAAGACTTGTTTATGATGTGGACATGATAAATACTAGGAGCCTCTTCTGCATTGAAAAATACGTTAATATATTGGTTTCATCTGAAGCCACTTATAATTTCGTAATGAGTAAAATATGTATTTACGGTCACGGGTATTAACAAATCTACTTAATTAATTTTCTGTAGTTAAATTTAGATACATTCACGGTTAAAGTCCCTTAACAAAGCCGTGGTTGATCCCTTACACCCACGTCCACTAATTCGTATAAAATAATGTACAAATCAAATATTTTTCCAAAGCTCTTCAGAGGCACTAAGTTACATCGCTATGCGGGGAGGGGCTATTATTAAATCATTCTATATAAACATCTCACGCGGTATGATATTAATACAATTTTGCTGGTGCTACCCCATCACGTAGTTCTTGAGACGTGACGATCGTTTGCGCCCGGTACCCGCTACTCGAGTTTTGACGCTGTGGTGTAATCGGGGGAAGGTAGCGGTAATACACGCTTTTTATGATGCAGACATACATACAGATGTATTGAATCGACTTACGCAGAGGTTTTGGTGAAGAGTTTTTTAGCTGAAGACTGAAAAGTTTACTGGTTATAGGTCTTCCATATGTAAGAGGTCGCCTGGGAAGGTACCACCACAATTTCTATTTCTCCCTTCAAAAAGCAATGCAAATGCTGTTTTGTTGCAGTTTGAAGTACATTGTAGCCGGAGAAACTACTGGACATATCGAGACTTAAGATTTTATGTCTCAGGATCGTGAGCGCAATGGAATGCCAAGCATTGCTTTGTAATTCATGGTGATGTTTGATTTTTCCACTGTCAATGAGCGGTCGTATCGCCATATATTGATACAAGAAAATAAACGTCTTCTGTGGATGGGTAAAAACTGGTAACTTAAAGAATAACAAAATATTTCCAATTTAAAACATACTAAGGCATAAATGGTGTTAAATTACAAACAAAAATTATTCTGATCGATTTTTTTTTTTTTTTTTATTTCTATGAATGGCGAGACGAGCATGCCGTTTGCCTGATGGTAAGCGATACGACCGCTCATGAACAGAAGCAAAACCAAACAACACCTTGAATTACAAAGCAATGCTTGGCATTCCACTGCGCTCGCCATCCTGAGACATAAGATGTTAAGTCTCAATATGTCCAGTAGTTACTCTGGCTACAATGCCTTTCAACCCGAAACACAACAGTGCGTTTACACTGCTGTTTTACGAGAGAAATAGACACTGCGGTGGTACCCACCCAGATGGCCTCTCACATATGAGAGACCTACCACCAGTAAATTATTTATCTTAATATATTTATCTTAAGAAAGTTTATACGTTAGGTATATTCGCGAAATAACTTCAAAGTAAATAATAAGTACTTCATAATACGTAGTTTCCATAACTGCAATAGCGGCATTTTTTTTTTTAAACTAGCCTGGCATAGTGGCGGCATTGCACCTGATGGAAAGTGCAAATGCCGCCCAGGCAGAGTATCCATTTTTCATCCATTTCGTTTGGGCGATTGTATTGATATGATTTTATGATTATATTATTTCAATATTTGTAAATTTTGCATTGCTCGAGTTTGCGTGGCAGATAGGTAGCATCATTGTAATTGATTTTAAAGTTTCCATAGATGTACGATAATTATGAAGTGTTTGCTCTAAACGTTGTGAATATGTATAAAAAGTTGAACAAAGTAGCCATATATTAGCAAGGTATATGTACATGTATACATAATCGTCATACCTGTATCCTATAGGGGTAGGTAGAGACTAAAAGTCGCCACCTTGCACGAACCTGGCATATTACTTTCGCTTCATCCATATCCATCAACCTCTTCATGTATTCTCGTCGATTCAGGGTACTTTTGAACTGACCTTTGTTGAGGGTATCACCGACTTGGTTGGTGTAGGTTCGGCGAGATCCCCTACCAACTCTCCTACAAGGGTGGATCCAGGGGGAAGGTCATGGGGGTCATGACCCCCCCTGGGCTGGCTCCAGATTGACATAATGTATTTATTTATTATATTGTTGATAAAATTTATAAACACAATTAATTCTTTGTATGTCGATAAAGAAAGTGAAGAAAGTTTTAATTAAGTATTCGTACACCTACTTCTGCTCATCTCTGCTTCACCTTAAGGTCGAATGGGAGAAAATGCCACAGGCATTAAGTCCGCCTTGTATAAAAAGTATATGAAGCTTAATAAAAAAAAAAAGTGTGTGTGTTCACAAATAACGACTGTAACGAACTTTCAAAAAATCATTATTACGAATTCGAGTATTAAAATCGTATTATATGACCCCCTGGCCTGGCGTAAAAGCTGGATCCACCCTTGCTCTCCTATCCACACTAGCCTTGTTAATTTTCTTGGTTAGTTCCTTTCATCCATATTATCTTCATGTATATGTATTAGAGCATAATTATGTTTTCTTAAAACTGGCTTTACAAAATACTTAGGTTTAAAATAATGTTAAGGAAAGAGCCATGATATTTTTATTAGATACTTGTGGCTCTGTATGGTACTTGTTCGCGATACACTCTCATAGCTTAATTATAATTCATCGGCGAAGAGCTCTCAAAAGCTTAAGTAATAAGAAAATAAGAGTAGTGTATTCTATCTGACACTTTTATGAAGATGATTATCATTCATGTTACAAGAACAAATAGCTTTATATTAAAGGCTAATTAATGGCCTGCCTATAATCAACCACCTTAGAAAATGATTCCCGCACGAGATTAAACATAAAATGAATTTTTTTACCAATTTTAAATCCCATCCCATCCATCCATCAGCCAAAGGAAGTCCACTGCTGAACATAGGCCTCCCCCAATGATTTCCACAGAGACCTGTTGGAGGCAGCCTGCATCCAGCGACGTCCCGCGACATTTACCAGGTCGTCGGACCATCTTGTGGGTGGACGTCCCACGCTGCGTTTTCCGCTACGCGGCCTCCATTCGAGCACTTTCCGACCCCATCGGTCATCAGATCTCCGCGCTATGTGCCCTGCCCATTGCCACTTCAACTTGCTAATCCGGTGGGCTATGTCGGTTATTTTAGTTCTCCTACGGATCTCCTCATTTCTGATTCGATCTCGTAGGGAAACCCCGAGCATAGCCCTCTCCATAGCTCGTTGAGTGACTTTGAGCTTCCTAATAAGGCCCATAGTGAGAGGCCACGTCTCGGTGCCGTAAGTCATCACTGGCAACACACATCTATTGAAGACTTTCGATTTAAGGCACTGAGGTATTTTGGACGAGAAGACGTCGCGTAGTTTCCCGAACGCTGCCCAACCGAGTTGGATTCGACGATTGACCTCTCTCTCGAAGTTGGACCTGCCTAACCGGACCACTTGTCCTAAATAGATATATTCGTCAACAACTTCAAGAGTCGAGCCCCCAACACCGATGGGGGTGGGCACAACATGGACATTCGACATGATCTTCGTTTTGTCCATGTTCATTTTAAGACCCACCTGTTGGGAGACTCGATTGAGGTCTTCGAGCATAGTGCTAAGGTCTTCCAGCGATTCTGCCAAGACTACAATATCGTCGGCAAACCGAAGGTGAGTGACATACTCGCCGTTGATGTTGATGCCGAATCCTTTCCATTGCAAGAGCTTGAAGGCATTTTCCAGCGCGGCAGTGAACAGTTTCGGAGATATGACATCTCCCTGTCTCACGCCTCTCTGTAGTGGAATAGCCTTCGTACCCTGATCTTGTACTCGGACCGACATGGTGGCGTTGTTGTATATACACTTCAACACTTCGATGTACCGATAGTCGATATGGCACCGCTGGAGAGACTGTAGCACAGCCCAAGTCTCGATCGAATCACAGGCTTTCTCATAGTCCACAAACGCTAAACAAAGCGGCAAGTTATATTCCTCGGTTTTTTGTATAACTTGCCGAAGCGTATGGGTGTGGTCTATGGTACTAAAGCCTTTTCGGAAACCGGCTTGTTCGGGAGGCTGGAAGTCATCAAACCTGCGTTCGAGACGATTCGTGATGACCCTCGAAAACAACTTATAGACATGGCTCAGGAGCGAGATGAGCCTGTAATTCTTCAGCAAAGTGTTATCACCTTTTTTGAAGAACAGTACCACCACGCTCCTGCTCCATGCCTCTGGCGTTGAGCCCTCGAGGAGAACGGAATTGAAGAGCCTCTGAAGGACTTTCAGTATCGGCGTTCCGCCCGCTTTCAGAAGCTCTGAAGTTATTCCGTCCTCGCCCTGCGCCTTGTTGTTTTTAAGTTGCTTCAGGGCCATCTCAATCTCACACAGGCTGATGTCCGGGATATCATCGCTAAAGTGTCGGATCAACTCGGCTCTCGGGTCTTCGGCCCAGCTAACAGCAGGTTTGGCAACCGAGGTGTAAAGCTGTCCGTAGAACCTCTCGATCTCCCTTAATACCTCTGCCCTCGTCGATACCACGCGGCCATCGTCCGTTTTCAGCCTAGACAACTGGCTTTGCCCAATACACAAGTCTCTTGCAAACACTTTAGAGCCTCCGTTCCGCTCAATTGTCTCCTTAATGCTCACAGTACTGTGAGCACGGACATCGTGTCGCAAGGACTTCCAGATCCGTCTATTGAGCCGCCGATATGTTTCGGCGTCAACGGAAGACTGCAGCGTCAAAGATCGACGTTCGGCCATGAGGTCAAGAGTCTGGATCGAGAGTTTTTGTGGTCTATCTCTACGGTGAGGTCTAAAATACTTAGATCCCACCGTATGGACAGCTTCTACCAAACCGCTATTATTAACCGCAAATTTTAAATCATTCAATAACAAAAGGTCTATTCTTGTCTATTTAATTACATGTCGAAAAATAAAAATAAAACATTCTATAGTCCTGATTCGCTACCTACAGGCTCTTAGGTCTTACATATAGGTATAGGTAAATTAAACCCCGCACCTGATAGTACAAATCATAGCACATTATTAACGTAACAAGGTGATACTTAGAAAAACATATTAAAATTCAACAATTTTCCCAAAAAACTGGAGAAGTCCATCTTCCAAATTTTATAAACCTCACCAAAAGCGAAGTTTCAGCCGACCGACATATTCTCGTAGCTTGGACTAAATTCCATTAAAGCATAACATGTTCGGCTAAAAGCTGAATATTTCAGATAAATTAACCTGAAGTTTATGTACCGCTTGTACCGGTTTCTTATTTATCACTTGTATGCATTAGTTGGATAGTTGGAGACTTGTAATTATGACATCGCTCTGGTATTGTCTCGTGCATTTAGGGTATTTAGTTTCTGTTGAGCTAGGAGGGTGTTTTGGTGAGCTGTCATTTCTAATGATAATCCACAATATAATGCTTAATGAATTCATTGCCTTATATAATTGTATAGCAGTATGTCCATAGATATTATAGACTTTTAATTTCTATTGTAATGTTAGTAAGTGAGATATATAGATACATACATAACTCACCCCTTTTTCCCAGAAGGGGTAGGCAGAGTTGCAATCATGACACCCACTTTTCGCCGTGTATTTTCCATTCCATGATGTACAAATTCCTGACTCGGAACTGAAAATGTAAAATGAAGTATCTCTTTGCCCGGCCCTGGATTCGAACCCGAAACCTCAGCTTCGCAATCATACCATTGTACAACTGCGCCACCGAAGCAGTCATTAGTAAGAGAGATTATTGATATTATGTTGTAACCTCGATTGTAGAGGAGGCCAGTGCCCTACAGTGGGACGTATATGGGCTGATACAAACACAGATACTGATGTCGGTCACAAGTATGATCTCTGACAGTCTTTACTTAAGCAGAAATATGCAGTGCCATCTATGACGAAGTTGCCTTCAAAAAACTTAGACTTACTTTTCAGATATACAGACGAGAGCTTATGTACATAATTTTACTATCATAACTACATGAAATAATACTTAAAAAAAATATTTTTTCCCCCAATAAAGCATAAAACCTCATCAGCACATAAATACTCCTCAAAATACCGAGCTAATAGGTGCGTCCTTCAGGGATTTACGGTTGACCACCATTAGCTGAAAACTATTTTGGGCGCTTAAAACTTTCAGCCATTTTAAGTTCATTACTTTGAGAGCTCATATTTAAGGGACACGAGGGGTCAAAAAGTACTGAAATATGTTAGCCTGTCCTGTATAATATCCTGGTTTTTAGAACTAAATAATCGACTGACAAATAAACCAAGTTGTCCTCTTTTTTAATGGGTGGGCAAAGTGACTGAACTGCACCTAAAGTTCAAATTAACTTTTCTCACTTTTTAGTGTTTCTGTATTATAATAACATTAACTACAAATCATTCTGAATTTTTTTATGTTTGTTAATAGTATGAGTCCTTCGCATTTGTAAGAAGAATGTTCATTAGATGTTTGTATGTTTGTCTGTACAAGTCACTCGCATTTAGTAAGACTTTCCATTACTTCTGATTTTATTATAATTAAATTAAACACAGTAGCACCTAGAAACAAATTGAAGTCTCAGAAACATTCCTCCATTGAAAGCAAGAAAAAGATAAGGTATTGAAAAATACGAAACGATCCGTCAAAACAAAAAGCCTATTGTGAACCAAGAATTTTATCATTATGATAAAAGATGGCTGAAACAAAAGAATTAAAACAAAGATTTTTACAACGAAGCCCTTTAGAAATAAAAACGGAGTTTATCTTATAATAGTGTTTTATCTCGAGTTTGATGTAGAAGTTACGGCCTATAATGTAAAAAAACAAACAAACAATGGACGACATGGTCTCCAACCCATTTTCAAAACTACAGCAAGATAAATTATAATGTCTGCTTTTGTAAATTATTTGAAGAACATTCGCTCCCAATATAACTTTACCTAAAATAAATATTTTCATGGTTTCATTTATATTTGGCAGAAGATCGAGGCTAGGAGCCATAGCAGAGGCCTTTGTCTAGCAGTGAACGCAGAAAGGCTGATGACGATGATTTATGTTTGGTGAGGAGCTTGAATCAACGGTTTTCAATTTATTATTAGTTATATGTCCAGTGGAAAAGATCATCTATTGATTGGCATTGGGTTATGTACCTGGCTAGTATTAACACATTTTATTTTGCTATCGCTGGAACCGCAGCAATACTTTCTTTTCCGTATTGACTAATAGGGAATATGCATGTCATTTTTTTATATTTTTAATCAATTCTGTATGTTATTACATTATCGGAAAAAAATATAAGTCTTTGAAAATATCAATTAATAAAGTACAAAAAAAATATCAAAACTGCTATCAGTTTCGAAGCATTTGAACGCCATGTTGGCGCGAACTCGTTGTGACGTCATAGGGCACGTTATGAGCAACGTAGTATTTGGATTAAGTTTCTTTAATGAATTGCTACAGAACTGTATTTCGTGACAAAATAATCCATTTTATTTAATAGCATAAAGAAAGCACAAAATAACTCATAAACAAACGTAAAACAACAAGCTAAAACTTCATAAGAACGTGCCCATTGTCGTCACTTTCCTTTTCAAGCAATAGATCGCGTTTTGGAAAAAATGCGCGGCAAATTTGAAATGTCATTTTTTAAGTATTTATTTTACCGATTTAGAGTTGATAAATTTAAAAAATATCTTTAAGGTATATTTCTATATTAAAAAAGATTACAAAAAAAATATTTTGACTTATTTTGAAGTCTGGTGCATATTCCCTATTACTAACTGATTAACATTTCGAAAATATTATTATTATTGTAAGGTTATAACGGTTTATCTCCATAAAAGGAATAATATGATATACGGGCCATGGTCAAGCACATCAGGTTAAATTATAGTATATGTGGATGATACAGATAAATAATCATGCCAGAATTTTCTGGTAATGTGACAAGTATTTAAAATTATTACTTTTTGTAGAGATATATAATATGGAGGTATTTTCAATATTTATAGGATTTGATGTAAGCTTTTAGGATGTATTGCGGTGGAGGATATAATAATCGATACTATGTGGACTGATTTAGCTCTCCATCAGGTTCTTAATTTTATTGCAAGATCTTGGTATTTATTAAGGTTATCTGATGTTGTAGACTGAATATTGTGTGTGTTCGGTATGGCTATATCAATGAGCCATATGGTGTTATTATTATTATAGCGTACCCTATAACGTCCCACTGCAGGGCAAAGGCCACTCTTATCGTATTCCATACATCTTGATCTAGGGCTTTATTATATTACCAATGTTTCCAATGGGCATATTATGATTCATCTCGCCACCTACGTTTACAAATTATATTCCTTATTCATGTTTAGAAATTAACGTTGTAATTACAACACAATTAAATATTTCAAATGTCAATAATGTTTATCATGCGTACATTAGCAATCTACTGCCAAAATTAATCATACAAACTAATGATTAATGCGAGCAATCTGACGTCAGTGATCATTATAAATTGACCAAATTAGTATATCGTAGTGTTAGTATATTTGTTATGAACATATTACTCCATAACTGGACGTAGTCGATTAATCGGATGTAGGATCTTCTATACTAAATGTATTTTATTTATTTATTTTATTTTATAGGGGGCAAACGAGCACGCGGTTCACCTGATGGTAAGTGAACACCGCTGCCCATGGACATCTGCAACACCAAAGGGCATGGAGATGCGTTGCCGGCCTTTGAGGTGGGAATACGCTCGTTTTTTGAAGGTCGCCAAGTCGTATCTGTCCGGGAATGATCCCGCTGGCAGCTGGTTCCACAGATTTGTAGTACGTGGGAGAAAGTGCCGGGAAAAACGTACTGTGGTAGATTTCCAACCTCCAAGGTGATGTGGGTGGTATTTGGAGGTTTGACGTGTAGTACGGTAGCGGAACTCAGCAGCAGGGACAAGTCCGAACAATTCACGAGAACACTCCCCGTGGTAAATGCGATAGAGAATGCAGAGCGAAGCTACATCTCTACGCAAAGCCAAAGGATCGAGCCGGACGGAGAGAGCCTGGTCGTCAATGATTCGAGCAGCCCGAAGTTGAATGCGGTCGAAAGGAAGAAGCTGGTACTGGCGTGCCCCAGCCCAAAGATGGGAGCAATATTCCACGTGGGGCTGGACTTGCGCCTTATACAGTTGCATACGTTGACCCGACGTGAAATATCGCCTCGATCTGTTGAGCACACCGAGCTTCTTTGAGGCCAATTTGGCCTTACTTTCCAGGTGACCGCGGAATTGAACGTCACTCGATATCTCGACACCAAGAATTCCGATACTGGCTGTGGCAATTAGGGGAGTGCCCTGGAACTGAGGTGATACGACGAAAGGCGTTTTTTTTGCGGTAAACGCGCAAACTTGTGTTTTTGAGGCGTTAAATTCGACCAAATTGTGTCGGCCCCAATCCGAGACTTTGGATAGAAAGGACTCGACTTCAGACACAAGTTTGTTTCGACACTCGTAGACGTTTTCCCGAGAAATATTGGCTCGGCCGGTATATAAGGCATCACCCGTGCTGTCATCCGCATAGCAATGTATGCCGCTAATTTGCAGCATATCATTAATATGCAGAAGAAATAGCGTGGGAGATAGCACACAGCCTTGGGGGACACCAGCGTTCACGGACTTGAGATCCGAGCATGCACCGTCGACAGCGACCTTGATGCTCCGGTCCTTGATGGTCTTGATGGTCTCTTGATGTGATTGTAATGTTAATTCTTAGAAAAGCTAAATTGTAGTAATAAGGTATTTTTTTATTGCTATGAATGGCGGGACGAGCAAGCCGTTCGCCTGATGGTAAGCGATACGACCGCTCATGAACAGTACCAAACAACACCTTGAATTATAAAGCAATGCTTGGGCTTCCACTGCGCTCGCCATCCTGAGACATAAGATTTTAAGTCTCAATATATTCAGTAGTTACTCTGGCTTCAGTGTCCTTAAATCCGACACACAACAGCGCATTTAAACAGCTATTTAACGGGAGAAATAGACATTGCGGTGGTACCCACCAAAGTGGCCTCTCACATATGAGAGACCTACCACCAGTAGATATTTCATAAGAGAAGCTAATTTATTTATTTTCTAGTTTGTGGTAAACATTGAAGTGTTCATGGCCTTATACATGATCACGTGATCATGTAACTTGAACCTGGTATTCATTAATAATTAATACGTTTCGGTGTGGAGAATGAACTAAGCGTCTTATCGTTCCTACTGCCGAAGTTTTTCCAACTATGTCAGGGATCGTGCATTACATACCATTTGACGTCAAGTATAGGTTCCGATGTAGTCAACAACAAAGAAAATTAGATGGCACGTAGTAGAATTGCTTTCTAGTTGTAATATATTTATAATTAACAATTCCAATATAGCTATAAAATTGAACCAATAAGGCAAAAATTGCATCACACAGAAAATGTCCCAACTAATTATGTTGATAAAATAGCCCAAAGCCAGTGGAGATTCCATAGCAAACTAAGCACGGCAATTTCCATAGCTTGTTGGCTTACATTGAAGTGGCGGTCAAAACACTAGATACCGTAATGGGGTTAATGGTTGAGGTAAACACTTTAGTGCAGCGCCAGAGAGAGCCCTCTTCAGTTAAAATATTACCCTTTTAGGATTACAAGTAAGCCGAGCAACTGCGGACACACTTAATGTGAAAGTTTAGTTGAGATGAAATAAAAATGGACGATGCGGCGAGGTAATGTGTTTTTAGTTCGTGACAGTTGGAAAGTTGCTGAAATATTTTTTGTGGAATTTATTCAGTATCAGCCCATATACGTCCCATTGCAGGGCACGGGCCTACTCTACAATCGAGAGTACGATTGAGAGTGGTTAGGCCATATAGTCCACCACGCTGGCTTAGTGCGGGTTGGCGGACTTACATACCATAGAATTTTTTATAAATGGCTATGGTATGCAGGTTTCCTCACGATGTTTTCCTTCACAGTTTTTAGTGCGTGGTGATTGACCTGGGATTTGAACCCGCTACCACCGTGAACATGCTGGCAGCCGCAAACGGTCCGTTTACCAACAGGCCACCACGCACTTAATTTATTAGTACACTAATTTAGGCATGAATTTTTTCAAGCATGAGAATGCGAGTGCAATGCGCCTGATGGTAACTCAGTACAGCTCAGATAAAGTATCAAATCTGGTTGGATATAATCATCTTCTAATCCTTTTTTTTGAAAGAAGTCTATTAATGTGTACAAATTTAGATAGAATTTCCATCGGCAGTCACGAAAATTATATAGTACTATCAAAAATTGATAGAACAGGCTAAATTTGAAAGGACTCTTCTGTGGATCTGTATGAGTGTTCCTCGTCGTTTCCTATAATCGCTATGGGGAAGGATACAAAGTTCTATCTCTAGTTATAGAGGTTCCATTTATCACGGATTTTTGCGTATGAAATATCACAAGCTAGCTGATCAAGTCACGAAAATTATCGCCAAATCCTTGAAACTACACGAGGAAACCTAAATTCTATATTCAGGCTTTGAGTATGAAATAATAGTGCGTAGGAGAAGCCAATAGTAAAGTTTATTAGACAGGAAACATGACTAACTAATTGGCACGCTACAACAAAACTGTTACGTCGCATTTCATTTTGTGTGACAGTACTGTTTCGATTCATCCAGTCCACGAGTTTAAAATACTGTTTTTTTTTAATAGTAGGTATATGGATAAAAATGACATTGGGAAATCTGTGAGCAGCAATCTAAAACGATATAAAAGGTCATAAATCTTTTAATAAAAATTCAATCTGTACCTTAGAGAAACCTCCAAAGAAAACCATGAATGTAGTGAAAAGACATTTAGCCTATGAAAATAAGCTTAATTTAAATAGAAAAGGGGCGCCTTTTGATTGCGATGCTCTTTCAAGAGCATTGAATGAAAAGTTTTTTCTGTTAGATTGAATAATTTCATTTCTGTGCACTCTTTGAGGATACTGATATTGGAAATCTAGATGGCGGCTCTCAATTGTCTAGTTATTAATCTTTAGATCTAAGGCCCTCCTGGGTTTGATCGGTTTTGAAATAAAATTTTATATATGTCTATCACTATGCGTTTATTGTCGCCTAAACGCGACTTTTTGCAAATGTTCTCTTCTTGTTTTATGAATGAGGCTTGGGTTCTCTTAAGTATTTCGGGGCCTAAGTTGGATATACCCAGTTTACTATCAAAGTTTTGTTTCCACTCATATCTTACGTTACATCATTGCTGTAATTATAAAAAATCAACTATGAGGGTACAAAACTCATTTTACCTACCCAAGTGTATATATTTATAGGGATAAATTTAGTTATTCACTACACAATATAAAAACTCACACCACTCCAACACAGTACAAAATTGCATTCTACCCACTGCTCGGAGCAGTGCAACATTACACCGGAATTCCCAAAAATAGCCAATCACAAAGCAACAAAAGCAGAACGTTCACGTTACGTGCGCCGCACGGGGCACGCAAACGCCAGCCCTCGCAGCTTAAATTCATCAACGGACCGATTGAATAATCACACCGGTCACCTGCCAATTACCCCCGTAGAACGGACGCAATTTATTGTGAAATCCCCGCAGAGCATCTATTATACGCCTCTTTTTCCAATGAGGTTTCCGAACGCTGTTTAATTTTTACCGATGAATATTGCAAAAATATGGATTGAATGGCCACTGCGAACGGCCGTGTTAGATGGCGTTTTGATGCAACATGCAAATTTAATATTTTGCGCGGTTTTTTTTGTGCGACTGTCGCGAAATATGGGCAAAAAGGCTTCCATTTTGCGTGTACGAGTAGGTGTTTATTGATGTACGTGATGTGAACGCACGGATTTTTGCATTTTACAAATTGTATTTTATTTGCTTTAGTATAAATAAAATGTGGGTAAATAAATATTGATTACAATAATTTTAAATTATTTTACAAACATGCCGGTGGCCAATGAGTTACTTGGCATTCCCTGCATTGTTAAACATCTTAACCAAAATTGTTCTATGACTGATAAAATCTTAAGAATATCTTAAAATAAAGCTATATTAGGTTGTGTTTTCATTATTTACAAACGCAAAACCAGTGTCGTATATTATGTTATTCGGATTAATATTATAATTTATTAGAATTTAGAAGTGGTATTTCATACCGCGGAGCTCTCTCTATAGCGTATACGGCAGAAAAAGGTGAGATTTTCATTATAATGGATAAGACAAAAGCATATTAGATTTTTATTAAAGCTTATATACTTGTAACTACTAACTTCATTACTATATATTGATAATATACGTCTGAGCCTTAACATAGCAGGGCCAAGTCTTCAAGGTTGACCAAAAAAGTCCTTCAATAACCTTATAGCTGAAGACGTGGAATAAAGTTAAAACAATTTGAGCAAAAAGACCTGAGATGAGAACCTAAAGCCTAAAGATTCCGACACCGACCAAAATAAAACCGGATTAAACGAACGAAAACAAAGTAACTAAACTATAAAAAATGCATTTACCATACCATTTCAGTCCGTTGAACATTCGGTATCTAAGAGCGTGCATGACGAGTACAGTTCACACTTTCATTACTCAACACGTAAGTCGGACCGAGATAATTTTCGCACGGGCCATTCATCTTCCCGCCTTACTCGTTTATTTATCACTTGGTAACAGAAACAAAAAATATCCACCTAGCAATGAGATTTCGGGTAATGAAGAATAATTATTGCAGTGTGAACTTACACCTGACTTCATCGGTTAGTCTCAAAGTTTTGAAGATGATTAATGGTTTGTTTAAAGAGTTTTTGTTTGGGCCGAAAACGTCTCGCACGCTCAAATGATCTTTGAAACTATTGATATTTCGTGACAAGTTTCTCATTTTTCATTGTTGGTAAGTAGTTTAATACAGATATAGATCTAATAGTCTCCATGGCATAGTTGGTTAGACGCCGGCTGTGAAACGAGAGGCCACAGGTTCGATCTCCGATTCGAAACAGATTTTTGTGTGAACCGCAAGCATTTGTTTCGAGTCTGGGTGTTTTATGAGACCGAAAAGTCTCTCGTAGTTCTTGATACCCACGACACAAAAACCGATCTTGGTGTGGGATCATGACTAGTGTGTGACTGTTGGGTCTATATTTTTTATATACCTAAATATATATTATTTTAAATGGTATTAGTAATGTAAGGGAAATATAGGTCCAATCTTCATTTACTGATTACGTCTTCGGGGACTACTAAGACTAATTTATCTTTTTCTCTTTTCGGTGCTATATACTAACTACCTAAAATTAAACCTCTGCAAGATTATTAGGAAAACATCGTGATGAAAGTGGAAACTGTATACCATAGCAATTTATATTAATTTTAAGGTATGTACATTCCACTAACCCGAACCAGGCCAGCGTGCTGGACTATACAGCCTAACCCCTATCAATCGTATTTTCAATTGTAGAGGAGGCTCGTGCCTTGCAGTGGGACTTATATGAGCTGATATAGATAGATAAGACAATTTAGGTTCTAATAAACTTTGCATATTCCCCTTTCATCTAGAATTCAAATCCATCACATGAACATGATTATATTTAAGCTATTAGCAACACATTTGCAGTTATATCTGTTGATTATCCATATTAATGAAGTACTATGTCTTCGAAGTAATTACAATTACATGCATACATTTGTATGCTTGTAGATATATTAATAAATTATTCTATCCTTCGCTAACAAGAGCCAATCTCGAAGCTAACGCCATAGTTCTTACTAATTCGAACATTTTACTCACAGAACTCCAAGAAGTGAATTAATGGACGGTAAGATCGAATGAATACCTTTTGTCTCAACTTCGCTCATTTCATTGTGAATCGATTAACTTAGTTTCAATCGATCACCTTACTTGAGTTCATCGATTAAGACGGCAATATTTTGTATATTTTTGGTTCTCGATAGTGTTATTATAACATTGGCATGCGTACGAAATATTTTTAACTTTGCTGCAAAGACAGTTATCACAATTTGGTTTATTTTTTAATTATGCTTTGTTGGGAGGTCCAACAATAGAGCTATATACTGATGATACTATTGAGGATCTAAATTAAACTGATTTTTTAGGTGTTTATCATCATCATTATGTCAGCCACAGGAAGTCCACTACCAAACCCCGGCCTCCTCCAAAAATCTCCACATCGATATTTTGGAAGGTGCTTAAGATCAAGAAGGTATGTAATTGGCAACAAACTAAAACATAAAGAACCAAAACACATTAGACCTATTGTGCGCGTCCTATTTTTTCAATAATAAAATGAGAGATGATTTCATGAAGGGAAACGTGTTATTTTTAGATTTTATGATGTGAAAGAAAACCTATAGTATATCAAAATTTGATAACATGATAAGTCGAGGACTAAAATAGCACTGTGCACTTGTCTATTTTGTAGACTTATAAAAATCTCAGTGATGAAACTTCAAATCATCTACAAAAAATTACATTAAAATATCAACATGACGCCGCACTAGTCTAACAAAATACTAAAGGTTAAGTGCAACGCATAACCACATCTACCAACTAAATGAGGATCCGAAGCCGCAATTGCTTCATCTATAATGCAGCTGAATATACAGATACGAACTATCGATTCCACATCTCGTTAGTGTGTCAGGTGTTTCATATTTATGGCTACCTATGCATGTTCGAGCTGTTAGGAGGTGGGTCAGTGATGGCTTTCTTAAAATAACACTTTTCTTGACTAATATATTTAATATTTTTTTATTCTGGCCCACCATAGTGGCCACACTGCACCTGATGGAAAGTGCAAATGCCGTCCGGGCAGATTATTATCGGTTGGCATTAGACGCTAGTCCCATGCCAATCGATACAATTATGCCAGCATGCTAAAATGCCTCTTCGCACTACGACGGGAGGACCCAGGAATTTAATTATAAGAAATACTTGATTATGAACTAGAAGCACTAATATACACCCAACAAAAGAATCCGATCTGAACTAATTAATAAATAGATTTTTATAATAAGAAAAAAAATAGATTTTCATAATGAAGATCTGAATGTCAGTTTCTATAGACGTCAATGCAACGGAAACTCAGCGATATTATTTTATATTCACAGCTAAGTTAAGAGGGGTATAACAGACTACTAAGCAAGTCCTTTACTGATTTACCAAGTCACTTCATCCCCAACTCAACAGCTATTATTCGACGAGAAACAGTCACAGACACGTACTACTCGATTAAATCGATAACCGACTAGCAACACTGTCAGTAAGCATATTTGCCGTACATACATTAATTCAACTCTATCGGAATATTCGAAGCGGTTTCCACACATCTAATTGGTATCACCCGCATGAGTAGTTCATTGACAATCAAATTTAATATCAGTAGTAGTATGTGTAAATGTATGGAGAATAGTAATATTATATTTATTAATCTTTGAAAGCATTCGATCACTGAGAATTTCATTTCACTTAACGTGGATAATAATTAAAAAATAAATGAATGCGTTTAATCAATTAGAAAGTTAGACGGTATTCCAGAATTAGAATGAGAAGAATATCAACGGGCGGGACTACTGTTAAAATAGTTGGTTACTGTAAAATGTGTGATCGATCCATAAATTAAAATTGTTACGATTATGAATTCCACATATTTCTGTGAGGCAATTTTATTTATGTACTTCAAAGATATTTATGATGCTGTTATGAATCTCAGATTTAATTCTATGAGCGCGGCGTGCACTGAAGTCGTTTTACGTTTATGAGTTTGTAAGTCACAACCTTCACATTTCGCGTAAAATTAAGGACACGTACAAGATTTACCGTATTTAATTATGAATTTCTTAATCTAGTCTTAGTTCTAAGGATCCGACTCTTTGAAGTAAACTTGTTTCCAGGAAAGTACATTGGCTAAGTCAGTTTTGTAATTGCAATTCAAGTTGAGAGATGAGACGTCTCTCGCTTCTTAACTGGATGACATTTATAATCAAGAGCATAGGTTGTTTCCCGTTTTATTAAAAAGGTGTTTTTGCCATGATTCAGGGAAACCTCGTCATTGCATGTTTCAATTTGTAATACCGCCTGCAGTTCGCTCAACTGTTTTTCGTGATACGGAGCAATTCTATGGCAAAGTCTTAATTATTCCTAGTCTTACAACTCATACAAGATTGTTAAAATTGAAAACCTTCCACAAACTTGTAATCACAACGATGGGATTCAAATCGGCACTCAAGGTTTATAGCTTACACATGGTCTTCCAATCTTATACAACAGCTAAAATATTTTCATTTATTTTGTCACGTACATCCACTGTAAATGCATTCACCTTCCCCATCTACATATCAATGTCAATTGTCCGAAAATTTCATTAAGCCAACTACGTACCACATAACTCGGCAATGCATATTTAGATTACAGCCGATGCAATCTCTGTATTCCAGCAACCTCATGCATAATTACGTCGTTATCGCGCATGCATTCCAACTTCGGCCCAACAACGGTTAAAACTTGCAGTGTGCCGAGTTTAGTTAAACGAAATAACAAACACGGAACACTGTGTCAGTGAAATGCGAAGTTGGAGTTAGCTTCTCGATGGCTTCGCTTCGGATATTAGATATGTAGATATGATCTTGTTTCTGCTAAGGCAGTTTACATACACTCAACCCCTGCATCCCCAAGGTGTAAGACAAGTAGTGTTTCCGTTGCTCCTTTATTTATATCTAATGATGTGATACCAGCCTTAGAGGGTGCAAAAATTGATTTTTAGAGTCAGTTTTGCGGTCGTGTTTTGCTTGTTCTGTATTTCCAATGGGGCAGTGTTATGTTCTATCCTCCTTTATCTCGTTTTAATTCTCCAAGTGTTGTGGGCATTAAATACGACGATAATCAATGCATTATTTTTAATATACTTGCTTACGAGATTTTATTGCTGGGTAATATTCCTCCTTGGGCTATACTTTGCCGTAATTGAAGAGATCACCTTACATAACAATTAACATCTTCAATTTACTACCGTTAAATCAATACTAACTTTCTAATTCAAATACAATTTCTTAGTGTTAGTAACCTGTGTAAAAACGAACACAATTGTTTGCTTCGTTGCTTCATTATCTATATAAATAAAAGAGGAACTTGACTGACCGACTGACGTATCAACGCACAGCCGAAACTACTGGAGCTAGGAACGCCAAATTTTGCATAGGGGCTCCTATTATGTACGTCATAATAGGGTAGCATTAAGAAGAAATTTTCGGAAATTAAACCCCTAAGGGGGTCAAAAGGGTTAAAAACTGTTGTATGGAAAATCGAAACCGTTAAAGTTACACTTGTCAAACTCAGCATTTTAATTATTCATTTAAAAATAATTCTAACTGTATACTTTGTTTGTCCAAAATTAGCCCTAAAGGTGTTAAAATAAGAGTTGAAATCTTGTTTGCAAAAACGAAACCGCTGAAGTAATTCGTATGAAAATTTGTATTTCAGCTACTTATTTTAAACAAGAAAACAATTGGGTAAACTAGTTTTGAAAAAATTTAAAAAAAATGATTTATATTAAAACTTCATCATGAAAATATTGTTTTATTTAATATTTAAAGTTATGTCCTGAGTATTCTGTTTTTGACCCTAAAGGGAAGAATAGGGGTTGATATTTTTAAACGGAGTTTCTTAAAGCAAATGTGAAGCGTTTGAAATAATTAAGATGGGATAAAACTTCATACATATATTATTGAACTTTGTGAATTGGGAGAAATAGTAAGGATTAATACATTTTTGTTTTCCATATTTCAAAAATATTAAATTGAATTCGGAATTGAATATTGTGGTCGCCACTTTGTTTCCTTTTTAACCAGTAGGTCTCAAAATCGATAACTAAAAAACTCTTTCACCAATAATCTATATTTTAAAGTTAGAATTGGAAATAGTGAGTGCTAATTAGAACGTTTTTTATTATTACGATAGGTCTCAAAATTGAAATCGGTATTTGAAATTTGACCCAGGAGAATGATGTGTGCAGATGTTTGTAAAAAGCTTTGCGGGGTTTACGATTAAATGTAGTTGTATCAATATAACTTTGTTTTGCTTTTACGTCCATATTATCATAATATACACGCAGACGAAGTCATGGGCAAACGCTAGTACCTACATATATGATGTTTAAAAAAGGTGTTAATATTAATTATTTAATCAAAATATTTTTTAAATACTTAATAACTTTGATAAAGGTTGTGTAATTCGGGTCAATACCTTCTACTCGAATTCAAATAAGACCCTAACTTACCCTAACTTATAGCTACAACTAGCTAAAGCGCTTGTTAAAAGATTTTAAAATAAAATCCACAAGCGTCTTCCTACAAACTCCGGAAAGGTTTAAAATTACACCAACTACTTACATAAAGTCGAGAATAACACCTCGGCAGACCCTTCCAATTTGTACAAAACTAGAAATTCGTCATAAATAAATTTGAGAACCGACGCCCCGAGCGCTGGCCTGCTGCCAATTAAACCGAGCCAATTTTATGAAGCACACTACAAGTGTTTCGGTGAACTTAAAATTTTGACCGTACCTTGGCAGAGTTCGAATTTGCCTTTTATATTAATGGTGAATTTAACATCGATTCTGAGAATGCGCGGTGTTGTTATCGCCGTTTTGTTAGATAGAATAATGTTGATTTTAGTTTTAGTATTTTTATTGTTCTTTATATTATGTATTTTATTGTTTTCTTTCTTTCTACCCAATATTATCTCCGCCAATGCAGGGGTCCGCTTACCTATTCAATCTTCGTAATTCAGTTTTTGATATTATTGCAGGACTATTGCTTCTCTTATTCCGTGGTTTATTCATAATTTTCACTGCAGTTGACAAGTTCTATGCTTTTCGAAATCTTTTCAAGATGTACAACGTCTCTCGCTTTTTATTTTTTTATCACTAGTATTTTGATATACAATATTTGTTATTTAACAGGTGGTAGGTATCCCATATGTGAGAGGCCGCCTGGGTAGGCACCACCGCGATGTACATTTCTGCCGCCAAACAATAGTGTAAATGCACTGTTGTGTTTCGGTTTGAAGGACATTATAGCTTGAGTAACTACTGGACATATTGAGACTTTCCGCTTGTGTATCGCTTACCATCAGGCGAACGGCATGCTCGTCTCGTCATTTATATGAATAAAAAAAAAAGTAAAATGATAATAAAATGGAATCCATTATTTTGCTCTAGGTCGACTCATTCTAAGTTTTGGATTCAGACCTAAACTACGTTAATGTACGATAGTGAAAGCAGAATAAATTTCATTCAGTTATAAGCCTTGGAAAATATTAAAAATAAAAATATTGTTCACTAAAATTTCATAAAAATCCTCTGATGTAAAACCCAGATTCACATTGATGAATAAAAAATATCAGTTATATGTGTAACACTATTATACTGCAGCTTTAAAAACCCATGCATATTTATTTTTATACAACCATTCATCTTTATACCGCATTGAAGCCTGTATTGCACTTCAACGCATTTATTCCAATCTGTCACGGCTCATAAAACGGTAGGAAGGCTGTTTCACGTTGTTGAAAATCCGGTCGAGTGCTCACTCATCCGCATTTTAAATAATTCACGCGAAATTGAACTTTACCACATGGGCATAAAGATTTATAAAATTCGATACACGGGCGGTAATAAAAAGTTCTAAAATTGTCAGCCTCAACCTCCCGGTACAACGTGATGCGATCCGCTCCGAGTAATAGTTCCCTTGGGCCGATCAGTCATCAATATTTCAAAGGGTATCGAATGAGGGTTACAGATTCGTTCGTTCATTCGTTCGCTTCGGCGAGTGAGGCTGATTGCCATTCGCACGCTCATTTGTATGTGAGAAACTGGACGGATGTACGTTTTTCATGAATTTGGTGAGCCATCTAGGGGCCATTCCGATGAAGAGACGCCAAATGGGCCGACGTTTTTGGTTAGCTGGATTCATTCGGTGCAAATTGACTTCGTTTTGTGGAAGGTATTTATTAGCCAAATTGCGACTTTATTGGATTTCTGTAGAGATTTGCTGCATGAGATGAAGGGATGGATCATTTCAGATACCTAAATATCGAAACAGGAAACCAAAACGTATAATGTACCTCTACCATATTGTTCTATTGCTTATGACGGGACTTGATAATTTGTGGTACAATGATACTGGATAATAACCCAAAGGTGTTAGTGATTTTAGGAGCTTTGTCCTTGATTTTTTCGCTTATATTTTGTAAATGGAGGACCAGAAAATACTGAGTAACTTCGTAAAAAGGTTTATTATAATAATTAGAAACTAAATAATATGTTCTGGCAGCATGCCAGTGTGTAAGTCTCGCACATAAAAAAGTCATTGGTATATATAAAGGTTAAAATAGACATAGCAATAAATATTTGATTCAAGGACCATTCGAAATTTTCCCAATACGTTGCCACCGGACTTTTTTCACGCAAGTTCCAACATGATGGTTTAATATTTAACACGTCTTCACTTACTAAAAGGAGTCCTGACACGTGTGTCTTCCCCAAGGATCATCCCGCATGAATACGTAGGAACCGATTAGGCTCCTAGTCGATTTCTTTTTAAAGCTACGAACTACACTAGACGTAGTAAATATTTTCTCTGAATCATATGGATTTACACCAAGATATTGTCGAAATATTTACTGTCTTTTTATGGCTGTTGCCTCCAATCACGTGATTTGAATATAAAAGCTTTAGAGCAATGTTTCACCGAGAGTTTTGGTTTGTTTATGACGCATCCAAACTACAACACTTATATATAACTAAGTGAAGGAATAGATGTCGGGAAATTCGACTTTGGTAATTATTAAATATTATGTTAATGTTTATTTCTGATCTGGTTGTTTGTGAGGCCAAAAAGTTTCTCGTAATTGATGATACCTACGAGTCAAAACTCGATCTCAGTGTGGGATCAGGACTGGATGTGTGTGTTATTTATTATTTATTAAAATAAGGCATCATAAAATATCAATTTGTATTGATGATGAATATAGACAACATAACACTCTCTGGCTTCTTATAACCTCGTAATTTTGACATATCATAGGTGTTTTACTATAAGGAAATCAAATTAAACCCATTTCATAATTATTGAGGATGCCTCGGTGGCGCAGTTGTACTAAGGTACGATTACAATACTGTATTGTACAAAATTGATATTAGATTTTTCTATTTATTATGCCCGGAGCCAGAATTCGCGCCCTAAATGACGATAGCGCTCGCCTTCTATCACTTTGTGGGAAGAAACACCTCTGTCTACTTTCTGGGAAAAAGCGTTAGTTTATGTACGTATATCATAATCATTAATGATAGATGTTGTGTCTATAATAAAAAATAATGAAATCTATTGATGCTCGATAACGCATTATACAAGTGTTTTAAAGAAATAATTAAGCAATAGAGATGGAAGCAAAGGACAACATTTTTTAGAATAAAAAGAAAATGAAAAACAAAAAGCAGTATCTCCAGCAAAGTACAAAACACCGGCAATTGAAGTAGATAAGACAATTTCACCAAAAGTAGATTCTTGTTTGTACATTCGAACCGAATAGAATGCAAGACTTGATCTTAAAATCCACACTCGAGGCAAATGTTTGCTCGCTGTACAAACGCACCTCTCGCGCCGTCCCCGGCCTTACTTTCTTATACAAAGAAAAGCGAAGAACGGAGCAGAACTTTTGATAGGTTCACGTTATCGTAGAATGGTTATAATGTTAAACACAAATTCAATTATTCTTAAATGAGTCAGGTACGTGGAACGGAGATTTTAAGCGTGGCCATGTCTAAGACTATTAGTACTCGTATTTGTAATTAAAGAAATAATAAATAATATTATCATTTTCTAACTCTGAACAAAAACAAGAAGTCGCTGGATGCATGCCGCTTCCAATAGGTCTATGTGGCGATTCACGGGGAAGACCTATGTTTAGCAGTGGACTTCCTATGGCTGAAGAGAGAGAAAGAGGGAGAGAGAGAGAGAACGAAACAGTCCTGTGAAAGAATTATTTAATGATCATGTTAATCCTATCATCCTGCATTAAGTGAACATTTTAGAGCAAGATATCGTCAATCTTGATACAATTAAAAATTGTTATATCCAATTCCGTTTCGTCCAAATTGTTGTTCTTGTTAATACCGCGATGTCTGCTTTCTTTCAATCAGTACAGTACCAAGTCTTAGAATTAATAACAATTTAAAAGCATATCTACAATTCCAACCATTAAAATAAGATATACAAATAAATCTCCTTTCTCACTAAAAATATCTAGCTCGAAGTATCTCCGCCGCACAATTCTGGTGGCATGTCGGCACTAAGACGTGTTCCTCGCCTTAAAAGCTTCCGTATGTGGACTACTCACGTAAGCCCGTACGGTCCACTTATCATGTAGATTGATGGGTTTTTGGGTTGATACGTTTTATGTGAATAGCCATGTACAAAATACAATATTAATCAGTAATGTATCAGTGAAAGTACTGGGTATTTTTGAGTGTTTATTTCAATGTAATTCCTTGAATTTTTGGAGAGGGAAATTTATTGCACTGGAAGAGTATTCACACGTTAGATTTATATTTGTAAGGGTTGCTTTGATTTGCAACTATATTATTGATCTGATCAACTGATTCATTTTATTCAATTACAAAATGCACTCTAATGAACATGAACGTCTCCCAAAAAATAAGAATTCACAGTGAACTGTTCCGAAAATTCCGAAGCAACATCACTAAAATATTCAATTGACTTACAAAACCAACATCTCTAGTATCGCATAAAGTATTTACAGTCAATAAAATAATTACGTACAGCCATAAAGCCATACAAACACAGTAACGAATATAAAGAACAGCAACAGAGTAGCATGTTGCCAACTTGGCGAGCTCGTTACAAAATGCTTAAACAAAATAATTACACTGTCCACACTACGCTAAGAAATTAATGCCTTTAATAAATTAGAAGCTTTTGTCTGTTTGCGTTTAGCTTCTCTTAAGTTGTTTCACCAACAATAAAACAGGAGTCGTGTGTATTTTTCACTGAAATGTTTGCGTTATTATGTCTATAAGTCATTACTTTTTTACTGTGCACATTAGGGGATTTTATATTATGTTTTGCTGTATTTCTTTCGTTTTAGTTGATGTATCTTAGCAGTATTGAAAATCTTGGAATAGTAAAATGGATTGCAGCAATCTCCTGAGATTGCGTTTAATTAGTTATTTATTTTCTCTTTTTATCTGAGTCTTGTGTAGTAACGTAATTTATATTATGGCCTTGAAACAAAAATCAAGAACAACATTAAAAGTAATACCAATCCTCACTAGGACAGCGGTGTGCTATATGGCCTAACCACTCTCAATCGTACTCTTGATTGTAGAGGAGGCCCGTGCAGTGGGATGTATATGGGCTAATACAATACCTTATTAAAGATGTTGAAATTGTTTTTTGTGGTGGGCATCCATCTTAGAACGCAAATATTCCACAAAATAAAATACAAACTGCAACGCTCCAGGACTAATCTTTTCCCAATAAATATCGTTACAAAAGTAAACAATGGGAGACAGAAATAGCCTAAATCTCCAAATGGAAACCGCAATAAAGTTTTCAGTTCTATTAAGGTGCATATGTCACCTCTAGTACAAAGTTTTACCGACGTTCCGACGGCGGGCAGCTCCCGACATACCCACACCATCGCGGTAAGGCTATGGTTATAGTAGACTGGGTTTAATTGTAAATATTCAATGGAAATAGAATCATTTTTAGAGACACATGAGCAAGGGTTCAGATGCCTATGAATATCTACAACAGTTCCCGAAAAAAGGAGGTGAAATGGTATAAATATGACCAGGTGAGGTGTTGGGCCTGCGGTAATTTTAAGTACTATTATACAGAACAAGTAAAACTTAACGTTACACACATATGTCGTGCTCTGACGTCAATCCCTGTATGTCTAATAATATGATGTCTAACCAGTTATGACTTTATTTGGATAGCACAGAACTTATTATGAGGTGCACCACCTTTGTAGCTCCTATATAAAATAGCAAAAATAATGAAATCTGTTTCAGACAAATGTAACATGAATTAATAACAATAATAATTCATTTTATTTGAAATCAATTGGAAAACTCAATAAAAGTGCGCATACACAAAAATTGTATCAACATTTTTCACCAACAATTCTAATTTCGAAATTGTTTTATTTTTATGAAATAAAGCCTAAAAGTTTCACCTTTACAAAACAAAGCCGCCATTGTGTACAGAACCTTAACTGTTGCACTCTTTTTCGTTTTTATCGGTCCGTATTGAGCCTCTTTGAAATGTGTAAAATTGCCAACAGTGGGATTCAGTGGAACTTGGAAACTAGTTTGCCAAGAGTGGCGAGCTTGGAGAAAACTAAATGGCACAGTGTGTGCATCGCGGTTTGGTAATTTTTGCGGTTCAACTTTCCGAAGAATTCCACTGCAACTATCAAAAGCGAATCGAGGCAACGGTTGTGTTCTGTTTTAGAGAAACATTAACTGAACAAAATAAATGGTTTGTTACATTGTTTCGTCTTAAAATTAAAGGTTTCGTTTCTGTGGGATACATTTTGTGATTGACTTGTGGAAGGTCGCTCATATGTTAAGGCCGCCTGGGTAGGTACCACCGCAATGTCTATTTCTACCGCCTAACAGCAGTGAAATTTACTGTTGTGGAAGACATTGTAGCTAGAGTAGCTACTGGACATACTGACAATTATCATCTTATATATCAAATACCAAGCGTTGTAATTTATGAAAATATATAACCTAAAAGATATATTTAAATTAAGGTAAAATACGTTCATAGTACTGTTTTATCGAGGTCCCACACCTATAGCCCAAAACAAATTAAATAAATAGCGAAACTATATTTTCCATCATCATAAAACTCCCATCTCCCATTAACATAATGTCTAATGGAAATTTTATAGTAAACCACACGAGTGCCGTAGCCAAAATTCCCCTTTCTAAAGTCCATTCAACATTTTGCATCAAACTATGCGACTTTATTAATGCTACTATCAAGATTAAAGGCCTTTGCCGGCCGGGTCCGTCCTTTAATTAAGGGACCTTGAATTTGCTGCCACGGTCCGGATTTGTCGTAGAATTTGGAATTCAGCGAGTTTTATAAAGATTTATCGTTGTGAGTTGTTGTGTGAGAATATTTAGAATTTGGTAGATTGTTTTGTAAATAGTACTTTCTTATGCCTTCTGCACACTATGCCGGCGGCACAGACTGCGTGTTTTGTCACGCGGGTATGCCGGTGGCAATACTAGTCAGGAGGAATTTAACGCAGTGCATCAATTAAGTTGTGACAGCCGTGTCATTTTCATCATCATCATTCAGGTCCTATGTCCCCTGGATGGGGCAAGGTTATCCACAGTGACACTCCATGTTGCACGGTCTTGAGCTGCCTGCTTGATGTTTCCAAGACTTCCGGACACTTTTGGTTTCATTGTTTACAGTACATCGCCAGGTTTGTTTGGGACGGCCACGCGTGCGCCGTCGTTGGGAATTCGTAAAGGATAGTTGAGTAGAATGCTAGTAAGCTTTGTATGTATCAACCTACTGGCACTTCGTGCAACCACCCAACACATCTTGGCGGTTATGCCGGCAGCTTGTTTCTACGGCTTTGCCTGTGGCTCAAACATACACTGCCGATATAGTGTGTACAAGGCTTTATAGTTTGTATTTGAGAAGTTGTCTCAAATAAAAGTGATATTTTTTACTATGATTCAGTTTTCACGGATCTAATAAACTTAACTAACAAATCATAAAATGAGAGGCTTTAATGCTCATTGGACGAAGGTGATCAAGTATCAAAATTATTCTTTTTGTATATGCCATTATCTCTTAGTTACGTGGGTGTAGGGGAACGTTACTTTTATGCATGTTGTAGATAAGAACTAGTAATTATCGAAGAGTTTTACATTAAGTTTTGATAATTCAGGGTTCTATTAAAATAGTAAAGGTAAGGTAAAGAAACTGATTTATCAAAATAAACAAGTTTGAAGGAATAGCAATCCTTTTAATTCTTGATAGTAAAATTTAAATATTCTAATCTTCAGCACTCCTCTTGATCATCGTGATAGCATCGGTATTAATTTCATACAATACTAATCCTTATTATCACAGTACACGACAGTTCACACTACACAATTTGGAAAGCAAATAGCAATGTCCACTGAATCCAGTAGCTTGCAGGAACAATTACCGCACCGCGAGCAACTTGTCTGATTAAATCTAGACGCGCTCGCAACGTCAGTTCGTTACAACTGTGTTACACTGGATTGTTAGCACGTTTTTATTATGCTGGCACTTCACATGGCTATTTGTATTTGTGTATTTGGCATATTTGGCAAACAATTACCATGTGTGGTCAGTTTAATTGAGAAAGTATGGCCTTATTTGCCTATTTGACCAGCAAGGCCAATAACAAATACGTAAGTATAGATTGGTCATATTTGCCTCTATTTGCATGTTTGCTTTTAACGTAATTTATTTTGCCAAATACGACAAATACCCAATAGCAAATACAAACAGCCATGTGAAGTGCCACCATTATACATGTTTTATTTGTATGGCGTATTCTTCAATAGATTTATTTGTAAACGTGAATCAGAACTAAGACTACTCTACTATCGTGCAAATATTACAATTTTAGATTTAACATACACAAAGGTCTACATTTATCCGTGCGAAGATCACACACCAGCAATCTAAGGTGCAGAAATTTTATTTCTTTGCTACCAGCCAATCAGTCGTGAATATTTAGCTGTAATATTCATGGCTTAATTTGAAATATCACCTCAATTAGGCGTTCAAATTATTTATATTCTTTTGTTAATGTACTCTTGTTGCACGTCTTGAACTTCATTAATCAATCCAACAATTTATGTTCATCCAAAGGTTGCCAGGAAGAAATTTCTCAATGCGATATGGTCACCCATTGCACTATTTAATTTTTTACTTGATATATTCATTCACTGTACATGTAACTTGAGATGTACAATAAAGAGTATAAATAAAATAAAAAATAAATAAATAAATAATACGCCCGTGACAATAACCGTTTTAGTCAATATGCTGGTGTAAGATTTGTCAGAGATTGGACGCAGCCGCAACATTGGCAAGAACACCGGGTTAAAAGGCTAGTCACATCAGTATGCTCTTTTTTGTTTCTTCCCACATCAGGGTATCCGAATTTGGACAGCTATCTCTCCCCCAAGCAAAATGGCAACGTTTTTGTCTCTCCAATAAGAACTTTGAACTAACAATGGACTAAGCTTGATTTAACTCCGACTAGTTTGCATTTAAATATAACTCTTGACTCTCATTGAGGTAATTCACTAAAGAAATCTCCCTTCACTCAACAGAAGCAGCACTGATGTTTCTATTCAGTTATTTACTTTACGTAATTCAATACTACGAATGAATACACCATAATTTTTAAGATTTCCCTCACGATACTCAGCTTAATGGAATTCGAAACAATAGTTTATTTGTTATTTTTAATCCGAACCGTTCAAGTTAATTCCTTAGCTTAGAAGAATTTTAATGAGAAATTCTCGAAGGATGCGGCCATAAAAATCGCGAGCACACACGCCCGGAAGCGCGTTAGCAAACAACTTGCGAAGCTGCCAAAGTTAATCAAATGCCCGTCGCGGCTTTGTGTATGGTGTAAGGGATAAACGGTTGGCCAAATTAGTGATAAATTAATTAGCATTTTAAATTTAGAATTATTTAATAATCTATTTCTATCAGTCGTGATGTCACTTATGAGAAGTTTGGGGATCATATATTGCCGTTGTTGCAAAATGATGGACTTTATAAGAGTTCAACCAGCTAGCCTGTGTGATGCAAATTATTTTATTGTTCATGATGTTTTTTTGGATGGAGTAATTCAGACATAATGGTATGCCATATCTAGAAGTTAAACATAGGACCTCATTATTTACAACCCATATATTCAGGCACTAAACCGATACACGATATTGTAAGAGTAACGAATATTTATAATTGTAATTGTATTGTAAGCTAATATTGCATATTGGTACTTATTCACTACTCGTGCCGAAAAACTACGCTTGATTCAAAAATTCCATTTTGTGAAGAAATGAAACACCACTTCACTTTAGGCTTAAGCCGGCACGGTTGCGGAAATTAAACGATCTCATGCTTATTTTTATTTAGTAAACTAGTGATATGTTCGCCCCGTTAGCCTTTTCTAAACTAATTTTAAACTTTGGATTTAACCATTTTGACTCGAATATTTTACTCTAAATTATAATTAAAAGTTACGATACTGCTTGACACAGTTATTTAATTTCAGGGATTGAACATTTTAAATATAATTATTGACGACGATCTTTTTGTAAAAATTTAATAATCAAACGGTTTGGTATAAGAAAAAAAATGACAAATATTTATCAAATAAACGACTTGCATGGTCACGGTTCTAGGTAATAGGCAAACGTCTTGTTAAACAGTTTTTTATTCAATTATGCCTATCTCATGTCTTTTGAAGTCATAGTCTAGTTTAGTCAGGTAAGAAATAATTACTGCAGAGCGTTGTCGACTAGACCGTTCCTTTTCCATACTATTTTATGCAAAGAATATTTTATTCTGATACATAAAATACAAATTCATAGTATTCTACGAGACGCTAAGATGCGAATTTTAATAATCCATACTAATAAAAAAACTTAAATAAAAATCTTATATAATTATCCGCCCATAACTCGCACCAAGGGGTATAGTAATTGTTTTAGTTTCTCCCTTCACAGTTTGACGTTTAATTACACCCGGATAGCTTTGTTTGCTGTATGCAAATATGTTACATGTACGGATGTAAGTAATGTGCCGTGTTAAACACCAACTTTGTTGGTGCTTCTTTTATATTGTCTCGCGTAATTCTATTCGTTTTTGCGGTAAGCACAGTTACAGACTGCTTTTGTGATTCAGCGAGATTTAAATTGAGTTAATTTTATTACTTCTATTTATACAGACACGCAGGTTCTACTGTATATTTTGAACTCGCCTTATCCCTGCTGTCATCGTCCATCTTTCAACATTACATCACATAAGGATTTTATTACCCATTGCTGGACATGGGCCTCTTCCAAAATGCCTCATTTTATCTTGTTTTCAACTTATCGCATCCAGCATCTGCCAGCGACCTTTCGTAAATCGTTACTCCACCTAGCTGAAGGGCGTTTGCCAAGACGCGGTCTCCACTCAAGAACAAGTTTCCATCAGCCAAAGGAAGTCCACTGATGAACATAGTCCTCCCTCAATGATTTCCACAGTGACCTGTTGGAGGCAGCCTGCATCTAGCGACGTCCCGCAACCTTTACCAGGTCGTCTGACCACCTTGTAGGTGGACGTCCTACGCTGCGCTTTCCACTACGCGGCCTCCATTCGAGAACTTTTTCGCCCCATCGGCCATCAGTTCTCCGCGCTATGTGCCCCGTCCATTGCCACTTCAAGTTACTAATCCGCACAGAATAAGTTTACCTAGTAGTTATTGGTTCTTCGACAGATGTGGTCAGCCCACTGCAGCTTCAGCTTCTAACATAATCTTCTCAAAATGTATTTTAATTTTTTTATGTTTGGAGCTTATAGGTATTATATTCCCTGAAAATATTGAGTGCTATTTAACATCAATCCTGGCAAGATGGTCTTTTATTCCACCTTGCTGGCTAGCTATGGATAGTAGACTCACATATCTTATAAATATTTATAATACTCTCAAATATTAAAATACGACACCGTCAAACAAAGCGATAATTATTAACAAACAATATAGACTAAAATGATCCATTAAATTTTATGTTAAACTTCAACAGTTTTAGATGTGAAGTTATTTTACGATCCATTCATTTAAAACTTAGCCAATATTATCATGTGATTGCCTTCGACTACAAGTCAACAGGCGCGAACATTATTAAACTACTCTTATTACCAGATCAGTGGATGTTGCTAAGTTCTTTGTCGCGCCCCGATGTGATTTGAATTCAATAAACTGGATCGGCTCGCCCCCGATCGCTTTCCATGGAAATGAAGGGAGTGGCGTGTAGGGGTGCGTCGGCCGCAAAACGAACGCTTTGTAGAAGGTGAGTTCGGGAGAACATCACACAAGCCTTCTTAGCAGTAGCACGAATTTCTCCAGCTTTAGTACTGCTTGTGAGATTTTGCGTTTCTTCGAATTATTGCTTTTTGTCACTGGTGCAAAGTTGATATTCTTGGTATTCTACATCCGACGGTATTAGTG
Organism: Hyles lineata; assembly: GCA_030180105.1. NCBI lineage: Eukaryota > Metazoa > Arthropoda > Insecta > Lepidoptera > Sphingidae > Hyles > Hyles lineata. The sequence goes on along the minus strand of JARJEE010000008.1, from coordinate 14,432,325 downwards.
TTTACTACTTTATTGAAAGACAGTATCACAAGGTTTGGAAGTATTATAAGTAGTACTCGTAATAATATAATAGTTGCGTTATGACAAAGTGACTAAAATGCAATGCAAATAATAAGTTTTTTTTAATGAATAGCGAAACGAGCATGCCATTCGCCTGATGCTCCGTAGCAAAAACAAACAACACCATGAATTACAAAGCATTGATTGGTTTTCCTCTGTGTTCGCCGTCCTGAGACATAAGCTGTTAAGTCTCATTATGTCCAGTAGTTGCTCTGGCTGCAATGCCCTTTAAACCGGAACACAAAAGTACCTTAACACTGCTGTTTGGTGGGAGAAATAGACATTGCAGTGGTACTTACCCAGGCCGTCTCTCACATATGAGAAATCAGCAGTAAATGTAATAATGTATAGTGCAATACAATTCAAATATTGCTCGTCTTTGGTTGACGATTATTTCATTTTAGCTTCGTCACAATTATTATTATTTAAATTTTTATTGTACACCAAAAAATAAAATATATAGGAAAAAAAAAGTACTAATGGCGGTCTTATAACTTAAAGCAAATGTTTATAAATATTATAATATATACAAATTATACTGAACCCCTCGAAAAAATGTTTACCGATCTTTGCCGGCTTATCTTTTATTTTGCGAAAGAAAGAATAATTCTATTGGTAGGTAATCGCGCTTGGGATTGGAGGTAGATATTAAAAATGAGTTTGGAAGTTATATCGTCTTTCGGAGCCGATGCGATGTCCATAGTCGAATTTATACAGTTTAATAAATCTCCCCACGGTTTGTGAGATATTAAAAGAATCAGATAAATGTAGATGCAAAAATATTTCATATTGGATTGTGGACAATAAAGAATATACCATACAGCCTCGGGCTGACATTGAGATAACAAAATATTATTATTACGTAATGTATTTTTCTTTATTTAAAAATAACTAGAAAATTATGAGCTCTCTACGTTGTAATTCTATTTCATTTTATACAACTCGTCAAAAATGAATTTTAAATATTAGGTGCTCAGAACAACAAATTGGGTAATTTGTAATGTGCCTAGTTTGATTAGTTAAGAATGTCTAAAAATTATAAACCATATTTTCTCAACGTTTTTAATTTCGTTTTTAATATAATTTGTATTTTAAGTTTAAGCATATCATTTATGCTACAAAATTTTCATTTTTTTCGCTTAACATAAAACGTATACGTAAATTGTATTTGTATTTCTTACTTTTAGGTATATATTTTTAAGCCACAGGATCTACTTAGCGGCCATTGCAGTATTCGGGTTCCTTCAAGTATTTTCACAGCAGATTGTGTGAACGACAGACACCGCACAACGAAAACAAACGGTGAAAATTTGAGAAACATAATATGCTTAAATTGTTTTTCTTAGACCGCACCTATTGTGTAAAACATTAGGGAAACATTCATTAATACACATTCGTAATTTTTTTTTTTAATATTATTTAGACGAATATTTGGGAAGTTTAAAAATATAAAATTGAACCAAATCTGATAAAGTCCGTATAAATAAGTTTCTTTTTTCAATAGTACATGATATATATTCCTCAATTCCACCAGTTAAACCCTCATTTACCGACTAACGCTACAAAAATACTTTATCAAAATATTTCATACAGATAACAAAACCCCGATAAGTTCCAACAACAGTAATATAATCTACATATTATGATTAGTGTTTGCCGCGTGTCCGAAAGAGTAATAAATTTGAAAATTAGGTTTCCTAACCGTAGCTACAAATTCGGATGATTTATGTGCTCGTATTTGTTACGTTTTGTTATTTATTATTTTTATTTCATAAATATTTCTATCTAGTTAAAGTGGTTATGCAAGACAACAAATTATCTGTTAATATGCCGTCCATTACTGATCAAGTGCCTTCTTTGCCTGCCTGTGCCTTTGATTAAAAGAGGTTGGGTAAACGCTAGCTTCTTTAGTATCGGTTAGAACTAACAAAACAGATTTAACAGGTTCGAGCCCAAAGCATACAGCTCTGGCGTATTAAAAAACATATTATATGAAATATAACACTATGTACTAGGTAAGCAAGGTTGTGATGAATCTTTGACGAACGAGTATAACTGAATTTTGTGGCAAATGAGATTTATTCTAAATTTATTCTCTATTGTTTGTCGTCATTCTCTAAAAGTCAAATTGGCACCGCAGCAATTTATAAAGTAGTTTTCTTATTTTTTTTTTATTGCCTTTGAAAGTAGGCAAGAAAACCGCCCGCCTGATCGTAAGCGGTTGCCGCCGCTCAAGGACCTATGCAGTACCAGGGGTCCAGCATAACTACAGGATTTCACAATATAATTATACCCCCGCTAACTTAATTAATAGAATAAATAATTATATTCAAACAATCCAACACATTAGTGTTTTGAGAGCCGATCCAAAATTACTAGCAGGCCATAAGAGATATCCATCTATTAATTAAACTTATTGAACAAACTGACAAATTCATTTCATTTGACGCTTTATAATGTTTATCTACATCGGATAGGGCCGCCATTGGCTCTCCCCATTTCGGGCGGTTTAAATCAGTGACAAAATTATATGTCCATTTAATTTGTTCCTTTGTTCGCATTTACCATGCGTGGTGCGTCGGATTGCTGGGTGAAATAAAATTATACATTGATTGATGAGGCTGATTAAAAAAATAGTGACAATGTATTTTAAATTTCCGAACTTACTCTGTTTCTGCTGTGGCCTGTTGGTAAACGGACCAGACGCAGCTGCCAACATGTTCACGGTAGTCGCGGGTAAGGATTCCAGGGCACATCTCTGACTTTTTGGAGTCATATGTGTAGTGATAGTCGATCACCATAATGGTAAGGGATAACATCGTGAGGAAATATCAATTTGTAAGCGTTTCTATGGTATGTAAAGTTCGAACACTATTAAATTCTCAGAATTTTACTAAAATAAAATAAGACGAAATCAAATGTTTGTTTAAATGGTGATTTAATTATGTACACCTTAAAGTACCTCGCATGGTTTTATGGGTATGTCAACATTACGAGAATGTATTAGATCAATACACATATTATACAACAATGATCTCAGATCTGTCCATTTTTCTGAAAGGGTCGACGACACGCAAGACGCTTGTATCAAAATCGTTGATTAAATAATTATGTTATATTTATAAAAGGCTTGAGTATGTTAATTAATATAATATATAGACTTGGTGTAATTCAAAATTATTGGGAAGAATAAAATGTGTCATCAATTTTATTATATTTATGTAAATTAACTTTATTTACATTTTGGTCGTGGTAATCCATTTCGAATATTCCAAGTCGTGAATTGTAAACAGAATGACAGTTGATGTCTGTCAAATTGCCGTCAAGCCTATTGAGAATTGGTGGAATTAATTTCCTTATCGGAAAATGGTGTGCCAATATCACAATTACTTGATAAATAATTTTACGTTTCATATTTATGGTGGGAATATTAAATATACCACGATATTTCATGTATTTTTTTATATTCTGAGTGTTTGGGATATTCATTACCGAGATTATTTCATTTTATTAATAATAAAAATTCAGTTATGTTAGTATTTATTTAAATATAATTGTCACAGTAGGTGCTCACGGGTTTTCATAGTAGAACAATAATTATAATATAGTGAACCATCCTGCGATGAAATCCGTCTATGAACTGCTCTAAATTTCAACTCCTGTATGATCACTGTATTGTAAACTTATTTTGAAAAGAGCAACGCTAGAGTTTCTTGCCCGTTCTTCTCTGGCGAAAACAGCATTGTGAACTGGGTGGTAGTGGAAAAAAAATTACTGAATCTAAATAGTGTATGACATTTTATGGATTCAATAAATATTTTCATTTCATTTCATTTCATTTCATTTCTAGTGTTTTGGAGAAATACTGTTTTCTTGTACGTAATACGTGGTGAACATAACACTTTATTAGTGTTATCTATATAATTAATTTCCTCCTTATTTTACATTGTGGGTGATGAATTAGGCAATATTATTGCACTAACCTGATGCAACGATGAAACAATTTTTATTCAATTACAAATCTAAGATCAGATATACCAGGAAAGTTTCTTTAGATTAATTTTAATTAAAGTACTCTCCAAAGATGTTTCATCAACATCGTGAGGAAACTTGCATACCGTAGCGATTTATACGAATTTCTATGGCATGTAAGTCCGCCAAACCGCATAGGCCAGCGTGGTGGACTATATGGCCTAACCACTCTCAATCATACTTCCGATTGTAGAGTAGGCCCGTGCCCTGCAGTGGGACGTATATGGGCTGATACAGTACTCTCTAAAGACAGAAAGGTCACAGTTCCCACCACTAAACAGTACACCCAATCAAAACAGTATCATAATACCCGTCACAGCAATTGACCCCCCAGCCCTTATCAGAAACCCTTACTCACATGGCAAGCGAGACCGCCAAGTGCCAGCTAATTTCACGAAGACACTTCAAAAGGGATTATTTGTAATAAACAAGATCCCTTACTGTAACAACGGTGTCTGGAGAACGGATATCAACTTAAGTTTCATTAAGTTGAACTTAACACCGTCTCGAACAATCCGCCGAAGGTACCGGGTAGTTGTTAATCACTGAATCGGACCCTAGTGGCTTAAATTTTATAAGGGTGTAAGCTGTGGAATAATCGGGCACCCTTCTGATTACCAGTTGCGATAGAGCCCTCGTACCTTCTTTGTAGGGTTGTTAGATAAAGTGTAAAATGCTTTGATGTTTAAAAGATGGGATAAAATTTTAAAATCTGTAGTACTTAGTTCGTTTATTTCAGGGCGAATTATTCATTTAAAATTTTAAATACAGAGTGATGGACATAACCAGAATAAAAATTGTTTTTTATATGTATCCCAACAATATCTTTTAGAGTTTATATATTAAAACATGAATTTAAATACTAACTATTTAAAAAAAAATCTATTATCTTACATCATTATTATATTTACTAGTATTATAATTATGATAATGTATTGCAATTATATGTAAAATGTATCAATGTCGTAATAAAAGGCAAATAATAATATTAGTTGCTCACAATACTGTACAGACCACAATATGCTATTTAGTTGTAACGCGCACAGGCGCGTAAATATATTTATTACATGACGTATAAGTATATACCGACAGAAATAATGGCTTACTTAATTAAGAGACATACTTACAAAATGTTTAAGACGTATAAGTATAAGTGTTAAACATTTTGTAAGTATGTCTCTTAATTAAGTAAGCATTAATTCTGTCGGTATATATCCTTATATACGAGTAATTACTTTTGCATTTATAACTTGACTTATAAAATCGGTATCGACACTCTAAAAATACACACCAACTCACTCCTTTTTTCCAGAACGGGTAGGCAGAGGTGCTACCAGGACATCTCGCCTCGTATTTTCTGTCCCATGAAGAAAAAGAGGGTGAGCCGATGGCCATATCAAGCATAAAATCCGGACTCCGGACTGATAATAAATAAAGATCCACTATCACTTTGCCCGACCCGGGATTCGAACCCAAGACCTCGGCTTTGTAATCGTACCGCAGAACAACTACGCCCCCGAGGCAGGCACTATAAAAATTGCCACAGACTATTTAAAAAAATAACCAACCCTACTTCATTATACACAGGACAAAGCAGAGGGCAGTATGTAGATAGAGGTCAACATATACTGGTGAATAGGCAAACTTAATAATTCAATTTAAATTAATGACTGAACTATCGGTGTGGCCTGTCGTAATAGAGCCATAAATAATATTCACTATGCTCGTAACTTTAATAGAAACACCTATTGATGTAAATTCAAACGCGGTCGAATTCACTTTGCATTCAATAATATTATGCCAATGTTTATTTATTATTTGATTTTATCGACAAATTAGAACAGATTGTATAATTATTATTAGTATTTGTGCAATAAAAGCTGGTATAGGAATGTTTACTAGTTTGTTCAGGTTTTTACACGTGGGTGACCTAATACACGTGGGTGACGTAACTTGCCTAAGGCTTCGCGATCTAAGTCCACCTCGCGCCTTGATGGTTTTAGTATTTCATGAAAAATATTAAGCTATGATTTAAATTCAGAGCTAGGTATAACTATAAATTTGATTTACTTTAAAAGCTTTCAACCTGTATCTGTATCAGCCCATATACGTCCCACTGCAGGGCACGGGCCTACTCTACAATCGAGAGTACGATTGAGAGTGGTTAGGCCATATAGTCCACCACGCTGGCCTAGTGCGGGTTGTCGGACTTACATACCATAGAAATTCTTATAAACCGCTATGGTATGCAGGTTTCCTCACGATTCAATAATGTGGAATAATTAATCCAACATAATTATTTAAAAGGAACAAAGGCCTGCCAAAAATGTATTATTCTAAAATCAAACAAAAACGAACTAATAATAACTTTGCAATTATTTCAAATTAACTGTGGTGTCGCTGATGATCAATAATAATTCGATTTGATATTAATGGACTGTATATGTGGGTTTTTTATTTAGCACGGCACACTCGGAGGGCGGGATGGAGGCCTTCAGGCAAAACTGGTTCACTAGGCAGTTCTACAAGCAATGGAAATGCACATACCTCATGGCGTCAGCGGCGGTGTTGAAGGCGGCTTGTCTGCTGCTTTGCGGAAAGTTACTGTTTTGCTTGGCTAATTACATACACTGAATAGTTACAAGCACAAATAATTCGACAATACACTGAAAACCACATAATATGATATTAAGTTGCGGAGCGGTACAATAATTAACTTTTCACTCTGATGGCGCGCGCGCAAGAAGTTTTTGTGGCACCCGCGTGCGGCGGATTGCGGAAACGTTTATCCACTATGATCTAGGCTGGCGCGGGCGGCGATGCGCTCTCGCTCACGCCTTGCTGTTGCGGTGGTGCGGGAAAGAGATGCGGGAAGGAAAGCATGCCATGCAAGTTAACACTGTAGAATAGTTAAGTTAGAATAGTGACAGCGGAAGTTCAAATAAATAAAACTACTTATTTTTGTGGATATAATAATAAATGGCGCAACCAAATTGTATCGACAATTGTTAATTATGGATAATAAAAACAAATTTGTGAAAGTGTCAGTTTCGTAATTCCGTTCCCCTGTTTTTATCAAAAATATAATATATCTGAGGGTAGTTACTTCTCGTTTGTCTTTGCAGTTTCGTGTCGATCTTCGAAAGCGGAATGCGTTCTCCGCTTACGCGCTGATATTTTTTAATTATTTCAATAATTTTGTGGACAATTTGGTGCAAGTGATGTTTAGTGCTAGAATTGATTTTCAATCTCATCCAATCCGATCATGTAGCAGCGAACGAGACTTCGGTGAGTTGGCATGTATATGTATATTGTTTGGTGTAGAATAAATAGTTCTTTTTTATTCATAATTTTAGGCTGTATCAACTATGTAACACATCGATTTAAGAGGTTCTCACATTGGATACTAAGACCAATGACGTTTTATAAAACTACGACGTACAATGCCCGTCACAGTGACCAGTGATAGTGATGACCTTTGGGTAATAACCATCTATCACTTATGCAAAGTATTTATTGTATTAGCCGGCTTTAAATATAAAGATTTTTGTCACATTTTAATCCTTTTTGGTTTCTTAGATTTATGCGAATGGTACACATTAAAATTAAACGATTATTTACAGATTTTATCGTAGATTTTGTCTATTTTTTAAATTTTTTATAATTAAATAAATAAATATTTTTTTCTACTTTCCGACGTTTCCTTTGCTTTACAGCTTTTATGGTCACGGGCTAAAATGTACGGCCGGTGTTAAACCAAATCCGCGACAAAATACGAAAATAATAGTTCTATTTCGATTTTAGTCCTTGCTGTGTTAATAGCAAACCTGAAATTTCGCCAGTTTTGTGGCAGAGTATTACTTATGACTTTTATTTATAGTACTCGAGTCTAGAATACCTCACCAAGGCCTCTCGTGAGAATTTGCCACTTTGTGAAAATACGGAGAAGAATTATGACGTTTTAATAGTCTTTCAAACGCCTTTTATGTGTAAGTCAGTACTTCAAGTTACTTGACGTTCCATTTATTTTGTGTGGAGTTTATCATACTGAAAATATTATTTCTAACCGATATTAAAGTGGAAGCTAAATATTGAACAGTGTCAAAGCTGTGAAGTTACACTGGAACTGAGTGAAGTGTCAGCGTGGAGTTCAAATTGTGAGGTACAGCGTTTATTACCGATGTTGTATAAATCGAAAAACTAATAATAAATTGAAAAATTGCCTGCAAAACCAATGAAACACAGACACAAGATAACCGGAATGCATTAGGTTATTTATATCCCAGGCCGCAAACTTTAAGTAAGTTTTGTTAGAATTAAATTATTTTTTTACAATTATTTCATCATTTTTCATCATTTATCCAGGTTCATTTTCACTATCTATGAATGACGATTCAATTTGGACCTATTTCCAATTTGTGAAAGGGTTAAGACTTTAATTTACGAGTAGTATCAAATGCCGCAAACTATAAATAAGAGACACCGGCATATTGTTTTCTTCAATTACCCACTTCATTTTAATGTTACAACCGAACACCAATATCCCATACCTCCCGAACTATTGAAACCATAAAGCCAATAGTTTATAAATCGTCCCATAAGCTGTTACCGAACCGAAATCGTCAAGTCGTTGAAGACATTTCGAGCCACCGGCCTCCGGGCCAAATTGGCCCTTTATACAGAATTCCTCGCAGAAACTAACTTGCTAAAATTAATTTAGTGGGTTCCGTTATTGTGCTGAATACAAAGTTAAATTTCTTGACGATGCCAGTAAGTATTGCATGAACAAGCACTTTGTGATGTTTCTGGATACGAGGCTATTTGAATTGCGGGTTGACAGTCTGGAAAATTCTATCCAATTAATATTGAGTAAATGATAATACTACTACAACGCGAACAATTATGGTAGAAGTTGATATTCTGTTCATGACAAGTGGAGTTAATTCCTTTATCCTAAAATTTCGGAAGTATATATTTGACGATACTTCCTATTCCATTAGATATTAAAATAAGCAACATAAGCAACATAGGAGGGAGCAGAGTATAAAGATTTTTAGTTATCCGGAAACTTCATTATATAGTATAAATTAGTTATATTTGCTATGATTCAGTGATAACACTTTATCAGCACCATATATACCTCTAATTGCAGGGCACGGGCCACCTCTATAATTAAGATTAGTGGCCATATAGTCCACCACGCTGGCCTAATGCGGGCTGACGGACTTTACATACCATAGATTTTTTTATAAATCGCTATGGTATGCTGGTTTCCTCAAGATGTTGTCCTTCACCGTTTTAGTGCGTGGTGATTGACTATCAATACACGCATGACTTCGAAAAGTGCGGTGTGGTCTAGGATTCGATCCCGCGACCACGGTGAACATGTTGACAGCCGCGTCTGGTCCGTTTACTTATAAGCCACTACGCATTTTTATCAGTGATCATACTCAAGTAAAATTCATTCATGCTGTTAAATAGATACGGTCTAATGGTTTCTTAGATTCACGCGAATGTTACACATTGGAATAGTTAAATTGTAACAGTCACTGAGCGGATGACTAATACCTCAGTCCGCCCCATGACCATGAAAATGTAAAAGTAATTGAAACGTTGGGACATCAAAAAGTGAAAAAATTCAACCAAATCCGCGATAAAATCCATTAAAAAAAAGTTTAATTTCAATCGCTACGTTCTACCTACTCTGTATAATTAATACCAACATTATGAACTCATTTATTTAAACAGAAGTAATAGAGCCAGATCTTCATAAATAGATGAGTATTTAGTTTTAAACACACAATACAACTTGTGAGAAGTGTAAATGTAATGTTGGGTCCAAGGATGTTTAATATTTACATAGGATTCTCCCCTAAGTGTTTGTAAATAGCAAATTTTCAGTTGAAACTGTTGGCTCAAATTGTTTTGCTCATTTGACTCAGACAATAAGTTGTTTGCTCGTTATTAATATTACATTCTATGTATCAGCCCATATACGTCCCACTGCAGGGCACGGGCCTACTCTACAATGGACAGTATGATTGAGAGTGGTTAGGCCATATAGTCCAACACGCTGGCCAAGTGCGGGTTGGCGGACTTACATACCATAGAAATTCTTATAAACCACTATGGTATGCAGGTACATTCTATGTATGGATCATTATTTGATACTCATCTTCGGAGTAATCTGTATCAATAAATAAGCAAGAGGTAGCAATTAAGATTGATAACTATGAGAAAGGAACCACGTTGTCCATAAAAAACATTATTGCAAATATTTTTATATGTATAGTATTTAGGTATATATTAATTTATATTCATAGGTAAATATTTAATCAAATAAGCATATGATGTAACCCTACTTATGTAATCTCAGTGATATCTTAAGGTAGACTAGAAGAGAAAGCCTGTGGCATTAAACCCGCCCATGTACAATATATTTATAAATTAAGTTATTTTTTTTAAAAAAACAATCGAAGCAGGTATAGGTGCTTTAACGACATTAATATTAGTAGAAGATACAAATCAAAGAGTGCTACTTCACCAGTCAATTTAAATGAAAATCATTAGGCAACTTTTTGTAATACCGTAAATGCTATCAGGTAAAATAATATTTTACCACCACTTATTAGGCATCTTACTTAACAAACGAAAAGCCAAAGCATAAATATTACTTTACGTAAATTTTCTCTGAAATAAATTTTAACAATCCTTAACATAAAAGTGTTAGACTTTTAAAATCAACCTGTTATTTATAATATGTAAATTACAAAATATAAATCATCCTAACTAAAATCACTGGTGGTAGGTCTCTCATATGTGAGAGGCCATCTGGGTGGGTACCACCGCAGTGTCTATTTCTCCCGTAAAACAGCAGTGTAAACGCACTGTTGTGTTTCGGGTTGAAAGGCATTGTAGCCAGAGTAACTACTGGACATATTGAGACTTAACATCTTATGTCTCAGGATGGCGAGCGCAGTGGAATGCCAAGCATTGCTTTGTAATTCAAGGTGTTGTTTGGTTTTGCTACTGTTCATGAGCGGTCGTATCGCTTACCATCAGGCAAACGGCATGCTCGTCTCGCCATTCATAGAAATAAAAAAAAATAAAAAAAATCATGTTTCACCAGCCAAAAGTGAACACAAAGAAAATGTTGAAACCTTAAATACACAAACGTGAAAATGCACGGAGGTTTGTTTTAAAACACGTTAAGAAATATCGCTGTACCGGATACGTTTCCATTAAAATGGCCGGATGTACAGACCTCAGAAATTAATTTGCTGTCACTGCATACATTAGTTACGGTTTGCGCCGCGGTTCGTACAACCTTAAGGAAATTCACCACGTCTGCAAGCCGTCTTAGGATATTTATTTTTATTGTGCACTCATTATGCATTCCTGGTATGAAAGCTGATTTTTTATGCTGTTTCTGAGTGGAATTTTGTTTTGAGTGTAACATTTATAAAATTAAATATAAGTTACATCTACAATCAAATAATTATAATAGCCAACGGAATATAATCTTATTGCTTTAAATTTACATTATACAGTTCAGGATTGCTGTATGATTTAAATATTAATAATATTATAAGCTGTCATAAGTGGTTTTACTTAAGAACAAAAACACATGGAGATTAGTCTAAACTGAATTTTATATTACAAAACATAATTTGTCAAGAGTTACGCTTTGCACAAAGTCACGAACAATAATCAAAAGCATTCAAACTCTTGTCACATGTGTTTTGTCTTCTATTGAGAGGGTGCCAACGAAGAGGCGTCTATTGAGTTCACATCCCACAATATAAATATAAAATTTATTATACTCGGTCAGAATTACAATAAGAAATGTCAATGATGTCCACACAAGGCAATGCATGTCTTGAGACCTAACGCCATATCAGACCCTCTGTATTTCAAAATAATTTCATCGTGAAACTTGTGGAAAAATTACTCTAGAAGTACATGTCTGTAACTTCAAGGGAAAAAATAGTCATTTAGCTCGAGCAGTGGTTTTTGCAAAAGTACTCTAAACTTAGCACAGGTTGTTATCGCTCCTTAATATATTTTTTATGAAATACCTATGAAATCTCACTTATCGTATAAATATTTTCGATCACGGACCATAGAAATTGACATGGTAGACATAATTATGTGCGATCACGCGAAGCCTCTCTCGGATATAACATCGTAATGGAGGAAAATTTATTCTTTATCTTGTATCCGTAAAATATCCATTAAAACTGATCCTCTGCTTCAGGCTTTATGAAAACACGAATTTAGACATTTTTTATGGATTTTTGTAGTCAGAACTTTTTTAGGCATCCCTATCTCTATCGATTTAGAGGCATTTTATTGCCAAGTTCAAAATCAATGTATAATCATTAACACATATTCACAAGCACACAAATGTACAAGTAAAGGCCACTAATACGTTAAGTTTATTTTCGTGTCAGTACGGGTTGGATGCTAAACCAATCATAGAAAAAATTTAAACCGAAATACTCATAAATAATTATGTATATGGTATTTCTTGATATATTGGAATAAAGACTTGGAATGTGTTGCTGTCAGAAATTAAAGAATTTATTTATATTATTATTCTTTTACAATTATACATACTATTATCTTATTAAAACTATTTACGAAAATACAAATGAAACTGAGCTTTTCATATTGACAAATATATTTTGAAATCATATTAAGAATAGAAACAAATTATGAAAAAAGGTTTTCTTTACACTCATATAACGTAGTTTCATACCTAATAACCTAAAAGCCCAACGTCACCCAAAAAGCGTGGAATATCCCAAGTAAACCTGAACCCACTGTTACAGTACACGCAACAGGCTAACTATATGTCTTCGAATGCGGTGTTTTAATCACGTCGTAGACAAAATTAATTGCACTTTAATTGCAACGGTGAGCATTAATTTTATGAATGTTTTAAAAGGATTTGTTAACAACTGAATTGCTGTAATTTTATAATGTCTTTGTTCTTCAACTTGCTGCGAAATGTCCGTTTTTGACTGGTTTTATTTTCATTTTTGGAGCAATTTTAGTTGAAAATTGAGTTGTTATAATATAATTTAAACACTGGTAGGTGTAGGACGTTTCGTTTTTTCATTTACGTTTTCGTTTGCAGTAATTTGGGTTTTGAATGAATCTGTTTTCTAACCCTTTCCTAAAATTCACAAACATAGCTCCGTCAACTCATTTGGGAATATAATTTTTGCTATCGGTCCTTGGTTAATTGAAAATAAAAATAAAAAATAAAAATAATATGCGATTTTCCAAACTAATAAAACTCAAAGTGAATTGTCTGACTTGGATTTTGAAGCAACAGCCTCAATGGTCATACATAGTATTACTAGAACAAGGTGACTTTTAAAATATGTGGTGATAAATAAGTCCACCGCCTAACATGATGGTCTTAAGTAAGGCAACTTATGTATAAGCTTCGTAGGACGCCCGTTTCATACCGTCGTAGGAGTTGTAGAAAGTATGAAAGCAGTGAATGAATTACGTCCGTCCGCTTCATTTTCACGGCTGTACAACGTTGAAAGGCAGTCATAAAGTTAATAAATAGATTCCACGAAAATTCTTCCTACGTTGAAAGTATTTATCCATATTTCCTCTTCTGTTGAATTCTATATTAAACGACAGATTATGATACATAAATATCGCCTTCATACCAAAATATTACAAACACAAACAAAACCTTTACTAGAAACGCAGGAATTCTATACACAGTACCGTCCCAACGCAAAACATTAAAATTTAAATTGAATTTTATCCAAAACCGCACGCGGCTCAAACGCCGGCAAATAGAAGCGACAGTGGGTTAATTACATAGTTTGTTGAACTAACAACAGCTGGATAAACAACTAGTGTGAAGACTAGGAACACCGTTTGTAATGTCTAGACGGTGTGAACGGAACGCAGCCGACTGGATTTGAGCGAGAAACAATTTGCTCCGATGATGCCTTGTGTTGCTTCCCTTGATTTGCTAAATGACTTGGAAGGTGAGTGGAATTTAGTCCGTACAAATACGTGGTCTGTTGTGATTAAGTCAGCAATTGTTTTGAGTAGTTTGACGTGTGGCTTAGTTCAGACTATTTTCATTCGTTCCAGGGTTCGACGCCTAAGAATGAGGTTGACTGACGACCTAATTAAAATTTCACTAATTCGTTAGTTGCAGTTCTTTCTATCAAGTTGCTATGGAAGTCTTGTCATGTCCAGAATAGAATTACTGTGGTTAAAGGCGTTGATGATGATAATCTGTATCAGCCCATATACGTCCCACTGCAGGGCACGGGCCTACTCTACAATCGAGAGTACGATTGAGAGTGGTTAGGCCATGTAGTCCACCACGCTGGCCTAGTGCGGGTTGGCGGACTTACATACCGTAGAAATTCTTATGAATCGCTATGGTATGCAGGTTTCCTCACGATGTTTTCCTTCACCGTTTTAGTGCGTGGTGATTGACTATCAATACACACATGACTCCGAAAAGTCAGAGGTGTGCCCTGGGATTTGAACCCGCGACCACCGTGAACAGTGGCAGCCGCATCCGGTCCGTTTACCAACAGGCCACCACGCACTTTTATGATGATGATGATAATGATGGTGCTATATTCTTTCCACCTTCGACAAAAGGCGAAGCTTAAAACGAATAATTCGTTACGTATTATCTCTGTTAACACCGTTATAAATTATGAACTTATAAATCAATATCCTAATTAAAAACAACTTTAATAGTATTTTCAACTCGCTCCTAGAACTTTTAGATCTGAGTAGTCAATCTAAAATTCGCCAGCTCTGTTTTCTGCTTAGATTTTAATTACGTGCTTCACTATCTCAAAGCCCATTGATTTAACCTTAATAAAAGACGTTTCCCCCGTCTCCTCAATTTCCGAAAGTCTATTACATAAATTTATTTCGAATCTCTTGTCCTTCACGCCTTCAGCATTACCATGACAATGCCCTTCAAAATTGAACTCTCACAATGACTATCGTTTTATCGGCAAACGCTTAAATGGAACTGCCTTTTGTGGGGATCTACTGGAGTACGCTTTTTGTATGAAAATTGATATTAAAGAAATATTTCCCTCGTGCACGTCATAACGTGTCTATTGAAGCAGAATTTGTTGGTGCTTCCTGCTGGAATGATAATCTTGGTACACACCAGTTGCTTTTATGAATTGTGAACTTTGGTAAATATGAAGTAAAGTATGAATATCTCTGAGATAAAATTTAAAAATGGAATCAATATTCTTGAAGTAAGAAAGATTTATATAGTCATAATATGTTCTGTAACTTATAATTGTTTCAAGAAGTTATAATCATTTATTAATTATTTTAAGTTAACGTACATGATCATGATGTAAGTGTGTTCTAGAGTAGAGACTGTCTCTTAGCAAACCTAGTGTGGGACGCCCTTTGGTCAGATGGTGGAAAGACTTACCCAAGAGGGCCAAAAATTACCAACACAAAAGGAGTGATAAAATCAATAACATAATAATATATAGTACTAAAAGGATTAAATATATTTTATGGCGTGAACCAACGAAATGCAAAATGTACTTATTCAGACGGCCGAAGATGTGCATACTCGTATATTCGTAATAGTTGGCACGGAATCGTGAAAACTGGTGTCTTTAAACTATTTTAATTTTTGAGCAGACGGCGCAGAACCGCGATTTGTGGGCGTCGTTTTTCTTGAAGGCTGGGTTTTATATTGCTATTGTAGAATATTTTATTTGAGCTTGCACCGCTAAGTGATGTAAAGCATATGTTGATAATTGGTATGTGTCGTACTGTCAGTAAGAGCATTTAATGACGAGATCTGATGTTGATCTTAAAATTCTATAAATACTAATTCTAATAGGAGAGTGTCCTTGGCTATCAATGGTACCGATAATTAACTAACAATACACAAGTTTAGGTAGGTCAGGGGTGCTCCTATCTAGTGGTCATGGCCTGTCCTAGAATAGGTGCTACGAGTACGCGACCTCGGCCCCCCCGAGCTACTGCAGTCACTACAAACATTCCCTTCCATGACTGCAGTATTCACTCCTACAGGCCATACTCTCCTTTCCCATTATATCCTCTACTCACAAACCCTATTTCCTTTCCCCCGCTGATGATGGGCAGCAGCGTCGTCAGCGCGAGTCCCCTCCTGCGCTCGCCAACCCGCCTGCCAAGCGTGGCGAGTATTGGCAAATACCCCTCAAATGGCAACACAAAAATTGACCAGGCCCCCAGTCCCCGGCAGCCCCACTATCCCTGGCGATGGTAGCAGCCATGGTTACGGTGGGGCAGGGGGTGCTAAGAATCCCCGGGTTGGCCCCGGCTACCACCCCCGACGACGACTGGCCCTGGTAACACACAACATACGCACTTTGAGGACAGACGAGAAGATTGTCGAACTGGAAGAAGAATTGAGCGGGTTACACTGGGATATTCTGGGGTTATCGGAAGTCCGAAGAATCGGGGAGGATACGATAACCCTGAAGTCTGGTAACCTGCTCTTCTACCGGGGGGACGACCAACAGTCCCGAGGAGGTGTCGGATTTCTCGTCCATAGGTCTCTCATCAACAACATCGTATCCATCGAAAGTGTGTCGAGCAGGGTAGTATACCTTATACTCAGAATATCTAAAAGATATTCGTTGAAGGTCATACAGGTATACGCGCCGACCTCGACACACCCAGATGAAGAAGTAGAGGAGATGTATGAGGACATAAGTCGGGCCATACATACTTCCAAAACCTACTTCAATGTTGTTATGGGGGACTTCAACGCAAAGTTGGGCAAGAGAAGCGATGCAGAGTTGAAAGTGGGGCAATTTGGACATGGGCAACGGAACCTCAGGGGTCAGAGGCTGGCCGACTTTCTGGAAAAAGAGGGACTCTTCGCGATGAACTCTTTTTTCCAGAAGCCGCCTCACAGGAAATGGACCTGGTTGAGTCCTGACGGTTCTACGAGAAATGAGATAGACTTCATCTTGACGACGAATAGACGGATGTTCAGTGATGTCTCTGTGATCAACAGGGTGAAAACCGGTAGTGATCACCGAATGGTTAGGGGCACATTGAATATCAACGTCCAATTAGAAAGGCGCCGCTTGATGAAGTCTACGCTCCGACCTACTCGCACCCATATCCAAAACCCCGAGAGCTTTCAACTCGAGTTGACAAATCGCTTTGATTGTCTAAAAGAAAACCTTGCAGTGGACGAGTTAAACAGCGGTTTGGTAGAAGCTGTCCATACGGTGGGATCTAAGTATTTTAGACCTCGCCGTAGAGATAGACCACAAAAACTCTCGATCCAGACTCTTGACCTCATGGCCGAACGTCGATCTTTGACGCTGCAGTCATCCGTTGACGCCGAAGCATATCGGCGGCTCAATAGACGGATCTGGAAGTCCTTGCGACACGATGTCCGTGCTCACAATATTGTGAGCATTAAGGAGACAATTGAGCGGAACGGAGGCTCCAAAGTGTTTGCAAGAGACTTGTCTATTGGGCAAAGCCAGTTGTCTAGGCTGAAAACGGATGATGGCCGCGTGGTATCGACTGGGGCAGAGGTATTAACAGAGATCGAGAGGTTCTACGGACAGCTTTACACCTCGGTTGCCGAACCTACTGTTAGCTCGGCCGAAGACCCGAGAGCCGAGTTAATCCGACACTTAAGCGATGATATCCCGGACATCAGCCTGTTTGAGATTGAGATGGCCCTCAAACAACTTAAAAACAACAAGGCGCCGGGTGAAGACGGAATCACTTCAGAGCTTCTGAAAGCGGGCGGAACGCCGGTACTGAAAGTCCTTCAGAGGCTCTTCAATTCCGTTCTCCTCGAGGGCTCAACGCCGGAGGCATGGAGCAGGAGCGTGGTGGTACTGTTCTTCAAAAAAGGTGATAACACTTTGCTGAAGAACTACAGGCCCATCTCGCTCCTGAGCCATGTCTATAAGTTGTTTTCAAGGGTCATCAAAAATCGTCTCGAACGCAGGTTTGATGACTTCCAGCCTCCCGAACAAGCCGGTTTCCGAAAAGGCTTTAGTACCATAGACCACATCCATACGCTTCGGCAAGTTATACAAAAAACCGAGGAGTATAACTTGCCGCTTTGTTTAGCGTTTGTGGACTATGAGAAAGCCTTTGATTCGATCGAGACCTGGGCTGTGCTACAGTCTCTTCAGCGGTGCCACATAGACTATCGGTACATCGAAGTGTTGAGGTGTATATACAACAACGCCACCATGTCGGTCCGAGTACAAGATCAGAGTACGAAGGCTATTCCACTACGGAGAGGCGTGAGACAGGGAGATGTCATATCTCCGAAACTGTTCACTGCCGCGCTGGAAAATGCCTTCAAACTCTTGCAGTGGAAAAGATTCGGCATCAACATCAACGGCGAGTATATTACTCACCTTCGATTTGCCGACGATATTGTAGTCTTGGCAGAATCGCTGGAAGACCTTAGCACTATGCTCGAAGACCTTAATCGAGTTTCCCAACAGGTGGGTCTTAAAATGAACATGGATAAAACGAAGATCATGTCGAATATCCATGTTGTGCCCACCCCCATTGGAGTTGGGGGCTCGACTCTCGAAGTTGTAGACGAATATGTCTATTTAGGACAAGTGGTCCGGTTAGGCAGGTCCAACTTCGAGAGAGAGGTCACTCGGCGAATCCAACTCGGTTGGGCAGCGTTCGGGAAACTTCGCGACGTCTTCTCGTCCAAAATACCTCAGTGCTTAAAATCGAAAGTCTTCGATAGTTGTGTGTTACCAGTGATGACATACGGCACCGAGACGTGGCCTCTCACTGTGGGCCTCATTAAAAGGCTCAAAGTCACTCAACGAGCCATGGAGCGGGCTATGCTCGGTGTTTCCCTACGAGATCGAATCAGAAATGAGGAGATCCGTAGGAGAACCAAGGTTACCGACATAGCCCATAGGATTGGCAAGTTGAAGTGGCAGTGGGCCGGGCACATAGCTCGTAGAACCGATGGCCGTTGGGGCCGAAAGGTTCTCGAGTGGAGGCCACGTACAGGCAAACGAAGTGTCGGACGCCCGCCTACAAGGTGGACGGACGATCTGACTAAGGTCGCAGGAAGTCGCTGGATGCAGGCCGCTTCCAACAGGTCATTGTGGAGATCATTGGGGGAGGCCTATGTTCAGCAGTGGACTTCCTGTGGCTGATATGATGATGATGATGATGACACAAGTTTATTCGAATAGTCAGTACTAGATTCGATACGATGTTTAGTTTTAGTTTGGTCTTATAGCAACCGGGCCATCATTCACTTTAATGCCACCTTCTTTTATAAAAACTAAGCGACAAACAGTGGATTTAACTAAATGTGATAACTTGCCACATCTTGCCAGGGACTATAAAATTAATTTTCAGGTCGGACAATTTTATTTGTAAGATATCACATTCATGACTCACTCTATAAAGAATTATTATCTGCCATCCGTTATTTCTATCAAAAATAAAAATCGCGGGACAGATTCAAGTAAGAATTCTTAGAATCGTTCCCTTTGAGAATGTAGGAGAGAAAAAGTCAGCATAGTTCAAGCCACTATAACAGTTCTAATTTTATACTGTGGTACAGTAATAAAAAATATATCATTATTTACAACTATCTGAGAACATCTATATGAAAGGGTTATTTGTTCGATGTCCTCATTCGGATATTGACTACGGACCTAGTTTGTATTCGTCTTTATCCTCATAGGAATTACTTTGGATATTACCAATCCATATTACGGTCCATCTTTGGCGCAAAAAATAACATGGATTTTTCCACGCGAATATCAGTTGTCAATTTGGATTCGTTTATTAAAATCGTCAGTGCGTAAGTCGTTTTCACACTAAATGAGTTTTGCTGACTAATAAATTCGAGTATAATAAAATATAAATAGGTTTCTTCGTATATTCGCTTTCTATGAATAGCTTAAATATTACTGAATATTTTTAGAGAGTAGAAAATATCATTGACGACTTTATAGTTTGCAGGATATTTATATTCATTAGGAGCCATCCCGATGATGATGGTGGAAAACCAATATGACCCACGAATGAGTGTGGAGTTTCGATTTTAGCCTGTGTATATCTGATCTAGACCTACTTAATATATACTTTCTACTTACCAGAGACTACCTATCTTCTTTTTCCAGTATTGGTTTTTATTGGTGTCTTAGATTTACCCGAATGTTACACATGGTGTTTGTAATTTTTTTGTTCTTAACATTTTCCTCGTACTCGAGAATGATTCTTAACTCTACAACCATGGATTGCTTTATTACGACGGGAAATGATATTGACTTATGTTTCAAATTAAAGAAAAAGAGAAATCTTGCCAGAAATTGCAAATATTCCCGGAAACCCTTTGAAGAAATTAGATTGAAAAATGTTTGAATTTCTTTCCATACGTTTTGGCCTTCCTATTTCGTTTCATCCTTAAAATTGTAATTCTTACAGAAATTATAAAGGAAGTCTCATATGATAAAAGGATGTTTGTCCTTTACCCAATGTTTCTGTATAACGCAAATTGGAACGTTGGTTTGTAATTCATTGCCTCCTTTTGTAATATTTTCTGTGTATTAGAAATGCAGAAATATAATTTGGATTTCTCCATGCGTGTGATGAAGGTGGGCCGTAATATTTCTGGCTTCGCCATAATCAGCCATCGTTTTCAAAATTATATTTTGTTATTATTTGTTTCTTTCTTTTTTGTATATTTCTGGTGGGAATATAACTGTTTTATAGTCAATTTATGTCAGGGCAAAATTAGCTAGGGAACCACATTAAAAGAAGCGTTGAGTTGTGGTCACGCCACAGCTCAACATTATGCCGAGTGGTCATGTCACAGTCACGACGTTCTATCTAGATGCGCGTAGTGTAAAATAGTTTTTTTACCTTTTTCTTTTTATAATGTGGTTAGATGTTCGTCTTAATTTTAAGGTTTGTGAAAGATGAATTTATGTTTCTTTCTTTCTGATATTCAACTTGAACAATAATTAAAAACACAACCTCTTAAAATTGGTGAAGTTGTAGGTCAAAAATAGAGTTAGCCTATACACCAGACTCATTAAAAAGAATAAAAACAAAGTTTATATTCTAAAATAACGGCAAAGCGAGACTTCAAAAAGCTACCCTAGTAATGCGGCAATCAAAATTGGCAATTCATGTTATTACACTAAATTATATTGCCAATAATTCCTTTACCAAGTTCCGCGAATCCAATATCATTAATAAACGTACCATTTAATATTAGTAACATTTCCATTTCCATTGCCTTCTGAACCGTCTAAAACGTTCCAATTCGGTAAGGTCGCAAGTACAATAACACGGCAATATGTAACTGCCGTTTTCCATACTGTCGACGAGCGTGACCGATTTAATTCGAGCGTAACATGTGAAAGCCACGTGTATAACGAGTTCACACCAGCTCTTGGCATACGGACACAGCAGGTGCGGCAGGTCACCGGTCGAGGGCGCTCGCCGAAATTCAGTTAATAAATGTGAATTTATTTTTAGTGGATTCTAAAATTTTCGAGTTTTCGCTTCGTTTAATACGATTTTGCTCGGAAGAAGTTTATTCTATCAGTTAAATGTTGATATTCGGTAGTTGGTTGAATAAAGTTTGTGTATTGTTTGTTTATGAACTACTTTCAGTTTGTTTCATGCGCTTATGAGCATCCAATCCGCTTAAAGTTTAATTGCAAGTTCATTATATCATTTCATTAGAAAGAGATAAGCAATGGAGGGGAGAATATGTCAAAAATTTTAATCGATAATCGTTGGTAATTTCACTAAAGGAAAAAGCTGAAGAGCTGATTAGTTCATTATTCTCTGTGAGACATTGACATTGTAGTGTATCTGGCCACTCGTATATACCAAATACTGAACAGTGTACGTTTTAGACAAGTCTATCGTTAATATGTGTATATTGTCATGGTGATAAACATCTTTCTTTTACTCGGCACATTAATTAATATATTACAGGTATCCTATCAAGTTGAAGCTTTTATATTATTTTTTAATTAAAAAAATACATATATGTATGCTCTTCCATTATTGAAACAAAATATACCGATTAAAAGACTCAATTTAAAAAGAGTACTATCAAAATTACAATACATTCCCTTCTTGCTCATTTAATTGTAAATTAACCACGCACACCGAATGGTAATATCATTAAGGCACTTAAAATACTGTTAAATCAGTTAATTTTGATAAATCGCCGCGTAATAAACGTGAGTTTTTGTATTTTAAGAACATGTTACATGAAATATTTAAGCGTGCATAATAAATATTGAATAACGAGCTATTGTTCTCCGTGGCTTGGGGGATTTATTCGCAGGAACTTCAATATTTTACGTGTAAAAAATGACTGCCCCTACCAAACGTGGTAATAGTAAGGGAAGTAGGACACATTACACAGAATTGTAATAAATACAAAGAAAATAAATACATCCAACAATCATACTGACCCTACAATAAGATCGGGTCTTGTATTGTGGGCATCAGGAACTACAAGAGACTTTTCGGTCTCGTTTTTCGTTTTTGCAACGAATGGCGAGACTTTAAGAAGCAATAATTTAGTAATTATACTTATTTTCACCATCAGGACATATACGGCTTCTCTTTGCTATTAGGTAAAATTTAATCCCTACGAGTTGCTGTCTTGTATCAGCCTATAAAGTCTCACAGGGCACGGGTATCTTCTAAAATTGAGGTTACGATTGAGGGAGGTTAGTCCATAATATAATCCATCACTCTGGCTTAGTGTGGGTACCAATAAACAATAATCGAAATGTAAATTCAAGTCTTAACTTTGATTTTGTTTAACTGGCACGGCTTCATGACTGCACTGTACCTAATGGCAAGCAAAAAATCCGTCTAGACAGAGTATCGAATGGCATCAGGCCATTGGCCATTCGATACAATTATGCCGGCCTGCTAAGATGCTTCTAAATTCTAATTACATTGCTCTGCCACATTTATCGATGGGATTTTATTGTTATCTCAATTATAGATCTATTGGCACAGAGAGAAGAATATTCATAAATGTAACATTAATCTTAACATTATATAAATTCTTCCCATCAAACGATACACAGCATAAATTCGAACCCAGCCGTACATTCAACCTCGGTCCGAACTCAGAAGTTCGCAAGTATGAAAGTGTCGCAGATACATTTTAAACAGGGACGTGGGCGTGCTGAAATTTCATTCACGTTTTCCGCGAATTTGAAACTATCTAGTAGAACTTGAATGGAGTTGATATCTGAAATTGATTAGAAACAGGTATTCGTAGCGAAGTGATTCGATGTCCGAAGGATTAATGGAGAATTTTGGTGATAATATATTATACAGGGTATAACAAGACTGCTACCGAAAATGAAGCCGAGTGGTAGTTTAAGCGACTTCAGAAACAATGAAACAGAAAATGTTGCAAAAAAACGACGATTGTGTTTTGTTATTTTTTTCCTATGGTCGTATTTGGGTAGTAAATTTTTTTTTCCTAAAATAATAGTGTATACCCTTTTATTTATTAATTAAGATATAAAAGAGTTTAAATTATTATTTTAGCAAAAACTAGGAATTTACCACCCAAAAATGATGTCATTTAAAAATCTTCAAAAAAATTGTCGCATCTTTGCGAAATTTTTAGTTGCATTGTGTTTGTAGTCACTAAAACTACCACCCGGCTTTGTTTTCGGTAGCAGTCTTGATATAACTGTATAATCCAGCCACTGCATAAAGTAGCTGACGGGGCTCTGTGACGAATCTTGGGAGAGGCCTATGCCCAGCAATGACTGCAACGGACTAATGATGATGATGATTGATGGTAAATAAATTTACAATTATGCTGAATTCTTCAACTAACTAATCTACGTTTCTCTATAAGTTTCTCGTTTACCTACTTCGTTTCTCTTAAACACAAGCACTTATAGGATTTAATTTTGTTTCGGCGAAAAATATTCGGCAGGCTGGATATAAATTGGCCTTCCTTACATATGCTTTCTTTGAACAGGATGATATTAAAGTATCTATATTTATCAATACTCAATAAGTGGCAGTTATTCACGAGGTCATATGAATACTAGATTTAAAATTGGTAGAGCCACGCTGTTGTCAGTCATGATTGGGCATGAATGGTCAGACTCATTCGGGGTGGTATTACTATCTCATATGAGTTCGACTTTAAGCGACATCTTTGGTTGCATTTCGTTCGTTGAGTGAGATTGTCGAATGCCCCATACCCCTTTTCTCTTACCATCCTTTTTCCTTCCTTCTTCCCTCCCGATACGAGGGGCGCAACATATCTATGACCCAAAGATTGTGAATGTTCATGGGCGGCAGTGATTACCACCAGGTGACCTGTTGTATTGTTTGGCCTATCTATAGTATAAAAAAAGATCCAGTAAAATTTTGATGGATCAAAAATGTAAATAAAACGGTTTTTTGAACATTTTTCATCTATCAGTCTAAATGCTTCCATTGCCAGACAGTAGCCTTTTCTAGATTATGAAGCAAAAAAAATTTTGCTCATAATCACCCACACTAGGCACGCGGATATAAACCATCGACCATAATTTTCATTCCTATATAATTATCGCAATTAACAACATTTAGATTATTTAGATAGATTTAAAAGATAATAAAAATACAATTTTTCGTCTTTATACTTCATATTATAAAACCCAATCCATTATCCATTTTTCCCAAATTCTCCTCACCTCCCTCAAGTATATAATAACTAGCAAAATACAGTAAATATATAATATGTTGAAATATTAGTTACGGGAGCCGCCGGTCTCGGGGTCTGATTTATTACCGCGGGTACATTTCCCAACAAAAAGGGATCTGTTACCTGTAAATAAAGCAAGTTTACTTGATAAACAAAATTAAATCAAGAATTTACGCGTCATTGCCATGGAAATTTGTATACCCCGGATAATGTTTTGAAGAATTTTTCGATACTTCGCCTTGTTTAATTTTGATAATTTTCCGGCGTTTTTATGTGTTTGAGTGTAACTTATTTTCATATTTTCTGTTTATTTATGTGTTTTTGTGACTAATCCCATCAATTTTTCTGAGAATAATTAATTGCCGCCCATATTTTTTACATAAAATAATTTATTTTGAAACTAATTTATTTACAATCATTATCTAAAACCTAGAGAATGTTACATATTTATATATTTCCAACATGATGTGGTACAAAATCCATATCTTGATTATTACACTCGCTATGTCATGTAAATTGCCATATTGTCACAATAAAAACAAAAGTTGAGCGACGACACCACAATAGCCACGAGCCTCGGAACTTTTTACATCACGCATTTGAAAGCCACTATCGCTCCAAAGTCCGACACTAACCCAGCGCATAGCGTGTCCCCGGCTATTCTAACCATTCTACATATGAAATACGACGCCGGACCAAACTGCGCGGAAGTTTCGCATTTGTACGGGAAGTCGTAATTTTCTGTCCTACCAACGTACCACCGAATAAATAATACCGACGCATACGAAGAATTTTTCACACTTTATGTGCATGAACAAATAACAGCATGCTAAGTTAGATGTTATTTATTTCCTTGTATGTTCAAGAGATTCCTTAAAATATATTTTGGGGAAATAATGCAATAATTTGAAGTTTCCTCAGAGATACTAGAAATATTTTCTCGAATAGACTCTCGCTATACTTCCACCAAGATTCCAATTTAACTTTTTCATTACTCAGCTTGTCAAAATACCTCTAGTTACATTCTCTAAGGAAGCCGAAGAAATATCGTCTACCATACCCACTTAAACGTCCACCTATCGACAGGCCAAATGTATATTTTTATATACCCTATTTATATTTACATTAAGGCTGTCATTATATTGATATTGACAATACTCTTAAAAGGTCTGGACGTTAGAGTACATATCTAACAATCAAAAGCCTCGCGTATCAAATAATAGTGAAATACTATTTCAGGCTCAATAAAAAGACAAAATGAACTAAAAGACCAGTACAATGCAACCATTGTCACGACTAATAACTACCTCAAATTCACAATACAACGTAACGATATATATAGATAAAACAATGTATAGCTCTAAAAATAAAATGAACGTACAATCGCACTCAGAGACGTTTAATGTTGATTAAATCGTTCCTTAGTATAGACTATCTTCGTTAAACTCTCAAGGTCAATTGAAAACATAACATAATTGCGTCAATGCAGAAGAATCATAAACCGCAGACAAACATCATATTTTATATTTAGCAACACAGTTTACTTGTGGTAGGTCTCTCATAAGCACTAAAAAGTAATCCCGAGATGAACTACCGAATGGGGGTAATGATTATAGAGAGAGGGGGGGCTATAGGTCTCCGATCTGCAAAGGATAACTGCGGAATAGTACCGGGCGAGTCACGCTAGCAGAGTCCGCAGTCATCCTAGTATGCGCGAAGAGGGCCATCGAGGGGTTTTGGTCGGTATACCGGCGTAGGATATCAGCGTTAGGGACCCAGCTCGGCATTAACATCCAAGCGCCGGGCTGGAAGGCCGGTGACCCCGACACATCCTTCCTGCGCCTCTCCCCGGGGCTGCGGGAAGAGGACCATAATTAGTTTTTGCCCTCGTAAAAAAAAAAAAAGAAGGTCTCTCATAAGTGAGAGGCCGCCTTGATAGGTAACACCACAATTTTTATATCTTCCACCAAAAAGCAGTGTAAATGCAATGTTGAGTTAGAGTTTGAAGTACATTGTACCGAGAGTAATTACTGGACACATTGAGACTTAACATGTTAATTCTCAGAATGGCTAACGTAGTGGCATGCCAAGCATTGCTTTATACTTCTTGGCCTTTTTGGTTTTGCTACTGTCTGGGAGCGACCGTATCGCCTACCATCAGGTGAATGGTATACTCGCCATTCATTGTAATAAAAAAAATACCCGTAATGTCCTCGTCAAACGCAAACTCATTTACTATATAAAAAAGCACAAAACATTTTAAGAACTTTAAAACAGGATAATCATTAAACGCAGATAATTACCACGTTACAAAACCCGAAACAAGACTAACAAACAAAACTCGAGCATGGTATAACCCGAACATTTCCAATTTAAACTGTACAGACCACCGTCTTAACACCTCAGTGGCCCTTTGTAAATTAGCCGGATACGTCACAGTATCTCGGCTTACAAGCCGTGTTTGGTCGGCCAACAGCAAGTCGACCAGCAACAACGCGCTGGAAGCCTTCCAACCACAAATCGCGGAATTTATTTGCCTTCAACCCAGTTGCTAGTGCATCCACGTGGCTTGTATACAAAATGCATTGGGTACAACGATGTATGGCGACTGGATGCGAAGTCATTATGATTTTTTTTATTGCAATGGCGAGACAAGCATGCCGTTCGCCTGATGGTATGCGATACGACCACTCATTAACCGTAGGAAACCAAACAACACACCTGGAATTGCAATGCAATGCTTGTTATTCCACGGCGCTCGCCATCTTGAGACATAAGATGACAAGTCTCAATATGTCCAGTAGTTACTCTAGCTACAATGTCCGTAAAACAGAAACACAACAGTATATTACACTACTGTTTGGTGGGAGAAATAGACATTGTGATGGTACCTACCCAGGCGGCCTCGCACATATTAGAGACTTACCAGTAAATATTTACTAGACTATAGACTCAGCTTATTAGAAAACATGATGGTTCCAAAGAAATGATATCAATTATACAAGGCTGCGGATAAAATATTAACTAAACAATATTTCGATAAAAAGATTTAACGAAATTTGCAAGAAGTCTATTGATGTAGACGTCTTCTAACAAATCTGTGAAAATATTATGAGTGGACAAATTTTTAGCAGCAGGTTTCATTCTGCTGAAGATGATCGGTTATGGACTTTGTATAGCTGAAAAGAGAAGGAGTGAGAGAGAGAGAGAAAGACACAGAGAGAAAATGATGAACATTATCATTAAATTGTGTCAATGAAACGCAGTAATTGTGGTATAGCTGTTGCTGTCAATATAGTTCTGGTTTTTGTTTCTGGTCTACATATATATTTATATTTTGATATCAACATAATGTTTAGTAAAGGATTTACGATCGGTGACTTCTACCACAGCGTTGAACTTACACCAGATTTGATCAAAACTTCTGAATGTTAAATTTTAAAAGAAATTATCATTATTGGCAATTAAAATCCACGTGACATGATTAAATAGCATTTATTGGAGATGTTAGATGTTACACCTACTCTGCTGACTAATTAGACTGATCGAGCATGGAAAAGAAATACAGACATATTATCACATTTCTTCTCAATTTACCCCTTCTAGTGTAAACACATCCCCGTCAAAAGGCATGTAGCGAGGCTGTACTTTAGTCAGTTCAGTTATGGCGTTGCAACTCAAGTATCGAGCAATAAATAAAGTTGAAGAGTAGTTGTATCGAGCGGACAGTTCGTAGTATGTACACAGTGCCGCAACTTTTTGATTAAACTTTCACTGTATTACTGAGAGTGATTCTCATACGCCAGAGGTCCCGGCGGTCGAAATTCGGTCGGCTTTCAGTATGAAGTGTTGACTTTTAGAGATTGTTTCGTCAGTGATCTGTGCGTGTATGATTATTGATTTTTTTTTGGTTTGTTCTATGACCTGAATTGTAAGTAATCGATGGTATTAATATGGGCTTTACGATGGCAGTTTGATAGGATTTTTATTAATTGAATTAAATAGGTATAATTGGACTTCTAAAGAGCTTCAATAGGTACCATATGAATACATATTGAGACCGTAGTAAGTGCGATATTTCTTTTGACTTAAAGAAAAATTCTTGCTGCCAATGTCATGGGTTTCTGTGTCAAAAACATTTCTTAAATTAAACTTCTTAATTTCAAATTTTAGAAATTACTACCTAAGTGTATAAGAAGTTACAAACGTAATACTCAGAAATAACTTATTTCTCGCACCGATCTTGTTCTGACGACGGTGGAAAAATATCAAGCATTTCGTATGAAACATCTTTTCCACTTTGTGTAAATAACCAACACAATAGCATCCCATTATCATATTTCTAATAATAACTCGCGATGTGGAGTCCCGCACGTTGCGATGTTGCTCTTAGAATAACAGGCGAAATTATTTGTCTGCAACCTGCCTTTTGTCTTATTATCTACTTAGGGAAATAAAAAGTACAATTTAAGGTTCATACGAGGTAAGAAGTTGTTAAGTTGTTGCTTAATGGCTATTATGATTACTCGGAATCTTGATGCACTATCGGATATTAAATTAGGAAAAGAAGGGTATTTTATATGACAGGCAAATTTACCCACGGAACTAGTTTGTATGTTTGGCATACTTTTTGTGAAAGTACATAAATTATGTTACTTTAAAAATTCATAATTCCAAAAATATTCCTAAATGCTAATATAAATTAACAAAATTTAAATATTCTTGTATGTTTGGCACACTTTTTGTGAAAATTCATAATTTATATTACTTTAAAAAATCATAATTCCAAGAATGTCCTTATTCAAAATTTAAATATTTACAAGTCACTATATGTAAGCGGTATTGAAATCTTATAAGACGTTATTAATTGGAGCACTGCTGTTACGGTACACGGGCGATTCTTGGGAAGCATGCCAGGATGCCGTGTAGTCTTGTGTAACGTCCGGCGCCTTTGCATTTTGACTTCAGTGCATTCTAGTTAGTTATTTTAGATATTGTTAAAGTATTAATAATGTAAAATTAACTGAAGATTACATACTAAAGGTGTTGACAATATTATATTGTCAATATCGAATATTATGCTCGATATTTGCTACGACATCGAACTGATAAAATCCAAGGTGAATGAAGAATAAAGAATGTCGTTTGAGATGGTAAGCACATCCGCGGCGGTTTTGGCGTCAGCCATATGGCAGATAAACTCCAGGAAAGTAGCTTAAGATAGTATGGTCACGTCTTGCGAAAACCACAGGTATACGTTGGCAATCTATCCCTGAGCCGCAATGTTCCCGGATCTCAAACGAGGGGTAGACCAAAGATAAGCTGGCTAGATGACTTCAAGGCAGAGATATGAGGGTCAATGGCCTTACTATGGAAGATGTCGAAGATCAAACAAAATAGAGTAGAATTAGCCAGAAACGGAACAAGACACCGAAATAAAACCAGGTAAAAGAAGATAAAGAATGTTTGTGTGACTAACAAATATTTCTTCTGGATCAGAGTGTAGTGAATCTGTGTCATTTCAATTAGTCCCAGTTTCCAACACTAGAAAACACTTCTCTTAATATTAATCAAGATTTAATGTACGATATTTAATAAGGTACGTTGGGGTTACACTGTAATAGTAGTGCGTAAAAGATAAGAACGTTATTCATATAAATAGAGGAGCTAGCGTTGTTACCCCTTCCATCCTTGTATTACGATGTTATCCCAAAGCAACTTACCTATAAGTTCAACTTGAATATTGGAAAACATTGAAGAGCTTGTTCCTTCTTGTACTTTCTGGGAATTAATATAATCCGTTGTTATAGTAACGAGAGCATTCTTAGTATATATTCTAAAAACTTTTCACATGAAGATAATGAATTCTAGGTAGCGTCCGCTTGAGTAACTTTTGAGTATTTTGGCAGCAGTATATGAATATGTATTTGTATTGTTTTCCCTATACCGTGATAACCTATTTCTTCCGTGCTTCCGTTCATTCCAGTCCATCTTAAGGTTGTCTGGAAGAAATCGCCGACAGCGATAATACCGCCGTTTGTCACACATATATGAGCGCTTTGTGTTTTTATTTCTGTTCATTTATACATACATACATAAACTCATGCCTTTTTCCCAAAAGGGGTAGGCAGAGGTGCCAGTACACCCACATTTCGCCTTGTATGTTCCGTCCCACAATGTGATAGGTGGCGAGCCTATCGCCATATCGCGCACAAATTCCTGACTCTGGGCTGATAATGAATAGAAAAATCCAATATCACTTTGCCCAGCCCGGGATTCGAACCCGAGACCTCAGCTTTGTAACCGTACCCTAGTACTGATAGCGCGCGAGTTGAATGCAGTCGGGGTCTGAGGTAAAGAGCGGGTGCATCTCCCCCCGCCGTCCGCACGTGTCCCCTCTCGGGCCTGCAGCTTAGTGCAGTACTTCCCGAGCTATCGTACGCTTATTACGATATTCAACATATTATAGTCCGTATTGTTATTTGTTTGTTTCATCATATCAGCCACAGGAAGTCCACTGCTGAACATAGGCCTCCCCCAATGATCTCCACAATGACCTGTTGGAAGCGGCCTGCATCCAGCGACTTCCTGCAACCTTAGTCAGATCGTCCGTCCACCTTGTAGGCGGGCGTCCGACACTTCGCTTGCCTGTACGTGGCCTCCATTCGAGAACCTTTCGGCCCCAACGGCCATCGGTTCTACGAGCTATGTGCCCGGCCCATTGCCACTTCAACTTGCCAATCCTATGGGCTATGTCGGTAACCTTGGTTCTCCTACGGATCTCCTCATTTCTGATTCGATCTCGTAGGGAAACACCGAGCATAGCCCGCTCCATGGCTCGTTGAGTGACTTTGAGCCTTTTAATGAGGCCCACAGTGAGAGGCCACGTCTCGGTGCCGTATGTCATCACTGGTAACACACAACTATCGAAGACTTTCGATTTTAAGCACTGAGGTATTTTGGACGAGAAGACGTCGCGAAGTTTCCCGAACGCTGCCCAACCGAGTTGGATTCGCCGATTGACCTCTCTCTCGAAGTTGGACCTGCCTAACCGGACCACTTGTCCTAAATAGACATATTCGTCTACAACTTCGAGAGTCGAGCCCCCAACTCCAATGGGGGTGGGCACAACATGGATATTCGACATGATCTTCGTTTTATCCATGTTCATTTTAAGACCCACCTGTTGGGAAACTCGATTAAGGTCTTCGAGCATAGTGCTAAGGTCTTCCAGCGATTCTGCCAAGACTACAATATCGTCGGCAAATCGAAGGTGAGTAATATACTCGCCGTTGATGTTGATGCCGAATCTTTTCCACTGCAAGAGCTTGAAGGCATTTTCCAGCGCGGCAGTGAACAGTTTCGGAGATATGACATCTCCCTGTCTCACGCCTCTCCGTAGTGGAATAGCCTTCGTACTCTGATCTTGTACTCGGACCGACATGGTGGCGTTGTTGTATATACACCTCAACACTTCGATGTACCGATAGTCTATGTGGCACCGCTGAAGAGACTGTAGCACAGCCCAGGTCTCGATCGAATCAAAGGCTTTCTCATAGTCCACAAACGCTAAACAAAGCGGCAAGTTATACTCCTCGGTTTTTTGTATAACTTGCCGAAGCGTATGGATGTGGTCTATGGTACTAAAGCCTTTTCGGAAACCGGCTTGTTCGGGAGGCTGGAAGTCATCAAACCTGCGTTCGAGACGATTTGTGATGACCCTTGAAAACAACTTATAGACATGGCTCAGGAGCGAGATGGGCCTGTAGTTCTTCAGCAAAGTGTTATCACCTTTTTTGAAGAACAGTACCACCACGCTCCTGCTCCATGCCTCCGGCGTTGAGCCCTCGAGGAGAACGGAATTGAAGAGCCTCTGAAGGACTTTCAGTACCGGCGTTCCGCCCGCTTTCAGAAGCTCTGAAGTGATTCCGTCTTCACCCGGCGCCTTGTTGTTTTTAAGTTGTTTGAGGGCCATCTCAATCTCAAACAGGCTGATGTCCGGGATATCATCGCTAAAGTGTCGGATTAACTCGGCTCTCGGGTCTTCGGCCGAGCTAACAGTAGGTTCGGCAACCGAGGTGTAAAGCTGTCCGTAGAACCTCTCGATCTCTCTTAATACCTCTGCCCCAGTCGATACCACGCGGCCATCATCCGTTTTCAGCCTAGACAACTGGCTTTGCCCAATAGACAAGTCTCTTGCAAACACTTTGGAGCCTCCGTTCCGCTCAATTGTCTCCTTAATGCTCACAATATTGTGAGCACGGACATCGTGTCGCAAGGACTTCCAGATCCGTCTATTGAGCCGCCGATATGCTTCGGCGTCAACGGAAGACTGCAGCGTCAAAGATCGACGTTCGGCCATGAGGTCAAGAGTCTGGATCGAGAGTTTTTGTGGTCTATCTCTACGGCGAGGTCTAAAATACTTAGATCCCACCGTATGGACAGCTTCTACCAAACCGCTGTTTAACTCGTCCACTGCAAGGTTTTCTTTTAGACAATCAAAGCGATTTGTCAACTCGAGTTGAAAGCTCTCGGGGTTTTGGATATGGGTGCGAGTAGGTCGGAGCGTAGACTTCATCAAGCGGCGCCTTTCTAATTGGACGTTGATATTCAATGTGCCCCTAACCATTCGGTGATCACTACCGGTTTTCACCCTGTTGATCACAGAGACATCACTGAACATCCGTCTATTCGTCGTCAAGATGAAGTCTATCTCATTTCTCGTAGAACCGTCAGGACTCAACCAGGTCCATTTCCTGTGAGGCGGCTTCTGGAAAAAAGAGTTCATCGCGAAGAGTCCCTCTTTTTCCAGAAAGTCGGCCAGCCTCTGACCCCTGAGGTTCCGTTGCCCATGTCCAAATTGCCCCACTTTCAACTCTACATCGCTTCTCTTGCCCAACTTTGCGTTGAAGTCCCCCATAACAACATTGAAGTAGGTTTTGGAAGTATGTATGGCCCGACTTATGTCCTCATACATCTCCTCTACTTCTTCATCTGGGTGTGTCGAGGTCGGCGCGTATACCTGTATGACCTTCAACGAATATCTTTTAGATATTCTGAGTATAAGGTATACTACCCTGCTCGACACACTTTCGATGGATACGATGTTGTTGATGAGAGACCTATGGACGAGAAATCCGACACCTCCTCGGGACTGTTGGTCGTCCCCCCGGTAGAAGAGCAGGTTACCAGACTTCAGGGTTATCGTATCCTCCCCGATTCTTCGGACTTCCGATAACCCCAGAATATCCCAGTGTAACCCGCTCAATTCTTCTTCCAGTTCGACAATCTTCTCGTCTGTCCTCAAAGTGCGTATGTTGTGTGTTACCAGGGCCAGTCGTCGTCGGGGGTGGTAGCCGGGGCCAACCCGGGGATTCTTAGCACCCCCTGCCCCACCGTAACCATGGCTGCTACCATCGCCAGGGATAGTGGGGCTGCCGGGGACTGGGGGCCTGGTCAATTTTTGTGTTGCCATTTGAGGGGTATTTGCCAATACTCGCCACGCTTGGCAGGCGGGTTGGCGAGCGCAGGAGGGGACTCGCGCTGACGACGCTGCTGCCCATCATCAGCGGGGGAAAGGAAATAGGGTTTGTGAGTAGAGGATATAATGGGAAAGGAGAGTATGGCCTGTAGGAGTGAATACTGCAGTCATGGAAGGGAATGTTTGTAGTGACTGCAGTAGCTCGGGGGGGCCGAGGTCGCGTACTCGTAGCACCTATTCTAGGACAGGCCATGACCACTAGATAGGAGCACCCCTGACCTGACCTTTGTTTGTTTAATAATTCATTATAACTGATCGTCCATAAAATTTTGTTAAAAATAACGAGTATTTTTTTCGTGGCCAAGCACGAGAAATAGCGAAAATTGTGAATAAATAATTTGTTTTATTTGATTTTGGTGTGTAAAATAATTACTTATTGAAAATGTGTGATATTTACTATCTTGTTTATTTTTTAAATTATGTTTATCTAGTGATAAGTGACAAACTTAAAACAATGTTAAAAATTATCGATATACCCACTATGGCCATCAATAATTAGATCACCGCACTACCGCATTCCTAAGCTCTGCATTCAACTCGCGCGCTATCAGTACAACTACGCCACCGAGACAGTCTGTTCATTTATGTGATGTACAATAAAGTATTTATAAATAAATGAATGTTACACCTTAGCGTGAGTTATGAATAGAACATAATCGAATGATTGATGAGATGCATCAAATACAACAAAACTATTTCTCAAAGTTCTATATTGATATAAAGTTTTAAATGTAAATTGATTTATTTAATGGGCCTGCAACATATTTATTATCCAAGCGTTAAGAATGTTCAGGGCGACCGTGATCAATACCATCGGGTGACTTGTTTACTCGTTTACTGGACATATGAAATAAGAAATAAATGTTGTTAAAATTTAAAAAAAATGTCGTTTTTGTTTGATTGATTTGTAATCCACTCATTGTGCAAATATAATAGTGCAAAATAGTCATTTTTATTTTAAATAGCTGAAAGGAACTTTTAATCGTCCCCCATAGTGTGTATATAAATAAAATTAAAATAAATAAAAAAAGAAATTAAATACACCCAAAAGTCACATACATAAATCTGACCCTACATTAGATCAATTAAGTCTTGTGTGGTGAGTATCAGAAACTACTAGAGACTTTTCGGTCTCACAAAGACTTAGCACAAATATTTGTGGGCTACACAAACTGTTCAATTAAAATGTTTATAATTATTTATCACCTACATTTTAGACTTAGATTTTATTGCAGCAAATAAATAAACAGAAGTCGAAATACCGCTCGCGAATATCAACGTAAAACAATAGAAGGGAGGCAGGTACGCTCGGCAATGCTTAAAAATATACTTTAGCGGTAACAGCAGTTTAATTTACACGGGAAATGTTTATTATCTTTAGGGAAATTTGGGTGGATCGTGACTCGAATGTTGATTGTTGAAGCCCTGAAAAACTCGCCGCTCGTGCCAACCCTGTACATTTCATTGTAATCGTCATGTAATGTTATGGTAATTTTTTAATTGTGTCACAGATTAAAAAGGACTTTTGCTTTTTATTTTGGTGGCCTTGATGTTTGCGGTCGGGATTTAGAATAAAGTATAATTTTAATAATGTTAGAGACACATTTCATACCAATGACGTTTTACAAATAGACGCGTCATACACTAACATAATGGCACAAAAAAATGGCGCGATGCGATGAAACGCGATGAATAGACATCGCCAGTTACGTAACAATAAGTGCCGCACTGTTATTGGCTAAAGCGCGCGTGACGTAGCACTTGCGTAGCACCAAGCATCAAGTACGGGATGACGTGGCGAGAGTTGTCAAACGTCGCCATGAGAGCGAATTTAATAATTTTATTTCATAAAAAAATAAATTTGTGTGTACTTGCGCACTAAATAAAATATTTATTTTGTTTCACAATTTCAGAATAATTTGTACGTTATTTTAAATCAGTCTAATCTATTTTTCCGCAATTGGTTTTGAGAATACAAATAGTCAGAGAAACGTGTATCCGCGCCACTGGTTGAAGCGTGACTGATTGCACGTGAGGCAATTACCTCCAAACGTCTTGCCATTATAAAGCTCGGACAACGCATCTATGCTTTATAAACATCTTAGTTTCATACATATTTAATGTCAGACGTGGTTAGTGAATAGTCTAATAAAATTGGTTACAGGAAATAGCCTGTTATATTTTTTCTGGTTTTATATTAATTTTACATTGCGTCAAGATATTTAATATATCATGGCTTTATCGCCTTTGAATACTAATTTGAATTAGATGAATAACTAAAATACTATAAATTTGAATCCAAAGGTTTTCTAAACACAAGTTATGTTGCAAATCTGGGAAGATTATAAAGTAAAGTTTGATTGGTGGTAGGTCTCTCATATGTGAGAGGCCGCCTGAATAGGTACCACTAGAATGTCTATTTCTCCCGTCAAACAGAAGTGTAAATACACTGTTGTGTTTTGAAATAAAAGGACAATATAGCCAGGGTAACTACTGGACATATTGGGACTTCACGTCTTATATCTCCGGATGGCGAGCGCAGTGATATGCCAAGCATTGCTTTGTAATTCAAGGTGTTTGGTTTTACTACTGTTCATGAGCGGACGTATCGCTAACCATCAGGTGCACGGCAGGCTCGTCCCGCCATACGTTGCAATAAAAAACAGCCTTACATTACTATTAACTTTCGGAAATATATTATACTTAAACAACATTTTAAGCAAAATTCGTTACCATAAAATCATCTTGAGAAGTTTTGTCCGCTTTTATAAACTATAAATCTAAAAATACACTCGAAAAACAAAACAAACAAATGTAAAAACAAAAACAATGATCAAAAGAATGGAACGTATCATAAAATATAAATCAGTTACTTTGAATACAGTGACAGTAAACTGTATGGTCTAAAAGACCCCGAATACATTTACACGGGAGTTTTTTCGAGATGACGAGAGAAGATATATACCGTCGTGTCTATGTTTGACGTGTGAATTATTCATAGAATATATTATCTGTTGTCTATACGGAAAGTTTGTGTGAAACAGATTCGTATGGGTCGAAAGTGCCGGTTGTGTAGCAAAATGTTTTCAGATAGAAACTTGCGTGGCTATTCATTCATATTGATAAAGTTTATTGACAGGTTGACTATCACATTATGGGACGGAAATATACAAGGCGAAATGTGGGTATCCAGGCACCTCTGCCTACCCCTTCTGGGAAAAAGGCGTGAGTTTATGTATGTGTGTATGTATTGACAGGTTGAGGTTATGAAAGAATAATTTAATTTTTTTATTGTTAAATTTTTAACACCATTGCGTCGGTTCGCCGCTACAAAATTACTAGTCATACATGTCCATATATTATTCAAGGCAACGAGCCTTAACAGTCGTTTAAAAATATATATTCTTATAAATTACAGGAAAAAATAACCCAACAAATCGAAAAAATTGAGTTATATTCCAAAATAATATACAGTCAGTTGCCGGATCGATAGCAACTAATAGTAAGAATTAGGAGTCCTTCATAATTATATTGAGAGAGCACATTATTCCGTTAGTATCTGTAATAGCTAACCGGCGGTCATAAGTTGTGTATCAAATAACCAATAAATTACTCTGCGATTAGACTAGACACTAAACATTTTTATACATCCTTGAATAAACAATATGAGTTAAGGTAAATGGAAAATAATTAGACTACACATAGCTTACGAAACTATGAAATAGGCCTCATATGTGATATATGTGGAGATCCTTGGTGTAGGGCGATTTTCAGCATTGGACTTCCTGTGGCTGCCAAAAGGAGAAGAAATTATGACATCAGATTGTGCACTTATCTTTTTCAAAATTCCTTAAATATTTGTTGAATTAAAGACAGACACAAAAAATATCTTAATCGGCGGAAAAATCTTCACCATTTATAGAAATAATAAAAAGTAAAAAAGCTAAAAAGTTTGGAAAATATAGTGATTCCGAAAACAAAGAGAACAATTGAAACAATTTAATCAATGAAATCTCAACAACGTCGAGATTTTTAGCCTGTGCCAAGTCACGTGTCCCGTGTCGTGTATATACAGGTGCCTACAGTACACTCGCTCCGATTTCTGATGAAGCCTGTTTGGGATTTAAAGGTGGATATTTTTTAAGTATATTTTGTCTAAAATTAAGGTACAAATTAGGGTTACAAATAATCTCTTCTGGAAATTAGCAGATTTTTGGTTTTTAAATATCGAACTGTTTCAAAACATTTTATTTATCAAAATAAATTATATTATTTTTACATTAAC
This sequence comes from Hyles lineata, assembly GCA_030180105.1. Classification (NCBI taxonomy): domain Eukaryota; kingdom Metazoa; phylum Arthropoda; class Insecta; order Lepidoptera; family Sphingidae; genus Hyles; species Hyles lineata. The sequence continues at coordinate 14,393,634 of JARJEE010000008.1, read as the reverse complement.
ACTATTGCTCACAATATATGGTTATGAGCGTCCATTCATATTATTTTTATTATATTTTTAAGAATCTCTAACGAAGATAACACATTACATTGATATTTAAATTCATATGTACCCTTCTGCTTATATATTCACTAAGAACAATAGTAATTATTATTATGGATGCTTCTTCACACGTTGATATGATGCAGGTTATTCCGATTATATATAATCAGTATTTACACAACGCATCATTTTAATTCTGAGAACCTAAAAATGCTTGTAGAGGATCACGAAACTATTGATTTATTAAATAATATTTTATTTGTCACACAATTGCATAAACGTGGTATAAACTGCTGTTCATTTCTAATATTAAAATCAACATGTTGGCTATTATTATAACGTATAATATATTATTAAAACATATTCTAGGTAATGTTTTTATGTTTAATTATGAGATATGATGATATGAGAAAAAGTTTTTTATGCATATTTTGCAAGTTACCTTTATTGATCAGATGACATTAAAACTTTTGTTCTACCAGTAGATACATATTCATGTGCAATAAATAACAATGAAATGTCAACAAATTTCAAAATCAGACATAAAATATTCACATCTCTTAAAATGCATTTAACCGGAGTGAAAATAGCTTGATCTATTGACCTGAATAATATTTTAGATAGAAAAGTAAAATTCTTTTAAGCGTTAAACATTCGATCAACGTTCGGTTCGTAGCCGATGGAAATCCGCTTTTCCAATATTTTCCATGTTACCTTATACAGGTGATTTTTATGAAAAATGTTAATATTACCGATCCTTAATTTCTTAATGTAATACACTAACGCAACGTTACTTTGGTTTTAGTACAGAAAATTTGAATCAATCATAATCCAACAGCTCTATTTAGAAAAAAGAAATCGTTACATAATTTACACATAACATGGTTTACATTAATTTAGAATTGTTTCGATTGGTACTAGGATCAGATGGTACCGGTCTTTTCTAATTTACCTTAATAATACATTTATTTATTGCAATAAATTGGGAGGCCACCATGCCGTTCGCCTGATAGTAAACGATGCGACCGGTTCATGGACAGTAGCAAAACCGACAACAGCATGAATTACAAAGCCATGCTTGGCATTACTAGTATTATACTGGTGGTAGTTCTCTCATATGTGAGAGACCATCTGGGTGGGTACCACCGCAGTGTCTATTTCTCCCGTCAAACAGCAGTGTAAACGCACTGTTGTGTTTCGGGTTGAAGGGCATTGTAGCCAGAGTAACTATTGGACATATTGAGACTTAACATCTTATGTCTCAGGACGGCGAGCGCAGTGGAATGCCAAGCATTGCTTTGTAATTCAAGGTGTTGTTTGGTTTTCCTACTGTTCATGAGCGGTCGTATCGCTTACCATCAGGCGAACGGCATGTTCGTCTCGCCATGCATAGCAATAAAAAAAAAAGAAAGCCTTATAATACATTTATTAATTGCAATAAATTGCGAGATCATGCTGTTTGTCTGATGGTAAACGATGCGAACGGTTCATGGACAGTAGCAAAACCGAACAACAGCATGAATTAAAAAGCAATGCTTGGCGTTCCACTGTGCTCGCCATACTGAGTCATAGGATTTTAAATCTCAATATGTCCAGTAGTTGCTAATATTTTATTTGATGATAAAATAATAAGATATCAATGTTGTTAAGATTAATATGTTGTGGTAATAGTTCAATCTTACAATTTACACTTAAATCAGTTTGGCCATTTTGAATGAAATACGCGGAAAGGTCTTCGGCGAAGCGTGGCCAAGAGCTGAAATTTAACTTGAAAAGCGTTCGTTTGATGTTACAATAGAATAAGATATTAGAATAAAATGTTACACGACTGAAAATGTGGAAGATTAGGAAAGGGACTAGGCCGAAAAGCGGAGAATTAATATTTAATAATTTTCAAGCTGACTACGATGATGATAAAAAATCTACACCTAAGTTGTGACAACAATATTTCGTAAACAAATAAATTATATTATAAATGTATCGTTGCGTAATACAGCAATAATTTCTACGTTTATTCCAGCAAGACTGGCCTCGCCTGTATTTTCTGAAAACATACCAAAACCTCAGATATTTCTACTGTTTATTATAGCATAGATATCCCGAATAAGGGTCGCGCGATTCAGATACGAAATAGAACTGTTCGTTCCATATTCAGATCGACGTTAAATAAGAAATAATATTAAATATTTCATATTCCGTACACAAAATAAGATTCCTTATACCCGTCGAAATCAAAAGCTAGATTCGTACAGAAAGCGATGTGTTGGTAATAGGAAACATCAAACGCGTCGACCGCCGGCAACTGATCGAACCTTCTGGAAAACATTTTAACACATTAGATGAAGTGTTTGCTACGTGGGCAAACTCACACTTTTGAAACTTCAAAGCGTTTCTTTGCAGGTGTTTCTTTGAAAATGTTTCGCCAACCTACACGCTCGCTCGTTCGATTATCAGCTTCATAAGGGAAAGCTAATTTACTGGATTCCTGTTAGTTTTATTTCCAGAAGTTAAAATAGAAACAATATTTGTTTTCGTGTTATTGCTTTTGAAGCAACCTTTTTATTACAATAAATAAATACACGCAACATACATACTCCTGATCCCACATTAAGATTAATTAAGTCTTGTGTCGTTCTTCTAACTAAATGAAAGCTATTATTCTTCGATTCCAACGCCACGTAGAAGACCAAAAAAGTTATGCCATAATCCAGAACACCTGAAAACCGAACACAGAACCCCCGACTATATCCTTCGCCTGGTTTAAATTGCACTTATTTACTATAAGTTTATTTTTATACAATTAACACTATTATATTACGTACTGGTAACCCTTCCAAAAAAAAACATTATATTTACATTTACATAATCCCCTTACTTTCTCATATTCCTGCTCCTCTACATTTTTGTTGTATTCCCAAACATTAGACACCCCAAAACACATCCATTAAGGGCAGCGTGGCACATGCCTCTTCCAAAATACGTCGACGCCATCTGCGCTGCGGTTCGCAACAACAGCCTATAAACCTTGTGCAAAAGATGAAAATATATGGCTTGCAGTAGGTAGATCATGTCGATAGCTACAACACTCTGGAAGGCTTCCAAACTGATCACTAATATCGTATTTGTGACGCCACATCATCGCTGCGCAAATTACTCTGATGGGATAGTATGATTTCATGATTCGATGGGTTTTTATATGCCAAATGCTGTAATTAGCTTTGGGTTTCAGTGTTATTAGTGTTTATGTTTGTGTATTTCAAGATATGTGATTTTGGTTTCCGTTTGTCGCAAATATTATCGGAGAAATAATTTATTTTGGTTTTATTTAATAGTTAGCATTTGTTTTTAGTAGCACGTTGGATGAAATTGGGAAACTCTAACTGATTACTTCAATTTCTGCTAGTTTTGCGTTACGAAAAACTTGATTTGCGTGGGACAATAGGAATTAATTCCAAATAGGACAATAAGGAATTAATTTCAACTGGCGTCGTCGTTAAATCATAAAACCAAGCTTTCTACACCACATAGAAAATCATGTTGCACAAACCAGAAACGGGTTTTAGAATTCCACATCAGAAATTTGAAAACATAACTCCGTGTAATCTGAAGTATTTCTTCTTACAATCTTACTTCGCGATAGTTTCTTGTTCAAAACTATAAAATAGAAACATAAAGTTAACAATTTCTTTGCTAATATACAGTTGGAAGTTAGTGAAGAGTTATATTAAAAATGTTTTATTTATCCGGAGCTAAAGTAACATAAAGTGAATCATCCATTAGCCCAAAAAGAAGTAGAGGGCAGAGGAAATTCTCACAAAACAATAAGTAAGGAAACAACTGGTTCAAGAAACGCCTTTGATTGCTTCTGGCACTAGACGGAGAAACTTTTCGATTGTGGCGCAAACTAGAAGATGCACGGATTTACTGACTCTTGAGATCTTAACACCTGGATTTAAAATAAGGCAATATTTTTTGTAAAATATTCCATGGTTTACTTTATCTCCTATGTTCTTTTTGTTGAATTCATATCTAGGCCCATGAGTTAGTAAGTTAAAGTGGGAGAGGGTAGGACACAAAATGCGGAGAACTGATGCCTGCTGGAGTAGAAAGTTCTCGAATGGAGCCACGAACCGGATAAATGACCTTATGAAGGATACAACGGGTCACTTGCGATGGCCGGTTCTAACAAATAGTTACGAAAATCCTCAAAGAGGTTCTGCAGTGGTTTTATTTTAGCTACTGGTGTTAGCTCTCTCATATGTGAGAGATCGACTGGGCAGGTACCATTGCAGTTTCTACTTTATCCACCAAACAGCAGTGAAAATTTACTGTGCAGCCGGAGTAACTACTGGACATATTGAGACTTAACATCTTATGTCTCAGGATGGCGATCACCGTGGAATGCCAAGCATTAATTTGTTGTGTTGTTAATTTTTATTAGAAAGAAGAAAGAAAGAAAGAAAGAAAGAAAAAGAGAAAGAAGAAAGAATATTACTGAGCGATTGTATCGTTTATCATCATCTCACCATCCAATCAAAAAAAAACTATAGGCTATAGACGTTGATGATGATTTTAAAATACATACATATATTGAACATTTACTAAAACTAAACCAACCAACACTTTTACCTTGCACCATATCCTTTAGTTTCGCGAGCATCGTCCGACACAGCAGCTAAGTTGACAACATGCCATACAAATATATCGGGACAAAATACAAACTTTAGCAACATTACTCACCACGGTTTCGTAAATAAAACACAGGGATAACTTGCACCTTACTTTCGGCGTCTGACGCATCTATACACAACTTGGAACGAGTTCTGAACAGTTTTCTACGGTGTATTTGGTGATATTGCAAGTGTCCTCGTGAACAGATTATTTGGGAGAAAGATTGTTTTAAGTACTACATTTTCAGGAGAAGAACTAGATTTTTTTCGTATTTGTTAAGTTTTACATGATCTGTAGGAGAATTATTAAGAAGCTATAAGTGTTATAGTGAATCACTTTGTGCAGACAGTCTCGGTGACGTATTTGTACTACACTACGGTTAAAAAGCTGAAAACATCATACAACGCGAAATATGGGTGTTATGGTAGCATCTCTGCCTACCACTTCTGGAGTTTAAGTATTTATGTACTTTGTACAGGTAAATATGCTTGGCGGCAACTTTAAAAAATCATAATTTTAAACCATTTTCACATCTACAATTATATTAATTTTATCATCAACAAATCTAAAAATGATACCTCGAGTTCAACGACACTTGATGGTTGAAACGTGGTTTGGCTATTTTCTTTTTTGTTATTTTGACATTCCTTAACGAATAGTGTTTTAGAAAACCGAGATTAATGTTTACAAAAAAACATTTCAATACTTCAGCCTCAGACTAGACTAATATTAAGGTTTTATTTTTTATTTTCAAGACAAGATTTATTTAACATCAGCAGATGTCAAAAAGCCGACTGTTGAATGAAATTCTACTGCTGGGCACTTAGGTTAATGTTTGTGTAATCTAGAAATATATTTACAGTGCCTACGTGTAAATAATTTATTCCCAACTCGTATTAATTTTATCGTTTGATTAATTTTGTTTTAGAACAAAGACAACTAAGAATGTTAATGAGCTTTAGTCCTCGTTGTTAATAAAATACATACGTCTGAAGATTCTGCTTACAAGCAAAGCAGTGGTGTGTTTAAAGTTGGCATAGTCTTAATGTAGTCTGTAAAGTCCTTTAGTTAATTCATCATGTCTGTACTTGATCAAGAATTTTCCATTACAGTCTGCACCCTAAAATATCTTCGATTTAATTAAACAGAAATTCACAATGGAACAACAAATACGTGTATGAAAATGCATATAAAAAATCCAGCTGGCTGCAATCAAATTTGTCCGGAGCAAGTTATACGTATTTTTGGCAGAGCTCGCTGCTTCTAAATAAAAAGTTTTCTATTCAAGAACATTTTCCACTTACCGTGCAACTTATAGTTTTTGCTGTACTTTAAAATGGTACCTGCCTGGCTGAGTTTGTGCGCATACGTGTTTCCAATTTGCACCTATTGATTTTGCTGAGCCGCAGTTTTGTTGAAGCGAATTCTGAAATTCTACATTTTATTTACAAAAAATGTATGGAAATGTTATGTTGAATTTTATTGATGCTACAATGTGTGTTTTAATTTTTATTTATACTGAACTGTATGTATTAAATTCTGCGAATAGTTACAATGCGTGAAAATGTATCGTATAAATGTTATGTTTCCTTTCAATTATGTTATTTCCTAGTAGAGCGCTAATGATATATTTGCCTTTCAGTTGTGGGATGCTGTAGTCAATATCATTACTGAGATAGTTTTTGATTTATGAGAGAATCCAATTATTCACTGTATATATAGAATAATTTCAAGTTTTTAGATTGATGTAATCTTAACTGCAACTATGTTCTCAAATGGGTGAGTTTAAATTGCATCAATACACGGACCAACCCGCACTAGGCCAGCGTGATGGACTATATGGCCTAACCACTCTCAATCGTACTCTCGATTGTGGAAATGAAATGAAATGAAATGAAATGAAAATTTATTTGCAAGAATGTGGTTACATAAAGATAACATTTTTGTTCCATGGAGTCTCACAATCTGTCATAGTTGACGAGCAAATATTTTAAGAAATTGGTTTACATAATCTTATATATAAAAATGAATCGCAAAATGTGTTGGTAACCGCATAACTCAACAACGCCTGGACCGATTTCGATGATTCTTTTTTTAAAATGTTTGTGAAAGTCCAAGGATGGTTTTTACGTCGAGAAAATTTCGAATAATTGCCGGAAAAGCCCTAAAAACAGCCCTTTTCTTTACCCCATACAAACGTTTTCTAACTAAAACGTTGAGTCAATTTGAGCTTTATTGCTATTGTATAAGGTTCATATTAAATAACAAGCACTCACTGTTGTTTAAACAATGTAGGTATGTTCCTAACGTCAAAGAGTCAATTTGTACTTTATTACCGCTATACAAAATTCAAATTCAATCATATCTATCAAAACAATGTGCGTGATTTTCCCATACAATATGTTCATGGGTTTGTAACTGTCAAACATTTAATTTTCACCCTGTCGATATGGTAAACTCTGCCCTCAAATTAAAGAACGTATTTAAATAAAGGTTTTGAATCGAAAACATATATCCACAATATTCGATTAGTGGCGTATTTTAGATTTTAAAGAAGTAAAATATTGACAGTGAAAATGGATTGACATTTTAATTGATTGTAATTGTTTATGCATGCGTTCAGAAATTTATTTTGTATAAACTAAGGAGAATATATCTAGCTACATTAATATAAGACAATGAAATAAATAATGTTCACACGTAATGGTGGATTTACATGTTGGCTGAGGCTGGGCCAACGTCTACCAACTCCAAGCTATTAACTATGAAAAACATAAGGCCAGCCGAGCCAAACACTCCGTTTACACGCTGGCGTTGGTGGAGGCTGGCTGAGGTTGGCCAAGCGTGTAAATGCAGCATAAGAAGTTATACTTACTCCTTTTCAAGATCGAATGCCATTTTTATCACGAATTTTTACAGTGGCCTTTCCTTCGCTATAATTCACTGATAGAAATGTACATCGTATCGGACTGAGATAGGTTATATTATACCTAAAGGGGGTAAAAAAGGGTTGAATTGTTATATCTAAGAAAATCGAAACCACTGAAGTTATGTCTATAAAAAAAATATTTTAACTCTTTATTACTAACAAAAAGTAATGGCGTGCAATATTTTTTGGAAAAACAGCTTTTTGGTGCTGAAATAAGGGAAGGAATATTGGATGGACAATCAAAAACGCTAAAGTTTTTAATGTCAAAAATTCATAAGGCAATCTTTATATGTATATATATATGGATGTATATGGAGAGAAGGGACATAAAATAAAATAGAATGGAAGGTACGGGAGAGGGCTGGGATAGCTGACAGATTTGTTAGGACGAATGTAAATGCACGTTATAAAGCGGTATGGATAATAAAGAGAATGGACGGGACTGATTGGGAAGAGACTGAACAGGCGGATGAGACGGGATTGAGTCGGACAGTAGTATATCTACGTCATGTTTAGATATACAAGTATTATATGGAGAGAAGGGACATAAAATAAAATAGAGTGGAAGGTACGGGAGAGGGCTGGGATAGATGACAGATTTGTTAGGACGAAATGTAAATGCACGTTATAAAACGGGATGGATAATAAAGAAAAGCGACGGGACGGATTGGGAAGAGACTGAACAGGCGGATGTGACGGGATTGAGCCGGACAGTAGGATAGCTTTAGGTATACAAGAGTTTATACGAAAAACAACATATATTTGGTGTGGAGTGGAATAAAAAAATATATGCACCCAGGCGAAGCTGGGCCGGGCCGCTAGTAATCAAATAAATGTTACAAGATGTCAATATAATTTTGATAATCATAATTAAACGAAAAACGAATAATATTATGTCAATGTTAATTTATATTAATATTTTTATCATTAAAATAATCATTTATGTTGTAATATAACTTATGTAGGAGTATTTGTGTCAATTTATTTTTAAATATATTTGGAGTAGGCCCGTGCCCTGCAGTGGGACGTATGTGGGCTGAAACAGAATACACGGAATGATTTAGATAAAATTGTATATCAACGATTATCTTGTGATGTATATTTTATTGTATTTTTTTAATTCTATCACAATACTATTAATATTTTACTGGTAGTAGGTTTCTCATATGTAAGAGGACGCATGGGTAGGTGCCACCGTAATATCTATTTCTCTCGCCATACAATAATGTAAATGCACTCTTGTGTTTCGGATTGAAGGACATTGTAGTCGGAGTAACTACTATATATATTGAGTAAGTCTCAACATGTTATTTCTCTGGATGGCGAGCGCAGTGGAATACCAAGCACTGTTTTATAATTAAGGGTTTGGATTTGCTGCTGTTTATGAGCGGCCGTATCGCTTATCATCAGGCGAAAGGCATGCTCGTTGCAGACTCGTCGCATGCTAAAAAATGCCATTCATTGTAATAAAATAAAAACAATCCGCTTGATAGCAATTGCCGTGGTGTTTGATTGACTACCGGCTGAACATAGACACCTCTTGCAACTCATTGCAATAATGTTTAATTGAAGTTAGATTGCCACCGGAATATGACACTTGCGAGGCTTACAGTGACGGGGGTTTTACCATTATATTGCGGCAACAATCCTGTGTATTTATAGTGTATCAAGTATTAAATTTTATGCTGATTTTCCCAAAAGATTGTGGCACGGGGAAGAAAAGAGGAATTAATCAAAAGAGGAAGTAAAAGGCTCTAACATGGTCGGAAACGCGCGAGTGACAACTCTGGTGTTGCTGACGTTTATAGGCAAGAAGCTTATACCCAAATGGAGATTGCATGAAAATGACTTTTTGTTCATTCATTGTCACTCGAAAGAAAAGGATAGCAGGCAACAGCGACTGCATTCAAGGTCAAATTTTTGTGCTTCAGTGATTTATACGGAATGCAATCTCCATTTGGGTATAAGCTTCTTGTTTATAGGCTACGGTAACTGTTTACCACCAAGCGGGACGTATGCTTGTTTGCCTCCATAGTTATATCAAAACAGGTAAAATCACATCTAGTGAGTGACGAGTATCGCAAACTCGTTACTATTTTGGTTTTACATTTTTTGTATGTTAATTTATTTTAGTTGCGATTGTGTTTTCTTTGTAGAAATTGGTATTATTCAGGTGATTTTTTAAAATCAAGTCTTATAGTTTAAATGCTGTATTTTTTTACGCTCTACGTGCCATGCTCACTGTATCGTCGACAACGCTGTATTCTTTAATTTCCCGACCTTCTTAATTAACAACAATTAGCATTTCTATTATGCGACGTTAAAGTAAACAGCACATGTTCCCAACTTCACAAGTTGCATTTCTAAACGCTATATTTCTTGTCGACTCAGTGCAAAATACCCTTTAGTTCACATCCGCGGCGGCAGACAATGTTGTGCAAATACTGTTCCCGCAACTCTTGGTTCGTTAGCGAGCACGTTCCGAATCGCGAACGGCACAAACTTATTCCTGTAAAATAACCATTTATATTTTTTTAATGTTACATTTTTTTCGTGTTATGTCGTCGTTGAGTTGGTTTATTGCGTTTTGGTGGATATATTTTTATTTGTGTGATGAAAATTTTAATGGTTTTTTGTCAAACAAAAGTTCGAGTTTGTTTTGTGTCGTAGATTACTACAATTGTAAATAAAATATTTTAGATTTCCATGCCCTTTTAACATCCGTGAAATAATTTTATTACATGGCAACCGCAGCTCTTATGGCGAAAAATTCACATTAGTGACTTAATTGTCACGCCTGTATCCCATAGTGGTAGGCAAAGACTATAGATCGCCACTTTGCTCGATCCTGACATATTACTTTTGCATCATTCACTTTCATGTATATCACTGGATCCAATAAATAGAAAAGTCATTGTATCATTCCAACAAAAAGCATAATAACCCAATGATTATTTTCTACTCTCAACTCTCTCTCTATTTGTATTCTCAACTGCATTCACTAGAAAATAATTGAATCGTCAATCAATATACATGTGGGAATGGAACATAGGATGAACAGGAGATGAGAGAGGTGCGAGCGAGAAGGAATGAAAGGAAATATCAAAAAATGACAGATGGACAGAGGAAGATGGCGTGTGTGCGTGAATTATATTACGTCCAAGGCGTGAATACGTGTGAAAGTGAAGATCAATTAAATAAAAAGTTTCTTTTTGAGTATTTCGTAATAATTTCTTGCCAATGTCCCACATACATTTTAATATATTCATTTCCAATTACATTATAAATATTTGGGTGTTTTGTACCAAACAATTTCACTCGAACGAACCAAATTTACACCACGCAATTAAAAGTTACAGAGCCGATTAGCAAAAACTGTGGTTGTGTACGCACCGCATCGACGTTGGAGATAAATGGGACCAAGTTTTAATTACTTTCGATCGTTCGGACTCCACAAGTGTTGAGATCGCCGACAATGGGTGAGCGAGAGCGGATTATGAAGACATGCTGGCAGTCAATTCGATTTGGGAAATTATTGACTTTGAGGAAGGTATATTGACTTTTGAGAAATGTGCATTAGCTGTAAATTTTATGTCTCACCTACTTTCATCTTCGGCTGCAAAAGCTACATTTTTTTTGCTATGAATGGCGAGACTACGCTATTGGCATGGTGGTATAGATACCGCCGCTCATTGTCAATAGCAAAACCAAACACCATAAACTACATAGCAATGCTTGGCATTTCACTGCGCTCGCCATCCTGAGACATAAGATGTTAAGCCTCAATATGTCCAGTAGTTACTCTGGCTACAATACCCTTCAACGCATTTACACTCCTGTTTAATGGGAGAAATAGACATTGCGGTGGTACCTACCCAGATGACCTCTGACATATGAGAGACCTACCATGCATACATACTGGTTTTTCAAGTTGAATAAGTAATGATAGATATAGTAATGGAATCTTCACTTTTCATAAACCTCTTATATTTAAGCTAAAGATTTCTACTATTTCTAATATATAAATAATCACTAGTCTGAAGCACATAAAGCACATAGCAGAAAGTTGGAAAAAAATAATGTTTACTTCCCTTCTAATGTCTCAAAAATATTTTTTATCATCTGAATCATGAGAATCCTTTTCACGAATCACATCAATACATTGTAGAAAGCATCAATCCTGATTAATTAACTTTCTACAAGAAAGATTACACCAAAGTATTCAGAACAACATATTTTTATGAAAATGAAAATCCAACTAAAATAACACAACTAAATACTTTGGAACTAAATTTTTCAACTCTGAAATTAAAATTCATTGCAAAGAAGCGAACGTTTTATAAAAGAGCATAAATCATACTTTTCGTAACGCAAGATTGCTTTCAAAACATGAAAAACAAAGATACCTTAATCAAGCAGCCTTTTGAAACGAAACGCGGTTATAAAAACCCACCATGTTTGCATTCCAAGATATTAATTTACATATTCACAAGCTGAAAGAAACTTTATTAATCACAAAACTCCGTCGACACATTAAAAATTCCTCGCATTGCTGAAAAGATTTACTTTGTGAACCGTATAAAATTCGTGTTCTAAAGGCTATGCCGTTCATTGTGGGTTACAATGATCTATGAAGCGAAGTTAACAAAGTCGTACGCCTGTGTGAACGAGCTAAGGACTCGGCAAATAACACAGTATTTGCAAGAGAATTCTCTTGAATTATTCTTGCCGACATTGAAACGTCTGTCGTCTCATGGGAGCTCAGATTTTCGTCTAGCCAAAAGCGGCTCCATTAGTGTCTCCAGCTGTTTATTTATACATGGATTTTTACGATTAAGTGTGCATATATCGTGTCAGTAACCTCACTGGTAATGCGGTTGTGTGCATAATTAATTACGTTCATGTACGATGACCAGATCATGAAATTCAATTTGTATAAGTTCCTGAATTAAAAATATATTTCAGTGTTCGAAAATCGAAGAATTCATCTTAGGCAGGCTAATTGTGATAATATAATTGAGAGGTATTTTTCTATGATACGAAAAAATGCAAATCGATCTTACAATCCTACAGATTAAACATACAATTAGTATATATAATATATATTTCTGGTGGTAGGTCTCTGGTATGTGAGGGCCCGTCTGGGTATGAGTTACCGCAATATCTATATCTCCCGCTAAAAAACAGTTTAAATACACTGTTGTGTTCTGGTTTGAAGTGCATTGTAGCTCGATTAACTACTGGACAAATTGTGACGTAAGAACGTATGTTTCAGGATGGCGAGCGTAGTGGAATGCCAAGCATTGCTTTGTAGTTCATGGTGTTGTTTGGTTTTGTTATTGTCCATGAGCGGTCAAATTGCTTACCAGTAGGTGAATGGCATGCTCATTTACGGCCCGTCTCTATATACTATCTATCTTTAACAAGAGTTTAAAACAGCTACCATTACTATGTAGATACAATTCTATGCTTTAATAAACAAAGATTGACATACATATGTATCTTGGCTAGCTGTCTACAAATATATGCATCATAATATCATTATATCTCTATGTTTGTTAACTGAAACATAAAATGCATCGAAATATGTAACGAAATCTCTAGTTAAAGATAGATAGATTTTAGAAACCGGCCACTAGCCATTCATTGCGATTATATATATTATTTGTAAATGTAAGTAGGAAATTTCACAACACATAAGTTTTTGTATTTTTATTTGACCATGTTTTTGAGCTATTAATGATTAACACCAGATCTCTTCAATTTTGTACCAAACCACAGCGTCCATTCTTCGCTGCGACACGGTGAAACAAAGAAATTGATCAGTATCGTGACCTCTTGTCGCTAATGGATAGTTACAATCGCTACTGAAGAATTTCTTCACAATTTCCTTTTAATTAGAATGCTTTCAGAGGGGATTCAATTAAAAGTTTTTTATTCAAATTGTAATGTAATTTTTTCGATACGCTCGTATTCTACCAAAAGAATTTCATGTAATGGCTCCATTACAATCTCTCTTTGTCTCCCTCGGCCCTCCCCTTTTTAAATTAATTTTCAAGTAAATATATCCCAGGTCGCACCTCTGACTTTTCGGAGCCATGTGTGTATTGATAGTCAATTACTATAACGGCGAAGGAAAACATTGTGAGGAAACTTGCATACCATAGTGATTTTATATAGTGTCTAAAGTCCGCCAACCCCAGCGTGGGCCAGCGCGGTGAACTATATAGCCTAACCACTCTCAATTGAACTCTCAATTGTAGAGTAGGCCCGTGCCCTACACTGGGACTTATTTGGGTTGATGCAGTACAGTCCAGTTTCAAGTATATATATAATCTCGAGTAATCTGTTAAAACAAGAGAGCAAATTGTTACTGCAGTTCGTATACAATATATATTAAATAAAACGCAAAAAAATTAAAGGCAAAGGTAGCACAAGTGATTCCTAAAGTTTGCCATGCTTATTTCCACCGCTATCGCCATGTAGAGCATCAATTCCTAGATAGCAAGTTCTTGACTTTTCAACCAGAACATTTTATATACATTAAATCTACTGGTGGTAGGTTTCTCATATGTGAGAGGCCATCTGGGTGGGTACCACTGCAGTGTATATTCCTTCTGTCAAACAGCAGTGTAAATGCACTGTTGTCTTTCGGATTGAAGGGCATTGTAGCCAGAGTAACTACTAGACATATTGAGACTTAACATCTTATGTCTCAGGATGGCGAGCGCAGTGGAATGCCAAGCATTGCTTTGTAATTCAAGGTGTTGTTTGGTTTTGCTACTGTTTATGAGCGGTCGTATCGCTTAACATCAGGCTAACGGCATGCTCGTCTCGCTATTCATTGCGATAAAAACAAAAAAAAAATCTTTACCTGGCAGAACGTAACATAATTTCAATTCTATGAATAATCCTGCAATAGATAATCGTATCATCTTGTATTTGTAGAATTATTTAATTTGTTACAAATTAAAATATTAAATCTCGTGCTCTGGTTTGTATTAATTAGACGCGTTCATATTGATTTCCACGAACTTTTCCAATCACTGTTTCATAGAACAAGACGTGTTCATAGTTTACGTCGAAATACATTACCTATTCTAAATATAGACAAGTGTGATACGATGTACTTCTTGGAAACATATTCTACTAATATCATTATTTTTTTAACGTATTTACGCTTGCGTTGCATCGCAGTGACATGATTTTTATTAATTGTACACTTCGATAATGATGCGACATACTCGTAGCTCGGAATTCATTCCTATCTAGAAAAGATCTAAAAATCGAATATCATGTTTTCTAATCGTCAAATTTTACGAATGAAATTGCTTAGTATTAGAATCAGACTAATTTAATGTGACTATTCTAACCCCTACACAATCAAAAGCAAATCATCATTAATACAACAACACTAAAAATGTTCACTACCCATTATTACCACTTCATCAAACAAAACTGCTTTCACAACACAAAAGTCAGCATAACTTCCTCGACTACAATTTTAATTCCATCGTAAATTGGAAATGTCAGAACATTCACGAATAACGAATGAACTAACAATGTTACTGCCGCTGATGACAGAAAACCAAGGCGTGTTTGAGAAAACCGGATGCTTTAGAATGCTAAACAACGTGAAAGATTTAAGCGTACATCCGCAACCTATCTATTCAACATCGCAGTCTCAAAAGCGGGAGTTAGGTAATTAACTGCATCGCTCGCGACAGGCTTCGTGTGTAGGGAGATTCAGTATGGCGAGTTTTGTATTACAGGTCAATTTGTCTGTGCTGGATTTTTTTTATGAGCAGTCAATGAAATTATTATTAAGTTTTTTTTAACGTTATAGGGGGCAAACGAGCATGCGATTCACCTAATGGTAAGTGATCACCGCTGCTCATGAACATCTGCAACACCTATAGGGCACGGAGATGCGTTGCCAACCTTTAAGGTGGTATTTAGCTGTTTGGCGTGTTGTACGGTGGCGGAACTCAGCAGAGGGTTTAAGTCCGACCAATTCTCCAGAGCACTCTCCATGGTAAATAGTATAGAGAATGCAGAACGAAGCTACATCTCTACGTAAAGCCAAAGGATCAAGCCGATCGGAGATTTTAAGTTGCTGTAAATTTCGTGTATATTTTTAATATGCTTGGCGTGTGAACGTCTGAGAGGTGATAACGATGAAATAATATCGTATTAAACCAGGGCAAACTATAGTTTGCACGTTATAACGTGCGTAATTTTTGGCTGTTGTGGCCATAGGTATTTTTGTTCAAGTGAAGACAGAACAAGACACATATAGGCCTTCGTCTTGGAAGTTTATCGGTTCCCAATTAAACAATCTACTTGCTAGCCCTGAACGGCAATATCGTACTTACGTTCTGGCTGATGTGGTTTCGGTTAGAGGCCGGGTCTATCTTTCATCTTAATCTTTAACTTAAGCATCTACTTTATCTCGACCATTCCCTTCTCAATTTTTTTTAATTAAAAATATTTTAACTGTTTATGTAACTCATTAATTTAAAGTTGTGCTACTGTTCCTCGTAACATACTGTCAAAGCCAACAGGTCCACAACTAGCGGGTAAAGTTTAAAATTCAATCAATTTTGTGCTCCGCAGCCTCTATTCTATGTTCAGGTGTTTTGTTCCTGTAATTTTGCGCGTTGGTTATTTTGTTTTTACCTTTCAACGTTGTTGATTCATGCAAATTACTAATTTGTGAATTTCGCTGTTGATTTATTCGTTATGATTGAATAATTTTGTGTATAATCAAATTTCGTGTTATAAATAGCTGTTATTTTGGCACTGCAACATTTAAATGTAGATTTCTTTAATAACTTGTGATTGTATTGTGAATGAGTTTGAATATAAAATTGTTATGATTAATGTTCTGTTTATTGTCAGCTATCATTTACAAAGAACCTCTATCGATCTTAAGTTTGACTCGTGGAGGGTAGTCTAAGCTTAGTTTGTAACTTTAATTCTATAGAAAGTGTCTGGTCTCAGATAAGTATTGACAGCCCCCGTGGCGCAACTGGTGAGAAGCTGGCTGTAAAATGAGAGGGCGCAGGTTCGAGACCCGCTCTGAAACAAATATATTGTGTGTAAACCGCAAGTATTAGTTTCGGGGCTAGGTATTTGTGAGACCGAAAGTCTCTCGTAGTTTCTTATACCCACGAGACAAGACTCGATCTTAGTGTGAGGTCAGAAGTATCTATGTGACTGTTGCGTGTATTTATTTATTTAATTTTGGTCAACCTCGAAGACTTGGCTTTGTTATGTTAAGGCTCAGATGTATATTTTTAAGTATACCTAATTAAGTTACCATATATAACCTTTAATAAAAATCACATATTTTTCTGCTTTATTCGTTATAGTGTGAGAGCTCCGCGGTATGAAAAATATTACCTATCATACAAATACCGAAGACGTACTTTCACTTCTACATACAGACAATAAGTGAGAGAAGTAATAACAATTACACACATAACATTGAAAGAAATACCTCCAACATTTATCTCGTAAGGGGACTACAGGGAAACGATCTCCAAGCACACATCACGTAAATCATCAGTGTGATAATACACGTGCCTGTTATTACACCGCAAACGTGTTCCACCGTGCCGCACTAATGGTTTCCTAACTTGTGTGTTTATTTCATTGGCTATTAACAAAAGATCGCAAATGTTTGTGGTAATGGAGGGAAGGAACTGATAGGTGACGCAGTGGGTGAAAAGATGCCCGTGAATGAAGATATGATAGTAACTAATGTTTTTGAGATTCACAAAGTAAGAAAGAAAGAAAGAAAAACTATTGATTGATCAGACGCAACACATAACAATAAACATAAAAACATAGAGTAATACAAAACATAATAATAAAAATGGCTGATCGCGACTGTGACCGGTAGGTGGCCACTCAGTTTTATGTTATGATGTGGTCCAAACTACAACATGACGCTGATTTTCAGTGGCCACCTAAAGTATTTGTTAAAGGTCTCGTATTTAGGTCCTGTTAATGAGAAATAGCGTAATGTTTTATTGTAACGACAATGTAAAACACATACGTTAATATGGGGTTAAGAACAATCGAGTTGCTGTTCGGTGAAATAAGATTTTCAAAAAATTGTATCTGCACCCGGGAGGAATCGCGCTGGGCTGCTAGTAATTAATTAAGTGGTAGCTCCTTCAAATATTTATCATTAGCTGTAAGTCGTTCACTGATGAATGAATAATCCAGTTAAATATTTTCAGTGGTTTTAATTGTAGGACAGCATTTCCTTCTACTATCTGGTTTCATAATATGACTATCTTAAAGTGTTGTTTGATTTCTAATATATTTTCTTTGGATCGCAATAGTATGGACTGCCTTTCAACCATATGGCGTACTATGTATTTGTTTTTGAAACTAATTTTGCGTAAATCTCTGTGAAATTATCTTCTTTCTTTCGTTCACTTTCTTTCTTATCTCTTTGACCAAGTATATAATATTTATATTTAATAATATTACCAAAATATTTAATTCATGTAGAATATTTTAGATATAAATAACAATAGAAAATAGTTTATTAAAAAAAAAAACAGCCTTACATATTATAATTAAACTTACAAAGAAAGTAAAATAAAATTAAAAGAAATTGTTAAATACATCGACAATACCAGGGGTGTCCAAACTATGCTAAGCCTGTACCTTCAGAAACCAAAACTGAGTAACATGATGACAATATTTATTCCAAAAATAATCTACCATTGAAGGTTGGTCTCTCATATGTGAGAGGCCATCTGGGTGGTTACCACCACAATGTCTATTTCTCCCGTCAAACAGCAGTGTAAATGCACTGTTGTGTTTCGGATTGAAGGGCATTGTAGCCAGAGTAACTACTAGACATATTGAGACTTAACATCTTATGTCTCAGGATGGCGAGCGCAGTGGAATGCCAAGCATTGCTTTGTTATTCAAGGTGTTGTTTGGTTTTGCTACTGTTCATGAGTGGTCGTATCGCTTACCATCAGGCGAACGACATGCTCGTCTCGCCATTCATTGCAATATAAAAAATAAAAAAATCTAATTCAGTGTGCAAAAGTTATATAAAGTAGAATATTGGTCATAAAAAACCATGACGTAATATCCAAGCTCTTATAATTCATCCTAGCATCGTAGATAGCAACGTGGCCTTGTTTAAGGAACTTTTTAATCCATTAATGGTTTCCAAGAATTTATTGCTCTTGAATCCAGCTGGCACCGAATAGCGAAACATTTTTATCTTTAGGCTAGTTGCCACAATGTCCACGTGTATAGGATGTAATGAATATGAAATGTGCTTTTTTGATTGTAATATCCACTACGACAGATTTTCAAAATTGTCGCTAATAATCTTAGCATTTCCGTTACTTTCTTCAGTGGACCCCCGGTAATCCGGCCCCTGTCTAATCCGGCACCCCCTATAATCCGACATGATCTATTATTTATTATTGAATATTAATTTTTGATAATATTCGCTAATACATGACTGAACAAGTTACAACTTGTACGCATCATCATTATTGTGCTCGACGCGTTTTGATTCTGTACCCCAAGCAGGAACATTTGGCTCTATAGTATAGTAATCGTAATAGTAAAATTTTGTATGGGAATTTGAACAGCACCATTGTGAGCGTATTTGGAACTAAATTATGGCAGCGGGAACGTTTACGATACTATAGTATGGTAATAACGATAGTTTTACTATACAAATGTATAAAAAGTGGTAGCAGGAATAATTCTTGACGTATAGTATCGCCGATTTACTATCGATAAATACGATTGTTTTGTCACCGACATTTTTACCGTGAGAACAT
The DNA here is from genome assembly GCA_030180105.1 of Hyles lineata. Lineage (NCBI taxonomy): Eukaryota > Metazoa > Arthropoda > Insecta > Lepidoptera > Sphingidae > Hyles > Hyles lineata. Next base: position 14,374,158 of record JARJEE010000008.1, on the reverse strand, counting down.
TATCGAGAGTATATTTTTGTATTTCTACACATCGAATTAAAGGAAAATGTGTTAATTACGGTTATGTTTAGTGTTTCCCGATGCCTTAGTGTTATTGTGTGTAATTATCTACTCCGTATTTCGCTAATAATATGAAATTCAATGATGCGATATGAAGTTACAATTATTGTGATACCTAACTCAAATATGAAGGTTATTTCTTAGACGATGGACTGTTTGGAATCGGAGCAACGAACTTGGGAATCTTGTGAAAAAGTATGAGTTTATAGAAAGTCTGGAATTTATCGTAGTTAGAAACATACCTAACCTAAACCTGTAAAAAAACTTATAAATAAAATATTTACACGGAACTTTGATTTTCGTTTTGCGTACCTACTTGATCATTTTATGCAAGCTCTTAGGACAGAGAAGTGTGAGCATATAATATGTGAAAATAATTGCCGAGGAACTTAACGAGCAAAAATATAGATAATACTTTCATAAAGCTCTCCTCCTTAAAAATGTAGAGGGATTTTATAAAACATATATACGTATCTTTATCTATAACCTATATAATATGAGAGTTACTATTTTGCATTAAATTGATAAGTGAAAACCGCTAATGTGTGACAACTAATAAAAAAATTGCTACGTTCGGAAATCTAAACGCATAATTAATTGGAGTCATTTTTGTATGTTGCGGAATAAAAGCAATAAATATGAGTTTGCTTATTAATTTATTCCCATAACCTTTCTACGCGACATTAATGCATGTTTAATATTTGTTTGTTATTTTATAATGATAATAAATTAATTTACCCACGTAGTGAATGGCAATTCCGCACGAATCATTCAGTAACATTCGTTCATTACCCTAGGTTATCTGTCACTATCGTAACGTAATAGTATCGAGTTCACGAGAGTATGGTTAAACGATTCATGCTACCGATATGGAGTAGTAATAGTATAGTAATCGTTGTCACGATACTATTACTATACGGTACTTCAAAATGTTCCTGCTTGGGGTACTGATTGCTTAGGTTGGAATTGACTACATGCGAGAGGATAGCGGTGCTACATTTACTAAATTTGATATACATAATGAAGCATGATTTGTACTTCAGAGTACATATATATAATACATATAAAGAATCTTATCAGTGAGTCTGTAATTAGTCGGATTACAAGGTACACTTTTGTAAAAAAAAACCGGACTATAGGGGGTCTTAGGCAGTACTCTATAATCCGACAAATTCGATAGTCCGACACTGCCCTGCAAAATTTTTGTCGGACTACCGGGGGTCCACTGTATTTATTATTTTCTTTTTTATTGGTTCGATTAACTATTGTAGATATTGAGACTTAAAATCTTATGTATTCAAATTCTGGCTCGGGTAAAGTGATAAAGGATTTTTTTATTTCATTATCAGCCTAGAGTTAAAAATTTACACCCGATGTGATAGCCTATCATATCGTAGGACGGAACACACAAGGCAAAACGTGAATGTGCTGCTAGCGTCTCTGATTGCCCTTTCTGGAAAGAGGGCGTGAGTTTGTGTTCGTACATGTATGTAAAAATGTTCAAGCATTTCCAAACCAAGAGACATACTGTCACAGTTTTTACCTCTTTCAAAAATCTCCTTTACATCTGGCTTCGATTTCGTCTAAACCACCTTATAAAGAAGCCACTTTATTTTACCAAACATAGGTGCCCACCATCAAAGGCATGTATCATGAACAGTCGTGGAAATAAAATCCTAGAGATGCGGAGACGCCATCGGTATGCGCCTCGCGCCAACCTTACAATGTATTGCACTTTTATCAAGCCGCTTCCACACTTGCCGCTTGATTGCGTTCCAACGCAAAGTTTATGTACAAAATAAGTTGAGAAGTTTTGTGGGATAAAATATATCCTTTGGCAAAGCGAAGACGCTATTAGGTTTTTGAATGTCTCAATACTTGAGACATTATTGCCTTATTAATGTTATATTATTGGTTTTTTATACACTCAATATGTGCCTTAATACTTAATTTGTTATTTTCTTACATTGTTGATTGTATATAATATGTTGATGTCGAATAAAACGATGTATATGAATATACATACATATATAGACATAGGTCTATATAAATAGTGTAGGTAAAGTGAACAGTGAAGTCCTGATTTCGAATTCCAAATACATTCAATTCTTGTATGAGTCGCTCGAGGATGGAGTTTATTCCTTATATGTTCATAGACTTGGCTCCTTCCACTATTTTCATAGAGGTAAGTTTAGGCAATGTGTGTATAGTGTCTATGTATTCTCCATAGGAGATACTTGTATGAACGTTAAGTGTGTAATGTTTAGTTATATGGTGGTATATTTACTGGTGGTAGGTCTCTCATATGTGATAAGCCATCTGGGTGGGTACCACCGTAATGTGTATTTCTCCCGTCAAACAACAGTGTAAATGCACTGTTATGTTTCGGATTGAAGGGCATTGTAGCCAGAGTAACTACTGGACATATTGAGGCTTAACATCTTATGTCTCAGGATGGCGAGTGCAGTGGAATGCCAAGCCTTGCTTTATAATTCAAGGTGTTGTTTGGTTTTGCTATTGTTTATGAGCGGTCGTATCGCTTACCACCTGGCGAACGGCATGTTCAAAAAAAAATAACAAAAAATTCTCTTGTTCAACGGCAAGATGACATTCGTTGTTAGTTCATTTGGATTTAAATTAGGTAATTAATTTTCAAGTAAATTTTGCTAAATTTGCCTCGCCAGAATTAAAAAGTCGTAGAAATTCCCAGTAAATTATTCTTTCACAAAATGTTGATAGACCGTGTTGGAGACAGATCATATTATTCCTGCAAACTGCGCTTTAGAGTTGTCATTGCATGAGTAATGGCCCGGTAACTGTAGACAGGCCTGCACTGCCGTCTGGATTCGACTCCCGCCTTCAATTGATGGTACTATAAATCACATGAATATCTGTTACGGATACGACATATTTTTGGGTTGCACTATTTTGTTTGGTACACCTGAATTCGCAGCTTCAAATTTTATTTTAAGTTAGTTCTTAAAATCTTCCTTCTATTCGTATTAAATTAATATTAGAAATACGAACATGAATTTGTGACGGTTTAATTACTTCACCAATCATTACAAATTGGTAGTCAGTTTTTAGAGGTGCAGAACCTACAATACATTTTATTTTGACAAAATATACCATCCTCGCGGTATAATAAAATAAATTTACGGTATGCTACCTTTAACTCACTGTGACTTAATTATCGATAAAACACACAGTAACGCTTCTGAAGCTACACCCAAATCTAGTTAGTAATTTTTTACTTATTTTTTATCGTATAAAATTGTCACCATTGTGCTTTTGTAAATTCACTACTAAATAATTCACCATTTTGTATACAATTAAAATATATACAAATAATTGTAAAAGTCGCGGGACGTCGCTGGATGCAGGCTGCCTCCAACAGGTCTCTGTGGAAATCATTGGGGGAGGCCTATGTTCAGCAGTGGACTTCCTTTGGCTGATGGATGAATGGATGGAATTATATACGGCCTAATTGCACACACACGTCACACATTTCTAAAATAAAATGCCATGAAACTGTCCCCGATTACGCGTAAAAACAAAGTTAAAACTAACTCCACTAAACGGTGCCAACATTGCGGTAACAATATTACGCGTTCATTTAAAAATTGAATTTAAAAAGCCAACCGTTTTATCCAATTACAATACAATAATTGAACTAGAAAAATTAACGATGTTAACTCGAATGCTACGGATGTGACTATTGGAAATGAAAATAAAAATATCAATTGAATGTTTTGTCGCGTTATCGGTGTAGTGTCATGGAGTGTAAACCGCGAGGTTTGGGGTTTGATTCTAATGACGAGCAATTATCTTTATGTAAGTTTTGGGATTTTGCAGATATGTTTGGAGAATGGATGTTTTTCGGAACGGCTAACGTTGGCTTTCAGAGTATTATATATTAATATTTGTAAATAAAATTATACATTTCTTGTGTAATATTTTAATTAGAATGACAAGTCAAAAGTCACAATGTCTAATACTATTTTTCAGTGGCTGTAGTGGCCAGAGACATAACAGTTTCCTCCCCCTTAAATATACACCATTTGCACTTAATAATCAGGATTGAGAGCGTAAGTCGAGGATCTGGTCCACGTGGCGTTTGTGAATTTCCCCACTCTCCGCTGTTATTAAGTAATGCAGCCGGCCCAGGACTTTTGTGATCCTGCCGAATTCCCATTTGTTGGGACTTGTGTAATTCCTAAACTGCACGGCACGTCCAATGACGAATTGTTTGGTTACAGCAGAATGTGATCTCGCCGTCTGACTCGCTGTCTTCCCTCTGAAGTAAACGTGTAAAGCGGTGCGTACTTCTCTGCCGAACATTAGCTCGTACGGGCTCTTTCCACTGCTGACGCTAGGAGTTCTTAGCAGATGGTTTTTAATATCCCGTAACTGCTCATGTATCGTACCAGGCCCGGCACTGACTGCACGTAATGCCTTTTTAATCGTCTGAACGAATCTCTCAGCTTGTCCGTTAGTGGCTGGATGGTAAGGAGCTGACGTTCTATGTGTAACTCCCGTATTCTTCAGAAATGTCTCAAATTCATTTGACACAAACTGTCGACCATTGTCCGATACTAAAGTTATTGGTACTCCGAATGTTGTGAATAAATCCTTAAGTTTGTTTATACACCATGAGCTAGTAGTGACTTTTGTCGGTATGATCTCTACCCACTTGCTATAGGCGTCTACTAATATAAATAAAAAATATCCTTTAATAGGGCCCGCAAAATCAATGTGTACCCTCTGCCATGGCCCAGATGGTTTTTCCCAGTGACGTAGTTGTACCGGCGTTGGTTGGTTTTGGTTTAATCGGCATTCACGACATTGACTGACTAGGTTCTCTATGTCTTTGTCAATATTTTTCCAGTAAACATAGGTACGGGCAAGTAATTTCATTTTTACAATTCCCAAATGACCTTTATGAAGTTCTTTTAGTACTGTGTGTTTCAGAGTCGCCGGTATCATAACTCTGGTACCTTTTATAATACACCCATCTTGCACCGTAAGTTCATTGTCATTGTATCCATATCTTTTAACACTTATGCCCGTCATCAGTGCTTTAATTAGTGTGTCATATTCTATGTCTTTTGTAGTTTCTTCAGCTATCTTTTGCCGGTCAATTGTGATGGCATTCATTTGGTTTCTCTGGAAAACGCTGCAAGTGTCAATAATATTTAAAGCTATTTTATCAACCGGAAATCGTGACAAGTAATCTGCGTTACTGTTTCCACTCGATGTTCTGTATTCAATCGTATAATCAAATCCAGATAGGAAATGGGCGTAATGGAAAAGTCTCATAGTACTCATTGCCGGTAATGTTTTATGGGGGTGAAATATTGTGGTAAGTGGTTTATGATCCGTGATAAGTATGAACTTTCTGCCGTAACAGAAATGGAAAAACTTTTTAAGTCCCCAAAATATAGATGTCGCTTCCTTGTCAATTTGGCTGTATTTCTGTTCACTTGATGTGAGTGAACGAGAAGCAAATGCAATTGGTCTATCGGAGCCGTCAAGCATTCTATGTGACAGAACGGCGCCAAGTCCTGTCGGGACGCATCTGTCGCAAGCACTAGTGGCTTATTTGGATCGAAGTGCATTAATACCCTTTCACTGAGAATTTCCTTTTTTATCTTGTTGAAACTCTCCTCGCATTTCATGGACCAAGAAATTCTATCCCTTTCTTTAGTAAATTGTTTAAGGGATTTGATATTGAAGCTAAATTTGGTATAAATTTATTGTAATAGTTCGCCATCCCTAGAAAAGTTCTGAGTTCCTTGACGTTTTTAGGGCGTACGGCGTCCAGAACGGCTTTTAATTTATCTCTGTTCTTATGTAAACCATTTTTATCAATCGTGTGTCCCAAATAGTTTATGCTTTTCTTGAAAAAATGACATTTATCCTTATTTACTTTCAAATTATATTCTTGTAACTTTTTTAGGACTTCGCGTAGTCTTGCTAGCAGTTGATCTTCTGAAGATCCTTGAATTATAATATCGTCAAAGAAACATTTTACTCCTACTAATCCTTGCAGCAATCTGTCCATAAATTTTTGCCACACATTCGGTGCTATCTTCACTCCAAACATCAAACGGTTCACTTTGAATGTACCCTTATGCGTACTTATTGTCTGCATCATGGCGCTTTCTTCGTCCATCATCATGTGTAGGTATGCCTGGCTGACGTCCAGTGTACAAAATATCTCACCACCATTCATTTCCACAAGTATGTCTTCAATTATCGGTATTGGATACTGATCGTCTTTGATAACCTTATTTAATGTAATTTTGTAGTCGGTGCATAGGCGTATACTTCCATTTGGTTTGACTATTGGTACCACAGGGGTTCCCCATTCGGAAGTGTCAGTTTTCGTGATAACTCCTTGTTGACATAAGCGGTCTATCTCCGTGTCAACCTTTTCCTTTAGAGCGTACGGTATGCGTCTCGGTTTAATAAAAATGGGTGTTGCTCCTTCTTGTAAAGAAAAATGTACCTTATAGTTAGGTATACATCCAAGTGTTCCATCAAAAACCTTAGAATATTCAGCCAAAAGTAAGTTAAGTTTTGTGTCAATATGAGATTGTAAAATGTTGATATTGGCTAAATTGAAATTTATAAGTCTAATCCATGATCGACCAAATATAGGTTCCACGTCTTGTTTTATAATGTATAATTTTCCGTCAAAGAATTGTTCTTTGTATTTGCATGTTACGTATGCTACTCCGACCGGCTTGATTAATTCTCCTGTATAGGTTTTCATGATCATGTCAGTTTTGAAAATTTTTGTGTCAAGATTCAATGTCTTAAAATCCCTGTATGATATTGATGAGAGAGCAGCTCCTGTGTCCAACTCCATATCAATAATTTTGCCATTAATGTGTATCTTGATCATATATTTATCGTTGCTGATAGATCTTATAACGTTCATATGCCATGGTATATCACCATTGATACTTGACTCCTCACTCATGTCATCAGTATGCACCTCCACGTGCTGGGATTGAAGCAAATGGTTTGCCTTAAATGGTTGTAAGCATACGCGAGCTAAATGGCCTTTTCTTTTGCAGTTATTGCAAGCATTGTTAATATACCTGCAATTATTAGCTCTGTGGTCTTCATTGCCACATCGGAAGCATTTGCCTTTCAAATCTTTTATGGTTATAGTCTTCTTTTTGTACGTGGGTTTCTTATTTATTTGGTGAATTTGTTGAGGTATACGAGAGGCTTGTGAGATGTACGAACTGTCATTCCTTGCCGTTTCTATTGCAGTTGCTGTGCGTATGAGGATTGGTAAATCGGTCATATCGGTGCTCTGTAGAATTTTGGTGCGTGCCTCACTATCTTTGAGGCCTCGCACAAACTGAAGTGTAATAAAGTTATCAGCAATTGAGGCATTGCAGTGTTTGCATTTAAAATCGCAATCTTGTGCTAAACGTTTCAATTGTGCTGTGTATTCAGAGACTGATTCATTCTCCTCTTGAGTCCTTGTTATGAATTTGTGTTGAATGGCCCATATGCTTTGTTTTGGTTCTAAGTCATTATCAAGTATTTTAATAAGATCAGCATAATTGACATCATATGGCTCTTTCGGTGCGCACAGATCGTATGCTATTTGATGTAGTTCTGGTGAAATGGAACTTAAAAGCATGTATATTTTGGTCTGAGTGTCATGGCAATTATTAAGTAGCAGAAACATTTCTAACCTTCTTGTGAAATTTTTAAAACTTTCCTTTTCTTGCAGTGGTAGAAAATGTATTTTCGGTAATAGTGTTTCACCGCTTCGAGCGTGTGAAGATGCAGGTGTTGCGTAATCATACGTAGAATCAGATATAGTACGTAAATCCTGTAACTTTATTTGTAGTTGTAATATTAGTTCTTCCGTAGTATATCTTTCTTCAACTTCAGTTTCCACCTGATCATCATTTTCTATTATTGACTCTATTTCTGTTTGAATAAGGTCAAATTTTTACGAAGAATTGTCAAATTTTCAAGACGTACATTTAATTCCGAGTTTGAAATTTCTTGATCTTTCTGTTGTAAAAATATTTGCAATTTTGTAAGCTGCCCCCTTATGAAGGCTCGCGATCTTCTAAGTTTCTGTAGTTCCATCCTCGTCGCCAATATTGTATATTAATATTTGTAAATAAAATTATACATTTCTTGTGTAATATTTTAATTAGAATGACAAGTCAAAAGTCACAATGTCTAATACTATTTTTCAGTGGCTGTAGTGGCCAGAGACATAACACAGAGTTTTTTTTTTTTTTCTGCAATGACTTGACTAGGGGTATGCAATGTCAATTGAGTATCTATCATTTAACCATGTCTCACCAATCGAGACATTTTCAATCAGCTCGAAACCAGATACATACTGGCTGTGCCTGAAATTTGCCTCAATTACGTAAATCTAAGAAACCTTTATTTACTTACGTAGGTCAATATCACGAGTGATTTTATCTGGATCAATAGGATTAATCTTAAATTGCCTAAATTATTTTATCACCACAAAAATATTGGGTAAGAGCAGGTATAATAAAGTAGTCGATATGAACAATATTCCAAGCATAACCGCAGCGGTTTTAACAGCTCTTATGCCCACCCCCTTACATTCTGAAAGCAATTTAAGTAGAACACGATACCATTGCATATATAAATGTCGACAAGCCTTTTATTTCCGTATGAGAATTTCAAATAATTGCTACTTTGTTGGCAAAAATCTTTTGTGATACTTTTTGCGTGTCCATTAACTCGTTTGTTGCTCTCGCTTTTATTGTAAGAATGTCTTGTGAAATAAATTCAGAGTCGTGCTCGCATTTTTCTGACATGAGAAAAAATATTGTTTTGAAAAATGTAAGGTAAAATTTCGTCGTACGCTCATTCTAAAACGTTAAAATTATGCAGAATACACTTTTCAGTGAGGATTATAAAGTCCTTAAGCTTAATGGAATTATTTTCCTGGCTTTTTATAGCAATAAATTAAAATATTTAATAAATTTTGACAACAATATATCCTCTGCTAAATAAAAATATTTTTTAAGTACACTCACAAAAATCTTTTAAATACTGATGTCAAAAATGTAAATCTTCAAATTTCACTTTAAAATAACAAAAGGCCTTCCAAAGAAAATAACCCAAGTAGAATAATTTCACACTAAGAAATACACAATACCATGTCTACGGTCGCCATTTTAATTTTCAGAACACTTCCATCAAAACGGGAGCCTTATAATCAAAGACAATGAGCAACCCCGGGGCGAAACTCGACAAGTTCAAGCCAAGACGGTCGGAAAGCTGTTGAAGTTTCATCAAAATCAGTTCAGTGAACTGCCTATTACTTTCGGGCTTTCGTTTTGTTCAGTGTAATGCGAGATTGTTACGAGGTTTGTAGATTGTATAACAGATGTAAATCGGATCAATTTTACGCCGATTGTTCGCTTGAACGTTCACGTGTAAGTTTGGGAGGCTTAGTTCGATTTTGAACATATAGGATCAAAGTTATCCAAATCAGTTGTGTAATATGACGAATATTATCAGTCATAAAAGTAGCTACGATAATCGGCTTTTCAGACGCTGTATCAGACTAAATTGTGATTTTTTTAAATTAAAGTAACAAATAAATGGAAATAATTTATTGAATCCATTAAAATGTTCAATATTATTTAGATGCAGTAATTTTTTTGATCTACCACCCGGTTCGTAAAACGGTTTTCATTAGAGAAGAACGGGAAAAAAACTCTAGTATTGCTCTTTTCAAAACCAGTTTACAATGTAGTGATTATTACAAAATTTACAAATGGTTGAAATCAAAGCAGTTCATTATTAATTTGTTGTAAATTGAATTCAAACATACGTACATAGTCCTGTCGTCGTGTGTATTAGGAACTATGAGATACTTTGCGGTGTTACAAACACCCAGACCCGAGACAAATACATATGGGCCTCACAAAAAAATATTTCGGTGTGAGGATGGAACCCGCGGCCTGTCGTTTCGCAACCGGCTATTAACCAACTGCGCCACGACGGCTGTCTGTATCTGTATCAGCCCATATACGTCCCACTGCAGGGCATGGGCCTACTCTACAATCGAGAGTACGATTGAGAGTGGTTGCCATATAGTCCAAGGCTGTCAATTTATAAAAAAATAAACTAGAAGAACCATACCCAGCATAGTAAATATCAAAAGCAGCATTGTAAACGACTCAACTGCAATATATTGATGGAAATAAATATCAAACTCAAACAAAACATGCACATTTCCTATGCAAAAATAATATTATCTAAACAAATGAATGCCACGTAAAGAAACAGATAAAACGAAGTTTAAACGGCACAACAGAATGTTACATTCATGTATGAATATAAATGTGAGCTTAAGAGGAAATAAAATTTGCAATATCGAACGAGGGACTGACGATGAAGCTGAATTTTGATAAGAAAGAAGAGTATAAAACCGCGTAAGTCACTTTGCATTCTTTGTGGGGGTGTGATTTTTGTGAGATGGATCATTTAAGAGATTGACTTGATAATTATTTATTTATTTAAAACCTAAGACTAACAATACATAAATAATAGACGAAAAAAATGTACAAAAGGCGGTCTTATCGCTCGAGGCGATCTCTTACAGACAACCAACCATGGGATGGATAAGAGGGGACAGTTTTGGGGTACCATGAGGTGTACGAAAAGTTAAATGGACATATATCTATAAGTATATATACTTGATGAATATATAAATAAATATATTGTTATATGTGAACTCCGTGGATGTTACCTCGTTGGCACCCTCTCAAGAGAAGACGAAACATATGTGACAGTAGTTTGAATGTTTTTGGATTATTATTGATCGTGACTTTGTGCAAAGCGGACACTTAATTCTATTAAATAATGTAAAACCACTTCTGGTAGTTTATATCAGAAGTGGGATTGTTCACTACGTCCACTTTGAAATTTTTTAAAAGTCAGTTGGTTTATTTTGTTCGAGTGTCCGTGAAACACAAGGTTGCGATTGATAATCTCTGGTAAGGTTGTTTTGTATAGCTGTAGTAGAAAATAGGCCGATCCCGATCTCGTGACTGGTGTTATTCTACAACCCGCCGCTCGCGCGGCGAACGCTTTGTGAGCCATCGTTCGCGCAGTTCAAGTAGAGGGTATACTCCTCCGGTAAGAAAACGAGACTTTACTTGTAGTCGCAGCCGTAGCCGAAGTCGCAATGAACGTGGTGGTGAACGACACACGCGCCGTGATCATAATAGCAGTCACAGGAGCAGTCACGATTATAGCCGGAGTTGTGACTACGGGCGCAGTCGTGGCCGCAACCATTATCGCCGTGATATTAATCGGCAAAACAACAATCGTCAGTTTAGCGGTCATGAAATTTGGCACATTATTATGTTGCGTCTTCAGGATTTAGAGTTGCAAGTGTATGTTCCGCATTTATCAGGCCAATTAGCCTCTGCTGAGCTACACAACCCGATCGGAACAGAATAGATTGTTGAAGCGATTCAATCACAGATTGGTGAGTACACATAGCTATTATGTGTCTAATTTTAACCCTAGCATACATGACGTGGATTCCTGGTTCGAGGAAGTTAATCGGGCCAAGGTTGCAAATCGGTGGGAGGAACGGGAGTACCTTGCTCGTGTCGGTAAGTGTTTGAAAGGTGACACAAGGTCATGGTTGGATGAGTGGGCTACCAACGAGCGTTCATGGACCAACTTTAAAGAGTACGTAAAAATGCCATTTGGGTTAGCAAACGCGCCGATTGTATACCAGCGCATTATTAGCAAAACTTTACAGAAATTTATTACTGATGGAAAAGTTCTGGTATACATCGACGATTGTTTGAGAAGAAGACAAGATCTTCTTCCGTTGAAGAGAGGCTGCAAATTTTGCGGTGAGTACTACAAGCATTAACGGAAGCTGGACTCTCGTTTAATCTGAACAAATGTTTCTTTTTGTGCACAGAATTAGAATACCTGGGGCAGGTGATATCTAACGGGGAAGTGCGACCCGCTACTGGTAAGGTTCAGGCTCTTTCAGATTCCACTGCATCACAGAATGTTGAAACAGGTTAGTCAGTTTCTTGGGTTGACGGGGTATTTTTGAAAATACATCCCAGAGTATTCCACCAGAACTGCTTGCATTGCGCGCCTGACTTGTAAGGACGTGCAGTTTCACTGGACTGCGGAACATGAAACTGTACGTCAAGAAATTATTAAAATTTTAACTTGTGCACCCGTACTTGCGATATTTGATCCAAGTTTACCTACGGAAGTTCATACGGATGTAAGTATTCTTGGGTATGGTGCGGTTCTACAACAGGTTCATAGGGATGGTACTTGGCGTGTTGTGGCGTATTATAGTCAGGTCACAAAAGGTGCTGAACCGAAATACTATTCCTATGAACTCGAAACCCTTGCGGTAGTAAATGCATTAAAGCATTTCAGGCACTGGTATTCTTATTGGTATTCAGTTTCAGGTGGTAATGGATTGTAATGCCTTAAAGTCCACCCAAAATAAGAAAGACTTGTTACCGCGTGTGGCGAGATGGTGGATTTATCTACAAGATTTTAATTTCACCATTCTTTACCGAAAGGGCACCATTATGCCGCACGTGGACTATTTAAGTAGAAACCCATGTAATGTTAACAATGTCGAACGCCCACGTAATTGGGCTTAAATTGCTCAAGCAGGTGATGAGGAGACTCAAACTATGATTCGATTGCTTGAACAAGGTCAATTGGATGTGTCAAGGTATGAAGTACACAATGACATATTATATTACCGATATATGCCGACGGGTGAAGACCCGAGGCTACTTTGCTTTAAACCTAAAGGTAACCGTTTGAGCCTCTTCCGCATCTTTCATGATGAGCATGGCCATGTAGGCGCAGATAAGGTAGTGGGTTTAATTTTAAGACATTTTTGGTTTTCTAGTCTTAGAAAGTTTGTTACTAAATATACTTCTCATTGTTTAACATGTGTCCCCCACGAGCGTGTACCGCGAGCACCTTTACAGCCAATTACATCCTGGGAAAAATCCGAAGTTCCCTTTGAAACCTTACATGTTGATGTTCTCGGGCCTCTCCCTATGTCCAAGGGTTATAAGTTTGTCATGCTTGTGGTAGATGCATTCACAAAATATTGTCTCTTGACACCTATATGTTGACAAGATTTAGATGAACTGAAACGCGTATTTAAAATCGTGTTATTGTTGTTTGCTACTCCTAAGTTAGTTGTATCAGATAGGGGACGCATGTTTGAGGCGACGGGCTTCACTTCATGGATTAAGATCCTTGGTGTACAACTTCACTTCATAACTTCTGAAATGCATCATGCAAACGGACAGGTTGAACGTTACATCCGTACGGTCTTGAAAATGCTTCGTATTGCAGTCAATCATCGAAAAGCTGAGTGGGCTGAAGAATTATGGCATTTACAGCTCACTCTTAACCTAACAAAGCAGAAAACTACGCAGACTTCTACTTTCTTCTTACGGAAAGCGCAACGCCTGCAAGCCGAACGTTGGTGCGAGATGTGGCATTGAATTTAACCAAAGACAACCGGGAAGCAAAACGGGAAATGCTCAGACAAAGGACGGCCGAACGGTTGAAAAACAATCAGACTCCTCATGACATAATGGTCAATGAGCGCCGGAAGCCTCCTCGTGAATTCCAGAAGGGTGACCTGGTGTTTGTTGTCACGTTTGCTCAATCTCAGGGTAAATTGGATTCTGGCATGCAGGGGCCCTATAGGGTAGTGAAAACCCTCTCTAATCACTGATACGAGTTAAAGTTACTTGCTGGATCATATGGAAAGTCTACTTATGCGGCTGCTCAGTATATGAATCCGTGGAAAGGTGAATGGACCCCTGAGACGTGTGCAATATTCTTTGAAGGTGTGTGTTCACTCTTTAAGTACCTGTCTTAGATTGAAGCTGGTACCTTGGTTTGTTCCTTTTGAAAGCTTTTCGCGAAGAGTCATCGAGGGAGTACAGTGTCCTTTTCCCTCGGTGTGAAAGCTTTCCGTGTTCGGAGAGTCGTCGAGGGAGTACAGCCTCCTTTTCCCTCGGCGTGAAAGCTTTCCGTGTTCGGAGAGTCATCGAGGGAGTACAGCCTCCTTTTCCCTCGGTGTGAAAGCTTTCCGTGTTCGGAGAGTCATCGAGGGAGTACAGCCTCCTTTTCCCTCGGTGTGAAAGCTTTCCGTGTTCGGAGAGTCATCGAGGGAGTACAGCCTCCTTTTCCCTCGGTGTGAAAGCTTTCCGTGTTCGGAGAGTCGCTAGGGGATTAAATGCACCCTGGCCCCTAGTGTAGATTTAAGTATTCCTCGGTAGGGGCCCATACCGAGGACCTGTGTATTGTGCATATGTTTAGACTTTTATATGTTGAATGTTTTAGCTTGTATAAACTTATTTGACTTTGACTATCTGACTGATTTGACTTTTATGACAATCTCTAACAAATTTACTTTGTTACATGTAGCAATGGAGCTCTGAAGTAATTTGGACTTTGGTTTCAGAGACTAATCATGGTGGGGATGATGAGTGTTTGAATCTAAATAAATAGATTCCAATGGGGCTGGCCCATCCTCAACGTATGACTGAACAACTAGGCCTTTGCCACGCCTGGTTTCAACGTCTTTGCAAGAAAAGGAACTTGCTGATGGCATTGGATCATTACTTCGGTTGATTTCTACATCCTTGGTCGACGACGACTAAGCCTGTCGAGACGCCAGGGTGTCAGGAGAGGCCGTGTTATATGTGAACTCCGTGGATGTTACCTCGTTGGCACCCTCTCAAGAGAAGACGAAACATATGTGACAGTAGTTTGAATGTTTTTGGATTATTATTGATCGTGACTTTGTGCAAAGCGGACACTTAATTCTATTAAATAATGTAAAACCACTTCTGGTAGTTTATAATATATACATAGTATACACAATTATTATCATTATAATTATAAAGTCCTACCGTTATCTTAATTCTTTGGACTTTGAAGGCCCAGGACGGGATATACTATGGGTGACTGTGTAAAGACAATTTATTGTTCTGCGGATTTCTGAGTCTTTGGGTTTTTTCAGCTGAACACAATAAAAATATATTAACGTTAATCAAATTTATTTCCGCGGAATCATATAGAAGTTTATACGAACAAGGAAGGGGAGTAACTGACTGACCGCAATTATCGCCCAATACACTATGTGTAACGTTGGTGTGATATTGCACCATGCTATGTTCGTTCTAGTATCGACGAAAACCAACTAGGTCGAATACTATGATATTCGACATAGTTGCTTTAAAATCTTTTAACAGCATAACCATTTTCTGATTTTGACTATTACATAAATAACTTTGATGGCACGTTACATCGATGAGACAATAACAATTCGTGCGGTGAGATTAATGGAAACGGAATAATCCTTTTTTAACGTTACCCGAATTCATTAATTCCGCGATATTAACAACACTCCTACAAAACCTTAATTTATGAGTTGTTGATAAGAACAACAAAGTTAAAAAAAAAGCCAAGTAAATCCAAATAGCAAGTCATAACAAGAGCAATGAAATTTTTTTTAAGATCCGTGCTTAAGAATTTCATTCGTATATAAATTCGCGTCTTTTCCCCAGAAGGGTAGGCAGAGGTGCTACCGTCCTGGTAGCACCTACGTTTGGTCTTGTATATTGCGGCGAGCCTATGACATATCTGGCACAAATTTCTGACTCTGGGCTGATAGTTATTAATGGAAAATCCAATTTAACTTTACCCGACCCAGTATTCGATGCCGAGACTTTAGCTTTGTAATCGTACCATGGTACAACTACGCCACCGGGTTTGGCAATTAAACTTAAGAATTTCAAGATTCTGTCATCTAATGTTTGACTTACGCTTAGTACTAAATATAATACCACGCTTCTCGGAATAATAACGGAGATTTTAAATGCTCCACTCAAATTATAAAGTTCAAATACTGCGAAACTAATTTGTTCTCATGAAAATTGTAATAAATAAACAATAATAACTTTTATTTCCGCTATAAATTTTTAAATTTCGACTTGTTTTCTCTTCCACCACGCTCTGTTTTACTCCGATATAAACGATCAAAGGATTTTAAAATATCTGCAAATATTACTGGTTATTTTTCATTATATTATAGGTTATCGCGTTTTATTTCCTTACGTAATCATCATCATAAACCATAGGAAATTGATTGCTGAAAATATTACTCAACTATGGTGGTTTAGGGTCATTGATATGTATTTTTCATTTATTTTATTGCAATGAATGGCGAGACGGGCATGCAATTTTTCTGATGGTAAGCGATACGAATACTTATGAATAATATCGAAACCAAACGATACCTCAAATTAAAAAGCAATGCTTGGCATTCCACTGCGCTTGCCACCCTGAGAAATAAAATGTTAAGTTTCAATAAGTCTAGTGGTTACTCTGGCTACAATGTTCTTCAGAACGAAACACAGCCGTGCATTTACACTGCTTTTTGGTGGGAGAAATAGACGTCGCGATAGTACTTAACCAGGTGGCCTCTCACATATGTGAGACCTTACCACAATAATGAATTGAAGATAATCAATATTATCATCATTATACATTCCTTCAACAGCAAGGCGACTTTTGAACATAAGGCTTCCTTTGGTATTTTAAAATGTTTAAAAAGCAATAATAACATTATTGGTAAATTACCTTTTAGACGTTCCACTCTTCAGTCTTTAATAAGAATAGCAACTCAATTTATAAATGAATATTCCACGAAACTTGTCTGTAGATACCGATCGCACTCGTTTGAATGTAGGTCGTTGTATAATTATGGCTGATAGTGGACCGTTACCACCTGTCGCCGTTGGGAAGGAATTAGATCATAGTGAAATGATTGATCAACCATCAGCGGTTATGGGGGCATATTTTGATCTTTAACTTCGCACCTTTAGAATTAAAGTTACTTAACTCAAAAAAAAAAAACAGATTTTGGCTTCTAATCATATATCGACTCAAAATGACTATAATCCATCGACCTTCAAAGAAGGACCTTTTGATGCGTGATAGACAGAAAGATGTATACTTCGCTCTTATCGATGTATCTTCAATAAGTACAACATTTCTTATGTTACAAGTCTTTAATGAACGTTTCCCAAAAAATAAGATTTTTAGTTAGGTCTCTAATTCTAAAGGTGCGACTTGGTAGATGTGCTTTGTTATAGGATTTATAGTACAAAATATAGTAAATAAGAAAATTTAACTGTCTTTAGATGTAAACACATACTTCGCCCATAAGTGCGTATAAGTCGTAGATGAACACGAGATCTTCTATAATCGAAAGAACGATAGAAAGAACACATAATTCTTACATTACGTCGATTATTACACTTTTTTAACTGCCTTTTTATATTTGTGTGGTGTACTGTACTGTATCAGCCCATATACGTTCCACTGCAGGACCCAGGCCTCCTCTACAATCGAAAATTCGATTGGGAGTTAGGTCATATAGTTTAAAGATCTATATATACTCATATAGAGAGTGGAACCCGAATTCTACGCTCTAAAATTTTAGATCATTAAGGTCGACCACTATCACGTCTATACAACACCCACGCCCTCCAGTTTTATATCCGCTAACATTGCACTACACTTGTCGTCAACCGTTTAATTATTGAGGAAATAAATAATTCAAAAATTACACAAATAAAAAAAGTCGGATTTATCAACAACCAAGAACAATTTTTTTTTTTAATTGCTTGTATAGGTAGATAAACAACTGTGGTGTACAATGGCGTATAAATAAATAAAATACGTATAATATTTATTTTCATCAATATAAAATATCGTGTTTCTCATCGTCAAGTACAATAGCTACTATACAAACGGATACTAACACTCAACCAATAGCAGAAAAATGTTAACTGAAGTTAGCAGTCGATCCACATATTGGATTCATCACTCATGCACCACTTGCGCAGTCATAGCGCAAGAACTTTTTCCACAAACTGATTTACAAGCCTCTTATTCACAGAACTTATAATGAGATTTCTTGAAATACCTAATATATAATAATAACGTTCTATTTCAAAAATAGGTGCTTAAAACTTCGCCGACGTCTATAATCCAATTGCTGCCAATATTACTAGAGAAAGAATCACTTTTCGGCAGTGGCGTAACAATAGGGTGGCAGAGTGCGCAAAATGCCACGGGCCCCCGGCCTAAGGGGGCCCCGCCCGGCCCGGCAGGGGCTTGGTCCGACAGAGTCTCAGGCCCGACAGGGCCCTGGCTCGATAGGGCATCGGGTTAAAGTCTGACAGGGTAAAAACAGAGAAGAATGTAACATTAATAACGAAATTAATAATAATAAACAACTGACTACATTTTAAACATGACTAACATTTCATCGTGTATTTGATTTAAATGTTTTGTTTTCCTTTCATTATACGAGTAGAATAAACCTAATTAGAAACCAATAAAATATAATTTAATGAATATTAAGTTAATATTTTCCAAATAAATTTAAACATGTCTTGTTCAAGCAATTATTTAAGAGGTAGTGAAAAACGAAAGAGTAAGAGGGAGTCTGAAGCGATAAATAATAAGTAAGTACTTTCGGAACGAGCAATTAATTGATGAGTCCAAACTAAAAATTCCATAAAAGCAAATCCCGACGATAGAGAATATTCCGACCTAAAACAAACAACATGTACGAACATGAAATTGAACCATATTTATGGGTAGAAAATATTAAAACTCCATATATTACAGATAAGTGTTATAAAAAAAATGAAGTAAAACTATTGTGATTGAGAAAGGTACACTGTAAACCCAATAGTCCCTTCTTAAGAGACAGTAGAGTAGACAATAAATAATAAAATAAATAAATGAAATAATAAACAAACGCCCCTACTACGTTTCGCTGACGATATCGTCTTCGAGCTGCAACAGATGCTGGACGGTCTGGATTCAGCCTCATAGCGAATAGGTCTTAAAATTAACTTCGACAAAACCAAAGTAATGATCCACTACCACCTTGATCCAAGACCTGTCGCTGTATGTGGCCACCAACTCGAAGCTGCTTTGGAATAATAGGGGCAGACCCTGAGAAACAACTTTGAGAAAGAGGCTACGAGTCTTATTTTATTTATTTAAATGCTTTATATACAAAGTATAAAGGCGGACTTAATGCCTGAGGCATTCTCTCCCAGTCAACCTTTGGGTGGTGCAGAGAAATCAAAGTAGGCGCATCACTAAATGATAATAAAATAAAAGTTCACGTGTAAACTAATAAATATCAAAAGAATATATTATATATACATAAATATATATAATTATAGGCTATATATTATAAAGATAAATATAAATACATATATAAATATACAAAACTACATATATTTTATACTTGTCTTCTTGTCACCTTTGCCAAAAAGCTTGAAAACGATAGTTTACAGCCAATGCAACATACGATGTTGAGACTGGTCCACTAACTTATGGTTGCCCAGCGAGCTATGGAGCGTGCTATGCTCGGTGTCTCTTTGGAAGATAACAATGAGCTTATCGAACAGAGAACCAAACTTATAGACATAGCACACAGGCTTAGCAAGCTGAAGTGGCATAACGCTGGCCACATCTATCGAAGAACCGATAGCTATTGGAGTAAACGTGTTCTTGAGTGTAGACAGCGTCTCGGCTAAGTTACTTGTAGGACGCCCCCCAGCTAGGTGGAGTGACGATTTCCAAAATTTCGCTACCACATGCTGGATGCGACAAGCTGACGACAGGGTGAAATGGCTCAATTTGGAGGAGGCCTACGTCCAGCAGTGGACAATAAAAGGCTGATGATAAATAAACAAAACGTTTGAGTTGAGGGAAACAAATTGTAAATGCGATAGAGAGACACGAAAGATCGAAAATTCGTGTCTTTTGTATGAACAATGGTGGTTATATTGGACATTAGATGAGGAGCAACAATCCATATAAAAATTAAACATCTTTCTGACGCCAAGAACTTACTATATACACCACGAAGTTACTAAGTTAGGTTTTCGTGGCCCTAGAGTAAGCGCTGACAATCGTAATAAAAAAGTTACTGGTAAAATGTGATCCTGATTCAGAGGAATGGTTAAATAAGTCTAAGAGCCAGATAAATCTTATACCAGATATTCTTAAATACTTAATACGAAAGTGCAAAATGATCTAATTGCTGCTTTGGGCTTAAAACTCCATTATATTTAATACAACTCAAGATTTATCTCAAACGGACCAAATATGTGAAGTTTATCAGTACTGTATGATATAAAGAAATGAAAATAGAATTCCAAAAGCATTCGTTATTAGTTATTACAGAACCTTTTTTAGATTTCATGAAACGATTTATGTTCAAAATCCGATGAGAAATATGAAGCCATGTCATTAAAAGCTTTTGTACAGTACTGCATCAGCCCATATACGTCCCACTACGCGCCTCATCTACGGGTACAATCGAAAGTACGATTGAGAGTGGTTAGGCCACCACGCTGACCTAGTGCGGGTTGGCGGACTTTACATACAATAGAAATTCCTGCAAATCGCTATGGTATGCAAGTTTCCTCACGATGTTTTCCTTCACCAACATAGTGCTCGGCGATTGACTATCAATATACACATGACTCCGAAAAGTCAGAGGTGTGCCCTGGGATTCAAATCCGTGACCACCATGAATATGTTGGCGGCCGCGTCTGGTCCGTTTCCCAACAGGCCAAAACGCACCTTAAAAAATATTCTTAAAAATGAAACTACAATGTTATTTTTTTACATTTACGAAGGGCCCCATTTGATGATTTTGCCACGGGCCCCCGATGGGGTAGTTACGCCACTGCTTTTCGGTATCTAACAGTTCTAGTTATTGGAAAACTTTGGACAATATATTATACCTATCTTTTTAGTTGAGAGATGTTAAAATGCTGCTTCATTTTGCAAGTGAGAATATATTTTTTAAAATTAACATGCGACCCAACTGTTCGAAAGCGATAGTTCAAACATCGATAATAATTGGTTTATCGTAAGTGAATTGCTGGGCTTTTAGTCGAAGTGATTTTGTAATGATGTCCATAAAATTTTGGAGATAATTTAGTAAACTCGGTTGAGTAGATAAACGATTTTTTTTTGCGATGGTATCTTTAAAAATAAAAGCATCATTTTATTACTACCATAGAAGATAAACAATAATGATTTTGAACCAAACGTGTTTAATAGGAACAGAAATGTCATTTAAATAATAAAAACGGTCAACAACTTTTATGTTAATGTAATAGTAATCTAAGTAATTGCTTTGAATATAATATTCTCAAGTAATATTACAATAATAAATTACCTTGTTTTATCAGCCTTGTGTAGTGTGTTAGAAACGATGAAATCTTTATGCTAGATTATTCAACACAAACATTCGGTAAGAAAGTGAGTTGCTAGCTCGTACTATATTATAATTGCGTGGTGGCCTGTTGGTAAACGGACCAGACGCGGCTGCCAACATGTTCACGGTGTTCGGAGATTCAAATCTCAGGGCACACCTCTGACTTTTCGGAGTCATGTGTGTATTGATAGCCACCACACACTTTAACGGTGAAGGAACATGTCGTGAGGAAACCTGCATGCCATTATAAGCATTTCTATGGTATATAAAGTCCCTCTACCCGCAATAAGCAAGCATGTATACTAAATGACCTCACTACTCTCTATCGTACTCTCGATTGTAGAACATTTTTTAAAATACGAAATGAAGTATTTTTTGTAAACAATATTTATTTCAAATATACATCGTGGCTATTCTAACACTTATAAAAGCAAAATTAGAATTCATATCTCACCAAAAAATTCAAATGATCTATTGCGAAAATGTAGGATACAATACATTACCAAATATAGTGGAATATTAGAACGTTAACTTTAGTGAATTTGCCGCTAGAATGCTTTTATATAGGCTGTTACATACACTCGGCTTGCGGACTTAGGGCTTTTATGGGGAGCTCATAAAAATGATAGATCACTGCGCTGTATACTCTTAACCGAGGTTTCGAGATTTTTTTCCTGCTGCAAAATCCACTGGTATTTTAAATGGTTCGATGCACGGTGGATCATTTACGGTTGTAGGAATTGCAGTATTGGATTGCTTTTTAATATACTTCTTGAACATTAATATATTTTTTAAATATTTTACTGAGGAAATGTATGTATTTTGTGTTCTAGTTTACATTACAGAGCAATATGCTGAGTATATACCTGTGGCAGCCACGAAGTCCTAACTTTCTCATTAATTATATCAACTATTGTGTAAGTGGATGTTGTTGCTAATGGATTTGTTTGCTGCAATTATTACATTGGTGGATATTATATAACTCCAACTTGTAATTGTAGTAGCCAAACTAAGAGCAAACCTTAATTGCCGTCAATTAGTTTACTTAATACAGTCTAGTATTAAGGGATAAGCGGGATTCTACGATAAAATAATACATGTTATTGTAACTCAAGCAATGTATCATACTAATGCTGTAACATATCCTACTCAAAAATATACATTTTTTTTATTGCAATGAATAGCGAGACGAGCATGCCGTTCGCCTGATGGTAAACGATATGACCGCACATAAACAGTAGCAAAACCAAACAACACCTTGAATTACAAAGCAATGCTTTGCATTCCACTGCGCTCGTCATCCTGAGACATAAGATGTTAAGTCTCAATATGTCGAATAGTTACTCTGGCTACAATGCCCTTCAATCCGAAACACAACAGTGCATTTACACTGCTGTTCGATGGGAGAAATAGACACTGCGGTGGTGCCCACCCAGATGGCCTCTCACATATGAGAGACCTACCACCAGTGAATTAATTTGCACCATACATTTGAATAAAATCACAAATATTGGAACGACACGAACGAAAAAGAACTAATGAAAAAATATGTACACAAACCAGTTAGCCATCAAAACGTATGTATGGAAAAAAATAACCTAACCAACATGCGAGAGCCCAATCAATCAAAAGCAAAAGAACTCCAAACGTCAAACGAAGAAATCAAATTTCCGCCACGTCGACACTACAGCGCGCTCCTAACAGTTATTATTGGTCAAACGAATATACATATCGATTTTGTAGTGTCGTGATACTAAGATATCGATTTATCGATATATAGATAGACTTATAAGTGACAGAAATGATCGATGATTGATACCAGTTAGATATTTGATTGTTTTGGGTGAAATTAACAGCTTATGTTCAGTTTTGGATTTACAAAGCCTATGATGGTTATGATTCTACTTGATATTTTTAATTTTGATAGGTGTCATAACAAATGTAGCTTAACGTGATCTCAAGCCAAGTAAGGACTGAGATTAAAACCACTTGATTGCTTTCAAAGCTAGCCACTTAGATGCCACAAAAACTCAATGCAACTTGCGTAATAATAAAATAATATTTTTTTTTATTTCAATGAAATTGGCACTCCACTGCGCTCACCATCCTGAGACATAAGATGTAAAGTCTCAATATGTCCAGTAGTTACTCTGGCTACAATGTCCTTCAATCCGAAACATTTAAACTGCTGTTTGGCGGGAGCAATAGACCGACGGTGGTATCCACTCAAGTGGCCTCTCACTTATCTGAGACCTATCACCAGTAAACTAACACTATTCACTAATTTAATTTATGTTGAAAAGGAGATTCAGCATAATATTATAATCACTTAATTTTCACATAGTATTTCAAAAATCCTCAACTTAAATTTTTTGCTTGAAAAAATGATATATTATAATTACACTGTCTGCCGAATATTACACTGTATGAGGAACAAAAAATAAAAAAAAAAATGTTAGGTTTTAAATATCATCGCGATTGTAGTAGCCATCACTATGACCTGACTTCGTCCTTTGGAGCGATCCCTGTACTAACTATATATTGTAAGCACAACACTATTCATTGAAGCTATTTATCTGTGTTCTCCACTCCATACGGTAGCACTCCCGCCATTATATAAGCTTCTTGTTTCTATCCTAACGGCCTCCGTAGAGCATTTGATTAGATCCCAGCTGTGAAATGTAAGGCCGCAGGTTTGATTCCCGCACGAAACCAAATATATGTGTGATCCATAGGTATTTTTTTCGAGTCTGGGTGTTTGTGAGACCGAAAAGTG
This sequence comes from Hyles lineata, assembly GCA_030180105.1. Classification (NCBI taxonomy): domain Eukaryota; kingdom Metazoa; phylum Arthropoda; class Insecta; order Lepidoptera; family Sphingidae; genus Hyles; species Hyles lineata. Next base: position 14,349,919 of record JARJEE010000008.1, on the reverse strand, counting down.
TCTCGTAGTTTCTGATACCCACAACACGAGACTTGATCTTAGTGTGGGGTCAGCACTATGTATGTGACTGTTGGATGAATTTGTTATTTATTTATCTCACACTATAACTATTATACTAGCATATATTGTTACACAAACTACAGTATTTATCGAAACCATTCAAAATTTGCCTTCTAGCGCAAACACAACCCGATCTCAAATTCTAGCCAAAATGGAATAGTCACCGCCAAATATTTTAAAACTGCGAGATTGTATGACGTTCAGTTATTTTATTGCACCTGAAATACGGGCATCGCGATATTACTGGCTGTAAAAAGTGGCGTGACCCTTTTATTTATGGCGCTCCAAAATATTTGTAGTGTATTCCGATACGGTACTCCAATCCTTTCTTGAATGGTTTGTATCTTGGACTTTCATAAAGGGATTTATTTGTATTTATATGCATGGGTGATATACAATATAGGTCCTATCGTTTTGCAAGGACCTTCATTTACCCAAGACAGGGGCGGGAGAGGATGGTTTTAACTTTTGATCAGATTTACCGGTTCAATCTGTGTTGATAACATATTAATTTAATAAATATAGTGCCCAATTATATATAATAATATAAATAATAGTTAATATAATAATAGTTTAATTTGTTCATTTTTGTGTTGTTTAAATGTTTATTTATTATTTGTTTCCTTTATACTGTTTGCACTGGCCGAAGTAAATCTAGGATGGGTGCCCAAGATACGAGCTTATCTACTTTGGACCCACATTTTGCATTCATATGTAATTATATAAAATTTGTACCTTATATTTTCTTGGAGGCTTCCGTAATTTGAATAACGATAAGTAAAACTTGTTGGATAGCAGGTTTGGTCGCATTCCCATGTGTCATAAAATTAAGTAGAGGAAATTCCTAATAGGATTTTGGTGAGGATTACGATCAAGGCAGGATTTCCGAAAAGTTATCAGTTTATATGAAAATTGAAAATTTGTATGGAAGCTAGCCATTTCGGAAGTTCATTAAACTTCAATTATTTCCTTGGCAACCATAAATGAATATAGATTCGAACATCTCTCGAGCTTAATGAACCCGCACTTTGTAGTTGAAATGTTTAAAACTTAAAACTTCAAAAGCTGCTAGAAATTGGATATACTGGATTTAAATATTCTGAGTATTTAATTCCGTCTTTTGTCGAGTATGACGTATTTAACATTCCCCTCGCTTTAGTGAAACCGCTTTACCTTTAAGTACCATAAGGTAGAATAAGGGTTTTTTGTCAAAGGCAAGTTGTAATAACTTTTGAATATACAGTATGATATTGAACATACAGCAAATTTTGACATAATTAAATAGCTGCCACTAGTTGTTATTAACAATTATGAATAAGATGCGTCGTAAAAATAACACCTAATAACAGCTAATTTACGATTAATTTGTTTCTGAAGGTAAAAACAGAATACTGTAATAACCACGCTATATCTCATCAAACGCTACGAATTAATTCCAGCACCTAATAATTAAATATCGTCATATAATTTAAATCACCCCAGGTAGCATTCTACCAAAGTGAAAATAAAACTGCCTAGTAGTTTTATTAAAAATCGCGATTATATTTTTCAAGGCTTTTGAGCAACAACTATAGGTACGAATCTTTTTACGGTTCAGATAAGGTTTCCAAACCGAACTGAAATTCAACTTAAAATATTCGTATTTACGCGGTGTAGCCAGAAATCTTTGTGAAACAAATCACTATCTTTGATAAAAAATCACGTCGATTGTTTTCAAATCTTGAGGAATATTAACTGGTATGATGAGAACCATGTGGGATGAATTAAATACCAAGTGTAACTATCACTCTGTATATGGGAAAAAAATCTTTTAATTTTAAATCGTCTCGCAGCTTGTAAAGAAGCATGTAATTAGGCTGCCTAACTGTTATCTAAGAGAGATTTTTTTTTTGTTGTCAATTGATACTCTGTTTAGCCGGTATTACATTTAGACAATAGGTTTAGTCACTTTATCGAGATAGGATAGAAAGATCTCTACGTTGTTTAGGCTATCAAACAAGTCGATCACAATTTTTGTGATAATATATAATATGAATGTTAGTACCGGCCTATATCCTTAAGTTGAGATAGACTGAATATATAGTAGCTGGTTTTATTAAGGACACATTTATACAATATTATTTTGTTTTATAACAATTTTGTACTGATGTATAATTATAGCCATTTTTATTTTGATTATGTATTATTATGAGTGATTGCCTGATGATTATGAGTGATTGAATTTTATTATACGCGTTTTACAGTGTTTATTAGTAACTAGATTTATCCTGTCCAAAAACCCGACTCGTAACAATAATATTCCTTAACTTTCCTAGAATTATTGCTGAGATTCGAACCCTTTCACAACGCTTTTACGCTGCCTTCTTCTTCCCTGCACGCAGTCAAATTAACGTCTTACAACATTCTATATCTTATTTATGCAAGGGCAAACAAAAACAACGCGAAAAACCGTAAAATGTATATGAAGACGCTTCAAAACAAACTTAAGACGGCGCATAACGTTCGGGATGAAGACATCTCGGCATTTTACGTGGGTAACACGACATCGCGGGTAATGTACCGGATAATCGGGATAAACAAGGAGATCGTGACGGTGACATGTCGGACACGTGTCGGGGACGTGTCGTGTGCGTCTCGGATCGAAACTGTTAGTGCAACTTATATTCATGTATGTCTTATTGAATGTTTATATTTTTTACCGCGCAATGTGGTTCTCAGTTCAACTGTTTAATTTTTCCGCGGCATAGGCGGTTAGACGCCGCCTGTGAAACGAGAGGCCGCGGGTTCGATCCCTGCACCAAGATAAATGTTTATACGGTACACCAATATTTCTTTCGGGTCTGGGTGTTTGTGAGACCGAAAAGTCTCTCGTAGTTCCTGATACCCGCGACACAAGACTCGATCTTAGTGTGGGCCTATGCATGTGACTGTTGGGTGTTACTTATTATTTTATTCATTTCATTTTTGTTACAGAAAACATATCGACACTCGTCACGAATACTTTGTGGGTGAGTTTTGCAATCAATAAAAATATATTAGATAGCACGAACAACATATCAAACAGCATAGAACGATAGTAATTGGACGTTATTCGGACTTAAAAAAACGCGTTTTAAAAACTACATATAAAAAAATAAATAATTATTGTTCTGATTTTGGATTCGTCTCAAATTAATCATCACTGCATGAATCAATAATAAAAAAGAAGGCAGACATTTGATAGCATTGGGATATAACGTATATGGCCGTATATGGCCACTAGCACGTAACTGCCTGCTATGTAACAATATATGTATACCACTCCTTTATCACGGCCTGTGAAATTACCCTGACCATTGGAGCTGTCGTGGTTTCATACGTGATAACTTGCAGTGGAAACAGAACACGTCATATCTCTTGCAATAAAGCTGTACTGTTACAAAGACAATTCCACACGCCATAAGAATCATGTTAGCGTGAGGTGTAAAGTTATCAAAGAGGCTGCATTGTACGTGATGGTTGCGGTTGCCATGGCAACCGGTCATACACCCTTTGCATTCGGCTCACGTGTGCACTTTCCGAATATCCGTGCGATATTTAAATTCTCTTTCGGTTGCGACATTGTTTAGGGTTTGTCGAGTAGTGTATTAACCCTTAATTTGGCAAGATATATTTTTCTTGAAATTACATGTTTTTCTTAAATAATCGTTATATTATATTCCATTAGAGACTGAAAAACATAAGATAAAAAATATTCAACCGTTACTTTTTTTTATACCCATAGTATAATATACTATACATAATGTTGTGCTTAGAGATGTACATACCGGATTGTTTGTATATTATACTATACATTAACAACTTAAAACCGTATTGTAGGAAATATTAAGAGAGCAAAAGATTCATTATTAATTAATGTTATTGTAAAAAATATATCTCCTAATCGGCATACAAAGGCCTAACTAATATTAATTGCAAAATAAGGCAAACGCTCTGATTTTCAAACAGGGATTATGTGTCTACGAATACGATTATGTGTCTACGAATTATCTATGTACATGCAAAATGTAGAAATCTACATACTTGTTGGTATCTTCTTACAGTCATTATTCCGACAATGAACCCACATCTCGTTGTAAAAGAACATGACGATATCTAAATATGACGGCACGTATTTTTTCGTTATTACATTAATAGAACGATCAGTCTCTAGTCCTGATAAGGATTATGAAAAATGTCATTAATTATATCATCTGAGAAGAAATCAAGAACGTTGTTCAAAGAAGATTTATTTAGATACATTTCTACTTAAACGTTATCTTCGAAAACAATAGCACAGTGAAGGTATCTTATATTTTTCCAAACATATGTGACCTACATAATATGAACAGGATGGACTTTAGTTATGTGGCAAACTTTCGTTTAAATTTTTAGTGGGGTTTTACTTGACTGACTGGATTAATTTACAAATAAGTTAGACGATGTTAAAAAAGATCAGAAGTAAGAGAAAAAATTGGTGGAATAGACGGTATATCTCTTTTCCTGAAAGAACACGAAGGAATGACTGCAATTGGTGAATAGGTCGCCCATTTCGTAGGAGCTGATTCAAAATTTTGTGAAATAATCGGGGGTTAAGTAATTTATTCATTATCAGTATCTGGGGTAATACATTCCTAGGGTATATGCGGTGTAGATATTCTTTCTCTGAATTTGACTCTGGACCGAGATAGGTTTGTTAAGATAGGTGACCTGTTTCCTCGTTTGCCGGGCCAATGCAAAAAAATGTCAATCGAAGGAATATCAGAAGACGCATGCAATATCACGTAATTTCCGAAATATGAGTTTCGTCCCTTTCTTCTCCTGAAAAATCACCACTAACGTCAGATCTACCATCTTCAGGCGGGATCAAAGCAAAGATGCGGAGCTATCTGGTTATGGCTTTCCGCTGTTAAATAAAAAAAATCATAGACATGCAAAAATCTGCAGACTGAGTTATTAAAAATAATGAAAAATAAAAAAAAGGACAAGTATTAGAAGATCATGCTAGATACTCTTAGTTAGAAATGTATAGCCCGCTATACTAATGTTCATAAGCTCACTTTGTCAAATAAAGCGAAATGTATAGCCCGCTATACATAGGCCTTTAGCATCAATTATCACTGAAAATATTGCAAGAAAGTCAGTTATTAGTTAGTAATTCCATTTATCAATAGTTTTGCAACATATGTAAAAGCAAAAACAATATGTTTTTACATAAAAAACAACAAAATATGGTAATTTATCGAGAACAGGCGCTGGGGATTCATTTTCAGAAACTTATAGATGTCAAATGTTTATGTCATTCCAAAATCTAAACTAGAAAAATAGTTTTATTTGATAGATAAAATGTTGCCATAACATATAGTAGAAATAAATTTATTATTTTTTCAAACGGAGTGACTCAGTAATTTTTTAAAGTATACGTATAATATAGTATACGTTATGAAATTAAGGGTTAATGTCGTTTTAGACGGAAAATTATTGTCTTATTAATTTTTATACTGAATTAGTAATAAATTAAGGATTAATATAATTTGTTAATTTGTTAATACATACATAATATAATTATGATGTTTACAAAAAGGTTGTCTGCTTTTAAGCATTACTAAACTGTTTAAATTATTTGTAATACAAGCAACATGTAAATTGAGTCGTTGGAAATAAATTGTTTCCAAAGCTTACGGCAGACATTTTTACTACAGAGTTAGATTCTGGAATAGATTTCGTATGGCTGAGAAGGATACAGTAAAATCAATAATTACACGAAAACTCCTATGTATGGCATTATGGGTTCACCTGTATATATTCGGATACAAATTTCACTGGTGGTCTCTCATATATGAGAGGCCGTCTGGGTACCACCGCAACGTCTCTTTCTCCCGCGAAACAGGAGTGTTAATACACTGTGAAATTGTAGCTAGAGTAACTACTGGACGTATTGAGACTTAAAATCTTATGTCTCAGGAGTGCGAGCGCGGTGGAGTGTCAAGCATTGCTTTGTAATTCAAGGCGTTGTTTGGTTTTGCTTCTGTTCATGAGCGGTCATATCGCCATTAATTGCAAAAAAACACGCTAAAATAATTATATCGACGTAATCCCCTATCTTCAGCCTCATTACAGCCTCTTATACCAAAACAAGTGTAAACAACATTAACAAAATGTGTTAGCGTAAAAGTTTTAATAAAACATAGCATGTATCGGGACCTCCCGCGGGCCACGTGACTTTAAGTTGAAAGCTGTGTAGTGGCTTAGTGGTCGGTAAGTGCGTTCGGCTCGCGAGCCCCAGACGGTCTGGTATAACACTTTCTTTGTGCTAAATACCTGAGTGGATTATGTACTTGAGTGATCGCGAGGTGGGTTTGGTAGGACTCGTACTAGGTTGTGTGGGCTGCACTTATATTTGTGTGGAAAATGCAATAAATAACAATGGCAGTGTAATTTTAACAGTGCAGCGCGGTTAGTTAGAAGCTGCAAATTATATAGTGTAAACCGCTTTCCGTGTGGTAGATCAAAAACGACTGAATCTAAATGATGTTGAACATTTTCATGGATTCAATAAATTATTTTTATTTCATAGATTCCTACACTGAAATACACAAAGAAAGAGAGACAAAGATAATTATGTCTCTCTTTTTCTCTCTGTCTCTTTCTTCAGTCTCAAGAAGTTCACTGCTGAACATAGACCTCCCCCAAGGATCTCCACATCGACCTATTGAAAGCGGCTTGCATCCGACGACTTGTAGGCGGGCGTCTGATGCTACGCTTGCCAATATGTATTGTATGATCTATCAACAAATAAAATATACTCGACAGTCACACACTCAGTCTTGACCCGACCGTATACTGTCAAGTCATGTCAGAGAAATTTTTAACTCAACTCTCTCAGCTTCATGTCACGGCTAACTGACTGTGCCACAGAAACTCTCAATATAAGACAGTCCTTAAATTAAGATACAGAATTAAGAACTAAGTAAGCTATCAATACAGTCCTTTAAGAGTTAAGAAGTAAGTAAAGACATAACCAAAAACAAATTCCTGTCTACACCGCGAAAAGATCGTAAATTACCGTCTTGCTGTTAACCGCAATTTATACCAGAGTACATCGGTACAGCATACCTTACGTGGCGTAATGCGAAAACTTTAGCCATAGAACTGCCATAACGGAGCGACTGTGGCGGCCCATACTATAGGTTATTAACCCCCCAACTTTACTAATTTCGTGTTAAATGTCTGCGTATATTTGTTTTGTAAATATTTCGCCGACTCGTCGCATTGATTAAGTTGGAATTTATTGTTATGGGGGTTGATTTGGTTTGACTTGTAACATGTAGATTAAGTTAGACTAGGTCGTGATAATGTTACAGTGGCATTGTTGAAAACTGTGCAATTATATAGGTAAATGCATAGCACTCTATGTTTTTTTTTTTTTATTGTAATGAATGGCGAGACAAGCATGTCATTCCCCTGATGGTAAGCGATATGACCGCTCATTAACAGTAGCAAAACCAAACAACACCTTGAATTATAAAGCAATGCTTGGTATTCCACTGCAATCGCCATCCTGAGTCATAAGATGTTAAGTATCAATATGTCCAATACTATTTGGCCCTTCAATCCGAAACACAACAGGGCATTTAGACTGCTGTTTGACGGGAGAAATAGACATAATTTTTAAAAAGATCATAATATTTTGTTCCAAAATCTTTGACAATATCGACTTATTATTGATTTATTTTATTCTTTTTTGTACACTAAATAAATCTTAAACTAAACTTATATTTAACATAAGAGTAAAAATAGTGGTCGTATCGCTCGAGGCAATTTCTTACCGATTACCATGGGATGGACATAAAAGAAGGAAAAGAAAGATAGGGCATTCTAATGTGTACTTTTAGCATAAACCTTGAATGATAAAAATAGGATAAAAATGATAAATATACAATGAAAATATTTAGCTTGAGAGATAAAATGTATACCAAATTGAAGAAAAAAAAATAAAAAAACATTATTATTTTCTCTTTGTTTGAAATCTTATTTTTTATTTACATTTACACATATACAGTATAAACAAAATAAAAAGTCATCCAACAATGGTGAGGCTCGAGAGTCGAGACCGAAGCCACCGGTGGTTAGGACCCCAAAGTGAGGAACCGCTTCACAATACGTGTCGTGTCAAGCAATACTACTATTTATATCTGACTCCTGACCCACGACCAATTGAGAGCCTCTGTAGATGTTGGTCGAGGCTCTTTGGTACAACCCATTATTATTTATCCACATACACTTACTTTAAATCATCGCCAATATTTTCAATTAATCAGAGAGGCAGGCATTGCTCCGCAAACTTCAGTATTGGAAGATAAAGCCTCAGCATTGGAAGATATAGGCCGATGTAATGACATCGTTAAAAGTAGTCCGAAGGCCTCGGTAGGTTCGAGTCAGCGGTATTCGAGTGCAATCCGCGATTATGCAGCGAACCGAGGTCAAATGTTTAGATAGGTAAAAAAAGTGTTCAAGGCCCTTACTTATAGCGGAGATTGAGGTTTTTAGATTGAGATTTGGCATTTGATTGATAATATTCTACTTAGTAAAACACTGTAATAATACTGTTTATAGGTAAAATTTTATATATGGGCTAACCACTCTCAATCGTACTCTCGATTGTAGAGGAGACCCGTGCCCTGCAGTCGATTGTATGGGTTGATATGGAGAGATATAAGTAGGTAAAATTAATTCACGCAACCACATACAAGTTTTTGGTTTGTATAATCAACAGTTTGATTTTATTTGTTACGATTCTGAGTTTCTATCTGTATATTCTGTATCAGCCCATATACGTCCCAGTGCAGGGCACGGGCGTACTCTACAATCGACAGTACGATTGAGAGTGGTTAGGCCATATAGTCCACCACACTGGCCTAGTGCGGGTTGGCGGACTTACATACTATAGAAATTCTTATAAACCGCTATGGTATGCCTTTTATTTACTTCATGATACAATTCGTTGTGGTAAAAAGACAAGTTAGACATTCCCGGAGATTTGCCGAGCGTCAATGCTCCGTGTCAATAAAATGCGTGCCTAGTTGATCCAGGCTTACAGGAATTACAGTGGAGGGTGTGATGTTTCCTCACGATGTTTTCCTTCACCGTTGTAGTGCGTGGTTATTGCCTATCACTATCCACTATCCTACCCAAAAAATCTTTAGTCTTTAATTCTTTGAATTCTATGAATATGGTAATGGCTTAAATTTGCAATAATAATAATTCTCCTTTCAGCATCTTTGTTTTACATGATTTTTGTGATAACTACCACTGTTAAAAAACAAAGTACATTTGGCAGCAAAAATCTGGCTAATACCGAGCGCGCAATAACAAAGAATGCAAACACAAGACTATATAATATTATACACAAAAGATTAGGAGGATTTTAAGCTGTCTGCACTCGAAATTCTTGTGAAGTACTCTGGGGTATGCAGGTTGGCTCATAATGTTTGCCTTAGTCGTCGAGCAAGCAGTAATTATGAATACAGATATGCATATTAGGATATTACTAAGAAGAAACTGCTCACATTGTGTTTCGAGTTTTTTTTAATGAAGACGACCGCTCATGAACAGTAGTAAAACTAAACCTTGAATATCAAAGCAATGCTTGGCTATCTACTACGCTCGCCATCCTGAGGCTAATAATATGTTAAGTCTCAATATGTCTAGTAGTTACTCTGACTACAATGGCCTCCAAACCAAAACACAACAATGCATTTACTTTGCGGTTTGGCGGGGGAAATAGACATTGCGATGGTACCTACCCAGGCGGCCTCTCACATATGAGACGTACCACCAGTTAGAACCGATTTAATACTAAGCCTGAATTCGCTAGGTTTATTTCCTTGTCGCTGAGCTATAAATATTCTTGTGCAATATTAATAAAATTAATGAGTGGAGGCCATGTACAGGCAAGCGCAGTGTCGGACACCCCCCTACAAGGTGGATGGACGACCCGGTTAAGTTTGCAGGAAGTCTTTGGATGCAGGCCGCTTTCAATAGGTCAATGTGAAGATCCTTGACGGAGGCCTGTGTTCACCAATGGACTTCCTGTGGCTGAAGAGAGAAATAGAGTTAAATAATAATTAAAGGTGTGTGGATCACTAATTATGGTAGGACCACTATGTACACACAACAACATGGTACATTTTCCTTCACAGTAAATATGGACTAACATGGCAATAAAATATATTTCTTAATTTGTTATTTTGTCAATAAGTTCGTAACAACATACATAGTACATTTTGCCATGCGGGCTCAAAATCTAGCTCTCACACTCCATATAAACATATTCAAATTGGAATTCAAATATTGACTTGGGTGTATTAAAGTCGACTTGGAAATTATATAATATTATTATTATGGTGTTGTTTGTTTTACTACTGTCCATGAGCGTTCGTATCGCTTAGCATCAGGAGAAAGGCATGCACGTCTTGCTATTCATCGCAATATAAAACCTGAATCTCATATTTTACACTTTTTTTTATTGCAATGAATGGCGAGTCGTGCTTGTCGTTCGCCTGATGGTAAGCGATACGACCGCTCATGAACAGTAGCAAAACCAAACAACACCTTGAATAACAAAGCAATGCATTCCACTGCGCTCGCCATCCTGAGACATAAGATGTTAAGTCTCAATATGTCCAGTAGTTACCCTGGCTACAATGCCCTTCAATCCGAAACACAAAAGTGCATTTACACAGCTGTTTGACGGGAGAAATAGACATTGATATGATGATTGATGATGATACCGACTTAGATGGCCTCTCACATATGAGAGACCTACCACCAGTAAACACTTACCCCATGAGAACAATGATGCGACCTTACAAGCATAAATAACCCAAAATGTTTACTATAAACATACACAGTCAAATTTTACGCTCAAATTCCATATTCGTGCAAACTTTCCAGTCACAAGTACGGCGGTATCACAACAAACATCTGTGTTGCATACTCCGTACAATGCTTTAAATGTTCGCTGCGAACCACAATTTTGTCGCGCGAAGCAACTTTAGAATACTTGTGTAAATAACTTTTTGTTGATGAATGTGTATGCTGGTGGGTAGAGTGTAAGTTGCTTACTGATGGACTGAGAGATTTGGGTCCTTTTTTGTTTAATTATTTAATATTTTTGGAGCATATGTAATAGTTGGTGCACGAAGTGGCATTCGATTGCCGACCGTGTCCGTGTGAACAACTCACCCGTTGAGTATACACCTACACATCGTATTGTTTAAATTGTGTTTTATTCATACTAAAATTTATAAATTATGCAATAAAAATAATAATCAAAGTGGAGGCCTTATCACACTAGTTAATTTCTTACAGGTAATCGTGGGATGACTACATAATTAGGAGAAAGAAAATGCAGTGTAATAATAATAATAATCTACAATAACTAACTAAATAAATAAACATACACACATTATATTCCAGAGTAACTACTGGATATATTGAGATTTAACATCTTATGTCTCAGGACGGCGGGGGCAGTGGAATTGCTTGCAGCATTTCTTTGTAACTTTTTTATATTCTTGCCACTGTACATGAGCGGTCATATCGCTTACTATCAGGCAAAAGGCATGCTCGTCTCGCCATTCATTGAAATAAAAAAAGCATACCTATCATTAAGTCTAAAAGTGTATTCTACTCGTGCTCTGTACAACGTGATCTAGATGACTATGATCGGCCACCGGCGTCGCATCCAGCCTCTCGTGTGTCGTTTGTGTTGGATATTATAAATCCGTCACTCGTTAAGCCGTGGTGTCAATTCGCGGTGAATTGTACTAGCAATATGACTTTCCTTTTACCTATTTTTTCCTTGTTGGCTGGGTATTGGTTGGTGTATGTACATGTAAACTTATTTTGGGAGATATTACAGTTAGTGACTTATTGAGAAAGGTTAAAAAACAGTTTATTCATTCTAATGATTGATGCATTGAAAATATATCTGAACAGTGGTCCGGCCCGGCTCCACGCGGGAGTAGATATACTTTTCATAATGGTGGCTAAACTGTACAATTCCTAATATCAATTTAGAATAATGACCAACCGGACCACAAAAACTGAATAAAATATTCCTCGTACTTGCTAGATTCTTCACTATTGCTTCCCTACTATAGGGCACAGCGTGATGACGTACAGCCTATATTATTTCTCAATTAATGACAAAAATATTTTTTCAATTCGAACCAGTAGTTCCTGAGATTGGAGGTAACAAAAAAAAAAACAAATTCTTCAGCTTTATATATTAGTATAGAAGTATAGATTAAATCTGGCTTAAGTGGTGCAATATTGTCCATTTGAACACAGTTTGATAGGAAGATCGATTAATTAAAAATCCTTTAACACCTGGTAAGTAAATTCAGGCTATGCATGCCGTCAAATCTAATCTGTATTAATATGTATTCAGGCTGTATTTTTTCTATTGCACAGTGAGCTAAGGTTGAATCCCTTCAGCAGAAATTCCGGTCGACCTGGATTCGAAATCCTCCCAAGTTGTACCCCCTCACATGTATTCAAATATATGTATATTACAAGACGCTATGAATATGTTTAAAGCATGCTTCAATAGAAGATCACACTAGGGGCATACAGTTCACAGAACACGCGATAGCAATGCGGTTCTCTCCATATTATGCAAGATGTTAAGATTTTATCAAATAATAATATTATGTTATATTTATTTGAAGCAAAACTTGTAAAACGTGAATACTTTATTGCAAATACAGGGTATATTAAGACTGCTTATAACGAAGCCGGGTGGTATTTTTTTTTGCAAAATAGCGTGTCATTATTTTTTTTGTTGTATTTATAATTTAAATATATCGTGTTAAATCAATAGTTTTTGCATTCGCGTTAACGCTCCCACTTCCAAATTATGCTAGGCTTTAATCCAGACGTTTTGGTTATTTAATTCAAAGTATTTTTCTAACTCAAAGTTCTAGGAGTGAACTTGAAAATCCAATTTGTATGTAAAACAATACGACAGCAGGAAAACAAGCTATTTAGTCAAATGTTTCTATTGCATGTCAAGCGATTGCAAAGAACGTGTAAGGAGCGGCTCACAAGTACGGAACAATATACGACAATTTTTATTTTGTTTGGTTGTATTCAGAGACCTAGTATTTTAGGTTATTTCGAAGCACGCAATACGTGTTACCATTGAAATAAATGCACTGAAATTCATAGTTGGTTGCATGTTAATATACGTTTTTAGCTATGTTAAGCACCAAAGTGCCGAGTTTTAGAATATGGTAATTTAATAAGACCGTTGAAATAGAAAATAGAAATGGAATTTCTATGGTGTGTAAAAATCCTCCTACACGCATTATGCCAGCGGGGTGGACTATATGACCTAACCACTCTCAATCGAACTTTCGATTGTAGAGGATGCCCGTGCTCTGCAGTGGGACGTATCACATGGTATGCCATGGGCTGATACATTAGAAATATAATAAGAAGAATAAAAATGTAGTATTAATACACCTTGAATATTCTATCAATTTTGTACCATAGATATTTATCAAAGCTACACAGCTTCTTATTACTCTTGCTGTCTAAGATACAGCAATATCATTCTTTTGAGAATAGTAAATATTATAATATTCGCAAGTTAAAAAGTAATTCTCTAAGTACCATGAAAAATTGCGTGGTAATGAACCAGACGCTGCTGCCAATATGTTCACGGTGATCGCGGATTCAAATCCCCGGGCACACCTCTGACTTTTCGGAGTCACGCGATGATTGATATAGTCAATCACCACGCACTATAACGGCGAAGGAAAATATCGTGAGGAAACCGGCATACCATAGCTATTTGTAAAATTTCAAGAAATTTCATACACCATAGTGTAAAGTCCGCCAACCCGCACTACGCCAGCGTGATGGATTATATGACCTATCTACTTTCAATCGAACTTTCGATTGTAGAGGGAGCCCTTGCCGAGCTGTGAGACGTAAATAGGCTGATACATACATACAAGTACCACATTGCTATACATTTTTTAAAGACTTTCCCGCCCACACTCAACAGTGGGACGCAAAGAATTCACACAAAACTCCGGAGCTTGACGAATTACTTAGAGACACTATTTATTTATTTATTTATTTATTTTAAGAAGACCAACAGCATTAATAACAATATAATCACACGAATTTAAGTAACAAAAAGCCAAATAAAGGTCTCCACTGTTAAGTAACAAATTATCTCTAAGTGTAAGTACAACAATAAATTGATTGTTAAATTAATAACAACACGTTCACATGTTTTGTTTCAGCATAAGTAAAGTTACACAGTTATAGGTCACTAATATCATTCAACTCATCATGCTTAAGAAAGAAATCACGACTCAGTACCCGCCTCAAAGACTTTAGGTTGACGTTAAAAATATCAATGTCATGTGATTTGCAACTTGTGTTAATGGTTCTACTTGCTCTCCAAATAAAAGAGTTCTGCCTATAATTTGATGGGGCCACAGACAAGCTAAGAGGGGAAAATTGCCACGTGGTTACAACAGGGACGTTAATTTTAATTTTAGCGAGAAGTTCAGGGCTGTCTATAGTGTTAGAAAGGATTTTTAACATATAAATTACATCACCTATCTGGCGTCGCTCACGTAGGGGAAGAAAGTGATATTTGGCGCAGAGTTTAGTATAATCATCACTTTTATATGTGTGATTGGTGCGGAAACAAAGATATTTAATAAATCTCTTCTGAATACACTCTATTCTGTCTATGTACTTATCATATCTTGGATTCCACACTTGTGATGCGTATTCCAAAATACTTCTTACAAATGAACAATAAAGAATTTTAAAAGTCTTGACCTCTTTGAAACAAGCTGTGGATCGCATTACAAACCCTAGGGCTTGAGACGCTTTATTTATGATATTATCAATATGTTCATTAAAAATTAATTTGGAATCAAATGTAACTCCGAGATCACGAATCTTTTGAAATTTGGGTAGTCTCTGACCCTTCAAATAGTATTCAGAAGATAAATTATATTTCTTGCGAGTGAAAGTAATAACTGAACACTTTGACGGATTAAGGTCCAACTTATTCAAGTAGCAATACTTGTCAAGACGATCTAGATCAGATTGAAGTGCCTGGACATCCGCTTGTGACGAAATGGATGAGAAGATTTTCATATCATCTGCAAAACAGAGTAACTTAGAAGACTGAAAACACTCGCCAACATCATTTACAAATAATATAAATAACAAAGGACCCAGAAGTGAACCCTGAGGGACACCACTAGGTACCTTCACCCAACTTGATATGTAATTATTTATAACAACTGCTTGTGATCTGTTGTCTATGTAAGAAGCAAACCACCTCAATAAGTCACCCCTAACACCCATTGATTCTAGTTTGGTGATAAGAATACAGTGATCGATTCTATCGAAACACTTACTATAGTCCGTGTATATAACATCAGTCTGCTTGCCAATACTCATGTTGTCAGTAAGATAATCTTCTAGAATTATAAGATTAGAAACTGTCGATCTTTTACTCATGAAACCGTGTTGATAATTTTTTATTAAACATTTTAAAGCTCCAAAAACTTGAGAGTACACAATTTTTTCGAAAATCTTGGCTATTAAACATAATTTAGAAACTGGTCGATAGTTTGACACGTCCGTCTTTGGGCCTTTTTTATGTATTGGCGTTATGTACGCTGATTTCCATATCGATGGCATAGTACATTCCCTTAATGATTTGGTAAACAACAACCCTATAGGAATAGAAATAGTTTCTGCACAGTTAACTAGAAAAATAGCAGGGATATTGTCTGGTCCAGCTGACTTGGTAAGATCAAGAGATTTCAATAATTTAACTAATATATCATGGCGTATTAAAATGTTAGATATGTTGACCGCAGTTTCTAAATTGGTTGAATGAGATAAAGAAGGAGAAGTTACAGATGGAACTGAGAAAGTGGAGTAGAAATAATCAGAGAACAAATTACAAATACTTTTACCCTCATTAGCTGTAATACTCCCATAACAAACTGAGCTTGGAAGACAAGATGATTTTGATTTAGATTTGAAATAATTCCAAAAATATTTAGGATTCTTTTTAATTGAACTTTCCACTGATTTAATATAATTAGTGTAACACTCATTCTGTACTCTTTTTACCCTCTCCCTGAGTATTCTATAGCTGATTTGATCAGACAGATTGCCATATTTTTTAAATTTAGTAAAGTATTTATGTTTTTCTTTAATAATCTTTTTTAAGGCGGAACTATACCATTTAGGATAGATAACATTTGAACTCATTTTAGATGGGACATGTTGTTTAATTAAGCCATTTAGAAACTCATAAAAATACTGAACAGCCGATTCAATCCCCCTATGATTAAATTCATCTTCCCACTCTGATCTTGAAATATCAGCATTTATTTTTACATAATCACCTTTTTTGAAAATAAATCTGTTAATAGGAGCTCGATTCAAATAATAAAGTTTAAAATACGTTACATGTACAACCAGCGCGTTGTGATGAGGGTCAATATCAACCAATGATTCATCACAGTTACAAACCTTAACAATATCATTGGACAACACCAAGTCAAGTATTCGACCATAACGATTAAGTGTTCCATTAAACTGATACAGATCATGTGTATGGAGCATATCTATCAAATTACACTCATCTGAACTATTGACGCTAGTAGGTGACAGGTAACGCTCATTTAAATTAGGCAGACACAATATCCCGCTCAAATTAAAATCGCCGACAATCAAGTATTTGTCATTGGGATTAACTAATATTATATCATCGAACTTGGAGATAAAACTGTTCAATTGCATGGAAAATGATGCCCCCAAATTTTGTTTGCATAGATAAATAACACAAATATTTAAATTAAAATTAAGTGATGATCTTATATTACTTTGCTTGACGGGTATAGTTAGCCACATATCCTCTGCATTAGAATTAAAATTTGGCTGGGGAATAGCACAAAGATCCTTACGAACTGCTATAAGAACCCCACCCCCGCGAGTCTGTTTAGTCAGGGCATAATTCCTATCACGCCGCCATACAATATAACGGTCATCGAATAGTTCTGAGTCACTCACACAAGCCAATAACCAAGTCTCCGTTAATATAATTAAATCATAAGCACTGCAATTTACGTTACGATAGAACAAGTTACTTTTAGAACGAAGCCCTCTCACATTCTGATAGTACACTTTAAGGTCACATAAAACATCATTGCGATTATTGTAAATAGCCATTTCTCAAATATCCAACACATCGATTTGAAATTGTGATAAAGATAAATACCGAATGAGAATAGTGAATAACTACCCATGCAAAATAGTCGGGTGAGACAACAAAAAATATTAATAACTGTGAAGTTGACCCATTCCTACACAGAGTTAAGTGAAACAGATTTATAGCAAACATCAGAGAGCAAGTGAGATACACATAAATAAAGCAATTCGTGTCAATTATAACAGCCCGGTAAATTGAATGGCAGGTAGAACCGACGCGTGCGCAAGAACAAAAGCGAAGTGACGACACTGCTAACGAGGCAGGGGTGTTAAACCATAAATAAATTAAGTAGTGTATTTTGTTTAAATAATTGGAATTAAATATTGTGAATACGGTACAAAGCATGATAGATGAGTGATTACATATTATACTACAAACTATACAATTTTGTTTAAATCTGATATTTTATTAATTATAAAGGAGCGTGTGGAGTCATTTTTTCTAACATGTATTTTACTGAATTTTACCCAAACATAATTGTAATTCTTTTCCTTCGCCGTCTGCCGAACCTTGTTCAATAGCTGTTTGCAGTCCGCAGTTAAGTGGTCGTTCACAAAGATTCTATTTTGACTATCATGAAATCCTAAATCTTCTGCTTTTATGCCTTTAAGCGCTCTTGCAGATGCTATAAATTCTTCTTTTATATATCTGTTTATAAAACTGATAATTATTGATTTGTCCCTAGAATTATATGTTGGAACTCTAGATATATAATTAATTTGCGTTTTCTGAAAGTCATAGCCGATTTTAGCGCTTATTTTGTCTGTTATATGAAAGAGATTTTCATCTTTCTTCTGAGGAACTCCTTTGATTTCTACATTATTGAGACGTGAAACTTGTTCCAAATTAGCAATTTGCGATTGCGATGCGTAAACTGCGGATTCCAGCTTATTCTGCGTCTGTTGTATTTCACTAGCTTGTCTTTGATCCGCATCGAAATAAATAGGAAAGTAAAAACAAATAGGAGGAGTTAAAAATAAATCATTGTTCATTTTTACAATAGCTATCAAATTTGGAGGCTCTCCCGCCCTCACACCCGCCACTGCAATTCCTGTAAGCCTGGATCAACTAGGCACGCATTTTATTGACACAGAGCATTGACGCTCGGCAAGTCTCCGGGAATATCTAACTTGTCTTTTCACCACAACGAAATTAATCATTAAGTAAGTAAAAGGGGGAGTTGAAAATAGTTTTGTCCACTTCCCTTGGTAGCAAAGTGGGTAACAAATCAATTGACTAAAGAGGCAAAAATATATAAAGATTTTTACATCCAGAGAAGCCAGATGAAGATCACCACGGTCAAACTTTTAATATATTCAACGGGATCTATTATGTTACACTTGATTCCAGTAATAGGTATGGCAAAAAAAATCATTAATAAACTTCCAATACAAAACATTTAGAACACAACGAACAAACCGTGGCTAGTGTACACAACAATCCGATACAAAAATCGCATCTACCTGCACGAATGTTACAGCAAATAACTGCAGTCAAAGTGTAAATAACGGTAACAATTTGTACTTGCGTAGTTCTCTACCTTGTTTGTTAATTGAATGTAAACCTCCCGTTAGTTGGGTTTTTATCTGCTGTATTTTATTTGCAAACAATTGTTAATCGAGTTATCTGCATATTGGGTGTATGGCGAGCGTAAATAATTGTTATTGTGTGATTCTTCTGTTTGGTGATTTTTTGTGGTGTGAATGTTTTATGGAGCGCAATAGGGTTGGTAGGTATTGCCAAGTTGTGATTTCATATTTTAGTGAATTTTATTACGATGAATTTAATATTAATTAGCAATAATTAATTGCATCGACTAACAATCAACAGTGTTACATATGATATGAATGAATGAGCCTAAAAATATTCAATTAATCCATTAAAAATTTAACAGATCCTACTAAACGTCTTTCAAATCTTTAAATCTAAATTTGGTTCGTATTATCTACTATATTTCACGTCTATTACATTGTGGGACGATAAACATAAGGCGCAACGTAGGTGTCCTGGTTGCTACCAGGAGAGCCTCTACCTGCTCCTTCTGTAAAAAAGGCGTGAGTTTATGTATGCATAGGTAAATATCTACTTATATTAAACTATGCATTCCTATACCTTCAACAGAAGTATAATCCGAATCTAAACAAAACAAAACAGCACAAGCGCAACATACACATCAAGTATTCACATACATCCCAGCTTAAAACCTCTAACCATCAAATTTTTCATCAACATCCAGCCAGTAAATCAGGACTCGCGGAGCATGTGAAAAATATAGCGTCTCCGCCGTGATGAAGCTTGCATTTTAACTTAACCACAAACAATGTTAAGCGCGTAACCTAAACAAATTCGCGGAGAGCACCAGACGAAACCGCCGTTCATATTTCAGCTGAGGACGTAAGAAATACGCGCCAGCTTGCGAGGCGGGGCTAGTAAGTACGCGGAAATGTGAATAGGGTTGTGTCCATGATTTGAGAGTCTCCGTGTCGCGGGTGGTTAGACGCCGACTATGAAACTAGAGGCTGCGGGTTCGATCCCCGCACCGAGACAAATATTTGTATGAACCACAGGTATTTGTTTCGGGTGTAGGTGTTTGCGAAACCGAAAAGTCTCTCGTAGTTCCTGATACCCACGACACAAGGCTCGATCTTAGTGCGAGGTCAGGACTATGTATGTGACTGTAGGGTCTTTCTTTCTTACGCGTGCACCTTGGCATAGCACTACGCTCGCGATCTTGAGACATACGGTGTTAAGTCTCATTATGTCCAGTATGATCTGGCTACAATGTCCTTCAAACCGGAACACAACTATGCATTAACACTGCTGTTTGGCGGGAGAAATAAACACTGCGGTGGTACCTACTCATGCGGCCTCTCACATGTGAGAGACCTACCACCAGTGAATTCTGATTTGAAATGGCTTATTGGGGCTACGGGAATACGATTATAGGTAACCTGGTATTGCGTACATCCTTATCAATGTAATATTTCCTAACATGATTACTTATTTTATTATAAATAAATAATCATGTTATGAAAAATATATTTTATTTCTTATTTTTTCGCAAATATTATGAGTTATAGTATTTTACTGTATCTTCTTTGTTTCTTTTACTGTGATTTCTTTCATAATAATATATTTCTAATCGCTCTAGTTAATCTAAAGGTTGTCTGGAAGACATCGCCGTTTCGCGATAAGAACGCTGATTGTTACACTTCTTTTTGTGTCTTATTTAACTGTTTTTATTTGTATATTTTGTATGCTGTACAATGAAGTATAAATAAATAATTATAGCAAGAGAATAATATAGTAACTATGGTGTTTTTAAACAAATTAAGCAGTCTACAAACTTAGGTGAATAGTAAGCAAGTTTTACTTGTTTTACATAGTAGTATGGATGCATACAATGCGTTGCAGCTACCATAATTTTATTATATGACAAGAAGAACGTTTGTGCCAAACTAACGATGTACTTTAAAATTTAAAATTCAAGGTTATTGTTGCTCGGTATATCTCGTCCTGAAACTTAAGACTCATTTTAGCATAGTGCAATTATGGATAATACATCCTTCTAACTAAATGACTAGTTAAATGTGTCATCATCCATTACATCATTACACATTGTTCATCGCCCAACAAAGTCCTCTAGGAGACTGTCCCGCCCTCACACCCACCACTGTAACTCCTGTAAGCCAGGATTAACAGTGGCAGGCAATGTAACGACACCGAGCGTTGAAGCTCGGCGAGTCTCCGGGAATGTCCAACTTGTCTTTAACCCGCAACGAAATTAATCAGAAAGTGTAATTAATAGGAGGAGTTGAACATAGTCCTTTATCAAAAATATTCAGTAAGACTTGCCAAAGACATTTCATTAACGTAATCATTTTCCTTATTGACTACAAATTGTATTCATATTTATCGCACAACACATCGTCCTTCCTTAAAAACATCCCGTACAAATTTTATCAAGATCATTGCATAGAACATTAATATTCCATTGAGTACAAACAAAAAAATAAGGAGAGAACATTACGACAATTTTATATACCAAGTCTTAAGAACCCAAATAGTCATATTGGAACAAAAACAATGCCATGATTTCAGGTAGCTCTTAAACATTATGTTTAGGCCATTGAGCCAAGTTCGGTACGTAAAGGAAAAAAGCTTTTTTACTGTATTCTCCTATTTATATTGCGGTGAGTAATAAAATTTTATTTTTATGCGTCCATTATTTCGAGCCGAGAGACATTGGAGCTCAGTGACAAAAGTAACAGGAAATTAAAGTGTGTTTTTACTAAACATTTCGCGGATCTAAACGGTTTGTATTTTTCCAATATTGCTTTTGCGTTAAGTTAACAGTCGGCCTATATTTATTTACAGTGCAGATAGAATTGATTGAAAAATGAATTGAAACTGCAACATATTTTACTCCTTTTTTATATATCCTGTCAATATGTTCAGTTCATGGATTAGCTGATGGGTTTTTATTTGGGCTCGTTCGAATTTCTATTTGTTTGTTGTGATAGGGGCATGACAAACAAAATAAAAATTGTAAACCTTTCTAAGTAAAAATACAAATAAAAACATTTATTTAGTTTTCGCCGACACCTATCAAAACCACGTCTAAGCAAAATTAGATCACACGTAAATTATTCCAAAACTAAATTAATTGATTACAAAATTCCAGTCCTGTAAAAGGTGAAATTTTGTATGGGTCCCAGTTTGAATGTGAATTGGGATTTCTCCTTTGCTTCCTCCTCTTATATTCACTCCTTCTTTAATTCCGCTCATTTCGTAGACACATCCAAAATCGCAGTATTAAACGAGGCCCGTCGGGATAAACCTTTGACAAGTAATATCCAGGACAACATAATCTCGTCACTGCCGTTCTGTCTGGCAGGCCTCTCGGTGACTAACTCGCCTTATTAGAAAGCATATCAAGAAAGTATTTTAGCGACAGAGTTTGTGTGGGATGAATTGATTTAGTTGGTGGAGGAAGTCCTACATAAATTGGAGTTGAGATTTAGCAGACCTGAGGTTTATTAGCAATGAATAATATTTGTATGTGTTGATTGCCCTGTATATAGAAAGGATATATTGTTTTAAATAAATAATATAGTACTTTAGATAAAATAAAATAATTCTTATTTAAATATCTAAGTGCGTTCATTTCATCTTCGAAAAAAATTCTCCAACGCTGCATAAATTGTGAGTAACTTTTTACGGTTATGCAAGAAAATAACAATATTCCAATTATTTTATATCTGAAATAACGTTGATTAGAAATAAATTTCTTGATTTGTTTTTATCGGAAAATCGAACCTAGAACTTCACGGTTCAAAGCGTTTGTGCCATGTTGCTAGACTGCCAGACTCAGAAATAGCAATGTACATACATTAAACCCTAGTTGGGTTTGCGCAATATATGTTAAATGAGCCCATTTAAGTCATCAAACCCTATGAAATACTTTAAGCAAGATTACAGTACATCTAAATTATCCCAAAACTAAATTATTTTTGTTTCCATTTAAACAGAACCTGTAAATCTTTCACTAAACTTAACGAACCGAAATGTACCTGAAAATCCGATACTCGAAATTACAAAGAATAGCTCCCAGTATCTTGTTGTGGTGAAACCCAATAAATCAGGTATCATTAGGTCCGTTGGTTAATCGCGCCAGAAAAGAGTGCAAGAACTACTCTGTAATTTATTACTTAATCTTTTAAAGAAATCTCGACAAATGGAGTTTTCTCTCGGTTTTATCTATAAATTAATTGCACTTTAATATTTAATGGGTTTTCGGGATTTTAGAGTTGGAATATGTGTTTTATATAACACAATGAGAGGGAATATAAGGGAGTCCAATTATTCCTACCAAGTACAAGTCAACTTCATGTGTTCGTGGTAATCTTTACTGGTTTACATACAAGGGTTTTGCAAGTCATAGAAGACAGTGATATCAAAGAAATTACAAAGATCATTACGGTGGCGCAGCCGATAAATAAGCTGACGAAGGTCAGCAGCGTCATCAGTGCGTGATGATAATTATGCTCTCTTCTCGGTAACTCACTTGTCAAGTAGTTGACAAGTGAGTTACCGAGTATACAATTGAGTATCGGCAATCCATTAATAGCCATAATAGGTCGATTTTACATACCCTTGACTTTGTTAAACTATCTTCAGATGGTTCCGGTTCAAAATCACTCGTTGATTATTTATGTGTGTACATATATGAGTATGACTATAATTATATTTTAGCACGCTATTTTAATATGTTCGCTGTGGTCGCGGGTTCGAATCCCAGGGCACACTTCTGACTTTTCCGAGTCATGTGTGTATTGATAGTCAATCACCACGCACTACAATGGTAAAGGAAAACATTGTGAAGCAATCTACATACCATAGCGATTTGTAAGAATTTCAATGGTATGTAAAGTCCGCCAACCCGCACTAGGCCAGAGACGTTGACTATATGGCCTAATACTCTCAATCGATTCGAATCTCGATTGTAGAGGAGGTCCGTGTCCTGCAGTGGGACGTATATAAGCTGATACAGATATCACTTTTCCCGACCCAGAAATGGACGATTAAGAGTGGTTATACTCGTATATAGTGTGGTAGCCTATAATATGGCTATGTATGACTACTCTTAATCGTTCTCTCAATTGTAGAGGAAGCCTGTGCCCTGCAGTGCAAAGCAAATGCGCTGATACAGAACTATTTTAAAAATCCTCTATATTTTACTTTTATGGAGAAAAAATTGTACGATTAAAAAGAATTTGTTAATTGGAACACGCTCGCATAATGAGGTGTCCTTGTAGAGGAATGCATACCAAATAAAAATCTCATTTAAAATATAATTACTCTTGTGAGTTAAGTCCTGTAATGGGTGTCGACGGATTTTTTACTTGATTTACAGATTTGGATGTGCAGGAAAAAGCATTCTATGCTAAATAATGGGTTATCTTACGATGGCCAGGTTAACATCATACCTCTCGAGAATTACCACCACAGTGTCTATTTCTCCCGTCAAAAAGCAGTGTAAATGCACTGTTGGGGTTCGGATTATAGCAAGTAGCCAGAGTAACTACTGAACATATTGAGACTTAACATCTTATGTCTCGGGATGGCGAGCGCAGTGGAATGCCAAGCATTGCTTTGTAATTCAAGGTTTTGTTCGGTTTTGCTATTGTTAAAAGCGGTAGTATCGCTTACCATCAGGCGAACGGTATGTTCGCCTCGCTATTCATTGCAATAAAATAAAAAAATTAAAAGGGACTGCATTGAGTTTACCATCAACTTTATTATTCTTCGTATTTTAGGTTAATGGAACCTTAACTAAGATAATTTTTATTTCATATTATTTATTTATGTGTTTAATGTACAAAAAATTATAAAACAAAAGAGAAACAAAAACAATTGTAGCTATATTTAAAGTAAGTACAATAGGCGGCCGTATTGCACTAGACAATCTTAATTTTTAATTACTTTTAATGCATGTAATATTCTAGTATTTAAAGAGACTTCACGTCTTCCACACATTGGTCACGCTCTTTTTTGTATTGATACGTTGAAGTAAGTCTAACGCACTATATTTATGGATCTATTAATAAGGACAACACAATAGTCGTGAGACACGATTATCTTTCGCCGGTTTTCGACGCAATTAATTTCATTTATCAATCTTTTGCTGTTAAACACTTTACAGTCCAGAAACTCAAATACAGAACTCAAGACGCACTCAGTAAAGACATCGCTACTCAAAGACTATCCTAATAGGAAATTAATAAATAAATAAAATCAATTAATTAATTAAAATATGAAATCAATATAAAAAATACTTAGTAAAGAAAATATTTATTAATATAGAGATTAAGTGCTATGTGCATTGACTTGTCATAAGAGCTCTTTAATTGCCTACATGACCAATAAATACATTTCATTAAATTTCAATATATATAAAATAAAGACCTGTTCCGAGAAGAAACATTCATGACGAACGTGACTCGAATTACTGTAACCAAGTGGAAAACAACTTTTCACAAACATACTTCACTATAGTACTTACACGTATTCCGTGGAAGTTGCTGCGTTTGTTTGTTAGTTAATGTGATTTCATACTGTTTAATGTACAATTGTGTTTGCTGAGCTGGAACGCTGTTTGTGTTCCATCTAAGGCGAGCGGTGGAAATGGAAAAAATAGTGGTTTTATTTACTTCATATTCAGGTGGACGTGTGCGTCAGTTTTCTAATGTGCACTAACTCAGTCCGTGCCTAAACTAGTGCCTTGTAATTGGGAAGAATGCGATAGTATAAAAAAAAGTGTTATATAATGTGTCCAAAAAGGTTAAGTGAATGTTAATGTGAATTCAAAGTAGAAAAAAAATTAAAGTTTTAAATTTAAAAAATATGATTTTCCTGGAATGTGATAATTTGCGTTTTAAACGTTTAGAATCCGGCAGGTTGCAATTTTCCGGGTCGTGCATAAAAATTACATTGCACAAACGGACGATCATATTAAATAGGGATAAAGAAAGAAAATTGAACAACCCGTATAATATTTATAACCCATATTTTAAAAATAACCAAGTCCATCACACCTATTAACTACAATTATAAATATTAAAACGGCGAAGGAAAACATCGTGAGGAAACCTACATACCGTAGCGATTTATAAGAATTTATATGGTACGTAAGTCCGCCAACCCGCACTAGGCCAGCGTAGTGAACTATATGGCCTAACCACTCTCAATCGTACTCTTGATTGTAGAGTAGTCCCGTGCCCTGAAGTGGGACGTATATGGACTGATCCAGTACAGTATACAGTATAAATATTAATCCTCACGTTCTAACCCGATAGCCTTTTAACCTAACTCCTTAACGCACTAACTGATCGTCAACGACACGAGACATAAAAATAATTAATGAATGATAAACCTATTGCGTAAACACGAAGTAAATATTGTCCGGCAATTAAAATGGAAACAGTAATGTATATCCCCATGTCCCATTAGCGGAATATTTAAAAGGTTGCTGAATAATGAATAATTAACGTATTGTGCATTTTGCGAGAAACCAATGCATATCGATTATACAATGCGCCAGTGGCCGTCTGGTTGGATTTGACTGATATGACGACCGAATATAGTATTGGATGTTTTATTTTTATACACAAATCAAAGATGTCTAGTCGCCACTTTTTTGTGAGGTTATTTACCTCTTTAGCTCAATGTTTTGTCACCCACTTTGCACGGAGGGAAATGGACATTATTTATTTCCAACTCCTCCTATTAATTTAACTTTCTGATTAATTTCGTTGCGGGTTAAAGACAAGTTAGACATTCCCGGAGACTCGTCGAGCTTCAATGCTCGGTGTCATTACATTGCGTACCATTGTTGATCCTGGCTTACAGGAGTTGCAGTGAAGGGTGTGAGGGCGGGACAGTAATAGTCACCACTGTTTATAAATATGGCTAATTTGAAGTATGTTGTAAGCATTTAAAAATATATGATAGAGAGAGGTTGATACTCTTTTGGTTATCACCACAAAGTGAACTTCTATTACTATTACTCATGCTCTCACATATGAGAGGCCGCCTAGGTAGGTATCACCGCAAAGTCTATTTCTCCATGTAATCGAAGGTACGATTTAAAGTGGTTAGGCCTTATAGTCCACCACGCTGGCCTAGTGAGAGTTGGCGAACTTTTACATACCATATAAATTCATACAAATCGTTATGGCATTCTGGTTTCCTCACGATGTTTTGCTTCAGCGTTATAGTGTGTCATTATTGATGAAATTTCACAAGTACCTAGTTATGATAAAACAATTGTAGCCTAGTTTAATTAATTATTACACTGGCCGATCATGAAGATGAACATAAAAAGATGCCTGTGTCACTTTTACGCACTTTGTATAAAAAATAACCAAAACAAAGATCAAATACAAAAATGTTATTTATTTATAATCTTCAAATAAATAAAGCAAATACAGTAACCCTGTCTTCTAATCATCTGTCACAACACCGAATCAAATAACGAAGGAAAATATTCCGACATCAATAAAATCACCTCAGCAACCTATATCATATCTGGGAGCGCTTCTGTCAAACGTACCAACACACCCGAAATGTCGACGTCAGTCTAATATTAAAAATCCCAACTCAACGGGATCTTATTTGGTCCTGCGGTGACGTCAGCCGTTCCCTTCACCCTTGTTACTTGGACCCATTCGAATTCCGCACTTTCACATGGTGGCTCATGAATAAACCTGACTAAATCAACAAGTGGTGCGTTGATAACGTTGAGGTGTTTTGTAGAGCGGACGTTGTGAACAAAAACTGCGCGCACTGTCATTGGGCCTATCAGGCAGCCAGTGAAGCGAGAAGAAAGATATGGTGATTGCGTTAGAGTGACACAAAGGTTGAAGTTATTAGATACGGGAAGTAAACAATAACAAACTCTTATTTTCAAGTCCTCTTAAATATTAAATACTTGTCATTCTTTTATAAGTCTCAGGAATTCCACTGCTGGACATTAGCCTCGTTTTACTACTAGTATTTAATTGAATAATTTGCTTTAAAAATGTACATTCCCAGAGATTCGATTAGCTTTTGTGTTTGATAAAATAAAATGCACGCAACTGTCGATTAAGGTTTATAGGAGTTGCAGTAACGATTGCGATAGTGTCTTTTGCTTAAGAAGGACACATACAAAATGAGAAACAACGGCACGTGTACCTCTATTCTGTTACACACATTATGTTTACCGTGTCGCCTCTGTATGATATTTCAACGTATAATTCCGAATTCTTGATGATTCAACAAGAACCGCTTCTTTATGACGTGTTTTATGAGTTACACTCACCGCCCGTTTGGATGGCAATCGTTTTGTTAATTGATGGTTGGATTTGAATTTATTATGCGGCGGAGTCTTGATTTATTGTAATTGAGGTGTAATTTGTTTTCGTGTCTTCTGCGAATGAAGTACGGCCAAAAGACGCCTTAATTAGATATTTGTAGGCTCTTTTGCTCTGTAATAATGAATATTGATAAAGCTTAAATAGGTTAGGGATAAATAGAGAAACGGTGGAGTTTATTTTATTCTTTTTAAGTACTTAGTTTTTTATAGTTGTTTTGTGTCCTGATTAAATACAAATGGAATGTGTTGAATTAAATATTAATCTGTTAAATTACTCTTATTAGATTTTTATATAATGCAAGATAAATCCCAGTAATTTAATTCGTATTTGAATAGAAGAAGATCGTTAGTATGCTTAAAATTATAACTGTGTTGAATTCATATTATAAAGATAATAATAATATAATAATGGCCTTCATCTAAGGGGATCTGTTAATAAATTTCTGAGAGATTTGTCTCAAACATTAATATTTTAAAATATATTTTTCCTCGTCTCCTTTACGGAGTCAAATTTTACTATGAAATATCACAGATCGACAAGTTCATCAGACCTTACATTTCTACCAGTTACAGGATTTCATTCCGATTAAAATCCTCCGCCGTATTATCATGCAAAAGAGAGTACATGTAAAGAATTCCTAAACCCAAAAATATATCAGTCAACCAGATGCAAAATAAAAAATGTAGTACATTTTCCCCATGTAACACAGTTACATCTCCCAGATTTAATCACTAAAATTCCCCAGCAAAATAACCCGAAGTAAATCAACACAAAGTGCAGAAATTATTCACACAAACCCGGTAATAGAGCAACACGTATTACAAAACGTCGGGCGAACACCTATGAGCAAAATTTACACCGGGTAAATATTCAAAAGGCTGTATTATAAGAAATTTTAAAAGCCAAACGACAGAACCGTTTAGCTATGAGGATTATACGACACACGACACTGAAAGCTCTTTGACACTCAACGTACGAGTAATTGAATGTATGTCCAAAGTAAGTCCGGTGGGGCACACACGGGGAAGGATTACGTCGAGCGGAATGGATATTTCGTTAATTATTTGTTTTGAGTTTATTTTTTTATTTTTTACATTTTGTATACTATAGTATGAAAGGGGATTGCAACATGTATCTGAGAGTATGTGAAATACAAAAATGGTACAATATTCCAACATACTACTATAAAATAGAATGCCCGCTATTCATGTGAATCCGAATATTCTATCACCAGGTTTGGGTCTCCGGTGATCTTATTCATCGAACCTCAAGTCTCGACGCATCACAAAAGCTTTAAGTTCCCGTCGATTTTCGATGAAAAATTGGTACCACCTCAGTAGCGAAGACATAATTACATTGTTTCTTTAACAACCCACGGCTAGGCTCTCTCATTATCTGTTGAACATCTCGGGTAGGCTCTACAACTGTTGAATCACAATCCATGCTTGAAATACCGACTTTGATAGCTCAAGATTCATATCATGCAGTTTTCCACTAAAACAATATGATACTAAACAGTTTTATGGCCGCTACACACGTAGAGATATAACTGTAAAGTCTGGTGTGCGCAAACAATATTTCTGTCAAATAGAGCGTCATTTTTTGAAATTCGTGAAATTATTTGCCCACACACGTTGACGTACATTGGTGCAAACTCAGACTTTTATATCGTTACGTCTGTGGCTGCCTTTAAACTCAGATATACTAAAACAAACATGACAATGACACACTTATATCTCTTTTAAATTTAAAAACAATATAATTTAAATATTAATTAATTTAGCCATGCCAAATGTATGCCCATATATTACAGGAATGAGTTAAAGGGAAAGGCAGCCGGCGGAGAAGCGTTTTGTCAAAGCTAAAATGGAAGGGGGTTTTTTGCGTCGAGCATTTTAAATCGCAACCAACGACATTTTAAAGAGACTTTGTTAATACCCGAAGGTATGTTTAATTTTCTCTTTTTATGAATATTAAATTGTTCAATGATGTTTTAACGGGTTTCCACGCGGCCACTTTGTTTAATGTTTAAGTAATTGTGCTGTAGATACATTTCTTTGGATTTTATTCTTGAGTGCTTTGTATTTTTCTTTGTCGTTTAAATGAGTGAACGTGATAGTAAAAATACAATTCAATGGAAGGAAGAGAACTGTTGAAGTATAAATATGTATGTTTCGTATTCATAGAGTATTACTGATGCAAACTTTTGTACTACTTACTAAGTTATAACTTATAAAGTACCACAACACCGGGAATTGTTACGGGGGCGAGTTGTTTATACTTAAAACTTACTAAGTGTATACATGCAATTAATTTATACATATCTGTATCTGTATCAGCCGTATAGCCCATATACTTCCCACTGCAGGGCACGGGCCTCTTCTACAATCGAGAGTACGATTGAGAGTGGTTAGGTCATATAGTCCATCACGCTGGTCTAGTGCGGGTTGGCAGACTTACATACCATAGAAATTCTTATAAATCGCTATTGTATGCAGGTTTGCTCACGATGTTTTCATTCACCGTTTTAGTGCGTGGTGATTGACTATCAATACACACATGACTCCGAAAAGTCAGAGGTTCATATAGTCCACACTAAACGCTAAGGTTGTAGGTTATCTCTAAAAATCAGCGCTTTGTTGTCATTCTAATGAGAATTCAGGAATTATGCTGAGAAAACATCTCTTTGGCACGTTTGCGAATCATTGTTCTTATTTAAATGCATCTATTTTTAAATTTCACTTTGTTATTGTCTTCTATTGTTTGTGTTTTTCTTTCATTATTATTATTCTTTTTTTACTTGTTCATTATACTTGTTGACTGTATTAGTGCTGTAAAAAATATTTTCTTTCTTTCTTTTCTTCTAATATTATTACAATTATTTTGCAAATTCCCCCCACTTTCAAATATTTATTGATGTGACATATATCTTTCAGTAGGTATAAAAAAGTAGATCATACTTTTATGTCATATGCACCTTTCCATTTTTTTGCTATAAATAATAAAAAATGGCGGTATATCTCATATATGTGAGAGTTTGCCTGGATAGGTACCACTACAATGTCTATTTCTTCCACTAGACAGCAGTGTCAGTGCATTGTTGTGTTTCGGTTTGAAGGAAATTGTAGCCAGGGTAACTATTAGCCATAATATATCAGGATGGCGAGCGCAGTGATATGACAAGAATTGCTTTATAATTCATATTGCTTACCATCAGGCAAATGGCATACTCGTCTTCCACTCAAATTCAATTAAAAATATACAGCATTCAATGTAATGTTTAAACTATATACTTAGAACCGTGGCATCATCCAAGCACTTGAGTATTTACGCAATTTACGTGATAAATTCGCGAGCAACGTAAACTATTTAAAACCGTTACAAGTATTAGCTGAGCGGGGTTTAGCGTCGCCTCAACTATTTATAGGAGATTAACTATTCCGTTCGCATCGAGCAGATATATTGAACACCTCACTCGTAAACCCGATGCGGAAATGTTCCACTTCTCCGGAATTATTTAGCTAAATAACCAATTCGTCATTAACAAATGCGGAAGGTGGATGAGAGGGATGTAAAGTATTAGGTGTTGTCTTTATTGATTGTATTAAATATCTAGACTGTACTAGGATAGTCTTAGATTAGGCAACCTCCGTAGCCCAGTTGGTTAGACGCTGTCTGGGAAACGAGAGGTCGCGGGTTTGATCCCCGCACCGAGAGAAATGTTTGTGCGGCCCACAAATATTTCTTCCGGGTCTGGATGTTTGTCAGACCGAAAAGTCTATCGTAGTTATCGTAGTAGTATCGGATACCCACGACACAAGACTCGATCTTAGTGTGGGGTCAGGACTATGTATGTGACTGTTAAGTGTTTTTGTTTATTTATTTGATTGCTTATCCATTAAATAATTTTTATTTTACGATCCCCTTTCGAAATTGCAACCAGCTTTGTAAAATTTACGAATGTAATCTACAATACGAGCTTACAATCTTACATATAGCCACTAGATAAAAGGCGATAAGAAGTACACATTCTTAACTAAAGTGACTTTACATTCCGCACATTGCGAGTCGTAGAAACCGTCGGTTTAATGTGACACTCGCGCACAATGCACCTGTATTTGAAAATATGTCTTTTCTACTGCCGTATTTATTTTGAGTTTAAGTATTGTTCTTAACATCAAAATGAGTAAGTATATCGTCCTGAATACTATTGACGTTTTTCCTTCCGCCGTAGTGTGAAGAGGCATCTTAGTAGGCTGACATAATTGTATCGATTGGCATGGGACTGCCGTCTGATGCCAATTGATACTCTGCCTGGACGACATTTGCGCTTACCATCAGATGCAGTGTGGTCATTATGCCGGGAATAAAAAAAAATCGTTTATATACGACTATCGGGCCCCGCCCTGCCCCGCTCGGGTGTAGATACACTTTTTGAAAATAATCTATTACCTACTTATCTTAATCGGGGATAATGTAGGATTCCTAAAATTAAAAAAAAAAAAAAACAACTATAAAATCTTTTCACTTTATAATATTAGTGTAGATAAAATTGGTATTCGCGTAAAGTCTGACACATGTTGTTTACCAGACCCAAAATCTTTTACCTAGAACAAAATATAGTTACTACAAAATTACAGTGGAAAAGCCACAAAAGAAATGCCAGTGTGTCGTGTTTAGAGTCTAGCCTATGTTCTGGTTTCAACCAGTGCGCCATAATTACGGCGACTAACTGAGAGACATATCTCATTGGCGGTTATGTCAACTCAACTTCACTAACCAATAATTCCATTGCGGTTACTCAGTTGTGTCGGACGCCCGCCTACAAGGTGATTGACCTGGTCAAGGTCAAACTGGTTTTGAAAAGAGCAAGAGTATTTTGCTGGTTCTATTCTAGTGAAACCGCTTTCCGAACGGGATGGTATATCATAAAGTTAGTGAATCTAAATGCTTTTGAGAGTTTTAATTGATTAGGTAAATTATGTTCATTTTGAAGGTTGCTAGTAGATGCTGGATGCAGGCCGCTTCAAAAAGTTTGATGTGGAGATCATTAGGGAGGCCTAGGTTCAGCAATGGACTTCTTATGACTTAAGAGAGAAAGAGGTAACCCTCTTTCTCAATCCCTCTTCCTTTTTCTCTTTCTCAATCATGTTAATTATTTTTAGCGCATTGTCAATCTGGTATTATTGTGTCAAATGGCAGAACACTACCATCTGATGCCATTCGACGCTCTAACTGGACGGCATTGCCTTCACCATCAGGGTTTACCATCACAGAAATCACCAGTAGTCCCATATCTTAAGTATAGAAATTGAAACTTGTAAAACCGAAAGCGGCGACGTGCTTGGTGAATTCCAATCTTTTCCTTTACACTCAATAAAATCAGAAAAGCTTGTCGTATCGCCCTTTTTACATACCTTGAGAGAGCGCGAGTGCGTTCCTTCGCCCTTAACATGGATCCTCGAATTCTTTATGGAAATAGTACATCTCTCTTTCAGAGCAGTATACTTGATTGAATTATTT
Organism: Hyles lineata; assembly: GCA_030180105.1. Classification (NCBI taxonomy): domain Eukaryota; kingdom Metazoa; phylum Arthropoda; class Insecta; order Lepidoptera; family Sphingidae; genus Hyles; species Hyles lineata. The sequence continues at coordinate 14,316,064 of JARJEE010000008.1, read as the reverse complement.
TGGATGACGTCATAAGCCCAATCTTATTGATATCTAGTAAAGTACATGATCATAAATTTCGCAAATGTGTTTCGATGACATGAGACCAATTTTATTAGTTTCTTGTTTAGTATATTATCTTGAATTTTGTGATAAAAACTCATTTTTCATTTTTTAAATATAATAGGCCAACATAACATTTACGCCGTTCGCTACATTTAAGTCGGCTTGCTCGAAATCTCGTCATACTTACATGTTACGACGACGGGTTTTCCAAAAGAGATACGAATACTTCTAGAAAACTTTATTTTCATAAACATAAACGGTAAATTGACATTACAGTGTCGCAATTACTGGTCTTTTTTTATTTCATACTATGAAAGTAATTAAGGTCAGAAGTAGTGAATTACTTGTAGCCCCATACCACAGATGTTTTTTTATCAGTAACAGTTAACCTGTAATGTAAGTATCTACTGTTTTTTTAGAGCCAATGGTACTGACTTCGTCGAGACGGCCCATTCTTACGACTGCCGATTGCAGAGTCGCTCTGCCACTTACAGTACTTTCAGTAACATAAATCGGTTACTAACAGTTGAAGCACTTGATAAGGGTGAATAATTTAAAATATTCACTGCAGTTGATTTAACGAAAGTTTGAGTGTGTTAGGATCAAAAACTCTTGGCTAGTTTCGACTTTGCATGACCTAAGGCAAATGTTTTTTGTGGCGTCGAAATTATAATTTCGTTAATTTAGAAACAACAATTTTTTGTGACAAAAAACAACTGGAGCATGGTTTTGATAGTTTCAGCAACAAAAAACGTACAGATTTTAATATTGCAATATATTTTGAGAATTTTCAGCAAAATCTTTATAAGTTACGCAAATTTTAGCAGCGAAAATACAAAATTAATATTCCAGTCGCCGCTAACTAATGAACAATTCAATACAGTCCCTTTCAGAGAGTCAAATTTGTACTCGCCGTCGCAAAAGCAATTAATTTGTATCCATTACAGTGTCCTGGAAACTTATCCAGCTGTTTTATCCCCTGATAGCGGGTATAAACTGTGAACCTTACGGATTCGAATTTTACGTCAGAAAATCTGTTATATGCGCGTGCTTCAATTTCTTTTACATCATTTTTTATGTGTATTTTTACAAAGACTTGTAGATACATTCAGAATTGGAAAAAATCTACAGTTTAATCATTATAAATAAATAAACCCAAAAGTCACATAGACAGTCTTGACCCTACACTCAGATCGAGTCTTTTGTCGTAGGTATCAGGAACTACGAGAGACTTTTCAGTCTGACAAACAGCCAGACCCTAGAATAGACTCGTGCACCTCAAAACATTTGTCCGGGTGCGTGGATTGGACCCGCGAACTCTCGTTTTATAGACGGCGCTTAACCAACTGCACTAAGCTTTGGCCGACTTTAAACAAACATTCGGTTTTATTAAATTTTGTTTTTTTACAGTCCAATATATTCTAATCATCTACAGAACAAAATTCATAATTTTGGACTTAAGCCCTTTAAGAAGCGAAGTGTTTTTACTTGCACCGTCGGTACTATGTTAAGACCTGTCTATGTACTGTTTATTAACTCTAACTCTGTGCCATATGTAAAATCTACTCTGTGCTCTTTGTCCATAGGTACAGGCGGGTATCTGCTAACTACAACAGATAGAAACTCAGCTCTGTTTATGTAATTGACTTGTCTGTTTGTTGCTATAACAATAGAACCGCTTGATTCCGTTGCCGGCAAACTGATTCTGATTTTCAATTCTGTGTAGTTTAAAGGTTTCTGTTTATGTAAGGTATTTGATGGGTTGATGTTTGCTGTCTTAAACGGACTTTCTTGGTAATTTCCTTATGACTTAAATAGATTTGTAAATTTCCTGAAGCTAAGTTTCTTGGAACACATTTCAGCTGTTGTGGAATAATAAGATGATGTTTCATGTTATATTAAATTAAAGAATATGGCTTAGACATTAATTAACTCGACAAGACTTTCATAAAATTTCATAAAATTTACGCAATATAATAATTGTACATTTCAATATTAATTTCGTTATCTATACGTTATTTGTTTGCATTTGATAAGCTCTGAAACTACGAAACCGATTTGAAAAATTCTTTCATAATTGAAATTTTACATTAACCCGAATGAACACAGGCGATAGAATATTTACAAAAAAGTGCATCTGCACCCGGGCGGACCGAGCCGGATAGCTATATTTGATAAATAAACTTTTGTAGGTTAGCTAGTAGAAATTATTGATAGAATAAAAATATTATGGTATATAGGTTTAAATCTATCATACAGAGAGATTGTGTTAGTCTCGCGGACTCTATTGCTATGGCTGCCACAATTACAACTTCGGGAAATTTACATATTACTTACGAGTGGTGGGCCCGCCTTGACCCTGGTGCAGCTGCTTTTTAATTCCAGTCCACATTAGCAACATTATATTATTACCCGTACTATTGTATTGATATTTAAACTCATTGCCATCTTCTGTCCTCCTTTTCCCATACCATTCCGTCTCGTTCCGTTCCGTTATATCCTAGCCTATCCCGTCTAATTCTCATTCAAGACTTGTAAACCTTTTTTTTTTTTTTTTTTTTCTCGCGGGGAAAATCCCTTTACGGACCATCCCACCCCCGAAGGGGCGGGGGTGTGTCGGACTCACCGGTGCGCCTTCCGGCCCAGCGAGACGTGGAGCTGGGTCGGGTCCCTATCGTAGTCTGCGCACCGAAATACCGACTAAAAACCCCGCGTTGGCCACCATCGGTGCACTTTGGAGACGGCCCCGGGATACCGCTCAACGGACGCGCCAGGACCGCCTCCTTGTGCACTGCCGCTTAAAGCGACGCGGCTTTTAACGCGTTTGACGTTAAGTCTCGGGGGCCGCCACGATAGGGACGGCGACCCCATGTGGCCTTTGCGGCGCCGGGTTAGTTGTTGTCCCGGCGCCTCCTACGTCTCCTGTGGCGACGAGCGGGATCGGTCTGCTCCCGATCCCGCTCGGCGCTCTCCTTCTGCAACATGACGCGTTCGCAGAAGGAGAGCATAGCTCGCCACGAACTCCGGCTGCTGACCATGGCGGCGACCACGGCCGGCAGCGAAAGGTCGCTTCCAACGACCGCAATGAGAGCGCTGCGCTCCTCGTCCCAGGCTGGGCACTCCTCCAGCGTGTGCTGGGCCGTGTCCTCACGGCAGTTGCCACAATGGTGGCACATGGCGGACTCCTCCGCTCCGGCTATGCGACACAGGTACGCACCGAAGCAGCCGTGCCCGGTGAGCACCTGCGTCAGCCGGTATGTCGGCGCACCGTGGCGCCTGTCCACCCACTGTTCGAGGACAGGTCGCACCGCCGCGACGGTCCTCGTACCAGCACTAGGGTTCTCCAGCCTGGAACGCCACTCCTCCACAGCAGACCTGCGGAGGGAGGCCAGCATGGCCTCGACCTCTCGGGGGACCAACCTCTGCCCACGCCCGGACGCCTCCTCTCGCCGGAAGAAAGCCGACGAAAGGGTTTTAGCGTCCAGCACCCAGGGCAGAGTTCCCGCCAAAACGCAGGCCGCCTCGTGCGAGACCGTGCGGTAGCCCCTGATTATCCGCTGCGCCACCATGCGTTGCGGACGATGCAGCAGGCGGACGCAACGATCGCCCAGGGACTCGGCCCAAACGGGACACCCGTAGAGGGCCATGGACCGCACGACTCTAGCATATAGATTTCGGCAAGGGATGCCAGGACCATCAGTGTTGGGCAGCAGGCGCCCCAGTGCGCCCGCCGCCCTCACCAGCTTCGGCGACAACTCCTCAAAGTGCGCGCGGAAATCCCATCGACTGTCGAGGACGAGACCGAGGTATTTCATCCTCGAGCCGACGGGAATCCGCACGCTATCCACCGTGATGTGGGCCCCAGGCGGAGGCCCACACCGAGGACCGTGGAAACACACGGCCTCGGTCTTGTTGAGGGCCACCGTGAGGCCCAGTCGCCGAATCCTGCCCACCACCAGTCCAGTACCGAACGAGGCGAGCAGGGCGGACCTCTGGAATGTCCTGGCCGTCGCTGTCACCAGTGTGTCGTCCGCGTAGCAGACGACAGCGACGCCCCGAAGGTTGGTACCACGTAGCACCCAGTCGTAGCCGATGTTCCACAGGAGCGGCCCAAGAACCGAGCCCTGTGGAACACCGCACGTCACTTCCCTGCGGTGCCACCCGTCGGCGCCGGGATACACCACGTACCTATCAGACAGGTACGAGTGCACCAGACGCCGAAGGTAGGGCGGAACCTCGTGGTACCGCAGTGCTTCTTCGATGCAGGCCCAGGGCATGGTGTTGAACGCGTTGGCGATGTCGAGAGACACCGCCACCACGACCCTACCCCGGGACACCGCACGCTCCGCTTGTGCCTTCACCCGCAGAATCGCATGGACCGTCGACCGGCCCCGCCGGAACCCGAACTGGCAGTCTGCCAAATCCGGGCCCGTGCCCTCCAAATGCTCGACGAGGCGCGCGTGGACTACGCGCTCGAAGAGCTTGCACACCTCGTCGAGCAACACGATTGGCCGGTAGGCCGAGGGCGAATCTGCGGGTCGCCCCTCCTTGCGGAGCAGGACAAGCTTGCCCGTCTTCCACCGCGACGGGAAGATGCCCTGCTCAAGGCACGCGGAGAAAAGGCCGCGGAGCCTCGTACCCAGCGACTCGACGGCCAGCACCCAGACACGACCGGGCACCCCGTCGAGACCCGGGGCCGAGTTCTTGCTCCGCAGCCGAAGCACTGCCGCCTCTAGCTCTTGCGGCGAAACCTCCGGGATATCCCTTGCCGAAACCGACGACGATGGCGCCGGTGGACATGGCGCCATCGGTGGAGGAGTGAACTCCTCGGTGGCCGGAAACAAGGCCGCGACGACGTCCTCCAAAAGTTCGGTCCGGAGACTCTGGGTCAAGGGGGGCGCCCATGGGCGGAATTTCCGCATCGCCACACGGTACGGACGCCCCCACCGATCTCTGTCCAGAGACCTCCGGAACTCTTCGTTCGCCGCGGCCTTCGCTTGCGCGATGGCCACCCGCAGCGCTCTCTTCGCTTCTCTGTGGAGGTCGAGAAGGTGCTGCCCCTGCTCATCGTCGCCGGGTCTACGGGTCCGACGACGACGGTGCCTGGCGAGTCGGCGGCGCGCGACCTGGCAGGCCGCGCGCAGCTCTGTGAGCTCGGCCGACCACCAGTACACCTGGCGCTTCGCTGGGAGGCGGGTGACCCGGGGCATGGCCGCGTCGCAGACTCGCGACATCGCCACCCCGAACCATTCCGCCTCTTCCTCGACCCGCACCGGCCCGTCCGGCACGGGGAGCCACGCCTGAACAATGGCAGCTTCCTTCGCGGCCTCCACATCGAGGCGCTTCGCAGCCCAACGTCGGCCGCCCGTGAATCGGGCAGTCGGACCACCACCGGACTGGCGAGTGGAGACCTGGGAGGATGAGACGCTGAACCGAATGTAGAGATGATCGGACAGCGTCTCCTCCTCAACCAAAACCCTCCAGTCCCGAACACGGCGGGCAAGGGCCGGGGTGGCGAACGTGACGTCCACCACCGAACCGCCGTTGTGCCGCACGCACGTGTTCTCCGACCCCCGATTCAGGACGACCAACCCGATGGAGATCGCCCATTCCTCCAGGGCCTCGCCCCGCGCGTCGGTCACCGACGAACCCCAAGCCAGAGATTTGGCGTTGAAGTCGCCGGCTACAAGCACGGAGCGAGGCTGACTGTCCAGCTGTACCAGGGCCCCCAGGCGCGCGAGGAAACTCTCGAATTCCGCCTGGGACCTGTTGGGAGAGAAATAGACTCCCACTATCCACACCCCTCCCACCAGGACCGCCACGCATCCCGCACCCTTCGCTACTTTTTCGAAGGGTGGAGAGCCGGCGGCGCCCTGGGTGAAGACGGCCACCAAGCCATCAAGGTCCCCTGCCCAGTCGTCGCGGGCAGGGACAGAGTATGGCTCGGCAACCACAGCCACGTGGATCAACCACTGCGCCAGAGACTGTTCGAGCATCGATTGTGCATCTTCGCAGTGGTTGATGTTCGCCTGGAGGAAATTAAGATCCATCTAGTTGTGGGCGATCTCCATCGCCTCAGGGTGGGACGGTTGCGGCCGCGTCGCAACCTCGGCTCCCACACCGCGTTGAGAACGGTGCGGGACCGAGGAGGCAGCGCAGGCCTTGCCGCCCACCCGGTGGTCCGCGGGTTTCCCGGCATCTGCGCAGATTGCACAGTGCGGGTCCGCGGAGCACTGCCGGGCCTTGTGGCCCGGTTGACCGCAGCGGTAGCAGAGCCCGTTGCGGTCGCACTCGCCGGTGCATTGCACGCGCACGTGCCCCTTATAGAGGCAGCGGAAGCAGCGCATTGGGCGAGCCTCCAGAAGGCGTACTCCCGCTGCCACCCATCCGACGAGAACGCGCCCCGCCTTCACCACTTTCTCCGCTGCCTTTGCTGGGCAGCGGAGCCACACCGCGCCCAAGCCCGAGCGCTCGTCGCGAATCTCCCCAACCTTGACGTCGTCGGGGGAGCACTCGCCAAGGCGGGCGACGGCCGCTGCGACTGCTTCAGAGGTGGCTGATGCGTCCAACCCTGAGACACGCAGCTCCGCAGTCTTCACGGGCCGGGAGACGCGCACGTCCTCCTCCGACCCGCGAAGGACTTCCCTCATTTTGACGATGAGGGAGTCGGCCTTCGCCTCCGACTCGGACCCAGGCACCTCAAAAAGGAAAGCCCCCGTGGCTATCCGCCTCGACCTCAGTCCGGTTGTGATACCAAGGCTGGCTAGGTCTACTTTCGTTTGGACCTCACGCAGGACCTGTGCGTATGTAATTCCCCGCTTCAACGCCTCCGGCGTCACCGTGAGGGTCACGGCGGCTTTACGCGGGAGGCGGAGCTGGGGAGCAGCCCTGCGTGGGGTCTGGGCCGGCTGTTGAGCCGCCCGGGACTTCTTCTTGCCCCTCTTTGCCACCACAGTCCACGGGGCCTCCGTGGATGTGGTGGGTTGAAGGGGTGGGTGTGGCGTCTGCGGCCGGGGCGGCGCACGCTTCCTATTGCCTCGCTTGCGCCCGCGAGACTCCCGAGAAGTGACTGGCAGTGGCGCCGATGTAACCGCGGTTGGCCGGATGGCTTCTGCTGGGCGGCCAGTAGCCGCAGAGACGGCTGGCGCGGGGCGGCCAACGGCTGCAGGGGCAACTTTCGCCTTCCCTACTTCTAGAGCCGGCCAATGTGTAGCTGGGATCCCTGCGACGGCTGGCCGCGACTTCTGGGCTGTCTTGGCTCTGGCCCGGTCAGCAGCCAGCGGAGGGCGGAGAATCGGCTCCGGAGGCAGCCGCATGGCGATCGCCTCCAGTTTGGCGTCCACCTTCGCCATGTGCACCTCGAGCAGCGCCTTCACAGCCTCTGCCTCCGCACCACCGGATGCCGGCTCAACCACCGGCCGCTGCTGCGATCGGACGGTGGCCATCAGTTCCGCGATCATTTTACCCTGAGTGGTGAGGGCCGCCTCCAGCGCCGTCACTTTTTTACAGAGTTCGGCCTTCTCTGCCTCGACCCTGGAGAGCTCTGCTGATGGCGGCTCCTGCACTATTTCAAGTAGCTCCAACACGTTGTCTTTAATTTCTTTTACATATGTGCCCTTGAGATTTTTTGCCGTCCTAGCAACGTGCTGGAGCCGCTCTGCTATCTTTGTCAGCGCGGCACTGTGAGTAGCTGGGGGAGGATCCCTTGGCGCAGGTTTGGTCTTAGGATTTGCCTCCCTGGCCTGCCTCCGCTCGATCTCGTCCGCCTCCAGCATCTCGGCCTCTGTGATGCTTTCGGCCTCCAGTGCAGCCTCGTACTCTCTTTGCGCCTTGGCAAGGGCGTCATCTTCTGTGTCCACGTTCGATGGAGCAAGTGGGTGCCTCTTCAGCTTTTTGGTGGCAGTGCGGGAGTCGGACTCGACCGCACTACCTCCATCGCTGGCTCTGGGCCGCTTCTCTGCAGGGCGAGGGCCCCGCCGCTTGCTTCTCCTTTTCGGCTGCGAAGAATCGCTGCACGCCCCGGACTCCGAGTCGAAGTCACGGGGTGGCGCGGTCTTCTCCGCTGGAGGTCCCATCGCCGAACCTGGGCGACTGGTCGCCGGAGAGGTGTCCGAGTCTGGCAGCCTATCTGCCGCTACGGAACAAACTTTAGGATTAGGGGTTTTAAATGTGTCATTCATCTTGTTCCCACGAGTATGGGGGAAAAGAAGGTCCACCCAGGCAGTGCCCCCTGTACCTGGGTAAGCCTAGCGTAACCCGCCAGAGGGTCGGCCGGTACTCTGGCGGGGGTCGCACTAGAGACTGAACTGCCCATCAGCCATACATCCCCTCGCGGTGCGCCGCCGCTTGGGATTCGGGGTACTTTTTATAGAGGCATCCTCCCTCGCGGTCCGGGCGGTTAAGCCAAGACCCTCGGTCCGGCAGGAGTGCGAGACATGACCACAAACCTCACAACCGGATTACGATATGCGACGGCGACCGTGGGAGGGACACTCCCACAGCCCGCCCGGCGGCGGGGTAAGCGCACACCAGGCCCGCCGAAACCTCCGGGACAGAACCGGAGGGTGGCCCTGAGATGGGCCCCACCTAAAACGACAGATGGAGGCGGCCGCCACAAAAGACAGCGACCGCCAAGCCCCCTGCCCTCCCCGTCGGATATTCGCCGTCGGCCATAGTAGTTGCAGAACTGCAACTACGATGACCCACGTTGCCCAGGGTGCACCACGTGGAGGTTCCCGACATCGCACCCCAGACTTGTAAACCTAGCTTATCCCATTCGTTAAAAGTTAAAAAAAAAATACAATTAGCTTTGAATTCCTTGTTTGTTCCATGGAAACACATGTTGTGTTTCGGGATAAATTATTATAATACATTAATAAATAAATAACACCCAACAGTCACATACACAGTCCTGTGCCCACACTAAGATCGAGTCTTGTGTCGTGGGTATCAGGAACTATGAGAGACTTTTCGGTCTCACAAACACCCAGACCCGGAAGAAATATTTGTGGTCCGCACAAACATTTATCTCGGTGCGGGGATCGAACCCGCGGCCACTCGTTTCACAGGCGGCGTCTACCCAACCGCGCCACGGACGCTGTCAAAATACAAACAAATACAGTCTTATATTCGTTTTTCTCATTTATTTTTCATACACAGATATCGATCGGTTACAAATTTATTGTGCTTCATATAATTTAAGCATAGACAAATGGTTTTCCAGCCCATAGTATAATTATAGCTTATATTGGTAATTGGCTTCTCATTTGAATAAATTATTGAACTATCTATATGGAAAATATAAAGCCATTGATTGATCGCTGAAAACAGAATTTAACGTTAATATTATTTATATTTTACGATACAAACATCACGTACAAACATTGCATTTTAATTATATGCGTGATTTGTATGAACAAAACAGTTAGTTTAACCTGTATTGATCAGTGACTGCACCAAATATATAGTGATTTTTATTTTACGTTATCAAATGGAGAAACATCATTGGTTTAAGAAATTATGTCACTGGTCTATTATATGTGACAGGCCGCCTGGGTAGGTACCAAAGTAATGTCTATTTCTCCCACCAAACGGCAGTGTAAATGCACTGTTGTGTTTCGGTGTGAAGGGTACTACTGGACATGTTGAGACTAAATATCTTGTGTTTTACGATAGCGAGTGTATTATAATGCCTAGCATTGCGTGGTAATTCAATGTGTTTTTGGTTTTGCTACTGTTCGTGAGCGGTCATATCGCTTACCATCAGGCGAACGACATGGTCGCTATTCATTGCAATAAAAGAAAAAATACTTGGAGTGTGGGTATGAGAAAATATGAAAAGCTTCAGAAACTTTGGACCAAAACAAATAATCGTGAATCACACAACTAGTTGTTTCGGTGCAAGGTTATAGAACCTGCAGCACCTGAAATCCTAGCCGGTTTCGTAATCAAATTCACTAGAAAACCATCATATAATCATAGATTATTATTATATTATTATATACAGAGACATATAATATCGAAACCTGTAATAATACTATAATATAATAATATATATTGATACTACAATAAATAATAAATAAATAAATAAATAAATAACACCCAACAGTCACATACATAGTCCTGACCCCACACTAAGAACGAGTCTTGTGTCGTGGGTATCAGGAACTACGAGAGACTTTTCGGTCTCACAAACACCCAGACCCGGAAGAAATATTTGTGGGCCACACAAACATTTCTCTCGGTGCGGGGATCGAACCCGCGGCCTCTCGTTTCACAGGCGGCGTCTAACCAACTGCGCCACGGAGGCTGTCAATACAAGACAATACAAGCCTACCTTAGATTATTTGCAATACTAGATTTAATTTTAATCCACATACAAAAATACCCAACCATTTAAAATTATTTTACATTTATCATCAACAATTTGGAGATGTGAGTATTCGAGTAAAAGTTGCGACGGCGGACAATCCATCACTCCATAAGTTCCATTTACATGATAAATGGTGGCGAAAGGCTTCATGTAACTTGGTTGCGTTGACTTTTGAACACGCCTTTTTTCGTGAATTTCACAGACTAGTAAAGGTTTTTATTGGTAGGTCTCTCATATGTAAGAAGCCGCCTAGGTAGGTACCACCGCAATGTCCATTCCCCCCGCCAAATAGCAGTGTAAATGCACTGTTGTGTTTCGGATTGAAGGGTATTATAACCAGAGTAACTATTGGACATAATATTGACACTTAACATCTTATGTCTTAGGATGGCGTGCGGTGGAATGCCAAGCATTGTTTTGTAATTCATGGTGTTTTTTGGTTTTCCTTCTGTCCATGAGCGGTACCATCAGGCACATAGCATGCTAGTCTCACCATTTATTGCATTAAAAAGTTTAAAAAAGTTAAGCGCAACACCCAGACACAAAAATGAAAGCATTACAAAAAAAAAAACACACGAATGAAAAGGACAAAAGAAAAACTGCCAAGACAATCTACAAGACACTAAGAAATGAAGTGAACAGTAAATATTATAGGGATTTCATTACCGTCGCGAACACGAAAGCTTACTTGTTTATGTACAAACAAAACAAGTAATTTGATAGAATGGGCTCATAAAGCTTCGGTCATGTTGAATTCGTGAACGTTGACTTGAGCGGTATCAATAGAATCGGGTGGGAACAGTTTATTATGTTGGCGCGGTGGCTGCGGTCCGCGTGCGGCGCGAGACGAATAATTTAATTATCTGTCTCGTTTTGGTCAGTGCAATTTTAATTTCTGAGTTTTAATTGCACTGTACAATTTTTATTTCTTTATTAACTATCCGAGCTATTTTGGTCCATTTAGAGATTATTTGAAAATAATTGTCTTATCGATTCAATAGGCATCCAATCCAAGACAAGATTATTATAAACAATATTGTAGGCTTGTATTTAATTCCGTTTATATCGTTAGCAGTAACTATACTGGGTGACATTGACATATGTAATTTTTTATTTTAAACCACATATTCGTAACCCCAGTTACCATTCTACCAAGTTTGAAAAAATACCGCCTGGTAGTTTTGATCAAGTAATTTTTCCTATAATTTTTATAAATCGTAAATTTACAGGTCTTTTTACTGTTCAGATATGTTCCCAAACCAAACCGACTTTGAGCTAAGCTGTGATATACATCAACAGTGAATGGTCAAAAATCGTGAAATATATAATTTTGACAAAAAAAAAATCTCGTTTTTTTAGTTGATACAAAGCCACCTGTGGATATTTGAAGCATACCAGTTAAATTGAATACCATATATAAATATAATCCTATATATAAAATATTTTAATTATTTAAAATTGACTTAAACATACCGTACTACGCGTCTTTAATATCAAAACGACCAAATCCGATAACTATAAACGCATGTGTTTAGCAAACTCACATACTGAATTAAACAAAAATAAATACAACTGCTTATTATCGTGCGAGGCCTGAACTCACATGAGATAATTAAACGAAAATAATGTAACATTTTTAACATTCACACAACAATGTTCGCTAACGTATTTATCATTTTTTGTATATATGCATTGTATATGATGATATTAAGCGATATTTTTCAGATATCCAGTCATTTGGGTGATATAAAATGAAATTTAGTGAAGCAATAGAGCATCATAACAACCTTCATATGGTATTTTTTAATTGAAATCTTTTAATTAGTGATTTTATAAATGATTACCAAAATAAATGTATTTATCAATAGAAACAATATTTAATATCCGTCAAGATTTTTATATATTATGTCGTTTTAGGGTTAAATAAATATATTGGACGCATGAAATAAAAACATAAATACAAATTAAAATATTGAATCGTTACCAATATCCACAATAATTATCTTAGAATTACAATAAGAGTGCTACGAGCGTCTACAAGGACAAGCTACGAGCGTCCGCTACGTAGTACGCTACGAACATTGGCTACGAACAATGTCTACGGAATCATGTTAAGACTGACAAGTAAACACAATAATATTATTCTACTTTCCACACCTGTAGCTTTCTTTTATTTCTGAAAATAAAACATTAAATAAACGAAATAATACCACTACTATAAAATTTTAAATACAACATAGTTTCGGTAAGTTACGTGTCATAAATGTTAAGCCCGTGACATATTAACTGACTTAATCATTTTGAAATATATCATGGAGGATTAATTGCGCATTTGGCTTATTACGGTGAAATTGCTTTTCTCTAATTAAATTACGTGTTCATACTTACTGCATTTATTATGACTCGTTTTGACCTACTGCCTCGCTTTTAGGCTAGGTTGAGTGCTCGAACTTTGTTAATTAAACCAGGTGCCGAAACGACTTTGTTTTTATATTATATTTAAAATCATATTTGTAAATATTACGGGGATAATTATGTGTTTATAATAATATAATAGCCAACCCGCACTGGGCCAGCGTGGTGGACTATATGGCCTAACCACTCTCAATCGTACCCTCGATTGTAGAGTAGGCCCGTGCCCTGCAGTGGGACGTATATTGGCTGATACAGAATAAAATACTCGATTATCTAACTGTATCGCATATATCTTTTTCTTAAGATGTTTGTTAGTATATGTGTTATGTACATATTATACTAGCGACCCGGCCCGGCTTCGCCAGGTTGTAAATACTTTTTGAATCCATTCCTATCAGACCCATATTATTTCGCGTATTAACTGTTCTGCATTTAAACTCAATGTCTTTGTTTTCCTTTATGGTACTTTTCTCATCCCGTCCCGTTACATCCTTTTCTGTCAATTCTCAATCTGTTTCATAACTCAAATTATGCATTCCTGTCCTCTTATATTCTACTTCATTTGCCTTATATTCTATCCTAAACTTTCCCTTTTAGTTTAAAAGAGTAGCAAATATACATGCATATTTTAATTCTTTGCTCATACCATAGGAACAATGCATTTCTGGGATAGAAAGTATCCTATGTGTTAATCAAAGGAAGGGTAAGCTATGTTCTTAAAAAAAAAAAACAACTTAATTGGTCCAGTCATTTGAGCGTGAATAAGTAATAAACACGTAAAATTTCGCCTTTATAATATTAATATGATAATATAATTATGTCTTTAGATGTGAGGCCAGTACTGTATGTGACACAGTTGGGAGTAACACATAGATAAATGAACACAGTAAAAATTAAACTAATCTTTCCATACCTCCATGAAAACTAAATCTTGGTGGGAATCTAAAAACTACTGTTATCGAGACAAAGGAATATTCCACATAAGCCAAATTGTCTTCCACCAACTTATTCCTAAAATCAGCCCCACTGCATACTAGTAATCCCATCAAAAACACAACAAAACCACAATCACCAACCATTATTACATCATCAGTTAAATCGACGCTTATTGTAAGGAAAAAATCCTAAAGACATTACATTGTCCCCGTCAATCCGATTATCGTTAAGCTTTCAATTCCTCGAATCCATCGGAATATTCTCAAATCCGTAGCGCAGGCACTTAATCTTGCGAACGATACCAAGCGAATTACTCTAAAACCTGACGCATATCGACGAAACGTGATTAGAAAAATTCCCGACTTTCCTCCTCAGCCCAATAAGCCCCCTATTCTTTAACCTTTTTAAATATTCAACACCTGTAACTCTCCGGCTTAATTTAAAGGCGAGTATAATCAAGAGCTCGCAGTCAGTTTTAATGCCTTTTTAACTCGGTCGGTTTTTTGCGTTCTCTGATTGCCGGACGTTCAAGATTGTGTTGCGATTAATTGATTATTAATGGATTTATTTTATGACTTAATTGATGTTAGTCTGAATAGATTAGTTTGGTTTTTAAATTGGAAGGGTTTGAAACAGTTTTTAGGTATTTTAGGTTGATAATAAATTATTTCGGATTGTATAAAAATATGTTATTCGTATTTCATAAAACTAGTTGTGACCGCAGTCGCTTATGTAAATATGTTTTTCTTTATTGCTATGAATGGCAAGACGAGCATGCCGTTCACTTGATGGTAAGCGATACGACTTCTCAAAACCAGTAGCAAAACCAAACACCACCTTGAATAACAAAGCAATGTTCGTATTCCGCTGCCCTCGCCATCCTGAGACATAAGATACTAAGTATATACACTGCGGTTTGCCGAAAGAAATAGACATTGCAGTGATACCTACCCAAGTTGACTCTCACATATGAGATACCTACCACTAGTAAATAATATAATTTATTGCATAATTTAATGTTTGCTTTTCTAAAACAGAAATACAGTCTTATTTTCTTCAAAATTTTCCCTAAACCGATCCATCAGTAATGATATACTCATCCTCTATCCACTAAATGTAGAATTTCGTAAGACTCGGAACACTTGGCACGAAACTCACAAATCCAGTTGCAAGTTGTAAACCACTTATGAGTGGTGGAATCACATGTGAATTTTCACAAACCCACTGCGTCGTAGAAAACTGAAACTATGTTTGAACAGGGCCCCGTCCAACTACTTCAGTTGGAAATTCAATCTATCCCCACCAACGATATTATGTAAAATAATTTAAATCCAGATTGGTTCTGTTGAATACATTACTCCTGGCTTCTGCTGGCTTCTGAGATGCATGAATATATTATTTCAATCAAAGCCTGGATATCTTTAGACTGTCGCGAATGAGGGTTGACAGGTAATTAAGTTTAAATTGACTAGCGGCGTAATCAATAGACAGACTGGTATAAGCTTTACACAAGATATGAAATACATGAAGTATAATATGTAGAGCTGCGGAATTCAAACAGTAATAACATAAGGGGATGTTCATTTCACGTTATGCTTTGATATTTGGTTAAACAGCAATGTAAAACGAACAAAATTGCATTGCAGAGAGCGTAACCTCCAGTTACAACTGTTTAATTAGCGCTACATTACGTAGTTTGTTTAAAAACTACAAATCCATTATTGTACGTAAAATTTAAAAACATAATTTCTAATGTGCACAAAACAATAAAGTAAGATTTAATATTGTATTCCCCGTTTGTGAAGTGTAAAGCCACCTAACATTGTGCTTCAAGCGAAAACTCACACGAGAATATAGAAGCAGACAGTGGTAACTGACGTCGAAATCCTTTCAATAGCGTCTGTGTTAGGGCGATGGACTGACAATAGGTACCAAACTCTATTACATATTCTAGGAATCGAAAGATTTCACTGAATTTTGAGTTTACTGCTTACATCAGTGTTTAAGGACTACGCTTAATTAACAATTTG
The DNA here is from genome assembly GCA_030180105.1 of Hyles lineata. Lineage (NCBI taxonomy): Eukaryota > Metazoa > Arthropoda > Insecta > Lepidoptera > Sphingidae > Hyles > Hyles lineata. The sequence goes on along the minus strand of JARJEE010000008.1, from coordinate 14,300,266 downwards.
ACTCTAATTTAACTTTGGAACTTATTCATAAATATTTTATTATAGCATAAATCCTTTTGTTTGTTTTCTCGACTAATTTGAGTTTTAAGGGTTAGGTCTTTTGAAACTGGATATTCCGGAGGAGACCCGTATAAGTCATACTTGCGCGAGTTACTTAGATTTTTCGTCCCATGGTTGATAGGAATAAATTGTTTATCTTTATAGTGCCAATAAGTATCAATTAAAAAATGTATAAAAATGTAAGATTTTCCACAACACGTATACTATCCAGACGGAATGTGAATATTAAATCAACAGCGAAAATAATCTGAATAATCTTCCTCAGACACTCACTATTAAACATCTGCTCTAACGTAAACGAATATTACTAAATAAAATGCAGTCAACATAGCACACTGAAATCCCCAGAAGACCAATGACATCCATAACAGAACGCGGTAACAAATAACAATAAGGCTGGCGACGCACCGCTTCCGCATCGCGCGCTAAGCGTTGTGGACAGTGGCGGCACGAGACCAAATTAATGGGGGTAAAATATATTTTTTACATAGATACATAAACTCGATGACAATTCTTTGTTTGCCAATGTTAGTACAGGCTGACAGGAATTTTAGTGGTGGGTGTATGGTTGGGAAAGTCCCTACAAATAAGAATCTAAAAAGTTACATTAGCTCTCATGTATATTCCCGAAGGAGATGACTTATAAGTTACATTAGTGCCGTTTATAGTTCTCCTAATCCTAATACGATTCCAATCTCGGGCACCTCATATGTCACATTTTATGAGGGTTTTAGATAGCATTAATAATAAATGTTTTGAATATTTATAATTTTATATTAACCTATGCCTCTCTATCTATAATCAGACTCTCGTTTGTAGAGACTTGTAAGCACGAGAGAGATTGATAAGCAGCAATCGACGATTTTGGTCTCATAAAATATATAAAAATACATAAAAAAGGGGTTTCCCTTTAGTTATACCGTGGGTCAGAGCCCCCATCGCCCATCTCAATCCGCGTCTGGTTATGATTAATTCATAGCACGGTAAACACGTTTATTTAGCGTGGCGGTGACAAAGCACGCCCACGGCACGTGACAAAATCGGCATCACGCTCAACGACCAGGCTTTGAGTAAATCTGCGTGCTGGAAGCAATGGCTTGCGATCTTGAATAGAAATGTTTATGAGCTCAGGTTTATTCGACGATTATTGTACAATTTTGACTCTCAATCGCATTAAAGCCAAAAAAATATCGCCTATTGGTATGTTCAATAATATTTATTTAATTTAAAAATACTTTATTGTTCACCACACAAAAGATTCGAAATAATAACTCAAAGTGCTTAAATACATATGAGTAATTGATATTGATGATGATGACAGTGTTTCGCAACGATAATAATTTTCATCTTGGAAAACCTGACTGTAATTATGTGTTTTTACCCGCTACGGTCCTCTTTCCAGAGAATGGGTATAGATTTAAACTTCTTAAGAGAATTCGTGAAAGGTGAAGGTGAAAGTGGTAAAGGTCTCGAGAATATTTACGAAAATATTGGCATCTTACACCGATTGGAACGTCATTTAATCCCTTTAGCAACAAAAGTAATCATTCGACAAACAAAACAAAAATTGTTTAACTTCTAATGAAAACAAAATTAAAATCCCGCGAACGATAAAATTGTTAACACAACATCTAATTTCCGTCCAAAAAGATCAGCGAGCTAAATTGAAATTGCAAAAATTGAGAACTCTGCCCATAACCGGCGGTATTAAGGGCAAATCCGATATTGCCTCGAATAACCCTCTAAGTGTACTTGCATCAGTATGACCAACAAAATGTCCGTGTTGTCCCATCAAAAACGACCCAAGTTTCAAATTCAATTTCCCGTACGGCGAGCAGGTCAGTCGCAACGCTGTGATGGAATCTTTCTTATTATATCCTTATTATTAGAAACCAATTTAGCCAGTTTCCTGTTTCCTTATTCGTACCGGGAAATGTCTTGGAAACAGTCAAACAGGATTTTGTTATGACAACGCTTGTAAGTGGCTGTCGTTGTTTTGATATTATTGTCTTGTAAATTGACATCTATGCTTTTATAAGTATAATAATAGTAAAAAAAAACAACTGGACATATTGAGACTTAACATCTTTTGTCTCAGGATAGCGAGCATAGTGCAATGCTAAGCATTGCATATAATTCAAGGTTTTGCTTGGTTTTACTACTGTTCATGAGCGGTTGTATCGCTAACCAACAGGCGAACGGCATGCTCGGTTCGCCATTCATTGCAATAATGAATTGATTCTAGATCTTAATGTTATCTTGCCCAAGATTTTGCGTCTGTGTCAAGCCTACATTTTTCTAATGCTTTTATTATCTTATCATTATTTTATTTACCTCATCAATAAATAAAAAATAATATTCTACTTCATAAACCGTCCAGCAACTACGTCTAAACATTGCTCTATGACAATATTATAATGTATATTATGAATTTGACTCAATAACTTCAACAATTCAAAATCTAACGCTCATTTCCTTACCGACTTAACGTTCATTCACATCTTAAGAGCATGAGAGCGTAAACAATGCGAGATTGTGCCTTCCACCCAAACGGCAGCTTCTACTCAGTGGACTTTTCAATTTTGCCGAGTGCCAAGAATTTATACTGGGAAGCATCGTAGTGTTTTCTTTTCATTTCGAAAAGAGCATTCGTACGTTGGAGGCGCGGAGCTATCAATGAGCGTGACTACTCAATGTGTTTATGAGTGTTAAGGAGCCAGATTGGTTGCAAAAAAAATATAAATATTTAGTTTGGAGTAATTTATGATAAAATTCGAAGGACTAGTTAGTCATTGTTGGCATCTAAGTTTTATACAATAATAACCGAAATTTTTTTGAAAATGCTTACGTAGTACTGCGCTACTTTAAAGCATATCGCAATATATAAACTTTAGTGATACATCACAATTCCAGTGAATTGCAACTAAATCCAGGAATCTAAGACAAAAGGTGTGAAAATTGGCTTAATCAAATAAAATGATGTGCTAAATACAGAACCAGAGTATGATAAGAATAACAATTACTATTTGATACTTAGGGCCAGTGTAGACCGACATTTTTTTTACCAAAGGATATTCAAAATCTGTTGGGAATAAGACATAAACTCCATTATTTTGAAATTGATGTCGCGGCATCGATAAATGCATTTTGACTGCGCTGTCTGCGCTGGCCTTTATCTGAATACTACCTCAGCATAAAATAAGAAAGTTTTTTTATTATAATTTTCTATCAAGCAGAATTTAATATTTGAGAAATGATACCTGTTGAGAATTTCTTTAGATGAAGTCACCTAAGACGTTTTCAGCTCCTAACCAGCTTCTCTCTAGAGTTGCGCCATTTAAAAAAAAGGTCTTTGCTATCGCCGTTTGAGATGCAACTTCAAACATGAAATGATTGGAAAGGCTCTGTTTGACGCTGAAGATTTTAACTGCAAAGGAGCTTTGAAATTTTCATGGATAAAGTTACTTACGCCTTTGTGTTGTGCAAATGTTAGTGGAAGGAATATCGCTGAGATATCGCTTCTTTTGTTATTTTCGCTACTGAATCCATTTCACAGATTTTTGTAAACTTTTCTCTTTTAAGCGCTGGTTTAAATATTTCAGACGTAGTTTATGGTTGTTATTTCGTTCGTAAAGACTTTTTTTTTTTATTGCTATGAATGGCGAGACGAGCATGCCGTTCGCCTGATGGTAAGCGATACGACCGCTCATAAACAGTAGCAAAACCAAACAACACCTTGAATTACAAAGCAATGCTTGGCACTCCACTGCGCTCGCCACCCTGAGACATAAGATGTTAAGTCTCAATATGTCCAGTAGTCACTCTGGCTACAATGCCCTTCAACCCGAAACACAACAGTGCGTTTACACTGCTATTTGACGGGAGAAATAGACACTGCGGTGGTACCCACCCAGATGGCCTCTCACATATGAGAGACCTACCACCAGTGAAGACTAGTTTTTGTTTAAGAAATCTTTCCGCGCTTGAGGGGTTAATTGTTCGTTTGCATAATATGTGTATTGATAGTCAATCACCACGCACTAAAACTGTGAAGGAAAATATAGTGAGGAAACCTGCATACCATAGCAATTTATAAGAATTTCTATGCTATGTAAGTCCGCCAACCCGCACTAGGCCAGCGTGGTGGACTATATGACTTAACTACTCTCTATCGTATTCTCAATTGTAGAGGAGGCCCGTGTCCTGCAGCCTGCCGTATATGGGCTGATATAGATATTATATGATATACTTAATATAGCAATACAACTCTTCCTATTTGTTAAACGAATTAAATAAAAAAGGACGTGAATCTTTCAATACATTGTGAGATCTAAGGTTAAATTTTTAGTTTAGACAAAGTTAAATCACACCAGATTCTTTACCACATGCTCAGTATCAAAACTAAATATAAAACTTATTCACAGTATGGTGATAAACTCGCTACTTGTTATATTGTGGACCCAAAAATATGTTGAGTGAAAATTAAGTGAAATAATCGCATTAACCTCGGAGGAGACTAGTCTAGGATTACTAATGTAATTTCAAGACTCATTAAGGTTTTTTAAATTATTTTTATGTCATGATTCACTGCTAATTATATTTAGCTTACCATTATATGAAATATATACTGAATATATTTATTTTTAATGAATAGTGTGAGTAGTGTTTTGTACTGGCCTATACAAAATAAATTCAATTTAATTTAATTCAAAGATTCATGAAAACAAACTGTCTATTTGAGACAATTACCGCAACGTGTCCAGTTTTTCAAAATTGGAGGAGAAAAGATAGAAAAAAAGAAAGGCTTAAAAAGCCTCAGGGAACTCGCCTACCTTACAAAACGCGGCAGCATCTATGGGACTCTATCACGACCGCTGTCATTCCAACATTCCTTACATATTTTTGCATAATAATAATTAAACAATAGGTATTATGATTTCCTTTAGGTATTTTTTCTGGGTGGAATAAAGAATTTCCATTTTAAATTTAGAATGTGGTAAAATTCACAATATCTACTATATTATATTATACAATCGTCTATTTTATAGAAAATAAAATAAGTAAACAATAATTACTTTGATTGTAATATTTATATTATAATTCTGTGATCATAAGAAAAAAAATATCCCCACAATTAACATAGTCGCATTGAATTACATTTTTGGCAACCGTTTTCAATTTAACAGCGAATAAATTACTTATTCGCATGTATTACTTCTCACTTAACTTTGTCATACAGACTTTTTTTACGATAATTACTTAACAAAAACACAAACAAAAGTAAAGTCCAGTGTCTCATATCGTCTTTTTAAATTTAAAATTCATTTTTTTTTTCTTGCTTTTTTTCTCCGTTTAATAATATATTCTTTCTGTATACCGCCTGAGGCACGCCGGTGTTCGCCCAACAATTCATTACTCCTATCACAATAGCGTGAATCAAATTATAGAACAGTACTAACTAACCAATTCGTACTAGATTAAGCGTAAGCTGCGTTCTAATCACGTCGATTCTGAATTATCAATTGCTATGATTATTAATTATGACTTAAAAAAATTATTACCCGAATTTGATCGTACTGCGAACGCAGTATTAAGCCATATTTTACAGATTAAATCAGAAGGTGCGGCAATGTCTTTATCGCACTATGGAATAGTTAGCTCATACTCGTATATTGGTTCCTTCCTTCAATAAGAGGAAAGGATAAAAGGCAAGAAGTTGCGGCCCATGGGCACTTAGTTTGGTAAGCCATTTTTTACCATCAGGCTGAAGAGTGACTTATTTGCCAAGTTACAGAAGACCCGGATCCTTTCGAAGTGAACAATCAGCTAAGAATACCGGCACATTTTTTAATTGGTAGGGGATGATGGCCTATTTCCAATCGGCACTCCTTCTGGTAAGCCATTTACCGTCTGGTGCAGTGCAGTCCTCGTCGAGTCAGGAAAAAAAAAACTTTGCCGTACATAAATCGAGAAGCGCTTTATCTGCGCATCTTGCCGGGATCCGTTGAAATCCACGGCCGGGTCCATGAGCAAAGCAAGATTGCCTCCGATTACCCCGGCGAAGCAAGAAAGAGGACGACTAAGTGGAGTGTACAATTTGTATGAGTGCGTCTTGTGGTGTTTGCAGTGACGTTGCGTTTATGCACACTCTATTTCGAGTTGATATGAAACGTTTTCTTAGCTCTTGAATGACCCTTTTCGAATCTGCAGACTTTTTTTTCATGAAAGCAGTTGGATTGAATAACAAAGTGTGCTCTTTGATTGGCCTTTCAGTTGGAGTTGTTTTGATTTCCGTTTTCAGCTTTCACAGATGAACGGTATGAATGTTGTGAGATGTTTAATGCTGAACGTTGGCGATTGGTGTTATTGGGCCGTGTGTATTGAGCAGGTTTTAATTCCTCTGCTTGAATGTGAATTACATCTATGTTGAATTAATTGCTAAGTGTGTTTATGAATTAATTCATATCATATAGGTATTAAGCATTCCTCAAAAATCAATCGCTGAAATTTCGAATATTCCTGTTGATTATTTTTATTTTCCTAGTTTGTATTTTTGCTGCACTATAAAATTGAAGAATCGTGGCCGGATACATTTTTCACTATTCATTCCGTTTTGGGAGGTTAAGGATAAGTTTAGAAAAAAAGGTAAGCGGCTTTTATTTATTGTCATTAAAACAAAAAATCATTATACATTATATTCACAATAAAATTAAATAAACTAAATCTTATCTTGTTTAATTAATAAACCACACAAATGCCCACAAAAAATATATAATTAAAAAAAAAAACATAAACTAAACACCAGCAACAGAGAAAAAAAAAGCTTGCTTGCTAGCAGCCGTAATTATTGAGTTGAATGACAAAAAATTGTTTTGTGCAACACGATACCAAATTGTACTACAGAGAGCCTATTTTCAATCAAATGATCAGCCACTTTAAAACCGTCATAAACATAATATTCACACCAATAAAGAATTTAATCAGTAAGATATCTTGTCGCAATGACATCACATTTCTCTCGTACCTTACAAATAACGGTAATTTATACCGCAATAGCTTTTGCAAGTTGCAGGCGGCAATTGTTTTATTTTCTACCCCGCGGGATGGCTGGCCTGGTTGCAGTTGACCTAGATTCTATACTGATTTCTATCGTCGAACATCGGGACTCCCATGACGTCTACTAATCACCGTTACAGATGAATAAACAAACTAAAGAGAAGAAATCCAACAGACGGTGTACGAGGGAATTGGTAGATTGGAAAATGCACACGACAAATATCACTTCAATCTGCTTTTGTGTGGCAATTTCTTTTTTTGAAACTTCACATTTTAATGCTACTTGCATAATTACAGACCAGAAAAATTATATAGAGCAGGAAAAAATAAATAATAAAATACTGATGCAAATGGAATGCTCCTCGAATAGCTTTGTTATAGTGGCGAAGTGTGACTTTTTTCAAATAGGAAGCCGAAAATATAATATATCCATTTCGATTTTTATTTATATGAAATTCATGAGATAAAAATGACCACACGGTATTAAATAACCACGCATAAAAGTCTTAATCGTCTGTGTTTATACCCATCAATTACAAAACTAAAGCCGCTGGGAATCGGCATGTATGGAGGTTTCGCCACTGCTTTGTTATCCTATCAAATATCCTCGAATCTAACTTTGTTACGTCATAAGGATCACTGTAACAGTACAGGATTCTAAGAATAACAAAGGTCAAACATTTCAACCCGAATATTTCAAGGGGGAAAGGTTTAAAGACCGGGCTTCTAGGAAACGTTCCAAATACGAACCCGTGTGCCGAGTGCCTCTGAAATGTGTAAAGCGGAATACAGCGCTGAAAGCCGCTGAAATATTGTCAGCAATTGAAATGTTACGCAGCGACGTAGCCCACGACAATTTAACAGGTGTTGAGCTTTGCTATTTGGTACAAGGTTATTGACTTGCTTCCTTAATTTTTTGAATTTTTCAGGTGAATATATACAATTGCAACTTGGTACAAGGTTTTCTAATTGATTAGTTCTTATTAAAGAACAATGGCGAATTTTTGATTGACCTTAATTTGAGGGTCTTAAAGTGGCATATATACAAAAGAATTTCTAATAATTTTGTATATTTTTTCAAATAATCACATGAATTCTACAAAGCGGGTGAAATAAAAACCTTTAAAATGGAAAGCCATTTGAGTAATTCCGGATTTATAAACTATTATTGTCTAAGTGTTGCCATTTTATACTTATTCGACTTAAATAGTTTGCTATCTAGTAAAGTACTATTAATCGAGATAACTTTGTCATTCAATATAATATTGGCAAACTACCGCAACTTGTCAGTTATTTTAATTTTGTAAATAATTATACTTCATTGATATTTTATTTGCTTAAATAGTAACAACACATAATTTTTTCTGTATTATATAATAAGTAAATTCAAAGTATGATATGAGCTTGGCTAGAAGACTCATACTCAAAGCAATCGATTGACGATTGACATAGATAACCCAGCAATAAAAATGATAGACTTTTGACGTTTCCGTTGCGTGAATTGTTGATAAATATTTAATCCGGACTGAGTCAAAAATAATTGAGGAATAAGGAGACTGATCAGCGTGGTGGACTATATAGCCTAACCAAACCACTCTCAATCGGACTCTCGATTGTAGAGTAGGCCCGTGCCCACTGCACTGCACAGGGACGTATACGGGCTGATACAGAAGGAGCCTGATACTGCGTTGTGTGATCCGTGCATTGTTACGGACTGTTATATTTACTGTGTGTGATATGTTATGTTTGTTATGATCACCGATTTTATTTTAATGCTTGGATTGATTTATAGTAAATATGTTGAGACTTGAAGGTAACTGTCAACTGAAACTGCGGCAAATCAACTGTAAAATTATTAATGATACGTGTACTTCTTAAGCTAATATAAATAAAAACACAAGATACTATTAGAACGGGTGTATTATTATACGTTTTATTTATTATAAAATTATATTCCTGACAACACAATACTTCATAGCACAGTCAGCCATTTTACTCGTAGTGTTACGTAGGTTTATAAACACAAAAATTCAGATGTGAATATCAATTTTTCCCCTGTTTCTTTAACAAAAATTATTACACTAGTTGAATTAGAAATTAATCCTCAAGCCAACGAGATTTTTTTCATCTTAAGACATTTAATTTTAATATCAATAAAAATAATGTATGGGCAGTTGCCATTGTTCTTTGTGTGTATGTAAATTGCACCTAAATACTGCATAGTGCAAGATTGTTTTATTTTTGTGGTCTGAAAAACAAGGGGCGTCAGGCAATTTGTTGATCGTACAATATTTAGCCAAGTTTGGAAAAACAGCATAAACATAATTATGTTGGGCTCATCCATAATATTATTGTGTTTCGTGAACGAAAAGCATTTAAATAATTAACAACAAAGTACTTTGTAAAAACAATTCCTTCATTAGTAATGATGACTAAAATATATTTCATATCTCCAATCACACCGAACATACGATATTTACGTAAACACAAAAGAATATAACAATCGCGATAATAAAAAACAATCGAATCTGTTAACGAGATACAATGCGATATATCCGCAAGGCACACATCGCACTCATTTCAGAGATCGAATAAACACTGTTGACACACGAAATCTGTACGAACGTTCCCGTGTATGATTGTTGCGGAGACAGTGATTTCTCTTGCAGCGTCATTCGGAATTTACTTTTTTATTCTATAAATATTCACTTTTATGTCGAATAGAAATATCGCGAGGAAAATAGCATATAATAGGAGTTTTAATAGATTACCAATGCTATGTAGGCGATAATAAAAACCATTGAAATATTTTAACGATATACAATGCGATGTATCCGCAAGGCACACATCGCACTCATTTCAGAGATCGAATAAACACTGTTGACACACGAAATCTGTACGAACGTTCCCGTGTATGATTGTTGCGGAGACAGTGATTTCTCTTGCAGCGTCATAAGAAATTTATTTTATTGTTCTACTAATATGCGCTTAGCTGCGAAGGAAAAAATCTTGAGTAAACTAGCATATTATGGGAATTTCAATAGTTTTTTTTGGTATGTGAAGTAAATCTGTCAACCCGCCCTTTGGTATCTTGGTTGATTATCGACAATCTACTCTAGATCGAACTCTGTAACATCCCTATATTTAATTATTTAACACAATTGGAATAATATTACATACATTCCTTGATTTATATTTATATTTTGGAAACCTACCGAAGATTGAATAATTCTTGCGGAGATAAAGTAGAAAAATCGCAAACTGATGACATCATCGAGTAATTAAATCCTTCGCTAGTTAAACAGTACGCCAATCAAAGAGAGTATTGACTATTGTTTGATAAGTATAATCATACGTAACCTAATATTCAACCTGGGATTCGAACTTATTGCAACATAGAACATAATATATTTTATTTTATGAGTGAAGTTAGAAAATATTGTTCCTGACATTATTATAATAACAATAAAAAATAAACAGAAAATAAAGATACATTAATTAAATTTAATCTAGTCGTTTACAAAAAAATAGACAAAATAATTCAAAAATATAAATTAAATCCAAAAGCAAATTGATACAAAAATATTTTTTAACTCCGAAGCAGCGATGATTGTCGGCTCCGGTACAAAACACATCTACGCCGGGTATACGCGCATTTTATCGCTGGCGATGTGATTCGATTTGAATAAAAGGTATCGAGATCGGCGCTCGCTATGTAAATTCGGCAAGTAACGAGTGCGCGACGTGTAGGCACATCTTTCGACGCGTTTTTGGGGTTTTAGACACGATCACTGAGTGCTTTTACTGCGGCCCAAACAAAAAGTTGAAATAACACGCCCAGAGCAGGGTTTTTGGGCTGAATATCTTGGTTGATGTTGAGAATAAAAAATATTTTAACTGTATTGTACTGTATCAGCCCATATATGGCCCACTGCAGGGTACGGGCCTCCTCTACGATCGTAATTATGATTGAGATGGGTTATTATCGACTTTTTAAAGTTTTTTATTGGAATAAAAATAAAAATATTTAAGCATAGTTAAATATTATGCTAACATATTTTAGACGCAACATACTTTTTGTTTTATTTTTTATTGCAATGAATGGCAAGACGAGCTTGCCGGTCGCCTGATGGTAAGCGATACGACTGCTCATATTTGACTTCCAGTTTGAAGGATGTATTATAAAATAACCATAACTGGGCAGTAAGAGACTTAACACCTAAATTCTTGAGGTGATTAGCGCAGTTTCATGACTTTCAGTGTTTAATGCTAAATCAAGTGTAGATTTTTCTTGTTTAAGGACAAGTGTTTTTGTCACCAAGCAGATGATCTGCTCGTCCTGCTATTTTTTAAATCCTATTAATCTTACTTATATAATAAATGCGAAAGTTTATGCGTATATTAATCCTTCACCAATTATACTAAAATTTGGTATGGAGATAGCTAATACCTTGGACTAATCCAAGGTGCTAACACATAGGCTATTTTTTATCCCGGAAAATTTGGTGTTCCCATGGTATGAACAAGGAATTCTAATACGTGTATTTACCTACTACTCTTTCAAACAAAAAGGGTTGGAATGGGATAGAATATAAGGCTGATAAAATGGAATATAAGAGGACAGAAATGCATGCCTTGAGTCATGGATTGGAGAAAAGCAATATAATAATATTTTTTATAACTTAATCTCTCTCTTTTTATTTTTAAGACTAATCTAACCCTGTTTTTCTACTTTCCTTCACTCCAGTCCATCCAAAGGTTGTCTGCAAGATTTCGCCAACTGCGATAAGACCGCTAATTGTACTAAAAATAAAGGTTAAGTGTTTTCGTTGTGTATTTTTTTCATTTTGTGTTGTACAATAAAGTGTAATAAAATAAATAATAATAAAATAGCATCTTCACCGGACCGCTAGTAATGTTAAAAAAAACTTTTGTACTACAATTTTCAGTTACAAAATATGTACACATCAGAATAAATCAGCGTTGTAGCATGTTGTACTGAACAATTTAATTGCCAATAATCCGAATGTCAATTGATATTCAACGTGAGCTCATTACGTACATTTCATTTTTACACTCGACTTTATTAATAGAGCCGAACATCAGGCGCATTGTAACCGATTGTATAATGAAGATAATTGCGACGCTCTGGGTCAGTGTGGCTCGGTGGGGTAATAGGCTTTTGTTAAGCTATAACTTTGTGGATATGTTTTATTTGATTCAAAAAGTGTAGTTACTGAATATCTACTGAATTATGAAGTAAATGACAAAAATAATATTGAAAAAATAAAGGTTAAAAATGGTGAAGTAAAACGTCTTGAGGAAATCTGTATACCTTGTGGATTTGTATGTAAACTCCGCCAACCCGCATTAGGCCAGTGTGCTAGACCATAAGGCCTTACTACTCTGAATTGCACTCTTTTGAAAAAGTTCTATAAGTACGTAAAAATAATTTCGCGCTGCAGATTTAAAAGTTAGTAACTGAAACGAGGGGCCGCGAATACAATCTCCGAACCGACGCAAATGATTGTAAGACCGACAGGTATTTCTTTCAGGTCTAGGTGTTTGTGAGGTAGAAAAGTATTTTGTGGTTCCTGGTACCTGTATCATACCGCCTGTATCACGGTGAGTGCTCTGAAGAATTGTTCAACTTGATCCCCTCCTCTCCATTCCTAACCAGAACCACGCGTGCTGGCTTGCGAAGCCATAGCTTGACGGTCCACACCATCCCGGCGCAAACCAAACGGTTCTCGAATTCGTTTTTGTGCCGCACCGTCAGGCTATGGAATTGTTTGCCGGCGCACGTGTTCCCTCCTTCCTACAATCCTGGGTCCTTCCGCCGCGGTGTGAAGAGGCACCTTAGCAGGCCGGCATAATTGTTTCCATTGGCATGGGACTGCCGTCCGATACCAATGGATACTCTGCCTGGGCGGCATTGACACTTTCCATCAGGTGCAATGCCGCAACTATGCCAGGCCAGTTTAAAAAAAAAAAAAAAATAAATAAAAAAAAAAACCGTAGGGTGGAGTCAGGACTATGTATGTGGCTGTTGGGGGTATTTAGTTATTATGTTTTTTTTTTTCTTATTGGGACTGAAGATATTGCTTATTAAAGTAAGGTTATTAATGTCATAAAATACTCAAATAAATAATATTCTTCCATAAATCCTCAGAGATTCGCGTGTCTAGACGAAAAATATTTACCTCATATCTAATAAGACTAACATAGTAAATACTTCTCGAAATGTTCCATGATTTAAACAGAGCAACAATTTCCCTCAAAAACCTTAATCCATTAATTACATAAAATTGTCTCCTAATCTTCAAATGAAACTTAAATTTACACGCTCTAATAAGACAACTTAATTACGACAATAAACACAAGCGGTACTCCTGAAAAATAACATTTATCCAACAAAGGAATCGTCCTTACGAACGCAAAAATGGCAGTAATAAAAACGCTGTAAAACGGAACATCCGCGAGATAATTTACCCATCGTGTCTTGGAAAAAAAAACCGTTTTCTAAAGATGAGACAATGAATGACGGTTTATTGTTGCTTGTAATCTGCGTAAAATGTGTTGTCCGGTAGGAACAATTAAAATTATTTCTTTTCAAAATATATTTTTATTTATAAATATTTAGGCGGCTTTTGTGTCATTGTAATACTTGTATTTATAATACTTGTGTGTATTTTTGGCGCTGAGTTTATTGAGTCATTTTTCGTTGTGAATTAATCTTATAACAATATCATTTTATGCGTCCGTATAACCTATACGGAAGAAAAATATTGAAACTACAATTTCAGATATTATTACCTCTAGGAATATAAGTAGGTCAATATTTATATACTTTTAATATTTTTATGATAAAAAAAAAAACAAAATCCACTTTGAAATTCAATAGTTTCTGCAGACAGTGAAAAATAAATTCAAGATAAATTATGTGATAACAATACCGGATGCAATACACCCACCGTTTCCAGTGTAAATAATTTAATCACCCACAAAATGTATTCCACTCCTCACACAAAGATAATCCACCACTCGCACCTTAAGAAATAATACGGCAAAACGAAAACTCCGTAAATATTTCACAGTTTATTGCCGCCCTTATTTGACACGGGAGGGTGCCTCGGGCTAATGACCAATTTAACGCTTATGAAGTGCAAATTTACTGTCATATCGCGAAATGAGACATAATACGCAATTTCATTGTAAAAAGAATATAAATTCAGCACGCACCTGCGGGAGTATTTGCGTTTCTCTTTTAATTTTCGTCGAGTTTCTTGAGGGGTTTGTGGGTGTCAGTTTTCATTATCACCTTATTGTTGCTTGGTTAAGGATTTTTGGTTTGTAAATTAGGTCATAGTCATAAGACTTCACAGGATTAGATATTCGTTCGATTATATTGCGATTTTTTCTTTGAAATAAAACTATTATTCACGGATTTTATCGCGGATTCGGTTTAAGTTTTACATTTTTAAGGAAGCAATATATCTTTGAGACTCCGTGGCGCAGTCGGTTAGACGCCGCCTGTGAAATAAGAGACCGCGGGTTCGATCCCAGCGCCGAGAGAAATGTTTCCGTGGCCCACAAATATTTCTTTGGAACTTGGTGTTTGTGAGACCGATAAAGTCTCTCGTAGTTCCTGATACCCACGATAAAGAATTCAATCTTAGTGTGGGGTCAGGACTATCTATGTGCTGTTAGGTGTTATTTATATATTTTATATTATTAACTTACATTCTTTTAAAATTGAAATAGAGCTTGACTTGCACACTGCCGTGTGTAATAATGAGAGTATTATTACAAACGCAACTGATAAAAAACAGATGTACTTTGTCTATTTTGCGAAACTTTCAGACTTCTCGAAATATTTTATTATCTAATACATATAAAAAGCACTTAAAAAGATATTGAAGCCCCAAATAACTCAGTACAAAGACCTTTATTTCCCAATAAAGCATGAAACCTGTTTTCTACCAAAAAAATATTTTTGTTTTCATAACCAGCTCTACATTTTGTTTTGACCTTACAACCGTCTTGTTCCCACAAATTAAACTCTGTGTATATCTATCCCTTTCCAGCATTAGCTTTAACGATGTAAATACGTAGGAAATCTTTCGCAGCAACGGACCATGTTCTATCACGATTACCCGGCGATAAAAGGGTGGAGGGAACACTCATTTCCGTCAAGCCGGACTCTCATCGGTCTCACAGGAAATAACGTTATGTTGCCGAGAGTTTATTTCTTTGAATTTATAAAAAGTACCCTTTAAAAATAATTAAAAAAGTAACCTTGGAGTCCGATGTCGGAAGATTAGATGTTAATTGTTTCTGAAGGGCCGTTCTTTTGCGCTAATAAGCTTTGAAATTGAAATAAGTGACGTTAAAATGTCTCGACCAAGTTTGAATGGTGGTTAGTAGGCTTCGATTTTCAAGTTGTAATGAGAAGGAGTCCTCATGAATTATAAAATTATATTTAGCGGCCGAATGAAAATGGATTTCTTATTTCTAGATCTATTAATATAAATTTATTTTTAGAGTAAAAATAATATATTTTGCTGGAGATAAATCGGATTTAGAGCCTTTTCAGTTTAAGCCGACAGTTTGCGCTCGGCAACAAGCGGCGCTGATTCGGCACCGAAGACTGGATCGTTCCCGCCTCGGTTCTTGCACTTGTATCGTATATTTATGTACATATATTTACTACGGTTTGAACTTTGTATTGTACGGACCATATTTTTCTCAAGTTGATTTTAAAAATACAAAAGTTATTTATTTACGGTAATTTATTACCCTACGGGTTGACGTGACAAATAGTGCACAATTTGCATTTTAAATCTCGCCAAAAATATTTCGTACACTTTCATTTTGAAAAATCAAATTCATCTCTGTAGCAATAAACTTTGCAAGCCCTAATTTTACAAACTTACGTAACAACAGTTTTTTAAATCATCAACGCCTAAAATATCGTAATATTTAAGGATCTTTAGTAAAATACCGCGTACTAAAAAAAGGAAAACTAAAGAAGGGAGAAAGGAAGAAACCAATGACTTGGCCTGCGGCAAACTCTTCAAATAAAAAAGGACAACAAGAATGGTAGTTTACGGCAGTTTTCTACTATGCAGTTATACTAATCAAATGATGAGCTGGTATATACGCAGCACACTGAACTACCTATTCTTATAACGATAAAGAACAAGCTAAAGAAATAAATGCCGATAGACTCACCCCCATCGTCGTGGGACAGAACATACAAGGCGAAACGTGGGTGTCCCGGTAGCATATTTACCTACTCTTTCTGGGAAAAAAGGCGTGAGCTTAACTATGTATGAGAAGAAATAAAAGAAATCACAGACGCAAGTCAGCAAATCAATGTAAAATCACACGCTCAAGTTAAATTCTATTTTGGAGTGCGAACTGTAGATTCTCGTGATCGTAAAACTGTTGGCCACTAAGCGGATTACGTCGCGTAATGTGGGCGAGAGGAGCGCTGTTCCTACACCAATTAGCTTCAGCCGCAGCGTAAAGTAACATGTGACAAATCAAAATGTAATCACGAGTTATGTGGGAATGGGTTTTAAGGTTTAGCATGGTAGGGGTTTTCAGGGAATTGGTGGAAAGGAGCAAAGGAGACGGATCAGTGTACAGTATTTTTAGTTAGTGATAATGGACTGTCAGAGTGAGGCCTTTTTGCTACGGTATGGTTATAGCTGGAGGTCTCTGGATCGAATCCCAGGATGGGTAAAGTGACATTGGATTTTTGTATTAACTATCGGCCCGAAGTCAGGAATTTGTGCCTGATATGACGGGAAGACCGCCCCCTATCACACCATGGGACGAAAACACA
Source organism: Hyles lineata (assembly GCA_030180105.1). Classification (NCBI taxonomy): domain Eukaryota; kingdom Metazoa; phylum Arthropoda; class Insecta; order Lepidoptera; family Sphingidae; genus Hyles; species Hyles lineata. The sequence goes on along the minus strand of JARJEE010000008.1, from coordinate 14,283,297 downwards.
AGGTGAAAATTAGGTACCCGGGTTTCACCGCTGCCTACCCCTTCTGGAAAAAAGGCGTGAGTTTATGTTCTTATTTGTCCACTAAATCTACATACATGTAGAGATAATGGAAGTTTGTTGTTAAATTTCACCGAAACAATATAATATACGAAATACTAATACATTTAATATTTAAATCCTTTGAGAAAAATAACATAGATAGATAGATAGATAGATAACACTTTATTGTTCACCACATATTACATACAAGTAAACAGTTTACATTTTTGAAATAGTGTAACAACTGGCGGTCTTATGGCTATTAGCGATCTCTTCCAGACAACCATTATAACATTTTGGTAAATAATACAAAATATGGGCAAATTTGCTAAAACTTATGTTAATCGGAAATATACGACTATTATATGACAAAAATTTTGCTGCGGATTAAAAAATAAAACCATTAGATGGTGGGAAAGGACTAGCGGTATTTTAGATATTTGGCATTTTTATATACTTCAAGCTTTTTCTTTGTCTTTGCAAATAATGCTTTATCACTTAAAGGGCATATTATATATTTTACTAAGGGAATATATATTTTAGTAAATTAAACGTTTGAAATCATTTCTAAAGTACACGCATCGAAAAGTATATAAACTATAAGCAAATCACAGGAGATTTAAACCGTGTTACAGCGACAGAATCGTCCACAATAGTGGGAATTATCGAGAATTCCGTCTCCCACTTAAAGGTAAGGCCGTCATTCTTTATTCATTTGCGAACATGTACGCAGCGGAGACGAACAACCCTTGTCAATCAACATTCCCATGTCCCCTTAACAGCGCGGATTCAATTCTATTTCGATTTTCACTTTGAATATTGGATTTTCTGTTTATTAATAGAGCTGAGTTGGTGGTTTGCGGTGAATTCTCAAGCTACGTGGTTTGTACGTTTGGTATGTGTTTCGTGTTTTGTCTTTTATTGTATACTACATCAGCCCATATACGTCCCACTGCAGGTCAGGGCCTAAGATTGAGAGAACGATTGAGAGTGCTAAGGCCATATAGTCCACCACGCTGGCCGAGTACGGGTTGGCAGACTTTATATAGCATAGAAATTCTTATAAATCGCAATGGTATGCAGGATTCCTCACGATGTTTTCTTTCACCGTTATAGTGTTTTGCAATTGAATATCAATACACGAATGATTTCGAAAAGTCAGACGTAGTTTGGGATCCGAATCCGCAAACACCGTGAACATGTTTGTGGCTGCATCTGGTCCGTTTACCAACAGGCCTCCACGTAATTTTCTTTATGCTTTTTGTCTTTTGTTTTATTTTAATCATCATAGGCATTGAATTAAGTTGCACGTTTTAATTATCACTGACATTATGTTCGATTAGACCTAAAGGCCTTTTAGTCATTATAATAAATATAAAGAAATTAATTTTCTTAATCACTTTTTTTATTATTATTGCAATGAATAGCGAGACGAGCATTCCGTTCGCCTGATGGTAAGCGATACGACCGCTCATAAACCGTAGCAAAACCAAATAACACCTTGAATTACAAAGCAATGGTTGGCATTCCACTGCGCTCGTCATCCTGAGATATAAGATGTTGAATCTCAATATGTCCAGTAGTTACTCTGGCTACAATGCCCTTCAACCCGAAACACAACAGTGCATATACACTGCTGTTTGCTTATAAAAATAGACAAAATTGAACCAAATACTTCATATAAAATTACATAAACCGGTCTTCAGATCAGAACACATTCGCATTGTTCCAGATCACACAATTTAATAGCAATATTATGTTTGAAGCAAATGTTTTAACTTCACGCGGGGGTAAGCAACAATTTATCGTTCAATAAACCTTTATGTAAGGTAACCGAGACAGTATAAAGATATAACACGAACGTACGTTACTGGAATTTCAAATATTATATTTTATATTACTCCAAAATGTATTTGCATCGTTTTTACGCGAAAATCTTCTACGTAAAATAATGTATCAAAAATTCACGTGGAGTGTTATGAAAGGCTTGTAATGTACAGCTGTGATAACAAAGAATAATGTTTTAAAGAAAGAATAATGCTCGTAGAACCGATGGCCGTTGGGGCCGAAAGGTTCTCGAGTGGAGGCCATGTACAGGCAAGCGAAGTGTCGGACGCCCGCCTACAAGGTGGACGGACGATCTGACTAAGGTCGCAGGAAGTCGCTGGATGCAGGCCGCTTCCAACAGGTCATTGTGGAGATCATTGGGGGAGGCCTATGTTCAGCAGTGGACTTCCTGTGGCTGATATGATGATGATGATGATGATGATGAATGTTTTAAAATGTTCAAGAACATTAGAGGGACGCGGTGGTATTATAAACTTAATAACGCAGTATTCCCAGAGGGATAGACAAAGATGCAACGTGTGCCTCGATACTTCACCGATATTTCTGTGTTAGGGTGCTAATGGGAGGATCTATTGGCAATTCGGGCAACTCGTGTTTCCGAATGAAAAATCGACTCTCCTGTAAAAGATCATGAAGTAAATTGAATTTTGACTATACCGTGTCATATAGTTTGTTTCAACAATAATTTTGTTTTTTAACTTAAGTTATGTGAAACTAAAATGCGTGGTGGCCTGTTGGTAAACAGACCAGACGCGGCTGCCAACATGTTCACGGTGGTCGCAGGTTCAAATCCCAGGGCACACCTCTGACTTTCCGGAGTCATGTGTGTATTGATAGTCAATCACCACGCACTAAAACGGTGAAGGAAAACATCGTGAGGAAACCTGCATACCATAGCGATTTATAATAATTTCTATGGTGTGTAAGTCCGCCAACCCGCACTAAACCAGCGTGGTGGACTAAATGGCCTAACCACTCTCAATCGTACCGTCGATTGTAGAGTAAGCCCGTGCCCTGCAGTGGGACGTATATGGGCTGATACAGAACTTAAGTTATACGTTTTTAACTTTGGGCCGGCAAAATATCCATGATCAATGGTTTGTTTATGGGTGAAAGAGATAAAGTACTATCAGGTGACCTGTTTGCACGTTTTGCGGATCTTTCCAACAAAAAGAATTCGATTGTAAATTAAAACATCCCTCCGGTAATATATATCTTTGAGTACTGTTTTGTCTTCCAAAATTCTATTCCTTTCTGCTAATTTTAATTATTTTCATAACAAGGTCATAGCAAAACACAAACAAAAGCCTAATTTTCAAATGGAAGTGTAAAATGAATATTACAATATAAACAGAAATATGTTATCTCCGCATAGAATTAATGAAATTGAACAATAAAATCAACGCCTTTGAGCGTAAAGAGTTAGTGTCCATTACGAGATTATATCAAATACGCAGTTGTCTTCATAATAAGTGGACCTTTTAAGAGCAGTTTAATTAAAACAGAGAACGGCTGCAAACAGCCTTCTGAGTCGACGGAGCTTCGAGTGAAAAGAAAGCAATTTAAAATTTTGTTTTATTTAAGTGTTTTTGTTGCGAGTTTGCAGCTAAGTGTATTGAGTATGAGAGTGCTGCGATTGATAATTATTATTTTAAATATCGTGAAAAGATACTTAATTGGCTATTAGGGTAAATAGTTATTAGAAAATAAAAAGCAAAGAAAGAAATATCGATAGCATATAAAGCTCAAGAAGAGTTGTAATACTTTTTGCACTAAATTTAAAAAATGTTTCTTTACGATTAAGATTACCCTAAATAATTATTTACAATTTAATGGAATTGCAATTGAAATGAATCGGATTCCAATCTATGGTACGTAACATAATACAGACACAATTAAATAATATAAAAATCACCTGACATTACCTCAAACTATTAAAAAACGCGAACGAAAGCCTCCATTAAAAGCTCCGTTACCTGCATTGATTATGCCGACTTACCAATATGAAAGCTTAAAGCTCTGATACACGAAATTGTCGCGCATCATCCCGTAGGATACGTCAGTAGCCCGCATTTCCAGTGAGCTTAATGCACTTTAGTAAGCCCACGGTACAGAGCACATAGATCGCATCTGCGGGAGAATTTATTGAGCTTCGCGATATTACCCCACGGTGCCAGGCCCGGAATGCGGCGTGGACTTGGACGTTGGTAGCGGAGGACATGCGATGGACAGAATTGAATAATGTGGGAATATTTCAGGTCCAAATTAAACCAAGATTGTTCAGATAATCTTCAATACAGGGTATTCGGCTTCGTTTTCGGTAGCAGTCTTGATATACTCAGTATATTCTTCTTTAAAATACGTCTTTAATACTTCGTCTGTCGTCCGACTTCCATAGTCTTCCATTCTGTTGTATATATTCTGTTATATTCCGTTCTGTTATATTTCTGTTCTATTGTTATTTAAAATTTAAATTTCTAAATATTGGCATTTATGTATGTATCAGCCCATATACGTTCCACTGCAAGGCACGGGCCTACTCTACAATCGAGGGTACGATTGAGAGTGGTTAGGCCATATAGTCCACCACGCTGGCCTAGTGCGGGTTGGCGGACTTACATACCATAGAAATTTTTATAAATCGCTACGGTATGTAGGTTTCCTCACGATGTTTTCCTTCACCGTTTTGGTGCGTGGTGATTGACTATCAATATAATTAATATACAAAAACTACCGACCCCCATACCAACTAATACAACTGCAATCCATCCCTGATTAACATCCAACAACCTTTTACTCGCCAGAAAGTAAACGTCTACACGTATTTCAGAGTGAAGGACCAAAGAAAACAACGTAAACATTTTAGGTGAATTTTTAGTTTGAAGAAAACTGCGAGCGCTGTACCAATGTTTCATTGTTTAACGTGGCGACATTGTAGCTGTCTATTTAGCTAAGGATAAATAAGAAAATAGCTTGGAGACAAGCATTATTTGACTTGACGACGAATGGTTGGACTTCTTAAAGTTTTTGTTGTTTTGGAAGTAACATTTTTAGAGCTGAATTTTACGCTATAATAACATTATGCCGAATGCATAGATCGGCAAAAAAAAACATCATTAATCATGCTTTTATATATTAGGAATTGTTTTTCCCTCTTCACAATTTAATATATTAGACATGTTAATATTATTAGATTACGAGTATACAAGGCTTTTTTATTTAATAAAATCGTATTTTTTAAATTATATTTGTAGTTCCGAATTTCACCACATACCAATATAATTAAGACGAATTATACAATGTAACTAAATTTTCAATACCAAATTTTAATAATTTAGTGATATGTTATAACAACGAAATATATTTAATCAACTTTGGATGAAATATTTAAATTCGTTTAGACTTAGGTGCTTTATTATTAGATCGACTATCCAAACCTAGCGTGAGATATTTTGCTAAGAGGTACTGTACACATTTAAAAATATGGGAAAAAAAACTATTATAAATATTTAACATCCAATAATTTAGAAATTTATCCCTCAGGAAAATACTACGAGTAACAGCCCATAAACCATCGGTATAAAATAATTATTAAGTATTTTTATTCGCACTTCATTATTAATTAATTATATCCTAAGAGTAAGTAATTAAAAGTGACTGGATTAATTAACGCCTCAACGTTACCCTAGATAAAGAGTGATATCTTAAGGGAAAGAATTACTTTACAGTTGAAACAAATGTTTCTTAACAAGCATTATAAAAACTAAAGCAATTAAAATATCTTTCTTATCATTCTAGGAAGCGAAGAAAATTTATTATTCACAACGTAACACTTTCGCTGTGTCGTGAAAATTTCCGTATTCTTTTAATTTAGTAAATTGAATTTAGCCATTTTACTAACTCGTGAAGGGTGAGGCAGGTCCCGTCGTGTTTTTGGCATACTTTACTAGGCAATTTGGAAATAAAAAAGTAGTTTTAGTATGAACGTTGGGTGTAGAAAATTCCGGACCATCTTGAAGACTCTTGGGTACTTTGTTGCTATGTCGATGTTGGTCGACTATTTTTTAAGATATATTGAAGTTAGAATTAATAAAAAATTAAGTAAAATTTATTTGTAGCAAGCTATCTAAATGTACAAATTTTTCTAGTCTAAATTGTAAAAGTGACTGCGCATATATACATTTATTTCTAATTTAGTATGTCATCGCTTTTTTTAAAGAAATTAATTAAGATCCTAAGGTGAATATACTGGTGGTAGGTCTCTCATATGTGAGAGCCCATCTGGGTGGGTACCACCGCAGTGTCTATTTCTCCCGTCAAACAGCAGTGTAAACGCACTGTTGTGTTTCGGGTTGAAGGGCATTGTAGCCAGAGTAACTACTGGACATATTGAGACTTAACATCTTATGTCTCAGGATGGCGAGCGCAGTGGAATGCCAAGCATTCCTTTGTAATTCAAGGTGTTGTTTGGTTTTGCTACTGTTCATGAGCGGTCGTATCGCTTACCATCAGGCGAACGGCATGCTGGTCTCGCCATTCAAAGCAATAAAAAAAATACAAATTGTTTTAGATTTTTGGAATTATTTTAGAACATGTCAAATCTTTTACAATTTGAAGCAACCGAACGAGAAATGTATCCAATCGCAATAACCAAAGGCAATTAGCATCACATAATTCGATCATTGTCGTGTATTCAATCGCACACGGCATCCGTCGTCTAATTCGCGTCATCGTAGCGGAATGTCGTGTCCCAAATTTGGAGAATGTGACGTCACCGATTGGCCTCTACATTGCTTGCGGCCCGCACTCCAACCTCTTTTATTCCACAAACTGAAACATATTTTTGCCCCTTCGCTAAAGGCATAAAAATATTTCGAATGTCACACGCGGTTTTGATTTTTTGCCGGGTCTATTTGTGGACGACTTGTTTTGTCGGCCGTTATGCCTTTTTTCCAATGGCCGATAGATAGCGTAAACATTTTTCCTGCTACGGTTTGGCCTGATAGCAAATGTTGCTGTATTGTATTCCTTTGTGGCGTAGTGCAGTTATTTATTAATATTGATTTGACTTTGTTTCTTTTAAAAGTAAAAAGATATATGTGCTTCTATTCCCGATGGGACTTGTCACTGGATAAATGAAGAAATGAAAATTAGATGAAATCTAAATATTCAAGTATCAATATTCTATTTACGTCTTCAAACACTAAAAATATATTTGGAAGTTAAAAATATTATATACTTTAAGTATCATTAACTTGATTTTTACGTGAAGTCAACCAATTAAATAAATTAGAAGTCTAAATGTGTAAACTATGCAACTAAAAGCATTGTATTCAACAGAGGGCTATTTTTAAAATCACACCTTATAAAATGGATCGTATAAATCTCTCTATAATATTTTGAACACATATGGCGAGCACGTGTATTGAAAAGCAAGGGTTTTATAACAGCTATTCGTACCAAGGCCGGTAATGGAGTTGCTATGTACTCTCAGAGGGACAGTATGTGTGGGCCGCATTATTCTGATGGCTAATGCTATGAGGGGTCTGTGCAGATTGAAAGAGTATTGGGTTGGTTCCTTTGACAGCTTAATCATTACTGATAATCGAATGAGCTCGATGTACTTTCTAATGCTCTTACACACGTACATAAACTATAAACTTTACGGGAAGGGGTAGGCAGAGATGCCAGAACACCCACATTTCGCCTTATATGGGACGTCCTACGGTGTGATAGTGGCGAGCTTATCGCCTCTGACGTATGATACGTCCCACTATGTGATAGGAGCAATATTGGGCAAAAATTACTAACTTCTAGATTAACTCTTAAGATACTCGTCATCCCTAATGTGGTGTTCCCGTGTGATGATACAGGAATTCCGATATATTTGTTACTTTTTTATACTCAAAAATGGGATGGAACTGGATTGCATGCTTTAAGTGTGAAAGAGACGGGACAGGGCGGGATTTAACAGGACGGGATGGGATAGGACAGGAAGAGCAGTACAGAGGACGGCATTGAGTTTGAATATATATAAAACAGTACGAGAAATAATATGGTGCTGATGTGAACAGAAAAAAACAGAACACTGGATTAGCAAGTTGAAGTGGCAATGGGCAGGGCACATAGCGCGGAGATCTGATGGCCGATGTGGCCGATGGAAAGTGCTCGAATGGAGGCCGCGTAGCGGAAAACGCAGCGTGGGACGTCCACCCACCAGATGGTCCGACGACCTGGTAAAGGTCGCGGGACGTCGCTGGATGCAGGCTGCCTCCAACAGGTCTCTGTGGAAATCATTGGGGGAGGCCTATGTTCAGCAGTGGACTTCCTTTGGCTGATGGATGGATGATGGATGATGGATGGATGTGAACAGGGTTCAAAAAGTATTTGCACCTGGGCGTAGCCTGGCCCATACCTAGTACCAACTAAATTTGTTAATCCAACCGTACAAAATATTAAAACATAAATTGAACAATTCTATATTCGAACTAACACGACTTTCACTTTTCACGTCCTTGACCTCGGGTCGTGTTCGTAAACAATTACCATTATATCATCTATTAAGCTGTCACGTTAACGTAATGAAGTCGTAGAAACACATTCAACAGAACAGTTTGCAGCATATATTACAGCCCACACAACTGCAGATAATATGCACGGTGGTGTAGAAACTTGCGCCCGGAGTTGTCCGCACGAGTCATTTAATTACAGGCGTGACGTATAGTCTACGAGGTAGCGAATGTAGCGCGAATGGATGTGATATCAGGATGTGGAGGATTTTTTAAACAAATATTTTGTAGAGTTTTTATTGAACGATGTAATTTGATTCATATTTTTTATTTTATTTATTTATAAGTTTTTCACATACATATATACATACATACATAAACTCACGCCTTTTTCCCAGAAGGGGTAGGCAGAGGTGCCAGGGCACCCACATTTCGCCTTGTATGTTCCGTCCCACAATGTGATAGGTGGCGAGCCTATCGCCATATCGGGCACAAATTCCTGACTCTGGGCTGAATAGAAAAATCCAATATCACTTTGCCCAACCCGGGATTCGAACCCGAGACCTCAGCTTTGTAAGCGTACCGTAGTACAACTACACCACCGAGGCAGTTTTTCACAGCTGAAAATATTTATTACAAATAATTTATACTGAAAAATAAGCAAATTACAAAGCACTCGTTAGATTAAAACACTCAGTTTTATGTACTAACGTCAATAATGCAAAGAAATCCAAATCTTAGAGAAAATCGTGACATACATATTGAAAAATACACAATGCGGTTGTTTAGGCATGGATCAATCGCATTATTTTTAAAGCTGCCACTATTAATATGAGACCAATTATTTTTTCTTTAGAATGTCAGTTATCTTTCATACCTATCCATTCATCTCAGATGATATTTACCGTAATAATTAATTGAAATTGAAAAATAAACGTGTGAAAATAAAACGCCAAGAGTACAATTAAAAAGCTCAAATTGTGTGAGCTCAATTTGAATTCACAGCTAAATTAAAAAATACCGAAATACTTTCAATAAATAAAGACCGATACCAGGACAACATAACTCACATACAGGTTCATTAGACGCTAGTCAAATGCAATCAAGCGCAAACGACCGCATCCAGCGCTGCAGCTAATTCCTCACGAGCAACAGTTAAGCGCTTTGCAGCGCTGTGGACCCGGCATCAGCGACAACTTTTGACCTCATTTGCACTTCCATTGTCACTAAATGTTGCACCTGCCGGAATGAACGTAATATCGCTTATTCAATTTCATTTTAGATTTTATGTTCAGAGCGGAATAACTCTGTTTGAATTCCGCTTTTTTGTTTGTTTTGTACGCTGCATTAATTTTTAACTAAATTTGTTTTGGCGTTGTTTTGTTTTGATGTATGGGTAATGGGTATTTGTAATCAGTTGGAAAGAAGTCGTTTACAACTGAAGGGTATAGGGATTTAATGATAGGTCACATGAGCTTTGAGTTTTAGAAGCTTGGTATTATAATGGCTATAAATTAATTAAGTATGGATTACATTCATGTTGTAATCTAAGCTTGGAGAAAAGTATTGAGAAGGAACTTGCATTATATTTAAGAGCTGAAACTCTAAAATAAGTAGTTGCATTGTGTCTGTAGTCACTGAAACTACCACTTGGCTTCGTGTTTGGTCAGTTTGAATATATTCTAAGATTCGTATTTTTAAGGTAGATATTTTTTAAATATTTAAACTTCACTAACTCAGTAACACTATATCAGTGGGTAGTTATATAATCGTATAACTTCTAACTGGGACGTTTTTCCTAGTCAGTTATATCGTGGTACTAGCATGGCGTTTGCTCCCAGCTGCACTAGATATTTGCCTTGTGTCGTGGACAATTTCGTGAGTGTTGTGTAGTGCGAATATTCACTTTGACGCTGACTTCATTTTTGGTGAGTAGTTTTTATATACAAGGGCTAGTTACAATGCGCCTAATGTAAGAGCAGTGATATTCAATAGGGTTAAGTTTTTATAGTGTTAATGGTTGGATTGTATTCATTTGGAAATTTTTCGTTGTTTTATTCGCTTCTTTGTGATTTAGCAAATATTTTTAATGCGATATGAAGTTTATGTAGGATTTATATTGTATTTTTGGTTCATAAATTTAAAATAATCTTGAAGTATGTGAGAATACACCATGTTTACTTTGTTTCACTCCATTTGTAGAACAATCTAGTAAAACTAAGCATACTGTATCAGCCCATATACGTCCCTCTGCAGGGCACGGGCCTACTCTACAATCGAGAATACGATTGACAGTGGTTAGGCCATATAGTCCGCCACGCTGTCCTAGTGCGGGTTGGCGGACTAATAAAAAAAAACTAAAACTAAAAAAAACTAAGCATGATGATATGAAATATAAATACATTATAATATGATGTGGTCGATGGTCGATGGACGATGGTCCACTAGGATGGACGATCGTATAGAGAGTGTAGTGGCGTATAATGTTTTATGGCGCGTGCGATAGTCTTGGAACGGCGTCGGTGCTGGTTTTTCCGGCGCACAACAAAGGGAGTTGGTGATCACTACTGAATGTCGCATCGTGTAGTTGCGTTTCTATCATTCACATGGCCATTGATGGCCAAGTCGCTGGTTCAGCGCTGCCCCGTCGTATAGAGGGGCTATTAGACATAATTATGTAAGGTGCCAGCCATTGCCACTTCAATCTTTTAACTTTCAGAGATAAGTCTGTCACCTTCGTTCTATGACGTATCAGTTAAAAAAAATATATAATAAATAATTAAATTCAATTTTATTATAAACGCAATTCAGATCTTTAACATTTTAAATATCTGCGTAATAAGCCCATGATAAGTTTAAGAACATTCTGACAATAATCACACGCGTACATTGCAAGTGGCTCTCGCGAAGGCGTAATCAAAATTACCGGCGTAATATCGCTGTAATAACGCTGATACTCAACGGTTACGCCAGACTATTAAATATACTCCTATTAGTGTGTTTAGGGACCGGGAAGTGGTTCGCCAGCTTCCAACTACATATATAGAGATCAAATTGCTTTGGAAGCCGTAAAATTACACACATGGAATGTAGTAATATAGGGTAATAAGTAAAAATGTGCGGAAGAAAGTAAACTTAGTTTTGTTAAATTGGAGTAATAAAAGCTAAGCTTTATTTATACGTACACTTAATTAGAAATAAAAACAAATACAATGAGAAATCAAGCTCTTCAAACTGTAATATAAAAAAAATTAGGATCACTATTTTGAAATTGGAAATTCATTTCAAATCACTCATCATGAAGCCATAAGATTTACATAGGTCGTGTTGTTTCAGCAGGTTATTTTAGGAAAAATATGTAATGACATAAAAAATGCCGGGGATTACTTACTATGTTCTGAAAATGGAAAATACATATCAGCTATTAATATTTTGCCATAATTTGAATAACCGTAACAGAATTGCTTAATGGGACAAAAAATCCAACATAAAACCCTTTACTAAAAAGCTTTCATGATCGGCATTCACCAATCTTTATACTATAAGTAAAGGGATTAATTACATCATCTAACATACGATCCAAAAACATAACCGCCCTGACTCCTCAAAAGAAATTAACTCCAAAAGCCGCATTCTTAAATAATAGCAGTGAAAGAGAAAATGAACTCGGAGCAATAGCTTGACAATCCCGCATGCACATCGTATTAGCATTCACCAGGACGGCCGGCAATGTAATCAAAATCGTCGCGCGTCGCACTGTTGCATTATGATAATTAGGCCCGCTGGCTAAATAGAGCTGTGAAATGTTAGACGTGCTCATTGGAGCTGGAAATTTGGTGAATTCCACCGCCAAATTCAGTTTCGGCTTGTATTTTGCCGGATGACATTTTTGGTGTCTGCCGGGACTGTGGAGTTATTACCTTTTGGATTTGATGTGTTGGTGAATGGGGTAATATATTGTTGGGACTAATTTTTTTTCGGTTTATTATCTCGATTGACTTAAATTTGGTTGGTGTCTGAATTGTCGTGTTTGTTTGTCGTGGCTATTTTTGTTTGTTATGGTTTTTTTTTATTGTTCTAGTTTTTTTTTTTTCAAATATTATCACGCTTGACATGCGATTGTAACATGACATGACTTCGAAAAGTCAGATGTGTGCCCTGGGATTCGAACCTGCGACCACAGTGTACATGTTGACAGCCGCTTTACCTACAGGCCACCACGCACTTGACATGACAGCTTATCCAAAATATAAATAGACAACGTTTAATGCCTAAAATATCTAATCCTTCGTATCTCATAACCGCATTCAATTTTAAAGCGCAAATATTTACTCTTACGCTCAAATCGCCGTCTTTTGTCTCAAGTAATTTTCTAAAAATAAAACAAATAACCACGCTATTTATTAAATATTTAACCAAGATTATGACCTATAAATCCGACGAGGCTAAAGCAGCTCCACATTTTATAACACAAAGTTACATAAGACCAAATCAAGGCAAACGCGAACCAGGCCATTAACGTCAGAACGGATAAAACTTTCATACAAGCTTGTAACTTATGGTATCAGGATATGAATTAATCCCATAGGAGCAGATATTGGAAAAGTTAGAAGCGGATTTATTTACTTCGTTTATTGGTTTTTCATTCGCCATATGGATGTCTATTAATGAATTATTATGAACATAGCTCGTTGCGGCTGCCCTGGAAGGTAAATATCGAGACAATCGTGAATGATATTGGCGGTTTGAAAGCATACTGTGTGACTATAAATAAAAGAAAAATAAAAGTGCGTAGTGGCCTATTGGTAAACGGACGAGACGCGACTGCCAAGTTCACAGTGGTCGCGGTTTCAAATCCCAGGGCATACCTCTGACTTTTCGGAGTCATGTGTGTATTGATAGTCAATCATCATCGAAAACATCGTGAGGAAACCTGCTTACCATAGCGACTTGTAAGAACTTATATGGTATGTAAAGTCTGCCAACCCGCACTAGGCAACGTGATGGACTATAGTCTAACCAGTCTCAATCGTACTCTCGATTGTAGAGGAGGCTCGTGCTATTCAGTGGAATGTGTACAACAGTACAGTACAGAATAAAAATAGAAACGAAATTTAAAGCTAGTTGAAAATGTGTGAAGTAATAATCTACGATATAAATAACGTGAGCAAAGCTATTAAGCTAAGCTTCCGGCCTCCCGCGGAGTGTCGGAAGGTCAGTTTCACCGGTTTTATACATGAAAACAGAATTATTCTTATATTATAAATTAATAAAATATAGAAGAATTTATATTAAAACTTAAATTAAGGTAGACTATTAATTTGTGCGTGCGTGGTGGCCTGTTGGTGGCCAACATGTTCACGGTGGTCGCGGGTTCAAATCCCAGGGCACACCTCTGACTTTTCGGAGTCATGTGTGTATTGATAGTCAATCACCACGCACTAAAACGGTGAAGGACAACATTATGAGGAAACCTGCATACCATAGCGGTTTATAAGAATTTCTATGGTATGTAAGTCCGCGAACCCGCACTAGGCCAGTGTGGTGGACTATATGGCCTAACCACTCTCAATCGTACTGTCGATCGTAGAGTAGGCCCGTGCCCTGCAGTGGGACGTATATGAGCTGATACAGAATTAATTTAAGTTTAAAATTTTAACATCCAAACTAATCAGTCCCATCCCTTCAATTATAATAGTCTTCAAAACCTGTTGCATATTCCTTCACTTGATACAGACACCAACGCGTGTAATAAACAAACTTCATGAAATTACGTTGTTGATACTAATATGTGTCACCGAATTCCAGCCAAGACCGGGAACGCCGCGGTATTCCTGACACATCCCGTGATTACGCCGAACAACTTCCTCCAAACTTTGGCTCGCTTGGATAAAGACTTATTGATTACTTGTCGAGGTCTTCTTGATATAAAGTTGATTTTAAATAATTGGATTAGGAAGAGAGCAGTTTTATTACTAGCTTAGAATTAGGATGCTCACGGTGGTCGCGGGTTCAAATCCCAGGGCAAACCTCTGACTTTTCGAAGTCATGTGCATATTCTTAGCCAATCACCATGCACTATAACGGTGAAGGAAAACATCGTGAGGAAACCTGCTTGTCATACCAATTTGTGAGAATTTCTATCGTAGGTAAAGTCCGCCAACCCGCACTAGGCCAGCGTGGTGGACTATATGGCAAAACCAATCTCAATCGTACTCTCGATTGTATTGTGCCCTGCAGTGGGACGTATATGGGCTAATACAGTATGGTGGTCTGTCTTCGAGCAGATACCATTATTCTACCACCAGCAAACAGCAAGTATGACTATTAACGGTCTTATTCATAGACACTTTATTTTTAAAGTAATTGGGTGTTTTGTCCCTTTCGAACGAATTTCGAATTTCGTTTAAGCGAAGAAAACTAATAAATAAATAAGTACACTCAACATAATCCTGATCCTATACTAAGATCGAGTGTTGTGTCGTAGGTATCAGAACCTACGATAGACTTTTCACTCTCACTAACATCCAGACCCGATAACAAATATATGTGGATCACCCAAACATTATTATTATTATTATTAACCTGTGGGGTCTCTTTTCGCAGCCGGCATCTAACCAAGTGTTCCACTTATTGTTAATTTTATTTATATGTTTTATCTGATCGATTTCTTTAACTAAAATTGCATTATTTTAAAACTTATCAAATGTATTTACCTATTTGGAATAATAAAGCCACGACGGAATGTTAGCTTTTATTGCTGGAAATAAAATATAAAATCATATTCAGAATTCCGTAAAAAGAAACTAGAATCTAGACTTTAAGACTTCGATATCTTTACTTGTGAGTTTGTTAAATCTAGTTATTCTTTATTCACAAGATCTTTTGAACCGTAGAGTAATATTATTTGTATAAGGTTGCTTTCAATAAATAGTAGGTTAAATGTATCAGACCTGAATTCAGTTTTTTTTTAAACAATTTTATTTACCTTTAATAACCTTATGCTTTCAAATATTGTTATAACATAATTATTTGGTATCATATTTTACTCACATATTTTTTATTTCATTCTTTTGACAAATAATTATTTCAGATAGTAGTCCCGCCCAAATCGAACCGGGTATATAGGCTGCAGTCTGTTGCGACCACATTGTTGTCACACTGAATAAAAAAACTAAATAAATTCAAATTTTGAATCCTCGACCGGATTACTTTTGCCATGCTAAACATAATTCAAATCCACACAATTTATCAAATAACTAATGTGGTGAATTAAGCTGCTAATGACAATAATAAACTACATATTATTATGTGAACTCGACTTTGATACATTGTACTGAAAATATATACATGTACTATAATCATTTATTATAATGTCCATCCTCATCATCCATTTTTTATTTTATTTATAGTTTATTAGAATAGTATACAAACAAATACATAATACATCGAAACATAAAAACTAATAAACCAAAATTTATCAAATTGGAATTTAATGCGATGTCTCTGACTTGGAAATCCATCCCAGAAAAATTCATACACCATAATTTTAGTAACGCTAGTGGAAGTACCACTTGAAAATCATTTTTGATACAAAACCCTCAAACTAACTCGGTCTCACAGCTACCCACTTTTTTAACATTCACCAAAGTACGTATAAAAATTAAACCTTGAAGAATGAGAAAATGGCGGGGCAATAAAATTTAGCATAGGTAATTATTGTCGTCGGTACTCGGTAATAAGGCGACGACATGCGACATACTCCATAATTACACAAATTGCGTCAATATTGTTAGCATACTGCCTGTTATTGCGAATAGCTTAATACTTAATTTGTTTTTGTCACGAGTAATAAAATGCATAAATAAGCCAATTTAAATATGCAAGTATTTTATGATGTCAATTTCATTTTAATATGCTTATTCTATAAATTTGCTTTAGCAATTTATTCTATACCTATTTTTTACATCGGGTGGAAGTTGGCATATCAACACAACTATTGGCAGTGTTGTAACATATCGGCGATGGAGTAAAATTTACATTATACAGCAGTAAAATTCTTGTCTTTGAAAACGACCATGATTACGAACTTTTTGAAACCGGATAAGAACTGTCAACTCCGATAAAAAATCATTTAACACTCCTGGAAAATGTGTTGGTTTAAAAAAGTATAAATCTGGAAAATAAAAGAGGTGGGAATTAGTTATACATATTTTATTGTACAGCACACACATTCCATGTATAATAAAAACGAACTATCATCGACGTAGTCTTTATAATTATTTATAAATATTTTATTATAAGGTTCTCGAGTGGAGGCCACGTACAGGCAAGCGAAGTGTCGGACGCCCGCCTACAAGATGGACGGACGATCTGACTAAGGTCGCAGGAAGTCGCTGGATGCAGGCCGCTTCCAACAGGTCATTGTGGAGATCATTGGGGGAGGCCTATGTTCAGCAGTGGACTTCCTGTGGCTTTGAAATAAAATTATTATTTACGGATTTTATCGCGGATTTGGTTTAATTTTACATTTTTTTTTTGAGTTCCCGACGTTTCGATTACTTTACAGCTTTCGTGGTCACGGGGCGGACTGAGGTATTAGACGTCCGCTCTGTGACTGTTACAATTCAACTACCCTTATTTTACAATTATTAATTTAAAAATTAATTTAAAATAGCTAGTCTGTATTTGCGATCCGATCTACGCAGAAGGAGCTCACAGTGTCTTGAGGTCTGGCAGTTGGTCTTTTGGGTTCCGATTTAATTAATTGTAGAATTGGATCCCATGCTTGTGCAAGCTTCAAGCCATCTTCCCTATTGAAATTTGGATGTTTTTTAATTTCAATAGCCTCGCGGAACATCCTGGGCAGGAAGCGGTGTTCTTTAGCAAGGACTTGGGGCTGGTCAAAGCGGAGGTAATGCTTGGAGCCTTCTTCTATATGTTCAGCAACTGCAGACTTCGTTGAGCGTCGATGTTTGACGTCAGCTATATGTTCTTTCACGCGGGTCCCTATGCTTCGTTTTGTTTGACCTATGTAGGAGAGGCCACAGTCGCAATCTATTTTGTAAACTCCCGGCTCTTGCAAGGGTATATGGCACTTGACAGGTGGTAGAAATTGGCTAATCTTCTTGGGCGGCTTGAAATAGGTTTTTATAGAAGCACGCTTCAGGATATAGCTAATCTTGTCCGTGACTCCTTTTATGTATGGCAAGACAACGGGGACTCGTTCTACTGTGGCTGGCTTCACTCGGTTTCTGTGACGGCGGCGTGGAATTTGGAGCTTGTTGTCTCGCAGTACTTGCTTGACGTGTTGCAGCTCAGTCGCCAGGTGTTCCTCGTCACAGATTCCTCGTGCTCTCTGAAACAAGGATTTACCCACGGTAGCTAACTGTTTTGGGTGGTGGTGAGAATCACCATTCAGATATTTATCAGTATGGGTCTTTTTTCGATACACAGTGTGACCTAGGGACTGGTCAGGATTACGGATTACTAAGACATCTAAGAAAGCAAGAGATTTATTATGTTCTAACTCCATAGTGAATTGAATTTTATTGTTGATGGAGTTAAGGTGATTTAAAAATGCAGTTACTTGGTCAGATGGTAAAATTGTGAAAGTATCATCTACATACCGCTTGTAAAATCTGGGTGAGACTGGAGCTGTACTAAGGGCTGTCTCCTCAAAGTCCTCCATGAAAATATCGGCGACTACTGGAGATACGGGTAAGCCCATAGCAACGCCATCCACTTGTACATAGTAATGATTATTCCACAACATGTAGCCAGATGTGAGGCAATGTTTAAGTAGTTCTGCATATTCTAGAGGGATGTCTTTCTCTGCTAACTTCTTAGTGACAATTTTGATGCAGTCTTGTACTGGTAAGCTTGTGAATAGTGACTGGACATCAAAACTAACCATTGTCTCATTGTCAGCTAATTGTAGATGTTTAATCATTACTATGTACAAGTGGATGGCGTTGCTATGGGCTCACCCGTATCTCCAGTAGTCGCCGATATTTTCATGGAGGACTTTGAGGAGACAGCCCTTAGTACAGCTCCAGTCTCACCCAGATTTTACAAGCGGTATGTAGATGATACTTTCACAATTTTACCATCTGACCAAGTAACTGCATTTTTAAATCACCTTAACTCCATCAACAATAAAATTCAATTCACTATGGAGTTAGAACATAATAAATCTCTTGCTTTCTTAGATGTCTTAGTAATCCGTAATCCTGACCAGTCCCTAGGTCACACTGTGTATCGAAAAAAGACCCATACTGATAAATATCTGAATGGTGATTCTCACCACCACCCAAAACAGTTAGCTACCGTGGGTAAATCCTTGTTTCAGAGAGCACGAGGAATCTGTGACGAGGAACACCTGGCGACTGAGCTGCAACACGTCAAGCAAGTACTGCGAGACAACAAGCTCCAAATTCCACGCCGCCGTCACAGAAACCGAGTGAAGCCAGCCACAGTAGAACGAGTCCCCGTTGTCTTGCCATACATAAAAGGAGTCACGGACAAGATTAGCTATATCCTGAAGCGTGCTTCTATAAAAACCTATTTCAAGCCGCCCAAGAAGATTAGCCAATTTCTACCACCTGTCAAGTGCCATATACCCTTGCAAGAGCCGGGAGTTTACAAAATAGATTGCGACTGTGGCCTCTCCTACATAGGTCAAACAAAACGAAGCATAGGGACCCGCGTGAAAGAACATATAGCTGACGTCAAACATCGACGCTCAACGAAGTCTGCAGTTGCTGAACATATAGAAGAAGGCTCCAAGCATTACCTCCGCTTTGACCAGCCCCAAGTCCTTGCTAAAGAACACCGCTTCCTGCCCAGGATGTTCCGCGAGGCTATTGAAATTAAAAAACATCCAAATTTCAATAGGGAAGATGGCTTGAAGCTTGCACAAGCATGGGATCCAATTCTACAATTAATTAAATCGGAACCCAAAAGACCAACTGCCAGACCTCAAGACACTGTGAGCTCCTTCTGCGTAGATCGGATCGCAAATACAGACTAGCTATTTTAAATTAATTTTTAAATTAATAATTGTAAAATAAGGGTAGTTGAATTGTAACAGTCACAGAGCGGACGTCTAATACCTCAGTCCGCCCCGTGACCACGAAAGCTGTAAAGTAATCGAAACGTCGGGAACTCAAAAAAAATGTAAAATTAAACCAAATCCGCGATAAAATCCGTAAATAATAATTTTATTTCAATGTGTAACATTCGCGTAAATCTAAGAAACCATTCTTCCTGTGGCTGATATGATGATGATGATGATGATTTTATTATACATTTTTAGTGCCCACACATTTTATGTATATAAATGAAATATATTTTTGACTCAACATTATATTTTGAAAAGTATATCTAAAAAGAAAACAGATGTGTTGTTGCTGACGGATTTTCTCCCCTTGTTTTTCTTTTATATCTGTCGCAACTTTCAAAGCTGTGGGTATCATAAAGAATCAAAGGAATCTGTGAAAGAATATTCGACTTAACGATATTTTAATACGATAGTTTCCGATCTAGAACTAGACGACTATATGATAATGCTAGTATGAAATCATAATAAAATCTTGAACAACGTCATTTGGTGGTAAATATATAACCTTATTTTTGATGTGGGTTACTGTATGTTACTGTATCCGAAACGAAGATCGAATATTCGAATGTCGTACGTAACACTGCATGAATGTGCCCTAATGCTCCACAGAATGTTCGAAGTAACTGATAGTGTCATAGAGATAAGTGTTGATTTTAAGAAGTGGAATACTTATAAATGACTTCAGATGTCGAACGTTCGGATATTTCAAATTCGTTTCGAATCATATAATAACCTATCCGTCTCAAGAAATTAAGTTGTCATCAGATGCAATATCTTCCCTTTATGGTGCAAAGAATAAAAATGTTTAATTAAAATGCATACTGATTATAAACGGCCACTTAAATTTATGTCATGTATGTAATAGAGAAAACACTAATCGTTGAACTAAAGTTCCTAAAAACCGAGCAGCTATTTAGACAGAAATACGGTCGAGGCGTACGGGACAGCGAAACTGTGCGTCCGGTAATGCAGTATTAAGCTAATGAAGCCTGCCTAAATAAAGCCAGGCGGGAAATATGAGAGCCAGCTCCCGTACAAATTACGCGGACTCCCGGCTAATAAAGATGGTAATACTGCTATGTACAATTGTTTGTATTTGTTAGTTTCCATTCATGCATGTATCCCGGTAATGGGACGTTAGAGTTGTACTAT
This sequence comes from Hyles lineata, assembly GCA_030180105.1. Classification (NCBI taxonomy): domain Eukaryota; kingdom Metazoa; phylum Arthropoda; class Insecta; order Lepidoptera; family Sphingidae; genus Hyles; species Hyles lineata. The sequence continues at coordinate 14,262,627 of JARJEE010000008.1, read as the reverse complement.
TCAACACGTAACAGTGTCTGCTAATTTTAGCCGGGTTATAATACTCGATACTGATCAGGTGGTTTATGCAAGATTGTTAGGATTGGTTAGCCGGATGTGATTCCGAATTTGAATAGAACAACGATGTTGGCCGACGCAATGTGATTTGAATTTAGATTATTTTAAGAGTAATTCTGTGGAATGCTCATTATTATTTTAATGCGTTTTATGAGCCGCATGTATAATGGCAACTTTAATTAATACTTATTTTTACTGAAGTGCGTTTATCCAAAACCATAAGCGGCCAGGTTGTTGTCAACTAAGGGATTTAGTGGGTTTAGGTTAAGTCAATACCACGGTACTTGTCTACTGAATAATATTTATGATTTTTCTTACATTATTTACTTTAAATTTAAAATAAATTTACATATTTTTTTATTCTGTCGCAAAATGAGTTAACCCTTCAATGATTGAAGATTGCGATAAAGAAAAACCCATTTCCCTAAGGCATTTCTCCCGACATAAAATCACAGTCATTTGCTATAACACAATTTCCCTGTATCGGGGCCTTATTGTAAATATTTCACCAGAACTCATAACATCAACCCTTTAACCCTACCATATGTTACAAAAGGCTTTGGGCGTTGTTTCGCAGATGTAAAACTTCAGTGCATGCCCATTTCATTTGCCACAAATGATCTGTCAAAGAGGGAACCTTCGAGAAGTATTGTGAGTATAAATAAACCTGTGACTCTAAAAGTACCCAACGAAAATGTTTCTCGACCGTAAACTATTTGATTATCCTTTGAATTGAACCCGAAGTCTTTTGTCCTGTTTTCACGTCACTACACACATTGGAAAAAGCCGGCCGAATATTTACCGAGGTCGGAATCCGAGTAAACACAGGGATTCTTGTGAGCTCTCTAGGACTTGTCTGGAATCATAATTGTTTATTTCTGAGCTGCGCTCAAGAATTTCATGAAATATTTCTTTTATATTGGCAAGTCGATCAAATATAAAAAGCTATATAGTTATAGTGATGTGCTCACCTCCATCAGATTTTGTGACTGGAATAAGCTCAGTGAAATATGGATGGCACTTGTGAGATCTCAATCTATATGTTAAGGTATACAGGCTTGGGCCAATTTATGTATAATGTACACGTATAAATAGTGGATCTCATAGGCTGTGAAACATTCATGTAATCGTTGGAAAGAGATCTATATTCAGCTGTGAAATATTAGATATTTATCGTAATAATTTCAAGCCGATTTCTTATTCAGCTAACTCTACTTGACCCGTCTAAAGATTATCAAGGCAATTTGTTTGCATTAGCATTCATTTATAGATTTGTAATTTTAGTAAGGTCAAATATTTATATACATGTTTTACAACATTGACTGAATAAGAAAAATACCAAAATATAAAGTTTTTTTTGTACAAACGAAGCCGTTCGAAGCTAGTTTTTAATTCAAAGAGTCCTCTACATTTTGCATACACAAGTGAATTTCTCTTTTTTAGATCAGCAGGTATACGTAAGGCTTCGTTCTAACTACTACCTCTCTGAAAACAATTGATCCGAAAAACTTGCATATCAGAGGTCCGTTCTTTTTGCAAAAAAAGGATGTTTACGCAAAACCTTTCTTTATTGATATCGTGATCAGCACTTTTTCTAAAGTATCCAGTTATATGAATATGTGAACATTAACCTTCTTACATTATATAAGAGCATTTTACGTAAAGACTACATTTTGGGACAAAATAGTTGTTAAAACAATTGTAAATGGACCTTTAGTTATTTTTAGAAGTCATTTGATTACAGAAGACCCGGTTGTGGTTCTATTTCACTACACAAAGTTAGAGTAAGTGCGGGACCATGACAATTTTCAATATAAACCGCAGTCGGCAGTGAAGCACTGTCGTGTGTGCATTTCCTATAAAAGTCCATTACTGCATTGTAATAGAAAATAATAAATAAATAGAGGGATTTAGACCGGTGACTTCACTGCCCTGGTTCAATATGATTAACACATAATTTCATTTCTTTCATGTATTCTTATAAACTTTTGCTACGTTACAAGTGGCCGGAACAAAATATTATTAACAAAATATATGTTGGATTCCGGTTTGAAGGACATTGTGGCCAGCGAACCACTGGACATATTGAGACAACATATGTCTCAGGATGGCGAGCACAGTGGAATGCCAAGCATTGCTATTGCAATTCATGGTGTTTTTTGGTCTTACTACTATCCATGAGCGGCCGTATAGCTTACCATCGGGCGAATGGCATGCTCTCTCGCCATTCAATGCAATAAAAAATCTAGTATGTGACATAACTACATAGTATAAAACAAAGTCGCTTTCTCTGTCCCTATGTCCCTTTGTATGCTTAAATTTTTAAAACTACGCAACGGATTTTGATGCGTTTTTTTTAATAGATAAAGTGATTCAAGAGGAAGGTTTATATGTATAATACGTACGTATTATTGTACAGAAATCTATTTGTACCCGGGCGAAGCTGGGCCGGCCGCTAGTATTAAAATAAAATGCACGTGATGCGAAAATTGTTTAATTACATCTTTCACAAGTCTCGTCTTCATATGAGCGGCGCGCAGTGAAAGCAAACGGAAAATTCCCCGCCTGTAGGGCCTTTGATAAAACCATCTCATTTAGTTAATGTAACAGCCGTATCAAGTTTATAAGTTTAATTAAGGAATCCTGTCTGAACTTCGACTTCCGCATAAAAAACTTTGTCCCGATCGAATCTTACGTGTTCTGTTAATGTTATTCGAAGTACGTGGGACCTAGTCTGTGTGATAATTAGAGTTTGGTAGGAATGACCATTTCCTAAGGTACTATATAATTAGGTAGGTGCTGAATGCCCAGTACCATTTACTCTTCCCATCTTTTATCCTTCCCGTCCCCTCGCGGTTTCATGTGCCGGCAACACATCCATAATCCAAGCTTTGTGGATGTTCATGGGCAGCAGTGATCACTTACCATCAGGTGACCTGTTTTTTTATCGAACCTATACAATAATTTAAAAAATCTCACATGTACTACTTGAAGAAAATTCATATTTGCCCGCGTAATTATTGAAATCGAGATGAATTTTTCTATACATTTTCAGCCTGAATCAAGAATTTGGGCCTGGTATGGCGATAGACTCACCCCTATCACATATTGGGACGAAACACACAAGGCGAGACGTGGGTGTCCTATTAGCACCATAGCCTACCCCTTCTGGGAAAATAGTGTGGGTTTATTTACGTTGACTAAAGTGCCATTCTTCATCTGGTTTGAAAATAAGCTGTTTTTGGATCACAAATGATTCGTTGAATGATAATGATCTCTACGACGACCCATTCTTTATACAATAATTTGCATAACTTATACATCATAAAACGGTCTAGATACGTTATAAACCTTATAATCTATTTACAAATAAACTAAAAGAAGATTTTAAAAACAAAAATAAATCACAGAAACCGCTCCAAATAAAGAACAACAAACTCAAAGAAGCCAAAACCGAAGACGCTGATTAAAATTCAATCAATTAATCAAACGCCATCCAAAAGCCCGAATTAAGAATAAAATGAATTAACTAGCAAATCGTTTTCGATCAACGGCAGATTAAGAGGTAATTAGGGCAACTTTCGTCGGAATGATCGCAAACTTGGGAGTACAGATTATTTATTAATTACCGGGGCGGAAACTTGACTGTTTCGTTTTTGCTGACTCGCCTTATGAAGCGGGGTTGAGCAAACTGGGGGTAAGTTTGAGGGTGCATAATATTGTACGTATTTTCGCTCATTGTTTAAGGAAGTTGCAGTGCTGATCGTGATTTTAATGTTAAGTCTTGTATTAACAATCTCATGGCTTTATTTAAGAATAGTCTTCTTCCCTCCAACTAAATAAATACACTCAAATTACTACCAATAGTCACATAATATATCCTGACCTCATACTAAGATCGAGTCTTGTGTCGTGGATATCAAGAATTATGAGAGACTTTTCAGTCTCACAAACACCCAGACTCGAAACAAATACCTGCGGCTCACATAAATATTTGTCACCATACTGAATTCAAAAGACGTTCGAAAGGGACAAGACATTCGATAACTAAAAAGGTTTATATACTGGCTTTGAATAATACTGTTAGTATATAGAGGAAGATTATTATTAGACTTCGCGTTTACGTTCAATGGTTTTGTCTAGTTCCAAGAATTTGGGGTAAGACGAAGTTTAAGTAGTGCGAAGTTTACGAATCGCAGGATCCTAGATCTGATGATTTCCTATAATTATCTGTTCTGTACTGTATCAGCCCATAATATAATATGTCCCACTGCAGGGCACAGGCCTACTCCACAATCCAGGATATGATTGAAAGTGTTTAGGTATTAAACTATCGGCATTAGCTTTAGCTAAAGCTATCATTTCTTTTAAAGTCTTAAGTCCATGAGATAAAATGTATTCACTTTCTTTTGCCAACCAACAAAAATATTCTGATTACTATCATAACATTATTTAAACTACATATTTCTCCACGCATTTTTCCTTTAAGCAATATCAAATTCCCCATAATTATATAAGTTTTTATAATATACGATACTAGAAGAACGGTACGGCGTTCGTGTACGTGATTACAAATTTTAATCAGAATCTGCAGGTAACCGCTAATGAGGTTAATTATCCGGCATCGGAGTAATAAACAAGCTCTACTGAACGGTACTGAACGATAGGTATGTATATATGAAGAATATAAGACGACGTGTGTTTATAAATTATAGGCAGAATATATTCTTCTTCAGTGCAATAAAATATGTTAATACTGATTGCAGTATTACTTGCTAGCTTGTTGATAACTATTGAGGTATATCTCTTAAATCTTGATTTATTTTACTCACCGCCACTTTGCTCGATCCTGACATACTACTTTCGCTTCATCCACATTCATCAACCTCTTCATGCATTCTCGTCGGTTCAGGATACTTTTGACCTGACCCTTGTTGAGGGTATCACCGATTTGGATGGTGTATGTTCGGTGAGGTCGACCCCTACCGACTCTTCTATTCACAAAACCACATATTTTTAAAAAGATATTAACTAATTATTGGTTCTCTGATTGTTTAAACCATAATACGTAAGCGTTTTTTTTATTTAGTGTTTAAATTCGTGCTTTTAGATTTCTTTGGTTTTATTAAGTGTTTTGATTGGTCATTTTAATTGTTTTCATTGACCTCTTTTTGGGTGTTTTGATTTTGTCTGTCATTGTTCTTTATAATAAATGTACGTACATTTAGTCGATGGTATGGATGATGGATATGTATGTAGATATTTACTGGTTCAGGGTCTCTCATATGTGAGAGGCCGCCTTAGTAGGCACTACAGCAATGTATATTTTCCTCGCCAAATAGTATAAAAAGACATAATGGAATGTGTAGAATCATATTGGTTACTTATATATGTTTAAGTGCTCTGTAGTTTAACATGAAGCTGTATATATTTTCCATAGTTTCGTATCCCCAATCCAGGCATGCCTAGTGGGTACCCCTCGTTAAAATATTAAGAAGTAAACAAGGAACTAATGTGCAAACTTGATTTAATAATATGATTTCATATTGTATTAGCGTTAATTTGTATATTTTGTACTCGCAATAAATATTTTTATTTGTAATAAATATTTCATTTTTTATTAATAAATAAAATCTTCAACATGGAAAAACAAAGTAATGAGACTCGTGAAGAAATAACGTCTGTTATCAATTGTATCGCAAAGTTGATGTTAAAATTCCTTCGCTCAACAGCTGTCTAAAATAATATTACGCCACACCAAAATTATGTTCTTAGAATTATATTGGTTACTTTTTGTTCCTAAATAAAATCTTCAAAATGAACGAACAAAATAATTAGACTCAATTAGGAAATAAGGTATATAAAGTTGATATTAAAATTCTTTAGTTCAACTATCAATATAATGTGCCACTCCAAAATTATGTTATGTGAAAGAAACATGATATAAAAGTCGACATATTGATATATAACATGACTTCCATCGCCACATACGGTATCACTGAAGCAGAGTATTGCAAATCATTATTTAAATGACATGTGGAGTTTTCACTCGGATTTTAACTCGCGGCAAGCCTTTGATTTGTGGTATATTTCTGTCTATGAAATAGATTTATGTAAGTATTAAGATTTTTTACCTTGGCGCATCGATCTGATGATAGTTAAACTGATAAGTGTAGTACTGTCTCCATAGAATGGGTATATTTTAAATCGCCTTTTAACAAAATATGCCAGTTTCACATAACATCATCATATCTATTTTATTATCCAGTTCCGGACATAAGTTCGGCTCGACGCATCCAACATCTGCCAGAGACCTTTCGCAAATCCTCACTCCACCTAGCTGGAGGACTGTCTTTGACCTTTGACTGAGGCTGTCCTTCACTACCCTTGCCAAGACGCGGTCTACACTCAAAAACACGTTTATTCTAGCCGTTGCCGACTCTTCGACGAACGTAGTCAGTCCACTGCCACTTCAGCTTGCTAGTCCTATGTGCTATGTCTACTGGTTCTCTTTCGGATAAGATCATGATGATATAACAGTATAATATTTCTTCATATGATTATGGTAATAAGGAGGGAAACAATACAAAGAAGGAACTCTGGAACCCTCTTCTAACAAAACGTCACACGAACTTCAACATATCTAAGAGACAAGCCACCTGCATCCGAATATATCCACTCCGGGACCATTACGCGGGCTAATTGCGAGGAAGCTCAATTTGTGCCGACATTACGCGATAACATCTGAAGCCATTACAGCATTACCGTCACACGCTCATGCCTCAGCCACTATCCTGTTAGCTTTGATGCTGGACATGACTGTTCTGGTAATCTGGTTGAGCTCGTAATTTTCTTTATCTTTCCTTGGTTTACAATTATATGGGATGGTTTATAATTATTTGTATAATAATTTGTGTGTTTTGGTAGTTTATAATACATGAACGTCATTCCTGGATTAAAAAGGGGTAGCAGAAGCTAAATATCAACGCTTTGCTTGTTTCTAAGCCATGGAAAGTCACGCCCGCTTTTTCTTATTTCATCAAATGTAAAAACATAAAGTCACATTGGACATTCGTTTCGACGTGGTCGTCTCAAATTTACTATCAAATAAAATAAAGTAAGTTATGCACTTATATTAATATAAACATATTTTACACCTACTCATACTCAAGTTTACGGCAAAGTATTCCCTACTTTTTATAATAGGTACTAATTCTTAAAGTGATTGAAAATAAGCGAATGAAATGGCTGTCATAAATAAATCTGTCAAATTATGAGTCTTTCGTCTACCGCAATCTAAACAATAAAGTCTTCTTAATATAACTAATACTTTTGAAACATAAGGAATATGATATAATGGAAGCAACTGCCCACTTATGTTTTCTAAATTTAATAACAGCTAGTCTTCGGCATCGTACAAATACGAGTAATTAATTATTGTCATACTGCGTGCACTGAAGCAAGCCTAATCAATTGTCAATTGTGATAGATATTATTGAATATTATATTACATACACTGGAGGTATTCCGTGTGTAATTAATTGTATGAACAGTAAGGTATCTTCTTGATAAATTAATATATTCTGGTAAATATAAAAATGAGTATAATATTTAGACCATCTGTTAATATTATGAGTACTATTTTATGAAGGAAGTGGAAACTGATCAAAAACTGTGTGCCAATTGTTATATAAATACAAACAACCAGGCAAAACATGGGTGGTTTTACCTTATTTATTCCATCCCACGATGCGATAGGGGCGAGCCTATCGTCATATCAGGCACAAAAGCCTAACTGCAGGCTGAAAAATAATTGAAAAATACACAATCACATCGCCCGACTTGTGATTCGAACCCCAGACCTCAGCTTTGTACCGTAGTACACGCCATGGAGACAGCCTTCAAATACATTTTTAAATATTCATACTATAGTCAATTCTTAAAACAATATTTCCATTTATAATTGCTCCGATAATTTATCATTGAATTCTTTAATTCAGTATTCCAATTGGTATTCAATTCTACTCCATATAAAAGAAACCGTTGAATAGTAATCTGCATTTCATTGGAATTGTGTCGGACAGGCCGATAATTGCATCGATTACGTGTCTAACCGACATCCACAATCCGCGATCGTCATTTGTCCTGAACTCATTCCCTCATATCCATCTGTTTGTTTCAAATGCCGTCACATCGGATCAGGCTTCAAACATGATAGCGAGGATTAATCGATCTTGATACGTCCATGCGGTTGTAATATTAAGGTTATATCTTAATTTAAAAAGCACCTGTACAATTTTCTGAAACGAAAGTAAAAGGAATTACTAAATTACAGCCAATAAACGATTGTGCAACATTCATAAAAAATATGCAGTGACGAACCCAAGTGCATGTAAGCGAAGATCAGTAAAAGCAAAAATATATTGGAATCAACCGATATGTTTATTGATACTTTGCACAAACGTACCAACTTAATATATCCATGGTTATCTGAACACATTTGTCCATAAATAAATATACGAATATATTTCCAGCATAACTATGTTTGTGTTTGCTGCTGTTCATGAGCGGTCCTATCGCTTACCATCAGGTGAACGGCATGCTCGTCTCGCCAATCATTGCAATAAAAAAACTCACGCCTTTTTCCCAGGAGGGGCAGGCAGGGGTGTTGATAACTACCAGTATACCCAAGTTTCGCCTTATGTGTTCCGTCCCGCGATGTGATAGGGGGCGAGCCTATCTCCATATCGGGGACAAATTTCTGACTCCGGGCTGATAATGAATTGACAGATTCAACATTACTCTGCCCGATCCGGGATTCGAACCCGAGACCTCAGCGTTGTAACCACACCATAATACAACTACGCCATTTAAACCGTCACTACCTGTTTACCTGTGTAGTCAGTTCCAGAATACATCCGTCGATAAATAAATACACAAAAATATTTCTATACCAAAAACATTTGTAAGATACAGCAGTATTTTTAAATCAAAAGCGATCTGACGCTTCCATGTTCCATCTTTTAAACTAACAACACAATATCGTATATATTTTATTTAGAAGAGCGAACTCGTAAAAGGAAACAGTATTTTCGAGATCCCGGCCAGAGGTAATTACTTTAAGTATTTCCCCTGCTATTATACAAATAACTTTTATAAGGTAAACGATATTTTTTTGTACGGAGACTGCTAACTTGAGAGTGTTTGCCAAATCAATTAGATTAAATGATAAAGATTCTTTTAAGTATCGGCGAAGTAAACAAATTTGTTAAAAGTACGGTAAAGAAAAAAGTTTTGTGAAGTTCTAAGGCAGTTATGATTTATTGTTATATGAAAAACGTGTATTTAGATATTTATTTATTGGTCACAAGGATATCTTACGCCTTTCAATGTAACGGTTAAAATAGTATATAAATATTTATTTGGATCTGTATCTGTATGTAATCGTAAATAATAGACATATAAAAAAAAATATTTCCATCATACCGTGCTTTCGTCTCTTATATTACTTAGTCTTATTTTGTTTAAGGCAAAGCCTATCTGAAAAATGTGTAAGGTGACTTGATGGTATCGGACGCGGCTGCCAATATAAATAAATAAATAAATAATAAATAACACCCAACAGTCACATACATAGTCCTGACCCCACACTAAGATCGAGTCTTGTGTCGTGGGTATCACGAACTACGAGAGACTTTTCGGTCTCACAAACACCCAGACCCGGAAGAAATATTTGTGGGCCACACAAACATTTCTCTCGGTGCGGGGATCGAACCCGCGGCCTCTCGTTTCACAGGCAGCGTCTAACCAACTGCGCCACGGAGGCTGTCATATGTCAATGTGTTGACGATAGTCGTGGGTTCAAATCCTAGGGCACTCCTCTGACTTTTTGGAGTCACGTGTGTATTGATTATCGGTCACACTATAACGGCGAAGGAAAACATCATCAGGAAACCTGCATATCATAGAATTCAGAAGAATATTTAATTATGATATGAAAACTCCGCCAACCTGCACTAGGCCAGTGTGGTGGACTATACGGCCGAACCCCTCTAAATTGTACTCTCTATTATTGAAGAAGCCGGCGCTCTCATATCTAAAGACTAAAAACCCTTTGTTAATTCATTTAAATCTGCAGAAATTCAGCGAAAGTGTGAACGTAGGTGTTGCTCCGCTGAAAAATGGATTGCGTGGGTTGTCACCATTCGAATGAAGTACGGAACGTGAATGTGTGTCATTAATGGTAACAGCTTCCCATCCAGTCACATCTGTATCCATCGAGATGCTGTCCATGAGTTGTTTTTTAAGGAAGCAATTGATGTTTTTTTTTATCAGTGTAGTTACGAATATACTTTTATTATCAAAATACCACCATAATTATACAATGATAAAAAAATGTTATGTGAGAAAATATTATTTCAAATGTGGATGTCCTGGCACCTCTGCCTACCCCTTCTGTGAAAAAGGCGTGAGTTTATGTATGTATTATTTCAATTATTAGGGAATAAATAAAAGTCAATAATTTCGAACTATTAAGAATTAAGGTATACTTAAAATCAAGAGCAGTGTCGGATGTCCACCTATAAGGTGGACGACCTGGTTGACGTTAGGAGCTGGATGTTGGCCGCTTCCAACAAGTCGATGTGGAAATTCTTGAGGGTATAGGCGACCCTCAAGAATTTCTACATCGAAGCATCGTTCAGCAGTGGACTTCTTATGGCTGAAGAGAGAGAGAGAGACAGAGAGAGAAAGAGAGAGAAAGAAATGATTATAAGGTTTGAAATATATTCTTAGGGTCCTTTAATACTGTTTGTAAATACCGTAAAGAAAAGCAGATTTTATAAATCTCAGACACCGCAACAGCTGAAAATAATGCTATTTCTCATAAATTCAACACTTAAAAGATATATCATCTAGAAATAACGCTCAATTCCATTCCAATGGTATAAAATATCCGCAGCCAGTTGTTAGCAGATGCTACAACTGGGAAAAATGATTTAATTTTCAAAGTTTCTTGTGTTTATCTACGTCAGATTTTGTAAATAAAGGAGAGCGGGAAAGTTATCGAATGAATTTTACTAGTTTCCGATCGTGCAGCGGTGCATTTTTATATAAAAGTTTAATTCTTCAATACCGGAACTGTGTTATGATTGAATAAGCTGACGCTGAATAAAGATTCCCGATAACTTTTTACGATCACTTAAAAACATTAGTTTGTCCTTTTTGTGTAGGATAATATGTGCGATTCCCTAGTTCTCCTTTAGTTTGAAAGGCTTATGCCCAAATACTGGAACGCAACTTAAATATAAATTGCGCTTAACTACGTTAATCCCGCTTAAATGTACTGGCTAAGTGGGCCGTGCGCTGTTAAGAGCAACTTATTATTTGAATGGCGTTCCAGTATTTGAGCGTTAGACTTTTTAATTATTATAAAAGGGGTTTTCACTTGATTCAGTAGAATACTGGTTGTAATGACAGAATTTTAAAATCGCATGCTATCTCCTGCATTTAAATTTAGCTGTGTTAGTTATATCAAGAGTCGTGTTATACTAACTACCGACGTCAATTAATTGATGAATAGCTTTTAGGTCACAGACATCAAAGTATTATCAAACATGTTGTATGGCTGAGGAGTAGCAGAAGAAGGAACCTATGAGACCGGAACATAACTTTTGAACTGTTTTTAATTTTGCGTAAATCAATCAAGCCACCAATTTCAAATCATTTATTCTCTTGTCAAGACTATCCTAAAATAAAATCATACCTCAAGTTAGCTATCAAAATAAAAATCACCAACACGCCCGAAGCGAAGTGAAAATTAATTTGAAATTTATTAAAACGTCTGACGGAACAACTCGGGCATCTCATGTGACGCATAAAAAATTTCGAAGTCATTACTATATCACAAGCAGAGCGGTCGGTACAGAGCACTCATCAATAATTCAGAAGGGCGCTCTCAATCTGTATCTCGCCTAGCGCGTCGCTAACGAGATTACGTGGACATTGTGTTGCTTCACGTTTTTACTCTGTGGATTTATGTGGCCCTGGTACTGTTAACTGTTTTAATATTATTACTTACGTGCGGCCTGCTCGTGAATTGTGTTCCGCGGATTCTGTACGCTTAATTGCTTGCGGTTTGCTCGTTTAGTTTTGAGGATGTTTTGTCTTTTGTAGCTGGGAATTTTGTGATTAAATTAGTAGTTGGTGGATATGTAGCAGGTCATGATTTCGATGGAGTAGCACGTCCTTTGTCTTTTCACAGTATAGTTTAATATTTGGTTATGTAGCACTAACTGCAGAGGTACAATATCACACGCCAAGTTCATTTATGTTGAGCATACTACTATCATCAATAGTTCTTTTAGCTGGTATTTTGAAGCATACAAAATACGTGAGACTTCAAGTAACTCTTTCATTGGTTCATATTTTCTTCATAGAAATTAAATATTCATAATGAATTAACTATTACAGTATTTAGTCATATTTAAGCAGGTCTAACCCCGAAGTATAATAAGCTGATTTCATAAGCCCACTATTAGTAAATGGAGTTCTGTAGGGATATTTGGATCTGAATTAAATAAAAAGTATAATGTTGTCTTATGCTTTGAAGAGCCGGACACCCGTATGATGGGGTGTAAACAAACACGGCCATCTGTCGGGCGCCCGTTTTACGGGTGTATGTATCTAGTTTATTTCATATCAGATTCTGAATTAGGAATTCTACTTAAGTACTAACTCATTACATAAGGATCAATTTATTTTAAGCAGGTACGTTTTTTTTCGAGCAGCCAGTATTCAAAATTTTGATAGTAAAAAGTGCAATAAAAGGTTATAATTGTATATTATCAATACTTTAGGAGCCGTGAAATTTAAAAAATTAAATGGTCAAATAAAATTTTAGTGCGTCGTAAAGATTACTTAATTACATTTTTAATATGTAGCTGCGTCACGTATCTCTTCAGCAATAAAAAACTGCCTACAAACGCACGTTTAATTTTGAAATTACTCTTCAGTAACATTTAAATACACTTTTATGGCTCATAATAACGTTAGAGTTGATCTTCATGATTTAAGTTAAATATTTTTAGAAGGGACTAAATGAAACCTTGAGGTCATTATAATACAATTATCTTAAGTCGCATGTTACCGCATTATCTATTTGTTCCTACAAACAGCAGTGTAAATGCACTGGTATGTTTCGGTTTGTAGAATATTGTAGCCAAAGTAACTACTGGGCATATTTAGACTTAACATTGAATGTCTCAGGATGGCGACCGCAGTGGAATGCCAAGAATTGCTCTGTTATTCATGGTTTTACTGTCCATTAAAGGTCGTATCGCTTACCATCAGGCAAATAGCAAACTCATCTCGCCATTTATTGCAAAAAAAAAACATGGCACGCACCCTAAAGAAACTTTAATGATATTGTAATTTTATTGACTCATGGAACAAAACATAGTATGAAAAATGAGCAAAATATTGGACAGTTTAGTTCTACAACTTAATCCAGTAAAAATATTACATTTTAAATAAATGTTTCCACTTTTATCTGAATATCCTGTTCCCTACACATCCTCGTTCACCAACGCAGCTAAACAGCATTACAGAATTCAAAAAACGTACCAACAACACGATTTTGCATACCGTTCCAAACATATGAATGCTATAAAATATTTTTTATCGCAAATCGGCTTGTAACGACCATCGGCTCTGTGTATATTGATGGGTGGAAACGGAAAATTCAAAACTATTTTTATTTTTGCTAATTCTGTATTCCGTCAGTGAGGCTGCGATGTATTCGGTTTTAAATCAGTCGAACAAGATCGCGGCTAACAGTTTGAATTATTGATGACAGTTGTCGGACCTGTGATATTGTTGGGCGAACTTTGCAAATTAATCGCTTGCATGTCATTGTCATGTTTACAAATTGTTGGGTTTAGTTGGTTGATGTTCTTTTTAAGCTATTTTTTTCTATCGGGAGATGGAATATTGTTTTCTGAAGGATTATTAAGTTAACCAGTTTTTTTTTTAATTATAATGTCTTGTTAGAGAAGATTCGTCTTCGAGAGGTATTTCATAATATCTTTAAAGGATTTATGGGGCCAATTGGTAACAATTCAGACGCAGCTGCCAACATGTTCATGGTGGTCGCAGATTCAAATCCCAGAGCACCCATCTGAGGTTTCGGAGTTATGTATGTATTGATTATATTCATTCACCACGCACTAAAACAGTAAAGGAAAACAGCGCAAGGAAACCTGATTTGTTGCGTGGTGGATTGGCCTAAATCCTCTCAATCGGACTCTCGATTGTACAAGATGCACGTGCCTAGCTGTGAGACGTTCACAGATACAGATATGTTTATGATTTTCCAACAAGCATCCAAAAAAATCAAGCTACAATTCCTACCAGGTATTTTAACTTTTAAAGTTTTATGCGATGATAACTTTTTGGGTAACTATCGTACAGTAGCTAAAGTAGTTTAATTATCCAGGCAACTATTTTTCGAAGTTCTACAAGCTTTAAGAATGTTTAGAAGTAGAAAAATAATTGTTTATCAATATAATTTCACTAAATTCGAATATGTTAAAATCAACATCATAATATAGCCTTCTCCTTAACAATTCTTTTATATCGTTCCAAATCAACATTCGATTCCCCGAAACAAGTAAACACAAACGTAGCTTTAACATGCCCCGCTTCAAAGCACGCAAACATTGCCAATAAATTTGATCCAACTTTTTTCCAAAACACAAGCACCGCACTATGTGTCAAAGCAAACTGTCCAAAAAAGCAACAATAGGAGCCTGCAGAAAGAAAATAGAATCGACTAGATGCAATAACAATCACGGCAGCAGATAGACCGAACGGGCGGCTCGATCCGATTGTACCATGCAAAGGTATCGTCGAACCTTTGGGGCAGTGAATTCAGATTGAATTGGCCGAGTTTGTTTCATCACTAAAAATCCGGGCGGACGTGGCGCGTTTTTTAACTAACCTTTTGGGAATGTTGCAGACGTACACGGTTTTATGAAGGTTACAACGCAAATCTCTTTCTGTTTGCGGAACAGGTTCAATTTAAAGATAACGTTAATGGAAATATAAAACTGTCTCAACTATTTCAGGTTTACTGCTGGAGTCAAGCGGGCTTTTGTTTCGAATTGTTTTAACTTGTTTAGAGTTTAGGTGGACCGTTTTTATTGTTGTTGTTTTAATTCCGGTTGTGTGATGAGTTGCAGCGATCAAATGTTTTAGGATTTACGTTCCTAAATTATTTAGTTAGAGAAAAACCAATAATGACGCAGAATATTCTGATTTGTTTATTTATCATTGGTTTGATATTAAAAAGTAAAAAAACAATATTAAAAAAACTACCTAGGTAGTACCAAAAAAACATAAATATCTTCTTTTTTTTTTCATTGTACGGCAAGACGAGCATGCCATTCGCCTGATGATAAACAATATGGCCGCTCATGGATAGTAACAAAACCAAAAATCACTATGAATTACAAAGCAATGTAAGTACTTCCACTGCGCTCGCTATCCTGAGACATAAGATATTAAGTCTCAATATGTCCAGTAGTTACTCCGGCTACAATGTCCTAACCGAAACAGAACAGTGCTACACATTGATATTTGGCGGGAGAAATAGACATTGTGGTGGTACCGACACAGGCGGCCTCTCACCTATGAGAGACCTACCACCAGTAAAATAGCAATTCTTAAAAAAAGCGTCTGTAACTGGGTAAAATACGCTTTTGTTTAACAATCATATTTTCGCAAGAATACTCACCTCATTATGATTTTGAATATTGAAAGTTACCTTGTAATCAAATAATGAAATTGTATACTCAGTCCCACGCCTGACAAATGAGAATTTATTTTTCTGCCCTAGAAACTAAATCATACCAATCTAGACGTACAATACATATCGGCACTCATGCAAAAAGGGTCAGGTTTTGTAAGAAAAAACTTTCAAAGTGTACTTCTTTGTTCGACGAAGTGTTTCTAACTTGCTTTTGTTATTTTAGTGTTGCTGAATGTCCTTTTGGAGATATGTCATATTTCTGAGTAAAATTAAAATAGATTGAAGTGAGTAGTTGGAAGTCATTATGGCAAGGCAAATTATCATTATATTTACAGGTATAAACTTCAATTGCCGATGAAAGCTTTAATGTATTAATTTGGAGATCATCCCCAATAATTTTGAGAATTTGTAATTTATGATTCCTTCGTTGAAGTTTATTCATTTAACACTATGCGTTTATTCTTATTTACTTAACAGTCAACAAATACACTGTTGTTTGTACATAGCTGTGTTATTCCATTTTGGTAAAAAAAACAAGGAACCACAATATCCAGTAAAACATACACACATTTTAATTCACCGAAAATAATATACTGAAGTAGATATTATTGTATCAATAAGTTAATATCTTCCCAAAATAGCAATGCCAATTTCACGTGTTCGGTACCTTATACCACCCTCATACATTAATAATTTACACATCGCCTGCCACTAAGGAAAATTCGTATCAAAAGTCATAAAATATTTCCCTCATCAAAATAAAATTCTCATATTAACCGACACCTTTTTATGCCGTCGTCTCCATTACATTAATTAAGGAAACTCTGAGGGAAAATGCTCAATGGTTTATTCATTGAATGTGTTGTATCATCAATGGACCACTACATCAGTTCGTATAAGCATGAGACTGCTTAATATTTCAAATATTCACTTAATACAGAGCATCTCAAGACCGTTACCAAAAACGAAGCCGGGTGGTAGTTTTAGTGACTTCAGACACATTGCAACAGAAAATGTTGCAAAAAAGCGACGATTTTTTTGTTGGGTTTTTTTTCCTATTGTCGTATTTGGATGGTATATTCATTTTTTTCCTCAGCAATAGTGTAAACCCTTTTATTTATAAAGACTCTACGATATAAAAGAGTTTCAATTATTATTTTAGCAAAGACTATGGATTTACCACCCAAAAATGACGATATTTAAAAATCATAAAAAAATTGTCGCGGTTATATGCGAAATTTTTAGTTGCATTGTGTTTGTAGTCACTAAAACTACCACTCGGCTTCGTTTTCGTAAGCAGTCTTTATATACCCTGTATTTTTTGCTTAAAATATATTATTTTTATTGGGATGAATGGCGAGACGTGCATGCCATTCGCCATGATAAGCGATATGATAGTTCATGGACAGTAGCAATACCACACAAAACCATGAATTACAAAGAAATGGTTGGTATTTCACTGCGCTCGCCATCTTGAGGTATATGATGATAAGTCTCAAATTGTCCAATGCATTCACACTGCTGTTTGGCGGGAGAAATAGATATTGCATTGATACCTTCTGATACCCAGCTGGCATCTAATATATGGGAGATCTACCAGAAATAAAATTTTATTAATATTGCTCATGATTTACATTTTTTAATTCTTATATTTGTTTAATATTTTTAATAAAGCTCTTAGTCGGCTACCGGGTGGATACGGTACCTTAAGATGATCTCTTCACAGTTACGCAGTGAGCGATTTTATTATACTGTTGTCTCATAAATTCTATACCCATTAATACTCATACCTGACTATTTACTTATAACCCGTGCGAATATTTATCCATGTCGGTAAATGTAAAATTATTTTATTGAAATTAAATTAATAATAACAACAAAAATATTGACATGGGATACACATTATTTGGTTCTAACTATAGCTGTTAATTTGGTTTTTAAACCACGGAATCTCGGTCATTAAAATATTTTCCCCTACAAGTTTCAAACCTGACATCATAAGATTACTGGGGCTTCCTTTAGCAAACACATACATAACAAAATAAAGTAGATTGCTCAGATGCACTTTACAGCACCACTGGGAAGACAGACCAGTGATTAAAGTGTAACAGTCATTATGTTGTATTGAAGGAGCAAGAATCACACTCCATTTGGGAAGCTCGCCCGGTCTCTGTGGGCACCCACTCAATTATTTACTGTGCAAGTGTGACTCAGACTTGATTGTCTTGGAGCTGTAGGATGTTGAATAGACGAGATCTTGGTGTATTTGTATGTAGGATTTAAATGTTATGAAGAATTAATATGAGTAGAATGAAAGACGATAGAAGACGTATAAGACGAGAGATGCAGACGTAAATAAAACCAGAAAATATATTCAAGATTACCCAAACCATCTTAGTTTGATTTGATCCGAGACGGAACTATTGCCACATACCTATATGTATACAAGGTATCCAAAGAAATGGCGCACCTGCTGGTATGCATTTTCATTATCAGCCCATATACGTCCCACTGCAGGGCACGGGCCTACTCTACAATCGAGAGTACGATTGAAAGTGGTTAGGCCATATAGTCCACCACACTGGCCTAGTGCGGGTTGGCGGACTTACATACCATAGAAATTCTTAAAAATCGCTATGGTATGCAAATTTCCTCACGATGTTTTCCTTCACCGTTTTAGTGCATGGTGATTGACTATCAATACACACATGATTCCGAAAAGTCAGAGGTGTGCCCTGGGATTTGTACCCGCGACCACCGTATGCATTTTAATAAATCGTAATTGCGTCTAGATTAAGATAAATTTACGTAGCGTTCTCTGATAATAACAGAAATCAAAAATTAACGTTACACGTGCTTCCCCTTAATATATCAAGCCAAAATTCTGAGAGTTGATGACCTCGCTTATTTGTAAAAAAATGTTAAGGGGAAATCGATGAAAGTTTTATTGCTTTTAAAAATAGTAGTCAAAGTATATTCCGTTAACAATTTAATTAACGACGAAATGAAAAAATACGAATATGTTAACTATTCAAGATCTGAAAATCTTGATTCTATGCAAAAAAGTTGTAATAATACTTAAAACTTTAAATGGTCATAACTCCAAAACGTAAAGGTATTTTCCAAATATTATTTTCATATTATAATATTAATATTATGCCCTTGTATCCAACTTAGTAAGTGCTCCATTTCCTTTACTCCGGGTATATTCGTTTTATTTATCATCCTTGGTTGCAAGAAGTTTCTTCCTAGAACTGTAAAACGTCTTAAATCAAAAATATGTTTTAGTTTTTTTTGTTTAGTGACAAATTGATCATGAAGAGACAAGTGGCCGCGTTTCGATTGAAATATAATAATAAATACTCTACCTTACTTAACCGTACAAAGATGAAAGTTTTCTGTTTTCTGTAAATTATGGTTCCAGGCTTTTTGTCACGTTAACTCTAGGTCTTGTGAAAACTAAGTCTTTATTTGTAATCAATATAAATAATTTGATTTTAATTGTGAGTTGGATATGTCTGTGGAACTGATGTTGTATTTATTACTACAAATTTCAGTTTCATCAATCACAGGAAACGTACCAATCTTAACAGACTCGTCATAACAGCCCTACAATCCAACTGTGAATCCAACTAAGCTATCTGAAACATTAATTCATTGGGCTGTTTTACGTTTCAATGTAAATAAATAATGTAAAACAACTAATCAAGCTGATGCTACATAATTACTCTATGTACAAACAATCGCGATTGGCTGATTAACGCAGTTATCATTGATGGTTTATGGGATTTGAACATAAGCGGTCACGCGTCCCATAATAGAACTGAATGTAGTTCGACCGCAGCACCACAAATGATTTGCGGAGATAACTCAGTTGCGTGCCCACCGTGACTTATCAAATTGAATTAAAATCATATTTATTTGTTAACGCTGTTTCGTTTTGCAAATTTTGAATCGTGTGAAATTGTGATTGTCATACCGCAACTCTAAAATGTTACAATTTATTTTGATAGGAATTGATAGGTTGGGTCGTTGGTGTGAATGATAACAATAGAGAGGGCCAAAAAGTTTAGTTGTCTTGATCGTTCCAGTTGAAAGAAGAAGAAGAAGTGGAAGAATAGCCCATAAGTCCATCAATATTTAATTATAGCAGTGATTTATGTAGATATCACAAATGTTGACCACTGTAGCAAACACATAATTTCTCCCACACTACTTCTCAATCTTAATAAAGTTTTTTTTTTTTATTGCAATGAATGGCGAGACGAGCATGCCATTCGCCTGATGGTAAGTGATACGCCCACTCATGGGCAGTAGCAAAACCAAGCAATAACATGAATAACAAAGCAATGCTTGACATTCCACTGCCGTCGCCATCCTGACACATAAAATATTAAGTCTCAATATTATGTCCAGTTGTTACCTTAGATGTCCTTCAAACTGGAACACAACAGTACATTTACACTGCTGTTTGGTGGGAGACATATTGCGGAGGTATTACTTACCAAAGCGGCATCCCGCTTAAGAGAGACTTACCACCAGTTGCTTTTAAGGTTTTTTCAATTGAATGAAGGAATGGATATTTATTTCTCTTACAGATGTAACTCGCCATCATGAAGACAAAACTGCCACGCGACCATCCAAGTAAGTCTATATTTTTAAGCGATATTCGAATCGTGAAAATTTAATCAATAATTATACGTTTTTATTAACATTTTCACATGGGAGAACATTAATATTTGTATTAATATTAATAAAAAAGAATTAAAAAATTATATTCTAGTATAATGGTTTCTTAGACTTTTGCTTTTATCAATTTCATCACGAGTTTGGTTGACTTTTACATTGTTTCGATTTAACAGCTTTCGTAGTTACGGGGTGGAGTCCATCGTAAAAAATAGTGTTACTTCAATATTTATATAACTTATAGGGTTATATACTGGATAAAAATAAATTATTACACAATAATAAAAATACTAGTATGTTATTTTTTATACAAGGATGAGCTGGATAAAATTCTGGCAATTAAAAAGTTAATCTCAATTTTAGCGTAGGTTGCTAATTACTTCCGGAAATAACTTTTCCGGTTAGTTACAGCGCCGATTCCATTAGCTGTAGATAAGAAACAATTCCGAGTATCGCTAAATATTCGCTTAATATTGTAGAATAAATAATCAACCTTTTATCACAATATATTACCTAAAAAGAAGAAAAAGAAAATACTTTTGGTAATGATGATGGTAATAAAAAAGAAGATTGACATAAAACGAAGTAAAATAATAATATTTAATTATAATATTTAATTAATTATAAAATAATAATATTTCAAGCCTCGCCACCGTTGGATAACTTTTTATATTTTTATATGTATTTTTGTATTAATATTATATATATAAAAATGTAAAAAAAAGAAATTTAAAATAAAGTTTAATATCAAAACGTGCAACAAAAAATAAATACATTAAATTAGAGTAAAATGTTATAAAGAATGTTGGTGTTCTTAATATAACAAATAAACGAATTTAAAATCTACGTGTAATATTCCATAATTAACCAGGTTTGAAAACACTTATGTTTAGCAATAGACTTAGTATGTCTAAAGAAATATCTTAAAAACAAAAACAAATCAAGTAATAGAATAAAAAAATATAAATGGCCAATTCATGACATTATGTCTAAATTGGAGAGATATAAATAAACACAGTAAGTCCTTGTTTATTCCTAGCTCTTAGCCAAACGGCTAAGTTATCTGTCTTGTCGTATAGTTAGACAAGATGACTGGCGCAACAAGGTAAAAAGGAAAATGTTTAGTCATAATCGATGTGGGATGGAAATGTGTTTTGTTCTATTCCTGGCTGAATATTTCAACTCTTCGTTGGAGTGAGTTATTATTCATAACTATCAAGCTACTATCTCTGAAAGTATAGGCAGAATTGCAATCATTACATTGGGCTAGTATTTTCTTCCAGAATGATTGACTTGAAAATAGAAGCCTTGCTTATTCAATTCTTGTTGTAGAGTCATCACATTTGGTGACGTCATTATTCAATCCTCTAGACAACATGCTGAATTGGTTTAAAGGAATGCTGACAGTCAAAAAAGCACGTCATATGCTTTTTAATACGGTTTAAAAATTCTGCCTCCAGATTTGACATCAGCTAACTCAGCCTCCAATAATCTTTTCCTACCCTTCTCAGTTCCATCTTACGTTATTTAAGCTGGGTACTAGAGGTCGTCTAACTAGTCAATCTCCTGCGTTTTAACTAGTCATTATCATATGTAATTTTACCATCGTACCATTAAAAGTCACACTAAGCAAGTTTGATGCAATATCATTAGAACCTTTTACAAAATATGGGATGCAAATCCACCAGCAGTATCTATCTAGGCCATATAGATACAGATCTGAAACGCACATCATAAATATGCTCAGAAAATAAATACGTCGATTTAATCAATGAAGAGTGCACCACGTATCCTCAGGGAATCCCGCGATTGATTGGCATATAAAATAGACTGCGACGTGTTTTAGGTCACATCACAGGCTAAATGCGCTGTTTCAACCGGATTTATACGAGGATGCAGACTCATGTTTAGAAAACGTATTTCAAATTTTACGATGCTATTTTGTTGGATGTAAAAATGGAATGAATTTTTGTAAGATTCTCTATCGGTACGTTGATGTTTCACAATATAATTCTGGGTGCTTTTTAGTCTCCATTTTATTTTCTTGTATCGTTTCTGCTCTGTGTATTAAACACATTGCTTGAAGTTGGTGCAGTAATAAGTAAAACTATTTTGGAAATTATTATTTGAATCATTTTTTATCCAGCGTGGCATGGTGACTGCACTGCACCTGATGGTAAGCGCAAATGGCATTCAGGCAGATTATAGAATATGAATCAAGGAGATATTTGTTGTTATAGCAAAGTAAATATTAACCATTTACGAATTATTTGGTGAAAAGCCTAATACAATGTAATACGCGTGGAATGTAAAGTGTGTCGCGTTTCGGGTTCAGCTTGCGTATACCTTTACGAGTAAGACGATATAATTGCAGAACCTGGCGCGAAAGTACCATCCCATTTCATCCCGTCCCATAGTCATTGCGCAGCATATGCATTTGATGTAATGTAGTCGTTCTCTCGTACTGGAATAAAATATTTATGAGAAGAATTTTTTTCGATATTCTGAGATAGAAGACAAGTATGCGGCCCGCTGGATTGTAAGCATTCACCACTGCTCATACCTTCGCTGTGCCAGAGGTCCAGCACTACCAAGTAGCTTTCTACCGTGAGGTTTGGCTATCGATATAGTGGTCTGCTGTAAGTGATTATCTGGTGGGATAGCCATGTTTATTTCCTTGGATTTTATTGTTCCTATAAGATTTGCAACCCTTTATTGTCTCACGTAAGTACAGCAAAGTCCAGGTTGACTAATATATTATGAAGACAGGGTTTCGAATAAATAAATAATAAATAAATAACACCCAACAGTCACATAGATAGTCCTGACCCCACACTAAGATCGAGTCTTGTGTCGTGGGTATCAGGAACTACGAGAGACTTTTCGGTCTCACAAACACCCAGACCCGGAAGTAATATTTGTGGGCCACACAAACATTTCTCTCAGTGCGGGGATCGAACCCGCGGCCTCTCGTTTCACAGGCGGCGTCTAACCAACTGCGCCACGGAGGTTGTCAGAAATTACATCATGAGACATACACCACTAACTTTTCAAAGTTGTTTAGTACATGACGATAAAGTAAATTATCGCATGAAAACTGTAAATTTGAGAGTTCTCCCTAAGAAGTTCGGAGGTGTGTATATTCTAATAGACTAAGCTAGGCTTGCTTTAATACATTCTAAAACAAAGTCTTTCTTTCAACTATAGTGGAGGCACTAGACCAGCGCCAGGAGAGTGCAATTATAGTACAATTATGAATACGTCAATAGCATTTTGAAACCCATTTTTAACCCCAAACGAAAAAAGAGAAGTTTTTTATGTTCAAATTTTCCATGTATCTGAGGCATAGCACCTAAACGAATAGACCAATTCTGATGCAGTTTCGTTCGTTTGAAAAAAGACGTAATCAAAATCATCCTTAGCTACAATATATAAGACGTAAACTCTTAGAAATTCCTCTGGAAAAATAATATAAAATTATATCCAAATATGTCGGATTTTTTCCATAAAATATTGTTAAGTGAAGTGTTAAGTCTCCAAATCCATTTAAGCTAATATCGTATGAAGTTGAGCAGTTTATTTTTCGCGCTTAGAGCCCTTTCATGTTTCCAAAAAAACGTAATGTACGACCCCTTTGTCGGAATATCGGCTTTCATGGCACTAAAAGTGTCGCCCGAGGCTTCCTCTCGCAACGTGCTGGCATCTGCTTAGGTAGGACACACACTGGCTTTGAGAATCTGTAACAAATGATTTTATTTTATTGCCATGATTGGCGAGACTAGCATGCCGTTCACCTGATGGTAAGCGATACGACCGCTCATAAACAGTAGCAAAACCAAACAACACCTTAACTTAAATATTGGATTGACATTAAAATCTGAAAGAACAACTTATTCAATTATTTATAATTTTTTTTATTTAACTACTTTTTACATTTTTATATTACAATTACAGTCGAACATATGGTAGTAGGCTTATTCAAATAGTAAACATTTGGCAGCTTATTGAAGCAGGCAGGCAAGCATTGCACCCCCCTCCCCGCATTCCTGAAAATCACTGCTGCACCACGCGCAGTGCGTTGTACTTGTATTACAGCATATTATAGCTGAATGGGGGATCATTTTTGTCTGGCCATATACATATAAACTCCAACGAGGTGGAGTGATGATATCCGAAGGACGGCTTGTAGCGGTTGGAGACGTTGGGCTGGATCGAGCCCAGTGGCGTGCCATAGGAGAGGCCTATGTCCAGCAGTGGACGCGAATAGGATGATGATGATAATGATGATGATACATGCTATGGTACATGTTTTTATTTTTCTTTCTTATAATTTTTTCTTTTCTTTTCTCCTAAGAATTTTAAAAAGTCAGTTCAAATGTAGAACATTTCAACTGACTTTTTGTAACGATCACTCGACATTAGGTGACAGTTTGCTCATTTGTCTCCGTGTCACAAATTGAACTACTTACAGTGTTCGGAACATGGCATGTAATCTATCAATTTATTTGATCGAAGTGTTTTTAAACCAATCAAAATATTGAAAATAAAAAGTGCATTTTAGAACGTTATTACATTGATGGGATATTCGATGAAACGGATTATTAACAGCAACATTGTTGATGGAAATTTCATTGTAACAAAAATTCGAGGATTATCAAATTCAAGGAATGTTATGACCTATCCTACCTTTTATATTGGTGGTAGGTCTATCATATGTTATAGGCCACCAGGGTAGGTACCACAAGAAAAAAAAGAAACAGCAGTGTAAATGCACTCGTGTGTTCCGGTTTGAAGGATATCGTAGACAGAGTAACTACTGGACATAAAGAGAATTATCGTCTTATGTCTCAGGGTAGCGAGCGCATTAGCATCCCAAGCATTGCTGTTTAATTCATGGTTGTTTGGTTTTGCTACTGTCCTGTGCGATTGTCTCGCCTATCATCAGACGAAGGGCGGTCTTGACATACATTACAATAAAAAAAACATATGTAGAGATTCATAGCGTGCTTGGGACTGAACTGTGTCTTCTTTTACTTCTTTGACTGTTGTCAATTTGCCTTGATATGATACTGAAAGTTGGGCAATTATAAGCCAAATTATTCGAAAACATTTCTTAAAAATCATTTTATTGGAGTGTGGAATTACAGCAAAAATATTTTGTCGCTGAGAAGAAAGCATTAAAATCTATTCATTTACTACTTTATTGTCAACAATCTCAATAATGTGCATTCGAATAGCGTTTCATAAGATCTTTTAAATCGTAGATTACTGCTACTATCACTTTGGAACGTTTTGTAGCAATAAAGAAGAAACGGTGCATGAAACTCTTTCAACAAAACGAACTGTCTTTTTTCTCTATTCCTGTGTTTAAAGTCATTTATTATTACACTAGCGGTCCCGTCCGGTTTCGGCCTTATTGAGATACTCTTTAGGAACTTATGAATTATATCGCGTGATAATTAATCAACATACTTAAACTTAACGTTACTGGGGCACTTTAAACTGCCTATCCCATCCCTTTGAGTTTGCAAGAGCATGGAATATATTTGAATTCCTTGCACATCCCACGGGAACACTATGTTTTTTTCAAGATGAAAAGTAGCCTACGTGTTAATCTGGGGTATCAGCTAGCTAGCAATTGGTCCAACGTTTGACCATGAAGGGGTAACAAACATTCGCATTTCTTAATTTGCCAACCCGCACTAGGCCAGCGTGAGGGACTATATGGCCCAACCACTCTCAATCGTACTCTCGATTGTAGAGGATACCCGTGTCCTGCAGTGGGACGCATATGGGCTGATACAGTACAGGATTAATTTATGTCATCATTACCATAGATACAAATCTGAATAATTCCATATAAAGATATTATCAGTCCCCCAAACCAGTGTGTCACCGGTATCCCACAGGCAACGCTGCGCCATGATTGCACCTACGTTTTAATTACTGATTGTAATCTGCTTTTAGCTGGAACCGTGCGCCCAACCCGGCCCCATGTTTAGGACGCCGTCAAAGAGCACGTCACGCCTTTGAAATTGTGAAAAGACGCGAAACAGTTTTCAGTTGGCGTTTTGGCAATTATTGCATCGCCAAAGGGATGCTCATTCGGAATTTTCACGCCTTGGTAGTCACTTGTTGCGGTTTTTGTAATAGTTTTAATCTTGATGTTAGGAATAGAATAAATTCTAAGTATGATCTGCAAAAAAAAAAAAGAAAAATTAAATGAGACGTATAAGTTTTAGTCAGGTAATTTATTCTAAAATATTTTATTTAACGTAAAATAAAATCAAATCAAAATATTCTTTATTCAAATAGTCTTTCACAAGATCTTTTGAATCGTTAATTTCTGCTACCACCGCTTCGGAACGTGTTGTAGCTGTGAAGAAGAAGCGGCGCAAGAAACTCCCTCAGCTACACGAACTGTCTTCTTTTTTCTTTAATTTAATGTAACAATCATTTCTATAAAATTCAGACAATGAAATTATAATGAAGTAGTAAAACCATAGTATATTTACTTGAAGCCACAGAACAAATAGGTCAACTTTACTAGGGCACTTTGACGGTTTCACAGAAAACACCATTAAGTAACATATTCGCGATACCGCTACTTACGAAATGCGAATACGAAAGCCCGTGAAACTAATTTAACATTTTTAAAATGCGAACGCGAAGAACGATTGCGAACATACAGGGCTTAACGAAGCGAAATGCGCAAAAACACAACTGTTTGTCATCCCAGTGTGATGTATCGGTACCAACAGATTCGCGGCCGGCGAGCCGTGACTTTCAGTTTGGTGTATGATTTAAAATACAATTTTACGGTACACGATTCTTGTTTAGCTTTTTTTTTATTGATGTATTGGGCGCTGGAAATATTTGCCAAGATTTGTAGTTGTATTGCGAGTTGCAGTTTTATCTTAGATGTGAAAAGAATGATGTACATCCTACAGGTTTTGTAGAACTTAACCAATATCTGTTTGGACTGGAAAATATATAGGTTTGTAACAGTACGGAGTTCTTATTTTAAAAGATAATAATTTGTCGAGCCCCATTTTGAACTAACTAAGTTCTGAAAGCACCTTTCAAGTTTGAAAAAAAAAAATGTTTTTTACTAAATTCACGTGAAGATTGCTAATAGAATTATTAATACATAGGTTTAAAATTCCGGTTTTGTGACTAGCAAAAAAAATATATATTTGTCATTTAACTCGTCAAATTTTCACACTTTAACATAATGTTATCTAAATGTTTGCTCTGATAACCTGTCAATTTAATTTATTTTAAATCATACTTTTAACGTAATTATATTTTAACACTTTGATAAATTTGAAGCAAGTGGCATAATGGAAATTGACAGCTTTCAAATTAAGCACATCTTTGATGTTAATCATATTATCAGCTTCATATCAATACTGTGATCGCAAATGTTCGGTGCTTTCATTACTATAATGGTTTGAAATGGCTTTTTATATGAAATTTTAATATTTTTTACATTTCAATTTTCCGAAGGAATTTATTGAAATAGGAGGTGAAGTGCGTGGTGGCCTGTTGGTGAACGGACCAGACGCGGCTGCCAACATGTTCGCGGTGGTCACGGGTTCAATTCCCAGGGCATACCTCTGACTTTTCGGAGTCATGTGTGTATTGATAGTTAATCCCCACGCATAAAACTATCTATAAGAAACTATAAGAAACTTGCATATCACATCGGTTTGGAAGAATTTCTATAGAATGAGAAAGTCCGCCAACCTGCACTAGACCAGGGCGGTGAATTTTACGACCTAAAGTCTCTAAATTGTACTCTAATTGCAGATGAATTCTGTGTCATGCAGTGAGACGTATATAGGCCGGTACAGATACAGATTCAGAATGAAATATAGCAGTAATGCAACGATCGGTTTAGTATTCATTTCAGCAAAGCAAAATATATTATTTTATTCCACATTAAAACATTTTCCTGTTTGGGGGAACACCGTGATAAATTAAATCACACAAACAAACAGCGACACGATACAATTATTCAAAACAGCGAGACACATTGCATATATCAAATCACACACGCAAACGATCAATCACAATTTGTTTCACAAGACTTGCCGGCAACTGCAGCCCAGGCCCGCCATTTTAAGATTTACGACCGCTGCGGCATCCATTTTGTTAAAACCCTACTAACGTGCAACATGCAAAAGCACTCGACCCACAAAACTCAACGAAATGTGCTGAAACTACTCAAGCCGCGACATTCGAAACGCGAGCCGCACAGGCCTGCTTAATTAAATAATTCCCATTTATTCACACTTCAGCTCACGTAAAGTAATTATGAGTCGCACACTGTTCACGTTTAATGGACTTTCGGTTGTTATTCTGTTTGTTTAAATGGTTTTAGTCGGAATCTATGTTTGCACAGCGATCGCTGTGGAAACAGGAGCGGCTATGTAATACGACAAATGCATTCGGAGCAATATCTGTAAAATTTAATAAAAATGTTTGTAGAATGTGTTTATAGAGGCAGACATACCAAGGTTGCTATTAATCTGATGGCGGTATATCCATACAATGTAATAGTTTGACAAATAATGATGGCCATCCATCAGCCTGTAACATCCATGTTAAAAAAATATCAAAAGTTCTTTTTTCTAATCGTGTTGAATATTACAGTAAATTTTATAGGCAAAGGAAAAATTAGATAAATTGGCTATTGGCCATAAGAATACATAAAATATGCTACAAATTTTATAAATTCAGTAATAAATGCTAAATGATCATATAAGTCTCACCGCAGTCACATTAAATTATTTTCCATAACGATACTCTAAATGTAACAAGAAATTTCTTTGTTAATCAACACAACACTTACTTGACGCAAGAGAGTTATGCTTGGTAACATTAACCATGTTGAGTTCGACCATAAAAACGAAAAACAATAATAAAAAATCCTAACCCGAATTTCAAAACACTCTTTAAACGTGGCCAATTTCAAACCGCCAAAAAGATTCCGCAACAAAGACGTATTGACCTATTTTAAGCTAATACCAATTACTGGGCCCATGTGTGGATCCCACTCAATCCATCAGTTCGTTCGGTGCTGCACCAATTAGTATCCAGATATCGCTGGCAATTTATAGCAGCACCCGATATGCAGTCGCGATTTTTTTTCCCACCGAAGCGACGTGTGCCATGTACGCATAATTTTTGAACGGACAGTTTTTGCATTGTTTTTCAGAGTTGTTTGCGGCCTTGTAAATGTTTGTAGTTGTTAATTGGAGTTGCTTGATTTTTGGGCTGATTCGTGCAGAAATGATGGGAAATACAATGTCCTTCTATGGTTAGTTAACTATCGCATTTTGTCTTCACATCTTCAATCCCTGGTATTCAATATCATCTTGTGTTGTAGCTGGTTAAAGACGAATTGTAACAGGTTCTTTTGTTGTATCTGGAAAAAATATGATCACTTCCCTTCATGACAACTACATGTTTGTCCCATATATCACAAATTTGCCCAATGCGCTTGCAAAATATTTTGTACCTTATTAAAATAATAGCTGAACCTATGAAGATAGAAGCCAGTGACCATATGCCATCGTATTTGGTTTAAGCGTGACACTGGTTGTGTATTACTAACTGATAGCTGGATCATATTACTCGCAATGATAATAAAATGGTTTTAAATTTAATTTGTATAAAATTTAATAAAATTAACAATATAATTTAAACATTAATATTATGAAGTCAAAATTATAATCTGATTAATGTTAATATTTAGAAACTCATTTACTGTTTAAATTAATTTTATTCAACAAAAATAATTAGATTTCGAAATTGTGTAGCAAATAGTTATGCTAAATTCAATGTTTAAAATTATTACTCTAGTATTTACTTTGGTGTCTATCTCCAAAAACTAGTTCTTTCATAATCTTACATCCCTTAAATGGATTGGATTTGCCTAAAGTAATTTCTCTACGGATGCCCACTGGAAGAAACCTCTTTGGTAAATTTCAAGTTTTTAGGCTGCATAGTTTACGAAATTTCTTATTTAGTAAATTGAAATCCATTATTAATTAAGTAAGGCTTGTTTTTTCTACCGTCAATTAATTATTGAAATTGAAATAAGTTTGGATAGCTTCATTACATAAAGAAAAAGTTACAACGTTGTCCTAATACTCGTAATTTATCTGACATGATTGTTAAATAAAGAGCCCTACGAAACTGATACTCTAAATGGAAGAAAATGCATTTTAGTGACATAACAAAAAAGTCCTTCAAGAAAGTGTTTCGAAAACACAACAACAGAATATAGAACTAAACCGTTAATTTCTTTCAAAACGTAATACCTTATAAATTTCACATAATTGTTGTCACTTTAATAAATTTACAACGGCGGCTGTTACCAGCGTCGGATTTCACTTTGCGTCTACAAAATAATAGCTTTACGTCTGCGAGCTCGCAAAATAATTAATAGCCAGTATAAATCTTAAACTTTTGTCGAGTTTGGTTGCTTAACGTATTTATAATACTGGAAAAAAGGTTTTTTTCCCCATCTCGTCACTGTTGTCCTGGGGACTTGGCGGGAAACTTTAATGAACGACCGAGCTCAGAGTATTTAGTGGGTGTTTGTTAGAAATTGCGTCTGCGAAGTTGGACCATATTAAGTGCTGAATTATTTGAGAGCACGTGTGTCATAAAAATTATATTAAGTATCCATGTGTGCTTGGTTTAGTCGATGTTCGGTGGTCGTAGATATTCCCTTGGGGTGTAACTGACCCGGCTCTTTGTAACTTTAGGTATAAATGGAATTATAATGAATAAGATATTTTTCTTTTTGATGCTCCTCCGCCTTCAATAACAGGTAAATGGAAACTTACCAGGAAATAAAACATAAATGGTTTGAGCCGATAGCTAAGATTGAATAAATAATAGATCATAGATTTAGATCAATTAAGTCTTTTGTCGTGGATGTTAGAAAATACGAGAGACTTTTTGGTCTCACTAACACCCATACACGAGACAAATTCTTGTGGGCGTCACAAGCATCTTGTTACGGCGATCGAACCCGGATTCTTTCATTTCACAGTCGGCGTTTAACCAACTCCACCACGAAAGTTTTCGAATGACCACAATATACAAAACGACTGAACGAAAAATCAGTGAAGTTGAGAGACCAAGTAATAGTAGTTGAGTTCTCCTGTTATTCAGGCTACAGCAGGGATAGGCTGTTTTGTCTGGAGTGGTAGGTACTAAAGTTTCATCGAAAACCGATATAATCTAAGAATTTTTGATGACGGCTTCGACTGATACTATTGCCGAAGATTTAAGCCTAACAATTAACTAGCGACAGATACCTACCCTTCAATAGTTATTTCTTAGATATAAGCTAGATTACTATCATATTTATCTAATCCCGTTTGTAGCTATTACGTTTAAAGATTGACTAACATCGTAGCAAAAGTTTTGATTTATTTAATAGTAATATTTAGAAAATAGCGATTATTGATCCACATCAAGAAACCTAATCAGCACATTTTTCAAATTTATTAGAAAAAATGTATACTATGCGTACTATACTATACATTGTAAAATACACAGAGGTTGGTCAAAAGAAATTCATCAAGAGGAAAACACATATTTTTATAGGCCATAAAAAACGTATCACTTAACGTTTCGCATGTTATAGTTGAAAGTTTAAGTCGGGATCAAGTGTCGAACTCTTTCTGTGACGTACTTAAGACGAAACTCAAACAGAATCTGTAATGCGAACGTGACAGAACTACATATTATGTGAAACTTACCTGTGTTCCGGTTAAAATATGCTTCGAATAAAGATTAAAAGCAGTTTCGATAGTGATTTTCATTGTTGTTAGTCAAACTCTCTGTATCAGCCCATATACGTCCCACTGCAGGGCACGGGCCTACTCTACAATCGAGGGTACGATTGAGAGTGGTTAGGCCATATAGTCCACCACGCTGGCCTAGTGCGGGTTGGCGGACTTACATACCA
Source organism: Hyles lineata (assembly GCA_030180105.1). Classification (NCBI taxonomy): domain Eukaryota; kingdom Metazoa; phylum Arthropoda; class Insecta; order Lepidoptera; family Sphingidae; genus Hyles; species Hyles lineata. Next base: position 14,230,081 of record JARJEE010000008.1, on the reverse strand, counting down.
TATAAATTTTTATAAATCGCTACGGTATGTAGGTAGTCAAACTCTATGTTGATGATAAACTTTAATCTCTGTTGTAGTATATTGATAAATAATTAAACTTGTTAGTATTGTGAATTTTATAGCTTCATTTGGTAGAAATGAAATTATTATGATGCAGTGATGACAAAATACATGAAATTAAATAAGGCTCATCCATCAACAATATTCAAATTACCATGCACACACAACAAAAAGTATAATCCAAAGGTCAAATTTAATATCCAAGATAGCGAAGTTCAGACAGATTAATAAATAGATCTGTGTGACCTTATTAAATAACTTGGTTCAGTCAATAAGCCATATTACGAAGGATCACGTTGTACCAGCACTTGTCTGACGTAACTTTTGATGAACATCTGTACTTTGATTTCTATTTGCCTAGGATGTATTATTACTGTACATATTTAGAGGTATATTATTACGCATGGAATTTCAAACAATGCGCTGTCTCGTAATGCCAATAACATTTTAACAGACGGGGACTAGGAATTGTTTTTGTAGCAGTACTGTAGAATTATAAACATATCAATGTAAAATCATGGTCTTAAGAACAAGACATACGGATAATATTGTGACTCTACAAGGGAAAAATATTTCTCGAGAGTTACGCAAGGCGAAGTTCTTAGGAATTTCTCAAGTGTACAACTTTATTTCCAGTCCACAAGCTACCGTTGGTAAGGGATCGATATCTAGTTACTCACACGCACTATCGTATTTCCGTAGATTGATTGGGCTGTAGATTATCCAACCAGACCTAAAAATCTACTCCATTTTACTCACCTTGCTTTCAACCAACCAAACTAGGACAACATAATTTAATCTCCATCTTCCTTAAACATCGAATCCATCTGATAGGATTACTTTGAATATCTTAGGTTTAAGTGCCTGTAAAATACATAAACACCCGCGAGATTACAATGTCAATAATGGGGAACAGAGCGTAACAAAGATGGGTAAAAGGATTCCTATTCGTCATTTATTACCCGAATGAATGTTTATAGAGGAGAAAAAAATGAGATTATGTCAATAAAATACTCCATGGTTATAAAACGTTTATGTCGTTTTAATGGAGTGCGGTGAACCACTCGGTTCATTGTTATTTGTTTTTAAAAGACCAGCCAAATTTTAGATAAGTTGACGCATATTTGTTTTGATAAATCGTCTAATTGATGAGTTGTGCACAGTTACGGCAATAAAAAAAAAACGGAACTTATCTAAATATAAATTGTGGGAAATTAGTGGTAGCAGGCCTACTTAATTCAAGTGATGAAATGCTAATAATTAGACAAATATAGACGGAAATAGATATTAATCTTTAGACCTTTGGCAAAGAAAAAAAACAGTACCTACTCAAAAATCTCTAAGAAAAACACAATATCTCTAAAAAAATAACAAAAACAATAGTAAAAATAATTTATGCAAACCGTTTATTTCTATCTAAATCGATATTTAAAATACTTATAAATCAACAGACTGAAGCCCAAATACGCAAATCCCTCTTAAATACACTGGGTAAGTGGGCCCACGGAAGAGATTTTCTCTCTTTTCCTGAGTGGGCCGTGCGCTGTTAAGAGCAACTTATTATTTGAATGACGTTTGAGTATTCGGCGTTGGCATAGCAAACCTCAGCAATACTTACGTCACGCGGAACCGAACAACGCGAGCTAAAAATGTCGGTTCTCGAACGCTTCCGATTGCCACACGAGAGCCTAAGACTTCAATCTCAGCAAGTGCCCTCACTCATATTAGCTCCCAATGACTGGCTTTTTCTCGAATAGTTTCAATACGGAATTATTTTTAGCAGATATATTCTGCTTGTTGCTTGGGTATTGGTTTCTTTTAGTTAAACGGTGAAGTTAGCTTCAAATGAGTTTATTTTTTCGCTATGAATTGCGAGACGAATATGCCGTTCACCTTTACCTGTTTCAGTTCCGCTTTTAAACAGTAGCAGAACCAAACAACACCTTGAAAGCAATGCTTGGCATTTCACTGCGCTCACCACCCTGATACATAAGATGTTATGTCTCAATATGTTTAGTAGTTACTTTGGCTACAATACCCTTCAAACCGAAACACAACATTTACACTTCTGTTTGGCGGGGGAAATGGGAGGAGCTAATGAGGATTTTTAATATTTTTTTTTTTTTATTTCTATGAATGGCGAGACGAGCATGCCGTTAGCCTGATGGTAAACGATACGACCGCTCATGAACAGTAGCAAAACCAAACAACACCTTGAATTACAAAGCAATGCTTGGCATTCCACTGCGCTCGCCATCCTGAGACATAAGATGTTAAGTCTCAATATGTCCAGTAGTTACTCTGGCTACAATACCCTTCAACCCGAAACACAACAGTGCGTTTACACTGCTGTTTGACGGGAGAAATAGACACTGCGGTGGTACCCACCCAGATGGCCTCTCACATATGAGAGACCTACCACCAGTATCATCACATTATAAATATTTTGTTAGTGGGATGCTTTCTGAGTTTTGTAATGTTATTTAAAAAACAAACGCACACACTCATACATACCTAAGCAAGGCTGCTGTAGGAATATATAGGCGTATATCCTAGTCTTCTTCATTGAGATTTATAGAAATGAAAGAAATACACAAATTGATTGCTCGATCATTGATTCCTGTATATCAGATGATAGATAATATACTTTCTTGTCTATGCGACTTACTGAAATAAATAAATAATTTCTTTAACTTTAATTAAATCTTTAATTCAGATATCGTTTATAAAAACAATAGAGCAATATTTATTCGGTTCAAACGTGTCACTTTACGTAAGGTTCTCGATATTAAATGGTTTTCAGATTTTTTGCCAGGATATTAGGTCAATTTTAGTTGATGATGGGTAGCTTTTTATTTGTGGTAGAGGTTGGACCAATTGCATCAGTACAAATGCTGACTAACAATGTGGAGCGACTGAATTTAGCAAGTATTGTAACTACGAAATATTTACTAGAAATTAAAAAAAAGTCCCTGACAAAGCAATTTTTTGTGCATGGGATGATAAAAATGTTATCCAGATAGTTGTTTTTTTTATTTTTATATTATAGGGGGCAAACGAGCATACGGTTCACCTGATAGTAAGTGAACACCGCCGCCCATGGATATCTACAACACCGTAGGGCATGGAGATGCGTTGTCGGCCTTTGAGATGGGAATATGCTCGTGTTTTGAAGGTCGCCAGGTCGTATCTGTCCGAGAAAAATGCTGGCAACTGGTTCCACAGATTTGTAGTACGTGGGAGAAAGTGCCGGGAAAAACGTACTGTGGTAGATTTCCAACCTCCAAGGCGATGTGGGTGATATTTGGAGGTTTGTCGTGTTGTACGGTGGAGGAACTCAGCGGCAGCGAGTTAAGCATCTAGTTGCTGAAGGATTTCCATTCACAAAGGAGAATGCCCATTTTACTATGAAACTTAGTATCGGTGCGTAAATTGTTGTACCTCGATGAAACCTACTTTTTTGTGTAGGGAAATATATATTTTTTCAGTAAATATAAACATAACTGCGACCTAGGCCTGAAGTTCGTGGAGAAATGAACTTGAAGTCGAATAAAAAATATGTTTTTGCCATCGGCTCCGTGAACAAAATGTTAAATGTGGTGATAATTACATTATTTAATAAAAATCTGTCGTCCGGAACAAAAAAGCCAAACGTTTAAAAACAAACCATAAAAAATGATAAAATTAATTTTAATAGTATCAGTATCGGGATGAATGAAATTTTTACCGATATTATTAATGGGCAGTCTCCTTTCGTTTTCAAAACTGACGTTCCAAAGAACTAACAGTATTTCATGACGATACAACATCCTTTGTTGAAGACTATGAAAAATATATATTTGATTTTAAATCACGCCCAACCGGGATTTACAAATTTCTTTCTTTTTAATCGTGTATACATTTCATGAATCCGTACTAACGATGTGCCTAAGTTGTGGAACAAAATTAAAATAACATGAATATGGTTTACTTTACTTTATAAAACTGACCCATGCTACATGAAAACAAATTTACTAACGTCATTAAAATCCCATTTGAGTAAAGTGATATTTTTGTTACTTACTATCAAAAGGCAAAATAATTGTTTTTTGAGCACTTCAGAGTACTGGTAATTTAAATAATGTAAAATACGATGAACTAATGTTTTAAAAATATTTTTTTAGTTTTTCTTCGGACTACGTTTGAATATAGTATTTGATAAATCCGTAATTATAGATGACGTTTAATAGTTTCTGTTAAGCACTGGGTCGGAGTCCAACTATGATATCAGAGGCAGCGAATTTAATCCAGCAGACAATATAATCTGATGATTGATTCTACAACTATATTTATTATTGAAAATATGTTTAAAAACCGCATCAAAGGCATTTTACAATTGCTTAGAATTCCAATTTCATAGAGTTTATGCATTTCCTCGGTGGCATAGTTGTACTATGGAATGATTACAAAGCTATGATCTTAGGTTCGCATCCCGGATCCGGAGAAGTGATAGTAGATTCTTTTTATAAGCCCGGTGTGAGGACTTTGTGCCTGATATGGTGATAGGCTCGCCCCCTATCATATCGTTGGACGGAATACTCAAAGCGAAAGGTGAGTACTGGTTGCTACCAGCACCTCTGGTTACATCTTCTGACAAAAAGTCGTGAATTTACGTATGTATGTATAAATAATCCTATAATACTTCAACCATGATAATAATAGACGGGAAGCAAGTAAATCCAACACCTAACTACCGCAGAATCAGACACAAACCCCCATAAAATATATTAGAAATACCCGAGCATAATTTATTAAAAATAAAGATAATTAAACAGATTGATTCCCATACGGCAGCGCATCCAATCCGATGGCTCAACAAACTGAAATAAGCGAAATGGGAAGTCCCAACAGTGATTACTTTGCAATCGAACCATGTCGCCCCAAACGAGGCTATTTTATTATTCACTTACAAAGTTTTAACGAGATAAGTTAACGTTTAAGTTTTCTGACGTTTTATTAAGGCCCGCCTTATCGAATCAAAAATTTGATGTACTTTAGTTAAGGACTCTGAGTATTAGTTTCGAATAAGGTAAAGGTTTGAAAGTTTGGTAAATATTCTTCCATAAGTTACTGTAGCGTTGCCATTTTTGTAGGGTCAATTTGTAAACATTATCCTGTTAACTGGTTTTATAAAGTTCAATTATAATGAAATATGTATCATTTAATATTTCAACTTCACTAACTAGATGTATTTTCATTATAGTACATACCTTATGCAAAATTTTCTACCTTTTACGACCATCCTCTAAAATCATTTTCAATTTGCGTTATCATGCGTATTTGAAAAATAATAATATGAAAATACGTGGAAGGAAGAAGGAAGACTTCATGAAAGATAGACAAAAACTCTAATATTATATGAATGTGCTATACCGTATCCACATTAAACATACGTCCCGCTGCAAGTTTCAAGCCTCCTCTACATTTGAGAGAACGATTGAGAATGGTAAAGCATATAGTCCACGACGCTGACCTTGTGTGGGTTGGCAGATTTCACATACCATAGGAATTCTCACAAATCGCTATGGCATGCAGGTTCCTGACGATGTTTCCCTTCACCTTTATAGTGTGTACCAATACACACATGAATCCGAAAAGTCAGAGGTGTACCCTGGGATTTGAACGCACGAGCATCGTGAACATGTTGGCAGCCGAATTTGCTCCGTTTATAAACAGGCCACCCCGTACTTATATTATAAGATTAGGCTGTCATTGATATAACATTACCCCTTAAAACAGAAATGGAATGAAGGAAAACAAAATTATATTGGAATAGGTTTCATTTCTGGGGAGTTTCTCTATATACCGCCACGAAGTTTGAATGTTTGGACAATGAACATCAAAATATAAGTTAAAAGTTTTCGACTTCTATAAATCAATATTATTCTCAATGGAACGTATCATTCACATCGAACTTAGTCTAAGATTGTGATGTTCGAAACAGGATTCGAACATTTTGTAAAGTATTTAGCATTGACTTATATTCTATCGATAGACGAGACGCGTCATAGAAACTATTTGTCCCGTATTTATCAAAGCACAATAGGGACATCTAGTTCACTGACTTGAATATTAAAAATTATCATTTTAAAGGACCATGTTACAAATTTTTAAACAAATTTTCCACGCCTTATTGGTCTTTCGACTTTGAGATTCTATTATAAAGTTTAGCATTTTAATGAAATTTAAAAATATTTTTTGTAAGTCGCGAATTGTATCATAATGCAAACACAGTGCTCATAAGAAGTTACTATTTTAATTTAAAAAGTAGTGACTCATTTACAATTCATAACAAATTTGAAATTGTTTTATGTCGTTGCTCTGAAGTCTGATTGTAATTTAAAAGTATTAAATTGAAGAAAAAACTTAGCCAAGTCTCAGAGCTTAACGCCGTGGGCTGCTTGAAAATTTCTAACAAAAATTTTCAGTAGATTCAATGTAGCTGATTAAAAATTTATTTCGCCTTACCTAGATGCAATTATAAATTCATAGTCCACAAAATTCTACGTGGTAGAAAATAATAATAAAGCATTATTTTACAGTCGTTAAAAAATTTGACGATCGAAAGGTCGTGGCTTGCGAAAGAAAATCTTATGCCTAGGTATTAAAGTCTATAATGCTTGATATAAAAGAAAAAGTTGAATATCAGTTTGTGTTCGTGGTTTTATTGGGTCACGTTACGTGTTGCGGTGGCCAGAATTTAATAATTTTATGGGATAGATTATATTATGAAAAACAATTTTCTTTTAAAGTTACAGAATATTCAATGATGCTATAAGATTTTCGAATTTCGTTAATTATAAATAGAATACTCGAGCATAAAATACTGTATAACTCGATAAGACACTTTTGTTCATGTAGTGCACCTATTAATCCTCTTTATGCACTCTCATCCTGAAGCTTAATACATATTTTTATAAAAGGTACATATTAAATCAAAGTTAATAGATTACTAGAAATAATAATGCTTAGGAATCTAAGCCCTATTAACTGAGAGTGAGGGTAAGATCATATTCAATATCATCCAGTCATCAAAACGCGAGAAATTCCTTTAAAATGATTACCAAAGCACCAGCTTCGAAATTTCTTTCTCTCTTTTCTTTTAAAACAACTTCAAGAACTGTAACAAGAAAATAACCTTAAACTTTCATAATACCGAGCATGTACCAATATCCATTTCAAAATAATAGTTTTAAGAGACCAACTTGAATAATGGTAACAGCATAGCGGTCATTACAGGGCGCACGACACGGAATGGGCGTGAACTCCAGAAGTTAAATGCAAGTAATGTAACTGATATAAGTGGACTCGAATAACATTGGGGAAGAATTAATGGTTCCTAGGCAGTCTGCGCATATTTGGCAGGTTTTGCTAGTTCATTGTACGTTTACTTGTCATCGTGATTGTTGGGTTCTTGTTTAACCAGCAATCTATTATATTGTAGTTAACTTTTTAGACTTTTTTTGCATCATTTATAGCGTTATTTTTTTTATATTTGCTCTTTCGTCGACCTGATATAGTGTATTTGCAAGAATTTCTACGGTACAAAAAGTCTGCCAACCCGCACTAGGGCAGCGTGGTGGACTATATTGCCTAACCACTCTCAGTCGTACTCTCAATTGTAGAGGAGACCCGTGCCCTGCAGTGGGACGTATATGGGCTGATACAGTAGTAAAAATACTAGCATATGATTCTTATTGAAATACGCACAAACGAATTCTTAACCTAGAATTGGATACATCGGTTTTTTGTATTCATCGATAAATACTTTCCGTCGTATTAGACTTCTCCAGTCAGAGACTATTTACGTTTATATGCTTGTTTGCGTAACTAGTTGTTTACCTTATGTTTTATTAATAATTCTAGCATCATTGTATATGCATTGCTTATGAATATAATATTTCATTGATTCAACTGGTTCAATATTTAGATATAATTAACACCCAATAGTCACATACATACATACATAGTCCTGACCACACTAAGATTGAGTCTTGTGTCGTGGGCATCAGAAACTGCAAGAGACTTTTCGGTCTCACAAACATCCAAATTCGGAACAAATACCTGTGGATCACACAAATATTTGTTTGGATCGAACCCGCGACCTCTCGTTTTACAGCCGGCGTCCAACAAACTGCGCCACGGAGGCTGTCAATATCATTTTTCCCAACCAGGGTTTGCACCCGAGACCACAGCCTTACAAATGTACCGTGGTACAAATATGCCATCGAGGCAATAAACTATATTCTGGTATACCAATGAGCACAAACGAAACCGCAGGCAAGTTCTTTTATAATAATTTGAACAGTAAAGGTATTGTATACGGGTTTATGTTTCGGACAGAAATTTAACGTCGAGCCCTAAATTAAACTAGATACTAGCTTTGCGCCCTTTGTGTTAATAACACCTTTAACGCATTTAATATTAAAATTATTAAATTGTTGGGTATAAAAGTTTTTTTTTTATATTTTTCTAAATTAATGTAATATTTTTACACATTTGTGACACACAATATGTCTTCTATCCCAGATGATTATCACAGATGTCCTAAGTCATTGGTCGTAAGTCTTTTATATGTGAGCGGCCTTCTAGATAGGGAAGTACCTACCTAGAAGGATTAGCAATGATTAGCAATGTCGATTTCCTCCGCCAAAAATCAGTGTAAATCCACTGTTCTGTTTCGATTTGAAGTACATTGTAGCCAGAGTGGAATATCAAGCATTGCTTTGTAATTCAAGGTGATGTTTGATTTTGCTTCTGTCCATGAGCTGTCGTATCGTTTACCATCAGGCAAACGGCATGCTCGTCTTGCCATTCATTGCAATAAAAAAAGTTAAATAGTTGAATATTGTGACTTACTTTCATAGTTTAGTATCTTTTGATTTCATTCTACTCAGCCAAATCCAAAGCTTAGGAATCGGCTCGTAAAGCCATATTGTCAATTTTGGAGTACGATTTAGCCATCGAATGTTGTGTCTTCTTTGCCCAAACTGCATTTAAATGTCGTTGGAAAGGGACAACACCATGTAGTTTTAAAATTGTCTATGAAAAAAGCCGATTATGTTTTACTACCAGCTGCCTCGCTGACATTAACGTCCTCAGGAAAGTTGGGTTTGCTTAATTACAGTAATTTGTACACTTTATTTTCAGAAACGTTTAATTTGTGCTTAAAGTCATTGATGGATATCTAAATGGATATCTAAATATACTTCGTCCAAATTTAATGGGACACACATTGAGGCAATTGTATGAGGAACAATGTTGCTATCTATATAAACAATGTATTATTCTCAATTCTTCGAAAGACTTTGTTGTCTGCCATAAGAAATAGCTTTTGTATTTTATGGTATTGGATTAGGACTCAATTCTTGGTTCGATTATGAGACAAACTTCTTGAGAGGTTCCCGATGAGAATGCATACGAAGATTTTTTTCCTTTGTATGATGGAAGTCTTCTGCTGATTTAGTTCTTTCTATTAGCTTTTCAAATATCTGTGTAAACGGTTTTGATTCAGAGAAACCGATGTCCTTTATTAATATACCTGTCTACTTGAGCACTCAAAACAATATGAAACTACAAAGGTATTAGAACTTAGATGTCTATTTCATCACCATCATATTTTTTTTAATATCTAAAAGAAATTAATAGTAATAAAATACCTTATCTAATATAAAATCTTCTGCTACATTATCCAAATCAAATATTATTCAGTTGAAAAAATCACGTTCAGATACAAAATATCTTTCAGCATTAATAATTTTTAACATTAAAAGCTCTTAACCCGCTGCAGCCGTTATTAATAAATTAGCATTATGCTTTGGGTTTTTCTTTTACTCCCTCCTCGCAATATGTTAATTCAGTCCGGTCAAGTTAAATGGGTATTTCTCTATTTAATTCTTTCTTTATGTGAGATCTACCTTCATTAAAATTTTATTTAACCTATGCTTTTAATGGGTAAAAATTAAAAGCATTTTAACGAAATTTAGCTAGTGGTAGTCTCTCATATTTCAGAGGCCGTCTGGATAGGTACCATCGCAATTATCTATTTCTCCCGCCAAACAGCTGGGTGAATGCACTACTGTGTTCCGTTTTCAAGGACACCAACCAGAATAATAATAAAACTTAACATCTCATGCCTCAGCATGGCGGGCACAATGGAATGTAAAGTATTGCTTTGTAATTCATGGAGTTTGATTTTGGTACTGTCTACGAGCGGTCTTATCGCTTACCATCAGACGAATGACATGGTCTTCGCGGTATTCGTCGAAGTTAAAAATAAATTGTAATAAAATGCAATTTTTAAAGTGGAAGAGTCATACTACAGTTATCATGGATTATTATAAGAACGGGGCGACTCGGCAAGGATAGAGAACTAAAAAAAAAGGAAGCGATGGCTTTGTAGTTGTGTTTCGTTCGGTGAGTGAGATTGTCGCAGGCTCAACACTGTTTTCCTCCTTTTTCCTTGCTTGCTGTCTCCCGTTTTGAGCGGTCGGCAAAGCGCCGTTGGTTCACGTGATTTAGATCTTGATACGCAACGAAAACATTTATCTTTAAGTGAGCGATTTAGTCTTTAACAAGTTTTGATTTAGTACATAATAATCTGTAACCAACAATTTAACCTATTACGTTTGAAAGTGTCCATCAAACTAGTAATGTTGTAATATTTACTAACCGATTTAATAAGTATTTAATAAGTATTTGTTCCTATTTTAAATTTGAATTTATAATAAAAACACCCAACAGTCACATACTAAGTCCTGATACTGACCTCAGAATATAATGATTGTTAGAAACTACGAGAAACTTTTGGGACTAATAATTGTATTTATCCGAATGTTGTATTTATCCGAAAATGCTGCTGTTGGGAATTGATTTCAGACATTTTTAGAACGTAGAAGAAAATGCCGGGAGAAACTTACTGCATAATAAAATATCGACGGTCCCACCGTATACTATCGAAACTGATAGATGAAGATTAATGTTTATAATTTAATATAAAATTATATTTAATATATAGCTATTTTATTCCTTCAACTGTTAGGTATTCGATAAAATAAAATGGAAAGTTCATTAAATTAATAAAAAAAAAATAGAAATTGCCACATCAAATGTTGTCAAATGTAAAGTAGCGAATTTACAATTTCGATAGTTTACGTAGGTACTATTGTACGAAAATTCAAACATTGACCTTTGAACACCACAAGTCACCCAAAGGAAAGGACAAAGTTGCACCCACACATGATTAATGACGTCACACTGGAAAATATTTAAAACACGTATAATTAAATATGAATACTGATTAATATGGTCACGCAATATGTACATTTTTGTGTTTACATTCATGCGTTTTGTTAATTATTCAGTGTTTATAGTCGCGTTGGCTGTTGTCGTAAATTAATTACTTTCTTATTACGCGGCTTGCGGGCTAATTTAAGTTTATTTGTTTGTTATAGCTATTTTATAGTTTATATGGCAGGAAAAATTTCAAGTAGATATTACATAAATACATGATAAATTTATGATAAATAATAATCTAGTAATGTCTTTTTTTCAACGGCTATTCCAGTTTCCTATTTTATATACATATATAAACTCACGCCTTTTTCCCAGAACAGGAAAACAGAGGTGCTACCAGGACACCTTGTTTTGCCTTGTAGGTTCCCTCCCACGATGTTCTAGGGAGCGAGCCTAACGCCATATTAGGCATAAACTCTTGACCCCGGGGTTTTTTTTTTTTTTTTTATGTTATAGGGGGCAAACGAGCACGCGGTTCACCTGATGGTAAGTGAACACCGCTGATATTGAAAAGAAAAATTCGATTTCACTTTGCCCGACCCGGGATTCAAAACCGAGACCTCGGATTTGTAATTGGTCAGTAGTACTACTACGCCACCGAGGCAGTCCCTATTTTAAAGTGTAATCTAAAAATATTTTTTTTCTTCTACCTGATAGTAAAAAACCATCAGGAAAAAACGTATACAAAATGTATCTGTTCTAAGTACTTTTCATAAAACATTCTATCTGTATCAGCCCATATACGCGGCAACTTCAGTACGATTGAGAGTGGATAGGCCATATAGTCAATCATACATCAACAGTCGGTATTAAACCAAAGTCACATTCAATTTCCCTTCATAAAAATCAAATACGAAAAAAATAATTTCACAAACAAATTATAAATTTTCTAACAGAAAATAATTTAATACCAACAATCAAAAATTGCAAACAACTTTTAGTATAGTTGTAAGCCCATTTTTGTTGGAAAGTTTTACACATCGGCTCATTCTCATTAACTTTACCGAACTCGGTAAGTATTTTCATTTCGACTCGAAAAATATGAACTCTTAAAGTGGATTAAGTACATTATTGGTGTAACTTTTGTAAATGTAGCCAAGTCTTGCATTCGAAATGAGACGCTGTTGACTTAGCTTATCGTCTTCTTACACTCGAATACAAAATTACGTAATAATACGTTATTAAAATAAGATTAAATGGGAGACGGAATGCCTTGGGAGGCTCCCTGTTGGATTACGGTAGAATATTACATTTGTATTATCGGGTATATTTAATAACGTCTAATTCTTGATTCGGATTAACCTATTTTGAAACTATTGTAGTGTGGTTGCCTTGCATTCAGAAGCTACTTATTTTAGATGCTTAGTAATCAATGAATCAAGCGTAGAATTTTTCAAATCAAAGAAAATACTCTTTTTTCAAATAGTCTTTTTCAAGATACCGCTTAGGGACGTGTTGTAGCTGTGAAGAACAAATAACATGGACTGTTTTCTTTTTATTTTAAAGCCGTATCTAATATTATGTCCTATTTTACTGGTGGTAGGTCTCTCATATGTGAGAGGCCATCTGGGTGGGTACCACCGCAGTGTCTTTTTCTCCCGTCAAACAGCAGTGTAAACGCACTGTTGTGTTTCGGGTTGAAGGGCTTTGTAGCCAGAGTAACTACTGGACATATTGAGACTTAACATCTTATGTCTCAGGATGGCGAGCGCAGTGGAATGCCAAGCATTCCTTTGTAATCCAAGGTGTTGTTTGGTTTTGCTACTGTTCATGAGCGGTCGTATCGCTTACCATCAGGCGAACGGCATGCTGGTCTCGCCATACATAGCAATAAAAAAACAAAAATATATATTTATAAATAAACAATAACTTCCATACATATATTCATAAGCTTATATTTATTGTCACGCACCGTAGGTGAAGCTTATTCCTGTTAATATATAAGTAATACACTATAGATGAATTGGCAGAAATTAAATCTAAGACACCTGATTTTAATGGATATATGTATTTTAATGGATTACCACCTAATAAGTGAATCGAACCCAGAATATCACAGTACACAGACCACAGTATGACAGCGCGACTCTAAAAGGATACTTTGAAAACATTTCCATTGCGAAAAGGTTTAATTTATTATTTAAAATCACTTGAACAAAGCATTTTGAATTTAATTTTGAAAGAGTGTCGAGTATCAAAAAACTTGTCTTCACAGATGTTTTTACAAAGCTCTGTTTATACAAAGACTCGTCTTTGCTAGGTCTTTCTATTTAATGATAGAGCCTTGACCCGCTTTCGTTTTATACCCGAACGTAACAAAAATATCTCACTATGTTTTCTTTAGAGCTATCGACAAACGAGCAGGTAGCTAACCTTTTGTTATAAACTATAGAAACACCTATAATATTTAAATATTTATGTTTGCATCATGTTGTATTAGTTCAAAAAAGTGATTGCATCGAAATTGAGATTGCATTGAGATGCTGAACATCCTAGGAAAACACCCATTGAGAAACTCCATTGAAGTCCTTATGCATATGGCGCAGGTTTTTCAGCGATTTTGCCAAGACTATGATGTCGTCGGCAAATCGAAGGTGAGTGATATACTCGCCATTGATGTTGATGTCGAATCCTTTCCATCGCAAGAGCTTAAAGGCATCTTCTAGCGCAGCAGGGAACAGTTTCGGAGATATTATATATTCCTGTTTCACGCCTCTCTGTAGTGGAATAGCCTTCGTACTTTTTGTACAAATACTTCAACACTTCCATGTACCGATAATAGATAGATGATACATAGTCCCCACATTAAGATCACTCAGACTGGTGGTAGGTCTCTCATATGTGAGAGGCCATCTGGGTGGGTACCACCGCAGTGTCTATTTCTCCCGTCAAACAGCAGTGTAAACGCACTGTTGTGTTTCGGGTTGAAGGGCGTTGTAGCCAGAGTAACTACTGGACATATTGAGACCTAACATCTTATGTCTCAGGATGGCGAGCGCAGTGGAATGCCAAGCATTGCTTTGTAATTCAAGGTGTTGTTTGGTTTTGCTACTGTTTATGAGCGGTCGTATCGCTTACCAACAGGCGAACGGCATGCTCGTCTCGCCATGCAAAGCAATAAAAAAAAAAGTCAAGTCTTGTGTAGTAGGTATCAGAAACTACAACAGACCACTCGGTCTCATGAACACCCAGAACCGAAAAAACGATTTGTGGGCTGCACGAAAATTTCTGTCGGTGCGGGGATGCAGCCCGTGGCCTTTTGTTTCACAGCCGGTATTAACCAACAGCGTCATGTAGGCTGTCAAACTATGTCGACACAATTCTGCTAATTTGCTAAGCCTATTAGGCCATTTAAAATAAACTAGAGAGGTGGACGGAGGCTATGTAACTTTTGTGTGGCCTCTAACATTCAATAAACAAAACGCTTCAGCAAAGCTGTAACTTTACTTTATTTCTAAATGTAACAAAAACATCTTTCGGACCACGTGATTTCTCCTCACAAATTCCCACAAAGCAATAAAATCTTTAGTGTGGCCCGTTGTACATCCATTAACGCAGTAATCACTTTTGTTCGGCGTTTTTCACACAAGTCAACCGTTTTTAATGGAGACTTGTCAAAAATTCATGTTATGCAAATTAATTTGGGCGGTCCCGATGAAGTTCTACGGAGGTCCATCGTAGTTTACATTTATTGAAGCCCAATTCTAATTAACTTTAATGGATGCCAATTTCGAATAAATCTGGATTTTCTTGCATTTCGTAATTAATTTATGAGTGATTTTTAACATTCTTTGTTCATTAATGAAAAAATACATTTCTTAAAAATCTTTGCCGTTGATGGTCTCAACAACAAGAATTTAGAAAAAAAAAATATCAAGTGACCTTCAGCTCCATTAGGTTCTCAGTCTACAGTTATACAATATAACTCAAATAGACTTTTTTCTGACCCATTGGGCCACGTATGCCAGCTATGTACATCAGCAAGATATTGTTTTATTTCACAAATCGCTTTGTACCATAAAAAATAGTCAATCCGATAGCTAGTGTTTCATGTGTCATAAAATATGAATCGCTTTATCACCACGATATTTCAAATCTGGGCCACTGTGTGTGATCTGTATCACAAATATTTGAACCAACGAATTCTGATCTGCTACTCGGTCTGTCCGTCTATGCTAGTCATTTTTTTAAATATATTTTTATTATGCTACGTTTTTCCTTTCTGTTTGGTGAAGCCTCATGTATGCATCAGTTACTTAAAAAATTATAATTACTCCAGATTTTTACCAGCTTCCCACATTGCACGATCAATCCAACCCGAAACTTTGAAACAATTGTGCTTCTTTGAATCCAGTCTTTTACTCCAGCCCGTATTTCCTTTCAATCGATTGGCGGAGACTTTATTACGTCGCTGGGGCACCATTTTTCATTCGCTTAGCGCCAACGCAACCCTCTCTGAAATATCTTAAACAAATTTATTCAAGCTTAGGCAAGATGTTTTGTTTGCACGGGGTAAATAGGCACGTTTATATTAACGCCCTTGCCTCTGTCACAGTTCAGTGTCGAACAATAGAATAATGTCATTAGTTTCTTTTCTGTATTCTTTCAGTTGAAAAGAGTCCGCACCTCGGTGCTCCAGACACACTTTGTGCTGCAGAATTGTATTTTTATTTATTGCTGGTATTTTGTTTTCATTTGTTATTGAAGCGTATATGGTTGGGAGGTGTGGAAACTTGAAGCTATTCTTAGGTAGGAATACTATTTGCGTTGGGTTTTCTATAGTCTTTTTTTCTGGATGAATTAATTATTCACTGACGACTTATTACTGATGATAGTTGAATGAAGCCCAACTGAAATCTTTACTATAAATTACACAATAATATATTTATTTATTTAAATCTCTATTGTACACAAAAATAAATAATATACAGAATCAAAAATAATAAAAAGTACAAATGGTGGTCTTATCGCTTAAAGCAATGTCTTACAGACAACCGATATTACGCGTAGTTAAAGTACAATAGATGAATACGTGACGTGTTAAATCTTCACAAGAGTTGACCTACTGCTCCGCTATTGTCTTATAAGCGAACATTTTGAATTTTGAAGGCATTTAGTGAAGTTGTAGAGGATTGCGTTGGTGGGATAGAATTTCAAGTGTTTGGAATAAGAGTACCGTGCTTGTCTTAGCTTGTCGGCTGTAAAGCAAACATGGCTTGAGGAAACCCTTCTTTAATTGTGATCTAGTATCATTTGGCGAGCAGAAGCAATAGTTCAATCGTTGATGTTGGAATAAATATCAATGGTAGTGATAAAATTGCATAAGAGAACTGGACAAAGAGTTTTGAATGGATAAATACGAACATAAAACGTAGACCACAATCATAAAGCAGATAGATGATCATAATTCATTATTAAATATCGTGCAAAGCAAAACGAACTCTATATTCAAGAAGAAAGAGATTCAATTTATGTACCCATTCTAAAAGTATAAACCATTTTCCCAATCAAACCAGTAATGCTTCCAAGCGCAAAGATTATTAATAAAAATATTCCTACTCAAACAGCATTGCCAGGCGAGTTTTAAAAAAAATATTAAGCATTTGCAGCAAATACGGGGAAATAATCAATCTTCTATACAGTAGCTAAGTGCATTTGATAGTTTGACTGCATCGAGTTTGTGTGATGGATGGAGCGGTTGCACGCCCACCTACCATGTTGATACGAGAAGAATTGTTGGCTACCTCATATGAGCGAAATAAAATTTATAACAATACTTGGGGTTAAAATGAAACAGATAATTTCTTAGATAATGATTATTTTGACAATATGGAAGCAAATTCAGTGGCTGAACTAAAAATTTGGCTCCAATTAAATGGTAATTTAATATGTCAAAGCTGACTACGTATCTATTAAAATACCGTCTTTCAATCTGTATCAGCCCATATACGTCCCACTGCAGGGCACGGGCCTACTCTACAATCGACAATACAATTGAGAGTGGTTAGGCCATATAGTCCACCACGCTGGCCTAGTGCGGGTTGGCGGACTTACATACCATAGAAATTCTAATAAACCGCTATGGTATGCAGGTTTCCTCATGATGTTTTCCTTCACCGTTTTAGTGCGTGGTGATTGACTATCAATACATACATGACTCCGAAAAGTCAGAGCTGTGCCCTGGGATTTGAACCCGCGACCACCGTGAACACGTTGGCAGCCGCGTCTGGTCCGTTTACCAACAGGCCACCACGCACTTTCAATATCAATAAGTATTCTTCGTACTTTATCACCTCTCACACATAATGATCAACAATACAAAAGATCTCCAACCTTTTATTGACTAATGATCTGTAGCCATCATTGTTATATCCATACACAATCCTATCAGCTGCCACCTCGTCATATTTCTTTTTGGAAATCTGTTATTTTGCGGTTTTATTTAGCACAATAAAATATGAGATGATAAATCAGTTTGTTCCTTCACTACAAAAGCCACTGTGAATATAAAAAACGTTGCGAGTCAATACAAAGCGGCTCTCCATCAAACCACGCTCGTGCGTCTGCATAACCAGCCCGCTGGATCAAATTTATTGTAATTATATTTTTGAATGTATTCATATTTGCAACATTTATTGTAATGTCCGATCATGTTTTACATAATATGTGATTATTGGATGGTGGAATGAAATTTGTTTCACTATTAAATAATAAATTAGCGTTGTCTAGTTACACATTATCCAAATTATGCATATCAAATTAACACAGCATATGTTCTTTAGTAAAATTTATATGACTTTTTTTATTGCATAGGTCCGGCAAACAAGCAAAAAGTTCACTTGGTGGCAAGTGATCACTGCCGCTCATGAACATCCACAACGCTTGGATCCTGGACTTGTTACCGACCTATTAAATTGGGAGGGGGAAGGAAAAAGGATGGGAAAAGGAAAATGGTATTGGGCATCCGGTAATCTCATTCACTGAATTAACGCGACAACAATGCTATCGTCGATTTTCTGTATTTTACTGGTACCGCCCCAGACGAGACTGCCCATTCATGCACAATCACACAGACAACAGCATGGGTCTAAAACTATAGATGTTAAAGATAAGTTACGAACATAATTCTCTTTTTGTCATGCTCCTTTAACCTCTAGCCTCGTCCAGCCTATTCCAAGGTCTAATTTCTCAAGTCCATCCAAAGTTTGTCTGAAAGTCAACGATTTGTCGGGCATGCGACTCTTTTTTGGTCTGTTCATATTATTTAAAGGGCTAACTTATTCTTACTAATTACTGCTTCCTTCAGCTATGTCTACCAAAGTTAACACAGCAGAAAAGTGTGAAGATTATCTTCTTCAAGGATCAACAAAACATTTACTGAATTAAACTGATATAACCTCAAAACATTAATACATCGTAAACCAAATTGTAAAACGACAAATAATACGATTCCCAGCGCACGACCGCGAAAACTTGCTAAATATTAATGGCGTAAACATTATGGGCTTGTTGCAAACTTTCTTATCACAATTTGCGTTCACATTAATCATCTTTGCGAGGGAACTTGAGCCGATCTCGTGTGGATACGCGTGTTGCGCCGCGGTTCTGCTTGCGGTGCTGTAACTGAACGATTTGTTTGATTGATGATCGGATTATGCGATGCAAATTCTATTTAAATTATTGATAAGTTTTTTGTGGGGTAATGCTGGGATTGGAATCGTTGAGGTGACACTGGTTGTAAATTAATGACATATGTGATCATATCGATATGATCCGTTTTTAAACGTAAGGCGAACGTATGGATTAATTAGGGTTTCAGCATGTTGATGAAAATTTTAATTTTCTTTTTTTTTTTTTTGCTTGAAGCGAAATATAGACTGACTTTAATGTTTTCATTCACAGGCCTTTAATGTTTTTATATTTATAAAATAAGAAATACTGATATTTTATTTAATCACGGATCCATTACATTAATCAAAACCGAAAATATTTCGAATGCTTTATTGCTGCACTTTATTCTGCAATCTTTCATTTAATAATACTGGATTATTATAGAAGTTTCTACAGATATACTCAATGTTCTGTCTCCCAGACTATGTAAACAAAACAAAGTCTAAAGTCAGAGACGTTCTCTCATTTTAAATTACACTTAATATGCCAACATAATGTATTTGGGAAATAATGCTTTCATTAAAATATATGCGGGTGCAGGTGTAAAGAGTGGGTGTTTAGTTTAGAACATGTGGGTGTTTAATGGAAGTAATGATTTTGTAAAGGAAAAGTTTTAATTTATTTGTTTTCTCGAGGAGAACATTAATGTTATTGCTGACTTGAAAATTCGCTGTCCTTAAAGTTTAACTTGTTTTTCTTAAAGTAACTTTACCGTTATGGTAAGTGCAGTAATAAAGAGATAGAACGTGAATCGATAAAAGACAGATTTATTTATCTTAAAATCTATGAATTTCTATGGAGTGTAAAGCCCTTCAACCCGCACTAGGCCAGCGTGGAGAATTATATAGCCCTATCCCTGTTAATCCTTTCTTTGGTTGTAGAGAAGGCCCATGCCCTGAAATAAGAAGTATATGTGCTGATACAGAAATTGATGTGGATAATACCAAAGTAAACAGGATAAATTAACATCGTAAATCAAATTAGTTTGACAACGTCATATCATGGGAAACGAGAGCCCGTGGAGACGATTCTCCCATCGAAATAGTTTCTGAGATTCGCAATAATTTTGAAGCAGTTTGTAACATGAGGCAAATATGAGTATTAGAAATTAAAAAGTGGAAGTGTAGTGGGGATATCTTACCGAATAAGACGGTTATACTATCAGATGTCCCCACATATGGTATGACAGCCTCCGTGGCGCAGTTGGTTAGCGGCTATGAAACGCGAAGTCGCGGGTTCGATCCTGCACCGAGATAAATATTTGTGTGATCCACAGGTATTTGTCTCGGGTCTGGGTGTTTGTGAGACCGAGAAGTCTCTCGTAGTTCCTGATACCCGCGACACAAGATTCGATCTCAGTTTGAGGTCAGGACTATGTATATGACTGTTGGTGTATTTATTTACTACAATCCCACTCTTCACGCGTACACTGCAATGCATGTTAAGCCTAATGACGTCACTAGTTTTGCTTGCAGCCTTTTTCTTTTACTCCCACTCCAAAATTTAAAACGTTTTTAATACTTGTTTAATTCGAGTTAGATTTTAGATATGAATAGCTTTCGATTAATATGAAAAAAATGGAGTGAAATACCTTATTATTTTAGGAGTAGGTATTTATTTTTTAATATATATATTTATTTAATATTTCACTGTATAAATAAACACTACTCCAAATCATATTCGTCCTACCAGCCTGCTTACCTGCCTTTAAATGCATTCAACACTTATTTTAGTTTTTAAAACTTTCACTGACTACAGATCATATTAAAAAGTGATGGATATAGAGTACATAAAAATAAAATTGGTATATTTGAAGCGATTGTTGAATTGGTATTTGACAACTATCGCGAGGTGTCAGGAATAAATGAATGGATTAGCAAAAGCGACGTTGAACAAAATATGGATCAAAATATACGTGTTTGAATCTAAAAAATGATAGATTCGGCTACTGGCTGGTTCTAATCCGTGGTATCTTCAACATGGATGAGATTATAAGTTCCCTGACTTGACTAGTGAGGGGATTGATGAAAATGAATGAACTACAAGAAGCAATTATGTCAGGATCGGACAGAATGGAGTCCTATGATCTAGTGGTACCTACACATAAAGTATATGCGACACCATGTTTAGGTTATTTATAATTTTTATTGCAATGAATGGCACGCCGTTCGCGTGATGGTAAGCGATACAGCCGCTAATAAACAGTAGCAAAACCAAACGACGCCTTGAATTACAAAGCAATGCGTGGCATTCCACTGCGCTCGCCATCCTACGACCTCTCACATATGAGAGACCTACCACCAGTGAATCAATGCTTGATCATAATTATTTATGATTTTTATTGATTAAATTTTCCTATAGTGCATTACATCTCTGCACAAGTACATGCATATAAGTTGTTTTTTGTAGTCGATTTAACAAACGAATGTCTCATGTCAAATTTAGCAGTCTTCAAGACGGGGTAAGTCAATTCAAATCCAATTTCGTTGCGACAAGTGCCAATGGAAAGTTTAAGGTTTATGTAGTCATCTCCTACTTGACGAGGGTTCTAACTTGTTACATGTCTCATATTTTCAGAAAGTGTGTAGTCTATTTAATCCAGATACGAAATTCAGTAAAATAATGTCAACGTAAATTAAGCCCTCTTTGAGATATTTAAGACTTAAATTATTTAGGCTAAGAAAATAAAAACAATAGCATCATTTAATTTATTTATAAATATTGTAACGTTAAAACTGTTCTGTCTAATTTTATTATTACTGTACTCATTCGCAAGCTTTTCAGTATATTACATAATGGAATAAGACCAACAACAGTTTTGTTATTAGTAATTTTAGTGACATTTTAAAATTCGAAATTGTGTCTCTGGTATACAGGGTATATCAAGACTGTTACCGAAAATGAAGCCGGTTGGTAGGTTAAGCGACTTCAGACACTATGCAACAGAAAATGTTGGAAAAAAAGCGTCAATTTTTTTTGTTATTTTTTTTTTGATATGGTCGTATTTGGGTGTAAATACATTTTTCTCCTAAAATAATAGTCTATACCCTTTTATTTATAAAGACTCTAAAGTATAAAAGAGTTTAAATTATTATTTTAGCATTAACTATGGATTTACCACCCAAAAATGACCATATTTAAAAAATGATAAAAAATTGTCGCGTTTCTTTGCAAAATTTTTAGTTGCATTGTGTTTGTAGTCACTGAAACTACCACCCGGCTTTGTTTTCGGCAGCAGTCTTGAGATACCCGGTATAAAAGGTGTAAATAAAAAAATAATAATAAATGAGTTGAGGCTTACCTGAGCGTGCTGCTCCAATGTGGGTAGCAAGACTTCATTTGCATTTCAAATTCTTATGGAGATGTCTCTAGTACACAGTAGCCGGGTTCTTATTACGCCGTTGAATATTATTATTCATTAATTTACTAAAGGATTTCCTATGAAAAACACTACACTGTTAAAGTTAAACCACATGTTATAATATATCGAAAAATTTAAAACATCCACAACTTACTTCAGTTTTTTTCTCATTATTTTAAAAGGGGTTCTTTCAATTATGAAAACGTCATCTCCGTTATTAAATACAGATACATTACGATTATGTTTGAATAATTAATATTACATTGAAATTATAGGAACAAGTTATTTCAGTCGTAAGAAATCTTAACATGCGAATGAAACTAAATCCTGAAATATATAATATTAGGAGCAACGCGTCCGAGACCCCTACCAAGAGGTTGACAGTTCACTTTGATCGCAACCCGTGTATCGGTCTCGTGAGATATGATATACGAATACTGGTGTATAAAGTGAACAAATATTTGCAGCAGAAACTGCAGACTGTAGATCGTAGTTCGGACTATCGATATGTCGGATCTGAAAACTGACTAGTGCGGGTTGGCGGACTTTACATACCATAGATTTTTTTACAAATTGCTATGGTATGCAGGTTTCCTCACGATATTTTCTTTCGCTGTTATAATACGTGGCGATTGACTATCATTACCCACATGGCTGCGAAAAGTCAGACCTTGAACATGTTGGCAGCTGCGTCTGGCCCGTTTACCAACAGGCCACCACGCACATACGACCTTATCGGGCACAAATTCCTGGCTCCGAGCTGTACCCCAAGCAGGAACATTTGGCTCTATAGTATAGTAATCGTAATAGTAAAATTTTGTATGGGAATTTGAACAGCGCCATTGTGAGCGTATTTGGAACTAAATTATGGCAGCGGGAAACGTTTACGATACTATAGTATGGTAATAACGATAGTTTTACTATACAAATGTATAAAAAGTGGTAGCAGGAATAATTCTTGACGTATAGTATCGCCGATTTACTATCGAGAAATACGATATTTTTGTCACCGACATTTTTACCGTGAGAACATTATCGAGAGTATATTTTTGTATTTCTACACATCGAATTAAGGGAAAATGTGTTAATTACGGTTATGCTTAGTGTTTCCCGATGCCTTAGTGTTATTGTGTGTAATTATCTACTCCGTATTTCGCTAATAATATGAAATTCAGTGATGCGATATGAAGTTACAATTATTGTGATACCTAACTCAAATATGAAGGTTATTTCTTAGACGATGGACTGTTTGGAATCGAAACAACGAACTTGGGAATCTTGTGAAAAAGTATGAGTTTAT
Source organism: Hyles lineata (assembly GCA_030180105.1). Lineage (NCBI taxonomy): Eukaryota > Metazoa > Arthropoda > Insecta > Lepidoptera > Sphingidae > Hyles > Hyles lineata. Next base: position 14,206,355 of record JARJEE010000008.1, on the reverse strand, counting down.
AGAAAGTCTGGAATTTATTGTAGTTAGAAACATACCTAACCTAAACCTGTAAAAAATATTTACACGAAACTTTGATTTTCGTTCTGCGTACCTACTTGATCATTTTATGTTATAAGCTTATTTCAATGTATAGGCGAGCAAGCTCTTAGGACAGAGAAGTGTGAGCATAATATAATATTATGTGAAAATAATTGCCGAGGAAGTTAACGAGCAAAAATATAGAGAATACTTTCATAAAGCCTCCTTAAAAAGTAGAGGGATTTTATAAAACATATATACGTATCTTTATCTATAACCTATATAATATGAGAGTTATTATTTTGCAATAATTGATAAGTGAAAACCGCTAATGTGTGACAACTAATAAAAAAATTGCTACGTTCGGAAATCTAAACGCATAATTAATTGGAGTCATTTTTATATATTGCGGAATAATAGCAATAAATATGTATTTGCTTATTAATTTATTCCCATAACCTTTCTACGCGACATTAATGCATGTTTTATATTTGTTTGTTATTTTATAATGATAATAAATTAATTTACCCACGTAGTGAATGGCAATTCCGCACGAATCATTCAGAAACATTCGTTCATTACCCTAGGTTATCTGTCACTATCGTAACGTAATAGTATCGAGTTCACGAGAGTATGGTTAATCGATTCATGCTACCGATATGGAGTAGTAATAGTATAGTAATCGTTGTCACGATACTATTACTATACGATACTTTAAAAATGTTCCTGCTTGGGGTACTGATCGTGAATTGAAAAATCCACTATACCGCAGTTCGTCTACGATAAAGAGGCAGTCAATTTTGAACTTTAACCATTTAATAAATAAATCTATCTAATATTTAAAAAAATCCGACAAATGAGCACGAAAAATATTTTTAAAATTTCGTTCATCTGTTACTCCGCTCGTACTCCAGTGATCGCCTGCCTGCTTCCCAAACACAGATTTACTTCGTAATATCCGCTCTACGATCAACCAGTAAATTAGATATTTTTAATGTTCACATAACACGTTTATTAGGCCAAAAATAACCTTATATCATAATTAAGGATCCGCGAACTCATAATAAAGCAGTTAATCAGAAGTTTAAAGTTGTGAGTGTAACAAGTTTGCTAGATGTAGCTAACTACCTTTGGCAATTAACGCTTTGCCAGTAAGCCACTAAGTTTTGGGTTTCAAACTGCAATTAAATGGTACCTATGTGCCGAAAACTGTTAGGTTTCATTTGGGATAATGCATTCGTTTTTGTACATGTGTGAATTGGTACGTCTACACCTATTCAATTCTGATAAAGTTTAGGTATTTGGTGCTAGAAGGAACGTTTCAATTTGATCCCTTCGTCTTCTTTCCTAAGTAGAAACACGCATGTGGGCTTGCGAATCAGTAGTTTAATGTTCCAAAACAACAAATGGCACGAACCAAAAGATTTGCAAATTCTTTCTTGAGCCACACCGTCAGTGGAAATGTTAGCCGTCACAAGTGTTCCCTCTTTCGTATAAACCTGGATCCTATCTCTATAGTGTGAAGACGTATCTTAGCAGGCCAGCGTAATTTATCAAAAGGCATGGGGCCGCTGTTTGATGCCATTTGATACTCTGTATGGGTGGCAGAGCAGTCATTATGCCGTACAGGTTAAAATTGACCTATGCATGTTTACTAATTACTTCAGGTTCGTCATATGCAAGACTGTCTAGGTAAATATGGCCACTAGGTTTATTTCTACGACCAAGTGACAATATGTAAGGACTGTTGAATTTCGGAACTTAGTTAATGTTTTGTATAACTCTTAACACTAATGTCTTGAGAATATGAACGCTGTGCAGTCTGTACAGTACTTAATATAATAAATGCTGGATATTGTTGGTCATGGTTATGGATATGACATTTAGGAATGCTATCCATTAGAAGAATATAATTATGTATGTGTCGAAGTTCAGACTAATAAAAAAAAAAATTACGGATTGTGTTAAATGATTTATCACTCTTCATTCGACACAATTATGATAAATTGCTCATTTGTTAATCACGTTCGACTTTAAATGTTCTGTCCTGATGATGGAATATATTTTAAATCATTACTTTAGATTTCAAATTCAATGATTATCTCACTATTCACAGTATCAAAACTCTACCTAAATGTAAAATAAACATCCAAAACTATCCAGTGAAAGAAAATATTTTGATAGTCGAAAAGGAAACATTCCAAATGTAAGAATATATTGGTACTGCTTTCCATTCTGGAGGCGTGTTCACGTTACAAATTCGGAAACGTGCAACGAAGCAACGTACACCAGTTTGTTTCGGTTTTTTCTGTTTATTCACGAAAGGTGTGCAGGCAGACGCTATGCTCTCCATACACACCTGGACTTTATTTTATACAGAACAGAGCTATTCACCGTATGGAATGTCATAACTGCTGCCTTTGTCATTGTATTATTATGATAGTTTCTGTGGCTCAGTTAAATTAAAGGTAAATTGTTACGATCGCTTCAACGAAATCTATCAAGTTTATTTAGATAATATTTATTAAAGCAGTAGAGAAAAATATCGTGGGGAAACCTGCATACCATAATTATACGATTTATAAGTATTTGTATTGTATATGAGTCCACCAATCTACATAAGGGCAGAGTGGTGGACTATACGGCCTAACCAATCTCAATCATACTCTCGATTGTAGAGGATGCCCGTGCACTGCAGTGGGACGGAAGTGGTATATAGACTTATACGGTTATTTTAGCGCGATTATCACAGTCATTTTTTGAAACATCAATTGTACTGAAGGGCCAATCCTCAGTTTTAAATTAATGAATCCTAAGCTAATTTTAACACAAACAAGATCATTCGAGCAGACAACGTCCATTCCGAGATTACCTAACAGATTCAGTCTAAATAACCCTCGCAATCCACTTGATTTAGCCAAATCCTCACGGTCCGGCAATAGAAGCAAGCTTCGTTGGACATAGCAACAAAAGTCCATCAATATCAATACGACTGCAGTACGTTTCACACAAGACCATGGTAAATGAATAGCTATTAGTTCAACGGTGCCCGTCCGTTTGATCGATCACCCAGAATCAACTCAAGTCGGTTAGCATCGACGTATCTTGCACGGATTACATGGAAATATACACTTACGTAGTGTTTATTATTTGAAGACTGTTAAATAAAGACTTGGAGAATTCTGAGGTTTCGTGTGTAGTTGTTTCAATCTTGTTAGATGGGATGGTGGAACAGAATTCTAATGTATAGCGAATGGGACTCCTTCAGCAGAAAATTTAAGGGATTTCTCAACTATAAGCAATGAAATATTATGTAGAAATTTATTTTGTAAAGCAGGTAAATGTCAACTAATAATAGTATATAACGCACTCGGCCAGCGTGGTGGACTATATGGCCTAACCACTCTCAATCATACTGTCGATTGTAGAGTAGGCCCGTGCCCTGCAGTGGGACGTATATGGGCTGATACAGAATAGTATATAACAAGGATGCAATTCAAAGATTTTTCTATACCGAAATATTAAAGTTACTGCGCTAACAACAAATCATAATTGCAGTGCGATCCAAGTGAAATATCGAATTCCGAGAAATATTTAGAGACTCTGTGGCGTAGTTGAGTTGAGACGCTAGCTGTGAAACGTGAGGTCTCGGGTTCGATCCCCGCACAAAAACTAATATTTGTTCGCACAAATATTTGTGTCGGTGGTATTTGTTTCGGATCTTGGCGCTTGTGAGACTAAAAAGTTTCTAAAACCCCTTACACAGGATCCGATCTCAGTGCGGGGCCAGTATGGGTGGAGTTATTTATGACTATCTCCCTCCAGTCGACAAAATTATGCTGGGCTTATCAAAACTATATATAGACTGGGTTGTCCTGAAACACAATAAATATACGCGGAGCCTTATGACTGAATTCACCCCCCCCCCCCCCCCCCCGTACGGCGTCTACGAATATCCTTCCACTAAATTTTCTAGTATTACAGCTTTCTTCTTATGAAAACTCAGTTCTCAAGTATATTAACCTTAGGATCTCATATCTTAGTTTAATTCTTTAGGTTGAAGCTATTGTACGCTGAATTTCTTATACATCAAAACGTCAGCTTTCCGGAAGATCTTTGTTTTGGTAGAAAGGAATTTATTCCAATTCTTGTAATAAAATTGACTGGTGCAGCACAACTGCCTGACTCTAGTATTCTCGTAGTGTCAGCTCATACACGTCACATTGCAGGGCACTCCTCTTCAGTCGTGAGTATGATTGAGAGTAGTTAGGCCGTATAGTCCAGCATGCCTAGTGCGCGTTGGCGGACTTTACATACCATAGAAATTCTTACAAATCGCTATGGTATGCAGGTTTCCTAACGACGATTTCCTTCGCCGTTAGAATGCGAGGTGATCGACTATTAGTAAACACATGATTCCGAAAAGTCAGAGATGTGCCCTGGGATTCTAAACCGCGACCACCACGAACATAATATTGGCAATCGCGTTTGGTCCGTTTACCAACAGGCCACCACGCACTTATGACTCTAGACTGGTACTGAATACTGATGATGGTGACTTCCGCTCACGAATACTGAATAAATTTACCTTTGCAAAATACACGGAAACGCAAACAAAATAAATTATGCTCCATTGTAAAATTATGACAAACGATACACATTTAAAATTAAAACAAAATTGAACAGCGTTATCATTGGTAGAATTAACTGCATCGGTATCAGAAAATAAGCAAATTTATAATTGTCGGTGGATTAATGTGATACGGGTGAATTAAAAAAAGAATTAAATTAATATAACATACGCCTCTCCCGAAGAGATACGATCTACAGTCTTAACCCTACACTAAGATCAAGTCTGGTGTTATAGGTATCAGAAACTAAAATATCTCGTAGTTTCTTTTCGGTCTCACAAAAACCCAATCCCGTAACAAATGCCTGTCGACACAAACATTTGTTTCGGTATGGGTATCGAACCCGCGGCCTCACGTTTCATAAGCGACGTCTAATCAAATACGCCACCGACGCCTATATTTCGTCGGAATATTATACATATTTTCATGACGTGGAATTTTCTCTTTTAATATTTGAATTTTTTTTAACGTTCCCTATTTATAGACGGTTTATAAACCTATTTTCTTGCCATATGTTTGTCCCTTTTGCACGACTTTAGAATTCAGTTTGTGCGAAGAAGACAAAACATTCGATAACTGAATAGGTTTTAAAAATTTATATAAATAAGGCAGTTAGGGTATTGTTCTCGTTGACATTTAGAATTTTCTCACTTGGTGAATAACTTATATTTAAATTTGCTCTTCAAATTAATTTTAAATAATTAATGTCAACATATTTTATCAAAGCACCTACGCAGCGTGCCTTAAAATGATGGTGAACTAAAAATAGCACGGGAAAATGGCGTTGTCAGATATTTTTCATTAGTTAAAAGACTTTAGAAGCTTTTAAACATTTTTATTATGTTTTATTACGGCCTTCAACAAAGAAATATAAATAGTGTTACTTGGCTACGAATTTGGTTTCATTCTTATTCTGAGAAGTGTGGATAGAGTGAAAATGAACTTTTAATGATCGTGCGTAGAAATTTGGCTAGTTAATTTTATACTCAATTTCATCGGTTGATGCTGAATTTATTCTTTTTTTTTTTTTACCAAATTTGCATGCAGAAGAAATAGACATTGTGGTGGTATCTACCCAGGTGGCCTCTCATATATGAGAGGTTTATTAGGAAAGCAACGACGTTGCAACATTCCCTTGCGTTCCGATTTGAAAGGCTGAGGACTTATCCGATACCAAAAAAGAGTTATACATTTCCACCTAGTTAAAAAAACCTCCGTATGCTAGCAAGAGATTCTGAAACTCATTTCAACAAACTGTCAATTTTACTAAGAAAATAATTTAAATTTCCAGCGTAAGTGTTACAAACGCTTCAATAAAGGCTATCACACCAAGAGGCTTTAATAAACCTGATTACGTCTAGATCTTCAGAGTTGACGTGTCTGGCCGCACTGAAGTTAGAAACCGGGCGGACTTTAAGTGGCCGCCATTTGATATAATAAGCCCTGGCAGACACTTGGAAATGATAGATTCGAGTCTAATTAGATGGGGTGAACGGCACTGCCCACGGAAGCGACGCTGCCACCATCCATCACACATTACTTAGTTCTGTAAATGTAGGCGTTATGTATTGCATCGGGGTTGAACCCCTCGTTAAATTGGCTTGGAGTGAAAAATGATATTTTGCAGTTACGTTGCATCTTTATATGCTTGGTATATCGATGTAAAATTATCTTTAAAAAAATATTGGATAGTGCTACTTCACTGCCTGGTGCATTTGCATTTTATGACTGTAATATAAATTGTTTTTCAAAATTATTTCTTTAATACAAGATAGTTTAGGCTACCTTTTATCATATAATTAGAAAAGTAATTTCTAAGTCAATAGTGATCAATAGTACATTATCAATAATAGAAATCTTAAAACAAAAGGACAGTCGATGTCGATCATGTCTTTTCAGCTTCATTCAGCTTTTTAACTCTCTGCTTTCCGTAGCCAGATTTAAAAACCCGTATCCTTTCATAGCAGCAGCTTTCATCACACTTTTAACTATCTTTTAGTTGGTTAACAAGATTGCCGTTTGAAAGGCCCCAAGTATTTTGCACTCACGGAACCTCAAAGGAAGTTTGTCTTCGGCATCCGCAAACCGCCTGCAGTGTTTGTGTATTTTACCATTTCAAGTTAAAGTTAAGAAACGAGTAAATTTAACTTTGTTGAGTATCTTTATCGCTGAAAGATTGATGAGCGCGAAACAGTATTGTAAAGTGCTGGACGTTTATCTTCTTTTGTGCAGATACTTAGTGATTAAAATTCAATGAAGCTATGATTAACGGGTGGTGTTGGTTTCTTTGCCTCATCGTTAGCATAACTTTAAGGCAATCGAATAATGGACTTCGTCTATATTTTTATCAATCTTTAGTAGCCACATCTACTGGTGGTAGGTCATATGTGGAGGCCGGGTAGGATTCACTGCAATGTCTATTTCTGCCATCAAAAAAACAGTGTAAGTGTACTGTTGTGTTCCGGTTTAAAGAAAATTCCAGCCAGAGTAACTACTGGAACTATTGGGATTAAACAACGTTTGTCTCAAGATGGCGAGCGCAGTGGAATGCCAAGCATTTCTTTGTAATTCATCTTGTTTGGTTTTGCTTCTATCGATGAGTGGTCGTCTCGCTTACCATCAGGCGAATGACCTGCTAGTCTCGCCATTCATTGATATAAATACAAAATCTTCATTTTAACAGAATTTATGAGGAGTTGATTGTTCCTCTGATAGTAAAATTCACATTTGTCAAAAAACAGAAGTAACACAACAATTCTGATATGTTTATAAAGCACCATATGGCAATGTAATGTAATTCCTTCTCGGCACACGGTAATAGTACAAGTAGCGGCCTTATCACATTAGGTAATTTCTTACAGGCAACCATGTTGCTTAATTACTTGATTCAATATCATTCAAGTTGGAACACAACATGGCTTACACAGAATGACGGTAGAAACATACCACGTAGAATAGTTCCTCCAATTGCATGCCACTGTCTACAGCCTTGAGATTCTTCCATTCTTCTTCGGTCGGTCAGTGTAGTTCATTGCTCAAATGAATATAAAGGCCTCCAACACTAGGCATGTCTATCCACAATTTCCATCTTAAAATACGACTGCTCTCAGAGTTGTCCATACATACAGCCGCAGCCCGTGAACAGCTATTAACTCCATGTATTTTCCACGTGAACATACACGTATTTTTGCATCTGAAACACGTTCATTGAATTTAAAATATAAAATTCTTATTCCCTAGCAGTTTTGCCTTTAAAATCGCAATCTTGGTACAACAGCCTCGTCACATGTATTCATTAAAGTTGGATTATTCCTCTCCCTGCTTGTCACGGCGAAATGTGAAAAAATTCCGACTTAGTCTGTAAGGCAGACAAAAATCAGCGCGCTACGTCAAGCCGTAGCCTAAAAGGCGGTTTTTGGCGACCTAATTATTATTCATAGTGTTTGCACCGAACTAAAATTTCCTACAAAGCTTCTACCCCCTATTTCGTTTGGCTCAAAATTGACTGGAACAGGATTAATGAATATTTCGACACAATTTACGTTTTAAATATACTGTCACAAAGAAAAGGTAAGTAGTGCTCTATTTTCGAAGACAAACACACTCGCTCATCACACGCACGTCTTAATAATTAGTCAAGCATTTATGAAATCAATCGTAATTTTTCGAATTTTCCATAAATATGTATTACCATCCCTGATTGTACCGAAAGAAGTCATGATATTAGTAATTGTTTAGTCAGATTATGACATGTTGGGTATGATATTTTGCATAATATCTTCAAAGAGCTTCTCAAACGTGAGAAGCAAAATCACATTAGATCGTTCTCTCTCCACACACTGAGCAGATTTGCACATTAAGAAAATAATTGGTATTAATAATATTTTATAATGTTATACATAATTTTATAAAGCATTACTCGACATCAATGGACAAATATTCATTTTGATATGCAAAATGAATATTTGTCCATTCCAAGCATCATTATTTCGATTGCACAAAACTTTTATTGCCATAATTTTAACTTAAAAGTCGTTTAAATGATATTCCCATTTGAACAAGTTCTCCCATTTCAGCGTGCAACTTTCCGGCTCCGTTATATAACATTACGTAATATTTATGATTTACATTACACGGTAACCGTATGTTCTGTTCTAGACCAGAAAATAGTTCGAACTCAACGAGTCTTCGGAGTGTAATAATATTTGCATTGAATTATTCATTCCGAAAATTAAGGTTGAAAATCGTTCAGAAAGCTTTGCAAAGGCGAGTGCGTTGTTTACAAGTTCGTTTGTAGCCCGCCGAAGCGTGACGCTAACACGCTCTAATAGGGTGTAGCGTGAACGCGTTACACGCTGAAACGGCACACCGCGAGCCAGATTGAATTTTCCTCTTGTTTAGCGGAGGCGGGATGACTGATGCCGCGCATTATCCTGCACTGTCATAAACGAGTTGTGGTACTTTAATATCCCTTTATTGCTTTTCTGCTTACGTTCTATGTTTGCGGCGAAAACTTCACGAATAAAGCGGCTCTGTTTTTCTTTCCTAGAAACGCTTGATTTTGTTTATGTAGTTATTGTAGGAGATAATTAAATAAGTTTGAGATGTTTTAACGTGTGTCTGAAAAGTTTTTGACGCTGTTGTAAACATATTTAATATTTGAATAACTCCACTGTTATTCTCGTGAAGGCATTATAGTCATTTAAGAATGACGTAAAATTAGGTAAAATTGAAAAAGGAAAAGTAATTAAATTTAATTATAAAACTTCTCTATTTCGATTTAAAATTTTACCAGTCGTCTTTCGAAGGTTCTAGCTAATAATTGCTTGCCTTTGTACGATTTCGACGATACGCTTAGAGGGTAGGGATTACAAGCCCTCGGCATTCTGAATGACCGAACGGCATACAACATCAAAATGTCACGTCAGATTTTCGTATGACAATAGTACCTGGCTGAGCATTAAGCGAAAGTATTCACTGATGGAGATACCGTTCTTTATCAAAGAAATTTAAAGGGAGATATATCAAGCTAAATAAATTGCCTTAACAACAGCGAGTGAAATAAATTATTGAAATATCCTTAAAATTGTGCTCGACCGGGTAGTCGTTGCCAGCGCTAGGCTCTCCCTCTAAATGTAGAAGAAGAAGAAAGAAAGAAGAAAATGTGATGATGAAAATGAAAATGTAGGGAAAGAGCTTGATAAAAATTGGTATGGCTAGTGTCACATCGCCTGACGCTTCAGGGATATAAGCGTATGCTTATGTTTGATGGCTCCCACACACTATGCCGAAGACCCGGTCGGTAGGGGTGTTGGCGTGTGTTGGAGCCGCCGGTAATGCCGCATAATGTCGCGTGCCACGCGCTGACATTCCTGCCGGGATTTGCTGAGCCGTACCCAAAATCTCCTTCTTTTCATTCTCTTCCTAAGTAAAATTGATACCACGATTGCAATAGCTATGTTGGCGTCAATATCAATCATCAATAATAACAAATATAAAGTCTACAATTACACAGCAGTCACAACAGAAATGATGCTCTGTGGCATTGTGTTCGGTTTTGCGGTAAATGCCTCTGGCCTGGTGTTGCCGCCGGAATACCCGCGCGGCAAAAAACCGCCGGCACAGTGGGCAGGTGGAATAACACAGAAAGTCCTGATCAACCAAAAACACAAGTCTTAATTCGAGTGCACAAGAATATAAGAAAGACATTACGTCCTCAAAATACTACGAATATGCTACGCCCAGTCATGCTACGGGATGCTACAAAGACATACAGACAGACAAAATCTATTGTAATATATAAAGCTGAAGAGTTTGTTTATTTGTTTGTGGCCGCTTATCTTATGAACCGGCATTGAGTTTGGCGGGTAAGGTAAGTAGAAAAAGGGATGGATAGCTACGTCAAATTTTACCAAAACTACAAGAGTTTGTACGAAAAATAACATATATCTGGTGCGGAAAGTAATCATAAAATATCTGCACCCAGGTGAAGCTGGTATAATAGAATAATATAAAATTAATATATACAAATAAAATAAAAATAAAATTTCGAAACAATTTATTAAGAAATAAATAAAATTACCTCTTATTTTCCATTAAACGTCGTATTTTCAATTTATCGATATTAATTTATTCATTCAAGGACTCATAAAAAGTTTTTTATTTTAATTTAAGGTTTCAATAAAGCAGGTAATGGTTCCAGTGATAAAATCTATTTTACGAACAATTTGACGATTAAATCTGGGCAGGTTATGAGACGACTGTTTACGATGATGAAGTTTTAAACCAAAAGACATTGTGACACACAAAAACGATACACAGAAGGACTGTGAAAAAAATGTTCTTATTATTTTCCCTACAAAATTGCAGTATAAAATAATTCCTCAATTTATTTGTAATAAAGAGTGCGGTGAAGTTTTGTTAGTTTATTAAATATGTGCGTTTAAAAGTTTGATAAAATATTTTAATTCCGTCTATTAACTGGTATCTTTGGAAAGAACGCACAGACGCTGGAATTTTTTATTCCTATTTAAAATGACTAAATCAAACTATATTCTGAATGAATGAATGGTGAAACGTGAGTGTCCTGATAGCACCCCTGCCTACTTGTTCTAGGAAAAAGGCGTAAGTTTATGTATATGGATGTATAATATTATGGTAATAAAACGCGGTTTAGTTCTTACGAAGTCCTCCTTTTAAAGCGTGATTGCTAAATAGCAAAAACCATTTTATATGGTCTATATGGCCTAACCACTCCCAATCATACTCTCGATTGTAGAGTAGGCCCGTGCCCTGCAGTGGGAAGTATATGGGCTGATAAAGAAAACATATTTTACAACCAGCAAATTCTGGTTTAAAAATATATTGTCGTCAGCACACGTCTTTTATATTATAAATGACAAACAGATACGATCACATACGATTATTTTTTTTATTTCGTTCATTTATCATGACCGCAAAAAATAAACTTAAAGATTATGTAGGTATTTTAGCATTTACGAGTATAAACCACATAGGTTTTTCCATAATGCTATCTATCTACAACAAGTATAAATATGGTTGTATTATTATATTACAATTAACAAGCATCTGATAAACCAAAAGTCTATGGACGACTCCAGTTAAATAGAGATATTCGACAAATTCGGTGACTCCCCATCCACATCTAAAATTGTAATCCAATATTATTTCAAGATACATCTAGAAAACAATAATTGGTCCCAAAAGTGTGTTATAAAAAATGGTTTTCAGTATACCATCTGTAATACATTTTTATTTTCCCCAACAGATCTTCGAGTTTCGGATTCGAATAAGATTTCCAGCAATAAACATAATTTACCGGGACCCCTCTTTGATTCTTAACGTTTTTCATACTGAAGAAATTATGTTGCTGAGATCCTTTGAGATTTAAACGAAGTATCATTTTCTTTTATTGCGAACAAAAATGTTGTGGCCGTAACGTAATTAGCATGGGAGATTTACTATTATTGTATTTGAAAAGATATATTATTTAAAAGATTTAATATATTTTTATTATGGCTTATAACTGTCCGTAAGTATTACATTGGATTTCTTAGAATATCTAATGAAAGAATTCTTGGTGTTATGTTCTATTATTGAGGGAAACTAATTGAAATTGCTGTAACTAGTTCATCTTTACCCCGAAGTTATTAAAATAGAAAACTTGGATATACATTTCGGGGATCGCATAAATTAATAGCTCCCACGCTCGACCTATATAGAAAACAAAGTAATCATTAGGATGGATGGAATCGTCTATAACCCCTATTAAAGATTGTATAATAAATACACCCAACAATCACATACATAGTCCTGACCCAACACTAAGAACGAGTCTTGACTATCACCAACTACGATACTAAATAATAAGCATTTATAGAATAGTATTAACATGTCCTTATTATTACACTTCACTGGTGGTAGGTCTCTCATATGTGAGAGGCCATCTGGGTGGGTACCACCGCAGTGCCTATTTCTCCCATAAAACAGCAGTGTAAACGCACTGTTGTGTTTCGGGTTGAAGGGTATTGTAGCCAGAGTAACTACTGGACATATTGAGACTTAACATCTTATGTCTCAGGATGGCGAGCGCAGTGGAATGCCAAGCATTGCTTTGTAATTCAAGGTGTTGTTTTGTTTTGCTACTGTTCATGAGCGGTCGTATCGCTTACCATCAGGCTAACGGCATGCTCGTCTCGCCATTCATAGCAATAAAAAAAAATGTCCTATTTAATAAAATGTGAAAAGAGAAAAACTATTCCTAATATTTTGACAACAGCATGAAAACCACCCATTGGCACTCCAAAAGACTGGACGATCTATACTAAACGACTTGATGGAAAAACATAATAACTGCAACTTATAAGTCATTAACCTAATGAGGCCAGTTACTCAACTTTAATTAAGAAAATTTACTACGAAACTTCTTTAAACAAGTAATAACCGACAACTTAGTCCCGCTATCAATGGAAAAAAGTCGTAAAAACGGCACTTTTAAAAACCACGGTAAAATCTGGAACCCTTTTGAAACACTAAAATGCCTTCATTATTTCACATCGCAACATCTATGGTCACTGTACCAGTTTTAATATTTAAGGATTTATGGTCCCAGAGGCGACATTCATTTCGCCATCTAGTTACAATGGCGGCCACAAAATTGTATACTATTAATATAAATTGAGTTTAATTGCATTCAAAATTAATTACTGCTGACGAGTAATGGAATAAGTTTAATAACACGGTGTGTGAATAGTGGTTTGTTTTTGCGGTGAATTACGAAGAATTTACATTATTTTCGATACTCAATTATTTTATTGTGTCGTGAGGTGTGTCATGCAAAATCTGAAGTAAATAAATTAATAAATAAATACACCCAACAGTCCTGACGCCACACTAAGTTCGAATCTTGTGTCGTGAATATCAGAAACTACGAGAGACTTTCGGTCTCACAAACACCCAGACCCGAAACAAATACCTGAGGATGACGCAAATATTTGTCTCAGTGCGAGGACCAAATACGCGGCCTCATATTTTACAACTGGCGTCTTACCAATTGCACCCCGGAGGCTGTCAAAGTGTAGTATATTCTTTACCGTGATTTAATACCACTCATGCAATGTATCAAGTTAGCATATCGCAGAAGGAATTTTTATACGTTCTGAATAATGCTTTATCGTCATTCTCACTAGTAAAAAAGGAATTTGACTAGCATTGCAGCCACATACCAGATTATATATAGATATAATCTAATATAATAAAATCGTGATATTATGTAATATCAAAAATCTGCGTTCAAAAATGCATCACCCTGAACCCAAAAGACGTCTGCACTAGAGTCTATATCAATGAATTACACAAAAGCGATTTGATCTGGACAATCGAAACCGTAGTATCTCTCTCGAAGATATTGTGTATTAATAAATGAATGACAAACCATAAAATTCTTTCAATCCACTTAAATACTGCCCGCAGAATAAAACCTCATTGCAATATTACTCAAGGGAATAACAATAAAATTCATAACAGTTTGCATAGCCTGCTTCATACATTTTTCAGTTTGAGCTTAACACAAGCTGAGCAAGGCAGAAGCAAATTAATTCTTCTTAAATAAGTCCAGTGTAAATATTCTTCGCTAATATTTGTATGAAACTCCTTTGCTGTTGAGATTTCTTTTAATTTTGCAATGTCCTTTTTAATTTTACAAACAATTAAACCTACCTTGGTGGCGCAGTTGTACTACGGTATGATTGGAAAGCTGTGGTGTCAGGTTCGAGTCCCAGGTCAGGCAAATATGTATTGGATTTTTCTATTCCTTATCAGATATGGCGATAGGCCCGCCCCCCTGTCAATCGTGGGATCTAGTGGTTGCTACCAGCATCTCTGTCTACGCCATGTGGGAAAAATGGCGTGAGTTGATCCGTCCGTTTTATTTTAATACATTTTACAACTCAAAACGACCTATCGGCGTCTCTCCTGCTTCTCATCGCCCGCTGTCTGTTGAAATAATTATGCAGGCCTGCAACATCGCTTTACACTTCGTTATAACATGTCAATGTAACACCGCAGAGAACACGGGGACCGACAAACGGCTAACTTGTTTACCTAAGTGCCTTAATTGCTTTGGTGTCACTGCTTCTAACAAGCAACGCATAATAAAATTTAACTCTAACTCCACTGTAATCACGTTTATGCGATAATAAATATTAACGGTACATTTTCCTGTCCCCCAGTGTAAAATATAATATAGTAGAAATAGTTACCAGGTAGAGCAAGCGTCCTCTGAGAGTGATCCAACATTTTGGCGAGTGTATTAAGCGTGACCTTAGATGACCTCCGCCATTGTGCCTCAGATTCCCCTTATGTGCCATCCCTACATCTGTACAGGGTTGTTACTTTTTTATTACAATACATTTTATGGGTTTCGACGAAGGGTTCCTTTGATTAATTCACTTGTCGTTGACATTTCGCGGACGTACTTGTAAAGGTGGATTTCTGACCATTTTCCTTTTAAAAATAAGGAAAGAATTACAATTTAATTAAGTTTGTGAGTGGATTTTTTAAGCCTGTCTGTTAGAGTTGTTTGAATGATTTTTCTGGTACGGATTTTTTAATAGCGGTCTATTATCACTTTGAGAAGATTTTTCATTTACATTGTGGAAATAATATTTTACTTTTTGATTAATATTTTATATTAAAAACATTCGAAGTGTTTTCTGCTTCTTGATAATTTGATACAAAACATTTCTTTGTCACTATTGCGCAATCTTTGTATGTCCATTACATTTACGCTAGCTTAAAGTATCTAACGTTCCAACAAAATATATACTAAATATCCAAAAACAGTTTCCCGACAATTCTGTATATCTTGTCAACGTGCTCACGATTCAATTTATCCACACTAAATGAGGTCATACTTCATTCGCGATTCAGTCACATACAAACGCAGTGATCACAAGACCTGTTTACAGTTGGGTTTGAAGCCGTCATCTGCTTATTTCAGAGCAATATTCAAACGTTTCCATCAATATTGGAACTGGAATGTACCGGAATTGTAAAGTTTTCTCTGCGAATTTTTGAAACCAATTTATGTACCTACTTTCAGGTTGAAGAATACAGTAAGACGGGAGACAGCACAACAGTCTTTTTGGATAGTATTGTCATGACCATAAACCAACAAAATATTATTTTAAATTTAATCAAATTAAAAAATATATATGTGGCCTAAAATAAACAAATGTTGTTAAAATATTCCAAATCACTTATAATTAATAAATTTGTAATATATTTATCGGTTATTGATTAATTATACATAGGATAAAATTTAAATTCGTGTGTTTTATCTTTAACTAGAAAATGAAAACACATGCACCAAGGAACCTTCAGGATATAGGTACTAAATAAATAAATAAATAACACCCAACAGTCACACACATAATACTGATCCCACAGTAAGATTGAGTCTTGTGTCGTGGGTATCAGGAACTACAAGAGACTTTTCGGTCTCACAAACACCCAGACCCGGAAGAAATATTTGTGGGCCGCACAAACATTTCTCTCGGTGCGGGGATCGAACCCGCGGCCTCTCGTTTCACAGGCGGCATCTAACCAACTGCGCCACGGAGGCTGTCAAACTCTGTACTCCCGCAGCTTTCCCTGTAGTAATGGACTCTCGGCAATGACATTGAATTCCCAACATTTCACATACACACAACACAAAGCTTCAGTATACGTAATACTATAGATGTTGAACAAAATAACTCGACTTCAAATTGCTTCATTTAGCTTCCACTTGTTCAATTGAGATCACCCATTCGCGAGTACTGATATATATTTTGTTTTCAAACATTCGATTTAAACAATTTATTGTAGTGTTGTATTGTTAAATAAATATAAGTGTATCAATTTGGTAATGTAATAAGTGTTCAAGCGATTTTACGTTTTGTGTAGATGGGTTTAAGTGTCAGTGTGCTGTGAAGTGTTGTGCTCATTGAAATATTTGTCGATCGCCTGGATAGTAAGTTTTATTGATGCCTTTTATTTATATATATTTTTCCGGAACGTACAAGGTAAACAAAGATATTAACGGAACACGCTATTTTAAATCTTAGAATAAGCATTCAGAAATAAATTAAAATCAATACAGCTATACTAAAAAGTAGGAATAAAACAATTTGAAGCGAAAATTCACAAATACTTAAATTTTACGATAATATAGTCCACTACGATATGTTGTTTAATATTACAAAAAAATAGTGGTAATTTCAGTTTTCATACAAGGAGTACGCATAACGCAACTTACATAATACCACATAGCCCCTATTCTCTTATATTTCAAAATATTTTTTGAACATTTTTTCAACGGTCGGCACTGCTGAAGCACGATAAAGTTGCCAGCTTGCTTTATTCAGCCACAAAAAATGTTGTTCTCATTTTAAAAACCATTCGCCGCTTTATTGACGGCCAGTTATAATCTTTTGCTGAAAACATTTAAACGTACATAAAAAAGGTTCTACTCTTACAATATTATTTTGACTAGCGGTCCAGCCCGGCTCCTTCCAGCTGCAGATACACTTTTCAAGAAGGCGGCCAAAATGTTCAATTCCGACAGTCAATTTAGAGTATCGACCACGGCAAACGAATAAGATTTCCTCATATTTGCTACATTTTTCACTACAGCTTCCCTCTTATAGGTCATAGCGTGGTGATATATAGCCTATAGCATACAATAAATGTTCTATCTAACACAAAATTATTTTTTTATTTCGAACTAATAGTCCCTGAAATTAGAGGTAACAAATAAACAAGCAAACACATTATTCAGCTGTATATAATATTAGTATAGTTTAGTAATTTTTTTGCATTGTGGATGACTGAAGAATTCACAATCAATAAAATCTCTGCAGTTTCTTTTACAAAAAAGGCTGACACAATTAAAAATGGACCCAAATCACTGACCCGCTCCGTAAATCTGCAATTCAACTAAATATCCTCTAAAAGTCGTATCAACGATCATTGGGTACGCACGATGCCCAATCGGGTGTAACTGTTAACTCACAGAAAGGACAATGGGTTGCAACACACAGCCCTTAAGGGCACTAAATACGCAACGATAGTCGACTACCCTTTCTATTAATCTTTTTAACAGCCATTTAAGAGATTAGGTCGGTAGAGGAACGGACGGCGGGCCATGGTGCTAATTAAAACGTTTCATTTGTCAGCCGTCTTATTAGTTTTATTGCTAGTTCTTTTGTTGTATTGCGGTGCCCGACGAAGGAGACTTCAATTGTATACTGTATTCAATTGTAGTATTCGTCACTGCACCAATTGGTAAAGTGAAGACGTTCTTGAAAATAATGCATTATTTAATGGCCGTTTAATATATGGTACTAAAGTCTTAATGGTTTGAATTTTTGTAAACCAATAAGAAATATAAGTTAGCACAATATTTTTGATAATAAAATTGTCAAAAGAATAAACGTCATAAATACCTAGTCATTCATTACAAATAGTTTTAGTTAAAGGATTACATAGATTTAAAACATTTTTTGTGTAGAATACATTTTGATTTTTTTTATCGATATTTTAGATCAACCCTATTTAACAAAACCTAAAGATTATTATTTATATTTCTTAAAGCGTTGAACGATTATTCTCAAACATAATCGGCACACACACACACACACACTTCAAGACAATCTCCTTATAAGATCCCAAAACATCAATCTAGAACCAAAAAAATACAAGTTGAAACAATTTACGGTGCAGTCGCAATGTGGAACTCAGATTTGTCGATAAGCCGACTTAGCGTAAGTGACTTTTTATGTAAAACCGTTCTAGACGTCTGCTCCAAAGAAAACTGCGGTTGTCTCCTAATAATGCGATCTTGAGTTCTGTTTGTACGTTGTTTTCTTATTTTGCTTTTGATTGGGTAGTGCTTATACGATTTTAGGTTAAATGTCGGATGTGAATTGTTGGTCTGTTTATGAAGTGCGGTTCTAGTTTTTGGTTTATGTGATTATGGCTTCTTTTTGGTAATGGCGAGTTTGCTAATGTCAATAAGTTTCAGGTAATATTTTGATGAATTACGCTGAAATTTACAAGTAGTTTTGTAGTTTTATTAAGGCAAGTAGGAAAGAAAATACTGTTAAAAGTTTTTTTTTTAGTCATCGAAAAAATATTAACCTAGATGTATGTATTATATTATATCACAGGATACACCAAGTCGATACGGTCAAAATAGAGGTAAAAAGCAAAAATAGTAAAAAATAGAGTACAGAGATGATTAACTAAAAAAAAACAAATGAAAAAATAATCACTTACTTTAATATTTCTTTTTCATACAGAATAAATTAGTTATTAGAATATTATTAATTCTGATTACAGAATCTATTTTTTTTAAAACAACATTAAGTCGTTTTATTTACACCAATTAGAATATTATAGAATTATAATATTTATAGAATTATTTCTCATTCAAAAACCCTGCTTGTGTAATTTTACTATTATTAGAAGACATTTGATTTTTCCTAAGTCTTTAAGAAATCATTTGCGCTAGTTCCGATATTGCGATATCCGAGTAACACCACGGGATGTTGCGTAAGTACGTAATAAATTTCCACTCGCAGATGTTTCCCGTGGGCCGTTATTGGATCCCTACAATATAATATGCGGGATTTCATTTTCACATATTGTCAGACTAATGTTTGTGTCCGGTGGTTCTTGCCTTTTCTAATTTTTGGGTTTAGCTAATAATATACCAATACCCATAATATTGTAAAATGTTTGTATGTCCACCTCTGGACAAAATGCTTCCGCCAAGAAATTGGTATGTATTGCCAGTACCTTAGCCACGATTAGCAGGATCCAGACGATTTTCTGTCTCATGTGTTTTAGAACTACCGCCTTAAATACTTATAAAGAAAGGAAGGCTTCACTGTATCTTACTCAATATTTTATGTCATAATATATTAAAGTTTCACAGAATTTCACAACTACAATATTTTTAGTACACTGTGTAATAATAATTCAAATGTTTTGTATCTTATCACACATCGACTCGCAAAATTAAAAAATAAACCAACTGGAATTCTCCAAAATCTTATCCCACAACGAATAGGATCATGTAATAAAACTTGAAAATTAATGCTTTGGTTCACAGAATATCGCGAAAGCCACTTGTCTCCGAGGTATCGGTTTCTTTAGATTAATGAAACGGGACTTAGCTCAAACTTCGTGCAAAGCCTAACCAACTTGTATCACTTTTAGACGGTGATTTACATTTAAAGAGGCCTTTATTGTTGTAAAATAATTCGGGAATTCGCCTGATCGGTTCCATAAATGATTTCGCTGGTTGCGTTTATTGTGTTTAACGTTGTTTTTTAACCGACTTAAAAAAAAGAGGAGGTTATCAATTCGACTGTATGTTGCTTTTTTTTATCACAGTAATTTTTAGTCGTTATCTGTGTTATCTGTGTGTTATTATAATATAATCATTGTTAAACATTATAATATAAACAAAGTTTTCAATAAAAAAAAACTACTAGTTGTGATGTACGCAATATATAGTTAACATAAAATGAAGTAGAAATTTCACACATGATGTATATTTTTAACTTTGATATCGACAGCAATTTTAACTTTTAGTTGAGAAGTCAATATGCGTTTACCATCAAAACAAATCTGGTGCTATAACGTATGTAAATAAACACAAAAACCAATCGACCACCAATGGAAACGATTGAAACAACACGCAGTACGCATTTCCAGACTCCATTACATCAAACGCGCAAAGTGACAGACAGATTGACAACACATTCCGAATGTTTACGTATAAGCTTTTAATACAGAGTTTATGCTGTTGTTTTATTGAAGCATCCGGTAATTATTGAGCGACGTTCATCGATATTGGATCGTGAAGGAAAAATCTCTTTTTTAATGGTGTTGTTAATAGGTATATAAAACGGTTGTCGATTATATTTTTGGTGTGATATTTGATGGAGGAAGTTTAAATTTACACGTTTCGTAGGTAATTATGTTGTTATCAAAAGAGAAAAAGAAAGTAACTAAGTTCGTACCTTTTTATCCAGTAGGCAAACAAGCAAGCAAATCTCTTGATGGTAATTTATCACTACCGCCCATGGACATCCATAAAGCTTGGATCATAGATGTGTTGCCAGCCCATTAAATCGGGAAGAAAGGGTGAAAGAAAAAGGATGGAAAGAGAAAATGGGTATTGGGTATCCAGCAATCTCAAGCGCTGAACGAAACTTGATAGCATCCCTGTCCCATTACGTCATCTCTCTGTCTGTATCTTTAAGACTGTGGTACCGCCTCGGACGAGCCTGCCCATTCATGCTGAGCTATTACTGACAACAGCGAGGCTTTATAAAAGGCAAATACACATACACACAAACAAAAACTCACGCCTTTTTCCCAGAAGGGATAGGCAGAGGTGCTACCAGGACACCCATATTTCGCCTTGTATGTTCCATCACACGATAGGGATATAGATGATAGGAGGCGAGCATATCGCCATGTCGGGCATGGAATTCTAACTCAGTGCTGATAACGAATAGAAAAATCTAATATCACTACCCAACCCGGGATCCGAACCCGAGAACTTAGATTTGCAGCCATATATCACCCAGGCAGTCAAATGTAGGCAGGAAAATGTAACAGTACTCATTTTACCATCATATAAACCACAAAGCTAAATTTTTACGTCGTTTTCCAACAACATATTAAAGACAGATGTCTTCCAAATCTGAATAATACGCGCAAGGGTTGCTACCCCCGTGCATTTGTCATGTTAATAGCCGGGCGGAAGTCTCGACCGCAATAAAATTATACCACCAACAAACATTGGCGAATTAAATCTTAAATACAGGCTTTCGTCGGTAATAGCAGGCGGTAAACAAAATACGCTGAACTGTGTTAAATAAAGACTCCGTCAGGGCGCCAAGTTAGTAATTTTATTTTAAATAGAAGTCTCCTCTACGCCTACTTTCAAAGGCGTACGTGTTTAACGCTTTAAAATTTTAAATGGCCTTTTAGTGAACAAAATTTTGTTTATATTAAATTTTTGTAAATTAAATTATTTCAGTCTTGCCGGGAGACTTTTATGAATTTTTCTTGTTTGATAGCAATGTTTTTTTTTTTTTTTTAATTTGTGCTCTTTTACATTTAGTTTATATTGAAATATATATGTTGTTGTAGTAGTGGGTTTTTCTTTAGGTCTACATTTTTTTGGACGTGCTTCTAAGATTATTAATCCTGAATATAAAAATAATTCAACATTATTTTTTACAACCCCCTTGCTGCAGTTGGAGATAAACTGATTTTGACTTGTCACAGGTTCGATATTTACACGAAGACAATTGTTGTAATCTTTCTAAATATTTTCGTTTTGCACAACTTTCATAGTAGTACCTGTATCATGTTTTAAGCGGTTTTATTAAGCCTTCCCTTGTTTGTTTGGTTATTAAATATCCAATCTCTATACAAAAAGAAAACACAGCAAAGTAAAAGTAGTACCTAAACAAAAATAAAGATTTTAAAAATATATTTGTATTCCAAGTTTTTTAGACTCTTAATGCCACTCGACGGAAGTTTGCTGAATTTATTCCGGTTTAACGCGACGCGCCAGTCGGAATTGACCGAATTTTAGAGACGATCTTTAGACCAATATTGCTAGTGTGTCGGTCTTATTAACGATTTGTTTTGTTCGCAAAATATCAGTAAATTGATTTTAATTATAAAGTTATTGTAGTTTTATGTTGTCTTTGGTTTTATTGTAATTTACTCGCAACTTGCTAGTTTGCCAGCATGGTGGACTATTCTATTTATTTATTCTGATTTATTATTTGTACACCAATTAATACTTAATCATACATACATAAACTCACGCCTTTTTCCCAGAAGGGGTAGACAGCGGTGTTAAGACACCCACTTTTTGCCTTGTATGTTCCGTCCCACAATGTGATAGGTGGCGAGCCTATCACCATATCGGGTACAATTTCCTGACTCTGGGCTGATAATGAATAGAAAAATCCAATATCACTTTGCCCAACCCGGGATTCGAACCCGAGACCTCAGCTTTGTGACCGTACAGTAGTACAACTACGCCACCGAGGTACACGCCACTAATACTTAATCTATACTAATATTTAAAATAAGAGTGCAAATGGCGATTGAACCGCTTGAGGCAATTTCTTACCGTCTACCATGGGATGGACATAAGAGAAGAAAAATAAAGAGAGGGCAGTCTAAAGTGTACTTTTAGCATAAAGCTTAAATGAAAAAAATTGGAAATAATGAAAATCGAATTGAAATTACTGTAGGGCATAACCACTCTCAATCGTATTCTCGATTATAGAGGAGGCCCTGCAGAGGGACAAATGTATATGGGCTGATACAGTACAGTACAGTTTCACCTTTCAGTAATGATTTGCATTATCGATGATATTAATAGCGTCTTAATAACCAGTTTAATTTTAAGATATTATTTACAAAGAACAATATCTTAATAAATTCTAAAACTATTTTCATAGTAGATTTACAAAATATGAGGCAGGAAATAGTTAACTTCTATATAACTTCCTGATTAGATAGACAAATGGCATTGGGAAAAACATAATCCATTTAGCCTTATGATAAATACTGGTGAGTGCAAGATAAAAGTAAAATGTAAAATGAATTGGTCAAATTAAATATGAAAATTACATATTTCTTAAAAGCCAATTTACTAACGCAAAATAAAATGTAATTCAAGATTTTTTCGCATTAAAACTATAACATTTTCTTTTAATTTCATACGCAAAATAAAACTTTTTCGTGATGAGGAAAATTTTCAATTTCACCGGATGCTTGTTAAACGTTTCTGAATTATTTATTGCCAAATCCTTCGCGTGAATATAATTTATCTTATGTTCTTTTGGTTAACTTCAATTTGTTTTAACATCTTTCTAAAATACTTAATACCTTTATATTTTAATGGCTGCGGTCAATAAACTACAAGAAACTCTAATTTTGATATGTTATCTTTGAGTAAAATAAAATAAAAAATATTTTATAGTTATTCTAAGCGGTGCTATTCATCCTATGATCTATAGACAGGTCATTAAAGTAAAATCTACATAATTATGTAGGTCTTGTCATTGTTAAATACACTATAGATATTAGACGTCATTATTAGATACTGATTATCATGAAATACTTTTGTAAAGATAGATTCTTGCGCATGCAGGTTTTTTTGCTTTATTAACAGCCGCTGCCAAAAAACAATCCCAATCCAAAATTTGCCGTTTGAGATTGACAGCTCAATTTTTTTCTGATACTATATTGCCAATAATCAATCTCAGTAGTGAAAAAAGTATGGCAACATGGTAAATGACAAATCTAAAAGTAGAAAACAATCCAGATTGACTTCATTTAATTTTTTCGATTGTTTATTGGCATCGGCCGCTAGTGGTTACAAAATAGAAGTTAATAAATACAACACTTGTCAACAGAAGAATTTTTAACTGTCACAGAAGGCAGCATAAAAAGCAAAAGCTCAACAGATAAACTCTTAAAGAAAAATTACAGCGCTTATAAACTAACTATTGCTATTTAAACGGTGTACAATTTATAAAAAGTTATATTTTATTGAGGTCAAAGAACCAGAAAAATATTTAAATTACTGCTGATGGAATTGTAAGACGATGTGATGCAAGATATACACAAGTGTCGGCCAAAATTGTGGAAAGGAATAATTTGAAGTCGACTACCACGATGAGGGACTTGAAATTCGAGTTTTCCTTACGATGCTTTCTTTCACGGTCAAGATGAAAATCAATATTAGTCCAGTTCGTCGTCAAGTATTTTATTGCTCAATTAACTCCCTAAATATATTAAATGTTTGAATCCAAGTTTTTCGCGGGCTCCATAAAAACAACAAAACATTTATATAAATCTCACGTTATTCCCATAAAACAATTTTATATCGCACCCAGCCCTCTCATAACATACAAAAGTAATATAAAAACAAAAACAAATCATTGAATTTTTGATCTAAAAATTTATCCTATCACAATCCGAATGAGAGGAAAGTTTTGATTTCCAATAAAAGGGGTTTTGCAGATATTACGAGTCCCCTCGTATATTAGATGACAAAATATTGGTCCGTTTGTTCGTATCCATAACTGCCAGTTGGCGTAATCAAAAGTTTGCGCGTAAACAACATGCTATCCGTTGAAACCGTGTATCGAAATTCAGTCGGGACCCGATAAAACAAGTTTCTCTCGTTCATATTAAACAAACACGGGATTGATTTTAATTTTATGGGTATTACGTTGAACATCGCAGTAGGGGAGGATAAATCCTCAGTAATTTGAAAAACGTTGTGCAATTATTACATTCTTTTTAATTTATGTATTGTCACATATGACAATGGTTTGTGAAAGCATTCTCGTTTGTTGCCACGGTATTACGTTTTGTATAGCATATTTAGTTTGTATAATTAATGATGCTGATTTTTACGCCACAAATATAAAACAATTTGAAGATAGTAATTGTGTTTACTATAAAACTCTACGGTAGATATGATATTCATAAATGACAATTCTAGTAATTTGGAATAATATATTAAAATACTACCGTTTGATTTATGTTGAAACGACGTGGCAGACTCCAGTCATACTGACGTATAATAACATTTAATATCACCGTCATAAACTTCACTACCACCATCGTCTATAAGTACATATGTCTCAATTGCAAATATTTTAATGCATTAAAAATTTTATAAAACCAGTTGATGGTAAGCGACCTGTCCATGAGCGGTGGTTACTGCTCATGGACAAGAGCAAAACCAAATAATAACATGAATTACAAAACAATGCTTGCTACGCGTGCTATGCGTGGCTACGATATTCTTCAAACCGAAATACAACAGTACATTTTCACTACTGGTTGGTGGGACGAATAGACATTTGGATGGTATCTATCAAGCCGGCCTTTTGTATAGGAGAGACCTACCACCAGTAAAAATCCATACTGACTTGTAAAAATGGCTTGCTTCTAACGACTTCATGTGACATGTATCCAGCCAGTATATGTCCCTAATCCCTATAAAACAGGAGCTCATAATAGAATGTTAAATCATCCTTCTAATACTCAAAATATTAGAAGCATTCGAGCACTATAAAAACTTTATAAACAAGACTTCAAATCAAGGTTAAAGATGATTTATAGAAGAATGTAATATAAATTCGTGTACACGCGAAATCTAAAACCATAATGCAATGACCCTTGTCATCAAAACTGTGCTTTAGACAGCGCTATTAATATTTAGAAGTTAAGCAAGTTATAATACAAATAGCCACACATTAAACAGGCGTGTAGTTTGCATAACATCAAAATATTTATCAAGTAAAAGCGTTACACCACAAAATAAATTTATAGTTTCAGTATTGTACTAATATGAATAATATTGGGGTTTGTAACTAAAGAGCCAACTTTTATTTACTCTTTTGATTCAGAATATTATTTTTTTTGTATTGCCGATGTTGGAGAAAATACTATTAATTTTAGTCTTAATTTTTTCTACCATAGTTCGAGTTTCTAACTAAATTCTGTTGAAATGAAATGTAATTATTTTATTGGTCATGTAGGCAGTTAAATAACTTTTATGACAAGTCATTGATACACATAGAACGTAACCTCTATATACAAAATATTTTTAATAGTGCGATTTATATTAAATTCTTATTAATTTTATAATATAATATTTATGGTTATTTTCAACCAAATAAATAATTTACGTTAATTAATGACTGAGTGGACCATGAGTATTATTAAAACGGTAGTGGTTTAATGTTACCACCGCATCTAACGCGGCCCTGTCTGGGAAGACCCGGCGAAACAAACTCAATGGGCTTACATTACCACTGGGAACAGCGCGATGAAAATAGCTATCACAGTAGTAGTATATACAGTATCCATAATGAGTCCCGAAACTCTTAATCAATATGTAACAACATCTACATGAACATATCAATAAACGTGAAAAAGAAGAAAAATAACAATCGTTAATACCAAAACGTTTCTACAAGTAATTCCGATAAAAAAACACGCAAAACGCTACCGATATTTCCCTTAAATAATTTAAATAACAGGACGCGTCGTATGGTCTTTCCCACGCGGAGCAAAGGTCAACACCAGCGATAATAGATCAATCAGTATGTCTCACGTATTACTTCGATATTTGGGCTTTGATTCATCATTTTCATACTTACGATATACCGGGATTTTAATTTTAGAAATCGATGCTTATTTTGCTATGGCATTGGGATTTTATTGAATACTGTAATATGGAAAGGCAGTTAGAGTATTTTTCTACACAACTATATAATTGATGAGATATTGGTGTTATCGTATGTATCTATTGCTATTGATACATGGTTGTCTGAAAGAGTTCGCTATTAGCGATAAGACCGCCAGTTGTTCACTATTTGTAAGTTTTTCTATTATTTTATTTTTTATTTTATGTTGTGTGGTGTTCAATAAAGTGTTGTGTATCTGCATCTGTATCTGTATAAAATGTCAGTAACTAATATATTTGATGTTCTATATAAACGTCCCTGAGATTTGATTTATGAATATATGATGAAGATAGTTTTTTAAAATTCACTATGCTGGATGAAAATACCCGTTATTATTTCCTTCAAAAATACTTTTCATTTTTCCGCTGTCTATGCCTGTTACTATAGGACTAGTCCAAGGATACAATATCGGAAATATTATATTCATTTAAAAGTGTTTTAAGTATTCATTCAACACCTGTCACTATCACACTACAAAAACGGCTGTTCGTTTACCAGATGGCATGGTTTTAGTTCCAATTCTCAACAAAACCCTGCTCAGGTATCGCATTTTTTGTCACCGTTGAATCTCAATGTTTGGCACGCGGAGTACGAAACAAATGTCTAAATGGCGCCATACATTACCTTTTGCGGAGCCATTATCTTCTTCATGTACAACGGTAAATTTTACAAATGACGGTTGTTAGAACCGCCGTGGCTTAGTTAAGTCAATTGCTTTCTTGATAAAGGATTGTATTGTTGAGGTCTTCCAAACTAGGATTTACACACAAGAAATTTTGCTCACATCTCGCTTCGTTAGAGCTTCGTATTTTTATAGTGGAAATTGTGTGGACTTTTGTTGGAAGCAAATGGTTTGTTGAAGTTTTTGAGAATGCAGTTTTGTAATGATTATTTTGATGCACCGAGAGCAGGCTTAGTTCCGACATATAAAGATGGAGGGTTAAAACTAGACTCGAGAATATATAAATAGTCACGCATTGTTCTCTCCCCTATCATTGGGATGAAAAACAATACGAGAGTTTATTTCCCTTCACCGGAACCGAAATATTTTTTTCTTAGACCGACCGTTTCTGTTGGTGCAGCAATATAATCCACGGTTATTCACATCTGGCACCTCTCGCAATACGATTAAGGGTAACTTAATTAATTACGTAAAATATGTATTTATTTACTTTATTATTTTTATTATACAACAGGCTCAACAATAAACAATTTAAATTACATCAGTGCCCAAATGGCGGCCGTATTGCTCAAGGCAACCTCTTACCGATTATCATCAGAGACCAGCGAACAGCAGTTGAAAATATAGAGCCTTTTGTATGTACATTGAAGTTCGTACCTCGCCACTCCAAGCTTGGACTTGAGCCTGTTAGTAATAATAATATAATCTGTATTATTGCTGAGTCTGGCTCTGCAGTCCATATGGACTGCAGAGATCATCGTCTACAGCATATGCTGTAGACGATGATATAACCCTAATGGCAACATCCAACAAAATACAATATTCCGAGATAAAATAGGCAATAAGAACGCAGCTAAATACCCCACTGAAAGCAAGTGTACATAAAAATGCAGACGAGGCGGCATTCGTAAATATCGTAGGCATTGTCCATACGCGGACACATTAAGCCGCGACGTATCACAATGCAAGCGAAGTGGAGCTGGATGCGGCACGTCTTTGTTTTCTATTTGCGCCATTTTGTATTGTACATCTTTCATAATGCGTCTGTCGTAACCGCGATGTGGCTGGGACCGCGCTTTGTGCACACTCGCGGCCAAGAGTAATGGGCGATAAGGTTCGCGTTTTTGTTGCTGGATGCATTTGAAAAGATGGATGGGGTGGTAGTTTTTTAAATGGATTAAGGGTGTTTTATTTTGAATTGATGGATTAATTCAGAGATACGTCTTTTAATAACAAACAAAATTACACAAACTTTGTAATGAATTATTTTTTTTTATTTCCGATAAATATTTTTTTTATTTTCATTTTTCACAGGATGGTATTTCAACAAACTGTTCATTAGTAATTGTATAAATAACTTTAAATAAGTAAATCTTTAATGTATGAAATTTTACTAAAAGTTAATCAATGTCTAGTATAACTTACATCGAAATCAATTCTCGTAAAAGTGCTTTGGTCACGAAGTAAACAAAAGACAGCACTCAAAAACCATTTCCGACATTCAAACTGCCTTTTTATGACGGTAATATTGAATAGTGGATAATCGCGCACGTAGATTTGGCGCAACGTGTAATACTCGACCTACTTACACAAGTGTTTGCTCAGAACCGGTCCGAGCATACTTTTCGTATTGTTTAAGTTTTGATTAAAAACTATGGCAACCCTCCTTTTAGTTTATCATTTGAAATTGGAAAATTGAAGGCATCGGGTCACTTACTAATTTGAACTTAATTAGTCAATTTACAAAAATTTAATCGAAAATATAAATTATAATGGATCCAATTAATTTGGCCGCACTTGCTTTTCCCCACGTAAGGTTGAATATTGCGTGTTTTGTTTTTAATTACCTGTAATGATGAAGCACTGTGTGCTAATTAATATTCGTTATTACAAAGTAATACAGGCGGGTTTTTATAACATGTGCCTTGAATACACGTTAATAACCAGTTGTTAATATCTTTCCATAAGATTTTGTGGCGGAAGTATAGAAAAGTAATTTAAATTACGATTCCCCTAGCTATATATTGGGTGTCATATGTGTATTGATAGTCAATCACCACGCTCTATAACGGTGAAGGATAACATTGTGAGGAAACTTCCATACCTATGGTTTAGAATTTGTGAGAATTTCTATGGTATAAATTCCGCCAACCGGACTAGGCCAGCGTGGTGGACTATATGGACTAACCTCTATCATACTCTCGATAGTAGAGGAGGCTCGTGCCCTGGAGTATTGTTTTGAAGTTATATACATAATAGTAAATTTATTCTTAACCCAAGTTATAATTATATTAAAAAAAAAAAAAAAAACTGCTGAACGTACGCTCGTCTCAAAACTATAATATGAAGAGCTCATCCAAAGAATTCTTATTGTGGTCTATCAGTGATCGTATACATATACATAAGATCACGCCTTTTTCCCAAAAAGATAGACAGAGGTGCCAGTACACCCACATTCCGCTTTGTATGTTCCGCCCCATGATGTAATAACCCAGCACCATATCGGCTACAAATTCCTGAATCTGTGATGATATGAATAGAAAAATCAATCCATTATTGAAGAAAAATAAGTAGACCCAACAGTCATCCATAGTCCTGACCCCACACTTAGATCGAGTCTTGTGTCGTGGGTATCAGGAACTACAAAAGGCTTTTCGGTCACACAAACACCCACACTAGAGACAAATACTTGTGGATCAAACAAATATTTGTGTCCGTGCGAGAATCGAACCCGCGACCACTCATTCCACAGTCGGCGTCCAAACTGCGCCAAGGCATCTGTCAAATTCAAAATTTTTAGGTTTACGGTGCCAAGAAACTAAACTTGAACTTTCTGATCAATCAGTAGTTTATTTCGGCATCAATTTTAATTATCACATATTTACATCAGATACAACTATGTTGTAATAATATTAATAAACATGCTTTGTACATAAAAATGAATTATAAGATTTTGACTATTACGAGTGTATATTCGAAGTGTAAAGTATCATAACTTAGGCTAGAAAAATAATAATATTAAAAATAGAACCCTAGACATTTTCTAACGTGTTATATCACAACGGATGTTAAATTTCTACAAAAAAAGAAACTATGAATTTCTTAAAACAATACATTAAAAATAGGAGTATAATTATATATGACCTAACCACTCTCAATCATACTCGCAATTATAGAGGAGGCCCGTGCCCTGCAGTGGCACGTATATGGGCTGATATAACTACATTAAAAATCCCTTGGATTCCAGCTCACACTTTGCCTCAGCGCGGTCGTTCCGATATTTAATCCTTTTAGCTGTTAATTGTCTACATGAAACGTTCATCGGGTAATAAAAAATAAACATTTTCATATTTATAAATTCCTCGTTATTACTGCTTGTTGACGAGGTAATATGTAAACCGTTGTTTCGGACGTCCGCACCGATTTATAGGCTCGTGTTGCCAATTACAAATTTAAAATTCCATTTTGGTTTGGATTGTGGGCTCTATTTTGGTTCGTAGAAGGCATTTTGTTGGCATTATTGCGTTAGTGAAGTGATCAAATCAAATATCAAAAAATAGGTCGAGGTCGAGATTTGACGATAAAATTAACTTTTTCCGAGATTGACTAGTTTTCCTTTACCCTCACACTATTGGCTATACAGTGAGACTGAGAATACAATTGCACGCACAAAAACGACAAACAAACATTGAGTAACATTGCGTGTGTAAATTTCCTATTTTTTTTCTTGATTCGAAAGATAAGTGGCAAATCTGGTATTCTAATTACAAGCGGAACACTGGATGCCCTATAGCGTTAATGAAGATGATGATTTCTTCCTAACCGTTTTACCCTCAGTGACTGTTAGATTGGACAGGCGCATTCCTCAATAGGCAGTTGCTGTCGTGTCTCATAATTATTGTGATCAATGGCTTATCCATTTTTCAAAACCTGAAAATGTCGTAATTTTTACCAACAAATTAAGCATCGCTAACACTGTTTTATTCGGTCAACTGGACCCTCTTGTTAACAATATCACGTTAATTAAATTATTTGTCGCAGCCAAAACCACTTACTTCATAATAAAACAAGGTGAAACGAAAGTATAATAAAACGAAGTTTATGGTTTGTTTGTTACGTATTTCTTTACTGGAGTCATAAACATTTATCTAAATTAATGTAAGCGTTAACATGTTATTTTATACAAGCCGAACTAAAAAAACATTACGCGACCTGAACCAAACAATAACCTTTCTCCTAAAGGTTATACCGTCCTCGAAGTTTATAATTAGCATTACTATATTTTTCTTTACATTACTGCGGCAGTATCTCTTTCTCTTTTCCTTTAATAAACGCTTTGGACTACATATGATGTCAAGAATTGACCAATTCGTTGAAACCATTCAACAAATCCGAAAATTATAATTTTAGTCATGATAATATATGTATTGTAAAATCGATTAAAACACTATTCCCATAAGGTGATAATTTTGATCAGTGTTAGAAAGTCATTGAGCTGAAGATAAGAGTTGTAAGTTGTAGAGCCACGCTGATGTAATTTATAACTCAGCATGAATTAGGTAGGCCCGTCCGTGGTTTGTCTCGCAGCAGGTCGACGTGAAGCGATAGATTTGTTGTCGGCACGCCCAATACCCATTTCCTCATCCATTGTTCCTTCTTGCTCCCCTCCCGATTTGATGGGCCGGCAATACATCCACGATCCAACCTTTGTGGATGTTCACCATCAGGCGACCTTTTTGCTCGTTTGCATGACTTATGACATAAAAAAGACGCGAGTTAATTTTTATAGCCATAGAGGTAAATAAGTTAGTAAGCTCAAGACTTTTAATGCGTTTGGAAATACATGAAAGCCAGCTAAAATAGCCTTTTAACTCATCCTTTCTCAACTCAACCATTATCCTAAGCTGGCTTAATTTTGTTTTCACATAATGTACTTAGGGAATCAAAAACTACTTCTATCTATGTATTTCAGTCAAAGGTGCTCAAAGTCTCTAGTTAAAGAAATTTTTTTTTATAATTTTAGGAAAGCTTACTGACTAATTACCTACAGATATAAATATTTAAATATTAAGTGTGTTACAAATTTGGTGATAACAAGCTTCCACGTCTCTGTATATTATACTAATCTATGCTTACACGTATACAATATCTACATATTGTGTACCAATGTTCAAATGCTAACCAATATAAATTATTTGAGAATTGGCTAAGATATTGAAACGTATCAATCCATTAACTATAAAACGTTTCGTGAAAACATGCATTGTATAATCAAATATGTGTAGCACCACAGCTGATTTTCTCTCCAAACCGAACGACAATCGAACTATTGGCCTAGATATTGTCATTCCGATCAACATACCAAGAAAACAATTCAAATGAAACGATGATTTACATGAAGGTGCAGAATACAACAACAATCGGGATCTGCCATACGTGCCCGGTGTTCCAGCCGACATTGTAAGTATAACGTGGTGCGAATATAATGAATATTCAAGAGGTAATACTGTGACGTGGCATAAATTTAGCTGAGCATAAACCTCACTGTAGCAACGGAGCGGTACACGTTTTAAATTGCAAGACGGTTTTATTGTTTCGTGTAGTTTTTTCTTGCTTGTTAGACTGCTGAGGAATTAAGCGTTTGCAAGAATGATATTCGCGGTTGTGATGCTTGAGGTTCTTGTGGTGGGAAGAATAACAGCTGCTGCATATGTATTTGTACTGCCAATAGTAATTAAGAAATCAAAAGCTTTATTAATTAATTTATATCTACGGGCAGCGAATGTAATGGCCGTAAGATAATTTTATAACATCAATGTGCTGAATTTTAGGAACAATCGTGAACAAGGTTGATTCCCTTTAAGTGCAACTCGCTTCTGTGAACTGGGCTCTATTTCATATTGTCGGGTAGGGCTTTCGTATCAAAACCAAGTAGGTCTTTAATTCGGTTATTGATGCATTAAATAAAATCAAGTTAGAGAATTTCGTAATAGTAATCTACCTGTTCTTTGGACCATACTTGCTGCGCATGTGCAAATCCAAGAAACCCAAAGAACCGTAGATGCATTAGGTGCTAACCTTTAAGGATGAAGTTTCAATGAGTTGAGAGAGCACAATAATTCTTGTCATATGAGTATAGCCTCTCTTTGATCTATGCGTTGTATACATCTTATTTTACATTTCTGTATCAGCCCATATACGTCCCACTACAAGGCACCGGCCTCCTTTACAATCGAAAGTAGGATTGAGAGTGGTTAGGCCATATAGTCCATCACACTGGCCTAGTGCGGGTTGATGGAGTTACATACGATAGAAATTCTTATGAATCGCTATGGTATGCAGGTTTCCTCACGATGTTTTCCTTCACCGAAAACGGTAAATTTTACGTGTACCTTTTCTATATCACTAAGTATCATGATCATAACCAGTTCACCGAACTTACTGTAGAAAGAAAAGTAGCATGTACTGAAACCAAAATATTCCAAAAATTCCATATGATCGTAAACAAAACAGTCTGTCTCCTGTACGGCTCAGCGCTGAGCTCGGGATATCGTTCTGTTTACACGTGTCATACATTTCTAACCTTTGAAAAAAAATCCACTGTCGTGTTTTTATTAAGTTGACAAACGGTTGACATTTTTGTTTTTAACAAAAATTCTTTTGAATTAATATTTTTATTTTTACATATTGTAATACAAAGTGGATACCTGGTTTTGACTTATTTCATATTGTTATACATGTTGCTTTAGTAAAAACGTATTTATCATATTTATTTAGAAAACTTGATAAACAAACAAAAATAATAGCTCTTTGTATCGATTTAATATTAAGAAATCTGTTGTACCCTGTTGTGCTTAAAATGTTTCAAAACACAGTTCAAGGATTTCTTAAACACGCGAGGTTGGTCCCAAACATTTATTATTTGGTATTTATGTAACTATTTGTACCGCCATAAATTAACAGTCAGTTAAAAAGACCTTTTCTATGCCATTACCGCAAAGAAATTGCTTATTTAATTGGTCGACTGGCATTCTAAAATTATCGTCTATTTTAACAGCCAACCTTAATTACGTAACAAAATCATTGTGAAAGATTTGATTACGTTTTTATTGCGATCATTAAATTTTGAATGAAATATTATGAATTTAAAGTCTTAATTTCAAATAACCGTGATATGATTCATGTTTAACTCGAAACTTCAAGAATTCGTAGTATGAAGTTCGCAAGGAGACATAAGAAGGTATTACATAAGATGTTACAACTGCATTTACCATTATTTCAGCTTATAGTTTTGACTGTTCTTAAGTGGTATGAACATTGTTGAGTCTAATTCTTTACTTACTCTATTTCTGCTCTCATGTTGAAAACTGGGAGAGGATGATCAGCTGACGGGCGTTTTAAGTCAAGATCCAAATTAATGTCTTCATAGTTTTACGATATTTTAGCAAACCAGTTATATTATTTCTGGTGACTTGATATTTTGAGTCATGTATTTTTTTTCTCCTCGAGCTCACCCGTATCTTATTCTGCAGTTTTAGTCTGCAGCCCAGAATATTATAGTTAATCCGAATATCAGTCCAAAATATTATCATTAATAGCTTGGTCCTCTTCCTTTACTGCACTATACCCACAACTGTCTGTTGTTATTTTCAATATTTCTCACCTTAAAGCGTAACTAAAACTGATTAAAAACTCACTAGCCAAGAAATCAAGCATTTAAACTTGCCCGGCATAAAGAAATGTAAATTTAATACGAGCTCCGTCGAAACGCACAAACTTTTTAATTAAATAAAAACTAAACTCATATACAGGTGAGGGGAATGAAAACAATGGAGTTAAGCGTAGGTTTAATGAAGTTGATTAATTACTCGCTTTACAGCCGCAGCCGAGGTCCTTGCTAGCCGATTCATCATAATTATGTTACACACGTCACGCTGTTTGTACTGAGCTATTTGACATCGACTTTTGGGTGCCAATCGATTAAATTATTTATAGGAAAACATATACGGACCATCTGTTCGTCTGAAGGTTGATTTGTCCTTTGTAGAGGTTAGGTCGACCTGGTGCCATGATAAAATTAATAAGTTCTAAGTGACATCATTATGTACATTATTATCCAGTTTTTTTACCGATATACGAGAATGATATAAAGAATGAATCGTGATGTTTATGATAATTTTTGAAATATATTTATATTTTGCCATTTGAAAATATTAATCGTCCTGTCCCTACTTTAGCTTATCCAAATCTGGTTTGTCTTTTGCGACCGATCGTTTGTTAAGACCCAGATCCAAGTCATTTATTCTGAATTCTAAGACGATATTTATTTGCGCCAACAACTAAATATTGTAGAAGAAGATTTGAATTTAGTAGCTGAAAAAAATATTCAGGAACAATTATAATGTCCAGTTACCTGATATAATCTAAGGTAACATTAACACAAGCACATAAATATCGCTCTTCGTTCAGGATTTTTGTCAATTTGAAACAGTCTCATGACGCGTAGCCTTCTAATTACGTAGTGTCTCAACATATTATATACATATATTCGCCTGCGATGTCCCATAGTAGGCAAAGGCCTCCTAACTCTCCTTCCATTTGTTCCCGTTCAGGAATTGATCCTGCTAGTCTCTCTTGCATCTATCCAAATCGTCTCGCCTACTTTTTTTTGGTCTAGCGCGACGTTTCAGAGTCTTAAATGGTTTTCATTGTGTTGTTGTTTTTGCCCCTAGTTCATGAGGTATGCGGCATATGTGACCAGCCCAGTTCCACTTCACACTCATTGATTTCTCGCCAACATCTAGTATTGGAGTCTTAGAACGCAGAACACTGTTT
Source organism: Hyles lineata (assembly GCA_030180105.1). NCBI lineage: Eukaryota > Metazoa > Arthropoda > Insecta > Lepidoptera > Sphingidae > Hyles > Hyles lineata. The sequence goes on along the minus strand of JARJEE010000008.1, from coordinate 14,169,807 downwards.
CTAACGTAGTCCGCAAACTTTAAACCCAGTATAGTACGCTCCAGTGTCTCAACAGACAATTAAAATCAAAACTGACTATGTCATCTAAGCTAATATTATAAAGAGGAAAGAAATATTGTTTGTTAGCATTGCATAGGCTCTGAAAATAATAGACGTATTTGAAAAACAAATATCACCGCTAGAATTCTTGGTCATTCCTGATGAACATGAGCAATAGAATATAAAAAGTGTATCTACAAGCCGTGCGGGTGGAGCCGGGCCGGGCTGCTATAAATAATACACTAGAAGCCTCAATTTATACCTAGGACATTAGGGCTAGCATGTAGAAATCTTTATTGGAGCCTCGACACCCAACAATTACTGTTATTGACAACCCTTTGCAGACGAAAGCTTCTGAATTATTAAGTAGACATTCATTTTTTCTAAATTGATGGTATTGTGTTTGAGAAATAATTTTAGTTTTATTAGACGTGTAATAATAGATTTGTGATTTTTTGAAATGTAGTGGGCAAATGAACAATCAGTTCACTTGATGGTAAATCATCACTGCTGCCCATGAACATCTGCGCCATATAGTGGGAAAACGGTCTTTTTTGAAGGTCGCCAGGTCGCGTATTTTAACCGGAAATCCCGGAAATCATTTTTTTTATTTTATTATTATAACTACTTGCAAGGGTATGATTGGCAATCTATCCTTCGAAGTGAATCTAGATATAATTATATTGATAATTTTTTTTATTGCAATTTCCATTATAAATTATTGTGAGATGAATATAGTCATAAATGAAGTTCTTTAGGGATATAGAGAAACAAACGAATTTCACTTATTGTAGTAATACCTATGTATGTCACCTCTGCTTATCCATGCGAGATATAAGCGTGAATTTATATATGAAAGTACTATTTATCACTGTAAACAACCCTGTTTCATGATATTTATCAATAAGCGAAAAGTAATTGTAACAAAACATTTTCCATTTCGAGAACAAGAAAGATGTGTCTTAAGTTTTAAAACCGTTTTTCTTTGTCTCAAGACGGAGATTTCTGCCAAGGATTCAAAGCAAGGATTAAAATAAAACACACGCGAGATAAATAAAAGAAAATATTTTGTTATATTGTTTTCTAGCTGCGGTAACTTAAGCTGTTGTATAAATGTTTCTGCAAACCGCTTTCAGTAAATGAAGTTAGATTCGTGCCGCGAAGATTCTTGGTTTGAGCATACGTTTCATATTTCGCAAATTTTGTTGTTCGGAACAAAATAGTTCTTCGAAAATTGTTCTCATGTTTGTATCAGGTTTTATTATTGAACAATTAATATTAACCTAACATTTCTATTTGCGTAAAAATTGATCGACATTTAATAGCTAATTCTCTTTAGTAGACCTCATTTTTTCCAATGAGTAGATTTGTTTCAATTCATTACCTTCTTTGTTTGCTAATAACTTTCTTATATGCTTCTACTTCTATTTAATTAAAATATAATCAATTTAAATTGTTTCAACAACAATTTTTTTTGCATAACATTTTATTGAAATAAAACTAGTATTTACGGATTTTTTTCACGGATTTGGTTTAATTGTTATATTTTTAACTTCCCATATTTTCGATTAGTTTAGTACGGCTTTCGAGGTCACGGGGCGGATCGTGAACCGATAAAATCCGTAAATAATAGTTTTATTTCAATGCGTAACGTTCGCGTGAATCCAAGAAACCATCAACACTTTATTATTTTCTAACCGTTTCTTAGTAATACGAATGACTATGGTAGTGTAGGTTTATTTACAAATATAAATTTCACTCACACAATCTACAAACTGGGCAAATATTTGTAGAACATACATACATTAATATTTCATTTGGAAATATAATTCGTAACCTCCAGCGCAAAAAGACTAATATAGTACCTGATATTCCATAACAATTTGTCGGGTGCAAAGTAAGCCTAAGTCAATTTTTTTTTAATTTTTAATACACTTCCGACATTAGTGTCTTGGTTACAATTTAATTTTTCTACTGTAAATCTGTCGAATTGCTTGGTAATAATAAAAAGATAACTATTCTGAATGACTAATATAATTCCCGAAGCTATAAAACGGATTCAAATTCAATTCTTGCATGTTTAAAATTTGCTTTTGTAGGCGCGAACAGCACACGTCCACACTTCAACTTACACCAACTTCACATATCGGCTGCAATGTTGGCTTCAACATTACTCCAACGTATTACTCCATTGTCATTTTCTAGATCAACCATACCTACCCTGCGGCCCGTGGGGTTTTTATGGTCGGTCCGCTTGGGGTTCAACTATTTAAAAAAATTGCGCCAATCGTATAAACTACGCTCGTGGGGTAAAAAATAGGTAACTAGACAACCCTAACGCATCAGTTACGTTGAATTGGCCCGCAACACCATATCCAAAACGTGTTTGCGGAACATGTAAAAAAAAATTAAGTACCGACTGACAAGTTAGAAGAATCTTTGTATCCAACGTGTGGAATGAGTGTTACACTAAGCCTCAATGTACAGACGCTTAGACAGTAAGATAAGTTGCTTCCTTAAAGCCTTGAGCTTAATGAGGGACTCGGCTATTAAAAATGACAACTACCTAGATGCCAAGTGGAAGTAGGTACGCTAGGATTTCTTTACAAAATATTTATTGTGAACTTATTAAAAAAACAATTTGTCTTTTAATAATCGTAAGTAGCTTGTCGACATTACGGATATTTGCCTTCCTAGTTATTTAGGGAATAAAATATCCAACTCTGAGAACTATTATACGAGAATGAGTTACAACAATTTATATTGATATCATTATAATTAATATTTAAAGTTGATTTATCGATAACTTACAACTCTACCTCTCTCTACTCTCTCTCTCTACTCGCAAGTGCTTTTCCGTTTTTTACGAATTCCAGATTTTTAAATTCCCCGGTTCGTACTCAAAACAGAACTTATGAACCAAAGACATTGATATTTAAATAATAGTTGCTTAAAACCACATCAAGCATAATTGCAACCCTTTCCATCCCAACTAAAATAACACCCATAAATCATCTTTAAACACATTCGTTTCATATCAATCATCCGTCCTTCACTTAACACTTATCTTGAAAAAACTTGCAATTTCCATACAGGGCCGAGGAGGCCTATTATGTAAATCCGATCACGTCGGGACCTTTAAGATATGGTATCCCCAACAGAGATTCAGTCTCGTTGATCCCGAGTAACGTTGTTGTAAACACCGCTTATGGAAATTCATTGATAGGTCTCTCGTACCCCGACGTATCGTTTTGTGCCATCTAGCCAACGCAAATATGTCGAGTGCATACTGATCAGACCCCTTGTGGATTCCTGTTTTGTATATTTCCCCGAGGTGTAGTTGCCTTTTTTGATAGTATTGACCATGTGGACTTGACTTGAGTGGGATTTTAGTAGTGTTCTTATTTTATTCACTCCTTATCAGACAACATAACCATATGCATATTGAGATTTATCATCTTGTATCTCAGGATGGCGAGCGCAGTGCAATACCAAGCATTGCTTTGAAATTCATGAGTCGTGTCGCTTACCATGAGGCGTATGGCTTGCTCGTCTCGCAATTCCTTGCAATTAAAAATACATTATAATTATTGTCATACATATGTAAATATACTATAAATTACCAATATATTGAAGTATAATTTTGTGTGTCTATTGCTGGTTTATTGATTTATTTTATTTATAGCCATTCATTTATATCGGAGTACTTGCGGACAGAGTCCTTTTACAATGTATAATAGATTGCTTTCGTTTTGGACCGCAGCCTTTGAGTTTTTCTAACATTGTATAAATATAAATGAAAAAGGATTAAAGATTTCATTCAAGACTGAACAATTGCAAAAGCTATACTATTAGGCACACTCGCAAAAAACTTTTATTTATAGAGCGAAATAAAGCAAATTCTTTTAAATATGACCAAGGGTTCGTGGCCGCCAGACTCTCGTCATTTTATAAAAGCTAAATGTTTATTTGTTTAAACATCACACGATCACATATCATGAATTTTTGATCGTGTTAGGGAAGTTATCATCTTCAATATATCTAGCAAGATATGAGAATCATTAAAAGTGTCTGATTACCAAGGAAACAGCTTTTGATAGTTGCCTTAAATTAAAGTAAGAAATGAATATAAATAATACTAAGTATATATAAATATTGTATATAGAGATTAAGAGTTATGTGTATTGACTTGTCATAAGAGCTCTTGTCAATAAATACATTTCATTGCACAGTTGCTCTGCAGTTAGAAAATTATAATAATAAAATGCATCTAATTTCTTTACCGACCGGAGCGCCCGGTGTTTTCCGTCAAGCAAAAACTGACTGAGCCGTAATAAAACGTTTTCACGAAATCCAACTTTTGTTAGTTAAGGCGTAAACTCGACTAATTTGTTTGCAGAGTCGAGCCTTAGTCCGGATTTAAACGCCTTCAGATACAATCACGACTCTTAATTTCACGTCAATTAATTTTATTTTTCATTAAACATTCAAAATTGAAGATTCTTACCTAAGCAGCGTCGTAATTTTGTTTATTATAAAAAGCAAATTGTTTGTATTGTACACAGTAAATTGTTTTTTAATGTTATTAAGAAGGTTATTAGACTTTTATTGCTTTTGTGTTTGAATGTTTTCTCAAATTACATCGGAATTAATTTTGGAGATGTTCAATTTGTTTTCTTAGTTTGTTTATTGTTCATTCAAGCGATATATTTTGTACGGCTTAAAGATTATCTAAGTTTTTCAATACCTAAATTATTGCCAGAGTAACTACTGGTCATAATGTGACTTAAGATCTTATATCTTAGGATGGTGGGCGCATTGAAACGCCAAGCATTGCTTTGTAATTCATGGTGTTCCTTGGTTTTTCTATTGTCCATGAGCGGTCGTATTGCTAACCATCAGGCGGATGGCATGCTCGTCTCGCCATTCAATGCAATAAAAAAAGTTATTTGTTGTCTTTAACAACTGTTCTGAATGTTTATCATAAAATTATCTGACATGATATAGACTAATACAGACACTACACAAAATATAAATGAAGTGAATAAAAATGTTTGAAACCATGCAAACATGAATTTTATTAAAAAATCTAACATCATAAAAAATACGCAGATTTAATTCCTGGCGCATGTGATCCACGTTTTTGATTTATATCCGAAGCAAACACTTTATAATACCACGGACCATTCGAGCCGATTTAACGAAACTATCAATTTCATATTCTACACAAGGATTCACCCATTCCGACCAAAAATAAAATTGCGAAAAACATTCGCTTTGACAGTACGTATTCCCTTTACTGCGATTCATTTAACTTCCACAACTTTGAATCGAAATATTGCTAAAACAATTTGCAATCAACTACAAAGACTGTATCCAACCAGATAGACTCAAGGTAAGAAACGAGATTACGTTAGTTTGATCCCTGCACCCAGACAAATTATTGTGCGATCGTCAACTATTTGTTTCGAGTCTGAGTGTGAGACCAAAAAGTATCTCATAGTTTCCGATCTGTTTCAGCCTATATACGTCCCACTGCAGGGCACGGACCTACTCTACAATCCAGAATTCGATTGAGAGTGGTTAGGCCATATAGTCCAGTTTCCGATACCCACGATATAATACTTTGTTTAAGTAGGATCAGAAGTATGTACATGTAACTGTTGCTTGTATTTTTTAATCAAATCCAATTTACGTAGTTATAAACCCACTGGATGTGTCTTGTCGCCGCGAGCGCTGTTAATCGTCATTGGAGCGCTCTGTTCAAACGTCAAACGCAGCGCATTTCTGAAGCGAGGTGCATTCGAAAAGAGTTAGAAATGGGGATACGCCGGCTTTTCTATACATCCACGATATGCGGGTGCGTGGAAGCGGCATTTTGTTTGTTTTTTATTGAAATATTTATCAAAAAATACTCGTCAACTTGTGAATTTGTATAGGATCACTAACTCGATGAGTTTACGATTTGAATAGGTTGTTTAAATATGTTGTTACCACTGCAAACTCACGTTTCAAAAGCTATTATTACTGTATCATTTAGTTAGTTTTGTGAGATTGCCGAAATATCTGAAGCTATAAAGTTATTTACTTTATTTTAATACATTTTTTTTTCTCGCTTTCCCTTTCCTGTGCAACTGTATAGTTTGATACCGGACCCACAACTCTAATAGTAACAAGCATAAATAAAACTTTAATCTCCGACTATCAATGAATCATCGGTGAATTGCTTGCTTCAGGTCTCTTGCACACCTACGTTTTTCACTGATAACCATGCCTACACAGGGAGAATTAATCGTAGTTTTTCACACAGAAACTTTCAGTGAAATTTAAATCTCTTGTACATTAAGAGACTTAAATTTCACTAAAACCTAAAAATACTCTCGCAGAGGTATATTGCATCCACACCGTCGTTAATTTTTGTGAGGCAATATTGTAAAAAAAATTTATCCATTCATCCATTGTTACCACATGGGGTTCGAGTCCCGAGTCGGGCATATTGGATTTTTCTATTCGTTATCAGCCAGGAGTCAGGAATTTTGGGGGCGGTGTTCCCTCGCGTATAACGACTCCGAGACGTGCGATAGATCCTCTTCTCTGTCATGGACGCCCATAACTACTTAAACGGGCATCCAAATGTAGGCATAAGTAGGGGTCACCTGGCCCTCCTATAATAATGGTAGGCCCGGCAATGGTTTTGCGCGGGGCGGTGACGCGGAAGTAAATGGGATTTCCGGTGCCGCCCACAATATGTGTGACGGCCATCGAGGAGTTTTTAGTTAGTATGCTGGCGTAGGTATTGCTAGGGATCCAGCTCGGCCACAATATCCGCGTTTGTAATGACTTGAAAGTCCAGAGACATACCCCTTTGAGCCTCCCCCGGGGTATTGAAAATAATTAAAATAACTTTTCCACTTGATAAAAAAAAAAGGATTCAGGAATTTCTGTCCGATATGCTGATTGGTTCGCCTCCTATTAGATCGTGAAACGGAAGATACAAGGTGAAACGTGGGTGCCCTGGTTGCACCTCTATCTACCTCTTCTAGGAAAAAGGCGGGAGTTCATGTATGTATGTAACTGAGTAACATTAGGAAACGTTCAACAAAAACGAACTGCGATGTGGATGCGCCATTAAACTCTTCGATCCTCCTATAGCTTAGCTCACAGGCACGTTTATTTTAAATCCCATCTATCCAATTTATATTCCTGTTCAGTCCATATTGCGGTTGCTGCAGGGAAATGCAAAATGAGTTGCAAGTGACAGGCGGAGCCACAGCGAAGTACTGCTAAAAGATATGTTCTTATAAATTCTGGCTGAATACATTTTACACATCTGTATCGAATTGGAATGTAAAATTAGGTGTAGTGGGAAATTAATCTGCTATTTGTTATAATATGCACAATCTGTGTAAAGGTATTTACAGTACTTAACTCTTCATTGCTGTTAGTAATAACTATATAAATAAATTTAAAATATTTTATAAGATGGGTATAGTAATTACCAAGTGCGCCAACCCGCACTAGGCCAGCGTGGTGGACTATATGGCCTAACCACACTCAATCGTACTGTCGATTGTAAAGTAGGCCCGTGCCCTGCAGTGGGACGTATATGGGCTGATACAGATACAGACAGATAATAATTAAGTACTTATTTTAATTTTAACATAATTTAGAAGTTTACTTTGTTTTTTTTTTATACGATTATGTTATTTTAGTACATAAGGTATACTTGTGTTAACAATGCCTCTTTCGTCAACAAACTGTGTGTACAATTTGGCAAAGGAGAATGTCTATTCATGGTATCGGTAAAAAATATCGTTGATCCCGATACCGATACTGCTTAAAATTCATTATAGTAATATTTATGGTTTGTACCTAAACGTTTTCCTGTTTTATCCCGGGCGATAGATATTATTTAAATTAAGTAATTATCATCACATTCAATATTTTGTTCACAGAGATGGAGCTAAAAAAATCATGTTTATTGGACTTTTAATATAAGTTCAATTCTCCAAGAACTCCAAGCCCGGATCGCAATTATGTATATATATTTTTTTTTAGTTTATTTATTATATTTAAGACAAAATAACAAAAAAAATACATTTAGTCTCACAAAACCAATTACTTGGTTTGACTGTGAGTACATAGTAGTGTTTTACATACTGAATATATTGCGAGTTGCGAGTGCCTAATTATAAGGTAGATAGAAAATATTTTTTGATAGTTTCAATATTAGTTTTTTTTTTATTAATCTATGAAATAAATAGGTTTCATCGAGGCACAAAAATCTTACTAAGTTTCATAGTAAAATGGGCATTCTCCTTTGACTATAAAATGTAACGTGTTGTTTGAATGTTTCATTTAAATAAAAAAAGAGTGTAAAGTCGACCAACGATGACTTTTATTGTGAAGAATCGGATGCCTCAGTGATAAAAACTCGTCTTTAGTAACCGTAAGAAATTAATAAACCTTTTGATTGGTGTCCATAAATTGACTGCTGAAGATATTGGTCTATAGCAGTCTAATTACCCTGCCTTTGATCTTCATAATCACTATGATAAAATAAAATAAAATAAATAAATAAAATGATGGCAAAAGTCGTCTAAATGCTAAGATCAGTGTTTCAAGTAATGTCATGTCAAAATAAGATAAACCATTTCAGCTTTTAGTATCTCCACGGTCAAACTGGAGCTGTATTTGTATTCTTTGTATTTTAATGAATTAATTTTAAATTATTCTGATATATTTTTGACTCGGTTAATTGCAGGTCATGATAACTAATTTATAACAGTTCAAATTCACAGAGAATTGCAGTTGCTACTCGTAATTCACATAAAATTAAAATAGTATAACATATTTTAAAAACTAGTGTATATATTTTGAAATAACACAGTGACAATGCTCTCCTAAAAATATGAGACACGAACAAAAAATACGTGAACAAAAATCTCTCTAATTAAACATAGTTTTTTTTAGGCAGCTCTCAATTTCATTGAACAAAACTATACATTTCTAATCACTTTTTCTTTTATAATATATTTTATTTTTTGTTTACTCTAATTCTTGTGAATTTGTATACTCCTGTTTACAAGTTGTTTGTAGCCCTAATGATTTCTTATGAATATTCAAAAACCTCTTTGATCCTCGGATCTTTTTAATGAGACAAAATATTTCACATATTTTTTATGTTCCCTTCTTCCGTTACAGCAAAAAGTACCACGCGCTCGGCTGGTATTGAATTTCAATGACAAGGATTTTAACCGTGAAATTTGAATAACCTTTGGTGTTTTTAATTGGATTTACTAAATACTTTGAGAGTCACATAAATCGAATCTGATGGCAGTAATATAGAAATTACATCTAAAGTCGTTCAATTAATTAATTTTATTTCATTAAAATAAAACTATTATAAACGGATTTTAAACTGTTTAATTTAAACCAAATCCACGATAAAATCCGTAAATAATAGTTTTATTTCAATGCGTAGGTCCGACAATCTTCACGTTTTTAAAGAAACATCAAAATTATCATCAATACTAGTAATTGAAACATACTTTTGAACATCTTTCATTTCTTCTTCGTTCTTGCGTTCAGTATATCCGCTGTTTTTTACTCAGCCATACTATTTCGATTGGTCTACAGCCTTCTATTCTCGGAAGATGTAAACGTTTTAAATTTTATTTTTAGCCTTCCTACATCAATCACTAACCTAAATTGATTAACAAACCAACATCGCGAGCGCAGTCATATTCACAATACACTTAAAATACGTTTTAGTCTCAAAGAAAACCATTACCCAATATCGTGACAATTTGAATCCATAATGAAACTCTAACATTTCATATATCAAGCTTATTTAGGAAATAGCCCGAAAATATTTTGCCAACAATCCGGACACATTGAAATCCTTTTGTTTCGCTACATCGCGAGTCTGCGAGACTGCGGTACCGCTAGGCGAGCGGAAAACAATTTAAATGGTCTTATTTTAAACTTGTCCGTAGTAGACACACAAATTTATGGTTAACTGTCTTGGAATTTAAGAAATGCGTTCTCATATAACCACTTTATGGTTCGCCTCGGGTTTTGATAAATTTAGTTGTACTGGGTTTTCTTAACTCAATTTATAAGTCAGATGGATGTATGTCTGTTGTTTAAATTCAATTTTATGGAGCTCTTGTCTATGTTGTCGAGAGTCTCATCGTATGTAGTGTATTGTTATATCCTAGGTTGGGTTAAGATATCATATTAATCTGTGGATATTGGAGATATCTAAATTAGGTAGCGACATCTACAGCTAATGAAATCAGAGGGCCTATTTGATTAGGTTGCATAATCAGCAACCCAGAATCTGTCTGTGAAACAAGAGGTCAAACGGTCTAAGCAGATATTTATGCAATACAATATTCATTTTCGTAAACCAGTACAAATCTGATTCGTAGTCTTGATTATAAAGGTCGTCCGTGCTTTGCAGTGGAACGTATATGAGCTGATATAAAAATATAAATATAAAAACAAAATTTCAAATTATACAGAAATACATGAACTCACCCCTTTTTCCCAGAAGAGGTAGGTAGAGATGCCGGTAGCAACCAGTAAACCCACATTTCGCCTTATGTGTTCTATCCCACTATGTGATATGCAAGCCTATTTCAATTTATGTTATTCTCAAAATATATACTTTACGCGTTGCGTGTAAAAACGAAAAATATATTGTCATTCAAACACATCTATACAACATCCATAATTATATGCATAAATATTAATTCAAGACTATATTATGATTATATGTGTATATGTGTACACGGAGTTATGTGTGTATTGATAGTCAATCACCACATCATAACGGTGAAGGTAAACATAGCGAGGAAACCTGCTTAACATAGCAAATTTGTACGAATTTCTATGGTTTGTAAAGTCCGCCAACCCGCACTAGGTCAGCGTGGTGGACTATATGACCTATCCACTCTCAATCGTACCCTCAAATGTAGAGGAGACCCGTGCCCTGCAGTGAGACGTATATAGATTGATACAGATACAAATATGATTATATTGATTTAATATTAAATCATACCAAACCCCACCAAAGCACTACCCGCAAAGTTATAACATAATACCGGACTTAAATGGCAACCTGCACCCTGCGAGATTTTTCTGGATAAAAAGGGGTTTTATTTGAGACAGCTATCCACACGGGGCCTCTTCGTCACGTAGGTGTCGCGGTACGTGCCGAGCTCGCGTGTCCGACCCTTACGCGTAGCTCATTATCACGCAGCAACGCAACTGAGCACGCACTTTTCTATTTTACTTTTAAAAAAATATGTTACTTTTTTGAAGATATATTTTATATTTTTCCCAGTGTTGTAAAGATGATATTAGATGCATAGTTTAGATGTTTTGGTAAAAGTACAACAAAAAAGAAACAAAAAGAAAAACAGCCAAAATTAATACGATTCGAACTGACCTAAGATAAGCTATAACTGATTACCTTACACGACTTCAAGGATCTTAATAACATATTATTTGTTCAATATTTAAAAAATCACCACCTATCGAGATCTAACCAGATGAATTTAATGCACGATGTAGAACAAATATGGCGTACAATTTTACGATTGGCCGCCACCACGATGTCAACCCTTACGGAAAATTAGCAATTCCACGGGGAATCACGCGTCTCTCGAATCGAAAAATCCCAGACAGATTGGATTACCCCACCTGGGTATTGAGCTCCAGACTTCGAGATTCATGAACTTAATTATTGTATAGCAAAATCTAAATTAGTGATTTCTTATATTTACGCTAATGTTACCCATTGGAATAAAACTATTTTTTACGGATTTTTTCAAAATTGGTAATAAAATACGTAAAACATAGTAATATGTGTATATTTACCCATTGAAATTTGTTACTTATAATACAATGAAGTTATATTATCCATATATTTATTAATCGAAGCTTTTATTTTTAACATTGAAATATAGAAATTTAATAGTTTACCTGTTAATCAATTGTATTATTATTATTATTGTTTGATGCCCTTGCATGGCTGAAGTAGCCCACACCAAGCGCCCTGTAGGTAGACCACTGCTTCGATTCAAAGACAGCGTGAAACGGCTCGTAATGTCTTTTGAGATATCCAACCAAGGGGGATGAAAAGGCGGCCGAGCGTACCGAATGGAGCAAATTCGTAGCTGACGGTGTTTCTGCTCACGACAAACTGGTTTGAGCAGTTTTCCCGCAAGCGTGAAATTCGATATCGAACTACTATCCCACCTTCAGAATCACATATAGGCGCAGGGTTTAACTGTCCAAAATGTCGCTGTATCTGCCGCGCACGAATCGGTCTAATCAGTAACCAGCGCTGTTGTACTTTTCAATCGTAACGTCTTCTGTAGGCATTATTTAATTATCTCACGTTCATAGCCGATGACGATGATGATGATGATTATTACTAACATCGCCCTTCACACTTCTTCTACTTTTTCCTATATAGTATATTATGGTATGCTTTTTACTATGGTCTGCTTTTTGAAAACAGATCCAACTTTCTTATATAGTGTATTATCTATGGATCCAACTATCATTATGACATCCTCATTTCTTATAAAGTGATCTCAAAGTCTTTGCTCAGCATAAACCAATTTTATTGGAGTATTGCTTGTATTTACCTTACTGCTTCAAATATTCTGTGTCAACGCGTGCGTAGTCATTCAAACGCACTGAGTATTTGAGTGATAGGAATGCGAGCCCCAGTCTCGAAATAGATTTAGTGTTCCATTGTGAACAGTGTCGGATACATCACTCCTGACTTTACTTATTGGATTCCCGCCCTTTTACATCGGGACTCAATGTGTCATTTTTGTCATTGGAAAATTACCTTTGATGTTAGGGTGGATTACAATACGGATATCGTATATATAGGATATATAAATAAAATGTATTCGTAGCGCAGTTGGTTAGACGCTGGCTGTGAAACTAGAGGCTGCGGGTTCGATCTCCGCACCAAGACAAATATTTGTGTGAATCACAAGTTTTTGTTTTGGGTCTGTGTGTTCGTAAGACTGAAAAGTCTCTCGTAGTTGATTCCTGATGCCCACGACACGATTCAAACTTAGGGTGGGTTCAGGACTATGTATGTGACTGTTGGGTGTATTTATTTATTTAATATTTGAGTTTTAATTATAGGACAAAGCCACAATAACTGGTTTAGAATTTAGATTGTATTCCGTTATTTTATGGACATAAATTGTATTTCTTATTGTTGTAACTTTACATTCAATATTTAATATCAGAGATAAAATTATCCAGATCAAGATTCAATCAGATCAAGGATTTAAAAGAATCGCACTGTTTACGTTTATTCACTTTTGTATAATCAAAGTATAAATCTTTATCCACTAGCCTTTGTTGTCCCCTATAATTAATGAATGAATTAGTTATTGAGTTAAAAAGTTAATTCCTATAACAATCACTCCTAAAAATATATTACATGCCTCCAAATCAAACTCCTTGATCACACTGCAAACAATTTATAAGAGAGGTCAGACTATATTGGATTTGTGAGTGATGTGAAAAAATAAGGAACCCTTTCGGCTCTCGACGTCGGATGATCTCTGGTGGATAGTTCAGCAATATTTCACGACCCCAGTGTCCACAACGTTCTGAAACCTAAAATTGGATATCGGAAATAAAAATGGACGTTTTTAATATTGACCGCGTGTGGTGTTGAATATTGGAAAGACGAGTGAACTGCATCTTCGTGCATTGTTTGTGTTGAAAACTAGACTTTTTAACACGGTTTTGTTAGATACGCCTGTATGAATGTGAACTCGGTTTCAAGCACTTGAAAACGGTTAGATTTATTTGTAATTTTGTGAACCTACCAAGGAGTGGTGGCAATATTTTTTTTGACCTGATCTTTACCATAGTCTTCAGGATTTGGATTTTCTCAAAATATTTCAAAACAATCAGCGTAATTAGCGTACATATTTTATTGCTTGAATTATAATTTATCATACATATAGTACGATTATTTAAGATCCAATATTCCCTCAAAGATTCACCTTCACCTTTCCATCACTTTAATTATCCATCATCCACATTAGTAACCAATAAATTCTGTGTTATACCTCATTCAAAATATCATAACAAAAATCAAATATAATCATACACCAAGCCGCGCCCGACGTCTGTCGAGAACCATAAATATTGTGCATCTGCGTATAGAAGCAAACAAAGGAACATTATTACTCCGAGGAAAAATAACGTGAAAAGTGGTCGAGACAATTTGCATCGCGGACAACAAGCGTTGTTACGTTCTGCTATTCCTTTGACCTATTTCTGTGGAGTGTGCGAAAGGAAATTCGATTGGAAACTTTATCCAAGATCCGTGATCAAGCAAAGCGTGGATATTTCGAGACGGTTACTGGAAAAATGGAAACAAGCGTGTTTGGGTTTTCGTTTTATGACGTGCTGGGTTACGGTGTTGATTGATTATATGTTACTACGAAATATTGATGTAATTTAAATAGAAGAATATTATTTTTATACTCAAATTCTTCTTTATTTATTTCACGTAGGATTAATAGCAGCTTGTGTTATATAATATTTTTATTTTTCGTAACATATCTTTTCTTATATGTTACCTGGCTTAAAGATGAAGTTTAATACATTTCACACATCATCCTCTTACAGGACGAGAAGACAGCAACAAAGAAAGAACAAAAAATATACCGACAATAATTTCATGTGTAAACGCTTTACATATTAACGTTCACCACCCTTACAGAATAATGACGTCACGCCACGCTATTTCATTTCCTAATCCAGTTACGGTATAATCTACACGTCGATTATGTAATCATCTGTAATTGGCCATCACTATTTACGTGATGAAGTTCTACTATAGAGTGGCAACACTCGTCTTGGTATCGGGTGTCCTTCAGCTGGCAATAAGACGTAACGACACATTTACAACGGGTGTTCGTGTTTGATAAAAATAATGACGTAATAAGGGTTTTGTGATGAGGGTAGCAGTGCTAACAACTTTTCTGATGTTTACACTCTAAATGTGGAAAATTTTCTTAGTTTTCTTTTTTCTTAATAAGAGCAAAGGCTGTGTTTGCTAGCGATGTAAAATTTTTTGAAACTTTAATTAAAGTAATTATATTACATGATGTAACAAGATATAGAAAAATACATTCAGACCAAAAAAATCATGCATCCATTCGTGCAGCAGCTGAAATTGTAGCTTTACGTTTGATTGAAGACGACTGTATGTTATAATCCAATGCAATCCAGAGACTGTGAAATAAATATAACATTTCTGTATTCAAAACTTTGTAAATAGAATTATTATGATAAAACTGTATAAATAAACTATAACACTATGTCCTTATATATTACACAAGGTTACATTAATTCTACTACAGTATTACGACGAATTAAGCTTAGGGTCTATGCACATTAAAATATGACGTATATATTTTTAATAGTAGAAACAGTAGCAAGCAATATTATGTCATTTATTCTTGTAAGATAAATGTAGTTACTAAATACCAAAAAAAATGTAAACCTGTTGAATAATTGATAGTAACATAAATAGCTCATGTTACAAACAAAATAGGATAATACAATGGCCACGGAGACCAGCCACATTAAAGAGGTGGTAGCTTTATTTAATACCGCGACAATAACCATAGAGTGTCTGCCATCAAGAGACTCGTACTGAATAATTATATAGGTCTCATTGCAACAATACGTATATAGTATATACAAGATGCACCTGGAATGTGGCACTCTTAGTTAAGTGAATATGACGAATTTGTGGGCAGCCGCAAATACATCCCCCATCAGTCGAGTGTCTGGAAACCCACACTGCGAAACTATTGTATTTAGTCTCCTTATGGGCTCTCATTAATAATAATACATTGTAGCGAATAAGTTATGAAACGAAAAAAAATAGTCTAATAGACAAGGCAGAAACCACACACACATTCGATTTTACCTTCAAGAAATACATTGAACCCACAACATTTTTCTTCACCATTACACCACATTGAGTGTAACTCGCAAGGAAATGACGATAAACACTAGATTTTACAACATCAACACCTCCCTCGAGGGGCGAAAAAGGTAACCTCAACATAATCCACGTAAAATTATTTTCTCCAGCAATGTAAAGTCAGAAAATGTGGAAAGTGTGGGAGCAGCCTTATTCCTACACCGTCCTAGCGGTCCTAAATGGATGTGCTAGACAAATTATACTTTCAGACCTCGTTAGGTGCCCCAGTAGGGTCGTAAGCTGGTAGTGAGAGTCAGCGCAGCTTAGTTATACTGTGGAATAAAAATGGAACGTAACTTTTATGAGCGAGACTTATGTTTGATGTTGTTTTGGTTTTCACGTGGAAAGGTTGAGACATTTTAGGAATATTGTTCCGTGTTTTATGGGCCGCTACTAACTTGTAAGATTGGACCACTTCCGCTAATTTAGTTGATAGTAAACTCTTTCATTTGAAATTATTTTTATTGCATTATCTAAGTATGAGAAGGCACAAATCATCGAATTTATGACTAAAATAAAATATGGGAATATTTGCTTAAAATGTCATCAATTTGATAATACTCATCAAATATTACTGTCGGCTTTTATCGCTGCTGTTTTGTCTAAAGATATACCCATATTTTGGCCTCTTTATTTCATCCGGTCTTCATCATGTATTGTAGGGCAATTGAGTCGTATCTCTTACATGAATTCATCAAGGACTTTTTAGAAGTCTCAAGGTTAAACGAATATACACGACAATGTATTTGTCATCAGCAGTATTTCCGAAAAAACACAACCTAGCGACCTGGTAAAAGAACAGTAACGCAGCTCTATCATTTGCAGATGTTCATGGGTGGCGGAGATCACCATCGTAATTATGCTTCTTTGCCCCCTATTATATAAAAATGGCACCATTGTAATCTTCAGTTTTCATGATACTTCACCAAACTAAACAAGTGATATTCGTGATGTTTATGCATCATATCGCAGACATTGCAGCTACTTTGGATGTACTGGACAGCTCTGAAATATTTCATAAAAGCGAAGTCAAAAGATAAAACTTCTCAACACGTATTTTACTGATTGAATTTGCGTTGTTGAATTATACCGTCCATTATGCCCCGTTGCCTAACAACCCTTTTTCATTTCACAAGCGAAGCCTAATAAGATTTCTTTTGTAAGCCATTATAATTAACGTTTACTGAGTGAAATTCTTGTTTGGCATTGACCAAGTAATGGTTTCTTCCTTAAAATTATTGCCTTTAACCTGCTTTCTTCCGTTAAATAGAACACAGATTTCTTCTTCGATTGAAAGCGGTACGGCTTCGGTACATTTTATTGGTCTAGTGTAGTTGGTTGTACAGCACTAAGTATGGTAAAAAATGGTTAGTATTTTCTTATATTAAATTAATTTCGAAAAATGAATTGTTGATAGTTCCTGTGGTAAAGCTGATTAATCTACACTAACTGGAAAACGAGTGATCGGATCAAAACAAATATTTGTGATTTAAACTCTCTCGTAAATTGTGACATTTATGACAAAAAACTTTGTAAACCTTAATGTGCGTTCAGAACTTTGTGTGTTGTGTTATTTATTATCAGCCCGGAGTCAGGAACTTGTGCCTGATATGGCGATAGGCTCGCCTTCTATTAATTCGTGAGAGGAAAAACACTAGGCGATACCTGGCTGTCCTGGTACTTCTTCCTACCCCTTCTGGGAAAAAAGGCGTGAGTTTATGTATGTATGTATATGTTTTTATATTTTCACTTTATATCTTCGTTTAATACTCCCAACATGCAATCTTAGTTATGAGATGCATCACACTCAAATATCCTATATTAATGGAATCTAGAGACAACATTTCAAATCCCCGATAATACCTCTGCTTGCACCAGTAGATGTTATGCTCAGAAACGATCGACAAAGTGTTGTCGTGCATACATTCATGAGGGCAGGCAGTGTAATGCTCTTACAAGATAGAATATATTATATCTACGGGTTGCAGGTCTGTATTACTCCTTAAGACGATATTCATTTGAGATTAATGAATATTATCAAACGTATAGCTGTCGTCGCTTCGATGGGTTCAAACAGTTTGAATTCCAAGTCGAGCAATCAGGTTTGTGTGTTTCTCGGTTTGAATTTTTTATTTGATGCTTTAGGTGTTTGTGCCCGGTAGGGTGACATGGTTGCCATCTATTACATGTACAGGGATAATAATAAGTTTGTTAATTTGTGATTTGTGCCTTTGGACCTTTCGGTTATTCAGGCGTGATTGAAATATTGTGATTTATTTGAGGTATCTTAAACTTTCACAAATACTCAGGCGTTGTTTACTTTGCTTTAGAAACTGTTTTTTCTCTTCGATCCCGTTCTTCATCTAAAAAAACACGTTAAGTTAGATCACACACGTCACCATGACTAACATTCCAAGAACAGATTACGTTTCATCTGCCAGGATTAATAAAATGAAGCGTCATAACAAAATACGACGATGAGTATACGACAAAGATTGGTGATATAAATAACAAATCAAGTTATCATTGAATGATAAATAACAAAAAGCCAGAACACATAGTCCTCGAGTAAATCTTTCATGAGAATCGGTACATTCGCGTTGACATTTGAAACCCGATAAATTCCAATTTATGATAATGGAGGCGACAGTATCACCGACCGCTCAGCTCCTTACCCATGTAAACACTGCGGGAAATGTGTGAACTGTACTGAAATGTTTTATTTTGGGAGGAATAAAAGTGTACCTAAAAGGATCTTAGAGCTTAGATTTGCTCGCGTGGCTCCGAACGCTTGGATGGGTGGCTTCGGGCGGTTAAAACCTTTACGACATTCTGTTCCTCGAAAATGTTTAAGCTGTCGATTCAGGTTGTTTGGAATCGTAAGTCGTAAATCTATACCGGGAACTGCGGTACAATGGCGTCAATTTGTTTCTTGAATATATATTTACACTTATTTGATATATAGGTTCGACACCCTAGCGAACCGTCTAGTTCAATTTAGTTGATGATTTGTTATTTACCAAAAGAAACATTGCAAGATTAATCTTCACTTAACGTCAAAAATATTTTTATCAATTAATGAAAACACACATAAACTCACGCCTGTTTTCAGAAGGGATAGGCAAAGGTGCTACCAGGATACCCACATTTCGCCTAGCACAAGCCTATCGTCATGTCGGCACAAATTTTTGACTCCGAGCTGAAAATGAATAGAAAAATCCGATGTCACTTAGCCCGACCTGGGATTCGAACCCGAACAACCACACCACCGTGGCAGTCAAGGAAAACGAAATAAAGCTCCAGATATTAATAATAACATTTTGGGTTAAGTTATTTATACTCCAGATAAGTTTCTCATAATTGCTTATTACGTTATAAAACTTAAAATAACTAAAGGCACTAACTACTTTCATGATTGTTGGTACGCAAAAGCAACAAGTTAAACAAAATATTTTCAGCAACCCAAAACTTTGAAAACTAAAGTAAACGAATATTCTAAAACACTAGATTTTCTTGTATTTTCATGTTCTTAAATATGTAGATTGCTTATTTGAAAAAACTACAGCTCCAGAATAATAGTTCTGATACTTTTGGGCAAATTTGTTTACAAATTTCTTTAGCTTCATTATTAAATACTGAGAGAGTATTTGCAATAGTTGCGGTGCGTGGAATTTCGTAGAAGTATTTTACTACTGACAAATATGAACCTCGTGTTTTCTTATCAGATCTATGATAAACTGCCTTATAAAAATACGTTCATGTACTATACTTTTCGATTTAAATACTATAGACCCGTTTCTTGTTTCACCTGCGCCCAATTTAGCAGTCACCTAATAAATTCATCGTATCGTAAGAGGAAATATCCTCTTCTACTTTGATTTTATTTGCAATTTCACATTTAATGATTTTACATATATTTATCCAGAATAATTGTGGTAAACTTCTATTAAAACTTTCACTAGTTATTATTGCTGTAAATACAACATGTGGGAGGTGTTACGCAGTATTTTGTTGAAAGTCATCGTAGAAGTTGCGTGGGTTGAAGGTATTTCTTGCCGGAATAATTGATTGAAGACACTTATCAAATTGTTGTGACACTCTAACTCGGCTTAGTACTTAGTAAGTACTTACTTAGTTCTTGATTAGTCGTTTATAGTATTATTCTGGAATTTCGTGACAGTCACTTAATAATTATACCGATTTGGTTTTACAAAGTTTTTTTTTTTCTTTTTGTAATGAATTTGTTGCTTTGTAATGGTACGTTTATGAAGTTAATAGTGTCAATGTAGAATTCCCTATATATATTATTTTCTTTTATCGTATAGTTTTGAGATTTTGATTTCAATCTGAATGTCATAGTATCTTCTAGAATTAAGATGCGTAAACGTGATGTATATAAGTGCGTGGTGTCCAGTTTATAAACGTACCAGACGCGGCAATTTTTTTATTGCATTGAATGGCAAGACAACCATGCCGTTCGCCTGATGGTAAGCGATACGAATGCTCATAAACAGTAGCAAAACCAAACAACACCTTGGATTACAAAGCAATGCTTGGCATTCCACTGCGCTCGCCATCCTGAGACATAAAATGTTAAGTCTCAATATGTCCAGTAGTTACTTTGGCTACAATGCCCTTCAATCCGAAACTCAACAGTGCATTTACACTGCTGTTTGACGGGAGAAATAGACATTGCGGTGGTACCTACCCAGGTGGCCTCTCACATATGAGAGACCTACTACCAGTAAAACATGTTCACGGTGGTCGCGGGTTCGAATCCCAGGGCACAACTCTGACTTTTCGAAGTCATATGTGTATTGATAGTCAATCGCCACGCACTATAATGGTGAAGGGAAACATAATGAGGTAACCTGCATACCATAGCGATTCATATGGTGTGTAAAGTCTCCCAACCCGAACGAGGCCAGTATGGTGGAATATATGGCCTAACCACTCTAAATCGTATTGTCGGTTATAGAGGAGGCCCATGCCCTGCAGTGGGACGTATATGAACTGATACAGAAAGTTATGTATATTACGATTAATATGAATTCATTAAAAGAATAGGTACATAAGTAGGTATATCGGGCTGCGGGTTCTATCCCCATATAGAGTCAAATATTTGTGTGATCCACTGGTATTTGTTTCCGGTCTGGGTGTTTGTGAGGCCGAAAAGTCTCACGTAGGTCCTAATATCCACGAAACAAGACTCGATATTAATATTGGGCCCGGACTGTGTATGTGACTGTTGGGTGTATTTAGTTATTTACATAGGCTGATATATAAAATATAGAACTATTCATTAATGATTATGTCAATAAAGCATCAACCACAAAGCCAAGAACGAAAACATAGCAAAAAAGGAACTTTTTACAAACTTTGCCTGTCTGATACCGCTACACGCAAAAACTACTTCAAACTTGTACTGCCTACTCTTAACTTAAAAACTGCTACATGACAGCGCAACATACTAGAACATTGAGTTATGGAATCAACACGAGTAGTGCGGTGTTATTTTGTTAGCTACGTACTTTTTTTATCCTGATATAAACGGGTGAATACCAAACGTGACATATTAGCTGGTTATGTTTTTGAATCAATTAGTTACGCTTAAATGTTGTTGATGCCCTAAGAATCTTATTTGATGGCCACAAATAGACCAAAGATATAGAAGAACGTAATTCATAACCAGTAACGTCCAATTCAACAAGCATATTATGTTTTTTTTTTTTATTATTTTTATTGCATTGGTCCGGCAACCGAGCAAACGGGTCACCTGATGGTAAGTGATCAGTACCGCCCTTGAACATAGCTAATGCTTGGACATGAATGTGTTGCCGGCCAATTAAATCTGGAGAGGTGTAGGAGGAAAAAGGATGGGAAGAGTTCACGTCGATCTCCTGTGAGATATTGGTACCGCACAAGATGAGCCTGCCCATTCACACTGAGTCATGACTGTCAACAGCATGTTGTAAATGCAAATCCAGCAATGGAGTTGCATAGGCTGATGACCATGAATTGTTGGAATTTTGTGTATTTGTTTAAATATCTTGCAGATTCTAGTTTCTCAACTTGTCACTTGCTTCTAAATATTAAGTTTTTTATGCATGAAATGAAAAACCTAAAAGCTTATGCACTAGGTTGCAGGTTGCACGGTTAGACTCAATCATCAGATCGAACGCCCCTTACACTTTGAATTTTGTTAGTATTCCTCGATATATCCGCCATGACCGCTTCGATATAAGGTTGACTGATTCGAAAATTGTTTAGCCATAGGATTGCAGCTATACACGTGTGTCAGGTAATCTAATAGTATTCAGAGTAATCTGTCGACTACCAACTGTATCTTCGCGCACTAGGATGGTTGTTTTGACTTTAAAATTGTCCATAGTAGGCCGATGAATTTGCCAATCTATAATTTTTGCGGCACGGATAATTAAAAACAAGGGCATGCCAAAAAAAAAGAATCGATTGAAAATACTGACGGTGATAATTTGTGGTAGACGTTGATTTTTCCTTGAGAAGGATAAAATATGTTTTTTTTTTTTGGAAATTCTAAACACGTTACTTTGTATCTCAGGATGAATAAAGCTACCGCACTTCAAATATTTTGGAAGTAAGCTTTACGTCTATTTTGGAGACATGCAGTATAGGTTCCCGATTTTTTCCAAAGCGATCATCAAGCTACTAGTAACTGTATCTGTATCTGTATCTGTATCAGCCCATATACGTCCCATTGCAGGGCACGGACCTACTCTACTAGTATCTAAATCTAAAATACAAACTTTAATAACTCATAATTAGTGTGCCCTATGATTGATCCCATGCATGACTGAACACGATTGTAAATTCTTAAAGAGCTGAACCAATTTTCTAGCTATTTGCTAACCCGATGACCCAAGGAAATAACATCATTAATTGGCTAATTACTTCAAGTCCATCGGCATACGTGATTATATAATTATTAGGTTAATTATTTCCATAATTGGCTGATAAGTAAACCTGTACCTGAATTAGCTTCATTTTAATATTAGTGACATTATGAGATCGTTTTTAGGTCATGGAACGATGAACAACAATGTAAGTTTATCACACAGTACCGATCCTACAATGCCGACAGCCTCCGTGGCGCAGTTGGTTGGATGCCGGCTGTAAAACGTAAGGCCGCGGGTTCGAGACAAACATTTGTGCGGGCCATAAACATTAATATTTCTTTCGGGTCTGGGTGCTTGTGACACTGATAAGTCTCCCATAGTGTCTGATCTCCATGACACAAGACTCAATCTTAATGTGGGGTCAGAACTATGTATATTAATGTTGGGTGTATTTATTTATTTACAACAGATTACGTCTATTATCGTGGCAACCAGAAAATTAGAGCAACTTATTAGTCGCATGACATGACATGACATGGCATTGACTTGAATCAAATATAAATGGGTCAATCAAATATCTGTTTCAGTTCAAAAAGTTAACTAAGAGTTTTCTTTTCAAAGCCGGATTCTCATTCGCTGCCTCGAAGTCTCTCAAAACTCATACCGATAAAAATATAGTTGAGGATTATCTTATAATTTCCATTAGTTGCTATAACTTTTATCAGTGTTTGACTTGATTTTATAGTGCGTGGTGATTGACTATCAATATACCCATGACTCCGAAAAGCCAGAGATTTTTCCTGGGATTTAAACCTGCGATCACTGTGAACATGTTAGTATTAGACGCAGCTGACGTCTAGTCCATTAATAAGAAATCACTTCCTGCCTACTTTCCTACATTGACATCCAGCTTTTCATCATTCACTCCACCACGAGGAGTACAAACATTTCTTGCTATATAATTAGTAGCAGCAGTCCAACGGATTGATTGCCACACAATGATCGTCTAGTTGGTAGCACTGAACACGTCCACCGTACACAAACATATTTACCGTTCTCTTCATTTGCTTGCTCTAATTACGTCGTGTTTGGTTTTAGGTTGGCATTTAAGGAAGTTTGTTTTTAAGGTGCTGGGTATTAATTATGTTGATTGTTGTATTGTGTCAGCCCATAATAGTATATTGCTGAGTACAGAACTCTTTTACAATTGAAATGTAATAAGGTAATAGTCCACTTCGTACGCGTAGATCGAGTTGGCATTTCTGTTACGATTATATAATAAAATCCCTGTAGTCAAAGGACTGCCCAATTGGTGCGAAAAGGTTTGATTAATTGAAGATTGCGAGTTCAAATCCACGAAGAACATCATCTACTTTTCAAATATGTGGTCGTCTTCTTCCGAATTATTAAATTTTGAGCAAGATAATAAGTACGGAATTATTTTCATATAATTATACAATCTAACCTGGGGATCGAATCTAATGCCTTGCACTTTACAGCCTATTAATAATATAATTATATATTAATGACTAATGCATTGACTGTACTGCCAAATTTTGATCAGCTCATTTAATAATATTATGAAGTTTTTCTGTAAACTTTTAGCTACATATATTGTTTGTAATAAAATATTATCTGTACATATCCGTGCAAATAAGTGCACCAATGAAGCAGTGAAGCACTTGACTAACCAGAACCTTGGCACCGGCCTGGATAACAACGTAAATGAATGAATTAGAGCTACTGCCGTGGTCGACCAACTCATTCGTACTGTAACCAAGACTAGTCCGTCCTTACCACTTACAAACGTAGATTGTGTTTACATAACAGATGAAATGCATTGTCTTTGTCGTGATGGCTTTAACTCAAATATCCTATGTGGAATTACACACGCGCTTCATTCGACTGTTAACAATGAGAGCGGTACAGGTAAATATAGTTTTGTTCCTGTTTCTGTCGCTTCCACCCAGTAACGCTATCTTCCTTCTTGCTCTTCTGGTTTCCCACTGTACTGTTTGGTACATGCGTACAGATTTTGTTCACAATGTCCAGTCTACTATTAATACTTTAGTGCTCAAAACATTCAGATTTACATTCACATATTTCAGTCTCTTAATTCACTCACGCGACGTGACCAACAATTCCAACAAACGAAGCACACATTCCACTGTTTACTTTATGTAAATAAATTTTCCATTTGTTAGACATTCCGCATAAACTTACCGAATTGTATGAGCGCCTCTATCTCGCTGCGCAGTTTATCAACTTGACAGTGTTTGTGCAAGCAATTACCGTCTTTGGTGCATTTAATTAAAGCTTAGTTTTGCGTGCTTTCAATGCACGTGTAATAATAACTTGACGTAACGAATGTTAAGCCTAATCCAAGATGAAATAAAGCGCAGTGTGGCTGCGTGTAGCGGAAATTGAATTTATTAAAGCAAAGTACGTTTCTAATAAGGTTCTGCGAAATCGTAAGCCTGTGTTTTGGGCTGTAAACGGGCTTAGTCAATTGAGTAAAGTAAGGGGCTTGTTTACGTGACATTACTCGCTTTAGATTGGGCTGTAAGGAATTTTATTAACTCAACACGACTCAATTAACTGCCCAATTAATTGAGTAAGAAACAACGTAAAAATCAGAGTATCTACACGTTCTATTAAAAGTTTGTAACATATGACAATTTTAGCCACAACTAGGAAGAATGTTTTTAAATGTGTTGCTAAAATATTACTCTCATCTCTGAGATTACAGACAGCTCATTTCGATACTAAAATTGTTGAAATAGCCATAAATAGGCGTTTCTGATGCAAGATTAGGAGAATAAAAAAATAATTACAATTCGTTGCTATGACAATTACATTTTTGCAGACTTCATTCACCAATATATTCTCAAAGAAATAACATCGTAATACGCGGCGCATACAGTCATGCGCAAGGCGGTTTTTAATTCGTCGATTACATGTCTCGAGAACCATTTGACACCACAAATTGGTGTTAACTCAGTAAGCCAGAGGTCGCAGTTCTCACTAATTGCGTCCACGGCGGATGTTTAATCTGGTGTAATGAAAAGCCACCTTTCGGCTTCAACTATTTAACTTGAGAATTTTTACCGTGTTTGTGTTGTTTGTCGAATTTAATTTGGTACTAAATTTGTGGACTTTTTAAAGGTTTTTTTAACTGGGGCGGAAAGTCGGGTAAATGTAGCTTGAGATCGGAATAGTTGGTGTTTAATATTTAATATGCCTACGCCCACTAGTAAACTATGTTAGCCTGAGTGTGTTATGTCCGTCTATCAGCACATTACTGAGCTTAAGTAAAATAAATAAGTAAATAAAATCAAATAAATAAAAGACTCCTCTAAAAGCAAGGGTTGATCCTGAGGGCTCAAAACACGTTCCACCAGGCCCAACTATTGCTATTTAGCAAACTTCATATGGTGTAGAAATTAAAGTAAATATTATGTATCTTTATGCTATTCATATTTCTTCACAAATTCAAGTCGGAGAAAAAGTCACAGATGACACTAAGGTAAAAAAACTGAAATAAAATACTGTATAGTTTTGGAAGACAACGTTCGGTTTGTTGCCAGCAAACCACCACTTCAAAAAATATATTCCACAAAAAACATTCAATAAAAATCAAAGTGAATTTGGTTAAAGGCCTACCGTCATTGGTCAACCAACACAGTATTTTCCATCCAGCCTTTGTGAACCAACCGTGCACCTAACATAGCACTGAACAAAAAGCAGGCTTCTGTAATATACTCTGTTATTTATTACCCAACTTAACGTATTCACACTATCTATTTATCAAAACGGCGTATCGCTACGAAGATGCTTCCACGTTTACTGGGAGTTAATTTTAATTAGAAAAGTTGAGCAATTAACCCTCCACCTCACCTCGCTAACCGGTCGGTTAAATTGGAATTGTTTAATTTGGCCTCTCTGCATTGTGCGGCGGGCGTCGTTAATCTATGTCATTCGTACACTTTTAATGAAAATAGCAAAAAATAGAGGCGGGGCGCTATGGAAAAAATTCAATCAATTTGAATTGGTGAAAGAAAAATGACCAAATAACTGCTCGTGGATAATTTATTAGGGATTAAATTTATTGGGAAGACCTGACCTGGTTTCGCCTGGATGGGTTCATTTTTATATTGATAACCCTTTTTTCTTCCTAGCTTTTCGCTCTCTATTATTTGAACTATCCCGCATATATTTTTTATTAGGTATCTTATTCTATGTCGTGTATTATTTTCGTGCTAACATGAAAATTACCATTTCCTTTTCGAAGGGAGGCTTTATAAGTTCCCTTGCCGCATGGTTAAAAGAAGTTGAGAAAAATTTTGGCTTAACATCTTATGTCTCAGGATGGCGAGCGCAGTGGAATGCGAAGCATTGCTTTGTAATTTAAGGTGTTGTTTGATTTTGCTACTGTTCAAGAGCAGTGGTATCGTTTACCATCAGGCCAACAATATACTCGTCTCGCCATTCATTGCAATAAAAAAAGGCTAAAGCTTACATGATCATTGATCATCCATTTCTATGGGTATTACAAGAATATATTTCAATCCAGTGCAGTATTCTTATAAAACAAGCCATCAGTCAGAAAACTGCAGTTCACTTCATTCTATACATTGAATCATAAAATAGGCACTAATGTGCACTCGACTACCAATTCAGAATAGGTGTTCGTCAGTGGTTAAAATCTCGTGTCTCGGAGAGAACGTAACGTCATTAGGTCCGCTGTTTGCCAATAACAGCAATCATCAAGCCGCATCAAAGCGCAGGCCGGCATAATTGTATACTATGGTGAGATATTACTGGCCCTAGCCATACGAGACTCTGTAAATGTACTTGGTTCATGTGCAGCTCACTCTGGTGTACCAATTTACAAAATTATCCTAAAAGTTTATCTATTTATATGCTTTATTGTACACAAATACTTAAAAACTAATGGTTTTATAGCTAGCTGCGATCTCTCCAAAACTAAAGCCTTACCGCTTGCTGCAATCTCATCATAACAGATAACATTAAAATGTCTTAAGACATTTCTTAGAGATGCAGGTTTCCGTATGTCATTTCTCTGTATGGTTCTACTGTGTGGTAATTTGTGAATATAGTCATACGAACAATGCATGTGGTTGATGAGTTTCGCTGCAAGCCACCCTTCATAAATAAAAATAAAATAATATACAAAGGTAGAATATTGCGTAATTTCCTCACCGATTAACAATTCACTTTGTAAGACAAATACTGGTTAAACCAGTGTCCATAGAACTGGCATAAATAACAGTAGATTACCCTTAGGGAGCAACGATAACGTAATTCTAACAATCGGAACTATTATTTTGGACTGAATACAGAAGCCATCGAAATAATGGTATCGTCAGGGTAACAAATGGCTTTACAAATTATCGGTCCGCTGTTCTCAGAGTATTAATAGAAGATTGCCGAGGTTCAAGGTTGGACGTATAAAATTTAATGGAAGGTAATGGTTGTAATTGTTGCTGGGATTAATAATTTTCTTAGAAAATCTTTATGTGGAATTTTGAATTTGTATTTTAGCGAAACTTTATGATATAAACGTTTTGAGATTCCCCGCTGTCGGTTTTATGCGACGAAATACACTCTGCTTTGGTACTGAGATATTTTCATGGAGTTCTATTAATTTGTAACCCATTTTGTTTCAATTAAACTTCGCCGTTATAGTGCGTACTGACTTTCAATACATGCATGACTCCGAAAAGTCAGCGATGTGAAGGATTTGCTCCCGCGACAACCGTGAATATGTCCTTTATAAACCCAACACACATGTAGTTAAAAAACAAATATTTGTTGTCTACAGTTCCATCGTTTTGGATGTAAATATATACCACAATAACACTCATGCATAAAGATAAAACGCGAATTCCTCGATAAAACAATTCATTAGACTATTTACAGATAGTCCCCAAACATTCCATGCTATTATGCTAATCAATAACCACCTAATTAAACTAAACCCTTAGAAAATTTATCAGTGTGTACGCGACCTTAAATAGTTTTAACCCACCGGCCATCAGTTTTCCAGACACTTAATATTGCAACTCCTTGCTAATTAATCTGACGAGGCTAATTATCTTCACGCCACATATTTTCACCGAGGGCAGTGTAAATTAAACTTACTAATTTATCACAAGCACTTCTCGCCAACAATTTGCTAGTTGCGTGATAGTAGAATACTAGCTATTAAAGTTGGCGTTGGGGTCATTAGTCGGTGTTATTGCTTCTACGTTTCAGCTATTTTCTATCTGCCAATTAGAATTACTTTTCGGATATTGGCTATTGATATTGAACAGTTGGCTCCAATTTTTCGACAAAACAATGTATTTTTTTGCGGTTATTTTCTATTATAATCTGTGAGTCATTGTTTTGCTAATAATGCCGAAAAGAATAATTAAATATTGAAACTTTACACGAAAAAAGCGAAAAAAGTTGTAAAATCGCATCTGATCAACATTGTATTCAGGAACCCATTGTAAATAAACGTAGGCAACAATATAATTTCCCTAGAATAAGCCAAATAGATCCTAAGCTTCTCTTTTGTTATAATTAGTGACGTTCTATTGAAAAGGCTTCCACTGTTAGAATTCTCCACCCTGATATGTTAAATGAAAAATACACATAATAAAATTTTCCTAGGAATCGAACACGAATTCATGGATACTGTATACTCACATAATATATATTTATGATTTATACAAAAACATCAAAACCATATGAAAAGCAAAATAATTTATAACGACAGTAAAGCAAATAAATATCTAGCGGTATATCTATTTTTTTCCTAGAAGTGAATAATTACTGTCGTTAAACAAAATGAGTAACTAGATGTTTTGAATATACAATACTTTTCATTCTCCCAGATTATCGTCAAAACCATCTGAGATAAGTTAGTCGCTCTTTATTATGGATTCACTGTACAGGCAAGGTTGGCAACAGAAAATAAGACTATGATATCACAGTTGAAATTAAGCACAGTGTACTGACTTGAAATAACTGATTTTAGAGGTACTAAAGTTACATTTAGTACTGTTGTAGAGGTCTGGAAGAGATCTTTGAGAGAAGAGATATTTGAGATGATATTAATCCAGCGTTTATATACGAATTTATTAATTATGGTCTATTCACACAAATTCAAATGCTTAGGTCTTTAGCCGAAGGTATAGATTAGTAGTATACCAGAAACAGTTCTGCTGCGATTTACAGTAATAATATAAAAAATGAAACTTTCAATTTCTAAGTCGTAAAATTTCTTGTACTGTTTTCATTATTAAATAGAAAAACAAGCTCGGTTGTCGACCCCGGTTGCTGTCATTTGGCAATGACAGCCTTAATTAATCCGCGTCAGACATTATTCGGGTGGTTTGAAAATTTCAGGCACTAGTGACCCTTAGTCCTAACCTCTTCAATAAGCCGCATTGCGCCAGCGAACTAAATCCCTAAACTTTTCGTACAGGACGATTACAGCAGTGGGTCATTTTTATGACACAGCTATTTGAAAGTTAGTAAATATGAGTCTATAAAATCAAGTCTGTATATTAAATTAATTAATCAAATCGATCAGTCGCAAACAGGAACCTCAAAGGTTGTATTGTTGTATGCAGGAAGACGCTGCATTTAGACCGCTTCCAATTCTTCTCTTACTCTGCCGGTATCACTCTTGAAGAGTTCAGAGTCATCACTTCAGGTGTTGGTGGCAAGCTTTACAACACGCCGCTACTCCTTTCTGATGATCGTCTTCCTCGTGCATTGATAAAATGGTGATGAACTATTTACTGCTACTTTTATCTGATCAGTCCACCTCATAAGCGATCTACGTCTTGGCCTGTTACCCTTAACCCTTCTCTGGACTACAAGTTACTCAATAGCCACTTCTCCTCGGCGGTATATGTGACCAAAAAAGATGAGGATACGAGGCTGAGCCAAAGATAATAAACGCTCCTTGATACCGAGTTCTCGAAGAATAGACTCGAGTCCATAATGCTCTGAGCATTTTTCTCCAGCATCACATTTCTAGGGCGTCTATTTTCTTCTTCTCTATTTCCCGCAAGGTCCACGTTTCTACGGCGTACAAGAATATGGGGAATACAAGTGCCTGAACTAACCGGAATTTAGAAGTTCTATATATGTTGCGATTCCTCCATATTTTCTTCCGCTTCCAATCATAGGTCACTGCAAAAAGCTTTTGAGGATGGTATCACAAAAACTATGTGTTTGAATCCTATGTCAGTAATTTGTAAAGTTGACTATACTTTAAATATTTGCCTGAATTTTATGCAGTTATTTAGTAACTAATGCGTCGGAAAATAGTAGTATACTGACATCATCAGTTGCCATACTGCTTTTGTTCTACTACGTCAACTTTATGTAAATAAGCTCAGCCGTTAAATTAATTTATCTTCATTTGAAGTGCGTAATACGATGTTAGCTTTAGCTTCAAGTTTAGTTTAAGGAAGTTTGCATTTGCAATATTTCGTCAAGATTGCAAATAGGATTTGGAACTTATGTACTAGGTCTACATCGAATTATGGAAGCCAATTAGATAGTTCGTCGAACGGTATATTATGTTTTTGGTTCCAATTACTTTATACGTTAGTATTATAGGAGCTTTACCAGTCTTGGAACATGGAAAGGTTTGAATAGTTCAATGGAAGAGGAGGGAAAGAAATTAATATACTTCAGTACGCCCCAAAAACTGAACTAAGTGTGACAACAAAGATGTTTATTTACTTCACTTTTAGTTCACGTAAGAGTAAGGCATAACTTCGAATCAGCAGGCCCGTTAACAATTTAGTCGAAGTTGCCTATTCAACACTGTTTTAATATATTTAAACTATATTAGTTTTTTTTTTTTTTTTTTTTATGTTATAGGGGGCAAACGAGCACGCGGTTCACCTGATGGTAAGTGAACACCGCTGCCCATGGACATCTGCAACACCAAAGGGCATGGATTAGTATGTGGAGATCAATAGCGAATCCTATTTTCAACAGTGGACTTCCTACAGCTGAAGAGATAGTGAGAGAACGATAAACCACATCAATAAAATACCACGAAAAAATGGATCATAATAACAAATTACAAAGAAAACTATCCAAGAAGCTTAACCAAAATCTTATATCTCGCCCAATTCTTGTTCCAATGCACAATAATACAGCTTTTCAATATCATCTGCAGCAGCGAGCCATAATATTTACAATGCCATAAACTTAGTGTTTACCCTCACAGGAGCGCGGGCGTGAAGAAAAACACCACCAAGACCAACGTAATCCGAAACATCTTGCAACCAGCTACATTGTATTTATAAGGGTGGTTTATTTTAGACGAACTCCCCAGTGCTGTTTTCTTTGGCATATTGAGGCTTGCATGGCTTGTTTTCCATGAAATTCGAGAACCATTTTCAGCTAAATAACTTGGCTTTGTTGCTTACCATATTAATTTCCTTTAGTTACTTCACAGCACGAAATGTTAATTTGGTTTTGTATTTATGCAAGACGACGTTATCTTTTTTGTGGCAATGTTCAAAATTAAAATTGTTCGCGTCTTTCCTTGGTAATATGGTATTTTTTGTGTCTTTTTTCATCTAAAATTGTTTTTGTATGCAACATTGACTAGCCAGACTCATTCTAATTTTGCGATCCCAAAGATTGGCAACTTTGTATTTAAAGCGCTGCACGATTCAATTATAATCAAATAATTAAGGATACGTTACTATACTGCGCAATATATATATTTATGCGAAAATTAAACACATTATAAGTTTATTTGTAACATTTTATAATAACTCAAACTTTATCTATAATATTATAAAGTTTGGGTTTAGTTATACTATTGGGTAAATAAAAAACATAATAATTTAGTGACATCTAGCGGTAATGAAACGAACTACTCTTATCGAAGTAGGAAGTTAAATCGACTCAGCGAATGTTGTAAGAATAAACAAAAGTGTATCTGTAGGAAATCTATTACACAAAAAATAATTTCTTGTTAGATTACATTATCAGTTAAAATGTTCGTGTCAGTATTTAATTAGCGGCATAATACTGTAAATTATTGGTGATTTTCGCGTGTTTATAAATTGTCGTTTGACACGCCATTTTATAGTCGATAACGACCCAAAAACTCTTGAACTTTTGTTGGCGTTTAAAATAACGGCGAATGTAATTATTTTTAGATTAGTATGCCTTGTTCAGTTGGTACACTTCCGCTATATAATGGCGCTATACATGGGTAGAAATTTTTGATATGTGATAAATTTCTGTATTCTAGTCACATTTTTTTTTCATTTAAGTGTTAAAATAGACGAATATAGAGATTATGAACGTTGAACATAGTTCATGTTCAGCTGTAGACGTAAATATTTATAGTCAAAAACAGTACATTGTGGGTCTTTTCCAGTAAAATATTTTTCTTCACTTTATTTTTTCTGAAATAAAAATTATTGTTATGCTTGATGATAAGCGATACGACTGCTCATGGGCAATAGCAATGCTTGGCATTCCACTGCACTCGCCACCCTGACACATAAGATGTTAACTCTCAATAAGTCCAGTAGTTACTCTGGTTATAATGCCCTTCAAACCAAAACACAACAGTGCGTTTACACTGCTGTTTGGCGGGAGAAATAGATATTATATTTTCAAATATATAGAAAATCCTCTTAGTATGCGAGGCTATAATATTATTAATTATTCAAATTAAACACTCCTGCTATAATATCCCAGTATACACATAAAACAATAAAGATAGCACATAATAGAAGCATTATTCTGAAAGAGACCAGTTCAACATTGAATTCCAACGGCCACAGTCAAAGATCTTTTCAGTTAAAGGGAAACGGATAAATGAAGTCTGCGAGAATCATAACTAGGTCACCTATTGTTTAAAACTAACAAACAGACTTGCACAAGGCACCATTAAGCTCGAAATATGAAAGTTAAATGCAGTTCTGAATCCTTCAATATCGAATTTTTGTTAAGATATTTTTGGATTGGTGAAATTTAAGATGGTGTTACATACGTTTTACGTGTGGGATGAGACGTATTGATGTGATGCTGTGATTGCACATATTTTTGACTGGTGGTAAGTCCCTCATATGTGAGAGGCCACCAGGGTAAGTACCACTGCTATGTGTATTTCTTCCGCACAAGCAGCAGTGTAACTGCACTGTTGTGCTTCAATTTGTAGAACATTTTAGTCAGCGTAAGTATAGGACATATTGAGACTTAACATCTCATATCACAAAATGGCGAGCACAGTGAAATGAGACCGTTACTTTGTAATTCATGGTGTTTCGTTTTGCTATTGCCCATGAACGGTCGTATCGCTTACCATCAGGCGAATGGCATGCTAGTCTGCATTCAATGTAATAAGAAAATTGCAATGTTATTTGTTTTCGTAGATTTTAATGTATATTTATTCACAATCGTCTGCTATGTCACCGATTATAATCATACGAATCATAATAAAACGAAATAAAAAGCACTTTCTTCCTACACATAATTTTTAAAACTCGTCCAACAACTTAACTAAATTTCACGTGTTTTTTTACTTTTTAAATTTTACTTTACTGTTAACTTCACTACGCCTACCACCAGGTTAGCCAACAATACAAATATATATATAAATATATATTAGAATACAAATTTGATTCAATAATTTCAAATTGAACCCTAGCTTTCATATCTATAAGCTTTTGTTTTTCATAAATTATGAGGTGAATTTTGCATCTATCTTTATTTCTTTAATATTTGTTTTTTTATTATATAAGTAGCAGAGAAATCCATTAGGAGCAGTTTTTGCTATGATTAATTAAGTAGGTTATTAGATAATAGGATTATATTTTTAAGCTTGTTGTGTACTACCGACTTTATCCTTTCAACGTGTCTTGTTATTAAGTATTATATACATTAATTCCTTTATCTCGGAAAGGGTATGCAAAATATTGAATAGATTTCTTATTATTAAATGCGAGCAAACGGATTACTCATTTCCAAAGTTAAAGTTCATTGCTAAAACATTTTTTATCACATGCCACACCTACTAATTATTTTTAGACAAATATTTTTTGACGCAAACCTCTTCGAATATAACTCGTGAATCGAACTGAAATCCTTATGAGTCGTACCCTATACTATTTAATTTTAAAAGAACAAATTATTTACCGTCCGTTATAAAAACGCCTCGGTGGTGTAATTGTACTACTATACGGTAACATAGCTGAATTCTCAGGTTCCAGTCCCGGGTCGGGCAAGTGATATTTGGTTTTTTTATTCATTATCAGTCCGGAGTCATAATGTATGCCCGGTATAGCGATAGGCTTGCCCCCTATCACATCGTACAATGGGATATACAAGGTGAAATGTGGATCTCAGAACCTCTGCCTACCTCTGATGAGATAAAGGCGTGAGTTTATGTTTGTATGTATATAAACGCTGGGTGTATAATCCCTGCGTATTCAATTAACGAAGTGCGTTTTATCTCAGACTTGTTTTATTTCTATGTTAATTTCTTAAGTACATTTTATTGCCTTGTAAACGCTATCACGAGAGATCAGAGGCATTTTCATGACAACTTTGACTTGCGAAAACAAAGGGTTAATTAAAAAATCTAATTCAGAAAATGTGGAAATTGTTGTGTCTAAATATTTAGGTTTGAATTTTAATAAATAAAATAATTGTGTTCTCTTTTTGGTAGTGAAAATTTTTACAAAGACGTTGCTTGTTATGTTTGTTTTTTAATTTAGAATACAAATAAATTTTATTATTGACGTTGCGTGATATATCGTCCGTATTATATTTATTTTAGTCGTTCATTTTCAGTGATTATTTTTT
This sequence comes from Hyles lineata, assembly GCA_030180105.1. NCBI lineage: Eukaryota > Metazoa > Arthropoda > Insecta > Lepidoptera > Sphingidae > Hyles > Hyles lineata. The sequence continues at coordinate 14,133,960 of JARJEE010000008.1, read as the reverse complement.
TAGAGTGTAAGTTAATTATCAAGTAATTTTATCGTTTAATAAATGTTGTCTTTAACTTATTATCAAATACTACAAGCAACTTTATCATTATAAACATTTCTTGAACTATAATAAACTACTAAAATAAATGTTCTGAAATATGTTATTTTTATATTAAGCTGAAGCTGCGCCTGCGAATTAGACTTTTAATTTATACATTTTTCGTCACTGCGCAATAATACCTTTTGTTAGAACATTGAACTCAATATTCACATAGCGCTTTGATTCTAAACATGAAAATTTATAATTCCGCTCGGAAAACTAACAAAGCAAATTTTGTCACTCGCTCGTTTCCCCACTTTTGCTAAAGGCCCCAAATACTCCATCGAGCGTACAATATTCAACAGAACTTGTTTCATTCAAAAATTGTTCGAGGAAAGCAGTTGCCTTTGTACATTTGTCATTTTAATCACCATTGCCACCTTCTGCGGTAATAAAATTATTTTACAGTAAACATTCTGAAAATTAAATTTTAAAGACTCACTCCAAGTAATGGCCTGTCGTTGGGACGTGATGAAATAAAGATGGAAACTTGATAATAAATTTTGGTTAATTTCCTCTTTAATGTGAAAATGGGCTTAATGCTAGATTAGCGGTGTCTTGGGCGATGTTTTATCGCTAATCTTTGGTTGGTTGTTGACTTTTGATGTTTTGCGGGACTTAGTATGGTTTTATGTAGCTTTTCGACTTGTCGGTGCCTTTATTAGTACGGGATTTTGAATATTAAGTTAAAGGTGTATTTTGTGAATATCCTGATTAGGTCTATGGACGCAGGATGTTTTAATTTTGCTTTGTCTAAGCCTTTTTGAAGGACGCGTGTGAATTTTCAGACCTGCACCAAATATCTGCATAGCTTTACTCACAATAAAACACAAACGCACGCACGCACACAGTCATGTACGCGTAACTGTTCCAAAAATATTTTTATAAAATATTATAATTTATCGTTAAAAATTGTGCTAATATTTTTATCACAAAATAAAATGTTCAGACAGAGCAGCCAAGCTTTATCAGATGTATTATGTATTATTTTTTTCGGTAGACACGATTTGGTCGTGATTAATATAAAAAATAAAAACGTTTTTAAAAAATGTTTTTATTTTTTATTTAATAATTTAGTTATTTTTATCTTTTTAGTGTTGATAGGAATTTAAATGAAGAAGATCTGGTCCCCAGAAAGAATATGTTCTTTCCGATGACAATGAAATCGCTAAAATCGGCTAAAAGCTGCTGAAGATATTGGAGTATTCACATATCTATTATTTTTTCTTCATATCAAATCATAGAAATATCATCACTGAAAACCAACTTGAAGCCATATCTTTGAAGTAAAGATTTTTCGGACATTCGGATTGCATAATGCTTTAAAAGATCAATGTCCAAGAGAATCTTCCCACCCTTAATCCTCCTCCTGTTGTTTCACAATTTTAGTGGCAAATCACCTATCACTATGTCACCTTTTAATCCCACCAAACAGCAGTGTAAATACACTGTTGTGTTCCGATGTGAAGAATATTGTAGCCAGAGTAACTACTGGACATATTGAGACTTAACACCTTATGTCTCAGGATGGCGAGCGCAGTGGAATGCCAACAATTGCTTTTTAATTCAAGGTGTTGTTTGGTTTTGCACTGTTTATGAGCGGTCGTATCGCTTACCATCAGGCGAACGGCATGACCGTCTCGTCACTCATTGCAATAAACAAAATTGGGCACAATGCCGGACTGATAATAAATAGAAAAATTCTATATCAATTTGCCTGACAGGAGATTTGAACCCGAGATAATTGAATAAACGTACCGTAGTACAACTGCGTCAACGAGGCAAAGTAAGTCTACACTAAGATTTTATAAAAATATCACAACACCTAAACCTATTGTCATTTCAAATAAAGGAAGCATGGCTCTTTTCAGTTACCTCACTGTGGGAGCCATTACGTGGCCAAGAGAGATTAATGGGCTCTTATTCACTTAGCGAAGGTGCAGTGTGGTTGTTACAAAATGAAAATTCATGAGTTTGTCTGTATAAATCAATTGGACTTCGATTGTACTTGTGTTTTGTAGTTTTTGTGCTGTGTGGTCCAGTTAGAATGCTGTTTATCGATCGTATATTTTTTTAATCAATACTTACACCATTGTTGGTAATTGCAGATGAATAAAATAAAATTAATAAGATAATTAATAATTATTTGTTAATATGGATTTCTATTTATCACTACATAGTATAAAACAAAGTCGCTTTCTCTGTCCCTATGTCCCTTTGTATGCTTAAATATTTAAAACTACGCAACGGATTTTAATGCGGTTTTTATTAATAGATAGAGTGATTCAAAAGGAAGGTTTATGTGTATAATACGTGCATATTATTGTAAATAAATCTATATGCACCGGGGCGAAGCTGGGCCGGGCCGCTAGTTATGTCATATAACATGAATGGCAAGTAACGTAAAAAATCTACTCATTTTATGCTTCATTCCCACCATCGGCCACATGACGGCCTCTTTTGAATTTAGTTATCCTACAAAAATTCCTGCATCCGGCAATCTCTCTCTAGTTTTCCCAGGTGGTCCTTCACTTGCCCATACGTTGCGTCGCCTTCACTGTAAAATTTGTTGATCCCATCTGCGAAGCGATTAAACCACCGATAAATAAACCAAAAAATTATTAACATAAATAGTACTATATAAATATAAATAAGAAATTATTTATAATAATACCTTGAAATATATGTTGTGTATTATGCAGAGATTACGTACCATGTGTATTGTCATAAGAGCTCTTTAATTGCCTACATGACCGATAAATAAACTTCATTTCATTTCGTAAGCCATAGAAAAATTGCAAGTGCTATTTTCACGAAGTCTAGACGACCGAGGAGGGCAATCCGTTTCCTCTAGTCTATGAGCTTACAAGCCAATAAAAAGCGAGCGTCATTGACTACGTGCAAGGGTGACACATTGTTTTGAATATCTAAAAGGGGTGAATAATTGTAGGGTGGCACTGGCAAAATAGCAGAGCCCTCGTGCTGAGGGCTGTATACAATTAGCAGGATATCATTCATCATCCTAAAAAGTGTTATTATAAATTAAATTTATGATTTAAATTTTGCTTTGCGTTTAGTGGTAAAATTATGAAGGTATTTAACATTCTTGTATTTATTTTGATATTAATGTTTGTTTATTACACGTACAATGTGATATATTATCTATCTGCATGTACATAAATCTTTGCTTTTAGTATTAGCTACTAGCCAGCTACAGAATAGGCATTTCGGATGGAGGAAGGGATGCCGCGTTCTTTTAGAAAATAGTGAAATAAAACAGAATTAAAATGCCAATATATAATATTGCGTTTATAGTTTTCTCAGTGAGATATAAAGAAGTATTAGCCTTTACCTCTTCTTTGCTCCTTATATTTTGCTACTGTCTCTGTGCGGTCGTATCACTTACGATTAGGCGCATAGCATGCTCGTCTCGCTATTCATCGAAATAAAAAAACAATACACAAATGTGGAACACAGTACACACATCAATATTTGTTATTTCCTATGAGCAATGGCAATCAGTTTCTTTAGGTGTATCGATTGCCGATATATTCCATACAAAACCACCCACTATTTCTCCAGTAATATCTTTTGTAAACATCGATTTCCACCAACAAAGCACAACGCGAGCACAAACAGTCTTTCAAGTCCCCTCTTAACGTTTCAAACATCAAATTGACATCGGCGGTAGTTAATGAAGAGGTCTGTTTCTTCGGAGCTAATTAACAAATCCCCAATAGAGGCAGAGACGAAACAGAAGAATAAAGGACTTTGTTGGGTCGAGTGATATAAACATTAATTTAATTAAGATTGGGTAGGTTCTCATTGGCTGATATCGTTTTCTTTTGAATTATCTGAGTCAATTGTATCGGGAATGTTTATTTATAGTATGTTTTGTTTGGTGAGCAACTCTAATTTTGTGATAAAGAAAGATTAAGTAATAGGGTCTGGGTTATTTTTTATGTGCAGTCATTTGTAGGACACCAAAGATTTTTTTCTGTTCACATTTATTTTTACGAGTATTAGTTTGAATCTAGATTAAAAAAGTCAAAGTGATGATAAGCACAGTTCCATTTAAACAAAGAATCAAATGAAGACAAAAGTTAAAACGGGCTGAAGCAGATAATTCGACGAGCAATAAATAATCTGTTGGTCTTTAACGCAAGGTACTTCGTAGGTAATCGTACCGTTGAACAACCATGCCACCAAGACATTGATAACAACTGTATAAATACAAGTGCAAAGTAATGATCAAACACAACGTCTGAAGAAATAACTGAAAGAATTCTAAGCCACCCTACGTGATCTCACAAGACATTTCCACCCAAGCAAAGTCAAACCGAACCAATTCGCAAAACACAGTCTATAAGAAATTTTAAACGTCGAATAATTCCGTCGAACGATGCGGTCCAATTAAAAATATTTACAGGCCAGAAAAAGTTTTTTCTTTTCTTGTAATTTTCACTAAAGGAAACGCCGGCTAGGTTTTAATTAACAGCACTGCGTGATCTTGTTATTTCACCCAACATTTTACTATTGAAAGCGTTTTTAAATATATTTTATTAACAATACTGTGTGTGCTTTTCGGTGGAAAATGTGGAATGGCCAACTGTAAGCTCAGTGATGTGTGCGCTCTAAAAATACAGCTTTTTAATTAGTTTTTCATGCTTTAGACAACTTTCATATTTTTTTTATGTTAATTAGCATATTGGGTTAACATTCAACGTAGTTGTTAGACGTTGTTTTTGTGTAACTTTATTGTTAAAGCAATTAGGATTAGAGGTAGCGTGGTAGGATTGTGAATTGTGAGCTCTAGAGTTCGATTCTTGGGTGAGGCAAAGTAACACAACTACATTAGAATTTAAAGAATGATTTACTTGCGATTAGACATATTTCTGAGAGGATCAGGTATTTTTTTCTTACCTTGCATAAAATTAATAACTATTTCTGGTTTAAAAATTAAAAAGACAAACTTAATTTTTATTGCATATAATGTAAACATCGGCTTCAAACGAATTCATCAATTATTCTAACCATCAGTTGGTTTTACAAAATTGCTGTGAATATGCAAAACTTATATACATAGCAATTCCTTATTTTATCAACTTAAAATAATTTGCCTATTTAAAAACACTTAATTAGATGAAAAACAGCACCAACATTTTACTTTGTTCGTTTAATTTCCATAAAAGATTCAATAACAATAAACAACTGGCTGTAAAAAGCGCCTATAAACTCACCTCAACAACTGTACACAGACTGAAAATCTGATTAACTACTTTTCCCTACATAAAAGACCGTACCTTTTAACATGGCCGTGAATTTTTTCGCCGTAACGTAAGGCTGCGTCATAAAATTTTCCGGACGACTTACCAAAATTCACACGCCATTCTCGACCTTACGGCTCACACAATAAGCTCGGAACACATGGTTTTAATCATACCATACTTAATTATTTATTAATGAACTTTCCAACACGTTTCAGGGCATGCTTGCGAACGTATAATAGATTTTATGCCACTCAAAGTACGTAATATTCAGATTTTATCGTTGCGCGCCTATTATATGAATAACAAAGCCTAGAATTTAAGAGAACCTGAAATTTTGTGAATAGCTAATTAAGTCTGGTGTTCAGGTTGGCGTTTTTGTCACATCACGGCTCCACGCCGCGCGATAACCTTGTACTACATTGCACGCCGTGAATGGTAGTTTAAATTGTTAGATTTTGGTTGGCTTATCGCTATGTCATCGGAAGGGGAGGTTGGAGTAGTTGAACACGTTTATTTTGTTATTTTTAATAACTTTGTGATTGCAACTTGCTTGTATTAATTGAATGATACAAGACTTAGTAAGATTTTACTGTGGTAGGTGTCTAATATGTGTGAGATGCCGCCTGGGTAGGTAGCACCGCAAGTCTATTTCTCCCGCCAAACAGCAGTGTACATGCACTTTTTGTTCCGGTTTGAAGGATACTATAGCATTAATTATGGAGACAAAAGATTCATTTTAGTTTAAATTATACCTACCGCGAAGACCTTATATTGTGTATACTCAAATTTATAAATTAAGGGAAACATTTTATACAATGATTTTGTTTAGATTTCGTATTTTTTTCGTATAGAAATGCTTCCAGAACAGTACAGGGAAAATATTTGCCAAAAATATCTGAATATTAATAACTTTGTATGAAATACCATACATTTGTTCCGAAAGATATATGCGTAAATGAACAAAGAGAAATGTTACGGCCATATTAATTCAAGTCATACATCAAAACAATATGTAAAAGCCGGCCCACGCTGACTTTGAGGGCATTTATTATCCTGTTCGGCTTTTAAAGCCTTGTCAAGGATTTTTGACCGAACAAAAAAATATAAATTCAGAGCTTGGGGTAATGGATAGGGACTTTTAATATCCGGTAACAGGTGACCTGCGCCAATTTATTTGATGTTTGTTGCCCTTTTTATCTACTTAATAAAATTGTTAGTGACAATAAAGAACGTATCGCTGAAAATTGCTGAAGAAGATTTTCATTTTGCACAGGGATTTCTTATGTAATTTAGTAAAATAAGAATCTTTTAGAAATCATCTCCTATAGAGGATATATAAGGTTTGAATATTTTGGAGTTTGATTATTGCATTTGTTTATTAAGGCGGTAGCCAAGCTGTACTTTTATTGCCCATCGCCTCTGTCTCCTCACCAAAATTTTCACCATTCTTAATAGTACGAGACACTTGGCTTTCACATCTTCTATATCAACAATTTCCTTTAAAAAAAACATACACCAAGCAATATTAACATTCACGCCCAGATAATTATACCTTTCAATTACAAAGCCATCTTTATTGCCCATCTCTTCAACTAATATCACTATCCCTAATTCCTCTTTCTTCTATGTCAACAATTTCCTTAACAAAAACCCAGACACTATCTATCACTATAATGTTTATTTTATTTTATATATATTTAGGAAACAAGAAGAAGAATAAATATATTAACACAATACTAATACATAATCACTGAAATTTCCACAGTTAAAATTCACGTAACATCTGCCCGTTCTGCCCTTTCTCTCTTCTACTTAAATATCCATCCCATGGTTGCCTGTAAGAAATTACCTAGTGTAATAAGGCCGCTAATTGTGCTATTATTATGTGATTCCTTTGTTGTTTTTCTGTCATCATCATCATCATATCAGCCACAGGAAGTCCAATGCTGAACATAGGCCTCCCCCAAGGATCTCCACAATGACCTGTCAGAAGCGTTGTTTTTCTGTACCGTGCAAAAAAGGATTAAATGAATAAACATCCAATACATCCAATTACAAACCTACAAACGCATCTTGTAAACTGATAAAAAATTCCCAAGCATTTCCGTTACGGTCAGCACAACACAATTGACAATTACAGCAGTCATATTCAAGAGAACTAGTGGGGATTACAAACGCTTTGGTATAATGCAGTCTGCCTCGTTGGTGCTAAGTAATTATTAAGTCAACCGGCTGAGCTACAGAGTAGATGAAATGGTTCTATATTGGACATGTGTACCGGACCGTTCTGGTGCTGTTTTGTACGGATCATTTATTTAATAATTTTTGGACTGGTGTTTAAAGTAATAAAAAAAACCTTTGTGCAGCAGTTTAGTTTTAGTATCTGGACGAAGAGAGAAGAACAAAAACTATTATACAGCAAACAATGTATTAGAAATACTCGTAGAATAAATATCATGGTATTTATTGCAGATTAACATTAAACTTCATAAATTTCTAAATGCGATGCTACATTTAAATAAAATTGTCTTTCCAAACCATCATTTATTAGGAATACTTTTCATAAATAATTTTATCTCCATTTAACGTAACAATTGCCGTACCATTAACCAATCCTGGAAAATTTTATTTTATTAGCGGTTTCATCTATTGTACCTTTAATATTAATTTATTACATTAAGGGATGAGCCTTACATTTTTACAATACAATTTCCTCATAATTGTAAAAAAGCAATTTACCAAAACCGCTCAAATTTCATACTCTGTGGCTCCATGGATGCCACATTATTTACACTGAAGAGTAATTTATTATTTAGGTGGGGCTTATTCCTGGATGAACATCGATTGAGACGTTGGCTTGTTACTGACAGCCCTGCACCACAAGTAATGGACGAAATGCATCAAATGCCCGCTAAAGTTGTTGTGGTGTGGGAACCCTGTCCAATTTGGATCGAAGATTCGATCCCGTTTATCACTCTGGATGTATAAAGTTGGTAATAAAGATTTTGATTGATTGGTTATAGTATGATTAAGGAGATTTTTCAAAATTTTCTTTAGGGTTGTGTCAATAGAGAAGAGGTACTAATTTTAATGGATTTTGTATGTAGATGAAAATTAATTGTCAGATTTCGGAAAAATTGTGTTTGTTATAAGTTTCTGTTACATTTCTTTACCATTCTGTTATCGGTGAAACACTATATTGAACATAATTTTTAAAATGATATATTTGAAAACTTTGTTACTGGCCGCAAGTGTGACGTCAAACATTTTGAAAATAAATAATTTCTACCACCACGCTAACTTAACTAATAGTTAGAAGACCATACATGCCAACTTTCTCAACGTTAATAATCCATAAAAAACCTGATATCTCTAAAAATAAAATAGCGACGATAATTGGTTCCAATACAAATATTTACTTTCAAACTCAGCTGCACGGATAAGCGTGTGCAAGCAGCTAATGTTTCTCATTTTATTTACGGATTTTTCTTAAACCTATCCCCGATCGATGGTGGCACACATAGATAGCCTATAAAGGAGGGGCTATGTGTGCAAGGTAGGGGTAGCACCGCGATGCCGGCCGATTGAAATTAATGAAGGGTGAAATCTGTTGGAATTTTATCAGAAAAAACCGCTCGCTTTTATGAATTAGGTTTGGATTTTTCGACGAAAAGAGAAGAGGCCGTTGATTTACATCTTTTTGAGTCAATTTTATAAAAAGATTTTTAGTGTTGAAGGATTTTTAACCGACTGCAAAGAAGGAGGTTTATGTTTTTCGCCTGTATGTATGTACATATGTATATATATATTTGGCACGCTCTAGAGCCTATATGGCTTTTCGTATTTGTATGTGAGGGGTATCAATAGATTTATATATTATATTATTATTTATTTATTTATCAGACTGAATTTATCCCCCGCTAGACATAGGCTTCTTCGCTATCGCACCACTTTTCTCGGTCCTGCGCATGTCTCATCAACAATTTGCCTTGAACTTAATGATGCTGTCCATCCATCGAGCGAGTGATCTACCTAACTTCCTCTTGGCCTCTTTAGGCCACCATTCCGTTACCACTTTATTCCACCTGCAGTCCGTTTGCCTGGCTATGTGTCCTCCACTTGAGCCCAGCAATACGTTGTCCCACATCAAATACCCCGGTTTGTTGCCTGATCTTCTCATTGGAGACTCCATCCCTCAGAGATATGCCTAGCATTTTTGACATAATAGGGTTATTACTTTGACGCCAAAAATGTACATCCGAAAAGTTAGAGGTGAATTTTATTACTTCATTTTTACCCTAATTTATTATTTCTGCGTTTCTGTTAATGTCTTATTTAAAATTTATATTCCACTACATTCAGCTTTAAAAATAAACGAAAACTACGGTCTCGATGAAATCATCTCAAAATCCCGTGCGATGTATGCAAATTAGTTGTCCAACTTTCCCCCGCCTCCCCTGGGACTGTCCGGTCCGCTGAATTTATCAGTATTTTGTATTAGGTCCTTTGCATATTTGCAATTCCGTCGCAGTTTTATTTAAGCGCTTCGTTTTTTAATCTTTGTCAGATTCAGTTCAATTTTTATTTCTTTCTTCAGTAGTACTATTTTTTCACGTTTCACTAGTTACATAGTCGTTTTGTAGTAAAATTATCGTTATTGATTTTTATATTTATTGCTAAAGCCTTGAACAAAAATATAAATAAGCAGTTATACATAAAGATGGAATATTAATAATAATGGTAATTATTTTTTAAATTATATATGTCTAAATCTAATTGAAAGAATAAGAAGTTTGCTTCAAATAGATAGGCGTGTAAGGGGAATATAAGTCTGAACTTTCCGGATACACAACTTACCTATCTATCGTTACGAACTCAATTGTTTTTTGTGTAATTATCGTAACAATAGTTCTTATCCGTTGTTTGCTTTTTGTTGCAATTTTTTGATTTGTTGCAATTGGTTGATTTTATCTCCAAAGATTTGTGATTATTAGACAATCGCAAGTCCGAGTCGCAAGTATGAATACGGACTAAACACACCAACTTGGCGGTGTGTTACAAACTTAGTCCGGCAATTTTACACGAATATAAACTGTATCATAACGGGGTAAGATTTGACATATTCAATTTAATTTTCACTTGACACCAAGATTTTGGGCTGAATTTATAAGCGTTTAATTTTTAACATTTATTTACTGTCAATGAAAACTTTAGACTACCAGCAAATAGGTGTAAAAACTCAGCTTTTCCTTTTTTTTTTTCATAAACGAATACATTTTGCGAAACACAGAAATTTGGTTGAAAACCGGCGTAGCAGATGTGGGTAGTAAATCAGCATTACTTAAATGGAACTAGGCAGGCCATGTGACTCGAATGCATCCAGATCGCTGGGCAGATATAATCACCCAATGGGTACCTGATGGTCGACCACGCCGCGGCAGACCTAAAAAACGCTGGCGAGACGACCTGGATGCTTTCGAGCCCATGTGACCTGAACTTACCTTAGAGCGTGTATTGTGGAGAGACAGGGGGGAGACCTTTGCCCAACAGTGGGATGGAATAGGTTAATACAAAAAAAAAAAACGAATCCGCGAGATTTACTTTTCCTTAAATTTAAGCTCGTTAGAATTTATCAAAGAAGATGTTTTCTCATATAACTCGTTTCTAATATTATTTGCATCATTAACACGAAATTTTTTGACCCGAATAGAAAATAAAACACAACAAAATAAAATAAAAATATTTTACTACAATTTTGTACGCTGTAAATTTACACATTGCAATTCCGTTGATCACTCCCAATAATAAATATGACTTTCATCAAAATATATTTCATCAATTTGCATATTTTGAGAGCACCATGCCAGTTATGTAATAAAATGACTATTTCATTTAAAAGTTGATAGAAATTACTTTCATTGTAACTAAAAAGCAGTTTGTTACATTCTTGTTTGAAGGACGTTGCGATCCGAGAAGCTATTAGGGATTAAGAAACTTAACACCTGAAGTCTCCAGGTGATAGGAACCGTATAGTATGTAAAATAATAATACATTATGTTTATCATTTTGCGAGGAAAGTACTTGTTTTGAAAGCAGTAGAGCCTCGCTGTTGCTAGTCATGCCTCAGCCTGAATGGGCAGGTTCGTTCGGGGCGGTACCACTGTTTCACAGGATCTCGACGTTAATTGACAGTTTTGCTGTCTCATTCCATTCCGTGGGTGGTATTGCCGGGTGCCTAATACCTCTTTCCTTTTACCATCCTATTTCTTTCCCTCTCTCCTTTCGATTTCATGGGCCAGCAACATATCCTGATCTAAGCGTTGTAGGTGTTCATGGGTGGTAGTGACTCAGAGCTCACTTAACACCAGGTGACCTATTTACTCGTTTGTCAGACAAGGAAAGGCAAGGCAAGACAAGGCAATAAACAAGGCTTGTAATTGTTATCAAATAAAAAAAGAACTATTTTTAAGAATTTTTAATTTTTAGGAATCGACTAACAGCTAGACAAAACTACAAAATAGTTTAAATAACATTTCATTTTCTGTTTATTAGGTAGAATAAGTTACACAGTGAAAGAATACATTGGTGTACTCTACACAAAATCTGATGTGCTTGCCCAAAGATCGAACCATGTACCACTAATTCATCAGTTTTCTTACTAAACTTAGTTAATCGATAACTCACCTACCGTGTGCTGTACTGCGCAATAAAAAAGCGTTTCAATTCATAACAGTGCGCTTGAACGATGTGGTTTCAAATCTCGATAGGGGAACGAAATTACACACAGTCAGGCCTTTATGAACCATTCCTTACCGGTAGTTATATTTCGAGTTCCTGTGCAATCAAGCAGATCAATTGCAGCGATGGAGGGTGTTTACGCCTTATCGGATATTTTTGTCCCATGCTTAAAACTTCAATTGATTTTACTTCTTAGACCAAACGATCTTTTCACATGTATTCACATAACATAAATTCAGTATGGGATAAAACCAGAAACTTCAAATCTAACGGCCGAACTCCAAAGACGTATAGTGATATTTTAATCGTTTCTTAGTAAAGACTTTCTTCACAAAATCTATAATTAGTAATTATTTAATTGACACCAAATGTCTGTGAGTACGACAGTAAGAAGCCTTGACGCCTTCGCAATTGTGGTAAAGTTTCATAATAATAAATAAGCGTTTATTAGTCGATAGTATGATGGATATGCCTCCAAAATTGAGTCCAGCATCATCTCTACATCCTTAGTAATGTTAACGTTTATTAAATAAAAAACAAGAAACTATTTTAAATTGATTGATACAAACACTTAGATGACGCAAAATTCGTATCCCTGTAACGAAAAATGTCCTATATGTTATCATACAAATACTTGAGCAAAATATTTTGCTATAGAATATATTCTATAGCAAAATATCCAACTACTAAATCCCTATTCCAATAGGTCGTGATAATATTGAAACAAAAAATGTGTCCTCATAAATATTTACGGCTCAACAAAAAGTTTTAATGGGCGCCGTCCGTTGTCCCCTCTTTAAAACAGTTAAAAATGTTTTCGTAGATAAATTCGCAAAATAGAATACACTTAGAAGTTTGGACGGTATAACAAAGTTTTAGTTGGTCTAACTGAGTTTCCTACGGATGGATCTCCGGACTCGGCATTTACGCGCCCGTCTTGCTTTCAATAAACCAATCTGGACTAGGATGCGCTATTTCACGACCAACGTCTATAATTGTTTTTGTTTTAATTTTTAAATGACGTAGATGGAAACGTATGGAAGTATGTCATCATTTAGATTCAGTGCAATGCATAGATGAGGTTTGCGTTTGATCGAACAAATTTATGTTTTAAAGAAGCCTAGCAGTAGATAACTGTTGAACAAAGATGATAATAAAATCATATACATAATATATGATCTAAGGGTTGTGAATGTTCATGGGCGGCAATTATCACTTATCATCAGCCAAACTGTTTCCTCGTTTGCTGGACCGACGCAATAAAAAAAGTAGGACGCATAAGCTGGATGCAGCTCCCTTTCAATAATATCAAACTCACCCTTGTTATCTACTCGATTGTGGCCTTGGATCACCGATAATTCTTCCCCCTCGCAAAGGGGCCCATCCGTTTGATTCATGCATTTTCACAAACATTGGCGATGTAGGTAATGTGATTATTAAAATATGAACAATATTTGACAATTTCAATATTGATTCTTTGTGCAATGTACATGGTGCATTCTATTACTCATTAAGCAAGTATTAATAAATAGACGATCATGTAAAAAATTGTATATAACTGTATCTAATTCAATAATCATTCATTTATGTTCATAAAGGGTATATCAAGACTGCTACCGAAAACGAAGCCAGATGGTAGTTTTAGTGACTACAAACACAATGCAACTAAAATTTCTCCAAAGTAATAGTATTTTTTATGATGACTTAACTATCCTTATTTTTGGGTGGTAAATCCATAGTTTTTGCTAAAATAATGATTTAAACTCTTGCAAGCCATAGAGTGTTTAAAAATAAAAGGGTGTACAGCATTATTTAAGAAAACAATATGTATTTACCACCTAAATACGACGATAGGAAAAAAAAATCGACGCTTTTATTTGCAAAAAATTCAGTGGCATTTTGTTCGAAGTCACTAAAACTACCACCCGGCTGCGTTTTCGGTAGCAGCCTTGATATACCTGGTACATATATTATATAAATGTAATATAACATAATATTTAAGATTAATGTAAATGTGACGAAAGAAGAAATGGAATGTCAGTGAACGTTAAAAATATCATATTACGAATGACGTGTTTCATTTCCTCTCTCGGACTGCGGGTATAGTTATCGCATCATCATATTAATGACGCGAATGTGAGCAAAGGATACAAATATCGCTATCTTATATTTATTTTATACTCGAATTTCGTCGATTAACTCCATTTTGCGATATAGCTTCGTACACGATGTCAATAGGTTTTATTATTATTGACATGTAAAATCGTCGATACAATAAATATGAATAAAGGCAATTTACATCATAAATGAACAACACCCAACAATTACATACATAGTCCTGACCCCACACTAAGATCGAGTCTTGTGTCGTGGGCATCAAGAACTACGAGAGACTTTTCGGTCTCACAAACATCCACCTGGTACAAAAATATCCAATGCTCTTTTTTTACTCCACCGCCAATCTGCAAAACATTTTTCCAGGCCATGTGTTAAGCTCTATGGTTGTTCAAGTGAAGCGTAAAACAATTGCATCCAATAGCGAGAGACTACCCTTTGGCCAGTCAATACTTTATCTGAATGGCTTTATATTTACCATCAGTTGCAATCTAATTACATTTTTAGAACAAAAAAGGAGTTTACTGATGGTAGGTCTCTCGTATGTGAGGCCACTTAAATGGGTAACATCGCTATATCTACTTCTCCCGTCGAGCAGCAGTTCAAATGCTTGAAAAACATCGTAGCCAGAGTAACTACTAGACATCATGAGACTTAACATTTTATGTCTCAGGATGGTGAGCGTATTGGAATGCCAAGCAGTGCTTTGTAATTCATGGTGTTGTTTGGTTTTGCTACTGTTCATAAGCAGTCTTATTGATTACCATCAGGTGAATAGCTTGCTCGTCTTGCTATTTATTAAAAAAAAAAATACCAAGACATATCCGTCTACATATAAATGCCCATTATATCCCTTACAGGAATGTTGACTTAATTTTTGCTTTTTATATCAAAAAGTTACATTACGCAAAATCGTAAATAAAGAGTTACTTTTTGAAATCCGTTTAATATGAGACAAAATGGAATTATTTAAAATTTGATGGTAGGAGGAATAGAAAAGGATGCAACTATCATGCTGTGACATCATCTTTCATAAGGCGTGTGGGTGCGAAAGAGAAAGCGAGTATTCCCAATGCAACACTCCTGCATATAATAACATCCAAAACAATGTTGATATCCCGTCTTGGTATTAAAGCTTGCTTAAGATAAAACATACTGATAGCAGATAAAACCAATTCATTGAATTAGTAATAAGTACAACAACCTAGATTCACAATAAGCATGCTGCGTTCACACTTGGTAGGATGTAATCTTTAGTTTTAATTTCTATTGATAATTACATTCGTTTATTGCGAGTAAGATTGTATCCAGTTCAGTTTGGATGCTATGTTAAAATAATGTTCTTTAATTGGTTGATAAATAAATACTGTTACAAGCATTGGAAACCTACCTACTCTCGCATTTCCCTTAAAAACTACGTCATCATTCAATTCCTTTCGCGTTCCGGATGACGCCATCACAGCTGCTATTAAAGCATGTCGGGGCATGACTAACCACAATAATTGTACACACGCGCCGACATGACTCAAAAGATTTAGCTGCCGTTGAATGGCATTTAAGACCTCCTGATATTCCTATTTAGCTATGGAATCAGCCAGTGGTATTCCGTTTTGAAGAAGATGGTGTATTTGAAGGACATTTTATTGTAATGAAAAGCGAGACGCCAGTAGTCCATTCACCTGATGGTAAGCGATAGAAACGCACATGGACAGTAGCAAATCCAAACAACACCATGAATTAGAAAGGAATGCTTGGCATTCCACTGCATTCGCTATCCTGAGACATGAGATGTTAAGTATTAATATGAATTTGAACATTCGTTTCGTACCACATCTCTGTCACTCTTTTCAGACAGAGAAGGTCTACTGTTGAACACTTGCCTCCAGATTTCCACAGCAACCTGTGAATTAAAGTTGCTAGTTGCTTGTTTCCAAAAGGTAGCTGTGGAGTTCTTACCACTTATATTTGCAATGTTTTAAAACATCATGTTGTAAAAGTGTGCACCCTTTTGGATACAATCTGATTTAATAAGGAAATTCTAAATGCTATACCACTCTTCATCCCTAAAAATAATAAAAAAAAACAAAGTATGACTCAAAAATCAGAACTCAAATCACTATAAATTGACAACGCAATTAAACGTGTAGGGAAGACAGCAATTTTTCAAAATCAAAACTTCCAAACGCCCCTATGACGTCGTGGCACCCGCAAACAATTATCACCCCTCCAATTTAAGACCCTCGCCTACTTTGACGCACCCCAATAAAGGGGTGACCGAGGTGTGTTCCAAATCAATTACTTCCAACCCTAATTTTTGACGTCCGTATGTACACTTAAATTTATCTTTGGTGTAGTAATAAAATTATTGGGACATTCCTGTATGTACTTTAATTTGTTGAATAAATATACTCGGCCTTCACACATTTAATAGCACTATTCCTATATTAAATTAAGATTCGTATCTTGAATACGTAATTTACGTGGTTATCAGTTAATACTTAAAATTTTTTGATGCTACACTATCAATATTAAATAGTTTCGTACGGATCACTATTATCAAATGTATTTAATCTCAGACTACTAAGAGTAGATTTTTGTCTTCTATGTCATCAATACTAATATAAAATAGAATATAATATAGAATAGAAATGTTTAAACCTTGCATGTTATTTTACTCGCTTTCCATACATTTACGTATTATTATATTCTATCATACAAAAAATATAAGACATAATTTTATTCAAGTTTTAAATTGAGACTCAGACATAAAACTAACTCGTCTACATATTTTATATCAAATGCTCTTTTTTATTTTGTAATATACTACTCACAAAAATTAAAAGATATTTTTTTTGATCGAGTTTTTTGGGTGTTTTTTGAGAGTCTGTATCTTAGAGAAAATTGATCGTTAAGAAATTTCAAAACCAGGAATTGGAAGCCTGGAATGTCTATTTTTTTTTATGTTTGCTCTATTTTTTGATCACATGCCTGGTTGATAAGCGATCGTAAGAAAACCAACGAGATAAAAAGGTTGCAAACTTTTACTCATTTTTGATACCGTGAATTTACTTGGGTGGTGTTATTTTTATGACATCATTGTAACAATCTCGTAGATGATTTAATTGAGTTTAATTTGATATACTAGAGATTTACGTGGCATGATTTGGAGCCGAGCTATGGTAAATCAAAGTAAAAATAGTCTATCCCACTTTGACACTGGATTCCTCCATAAATATCGATCATGCGGAAAACAAAATTAGGGTTTTGTAAACTTGAAAACATACACTATAAGATGGTATTAAATTCTTATGAGAAACATCAGTATTTCTGAGTGAAATTGTTGAATGAACACAAAGTATAAAAACGGTTATTTAAGGATATTCGGAAAACTTAGCATATCATTGGATAAAACAGGCAAACGAAGGATATCGTCGGTAACTTTTCAATCTTAAAGCATCCTAAAGACACCCTGAAAAATTTAAACGGCTACGATGTGATTATCTTAGTGTTTGAAAGGTTTAAAGTTACTGTATTCGTCAAAAACCGTCGTAATGTCGTAATTTGTCGCAAGTTATTAATTTCTGTAACTTCAGAATGCTTTTTTAGTGATTATCCATATTCTTGAAATCAAATCCTTTTTTTTTTAAGTTTTCACTACTCTCCGCAATTGTAAAAAAAGTCAGACTTCCGCGAACGATAACTAATGTTGTTTTGGTGTTGTAAGATACTCCTGCTCACATCATTACTGACCCACCATTACAGGCCGTTACTGACCACGAAAAAATTATCGTGGTTGCGATACCCTCGTGGGTATCGTCGTCGACGCCAAACAAGAGATCTTCTGTTGTTGCCATGAAGATAAAATCGAGATCTGTCCGTAAACAATACATTGGAGCCTGTCGAACGATAGCCCGGTCATCGCGTTCGGTAGTGACCCGTTGTCCACCTTGGCCAACACACCTTTCAAAATTTTGTGTTTCGATAAATAGTGTATAAACACGACTAACAACAGACTGACTTACACCTATTGTAGCGGCAACTTGACGTTGCTTTTGACCCGCTTGGATGAGGCAGGCACATCTGTAGCATATAAGTGCCCTCGTGGCATGTCTAATGGCTGGTTTCGATAACACTGCTTTATTCTTAAGAAGTCTCACGTGATCATTTGAAAATTTCAAGAACAGATAAATTTACGATTTGTGTTATTCGTAGAATGGAACATCGAATTTTACGTTTTTAATATTGACCCAAACTAACTGGTTATAGGGTCAGTATAGTTTTTTTTTTTTTCACAAGTGCGTAGAGTAGTCAAAATGTTTGAAAACAGGATTTGATTACAAGAATATGGATAATCACTAAAAAAAGCATTCTGGAGTTACAGAAATCAATAACATGCGACAAATTACGACATTACGACGATTTTTGACGAATACAGTAACTTTAAACCTTTCAAATACTAAGATAATCACATCGTAGCCGTTTAAAATTTTCAGGGTGTCTTTAGGATGCTTTAAGATTGAAAAGTTACCGACGACATCCTTCGTTTGCCTGTTTTATCCAATGATATGCTAAGTTTTCCGAATATCCTTAAATAACCGTTTTTATACTTTGTGTTCATTCAACAATTTCACTCAGCAATACTGATGTTTCTCATAAGACTTTAATACCATCTTATAGTGTATGTTTTCAAGTTAACAAAACCCTAATTTTGTTTTCTGCATGATTGATATTTATGGAGGAATCCAGTGTCAAAGTGGGATAGACTATTTTTACTTTGATTTACCATAGCTCGGCTCCAAATCATGCCACGTAAATCTCTAGTATATCAAATTAAACACAATTAAATCATCTACGAGATTGTTACAATGATGTCATAAAAATAACACCACCCAAGTAAATTCACGGTATCAAAAATGAGTAAAAGTTTGCAACTTTTTTTTCTCGTTATTTTTCTTACGATTGCTTATCAAACAGGGCATGTGATCAAAAAATAGAGCAAACATCTGAAAAATAGACATTCCAGGCTTCCAATTTCTGGTTTTGGAATTTCTTAACGATCAATTTTCTCTAAGATACAGACTCTCAAAAAACACCCAAAAAACTCGATAAAAAAAATATCCTTTAATTTTTGTGAGTAGTGTATATCAGTCCACCATTAATGAACCAACCTTCCATTGATTTAAGACAGTACAAGTCAAAAATAGTCCAAAATCAACACCATTTGCACTATTTACCAATAAACAAAGAGAAGTCATGACAAACGACACAGTAAGTCACTGCATAAGCCACCGAATTAGATCAGCCGGGTGAGCTTAGGTCAATACAATTAACTGTAATTGGTGGGACCAAGGGTTGTTATTAAACTCATACTTTTACCATGTGACTAATTCATTCGTGTATGTTACGCACCGTTGCGTCGACTCTTCCTCAACTTTGTGTAACAGAAAATAAATTAATTTATTAATGAATAAATTATTCGTATTATATAAACAATCGCGAAGATTATAAATTAATTTGAATAAATTATTCGTTAAATTGTTGTGGAGTTGTGATATGATTTTACGGTTTTAAAATGTTTTTTGTTGAGTGGTAATGATATATTTTCGCTGTAAAATCTCAGTGTACAGTGCTGTAAGTCATATTTACTGTGTCAGTAAGTGAAAGGTAAGCAAGAGTTATAGGACTTTTATGTCTGTAACTTTTATTTATATGTTGCCAGCTCGTTTGGGGTTTGGGTGGATTTTTTGTTTCTATATTTGTAGTTGATGCGAGTTGTAAATGTTTAATGTTACACCAGTTTGTATTTTTGTTTACTTCGCAAGCTATTTATGGTTATATAATAATGAAATAATATCGCAACAGTGTAGGAATATTACTTTTAACTAATAATATTAGGTAATTAATTAATCATTAGACGATAAAAAATATCTTCATATATTTTATATTTCCTTATCAAATTTATTGTACATTAAGACGTCTTATTTTTATTGAAATATGGGTGAGCAAATAATAATCGGAAAGAAATAATAGAACAGCAAGTGCAGCATAAAATAACCCATCAACAAACCTACAAATGAACCCAAAATAATTTAAATACCATTAAATCTCCTTTATTTTAAATTTCTTTTTTTTACCTTTTTATATATATGTATATAATATAAGTATACAAAAATACATATAAAAAGTTATCCAACGATGGCGAGGCTTGAGACCCAAGCCACCGGCGGTTAGGAGCCCAATGTGAGGAACCGCCTCACAATACGTACCGTGGCAAGCAATACTGCCTTCTGAATCTGACTCCTGACCCAACAGCCGATTGAGAGCGTCTGTAGGTGTTGGTCGAGGCTCTTTGGTATCAACCCATGAGCAGAAACGACAATCGGGACAATAATTGTTGAGTCAACATCCCACATGTCATTATACCAATACCATTATTATGATGTTAGATTGCATTTAAATCTAAAAATTTAACCCGTAAACAAACGGACACCAAAACATTTTTAATATTTCTCCCACGTAAAAGTAAGGCAAACATTGTAGACAGCCACACTTTGAATCTCAGATAAAACTTGGCGCGGAGTTTCGTTTCGGAAATGGTTGGAACAGATTACGAAGTGCGCACGCATCAATCAATGTAAGTAATCGCGAAAATTAAATACATTGTGCGAGCGAAGTTTTAACCGTGTTGTCTTTACCTTAGAAATGGAATCGGTAATCTTTTAATCCCAGAAGTTTGCAGGATCTTTTTTATATTGAGAAGCTCGTAATTTATGGCGCGTATAAATTATTCTCTGTGTTGGTTTTAATTTAGGTTGCCTAGTCTTTATATTTCCATATCAACTCCTAATCCAGTATATTATCTCCCAATCGTTGTGGAGGGAAAAAGGGAAATAATTTGTTTCAAATTTGGCATGTTCATTTTAATTTAGATAAATTTCTTTAGTTAACGAACATGCTAGTTTTCTACTAATTATAAAGAAACATGCGTTTTAGAATACCCCAGATTTTATACAATGAAAGAAATCGATACCCACGCTAAATATAATCTCAATATTTAATTACGTCATGTTCCAAAAATGAGCATTTCTTTATTGCAATGAATAGCGAGACGAGCATGCCGCTCGCCTGATGGTAAGTGACACGACCGCTCATGAACAGTGGCAAAACCAAACAATCTTTTGAATAACAAAGCAATACTTAACATTCCGCTGCGCTCGCCATCCTGAGGCATACGATGTTAAGTCTCAACATATCCAGTAGTTACTCTGGCCGCAATATCCTTCACACCGAACATTGCATTTGCACTGCTGTTTGGTGGGAGAAATATACACACATTACAAAACGCGCCAAGTCAAAAACTCAGTCATTTATTGCGTTCAAGTTTAATATTTTGGAAAGAAGTATAAAACTCAGACTTCGCTTGAGCTTGTTTAGTGTAGTTTTAAAACAACTATACTGAAACTCACTACGCTACTTTAGCTGTTTTAAAACATAGGAATTTATTAGATTATACCGGTTGTTCTATGGCCGGAGTAAATCACGATACTCAGGTCAAAAATCAAGATGTATCTCAATCATGGGTGTAGTATATAGCCCTGTCAAATAGATATAGTACATTGCTTACCACTACATCGACTTCATGTGTAGTCGAAAGTCTGACTTGCTCCATGTCTTATACCAGAGTGTCGTTACCGTCAACTACACACCTAGTAGCGGTTATACTTATATATATTTTAATTGTCTCTTGTAGAGACAATAAATATATATACTAGTATAACACCCAACAGTAACTTCACACTAAGATCGAGTCTTGTGTCGTGGGTTTCAGGAAGTACGAGACTTCGGTGTTACAAACACCTAGACCCGAAGAAATATTTGTGGGCCACGTAAACATTTCTCTGGGTGCAGGGATCGAACCCGCGGCCTCTCGTTTCACAGGCGGCATCTATCTGCCTGCGCCATAGGCCTGTCAAGACCGACGATGTACTATGTATATCTTTTTGACAGGTACAAACACTACAATAGGCCTAGTGTAGGGTCGCATGCGATGTAAGAGTACAAGACGCTTTACTGGTGGTAGGTCTCTCATATGTGAGAGGCCATCTGGGTGGGTACCACTACAGTGTCTATTTCTCCTGTCAAACAGCAGTGTAAATGCACTGTTGTGTTTCGGATTGAAGGGCATTGTAGCCAGAGTAACTGAATATATTGAGACCTAACATCTTATGTCTCAGGATGGCGAGCGCAGTGGAATGCCAAGCATTGCTTTGTAATTCAAGGTGTTATTGTGTATTATGAGCGGTCGTATCGCTTACCATTAGGTGAACGGCAAGTTCGTCTCACTATTCATAGCAATAAAAAAAAGAGCCTTCCCTTCCCCGCTGGGCTTTATTTCGGATGCCCAGGTCCGTGCCCTGCAATAGGATGTATACGGGTTGATACAGAATAAATAAAGTATATTACCATCATAACAATAAATGCAGACACACGCCGGTAATAATTTAATTAAATTGCATTTACATCATTACGAGTAATATAAATCGAATAAAGTATCTTATCTGTCAACTTCAACGATATATTCCGATAATTATATTACCTTTAAAAATTACGTTCACTGAAAGATCGTAAATTAATTCAACTCTTGTCCGAGTACAGCTGGTTTATTATTTTAAAATTATGCAAATCCACTTAACGACGTGAAATTTATTCATGCATAAAAAATAAATTTGGACAAATTTAAATTGTTGAACATGGAGAAATAAGTGATGCGGATATATCACTACATAGTATAAAACAAAGTCGCTTTCTCTGTCCCTATGTCCCTTTGTATTCTTAAATCTTTAAAACTACGCAATGGATTTTGATGCGGTTTTTTTAATAGATAGAGTAATTCAAGAGGAAGGTTTATATGTATAATACGTACATATTATTGTAGAGGAATCTATTTGTACCCGGGCGAAGCTGGGCCGGGTAAAATAATAAATTAAGTTTACTTGATTGTGTGGGAAATCGATAGTGATAATTAAAAAGTTCCCACCACTCGGTCGGAGCGTAATGTATAATGCGCTTTTTTGCATAATGTGATTGCACTGATAAGTAAGAATCTTTTATTAGCCCAGTGTTAAAAGTTCCTTATGTTGATTTTTTCGGCTTGCAACACGATTGCAAGGAAGATTTTACCATCTTATAGTAAATTTATATTATGATATCTGATGGCGGATGTTCTTGACTGTGGTAATGAAAATAGCATATTTAGGCCAAACTTTAACTTACTGGTGGTAGGTCTCTCATATGTGAGAAATGTATATTGCTCCCGCTAAACACCAGTATTCTATAGCACTGCTATGTTCCTATTGCTCCCGTTATACATCAGTGTAAATGCACTGCTATGTTCCTATTGGAAAGGCATTTTAGCCAAAGTATTATAACTACAGGATATAGTGAGACTAGTAACATCTTATGTCTCAGGATGGCGAGCGCAGTAGAATGCCAAGCATTGCTTTGTTATTCATGTTATTTTTAGGGTTCTCCTACTGTCCATGATCGGTCGTATCGCTTACCATCAGGTGAATGGCATGCTAGTCTCGCCAGGCATTGAAAATAAAAAAGTTCACGCAAGTTTGAAGCGTTTAGGCTTCAGTTAGTACCTGTGGCTCGTACGTAGCGAACGCTCAGAAATATATCAATCGATCGTGTATACTAAGGCTGAATTGCACAAAATAACTTTCCTAATACCTTTGAATTAGAAAATATGAATCCCATACATTTGAGACGTATTTAACATTGCCAATGTATGGGATTGAAATTTGCAAGGTTTTGGCAAATTTAGTTTGTGCAATTCCGCCTTTGTCATTACAGCGTGAATCAAATAACTTCCACTATAAAAACATTGAAATATTTAAACGAGATATCCTGTACTCAAAGAAACGTTTAAAATAAACTTGGACTCGACACACTTCAGATCGTTATCGATGACATAATGGGCGATGTGCATTTAGTGCAAAAATCTTCCCACGACCGTTG
The DNA here is from genome assembly GCA_030180105.1 of Hyles lineata. Lineage (NCBI taxonomy): Eukaryota > Metazoa > Arthropoda > Insecta > Lepidoptera > Sphingidae > Hyles > Hyles lineata. Next base: position 14,109,733 of record JARJEE010000008.1, on the reverse strand, counting down.
ATACGCATCGTATGGGAAGTTTACTAATGGTTCCGTTCTGAATTGTCAGCGATCATGAATCGCGATAGCTTGGCACTGAATTAATAAGTGCTATTTATAAACTATACTAACTGTAATAATATATAGGTATTGGATACCTCCAATACATACACATTATTATGGTCTCTCATATGTGAGAGGCCGCTTGGATAGGTACCAACGCAATGCCTATTTCTCCCGCCGAACAGTGCGCTGTTGGGTTTCGGTTTGAAGGACATTGTAGCCAGAGTATCTACTGGACATATTAAGACTTAATATCTTATGTATCAGGATGGCGAGCGCAGTTGAATGTCAAGCATTGCTTTGTAATTAAAGGTATTTCTGGTTATCATACTGTTCGTGAGTGGTCGTATCGCTTACCATCAGGTGAACGGCATGCTCGTCTAGCCATTCGTTGAAAATTAAAAAAAACCACGGTTGGTTATTGTCTCTTTTAGATATACAATGAAGGCTATCCGGATAAAATTTGACTTAGTGAGTTTCCAGATATTAAAACTTCAGACTGAATTGGAATTAGTGATGTCAGAATAGTTTTGTTTGCTATTAGAGGACTACGGAATACTTTGATTTGTTATTAATTTAGCCTCGAACTATTGATTAAAAATGGTCTTTATCCTTATGTATTTTAACATTATAAGTATGAAGTACACGAGTCATTAAAACCATTACGCTCGTCAAGTACCCTCTTGCATATTTATATTTTTTGCCTTCTATAAGTTTTTTCTTCCACATGTCGATTACTTTTTATCATAATGTTCCAAATATAGTAAGCCTTTTTTTAAGATTTTACTGCATAAAACATCGGCATGGTAAGGCCACTAAAATACCATCTGCAGTCCGAGCTCAAATTAGGACCAGTATTTCTTTAAACATCCTTGCAACAAACAAAATTGGCAACATTCTTTCCAGCTCGTATTTCAAGTAGCTAATAGTTCAGCGTCGACGTTACCAGTAATACATCCAGCGCCGCACTTTCAACTCGAGCTCGAAACATTTTGCTAAATGGTTATCTTAAACTTTATACCGTGTAATCACCATAGAATGAGAGCATTGGGAACTTCACGGAATTTATTTCTCGTGCGTTGGTGGAGCTGCTTACTCTTGGCGTGTTCCTTTTGTGACCTATTAATTATTATAATAATTATGTATTTTCAGCCATTTTGGTGCTCTTATACAGCTAGTTACATAAAAGGTTGCGATTGCGGGGAATGAAAAGGGTTTTCTATAATTTCGGTCTTTGGGAAGCTGTCACACATAACATTTTTCACTTCTAAAATAATAATAATTTTTTGTATCGCTCAACTTTTATATCATATAATTAATCTTCTTTTGTTTTTTTTTTGCTTTATTTTGCTAGCGATTTTAAATTAAAATTCAGATCATTCATTTTCATTTAATTCATTCATTCGCAAAAAAAAATATAAATTGTATTATCTTGAATCTGACACCCAACAATATTTCTTATTTAAAACCCGATATATTTTAAATTAAAATCGATACCAAACATGATAGCAGACGAGCTAAGTGCTTGGCTTTATGAAAATTTCAAGTACAGCGATGATAACTGAGGAATATCAAAATCTCCGTGAACGCAAAAACTGATTTTTGCAATATTATTGTTGAACAAAAAAAAAATACGATATTTTAACCAGCCTTTTTTAGTTTTAATAACATTTGTGTTATGAATAGTGCCAGAACTAATTATTAGAATATATTTATTGGAATTAGATTACGTAATTGTTGAAAAAATATCTGATATTATCATACAGCATCTGACAGACAAACTGAAAATGCACACGGATCAAAGTAAAATAAATATTGTTTTTTAGTATCTTCAAGCCTCTTGCAGAGCATTTTAATACAATACAGTGTATTATTCAGTATCTAAGAAATTAAATAAAAATAAATTAATGTTTATACTAAAAACGTATTTGTGACTAATTTGAATAACTTCAAACAAATTTCGTATTGCAAGTCCTTAGGGTATACACTTAAATTAAGCTGAAATTCATTTTTCAAAGCTGCCATGATATACTTTTTCAATTTAATTAATTTACGTTTCAATTATTGTTTACCCAACGGCAAAATAATATACTTTTTAATAAAAAATGACACTTAATCTACTTAGGTTTGGTGCAATTTAAAATTAAAACATTATGAGGAGACCTAGGAGATTACTTCATTTTTACTACTTTCGAATGTCGAATGAACGTTAGCGACCGTTTTTTCTTCAGTTAGTGAGATTGCCTAATGCCTTATTTATTTATTTATTTATTTATTTATTTAAATAAATGTAAGTTTACAGACTTAATCCAAAATACTTACATTCTAAATTCTTACAACTAAAGCTACAGAGAATAACAAAAATAAAATTTAAATAAAATCACAAATTTCTTACAAAACTAGTAATGAATTAAATTTACATGCTAAAACTAATTACTATAAACTATTTAAAAATAACTTAATCTTAAAATATATTTGACTCGGCTTATCGTAAAATAAATCTGGATCTGAGTGGTGAGTGAGCATGGAATTAAGCAACGCGGTCGCTCGCGCGGTGGGCGCAGCGGCAGCGTGTCGCGTGTGCACTCCTCGCGGACAAGCGAACAGATTGCGGCGCCGACGCGGACCCTCCTCTCCCTCGCTTCCAACCAAAAATCGAGATGGTACGCATGCAATACCCATCATTCCCAACGCAGTCGGATTGTCTACTTTGTTCGTTAAGAGATGATAGTAGTGGACTAATAGTAGCAACTTGCGTCTGTATTCCAATGTGTCTAAACCAACCATACCTGTCACGAACAAGGAAGGATATAAATATGGATAATACCCATATATTTTTTTGTACATATATCGAGCAAATTTCCTTTGTACTCTTTCTATGAGCAATGCATATGTACTTTGGTACGGGTCCCAAACTATGGAATTATATTCTAGTCTACTACGTACGTATGCTTTGTAGAGAGTCAGTGCAACGTTAACAGTTTTAAATGTAGAGCATATCCTCATGACAAATCCTAAAATTTTATTGGCGTTTTCACAAGTAGCTAGCATATGCGACTTAAAGTCCAAACGCGAGTCCATCAGAATTCCTAGGTCCTTTAACTGGTCCACACGGTCAATTATTACGTCTCCAATACTATAATTGTAGACAAGCGGTTTGCGTAAGCGTGAAAATGAAATCATTTTACATTTCGAAATGTTAAAATACAGGCGGTTTGCCGCACTCCACTTGACTACCGCATCTATGTCATTTTGCATAGATAAGCAATCATCAAGTCCTTTTACCGACGAAAATAATTTTAAATCGTCTGCGAACAAAAGACAACGCGTTGCTTTTACTACTTTGGGCAGGTCGTTAATCATTATGATGAACTGAGTAGGCCCAAGGTTGCTACCCTGACTAACTCCAGACCTTGTATAATAGTCATCTGACTCAAACCCACATAATCGAACGTATTGGGTTCGATTCTGCAGATAGGATGCAAAAAAATTTAGGAGTTTGGGTTCAAAGCCCATTAATGCCATTTTGGACAGAAGAATGTCATTGTCTACAATATCAAATGCCTTTTGAAAATCAAAATAGGCGGCGTCAATCTGTTTACCAGCATCCATTTCTATCTTTACATAGTCATGATCTTATGCCCTTATTATTTTTTACATAGTCATGATCTTATGCCCTTATCCCCTTCCCATTCTTTTTTCCTTTCCCCGATTCCTTTTCTCTTCAGATTTTATGGGCTGATAACGCATCTATGATCTAAATACTGTGAATTTTCACTTACTTTGCTTACTTTGCTAGTTTGCCAGTCCGGTATAAAAACAGGTAATATTTATAGACCATAGTACGTGGTGGCCTGTTGGTAAATGGACCGGATGTGGCTGCCAACATGTTCACGGTGGTCGTGGGTTCAAATCTCAGGGCACACCTCCGACTTCGTAGTCATGTGTGTATTGATAGTCAATCACCACGCACTAAAAACGTTGAAGGAAAACATCGTGAGGAAACCTGCATACCATAGCGATTTATAAGAATTTCTATGGTATTTTTTTTTTCTGTCCCGCCCTCACACCCACCACTGCAACTCCTGTAAGCCAGGATCAACAGTGGCACGCAATGTAATGACACCGAGCATTGAAGCTCGGCGAGTCTCCGGGAATGTCTAACTTGTCTTTAACCCGCAACGAAATCAATCAGAAAGTTAAATTAATAGGAGGAGTTGGAAATAAATTATTGTCCACTTTCTATGGTATGTAAGTTTGCCAACCCGCACTAGGCCAGCGTGATGGTCTTTATGGCCTAACCACTCTCAATCGTACTCTCGATTGTAGAGTAGGCCCGTGCCCTGCAGTGGGACGTATATGGGCTGATACAGATACAGATTTGTAGACCAGCTACAGGCAAATATGAAATCAACTTCTTTTACTGAAAGACCAAGGAACCTGGGCTGACATCTATTGATATTCTTAAGTAGCATCTATCTCCATGGTCTGATCAATTAACGATGCTCTATAGACCAAAAATAACTCGAGGTTATTACCACTGAATATAAAGAGTCGATACGTGATTCAATCGACGACATTAATTCCTAACTGTAACCAGACTATTAAACGCTTCAATTAAATTATATATGAAGGAAATTAAACCATGTGTTGATTATTTTGAATAAGACCAGTAACATCTTCACCGATTTATATTCGTTTACTTATTAATGATTGCTACCACGATACGTTTTCAATAACGGATAAACGACTCCGAATATCTATACTAATATTATAAAGCTGCAGAGTTTGTTTGGTTGTTTGTTTGTTTGAACGCGCTAATATCTGGAACTACTGGTCCGATTTGAATGATTCTTTCAGTGTTGGGTACTCCATTTATCGAGGAAGGCTATAGGCTATATATCATCACGCTATGACCTATAGGAGGAAAGCATTAGTGATATTTCTAGCAAATACGAGGAAATTTTGTTCGTTTTTCGTGGTCCGATTGGTCGATATTCTAAACTGATAGTCAGAATTAAACATTTTGACCGCCATTTTAAAACGTGTATGTACCCGGGCGGAGCTGGGCTCGACTGCTAGTCTATGATAACTTTTAAAGGATACACCCGAAAGCCTATGTATTACTGCCGACTACTGAATGTTGAATGGTCCGTTCTCAATCCGGAGGTGATTTATATAGCAAACTGTCATGCTCCCACCCTTACTCTAACTATGGGCATTGAAATAGAATCACAACCGGGTCTTCTTTAATAAAATTACTTCTATAACTAACGGTAGATTGCTTAAGACTTATTTAAAATAGTTTTAAAAATAATTTGCTTTAACCTTTCAACTTAACATAAAATCGCCTTGACATATAATATTCATGGTAAAACAATGTTCACCAATAAAAATATTTATACCAATGGGGTATAATCAAACATCACAAGCGGAACACACCTTAAAACCCAACTTTCTTAAGAAGCCAAGGTAATGTATGCAAATGAGTGTAACTTTATTCCCTTAGAGCTATTAGGACGACTTTGACCGTTTGATAAGTAAGGGGAGTGAACCCAACTTTTCATTGGGTTAGAGCACGCCCAGAGCATACTTCGTGCCCGTTAACATAAACAATTCTGGTAATGGTGGACTTTTTATTATTATACTAGCCTGCCTTGATGATGCTGTTGTACTACGATATGTATTCAAAGCTGAGGTCCCGGTTTCAAATCCCGGGTCAGGCAAAGTGATATTAGATTTTTGTATTCATTATAAGTATAAATCTTGCAGGGTATGGGCCTCCTTTATAATCGAGAATACGATTGAGAGGGATGAGGTCATAATTATAATCCAGCACATTAGCTTAGTGCGGGTTCGCGGAGTTATACCATATAAATTCGTACAAATTGCATTGTTATAATGAGTGCTAATTGACTATTAAAACACAAATGCTTTCAAAAATTCAAAAGTGTGTCCTGGGATTTGAACCCGCGAACACCGGAAACATGTTGACAGTCGCTTCAGGTTCGTTGCCAACAGGCCACCATGCACGTTTCATCATTTACTAACCTGCAATTTGAAGACCCTCAACGCAGTTCCGAATATTTTTTTACCGGGTGAAGTTATTAATTTTCACCCGGTTATCCTTTTCCAGCCATACTTTAAAATCTTTTTACCCGTTTCAGTACCAGCGAAATTCACCCGCAGCGTCGAGGTAATAAGGCATATGCTCTGCGCTTTACATTCAGCACACGTTGTAGTGGAAAATTTAATAGAATAATGCTTGTTTTTGGCAACAATGAGGATTACGTATGGGGTAATCCTGGATATTCTGCAACAACGCTTTGGGAGAAATGAACGCAGTTTGTGTAGTTCTGTGTGCAAACTTAATTTTATCATGATGATAAGGTTTGATAACATCGTATTTACGAAATTAGATCTGTACCAGCTAGGCATTGATTTTTTTTCTTTATTTATTAGGAACTTTTTGTCCAATAGACATGTCAGTTCCATCGTAGGGTACGACGGATACAAAATTTCTACTTATAATTATATAATCCTATTTTGCGAGTACTAATCTATAAAACATTCTGGCTTGCTCAGAGTCAGGTACTCCCAAAATACTTTGTACCAAACCTATATTTAATTTATTTAATCCTAATTTATTTACAATTGTCTGCCGTAAAGCACTATTTATGGAAAACTCCATCAATCGGTGTTGGACATCATCAACGGTATTACATTAATCACTGATAGGCATTGAAATGCTGTACGGAAAATGAAAATTTACTTAATTGATTAGAAAGATTAGGTCTTAGTAGAAACACCAACAGGCCTAGCGTCGATAGGTTGACTGATATTTGCCAGTTTAATTACGAATTTCTCTGATATTTCGCCAAGACCATAATGTGACTTAACATCTCATGTCTCCGTATGGTGAGCGAGCGCAGTAGAATATTAAGCATTGCTTTATAATTCATCGATTTATTTAGTTTACTGCAGCTTACCATCAGGCAAATGGCATGTTCGTCCATTCATCGCGATAAAAATTACTTGAGTAACAATTTGGCAAACCAAGTAGATTATATACCGAACAAGACACCAGACAACAATTTTTTTCGCAGAATAAAAAATGGAATGAAACTGGACCAAAATGGCCAATATCTTATGAAGATAGATATCACATCCCATACACCTCGTACTAAGTAGCCCTTCTATTCTCTCTCTTCTTTACGTCTTAACCCTCGTCCTTATAATGGGAGCTGTTAGCCATAATTCCTTTGACGCTATCTTCCTGGATGCACCGACCATTATTGAGACCCATTGACTAACTGAACCCCTTTTAATAGGTGGGGAGGCCAGTGTCCTCTTGTGTTACGCATGCCTTGGATGTTATTTATGACCTAATAGCTTCGCACGCAGTTTCTTGTCAAGTAGTTGCGGACATTACGATATGTGTGTACTGAGTTGCCAATTTTTATGTATTTTGAAGGTGCCATCATTTTGATTAAGTCTTCTATTCGGCTTAAAATATTTAATTCATGTTTTAGTCTTATATTTGACAGTGATAGTCCCAAACCTAAGGAAGCGTTTTAAACTATAGACGAATACGCGATGGCAAAATTTGTCAATTGAGCAAACCTCATTGGACCAGTGAGGGCTAATACTCAAACACCTTCTACAATTATTTCAATAGGTAAAAATCTACAAACTTACTCACAAAACTTGAAAGAACTAACAAAATATAGTTATCACGATGGATAGATACAGATATCGCGATAGTACAACAGTCGATGCTTGTCCACGCATTCAAGTCAGTAATTAAAATCCATTTAGTTTGAATCATGTTTTTTTTTTTTTTTATCGTTTGCTCGATCATCAATTTCATTGGAAGAGGCCTTTTCCGAGTAATGAGTCATTCCACCTGATGTTTTAATGGCGTCGGTTTATTGATGGAGAGTACTTACCGGCATAATAGTTTTGCCTATTGTTTTCCCTCGTTTCACTTGTTTAATGTATTGTTGGGATGATAAATGTACGGTTGGATGGATGAATATGTCAAGGTTTTTTGCGAAGGTTTGCTATTGATGTAGGTCACTTATTTTTATTCGCGTCAGTGTTGTATAAAAATAAAGTTATAAAGGAGCATGTATGTTTACTTTGGCAACATGTTTGTAACTAATAGTTATTTTTATTGCATAGTTTGCCAAACATTTTTACTTACCTTCGGGTGATCTTGAAAGTAAGTGATCACTGCCATCTGCCAACACCCATGAACATCCAAAAGGTTAGGATCATGGATTTCTTGCCAGCGGCCCATCAAATCGGGAGGGGAGCGGGAAGAAAAATATATGAGAAGATGGAAGAGGTATTGGGCATCCGGCAATCTCACTGGCCGAACGAAACGTGACAGCAAAGCTATCGCTTCACATCGATCTTTTGTGAGACAGTGGAAATGTCAAATACTCTAAATTTCTTTCCCATGGTCAAAGCCTAATATGTTTTCTACTAAACCTAAAACTCCCCATAAATAGGGACAAACACACACACGCTTGTACAGAAAATCATCCAACTCTAATCTAATTTTAGACAAAAAAATAATCAAATTATGATAAACAATATACATTGATAGCTTCAGTTGGTGTTGAAACTCATATTTAAGTACAAATCATGAAACCATATTAATATAATCGCTCCAAAGTTTTGATTGATTGATTTCATTTAAAATGATTTAAAAGGATTTAGTCGTTTTTGGACCGATACATAACTACTTTGGAATGACATGTTTTCTTTTGGAAGTTATAATTAACAAAAACATAACATATTTAAGCAGCAAAAAAAATATTTACATGGGAATGAAGTATTTTTTCTAAGTATACCACTGTGAGCTGTAATCGATATGACGTCAAACATCAATTCTAATTGAAAGTTCCGAGAAAACTTTTCCATTGTAAGACTTTGAATAGATTGACCGCTCCGAGAGGTAAAACGGGAAACGTATAATTAGAAATTAATATTTTTATTTCATCGTCTACCTACGGAAATTTGTACTGGAACATCATTTTTAAACATAGCATAAATTCTGAATCTATTTTCGATTTTTTCGGGTTTTTTCTTCTTAATAATTTGAGTAGTACAACAAAAGAACAAAGGTCTTATTTTATGCTTAAGAATCATAATCAATTTGAAATATTTGTGAATTTAGTGGTGTAAAGTTAACGGCCTTCGTATATGTATGTTAAGAGGCAAGGAGTAAGAGATCAAAATATTTACCTATTATTTAATAAAACCAACCGAGAATTTAATACTTTTTGTGAATAACTAAGTTTTACACTCAGCTTTGTCCGGGTAGAATTATTATCTAAATTTTCACTGGAATAATACTTTTTATTGTAACATAAATAAATAGCCTATACCATTTAATCATATGCTTTAAAATGCGTGAAATAAAGTCAAAATAACAAATACGCTATTGCATTTATAAGCAAAATGATCTAACCATGACATACCAATATAATCCATATTTATGTACATCTCTCGTCAAATTAAACAACCAATACGATTCATAAGCCTATCTGTTTCCCTCGCAACAATAATACGCTTACAATTAATACACCAATGTAATTGTTTGTTAATGCTAAAATTCGGGATATAAATAATCCAAAATCCAGTAATCACGACCTAATAGACGAATCTGTTAACGTTGGTGATAAACAAACACACCGAATAACCAACACTAACATTATCGTGGACAAAACCGCTAACGGGCCGCTTTATTTAACACAAAAGCGACATAAGCCACTTAGCATAAATTAATTTATTCATAATTTATTACCCATACGGGTGTGTTCTATCAAGAGCCCATAGGCGGCCCGAGGGAATTGCCCTGCTCCGTATTAGCTCCTTGGTTATTTATTGTTAATGTTTCATTGTTACATAAAAATAACATGTAATGTTCTGCTTTTTGTTGAGCTGTGTGTTGTTCTTTTTTGCCGTGTTGAAGTTTGTTTGATGAAATGAAATGAAATGAAAATATTTATTGAATCCATAAAATGTCATACACTATTTAGATTCAGTCACTTTTTTTTTTCACTACCACCCGATTCACAAGGCTGTTTTCACCAGAGAAGAACGGGCAAGAAACTCTAGCGTTCTAGCGTTGATAGCGTGATGATTATTATTGCACTAAAGTTGCATAGCTGTGATTTGCTTTACAGTTTATATTTGCTTTGTTGTTTATCAGTTCTGCGGCTTATACTGTTTCTACTTTTTCTGTTTCATTAGCCACTAAAGGTTGACTGCTGAACATTTTTTAATTTATGTATAAGCATACAGCTATTGCACATCAAAATGAAAGACGCTTATAAAACACTTAAAGCTAAAGGCATGGTTACATCTGCCGCATAAATAATTTCCACATCGACCTTTTGGAGACGAATAATCGTTTATTCTGTTATTTCAAAATGCTAAATAAGAAACACAAACCAATATAAATTATATTTTATGTGTTTATGTTTTCATAATACATGGAAACTAATATAATTAGAAGAACGAATACGAAACTACTATAACACATCGCAATACATCAATAACTGAAATTGTCAAAATCCAAACGGAATCTATTATATATTCGAAGGGCAACATAGTTAATTGAATTAAAGGCTTGCTGGGTTCCTTCGTACCTGGGTCGGTAATAAAATTAGCATTTAATATTCATTCAATAGCGGATGTTCCAAATATTTGGTTGTATCGGAATTCGGAACGCGGGAGTGCGTATATCACGGGTTGAGCAAAGAATTAGTCATTACAGAGCGGGCAGTTCTGGAATGTTCTTATAGTAGTTTACGTAGGTTATTTATTAGTTGCTCGGATTGCATTTAAGAATGTTCAAACTTCCTCATATGCCTTAATAGTTTTACTGTCATAATTATTTGCTTCTTTATTGAAAGACCAAGATTATTTTTTACTTTTCTATCCTTGAATGCTCAATATATAAATACCTATTATTTTTCAGGTTGATTCTTGTAGATAATAATTGCTTTGGCATTTTCCATTAATATAAATTAATACGGTTATATCAAGTTAGTATTATTATTCGACGCAAGTAGATCAATGATAATTTAGAGCATCATTCAAGGGTTTCCCAAATCCCAGCGATATCATATTCATTAATATAATTTTTTCATTAAAAGCCAACACAGAATTGAAGGGGTGAAGATCAAGGCCCATGGTATGCCATAGAAGAGGCCTATGTCCAGCTATGTACAGCATTGAACCCTTGAAATGTGTTTCAGTTCATATTCTGACGTAATTATCCAGTTTGGACATATTGAGGCTTAATATCTTATGTCTCCGGATGACGAGTGCAGTGGAATGCAAGCTTTGCTTTGTAATTAGAGGTGTTATTTGGTTGTAGTACTGTTCATAAGCGGTCATATCGCTTATCATCCAACATGCTCGTCTTGCCAGTGCATGAAATAAAAAAAAAATCGATTCGTTACCGTCAATTTATTTAAAAATTTAACATGTAGGTGATGTAAGTGTACGATTTTATATTTTGAAAAGAGCGTAACCGTCATCATTTTGTAGAACAAATATTTTATAACTAACACTCAAGACTACTTCCATATGAATTTACTTGATTAGATAAATACAATTTCCTAAGTAAATTGTAATTGGTGTTTCCTGGAAATTACTAATTTCCAGTCAAACAGGAGTTTTCTTATACAATTCCACATACATACATAAACTCACGCCTTTTTCTCAGAAATGGTAGGCAGAGGTTCTTTTAGTAGAAATCAGGACACCCACGTTTCGCTTTGTAGGTTTCGTGACAGGTGGGGAGCCTATCGCCTCAAACAAATCCATAAAAATACAGATATCAGTATAAATAGAAATACTAAAATAAATTGAATTCGCGGGTTCAGGGTCAGGGTCAGGCAAAGTTATAGTGGATTTTTAATTTATTATCAGCACGGAGACAGACTTTGTGCCCGATATGGCAATATGCTCGCTCCCTAACACATCGTGGAACGGAACACAGAAGGCGAAACGCGGGTATACTGGTTGCTTTAGCATCTCTGCTTACCCCTTCTGGAAAAAAGGCGTCAATTTATGTAAAATGTATGTAAAATAAATCTGACTGTCACACTTGATGACAATTGAATATATCTTAACAATATAATCTAGAGAGTTTGGAATACAAAGTTGGCCTTTGCATAAAGAAGGGCTTGAAACATGGACCTTCTTACAACCTTGATCCTAAAAGAAAAATAGATCTATTACTTCACCTAGCGTTGATTTCATTTGAGAAAAATGTAACATTGGAAAAGTCATCACAACTGGTTGTACGAAGACTCTAATTCTCACTAATATTATTCGGTTAGTAAAGACCCATCTCTTTTATTTCTTTATTCTTTGTCCCCGTTGTATATTGTGCCGTACATTTGTGCGTGCATGAGCAACGGTGCCAATTAATATTTACTTTCGTAATTAACTTTTAGTAAATAATACGCTTGTCAAATAAAACATTTGTTCACCTACCTCACATAGGCTGGATTTAATTTCGTTGCTTTAGAATTTTGTGTCCTGAACTAATTAGTTTCAGAGTAATTAAAACTTTATTGCAAATAAATTGATGTGGCTTAGAAACGTGTGGTTTATTTTTAGAATAATTGCGTACAGAAGATTTATATTTAGTGATATCATTTGATGCGTGGGTTTCATTAAAATAAATACATACATACATACATAAAATCACGCCTTTTATCCCAGAAGGGGTAGGTAGAGCTGCCAGGACACCCACATTTTCCCTTGTATGTTCCGTTCCACGATGTGACAGGGGGCGAGCCTATCGCTTTAAAAAAGCCAGGGCCAGAGACAGGATGCCTATTATAATTAATAACATAATCAATTTTATTTTTAACATTAACTTATTTATTTGTTAAATGTTCTGTCCCTTTCGAACGACTTTGGAATTCAGTTTGAGCGAAGAGGACAAACTATCAATATCTTTTGAGATAAACTATTTGTAGTTTTCAGTATAAACTTCCCATTAATATAATTATAATTATAATTCCTTACTTAATAAACATACTTATATACACTTTACTGGTGGTAGGTCTCTCATATGTGACAGGCCATCTGGGTGGGTACCACCGCAGTGTCGTATTTCTCCTGTAAAAAGGAGTGTAAATGCATTGTTGTGTTTCGGATTGAAGGGCATTGTAGCCAGAGTAACTACTGGACATATTGAGACTTAACATCTTATGTCTCAGGATGGCGAGCGCAGTGGAATGCCAAGTATTGCTTTGTAATTCAAAGTGTTGTTTGGTTTCGCTACTGTTTATGAGCGGTCGTATCGCTTACCATCAGGCGAACGGCATGCTCGTCTCGCTATTCATTGCAATATAAAAAAAAAACTTATTTCGCCTCATTAATAGATGAATATTAAATTTATTTTTGACTACATTTTCTTTAGATCCCAGACGTGATAACGAAGACTAAAACTAGTGACATTGAGTCCTATCAAGATTCCAAATGACCTTTGCATGGCAACTCGGACGAACTTAATAGTTATACATAATATAATAACAAAAGTGACCTTTTAATCGACCGTCGATTGGGGCAGTGAATAAGAAGTACAATTTCTGCATTAAAATATTTGAATCTCAATCCCGAAAGGGACAATGAATGAACAAAATATAGGGAGATTTTAAATCTGCCTAAAACATGAGTTTAAAACCTTCGACATACTATGCCGGCGGGTATGCCTGGGTATGTTTCAGTCGCCAGCAAAATCGTCTAAACGAGCCGCCGTGATGTGCCAGTGAATTGGACGGGGAGCCGGCAGCTTTAAGTACAATAATTACTAACATACTACACGGCTGTCACAAATGAAATTATACTCTGCGGCAAATGCCGCCGGCTTGGTGTTACCACTGGCATAGCCACGCGGCACAGACCTGCCGGTCGGGTCGCCGGCATTGTGTAGGAGGCATAAAAGGCCACCATTCATGGACCTAGCGGCTAGAATAATACACAAAATAGGTCAACGGTGAAAATCATGGATACGTAGACTAAATCCGGACGTATGCAAATAGAGCGTTTCCAATTAATTTTTAAAAATAAATATTGTGTTGTACAAATAAAGTGAAATATTTGCTAAAGGGAAAAGATATGTTGAGAATTCTGTTCGAATAATTCTTTGCAGGGAGATTCTTAAGAGAGGGAGAAAGAGAAAGCACACAGTAGCACATAACTGGGGTCTCGGGTTCGAATCCCGGGCCCTGCAAAGTGATATTGGATCTTTCCATTCATTATCAGCCCGGAGTCAGGAATTTGTGCCTGATATGGCGATAGGCTCGCTTCTTATTGTATCGGGGACGGCACATATATGGCAAAATGTGGGTATTGTAGTTGCACCTCTTGGGAAAAAGGCGTGAATTTATGTATGTATAAATTTCCCACACAACGTTTTAGGTTCTGTTTGCTTCTATCTGGTTTTGAATAGACGGGTATAATTGTATCTAACGATACCTCTTCTGTTTGGATTGAAATGAAAGAAACTGTATCAGCTCATATATGTCCCAGTGCAGAGCACGGGCCTCCTCTACAATCGAAAGAACGATTGAGAGAGGTTAGGCCATTTTTCGTGCCAAGAAGAAAACGCATTTGGTAAGCGAGTTGGATAAAGGACTGAACTTCCCTAAATGGCAGAGTTGGTCCGTGATCAATAACGGTACATCTGTTTCTGTATCAGCCTATATACGCCCCACTGCAGGGCACAGGCCTACTCAACAATCGACAATACGATTGAGAGTGGTTAGGCCGTATAGTCCACCACGCTGGCCTAGTGCGGGTTGGCGGTATAAGGGTACATACTTTATATAAAATTTCCGGAACTCTGATATAAGTATTATTACATTACAAATTCAATTTGTAACTTTATTTACACGTGAGTGAATAGCTGAAAATTTCATATGAAACGAATTATTTTATAAATTTCGTGTAGAACATGATATGACAAACTATCTGAATATGGAACATATTTTACATAAAACAAACAACTTTTCTAGGAAATCATGTAATATTTAATTTTCTTTTTTAAAGACCAACTGAAACATAATAAAATATACAGCAATAAAATAAATACTGAAAATATTGGAAAGTATTGTTGAAATTAATGGACACATAATCCAGCCTCCGTGGCGCATTGGGTTGGACTACGGCTGTGAAATAAGAGGCCGCGGGTTCAATCCTTGCACCGAGACAAATTTATGTGTGATCCACAGGTATTTGTTTCGGGTCTGAGTGTTTGTCGACAAGTCAAAAAAAGTCTCTCGTAGTTTCTTATTTCTACGATAAAAGAATCAATCTGAGTGTGGGGCTATGACAACGGACATTTGACAGCCTCCGTGGCGTAGTTGGTTAGACACCGCCTTTAAAACGAGAGCCGCGGGTTCGATCCTCGCACCGAGATAAATGTTTGTGCGGCCCACAAATATTTATTTCGGGTCTGGGTGTTTGTGAGACCGAAAAGTCCCTCGTAGTTCCTGGAACCCATGACACAAGATTCGATCTTAGTGTGGGGTCAGGACTATGTATGTGGCTGTTGGGTGTTATTTATTATTTATTTAATATGCTTTGTGTTCAGTAGGATAGTGCAGCCATGGAATGGGCCGAAGACGATGCATTTATTATGGGGTAGCGCAATGTTTTCCACCTTTCGTCCTTTTTATATTTGATCGCTCCGTAGTGCTGACCTAACTACTCCCCTTTTCTTTGAGGTGAATAAAAGTTTACTTAATGTAAGATAGTAGTTGCTTAGAATCAAGTTTGGTTAATGAACTGATAGGAAATCAGAAAATTAGAAATTCACTATGTTTTTATCAACAATCAATTTATCACAGGGAGTTACTTGTCACCGATGAATCGTCACTACTCCGGTTAATGCCGTTCAAAAATAGATGGAACCTCTTGAATAGATGACTGCGGTTAGTGGAGAAATCTTGAAATTCATCGTTCTAAGCGACACTCTTGAAAGGTTTAGCCGCTGCAGCGCTGATTTCCGCAAGTCAAATCACTGCAATGGGAATGACTGGACTTAAAAATAGATGTTTGTATTTTATTATCAGCTCGTAAAATTAACTTTCGATTGAAGTATCACTTTGTAACTTTGATCATGTATTCATATTTTTTAGACATTGTAATAAATAGGACTTCTAAGATGTAAAAAAGAGTATTATTAAAGACGGATATTAAATTTAGAATTCTCAAATCAAATATGTGTATAATTAGATAATAAATATTTTAATATTATAACTATTGACGATATTATTTTTAAATAATATTATTTACGGACCCCGCAATTATCAAGCTATAAAACAGCCGACGATCCTTGAACATGACCTCGCCCGCGCGATATTCCCTCGTTTTTATTGCATAGATTAGATTAGGTTTTGTATTGCATAGACTCCTGCGCATCGTTTAGTGTGTCGCTCAGTTACCACGCACGAGAAGGTTATTTACACGCAAGGACAAAAATAAGGTCAACTCGGCTGAACTCAGTTATCGACACGTTAGTCGATTTTTTGCGAAAAATGGGTTTTCTTTCGTTACTTATTACGTGTAATTTTATGAAAAATGTTTTCCTAGTTTTGAAATATATCCTCGTCTTAAAATATTATTTATGTACCATGTAACTCAATGACTATTGGCAGTCAACGAAGGGCTTTCATATTTCTTAAGTTGTTTCTGCAATCGTCATACATCGTTTAAATAAAAAAACCATTTTTCGTAAAAGTATACCATCAATTGTTTTAGAAAAAACAATAAGACGCAAATATCAGAACTCCAACACAATGGATAATCCATGGCCATTATTATCAGCGAATACTAGATCAGTCCGACCTCAAAACTTAGTTAGAAATCGTCCAATTTACACCTTCAATATTAGAGCATTTAGTTATTAACTGAAATACTCGACATTGGCACGGATGGTTATTTCCTTTGACTAAACTCGTCCACTTGCCATGTTTGAAGTGATTCCCACCAAGTTTAATACCGGACGCATTGTTCAAATTCCATTATTAATCTAGACAGATCACTGGATACGAATCGAAATCTGCTGATTTATAACTTCAAATACGAATTTGAGAATATCTGCTTTTGTTTTGTTTAATTATTGGGTTTAGTTAGATACGAATCGATGTTAATTTCTTTGTTCATTACCTATTGATAAGTTTTATTAAATTTAATAATTTCATTTTATCCATAGCAACCTTTTTGATGTCTTTTGCACCTTGTGATATCATTGCTTTGGCAACAGTAGTCTTTGCCATTGTTGCTTATCTTCGGAAATATTACTCCACTGGAAATCAAAATAACTTATTGAACCCATTAAAATGTTCAATATCAAAAAATGACTGAAAGTAAGTCATTTTTATCTACCACTCGCTTCGATTGATTCCATTTTCTCTTGGTAAACGGACCAGACACGGCTGCCAACATGTTCACGGTGGTCACGGGTTCAAATCCCAGGGCACACCTCTGACTTTTCGGAGTCATGTGGGTATTGACAGTCAATCACCACGCACTAAAAACATCGTGAGGAAACCTGCATAACATAGCGATTTATAAGAATTTCCATGGTATGTAAGTCCGCCAACCCGCACTAGGCCAGTGTGGTGGACTATATGGTCTAACCACTCTCAGTCGTACTCTCGATTGTAGAGTAGGCC
This sequence comes from Hyles lineata, assembly GCA_030180105.1. Classification (NCBI taxonomy): domain Eukaryota; kingdom Metazoa; phylum Arthropoda; class Insecta; order Lepidoptera; family Sphingidae; genus Hyles; species Hyles lineata. The sequence goes on along the minus strand of JARJEE010000008.1, from coordinate 14,091,968 downwards.
CGTGCCCTGCAGTGGGACGTATATGGGCTGATACAGATACAGATACTCGCTTCGAGTTCGGGAAATTGGTTTTCAATAGAGAAGAACTGGCAAGAAACTCCAGAGTTTCTCTTTTGAAAACAAGTTACAAGTTGGTTTAAATAGAGCAGTGCAAAAATTATTTGTTATAATTTACAATAATGTAATATTTTAAATACGAACATGTTTGCGTTAGTTTGAGTATGGCTGAGTGATGCAAAGTCGCCTAGAATGAAGGATCAGTACACTTACTCTGTTTCGCCAACCCACTGTTACTCCCGGTAGAATCGATTCATTTTGCCTGCAGCCTTATTTCATTAGTGTATGATTCTACCTTGTATATGCTGTGGCAAAGGTCAAACTACCAAACCATTGCCATCATACAAGTTCCCAAATTACAATCAAGATACAAAACTGACGCGGTAATAATAAATTGATCCGTCAAAGTTTCCGGACTCGAATTTAATTTACAAAGTAATTAGCAATGCCGCTGTCCAAGATAGTCATTAGCGAATAGCACTCAGTCTCTGAACACTTAAAATTAATTTATTAACATGGATAAGTTGGAGCGAAAAATCTTTGCTAATAATGATTCCTAAGTCGTTTATTGATTAATGAGGGTGGAAGGATGAAAGGTGAGATTTTGCCATAATGAGTTTCAATTGAATACCTTTGGTAATATTTCTGGGAAGTCAGTGAAAATTATAACAAATCTTGCAATTGATAAAATGAAAACGAGGGCAATAGTTTACTTAGAAGAGGAATATAAATCAACACGAGCGTTTAGGTTTCGCTATTTTATTAATTTGCCGAATTTAAGTAATTATATGTAGGTATATAGTAAGTAATTACTCCGTTCAAATCTTAGGGCACAGCTCTGATTTTTTGGGGTCATGAGTGTATTGAAGATTAATTACTACGCATTATAACGGTGAAGAAAAACATCGTGAGAAAACCTGCATATCATATGGATTTTTAAGAATTTCTATGGTTTTCAATCCGCACTAGACCAGCGCGTCGGACTATCTGACCTAACCCGTCTCAATCGCACTTTCACTTGTAGAGGAGGCCCGTGCACTGCAGTGGAACGTATATGGGTTGATCCTGAAATAATTATTCCTTCCGTTAATAGCAATAGAAATTATCACGACGAAACCCTGTCCATTTAAGTGTTCTCAACAAGAATACCGAAGAGGTGTAAAGTCCTCCAACCCGCAGTAGGACAGCGTAATTGACAAAACCTTACCCTCTCAATCGAAAAAGATGCCCGTACACATAAGTATGACAGTTTAATTAAAATTTCAGCCATAAAACATATTTTTCAAAATTAAGTTTTGAATACAAGAATTTAAATTTCATAGAGATCAAGTCAACGACTCCTATCATAGCAACGCAAAATGTGTTAATAATTTCCGCTAAGCCGTATCACTCAGGATCGAAAACTTAAGTAGCGCGATAATTGGTAAGTTCGCCGGTTGAGCGCTAAAACTCAGGGTTAGGGTCGCTCAGACCGTAAAGACACCAAGCCAAATATTTTATAAGGGGGTGACGGTTAATACGGAGGGACTGAGAAAAGTTGATATATTAATTAACTCTTGAATAAGTCCGCCAGGGCGAAGAGTCACTCGGCTTTACGCAGGCGCAATGAGGATCTATCAAGATACGCCCTCATGTAGTGTGCTCGCGACTCTGGCACCGCGCGCACGAAACATCCAACTGCGAAATCCACGATGTTTTCATTAACGAACTAGCGAATAATGCACGTGAATTAGAGAAAAAAAGTTGTGTGAATTTATAATGAGATATGTTTGAAAACATCGCGTGTGTTGATGAAAAGGGTTTTTTAAGGGTTTTCCGCCCTTCGTTACTGTGTTTACAGCCCTTTGGTGTTTGTGAACGATGTGCCTAAGTAAGGTGGAATGTTTATTTCAATTTGCGGTAAGTGCTTATTTTTAGTGTGTTTATTGATGGTTTGCGGGATTTGTGAATGGTTTTGTGGTTTTTTATTGAATCGTGACGTTTTGCTGGGGTTCTGGATACTCTTGGTATGAATTTTGTGTGACTTTTGAACGTATTTAGTGACCTCGAAAATCTTGCGGCAACTAAATTGCGTGTTGTTAAAATATTAAGGTTATGATATGAAAAGTTTAAATATTAATTGTGAATTGGATTTTTCAAATACCGTACTGTATTTATGATAAATATTGAAGATCGTCTCCTGAGATAATTATATGCTAATTATAAATTTATTATTCAAAAAATCTTAAGTTACGGGAAAATGTTCCTGCTATTTTCTACAATATGTTTCAGTATTTTTTGATGAATGACATAAAAATATTTTGATTCTTGAACTAGTTATTTTCGCAATTAAATTTATATAATAAAATCGGAATTTTTAACATTATTTTGATATTTTTATTTCATTTTCCAAATAATGTATACGAATTAATTATTTTACATCATCTAGAATTGTAATGAATAATTTCATTTAAAATTAAATTAAAATTTTAAAATCAAATACGACAAAATAAAGCTGTGAAAGGATTCTGCGAGGCTTCCCGGAATTATGAATCCAGTAAATATAATGTATTTTTTTTACGCTGCGTAATTATGAACCATTTTTAATTATCATAAAATATTGTGATATAAGTAGTGTAAAAAATTGTAGGTTTTAGATTGAAATAAAATTATCGATTTAATTACATTGAGGGTAGTACTTCGTGTTGTTTTGTGTTTCGTAGGCTCTTAAGATATTTTAAAACGCTGCAGTGATCTATACTCGGGAAGTTTTTTGATTTAAGTAGGTGCGTACTTATTTTAGGTATTCATTTTGCGCAGGCACACAATATTTTAAATTATATCAGTGTTTTAGATATGAATTAATGAAATAGTAACAGAAATTTATTAAGAAAATTTTAAAGTAAATCTTCGCATCTAACTAAGGATTCTTTGTAAGAATTTTAAATATAATGATTCTCAACCCACACTAGGTCGGTTTATCTGCACTAACTCCTCTCTTAAAGAGGATAATGTTCATTAATTCTAGTAAATATATGGGATTACAGTATAGTATTAATAATTACGTTTATATATTAAATATAATTTTACATCATTGTGTCTCGGATTTACGCGAATGTTGACATTGGAAAAAAAAGTATTTGTTACGAATTTTATCACGGATTTGGTAAAAAAAGAAATTAACTCCCCGATATATCAATTACTTCACATCGTTCGTAGTCAAGGGGTGGACGAATTTTACATATTATTAAATAAAAACATAAAATACTGCGTTAAGTTTGTAAGACTCAGGCTGGAAATTTATATAAGTACACAATAAGTAATTAAAATTAAAATAAATCATTAACATAATTAAATTAATGAAACGAAAACAAACTAATTTAAATAATCAGAAGTTTTACTAAAACATAAATATTCTAGTTACAAAATAAGCTCAGATTAGATGATAAGGATAGGTCAAAACGTGTTTGTATAAAATTGTTTTTATCTTTCATTGCAAAAAGGACTGTGTTTTATTACCACAATAATTTTATTAGATCTAACTTGTGTTATGGTAAATTGACGACGGAATAAAGTGAAACAAACATTTATTTTCAATGAAATAAACTTTTTTTCGGATTATATCTTGAACTATGTTTAGATTTTTCATTTTTAACAGCTAGTAATATAAAATGATATTATTTCAAAGTGTAACATTCGCGTAAATCTAAGAAAACACTATTTTAAATTTTAAATTTTATCTATACTAATGTATAAAGCTGAACAGTTTGTATGCGTGTTTGATTGAACGCTCACTAACTACAAATTCGAATAGAATTTTTTTGGTGTTCCACAGCCTATTTATCGAGGATGGCTATAGGCATGTCTCCCGTCTAACAGCACGCACTGCACTGTTGTGTTTCGGATTGAAGGGCATTGTAGCCAGAGTAACTACTGGACATATTGAGACTTAACATCTTATAGCTCAGGATGGCGAGCGCAGTGGAGAGCCAACCATTGCTTTGTAATTCAAGGTGTTGTTTGGTTTTGTTACTGTTCATGAGCGGTCGTATCGCTTAACATCGGGCGAACGGCGTGCTTGTCTCGCCCGGGTGGCGATTGCAATAAAAAAAGGCATTATACCATCACGCTATAGCCAAAAGAGCGGAGATTTTATGAAAAATATTGCAGAAACTGTATCCTCGTCAAAATGTGTCTGCATACGGGCGAAGTCGAATAGACTTATATACCGATCATTGCCCTTATTTTACAGAATCCTTGACATTTAATTGACGTGATATGAATCGTAGGCTATCCGTCAGTACGTTTAATTGTCTGATTCATTAATAACAATCTGTAATATGACACAATCGCTTAAGTATTTCACTGCGTGGTTAGGTTAAATATTATGCAATACTAATTTAGTTATTATAACTACTTTTGCAACTAAAGTTGCTGTAGTGAGAACAAAGTCAAATGAAAAGTCTACGCAAATCTATCATCTCTCACTATCAAAGATCTCACTGTCCATGGACATAATTTAGCCTGTCAACTACCAACTGCGTTATTCTAACTGTCTATAAAAGTTCCCGCCAAACAGCAGTGAAAATGCACTGTTGTGTTTCGGTTCAAAGGATATTGTAGTCAGAATAACTAATGGACATATCGAGACGTAACATCTCATGTCTCAGGACGGCAAGCGCAATAGAATGCCAAGCATTACTTTGTAATTCAGGATGTTTTATTTTGCTACTGTTTGTGAGTAGTCGTCTTGCTTACCATCAGGCGAACGGCATTCTCGTCTCGCCATGCAGTAAAGAAAAAAAAGTTTAATACTTTCAAGTCTTATTACTAATATTGAAACTCGTTACTGCTATTTGGTATCGGCCTATACATACATACATATAGGTTAGTATGTAGTTATAGTTCCATTTTGATTGCACTCAACTTACCATCAGGTGAAATATTGTTTCATTTTGCCGCACTATAGTAAAAAAAACATTGATATTCTAATACATTCACGTGCTTTCTCCACTCTATAATAATGAAATGCTTTTCCAAATAGATTTTCGAAACTCCAATCATTTAAATGTTACCCAACAGTCGAAAAGTCTATCTAGAAAAACAAATCTAAAATCTAGACTGGAACTATTTGTTTTTAAATCACAGCTAAAGGTGCCCTTCGTCTGGTCCCGTTTTAGACTTGAACGTCGTAAAAACACACCCAGTCCAAGCAAGGCCAGACGAGGCCAAACAATGCCAGGCAAAATTTTGCCGGCACGTAAAATAGACTTTATAGAACTAGTTTATTCATACGTGTCTGACGGATATTGCATGTGCTGTCACAGTTTTGTTGCTGTTTTGAGTACGTGAAAGGCATTCGTGGAGTTTATGAACGTTAGGTAATGTCATGTCTGTTTTATATAAGGGATCCTATGATTTTATACAGGGTGTATTAAGACTGCTACCGAAAACGAAGTTGAGTGGTAGTTTTACTGACTACAGACACAATGCAACAAAAAAATTCGCAAAGAAACGTGTCAACTTTTTTTTGTGATTATTTAAATATAATCGTGTTTGGATCCATAGTTTTTGCTAAAATAATAATTTAAGCCTTTGGGTACCATACCGTCTTTAAAAATATAATAAAAGTATGTAAAATATGATATTTGAAGAAGCTATGTATTTACCACCCAAATACAACGATAGGAGAAATAACAAAAAATAATATTTTGTGTATGTGATATGATACTGATTATTATGTATGTAACTGTTGGATGTATTTATTTATATGAACCCCTAACCTTACCATTTTTATATGCGCCACATGCGCCCTAAATAAAAGTGACCATTTTCTATAAATTATTCCAATGATACATACGTTCCCCCACTATTTAACTGCGGTAATGCGTGATGAGTAAGTTTAGAATGACTCATTGTAATGCCCCGGGAAGTGAACTCTGGTTTCTTGGGGAATCGATGGGGTTGGACATCATTTGTGGTTTTGTACGTTTAAGGAGTAAATATAATATACAGGGTATATCAAGACTGCTACCGAAAACGAAGCTGGGTGGTAGTTTAAGCGATTTCAGATAGAATGCAGCATAAAATATTGAAAAAATAATTTTTTTTGTTACTTTTTTATATTGTCGTATTTGGGGGGCAAATACATTTTTTCTTAAAATAATAATGTATACCCTTTTAGTTATAAAGACACTAAGACATAGAAGAGTTTAAATTATTATTTTAGCAAAAACTATGGATTTACCACCCAAAAATGATGATATTTAAAAAATGATAAAAAAAAATGGCCCGTTTCTTAGCAAAATTTTTGTTGCATTGTGTTTGTAGTCTCTAAAACTACCACCCGGCTTCGTTTTCGGTAGCAGTCTTGAGATACCCGGTATACCCAACATTCACATAAATAGTTCTGACCCCACATTAAGATCAATTAAGTCTTGTATCGTGGGTATTAGAAAATACGAGTGACATTTCGGTGCAGCAAACATTTGTGTCGGTGCGAGAATCGAACCCGTGGCCTCTCATTTCACAGTTGGCGTCTAACCAACTGCGTCACGGAGGCTGTTGTCGACTGCCTAGTATAATTCCTTTCTTGTGTTTATTCTCATACGGTGCTGATAAAAAAACTACTTTCGTCTGACAAAACGTAATACTTGGTCGTAAATTATTGACAGAGCAAAAATAGTTAATACTATAAACGGACAGTAGGGAATAATAAAAAAAAACATTACATATATTTTCAGTCACTAAAAAGCTGTATTGAAGTAAAAACTACTTTTAGTCAAAGCTTAGTAGGAAAAGGTACGTAAACAAATATTTAATGGTCTTTCAGTAACGCTTAATAAGTTTGGGATAAAAATATTTTATGTATAGTCGTAAATGGGGCTTTAAATTCTGTTTGTAAACACCGATTAGTACGTCGGACGTTTTTAAACACAATATTTTCTCATAGCCCATAAAACACATTTGTATAACAAGATAATCCTTTTAATACAGCCCAGTTCGCCACGCTAACTCATTAAAAACTTTTTGGAGTTTTCATTTGTGTTTATTGAATCATTTCAAATAAAACCTTTACGACTTACCCTTGAAGTAACCTAATGTATCTCTTTTCTTTTTCGTGTCTACTTTTTCTGAATTTTATGATGTTGGACTGTATTGTTGATGTAGTTGTACTACGGTACGGTACCAAAGCTGAGGTCTCGGGTTCAAATCCTGGGTCAGGCGAAGTGATATTAGATTTTTCAAATTATTATCAGCACGGAGTCAGGAATTTGTGCCTGATATAGCCTAGCATCTCTGCCTACTCTTTTTGGGATAAAAGGCGGGAGTTTATGTATGTATGATATTCATCATTGACCAATTACGAAACGTCTAGTACTAAGCACAGACCTCTGTCAAGGTTTTCATATTTGAGTCTTTGAAATTGTATAATGTTTTACTTCTTATTTTATTCTTAATAAGGCTACTACTTAGTTTAAGAGGTTAATGCCATCTCCAGATTAACAGTTTAAAGTTCTTGTCAATAAAAAACAAATTTTATCCCACTTTTGGTTTATTTCGACTACCAAATAAGACAGGTATACATTTAAATATTATAGGTTAAGACGATTCGTAGTAGGTAGCTAAAAGACTTTCGTAAAAGCTGAGAAAAGTATAGGTAAATCAATATCATACACAGGAGCTTATTTGTTCCATTCTCAGAATAGCTGGAGTGGACTGACGTTCCGATACGTTATTGTCCGTATCGAACCATTTCTCTATTTCGCTCGAGTGTCCCGGGTTCGAAATTGGAATGGAGAGAACACGTTTAGTGGTTGGAATGTCGAGTGGCCTGCCCGTTGGCATGTTGAGATGTGGCTAGGGCTGCCGTTGTTTTCGATTTATTGTAGTATTTTTATAATATTAAAAGATTAAAGATAAAAATATCAGCGATGTTGTTGTACATTTCCTTGAATTATTTTTGTACTATTATTTTTAGAAACTTGGTCGCAGAGTCTCAATTCTCTAAGTTGAAAATTATATACAGAGAACTTTAAAATATTTATTCCTTTGGACTTTGAAGTCACATTTTTCTCTGCTAAAAGCCAATTCCATAGCTACTGTGTCAATCAATCATCATTATATGAAAGTGATGGATTTACATTGTATTATCTATATTCCGTGTTGTTTTCCTGGTTTTCTGTGACGTATTTATATTTATAGACGGATTAAATTTAAGGTATAATTTTAGCTATTGAATGTTATGTCTTTTTCACTCAAAATGAATTCAAAAGTCGTTTAAAAGGGACCAAAATTTCGCAAACTAAAATGGGTTTACAAATTATCCATGAACAAGATCGAGAGTTTACGCTCGGGTCTATATTATAATATATAACTAGGAGAGCAAATATGAATATTCTACTACCAGCAAAATATTTTTTAATTAAATTTATTTTCGTAATTTTTTACTCCAATGCCCCAGTATTGCGAATTAAAATTCCACCAACAGTAGTACTCAAATCAAGTGGTTTGTTCGTAGTAAAATGTTCGTGTAGTGGAATTAGTAAATCCGAACCGTAGTGAGTAATCGTACGGGCATTGCTGCGTCATGCTCCATTCATAAACCTCGGTAGTATTTATTCAATAAAACCTTCTTTTGTTATTTAATATGGAATTTTTTTGAATAATTATTAATTTTTATTGGCTAAGTTTTGTGTGTCATGCTGCCATTTTTGAAAAGTATCTTCATAGAGGATAGGTTAGAATTTACGTTCCGCTACAAGAAAAAGTTAAAGAGTAAGAGATGAAAAGAGTATCGGAAAAGTTCTCATTGCTAGTATTTTAATCTTAGATGCTGTAAAATCTCATATGAAAATGAAATAGAATTCGCAATGCTCCCATAATAGAGGATGCTAAGGACTTTGAAAAGGCGAAGTATATATAAAAGTAAAAGCTATCATACTTCGACTCGATTGAGAGCTTACGTGGTGCAGTTGGTTGAAAGCCGGCTGTGAAATGAACGACGGTGAGTTCGAATCCCGCACCAAAATAAAAATTTGTTTGGACTAGTTTGAATCGGGTTTTTGTAGTTACATCGAAATGTCTTTTGCAATTTTTAACACACTTTTATTAGCTTCGCCTATATGTATAAATATATACAACGGAATCTTTGAAGTCGATTTTCGAGCACTTCAAAAATTCAGAGTGACTTGAAATTCTGCGTACTTGACGAGGACCGATGACAATACGATAATTTAAAACTATGTATTTCACTCCACTTTCTAAACTTAAACACATTATGAATTATTTTAACCCACCTTTTTAGTTTGGTCATTTACTAAAGTGTGGTTATTAGTTTAAAAATTATAATTTTTATATCCAAGACTTGGAGCAGGGCTCATGACTATGTAAGACTATCGGATAATTTATTTATATAGGTAGAAAGAAATTGCATCGTCGGTATGTGTCTCATTACACTGCCGACCCGTGCATACATAGAAACGTGATGACATCTGAAGCAAAGTGCGTTTGATCTCAATACCGTTAGCAAGATATAAAGTAAAGGGGTCACTTGTACCGAGGGGCGGAGAGGCATCGACACATCGCTGTTTATTATATTTTTATTAAATAACGTAGTGATTTTGTTCTCTTTTTCTATAGATTCGATAAATAGGAAAACATATTATGGAATTAAGCGATCTCCTCAGCTATAAGTCATCCTAAATTTTACTAGTTAGTTCGTGTTGGTAGTTTCAATTTTAAAATCTCCGATTCCTGTCCCGTTTTACCAATTACATCGATGAATGGTTTGGCTTAGAATTGTCCGAAAAATGCTGTGCTTTCAAGCATAGTTTAGGGCTTTAATTTGAATTGGCAAGAATCATATCACATCTGTATGGAAAACGCTTAGGTACCTGTGAAATTTTCATAGTCATGTTTTTCTTCATTTTTATGTCCAAGGATATAATGAAGTTACAAAATATGTAGTTTAGTAGATTCATGAAGCGAAACTCAGAAAATCTTTTTCCTGTAATATGAAACTTTCATAACTAAAGAACATACATAAACTCCCGCCTTTACTCAGAATGGGTAGGCAGAATTGCCAGGACACCCACGTTTCGCCTTGTGTGTTGTGATAGGGGTAAGCCTATCGCTGATACAAATTCTTGACTCCGGGCTGATAATGAATTGAGAAATCGACTATCACTTCGGCCGACCCGGAATTCAACCCCAAGACTACAACTTTGTAATAACACCATAGTACAACTATGCTAGAGAGTAAAGAAAGTAAAGATAGCCCACAGTAAATAGAACTCAGAAAGGCAAATAAACACGGACAGTTGGAATCAATACCCATAAGGCTGGATAAATTAACACTCACGGTACATTAATCACACATAATCAAACTGTTTTCCTTACCGCTGCTCCCTACTAATAAGTGGTTCTAATAGGAATATCTTCCATTGTATATATCTTTTCCTGTAATAGTCGTGACCCATTTCGCCAATGGTAGATAATATCCGTATGGCGGTTATTAAATTCTGCGGATTTTCATATGAAATTCTTGGGACTGATTTGGTTGGTAATATTTGGCGTCATAGATAAGTGCAATCACACACATCATTCAGTAATTGGAAAACGTAATGTGGTGGGTTCAATTTCCACACACAAAAAACAGACCTGTATTTTTGTTCACTTAATTTTGTTTTCCAATCGAACGCCCTTCCCTGCGTTAACAAAGCTTTATTTTTGAAATGAAGGAAACATTAGTCCTTAAGTATATCCCTACTAACTAATAATTCTGTAATTATAGGTTAATTGTATGTCTATACATGTAACAGACAATAGTCGAATCCGATACAGTATATCAATATACTCGTGCGTATAAACACAGGTTCAATTGGAGCGTATCACACTTAATTATATTACACGGAACAATCACACGCGCTTACATGTAATCTAATAGATATAACAGGATTCGACATGATTCACGCCTTCCACCGGTCACTAATTAAGCTTTTTGGACTAATCAAATTCGCATCACTGACCTACTGGCTTTGCACATGTGCTGTGACCTGTAGTTTCGATTTGGAGTCTGGTATTTTTTTGTGCAATATATTGTTTGACGTTATTCGTCGTGGTCCAGATTATGGTGTGAATGGTGTGCTTGACCAAGATGGTGTCTTGAATTTAGAGCTAATAAAGGGTTTTCGTATACGTGCGGACAACGACCACTGCATATGGTTAACTATACTTGAAATTTAGATATTGATCATATTTGTTTCGAATCTGGATTCTTGTGGGACCGAAAAGTCTCTCGTAGTTTCCGATACCCACGACTCAAGACTCGATTTTAGTGTAGAGTCAAAACTATGTACATGAGAGGTGGATATTTATTTATTAAATATTTTATTATTACATATTTTATTATTATATATTTTAGAGTGGGTCGGTATAATTGTCTCATATCTTTTTGAGTGCAATCACCATCAGGTACATTTTAATAACAAGGCATTAGGCAACGCAATATTTAAAATGTACCCTGTTTTTTGGTGCGACTTATAATAATGCAAATTGGGGATTTCTAGAAACTGTATGAATATATTTTCTATCCATATTTAGTAGTGACTTCAAATAGACGAAATTCTGTTCAAGGATTTATTTTCTCACCCTATATTAATAACACGACCGCAATATCATGTGATATAAAAAACCTCGGACAAGTTATTAAATAAGACATCATAACGTAGATTACGTCAGTCGTCAAATAAAATAAATGTACAGAAAATTCCTAGTCCACACAAGGTTGTTGGCAGAAAAGTATTGTCAGAAAATAAGTGGCTCTCTCGAGACAGCCTCTAACCGCACTGCTTCCGGCTTACTAATCAGTGTAGCGTTTCTGAATCTTTTGTCTTTGTGATTTTTTTTATCGCTGGTATTATTTAGTACTTAGAAGGTTCTTTTTCCAGTTTGTTTTAAATAATTCTGATTGTTTTTTTCCTTCAAATGTGGATGTAGAGTGCTGTTATAAGATCTGTAAAAGTTGAAATTTGTTTTGGTCAATTGAAGTTTTCGGATGAGATACAACGGTCCGGATGCTACCTTTTTACGCATAATTGTGGTTACAATCAAAAACCTTGAATTTCATGCAAATATTTTTCTTTAGAATAACACTACATTGGATATAACTGTTTAAAACCTTCATAATAATATTATAGTGATAACCTATATTAATTAACGGAGATGGTATTGCTATCTTCACAATTCGCTTGGAATTTTACCACTTTGATTCTATGAAGACAGAAACACTCAAAGCTCATCTAAATATAAAATGATTTACTAAGAGTAAAGGGACGTAATATACTTAATTAAATAACATACCTACTCATAGTTACATCAGTAAGTCCGCCAAACTGACCGTCGATAAATCTCTTCCAACACATGTAATCTATAGATTGGCCGTAATAATTACATGATATGACTTGTACGTGCCACGATTATATTAGGTGAGGATTATCCGGCCATCTCTATAGATTCAGCGGCGGTGCTAATCGGATTGTCGTTATTGTGGCGACTCCGAGTTGGCGAGAAATGAGCGCTAGAATTTCTTGTTCTTTGTTTATTGTTGAACGGACACGGGCTTAGGGAAAAATTGTGTCAAAGTGTGCTAGAATTTTTGTTATTTTAGCTGCGTTGATTTGTTTTGATGAAATAGTTTTTTTATTATTAAACTAGCGGCCCGGCCCAGCTTCGCCCGGGTACAAATAGATTTCTGTACAATAATATGTACGTATTATACATATAAACCTTCCTCTTAAACCACTCTATCTATTAAAAAAAACCGCATCAAAATCCGTTGCGTAGTTTTAAAGATTTAAGCATACAAAGGGACATAGGGACAGAGAAAGCGACTTTGTTTTATACTAAGTAGTGATAAGTTGTCGGCTGTGAATATTTCTCTAATTAAATGGTATCAGCAAGATAATTATAAAGTTACTCTTGAATAAGTTTAATCGGTAAAGTATAAAGAAATATACAAGATCGTAAGCTTACTCCCCTAACCTTCATTAGGGAAGTAGAAGTATTGCTTGTGTGATATCACAATTCGCCAAACTAATTTCCGTTCCAATCGATAATGTCTGTAACATTACGAATAAAAATTACTCCAATTTTACTAAGGGATCCTCCCTTATAGAAGAATAATTCAAATATACCATCAATATGCTATAGTGATTAATACAAATTAATAATGATAAATCATTCTTTATATCTGTATCTGTATCTGTATCAGCCCATATACACCCCACTGCAGGGCACGGGCCTACTCTACAATCAACAGTACGATTGAGAGTGGTTAGGCCATATAGTCCACCACGCTGGCCTAGTGCGGGTTGGCGGACTTACATACCATAGAAATTCTTATAGACCGCTTTGGTATGCAGGTTTCCTCACGATGTTTTCCTTCACCGTTTTAGTGCGTGGTGATTGACTATCAATACACACATGACTCCGAAAAGTCATAGGTGTGCCCTGGGATTTGAAACCGCAACCACCGTGAACATGTTGGCAGCCGCGTCTGGTCCGTTTGCCAACAGGCCACCACGCACTTCTTTTCTTTATATCACTTAGTACTAAAACTACACAAAGCGAATCAAGTAACACAGTACATTAAAATAACGAGTGCGTGCTTTGAACAGAACATGAATGCAAATATATTTTCCTTTAACTTCACACGAGTTCTCAACAGAGTGTATTTCGCGAGACATGTCTGTAAAGTAAAACGTAATTGGAATGCGGTCCTTTTTAATCTTAATGTTTATTAGCAGGATCTTAATAAATATGCCGTACTGTCGGTGCTTCACTTCTATAGGGGTCTATCTGACTGTGTGAAATTTCTGACGAACATGAATAATTCACGTTTCATATTATCACAAATCAGGATGGCACTTGTATTAGGATGGCACTTGTATTAGGATGGCACTTGTATTAGGATGCCACTTGTGTTATCTCTGCCTACTTCTTTAGAAGTATAGGTTTCAGCATCCATCTTCAGACAGCAGTAGAGCCACGCTGTTGCCAGTCATGGCTCAGCATGAATGGACAGGTTTATCCGTGGCGGTATCACTGTCTCATAATAGATTAATGTGAAGTTACTGCTTTGCTGTCTCATTTGTTTGATGGGTGAAATTGCTAGATGCCCAATACCCCTTTCGTCTTGCCATCCTTTTTCTTTTCCGTTTCCCTCCCGATTTGATGAGCGGCAGTGATCACGTATCATCAGGTGACCTGTTTGCTCGTTTGTTGGTTCTATGCAATAATAAAAATATGTATGTTTCATATAGCAAGTATACTCTGCGAGATGTATCTTCCATATCACTGTAAATATCTTTTCTACCCTCTCCTTTACAAACTGATCCACGTAGCTTATGAATTCGCAGTTTTTTATGTTTTGTCTCCTCAACCCAAAGTTAGACGTTCATTGGTTTGTAACTCTGTCTCTCCATCATGATGAAAACTATAGTCGCATGATTTCCCTCTTTCTTTTAAATCTTCTTTTTCTTCTTCAAACGGTAAATCTTATGAAAAAAGAAAAAACATATAGTGGAGCCAAATCCACAAGCCACTGATGCTAATAAACAAAAATAAACATACAGTTGAATTGAGAACCTCGTCCTTATTTTGAAGTCGGTTAAAAAGTAGACGTTTATCAATAGCCTCTGTAATGCACAAGAATATTCACAGGACAATTCTGCCTATATTTCTCTACAAAATTCAACGTCAGCATACTGAATGTAATCTTCGTATTGCTTGTACAATTTGTACGAATGCGAACAGCGCATATCATCTGCGTTGGGGCACCAGCAATTCTTTTCAAGATTGGCGCTACTCCGTTTTGTAGCTACGAGTGGTGCATACTAATTCATGCCCTCCTTTCAACTGCCTGACACAAACTTACTAGTAAAATGATGGCTGGATGGCAAAACTTGATTTTATATTTTAGTATACTAGTTTTATTATTTACTAGGTTGTAAAGAGACTTAAAAGTGAAAAATGTGGTAAATACTTGGTAACTAGCCGGTCCTCTTGCAGAAATATCTAAATTTAACTAGAAGACTGTGTTTATAGTTCTAATAGACGTTACATCGTTCTACCATTTTTGTACAACTTTACTATCACATATTTACAAAAAGCTATAGATTTTGACGTTAATATAATAATAATAATAATAAATAATAAATAACACCCAACAGTCACATACATAGTCCTGACCCCACACTAAGATCGAGTCTTGTATCGCGGGTATCAGGAACTACGAGAGACTTTTCGGTCTCACAAACACCCAGACCCGGAAGAAATATTTGTGGGCCGCACAAACATTTCTCTCGGTGCGGGGATCGAACCCGCGGCCTCTCGTTTCACAGGCGGCGTCTAACCAACTGCGCCACGGAGGCTGTCAAATAATATAAAACGTATTTGATTTCTAGTCATATTTATAAATCCTGAATCAAACACAACTGCCTTGGTATATAATATTTATCACTACCTGAAAATCCTCATGAATTATTTCGGGATTATCAGCTTCGCAGGAGCTAAGAGGTAATCTTAATAAACATCTTAGCATTTAAATCTAATTAATGACCTACTTAGCTCAGGGGTGGAGCCTAAGAATACTGAATACCTTGCTATTTATGCCGTGGGAATCTTAAGATGTACGTTCTTGGATTTCATCTATCGTTTAATTGCGGCTTTGAATTAGATTTCGTCTTTGATAATTTTGCTTTAATATAATTTCATAAGGAAATATAGAATACTATTTAAACTAGGAAGAGGACGTAGTGAAGACTATATTTTTAATAAATAATAACTTACGCGGGAATTTCTATGGCATTAGGGGAATTGTAGGAATAATTGCTAGCTTTTAAAACAAAGGAAGCAATGAAAAAAGAGAAGGGAAGGAAAGACCCCACGTATTTAACGCTGACCAAGCAAAATGCAACGTACTATCTATATATCTATACCAATCATACTTCCCACTGCAGGGCACAGGCCTCCTCTATAATTGAGAGTACGACTGAGAATCGAGAGTACAATTGAGAGTGGTTAGGCCGTATAATCCATACTGGCCTAGTTGAGGTTAGCAGATATCAGTAATAAACAACGTATATTCTTCCGTGAAAACAACGTAACTGTTTTCAAGGTCGCCTCTTAAAATTGTACGTAAACGCATCATCGACTTTTACTTACCTGGCCGTTACACATAAAAACCCGCGAGCTGCCAAACAACATGGGCACGTAACAACGCGTTAAAATTCAATAATTCATACTGGCTGAATGTAGACGTCGGGGCGTTTCGGCGAAAAATGAAATAGCTAGTGGAAAAAATCCGGAACGCGGTCCCCAGTCAAACACATTATGCCCTTGTTTCTATTTGAAAAGGGAATGTTCAAATTGTTGAAGTGTCATACAGAGTAAATGGGGGTCCCGGAAATCCGGGTCATTGGATGCTTGAAACTTTACGGGCCGTGTCTGAGAAAATAGCGCGTCACGACCAACCAGAGTTGGGCGTTGCGAACTAAATCTTTGTGAAATGTTTTGTGCTGTTAGATTTTATCATTGACAAGTATATATGATGAGGGGTTAAATTGCGATTTTTACAGTTACCTTTAAATATTCACGACTTTTTTATTGCAATAAATGGTTATACGGACATACTGTTCGATTGATAGTAAGCGAAGCGCCCACTCATAAACAGTGTCAAAACCATTCCAACACTTTGAAATACAAAGCAATACTTGGCATTCTACTAAGCTCGCCAACCATACATTCGATGTTAAGTCTCAATATGTCCAGTAGTTACTCTGGCTACAATGTTCTTCAATCCGAAACACAACGGTGCATTTAATGCTGTTGGCGGGATAAATAGATATTGCGGTGGTGCCTACCCAGGCGACTTCTTACATATGAGCATCTCTTTTCAACTTTAGGTGAGTTATGTAGTGAGCTTTAGCGTCTTTTGGTTTACCGCTGTCTTCAAAAAGTGTAATGTCATTTAATTTTGTGATGCACAAACCGGGTGTTATGAAAACTATAAGTATGTATTTGATAGTATTCCTAAGAATCCAGAAGTCGGTGTCAATTCTATGCGTGATTGTTAATCCTGGCTGATAGAAGTTGGAGTGGTGAGGGTGAGCGCCGGAAATTTAAGAAATGTAGTTTTTGATAGACGAGAAAGGACTTGTATCTTAATTTGAACTGGATAATGTTCAACATAATTATATAAATTATAATGTACAATGAATTAAACTCCTTATTCTCCGACATGATTCGATCAAGCATTGAATTTATAAACGGATCTTACGTATTTCAAACTCAGCCGGCACTCATAAATAATTTAGTGTTCAACAAAGTCCAAAATACGTTTAGTTAACGCAAATAGGTTTGGATATAATGCTCTCGTAAGTTTAGTCCTCCCGGTGACAACGCTTTAATAAACTGAATTAAGTTTAGGTCCAGATGACGTGACTTGAAGTTAAAGCGCCTAAGTGGCTGATCTGCCATCAACTTACAATGTATCGTGACATTCCAAATCTTTCAAAGAATTTTTAATTTTATTTTTCCGGTTCACGATTTCAATTAGTGAGATTGTAAAATTGCGGTGCTTTTTGTATTTTCTGTTATCCCGAAGCATTGATGGAATTCATTGCTTTTTTGTGTGTAATATTTTGTTGTTTCACATTTTTAGTGAATTGTTTTGTTTAACTAACTATATAAGTACACAATATAGTCCTATATTTTTTATCTCAACCAAATCCCGAAGTTATTTTTTATTCTGTTGTAGAACATTTCATAATCACTAAATTTTCATATTGGTTGACAATAAATACAGAATTTCACCACGCTCAATCGTATTTTCAATTATAGAAGAGGCCCGTGCCCTGCAGTAGGACATAGATGGGCTGATACAGATACAGAACTAATAAATCATTATCTATAATTCTTCATGCATTTCTATAGAATAAAAAGATCTCAAGTGCCAACTACCTTTATAATATTATTTCTGCATTCTGCTCGGGGCATAGCTATTCGAATATTAGTGTTCATAGTAATAGGATTATAGATGTCAATAAATTGAATTATAGATTCCATGTGTAAAAAACGTGTGTGAAACTGGAAAAATATTAAATTTCATTCTGAATTTTTTATCAACGAATTCCCTGTGAAAACAGAATTTTTAATCGCTGTTCTAATAAAACTATTCGGTTACGTTTCTCTAAATTTTTTGACATAAATCAATAAAACTATCCTTTGTAAAAGTAGATGATTGATATTTTTTAAAGTGAACTATTGTAATATTAACAATTCCAAAAGTATTGGTTGCGAAATATAAAAAAAGGACATCCAAAATCACTCTTATACATTTTAGTTACTGTCAAACCCGTATAAAAATATAGAAAAATAGGTAACATCGCAATATTACATCGACGCGACCAAATTACCTCCAAATTAGAGCATCGATAAAAAAGGTAACCGCTAACTACCTACCTAGTATCCCTGTGAGCATAAAAAAAACTTTATTACACCGTAATGTATTTTTAACTACAAACGTAATTGCCATTTGCCAACAATTCTGCATTATTTGACTTTTATGCATTTTTTTGTCGACCGTTGAAATTACGTCATCAATTTCGCTGGCCATTTACAAAAGTATACGTTGGGAAATGAAAAAAAAAAGCATACATCCACATTTGGGATCAAAAGTGTCGTCGGAAGATGGATAAAGGCGGTCTCATCGACCCGCGTGAGCGATGGCAGAATTATGGAAGCGAATGCCGACCAACGCTCAAATTACAACCGTGTTGGGTGCCCGTGACGATGTGATCGAGTAATCAACTGGAAAAATGTGCGGTAGCGCTGACGAATAGACGGAAATGAACGCCTAGGAATTTCATTTTTGGACGCGCAATTTGAAATTAGAGTTCGAAATTCATTGATCCATTGCTCTGGGGTTCAAACCAAAGTTGAAAATGCTACGTTTGATTGGTAAAAAATGTACAATAGTGTTAAGCTGTCAGTTTTGGCTAGTGTATGTTAAAGAATTTATAAACTAGTTTATAAAATGCTTTTTTATGGCACATAAACTGACATGCAAAAATATTTGTAGCCCTCTATAAATAATGTAACAGAATATACAAAGATCTCCTAAAGGATCTGCATTGCGCCTGTACTTAATATTGAGCTACGCTTTTGTTTGCATATTTGTTATAATTAAAAACTTTAACATTACTCCACTAACCTTATTCCCCTACATAGTTGAGCAATAAAAATCGATTTTATAGCGCCTTGTGCACACCGAGTTTGACATTACTTTTATGCAGTAAAGCTGCGGAAATCTTGATGTGAGGAATTTTAGTTCTTTTTTCCTTATTTAATTTATTCGCTTCAATTCAGAATGTGAAATGATTGAAAATTTCCTATGATGTGAAAATAGCAATATAGTCTGCCTCCTTAGAATAGTTGTGATTGGAAGTATTTTAGTTTGGTAATTAAGTACGACCTTCAAATCAGGTAATCGATTTTGGTAACCTTTTCAATTCAGTAATTTATAGAAATTCATAACTCTTTTTGAATGGCAAGCCACTCACCATCCAGTGTTGTGCAGCTTCTTTCAATTTCAGGTTAAAAAATAATCCAAGCTGGAATAATTTACAAGGTTTGACGCTAGGTAAAATTCGAGCCAAATACTTTTTTTAGAACATTAAATTCAATAATGATCTCAAGCAATTGTAAAATGAGGGAAAAAATGTATTATTATTAAGCGGAATGTCAACATACTCGAAGTCAAGCACCGCGACGATCTGCGTAAACATTTTGCAAAATCAAATACCATCATTATAATTGAATTTTCGCGTAAAAGGTAACAGGCTATTTCTCACCGGTAATGTAACATTTCAATACGTTCCCCGAATGGCGTACTAAACCTTTTTTACTCCGACATTAAAAACGTTCCCTTTCAATGTTAACGGGTTTCCACCAAAGGAACACTAAATCTTGATCAATACTGGCCATATTTTTATAAGCAAAATAACGCCTTGTTATGCATTGGGCGGTGGGTTCGCAATCTCGATTAGCATAAATAACTGTGAACAAAGCCTTAGGCTTTAAACGTACTGCGGTTGCTTAAAAAATAGCAAATTAGATTTTGAGATTTCTTTGTTAAATCGCGTCGTATTTCCCGTTGTTCGAGAAAGTTCCCTATTTACCGGCACGTTCATAATAATTAAGTATTCTAAAATATTTTTTTGTTCGCTCATTATGAAGGCGAGTTGTGAAGGAAAATGGAAGGCCGGGCGTAGCTTTGTTTACGGGTTTGATTTTTTTTAAATGAAATTTTCGTGTAATTATTAAAAGTTTTATGTCCAAGGTTATAAAGCCCACCAAGACTTCTTTTGATCCTATTTTATGGGCTATAATATTATAACTATTAGTCGAAGTGAATTGGGATAGAAGAATTAAGGCTTGTGGCAGTCTCGTTGGTCGTCACGGCTTCATAATTCTCGTCTACGAAATCAGTCTCGATCAAAAGGTTAACCTCTCAAGTGTGTCGCATTTCGGACTTAACCTGTATGTTATATTGAAATAAAACTATTATTTATGGATGTTATTGCGGATTTGGTTTCATCTATACATTTTGAACTATAAAAAAACCCTTAATAAACTTACCCATAAATAAAAGTTTTAATTGTGTAACAATGTATAACATTTGTGAAAATCTAAAAACCATTCTGTATATTAGGTTTCAGGCTAGTACGAGTATAATTCCATTGAGAGAAATAATAATTATTCTAAAATCGCATAGCAATTAGTATCTTATTGTTCAATAATTTGTATAAATATTGCACACACAAAAGACAAGCAAATCTAATTGGAAATCACATACATAAAAAGTACCATTAGCGGTCTTATCGCTGAAAGGCAATGCCTTATAACTATGGGATGGATTTTAGAAAAAAAATACACAGAGAGCAATTTAAAGCGTAAAGAAGCTAGGAAGCAATTTAAAATTTACTTCAGCAATAGGAATTTCATTACTGAACATATAAATAAATAAATAAATAGCACCCAACAGTCACATACATAGTCCTGACCCCACACTAAGATCGAGGCTTGTGTCGTGGGTATCAGAAACTACGAGAGACTTTTCGGTCTCACAAACTTTCAGATCCGGAAGAAATATTTGTGGGCCGCACAAACATTTATCTCGGTGCGGGGATCAAACCCGTGGCCTCTCGTTTTACAGGCGACGTCTAACCAACTGCGCCACGGAGGCTGTTAATATAATTATATACATAGTAATGTGTCTCCTTAAGAATCTCAACAAAAATCTGTTGAAAATCAGCCTGGAAACATTGATTTCTCGTAGCGCTTATTAAATAACCTTTAACCTTTATTAAAAATATATAATATAAACAGAGCAAAACATTACTCCCCAGCAAAATGTACATTACCTAACAAGTACCGAAGGCCTCATTATTTCTACATAATTATAATTAACGCTACAGTAATAAGTACTAAACAAATTCAGTTTTATTTTACGTCGAGTTTTAATCACCAGTTAACTCTTTGAAGGTTTACTAAAATATAATCTATACAACATTATATATTTCTATGTCTATATATGCTATTTATTATATACTAGCGGCCCGGCCCAGCTTCGCCCGGGTACAAATAGATTTCTATACAATAACCTTCCTATTGAATCACTCTATCTATTAAAAAAAACCGCATCCTAATCCATTGCGTAGTTTTAAAGATTTAAGCATACAAAGGGACATAGGGACAGAGAAAGAGACTTTGTTTTATACCATGTGGTGATGTTTGTTATACTCGTAATACATTGTGAGTAAGTCAAATTCTTCTTTTTGGCTCAGGCCTTGATTCACACTACTATGGACAGTGAAGCACGAGTTTCTTGTAATTATGTTGTGTAGTGGTGTGGCTGACATGAAACTACCAGTATGACTCTAAATTCAAACTAACTAAACTAAATTCAAACCAGTCTGCACATAAATCGTGAAAACTAAAATCACGCGTTTTGACAAAAAATCTTTCCGTTTTTTTTTTTCTATTATTGTACAAAGGCATCTGTGGTGGTGAGAAACATATGGGTTAAATTATAATTCTTTATAATATTAATCCAGTACGTCCAAAGGTTGCCTGGAAGAAATCGCAGCTAGCGATAAGGCCGCCAATTGTTGTCATGTCTTTAGTTTTAAGTATTTAATCTGTTATTGTTCCTTTTTTATGGTGTACTATAAAGTATATATAAATAAATAAATATCAGCCTGTATAAGCTTCCCTATGTCTGCATCGTATTCGAACTGTAGCGTGGCCTACTAAGCTGCGAATAAAGGCAACACGGGTTTCCCGCAAAAAGGCTAAAGCGATACTGATCGGGTATCATGATACGCAAGGGCATCGCTCACTCCAAGCAGAATGATTAAATATGTTTTATTTTTCGTTTGTACTGAGATCTAGGTTATCCAGATTTGTGTTGTTTATCTTAAATAATATTATAAAGACGAAAGGTTTCATAATTTGTTTCAGTTGAATAGGATCTGAAACTAATGCACCATTTTTGTTTTTTTTTTTTTTTTCACTATTTGAATAATACATTATTTCTGATGATCATAGGCAATAGAATATTTTCAATAAAGTGTGGAGGAGGAGGAGCTGGGCCGGGCCGCTATTATTGGATAAAAGCGTTACGTAATGGTTTAAACTTCCTTCAGAAAGACTAAATATTACTGAATACATCATAATAATGATAATTGAGGTTATTAGCCAGTAATGAGATCAAATTACATACATAAACGTCGCGTCTGTATCCTACGGGTGTAGGCAAAAATTATTGATATTCACTTTGGTTAATGTTGACACACTACATTCGCCTCGTCGATTAATGAAATTAATTAACAAAAATCCACAATTACAATATAGGTGGTAGTAATGCCTCCCTAATATTCATTTTGACGCCACAACAAAACAAAAACGGTACTGCTTCCGCAAGGAACCATTACTTCCCCGATCAAGGTTAAAGTTACAACGGAACCTCACGAAATAAATATAATCGGTATAGCCATGGCAATCACAAAATTCGTGACTGAAAATTACTTTGTTTGGAGTTGTGAATAAATTTACATTACGATGAATGAGTATAAATACGTGATGGGTAATACTTTTTGAATTATTTGGTGTGAATTCTGATAGGGGAACGTTTAGTGTTGCAGCACTGAAATATCTAACTCATATGGCTGTAATTGAGGTGTTTATGAAACTGGAGTACTGAATAAGGTTTGCAGGAGCTAACTCGAGGGTGTGAAGAACCAAACCGGTTCATATTATTGTTTGTAGTATACTGGCGTAAAGTAAAAACCTCGCTTAGTTCCTTAATTATTATGATTATTTCAGTAACTTAAGTTAATATGTATATATTCACATTCATTTTCCAAAGATAACACATAGACACATACATAATAGCCATGAATGTTCTTGTGGGGCTTTGATCATATGTCCCTCAGGGATTAATGTTGTATTGTTCTTAATAATATTATAATTGTAAAAGTTTGTATGTAGGGATGTATGAATGTTTGTTACTCTTTTACGCAAAAGTGGCTAGACCGACATTAATGAAATTTGTTATAATGGTAGCTGATATCCTGGATGAAGGCATAGGCTACTTTAAAAAAATGGTGTTCCCGTGGGATGAGTCAGCAAGCGTGGGATGGCACGGAACAAGAGGGGCTAGGATTGCATGATTCTCGTCTGAAGACAGAACGAGACTGCTGAGGATGCGATGGGAAAAAGAAGTCGGCAGTGGTCATATTCAGTTTAAACATATGAAACAGTTAGTAAGAGAAATAATATTACGTTATTGATGTGGACTGGCGTAAAAACGCTCTACGCCCGATTTAAACACGTCTATATAACCAATATATAAAAACCAAGAACCAACAATACGTTTATTTAGAAATGAATTGCGTGCGCTCTATCGGTAATTATGCAATTTATTTATGCTCTAATCCTTACCTGAAGCTCTTTATAAAATATTTCTAGCTGTATTTTAAATATTGGCGTTAAAATTCAGAATGACCTACTTCCATTGTTAATAGGCGGTTGTTCTACCAAAAATAAATTTCAAAACACTTTTTAAATGAAACCCGATTAACCACACGGGTTTCTACACGGCTTTCGCTTTTGGTGAATGCTCGCTGGTACCCCACCTTTTATTCATGGTACTGTTATTGATGGGATGAATATTTCATCGTGGCTCGGTGTTGACAGGACGCGACTTTGTCTCAGTAACCAGACGTATTTACCAAGTTTTGTAAGGCTTATTATATATTTATTGTTTCATCCTGCGGTTGCGATGTTTCTCTTTGAAGAGTTCAATTAGGTTTGTTGCTTCTTTAATCAGGTCTATTTGGAATGATTCGAGGCTTTTTCTTTGATCTATTTGGAGTTAATTTAATTATGTTATTGAAATTTGAATTTAATTTTACGATAATATTTATTGTTACATACGCTTTTAACTAAATAGGTTACATTCAGTTTACCGGCTTCTATCCCCCACAAAAAAGACAACAATAATGTTTAGTTCTTATTATATCATATGCATACCATGGCGATTTGTAAGAATTTCCATGGAATGTAAAGTCCGCTAACCCACATCATGCCAGTTGTATGGCCTAACCACTCTCAGTCGTACCTACTTTCGATTGTAGAGGAGACCCGTACCTACAGTAGGACGTATATGGGATAACACACATACTGAGAAGATAAACTTTGCGTTATTATTTTCTCCAATTCTACTAGTTTATATTAATAACTTATTAGTCAACTAAAATCTAGAATGTTTTTGCTGATCACGCAATAGATTGACTTGTATCGTGGGCATTACAAAAGACTTCAATATAATGATATTCAAAATTCTAACAAATATGTTTTCACTTCATAAGCTCCCAGTGTGTCGCGTAGGTGGTATCTATATTTTACAATATTTTTATCTTTTTAAGAATACGTATTTTTCTTGCAAATTATTTTTTTTGTGAAAAATATTTAAAAACACCGATAAAGTTTACATATTGTTATGATTCATAAAAAAAATAATTTCATGAAATATATTCCATTCTGTGATATTTGCTTCACTGTAAAAACATTATTCAAATAATATAATTTAAACTTTGTTACTATTTATCTACCAAATTCAAATACTCAAAAATTTTTTTTTGTCTGAGACCCATATTTGAGAAAATATAGTATAATAAACCTTTATTATCTACTAGCTCCACGTAAGTTGGTTGGTTAAGTATTTGGCTTGTATATATTCATTTTCGAGCAGGCAAAAAATATTATATATGTGCATAAAATATACCATTCTCTAGAAATTGCGTTCCCTATTTGGATTTCACTACATTTAATCACTTTTCCATACCGGTATAAAATAATAATAATTCATAATCAATTATTTCGAATACTCCCACCGATTGACTTTGAAAAGTCACATGAAAGACTTACTAACAAGCTAGAGAACAACAGACACCCAATATAATGAACATTTCAACCCGAAATTTCGAGTTGTATGCGTAATGTGGTGTAATTTCCACTGCTGATTGTGTTGACTCAAACTTCAGAGACTGTAAATGAATAATTTTGACCGCTTTCACTAATTTAGACTTGGATTGGGACGAGATAATCAGAGTTAGGGTGGCGTACAATCCTGTGGCAATCTAGAACAAGAATTAACATACAAGAAATTCGGATACAAGTACTGTGCTATGCAAATTGGAGTAGAAATTACCTTTTGGAATACTTGGTTGCAAATTACATTCAAACGGTTTTTGTTACACTTTTGCTATGGCGTTATTGCTTGCTTCTTTAGTTTGATAACATTGCCCCAAATCCACGAATTTTATACACAGTTGTAACACAAAAATGTAAATGTCAACTTCTTTATAGGTTTTTTGATGATTCCACATAGAACATAAGCATGGCTAAATACATATAGGTTATAATATGTCACTTGATTATAGAATTGAACATACCATCGATCATGATAGAATCTATTAGTTTGACGATGGATTCGGTAATTTATTTATGTTGAGGCAATTCAAGATACGACTAACAAAAACTGGTTGAAATTCCGAAAAGCGCCGAAAATGTCCTATTGATAATTTGAAATTTGTTATAATAAAGTATTTTGACCTTTGAATCACGAATATCTTTCTTATTTTACCTGCCCCAATTTAAATTTTAATATCGAAAAATCTACAGTTAGGAGTATGTATATAACAGTTGAGTGTATTTAAAAATTTTTTTCACGTCAAGATTTGATTGGAAATACATATAAGAAATACTGATTCTCGGTCAAGGCTCGTTTTAAGTGCGTATTCTGTAAGGGACGTATACACCTCAAGGGCCCTTCTGTGTGTGGTTTCTGCGAGAACGCAGGGTGGAAAAAATAGATAAATGCCTCTCGACACGTCATGTCCCGGAAGGAGGAAGTGAGATTGTGACGACTGATTTGCGCAGCGGCAATTGACTGCGTCGAATGTTCAAGGTTGGGTAGATACTTGGGATGTTTATGTTTTTTTTATGTACAAACGAACTTGAGCAGAACATAGTATGGAATAGGTAGTTTGATTTTAAAAAATATTCTTAGTAAAGTAATGTTAAATTACTACTATAATATCTTTGTATGGGTTATGATGTCTCTATTCCGTTGTTTTATTAATTTAAATGTAGGCTCCTGTGTAGAACGCTTGGCTACAACATATAAAATTCGCTAAGATCTTAATAGTTTTCGAATACCCTGATATATACTGATATATAATATGGGAATTCTTAATATGTATATTATACATACTGATATTTAAATATACGACAAATACCATTTTCCTCTGATTTTCTGGACCGGTACACTACATAAATACATCTAACGGCCGCACTCAGAGACATTTAATGTCAATTAAATAATTACTTGGTGTAGATTTTGCGAACAAAATCTTTACTAAGGAGCAACTCTTAACTCTGAGTACGGCAGTAAGTCCACTACGTCGTCCGAAATCTCGGTTAATAGTAGTATTTTCATTTCCAAATTTTGTATTCACGTAGAAAAATTCTGACCCGGTCTTCATACTGATTGTGTCAACAAGTGCGTTGTAGACTTAACATGCTCTCTGTGGTACAAAAGGAATTCCAAATTTTTCCTACTCATCATGCTCGCTTTGCTAGATTCACAAGCTTGTACG
Source organism: Hyles lineata (assembly GCA_030180105.1). Taxonomy (NCBI): domain Eukaryota; kingdom Metazoa; phylum Arthropoda; class Insecta; order Lepidoptera; family Sphingidae; genus Hyles; species Hyles lineata. The sequence goes on along the minus strand of JARJEE010000008.1, from coordinate 14,064,642 downwards.
GCTAGGGAAATGATATGAATTTTGATCCACTGACATAAAAAAATCTGTAGCTTAAGAGTAACTTCTATAAGCAAGTAATGATAGGAACGTAACCAATTTTTTGATAATGTGGTTGAATGAACTTAATGTCCTGGTGTTAAGTTTTATTTTTATTTCTTTTATTCTCTTGAGGCTTTCGTCTTTATTTTAGTTTCTTATTTGATTCTGTTCTATTTTTCTTTGAAAGAAATAATGAACATACAACATAAAAATGAAAAAAATAGTTTTGAACTACAGAGTAAAAGTCTTCATAATAATTATATACATACACCGCAATACGTAGTATACGTTCTGTATTATTAATTTATGATCATCGAACAAAATACCCAAAGCTATTAAAACCAGCTTTATCAAGAAATAGACAGCGAAATTAAGGATATTTTGTAATTACTACCCACACAATGATGGTTTATATCCCAAGGGTTCACTCAATTAAGAATTTAACAATCCAATTATGAAGTCTATCATTATTTGTAAAATAAACCTATTAATTTCCTTCTTCCTATGAGAACTGTGGAATTAATCGCCCTAATTTGAAAAGATATGAATTAAAAATGATCACGGGCCGGAGAAGCGATTACTTATTAATGAGGCTCTGGTCATATTACTGGTAATGTTCTGGTAATATTTTGCGTAATTAAAGAGTATTTGGATAGATTAATAGGTTGAAATAGTATAATTCATCTAAAATCTATTAGCGCGTGGCGAAATTTAGAACTAAAATAGAATTAAAAAAATATATATTTAACATATTGTTTAAGATATGTATATATAAAAAATAAACATTTATAATCGTTCAAATAGTATTAACATGTCCAATATAATTAATTATAAAGAAATAACCACTTTTACTTATATTTTGACAACAACGCATTCGAAAGCCAAAAGATCGTAGACACTCTTTAAGATTTTTGAATATTATAATACATTTAAGTTTTTTTTTGTTTAGCATAAGTATAAGACGAGCATGCCATTCACCTGATGATAAGCGATACGACCGCTCATGGACAGTTGCAGTGGCATTCCACTGCGCTCGCCATCCTGAGACATAAGATGTTAAGTTTCAATATGTCCAGTAGTTACTCTGGCTTCAATCTCCGTCAAACCGGAACACAACAGTGCGTTTATACTGCTGTTTTGCGGGAGGAATAGACATTGCGGTGATACCTACTCAGGCTCTCTCACACATGAAAGACCTACCACCAGTCATTACGTCATTTTGATTGCACAATTCATCTTAGTGACGTGGAAATCTTAAGTACGTGAGTCAAACGTTAGGCTAATAAATCAATTATTAATTATCGAACACGTTTTGTGGAACTTACAATTTCATAAACAATGAATGAGAAGCCATAACATTATGAAACAAGAGAAGGAAACTTCAAACCGAGTCAATTATTGAATCAATAAACGTCAGTTGCCTCACGTCCCTACTTTGGAGTTAAAAACATTTTGTAATATTTTTTTTTTTTATTAATTAATGTCGAGACGAGCGTGCTGTTCGTCAGATGGTATGGATTACGATTGCTCATGAACATTAGCAAAACCAAACAATACCTTGAATTACACAGCAATGCGTTGCATTCCAGTGCGCTCGCCATCCTGAGACATGAGATGTTAGGTCGCAATATATCCAGTAGTCACTTTGGCTACAATATCCTTCAAACCAAAACACAACAGTTCATTTACACTGTTGTTTGGTGGGAGAAACATACATTGTGGTGGTACTTACCCAGGCGGCCTCTCACATAAGAGAGACCTACCAGTGAATAAAACATATTATTTGATATTAAATAATTTAAATAAATTTTATCGTATGATATATTATTTGATGAAACATATTACACATTTACTTTAAATTTCGGTTTTATTCTTAGACAGTTTTAAAACCTATTTTAGTTATCGAATAATTTATCCCTTTCGAACAATTAATGAATTATTATACTGTACTGTATCAGCCCATATACGTCCCACTGCAGGGCACTGGCCTACTCTACAATCGAAAGTACGATTGAGAGTGGTTAGGCCATATAGTCCACCACGCTGGCCTAGTGCGTGTTGGCGGACTTACATACCATAGAAATTCTTATGAACCGCTATGGTATGCAGGTTTCCTCACGATGTTTTCCTTCACCGTTTTAGTGCGTGGTGATTGACTATCAATACACACATGACTCCGAAAAGTCAGAGGTGTGCCCTGGGATTTGAACCCGCGACCACCGTGAACATGTTGGCAGCCGCGTCTGGTCCGTTTACCAACAGGCCACCACGCACTTAATGAATTATTATACTATTAAATTTATTTAAATTATTATATATCAAATAATATGTTTTATTCACTGGTGGTAGGTCTCTATTATGTGAGAGAGCGCCTGCGTAGGTACTACCGCAATGTCTGTTTCTTCCGCCAAACTGCAGTGTAAATGCATTGTTGTGTTTTTATAAAGTGTAATAAGGCCGTAATTGTTACATATATTTACTGACTAAATTCTCAGCACAAAATTAATAATAAAAAGAATATCACAAAGATACAATATTGGAGCATGAAATAAAACTTCGGTCGGATTTAATATTAACATTTAAAGAGGTTAAGGACCAGCCTTGATCAAAGCAGACATCCTAGATATGGCTACATTATTACATTGTAATTATTAAGAAATATTTAGTAGTTATTAAATATTTATGAAGGCTGCTTTGTAAATATTTTTCTACAACTAAATGTCAGAGTTTTCTTGTATTATTTTTTAATAAATAATTAATAGATGTTATTGAAATAGCTGATATTTTAATTAATTACTCGTATTTACATATTTGATATTCAGGGGTACCACCTAAACTTTGATGTCAAATCGTTTTTTTTTTTTTCGGTTTCGGAAAAGTCTATGTATCTGGCAACGTTTCTTTCTATGAATGATTTGAAAATAGTACATACAAAGGGACACGCCTTCGTCCCAAAAGAGGTAGGCAGAGGTGCTGCCAGGACACCCACATTTCGCTTTGTGTTTCGTCCCTAGATGAGCCAGGGGCGAGCCTATCGCCATATCGGGCGCAAATTTGAGACTCCAGGCTGGTAATGAATAGAAAAATCCAATATCACTTTGCTCGACTCGATTCGAACCCGAGACCCTAGTGTTCTAACCTTGGTTTAACTGCGCCACCGAGGCAATTGGTTACCAACTTACTACTAACATTTGTGTACAATATTTATGTATAATAACAAAATATATTTTTTGTTTCAGGACCGGACGGCGTCGTGTGGAATAAACAAAATACAAGTCAAAATCAAGTGTCAAAGTGCACGTGTAAATATATGTTAGTCACATAACGTTAGTTAGTCAAATAAATATATATGTCGCAATGCATATAGCCGGGTGTGGACACAAAACTCTTATAGCGTTTGTGCTGTTGACTGTCGCTTGTTCACCGACGGCAATGCAGAATAATATCATAACAGGTTAGTGATTATGCTTTTATTATACTTTCTAATGTATTTAAAATAAAAATCGATTTCAAAACAAATAGTATTGAGCGAAAAATACGAAAATACCATAGTATGGGGACCGCGCTTAGTATATTTATTTATTTTTTATTTTTAGTATTTGTGGTAGCGGCAACGGAAACACATATTTATGAAAATTTCAGCTTTCGGGCTATCACTGTTTATAAGATACAGCCTGGTGACATACAGACAGTGGAAGCTTAGTAATATGGTTTCGTTTTTACCTTTTTGGGTGCGGAACCCTAAAAAGCAAATTTTTAAATTTTGACAATACCAACACACATTTTTACAATTCTGAAACATCGCGCCGCACGTTGCTTTGAACCCGGTTTTCAGTAGTATAATGTGAGTTTACCTATTTTTTTTTTTGTCGATCGGACAGAGTTTTTTTCACTCTGTAGTCTTATCTGATATTATATTTTTTTTAGGGTACCTAGTTTTGATTTATTGTGACCTATTATCGTTCGGTGTTACTACGGTAATATGATGTGCTAAAATACAAACTATTAATTAAAACTAAAATTTACTTTATCATCCCGATAATATTGTTGATTTTAAATTGTGTTGTTACTTTCAAAGGTTCTTGTTTTACATAATATTTAACTTTTAGTGATATTGTTAGGTTGTCAAATAAAATAAAATCAATTATAAGTCTTTATATGTTACTTTATTGAAAATATGCCACGATTGAAAATAAATATGATCTTTGTAAGTGACTTTGATACAGTAACTGAAATGTACGATATGAACCCCTGGTACCCATAACACAAGTTAAATCTTTATTTGGGCACCAGAGTTCAATCTAACACTTGCGCTTTAACCTTATTTTTGTATTCTTTTTTGCGTGTACTTTAGTTTTAGTGTTCTGTATGTCTTTCTTTTGTTTAATAAAGTTTATTATTATTATTATATTATTATTATAATTACATCCCAGCACTCACAGATGTTGTTCTCTTACTAAAAAAAAGTCCAAAATAAAAATTGTGTATATGTTCAACTTCAGTCTCATTTGTGTTATTCATTCGTGGTACTGCCTGAGTATGTCGAAGTGACGTCATAGCTTACTGTCGCGTTTCCTTTAGTGTGATTGCCGGAAGCCGAGCAATTCTTACCCCCTATTCAACCTCCTTCCTTGAAATCCGCCCACACATAGCAGCTTTTGGAGTTTAGTTAGGAATTTTGACCATATACTCAGTTAAGCGAGTTATTTAATATTTTCCCGTCTAGAGTTTTCAAATTTTCAATTTTGTTATTACATCATAGGTCGATGACATCGGCCTTATCCTCTTGGCTTTCGCCAAAATATCGGATAGAGGACATTTGATTTTCTCCATTTTCAAAATAATGTAGTTTGTCCCTGTAGTCGAACTGGTGACCTCTGAGTTTCCCGTCCCATATTCTCCCGACTGCGGCATTGCTTATTCAATCTGTCATTATGTTTATAATAATGCCATTTACAAAGTCCTTTCAAAACACAATTAAACTTCCGATTTCTCCGATTCCAATTAATATTAAAATGGCTTCCACCCGTTAGAAACACAACTCATTTGTCTAAAACATTGTAGATATATCTCGGCAATTAATGTAATAGTTTGGTTATAAATGTGTTTTTGTTTGCATAAAATATTTATTGGAGGTAGTTGTGTCTTGTTTTTATTACATTTAATAAATATAGGTGAGTTTTTATAAAGTTTTGTTAGTCATTATCGTGTATTTACATCCATAATACTTGGGAAGCGTATTGTTGTATCCATCATTCATTTCTAAGAACGATAGAAGGCAGATTGAAGTAAAAGGTCGTCAATAATATCAGGAACGAAAAAGAGGTGTAAAAATACTCGGTTTTTTTTTTTCAGTGAGACAGCATAATATGAGTTAATTATCCTTTGAAGTCTAGTTCTATATACGATTAATGTACTAAGGATGATGATGGCCGCGTAGCTCTTCATCGTACATAAATATATATACTTAAATGTACCTACTATATTTACACAGCCTACATAATTTTATGCTGCATTGCTATTTTATCTTGTTACTTCAACATACTTACAATGTGTTGCAAAAGAATTAAGGCCTATTAAGTTTTACAATCCAAGGTTTTCTTGCTTGAATCACCAAAGTCTATCTACCCAAAAATTCCATAATGATTCTCAATAGCTTCTCAGGAAGAATTATGTTCTCGCTTTTTTCTCAATGTTTTCCATCGAGAGATTAATAGGTGTAAGTGGCAACCCTTTCGGCTGGGTAATCGGTTGAAATGAGGAAACATTTTTTTATTCCAAATTGATAATAGCTGTTAGCTGAGGATGGCCTCTGCAGTGTCAGCGAACAAAAGGAAAAGCAATTAGCTTATGAGAATGATTTTTGCATTGTGAAAAAACTTTAATATTTTTATTTTCTAGGGCTGTGAATAATGTAGACTTTAGTTCCACGTTTTTGTGTTTCCGTGTCAGCCCATATACGTCCCACTGCAGGGCATTGGCCTCCTCTACGATCGAGAATATGATTGACAGTGGTTTTGTGTTTATATATTATCAAATTAGTACCAGTTTGCTTGTAAAAATTACGAAATCAAGCAACAACCTTGAAATTCAACCTTTCATACTCAAATATTAGGTAAATATTTGAGTATCGATATATTACTTCGTAAAAACTTTCCACAAGGGCTCGAATACCCATCCGTACACAAAGAAGTAAAAGTTACATATACGGGACAGACCGACGCATGTTCTGAATCGTAATTATATATACACATTTGAAATTCGCCAGCGGGCAGCCTCGAAAACTTTTATTAATGGCCTTGTCAGTCTTTTATGTACAAAAAACGTTGGCTTAATGTTTAGGGGCCCGTTGAAATTTCCAGAGACATGTGTTTTACTTTGCCGAAGTTTTTTATATTTTTTTCAGTCCTTTCATACTGGTCTGTTGGAAACTGAATTGTTATCGGGATAATTACGCATTTGAGGTTGGGAGCTAACACGAAGTTTTTGAATGGGAGGGTTTATGAATATGATATATTAAAATTAAAGTACTTTAGCCCACATATTTATGTACGTCCCACTTTGGAGAACGGGCGTTCTCTACTGTTGAGAGTCTTAATAAAGGATAGTCTATTTTATTGTTACATACATACATAAACTCACGCCTTTTTCCCAGAAGGGGTAGGCAGAGGTGTCAGGACACCCACATTTCGCCTTGTATGTTCCGTCCCACAATGTGATAGGTGGCGAGCCTATCGCCATATCGGGCACAGATTCCTGACTCTGGGCTGATACTGAATAGAAAAATCCAATATCACTTTGCCCAACCCGGGATTCGAACCCGAGACCTCAGCTTTGTAACCGTACCGTAGTACAACTACGCCACCGAGGCAGTCTATTTTATTGTTACCTGTAATTTATTATGCTGATTAAAGAGAAGTGATTTTAAAGATGCTTAAATAAGATATGAAATTTGATGTCAGGTCCCTCAAGGCCCAAGGGCAAACTATGTTATTCATCCACTACAAAAGAACTGATCTGGTTACTGAACCTGGTATTAAAAATTCCTTATTTGTTGAATTATATATACTACAGATTATAATAAAGATAATCTTTTCTGTTATTTTCATGAAAAATATACAATTCTCTTTTTATAAAAAAGGTTTTTTTTATTGGCAAGAAAAGATCTCATAGCAAAAATAGATTATAATATAATTACAAAAAATTGCATCGCACTGCATAGCACTCGTCATTCCAAAGACGTTGGGTATTAAGTCTTTTAAACATAATGGGGTTAATTATCACCCGATGTTATATATTTTTTATTATATCCAATATTGTGCAAGTGTTTCATGTTCGAAGCATTAATACAAAAAAATCTAAATGTATTGTTCGCAGAAATCTACTTTATGTTTTTTCAATAGTATTTTCAAAGTCTCTGCGAATAAAAATTCTTTTAATACTATTTTCTACGCCCGGTGAATAGACGAATATTGCAACTTTTAAAATTGTGTTAAAATGAAGTTTAGATGTTCACTTTTGAAAGAGAAATATCTTTTTCGACAGGCGCTATTGAAGCAGAATTGGTATAATCCATGAAAATTGTCTAATACTAGTATGTTGTTTTTTGGATACTAGCGACTGATGGCAACCGCTGTGCTATTCAAATAGAGAATCCATTGACGCCAGATAGATATTTCTTCTCAAAAAATCTAATCTTGATCTTTTATCTAAATCTGCACGATAAATAAAAAACGCGAAAAACATACATGGGTCAGAGTTCTAATAAAAATGGCCACTGGGTAGGTGCCACCATAATGCCTATTTCTCTATCGCTTAGTAATTCATGGTGTTGTTTTGTTTTGCTACTATCCATGAGCGGTTGTATCGCTTATCATCTGGCGAATCGCATGCTTGCCTTGCCATACATCAAATAAAATAAAAAAATATACCAAAAAAACTCTCGTGAAACGAAAATAATATCAACCCTCACATTACAAAACGTAATAAATGCCATTCACAAAGAATTTAAATGCGGAACCCGGAGCATTCAGTGAGCGTGCACTTGACAGATTTTGCACAGGTTATCGAACACATGCGATGCTTATTATTTATTGCTCGCTCACAGCGCGGACGCTCCCGATATTACAATGCGGGGTTGGTTACGTGAGAAATATAGCGGCAACACGTTTCCAAGTGATTTTCAATCACTACGCTTTTTCTGTGGATGCAGGCTTAACATATTGTTTTTATTGGTGTGATGTATGGACTTCGATGGGGAATGTTTCGTGTCGTGGTTTTTAATCCTCGCTTATATGAGTGCAACAGAATTAGTAGTGTGAAGAGAACCTCACATAGAAATGTTCATCTTCACATCTTAGATTTTTTCTCAGGATTTGATTTTATTTTTAAAGGTTGAAAACTAGAACAAAGTCGAATCTAATCAAAAAAAAAAAAATATAATACACAAAAAACTATGATGTCTATGCTGGTAGGATCATTCGTTTAAATAGTAAGAGAGGTTTTAATTCAACAAAATTGTAATTCATGCTAAAACAACTAACACTTTTTTAAACAACGTTAGAATATAAATCCGTCTGTAAACCCGTTCAGGTCAGTAAGGATTAAAACCTGTTGCCATTTCTCTCATCAAATTATAAAAAAGAATATTAGAATTTTCCACATTAAATTATGAAAATGGAACATGACAATTTAAAAGTCAAAAGACTGTGCCTAGATTATCCTTAACACTTCGTCGAATTCCTTGCGAACCTCCCCAAAATATATTTTTTGGAAACAGGAGATTAGCGAAAACATTCAAATGCCTACCAATTGAACAGAATTCGGCTCGCAAAAACCCGATGTTGTAAAATTCGGAGGGCGGCTCGACGAAATAAATCTCTTAGCGACAGATAAGGTCGGACTTGGCAAGATCTTAATGTCCAATAAAATGTGAAAGAAATAACAGAAGGGAATTACGATGAGTTTCGGCACTGACATTCTGATTTTATGTCTTCTGAAGATATTTTACAATAAATTATTTGTTCATTTGCGTTTTATACGGTTTGATTTTAAAGAATTCGCAAATGTTTGAATTGATTTGTTAAAGTGGTAATATTTTAAGTTATTGGAATCAAATGAGCGTAGTCCATTCGCACTAAGGCAACGTGGTAGATCATATAGCCTAACCCCTTCCAATCGTACTCTCCATTGTAGGAGAGGCCCGAGCCCTCGGGGCGACGTATGTGGGCTGATACAGGGTATGATTAGGGTGGAAAGAATTTTCAATACAAACGTAGCGAGTTTCTTCCCACGAACATTATTATTATTATTATCTGGTTATTTATAGTTACTGCGGTGTTTTGTTTGTATTTTTTGTAGGATATTGTAACCAGAGTAATTACTGACATATTGAAACATAACATCTTAAAATGTATTAGCATAGCGAGTGCTGAATGCCAAGCATTGACTTGTAAAATCGTGCTGTTGTTGGTTACTTCAACTTGCTAATCCTATGGGCTATATCGGTAACATTTTCCTACGGATTTTTTTTAATGGATACGATTTTTGGATAAATATTCAGTTTTTTTTCTTCTTTATATTTCTCGCTTGTCAATGAATGCAGTAAATGATAGACCTATATGGCCTAACCCCTCTCAATCGTAATTTCGATTGCAGAGGAGGCCCGTATGACGACGAGTGGGACGTATAAGGGCTGATACAGAATAATAATCAGTACTAATAGAATTTGCTCTTGTAGGACAGTTGTGTCGCTAACAATCAGATGAGCGACCTACTTTTCATACTTGGATAAAGTTACAGGAATAAATAAAACTTTAGTATCATTTTTCAAAGAGAGAATAATAGCCTCAGCGACATTGAATTAAAGTAAACAAAAACGAGTCGCCGCCTACCGACCCTTCCTTCCACAATAAATCTCGGCGAAATAGATAAGGTTGCCTCGGGCTATCAAAATTCAGGCATTCGTCGATCTGCGACACAAATGGACACTAGTTTTAGATGTTTTTTCTTTGTTCGTTCTTGAATTAAAATTCTTATTTCTGGGCAATAAGACGGCCAATTGTTCTTGTATAACCCGTTGTCTAAATAAAATGTTTTTATTGTCAGATGCATATTGATAACAAGAAGCAGCTTGTTTTTTACAATACGAATATAAAAGCTCAACCGAGGTGGAAATCCTAGGTCATTCTCTCTTAGTAATCCGATGTAAAGTAACAGTTTGAACATTGGGTCTCATTCGGGGATTAAGATTGCCTGTGAACCAAAAGGTAGGGGCAAGATAATTGTATTCACCCGGATATCAACTACCTTACACAACAGTGGTAAATATTTTATTTATTTATCATCCAATATCTTACAGGTCCTAACCTAATGCAATAATGACGTTATTGCTTGAATAACTATTTTTAAGTATCCTATTTAATACTAAGAACAATTTAGTACTCATAAGTAACATATGATATCTTGTTGTAGATAATTGTAACATTTTAAAACTTTAAAGATTTAACAGTTATAAATGTGATTATTTAATATAACTAAATGTAAATAATAGAATCTTCGCAATTTCACTGAAAGCGCCTGAGAATATGTCAACTCTCTCATGGGTTTCATTAACAATTTTATTTATCTGCGTCACGGGTATTTTCGCAATTAGATGGTACAAGAGTAACAACAACGTCCAGTCAAAAATCTTTATTAATTTTTCGTTAGCACTAAATTTCATATTAGAAAATAATATGTCTGGATCTCCAAAAGTGTAGTTATATCGCATGCTTACACTTTACCAACGATATTTCCGCTTCGTACTGCGATAGTGGAGAATCCTAATGGGGGCCAATATAGGACGGACACGAATCCATTTCCTGCTGTGTAATGATTCTTCAATGAATAGAAAATATTGCGCAAAGACTGCCTTACCCGAGTATGGAATACAGGTCACATGACGTGATTAATAATATATTTGATCACATGTATTTTGACTTGACGAGTTGATAATTTTTTAAATCCCTTTACTGGTGATAGGCATATGTGAGAGTCCGCCTGGGTAGGTACCGCCGCAATGTCTATTTCTCCCGCCAAACAGTAGTGTAAATACACGGTTGTGTTTCAGTAACTACTGGACATATTAAGACTTAACATCTTACGTTTCAGGGTGTCGAGCGCTGTGTAATGCCAAGCATTTCTTTGTAATTCAAGGTGTTTTTTGTTTTTGCTATTGGTCATGAGCAGTCGTAACGCTTACCATCAGGCGAACGGCATGCTCGTCTCGCCATTCATTGCTATAAAAACACTTTTTGTTCTATTTGGTTGTAGCCTATGTTCTCAGATTTTATTGCCTATCATATTTCAAAATATGTTTTAATTTGCCAGTCGCATTTCAATTTCCGTAATATAACGTCATCCAGTTTAATTAATTTGTTAATATGGCGGCTAGTGAGAGAACGCCATCTCAACTCGATTAGTTATCTATCTTGGCTGCCCCGTACTTAGTATCGGGTGGATTCCAATCATTCATTTAATCACGCCAGTAAAAAAAAAGCATATTTAAAAAATTCTATACAAGCTCTCTTTCAAATTATAATTTCCAATATCACTTTCAACTTGTAACAATGATCAATAATATTAATCATTTTATATTGAAAGCGTCTATGTAAAATGGACAGGTATACGACTTGTTCCAATTCGTTCACGCGATAGAATCATGATAAATTGAATACCAGTGACTGGTAACAAAATCCTTCTTACAAGTTAAATGTATGTGTTAATGAGTTTTCAAACTAACCTTGTAAGTTTAAAAGCGAGAAAATATCTACTTAAGATTTATTACGCTCCTACGTCAAAAACAAAAGAGATTTTTTGAATTGTAAATGCCAGAGTACCTATATTTTGTTTAAGACATTATAACTTTCCTTATTCAAATAATAAAGAAATATTGTTTATTTTTTATTATCTAACGTAATATGAAATAAAAAAATATAATACACGACGACTTTCAGGAAATTACGGTTTGGTTGAATAACAAAGTTTTTTGAATCAATCGCTGTTATAAAAACAATTGTTATACTATTATTTTTTGGACTTGAATAAATTTGGCCCTCGAATCATCCAATACAAAAATAACAAAAGCGGTAAAATATGAAATATATTGTATCAGAAAAATATTCACATAATCCCTTGTATGGAATTCGTCAATATTTTGTTCCTTTTACCCACTGACATAAATATAATCAATGCTCATACCATATTTTTATTGTAAACCAATCCAATAATTTCCATAGTGATATTGTATAACTCTCATCAGCTCATTCTGCATATGCTAACCAAGCAAAGGGTGCCAATTTAGTATAATATACACGTTTCAAATTTCGAAATTCAATCCGTAACATATTCTGTGAAATCGTATTGTATAACTTTATTGAAATCCAAATCAGGACCACTTAAATTCTATTGTATATCTTTAAATCACAGTTCTATTTCGTTCGACATTGTTACGGTTCCACTCGGCATCTGACAATGATGGCTTACGTCATGACCTTCTATACGAATGTCACCCTCGGGTTAATAATAGTATTTGCATATATTTCGCGTTCTTTCTAAGACGTTGCCCACATTGTAATCCTGTGTATCGTGGGTATGTCATACAAAAATAAACTTCAGATTTATAAACACTGATTGGGACAAATACCTGTCGTGGGCGATATAAAATATAACCCGTTACAATAGTAGATGATAACCTAGTTGAAGGCAAAAAACCGCCAACCAGAAAAGTCTCGATTTATATAATGGGGCACACATCTTTAAAATTCATAAGTTACACATTAGAATCTTGTGTTTTTTCAGCTTGGATCTTTCATGAATACATGGTGTGAAATCTTAAGTCTCAGGGAGGAATATTATATTTACGTATGCATGGTGGTAGGTCTCTCATATGTGAGAGGCCATCTGGGTGGGTACCACCGCAGTGTCTATTCCTCCAGTCAAACAGCAGTGTAAACGCACTGTTGTGTTTCGGGTTGAAGGGCATTGTAGCCAGAGTAACTACTGGACATATCGAGACTTAACATCTTATGTCTCAGGGTGGCGAGCGCAGTGGAATGCCAAGCATTGCTTTGTAATTCAAGGTGTTGTTTAGTTTTGCTACTGTTCATGAGCGGTCGTATCGCTTACCATCAGGCGAACGGCATGCTCGTCTCGCCATTCATAGTAATAAAAAAAAAACATTTTAAAATAGGTCTTTTCAATAAGCCAATTAAGTTACAACGCGATTATAAATATTTCACCATACAAACGAATGAAAATCGAAGTAAAATATTCAATGTGTAATCCTTGTAGAAATCCATAAGCCTCTATGAGCTCTCACGTCCCGACAGCTCTATTTTTCACCTCATAATAAATTTGGCAACTTGTTTACCTTTTAAAAATCACCCCACTCTCACTTACACCTCAAAGACTTAGGTACTGTTCAGAGTGATCTGTTTTGCGTTACTAGTCCCGATAATTAAAATATAAATTCTTAGCTTCATTGTAATGATTTTATCAATTCCTAACTTACCTGAGATATATTGAAAGTAATTTCAAATATATTCAAACCATTTCCAGTAGATGATACTAAACTTAAAATCCTTATCAGTAATAAAATAGATTAGCAATGAGCCAGTTACATTAAAAAGCAAAAATAAGTTTTCTGGTGTGCGAACGCGTGTTACTTCAAATAAAACAAAAAATACCAGCCTCACGCAGAAATAGCTGCATTTTTCACCTCACAATGAACGTGGCAACTCGTTTACCTGACGCAAATCGTCCCGCTTTTACACATCAAAGTCCCAGATAAAGTTCAGAGTGGTCCGATTTCCGTCGCGAATCGTATTATCGCAGTTATATAATGAGATATTGAAAGTTCCAGTTGTTTATTGGCTGTTGCGGGTTGAAATGATAATGTTTACCAAATTTGGGGTGAATTTGTTGGTGTTTATTGTTTACCGGGTTGATTAGACTTGACTTGTGTTGTGGTGTTTTGATTACGCGGAAATTTACATCTTGGGTTTCTAATTGTTTTTATTAGTCAGTTGTTGCGTATTTCTATTTGGAACGTGTTTATTTATATAATTGTTTATGTAAGGTTCACGTTTACAAAATTTACATAACAATGGGTGTAAAATAAGACTACATAATTCCAAAGTTAAAACTAATATTATTTAATTATCCTTCCCTTTATCACTTCTTTGCTATTATCATATTCAGTCTCAAGCAGTCTACTTACAGGTATGTACTAGAAACATATACAGGGATTCGTTAGCAACTTGCTACAACGATCTTCTTCAACCTTTATTAGGTTGTCTATGTACATTAAGGATAACCAAATTTGTCTCACTCTTGCGTCATTCAATTAGCCTTCAGAAATAAAAAAATATCTCTACACTTTCGTCATATAATTATTACTTGTATTAGTATAACTTGCGGCCCCGGTCAGACAGGTGATTGAAAGACACTATAAAATCAACATATCAAATCATAGGTTTCAAGCGCAAAACTCACGTAGTTATTCAAATCGGATTTACGCCCACTGCTAATAAACCTAACAGTCAACTTCATAATGGATCTTGTTTATAATTTGTATTAGAAAGAGTATATTTTATTATTCATCATCATTATCATCAAAGATCTCCACATCGACCTGTTGGAAGCGGCTTGCATCCAGCGACTTCTTGCAACCTTAGCCAGGCCGTAGGCGGGCGTCCGACATTTCGCTTGCCTGTACATGGTCTCTACTCAAGAAACTTTCTTTTTTTCTATTTTATTATTATCTTAACTTATTTTTTAGCGCGCGTTAATAGTCCACATCGACGTATGAAACATTACTTTTGGGTTATATTAGTCGGAGCCCGCAGAATAAGCTATTAGCTCGTTTGACCTACCCGTATGAACTCGGGGGATCAATTGAGTAGTTTCACGTGGAACTAAATGTTAATAGCATTTATAACTGCTGCTTTTCATTGGTACATGTGTTTTGTTTTTATTGCCTTTTATAGTTCATATTTTATACTAGTTTTTAAATGTATTTTTTAACTTCTTTTCCCTCTATGGCCATCCTCAATGCTTCTAACATCTTTATTGCACACCACATATTATAAATATGTTACAATTTTATAGGTATGGGCACAGCTAAAATTTAGAGGAAAGGAGGAAGCCATGGTGTTAATTTTATGTAATAGCACATTTATATTAAGTGTACCTTAATGATATATTGACTTGTCCAAAAGTTTACTACAATACACCTTTTTACCTGCGTGTAGTCAGTGACATTACGATGTCTTTGCGAGGGGTGCCAAGACTTTGTCTTGTAAGACAACGTGTTCGGTTCAGGCTTATTTAGTGAGGGAACCATGCATGTTGTTTCGTTCAAAAAAATTACGCTCTTTTTTAAATATCAACATGCTAAAATTCATGTAATTATTTATTTGTGATACATATTTTTCATTTGCCTGCCTCGGTGGCGTAGTTGTACTACGGTACGTTTACAAACCTGAGGTCTCGGGCTCGAATCCCGGGTTGGGCAAAGTGATATCGGATTTTTCTATTCTTTATCAGCCCAGAGTCAGGAATTTGTGCCCCATATGGCGATAGGCTCGCCACCTATCACATCGTGGACGGAACATACAAGGCGAAATGTGGATGTTCTGGCACCTCTGCCTACCCCTTCTGGGAAAAAGGCGTGAGTTTATGTATGTATGTATTTTTCATTTTCATTTCTCTCCAAGTAAACGAATATTGCTGGACTGTCTGAATATAATAATAAATAATAGTCTCCACGGGTATGTAATAATTTTCTGTAGTTAATGCAGTGCGTGGTGTTAATTGGTAAACGGACTAGACGCTGATGCCAATATGATCACGGTGGTCGTTTGTCCAAATCCCAGAGCACACTTCTGACTTTTCAGATTCATGTGTGTATTGATAGTCAATCACCACGCACGTTGACGGTAAAGGAAAACATCTTGAGGAAACCTTGCATAATATAGCGAATTTAATAACTGCAATAAATAATGGTAAACCCTTGTTGAAATACCAATAAAATTCCTCTCCAGTTCGAAAAACGAACAACAAAAATATTTCTCTATGGTCAGCAATTTTTTTTTCATCATCAATAATTCACCTCATTGAATATAAAAGTGGCAAAACCAAATGAACTAATTAAGGCAACTGTCGCGTTAAACTGGTTCATACATTTTATTCGACGAAAATTTTTTATCCGACGATTTAAAAATCCGCGTACATTGCCGGACATGAAAACTGCTTACCGATTATATCTTAAGCTCGTGGTATTAATGCGGTAATGTAAGACGCTTATTGTCTGTAAGCCGCGGAGTGGAACGGATTATGTGTTTTATTACTTAGCATTTGCCTATATGCGATACACGTATATGGCAAACAGTGTAATCGCTTTGTATTGCACTTAGGGATGTCACGTGATACGAATATTGTTTAATTAGATCTTCAAGTGGAATGCCAACATTCCTACGTCGTTCGACACAAAGATGATGACACTATGTTATGGGCCAAGTGATTAATGCGGGCAGTATTCATAATGCCCGGGCATTATGAATATGGCTACATGATGATCGGGCAATGTGATTAATAGGTGATTTTTTACGTGGTGCGCTGCCGCATTGTCGCATCTGCGATAGATCTATAAATTAGAAAGGTTGATCTGCTTATGTTTAGTTGTTTTTTAACGTCCGAAACATTATCTTCAGAAGAAAATTGGTGTACCCACTTTATGGATCAGTTAGGTCGACTGTGCCCCAAAACCGACTCGGAACACCCCGACTTCACGTAGTCTTTTGGTTACCGACCCTAGAGTGTATATAAAATGCCGGAGGCGTGGAGGGAGAGCAGCTCCCGCCCGCTGTAGCAGAGGTGAGCATGGGTGCCTATCTTTTGTTACGCAAGGACGAAGGGGCTGAACTTCCCGTAGCGCCGGAGACGATGCATAAACTAATTTGTATTGACAACAAGTGTTTCAAGGGTTAGGTTGCTATAATAGATATTTCTCAGGAATGGTGCGTTACCTTTTCATGGGAGTGTTACCAGGGGAGGCGCGACACTCCCTCTCCCCCTCCACTCCTCTCAATCCATCCCCTCGTGCTGCCCTATTCTAAATTCTACCACTTCGGCTCATTGTTTTGATTTTAATTTGCTTTACATCACTATGCCCAATAGGCACTTTGCATTATTCATAATGCCCGGGCATTATGAATAATGCTCGATTAATCACTTGGCCCATAACAACTATACCGGGACGAAAAAGTGTCATTTTAATGTAATAATTTCAGCTTTATCTAAGCTTAATTAAAAGTTAAAGAACTTATTTATTCTTGAATAGTATGGAATTAAAGTCCTATACCTATTGATTTATGAGTACTAGTTTTTTATATCTTGTGTTTTGTTGCTTTTTTTTTTCAGTTGCAGTGTATAGAAATTTGATGCTGCATTTTGCAACTGTACATGGGATTTTGTGATTTTAATTTGAACCATACCGGTTGGCTTCGTGGTAAGCTATATCTGATGAATGTATTTGAAAAAGAGGCGGTTGTATAAATAAGCTTTTGATATACAACATTTTGCACTTTACGTTGTATTCTCAATTATAGCACGTCAAAGGCGGTCTTGAGAACCTTGTCTAGCGCAGTTGCTTACATGCCGACTGTGAGACGAGAAGCCGCGGATTTGATCCCCGTACCGAAACAAATGTTTGTGAGGCCCACAAATATTTGTCTCGGGCCTGGGTATTTGTGAGACCAAAAAGTATCTCGTAGTTTCTGATACCTACGACACAAGACTTGATTCATCTTAATGCGGGGTCAGGACTATGTATGTGACAGTTGGGTGCATTTATTTATTTTATTTTTAATGGCATAATAAATCACGAAATTCTGATACAGCCCTAGTATTTTTTGCGAAATATACTCATTAGCACAGGTCTAGTATATCGAAATAATTGCTGAAACCCTTCATAGGAATTCATTAATCATAAACTAGGCCGCAAACTTTACACAAATGATAATCTCAAATATTCAGAGAAACAGTTACTCTGTTCATTAGATAATTAGATGGAATGATTCCAGGAAAATAATGTAAAGAGTATTCGGCTTTCTATTTGGATATGGAAATCGTTCTGAGAATCTGCAAAAGTCGGTGATTAGCTGTGGACATCACAAAGCTTATAATAATTTATATATTAACATTTGAATATTTATTGGTCTTATGAAGTATTAAATAAAGTATTCAGAAAAATCACATAAAACAGAAGCAAAGCAAGACATTTTGATATGAATGTTTGAATTATTATGGATTATACCATGAGACTTCCCAATCTAAAATTCTTGGTTGTAGAAAAGTCCCGCGTTTAGCAAAAGGCGTTTACGGACGTATCGCAAAGTAAAGCAAAGTACACATAATAAGTAAATACACCCAACAGTTATATATACAGTCCTGACCCCACATTTAGATCAATTAAGTCTTGTATCGTGGGTATTTATCGGTCTCACAAACACCCAGACTCGAGACAAATACTTGTGGATTCACAAACATTTGCCTTGGTGCGGGATTCGAACCCGCGGCCACTTGTTTCACAGCTGTCGTTTGCGCTTCGGAGGATGTAAACACCTAATATACCGTCATATCTATACGCAGCCAATTTCCATTGCATGCCAACCCTAACTACATATGAAAACGACCGCAGGGATGTTATTGCAAGTTTTACTGACGTTTGGGCAAAAGCACCGAGTTAACATAACGTGAAAGCTAATAGGAGTATGAAATTTATGAATAAAATGATTTAATACATTCACTCTATAATGGGTTGAGCATATGGTTATGTTTTTACACACATTATTCATAAACTCACGCCTCTTTCCTTTTGGTAGGCAAAGATGCCATACAATGACACCCATATTTCGCTGGATCTTTCGTGTCTGTTACCATATTGGGCATACATTTGGTCGGGGCTGATAATGATGCGCCATCGAAGCAGTCGATGTTTGTACCGAAATAAAAAGCAAAAGGTTCTGGAGTGTAGTTACGTACACGTACATGCATACAAGATTCGATTTCTTGTATATTTGTCTAGTTTTCTCCTTATCTTTTTATTAAGTATTCATACACTTACTTCAGCTCATCTTTGCAACACCTAAAGATCAACTGGGATATAATGCCACAGGAATTAAGTCCGCCTTGTACACTTTTATATATTAAGCTTAATAAATAAAAAAAAAATCGTTGTATTAGCAGCAGCTGCAGCTAGTATCTGGAATAATCTGCCACCACCTTTAAGGAACAAAATGGGTGTAGGATGTTTTAAAATTAAATACAAATCTGCTCTTTTAAGACGACAGCTCGCTGCAGAGAATTTGAAACACTCTCGCTGGGAAATTCGTAGCCTAGGTAAATTATTTTGATATAATCCACATTCCATAAGCAATTCCAACAAGCACACTCACACGCACACGCACACGCACTCGCACACGCACACGCACACGCACACGCACACGCACACACACACACACACACACACACACATACACACTAAAATTAAAATGATTACACCTGTTTTGTTATTTTAAAATATAATAATTATCTGTTAATTCTTTTATAGTTTATTTGTTGGGAGTTCCATAGTTACTTTATTTTTTAATTTATTTTTATTACTTTAAGAGCATTTAGTTATTTTTCTGCGCTTAGCGAGACAGTGTTGTCAAACTCCAGGAGTGGCTGAAAATCAGCGCTATTCGGGCTACTGCACCGGCTAGCATAGGCTGAGCCACTTCCTTTTGTCTTAATGCTTTGCTTTTTTTTGTATCATGATTATTTGTTTTGTAATTAGTATTAAGCAATAAATTGATTTTTATTTTTTTATTTATTTTTTGTATGCGGGTCGCTTCTAACCGGTTGATGTGGAGATCCTTTGGGGAGGCCTGTGTTCAGAAGACTTCCAGTAGCTGAAAAGAGTGAAGAATGAAAATGTCCGTAAAAGGGCGAATGTCATTGACATAGACAAGATAATAAGATAGCAAGTTGAAGCAGCGACTGAATTATACAGCGCGAACTATTGACCATTGAAAACTATTAATTGTCGGGTTTCAAAACAATTCGACTGGAGGTCAACTAAAGGCCTTAAAGTTCTCATTGTGTTCTTAGGCAGTGATGATTACTTTTGATAACAAGAATGATTTGTTTATTTCTAATATTTATTTATTTATTTATTAAACTGAGTACAATAAATGTGTACAGGTGGATTTAATTCCATTGGCATTGTTTAACACCTAACAGTCACAGTCCTAACCCCATAATACGACCGAGTCTTGTGTCGTAGGCATCAGGAAATACGAAAGACTTTTCGGTCTCACAAACACTCAGACCCGAAAGAAATAATTGTGGACCGCACAAACATATCTCTCGGTGTGGGTACGAACCCGCGGCTTCTCGTTTCACAGGCGGCGTGTAACCGCCTGCGCCACGGAGGCTGTCAATAATTTCATATGAAAATTACTTCACAAAAAAATTAATAATGTCGAACTAGCCCTAAAACATAAATCAAAACCTTAATAACCTTTTAGAAATTAAGACACTAGCCGTCAATACTTGGCGATAAATTATTAAGAGCAAATTAAATACATAAATCGGCAAATTCCCTGGCGCTTTTACGAAACTCGGCCACTTTATAAACTACACTTGCGAGAAAACAGTAACAATTATTTCTCCAGACATTTTATTATTTCCACTTCGAAATTTTGCCAGCTTAAATGTTACCTCACATTAATCGTTTCGATTCCTTAGAACTGGCTTACAAATATTACATTAACGTTTATTTTCGCTGCTGAATCGAAGCGAAAATACAATTGTCTCGCTTATTTACAGTCCTAAAATATTAAATTTAGTTTTGGGTGCTTAGTTTAATAAATATTTTGATAAAAATATATATTTTTTTTATCTTGTGTATGACTTTTATTCATAGATCTAATCCAGATTCTATGCAAAAGGACAAACAATGTATTGAATCGAAAACAGTCATTTCAAATTCGCTTCTAGTAATCGAAAAAGCTGGACTAAAATCTATGCATGAATTAACTGGCGGAGGGCCCAAGGGACAAGCCACCACCGCTACCCATGCAAAACAATGTAGCCACTCACACAGTACGTGACTAATCTCTATCACTATCTACCAATCTCTATCCACAAAATTATTCCGTAATCTGGAATAATTACGAACTGAAATAAAGATGAAACAAAACTGTATTATATATCCGGGTTCACATTCTTTTCTCAATAAAATACAGACACCGTTCACCGATTAATATCATTAGCATAGAAATATCATATTTCTTTGGCAGAAGGCAATAAAAGCGAGCGAAAATATCGGGCTGAAGTCAAGTGTCTAAGGACAATGACCTAATGAGTAATGAAATAGCTGCTGTAAATTATTAACGATAAAGTTCGTGGAAGTGAAATATATTACGGAATTATTGTGTAGCGGAATTGTCGGTTTGCTCGGGCGAACCTCACACGGTTTATTGATTTGAATAATTTTCTGTGGGAATTATCGGGTCGTAGATTCGTTTGAAGAACGCTCATATATCATAATTAAGGGGTTTAATTCAAGAACAGAAATAATCACAATCATACGCAGCGCCATTACTAATAATAGGCAAATACATTTCCTCAAACATGTGTTTATATATAAGATTGTTTGATGTTACAAATGATCAGAATTTCGCCCTCACATCAAAGAGCATATTAAGGTACGCATTGCTGCCACTAGAAACCTATTAACAGTCGCTCAGTGAATTCTATGACGTGAAAATCTTCAATTTGTTTCGCCATCAAAACATTCGCTAGCTAGTGTGTTTTGGCCAGTATGATGAACTATACATATTCATTAATTTCACGTGCGGTGTAAGGTACCGTGGGACCTTTGTAGCTTTGTAATTAAATGCGAATTATTAGATATGCCAAAAATTCAGTAAATACTAAAAACCGTTTTTCGTGGCTACTGGCACGAACAAATGATCAGTCCAATCCAAATATCCACCGATGGGTGGTGCATCTCTTGAAGCAAATTTTACCGCTTCGTCGACCCTTTACACATAGTCTAAGCCCGTAGTGTTAAATACGTGCGTCAGCCATTATGACGGGATTTTCGTTGTCTTGTACAATAGCCGCTATTTTTGCAAATATAAAAACGCCATCGCCACCAAAATCAGCTGTTGCCTATATAAAAAGAAAAATATGACAACAACCGTTTAAATTTTCATACAAAACACTTAAAGCAGTTCCGTGAAAAAATATTACCACCATTTTAATTAAAACAGAAGGATTAAACTCTCGAACGTGGGTACCAAGTTAATTGTTTTTTTTTTTGTTGATAATCACGATGCCCCGGGCGGAGCCGTGAAGTATTTCCTCGTTAATTCAAAAGAGAATTTTGCAGATAAAAAGGCCATTGAAACGATAAGATTCCTTAAGGGACGCCATTTCTGAATTGCGTTTAGAATAATAGGATGGACGTTGAAGATGCCGGTATTAATGAGGTATACGAGTATTGTACGATTAAAGAGACTAATCTAATCGATTTAATTGTTCGAAAATTAATTGAGATTTTCATTACCCTTCCTCTGTAAATCGCATAATCAACAAAAATCGCGCCTAGCAATATAACCCCATATTTATATTTATAATTTCATTAATTTTAGGCTTGGCATAAAAATACAGAATATTTTTAGTTAACTTTACTAACTCGTTTAATCATTTATAGGCCTTATTCATACAAGGTTTTAAAAGCTATTTTAGCTGTCGAATATCTTGTCTTATTCGCTCAAATGGAATAGAAGACCCTAAAATATGAACCGCCTATTTCATTGGATAACAAAAAAATCGAAGTAATTGTGAATTTGTAAGAATATCTATGGTCTATAAAATCCGCCAACCCGCACTAGGCCAGAGTTTTCGACTACTATTGTTGCCTAACAACTCAAAAACAGACAGAACACTGTTTTTTCCATAGAGTTTGGTGAAATTGTGTACAAAAAAAATCAGTTTACTCATAACGTCATAAATTACGAATATTTCAAATTGTACAGAGTCAAAACACCTCATGAAAAAAAAACATATCAATATCATCGTAAACATTATACCTGTTAAATAAACTAGCACATATGCAAAATATCGAATATATTTAACCAAAATGAGCCGAAAACTGAGGTATTACGGTTAAATTCGATATTATATTTCGACAAAAGGCAAAGAGGTATTATGTACGCTCTCACATTACATTGGCGTACTGGCAGTTGCGAATATAAATAGAAATATTATGTAACCCTTCTTCATTCGAGGCTCTTTATCATTCAGAGGCTAAGTGCGAAGGAATTTTGTTTTCGTTGTGATACTGTCTTCTTCACATACTTCTAAATAGACCCGCCAAACAGCAGGGTAAACTATTATCTTCCGGTTTGAAGGACATTGTAGCCAGAGTAACTACTGGACATATTGAGACTTAACATCGAATGTCTCTGGATGGCGAGTGCAGTGCAATGACAAGCATAGCTCCATAATTAATGGTATTTTTTGGTTGTGCTCCTGTCAATGAGCGGTCATCTCGCTTACCAGACGAATGCATGTTCGTCTCGTCATATATTGCAATAAAAAGTCTATTTAAAATCATGTATAGTTTTCTGTACTTCCAATACACTGGTACCCGAACACAGGCTGGCACATCGAAATCTCAAGTCAAAGCTTAGACGTAACTAACAAGGCTTAGTGATTTCATCTCGTCTTCGGGAAACATGCATGTCGGACACATTAGAACTCTGTACTGAAATAGTCTATGCTAAGTCACTTGAAACTTTGGAATTCTGTTGTATTTCATTAGCTGTTACCATATTTGCAAGCAATTGCTTATCATAGTTGGAGGGTGGGTTATGAAATAGTTTAGATACCACAATGTTTTGATATTTGAAATATTGTTATGTACAAATTCTGGATAAGCAGATACTGTGTTGGCAGATAATATACTTGTTAGACATAAATTTTAAGTTATTAGTTTTGTTGTTATATAGTAAAAGTTGCATCTGCTACATCAATTAAGCACTAGGAATCCTACAACATCGCTAAAAATAAGACCTATTTGCCCTGAGTAAAAAAATCTACCATGAAGCTGCATGGATGCTCTAACTATTCAAACCCTTATATAATATTATATTCACACATTAATTAAAAAATCATTTTTCTAATCTCTGAGCTATTGTTGAAACATTAAATATCATACGGGGTATCTCAAAACTGCTACCGAAAACGAAGCTGGGTGGTAGTTTTAGTGACTTCAGTCAATCAAATAGAAATTTGTGGAAAAAAATTGCGTCATTTTTCTTGGTTATTTTTTATCTAAAATAATAGTGAACACCGTTTTATTTTTAAGGACGCTATGGCACGCAATGGTTAAATTACTATTTTATCAAAAACTATGGATATACCACCCAACATCGACGATATTAAAAAAATCACAAAAAACAATTGTCGCGTTTCTTTGCGAAATTTTTATTTGCACTAATACTACCACTCGGCTTCGTTTTTGGTAGCAGTCTTGATGCACCCAGTACAAATGTCCAATAATAAATAGATACATCCAACAGTCACATACATATTCTTGACCCTTTACTAAGATCAAGTCTTGTGTCGTGGGTATCAGAAACTATGAGAGACTTCGGTCTCACAAACACCCAGATCCAAAACAAATACATATGGATCACAAAAACATTTATCTCGATGTGGGGATAGAAGCCGAGGCCTCTCGTTTCACAGCTGGCGTCTAACCAACAGCCCTATAAAAGCTGTCAAATAATGGCAGCCAATATTTTCTATATTTGCTTTTGATGTGGTTGGATATCCGTCTAATATCTTCTTGCGATCATCATATTGTCATTTGTCGACCTAAATCGCTTTCTTGCGTTGGGGAAAATCGGATTGAACAACCTTTACCGTCGCCGGGTTTTTGCTACCTGTGAACTTGTCGGCCGCAGGTTTCTCTGCACTTTGAATACAAATTTGTGAAATGTGTACGCGAAGGGAAACGTTGAAATATTTTTGATATTATTTCATTCAATTTAATGATTAATATACTCGTATAGGATGGATATATTTTAAATTAATTTTGTATTTTTTTATTACTTAATTATGACTCGTTTAGACAATGGGACATAATAACTAGAAAAATGCATATCTCATGTTTATCGAAAATATGCAATATCCTGCATATTGTTTCTGTATGCTTTGACATTTAGAGAGAAGTTTAAACTTTTAACGGTTATTGTTTTAGCATATTTTATCATGTTATATTACTTCCTAGCATATAATGCATGCACTTAGCATGTTCTACATCACAGTTGAGCCATCTTTTTATCACTTCAACTACCTTTTATGGCATAGCGAAGCATTAGAGCAAGCAGCTAACCAACTTAGTTGGCCATGTCCAACACCTGAGGTATTGTAGGAATTTTCCCAGTCCTTAAAAATAAACGAGAAGGAAAAAAGTGGGGATTATTCAGTCTTTGTACATTCTGGCTTCGGAACTAACATGGAATTGTTACGTTGCCATTTTTATTGACAGTTTGTGAGACGGCTGCGTTTTAGACGGCTGTATTATGTTGCAGTTAAAATTAAGTTTATCAATACACACATGACTCAGAAAAGTCAAAGGTGTACCCTAGGATTCGAACCCGCCACCCCCGTGAACATGTTGGCAGCCGCGTCTGGTTCATTTACCAACAGGCCATAACGCACTATAACGGTGAATGAAAACATCGTGGGGAAACCTGCATACTATGGCGATTTGGAAGAATTTCTATGGTATGTAAAGTCTGTCAACCCGGATAAGGCCAGCGTAGTGGACTAGATGACCTTATCACTCACAATCGTATTCTCGATTGTTGAGAAGGCGCGTGCCCTGCAGTGGGACGTATATGTGCTGACACAAATAAAATTAAGTTTACGCGGTTCAAATGCGGGTTATTATGTGATAAAAAAAAAATTGTTTCGAGACTGGGTGTTTATGAGACCGAAAGGTTTCTCGTTGTTTCTGATTCTTACGCACATACTCACGACATAAGAATCGACATTAGGTCAGGAGTATGTAAGTGACTGTTGGGTAAATTTATTTATTTATTTATAATGCTTTACAAACTGTCTTCTTCTAAAAATGGTAACTGGGTAAGAATCAAATCGTTTGAATTAAATTATAATATAATTTTGAATCAAAAGATTCTTCCTTAATAAATTGCTATTTTAGGCACAAAAGCCTATTACGTTCAACGTTGAAATTTATTTAAAAATAAACTTGAGACGGTTAAAATAAGAGTCAATAATGAATTCAAGCAAAAAGGAACGAAACAACGAAAAAAGAATTTCGACTTATCAACGTCTGTTTATAATCACAATTTTCACCTACTTATGTAAAAGAATCAGGGGAGCTTTGTTAATTAGCATGAATAATTCTTTGAATATTCGAAGAGCGAGAAAATTTTGCAAAGAAATTTCCTTCCCCCTTCTCAAACACTAATTATTGTTTTTGAACTTTATTATTTTCTTGCTACAAGAGAAAGTTTTTCACAAATTGGAGTAGAGGGAGATTTCCCCGGAGATAGATTTTCGCCCGTAAACACAAGATTTTCCTTTTCTTTCTGAGCATTTTAAAATTTTCCTTGGGGCGACAAATGAAGTTGCAGGAAAAAGTTTTTATTCTATTTTCTATTAGTGTTTCCAGTGGCAAATAATTATTATTTTAATTGTAAAATTATAGCCTGCTAAATTAAATTGTGGTTTTTATTTTATTGTAATGTTATTCCCAATACTTCAGTAAAGTTATGCACGCATATTTTTAATATATTTGTTTTACTACAGTCATTAATCATTTTTATCAAAGATGATTAATTATAGTCTTAGAAGTTTTAAATACAACGAATTGCAAAAATAAAAAGTACTGCTCATTTTTCGACTCAGAAATTACCACATACATAAACGCACGCCCTTTTTTCCAGAGGCGGTACGCAGAGGTGCATCGGGTAACCCTCATTTCGCCTTGTATATTCCATCCCACGATGTGATTGGACACGAGCCTATCACCATGCCGGGCATAAATATCTGTATCCAGAAATAATTATACTAAATGTTCCACCTTCAAAACGTCCCATCGTTATATTACTAAGTATATAAATATAATGTATATTATATTTATGTTCAATTTCTGGCATATAAAAACCTATAACCAGTGATCACGTTTAATACCCATTTTTTGGTAATCAGATACGTATCGTTAAAGCTGCTACCAAATGAAATAATGTTCGCACATTTATAGTTCAATTCACTAACAGAATTTACAGAGACTATCTAATTCATTGATGTGTAAAATTTAAAGGAAATTTGCCTCCAATTTATCTATTATATTTATCAATTATTTTGATTTAAGAGCTCTCATTCTAAAATAGCAAACGAAGATTAATATTGTCATTTCATTTTATAAGTTAGTTAAGTTAGGATAGTTTAAAAGGATAATTTTTCTTTCATTAAACTACATTCTTTATATAAATCGAAATCTGGGTGTCATGGTATCACCTCTGGCTATCCCTTCTGGGAAAAAGGCGTGATGTTGATTATATTTTGACAATAATCTGATTTATGGTATCTCAAACAACAAACAAATAACAGTACAGCCAAATGTCAACAACTTCGACTACGACTCACGGGCTTAATACGCAATAATTCGATATTCTACCACAAGTCTCAAATTAATATATCTTCCTGTTACAAATATATATTACAATAAGGTTACTCCCAAGATCTTCAATAACAGTAATATCGATTACCAACCTATTAACTTCCGAATACAATTTTTATTACCAAGCACCAAAAACGATTCCAATAACAACTTATTACTCGTCCTTGCACGCAACAGATATTTTCTTACCATTCCAATACATCAAAGTACAACAAATAAATATCGTGGAACTAGGAGAAATTGTGATAAATCATATCGAAACTTCAAATAAAGTATTATGTTATTACGTCATCATTTTTCTCGTCTATGATGTATAGAAGTTTGTGACAGTCGTTTTTTCTTGTCTGTGACAGTTTTTTTAGAGATCTTAATGTTTATTTGATACACTTACAAAGGCATTTGCTAAGTTAGAAGGTTTATCAACTTTATCGTATTATGAGTGATATTGACTGATCAAAAGGTACTTTTTACATGATTTTTCGGATGTAGGAAGTAGCATTTAAATAAATAAATACATCCAATATTCACATACATAGTCCTGACGCCACACGAAGTGTTTTGGGAACCGGAAACTATAAGAGACTTTTCGGTTCACATACACCCAGACCCGAAACAAATAGCTGTGGATCATACAAATATTTGTCTCGGTGCGGGGATTGAACCCGCGACCTTACGTTTCACGGCCGGCGTCTAACCAATTGCGCTAGTGAGGCTGCTAAAGTGAATTTTATAAACATTTTTACATCCAGGAAACAACGTGGTAGAAACAGACAAGGTAATGGCAAGTTAATTAAAACATTTTAAAATTTCTTAAAGATACCTAATATCTTTTTCATAAAAAATTCAATATACATCAACTACAAGAAAAAACGTGTCCCATGTCTAAACTGTTGAACATATTTCATTATTACTAAAACTAAAAAAAATATGAATAAATCTTTTAACTTATAAAACAATAATCATTTCTATAAAAATATACCTGAAAATACTTTATAGTATTAACCAAAGACCCTGTTTAGCATACATAGCAACATAGCTTAATAAATACACTTAAATGCTAAATAAACAGTGAAATCTAAATTCAAGTGTCAACATTATCTAGGCGTCAACATTGCCTTTTGAATTTTAAGCGGTGTATTTAACCCTTAATTCCGAGGTATGATTTCCGTAAAATTCAGTCAAATAGCTCAAACGTTTGCTGGACGCCTGGACATAACATCTTTTTACCTTCGTCATTTTGAATCCCGAAACTCACTTGGAATTTTGATCAGATTATTTAGTCAACCCGCTGTTATTTTTGTAATTGTGTGCGATATTTAGAATTATCCTATATTTAAGCAATTTAAAAACGTGGTTTTCTATTTTCTTTTCCTCGGTGAAATTTATCATCGTTTAATTGGTTGATAATAAATAAATAATAAATAACACCCAACAGTCACATACATAGTTCTGACCCCACACTAAGATCAAGTCTTGTGTCGTGGGTATCAGGAACTACGAGAGACTTTTCGGTCTCACAAACACCCAGACCCGGAAGAAATATTTGTGGGCCACACAAACATTCCTCTCGGTGCGGGGATCGAACCCGCGGCCTCTCGTTTCACAGGCGGCGTCTAACCAACTGCGCCACGGAGGCTGTCATTTTATGTATGTTCTCGTATGATGTGTTTTTTTTAGTTAGAAGGCTCACTTAACAATTTTAAGATTGCCCACGCGTCTACATAAGATACCATGAAATAATTTCAACAGTTTTCTCGGTATTATAATACTTCTGCTTCTTTGGCAGAATATTATGTGCTACATTTTTCCGAACCTCCATGCTTCAATGCTATGCTATTTCATAATTTGAAAGTTATAACTACCAAGTTGAACTAGATTGGTGTTTTATTTCACACCACACATTTGTTGCTTAAAACAACTACCGTTAAACATTTTTCACGCGACAAAACGACTTGTAACAATCTAAAAAAAAGCCATTTCCTCCACGGCAGTCCAACATAAAAATCGATCGTTAAGTTCTCGTCCCTTATATATAAACATAGCACTGTTAAAAGCGAGAAGAACTCGAGCGTATTGTCCAGTAAGCATTAACGGTATAAATCTTAGGCCCGTCGGATACGGGTAGTGGGCTGGTCCGCTGTTCCGTTCTCGAAAAACTCTACTTATTTGAACGCCTAGGAACTTGGAACGCGAAGATTTCGGCTGTATATCAATACAGTTTTTGCAGGTTTATTTTGCTAGTGAAAAGTTTTTGTTTTGATTTTGAATTAAGTGCAATTTGTGTTGCTTATTTTGGTATACCTCGGAATTATGAATGCTTTGTGTTACATTTCAGTTATATTAATTTTCCACACTTTTTAACATTTCACTGTGATCTCTGTGTAGAGTCATATTATAACTATGGGATAATCTTATTCGCCATTAAGAAAATAAAAAAAAAGTATACACGCACGTACAAAAACTACCTCGGTGGCGTAGTTTTACTACGGTACGGTTACAAAGCTAAAGTCTCGGGTTCAAATACCGGATCGGGCAAATTGATATTGGATTTTTCTATTCATAAACTCCGGAGCCAGGAATTTTTGCCCGGTATGGCGATAAGCTCGCCCCCAATCATATCATATGACGGAACATACAAGGCGAATTGTGGGTGTACTGGCATCTTTATATACCCCTTCTGGGAAAAGGCGTGAGTTTATGTACATACATACATACATACATAAACTCATATATTTGGGGTAAGCAGCGACTATAAATCGCCAAGAGTTAAGGTTCATACATACCTTTTATCAACTGTCATCCACGCTCGTCGGTTTCGGAGACTCTGTATTTTTATGTTTCTGTATCACATTATCGCTTTTAATAGCCTTCGTGGCGCAGTTGGTTAAACGCCGGCTGGTGAAACGGTAGGCCGCTGGTTGGATCCCCGGGTGTTTGTGAAAAATCTGTCGTAGTTTCTGATACCCACGATACAAGACTTAATTGATCTTAATGTGAGGTCAGGACTATGTATGTGACTGTTGGGTGTATATACATTGGTGTATGTTGGTAAATATCGATATTATATTTTGTATGAAATCATGATATCTAAAGCCTTATTTATAAACAGTTTTATAATATATTTTAACTAAGGAATATTTTGTCTTTTTCGCTCAAATTGTATTGAAAAGTATTGACTTTTTGATTTTCCGATTGCGAAAGAGACAAAATATTCGATAATTACAATATGTTTTACAACTAGTTATGAATAAGGCCGCTAGTAAATATATTTTACAACTCTCTAAATATGAACTTAAATATCAACTAAATTAAATTTCAACACGAAATCAACCGTCACCCTACAATTTTTAGGGAAAAAAACAACCCAGAGCCAAATAACTTTTTAACCATCACGTAACCAAGGCCACGATACAATGTTTATCTTAATTAGAATCGTTATTAAATTTCCTACGTACCAATTTTCTGTCAAATAATCAGCTTGAGTTGGTCACGTGGCCAGACCTTTATCTATCCGGCAGGAGATTTATAACCAGCGAAGGCCGTTTTATCTTAATCTTGGCCCGGACTTTATATCTCTATCAGCTGAATTGCGATGTTGCTGTTAACTCCTTTTCGGACGTATTTTAGCGTTGATGTTGCGTATTTACAAGAATGAAATGTTGGGAGATTTCATGAATAGACAGGGGAAATATGTGTAGCTATCGAAGTAATATATTCAGAACTTGTAACAGAACTTTATCGCTCACATTGAAGACTTGTCTGTATCTGTATTAGCCCATATGTGTCCCACTGCACGGCACGGGCCTACTGTACAATCGAGTGTAGATAGGATTGAGAGTGGTTATGCCATATGGTCCACGACGCTGGCCCAATGCGGGTTAGTGGATTTTACATACCATAGAAATTATTATAAATTGCTGTAGTATGCAGGTTTCCTCACAATGTTTTCCTTTACTATTATAGTGCGTGGTAATGGCTATCAATCATGACTTCAAAAAGTTAGAGGCACAAGATTCCTTTGCAACCGAAAAATCTACTATTATCATTTGCAGTTAAAGATTGGTGATGTAGTTATGATAAGCAGAGAAATTTCAACAATTAACACAGTCCTTTGCTAAATATAGGCCTCGTTCAAAAATATATAAAAGTATTTGTTGAAAGCATTTAGCGATTTTACATACATAAACCCTTTTTCCCAGAAGGGGTGCTAGAGGTGGCAGGACACCCACTTTTCGGGTTATTTGTTCCGTCCCACGATGTGATCGGGGGCGAGCCTATCGCCATATCGACCACAGATTCCTATCTCCGTGCTGATAATGAATAGTAAAATCCTATGTCACTTTAATAATAATAATTTCTGTCCATCCAAAGGTTGTCTGGTAGAAATCGCTATTAGTAATGAGGCCGCTCATTGTACAGAACTGTTATTTATTATCCTTTAAATATCCAATTGTATTTATTATATTTAATATGGCCCCGCACCGAGAGAAATGTTTGTGCGGCCCACAAATATTTCTTCCGGGTCTGGGTGTTTGTGAGACCGAAAAGTCTCTCGTAGTTCCTGATACCCAAGATACGAGACTCGATCTTAGTGTAGGGTCAGGTCTATGTATGTGTCTGTTGGGTGTTATTTATTTATTAAATGGTATGCTATCTTGGTGTAAAATTGCATATTTATTTATTTCGTTCTTTATTTGTCCGACCTGGAATTCGAAGCAGAGACCTCAACTTAGTAACTGTACTGTAGTGCATAGTTGTACGCCACCGATTCAGATTAGCGATGGTCTAAAAGTTATATTATTCAACGTTATTTTTGACGATATATGTACTTAGTCAAAAATAGAATATAGGAAATACTTCTACCAGTCACAAACATAGTCCTCATCAAATGTAAAGATCCTATCCTTGTTTAGTAGATATCAATAACTTAAAGAGCGACTTTTCGGCCATAATATACTATTTGGACTCACACTAGGTTTGTTTTTTAAAGAAATATAATCAAAGATTTTTGAAATTCATTTTAATATGCGGCGGGTTAGGCCGCCCGCAGGTAGGGGCAGGTAGATAAATACACAAAATTTTGAAACTGTATTTTTCTTTGATTTACTTTGGCATTATTTTTTATATAGTTAAACACACCTATCGCGTTTCCATTCCAACAACTAAATAGATTCTCACTGACCTCTCCTTGTATAATCATGCAGAAAATTCAAATCAATATGCTGAGGTAAAAATAGAAGAGCCCGCAAAGTTGAACATATCGCTTGTCCCTTTCACAGAGTGCTTAACAATAACTTCTGGTCGAGTAGGTAAGACGAATTTGTTGTTCGATACAAGGGATATAAAAACAACAGCAGCGTACTTTTTTGTTTGTCTGGTAAACGGTATCTTTTATACATTTATTAAAATAGTTGCTTACCATTTTTGTAATAAGATTCTTTAAGTAAGTGGCTGCCAATATGTTCACGGTGGTCGGAGGTTCAAATCCCAAGGCACATCTCTACTTTTCGGAGACATGTCTGTATTGATAGGCAATCACGCATTATAATAGTAAAGTAAAACATCGTGAGGAAACCTACATATTAAAGCGCTATTTTAAGAATGTATATTGTATGGAAAATCCGCAAACTCGCAGTAGAGCAGGGTGGTGAAGTATAATATGAATTTATCCATTCTTAATCGTGCTCTTGATTGTAGATGGGGCTCGTGCCCTGCAGTACGACGTATATGGTCTGATAAACGCATTATTGTGCTCCGGTTTGAAGGAAACTGTAGTCAGAGTAACTACTGGACATATTAGTACTAAACATCTTATGCCTCAGGATGGCGAGTGTAGTGGAATCGTATCGCTTACCATCAGGCGAATGGCCATACCCATCTCGCCATTCACAGCATTAAAAAAATGCCCATAATTTGTTGTGTATTATTTATCCATGCCAATTGGAAGCTCATTTAACATAGGTCTTCATCAATGATTTCCATATTAACCTGTTAGAACCTAACCATATTCAAATTAATTATTAATTTCTCTTTAGAAAGAGTATCCATTACCACAAATGTATTAAAAAAGACAAACAGTTCAAAGCAATTGTTTACACGCTGAACTTCTACTGTGATAAACTGTTGCACAAAAGAAGCTCATATTCTAAATAATAAAACCAAATCCTTTTTTCCGGCAACTCGAATATTTCCCTCGAGATACAATACCATGTTCCACGCAAAAAGGAGTGATAAATTCTCTATTTTGTTGTTTTTAATCTTTGCCCCGGTAACCTTGTTCTATTTCAGTGTGTGTTAAAAATGTGCAACTATTCTAACGCTTTATTTTAAATTATTTTTATCGCCATTTACGCTTTCATTTTTCAACTTTTATTTTCACGCTTCAATATAAAATTCGTTTTGTTAAAACGATTTTTTTTTGTGATTGGTAATTCTAGCTGCAGATAAAACGGTATATGCAAACAATTTCGTGTGGAAATACTATTTTGTTTTACCTATCTGCAGTTTCATTAATTTTCATCCGAAATGATTTGTTGTAATTGTTAGCTACATTCATAATCATTTCTAATACAAATATCACTTCTTGCAATTGCGTCTTGACATATTCGCCTTTCCTGCAAATCATTAGCATTTTCACTACTTAATTTATTTTATCCTTATAATCATTTCTTACTATATTCTTTCTATCTTTAAATTCTCTACATCATTAGCAAAATATGTCGTTATCAAATTGTACTACTTCAACCTTAATTCCGAAACCCATCAAAACCTTAACAGTTAGATCTTTAGCTCGACGCATGCATAATTTATTATTCGTACTTGGTAAGCTATTTGTTATCGCGTGTACTATGGTGAAACTTTTTGCTGCGACCATAACATGTCAAGGGAAGCCAGCGAAGGAGGTTCTTCAGCCGTTGAATTATTTATAAAAGGAAAGAAAGTTGTAAGGCATAATTGAATCCTAGCGAAGTTAGACGGCGCCAGAATTGTGGAGCGTCGGACTGAAATCGTCTGGTGTAAATATATAACAATTCTCTTTTGAATGGCATCATGAAGTTTCTGGGTCCGCCTATTTCAAAGGGGGTCTCTAAGATGAATAAGAAAGTTTGTGATTGTCTGTTATTTCTTCAGGGTGCGAATCAATTGAGATTTGAGATAAATCATATTTTCAAGAGGGTAAAGGCAAGGTTTAATATGTGAGCTATTTTTACCACCCGGAAAGAAAAAAGGAAACACAGTTTGTGGGGGTGATGATAATAATTATGTTTTTTAACACATGTGTTTTGAACTTGGTTTTATAGAGTAACGATTGAAATTGGATGACATAGAAATAAGACATGAAGCTACATAATACCAGCCGATCGAGACGTCTAAGCATTGTAAAACACTTAAGATATTTGAAATAATGATATGGCAAGCAATATCTTTCTATATAATCGATGAATTTTATATTTTTACGGTAATTTATAAATTATTCATATAAATATTAAACATTTTGTCACTAAACTATATGAGACGACAAAATTAAGTCTTCATTAAGAAATTATCAAATTCAACAAAGACACCAGTGTAAACATTTTATTTGAAGTTAAGACATAATTAAATGCTAATATTTTAGTACAAATTAAAACTTCAACGACATCAGCTCTAATATATTTCTCTTTTACAAATAGTTTTATGACTATTACAAATGAACGCATTAGAGAAAACAAATGAAAAACATTAATCTCCAACTTTACTTGCATTGAGAGTTAGAGTATTTGGCAATATTAGAGACTGAATTAATTGCTATAGAAATCTGCAAAGGCGATGCACTAAGAACATTTTCTTAGATGATGAAATATACGGTCTATAAGCGTATTATATTTTTATTATTAACATGAATGGCGAGAAGAGTATGCCATCCGTCTGATGGTAAGCGATACGAACGCTCATCGATAGTAGCAAAACCAAACAAAACCACGAATTACAAAGCAATGCTTGATATTCCACTGTGCTCATGATTTTGAAATATAAGATGGTATTTCTTAATAAGTCCAGTAGTTGCTATAGCTACAGTTTCCTTGAAACCGAAACACAAAAGTACATTTGCACTGCTGTTTCAACTTTCCAATAAACCAATTTTACAAAATTTCAATAAACCGAGAGTTTTTGAAGTAAAACCCTTGTTTGCACTCTTTGCAGGAAATTCTGCGACGAGCTGCGCTAATCTCAAGATATACGCTCCCACTGGGAAGCATTTGACTCGGGAAAGCCAAAAATAAATAATACTGATATAGAGAATAATATCGTTGGTTTTAGGTAATCGTTGGATGCCGCTTCGAACAGGTCGCTAGATTTTGGGGCGAATTCTATTCTGATGTTCAGTAGTGGACTTTGTGTGTCTAAAGATAAACACAATTATAATGTTATTAAAATGGGAAATAAGGAAGTGGACTAAGTTTATGAGACAGCATATTGGAGCTAAAAACATATATTTGACTGGTTTGGACATACTGATGGTATGTCTCGCATATGTGAGATGCCGCCTGGATAGTGGATAGGTACTACCGCAATGTATATTTCTCCCGCCAAACAGCAGTGTGAATGCACTGTTGTGTTTCGATTTGAAGGACATTGTAGCCAAAGTAACTACTGGACATATTAAGACTTAACATCTTATGTCTCAGGATGGCGAGCCCAGTAGAATGTAAATTGCTTTGTAATTCAAGGTGTTGTTTGGTTTTGCTGCTGTTCATAAGTGGTCGCATCGCTTACCATCAGGCGAAAGGTTTGCTCGTCTCGCCATTCATTGCAATAAAAAAAATATTGCCGTAATTATATGTATACACGTTATAAATTTTCTGTTAATTAACAGTGAAAGGAAATATCACGAGGAAAACCAAATATCGAAAACAATTTAATAACCTCCAGAATTATTTTTGAGGAAATGTAAGTGCCCTGCATCGGGACGTATACTTGATATTATAACTGTATCTGTATCAGCCCATATACGTCCCACTGCAGGGCACGGGCCTATTCTACAATCGAGAGTACGATTGAGAGCGGTTAGGTCATATAGTCCACCACGCTGGCCTAGAGCGGGTTGGCGGATTTACATACCATAGACATTCTTATAAACCATTATGGTATGCAGGTTTCCTCACGATGTTTTCCTTCACCGTTTTAGTGCGTGGTGATTGACTATCAATACATACATGACAACGAAAAGTCAGAGGTGTGACCTGGGATTTGAACTCGCGACCACCGTAAACATGTTGGCAGCCGCGTGTGGTCCGTTTACCAACATATTATAACAAAATTTCAAAATAACTTCCGCTACTCATAAAACTTAAAGCAATATATGACGTAAGTTTAATAAAATCCTTATAAGTTGCCTCGTCTCATCTCCATTAGCCACGTAATGCGAGTGTTCTTTAGATGGAGAGTTTAGTAAGAGAGTTTAGTATTAGTAAACGGCTATAGAAACTTTTATATCGTTCTTTCATTATGTGTATTGTTTCACGGGCGGGGAATATAGGGCATTAGCCGCTGTCTTCTGTGTTTGTTTTGGCGCGATTGATAGTGGGCTAGAACTGTTTATTTTGTTTTTATTTTCATATTACTTTATTTATTACTAAGAAATCAGAATGACTGGAGAGTGGCCAACAAAATAGTATTTGGGTTGTGCTTTATTTGGAGACTTATATTTAGACCTTTCTGTTTGTTTTTATTTAAGTAAGGTGATCGAGATGGCTTTACCAGCCTTTCAACCCAATAGATTTGCAAAAGTTAGTATCTGGGTGGACTCGTATCAAATATTATGCAGTATATGCTTTTATGTCACTGGTGATAGGCCTCTCATATGTAAGAGTCTCGTCAGTAGGTACCACTGCCATCTCTATTTCTCCCGCCAAATAGCAGTGTAAATGCATTGTTGTGTTTCGATTTATAGAACATTGTAGAGAGTAATTACTGGACATATTGAGACTTCACATCTGTCTCAGGATGGCGGGCGCAGTGGAATGCCAAACATTGCTTGGTAATTCAAGGTGTTGTTTAATTTTGCTACTGTTCATGAACTTACCGTCAGGTGAACGGCGTGCTAGTCTCACCATTCATTGCAATATAAAAATATATCAATGATTTATTGTGTGTTATTTTATAAGCAGGTAATATCAGACGTTGCATTAGCCGCTGTCTCCTCTGTTTGTTTCGCCGCGATTGATCTAGTGTTCTATAATCTTTATCTTTTACTACAATATTTGGTAATATGAATTACTTTGAGAATAGATGTGTATGTTTAGGCTAGACTGCGATTTGAATATTGCGTGAAATCTGTTTATCATCCATCACTTTTTTTTTGACGATACTGAACAATATCAAGGTGAGATTAAGGGTAAGACGTTTTCGTGAGTTATGGTTGGCCTGGGTCAATCGAATTCTTATTAGTATATGCCAAATACTTATGTCATTGGACCCCATCGAAACAATAATCTTACCCCTCCTTCCCGTTGCATTTAAAAACGCATGAATTGTCAAAAGAAAGTAAATGGCATCAAAGGGCATTTCTCGATGTCGTTACCCCAATTTAATCAATGAATTATGATGAGTATGAATATCCTTTGGTAAAAATATAATTCCCTTGCCATACCGTATTGGAATGCACTAGCCCTTATTCGTCTACTATATTTTCAAATTATTAAAGTCATAAAAATATTTGCCGTATTTTCATACGTCGATTTTATAAAATTGTTATTCTTTTACACAAATTGTGTACAATGATTCTTTACTATAGCTCCGGTCTTTCCCAAACAATTTTTACTAAATTTGGCTGGCTTATAGTTGCACTACATTGGATAGCTTTTATCCCGGCATAATGGAAAGTTCCCCGGGGATGAATATAAGGCGCAAAGCCGTGGGTAACAACAGCTCGTAAATTATAATTGTTGCTTTTGTTATGCACAATCATTGCTTTTATAAAATTAAATAAGAAAATGTTTGCTCAATTTATACTGTATACAGCGCACAATATGTTGGTAAAATTGACTTTAATATCGCTATTTTGTATAAAAAGGGTAGGTTGAAATTAACACGTGGAACTAAGCTAGGCTAAAGTGAGTTCCTTATCATAGCTATAAATATAAAATCTCAATCGCAGAGATGTTATTTATTTCTTCTTTGGTTACTGTTTTCTCTATTGAGGTACCGCCTTAAAATCTTGTTCCACCTTTCTTCGTACTTGCGTAGGATCCTCTCAACTTTATTAATAAATTAACAATAATTTTCATACATACATACATACATAAACTCACGCCTTTTTCCCAGAAGGGGTAGGCAGAGGTGCTAGGGGCACCCACATTTCGCCAGTATGTTCCGTCCCACTATGTGATAGGTGGCGAGCCTATCGCCATATCGGGCACAAATTCCTGACTCTGGGCTGATAATGAACAGAAAAATCCAATATCACTTAGCCCAACTCGGGATTCGAACCCGTGACCTCAGCTTTGTAAGTGTACCGTAGTAGGTACAACTACGCCACCGAGGCAGTTCAATAATTTTCTCGTAAGATTAATCTAATAATTGCTGCCTATTCGACTTCAACCTTTGCGACACATAAACAAATTCCAACAAATCATATCATATACCTGTTGGTAACGGACCAGACTTTGCTGCCAACAGTTTTCACGGTGGTCGTGGGTTCAAATCCCAGGGCGCACCTATGACTTTTCGGTTTCATGTAAGAGTATGAATTGATTGCTAGTCAATTACCACGTGCTATTACGACATAGGAAAGCATCGTGAAGAAACATGCATACCTTGGCCATTAGTAATATTTGTATGGCGTGTAAAATCTGCCGACCTGCATGAGGCTAGCGTGGTGGACTATATAGTCCATTAGGCTATATAGCCTAACCACTCTCAATCGTACTCTCGATTTTATAAGAGGCCCGTGCCCTGCAGTGGGACGTATATGGGCTGATATATATACTTCGTACAAAAAACCTATAAAATGATTAATCGACTTAGATACCGATCGTCGGACTTCACATTTCACAGCACATACACCGGACCAATAAACATTAAAATAAATATTGGCATTAAATTCAACGGAAACATTTATAAACACGGTCTGCACGCATCGTATCACTTTTGATGCGTTATTTACAGTTCATTAGCTTGAATGAACCAGTATCGGAATTTGTATTTTTATTCAGCTTATTAAAAATTATGTTCCGAGTTCCGTTAATAGAAAATTCAGCAAAATAGGGCCGGTTTGCAGAGTTTACTGAAGTAGATTGCAGCATTCATCCAGTCATTATGATTTGCCTGCTTACTTACTTGATTGTGCCTGCAGATTCCAACAAAATTGTAATCAAAACAAGATTTTTATAAATGCTATGATATTGTCTAGTTTTTTGTATACATTTATATACATACATAAACTCAAGCCTTTTTCCCAGAAGGGTAGGCGGATTTGTTACGAGGAGACTCACGTTGCCTTGTGTATTCCGTCTCAAGATGCGATAGAGGATGGTGGGCACAAATTCTTGACTACGGCTTTTACCCGACCAGGGATTCGACTTCGTGACCTCGGAGTTGTAATCGTACCGGGGTACAATTGCGCCACCGACGCGGTTTATAATCATTTATAATCATTATAATAATCTGTTATTCGGGCCTACTTTTTTGAACTGATTTATTTCTATATGATTTTCTACGTCTTTCGGTTTTACGGGAGAAGTAAGTAAAGGAACAGTAAAAAAGGAACAGTAAATAGAGATTACTGCTACCTATTTAGTATTTACCAAAAGACTGAATACTCACAACCCTTGGAGAACTGTTAATATTTCACAAGCCTTTTATGCCGAATGGGTCAAGGAAGCTTAAGTAGAAGAAAAATGTCAGTGACGAAGGATTAGAATTAAAAAGAATATTAGTTGCATTCGCAATCATTAATAGGTAAACAGGTTTATTTTCGTCAAATCTTGCTTAGTCAAAAACACACTACCAAATAAACCTTTCCTTCGCCGTTTTTTTAGTGCGTGGTGATTGACTATCAATACACACATGACTCCGAAAAGTCAGAAGTGTGCCCTGAGATTTAAACCCGCGACCACCGTGAACATGTTAACAGCCGCATCTGGTCCGTTTACCAACAGGTCACCACGCACTTCATATAACATCAAAATTCCTAAAATTAAATCGTCAATAAAACCCAACAACAACCTATAGTGCTTACGTGAGATTTTACTCAATACATAACCAAATTCAGCCGATGCATGTTCAACGGCGCTCAGACATTTTTTATACACGCCAGAGCTCTTAGTTTTATGAGCCCGAGGCAATAACCTAGGTATACAGCCCATCCACAAGAGTTCTGCATAGGCATAAATAAAAATAGGCAGCGTCTACCGCAAACCTGGTTTGGTTTATCTGTTTTTTACTGTTGCAGCAATTTGTGACATTGTCAAGTCTCATTGTGAACAATTGGTGGATTTTTAGATGATACGTTAGAAGATTCTCAGTTCCATACAACTTACAACAAACTTGCGTAACGTATCCGGTAAAAAAGTGTGTATTTTTTGTGTAATTATTAAGAAACCTTGAACAAAAAATTGTCTCGGTGCTGGGATCAAATTTGTGACAATTCGTTTTACAGCCAGCTTCTTAACAAAACGATGCTAGTACAACTGTCACGTATAATTTATTAAATACAAAAATAAATGTAAATTAACAAACGATTTTTCATTTATTGTAAAAGTATAATTAAAATATCTTCTTGGGTAAATCAATACACGTGCCCTCTCGACTCAATTACCGCCCACTACTGATATAAAATACGATTAAAAATAATTCCTCGTATTTATAAAATGACCTTTAGCTGCGCGTGGACAGTGTTTACTAACTGACCGATTAATATCTGCAGCAGAGCGTTCTATTTTTATTATTATGACTCACAGATCGTGTCACCTAGAAGCAATTTTGGACTTTATTGTTACATAAAATAAAGTTAAAATTGCAGACACTCTGGTGTACTATAGGACCTTTTAAGCCCAAGTTATGGATATGTTTTTACGAGAATGACAAGATGAGTTGGTTGCTCGTCTGATAATAATCGTCATACGTGCACATAAACAAAGCAATACCACTCAGAATTTAAAACAAAACAAAACACAATTGCCAGTTGTATTTCAAGCGAACAAATATGACCTAGCGACCTTCAAAAAATTATAAATCAGTACTCCCACCTTAAAGGCCGGCAACACATCTCCATGCCCTACGGTGTTGCAGATGTTCATGGGCGGCGGTGATCATTTACCATCAGGTGAACCGCATACTCATTTGCCCCTTATAACAAAACTAGCTTTTGCCCGCAACTTCGTCTGCATTATTAACTTTATTTACAATATATTTTATATACTTGAAAATCGATACTTCACTAAATAAGATATTACGTCCTCATTTCTGCCCTAAAACTGAGAGAATTCTAAAACTCCGAATTACGTCAATATTTATTTGTGAGTTTCCCGTTGGGTAAATTTTGTGGTCTATTACTTACTTTATCAACAACGATTTCCCGCTTGATCTCCCCTTAAAACTTAAAAATCCAAAACCTTACAATTGGTCATTATTTATCTATACTAAGTAGATACTATTAAACATAATAAATTCCTCCCTCTAAAATTAAAAATCCGGGAACTACGCATAATTCGCGCGAAACCCATTTACGTATGTTTAAAATGAAAGTTGCTTGCCCGATATTCCAACACAACCTTCCGTCCATTCCTTTCTTTTCTCTGACCGTAAATGTGAAACTCTTACACTCATGAACAACGTACAAATTAGTAAAAATTAAAATATTGCTTTCCCTATCCAGTTCTTGAATTATACCATCAAGCTTAATTTTTAAGGGTTATTTTGAACCCTTGATACTTTTTATAAAATTTCATCCCCATCGTGCCATTTTTCCAAAATTAGTGCATGCCAATTTCTTGTGTTTATAATAGGTAGCTGAAATACGAATTTTCGTACCAATAACAGCGGTTTCGATTTTGTATACAAAATTACAACCCTTATTTTAAGCCCTTTGAGGTTAATTTAAGACAAAAAACTAAGAAATTATTTTTGTTTTTAATTGACTACCTAAACTGCTAAGTTTGAAATCTGTACCTTTCACGGTTCGTTTTTCCATACAACACAATTTCACCTTTTTCACTCCTTTAGAGAATGAATTTCAGTAAATCCTTTATTAACTCTGCTCTACATTATGATAGGAAGCCCCGAGTAAAATTTCAAGTTCCTAACTCCAGTAGTTTCGGTTGTACGTTGATGCGACAGTTCGGTTCTACAAAATTTCAACCCTTACCATTTTAGGGTTAATTTTAGAAAAATAAAGTATGCAGCAATGTTTGTTTTTGAGAGATTTACAAAAGCAAAATTTACTAACTGTGGCTTTAACGGTTTCGATTTTCCATACAACTGTTTTTTTCCCTTTTCACCCCCTCGGGGGAGGAATATCTTAAAATCCCTTCTTAGTACTACCCTACGTCACAATAGGAATCTCTGTGTAAAATTTCACGTTTCTAGCTCCATCAGTTTCGGCTGTGCGTTGATTAGACAGTTCGGTTCTACAAAATTTCAACCCTTATTTTAACCACTTTAACGTTAATTTGTTTAAATATGCAGTTATTTTGGTTTTTTATTGATTTACGAAAGGGCAGTTTGACAACTATGGCTTTAACGGTCTCGATTTTTTATACAACCGTTTTTTACCATTTTCACCTCCTTAGGGGTTGAATATCCATAAATCCCTCCTTAGTGCTATCCTATGCCACAATAAGAATCCCTGTGTAAAAATTCACGTTTCTAGCTCCATCAGTTTCGGCTGTGCTTTGATTAGACAGTTCGGTTCTACAAAATTTCAACCCTTATTTTAGCCACTTTAGGGTTAATTTTAGAAAAACAAAGTATGCAGTTATTTTGGTTTTTGATTGATTAACGAAAGTGCAAAGTTTGACAACTGTGGCTTTAACGGTTTCGATTTTCCATACAACCGTTATTTACCCTTTTCACCCCCTTAGGGGTCGAATTTCCAAAAACTCTTTATTAGTGCTACCCTAAGTCACAATAGGAATCCCTGTCTAAAATTTCACGTTTCTAGCTCCAACAGTTTCGGCTGTGCGTTGATAAGATAGTCATTAAATCGCTCCAGTCTCGCAACACTTCAACCCCTATTTTAACCCCTTTAGGGCTAATTTTAGAGAAACAAAGTATACAGTTAAATTCCTTTTTAAATGACTAACTAAAGTGTCAAGTTTGACAATT
The DNA here is from genome assembly GCA_030180105.1 of Hyles lineata. Lineage (NCBI taxonomy): Eukaryota > Metazoa > Arthropoda > Insecta > Lepidoptera > Sphingidae > Hyles > Hyles lineata. The sequence continues at coordinate 14,020,475 of JARJEE010000008.1, read as the reverse complement.
GTAACTCTAACGGTTTCGATTTTCCATACAACAGTTTTTTACCCTTTTCACCCCCTTAGGGGTTGAATTTCCAGAAATCCCTTCTTAGTGCTCACCTACGTCACAATAGGAACTCCTGTGGAAAATTTCACGTTCCTAGCTCCAATAGTTTCGGCTGTGCGTTGATACGTCAGTCAGTCAGTCACCTTCCTCTTTTATATATATAGACAACTAAACACTAAACTAAACTATTCTTATTAATGAAAGATTAGCTGCCAAGTCTGTCATTATCAAGTTATTTTACTGGCTACAATATTTTTTAAACTGAAACCGAACAACAATCCCTAAAGACTTTGTTTAGTGACAGAAATAGACAAACTGATGGCACATTTCTAGACGGACTATCGCATACGAGAAATGCCAAATATGCGGTTGTGAGTCGTGACTCAGCATGAATGGGCAGGTTCTCCGTTGTGGTACCTCTATCTCACAGGAGATCGATTTGAAGCGACAGTTTCGCTGTGCCGAATGCCTAAAACCCCTTTTCTCTTCCCATCCTTTTTCATTTCCACTCTCCTCTCTACTTGATGGTTCGGCAAAACATTTATGATGCAAACGTTGTAGATAATCATGGGTGGCAGTGATTTTTTACCACCAGATGAACTGTTTACTCATTTGCTACATCTATTGTGCAAAAACATATACTTTAGTACAAAAGTGGTAGTATTGATATACCAAGTTTATATTATTCTTCTGATGGATGTGGTAAAATTAACCAATTGTATGCCCATCATAAGCTTCTTTAAATAATAAAATTCACACACTGTATAATTTCCTGAAAATCCATAAATGTTATCACGTAAATGCTATAAAATTAATTTATGAACATTGAGAATAAAATTAAAATTAAGTGTTATTGTGAAGAGAATCTCGGTCGGACAGTTATTTCAATTACGCGACACTGATTGGTGTAACGAATTAAGTGGTTAAAAATATATTATAATATTAATTACTGGGTTATTTAATTAATATATTATTAATACACAGTATTTAATATAGGCCAATACTCGCCACGCTTGATGGGCAGGTAAGCCAGCTTAGGGTGAAGCTTTCTGTACTGACTTTATTACTAATGAAATTAATAGTGATTCTTTTGATTCGTATCGTATCAGCCCATATACGTCCCACTGCAGGGCACGGGCCTACTCTACAATCGACAGTACGATTGAGAGTGGTTAGGCCATATAGTCCACCACGCTGGCCTAGTGCGGGTTGGCGGACTTACATACCATAGAAATTCTTTTTTAAACCGCTATGGTATGCAGGTTTCCTCAAGATGTTTTCCTTCGCCGTTTTAGTGCGTGGTGATTGACTATCAATACACACATGACTCCGAAAAGTCAGAGGTGTGCCCTGGGATTTGAACCCGCGACCACCGTGAACATGTTGGCAGCCGCGTTTGGTCCGTTTACCAACAGGCCACCACGCACTTTTTTGATTAAAAATTGTCTATTTTAATTCTTAAAAAGCTGAGATATAAATTCACATGTAAAAATGCGAATTTAATCCATTTTCAAATTTCATAGCAAACCTTTTCCGATGGAACCATTCGCTGTACTTAGACGTAATGAATTTTGATCGTAGTTGCAAAGCCACGGGGCGTTTGCTAGACCGCAAGCCTCCATACCTGTATTAGACGAGTGCACGCAAAATGCTTCCTTGTCTCTCTGAAAATAGGTTAGAAATTCCTTTGTACAATCTGTTGGCTGTAGTCCATTTGTTTCTCTTAAGTACATTTGACATAGCTCATTCCTATAGCCCCCATTTTTAATTCTCAATCGCCTCGATACGTCTAGTCCATACATTTTCCGATTTAAAATTGAATTAAAAGCTACTGTAATAAACGAGAACTTGGTATGTTGTAGAGTCACCAACAGAAACTACTCTATTAGTAGAGTCAGTTATTAATGCTCTTCAATTAAGGTAGAGCACAGCCGCTACTTCACAATGGGCCAAATGTATTATTTTTATTATGTGCGCTATTTTCTTAATAACTATAATTTGTTTAGTTCGAACAATGTTTATTGTGTCAATATGTCTTCACTGTAATGGTACTGTGTGGGTGGGAAAAGGACTTAAAATATTTGAAAGGAACAGTATTCAGCAATATTTTTTCTAATAGTTGTAGGATTATTGGAATCTTCGTCTTCGTTTTTTCTTTATTTCCTCCAGTCACAGAGGTTGTTATTTCATTTAACATAACATAGTAAAAAATACTGGTTTCATAGATGTACGCGAATGTCACGTGTTGAATTTTTTTTTACGGTTTTTACGCAAATTTGGTTTAATTTTTAATTTTTTCTGACGTTTGGATTACAGCTTTCGTGGTAACGTGCGGACTGAGAACTCTCTTTCTGAGCCTCAAAATGCTTTAAGTTATTTAAAGGCGACATTTTTCTGGTCTCTTTCGTTAGATCGAGGCTTTAAATAACTCTTTGTGGTAAATAAAATTGTATATCTCCTTTAATAGTTCACATTTACGTTCATGTATGGGCTTTTTGTAACGTGGTCATGGCTTTAATTCGTAAGTCTGACACTTAATTCCGTGTAGGCTTTTCATTTGAAACCTGAGACGGTAGAGCGAAAAGCTCGCCGATTATTATTTCTTCGAACCTTAAAAAAATGCGAATAATAATTGTAGCACGCCTGCCAATCTTTTGATACACAAGATTGATTTTATCCATAAACCAATACGATATAACAATTATTAAGCCTTTTTCAAAAACAAATATTATTGCCTCTCTGCTCTAGTGATGTGTGCTGGAATTTCGTGTGAGGACCGTCTTGAGTGGTTTGAATCTCCAGTGCCTTCATGCTTCGGAGAGCACGTCAAAGCGTCGAATTCGGATTCCAAGAGGTCAATCTAAGTCAACATCCTTGAGTAAAGGCTCAAATTTTTGACATACTACTATAGTTATGTATGATATATCCCATTGTTAATCTAATGTAATACTATACGAGTAGTATTTTACTACAATTGTTTCTACTAACACATAAGTAATTAAGGTTTTTGTGAGAAAAAAAATTGAAGTTAATCTTGGTCATAATTTATAAATAATAAAACGGCTTTTTTGTCAGTTACTATAGGAAAAGTTATGATTCAAATTAGCACACAAATGTGAGTAACATTTAAATAGATTAAATAATAATACAAGTAGATGTTCAAATATACAAACAAAATTCTATAGCAAAGATATACATATGCTTAAAGTTAGCAACTACTTCCCAAGTAACGCCTACGCATATGCTACGTATGTAATTTGCATAAACTCGAAGTTACAGTTTAGTAACTTACCTGTGCTACGACGGACCGACCTTCGTAGCGAAATTGCTACGACACGCCTACGCCAATTTATCTTTTTTCTTTTCTGAACGTTTTTTTGGTATAAAATCAGACTGTATGTATTATCCCATAATATTTGGGTTACATTTTATACAAATTGTGTACTGGAATTCGTAAAACAATTTGATAACTTCTCCTAGTGGTACAATATAAAAAAACTATAAAGTGGATCCAAAGTTATTAAGAATTAATCCTCTTTACATTAAAATTAATATTGTATTTAATAAAACTGTAAAGGCTTTTTTGTCAAAAAGGAAAACTAACGAAAGTAAATATTGTTAATATTATTGATACATTAATTAACGGAATTAATAACAAGAACATTTTCTTTAAGCCGATAACAATTTCCACGAATTTAATTATATTGAATAGGAAATTAATTTTCAATGTAAAAATTATACAAGAACGAATTTATTCGAGGAATAGCCGGAAGTGCCTTTATTTGGAGGTTTTATTGTTCCATAAATCATCATTTTAGGAACAAAGTTGAAATACTAAATTTTACTTATGTAAAATTAACATCTATACATATAAATAAAATTGAAGTGTTTGTTTGTAAAGTGATAATTAAAAAAAATGTCCAACTACATATCGTTAAATACACAATACCTATAACGAAAATGACCTTAGATTTTGTTTGTCTGTCTGTCTGTCTGTTTGTTCCGGCTAATCTCTGAAATGTCTGGACCGATTTTGACGGGACTTTTATTGTCACGTAGCTGATATAATAAGGAGTAACTTAGGCTACATTTTGTTTAGAAAAATTCTTTTATTTTAGAAAAATAAAGTTTTTTTTTTCAATTCTATGCGGACGAAGTCGCGGGAACAGCTAGTCTTAAATAATCGTATGATGCATGTTATTTCAAAGCAATTAATAAATTAACGTTTACAACTAATTTATTAATTGCATTGAATTAAATATGAGACCTATTATTGTATATCCAATCTAATATTTTACGCCTTAACGCCCTGACTCAACGAAGTTTCTCTAGTCTAAAACTAAGACTCTTTAGTCTAGACATCTAATCGCTTTACAAAGAACATTAATTAAAGGCAAAATAACTACAGCACTTCTGATGACTAGTATACTATGTAACATATGATGATTCAAATAAGTAATAAGTATAATATTCGTTTATACATCCCATGGTTGTCTGGCAGAGATTGCTTTAAGCAATAAGACCGCGATTTGTGCATATTTTTTTATTTTTTTCATGTTGTTTTGTCATTTTTATGTATATGGTGTACAATAAAGTGGGGGCATTCCACGCGAAGCGGACAGGAAAAAAATCTCGATGTTTCTGATTTCAGAAATATTTGAGTATGTTATACCTATATATGTCCTTGATTCATGTATCAAATATTTTTCTAATATAGTGACTGGTTAAAGAATTAAGGAACTTTGAAATTTTGGCCAACTGGTGGGCATACAGTACTTCAAAGGCGATTATCTAGTCAGAAAATTATTGATTAAAATAATTAAACCACTGGATTTAAAACTTCATTTAATGAGCTTTTTAATTGCATTTTTGGATATTAAAATAAATTATTTTTTTCCACATTTTTTTTATTTTTATTTTTTTAACTTCGTTTTTCACAAACTTAGACCATTTCGATTTTTTTTATTAAAATAGCTAGTATTGTATAGAATATCCTTGCCAAGTTTTATAATGGGCGTGGAAGTGGTTTACGAGCTATGCTGGGAATACTGCCGAAGCGCGGCGTCCTGCGCGAGTTACGTGAAACTATCAATAAAATAAAATCACTTCCGACCGAATAGTTTGCATATTTAAAACGATATAAATATATTTTAAACACTTTTTAGATACCGTAAAATCATACAACTGCAGTCCTGTAATACAAATATGGTCCATTACCATACTTTGACATTTTGTTCGTTCCTTTATGTCTTTTATGGATTAATAAATCACTTTTTACTTATTATATTACATTTACGTAACATATTTTTATATTAAATCAGTAGTCCATGAGTACAGCAATTTAATCAAAAAAGTCACCGGGTACAATTGCTATTTTTTTTTGCATTTGACCCCCTACTCTCCAGTTCAGCAACTTGAAAAAGCGCTCTCTTAGTTCTGCGTGTTTAAGGAGGCTGAATTTGCAATTGTATATCCCTGTTTGTTTGGTTGTGTATTTTTGGGATGCTTTTTGCTGAGTCAGTCTTCTGTTTTTAATATCAGAAAGACATAATTACATTTGTCGATTTGAATATTATTTATATGATCTGGCTCCAGGCTTCTTCCTTGACATTGTTTTCAAATCCCTGATGTAATTCTAAATTTGTTTTAATTGGTTTTTAATTATTATCCCAGAAAACCGTTGGACTATTGTTTTAAACAAAGTATGAAACTTAGAATAAACTTGCCTAAGTATTAAAATAATTAACTGATATAAAAACAGCTATAATATAATAAATACAAACATATTACCTTTAAAAAAACAAATTGTAGGACTGGGCAGCTACATATACTTATTTTTTTAAATAAAAGTTAGGGGAGTTTTGAAAACACGCAATAACTGATTAATTCCGCACCGCTCGCTGTTGATTTCACATACTTGCCAGCTATCGCATTTACTCTTAATTTCAACGCCTACATCCATTCTAGTCAAATGTTGTCAAAAAAATCGCTGAATGGAGTTACTTACCCATTAATAATACAAAATCTCAAAGTATGGTAATGGACCATATTTGTATTACAGGACTGCAGTTGTATGATTTTACGGTATCTAAAAAGTGTTTAAAATATATTTATATCGTTTTAAATATGCAAACTATTCGGTCGGAAGTGATTTTATTTTATTGATAGTTTCACGTAACTCGCGCAGGACGCCGCGCTTCGGCAGTATTCCCAGCATAGCTCGTAAACCACTTCCACGCCCATTATAAAACTTGGCAAGGATATTCTATACAATACTAGCTATTTTAATAAAAAAAATCGAAATGGTCTAAGTTTGTGAAAAACGAAGTTAAAAAAATAAAAATAAAAAAAATGTGGAAAAAAATAATTTATTTTAATATCCAAAAATGCAATTAAAAAGCTCATTAAATGAAGTTTTAAATCCAGTGGTTTAATTATTTTAATCAATAATTTTCTGACTAGATAATCGCCTTTGAAGTACTGTATGCCCACCAGTTGGCCAAAATTTCAAAGTTCCTTAATTCTTTAACCAGTCACTATATTAGAAAAATATTTGATACACGAATCAAGGACATATATAGATATAACATACTCAAATATTTCTGAAATCAGAAACATCGAGATTTTTTTCCTGTCCGCTTCGCGTGGAATGCCCCAGTGTTAAATAAATGAATAAGTACAATATTCACCTACAAAATTATATGAACCTACTTGGAACCGAATTTACACGACAAGTCGAAATCCAACCCAGTTTCGTAAGTCAAAATAAAGGGTTTTTATTTATTTTAATCCTTTATTGTAGACTAAGTGAACTTAATAATAGAACATTATATTACATAGTAGTTCAAAAGGCGGTCGTATCGCTCGAGGCAATCTCTTACCGACTACCTTGGGATGGACAATAAGAGATGGAAAAAAGAAAGGGCAGTCAATAGTGTACCAAGTAAGATAAAGCTTGACAAAAGAAAACAAAACATTATAATAAAAATATTAAATAAAATCATACATGCAAAATACGTGACATACGAATATAATTATAAAATTAACAAACATGACATATATGTATAAGATATATAAAAAAAATAGGATTTTCAACAATTTTAGGATATTTCACACAGACAAAACCGCGTGTCAAGCTTACTGCACAAAGGATGATGACAACGTCGTAAAAATAATCGCGACGATACATTACATCAAAATGTTCTCGCTAGGTAATACTTTCAGTGTTGCCATTTTTACGCCCGCGCGCCTCGTCGACATTTTTTTAGAACATAAAATAATAAGTATTGTTTTACTTGACGCGTGCTTATACGGCGAATATTTTATTTATACAAGCGCAGGCTAGCGACTTTGTACAGAACAAAGCTTTTGGAAAAATACTGATATTTTTGAACAGGGTGTTTTTTAAGGTTTAAATTTTGAAATTAATAGAGATAATTTATTTTGCTAACAAACAAGAATCCGTATACTAACTTGGCCCAAAATAAAATATGGCTAAATAAACCTGCTTGCACTAATAAATTGATGAAGCCAAATCTATTATTTAATAATTTTATCCATTATCAAAATTTACTCAAATACCCAGCTAATCTCCTATTGATTACCGCATCAAAATTAACCCTCATATTATTTACAAATTCATTACACACAATATTTACTACTGAATGACTACAATTAACTAACTCTCTTCAGTGTTAAATATGATTCATCGAGTCTATGATTGGATTATCATTTTAATATGTGTTATCGCAGCTATTTTTTTATTGCAATGAATCGCGAGACGAGCCTACCTTCCGCCTGATGGTAAGTAATGGGACCGCTCATGACAAAACCAAACAACACCATTAATTACAACGAAATGTGCTTGGTATTCCACTGCGCTTGCCATCTTGAGACTTAAGATATAAAGTTTCAATATGTCTAGTGGTTACACTGGCTAAAATATTCTTCAATCCGAAACACAAAAGTGCATTTAAACTTCTGTTTGACGGGAGAAATAGACTTAGCGGTGGTACCTACCTAAGTGGCCTCTCACCTTATGAGATACCTACCACGAGTAAAAATAATTAATCGCCTTGAGCCTAAATACAAGCCAAATAAAACTCAATTTTACCAGCCCTACTATTCTCCACGCACTAAAACGGTGAAGGAAAACATCGTGACGAAACCTGCATACCATAGCGGTTTATAAAAATTTCTATGGTATGTAAGTCCGCCAACCCGCACTAGGCCAGCGTGGTGGACTATATGGCCTCACCACTCTCAATCGTACTGTCGATTGTAGAGTAGGCCCGTGCCCTGCAGTGGGACGTATATGGGCTGATACAGATACAGATACTATTCTCCGCTACTTTGTTCATCAAAGTCGAACACATTAGAGAAACACTGTCCATCTCCACTTATAATGCTATTTGGTGACAAACTTCCACGGCAGCAGTTAACGAGCTGTGTCGTGCTGCAAGTTTCATCCGCCTTGTTAAGCTAAGCTATAGCTTGTACTGAGTTTTAGACTTTGACAGCTTGTGTTCAATACTCCGCTGTAAATAACAGCTTGGCAACACCGAAGTGTCTGTAATGACTTTCTTGGATAATTGTTGGGAATTAGGTCAGTTTTGGATGTTATGTAAGGCTTGCTGGTTTGGTCTTTGGTTTATAATATTCAATAGTCCTTTTATTATTACGAAAAACTTGCTACACTGTAAACTATTTTTGAGATTTTTTTATCGGGATATACAGGCTTTATTATCCATTTCGATTGAAGGTTTACAATCGGTAATACAGTAACTTTGTGGAATAATTAATGGCAAGTTTTTCAACTGTTTTATTAGTTTTATCATCCAAATACCTTGAATTTATCATTGATTGAAAATCTTAGAAATATCTTAAAAAATAACACCGTATGCAAATAACTATGTTCTAATTGATTTCGACCTTGTCGATAGCTTCCTTGGCGCAGATTACAAAAAGGCATCTATTAAAACGGATATATAAATAAACTCACGCCTTTTTCTTAGAAAGGGTAGGCAGAGGTGCCAGGACACCCACATTTCGCCTTGTATGTTTCGCCCAAAGATGTGATAGTGGGCGAGCCTATCGCCATATGGGGCACAAATTTCTGACTCCAGGCTAATAATGAATAGAAAAATCCAATATCGCTTCGCCCAACCCAAGACCTCAAATTTGTAACCGTGTCGAAGTACAACTACGCCACCGAGGTAGCGAGTAATAAAAAGTATGACATACGATATTAGTTTAAGTGCCGTGCCGATATCAAAACACTTATCGATTATCACAATTTTAATGACCTTTACTGTCACTTCGACCTTAAAAACCCTAGAATAAGGTCACCAATATACACTATCAGCACTATTTAATGAAAACCAAAATAATTTATCATTACGTATACTCCATGAGGGGTTGACAGATTTATTAACTGTATGATTTGTCACGTCACGGGTGGATGGGACAGGCTTGTGTGATTTCGAGCACGCTGAAAATATTTTACCATTCGTCTGTTGTATGTAAATCCACGTCTGATTAAAGTGAAAAGGCGCCAAGTCTATTTTTCCAGTATCAATAACGGAATGTGAAAATTATTTTTGTTGACAGCGTTTATTTCTTTTATTGCATAAATGGTGAGACGAGCATGCTATTTGCCTGCTGGTAAACTATATTATGATCGCTCATGGTTGCAATGTCCTTCAAAAACGAACACAACAGTGCATTTTCACTGGTGTTTAGCGAATAAATGGACATTGCAATGGTTCCTACTCAGGTGGCCTCTCACATTTCTGTTTTAACGAGATACCTACCACCAGAAAAAATATTTTAACTTTTGTTCTTATTGTTATTGACAGCCTAAGGGTAACGGCCAGAAACTAACTTAAAATTAATAAGCTATTAGTACCAGAGTTAATTAATTTGGTGTTAAAAATAATAATAATATGAGCATGGCTATTGGTTGAAATTAAAAAAATACCCAAAAATATATAAATGGGGTGAAATTTCGTCATCCTACTCGATCGGAGAAGGACTGAATCTAAGATTTGTAGCAAGTAAGTTAACCACAAAAATAATACAACTAGGGCTAAACGCTCACTCTTTATCTCTTCATCTCACAGTAAGTCCTCTGCCGAACTAAGGCCTCCCCCAAGGATCTCCATATCGACCCATTGGATGCGACCTGCATCCAGCGGCTTACTGCGGCCTTGACCGGGTCGTCCGTCCACCTTGTAAACGTAACACTATTAAGTCAATAATTGCCAACGAAAATAAACTCTCTCCAACATGTAATTTTAATATTTATTATTCATAAGTTCGACTAGGTGACGCGTTCGATTGTAATTTCGAACCGGAGTTAGTCAAAATTTGTCGATTGGCCGGATTGTGACCACGATTTTTGTAGGACGGTTCCGATAGATGACCATGATATGGGTCAAATACTGATAATTAACACTAAAACCTATACACCCATTGCAGTTGAAGGAGTATAGACTGTTGTCAGCCTTAAAAATATTGGTAAAAGAAGAGCAAGCTTGTTAAACGTATCAATGGGGCTCTGGCACACCTAATCAAAGGCAACAGCAATATTTTTACTTCACGCCAGTTTCTTTTAGACAGGGCTGTAACATGTCAGGGGCTGGTCAGTCTATATTAGACAGCAAAGCTATTACATATGACCGTGAATATGAGGAAATGGTATCATCTCAATAGATCTGCCCTATTCATAAAAGTTTATAGTCACCATGGCTCTATCACATTCATAATCCAATTTTAATTTTTCTTTTTTGGAGACCGCTTTAATGTATGTGCATTTTGTATTGCTTTAATGTATTGTCATTTGGTAACGAAATAGTAATATTGTACAAGTTATATGTATTGATATGTATAAGTAATTACCTGCATACTACTTTACTTAACATCTATTTTATAGCATTAGTATGTATTAGTACCTATTGTTTGTAATTGTCATAATTTCATAACTCAACTTTATTTCAACTATGCATTGCATGCTCACTGTATGTTTACATATGTAAGTTAGTCTTATTAATGAAATTGTAAAATTTATTAAAACAATAAAGATTCTTTATACCGAAATCCCTCCACAAATTGCTATTTTGCTTACCTAAAATTACATGTCCACAAAATCGCCTGAGATAACATATCAACGCAAAATGCTCTTGACACTGACAGATTAAATGCAAAATAAAGGAATATATTCAAGTTTACTCCGCGAGGCGTTTTTTCGCGATTGTGTAACTCAGTTACGCTTCTCGCGGTAAAACGGCGAGTAAAAGATTACGCGAAAGTTTTTTTTGCTAGAATAATTTGTGAGTGATCTGTTTTGCGAAAGGGCTTGTCTTGTAATATTTCGAAATGCGGAAGAAGTACAGTCGTGTGTAGAAATTAACAGTATTGCTTGAGGAAGTTTAGTTAACATGGCATGATGATGAGCACTACCTTGGAAAAATAAATAAATAAATAATCAGCTTGCCTCCCCATCATCCTTATTCTCAGCACACCGTTGAAGTCTGGACCCCTGCTTGAAGCAGCATTAATTGGTAGAAGATCCGCAAGTTATAATAAAAAATAGCTACGCATTTTTATACTTCATAACTTAGCCAGCATATGCTTTTTACAAAAGAAGAAGTTATCAGTAATTTAGACAGTAAATTCACCCACCCTTTTTACAAATAAAACAATATTCCACTAAAAAAGTATTTTACATTTTTATCACTAGATAAATTCTCTGCCGTTTTCCATTAGATCCACTGGAGATAACGGTCAATTAAACAGCAAAAAAATATTCTAGATAAAAATAGAGGGTAAACCTAGCATAACAGAGTGACCGGCCGTAGCCAGGTGGCAGTTCGCGCCTCGACGCACAATGGCGGGTCGAAGCGATCCCCTTGTTTTCATTTGTTCACATTCAAAGATAATACCTATGTAGTTACTCTGACGTAGGGATTTTATTCCACGTATTATGAGGAATTGTCATGTCTGTATTCATAGCCAATCACCACGCACTAAAAGTGTGAAGGAAAACATCGTGAAGACACCTTGCATACCATAAGAATTAAATATGCAATTTATAAGAATTTCTATGATATGTAAGTCCGCTAACCCGTATTACGCTAACGTGGTGATTTCAGAGGTCTCGATTGTAGAGGAGGCCCGTGTCCTGCAGTGGGACGCATATGGGCTGATATAGATGAGCAATTTTTAATATGATAGTGAAGTTTTTAGAAACGATAATTGTAGCTTGGATTTTTTAAATATAAGTCAAAACCAAATATACCAAGTATCGAATGCTGTTACTATTAACTACAAAAATATATTATACTAGCGGCCCGACCCAGCTTCGCCTGGGTGCATATATTTTTTGATTCCACTCCACACCAAATACATGTTGTTTTTCATATAAACTCTTGTATGCCTAAACTAGACGTAGCTATCCTACTGTCCGGCTCAATCCCGTCTCATCCGCCTGTTCAGTCTCTTCCCAATCCGTCCCGTCCCTTCTCTTTATTATCCATCCCGTTTTATAACGTGCATTTAAATTTCGTCCTAACAAATCTGTGATCTATCCCAGCCCTCCCCCGTACCTTCGATTCTATTTTACTTTATGTCCCTTCTCTCCACAAACATCCATATATATCTTATACAACGGGCCGTGCAGCAGAAATCGTAATATTTTAATTTCACCACAACTTCAAAACCAAACGTCCAATTTTAATCATTCAAAGACCAAATATTATCAACATAAACTGTACTTATTGATGAAATAATTTATTTTGATAAGGATTAATAGCATGAGTAAAATAAACGCGTTTAAATGTAGTCCAAAAAAATTCAAGATTTTTAAATAAAAATGTGGTTGTTGTGCCTCACTCGACATAGATAGGTATAGTGTGTCGCGGACTTTTTTGTAAATATTTATAAGATCTACAATTAATTATAACATTTTATGGTTCTATCTTTTGTAGTTTAGGCAGCGTACGCAAAATAAGTAACTTCTTTGGTTGATTTTTTTCAGTTTGTGTCCGAAAAATCCAAATATCTTACGGAACCCTATTTTTTTCCAAAATAAAATATAGTCTATGTTACTCGTGGATAATGTAGCTTTCGAATGGTGAAAGAATTTTTAAAATCGGTCCAGTAGTTTTTGAGCCTATTCATTACAACCAAACAAACAAACAAAGTTTTCCTCTTTATAATATTAGTGTAGATAACATAAAAAATAAATTAATTAATACACGTAACTGTCCGAACATATCCCTGATCCCATATTAAGAAATTGCTTACAGACATAAGACCGCCATTTTCCACTTTCTTCTATTACTACTACATATTATTTACTCTAGGTGCAGTACTTTAACTGTATGTATAAGAAAAATCGCTCAAACATCTGGTTACCTCGCCCCACACTTCCGTATTATACGACAAAATCGAGATGTTATGCAATATGTTATCACGAAGCGTCTACACAAATTGACACCGACTCACTATCAATACCCAAAACACGTGTTACGCCACATCCAATTTCTATACATGCAAATTACCCTTGTCTGTTGTTATATTGTGCGTATAATTCTCGGTATCTTAGGGATTTACCCCTGGATTCCTACGTAAAAATTGAGTTATGATTCATGTTTACTTGTATGTTACAGACTGATATATATTTTTGCGGGAAGATGGTTGAAAGCTTGCACAAGCCTAAAATCAGATTATAAATTTAAATATAAACTAAAATACCAATATTATATTGGGCTTTTACAATGGAGCGGACATCAAAACCAAATAGTTTGGAATGTACCGCTTCGCTGACAGTAGACATATTACGTCCATGGTAGACCCCGACAATTGACATTTATGTCAATAATACTAATTACTTTAAATATACCGTATTCCCAACTGAAGACATTGACAAACTTTCAGGACATGTTTCATTCCACAGGTAAATTAAAGGTAATTTGAGTAAAGTAGCAAAAATATTAATAAATCACATTATATACCAGCCGTGCCATTTTGACAACTGTCATTTTTATTACCTCAATGCCAATACCAGATGTTAGGATAGGTGAGCTTATGGGTGAGTTCTTGCAACGTACGTTGGATCATAAAGAACTGAGATTTTAACTAAACTTGAAATAATATAATCCTAAAGCTAAGATAGTCATTGTGACTCTAACTACGCGGATTACTAACATTTTAATCCATTTTGTGATCATAAAGGCTTACGAAAATTCGAAGCGCTGGAAAGGAAAAAAATAAAAAAACCATAATGAACTTGTTCGCATACTGTAGATTCTAAAATTACAAGTTTCCTGTTTTGATGTTTTGTCCTTCCTCGATCCTTTATACTGTCTACCTTTAAAGGGAACGCATCTACATTTCCTTAGAAGTTATGAATATTCATCGAGTGTGGTCACTTTGCTTTAGGTAAACCAGCTTGCTTGTTTGTCGTTCTTGTAGTACCTGTACTACAGAATCGAGAGTTTATAAAATAAATGCAGGATATACCTAATAAAATATATGTACATAATAAATATTATCCAATAATTCATGTTTTACTTAAGGAAGACAATAATTCAAAGACATTTACTCCAGACGTCTTACAGTGAGAACAGAAATCCTCCTAAAACCGTTCATCTATACACACTCCAATAACCTCAAATCGATTTGAAAACAAACAGAAATACAAGATTGGATTTGCTGGTAAGTAATCAAGCGACGTTTCAGCCACTGCTCAAGGTATTTTGCGGTCTACCACCAAATGCGCCTTTGACATGCAAATGCAACATTGAGTAGTTAATCTGAACATAATGACGGCTCAACTATTCGTAAGCTTAATGCGATCAATCAGCTGTGAGGAAGACAATGGTGCCTGAGCTATCGCGGCTCATTTGACACATTTGTCAATAATTAGCATGTGAATACGCTTATTGCCGCCTTTGATGGTGAAGTTTGTGGTTCATTGGGCAATTAAGCCACTTTAATTCTTTGAATTGCAGTGTAACTTTCTTACGGCCTGTCTCTATATCCTATCTATATTTAACAAGCAGTTAAAAAGCTGTGGCCGATGATTTTTTTATAAGTTTTATGTATTTGTTACTAGTAATCGATATTTGATTAATTCTATATTATTCGTGTCATCATTTTTCCTTCATAATTTTTAATATCTTTATTACTTAATCTTTGTTAACTGAAACAAAATATGCATGGAAATCTCTTGTTAAAATAGATAGGTTATAGAGACTGGCCGGCAATTGTTATAGATAAGAATATTGTAATATAATGCTATATGGATAAGTCCATCCCTACGTAGCCGCAGGGGAATGCAGATGTATCCCTAGCGTCACCCACTGTTGGCTGAAGTTATTTCCGTCTCAAGTAGGGACATGATAACTCCACGGTTGGCGTAATATCTAGTCCTAAATAACATATATGAGATTTTTCTTGTCAAAAACTCACACAAATGGAGTGCTCGACCTGGAGCTCACTAAAAGTAACCTTTACTGAAGTACTTGGAGACTTTTGTGGGCGGTTGTGATCATATAATGGTTTGAGGGCAATTTAATTTAGTCTTAGTTTTTATTTCGTATGATCCTTATCATTTTCTGTATTATGCCATATTTTTCTCAAAATATTGTGAAGCTTTTTATAGGTATTCATTTTTATGGATCCTCATATCGAGTAGTGTCACTGTAACATTAGAATCCAGAAATATAATACAAGTTCAACTTACTTTGCTAATTGAGAAATAAAAATTAACAATTTATTCACACCGCCTTTTCCCGATCTGACCTTAATCATTCAAGGAAACATGTTTAATCCAAACGATTTATCGTGCCAACAAAACTTCCGTCCAGCCACATTTCAAAATTAACCTTTAAATGTTTACGATGCCGATAACTCGTGCTTTTAATTAAAACAATATTTTTACCTTCTTTATATTCAAGTAAATTATTGTGCCCACGCATAATATTTAACAAGGTCTTTTTCGTTATTATTGAGGTCAAAATTCCCTTCGCCACGCCCTATATCATCAATAATACTTGTAAATGGAGCTGGGGTGTGTTTTGACTACGTATAAAGTAATTGTCATTAATTTCATTGTGGCATGCGATACACACTTTTGGTAAAGTGAAAATCACCTTTTACAATACCGTTGCGATTTTATACTGTATATTTGTTATTGAAATGGGTCAAGGTAAGACCGTTGGCACTTCGATCTACTGTCAACCGGAGCCAAGAAATTGATCATTTGGTTAGGTAACTGGGTTTCGCGGTTAACAGTACTATAGAGTCATGTCAGAGATTACTAGTTCGACCTGAGTGATACCAGGGTCATAAAATACTTGTCAACACGAAAATGCTAAATTTTATCAATGATTATTAATAATTCACGTTGAATGCTCTGAAGAATTGTTCAACTTGACCCCCTCCTCTCATTCTTAACCAGATCCACGCGTGTTGGCTTACAAAGCCATAGCTTGATGGTCCACACCATCTCGGCACGAACCAAAAGGTTCGCAAAATATTTTTTTTGCCGCACCGTCAGGCTGTGGAATTGTTTGAGATATGCTTGTTCCATCCATCCTATAATCCTGGGTTCTTCCGCCGTAGTGTAAAGAGGCATCTTATAAGGCCGGCATAATTGTATCGATTGGCATGGGATTGCCGTCCGAAGCCAATGGATACTCTGCCTGGACGGCATTTGAGCTTATCATCAGGTGCAATTGGTCCCTATGTCGGGCTAGTTTTTTTTAGCCATAACTCAATAATTTCTAATCAGTATTCTTCATTAACAGAGGCAGTCAATGCATCAGAAATATTCAATGGAGCTCACTACAAAATATTATATTACTAGTAGCAAATATAGGGATACAATTTCAGTCCCTTGTTTAGTTTCTTAGTTCCTAACGGTATAATAGGTTGACAATTTAACAGTTCGGAACGAGTTGTATAAACTTTATCGAATCCCAACTCAGCCGTAACTTGTAATTAGAAACACTATGTTGTATATTTGTTTGAAAAGCTGAAAATGAGAGAAGTTATAAGTCATGATGTTAGAAGAATAAATTATTATCTACTTATGTTAGACAAAGAACTCTGTATCAGCCCATATACGTCCCACTGCAGGGCACGGGCCTACTCTACAATCGAAAGTACGATTGAGAGTGGTTAGGCCATATAGTCCACCACGCTGGCCTAGTGCGGGTTCGCGGACTTACATACCATAGAAATTCTCATGAACCGCTATGGTATGCAGGTTTCCTCACGATGTTTTCCTTCACCGTTTTAGTGCGTGGTGATTGACTATCAATACACACATGACTCCGAAAAGTCAGAGGTGTGCCCTGGGATTTGAACCCCCGACCACCGTGAACATGTTGGCAGCCGCGTCTGGTCCGTTTACCAACAGGCCACCACGCACTTACAAAGAACTCTAATAAACAAAAAAGACTACAGTAGGTGAGTGAGAGGTGTACCAGTGGGAAGTGGAAAAACAAAAGATGGTGGCAGAAGATTCACACAACCTTCCTGAATGACCTTTATCAATTAAATAGATTAAGGGGAAAATACTTTTCAAAATTCTCTTAGCAGTTTCAGAGAATGGCTTCATCAACATAAACTTTACGATTAGCAATTAGAAGTATCAGTAGACGGGCATATATGACGTAGAACTGATGGCTTCTGAGGCCAAAAGGTTCTGGAGTGGAAGCCACGTACAAGCATGCGAAGTGTCGGACGCCCCCCCACAAGGTGGATGGACTACTTTGTTAAGGTCGCTGGGAATCGCTGGATGCAGGCCGCTTCCAAGTATATGTGACGATCCATGAGAGAGGCTTGTGTTCAGCACTGGACTTCCTATCGCTGAAAAGAGAGAAAGAGAGAATTACAGAGTAAAGCGTGATTAAAAAAAATGTTTGATTATATTCTATAGATTGTATTCAGTTTAAGGCTGCCATTGCTAGATTCAAAGGAATTTTTAAACGCTATAATTTTTGTATCGATTACCGAGACACATCGCTACACAATATTTTATCAGCACGGCGCTTACCATGTGTACAACTTAGCCAGTATAGAAAATTCCACCAATAACAACAATGGCACCAACAAACTTCACACGTATTTCACAGTGGTCTTGTAAACTTTTTACGCTACTTAACCAACAGTCCAAAGAACAGATAAGAAGTTTGTGGATAAAAATTTATGATGCGAACAAAGGTGTGGCCAACTTCGCCGCTTCCAAACTTTAACACTCTGGTAATCTACATAAGTTTGTGTTGGCTGTAATTGATAAAAACGCCTTTTATACCCGTGTTTTATATGAACTTGGGCGTGGGAGCGTGTGTCTAATAAATCGTAATTCTTGGAACGAACATTTGATCCACGTTGTTGGCTGTTGGTGGGCCATGTGCAAAAGTTTTAGGTTTATTAAATTGCGTGTGTCTGGATAGTGGTGATGGTAGATAATATTTATTATCCTTTATATAATACACTTTATACATAATATGGTTTATTTTATCATTTTTACCCATGATACAATGAATTAACAATGCTACTTTTTTTCAATTTTTTTTTTATTGTAGCATGAAAATGTTAAGCAAATATAAAGTTTGTATTTGGTATAAATTTGGTATTGTTCGAAACTGGTAAATCAGTAACAACAAACAAAATATATTGATGTTTTTCACTTCCATTATAGTGTGCGTAAAACGGGTGAAAATACATTTGAACATTGCCAAGAAGAGAGACAAAAAAAACATTTGAAATTAAATTGTATGTGTTGAGCCGGGTCACTGCGGGTCAAGGTGAAAGGTCAATTACCTTTGTTAGCGACCGGGTCTCAATACCTACCTAAAAGTTTCAGCCCTGCCGCACGAGACCAAAAAAAAAAAATACGAGAAAAACAATTTCCATTTTATACGTTTGAAATATTCAAGTTCATTTTTAATGTGTTTGAGTTTAAAAAACAAAAATGTTTTGTTGCTGGATATAAGCTGCTTTCAAAAAGCTATTTTGGATACCAATCCTTGGCGAAAGCTCATATTCACCAGTAGAATTCCTGTATCTAATGAAGATGAGGATTCTAAAAAAATACATTTTTGACAGCCTCCGTGGCGCAGTTGGTTAGACGCCGCCTGTGAAACGAGAGATCGCGGATTCGATCCCCGCACCGAGAGAAATATTTGTGCGGCCCACAAATATTTCTTTCGAGTCTAGGTGTTTATGAGACCGAAAAGTTCTCGTAGTTCCTGATACCCACGACACAAGACTCGATCTTAGTGTGGGGTCAGTACTATGTATGTGACTGTTGGATTTTATTTATTTATTTATTTACTTTTTATTTATTTATTTACGTGGTGATGTTGAAGTTTTAAGACCATGGAAATCGTAATCAGCTACTTACTACTTACTACAGGAGATAAATCTCCTTGTTATATAGTATATGACAAAAGTCATGTTCAACACTAAGTTACAATACCAATCTAAATATATTTTGTTTTATTTAAATTATACTAACCCACATAACCCTACTACTGCTAACTTCAAAAGCTTTTTAATAAAAAATATATCTTGAGATACCATTTCAAATTTTTCAAAAGTGTTTCCTGTTTATATTTTTCGTTCTCTGCTATTATTTAATTTTATTACGAGTTACCGTTTAATTTCTTTTCAAAAAGTGTTTTCTGTTTATATTTTTCGTTCTCTGCTATTATTTACTAGTAAGTGCTATTTCTTTTTCCTTACCGGTGCGGCAAAGTGTACCTGTACCTGACGCTGAGTGCACCGCCATATAAAATATCGAGTGGCGAAAACGATTATTTCGCTTGCCCGTTTGACGACGTTGTTTTAAAATTTTAAAAGTAGTTTATTTTTCAATTCTCATGTATTTTTCTTAGCATAATGTAGGATGAAGTAAGCTTTTAGTGCTTATGATTTTTTTGATATTGTGGGAAAATAAACCAAACAAAGGAGAAGGGATGAGGATGACTCAATAATATCATTGGGTCACCGGTCTAATAATTTGAGAAATATATTTCAGTGGCAAAGAAGTTAAATTTAAGCAAAAGTTTTGCAAACAATACTGATATTTTGTTTGTTTAATAATAATTGACATTGTATTCCAAACTTTTCCTATTCTAGAGAGATTTTTCCTATTCGATATTTGATGAATAGTAATTTATTAATTTTCAACACTTAATTTACATTACAATGATAGATATCACAAAACATAATTATTTTAAGCTTCTGTACCCTATATAGGTCCCACTGAAGGGTACGGGCCTTCTCTTCAATCGAGAGCACGATTGGGAATTATTAGGCCATATAGTCCACAACTCTGTTTTAGGTTTAGAATATTTTTATATAATAATTTTCTTTCGCTTCCCGCCCACGAGTTTATTTTCCAAAGATTAAGCCCCCGGCGCTAGGTCATGAATCACGAGCCGTCATCTATCACTTATCAGCATTTTTTGTAGGCTTTAAGAAAACGTAAACATAAA
The DNA here is from genome assembly GCA_030180105.1 of Hyles lineata. Taxonomy (NCBI): domain Eukaryota; kingdom Metazoa; phylum Arthropoda; class Insecta; order Lepidoptera; family Sphingidae; genus Hyles; species Hyles lineata. The sequence continues at coordinate 13,999,917 of JARJEE010000008.1, read as the reverse complement.
TTTTGTATTTTTTCTACCCTATTTTCAAGTCTAAGTTTAATTTTCAATATTGTTACTGATATCTATCAGATACTTGAATTAATTATTCATTAAATGCCGTTTATATGTTATGTATGTACATTAGTGCGTAGTGGCGCGTTGTATAATGGAGCAGACGCGGCTACCAACATGTTCACGGTATTCGCGGTTTCAAATTCCAGAGCACACCTTATTTTTATTGCAATGAATGGAGAGATGAGCATGCCGTTCACCTGATGGTAAGCGATACGACCGCTCATGAATAGTAGTAAAACCAAACAACGCTTTGAATTACAAAGCAATGCTTGGCATTCTACTGCACTCGCATATTACATGCGTGCATTCTGAGACATAATATTTTAAGAAGTTAAGTCTCCATATGAGAGATCTACCACAAGTAAACAGAACCACACCTCTGACTTTTAGGAATCATGTGTGTGGAAAACATCGTGAGGAAACCTGCATACTATAGCGATTTGTAAGAATTTCTATAATATGTAAAGTCCTCCAACACGCACTAGGCCAGCGTGGTGAACTAGATGGCCTAACCATTCTCAATCTTATTCTTTGTTGCAGAGGAGATCCGTGCCCTGTACTGGGACGCATATGGGCTGTTACAGTGCAGTACAGAAAGTACATTAAATTTTGCAAACAGAAATCTACCCAGAAACCATACCAATGAACGAAATGTAAAAAAATATTTAACGTATATTTATTAAAAAACGAATATCTTTTATTACGTCGATTAACTTGAACGGTTATGTTAAGATACTGGGTCAGCATTTTTGTGCACTCAGATTGTTTATTGAAGAACCGCATTACTGTAAGGCTGCAAGCATACTACTGAAACGCCACGCCACCCGACCCGACGCAACACGATTTGATTCGAATCAAATCAAATCGTAGTATTTTCTATGACCAGAACAACACTACGAACACGCCACGCAACGTAGCATCGCGCGTCGGGGCGGTTCGCGTGGCGTTTCAGTAGTATGTTTGCGGCCTAATTCGTGCTACTCACCAAAACAGTAAATGTCAACCAATCCATCAAACTGTAGACATGCATGCACAGCTTCGTCAAAAACCGAAGATTACCGAGAAAGTACGATCTTCGAATGCTATTGTTAAGGCATTTATAAAGCGGCGTAATTCCGCCGTGTATATAAAAAAATAAAAAACAAAAAAATACGCTTTTATAGAAAATCCAACTAAAAAATAGAAAATTTTAATAAAATTGAATTAAAAATAGTGTAAGAAAAAATGATTGGATTTTCTATGAAAGCGTTTTTTTAAACTATTATTTATTTTTAATTTTTTAGTCAAATTTTCTATAAAAGCGTATTTTTAGTTGGATTTTCTATTAAAGCGTATTTTTTTAGTTTTTTTAAACTAAAAACGAAAGTCTCTAATCCTTATTATCCTAGTAAGGATAACGGGTCAATATGTTTAAAATATTGTATTGTTATCGGTCCTTAATAAGTATGCCAAATTTCGAGTTAATCCGACGTTTTGAAGGGGGTCAAAATCATGTTCAAAGATTCCGTTACATACTAACATACATACGTCTGAAGCTATTAAAAGCGTTTTAAAAATATATAAATATATTAGACCATCCCATTTATTGAAACTATGTTTTTTATATTACGTGCCGTTTACCCGATGGTAAGCGAAATGGCCACTCACCACCTTGAATCACCAAACAATGCTTGGCATTCCACTGCGCTCGTCATCCTGAGACATAAGATGTTAAGTCTCAATATGACCGGTGGTTACTCTGGCTTCAATATCCTTCACACCGAAACACAACAATGTATTTACATTGCTGTTTGGCGTTAGAAATAGACATTGCGGTGGTACATACCCAGGCGGCCTCTCACATATGAGAGACCTCCGGTGAAGGCTAATAGCCTTCTTTTTCTCTCCGTACCATCCAAAGGTTGGTTGGCAAATGTCTCGGGAATTAAGTTCACCTTCATAGTTTATTATATAAAAGCATAAATAAATAAGGGAACTTCATACATATTTCCACACAATTGCTCCACCTAACGTAATAGGCGGCGTGGGCATAATAACATTAGTTTATACATAGCAGGTGCAAAACAAATATTCAATTAGCTAAAGTGACGTCAATTTTGTGTATTGCCTCTGCTGTCGGCAATATGTCAATTTTCGTACCGCATACGCGATGAAATGTGGAATAAGTGGAATAAAAATATTACGTTTTGTTGTCCTATTTTGTACCTACCAGTCGAATATTTTCGTTCGTTCATTTACATTTTGAAATAAACGGTGTTGTATGAACAAAATTTTTATTTCGGTTTACATAGATTTTCATGAAAGTCGCACGATTTCATACTAAGAATTACTTTTATTATCAACTAGTGTACTGGAATTTATTAATTGTCTTTTTTTCCATTGCGTATTTATCATTGTTATTTATTACTTTCGGGTTTAATGTTATCGACAATTTCTTTTTCAAAAAATGTACTAAACTGGCTCAAACAATGGTTCTGTATTTAAAATTCTTAAGATATTAGTGTTAAAAATCTTAATCCTAAAGAAAACAATAGACAGATCATATCGTTTTTAGATCTAAAATCTAGTTCATACGTACAAAATTTCTAACAATTTTCCTTAATAATCCTCGAGATATGAAGACTTTATGGCCGTTAAACGTTTTTAGCATCCGTTCAACGTTATCTAGTAACCCGACATGGCAAATTTCGCTTAGATTAGACAGATACGTTAGATATCCGAGCGCTACCTGCGTCAAAGCCGTAGGATTACGCTTAAAATAGACGTCTTGACTCAGTCGTCAAGGGAGACCCTCAGGCGTTCCCGGGAATGACGCTGTATCTAAGAAACTTGCTGTCCTACACTGTAGACGCTCAAAACAGTTTAAACTTTGGTGTCATAATTTTATAAAGTCTTCAAACTTTAATGGAACACCCTCCGAAAAATTGTTCTTGCGGATTTAAAACTTACGAAGGATTTGAAACTGTGAGTTATTTATTCGGTTAAAGAGATTACAATGTCTATTTCTGAGAGCCGTTTGGAAATATTTTGCAACAAAAGATAATTTATTGCTGCACGACTAAACCAAATAATTTATAATTTAAACATATCTACATAATAATGAAAATATCCTACTGTGTGTTCTAAATAAAATGATACACTATTCATTGTAGATTTTAAAATGTTAGTTTGACCGAACGTTGTATCCAGGCAACATTAGTGCTAAATGAGGTAGACATGACCCGTTTGCGTGTTAGTTCTTAGAATGCAGGTAATTGGGGCGGGGGATTATGCAGAGATGTTCGTGAAACGTCTAAATACATGCAATTCTGTAGCACGCTCAATTAACAAGGATTTAGGGCTTATCCACTCTGAAATGATACTTGTCCAACGTCTCTGTTGTATGTGGGTCAAAGTCAAACCATTTATTTGTTTAAGCCGATTACTTGTTTGAACAGTACCTGTACAATTTTCAGAGCTAGGATTTAAGATTTACGGCAATTTTCTTCAATTGTTAATGGGGGTATTTAGTTATATTAAATTCATACCATTATTCGTGAAACCGCTTCTTGTTTTAAACAAAGTCGTCCATTAAAATTATTGTTATATATTTTGGCAACCATATAAATAGAAACTTGATATCGTAATTAGTTCTTGTTTGTATTCAAACGATGAAAATATTTAGTTTTCCATGATAATATGATGGTGAAAAAAAAACTCTTAACATCAAATCCAAAATCAAAATCCAATATCACTCTTCCCGGCTCCGGATTCGTACCCGAGACCTCAGCTTGACAAGCGTACCGTAGTACAGCTACGCCACCGAGGCAGTCCCAATAGTAATAGCTTCATAAAATATTTCGTTGTTAACAAAAGAATACATAATTACAAGACACAAGGCTGTTTATACATTTGTATATATGAAAGGCCTGGTCGGCAGGTGTGTCGCAACACTCGCAGCTACCCGCGTCCCACGTCCTACCACTGCATGTCATTTTCTTGTTTTTCGCCCTTTTGTTGTGACACAAAGGATGGGCTCGGGCGGTTTAATAAAATAAAAATAATAGAACTGAATATTTTTAAATAGAAGAAAAAAAATTTTTTTTTTCTTATGAACGTCGATGAATAAAAATGATTTTATTGAATAGAAGCGAGTATGACTAAAAATAATATCAGAGAGATGACACGAACAATCCATCCTTAAAATATATTTTTCAAATAAAATATTAAAAAAAAAACAAACGAATTAATATAAGTCAAAGTAGTTGTGTTCTATCCTTTTATTTCAAATACAGAGTAAATTGGTTGAGATGCTAACAAAAACTAATAGATGTTAAAATAATGCATCTGTTCCGCTTATTTAACTGTAAACTATATTTTAAATAAGTGTCTAATTTCTTTCTGTGTTAAATAATAATTATTGTGCATGCCAATAATGCTAAAATTATGAATGACATTTATTTTTTCAAACTAGTATATTTGATACTACTATTGCGGAAGGAATTCCCTTGCTACATATAAACCAAAAGTAAAAATTAAATTTAAATTTAATCAACGTCTATTTTCTCTTGTCTGCAGCGACCGCGCGAAGCTTATCACTCGGTCGTGTTGTTGTTCGGGATTTCATCCGCTTATAGGGTAACACTGTTTCATGCGAGGCTTTAAGCAGATAAACACCGGGATTTGGTCGGATTTCGTTCAAAATGAAATGATATTTTTGACTCAATTTTATTTTTTGCTCGCAAACCACGTAGACAATCAACTGGCTTGAAATTATATATTAATTTTAAAACGATAATAACAAAGGCTTGTTTACATGAAAAGAGTTAATTACTGAGAAAATGTCAGATTTTAAGGATATTTAAAAATTAAAAATTAAGCGTAGTTTATTGTTCTATTGTAAAATCGTTTACTAAAGTTTTTTGAGTAACAGTTATAAATTGTAGGCGTGGGTTGGTAAGGATTTTTTTCAAAATCTATTTAGTGTTTTAATGGCTTCAGGCTTCATAAGGTTATTTTAAAATGAAGTTTTTTTTGTATTTCTTGGCCTAAGCCCTCTCAAACGAACTGTCCGTTGAAAATTCCTACGCTCTGCAGTATGCAATTGTGGATTTATATAGTCCAGTTTTTTTTTATTCGGGCCGACTTTTATTAAAAGTTAATAACGCTGTACAATCGCTTGCCTTTCCCTATCATACACGTGTATTGTCAGTTATCCTTACTCAAGGGCCTTCAAGCGTCCTTGGAGTCTCTATAATAGTCAAGAACGTCCAAAATTTCAATACAGCTTGAAGCTATAGGCTCGTATTGCCAATCTGTTCCTCAGCGGTTCTCAGTAATTATCATGTAGTTTAGTTATAGTTTCAACGTACTGTCGAGGCTCGATACATTGAGCATCAGGATTGATTGGTTCTGTATCATTAAGCTGTGTATTGGAATAGATTAGTGCATTAATATTGCATCATTTAGAGTGGAAGATGCAATGGAATTTAGTCATTAAGTCGCCAAAAATACACCAGCTATTAGAAGTTTCGGTGGAATTCGTGATACTATTATTTTGGCTCCTGAAATATGTTAAGGACAACAATTATTATTTATACATTTTTATCTAAGTTTAGTCCACATTTAAGTGACGTCAGCATAATAAAATCTATAATATATTTTTATAGCAATATTAACGCTTGTTTGTACGAACGCGCTGTTCTTAAGGACTGCTGGTTCGAATTGAAAAATATTATTTTAGACTTCTATAATCCATTCAAGGACAAAAACTAAATTGTTCTTATTCACTATTCACGTTTCTCCTGGGAAAACTTTGTAACGCGAGTTAACTCGTTAGGCATACTAGTACATATTTAAGATATTTAGTGTTGATTAGCCATAATTATGTCAAATTATGGGAGATAGAGATCTCTTCGCTTCATTTACCCTCAGACCTCATAGTATGTTAAAATTCATTATACATACACGTTACATAATAAAAACATTATATGTTAGTATTTTAAAAATAACTTGATCTTAAAACAAACATATTTTACAAATAACTACTGCAACAAACGCACGTTGAACAAACGTTTGCTGTGCCGGAAATCGAACACACGACCCGTTGCAGGCATTGTACTATTGTTATAAATAGGTCGCTGTGTATTCAGCGTTGAGTAAACAATGCAAATCAAACCAAAACAGTATGCGATTTATTTGTCAGAACGCATGTATTTTAATAATAGAGTTAAAATGTTAAATAAAATAGGAAATAACATTTAATGCTATAGAGAAAATTATGTAAACTGGAAATTCAGGTTCATTTTTATTTTTAAAACAAATAATAAATAATTTATTTATTTACAACTTTATTGTACGCCTGTGACTTACAATAAAGAAATAAGAGAAAAATATAAACGTACAAAAGGCGCTCTTATCGCTCGAGGCGATATCTTACAGATAAGCAACCGTAGGATGGATAAGAGGCAACGATAGTTTTGGGGTACCATGAGGTGTACAAAAGGTTAAATACGACAATAGACATACATATATCTATAAATAAATTACTGCTTCGGTGGCGCAGTTGTACTACGGTGTGACCGAAAAGAGGTCTCGGGTTCAAATCCCGGGTCGTGCGAAGTGATTTTGGTTATTCCTATTCATTATAATTGGACTCAGGAATTTGTGCACGATATGGCGATAGGCTCGCACCCTATCACATCGTGGGACAAAAATACAAGGTGAAACGTACCTACGTTTACGTAACTAGGACACCTGTCCTAGTTGCACCTCTGCCTACACCGTTTGGGAAAAAGGCGTGAGTGTGTGTATGTATCAATAAATTATACAAAATGCTTATATTTCTATTTGAATAGAATTTGTACAACATATATACTCGTATATATATTTTTTTTTATTGCTATGAATGGCGAGACGAACATGCCGTTCGCCTGATGGTAAGCGATACGACCGCTCATGAACAGTAGCAAAACCAAACAACACCTTGAACCACAAAGCAATGCTTGGCATTCCACTGCGCTCGCCATCCTGAGACATAAGATGTTAAGTCTCAATATGTCCAGTAGTTACAGTAGTTGTAGTTAGTTATATATATATATTTGATTAAAATGAAACTTGCTCTATTCTTTCTTTGCGACTTTAGCACATTGCGCAGCGCTGGTAGACGAATCAAAAGAACTGGTAAAATACTACTTGACAAAGAATATTTTGTTTTTTTAAACTCGTGCTAATGATAGAGCATTTTTATTTAACTTTGATATGTTTTTTATACTAGTCCCGCCCGCTTTCAGAAAATGGAAATGTATTTAAAAGTAATATTTTATTTATGTTCTACTTTCAGAACTTAGTAGCGACATTGTGTTTGAAGTCGTTTTAATACTGTTTGCATTTTATTTTTATAACATTAATCTTTATTTTTATTATATAGTATACATTTATTTTAAAAGTAGTTACTTTTTGACTAATACATAATACAATAGTCAAGTCTATAATAGTCAGTTGACTAATATAATTGACGCATATTTTACATATATATTACTATTGCCTCACTGCTCATGGTGGTACTAACTATTAAAAAACATTCTAGAAGGCTCCTGAAGATTCTGGTAAAGATAATATAATATACTTATAAAATTACTGTGTTGTCATCGGCTCTAGACAATTAAGCAAAATTTCAAGCCAATCCGACGTTTCGAAGAGATCGAAAAACGACTTCAAAGATTACATTACATACATACATCAATACATAAAACAGGTCAAACTAAGAATAGCGTATTAACAAAGTATTTTTTATTAATACCGAAAATTCTCGATTCCGGATTTTCCTATTACTCCTGTGTACTGCTATATTTGAGCGGCCCACAAAGAGTTCTTTCGAGTCTGGGTGTTTGTGAGACTGAAACATCTCTCTTAGCCTTACCCACGACACAAGACTCGATGTTAGTCATAACTAGTTGGGTTATTTATACATACATATATAAACTCACGCCTTTTTCCCAGAAGGGATAGGCAGAGGCGCCAGGACACACATGTGATAGGTGGCGAGCCTATCGGGCACAAATTCCTGACTCTGGGCTGATAATCAATACAAAAATCCAATATCACTTTGCCCAACCCGGCATTCGAACCAGAGAGAACAACCACGCCACCGAGGCTGTGGGTTATGTATGTTATGTATTATTCAAATATCTGAATACATTGCAGGAAGTCCAATGTCGGTGACGGGCACGGTGACTCGCGTCTCGGCAGTGGTGGGCGGCGAGGCGGACTTGCCTTGCGACAGCCGCCCGCCGCAGCGGAACGACAGCCTGCTCCTCGTCGTATGGTACAGGGACGACAACCCTGTGTACAGGTGAATTTTGCATGTTTTGTACAGTAGTGGGCCTAGTGCGTTCTTTTTTATTAGCAATGAATGGCGAGACGAGGATGCCGTTCGCCTGATGGTAATACAACCGCTCAGGAACACCTCACCGCTCATGTATATCTCATAATTATCGATTAAGTGCAGAGAAAATGATAATCCACCTAGAGAGGATATATAGTATTGATTTTTAGAAGTGGAAAACTTATACATACTTCGAATCGATTTGAACCGAACAACTGTACGAAATTAGGTATAAATAAATTGAGACCGAAATACAATACATTTATGTAGATCATGTGTAGATCACTATGACAGCTTTAGAAGTTTTGAGTACAATGGTCGTACTGTGGAAACCGAAAGACATTTGCACCAGCATAATTGTAATTGTAATAAGTAAATGACAGAATGGTAACGACACGACAGTTTACTCTTTGCATGGTACACGCCGACAACCCTATGTGAATTGTTTTATTTTGTTACAATGCTGATTTAGAATGGTTGACAGCCCTGTATACAGGTGCATTGCTTTGCATATTTTGCAGAGTAATGAGCGTAGTGGGTAGGCTAGCTTAAATGGCAGTGATACATGGAGCGTAGAATTATTTTGTACCGGCACGATACCTTGATTTCTATGCGAATGTATAGTGATGTCTAGAAAGAGTAAGTGATAGAGCCACGCTGTTGTCCATCGTGACTCAGCATGACTAATTAGGCTCGTTTTTAGAATGTCCCGCCCTCACACCCGCCACTGCAATTCCTATAAGCCAGGATCAACAGTGGCACGCATTTTAATGACACCGAGCATTGAAACTCGGCAAGTCTCCGGGAATGTCTAATTTGTCTTTAACCCGCAATTAAATTAATCATGAAATTCAATAATAGGAGGAGTTCGAAATAGGCTTGTCTAGAGTGGTACCATAGTCTGATTTGGCATTGCGTTCGGTGAGTGGGATTTCCGGATGCCCAATACCCGTTTCCTCTTCCCATCCTTTTTTCTTCCGAGTCCCATCCCTGTTTGATGTGACGGCAACACATGATTCAAGCGTTGTGGGTGATCAAGGCAGTAGTAATTACTTACCATTGGGTGACCTGGTTGCTCGTATACCGGACCTATGGAATGAAAAATGAGTATTCATCAACACAACTGTTGTTTTCAGGAAATCGAGTTCAGACTAGTTGAATCTGGACTTTAACGAATTACATTGGTCACAGATTTTGCATTTTTTGGTAGTATGGTTGCGATTTGACGGGTTAAGGATGTTTTACGACAATAGTAATTATTATTATGACTTTTCACTTGTAGTAGGTCTTTCATATATTAGAGGCGATCTTGTAGGTACCACCGCAATGTTTATTTCTCCCTCCAAACAGCAGTGTTTATGGACTGTTGTGTTCCGCTTTGAAGGATAATGATGTCAGGGTAAGTACTGGACATATTGAGACTACATCTGATGTTTCAGGATGGCGAGCACAGTAGAATGCCAAGCATTACATTGTAATTCATGTTGTTCTTTGGTGTAGCCACTTTCCATGAGCAGTCGTCTCGCTCGGCATATTCATCTCGCCATTATTTGCAAAAAAAAATTAATACTGTTGGGCTGAAAATCGTCGCATAGAAAAAACACAAGGGCGGAACAGAAGTGAAACGACAGTCTGCTCCTCGTCATGGTACATGGACGGCAACCCTGTTTACATGTGAATTGATTTACATATTTTGCAGAGTAATGAGTGTAGTGGGGCGGGCAAAGGACATGGCATGTAGAGCGCACAGTTGGTTAGTCACGACAAATGCATTTGATGGCTATCGCAGTAGCTTCAGATTTTGTGCGATAAGTATAAACGTCTACTCGAAATGAAACGGTTTTGGATGGGTCAATTTTCATTGGTTTTGTGCTTTTGGTACCTTGGTGATGTGTGAATGTATTTCATGTATTACCTATTGTACTGCGATTATATTGTTCTATATATTTCCCAAATATACATAAAATTGCTACCACCAGTATAGTTATAATGAAACCGAAAGTATCCCATGTAGAAAACCTGTATACAAGTGCAATATAATATGGTCTAAGCGGAAGGAATACGAGTACATCCTTACTTCTCGTCAGGTGGCTGATGAAAACCCTGATTACAAATTTTACTATCATTTAATTTATTTATAAACCCTATTCCAAACCTCTGGAATAAGGAATTAGCAGACAACCCTGTTTACAAGTGCATTTTATTAACATTTAATTTGTAACGTAAGTAGGAGACTAGTGGATTTACAAGTTTAAATAGCCGTGGTTAGTCGAGCACGTGTCACCGGTAAAGAAATGTGGTTGTTGGTTTCAATGGACATGAGATATGTAGTAAAGAGTGATGCCCGACCTAAATGGATCTTTTAGAAGATCGACCTTTTACATAACGATCTTTGATTTTTGGAATAAATTTTTGCCAAAACGTTTTCGGCCAGAAGCCAGGCCCTAGATCATATTACATGCTCGTGATATCGAATGATTAATTTTATAAACGAAACGCCAGCCAGCAAGATTTTTGTTATTGTTACTCGCATTTCGTCAATACTAAGTTTATATGGTCATATTTTTAAAGTCAAAACAATCAAAGCAATCTTTACAACATCACAAACATTCTTTGTTAAAATACTTTTTTCTTTTTATTACATTTGTCCGGCAAACGAGCAAACAGATCACCTGATGGTAAGTGATCACTGCGTATGAGCATCCACAACGCTTGAATGACGGATGTGTTGCCAGCCCATGAAATTGGGAGGGCAGTGCGGAGAAAAAGGATAGGTAGAGGAAAGGGTATTTGGTATCCAGCAATCTCACTCGCCGATCGAAACGTGACAGCAAAGCTGTCGCTTCACCACGATTACCTGTGACACAGTAGAACCAACCCGGACGGGCCTGTCATTCATGCTGAGTCATGACAGACAACAGCGTGGCTCTACCACTTCTTTTACTTTTGGAAGAAAATTGGTGTACAAAGACCATTAATAAACCGCAGCATAAAGACTCCATCCAAGTTGCATTACGCCAGTGTGGCGGACTATATGGCTTAACTACTCTCATCGTACTTTCAATTGTAGAGGAGGCCTGTACTCTGCAGTGGGATGGATAAGGGCTGATACTGACTACAGCTGATAACGAAGAACATTCTTGTGGCCGCCCTTAAATTCGAAGATGGGCAATTAAAAATCAAATTCGAGATTCCATCAGGCTAATTACTCATTTTGTACAGCATAATTTATTGTAAAACTAATATCAAATAAGAACATTTCAGACGAGATAAATGATAGTTATTTTCGTAATGTTACAGAATAACATTATATGCTCGTTCTTCAATCTTGTCCTATATCAACAAAGCTCGGGAACGTAACAGATATCATTTATGACGGAAAAGGATACAATATTCTTACACAACGATCCCATGTCGCTGGACTTAGTTTCCGGTACAATATTTTTAACGTCACACATGATGTTTTATTTTTGAATGTAGAAATAAAAAGTACATCGAACAGGTACATAGGTCGTTTTGATCCAGCTATTAAATTACGTGAGACTTAACAGTTACTCGAATTGACCTGATGGTCTTACAACACTCAGAATTTTAACTAGTGGTAGTTCTGTCAAAAAGCATATTTTTTTACGAGTCTTTTCACGTCTCAGGTAAGTTCCCGAACTAAATTGAAGTTCAGCTAAACTAAAAAAGCTCAAAACATCTTATCTATACAGGGTGGTCAAAAATCGTGAGAACTAAAATTACGATTTTTGGACATAACAACATGTCGGATTCTTTAAATTTTGTGCAATGTCACCTGGGGTAACTAGGGACATATGGGTTAAATTAAATACCAAGTATCAATATCATCCTATATATACCTATAAATACATAAACTTGTCTTATACAATTTTATTCAAAGCTGACTTAACAAAATATATAATTTTAGTTGTCTTATCCATTAAATAATGAAAACCTACCAAAAAACGCTACCCTATTCTTGAATTCCTATGGGATTTCCAAGCGGATATTCAGCCCACAAATCCCCTAACACCAGTAATACCCAAGTTCCGCACAGTGAATTTTAGGTACAATAGGGACCATCGACGCGTGTAACTGCAAAGCGATTTCATGTGTTACTGTCCACCGTGAGACGATTTTCTAAGCCTGACCACTGGTTAACTAGAAGACAATATTGTCGCTAGTATTTTTTGACACCTGTATCTATACGTTGTTTTCATTGTCTGTGACGAATAAAAATGTTTTCTTTCTTTCTTCTTTCATTCTAGTGTCCTCGAGAAGATAGGCAGAAATTAGTTCTTTTTATTCTAGGATGACAAAGTTACTATCATGACATGGCAAAATTTTAAAAATTGCGCTGTAGGACATAATTAAGCCCACTAAAAGGGGCTGTTCGAAATTGAATATATACGTACATATTATGTATGAATGTCATAGTGAACTTAAATAGGACACACTTGTACAGGGAAACTGCATGTTTCCTGACTATGTCTGGTAATCTTTGTCAATGTAGATATGGAAAATAATTTACCACTAGCCAACCATATGGTATCATTTTACTATGAGGACAGGACATACATCATTATTTAGTATACCATTGCGGATTATATAGGTACTTTCTCATCACATATAAGGCTCTGTAGTCTAATATACGGAGCAATTTTAGAGTTTTTTGAGTTCTCTACACGTTCAAAGCACTGTTTGCATTCGCTAACATTTTCATAGAATTTCACAATGGAAATACAGGAGACCGTTCATTTTAGACAAAGATTTGTAATAGACGGAATAAAATGCACCGGTTTGTCTTTTCTTTTCGTTTGAAAAACTATGATTGGCCTGAGATTGGATGTATTCACAAAGGATTTGGCGGCAGCCGGTCGGAAAATAAACCACATCTTTATGCAATGCATAAACGTATATCGCTCCGGGTCTTTGTAGGTAAAGTAAATTTTTATTGGATGGTCGCTGAATATCCGTAAATGCTAAGCGACAGCAGTAAAAACTGGTGAGCCTGCAATATGCAACTATGTCGTTTTTTGGACTATACAGTATGACATTAAAATAACCTGTTCGATCCAAGACGCTCATTGGGGTAACACAATTGTAGTATTTAAAAAAGTTCGAATAAAATATATAATGAAGGATAATATAATTATCGTAAGTAAACATTGTAGTATCAATCCGCGGGAGATAACCATTTATCTAGTGAATATTTATTTATTTCAGAGACGATAGGCTGAAGATCGACCCCAGTGGCGTGCCATAGGAGAGACTAATGCCCAGCAGTCCATTTATTTATTTATATTATTTATTATACACCAGTAAAAAATATACTTATTATACTCTATTAATGCCCGATAAATTGTTTATAAGCGAATACTTTATAGACAATATGTAGCTAAGTTTGAGTAAAAGCAGCAGGAATAAATGAAGAAATCCAATATTCAAGTCTAGAGATGCATGTAGTTGATTAGCTATTAAAATAATTAGTGCGGCTGCTCCGTTCTCAAGATTATAAAGCACAATAAATTACTCCCACAACACATTTATTATCAAGTTGTTTTGTTCGCGAAAGTGTTGAATTTTATTTAATTACCACGTATGTAGTTGTATTTATGTAAACATATTTTACAAATGCGTTCAATAAATTAAAGTGAATATGAATTGGTATATGTTAGCATGTATATTATTAATGGCTTACCTATAAATAATATATAATACTTCACATGTTCATCATATATATAATATAAACCCAGTATAATGGTGAAGAAAATTGTGAGAAAACCTGCATACCATAGCAATTTTTATGAATTTCTATGGTACATAAAGTCCACAAATACCTGCTAGACAAGTGTGGTGGACTATATGGCCCAACGACTCTGAATCGTACTCTTGATTGTAGAGGAGGCCCGTGCCATGCATTTTTTAATATTTATTAAGCAAATGTAAAATTATTTAACCTTACATCAGCTCGCCAAGAATATTCTAGGGAGAAGGCCTACATTTACAAATTAAATTACTTTTGCTCCAGATATAAACGATGACAATAATGAATCCTGAAACTACTTATTTCGCAAGGTCAACGTCGATTTTCTTTAAAATTTACATAACAGACATTTCCCTTAATTGCTTCCAAATACAATGTATCACAAAATATGCACAAAGTAAAAAATTTTACAACGTACGAAAACAGTCCGCGAAAAGCTCGAAAAAATCACCAAGGTCCCGAGACGTCCCCTTTCCCTATAGGAAATCACACACGTATATTTTTACAAAACTTCATTATACAAACGTGAAGTATTACGAGGGTACGCGGCCCACGGATGAATTTAGCTGCACGAACATCAGGCCCAAGGCAAAAAAAGGTCAGACCTTTTTGACGAGATTCATAATAATCAGTCGTTTCTTTCTTCCTTTTGCATGTTGGCATGAAAACCCGACCATTCGGGCCACCCGTTTTCTCGTCTGCCGTTTTTACCGAAATAGTTAAACGTTGCTACAAAACATGTAGAAAATTATTCCATTCAGACATTTTAAATAAACATTTAGGTCCCTTTGCTTTGAGCGTTTCGTTGTTTTGTTGTTAGTATTGGGTTTCTGAAATATTCTTGATATTCGTTTCGACTAAGTGGAACCACACTGGGTAGTGTCATGGCATCTTGGTTTTGACGGTGATATTTTCATAGGTTTCGTAATAGTTTGTTTTTCAGACACGCTATGCCTACCTTTGAAGAGAAAATTGAATTGTATCTTTTCTTTCTCCGTCCTTCTTACAGCTGTTTCTTCTGTACTTCTTTTCTGTGTTTCTCCCTTAAATAAAATTAGAAAAGATTAAAAGCAACCATTGGATATACGAGAGGATAATATTTATTTTATATTTTAAATATAAAAAAACATTATATGTATATTTAAAAGTCCTATAATTGATTTTACTATTTTTTCGAAGAACCGTATATTCACTAATCTTCTTCTATGTTAAATTGTTTACTGTCAGAATACACCTGATAAATTTCTACGTAATTATTTATTATTTATTTTATACATTGATTTAGACATTTAAGTGCACGTGCGTAATAAGTCTATATAGACCAAGAGCCCGTGGCCGCCAGACTTTCGTCATTTTATAAAAGCTGAAAGTTTGTCTGCGCATGCCTCTAACATAGGCATCACACGATCAGCTATTATGAAGTTCCGATAATGGTGGCTTTGGAAGTTATGAGCTTCAATGTTTCTGACAAGATGAAAGAACCATCAAGTGTCTCAATACCAAGGAAATATTTGTTTATAGTTGCCTTAATAACATATATAAAATTCAGCTCTATACTATAACACTGACAAAATTACATTATGTTAAAGTTTGAAGATATCGTAATATTTAATAACATGTAATTTTATCAGCGTTATGGTATAAAAGCTAAATTTTATATATGTTATCAAGGCAACTATAAACAAATATTTCCTTGGTATTGAGACACTTTTGATGGTTCTTTCATCTTGTCAGAAACATTGAAGCTCATAACTTCCAAAGCGACCACGATCGGAACTTCATAATAGCTGATCGTGTGATGCCTATGTTAGAGGCATGCGGAGACAAACTTTCAGCTTTTATAAAATGACGAAAGTCTGGCGGCCACGGGCTCTTCATCTAATATACATGTAATATTAACTCTTACACGAAAAGCCCTATGATAAATGTAAAAAATCCGAAACATCAATAAATATTACGTTTATAACAGCAGTCTCCTTACTAAAAATATCATTTAACATTTCATAATTATTTTTAATACGATGAACATGTTTCAAGTGGATGGAAAATGTTTTAATGAGAATATAAAAGCATTAATATAATTTTATTTTGCATAACGCAATGAAAATTAATACACGTTATAAAACGTAACTTGTAGTTATGCACTTTCATAAAAAGTTGTATTTTATTTAGTTGCTCTATTTATCAAAAAAATGTGCTGGATGTTTTGCAAGTATTTTTTTAACACACAATTTTTCTATGTATGTAATATTTTACTCAACTACACTCTACCATTTTTTTACGCTGATAGATTCTTACAGCGAAACGTTTTTGTTTTGTTTGAATATGGCTTTTTATTACCTTCGTAAATACAAAAAAAAACATAGTAATGTACACAGAGTACATTATATTTGAGAGTAATATAATTTTGATATTCTGATGGTGCATTTACACGTTGGCTGAGGCTGGGCCAACGTCTACCAACTCCAAGCTATCAACAATGAAAATCTTAAGGCCAACCAGGCCAAGCACCCCGTTTACACGCTGGCGATGGTGGAGGCTGGCCAAGGTTGGCTAAGCGTGTAAATGCGTCATCAAATGTAAGGAAGCTAATAAAACTAGTTAATGGTTTCTTAGATTTACTCCATCATTACACATTGAAATAAAACAATTCACAATAGATTTTATCGCGGATTTACCAAAAAAAATGCAAACAATACGTACTACGAATTTATGTTTTATTAATCATCCAATTAAATGATTAATATCTGGCTATCATTATAAAACAAATTTAAAAAAAAAATACTAGACATTAAAGTTTAATATAACGAACTATAAAACTCATATAATGATCTATTTTTGGGGACCTTCTATTTCTATAAGGCTAACAGGCTAACTTTTATAGTGTGTTTACTATTAAAATGGAGTGATTTAAATTAAAAATATATAATTACAGCTATCGAATGAGTCGTAAATCTATACTATTATTATAAAGAGGAAATATTTGATTGTTCGTTTACATGGAATAGGCTCTGAAACTACATGACGTATTTAAAAAAGACTTCACTGATGAATATAGGTGATAGAATATTTCTAAAAACATATACCTGCACTCGGGCAGTTTCAGGCCGGGCCGCTATTCTAGTTAATCTGCAACGTAATTATTTTATAAGAACCAGCTGCTAAGAATCAATTACAAATATATGAAAGTATTGAAATATTTCTTTTTAATAGTTACATCCAGAAACAACAGGCTACTTAAAGATCGTAACAAATACTTGACGACAATTTATGAGGTCAAATAGCACGTGAGTTATGTGGTCGGCGTTTTAATAACGACCCATGAATAATATTTGACGTGAATTGTGGACGCCGGCCGAAATAACTGAATTCAGCTGCGCCAACCATTGCTATTAACCTAGCAGACGTTGTAAATCATGGATCTTTTTCATCTGCTGGATACTTGACTATATTATTTGAAACCACAGTGCATCGAGTTCAGGTCATAGATGTAAAATATTGAGTTAAATTGAACGGTGTAGCTATAGCATATTTTTACACGTTTATATTAGCTGAGCTTTTTTGTTTCAAGTGGATAAGCTAATATGAGATGTTAACTAAGCCTGGGTGCTTACTCTATACTTCAATACACACTTCGAATAGTCTTACTTAAGATGTCCATATAAAAGATAAAAAAACCTCTTAATAATCAATACTATTTTCTATGAAACTGACCATTCACTCTGAACTTAGTTTAAGGCTACGACATACGATAGAGCCCTATTTTAGCTGTTGCTTCCTGTATTAGCTACAGAGGGGAAATTTTAATATTATCACGTCGCCTACATTATTTTAAGTTTTTTTGGTTTATGGATTAAACGTTAAAATAGCAATCCTCGAAATTTATAGGCCCAATGCAACTTTATATCTTTAAGGCGATAATCCTTTATACCCGTTTCAAATCGTACAATTCTGTGAAACAAACCTGGAAACAATTCCGAGCACTTGCGGCAAAAAGGCGACTAGAAAACTCGTAAAGTCACGGTGACACTGACGTCCTAGTTCAGATTTTAGATAGAGAGCATCGTAGTTACGCTGCAATGGTTATAAAACATAGTTTTATTCTCTTTCTCGATGATGCAGAAGTCTTGACTGGAGGCGCCTTTGTGGCATGTTTTGTGACCCAGCAGTAAGTTGAAGTGCCGCCACAGTAGACTGAAATTATACCTATCTTCTTATGCATGTCCTTATGCCATTCTTATAAGATTTTTCAGTCATGTTGCAGAACGTTTTAGCTTATAACGTTATAACCAGCTGTCTTCTTCCATTCAACTTTTCGGACAATTCTTTTTAGTCTACCTCGCTGACTTAATGTAGTTAGTAGACGATAAACATTTTTGAAAATCTGACAAAAAATATCTCAGGTTTCACATAAAGTTTAGTCCTCCCATAAAGTTTGTATTTATCGTTGAAACAAATTACGATTTACTATAAACATACACGTTGCTTGCAAAACAACGTGATCGGATTTACAAGTCCAAATCTTTATTGCCCCCAGTCACTTTAAAAAATGAATGAATAAAATTCCACAATACATGCAAAATGAATGTCAGTTCTTCGAACTTGAAATTGGACAATATTTATTTTGTAAACTTCATCGATACAAAAAACGATCACAAATACTGTATTACTCATGTCAATTTGCGGGTTGTTATTATTTGGTCCGGTGCAAGAGGATTATAACTGAAAAGGATCAATTTATTACATTTTTTCCAATCCGCATTAAACTTATTAAGCAATTTCATTCAAAGCGGTCCTAGGGTCGCTAATAATTTATTGATAATACCAATAAGTGAATATATATGTATATATGTATATATATATATATATATATATATATATATATATATATATATATATATACGAATATTTGTTACTTTATTAATATATATATTAATAATATATCATGATGTTAAAATAAATAATGTGGTTTCTAATAATATTCTCTCAAAACAATTCAAAACTTCGTCAAAGGTCAGAGAAACCCTAATGGCAAACAGTTCTTAAAGTATTCAATGTTTTATTCAAGGCTATATTTATTTTTGAATCTATTATTTTAATTTGGGTTGGTAAAAAATCCTTTGTAAATTATAGGGGTTCCTGTTCCAATTCGGCCAGATGAAGTTATAGATACATCCCATGTTATGGTGGAATAAGTATGTTTTTTATTAGATTTTATCTTCTGGACCAGTTTAGTAGTACATACATGAACTCACGCCTTTTTCCCAGAAGGGGTAGGCAGAGGAGAGAGGACACCCACATTTCGCCTTGTATATTCCGCCCCACGATGTGATAGGTGGCTATCCAATCGCCATATCAAGGACAAATTCCTGACTCTGGGCTGATACTGAATAGAAAAATCCAATATCACTTTGCTCAACCCGGGATTCGAACCCGATTCCTCAGCTTTGTAACCGTACCGTAGTACAACTACGCCACAGAGGCAGTCAGTTTAGCAGTTCCTCAGATTATTGCCAACATACAAACAAAATCCGTCTTTTCATAGTTATAAATGGTTGTTTGATTATTGCCATGAAACTTCACTCGCTATAATCCTAGCTAGCTTTAGCTTCACTAAGTCGATTAACTTATAACCTTGAAGGAAGAGATTAAAAAGCAAATCTGGGTTTAGTTGAGATAAAATTGAAGAGAAAAATCTCTGTACCGTATAATATCAGTGCTTAACTACCCATTGAACTCCTTTATAACCAACAGTTAGATTGAGAAGGGTTAGGCCTTATTCCTCCTAGTGCAGATAATACTATATTTGACAGCCTTCCTGGCCTAGGTGATTAGACGCCGATTGTGAAACGAGAGGCCTGGAGTCCGATTCCCACACCGAAACTAATATTTCTGTAATCAACAGGCATTTGTTTCAGGTCTGGGTGTTTATAAGACCGAAAACTTTCTCGTAGTTTCTGATACCCACGACACAACATTCGATTTTAGTGTGGGCTCAGGACTTTGTTTGTGACTATTGGGTGTAAACAACTATAAAGATCTATATAGTGGTATGCAGGTTTCTTCATCTTTCTCAATCTTCAGGCATAGGAAATACACATCTCCACATTCTCCACACTGACCTTTCGGATTTGCCAGCATCCAGCAAATAAAGAAAATTCTCATGCTAAAGAAAAATCTGTGCCACCGTATGTCGGCTAATGCATTCACTCCACCATAGCTACTTTAACAGACAAAGGCAATACAACTGCTCAGGTATTCTGAGCCAAGTTGCTTGTTAGACAGCAATTATCCCACACGTTCTACAAAGAGTTTTTATTATTTTTTATTTGTTTTCTTCTAGCGGTGTGATAATTTGTAGGCACTGAAGCTTCAAATTCAATTTGTTTGACACTATTTGTAATGTTTTTTTGGAACAGTCGTAATTTAAGACTATTGGATTTAAGAGTGCCTCCCATGGCGAAAAAATTGACTAGGATTGGCTCATTACCTTGAAAAAACATTGGTGCCAATCATATTACCAAGTCTGTAACCATAGATGGCTTAATCGTACATACCCACTACTTGGAAAGAACATTGGCGCAGACATAATTATTATCAAGTTTATATACAGACACAGCCTTTACAGTATGTAAAAATAAATCAGTTTATTGAATATGAAATTAACAATTTTTACAAAAAAACGTTACCTCACCATTTGCTCTTATAAATAATTACTCCTTCCTCTTTCTTAGCCACAGGAATTCTGCTGGTAAAAATAGGTCTCCAGTTTAAAGTAACCCGTGTTGGTCTTGATAATAGCATTGGCTTATATTTAACTAGAGAATGTTTCACTATATACCGTCTTAATAAAAAGAACATAGCTATATAAACGCATGCTTTTTTCCTATATCGATATCGCCATATTGGGCACGAACTCCGGGCTGATAATGAATAGAAAAATCAAATATCACTTTGTCCGACCTAGGATTCGATTCCGAGAACTCAGCATTGTTATCGAACCGATAACAACTAAGCCACCGAAATAGTCAGCCGCCGTCTTAATAGATCCACTAAATATTTCAATTAACTATTCTAACATCTATTTTAATAAAATTTAACTCCAAATACGGTTGAGAAAATAGGTTAAGTTCATGTTTTTGAAACAAACCACGCGTGCAGGAATTCTTGCGAATATTCGCGTAATTTTGTCCACATCATAGAAATTACAAACACGTCAACTCCGCAATGTGTGTTCTACCTTCGCTTCAAAAACTTGCTACATTTAACGTGTGGACCGAGACTAAAGGTATCTGAATATGTACTATGAGGGTGCTTTGAACGTATCAGACGAAAAGTAATCTTGGTAAAAATTACTGTAAAATGTCACGTGAGCCATAAAGTTTTTTGTGTATTCATTGCTATAAAACGCTAGCAGCTTTAGCTTTCAGCTTCAAGGACAAAAGGCTTGTAGTAGTGAGAAAAATTATATTATATTATATTCCAATATTCCTATGTCAATTTTCCATTTTCTGTACAGTTTCAGATCTCTATATCGATTAGTATAAAAAATTTAAAACATGTTTAACAAAGTAGATTTATTTATTTATTTATCCTTTATTATATTATAAAACTAATGACAATAGAAAAATAACATAAAGAGTACAAAAGGCGTACATCGCACTGGGCAATTTCTTCCAACCAACCTTGGAATGGATACAGTAAATAGAATAATACTTTTTAAATTTCATGTATATGAATAAAAATCAAAATCGAACACCATCCGATAAATCCTCAAATATTAAAAAAACCGCCATCAAACGCTCAACGACATGCCAGCTGCCGTACAAAGCTCCGATTTAAAATTCAAGTCAGATTTTTGAAGATTTTTTAACAAGGCACCGTCGATGTTGATTGATGGCCTGGTTCAGTATTCGGACGTGGTGACTGCGCTTATTTCTATGGTACGGGAGTTTTTATTGGTGCCGTGTTTTGTTTGTCACAAACGCGTAAAGACGTGGCCTTGAATTGAAAAAAAAAATATATATATACAAAAGTGCGTGGTGGCCTGTTGGTAAACGGACCAGACGCGGCTGCCAACATTTTCACGGTGGTCGCGGGTTCAAATCCCAGGGCACACCTCTGACTTTTCGGAGTCATGTGTGTATTGATAGTCAATCACCACGCACTAAAAACGGTGAAGGAAAACATCGTGAGGAAACCAGCATACCATAGCGGTTTAGAAGAATTTCTATGGTATGTAAGTCCGTCAACCAGCACTAGGCCAGCGTGGTGGACTATATGGCCTAACCACTCTCAATCGTACTGTCGATTGTAGAGTAGGCCCGTGCCCTGCAGTGGGACGTATATGGGCTGATACAGATACAGATACAAATATATACAAAAACGTGGCGTTCCAGTGGTTTCATAGCAGCATGTAAGGACGGTTATTACCGAGTAATTCACTTACCCATATGTCGAGACTAGCAAGGGTTAAAATATTATACCGAATAATTCTTGGTGGCGGCCCACAAATATTGCTTCCGGGTCTGGGTGTTTGTGAGACCGAGAAGTCTCTCGTAGTTCCTGATACCCACGACATAAGATTCGCTCTTAGTGTGGGGTCAGGACTATGTATGCGACCGTTGGGTGTATTTATTTATTCTGAGCGACTTCGATTCACTCAGTCATATTAAATATAACGTAAACATATTCGTATCCAAAATATTTATTACTTGTAAATTTATCACAAATTATTAATTACTAACTGCTCTGATTTCAACCAAATTGTAACTTTTGTGAACTATAAAATTGTTTTGAAAAAGGCAACATTAGAGTTTCTTGTCCGTTCTTCTCTAGTGAACACCACTTTCCGAACCGGGTCAAAAAATGAATGAATCTAAAAAATTATGAATATTTTAATGGACCACATTAATGATAATTTTCATTCTCATTTTCATTAAATCTCAGTCATATTACTTCTGTCCTAAATGTTAAAGATTTTAGTTTTCAGCAAGGAAGGTGAGGGCATGAAAAGAACTAGTGCATTGATTGCAAAACTTGTGCTATTACGCTGGGCGTCCACTGAAGTTGGAAGACTTTGTACCGATATAGCGAACACCTTTATTACAAACAGAATGTTGCAGTGCCAGATGCTCTATTTTAGAGAATCTAATGTTCTGTATTATAAAGTATTTATTTATATTATGCCAATTTGGCTTTGGGAACAAAACTATAGCAGGAATATTGATTGCAACGTAAAAATATTTATGGGCAAAGATATGGAAAATATAAATTAAATTTATTTCTATTATACATATTAGACGAAATTGAGGAACCAAACTATAGCAGAATTATATTTTTTGAAAAAAAAAACATGAAATAATATGTTTATTAAAATGACTTGTAAAATCTATCCACGCAATTGAAGCACTATTTAGGGAGTACATACTTTTTACAAATGAATTTTTTGTTTTTATTTTATGATAAATTAAAGATCTTGGTATGCTGAAGGCTGCAAGGAAGAGATTGCTTTGCGCCACAAGATGCCGATTGTAATTATTTTAAAATGACTAAATTCATTTTTTGCCTAATTTATATTGAATAATAATATAAATAAATAAAAAAATGAATCTTCATAATGTAAAAGCGACACACGAATATATAAACATTTCATGAAAACTCGCAACAGTTCAGTGTCTCGTAAACACAATACCTGAAAAATTGTAGATGTCACTGACCTTTAGACGCGGGAGAGAAGCAGCGAGGAATATTCCGCCTCTGGCATTCTCACTTACCGAGCGAAACGCGACAGCTAAGCTGTTACTTCACTTCTGTTTCGTGAAACTGGCGTCGGTGTTCTAACCCGTCCGTTCTTGTTGTCATTAAGAATGTCCTTTTGTTTACTATTTAATAATCATTTTTTAATTATTTTGGAAACACTAAATTTGTAGGCTGGCAATAAATAAGGCAAGATCATTTTTATTTAAATATTTCGGGTTTGATACCATCATCATATTAGGATATATTCAATAGCATTACAACACTAAATATCAGCTAAAATGTTAGAAATATGAGCCCTGTAAAAGTTAGAAAATAAAATAAGATACTAAAAGTTAAACTCGATGTCACAGACATCAATAATGATTAGACTACAAAGTATAATTATATTATAACTTCGGCTATCGAAGGTTAATGCCTCACCTATATTACAACTACGAAAAAACATTTCATGCCTATAAAAATAATAAAATAATGTGGCATTAATATTCATAAGACGCAAAAATCCTAAGTTTTTTATACATTGGACGGTAATTATTTTGACTGAATTATAATTAACTCCTATTTAAAAGTCGCCTTATGATTACTTTTTAACAAACTATGAAGAAATAGCCTTTTTGTAAATCTAGCACAAAATGTATACTTACTTTAATTTGCTTATAACTTTAACGCTCGTATTCGTGTCGGCAGTTAATGAATTAACAATTTCTAAGGGCTTTATATGCTAATAGAATTTTTTTGTTCGTCTTTGTTTATTTTACTTCAAGAATTTATAAAATAATTGGATTGGACGTAGTACGGTATATTTTTTTCAATAGAATTCAGAGTCTTAGACTTTTTTCAATAGAGTATATTCTAAGGTTCTTAAAATAACTTTAATGAAAAAAATTACCTTCATAGAATCTAAGACTATTAATAAGACATTTGCTGATGTATTTCTGGTGGTGATTATGATTCTTCTTGAAGCTCAATAAATCTTAAAGTCTGTTGAAAAATGTAAATACAAAGCATGTTATAGTACATGGCTTTCCCTAAACGTGGTCTAAAATTGAATACACAAAATCCAACATCCGAGTTTTTGGAAGCGCACGGATGTATTATTCCCCTTATTTACATAGTTAGCAAATCATACTAAATGAAAAAAAAGTGAAAAGCCCATCGCAATGTTGAGCTCGACGTACTCATCTGTACACAATCCATCCACATAATATTTCACAAAGTAATTTCTCACACCAACAGCTCGGTTCTCCCAAAATATGCCCGGCTTTGACCTACTTCGCACATGCGCGTCGTATTTAAATTTTATATAAAGCATGGAAAAAGTTGTACTGGAGCGCAATGCGGCACACAAACCAAATATTGTCACAACACGCTCCAGCGAGCAATGAGCGATACAGAGTGAAACCAGTTAAATATTACTTAAGTATCTATATCTAGGCCGCACAAAGGCCGCTAACTTGCCACAGCGTAATTTTAAAGGGTGTTTCGCTGAACCATGATAATTCCAATTTGGTACGTCTCCGCATTCCGTAAGATGTTGCCGCCGGAATATTCGACAAATGTATTTATAAAGTTGAAACTTTGGGGTCGATTTTCAAGGTTTCATCGAAGAAATTATGCGTCATTCGGATGAGGTCGATTGGGAGTAATGAAAGTTATAGTCGGCAAATATTGCAGAAAATATTTTACATTTAGATCCTTTCTTTCAATCAATTTAACATTGGTCATAGTTGCTTTTTTTTTTCTAAATCACGTCAAGTGAATGAAAATCGTACTTAAACAATAATACATGCACAAAGTATGTTCAGAAATAGGTGATGAATAAATTATGATGTATACTAAGCTCTCTTATGAAAGACATTTACAATACTCCACAAAACAATATTTCAAACATTTCCCGTTCGCGATCAGCTATCCAAAGCGCTGCGTCTAATTAATCATGCAATATAACTCGATGCCGTTGAAAGGGTTCAGAGCAGCTGCTCGCACAGTCTCTGATGGAAACTGCAGCTTCGTATTAAAGGAGTAAGTCATAAAACTCAAAAAATGTGCCGTGTCACGTTAATATTTAAGTTGGGTAACTAGCACAATGTGCTCAGCAAGCATCTCGAACAAGGGCGGACGAACTCGAACAATTCTAGCCAACTTTAACTGTTACATGGAAATTTCTAAATACACTACGCGACATCGAGTTGGAGCCACTTTGCTGCATGTTTGAGACGTAACCTCTTAGAAAATAGTTTTGATGGTAGCGAGTTTGGGCGCTGTTTCGATGTGGCGAGATGGAGTTGAAATTTTATATTAGTTTTGAGGTTTGTTGCCATGAGTTTTGAGGGCACTTCCTAGTTTATAAGAGTAAAGTTACTTGATTCAGCGGATGTTGGTTAAGAAACTGCGGAGTGCGGTGTTCCGTTGAAGTGTGCTCGAACACGACTTTTTTGAACGGAACTTGACCAGATTAAATGGATTCTACTTTTTTATATTACATTAAGAGCACAGAGTGGATCAGTCAATGAGTTTGTCGTTGTTATTTAATTGCCTTATCTGACAAATAAAATTATTAACGGCCAAACAAATCGCTTAACAGAAAATTATACCAATAGTCAGAAACTAAAAACTGATATCTCTAAAAAAAGCCAAAACAGGAATAGCTACTCGGTCATTAACGATCATGCTCACGGGATAATTCGCCCCAAACATGCAGAACACACAAAAATTAAACAGAGTAGTAACTTTCACAAAGGTGTTTGGGACCCTCCACACGATTGCTCGTTTTAGGATTCCACGTCAAACCAAGTTAATATGCTAAGGGCCTGGACGGGAGTTGAAGACAAACAAACTGTCCACTGAATTTAATTCTATTCCATTATTAATGTTTACTCGGGTCTGACTTCGGTCGAACGGTCAACTGGCTTAATTGACTAAATAAAAGTCAACGCATTCGAACGCTTGGTATCTGAATGTGACATATGGTTAATAAGTTTTAAGTGGGTGTTATACTTTTTGTTGAAGTAAGAGCTTTGTAAGTGGTGTAAAATGTGATAATTGAAGTTGTAGAAGAGATTGATACTCAAAGAATACATAAGAGTAAATTTGGAAATAAATTGTTGTATTGATAAAAATCTTCCAAACGTTTTTACTTTTACGTAAACATAATGTTTAAATTATTACCATACTGTAATCATATTATGCCCAATCGTCTGCGAAGGTTTGTTTCACTGATGACCTTCAGTATTGAGGAATCGATGCAAGGAAGAGGAAGATAATCGGATCCTTGGATAGTCGTAGCATGAATAGGTCTTAAACCCTGAGCTCCTGAATAGAATTTCAGGATCAGTCAATCCATATTAGGAGTTCAGGTATGTAACTAACAAGCTAAGAATAAACGCATCCCTGCGACATACATTATGTAAGGGGTTTGGGTCTTCGTAAACGAATAGTTTCTCTTTAACTACTGCGGAATCTAGTGTCCTAATTTTTAAACTGCCTCCTTTTTGTTTCCTGTTGTCTTAACGACTTCGATCATTTACCAAATGGTTCGAATGCTTTCCAAAACAAGCAAAGACGTGTTATATAGAGAGTTTGAATTTCTCTTTATTTGTTCTGGATGTGCTCGTCAGAAATTGAGAATAATATTTATTTATCTATAGATTATCTTCGCTGCTATGCCAACTATATTTTCACGCCAATTACTTGATATACAAAAATTGTTTATTTTACCCATTGGTATCCACAACAAAACCAAGAATCGCTTTCCTGTTTATCATTAGCCATTTCTTGTCCTTAGCGTTCTCAATTGCTACACATTCTTACAAAAATAGAACAAAATATATTTTCACGTTCTAAACGAATACCAAAAATAATATAAATCTAATATCAAGATTTCTTACTTTTTTAAAATTTTAAATGCAATTTACTCGAGAGTTAAATCAAAGGTACTACGAATACGTCATAACATAAGTCGTACGTCATACAGTAATCTAAAGCAGGCCCTTCAGTGACCCTTCAAAGGGCTGTTTCACTTACCCCAAACACCCTACGACTGTCGTAACACGATACCAATTAGGAAAAGTTATAATTGGAGGTGTTTAACAAAGTTTTGACAAAATATGAGATATTTAAGTCATTAGAGTTCAGTCGCTGAGTTTCTTGGAATACGGTTAGATAGGATATTAAATATAGGAAGTGATTTATTCCAAGTAATATCAAGAACCGCAAAAATAATATAATTTTTTTTTTTTCAATATTAAAACATATAGCTGTATGAATGAACAAGCTTACGGAGATACTGCTGCTACTGATTTGTAATTTTGTCAATATTGGCTCGAATTAAGAGCTTCTCTAATTAATAATTATGTTGTTCGATTAAGTTGCAAGCCTATATGTTCCGTCTCGCATACAATTCTGGGTTCATCTACCATAGCCTGAAGAAATTATTTACTAAGCCGGCACAGTAATATTTAACATTATAGTAGGTCCTTAGTCAGGTGACAGACTCCGTGGAGCAGTTGGTTAGATGCCGGCTATGAAACGTGAGGCCGCGGGTTCGATCCCCGCACCTATACAAATATTTGTGTTTGACCAGAACTGAGATAACAGTAAAGGTTTTAATATATAAAAAGTGCACATACATTAGACATCGAAAAGAATATGACAAACGCAGACAGAACAAACTATATACAAAATTGTTTCGTTTATTTGTTATAGTAACCAGTCTTAACAGTTTCGGGTCTGGGTATTTGTGAGACTGAAAAGTCTGTCGTAGTTCCTGCTAGCCACGACATTAAAATCAATCTTAGTGTGGGGTCAGGACTATGTATGTGACTTTTGGGTGTATTTATTTATTTATTTGGTCTTTCGCCGTTGACACAATTTCTAGTCGGCAAATCAATTATCACTAGATGCAGTTCAATCACTTTGCTGAGCCAGAATAAAATTGTAGCTTTTACCCTGTAACTACGTTTGCGTAGAGCTACGTTCCAGGAATATCCCATAGGAATAGTGTATTTTTTCAGTATAAAAGCCCATGTCCCTCCCCAGCCTATAAACTATCTCTGTACAAAAAATTGTGTCGATATGTTGCTCTTTTGGTGGGTAAAGGGGCAAACCAACAAATACTTTTGCATTTATATTAATAGTTGCTTTTATTAGTAACTTTCGTTCGGCAATAAATCATGTTGACGAGATTAAAGTCTGTAATTTAATTCTGATGTTTAAAGTTTCATAAAAAAATGTCAGTACATTGTTTTACCGAGGAAAAGTACAAAATTTTTTTCATTGATCCTAATTATTTTAGTTTTTTTAAATTTGTTTTATCATTATTAACCATTCTAGCATAAAATAGGACCACACTTTACAGTTGAATAGAGACATTTTGTGCGAAATATGGGATACTTCGGAATCTTTACAACCGACCCGTGTCGGAAAGGTAAACATAGGGCGTTATTATTTCATACCCAGAACCATTTAGAGGCCACGCTAAATAGGGGTATTTCACTACCTAGAAAATTACATTAACTTTGATAATTTATAGTATTAAAAACGTAGCGATGACAAGGATACACGTGTACTCATAAAAGGATTTTTTGCTTCAAGGTTTTTCTTTATCAAATTATGAATGGTTTTAGCTCAGTTGGAGGACAGCGGTAAATAATTTGGGATTTAAAAGGCGACATAACGTTTTGAAAGGATTTGAGGGTTTTTTTAGTTAGTACGCTACGATTTTGGGACCTTCAAAGGATTATTGCCTCATAAACTCATGAAAAAAAAAGTTTAATAATATGTACTCGTAATATTCGCTGTCTACGTAATTATGGTTTATTAAATTTCACTTGTACATTCACGAATATATCTCAAACACGAACAGATTAATTAAAACTGAGCTGCGCAATAGAGCTTATTTTACTATATCTTATTATCTTTGTTTTAAGACAGCTAGGGATTAAATAACATTCCTCAAATTTATAGTTGCAATCGCTATATTTTTATGACATAATTTTATAGAATGATATTTTGGGTTGTTGAGGAAAATTTCACTACCATCTTTCCTTCACATCTATAGGTATTAATATTTTTAAATTTAATACAAATTTAACTTTTTATTATAATCCACCGAGTAATTGAAGGTGGTAGAAAAATATATAGTAACAATAATATATAAATAAAAATGTGTATAAAAAGCGACCACAATTCACGAAGCAGAAAACCCACCATAGTGACTCTTCGAGTTTTAACTCTAGCTGGTATGTATCTGGAATCAACTAGGCCAACAAAACTATTTCTGGACAGTGGATATTCTTGGATTGCCTTGCGCTTACTATCAGATGGTTTGTGCTCTGTCGTGCCAGTATAAGAAAGCCTGAATACAGAACGCTTCCAAGAGATGGTTGTATATTCATCTATGGCGTAATATCTGCCTTCTCTTGTAATTGTTATATATTTTTATTGATGATACTTTTTACTAATTTTTTTCTGCCCGTATATTATAAACTAAGTGAAGTTTTTGATTATGTTTTGTCTTCTACTTGTGTGGAATAATTTATTTTCACCTAATTTTTTTTATTTTTGCGATTAATGCCTCTATGAGCTCTATGCTTGCAACTTTCGATTTTATATTTGTGTTAATTACTCTCACGTCTCTGTTTATTCTGACTGATAGGAGTTGCAATGGTGAGGAGAAAGAATGGGCTGCTGTGAAATGTTTTTTACTTCTACTTTTTTTACTAAGCCAGCGTGGTGGACTATATAGCTCAACCCCTCTAATTCGTACTCTTGATTGTAGAGGAGGGCTTGCAGAGGAACTTATAAGGGGTGATATAGAAGATCGACTACTGGCAGTAGGCCTCTCATATGTCAGAAGCCATCTGGGTAGGCACCACCGCCATGTCTATATCTTCCGTCAAACAGCAGTCTAAATGCACTGTTGTGTTTCGGATTGAAGCGCATTGTAGCCAGAGTAACTACTGGATATTGAGACTTTACATCTTATGTCTCAGGATGACGAGTGCAGTGGAGTGCCAAGCACATTGCTTTGTAATTCAAGGTGTTGTTTGGTTTTGCTACTGTTTATGAGCAGTCATATCGCTTACCGTAAGGTGGACAGCATGCTCGTCTCGCCATTCATGACAATAAAAAAAAACTAGCAGTGTGTGACAATACTTCCATCAGTTAAGAGTGATGACGACAAAAATAGGCATGTTGCTGCGTGGCTTTACTCGATCGTAATGATCGTGATCGCACATTTTTGACGCGTCCACGGAATGTTGTTCGGTTATGAACCGTGCCGTGGAAACACCTAGATCAATACGGGCGCGGTGTGCACGTAGCGTGGTGCTATTTAGTTTCGGTTAGCTTTGCTGCTGTAGTGATGGGAGTTGCTGTTTGTACTTGGTTTTTATCCGCTCTTGCCTGGACGTGTTTTTCGGAAAGAATTTTGGTTAAGCTTATATTGGGTCTGACTGGAAAGGCACGTTAGATTTTTGTTTCAATAATAGATATTTTTTAAAATTTAATCAAGTTTAATATTCAGTTAACATTATAGCTTCTGGTGTCGCAGATTACATTACAGCTGTGAAACAAACCTATATAATTGCTATTTTGTTATTACACCTGGCAGCAAACTATTCTGTTGTCAGGCCCCTTGAAGAATGACTTGCAAAACATGTTGCAATTAAAATATAACTATCGAAATTTGAGTGGAATTACAATTAATTTGAATGACATATATTAAATATCATTTCAGAAACCCACACCTGAGATATCTCTACAAAATTTTACACCAACAACAACATTTAATTATTCCATCATCGGGTGATGATTGTGGGTACAACAGTACATAATTAAATGCATTTTGATATCCGAATCACGCAATTAAATATTTATGAAAAACCCATACAGAAGTCCGCAACATCGGATGCCACTCGCCCGTCACTAGTACGCACGTAACTACAAACCGCAATACGGGAGCATTCAGTGCTGGCATGATCAATTTGAAGCTATTTGTGCTTATGTAGTCGCACAATGCAAATGGGTTCTGTATAACCATTGTTTATGAGAATAAACATTGTAATTTAGTACGGTCTGCAGGTGAATCGGAATTTTAAAAGGTAAATAAGTTTCAAGTGTAAGTTTAAGGCGTTTTAAATCTAATCGTGCGTCGTGCATGGCTTATTAAGTGTTAAAGTGAGGGTGCAATTATGAAACCATGCTTCACCACCACAAGCAATTACAATAGTGTGGCAAACATGGGCATTTAACGTAAATAGTTTTCTATTTGTGTAATAGACTTAAGGAATATGTATTTTCATGCAAGTTTGTAAATAAATCTCAATAAATAGATATTGAAATAAAATATTGACAAGATGTGTCTCTCGTGATGTCTAAATATAAAGTATGTTTCTTAGTTCCATTGGATTGTCGTTAATACGTCATTTGATAAATTGTGTCTTTACCTTAGGATTTTAAAAAGTAGACCATAAAACACAGAACTCCAAGACAAAATTCTTGAAATTCCCACTCCGGTCGTAAATCCCGATGTGCGATACCGATGATCTCTATATTCCATGCATCTATCGATATCGAAGTTGACCTCCCCTACCCTATATTATGAGCGTGAATTGCTGACAGAATTTGTCATTGCACGCCGTAGAATATGCATGACATGCATATTATGATTATATCGAACATTCTATTGTCCTGTAGCTTTAGGTTATGGCTTTGTTTGCATTGCCAATTAACTGTGCTTCAATCAAGTACCTACTTGATGTACAATGATTATGTCATGTCGACGTCTCCTTTCCGACTCATGCATTTAATTGGTGAATTGGATTAAATTACTGGGCCATTGTGTTGGTTGAGTTTTATTAAAATAAATGTTTGTGTATTATATGGAAAATTATTATTATTATTATATATATTGTTACAAATATATTTCCTTTAGGATGTTGAGGCCAAAAGGTTCTAGAGTAGAGGCCACGTGTCGGCAAACGAAGTGTCAGTTGTCCACCTGCAAGGAGGTTGGATGACCTGGCTAAGGTTGCAAGACGTCGCTGGATGCAGGCCGCTTCCAACAGGTTGATGTGGAGATCTTTGGGGGAGACTTATGTTCTATATTGGACTTCTTGTGACTGAAATGATGATGAATGATGATATCTCCGATTATGATCGAAATGGTAAATTAATATTACGGTTCAATTATTATAAAATAATATATTTTAAAGAAATACAAAATCATTGTTAAACTCTTGCACAGATTATATTCTTATTTTAAAGTGTTAATGCAATATTTTACACCCGCTAAACCTTTTACCAGATATAAAGGCACCTCGACAAACTATTCTAAACATAATTTAATACAGACAGCAAAAACGAAGCTAGATTTAATTTCTATTAAAACCGACACTCACAACACAAAATTTAATGAACAGAGTTGGGAGAAACAGCTGTTTAAACAAATGAAAGTTGCGTAGGACCACGCGGTGGTGTGAGTAATATACCGCATTTAAAATTCCATAGAATTTAGCTGTTGAGTGACAATGATTTTTATGATTTATAAATATCATATTTAGTTAGACTGCAATTACAACACTATGTCTTGGGTTGCAATCCCGGATCGGGCAAAGTGCTGTTGGATTTTTGTTGATTTTTGTGCTTGATATGAAGAAAGGCTAGCCCATATCCCATCGCGGGACGGAACACATAAGGCGAAGTGTGCCTCGTACAGGCTCTTGTGTTCTATTAATTGCTTCGTAAATATAAATTGTAAACAATTTAAACTCTGTTTATTCCTGAACATTTGTAAGGTGTAAAAATAAGCTTGTAATACCCTTGTTTATCCAATGTATCAAAATCCTTACTCTAAAAATGTTTCAACAACTTTCGAGCATCGAGAAAAAGCTAAACCTGACTTTAAATATTCAAGTACCAAAAAATATTAGGCTATTAGAATTCAGGCCAATACTTCAAACAACGCTTGTACACTATCAAAGGTTCAACAAAACATGGCTTCATTAACCGGAGTGAAGGAGGTCACACAAGAAACGAGATTAATTTTGTACCCAACGCTTTGGCTAAAAGTATTTGCGAGTTAATTTACCTAAATATAAAGGCTGTTAAATTGTGCAGGAAAGTAAGTCATTACACCGCATATGGGGTGGTTTGTAAAATAGTATATAATTAGGAACACCGTCGCCTACCGCGTCGGAACTGAGTGAAGGCATTACTGAACATTGTGCGGTAATTTTAACTAATTAGAATTTATAACAAATACCAGACTGTTAAAGTTATCTAGCTAAGAAAATGTGATGTTTTTACTGGTAGTAGGTCTCTCATATGTGAGAAGCCGGCTGGGTAGGTACCACTGCAATGTCTATTACTCCCACCTAACGGTAGTGTAAATCCACTGTTGTGTTTCGGTGTGAAGGATATAGTAGACAGAGTAACTACTGGACATATTGAGACTTAACATCTTATGTCTCAGGATGGCGAGCGCAGTGGAAGTGCTTAATTTCGTGCTTGAAATAATTCAAAATAAAACCTACACAAAAACAAGCAACAATACCAACTAATTATTCGCACCCCAATTCTAAACCTAGAAAGAGGCAAGTCCCAAGAATCTAATTAAACTTAGCATTACCTTATAAAGTACAGATACACACAACGTGTTGTCTAAAGAAACAAGAGTGTATTTATAACAAAACTACATAAATAAATATACACAAAGACTCCGAAGAGATAGAAGCTTGTAATTTAAATATTACCTTACGAACTCCACTTGAAACACGACCGGTACACACAACAAAGTGAAAATTGAACTCTAAATTTTCCGCCGTTTTGACAACTCCAGGTGAGGTCGTGCGTAGTTGCCAAACTCGTAAAGTTCATAATAAAATTTACTTCAATGTTCGTCACTTCACATAGAATTCAAGAAGCGGGCAACTCAACTCCGAAGCAATTATGCAAAGGAGCCCCGCTGCCGGCTTGAAACTTTTGTCTCTGTCAAAATTTCGAAGACGTGATAAAATTAAATTAATGTAATTTTTATCATGTTTATAATGTCTGCGAGTAGCGGTGGCTTCCTGGGGTTTTGTTATTTTTTTTCGTCAGGATATGTGAATTATGATTTTAGTTATGATATTGCCGTACAATGTGTATTTATTTTTGCATGCTCTAACTATACCAAATCGTGTAGTTTACTTAAAAATTTACCCCCATTACACTGAAAAAAAAAAATAGTTCGGTATTTCTTGAG
The DNA here is from genome assembly GCA_030180105.1 of Hyles lineata. NCBI lineage: Eukaryota > Metazoa > Arthropoda > Insecta > Lepidoptera > Sphingidae > Hyles > Hyles lineata. Next base: position 13,964,721 of record JARJEE010000008.1, on the reverse strand, counting down.
GCTAAAAACCTCTAATATTTAACCATATAAACTTAAAAATCAAGCTTTTAGTCTCAGAATATTATTACATTTATTTGGAAAATAGCAGTACATTTTAAGGAAATTTTATTATATCTACGCATGACAAAATGTGCAAAAAATCTAAAATGTATCAAAAGCAAAATTTTCAACCATTTACTAACCAACTAACCAAGCGATGCTAGTAAGCACGCTTGTAAAACATATAAATAAAATATCCCCTTCTCAGCCTTGACTTGTTAACAGCACTCGACCCATAGTATATTACATGGAGACGTTAACGGGGCCATTAAAGGCCATCTACTTTGTGTGTACACATCCTGCGTCGCGCATTCAGTCTACAAATCGTCCAGCCTTCGAACAGAATCAATTTCGCAAATGTAACACGATGTAAGACGCAATTGAACTGAGGAACCATTTAGCTAAATTGTTCAGGATGTTTACACACATGTATCTGCCTTTAATCTAGTAACGAGGTGGAAACACACGGTATTGATCTGGAGGAATAAAACGGAGTTACTGGGAAAGAAGTTGTTGGATAAAAAAATAATAGTAAAGAGACACCAGTTGAGAAGGAACAAAGTTTTATCTGCAAATAGGTTATTTACGGTACAACATTATCATTTAGGAAGTAGAAACATTTATGATTGATTAAACCCAAGAAAGGAAACTTCTAAAAACAAACTTGAGGCATTTAATAATGTTTGAATAAATATCTTGATTTTATTTTTTGATTGAAACTATAACTCAAATAACAGTACCAACCTATATACTGACCACTGCTATGAACCTTCACTACTTTTAAACATTAGGCCTCAGTCCATCATGCTTCCCATGCAATCCACTACCAACTAGTCCATTGTACTCTATCAACCCATATACGTTACACTGCAGGGCACGAGCTTCCTCTACAGTGGAAAGTACAATTGAGAGTGGTTAGGCCATACAGTCCGCCACTAAAGTGCGTGTTGATTGACTATCAATACACACAAGACCGAATCCGAAAGTTCAGAGGTACGCCTCGGATTTGAACCCACGACAATGTTGGCAGTCACAGCTGGTCCGTTTACCTACAGGCTACCACGTAATTATAGTGAAACTAGTCCATTACTATTTTAAATAATCAAAATATTTTTTTCTTACTCCAACAGTTACGACACTCGAGTCCCAGGGCCCACAGCGCACTGGACTGACGAGGCGTTCACCGATAGGGCTCGGTGGTTCAGCACCCCTACTTCAGGTCTTCGCGTCCACAACGTCCAGGCCCGAGACCGTGCCACATACAGATGCAGGGTCGACTTCCAAGTCTCACCCACTCGTAACTACAGGATCGCTCTTGATGTTATAGGTGAGTTATATTAACTACATATAGTAGAATGCATAAAAGTGGTCTTCTTATTGAGGATATAGATGATCAATGATTTCATATCTCAAGTAGAATAGAGTATTTAAAATCGCCAAAAAAAAACCGTTCTAGATCTAGCGAAGTCCAGTAGACTAAGTACAAAGGCGGACCCTGGCACCAGTTAGGATAATGTTATAACTCATGTTCATAAAATCAATAGAAATAATTAAAAACATATTAACGCGTTCTTCATCTTTATTCTTACAGAATAACTTTAACCATATAATATAGATTTTTATTTAATCATATTTTGAGAATCGCAATACTACCCAAGCGATAGTCTTGTATAGTACTCCTGCGGTTTCTAAGAAAGCATAAAAAATATTTACAATTTCCTCATGGTGTATTTATGGAAGCTATCGTGCTGTCTATGGGTGTGGCGTTTTATATGGTGTGTAACCTAAATTCAACAGAGTTAGTATCTAGTTTGCAGTGTCTATATACTTGTAGCTATTTACTTTACTAGTATCAACAACACCGCCTTTTAAAGTTACTAAAGTACATAGTAATGAAATGATGGCGTAAATCTCAATTAAGTCAAAATCAATTAGTCTTTCCTATAAATGCAAATTACTATTTATGTTAAGTATCTGGTATTTATATTACAAGCTTCCACGAATTTTATTCACAACTGTTTTAAGTTCATTAATTCTGTTAAATTCAAGGACGTTTGATTCTTGAATGAATTAAACGATCTCATGCTAATCGCTAGAAATTAAATTATGTGAAACGGATTTTCAAGTTTAATGATTATGGCTAAATTCACGAGCATTCGGAATCTGAGCTGACTCGTATAACATTTGATTAATCATCTCTAATGTATCCTTTAAACCTGACTAATAGTCACACCATTTGTTATGTCTTGAAACTACAATCACGATGAAAAACGTTCTGCTTCACAAAATTTTATTTGGATTTTAAATTTAATGTTCGCAATTTGTATATGAAATCTAATCGTGAAAATGAAGGTATTTGGAAACAACTTTGACATCGAGCTCCTCAATTTATATTCTGCAACAATTTAATTTAATTACGCTCTCTTTACTTTGCCGGATTCAGGCTCCAGAGCCGTAAAGCCCAACCTTTTCTTTATTACCGGTACCTGAAAAACTATATTCGTATCTACGTAACGATCTGTCGGCGGATAGGCGGAACTCTTAAATTCTCACCTAATCTCGTTGCCGTATCTTTTGCCTTTTTTGTGCGTTTTAATAAAATAATTCACCCCAAAACAGAGGGGTTAGAGAGCTATGAAAAGTCGTCGCGCAATCTCGATAAAACTAGTACGATCGTAAACTTGACCCGCCCTTATCCAGCTGGAATCGACACGAAAAGTTTAAGAAATCTTAAATGCAGGGGTGTAAGATGTAAACAAATTTGCCTTTATCGACGAGTGTTGATTTATTTGTTTCGTCTTTATCTATTTATGTAGATGTTGAGTTCGTCATTATGTTAAGTTTAAGGTTATAATCTTTGCTTTATTTCGCTGTTATTGTTTTTAACATCTCGAAAGTAGTTCCACATTTTATCTTCGAAACACTTTGGGATAAAATTAACATTTAAAGCATTTTCTGTAATTTTGACTTAGTACTTCAAAGTAAAACTTGCCATACATAACAAATTAACATGCTTACAAGGCCTTGTCTAAGTAAGTAATAATTCTTTCTCATAAATGAAAATAAATCGTGTATTTTAATCATAATTAAAATACGCTATACACGCTCATTTGACGCTTCAAAGAAAATTTGTAATTTTTCTACTTCAGATACAAAGGATAAAAGAGATTTACATGTATAACATCGATATGTTAACCCTCAAAGGGCATCCCTATCCCAAAACCCGCCTTAGGATGATTTACGTGAGCTTGCTGACAGTAAAAATGTGGGTCAGTTAGCGAATTAAAATTTTATGAGGACTTTGAGGCTATCTCGAATGTACATCAAGATAATCCTAATACTAAAATGGATTACCTGCTTATGTTACGAGCATCTTACTTTTTACGATATGTGTAAAGGGAACATTTCATTTTGTGAGCATCAGATTAACGGTGTGCTCGAAGGACCTTTGAAATTGTGCTTTGTTATTACATATTGTATAAGTCACTTTAGTCTGTCTTTGTTTTTCGTTTGTGAATGTCGAATCATTCTTTGTATTGTTTTTCATATTGTCCTTCTGGGAAATAAATTCATGTTTGTTTTACGATGTACGATGAATCGTGTAAATCGGAGCAGAAGTAGAATTTGTAATAAGATATGTTAGTATTTTTCTAATAATAGGAAGCTTTTTAATAAACTTTTCTCTGTATTTATAAACAAAATGTCGTAAGATTTCGTCGATTTTAAACTAATATTGCATTTATAACTTCCCTATGTTTCGATTACTTTACAGCTTTCGTGACTCACTAAAATTGCCTTAAGTAAATTCAGTTGGTATGGTGCTATTAATATATTTTATGGTTTCTATATAACATGAAATGATGCGCCTGTGATATTGGTCTCAATAGCTATAATATCATTTATATATATTTTTGACACTATTTTGTTTATACTATCAACTTTATTTCGAATGGTTATTTCATCCGTGTATTTACGCTCTTGATCTATTTAAGGAAACCTATTTTTGTAGCACATAAAATACGGTGCCGTTTTTTGGTAAAACTGACGCTAGAATAAAAACATGTCAACACCTTTCTTCGGTAAGAGCGAGCTTAAATAACCAAGCTACTTATTATTTTGTACCAATAATAGGATCATCTTCTAGTCTTTCTAAAACTACTTTTAAGCCTACTTCTACCTACTACTTAACAAATTAATATTTCTATTGCACTAATTCTGGTATTAGTACATTCAACAAATCCATTGTCAGTACATCACATTTCGGGACACCTTTATCTAGCAATATAGCTAATGCTTAATTATCTATGACCGAACACATCCCTTTGTTTCCTTAATAGAATCCATTAGCGGCAAATCTCCGGGAATCATTGGTAATTTCTACCTTCCCTAATGTTATCTGTGGAGATTTTGTGATTAGACTAGACGGCGCGGTGTGCAGATTTTGGCGTTTGACTACGGAAGCATAATATGTCTTTTCATTAAGTGTGTTGCTTTTATTTTATACTTTAACCAATTGTAGTATATTATTCTGTGGAATATATAAATTTTTAAATAATATTTTTGTTAGTTAAATAAATAGAATTTGTCTCAGTACTCCAGTTTTTTACTTTTGAAAGAATTTGTATTGCCTTGGAAAACAAACTCATAGAATTATTAAATAGTCAACAAAATGTTGATTCTGAATAAGGTACGACAAGTATTTAGGCGTGGCGATTATATATCATTTAACCTTTAGACTTGCCTTTATAAGATTTTGTGCTTATAAAAAATGCTTTATTTGTTATTAACGAGATGTGTACATCGAAACTAAGAGTTTAAATATCCAACCGATCCAAGCGTATAAAACAATGACCAGCGGGCATTCATTTTAGTAATCGATAGTACCGTTGGCGCGAACCCCGCGAGACCTCAACGATCCACAGACCTTTTGTTCCGACAAAAACGTTTTCATTTCCTCAGCCACATTCGTGAGCGGTACGTAGTTTGTTTATCCGCAATTTGTGAATATTCCGGGGCCGTTCGATGCCTTTTGCGTTTGGCCGCGTACTGATTCTGTTTTGATTGTGAATAAATTTCGAGAACAGAGGTAAACAGTGTTGTTTGCCGGGATAAGTGGAAGTCATTCTGGCGGAAGCGATTTGGATTTACTTTCTTGTATCCTTTATGGGATTTTCTGCAGCGTTTAAGTATGAGATCAAAGGCGCGTTTCTGTCTCATAATTTGCGGTGGTTGATTTTGATTGAGGGTGTATTTCGTGTCGGATGAGTTTTATTCAAATAATGTTGTGTTTGTGGGAGTATGAAATCATCAAAATATTTTTTGTTATAATAAGATCTTAGATTAAACCTCGGAAATTAATCTTTGGAGGGCAATGAGCTGAATGTTGACTCATTTTGTTGTTATATTCCTTTCACTTCCTAATGCCGGAGGAAAACCTACTTTTTATTTTCTGGTCTACATCAAGTAGTATTGGAACTACGAGTATTCGTATGACTATGAAATAAATAAATAATAATAAATACACCCAACAGTTACATACATAGTCCTGGCCTCACATTCAGATCAATTAAGTGTTGTGTCTTTTCGGTTTCACAAACATCCAGACCCGACAAAAATACTAGTGGGCCTCACAGACATTTATCCCGGTGCAGGAATTAAACCCATAGCCTCTCTTTCCACAGGAAACCGTTTTACATATATTTTACACTTCATATAACTAAATATAATATCTCTGAATGAAAATATTAAAACTTAAGTAACTCAAGCCAGCATCCATCATACCCAGCAATTATATCGACCCGTAATAACTCCGTAGAAAACAATAACACATAATGGTAATGCAACATAATTTATAGTAATGAATAATTTCCACAGAAATGTACATACAAAAGACATTATTCATAGAAATGTGTTACGTAAAGTGTTATTTGATTAGAAGTTGTTCAGTAGTTTACTTTCCGCGGCTGATTGTGTTTTATGATACGTGAAGTGGATGGAATCCTACGTAATGTAGTGGAATTAAAGTGTTTTATTCCATTTGTGGGTGCCAATCAATGTACTGAGTCACTGTTGTTTTATGAACACTTCGTGTATGTGTGTGTTTAACCTTAATTTAAAGTATTGGTAATAATTTGAATAGAGAAAAATGGGTGACTACTATGAAATATATAAAGTGCGTGGTGGCCTGTTGGTAAACGGACCGGACGCGGCTGCCAACGTGTTCACGGTGGTCGCGGGTTCAAATCCCAGGGCACACCTCTGACTTTTCGGAGTCATGTGTGTATTGATAGTCAATCACCACGCACTAAAACGGTGAAGGAAAACATCGTGAGGAAACCTGCATACCATAGCAATTTTTAAGAATTTCTATGGTATGTAAGTCCGCCAACCCGCACTAGGCCAGCGTGGCGGACTATATGGCCTAACCACTCTCAATCATACTGTCGATTGTAGAGTAGGCCCGTGCCCTGCAGTGGGACGTATATGGGCTGATACAGACTATGAAATATGATATTAAATTTTTGTTAATAATATATTGGTTGAAACACTGTTATTAATATCATTGGCCGGTCGATACAATTACACCCGATTTTTTTTAAATTACATTTAAGCATGCTGTTCGCCTGATGGTAAGCAATACGACCGCTCATAAACAGTAGCTAAACCAAAAAACACCTTGAATTGCAAAGCAATGCTTGGCATTCCACTACGCTCGCCATCCTGAGGCATAAGATGTTAAGTCTCAATAAGCATGTCCAGTAGTGACTCTGGTTACAATGTCCTTCAAACCGAAATATATCAGTGCATTAACACTGCTGTTTGGCGGGATAAATAGATATTGCGGTGGAACCTAAGTACCTGCCCAGGCTCTCTCTCACATACGAGAGATCTACCACCAGACTTTACATAGGCTGAATCTGGAAAAAGAGGTCCATAATGCTTCCTCAACATACAAATAGTCTACTTTCAGAATTATCTACTTCTATACAACAATTAACTCCAATATGTTTCGCTAATGATTAAAATAATTAGTACTCGGGATTTTATTACACCGCGCTTATTATATGCTAACGATTATTAAAATCACAAGCGTTTTAATTACGGTATCAATTTAATTATGGTTATCCGTGGTTTGATATTCAGGATGTTGGAAATTAAACTTTAATTTGGAGTTGGAACATTATGTCAGGAATCATTATTAATGGACAATGTAGTAAGAGTAACTACTGGACATATTGAGATTTAACATCTTATGTCTCAGAAGGGCGAGCATAGTGGAATGCCAAGCATTACTTTGTAGTTCATGTTATTGTTTGGTTTTGGATCCTGACCATGAGCGTTCGTTTCGCTTATCTTATAGTGAATGACATGTTCGTCTCGCTAATCTAACTTAAAGATAATTTTATTTTAAATACATGATTGACTGGAGAAGCACTAAAAACTGGTGCCTGGTCTACTGAGGTTCTGCAATTACACAAGTTATTTTTCTGACAAAATTTTAAGTATTTACCTGAGATATTTTTTACTTTTTCACCGGACACGATGAATGTGGGTTTGACTTATGGCAAGGAGACGTGACTACGCCATTTGTACCATACATTCCACACTCAAAGACCAGTGTATGTGTTGTGGCAATCCGATATTATTAGCAACTTTGTAGTCATACAAACTCCCTAGTCTTCTCCATATTCAACTATGGATCGGAAACGTGGACCATGAAGAAAGCCGACCGAGATCTCATAGATGCTTTCGAGATGTGGTGCTTGAGGAAAATGCTTCAGATTCCGTGGACTGCGTTCCGCTCCAACGTATCCATTCTACGCGATCTTCAAGTCAAAACCAGGCTCTCTACCATCTGCTTGCGCCAAGTACTGGAGTTTTTTGGCCATATAGCTAGGAAGGACGGAGATAACCTGGAAGAACTGATGATTACTGGCAAAGTCGACGGTAAACGTCCGAGAGGCAGATGTCCCATCAGATGGTCGGACCAAGTCAGCTCGACCCTGAACATCAAATTTCACGTTGTGCTCCACTATGCCAAGGATAGGAAAAGGTGGCACAGCATAATCCGGTCAAAGATTACTCCATGTTCAGGGGATCACGACCCTCAGCAATGAGGAAAACGATGCGAGGAGGAGTCATACAAAAACCATATGCGAAGACTAGAGAATAACCTAAAGGAATACCCTTGACCACAAATCAAACACCCCGCATGCCAAATCTACGACGCAGTCAAATAATTTCACCCCATGTAAATTTAAACGTAGACGGTGCTCCAATTCTAGAATTTCTGCAGTAATTTCCTAGGTAAAACATATTAGCAGTACCTCAGCTAATGCTTACTGTAGCATTCAATACTGGCCCGGAACTGTCACAGCCACGTGTTCTCGCCGCTGTTTCTATGAGCTGTTTTAGTAACGTTAGACGCAATTACATGTGCGGTGCAAGTCGCGACGATGCTTAAACAATGCTTGTCGCAGTGTCATGCTGTCACTTGGTTGTGTGGCTGCAAATGTCTTTGCAGGTGTAGTTAATTTAATTTTGGATTAATGCTTAACGATTTGAATTTTGTTGTTTATAAAATTGGCATTTTTTATTGCTATGAATGGCGGGACGAGCTTGCCGTTCACCTGATAGTAAGCAATACGACCGCTCAAAGACAAGTAATGTTTGGCATTCCACTGCTCTCGCCATCCTAAGACAAAAGATGTTAAGACTCATTATGCCCAATCGTTACTTTGGTTAGAATATACTTGAAACTGGAACACAATGTTCCATTTACACTGTTGTTTAGCGAGAAAAATAGATATTGTGCTGATACCTATCCAGGCGGCCTCTCATTTATAACAGACGTTCCGCTAGTAAAATTTGAGCAATTGAGGCAATCAGCTATCTGACATTGAGTCAGTCATTAATATTCTCACTAAACTTAATAATTGTTATTCTCAAATTTTGTGATTATTAACTTTGTGTAAGCATAATCATTAGCCAAGTGGCCGATAGTAAAATTACTGCCTGATTCCCTATGATAATAAAATGAAATTTTGTTATGTATATCCTAGCTAAATATGAGGCAATGGCAGGTACTTAGATAAAAAAACATTGAGCATTAGAAAATACAGTGTTAGTTGATATATTCCCACGCATTATTTGTAATATGGGAATTGAAGCCAGTCATAATATTATACCTGTCTCCAAGAATAGCTAGTGTTTCGAACATTTGGTTTCTAACAAACTTTAAACATACATAAACTCTGGCCCTTTTCCCCAGAAGGGGTAGGGAAAAGTGATACAAGGACACCCACATATCGCCTTGTACGTTAAGTCTCATGATGTGATTGTTGGCGAGCCTATCGCTCCGCCCAAGTTTCTGACTCCGGGCTGATATTTAATATAAAAATTCAATGTCACTTTTCCCGATGCGGGATTCGAACCCGAGACCTCAGCTTTGTGACCGTACCGAAGTACAATTATGCCACTGTTAAACAACATAATATCATTGCAAATAAAATGAGAAACATTTCCAACATATCGTCTATTTATTTCTTCGCGATACAAAATAGTATTGAAAACTTAGTTCTTTCCCGGCCAGTTTCAGTTTACTACTCAGCAACTTTAATAAGAGGTTATAACTTATCGTTGGGGATCTTGAAACTTGTTATATGACCACACAACTTATAACAAGACTTCAAGTTTCACGTGGTTGGGTAAATTAGGTACCTGTGTGAAGGACATAATGTCGATATTTTGTCCCCTAAGTTAGTCGTCTTCTAAATGAAATATGTTTCTGAATATATGAGAAAAAGCACGGTATCTTGTACCGACAATTTAATCTTCTAATTCGCTATGAGGACTTGTGCTAATTAACGTTTTGAAATATATAAATAAATAAATATACCAGTCACATAATTATATTCATAATGATCATCATATCATTACATTATAAATTCCTGACCCCACACTAAGGTCGAGTCTTGTGTCGTGGATATCATGAACTATGAGAGACTTTCGGTCTCACGAACACCCAATAAAATACCTTTGGAACACACAAATAATTGCCTTATACATATTACCTTACAGAAAACATACATACTATAAAAAGTGCTGGAGTTACATTTTCACATCAGTATAAAAAGAACTTCATCTTATTAAATACGTCTTCAGATGTAAAACCTTTAGGTATCATATCAACGACCACATTAAGCCATATCATCAAACTAAAAACAGCTTCCTAAACTCAACGAAACAAAGACTCACACTTTCGCAACGTCAAGCCCTCAATAACTTTATTAGTGGCTTATATCCAGCCGAGGCTTATAAAAAACCCATTATAACTTTGTATTAAAATGTCTACATTTTGCCACGCAGAGCTGCCGAGTAAACCAGTAATATTTGACGAATATGGAAAGGAGATATCCGGAGTGACGGGCCCTTACAACGAAGGGGGCGACTTCAAACTTATTTGCTCTGTCACCGGAGGTAAGTACATTTTCAGTTGCTCTGCTCGTTATTTTTGTACTTGCTTTTGATAAAATAAATTATATGGAGAATAGTTAGAAAGAGCCATATGGTACTAATAATAAAAAGTAGTTTGGATATGTTAAAAGACTGAATGCAGGTAAACGAAAGATAAATGTAGTGTGAAAGTGAATTGTATCCGACAAGCTTGCATGAGGAGACTAATTAAAGGCGATGAACAGAAAAATAGCTAGTCTTATATCATTTCATATAGGTCCCTTTGCTAGGTGCTGTCCTTCTAAATTTAAGAAGGTTTGGACCTTAACCAGAATAAGTATAAAGTTAGGCGGAAGTTTATCTAAGTTCAAATTGAAAAGTCATTATCACAATATTACGTCTTCCACAGACAAATATTGTAGAATGATTTTCTGTTTAAGTATTCAAATTGCGAGAATTGTTTTCATAACAACAAGTTTTCAAGATACGAATGACATATTGCTCATATCCTATTATTTGGAAACATGACATTTATGATGTCAAGTAATAAAAAGAGCAAACACAATTGAACATGAATAATGGCGTATAAGGAATGGGGTGAGCGATAAAGCTAGGAGGCTTAGAAATTAATTGAGAAAATCTGATATTTCTAGTTCAATATTTCTTTTTGAAGTTGAATATTGTGTCAACAGAGCCAAATGAGCGTTGTGGACTTAAACCTAAACGCTCTATTTAACGAAGTCCCTGCCTTGATGAACGCATATGAATGATGAGAACAGAACCCGAAACGTGTCAATTTTTTGTAGTCCATAATACTATGCAGACTCTTCATAATATTTTTTAAAATTATACAAATTACAAAATAAATTTTGTAAAAATTATGAACGTGACTTAGCATAATATATGTGTATTTAAACCGGTATTACTTCTAATTTAGTCACGCAATTACTCACGACTAATGTGTTGTTTGAAGGGATTAGCAGTTTACTGTAAGCTTTTTAATATGAACATTGTTTTGTATTTTTAGCTAAAAGAATAGCTTGCAGTTAATTTGCAGATTTTTGAATTATAGTGAATTCTATTAAATTAAAATTTCTTAAGCAATATGTACGAAGAATATAAGATATTATTATTTTCGAAGGGTTCTTAATATTATATTTTATATTAACTTTAAATTGAATTAATTCGATATGATGTTTACGTGAGTTATTTTATTAGATTCTTCTAAAATTTAATTTAATTAGTATTGGATATTTAAATAAAAGTAACAGAAGATCTATATAAAACACACTATTGTAAATTTTGGATTTAGACATATTTACAATCCGCATCAACCTCTATCTTATTATATAAAGTAACATTAAAATTTCTATGGTATATAAGTCCGCCAATCCGCATTAGGCCAACGTGGTGGACTATATGGCCTAACCACTCTCAATCGTACTGTTGAGTGTAGAACAGGCCTGTGCCATGCAGTGGAACGTATATGGGCTAATATAGATATAGATAGATAGAACATTCAAGTTGCACAAACATTCCCAGTACATCCTTATCATTGATACCCTTACTTATTCCCTACAGGTACACCAACACCAAGGCTACAATGGCTCCACGGAGACACAGTCCTCACCACGCTGGGCGCAGGCGACCTCCAGCCGTCAGGGTTGACCAGGTCGCTGACGCTGGTCGTCAGGAACGCGACCAGATCTCACCTGTCAGCTGTGTATACTTGCACTGCTGATAACACGCTGCTAGCGCCGCCGCAGAAGGCGTCAGTGCGCGTGGATTTGTATTGTAAGTATAAGTTGATGAGTTTTAATAAAAGCTGGCTGGGGATAGAGGATGGGAAATTAAGCTTAGAAAAATTAATTAGAAACTTAATTAATATACTGTTATTAATTGTTGTTAAACTACTTGTATTGTTGGCATGTTTTTTTTTAATATAGAAACAAAATGATGTAGAGTAAACATAGTACCCACAATGCTATCCACAAATTACTAACATTAAAGTTTTAAGTCAGTGACATGGACGTTGTTACAACTTATTTATTTATTTATTTAAAACTTTATTGTACACTTTAACTAATACAGAAAAAATATTTTAAAAAAAATGTACAATCACAGTTACAATCCTAAACCACAGAATACTAACAGAAGTCAAGCTTGTGTATGTACTTCACTTTTGTTGCCACACTCACACTACGCTCGGCGTTTGCGCCAGGGCTGTTAACTCTGGCTTATACGAAAACAAGTATCGTCGTAATAGCACTCGTATCGTTTGATTGATTGTTAAAATACAATATAAAAAACAATAACAAAATGAATAAATTGTAATTTTATTTACGTAGTCATTGAGAATGTGTATCTCATAATTATATTTTTTTTATCGTTTTTGTATAATATTGCGTATCTTATTAAACAAATTTATATTCAATTATTATAATCTGAAGTTTTATATACAAGTATAATAACTTTTATTCATTTGCTCCATCTTTGCACATACAATATCACTAGATGCGTGTCCGAAGCGAGTGACACTCGCGCTCGCAGTGGTTTCAACTGGTCTCAAATATCGTGTCGGTGAACGCTGTGTATGTGTGCGTTGGTTTCGTGCACTTTGTATGGAGCTTGACTTCTGTGTGTATTCTGTGTCCTAAACTAAACACAAAAAATAATAATAGGTATTACAAATTGATTTTTCAATGATCATGGAATATAGCCTCATTTTTCATCGAACCTAAATTATTGATAAAATAGTTGCGTGTCGTGAGATTGAAACGTCAATTTTAGTTCTTGTTTCTCGTGGTACAAAACATGTATCTGCTATTTAATTTATGAATCAAATTATTTTTTTTAACTGTGGTCGAATTTAAAACTACTCCTGTATCTAATTTCAAAGACCGTGGTAGAAAACGAGGCAAAATATATATATATATATATATATATATATATATATATATATATATATATATATATATATATATATATATATATATATATATATATATATATATTAAATATTTTAATAATAAATAAATAATTTATACGCAATTATTAGAATAATAAAAAATACGCATACGAAGTGTAATGGTAGCCTGTTGGTAAACGGACCATGTTCAAGGTGGTCGCGGGTTCGAGCTCCATGGCACACCTCTGACTTTTCGGAGTCATGTGTTAATTGTAGTCAATCAACACGCACTAAAACGGTGAAAGAAAACATTGTGAAGTAACCTGCATACCATGGCGATTTATAAGAATATATAAAGTATGTAAAGTCTGCCAACCAGCATTAGGCCTGCGTTGTGGACTATATGGCCTAACCGCTCTCAATCGTACTCTCGATTATAGAGGAAGCCTGTGTCCTGCAGTGGGACGTAAAAAATTAAACCTCCGCATTGTAATTATTCGTAAAGAGAAATAAAACGATTCGTTGTACAAACGCAATCCAGGACGCTGTTGCCAAACGTATGAAGACAAACGCAAACTGCTCGGCTTAATTTGAATTCATCACATATTTTCCTGTTAATTTGTATTTTCTCTGCCATTAACATATTCCTGTGTATTTTCTACACAGAAAGCACAATCAACGAAATGTATTCAAATGTACAATGCGAAATGAATGCGATCTCAAAGGAAGATATTTTCCTAATATGGGAGCTCCGCGGTGGTAATAACCAAGGGTTTATTTTGCTAATAAATGAATGGAGGTGCTTCTGAGTGTTGTGTATATGTTTAATTACGATAGTGGTACGGAGATAACGCGTAATGTAAGAAAAGGAGATTAGAAATATTTGTTCCTAAGCAACCGTACAATTTTTTCAATTTACATTATATTCAGTCATCTGTATTCTTCAGGAGGCAGGTAGAGTTACTAATAGTGACACCCATAATAAACCAAGAGCCCGTGGCCAACAGACTTTCGTAATTTTATACTTGTATACTATAAACCTAGCAACATTACGTTTTATTACAGTTTGAAGATGTAATATTTAATAAGGGTATAAAAAATATCGTATTCTCGATTGTAGAGTAGGCCCGTGCCCTGCAGTGGGACGTATATGGGTATATGATACAGACAGATACAGATAAAAAATATCTAAATCGTAAACAAAAATATTTTTTTAATTTCCTTAATATTAAAGTAGCATTAATATAGTAAAAATTGAGCCAAAATCCCAATTCTCTGAGTTCAATTTTGTCTCAAGTTATGCTAGGTCATAAGGAGGTCCAATACAATCGAAATTGTCTTAATTCTAATCAATAATAAATAGCCATATAAATTGCCCCTACCGGGACAAAAACGTGAACAATTTTTCAATAAGACGACTGCGAATCCCAACTTAATATCAATATTAATTAAAATACCTCTTCAATAACACTATATCACTCTGAACTATACAAGTTCGCTCTATTGAGCAAATACAAGAACTATTTTCAAGTAAAACCAACCCGACCTTTTCACGGAAAGTCGAAGAGCAAAGGAAATACACGTGTGAAAAACATTCAAATCCAATTTATTGCTGCTGTTGACACTAGACTCATCGTGTTTGCTTGTGTGATAGCTTTTTGATGTATATCGATATAGACAAAGAATCCTCTCATGACAACAGAGCGTGTTTCTGAGATTTTATATCTGGATAGTATTTTAATATTTGGAAGGCAATAGGTAGTGGAATGTGGATTGATATTTACGTTTAACTGGGACGAAAATCAAAATAATTGGCGTTTTTTTTTATTTTATTGTAATTCATGTAGCAGTGTGAAATGTAGCAAAATCAAACAACATCTTGAATTACAAACTAATTTATGACATATCACTGCGTTCGCTATCCTGAGACAAAAGATGTTAAGTCTCAATATATCCAGTAATTACTCTGGCTACAATGTCCTTCAAACCGAAACACAACAGAATATTTACTCAGCTATTTGGTGGGAGAAATAGTCATTCAGGTGGTATCTTCCCAGGCCGCTTGTCACATATGAAATACCTACCACCATTTATGTAAAAATGATTTTAATTAACGGTATTCGTGGTTTACTTAAAATTGTCGTCACTAAGAGGACTATTTTTTATTAATCTTTATTGTACACTAATTTATTATAACAACAAAAAGCGAAAAACTAAAGTACAACAACGACTATTGACTTCACTAAGTATGTTTCTAAAATATCCTTATCAGTATCAATATCAGTATCAGCCCATATACGTCCCACTGCGGGCCTACTCTACAATCGAGAATACGATTAAGAGTAGTTAGGCCATATAGTCCACCACGCTGGCCTAGTGCGGGTTGGCGGACTTACATACCATATAAATTCTTATAAACCGCTATGGTATGCAGGTTCCCTCACGATGTTTTCCTTCACCGTTTTAGTGCGTGGTGATTGACTATCAATACACACATGACTCCGAAAAGTCAGAGGTGTGCCCTGGGATTTGAACCCGCGACCACCGTGAACATGCTGGCAGCCGCGTCTGGTCCGTTTACCAACATAAATATCCTTAGTGTAGGCTGAAATATAATTAAGCACAGTCTTTAAAAATATAGAGGCTTCTTGGAACATACACGAAAAGGACAATACTATGCTAAGAATACAAAACTAATTTTATTTGCTTAATCTAGCGTTGACAAAAGATTAATTCCTGGAATAAAACTAATAAATGAAAATAAAATGTATATTACATAGCGATTGTTGTTAGTAAGACAAATATGACCGAAAATAAAATCAGAGGCCTGATTCGAGCACTATTGTTTTAGTTGTATTTGGAAGTCCTATAATAATAATAATGTCAATATTTATTTTGTGACATGTTACAAGGTTTGATATGCGTTACAGTATTACAACAATACCAACATTAAAGTATTTTGTCGATGATGTCCACACCTAATAACGGTTCTTACAAAATAATTAAATACAATAAAATACGAAGGAAAGTAAAGTAATAAAAACTTGCGCTCGACAAAATGAGGTGGTGAATGGGAAAATATGCTCATAAATCGATCTCGCTCCCTTTCAATAGCTCTTTTATTAACACCGCGGCAATAAACCATTTCCAGGAAAACCTTTTTTTTCCAAGACATAATCATTAGACCTATAATTCAAAAGCAGTTCTTATACAATATGCACGGGAGTGATGAACTGAATAATATTTAGTAGAAATAAATTTTTATTGCATAGTATGGCAAACAAAAAAAAAGGTCGAATGATGGCAACCCGCCTAGGAATAACTACAATCTCTGGGCCGTGTATGCATTGCCAGTATCATATAATGTGACAAGAGAGGGAAGGAAAATAGACAGGATGAGGAAAAGAGCTTTGTGCCTTAGATATATAAGCTTTATCTTATATTCCCAATGAGGTACGCAGTGGTTGAATTAGTACCATCCAAATTTCGACGAGCTTATTTTCCGTCCTAAAGTTACGAGTCTTTGGCGATATGGAACAAAAATTTAAATCTTGTACAACTACAGTACTTAAATCTAATCGGATGAGGGCTATTCGATTCAATGTTGATTGTTCAACCTTAAAATTTAATCCAGCATTCAAAATGCTTACACACCACCTCAAGGGTCATGAAACAAGGTATTTATTTACAAATGAAAAAACGAAACTGCCACTCTGATAATAAATACAGTCAATTGAAATGATACTTTAAAATATTGAATAAAGTGGATGTCAATTTTAATATTCATAAGTCGTTTAACGTAATTAATTAAATAAATCATTTAATTTTATTTCAACATAATGTCACTGTAATGAGCAAATATTTTAACTTCTACAGAATATGAAACGAATGGAAATTATTCCCAGTGGACACAAGGAGGACATAAAATATACTGGCATAATAAGTACAAATGTTTGGTTTCAAAACTTTACGAAAGTAAAAGCAACATAAACTCAATATATTAACTTAAATTTAAATTATAACTGAAAAATATTTTATCATTTTAAATATGATTACCATTGATTAATTACTATATTACAAACATATATTTTACCTTCTTGATCTATGGCCGATTTCTCATCCACTGCATTACCAAGCTTACCATCTATAGATAATACTAGCGATGCGGCCCAGCTTCGCCCGGATGCAGATACTTAATTAGTCCACTTTAGAAACATAGAAACTATTTTGCGCAATAATTAATTAATATAATTAAACTCAACGTTACTGAAGCACTTTAAACTGTCCATCCCATTCCTTAGAGTTTGAAAGAGTATCGAATGTATTAAAATTCCTTGTACATCCCACGGGAACACTACATTTTATCGGGATAAAAAGCCTATATGTTAATCCAGGGTGTCAGCTGGCTCCATGTCAAATTTTATCAAAATTAGTCCAGCGGTTTGAGCGTGAAGAAGTAACAAACACACAAACTTTCGCATTAATAATATTAATTTTATGGTATGCGATAAACGATGTAATTTTCCAACAGTACGACCACTAACAGTGGAGATACTATCCCGAGAGCAGCCTCTATCAGTGGGCAGGAAGACAGAATTATGGTGCAGATCAACGGGAGCCAGACCGCCTGCAAACATCACGTGGTGGCTTGGAGGGAAGCAGCTAAATTCAGTATCAAAACAATTGGTAAGTTGGTTATATTACTAGCCTGTACTATACCTGGCTAGGGAAAAACGTGAGGAATCGTGAATGCCATAGAAATTTTCCATGGTTAAGCCCGACAATTGGCACTAGGCCAGCATGGACTATGACCAAAACCTTCTCAATTAAGTTCCTGGTTATAGATGAGTCTTGTCCTCAGCAGCCAGCAAATATGGCCTCATACAGTATACCGTTCCAGAGCGAAATAAAAGACTCACTTCATTCTCCTTCTCCTTATCCAAAGTCTTTTCATAACAGTTGTTGAGAAAATGGACCAAGTGTTATTTATACCATTGATATTTAATTTCTGAAGAAAAGCTAATTCTCACATAATATTATGACGGAATATTGATTTGAATGTGTTGATAAACATTATATAGTATATTAACCGCTGAAACCCAACTAATTAGTATAACCAATTACAACAAGTTTTTACAAGGTTTCCTACTAAATTTTTTGTTCCGTTTATTTTAGGAAAACTCTTCCAAATAATAATAAAATTATAAGGAAAACATTAATTCTTAAAATATGCGTGATATGTTTTATAGGGCTTATTAAAATTTACTTCCATTGGAACAATTCTTCGTTTATCTTGCCTTGTTAATGATTGTTTTACAGATCCTTATCCAACGTTTTCACGCGTTGTTAAAATATCTTCTTGATATTTAAATACATCGTTGTGATATTACTTTTGTTATTCAACGTAAATGAGCCTCGGGGTTAACCGTTACCTTCCAATCGCCTTTACTGTACCATAATTTTTTTGTTGCTTGATTTTCCCTCATTAATTCTAGGTGCCGGCAGCAAGAATGTATCTTTGTTGCTTTCTTTACACTTTAACACTAGACTGATTTTTTATCGGAACCGATACTTGTATTTTGTATATTAACGTTTCTTTGATATTATCAACGATAAATATTATTCATAAAGTTAGAGGCAAAGAAAATGCAAATTACCGTTTTTACTTAAATCTATTTTAGCAGACATTATTTTTATTTAAACGGCATCAAAGCGTGTTTAAGGTATACTACATAGAATATTATTTTATATTATCTATCTCCCAGTATTATTACACATAGGAAAGCAGGCACTGTCATTGTCGTTGCGCCATAAGTTAAAAGGTTTAACTATCATTAAAAATCTAAAATTATTTTAGTTCGATAGATATTGAACACTAAACTTAAGAAATGCTTCAATTAAAAAGGGGTTCATAGAATGCATATAGGTACAGTTGCGGGAGAAAATAAATAAGAATATTGTTCATTTTGGAATATATCAGCACGACCATTACAATGAATAACAGTCCCAATACAACCTATAACAAGAATGAAATCAGCTCCAATAAACATAATTATAAATTCGAAACAAACGTTTACGCACGGTAAATACCTTTTTGACCTCATGATTGTTTGGCTCATTCCAACAAAGGCGTGTAACTTATAATTTCATTTATACATTTTCCTGTTTCACATTCACAATGTACCGAACTGCACGGAATGGAGGTTTCGACCTAAATAGCGACGATCAAACACGCTGTTCGGCTCACGCAAAACATGAAATTAGTTTGACGTCGGAATCGATAGGGGAATGCAGTAACGTTTCGTATAGTTTGCGTTACATTGCGGTTCAAACAGTTCGTTTCCTTTTTGTTTCATTTGTGGCCGAGTAATAGTCAACCAAGCTGGGATTCTATCACGAATAAATATAATTGCCGTGGACACTGCTACGTCTTCTCTTTGAATAGAGGCACATTTACGAGCGGAAATTAATTACCACAACTCCCTTGTGAATAGGGTTGGCGAAGACATAAGTATAATGGTGAAGTGAACAAACTATGAATGATATTAATTTAATGATAATACTGTGGCTCTTAGCGATTTGATTGTTCATAATTTATTTAAAGATATAAAGTAATTCATACATAAGTTAACATGATTAATTATAAACGATGTACTAATAACCGATGAGCATTATGCGTTTTACTAAATATAAAGCAACTTGCCGGAATTTTTCAAACGCGTAGGGATAATTAGGGTAGGCATTAATGAGCCTTCTTCAATCTTTATAAAAGAACTAAGTGTGACATCCACGGTTTGGTTACTTTTATGCTAAATTGACTGCATTCAGGCTATCCCTAAATATAAAATTACTGGGTAGTAAAGATATGAAAACTTTGATTGAAGTTACGTGCAGACTATTCCGCCAGATGTTAAGACACGAAAAATTATTAAATTATATTTAATTTAGCCAGAGAATTTTTTTACTAAATAAGACGTGACTGTTAATGAATTATCCCATTTACATGTCTTTTTAATCTCAGTTTGACGCTTAAGTTTGAAAAATAAAATAGTTTACTTGGTAACAAACCTGAAACCTGTTTACCATATTTATTTAAGGGAATCTTTATGCTAGCTTTTAGATGTTTTTATATTTTTTTAAGTACTTTATTTTGCAAATATTTATAAATACAAAAAACTTAATCTGATAAATACATATGTACATGCATACATAAACGTTACGCCTGTATCCCAAAGGGGTAGGCAGACACTATGGATTTCATCAACCTCTTCATGTCTCGTCGGTTCAGGGTACTTTTGACCTGATCGTTGTTGAGGGTACCGATTTGGATGGTGTTGATTAGGTGAAGTCGACCCTTACCGACTCTTCCATCCACACTCGCATTGTATATTTCCATGATTAGTCTCCTTTCATCCATCGTCTCTACATGACCAAACCTTCGTAACATTCCTTTTTCAATTCACCTTATTACATCTTATAAACAAACATATAAAATTTAATTGTTTAATATACGTAATTGTCCCCATAGCTCTGCAAAAGAGACCTCTTCAAAACCCGTCCTTTCATATTTCCCTAATATTTAAAGTTTACTAATTAATTCTAATTTTAAGGTAACACTATAACGGTGTAAGGAAACATCGTGAGGAAACCTGCATACCATAGCGATTTGTTAGAATTTCTAAAGTAAAAAAGTAAATTCCGCCAACCCGCACTAGACCAGCTTGGTGGATTATATTATATATGGCCATTCTTAATCGTACTCTCGATTGTAGAGGAGGCCCGTGCCCTGCAGTGGGATAATGGGCTGATGCAGAATAGTATTTGTCTACTCATACATTACAGTAGCGAAAAGACCGCCAATTGTAATGTAAATTTATGTTAAGTTTTTTATTATGTATTTTTTCATTTTGTGTTGTTTAATCTTTTAATTGCATATCTCATTTCCATAGCTCTTCAAAAGAAACCACTCTTCTAAACTGTGCCCTTCATATTTCCCCAAAATATTTTCTAACATTTAGTAATAATATACTTATTTCACAGGAGGACGCGAACGAGACGCAGTCACTACTCCAGTGGGTTCCGTTGAAGGAACACAATGGCCTGGTGCTGGTTTGCCGAGCTGAGCATCCCAAGTTCAACCGCTCCACTATCGAGACAAAACTACCTTTGAACGTGTATTGTGAGTATACTCTTATGGGAATTATATTTGATGTTATGACGCTTGTGTTTATTCCAATAGGTTAATATGGAAATCTTTAGGAAAGTCTTTGTTTAGCCTTGGGCTTTCTGTGTTAGTAGAGAGACAGAGAGAAACAGAGTTAGAAGATGTTCGTTCTATTTGTTAGTGCGTGTTCTATTTGAACCGTACGGCATTTGCCATCATGTGATTGAAGTAGCTATGTTGTGGAATTTTAAAATTAAATTTTATGTAATTTTTTTGAATTGCCTCGGTGCGCAGTTGCACTCCATACATAGTACGATTACGACTCTGAGGTCATGGGTTCGAATCCCGGGTCTGGCAAATTGATATTTTACTATAAATTATAATCAGCCCAGAGTCAGTAATTTATGCCCTATACGGCGATAGATTTGCCCCCTATCACATCCTGGGGCGGAAAATACAAGGCCAAAATTGTGTTCTGGTAGCACCTCTGACCAATAAACGAATTCGATTTCACCTCTGCCTAACCCTTCTGGTGAAAAGTTGGCTGAGTTTATTGAATATGTATGTATATCATTGGATTATTTCTGTGCATAAGCCAGTGTTTCCTTCTATGCCTTTTCTTACAATTGCGTAGAGGAAAAAATAATATGGACACCGACAAAAGTTTTAACCTTATAATATACATACATTACTCTAAGGTACCTATCTAATATTAATCCTCAGAATATTTCGATGTTCTGGCAATTTAAGGAATAATTGAATTAAAAAATATGAGACAAAATATAGTGTTACCAAAATTGAACGTGGTGTAAAAATATTCATAGCATCAACAGCTAATTTCGTAAATTAACATAGTTACTAATAATTTGAATTACTATGTGATTTCTATGTGTTTGTTTCTATCTCTGGGGATATAATTAGTTGGACGCTGCCCAGTGATACAGAAATTAAATTGATTCCAGTGATGTGATAATTGTCGGTTTGCGTAAATTATTTGTGTCATGCACAAATATTTGTTTGATATAATAGCACGACGAGAATTTATAGATTGTTAATAGCAGTACTAAAATCTATATTAATTTATAGACTATTCGATGCTTGCTTATGAGACTGAAAATGTATGAATTGAATTATTTTGTACATTTTGCCAGTTTATCAGAATTACATACATATACACACATAGATACATACATACATACATACATAAATCACGCCTTTTTCCCAGAAGGGGCAGAAGTGCTACTAGGACACCCACATTTTGCCTTGTATATTTCGTCCCATAATATGATAGGGGGCGAGTTATCTAACAAAATTAGTTTGAGAAGAAAATAGAGGACTAGACACCGCTTCATTTGTCTAGAAGTAACATAACGTTATGGAAGTCTCAACAGTGAGTTTGTTAGTTCGATTTTCAAGTTAGGCAATATAGTAATATACTGTGATAGTATTCTATTTAAAAAAAGTTATTTTCCTGCAAGTGGATACAAATTTCGTGATAATTAATACAAATAGTATTTTAACTGAATTGAAAATCATAGTATGTTACGTTGTAGTGGGCAGAAAATATTAATTTACCGATATAGTAACAGCCTTTTGTTAATTAATAATATATATATTTAATTTTAAAATTGATTATCATATATAATTTAAGTTAATTACCCCAACCTTATACACAGTAAACAAAACAAATTAATTTATATTTTCATTGAAAAGTTTAACGTATAATTTTTACATCCTCAGCTTTAATAAAATATTTAAAATTCTATGAAATAAATTGCAAAAAGGCTTTACGAGCCGCTCAGTTAATGAGAAGAAGTGTCGAAATTCATTACTTAAAGAAATTTTCTAAATTAATTGGCTTTGATAAGTGATCTTAAAACTTAATTACTCGTGGTGCTAATTATATCAAATTTTCAAATTATCTCTAGGCGTAAAGTCATTTTATTTTGTACTTATAGTTATTAAAAGTAGAAAATTATTTTGAAGTGAGTGCACTAAAGCGAACTGATAAGATTGAGATTAAATCCAAGATTATTTAATCTTAGGGATTAAAACTGGATAGTTTTAAAATTTACGAAAACACAAGTCATTCCGCCGTAGTGTAAAGAAGTATTTTAGTAGGCCTGCATAATTGTATCAAATGGCATGGGACTGCCGTCTGATGCCATTTGGTACTGTGCTTGGACGGTATTTGCGCTTACCATCAGGTGCAGTTTGTTATGCTGTGCCAATGTAAGATCGCCACTTTGCTCGATCCTGACATATTACTTTCGCAAAATCCACATTCATCAACCTCTTCATGCATTCTAGTCGATTCCGGGTATCGTATTTAGTATAGTTTGCCTTTAGAATTAAATAAAACATCATCAGGAAACATGTATACTTCAGGAGTCTCCTTCAAAATGTCAATAATATGTGGATTCTGCACGCACAAAACGATCATGCTAGACTTAAGACCTGGCCAATAATTGAAAGATAAGAGCAAGAAAATAAAAAGATACTGTCGCCATCTTACCCACACTAGCAATATTTTTTCAGTATCCCCAACAACAACGATCAAAGCTTAAGCAGTTTGCATCTACAAACACGAGTGCAGTGAAAATTTTCTCTTCGGTTCTGATCAAAGTCAATCTCCGTTGAATTTTAATCAGAAAGTTACCACAGTCGCGTATTCGATGCAATCTTGTTATCCATACACTTTTAGTCGGGTGCATCCAATATTTGAAGCGAACTGCAGTTAGTATGGAGATAAAATTGTATTGTTTTTGTTAACTATTCGGAATGTAATGATTCAATTCGAAAATATTTTTTGTTATGGGTAATGTTATGTTCAGGTTCCAATGTCTTAGACCTGTCTACTCGGTCTGATGTCTGTCAGTGTAATCATTGTGAGGATGGCTAGCACATTAATTATATGTAATTATAATATTTGAGCTACATATACCTACACGTTTATTATTCTATACTAATGTGTACATGGTATACTACCCTACTCAGGGACCGATGAAGTGTTTTATGTCCCATGGTCAGTATAGTCTACTATGAAGTTCCGACTGTCAGGGAACCATACAGATGTTTTACGTTCTATGGCCTACCATTAAAGTGAAAGGTTATTCAAACTAAGGGCAAATACTAATCTCTACTTTTTCGTGTAGAATACAAGTTAAGAACCTAAGTATAGCTTAACCAATTTTTGGGTAAGCCGGCATAATTGTTTCGACTGTCATATCTTTATCTTTACCAGTCACTACATACTATTCCAGTCATTTTCCCGTACAAAAACGTTAAAAAGCACTGCATAAATTAGGATAAAAGGCACATATTGTTCAAGGATTGCTCTACAGCAGGTAAGACCTGCAATTTCTAAGAATTAAATTTGCGCTCAAGCGGGCACTTGAATCGAGATACTGTTCTAGCCAGACTCTTATAAAGTAAAGTGCCTTCTTCGCCATGTTTTTCTTTAACGGTAAGCGATAATTAAATTTAACAGTTATCGCTCGTATCCTCTTTTGTTTTCTATTATGGTAGCGGTGTATGCACTGAACTTTTAGAAAGCAGATATTACGCGATCGTGGTCACAGCTTTTAAGAACCATATTGTTTGATATTGCGTTAGCGGTACCGTAAAAGGACTATATCAATTATTTGGGCATAAATCCCTATAAATAATTGTGTGACCGACCCACGACAAAAGACTCGATTTTAGCGTGGGGTCGGGACTATGTATGTGAATGTTGGGTGTATTTATATTTTTTTTTCCAAAATCCCTCAAATAGTTGTAACATCGCTTATGGCAATATAAGTTACGTATATGACGGACATAATATAAAGGATATAAGTTACGTATATGGCCTAACCACTCTCAATCGTACTGTCGATTGTAGAGTAGGCCCTTGCCCTGCAGTGGGACGTATATGGGCTGATACAGATACAGATATGAAGGACAATTGGAACCAATTTATTTAGAATAAGTTCTATTGATATTGTTGTAGTTATGAATGAAATAGTAAAATAAATATGTCGTTTCCATATTAGTCTAGATAATAGAACAACATTTGTTCCTCATCAGTAATTTTCCTTATGTTTCCGCTCTACAATTACCTTGTACTATAACACAAAACTCTTTGTCCACAGATATTCCAGTATCAAGAATGCACCTCGGGGCCAAAATGAACCCAAACGACATAGAGGAGGGGGACGACGTGTATTTCGGTTGCGACGTAGACGCCAATCCGCCGGCTTACAAAGTCATTTGGGAGCATAATGTAAGTCAATGCATGCCAACATTACTGGCATGCCGCGCGGAATAATTGAGGTTTCTTTTAACAGATGTTGGTAATTGTTTGTCTGAATTTTAGTAAAATGTAGATGAGTTTTGTATTTACTCGCTTAAAAAACAGTCGGTTGTGAAGTCAAAAAGGCCGGGAGAATTTTGTGGACCGAAATTAATTAATTTATGCAACCATAAGATGATAATGCGATCACTTTTCATTGCTATAATACCTTTTAATACAAAAGGGATTAAGAAAAAATATAGAGTATAAACAACTTTATGCATATACATATATTGTGTTTGTTTTTACTATAAATAGTTATTGTTTAACTAGTAAAATATAATATGATACCAAATATATACATTTTTAATAACGATATTCCAATTTCCATTTTTGTGAATATTCTCCTTGTATCGTTTTATTATTTGTACTCGTACAAAAATATATTACGATCAATTTATCCATTTAGTATTTATTCAAGTGATAAAAACGGTTTTGTTTTTATAACCTTTGCGAACGGTTTTGTTTGGAAAAACGATATTCATTTATACTTGCTGGTACACTATTTCCCATATTCGTATCAACTCATTATTTTATAACAACTTATATAAATGTATTTGGGTCGTAGTTAAGCCCACGATATTGACAATATTTGGTGTGGATCGACCGGGATATAACAGGACGGGATGGGGTAGCAATATAGAGGACGGCAGCCATAATATACAGTTTAATTTAAATATTAATAAAACAGTACGCGAAATAATATACTGCTGATGTGGAATCGACTAAAAAATCTGCATCCAGGCGAAGCCAGCCCGGCCCCTAGTTACATAATAAAGATATTGTCAGCTCTCAGAAATTTTTAAGTGTAATGTAAAAGAATTGTAATATTATTACTACAGTTCAAACACAGTACTACTGGAAATAATGAGACTTAACAGCTTATGTCTCAGGATTTCGAGCGCAGTGGAATGTTAAACATTGCTTTGTAATTCATGGTGTTGTTTGGAGTTGTGACAAACCGTGTACGGTCAAATTGCTTACTATCAGGCGAATAGCATGCTCACCTCACCATTTATAGGAATAAAAAAAACAGTTCTAATGTTTCCGTAATATAAAATACAAGACACAATATCCATTCCATCACATTTGCTCACAAAAAATGTCCCCTAAGTCCTTGACAACCAAGTATGCAAAGGATGAGACGTAACAAAATTATGATTATTAAATTAAACGAGCTCTCGCTGGCATGAATAGCGTTTCGGATATATGATGAAGTTTATGAGGACGTGAGCAGGAAAAAATATTCCGAACTAGATTATCTTGCGAGGCCTTGGCAGTAATTCGCTCGATATTTGTCGACGCGGTGTATCACTTCATTATGATTTTGTGGATCGACAAAATTACACAGGATTATGTGATAAGTTTGAGTACTAGTTCGTATTTTTCGTGGATTTATATTTTAATATTGAACTTTCTTTGATAAAGGTTTTGTTGGCTGAAGATCTTTTCAATCGTTTAGTTTTATTACCGTAACGTTTTGTATCTGTGAAGAAATGGACTTAGAAGCTTCCTTAGCATCTGCAACTAAAGATCTGCTTTATTATTTGTTTCGCACGTGTGTTAAAGTTTTCTTATTAATTACAATACTTATAATAATATGATAAACATTATCACAATTGATTGCTATTTTCACTAGAAGTCATAAGACTTATCTGATAATAATATTACGTCAGTACAGCTCCAATGCAGTAAGAAAATAAGAAACCAATCCCGAAGCTTTTTATGATTACAATCAGTAGCACTACAATTTCAACAGAGATCTTTTTTAAAATTATTTTTAACCTTCTTGCCAGGAAGCACTCTGTTTACAATATGAATAAATCTGTGTATTTGTAAAAACCTCACCGTATCTTACTCATAAATATGTAAAAGTATTCACATCGTGTAAAGATAAAAAATGTACAGTAACTCAAATAGGTCAGTTATTGTTTGGGAACTGAACAAAATATTTCACGGACTGTTGCGCTTTGTACATCCAAAGGGAGTATGTTGAAATTTTATCAAAAGCAAAGCTACGGGACTGCTGTTTGAATAGATTGTATCTTACATACACGACAAGTGTATGTATGTGGGAATACTCCCGTCTAGGTATGTGGGAGGTCAAAGGTTAGAACTGGAGTTATTTTTGCGTTGGAGTTGGAAGAGATTCTGTTGGCAGTATGAGCTATTTTTTTTATTAGCCTATACTGTCCCACTGCAGGGCAAAGGCCTCCCTTTCCTTCTTCCACCCGTCTCTACCTACGGCTTTTATCCGCCAGTTGTGAAAATGATCTAAGTCATCTTTCCACATTCTGCGTGGGCTATGGTATTTTTTATTGCTATGAATGGCGAGAGCATGCCATTCGCCTAATGGTAAGCGATACGACCACTCATTGAGTAGGAAAACCAAACAACAACATGAATTATAAAGCAGTGTTTGGGCTCCATTTTAATGCGCTTGCCATCATGAGACATAAGATGTTAAGTATGAATATGTTCAGTAGTTACTCTGGTTACAATTTCCTTCAAACAGGAAAACAACAGTGCGCTTACACTGCTGTTAGATGGAAGAAACAGACATCGGGGTGGAACTTACCCAGGCGGCCTCACATATGAGAGACATACTACCATTATTTTTATATTGATAGTATGTACCCGGTGGAAATAAAAACGTACTCTAGGTGGTGTCTTTATACTGCCAGCTTGATCGAAATGAGATAATATCCGTTTTCAATACTACGATAATACTGTATATGGGTGTTCCTGGCCATTAAGTCCATCAAAGTTACTGATATTCACTATACAAAATTAATTATGAAAATAATTTATTGCATCCATTAAAATTGTACATAATTTTGATCCATCATTTTTTATCTATCATCCGATTCGGAAAGCGGTTTTCACTAGCAAGAAACTCTACTGTTGCTCTTCTCAAGAATTGGTATCTCACGTGTGTAACTTTAGGGTATATTTATTAATATTTAATTTTCCCACAGGGCATAGTACTACAACACAATCCGTCAAATGGTGTGATCCTGACCGGGAACACGAACCTGGCACTTCGCAACGTGTCTCGCTATCAGGCAGGCAACTACACCTGCATCGCGTCCAACGTGGAGGGCGATGGCAAGTCACCACCGCTTCACATGCAAATCGTTTGTGAGTAGTTTATTAACCAAGTTTTTTAAAAAGAAAACTAGTTATTTTAAATATTATGTCATTTCCCATTGACATTAGTACCAATATTACATAAAAAAAATCTTTGAGAAACAAATAAAGTATAGAGTTCCAAAATCCATCAGGCTGTAAATATTACATTCCAAATCAGTAGTAAATCTCATACTACCTCTCAAGGACATTTCTTTACAATATTAAACTAAAGGCTGAACCAAAACATTGATTTTGAATGTTAATTATGTCAATTTACTATCTATACCTCGGAGTTCAAAGAGCTTAATAAATACATTTTAGGCAAATAATATGTCAGATTGCGGTTTCAGAGTTGTAATGTACATAAAATAAATTATATATTATTTTCTCTCAAGTCTCCTAACTACCCCACATAACATATTATATTCTATAAAGGATATCAATCGTCCTTTTGGTTGTTTAGAAGAAATCGCTTATAGCGATAACACCGCCAGTTGGTACACTATTTCAAAAGAATGTAAACTGTTTACTTGTATGTTATATGTGGTCAACAATACAGTGTTATCTATCTATCTAATAAGTATGTTGGATAAAGTAAAAATACCGATCAAAAAAATAAAAATGCAGACATCAAAAATGATATAAAAGCTCTTTCTTTATATTACCTACAGTAGTTATTACAAGATAATATCCCGATGGAGAATGACCATCACAAATACTCATAAATCCTCGAAAATTGGAGCTGCGTTAACGCCTTTGGACTAGGAACTACTGACCGTCAACAAATCCACTGACCGAACTAAACGCCTCAGTAAAGCTATTACAAGTGAAGGAGAATGCCCAGTTTACTATGAAACTTAGTATAGGTACGAAGATTTTTGGGCCTCGATGAAACCTACTTTTTTACAGGGAAAAATACATATTTTCACTAAATATAAACATAATTGCGACCCAGTCCCGGAGTTCTTGGAAAAATGAGCTTGAAGTCCAATAAAAGTTTTTTGTTTTCTTCGCCTCTGTGAACAAAATATGAGTATAAAATGTGATGATAATTACTTTTTTTATAAAGATATTTCGCTCGGGATTAAACAGGAAAACGTTTAAGGACAAACTATAAAAAAAATTATGCAGTATCGGTATCGGGATCAGCGATACTTTTAACCGATACTAAGAATGGGTATTCTCGTTCGCTGTGAAACATTTGTACCTCGATCGAGCCCGGTCATTCACCTCGAAGCTTCGTCTAAAACCCGCTCACCAACAAAATGATTGTTAATTCATCTTGAAATCTAATTAACTTCAAAACCTCATTTGCTACAGGCGGTTTCTTAAATTAGTTTATAAATAATTAATGCATTAAAGTACATAAGCAAGTATAAAAGAAAATTATGATGAGTCAAGTATATAACAACAATAGTTATTTCGTGGAGTTCTTTAGGAATATTAAAGTAAGAAAGAAAGAAAGAAAATTGATTTAGTACATTCTTTATTTGTGAAAGTCGGGGTTTTGGCGCCCCGGAGCATGTGTCCCACCTACTGTGAGGCAATTCACGTTATTTCTTGATGCGCCCATAAAACTGCGGTGCAGTTAAGTTTACGTTTTAGTGCAAACTAGTATTCTTGTAACTGTTTAGCTGCGCGTGAGCTGCACGTAAGCTAGGCATAAAATGCGTGTGATGCGCGTCAACTATACGTGTGCCATGTGTAATACTTTTGACATTAATATACTGTTACGATTTTTAGGATATTTTCTTGCGAAAATCGAAACTGTACATGTGCTGCACGATGATCGGACTGAATCGTTGTTTGAATCAAATCATGTCAAATGAATAGGTGAATACCTACCGATCAAGTTGCGATCTAAATTACGCACATAAAACGCGCAACAGTAGAATACGCTATAGCGCTCGCGTAACACGAATTTGACGCGAGCGTATTTGCCAGCGGTTGTAAAATTACGAGAATACGAAAAGGGCCGTTTTGATCGAAAGTTAACCGCAACTGCACTGCAACTGAACTTATTTTATTACGTATCACCCTTCTGATGTGCCCTGCGCAAGAAGGGACATAATCGAGGCTACAGACTTATTAGGTCTGGAGAATGTAAAGATATTTATCATAATTGAACCATTGACTCGAACGAAAAAGATTGTATATCATTCACACCAAATCTAATATAAGTCGGTCGAATATTGGGCTGTTCAATATCGGCGTGTATAACCGAGTATAAGAATATTTAGGATAAATATCAAAGGTCGAGATACTACAGAACAAGATAGTGATTTAAGAGTTACATATGTCTGTATCAGCCCATATACGTCCCACTGCAGGGCACGGGCCTCTACAATCGAGAGTATGATTGAGAATGGTTAAGTAAAGTATAGTCAAAAACGCTGGAATAATGCGGGTTGGCGGACTCCACATACAACAGAAATTCTTTAAAAACACTGCTATAGTATAGTGAGGTGATGACTCATGATGTTTTCCTTCACCTTTAAAGTACGTGGTGATTGACTATCAATACACACATGACTCACAAAATTCAGAGGTGCCCTGGGATTTAAACCCGCTACCGCTGTGAACATGTTGGCAGCCGCGTCTGGTCCGTTTACCAACAGACCATCACGCACTAAGAATCAGAACTGCATTAAGAAAGAATTATGTGAATCAGCAAAATTGCGATATGTATGAATTATGAATATATGAAACGTATTTTTTTTGTTAAGTTAAAAAGTAGTTACCTAATATATTTATTAATAGGGAGTAGTAATAATTTAAATGTACAGTAAAAATATACTATACGAAGTGCGTGGTGGCCTGTTGGTAAACGGACTAGACGCGGCTGCCAACATGTTCACGGTGGTCGCGGGTTCAAATCTCAGGACACACCTCTGACTTTTCGGAGTCATATGTGTATTGATAGTCAATCACCACGCACTATAACGATAAAGGAAAACATCGTGAGGAAACCTACATTCCATAGCGATTTCTATGGTATGTTAAGTCCGCCAACCCGCACTAGGCCAGCGTGGTGGACTATATGGCCTAACTACTCTCAATCATATTCTCGATTGTAGAATAGGCCCGTGTCCTGCAGTGGGACGTATATGGGCTGATATAGATATAGAAAAATACACTTAGGAGACTTCACTAAAAATCGGCATAATACCTTGATAATTAACACACGATAAAAAGTTTATTTATCACAAAATTACAGGAGGTATTGGTACTTCACCGTCGAAATCTATCTACAAATATAAATAAAAACACTCGGCGTAATAGAATTATAAAGTCCTTCGCGTGTTGGTTTTATGAAATTGTCCATTTGATTAATGAAACTAAACAACAGTGACCATTAAAATAATATAGTACCTGATAAATACTCTTGATAGCGCTCGTAATGTTGTGACTTTGTAAATATTTTTACATCGAATTACTTTATTTTTTTCTGTGAGGCAAGAAGGATAAAGTGGCTTTAAACTTTTTGATTAAGTGGACTTTAAATGCTTTTTTTCGCAGAAATCGTTTTTAGTTTAGAAATAGTTGTAAATTACTTGTTAATTTTATTTCTATGCATGGGTACAGAAATATTTGTTTAAATATGACATTATTAATATGAATAATAAATACATGCAACAGTCACATTCATATATTCTGTATCAGCCCATATACGTCCCACTGCAGGGCACGGGCCTACTCTACAATCGAGAGTACGATTGAGAGTGGTTAGGCCATGTAGTCCACCACGCTGGCCTAGTGCGCGTTGGCGGACTTACATACCGTAGAAATTCTTATGAATCGCTATGGTATGCAGGTTTCCTCACGATGTTTTCCTTCACCGTTTTAGTGCGTGGTGATTGACTATCAATACACACATGACTCCGAAAAGTCAGAGGTGTGCCCTGGGATTTGAACCCGCGACCACCGTGAACAGTGGTAGCCGCATCCGGTCCGTTTACCAACAGGCCACCACGCACACATTCATATATTGTTCTGACCTAACACTAAGATCGAGTCTTGAAGTAACAGAAACTTCGCGAAACTTTCAGTCTCAAAATCACCCAGACCCGAAACAAACCTATGGATCAACAAATATTTCGTTCGGTGCGAGAGTCGAACCCGCGGCCTCAGGTTTCACAGGCGGCGTCAAACACTGTGCCATGCAGGCTATCTGTCTGAAATGTTCTTTTATTTTTCATGTGAACAAAAAATACAATAGTCTCAATCTTATCCTGACCATTAAAAAACAACAGTACAATTTAAAATGACCCACAACTTTCCACAACTTTATTGTATGTAATTAATTACCGTAAGCGATAAGACCGCCATATTTTTATATCTAATCTGTTTAATTTAGTGGAATAAAAATAAAGACTTAATTACTCACAAAAATGTTATAAAAGAACTTTAAAAAATCCGTCGACGCTTATTACAAAAACGTGTGGAAAAATCTTTTCGCAAAAACAATTGCCTTTTCGATGACGAAGCAACAAACACTATTGTCAGAACTCGGAGCATGTTTGTGTTCGTTCTCCTGTCTCGTCGGGTTATAGTCTATGTGCATCGGGTTGGCAGTAGATGCGATGGGATAGGGGAACATTATTAGGTGTACATAAGGCCTGCCATTCATGATATTTCGAAACTAAATAGTAAAGCATATTGTTAAATATTCTGCATTTCATGGTGAATGCACTGCTGTTTATTTATATGAACGTTAGAATTTACTGGCATTCCTTTATTCACAATTATGCTCTAAAAGCATGGTCTTATAATTATGTTGGTTTCTTAGTCCACTACAGTGGCCTACAGCAATTGATGGACTTCAAATCTATATTTATAAAGCTGCAATGCCGTATAAAGCTGAAGAGTTTGTTTGTTATTACTGGTTCAATTTGATTTTTTTTTATGTTGGATATGTCATTTATCGTGGAATGTTAGGTAGCTAATACGCTATATATTATCACGCTATGACCTATAGGAGGGAAGCAGTAGTGAAAACTCTAGCAAATACGAGGAAATTTTATTCGTTTTGCGTGGTCCGATTGATTGTCCCAATTGACAATTTTGGCCAACAAAGTGTATCTGCACCGGGCCGGACCGCTAGTTCCTGTATAATAATTAAAAATCTCTCAAATACGAGTATCTATGTTTTTCCAAAAACTTTTCCTTCATCAATTATCGTACTTGACCCCAGTACTTACGCTCATTGTATAATAATTGTATTTTTTAATTCATCAAGTTAATGGATAGTGGACATACATATTTTAAAACAATAGTAATCTCAGCGATATATTTTGCGATACAAATGATATATGGCCGTGGAAATTCATTGTTTCCACGATTATGATATTCGAACTGTTCATATCTAGATTTCCATCGAAATGACATGTTCCAGGTATTTAAATGTACTGTTTACTACGAGATACAACACAATGATAAATCTATTATTGATATATGTTTTCAAGCCAATACAAAATAAAATAATAAACTTTACTGTACATTCGCGTATGGATATGAAAAATAAATCTTTGACATTAACATATATTTCTTTGTCTATATTAAAGTCGAGATTGTTAAACTTAATCACTTTGAAAGAGCCGTCGTCAAAATGTCTGTATCTAGAAATTGAGTATTCCAGTAAATTACCTTCCATCTTCCTAGAAATATGTTTTCCATCATACTAGACGATGTGACTGGGTATAATTTTCAATTTTGTGTTGAAGTTTGGGCTGCTTGCTCTTTTATCGTAGCTATATACTTGGGGTTCCTTATCGCCTCGCGAATTAAATCGAATTTAATCTAAATCCATATTCTATTATGCAAATTTTATTTGAATAAGATTTTTTGCAACGTTCATGGTATGTGACCACGCTATGAAAATATCAGCAAAAAATAATATTAGAATTTATAACGCTCTTCACTAGACCGTTCTGTCCCCGGCTGGTGATGTACCCTAGTAATTGAAATTAGATTGATTTTCCTGATCACTTAATGGTAGCACATAAGCACTGTCATGCTACGTTCTCGTGATTGGATATCCAACTACTAGTCAGGTCATAAGTAAATTCCATTTTTTGCTACAGATAAGCCACTGTGTCGGAAGAAAGAAATTAGAATGATTGGTGCTGCTCTGCAAGAGCCATCGTCAGTGACGTGCGAAGTGGATGCTTACCCACCTCCAAGCACCTTCGAATGGACGCTTAACAACTCAGCTGGATCTATCAAGGTTGACCCTGTAAGTACTTAATAATTTTCAAGGTTTGAGACAGTACATATAATTCCGTAGCCCAACTCAGATGAACTATTTAGATTTATAAATATTATTTCAGCAATTTTATTCTCCATAGTTTCTGAAGTTGCCATTACAAAGTAAAATTGTACTATATACATTTCCAGTTATTCAGTTCTTAAAATACAAAGCATAATAAATTCAAGGTAATACTTATGTAAAAATATGATCCTCAAAATTATTTTTTTCGTTCGTGTCAACTCATAGTCTGAGAGTCAGAACTTAAAGTTATGGTTATGTAATTGTACTAGTATCACTGAATCTGACTCTGAGGTCATGGACGCCCATAATATCTCCAACGGAGGTCCAAACACAGTGGCAAATTTGGCGCATCCAAGTCTCCAACAATGGAAGATCAGCAATGGTTTAGCACTGGGTGGTTGCGTGTAGAGGTCATCGAAGGGTTTTCAGTTAGTATGCTGGCTTCGATTTTGTTAGAGATCCAGATAGGCCACAACCCGCAGCGCGCCGGGCTAAGGTTAAGGCTAAGGCTAGTACCACTGACGTAGCCTTTTCAGCCTTCCCCTGGGTATCGAAAGCTTTCTCTTTTAATAGCATGCTCAAAAAGATATCACTATATCTTCATGGAACAAATAGTTTAATTTCATTAAATCCTGGAGCGTAAAGTTCGTTAATATCAACAAAATATTGAAAAATCTTGTAAAAAATGTGGAAAGAGAGTTTCACTTTGAGCTCATCGCGGCAGCTCCACCGCTCTCGCTATATTTGCAAGGCGAGTTACATCAACCCTTAATTTAATATTCATGTAATTGATTTAATATATGAAACTGGTGAGGTTGCTTTTGATTAGTGATGTGCTTTATTAGTGGAAAGTAGAAATTATCGTACTTTATGTCAAGGCTTGGAAATTGGAGCTGATATATTATTATCACTAACATTAGTACATTAAGTTGCCTAAATTAACTTGAATCCTAATTTGAACATGAGTGGTCTTAAATTAGGCGTTTCTAAAGTGAAAATAGTTTGTAATAATGTTGAATTAAATCATTTGATTCTAGAGTCAACTAAGAAAAACAATTAACAATTTTAGTTTAAATATTTTTAGAGTTTTTTTCCATATGCGTACATTACACTTCTGATTTCATTTTGTTCATTTGATGAATGTTACTAACACTTTGACTGAACTAAATTCTATAAATCCTTGAAAAAATATCCATGTCAACGTTGTAATATAGAACTTAGATAGAAAAAGTCCATGTATTTTTTATACAGCCATAGCAAAACCACACTGTAATTATTGTGCCGATTATTTCCCGTCACACGATCCAAGTATAGCAATCTACTATATTGCTTTACACGATTAAAATAACTTTCTTGAAAGCATGAAGTGATAGTTATAACACAAATTCTTAACGCTCCGTAATTATGAAATAAGTTGAAAACATACACAACAAAATTCACGTCATATTTCCTTTAAAAACACACCATTTCTTTATCCCTCATTTCGTTCACTGAAATTTCCAGTCTTTATCTAAATACGCGGCGATCAAACCCTTCGCCAGCTGCATATAAAGAGATGCTGACCCGGTCGGGATATTTATCATAGCATGCGTAAACAGAATACACTTTATGTCCAATGCATTAAGGTTGCAAATCGCCCAGTAAGCTTGCAGCCAGACTCTTTCCACTTAACCTCCATCATTCCTTTCGATGCTGGGAACGTATTGTTCGGAATGAGTTTTTATTGTTAATTAACGCTTTTAATGTAGTCCCAGACGGATTTTTTTTTGGCTGGCGTTGATTTTGCATAAATATAAATGGTGGTTATAAAAGGAAAATTACAGGTCTTTTATTTCTGGCGTGGGTTAATATTTCCTGCAATGGAAAGTTTTTAATGCTTTTCCACTTTGCAATATGTAGTTGACGAATACTTTTAGTTGTTGATTGATGTCTCGGGTAAGTATTATTATATTAAAGAAATTCCTTATACAAAATGAGAACGAAATATCGATTAAGCGAATAGTTTCGTATTCGAGTTGAATATCGATACAAATGTTTATATTCCTATGTTCAACCAAATGTTATCTCGGCTAGTGCTCAAGTTATCTTCCCTGCATATTTTTACTTCGCCTACTCTTCAGTGTCCTAAATAATACAGCTGTTTGTGTTCAACCAATATTTGAAACAAATATTGGTGCCATGAGATCAATATTTGGCGTGATGTAATGATGTTTGATTTCTGTGTCCTGATTGTTGGGTATATTCCTTTATAAGGTTTTATATTTTGTATAATATATGCCGATGATAACACAAAAGTGCTGTATCGTGTCGTCACAAAAACCCTTTAATGGCATACTGGTTTCTCTATTAAATTATGTGCAATACGAACATAAAAAATCTATAAAAGTATAAGAGACGTATCACTTTAAGTTATGGATGCCGTATATTTTTAATGGTGTCATAAATATTTTCGACATGTGTCATCAAGGTCGTGCATTACCGAATAAGTAAAACGCGCGTTGTTTCTTACTTTTTGTAACCGTAAAATTCCATACTGGAGAATTTGGATTTTATAAGCCAGGTTCTCCAATGGCATTATTTTTGGTAAATTACCGATATCTTAGTTAACATCGTTGACCTATTGCAAGTTGGTAGGCTTTACGTGCCTTCGCAACTCCAGTGACGAATTTCTAACTATAAAATGCAAATAAATAATAATAAATAAATACACCCAACAGCCACATACATGGTCCTAGCTCCACACTAAGATTGAGCCTTGTGTCGTGGGTATCAGTAACTATGGGAGACTTTTCGGTCTAACGGTCATTTTGGTCTGGGTGTTTCTAGACCCGAAACAAATACTTGTGGTTCACACAAATATTTGTCTCGGTGTGGGGATCGAGCCCGCGGCCAACCGGCATCTAACCAACTGCGCCACGGAGGCTGTCAAATATAAAAAAGGTGTACAAATTTTCATTTCTTTTGAGCAAGGCCTAGGTACAGTGGACTTTTTGTGGCTTAAGATAATGATGATCGGAAAACATTAATATTCAGAGATAAACTGAGCGTTAATAAAAAATGTAACTAAATTAATATAATGTTTTATAAAGGCACATGTGTCCCATCTAAATTCAAACCCGCAGTCTCTGTGTCAAGAAGTAATTTAGTATTATG
The DNA here is from genome assembly GCA_030180105.1 of Hyles lineata. Classification (NCBI taxonomy): domain Eukaryota; kingdom Metazoa; phylum Arthropoda; class Insecta; order Lepidoptera; family Sphingidae; genus Hyles; species Hyles lineata. The sequence goes on along the minus strand of JARJEE010000008.1, from coordinate 13,926,266 downwards.
TTACAATTGCACTACTTATCTTAAGGACTAGTAACCTCTAATTGCCAAGAGAATTAAGTTTAAAATCTTTGCTGAATAAAATATCCTCCATGCCAACAAACACACTGTCTGTATCAGCCTATATACGTCCCACTGCGGGCCACGGGCCTCCTTTACAATCGAAAGTACGATTGAGAATGGTTGGGCCATATACCAGCGCGCTGGCCTAGTGCGGGTTACAACACACTACAAGATTGATATCTGTAAACTTTTCGTCACTTACAAGTGGATTAAGCCATATACCGATATGCGGGCGCGTGACGTTTCGCCCGGCAGTGGGACCATTGTATGAAATTAGCCTTTGTCAACATTATCGTCTTTATCGAGATAGTGGCCCTAATTTATTTTTGGGGATTAGGCCGGTGGTTTTTGCATAAAGGACTCTCACGTTTAATATTTATAACGTACGTGGGATGCTTTGGTAATATATCGTAAATTTTTAATGTAGGCGCAATTTAGGGAAGGTAATGAAAAACTTTGTTATTAAATGTTATTTTAGTGTTGTTTGTTGTATTTTAATTAAGTTATTTAATATGAAATTCTATGAATTCTTATATAATTTACTGTATCACGTATTGTATTTAACAAAAGAGACTTGAAACGACAATTAAGCCGGTATACTTTTGAGTTAGTTTTTTTTATATTTGACTTAATATCAAAGGATATTTGCAGCGGATACAGTTATAAGTATTTTTCAAAAAAATACACTTCTTCACGTTTGTATGAAAACCAAGAAATAGGTACTACCCGAGTGTCATTTTTTTTTTCAACGCTTTATACAAATTGTGTACAGGCTCTCAATTGGTTGTTGGGTTAGAAGTCTGACACAGAAGGCAGTATTACTAGACACGGTACGCATTGTGAGGCGGTCCCTCACTTTGTCTCCCTAACCACCGGTGACTTGGGTCTTCAGCTTCGCCACTGAAGAATCAATATTTTTTTTAATTTTTATTTGTGTCTTGTATTTTTTTTAATGTGAAAAAGAAATACATTAAAAAAATTGTATATAAAAATAATAATTTCTTTGCATTATAACTTTTTCTATATTTTATAATCTAAACTATTTAAATGCTGAAAAGCAAAAACACACCACCAATTGCACTCAACCGGAAATCCAATGTTCTAAAACCCGTGTTCTCGACTTTTATTGGCTGGTCGACAAAATAGTACACGTCGGTTTGAGCTAGCTAATCTGTTAAGCTTTGTCGACAAGTTCGATTGTCGGATCACTTCATTACGAACCTAATCCTTCGCTGAACTTTAAATTTCACTTGGGTAAAGTTGGAGCTACTCGTTAGTCCTGACTACAAGGATAGATATGTTGCTCTTAGTTTTGGTGTTGGTTTATAACCTCTGCTGGTTCTTTTATTTATTTATGCTTGACATAAAGACAACACTTAAATATATTACTAATTAACAAAAAGTACAGATGGCGGCCTTATCGCTCAATGAGATTTTTTTTTGACAACCTTTGGATGAATAGAAGAAAAGGAAAAGAAGAGAGAGCAGTCTAGAAAATAAAGGATATAAGCTTCAATAAAATAATAATAGCTTGACGAATTATAATTAATATGTACACAATGTATGATTTATAATGATACACACCTAATATAAATACATATATCAATTAAATATATATATAATATTATAAAGCTGCACAGTTTGTTTGTTTGTTTGAACACGCTAATCTCTGGAACTACTGGTCCGATTTGAATGATTCTTTCAGTGTTGGGTAGTCCATTTATCGAGGTAGGCTACAGGCTATATATAATCACGCTATGACCTATAGGAGGAAAGCAAGTGATATTGTGATAGTGATATTTCTAGCAAATACGAGTAAATTTTGTTCGTCTTTCGTGGTCCGATTGGTCCATAACTGATAGTCAGAATTAAGCATTTTGACCGCCATTTTAAAACGTGTATGCACCCGGGCGGAGCCGGGCCCGACCGCTAGTATATATATAACCATACTATACTCGTAGATTTATTGCTTAATCCTCATTGCCTGTTTCGTCATTCTATATGCATAGAAGATACTATATACAAGAAAGAAGGAATTTATATACATTATTCCCTTCTTTCTTTCTCTTTGTGTTTTTAGTCATATAAAGCCCACTATTATCCAACAATTTCCATAGAGATCTGCTGAAAAACCTACTTACAGCAACTTCCTACAACCTCAGCTTTGCAATAATATTTCAACATTTTGGAAAAACCTTCTTGCAGTTTACTAGTAACTTTCTACAACCTAAGCTTTCAAATAATATTTCAACATTAATAAAATATGAACTACTCACAGGACCGCTTCACAGTAGAAGAGAAGGAGGGCAGGTCGGTGCTCACTTACACTCCTGTGTCGGACGTGGACTATGGCACGTTGTCGTGTCGAGCTACGAACCTGGCGGGGCAACAGACTGCCCCGTGTCTGTATACACTACTGCCGGCGACGAGACCTGATCCACCCACCAACTGCACTGTATACAACCTTACTCACGACTCTTTGGATCTGATGTGTCTTGCAGGTAGGTTTGACTAAAGCTATGGTACAGCTCGTTTACATTCTATTGGTATGTGACAAAATTTTGAACTACAATTTATATTGTTCATATAATTGTATTTTATGTTTTGTGAACTTCGTTTTTGTTATTTAAGATTATATAGGTTTTTATAAATGCATGTTTTTTTATTATTTATTTTTTACATAATTTTGATTTTGTCTACATTTTAATTATGTTTAATAAATAAATTAAAATAAACAAATAATTATCGCATAATAATAGGTACTCCTTTACTCAAACTCATATTTATCCCTTAAAAGCAAAAGTATATTTTAAATATTTTTCGTTCATAAATAACATCAACAATTTAAGACGTTTGAGCTAGGCTTTTCACGAGCCATTCTAACGTACCGTTCATATTTAATGCCGCAGCATTAGTAATGCATCTCGTAAACGCCGGCGTTTTATGAACCAACTAGGTGCTTTATGTAATAGCTCACTTTGCGTATTGCCTACGACATGTCTCTGTCCCAGAGAGACTATCGTAAAGCAAAAAATATAACCCGTATTTAGTCTTTTTCATATTTTTTATATTTTTTTTAACATCTAAATGTTATTCAGTCTCATTTTTTTATTGTAATGAATAGCGAGACGAGCATGCCATTCGTCAGATAATAAGCGACACGACCGCTCGTGGACAGTAGTAAAACCAAACAACACTATGAATTACAAATCAATGATTGGCATTCCACTGCGTTCGCTATCCTGAGACATAAAATGTTAAGTTTCAATATGTGCAGTTGTTAATTTGGACGCTGTAAAGTCATAATAATGGTTTTGTCAGAATACGTTTTGGGTAATATTAATAAGAAAAGTGAAATTCCCGAAAGCAACAATTCCTAAGATCCACATCCCATCACACAGTCCGAATGAAACTTTGACGCCTTGGTGAACCACAATTTAATTTAGGATTAATCTAGGATAACTGTAATTGGATGTTGGTGGCAGTATTACTTGTCTATTAGATACCTAGATTGTATGTATCTAGATCCCTGTGAGATTCTCCTTTATTTAGAAGATTAAACAAATCTGGGTGTTTGGGATGTATTATTTTACAAATAAGCCGGTGTCGGATTGAGGTTTAGTAGAAATGAGGTTCTGTAAAGGTTAGAAATGAAACGGCGTAATGGAATGGCCGCGTGCGATGCTTTGATTCACTTTTCAAGGCCGACTTTTTCAACACGAATCCAAAAGACAAGAATATGAAGCTCAAAAGAATAATAGATTATTGCGATTTTTACTATTTCTTCTCAGACGAAGAGAAGATAAAAAAATTCAGAGCATTTATACTTCCATAAAAGTAGATGAAAGAAGATCTTGTAATCAAAATTACTGAATAGTTTAAATTGAAATAAAGTGAAAATATATTGATGTTTAGACAATTATAGCCATGGAATATTAAATGTGTAATGCTACATTTGCCTGTTCTAACATACTTCTTGTATACCATAAAAATATCTTGCATTTTAATATCTAGGTTACGAAGGTGGTCTCCAGTGCGTCTTCATAGCAGAAGTGTGGGCTAATGAAGGTCTAGTTGTAAACGCAACTAACGGAGCTGCTCTGTGGAATTTACGAAGACTTGGAGCCAAGAGACAGCTTCGTATCGTGGTATACGCAGCCAATGCGAGAGGAAGGTCTGAACACGTCACATTCACCGTCGAAACTGCTCCAAGACTAGCTCCTAGGACTGGTAAGCCATCCCTAGATACATACATAATATAAAATCGAAACGACTGTATCGCATAGGGGTAGAGAAGACTATGGATCGCCGCAATGCTCGATCCTTACTTTCCTTGTCATGTCTAATCCACAAGGTTAGGCAGGTACTTGATGTCCATTTTGTTCGATCCTGACATATTACTTTCACCTTATCGACTGTCATCAACCTTCGCATTTATTCTCATCAGTTAATGGTACTTTTGACTTAACCCTTATTTGAATTATCACACATTTGGATGATATAGGTCCACCAAAGATTACCCCCTACTATCTGATCTAATCTCACCCTGTATAATTGCGTAATTTCCATTCATACATCTTCTACGTGACTTAATTATATATCCAAATATATACCTTATTGCCGTTCACTGCTGGACGTAGGCCGCCCAAGCAAGTGCCAACCATATCCTAGAACTAAATAAAAATGTAATTATACTACATAGGTATTGATATAAATTAGCACAATCAATCGAGCTCCCATTTATTGTGTAGCACCGATTCCCTGGGAAATTTCAGTCTGATACAGTACAGTATAATAATAGTAATCATTATGTGATTTGTATTAGTAATATCCTCGGGGGAAAGCAATATACTGCCAGATGTAGTTCAACATCAATGTAAAATTAATTCACCGTTACAGTAAACGCCTTATGGCTTATAGCGCCTGGCGAGCTTGTTAAAAAGAATTATAATGAAATAAACTGCCTAATATCGTATGTACCAAAGATCTTTCGGAATTTTCTATAATAACAAATAGAAGATTGAAAAAGTAGTACCTATGAACAGGAGTGTGCAGAGAGTCTATCAATTCACACAAAAAGAACACTATAAGTCGTCTATTTTCTATTGGCGTTTTGGCGAAATTTTGAACTACAAATAAAATATCAAGAAATATCTAGTAAACGCATAGATTGAGATATTATTTTTTTATGTAAACAGCAAGCATGTTTACTCATAATCTAAATGTATTTTAATATTCAATATCATAAAATGTAAATCGAGAAAAACATTTTCCAATATTTAGACAACAGCATGACAATAGCAACGCATTCAGATGCCAAAAGATTGTAGACGATCTTTAATATAATTTTCGATTTCAAATCTACGTTGATTAATATAGATTGATTATTCTCACGTCTGAAATAAGATACTGTTGTATATGTAAGAACATATAAGTGACACGCGTCAATTGTCAACTGTTTTTTCCCGCCAATAAATTAGTGCGTTATAAGCAAGCGTTGTGTGATTATTTGTGGTCCGTATTACGTACATAACAGATACTATCCCCTAAAAATAACTTCATAAATTGATGAATTCTCCAATCGATCCGTTTAGTACTGGATAAAACATTAAGGCGCATTAAAAACTCAACAAAAAAGGCACGACACAAACACAGGCTAAAGTTTCCATAGACGTTCAGACGTAGATACTTTAGCCGTTCCATTTTATCAAGTTCAGAGTACTAAAGAATTTTTTAGTAGTTTCACGTTGCTCTCGCGAGAGTTAAGTTCTTTAAATTAAAATCCTTTGTTTTGTTCCTGGTTTCAACTGGTATTTAAATTTAGCAATTCTAATTTGATTCTCGTGTGTATTTCAACGTTTATTTTTTACGGAGATTGTGAGTAAGTGCTTTATCCAATTCGCTGTTTTTTGGATATGTACTTGATTTTAATTAGCCAGTTATCGGGTCTGATATTCTATCATCAAAATGGTTAACTTCAGTACTTTTCCTTTTTCATCCTCTGGAGAAATCATTTTCGTTTCAATAATCGTTCTTTAGTGCTCCTATTTGCTATAAAGGAAGCTTAATTACGTACAAAATGTAAATAATTAAATACTACTATTTTAGACTGAGTGTTATATGCTTGGAAGTTCACATTCTGACATATAATTTACGAGATTTTTTTAAATTATAGATTTTTGAATACATGATTTCTTTTTTTTTTTTGTTTTACAGAGTTTATCTTTGCCCATACTAGATTCCATTACCTTGCGCATTACTAATATCATTGGTTCTCATTTCTTCATTCACGAAATAAAGCCAAAGATCTTTTGTCAATTATAAAGCAATACCTACTGCTCTAAAGTTATCAATTATTTCTCAATAATAGTTATAATTTGACACAATATTACTAGATTATACAGTTATAATTACGCAAATAGATTTGTAATATAGACCGTTCCGATTGAATAATCTGGTGTCCGCTAAGTTAGATAGACTGCTACACAGACGTCGGATTAACGATTAAGTTAACCCTGGCTCCTATGTATATTGCTGGCTGACAATTATCGAGACTAAGGCCATTTCTGATATAATAATAATTAAAACTTTAATATTAAGCTGAAGAGTTTGTTTGTTTGGACGCGCGTATCTCAAAAAGTACCAGTTTGAATTGAAAAAATATTTTTGTGTTAGTTGTTTCATAGTGAAAAACTATAGGCTGTATAAGTTAATAGTTATCGTGCGATAAATCTCACAATATGACCAAGAGGAGCGGAGTATACAAGAAAAATTGACAGCCTCTGTGGCGCAGTTGATTAGACTGACTGTGAAACGAAACAAATGTGTTTGATCCCCACTCCGAAACAAATATGTTTGTTCCGGTTTTGTGTTTTTATGGGATCGAAGAATCTGTTTTAGTTCCTAATACCCACGACACAAGTCTCGATTTTAGTGTGGGTTCAGGAATATGTATGTAATAGTTTAGTGTACTTTTAAAACCAATTTCCCGTCAATAAGTTTTGAAACCCGGGCAAAGCAAGGCTGGGTCACTAGTTCAAGAACTAACTGTAGTATTGAAGTCGAGTACTATCATAGCTAATTCAAATAAAAGTGGTGCTTCTCGCTAATCAATTGCGTTTACATCGAAATAAAAATGAGGAGGAAAATGTTCCTATTACATTGAAATCATCATTATCAGCCCATATACGTCCCACTGTAGGGCACGGGCCTACTCTACAATCGAGAGTACGATTGAGAGTGGTTAGGCCATATAGTCCACCACGCTGGCCTAGTGCGGGTTGGCGGACTTACATACCATAGAAATTCTTAAAAATCGCTATGGTATGCAGGTTTCCTCAAGATGTTTTCCTTCACCGTTTTAGTGCGTGGTGATTGACTATCAATACACACATGACTCCGAAAAGTCAGAGGTGTGCCCTGGGATTTGAACCCGCGACCACCGTGAACATGTTGGCAGCCGCGTCCGGTCCGTTTACCAACAGGCCACCACGCACTTTTACATTACATTGAAATGCAATCGGGTAATGTCTGAGTCTATGATTAGTTGATCCGATGGATTTTATTGGAACATGGAAATTGATGTTGATTTTAATATCTTGGCTGAATTTTACTCATAGAAAATGCATTTTCGTTACGTTTGCGGTCTCATTTATGCACAGTTTAAAAAATATTTTGGATATTTATTGATTTGTCCTTATCGAACAACTTTTGGATTCACTTTGGGCGAAAACGACAAAACAAAGAGGTTTTAATAAGGAAATAATAATAAGTCTACTAATAAGACCGCTTGTGTTTCTTGCTTCATATCTTAATGGTTACAATAATTTATGTAACATTATTAAAATACATATTTATAACTACAAAAAAATTCGTTATAAATAATTGTGGTTAGTAGTGTGGTTAGGTAAATCGCCTCATAGAAATAGAGGCCGTGGGTTCAATTCCAGCACCATAACAATTCAGTACAGTTTTTATTTTATGGCTCTGTCACAGATACGACAATTCTGCCAATTTCAAGTATTAGAAAGCACAGATTACATAAAAAAGCATAACAATTTTATGATTCAGAATTTATTCCTATCTTGGTAGGACCATAAAATCTATAAGGTTATCTGATACTCAAGACACACCTATTATATCTAAATTTAGAACGTGAACAATAATGGTGTATGTCTACTGTTGTGCCTCTTTATACTGCTGTACGTTTTTTAAAATTAATAAATTGTTTATGACAACAGAAGCTCAAGAAGCCTGGGAGGTGAACTGGGCGCTGGGTGGCGTTCTGGGCGCGGCGGTGACAGTCGCTATAATACTGTGTCTCGCGCTCATTGTCACCAGGTTGCGACACCGAGCTCGGGATTACGAAGGTAAGGCTTAACGTGATCTATGTTTTGTGAAAATTGGTAAATAAATGGGTATTTTGATGTGAAATAAATGGTAGTATGGTAGAGTAAGGTAGGGGAAGTTATAAAGCAGTTAATGTTGCATTTTTCTATAATAATAATTTATTGGGACCTATAACGTATAATGTAGGGCATATCAAAAGTGCTACCGAAAACGTAGCTGGGGGTAGTTTTAGTGACTACACAATGCAACTAAAAACTTTGCAAAGAACAGCGATTTTTTATTTTGATATTTTTTAAATATCATATCCATAGATTTTTCTAGAATAATAATTTAAACCCTTGCGTACCATAGCGTCTTTAAAATTAAAGGGTTTACACTATTATTTAAGAAAAAACTATGTATTTACCACCCAAATGCAACAGCAATATATAGGAAAGGAAAAAATAAAAAAAAGGTAACTTAAAAAAAAAACTTTGTATCTGAAGTCACTAAATCTACCATCCGGTTTTGTTTACGGTAGCAGTCTTGATACATTCTGGAACGAAAGAATTCAAATTATAATTAAACTTATAGAATTGACGTACGTAATCAAGTACGTAATAGTCTCTGAGTCACTACGTTTCTTCCATATTTTTCTTTATGAAGCAAATAATCATCACGAAGTATTTAGGATTTTGGATTAAAGATAATTCCCAACGTTTTCATTTAAATTTACTAACAATGCACCTTTGAAAATGAAATATAATTTTCATTTTAATATTATATTACGTGTTCATTATATACAAAGCTTGATAAAATAAACTCACAAGATACGAGAACTTCAAAAACAATGTAATGAATATAAAACTATGGAACAGTTAAGCGCACTACACGCCAAAGTCGACGGTCTGGCGACACACCCCACCAACACAACCGTCATTATGGTGGTAGGTCTCTCATATTTTAGAGGCCATCTGGGAAGGTAGCACCGCAATGTCTATTTCTCCCGTCAAACAGCAGTGTAAATGCACTGTTCAGTATCGGATGGAAGGGCATTGCAACCAAAGTAACTACTGGACGTATTGAGACTTAACATCTTATGTCTCAGGATGGCGAGGGCAATGGAATGCCAAACATTGCTTTGGTATTCAAGGTGTTGTTTGGTTTTGCTACTGTTTATGAGCGGTAGTATCGCTTACCTTCAAAGGAACGGTATAATCGTCTCGCTATTTATTACAATAAAATAAAATAATATAAAAAACAACCCGGCGTGCAATGAGTGAAGCCGCCAACTACCGAGCCGACGAAAAGTTGACATAGTCTGGCCGCGTCGGCGGCTTTGGTGTGTAGTACGCTTTATGTACAATGCTTTTAACAATATTATTTTCGAGAATAATATTTCATAAAATAAGATCAAAGTGATTATTATATGTAATTTCAGATGGTTTTAAATATTAATTATCTATATTAATATATAAGCTGAAGAGTTTGTTTGTTGCCTCTAATTTCAAAAATAACTGGATCGAATTGAAAAAATATTTTAAGTTGGATAGGTCACTTATCGAGAAATGCTATAAGATATGTATCATCACGCTATGACCTATAGGAGGGAAGCAGTAGTGAAAAATCTATCAAATACGTGGAATTATTAGTTTTTAGTGGTCTGATTGGTCGATATTTTAAATTGATAGCCATAATTGAACATTTTGGCCGCCATTTTAAAAAGTGTATCTACACCCATGCGGAGCCGGGCTGGACCGCTAGTTCGGTATAAAACTGAGGGTTACGCCCGTAACGACTGTATTTCATATAATGTGTTTTGTATTTTAATAGTAAATGTTCAGTTACTCATTATTCATATTGGTTTTACGTTTCCTTTTAACTCAAAGTTAAAATCCTGAACTATTAGCTAATGAACAATATTTAAATTCATTTAATTTTAATGGGTATCTCAATATCCAATTAGAAAACAGATAAGACGCGTTGAGGTAACATCGTCATAGCGTAAGGGTTAAGAACATTAACTCAAATAAAATATAGAAGGATACTTTCTGACCCCTGCCATCCTGATAATATGGTATACTATTCCCCAAAGCATCTTACTCAGATTGCCTAACTATTAGAGAAAAACAAGGTTTTATTATTATATCCTTCTAGATTAGACTGCCTCGGTGGCGTAGTTGTACTACAGTACGCTTACAAAGCTGAGGTCTCGGTTTCGAATCCCGGGTTGGGCAAAGTGATTTTGGATTTTTCTATTCATTATCAGCCCAGAGTGAGGAACTTGTGCCCGATATGGCGATAGGCTCGCCACCTATCGCATTGTGGGACGGAACATACAAGGCGAAATGTGGGTGCCTTGGCACCTCTGCCTACCCCTTCTGGGAAAAAGGCGTGAGTTTATGTATGTATGTCTAGATTAATAGACAACAGCTGGTTTGGCCAAACTTGCTAATTGTTTTGCAATTTTTCGTATCTCAATTGTTGAGTTTGGAAACTGGGCCAAAGTTTCGTGAAGATTGTCATTAAGGTTCAAGACTCTTTAGTACTTAAAGACACATTTGAGTGTTGTTTTGTAAAACTTGTGCGGTCACTGGTTACTTAGGAAAGTTTTCGAAACCACGTAACTGTTGATTAGTTCTTTTTTTATTTTTTTCATTTATTTAACAACAACAAGGATACCTATAATATTTGTTAGTAGATAACATCGAGAAACCTAAAAACTAAGTTTATATTTATGATTCTCACGCTCTTAGAACTCGAAGTGGGTGGATATGATGGGTTTCTAAGTATCCCATCACCAGCAATGTTGTGGTCTCGAGCCAATTCATTCATACTATAGATTCTACAAACACAACCCGTTTTTGATACTGAGGAACTATTGTATTTTACTAAAACATATTTATTTACAGTGACAATACCGTCGTTGAAGAACCAAAAGGTGATAATGCCGAAACGGAATTCACCGCACGCGCCTGACGACAGAAACCCGGACCTCATCCCACTAAGCAAAGGTAATTTTCGTATTATTTTCATAGTTTTTCATCCAACAGACATTTTCAAATATTCCGAAGATTGATGTAAAGAAAAAAAAAATACTCGGTTCCTTTCTGCAGATATTTTTTCCTCATTACGAAGTGGTATAGAGCTTTGTTTGCATAATAAAATTAAAAAATTAAATCTAAATTTTAAGTTGTGATTAGATATTAATTAATATTATAATATCATCAATAATTTTAGCAACATGAACACAGGTTCATCAAAACCTCCTACAAGGATTCCCACAAGTACCAATTGTTTCCAATTGGTAACCTAACCTAACTTTATCTTTAACCTATTATCTTTCTTCATATTATAATTGAAGAGATAATTCTGGCAGACAAATAATTTCTATTACATCAGCTATGTACTACGGACATCCCAAGGCTTCGAAACCATTAACTTAACAAACTATAACTAACACTTCGAAACCGACACGCGGGTCAATTGTACCCGGGGGACGGCAATTTCCCGCTTTCCTAGGTACATGTAAATGCTTTTAAAAATGCACGTAAAAAGAACATGCCTGGACAATCACCTCAGGCGCAAATGGCTCAGTTCCAATTGCTATAATCATTTATTTTTTATTTATTCACTCGTACTGGCCGAAAATGGTCACGGTTTATTGAATTATTTATAGTTTAAAACGCTTTGTACGTCGACGGGTTTTGCAAGACTATTGTGGCATTGATTGTATTATTGGATCCGTATATCTAAGGAATATCGCAATTATTGTATCTTCTTTGTTAATAATGCAGATAATTATTATTTATTCATACCGAATGGTAGATAAGAGACAAGGACGACATAGGATATCGTGTCAGCAATTTATACATCAATAAATGCAAAAAATTATGTAATAGGATAACTACTGTATATTTTACTTCGTAAAGTATTATAGCATATATTATTTTATATTTTTTTTAAATTTTATATTTTGTATTGTATGTGTAATTCTAAATTTTTGATTGGCTCGCATGATAGACGTGAGTCAATCATCATGTTGAAGCGATGTCATATTTCTACAACTCTATATGACTTTGATGTACAATTCACCAAATTTCCCCAAGGTAAAATAACTCGTACTTCCTCACTCCTCTATCCGTCTCTTTCTTCCTACATCGCAATGCACTACGGTCCCTATGGTGATTGCCCAAAATAAATCGTCTTTGGGGCCTTCAATAAATACACCCAACAGTCGCACATATAGCCCTTATCCCATATTAATGAATGAAAAATGCAAATGGAAATATTTTTTTGAATCCATTATAATGTTGAACAAAATTTAGATTTTAATTTTTTGATCTAATCTAAAAACGGGCAAGTAACTTTAGTATTGTTTTTCTCAAACCAGTTTACAATATAGTTATTATTACTTGTATTATTACTGTATGAATACTATCTCGTAGATATTAGCCGAATGGTTACTAAATATTAGGTGGACTGGCGAAAGTAAAGTAGAAAAGCGGACTATGAATTAGGCGGAGTATGCTAGGTAGAAAAACTGAAAGAAATTCTTGGATATAGATAGACATTACGAGAGACTTATTTGACTGACAAAAGCCACACACGAAATAAAAATTAATTGTGTCGGGTTTGTTACAAAAAAAATCTCAAACTTCCAGCTTCTCATATGAAATGTAATATTTTAATCAACTACGCCATTAAATTCATTAAGGCTTTATTAATAAAGTGAATTTTACTTTGAACTTATTTGAAATCAGAAAACTGAAATCACTAAATCATCAGGACGACTATAAATATTAATAATACCAATATAATATAACTAAATGTTAAAATGATGAAACACAGAGTTAACAATTCTATTCGAGCAAGGTCAGCATTATGACACGGCGGAACAAACTGAAAACTAAGCACCATACGAAGTGAGAACTCGAGTAAAACAGATGTTACTGAACTGTTGGACGGCATAAGCCAAACTTAAAACTCAAACGATAGCCGGCTCCTGTTTTGTTACGAGCTGAGTCTTCGTTAAGCTGAACTTTACTTATTAAAGCCGGCAAACTATCTATTTGCAGAACTGCTTTTTTAGCCTACTCTAAGAGTATTAGCCGGGCTAACTGAACTCCTTGTTTGTACCTATTTATTTATTTCAACGGATTGATGCCCGGGCAGCTGGCTTGAATAATTAGTTTAGTTGCAACTCCAGAGTCACGGTTATCTACTAACAAAGTTTCTTGGATGCAACGTTTTTACGCGATCGTTCATTCGGCTTCGCAGTCTGTGCCTAATTACATTTCTATGTAAATTAGTTGGTTGGATTGGAAGCGAATGAATGATTAAGACTCGCTACAGATTTTATAAAATTTATTAAATACGCTCCGCTTAATAATTACAACATTTTAATACCGTTTCAATTAATGAGCTGAGATTATTAAATTTTAAGCTATACAAACGGTGTCTGACACTTGTGAAACAATTTAACTTTTCGCCAAGATAATTTTAGAATTAGAATACTAAAATATTTATTCGCGTGCAGTAAAATGTTTAAGAACATTGTTTGACTGCGGCGGCTTAGTACTAAAAGAGTTATTACAGAAGTTATATTTGTCTTGAATAGAATAATTAAAGTATTATTTTCTTTGAAGCATTTCAATTTAGGTATACATCAACTTCCAACTATTAATTAAAATTTGTAAATAAAATCCAGTCCAATTTACAAACGGATCAGTATCGATAAATAATACGACAACAAAAAATATATAATACATTTACAACTTCTACAAAAAGGTTAACTTCTATAATGCGTAAAAAGATTTGAAAATAATTATTTACAATTCATTCTCACAGACAGTTCGTCTATTATTATATCAAATTAATTTAATGATTAAACTTGAGAAAGCTTTTAACAGCGTCTGGTGAGGGCGTTAGGGTTCTAACTATCGGTTAATGAACGCTAGGTATTAGTGTGGTACTAGGAAAACATAGGTATTACGCGGCTCTTAGCTTTTATTACATAGCGTATACTGAAATCTATTATTCATACTAGATAATACAGTATAAAATAAATACCATACCATAGCGGTTTATAAGAATTTCTATGGTATGTAAGTCCGCCAACCCGCACTAGGCAAGCGTGGTGGACTATATGGCCTAATCACTCTCAATCGTACTGCCGATTGTAGAGTAGGCCCGTGCTCTGCAGTGGAACGTATATGGGCTGATACACATACAGACAGATACTCTAAAAATGCAAATGCTTAATACGTAATATTTTTATTTATGATCATATATTTTTGATATTGTCCTGTAGGTACACCCTAAAGTACATTTTCCCTCTATCTTTTTTTAATCATCCCATGGTTTTAGGTAAGAAAATCCTATTGCAATACGATCGCTACTTTATATATACGTATTTATACTCTCCATTTACAAGAAAAGCACAAATCTAAAAATATATAAAAAAAAAGCATAAATATCATTAAATGCAAATAATAATCATCAATTATTTTGCTCAGGCGTAACGGAATGCCCGCCCGACCCTCCACTGTACTCAGCAGTGACTACCACTCCCGAGCCAAAGAATTCGAGCAGCGCTCACAGCTTGGCACGCACTCAGTCGCCGAGCACGCCGATATCGTCACACGCTCAGTACACTGACTCACAGGTTTGCATACTAACATTCTACGCTTGTCTGAGTTTTGTGCTTGCGGTGGGTGTTTTGTGCTCGCGTTGTGAGTTTAATGCTTTTTTCTTGCTTACAGCACCATAACATTGGTTTTGTTCACTATTAATTTAGCTATTACAATCATGCTTCATTTACTCATATTGTGAACACACAGGAATATTCATTATATGTACTGTAGAATTTTTAGAATATACATTGTCTTCATAATATATTTGTGAGTTTTGTGCTTAATTAATTCGATAACAGCTACCGTAACTGTATATTTTAATGGAAAACCAAGCGAAATGTACTGTATCACTTTAGTGAGATTAATACTAGATTGATATTGACTCAATTGATAGCATGAAATAGATGTTAGTTTTATTGTAAATTTCAAATGGATATTTCATAATTCGGAATATATACTTATAATTACTTAAATTATCGTTTTTTTTTTTTTAAATAAATGGCGTGACGATGCCACTGCTCACAGTAGCAAAACCAAACAGCACCATGAATTACAAAGCAATACTAGGCTTTCCAATGGCTCGCTATCTTGAGACATAAGATGTTAATACTCAATATGTCCAGTAATTACAATATCATGTAAGAGGGAACGTGTTTCGACAACAAATCTTCTACAAAAAATATTGGTGTCTCGCTATTCAAAGAATTTCTATGTTAATAAAGAACAATGTTTTTTATCATTGGTCACTTAATAATATTTTTTATAAATATAATATAACCTATAAATTTCCTTTACCATAAACTCAGGTTATATTTTGTAGCCTATCTTACACTTGCCACATTTTCGTAATTATTCCATAAATTATCAATTCGCCTCATTTTTGTGTTGTATTTTTGTCTGAAATATTATTTTATTGATTTCAGAGTGATTCTGGCCGCAGCGGGGTGAATGGGGCCATAAGGTCTCATCGTGAAGTGGTCACCACAAGAACACCGTTACTAGCAGCGCATCAAGAGAGTTGCGTTTAATAGTATTAGAAATATATTTAATTTTATATTATAATTATTAGTCCAGCTCCAAATTGAGCTAAATGTATATAGGTAATTCGGAAATATTGATTTGTTTGAAAGATCTGAACATATTTTTCTCTTTCTAAAACCTTCTATACAGTGACTAGGCTAATTTACCATTCAAATTGATCGAGGTGAATATTGTAACTTTAGTTTTTCGGAAGTCATAATTAAATTATACAGTCAAAAGTATAGTTTTCAATATGTAGATAATTAACGTTAAATTAAAATAATTATTGATTTTATTTATATTTTACCAAACAACATTATTTTGAAGTATGAAGTGGATTTCGGAATGTGAGTTTTCAATAGGATTTTTTATTTTTTGTGCACAAGATACATGTGTATATTTCCATGTATTTTCAAATCTACTACTGTATTAATTTAATTTAGAATAGTTTTAGAGTTTTAATAAGCAATTTAACTTCGAAAATGACTGATGAGCGAATGCTAAGGAAAGTAATTTAGATATTAATTTGTTTGTAATACATTCAGTTACGTACTCTTAAAGAGGTAAGGGAATAAGGCTCTAAGCTAATAGAACAATCTATTAATATGTATATGTATGTATACTTGCGTTTTGAGGTTTATAGATAATAATTAAAATCTTTATTTTTCTTATCGCACGTCGATAGGGCAATTGTATTTAATTGTAAAAAAATAATAATTGTTAAATTGTAAATTTTTAACTTGTTAATAATAACTGTAATAGGATAATATTAAATCGAATCCCTTGAATATTGAATGTTTTATTTTACTGTCATGCCAAAGAGTAATTAAGTTTGTGAATTGAAGGTGACGGGTTTGACTTTGAAAAATTGACGAACGAACTAACATCCAGATTAAAATTAAATTAAAAAATATAAACTAATTAAAACTATAGAATTTAATTGTAAAACATTCCATTATTGAGAAAACGAAAACTAATTTGCTCATAAGTATTCAATTACGATGAATTTAATCTTTACGATGCACGAAATAACATTTGTGGATGGTTGGATATGATTATGAAAGGTGAGCATTTTTTATTACATGTGAATCAATAAAATGTCGAAATACATTCTCGTTTGTTTTATTTATTCCATTCATTTATTCAAACTATAATAAGACCCCGTTTGTATTAAACCTATTGTTACCGCTTTTATCGCAGATTTGTTTTACTTTTACATTTTTAAATATCAATGCCTGTATAAGTCATGATTTTAATTCATGTGGAAGCCCAAATTAGAAGATATTACAGATATTTTAAATGAGTTGTTATGGTCCCATTGCCACAAAATGTAGGTAAAAGTACATTTTTTGAAATTTGAAAGCCTATTAAAAGTATTTTTTTTTTTGACAACTAGCTGAGTAAGGGGTTTAATATTTAGTAACTTTCGTAGTCCGTAATAGGTTAGGTATAGGTAGGTAGGTTGGTCCTGTAGCCCAATTATCTAAATGTGTTGGAACGTCATATATGTTTAATTAAAAAAAAAAGAACATAAGTATTGAATGAACATCTTTTAATTCATGAGTTTTTATTTTAATTTTTTTAACACATGATGAGCAATTGACTTGGTGCGCAAGTTATACCCGCTGGTATTTTTAGTGACTACAAACACAATGCAAATAAAAATTTTGCTAAGAAAACCGTCAATTTTTTTAATCCTTTTTTAAATATCGTCATTTTTGGGTGGGAAATCCATAGTTTTTACTAAAATAATAATTTAAACTCTTTATACCTTAGAGTCTTTATAAATAAATTATTACTATTATTATTTTACGAAAAAAAGTGTTTACCACCCAAATACGGCCATATAAAAAAAATAACAAAAAAAATTGACGCTTTTTTCCAAGACTTTCTGTTGCATTGTGTCTGAAGTCGCTTAAACTACCGGCTTCGTTTTCGGTAGTAGTCTTGATATACCCTGTGTGTAAGCTTAGACCTTGACGTCAACGGATGATCAATAATACTGCAATCCAGTTATTTTGATAAGTAAAGGTTTATTTGTAGACTTTATTTCCTTTTTTAATGAAGATGATAAAATTGGACGTGTTGATATCATTCCGATCTTAAGTGATAACCTAGGATGAACTGATAGATGGGCCTTAGACGATAAGGGAACCTTTTATTGTTGAGAATGAACCACCTGAATTTTTACTTTTACTTTTTATTTAGTTACGTAGAAACATCAAAAGCCGTAACAGTATTATAATTTATGAACAATGTGCTATTGATTTTGTATAGTTCTGATGAGACTAAATAAAACTGCATTTGTTAAATGAAGCATGTTTTATTACCGAGTTTTATATATAAAAATAGATTATTATAGTATTATTTAGCATTCGATTATTAGTAAACAATCGTCTGTTCCAAATAAAATAGTATTTATATTAATATTTGAACTGCAACAACCCGATGATGTAAGCGGATGTGACGTTGATATAGGTCAGAATAAAGCTAAGGTCCAAAGAGACTCGAGACCATAGACTGAACACTACTGGATGGAATTCCATATAATCCAACGCGTCGTAAACGACACGACGTAATTTTTTATCTGAAAGAAAATAAACTAAATCTTACCAATAATTTAAATAGGTAGCTAAAAAAACGTAAATGAAATCCATCAATAATTTGAATACCCCTCAAAAGATATGGTTGTCTAAGATGAAAGAAGGTGAGAATACTCAAACTCCCAACTACTCAAACGCCATTCAACTGACAGCTTCCGTGGCGCAGTTGTTTAAACGTCGGCTGAGAAACGAGAGGCCGTGGATTCGATCTCCGCACCGAGACAAATGTTTGTGTGGACCACAAGCATTTGTTTCGGGTCTGGGTGTTTGTGAGACCGAAAAGTCTCTCGTAGTTCCTGATAACCACGACACAAGACTGGATTTTAGTGTGGGGTTAGGACTATGTATGTGACTATTGGGTGTTATTTATTTATTTATGTTTGGCGTCTAACCAACTGCGTCACAGAGGCTGTCGAAAATATTGTACTAATAACAAATGCGATATAATGTTCTGAGTAAATGAGGATTCCTTTCATATCTTTATTAAAATATACCTTCATATTCTAGGAATTGTTCAGACAATAGGCGCTTGCATTTGTCCTGTTCATTTACTGCCAGCTCAACTAATACTGCTGGCAGGAGCGAAACACCCGTTTCAATGACTAAATCAGAGGTCCATATCATGGCGACATGGTTCTTCTAAAAACAGAAAGTAGTGTTAGTATGTATACAAATATCGTTACTATCTCTTGTGTTAAAATCCGAATCCTACATTGCAGAAGCTTTATAGCGCATGGTAATAAAATACCAAGCTGAATTTGTGGTCTGTATCAGCCCATATACGCCCCAATCCAGGGCATAGGGCTCTTCTACAATCGAGAGTACGATTGGGAGTAGTTAGGCCGTATAGACCACCACGCTAGCCTTGTGCGGGTTGGCGGACTATACATACCATAGAAATTCTTGCAAATCGCTATAGTATGCAGGTTTGCTCACGGTGTTTTCCTTCACCGTTATAGTACGTGGTTATTGACTATCCGTCACACATGACTCCAATAGTCAAAATTGGTTGTCTATGTACAGCTATTTCTCTTCGTCTCTTTCTTTCTTAACCGGGAGAAGTCCTCTGCTGAACTCTGCCTTATTGTTGAACTGCCTTTGTATAGAATATCTGAAGAACTTGTTGTAAACAGGCTGCATTCAGTAACTTCAAACTATAATACGCATATCCAGACTGGGAACGAAACCGAAGCCAGATAACTTCGCACTGTTTACCACCCAAACACGACGATAAAATGTAACAAAAATAATCGTCGCATTTGTTTTGTAAAATTTTCAGTTGCATTGAATTGTTGTTTCTGAAGTTCCCAAAACTACTACTTGGCTTCGTTCTTGGTCGAAGTCTACATACATTCGGTATACTCACAAATCGTCTTCTTTATACACCTAATTTACATACATACATAAACTCACGCCTTTTTGCTAGAAGGGGTAGGCAGAGGTGCCAGGACACCCACATTTCGCCTTGTATGTTCCGTCCCACAATGTGATAGGTGGCGAGCCTATCGGCATATCGGGCACAAATTTCTGACTCTGGGCTGATGATTAGAAAAACCCAATATCACTTTGCCCAACCCAGGATTCGAACCCGAGACCTCAGCTTTGTGACCGTACTGAAGTACAACTACGCCACCGAGGCAGTCTACACCTAATTTAAATATAATAAAATGACCATATATGTTACGTAAAACATATAAAGTAGAAAGAGCAAAAAGGATATAGCAACTCACGTCGTTAAAATAATTTAATACGCAGAAAGTGATGAAAGTCATAGTTCTTACAAATACGAATATAATAGAGATTCCCACCTGGAAGTAAAGATTAATGTTCATACATAAATGTAAATAGTTTAATAATTATTGCTATGAATGGCGAGACGAGCATGCCTGATGATCAGCAGCACGTCCGCTTATGGACAGTAGCAAAACCAACACATAATATAAATTACAAAGCAATGCTTGGCATTCCATTGATATTGTTAATTAACGAGTTTTTCGTCGTTGTAGTAGCTTTATTTTAATAAGTAAGGTAATATAGATACAGCTGTATTTTATCATTTTATTTATTGCACTAAATGGCGTGACGAGCATGCAGTTCGCCTGTTGGTTAGCGATACAGCCGCTCATGAACAATAGCAAAACCAAACAACACCTTGAATAACAAAGCAATTCTTGGCATTCTACTGCGCTCGCCATCCTGAGACATAAGATGTTAAGTCTCAATATGTCCAGTAGTTACTCTGGCTACAAAGTCCTTCAATCCGAAAAACATAAGTGCATTTACACTGTTGTTAGGTGGCAGAAATAGAGATTGCGGTGGTACCTATCCAGGCGGCCTCTCAAATATGAGAGACCTGCCACCAGTAAAAGTGTAGTTAGCAATAAAGGTATAGTTAGCAATGAGAAATGGAGCCAAACATGTTACGGCAGTCATGACGTTATAAAAATAAAGTTCTACTAAAATCACATCTTTTTAAATTATAGATCCAGCAAACAAATTATCAAGTCATCTAATAGTAAGTGATCACTGCCTCCCAGGAACATCTGCTACGCTGGCTTATAAACGTGTTGCCGGCCAGATGCTGGATGCGACAAGCCGAAGACAAGGTGAAATGGCGCAATTTGGAGGAAGCCTTTGTCCAGCAGTGGACAACAGTATAGGATAATGATGATGATGATAAACCCGAAAGGTTACAAATATACAAACTGCTGTCAAACGCTTATTTAGAATCATCATTACGCTATGGTCTTATAACATGGGGCAACAGTACCGACATAAGTAGAGTATTTATAGCTAAAAAAATATTTGTTCATAATACACAACAATTGCTTAAAAAAACAGGACTAGTTAACCCACAGAATACTCGCAACCATTAGACAGATGGGTTACTCTATACTCCAGCACCACGACGAATGTTCGAACGTCGTACGCGAAACTGATTCGTACATACAGAGTATATCAAGACTGCTACCGAAAACGAAGCCGGGTGGTAGTTTAAGCGACTTCAGACATAATGCGAAAATGTTGGAAAAAAGCGACATTTTTTTTTTATTTGGTCTTATTTGGGTGGCAAATAATTATTTTCCTAAAATAATAGTGTATTCGCTTTTATTTATAAAGACTCTAAGGCATAAAAGAGTTTAAATTATTATTTCAAAAACTATGCATTTGCTACCCAAAAATGACGATAATTAAAAAAACATAAAAAAAAATTTTCGCGTTTTTAGTTGCATTGTATTTGTAGTCACTAAAACTGCCACCCGGCTTCGTTTTCGATAGCAGTCTTGATATACCCTGTATATGCCTGAATATTTTACAAAACATTCGAACTATCTATCGTACATATTACGATCTGTACGATATGTCTCAATATGTCCAGTAGTTACTCTGGCTACAATGTCCTTCATTCCGAAACACAACAGTGCACTTACACTGCTGTTCGGCAGGAGAAATAGACAATGCGGTGGTAACTACCCAGGCGGCGTCGCACATATGACAGACCTTCTACCAGTAGAATATTACATATTTATACATACCTTGCTAAAAACAATTTTATAGCGTAAGATCTAATTTTTATCTCATAATTAATAATAATATGAGGTGTCGACTCAAAACTTATTGCCCCGACAACATCTTCTTTGGTACGGCACGTACTATAGTGAGGAGGTTCCTCACTTTGGCATCCTAACCGCCGGTGTCTTAGGTCCTAAGTCTCGACACCGAAAGGTCAATATTTTTATTTTTATTTTTATATGTATTTGGTATTTTGTAATATCTTATATCTAAATAATTTAAAAATATTACCTAGGTTAAGTTTTAATAATATATAACACGCTATAATAATAGCAAAACATGTATATTCTACGAATATTATTACTTACCATTAGCTTTATAGGTTTTCGCGCTGAATTAACGTTTTTTATAGAATTTTTGTAATCTTTACTAAAATTTTCAACAACAATAATTTTTTCCTCGTCAGAAGTGTTTCCATTTAATCCAATTTTCAAGGCTTTCGTCAATGATTTAAAAGTAAGATAGTACCAGTGAAATATCAGATTTATCGGCATTAATCCAGCGCATATAATTTGAAACCCAATTGAATATGTAAATATATATATTACTGAGCAATTTTGGGCCCCACAATTATAAATTATAACTAACATTAGTCTTAATAAGCTTAAACCTTCTGTAATGAGGGGAAGAGAGCTAATTAACTCAAAAGAATATTTTTGAGTCTCAAGCCCCGAATAGTATTTAATGAAATACACTTCGCCGGTAATGAGTGAACAAAAAATATATGAAATTATTTGTAGTCGAAGTATCGCTTTGCTCATGGCGGTCGGTAGAGGTATGTTACTGAAAATAATCATAGAGGCATCGACAGTGAAAATTAGGAGTATTGCAACACTATACAGCTTGCCGATAATCTGCAGTATCTTTGATTTGCTGATGTCGTGGTATAGGCCTAAGATAAATCTGAACGTCATGATAGATTTCACAGAAAACATAATATTCATAATTTTTGAAAACATTATGAGCACTTATAACTGGACAGTTTGCGGTACGCCACTGTACTGGTTGAGAACTTGAAGTCAAGCGATCAATATTCCTTCATCAAATATTTCTATAAATAAAACTTGTGTATGTAATTATTATTGTGTAATAATAGTGCCGCGTAGTTTCAGTGGTAATGTAAGCCGACTGAGTTTGTTTCGCCCGGTCTTCTCAGACAGGGCTGCGTTGGATCCGGTGGTAACATTAAATCGCTGCGCGTTTTAGTTATACACATGGTCCACTATGTGGTATAAGGTATACGGATTTAGGTAAATAATGTATTTGCTTGAATACTTGAATATTTTAGTTGCTATAAATAATAAGTTATAAATAATAAATAAGACGACTACCAAAAACTAAACGAAAAATTGACATAATAATATAATCAATTATTTTGTAAATATACAATAAATACTATGTATTGACTTGTCATAAGAGCTATTTAATTGGCCATATGGTCCATAAACCAATTTCATTTCATTTAACTGATTCATATATTCAAGCGTTGTTCATCGACAGTTTTAAAACCTATTTAATTATCATATTATGTTTTGTCTTCTTCGCTCATTCAGAATATTAAAGTCATTCGAAAGGGACAAAAAATCGATTCGATTAAAATATTTTTTAAAACTGTTAGTGATTAAGTTTATTGCACGTTTTTGGAAGATAACTGGAAAAGTTAGTGTTCATATTGGTGTTTTTAATCCAATGAAAAATATATAGGTTATAATCTAGACTGCTGCCGAAAACACTGTCAGTGACAGTTTTAATGACTACAAACATAGTGCAACTCAAAATTGCAAATAAAAGCGAGATTTTTTTGGGATTTTTTACATGTCATTTTGTTTGGGTGGTAAATCCATAGTTTTTGTTAAAATAATAATTTTATTTCTTACGCACCATAGCATCGTTAAAAATAGAAGAGTGTTTACTATTATTTTAGAAAACGATGTATATGTTACGGGCCAAGTGATTAATGCGAGCAGTATTCATAATGCCCGGGCAGTGTGAATAATGCCAAGCTATATCGGGCCAAGTGATTAATTACAATCTAAGCTGGCCTATTTATCACATTGCCCGGGCATTATGAACATGGCTACATGATGATCGGGCAATGTGATTAATAGGTAAATTTTGACGTGGTGCGCTGCCGCGTTTTCGCATCTGCGATAGACCCATAAATTAGAAAGGTGGAATTGATCTGCTTATGTTTAGTTGTTTTTTAACGTCCGAAACATTATCTTCAGAAGGAAATTAGTGTACCAACTTTATGGATCAGTTAGGTCGACTGTGCCCCAAAACCGACTCGGGACACTTCACGTAGTCTTTTGGCTACCGACCCTAGAGTGTATATAAAAAGCCGGAGGCGCGGATGCTCACCTCCGCAGCTTCGGCTTTCTGGTCGACTCTGGCGACCAGCCTCACCCGCTACGGCTCGCACGGTTGCGTATCTTTTGTTACGCAAAGGCGAAGGGGCTGAACTTCCCGTAGCGCCGGAGACGTTGCAGAAGCAAAGAAGAATGATAAACCTCCATACATTTTTTTGTTGTAATTTTTTTTTTGTTTGTATTGAGATGAAAAATATTATAAATATATAGATTTTGAATTCCTTAACAATTACTTCTTAAGATTTACTATTGTAGCAAGCCTAGGAAAAAATATATTGAACTTTAAAGTTTTACAGATTTTCTATATCTTGTCAAACTCTGTGGGTAGTTAATGTTATTTTATTCCAATTATATTGGCGTGAGGCAAAGCTATGAGCCACAAATAAAAATAAAAAAATATATTTTACACGCAATTTAAACATCGAGTACTTATTTATTTCATTAATCTAATAGTAAAATCATGTGCAATGAAATAAAAAGGAAAGAGGGGATAACTATGTGTATATTATTATTTGCACAGCGCTTTCGGGCGCCAGAAGCAAATTGTTATTCTCTTCAATAAAATTAAAGCAAATATCAATAGAGTTTTACGAAAAATGTGTTTTCGTAATTCAGGCTTAGTTTCGTCGTGAGCTAGGCACAAAAATTACTTAGAAAATTAATTATTAATATTTTTATACATTAAATTTATAGGCGCTTAAGAATTTCATTAACAATGTTTATACCAAGGGTCTTTGTATTGACAACAATTGTTTTGAAGTTAGGTTACTATAATTGATATTTCTCAGGAATGGTGCGTTACCTTTTCATGGGAGTAGTACCAAGGGAGGTGCGTGACCTTGCAATAGCCGCGCGATGCCACTTCGGCTTATTGTTTTGATTTCGATTCGCTTTACATCACTGTGCCCAATAGGCACTGAGCATTATTCATAATGCCCGGGCAATGTGATAAATTTATTGTTTATAATCACATTGCCGGCTTTTATTAGGCATTATTCATATTGCCCGGGCATTATGAATAATGACCAATTAATCGCTTGGCCCATAACATATATACTACTCTAATACGACGATAGAAGAAAAAAACCTCGCTTTTTTTGCAAATTTTTAATTGTAATGTGTCTGAATTTATTAAAATTACAACCTGGTTTGTTTTCGGTAACAGTTTGGATATACCGTGCATAAAGATATTTTTTTTTTTCATTTTGTATTTTAATCCGGTGTAACAATCGCGTCACAAAAGTCACAAAGGAGAGTTAATAAAGAATTCGGTAATAGGCCAAAAGATGCGTGTAATCTACAATCTACTGCGTAGGTTTTTAATATGATTTTTGACAACCTCAAAATAACAATTTAGTTACCTTTATAGCAAGTTTTTGCGGGTTCCACTAGTATTTGTTCCGATTCTGGGTGTTTGTGAATCTGAAGTATGTTGTGGCTTCCGATACCCGCGACACAAGAATCAATTGTGGTGTGGGATCAGGATTATGTATGTTGTGTATACTTATATTTCATTTGTTTAAAATTGTATTTGATAAATAAATAAATAGTGTGTTGTGTTTAATTTTTTTATTTTTGCAGTTCAATTAATCATTTATTACCATACTTTACCAATAAGATATAAATACCCACCAGAGATTTTCAACAATTCACTCGAATTAAAACAAGAATATGCTCAATTTAATATTTAAACTGCAACAATACCATGCGATACACGGAGGCAGGGGCGTGCGCTCCTTGTAGGCAGAAATGCAGTGCTTTACTTGCCATTTACAGATATTTTATTATAACGTACGTACTTCTTAATGACTTTAATTAACAGTAAATAAATGAATAAACAAAATATAATAACTTAATAACGCCTAATATTTTATAAATAGCACCTATTTGCAAGCGCACAAACATTATGTTTGCCACTCGAAAAGCAAAAGGCGCTGCAAAGCAAAATAATGTACCTAATCAACCAAGTAATGCCGCCGCGTCCCGCATGACATTTGTTTGCATGTGTGTAGTAATTTTGGTGTCCGTGCATAGTCGCAAACGCACACACGCATGAATATTGAAAGCCGCGACTCCTGCGGCAGGCCTCGGAAGCTCGGCAGTTGTCGGGAGTAATCGGAAATGTTCGTTGCCTATAATCCGAGTAAAAATAATAGACAGAAATCTAATAAACTGCGCAAAATGCACATTATGCATTTTTGTTTGGTAAGGTTTTATTTCTTTAAATAGCACAATTTTTTTGTGTTTCGCGGGGGCCATTTTGCTTTTTTCATGTGATAAGCATTGTTTATTATTTTGTTTGCGTCAGTTTAATTATAGTTTTCTTATAATATTTTACATTTTAATATTTGAAAGTGTGTACATTTAACAGTTTATTTCTGAGTTTCTATAATAATTGTAGTGATTTGCTTTTACTAGTACGTTTGTTGATTTTTTAAAATGTTATTTGATTGTGAGGTTTGTGTTGAAAGTGTGTGTTTATTAAAAATTAAAAATAACAAGTTCTCACAATTGTCATTCAGTGAAAAGATTCAAATTTTGTCTAAAGGTAGGTGTGTACCCGAGTTACAACAATTAAATCAACAAAAAGGGAATGTAACTCGAAAGTTTCATGTTAAAAGTTATGAAACGTATAACTGGCTGTGTGGTTGTGTACACACGATTAAATTATATTGTTTTCCTTGCATATTGTTTAGTAATTCTAGTACAGTGTGGACTGATTCAGGATATTCAGATTTAAATAATTTCTATGCCGCGGCAAAGAAGCATGACCATACAGAAAAACATCTGGAGGCCTGCTTAAAATTAAATACTTTTGGTAAATCTCGTATTGAAATGAGTATCAACAGCCAGTTACGATTAGATATTGAGAGGCATAATGCTAAAGTTGATCGCAATAGAAACATTTTTCAAAGGCTGATCGATGTTGTTTGCTTTCTGGGAAAACAAGAATTAGCTTTTCGCGGTCACGATGAGTCAGTATCGTCGTTGAATAGAGGTAATTATTTAGAAATAGTAGATTTATTAGCCAAGTATGATGGAATTTTAGAAACCCATTTACAGAGTGCAAGTACCTCATTCACGGGCATGTCGAACCGTACGCAGAATGATTTGATCTCGAGCGTTGCATCTGTGATGATCGATCGCGTTAAAGCCGAAATTAAACAGTCCGATTTTGTCGCCGTCATGGTAGATGAGACTCCTGATGTTAGCGGCCGTGAACAATTAGTATTAGTTTTGAGATATTTTCGTGATTTTGAAGTAGTAGATCGATTTATCAAATATGTTGATGTCAGCGCGGATCGGACCGCTGTAACCTTGAGTTCTATTATTTTGGAAATTTTAGAAGAGTTCGATTGTGTATCCAAATTAGTTGCACAAACTTACGACGGGGCAGCAGTTTTATCCTCACAAATTAATGGCGTGCAGGCTTTGGTGAGACAAAAATGTCCACAAGCTATGTACGTTTGGTGTTCAGCACATATATTAAATTTAGTTTTATCGAAATCGTTCGAACGAGTTGCTGAAACAAAACGCTTTTTTAGTATTATAAAATCAATCGCGGCTTTTTTTCACACCAGTACAAAGCGAATGGCCCATTACAACAACTTTGCTGATATGAAAAAGCTGCCTCGTGTCGCGGAAACAAGGTGGACATATCATTCGCGCACGGTTAATATTATTAATAATGCGTCCACCCACCTCCTAGAATTGTTTGAAAATATGAACGAAAATACACAAGACTGGGATGGTGAAACACTGACACAAGTCAGTTCATTTTTATATATTATGAAAGAATTTGAATTTAATTTTCTTTTAAAATTTTTCGCTGATATTTTTGCAGAAACGGATATTCTGTACGATATTTTGCAAAAAAAAACTAGTGACATCGCGTATTGTGTAACAAAGATAAAAGAGTTAGAGTCATTTTTAGAACGTTTTAGAGAGAAGTTCGAGATCTATTATGATGCCGCCGTTCACATTACCGGACCACCTAAAAGAAAGCGCAATGTCGATGATGTAAAAATACATTATCGGCGAATTTTTGTTGAAATAATTGATAATGTAGTCAGTGAATTAAGAAATCGTTATAAAAACATTAAAGATTTAAAGTTTATTGAGCTACTTTCTTGTGAGAATTTAAAAAAATATAGTGAACGTTTCCCTGAAAATGAAATCAGAGAGTTCACCAATAATTATCAGGCACATTTTAATTTTGATAAATTGAAAAATGAATTGCGCTGTATTTATAGATCACCTCAATTTGCAAATAGTTGTGTATTTAGTATTATTCAAAATTTGTATAAGGACAATTTAAATAAAGTTTTTTCTGAAGTGTTACGATTAGCGAAATTCATTGTGACTATCCCAGCAAGCAGCGCATCGGCAGAGCGTTCATTTTCGTGTTTAAAACGTATCCACACATATTTGAGAAACACACAAAATCAACAACGACTCACAGAGCTTTCCATGATTTCTATAGAAAAGGCATTAATGATAGAATTAAAACGCAATCCAACTTTCTATGACGATATCCTAAAATCATATTTAAAAAAGGATAGGCGCATAGATTTAATCTATAAATGAATGAGTAGTTTTTTTTTACTAACCCGTAATTTTATTATTAAGTTTATTTATATATTTTGCGAATCACATGAAAATCGGTCTTTTTAAAGGCCACATCGGATATCTTGCAAGGGACGTGTTCTATAACCATCACTCACTTGGATAAGATATTTGAGGTGGTCGTTTATTTACATCGGGCTATAGTAATCTCAATTAACCGGAACCTTGAATATGTGAAAATTGAAGCTGACTCGGTGAGTAGTTATAATATTTTAGTTTATTAATCATTTACTTATTAGACTTTCTTCGGCCACGACAATCGATCGCTGGTTTTTCTGCGTTCCGTAGATGTATATGAATAGTAGTACATCTAAGACTTGTTCTGTTGGCATGGTTTCCGACTTAGAGATCCGTCGCGTGGCTGTGGCTATGCTAAACATCTATAAAAGAAAAGTTTTTGTGCCGAGTACTTCGCCGCATACCCAGTGTCATAATCCTGTGCACGCCACTGCACGGAGGTAATATCGATACAGCCCAGAATAAGGGTGAGGTCTAGGATCTAGACAGAAGTGAAGCCATAGACTCAAATTTGCTGGATGAAATTCCATGTAATCAACGCATTGTACACATTACAACGCAATCTCCGTTCTGTAAGAAAATTAGACGAAACATACTAGGCGAAATGTGGGTGTCCTGGCACATTTGCCTACTTCATGAATCAAAAATATTCAAAAGCAAGTTCCAAGCATTTATTTTATTTAAAAAAGTAATTTTCACACGTGATTATTGAGGATATCATACTGGATAATATTATGATATGCTGATTCAAATTATTGGTACATTAAATTAATAAGCATGCTGGGACAATAAGCTTGCAGATGAATTGCACTATCTTTGACTTGCTGACGTCATAGTACAAGCCGAAAAAAGCATGATGAATTTTATAGAACACAAAAAATCATTTTTTGAGAACATGAGCACTTGGAGCGGAATCGATGGGTAGAGTGTAGTACTTCTGTGCAGGCTTAGGTCTAACCTCAAGCGGTGATCAATATTATTCCAATCCAATCATTCTTATATGCTTTTTCATAACTCTTCTATTAATTTGAAAGATTAATAAAATTTATTACAGGTATTTTAGTTTCAAGGTAAAAAATAAAACGTGAGTTCAATGATATTTCTCCATTTAATTTCTTCGTTAGTTTTACCTGGTTTTACTCTGGTCATATATAAATTTGATTTTTTCTTATATTCCTCGTTTTAATTTATTTTCGTATACTCTTAGTTTTTTTTTCAAATGTGCCAGTAATTGACATTATTAGAGCCTACCTAATCACGAAGACGACGAATATCCCCAAAAACATGTGTCCGGGGTCCTCAGCATAGAATCAATAAATCGGACTCAGCAATTTATGTTCGGCCCTTTACCAATACATTACCACATAGACGTTTGTTAACATCTACTTTCAATATTGAAATTCGAATGAGAAAAAAAATCTTTATGCTCGGATACGAGAAATCCACTATAAATCCTTTAAAAGTTATATTCTTAAACCATATTGTGCCATACGCTAACCATCACATCAATAATTCCCACTCAAATACAGGTAAATACATCTTTCAAATTCGCTCCTATCGAATAAATCAAGTCAAGATAAAACCAATTTCAAATGACCTCGGATCCCGAACCGCTGGCTTCAGTCCAAGGTCCTTCATAATTTGTCATGAGCACATAGTCTTTTTTGCAAAGGAAACAGAGGAAAACGGCCGCATTTCCCGTGAGAAAACATTCGTACGGAGATTAACACAATGAGAGTGGAAAACCGCAATGTCGGAGATAATAACCGTACTTAGTACCTTCGCTTGGCCTTTATTATTTTCATTTGTGTTTATCAGATCTACCACTATTGTGGTTTGGAGACGAGGGAAAAGATTTTTTCTCCACGCGAAGATTTTTCTAGTCTTGGCCTTTTTGTAATGTTTTTGTATACGACCCAGATAAATAGGATTTGGTAATCTTGAAGTTCTATTTCGGTTTCTGAACTTGAGTTATTTGTGTTTTTTATTTAAGTTTTGAAATCAAATTGCCTAGATTTAGTGCGTCGAACAGTTTGCCAACTCGTTTTCTTCTTAAGACGTGAAAACGAGGAGCTCACACTAAATACGAAGCTAAGTTCGAAATAACGCATTTTTCAAACTAAAAACCCACACAAAACATTTAAACCAATAACCAAATCCAATATCTTTTTTTTCCACCTGCACCATAGATCATATATTATAGACAACACGGAAAAAGCTAAATCAACTACGTGCTCTATCGTGTCAATAAAAAGACAGAAATAGTATCCAATTCCAATGTATATGAAATAAAATGCCTATTTATTTTCATCGCTCGTGTTTACGGCGTACAATGAAATCCAAACATTTATGGCGAAGCAAAAACTACTGTTTGCGTTATGATTTTGACAGTAAACATAAAACTGACACGTGTATGCAATTTATCTATATGCAATTAAATGTGTTTCTGATGTGTCTATGGTCAGCCTAGCTCTATGACACTTTCCCGCTAATTTGTATAATTAAAAAGGGAACGAAAAAAGATATAATAGAATAAAAAAGATAATTAATAAGCTTTTAAAGTGAATGGTTGTCTCATTAAACATAAACATATTATAAATATCACATGGTTTGAAATTCTAGAGTATTTTTGTTTAAGAGAACTGGTGGCTTAAGGAGTCAAAGGGAAAGCCTTTACACCGATGCACTTCTTACTAAAACTTGAAGAAGGACATTACGGAAAGAACATCACAAGCTTATAAATAGACTTTTCGCTACCCTATAGCGTGATCTTAATCATGCCACATAATAACTATGTACAATAGAGTATTTCACTATAATCGATTTTTGTATTATTTTGCGTACAAAAACAAATACGATCAAACTAAAAAAAATTTGTCAAAACAGTATTAAAGTATGTAGTTTGTAGCATGAGGGAAATATTCGTTTTTTAAATTATGAAGAGGAGTATAGTGGGGACATCGTATCGTCTCTTTCACACGCGCACACTGTAATGCACGTTCAGCCAATTGACGTTACTAGTTTTGTTTTGCATGCCTTTTTTTACTCCCACTACAAGATTTAAAACGTTTCTACCTTGTTTTATTCTGAAGGGATTTACAAAATTATCTGCTTTCATTTTGGTTATGTCACACACATAGCCCTGACCCCACACAAAGATCGAGTCTTGTGTCGTGAGTATCAGGAATTACGAGAGACTTTTCGGTCCCACAAACACCCAGACCCGGAAGAAATATTTGTGGGCCGAATAAGTACAATAAAGGAATGAAGTCTTAAATACCCTATTAACCTAACTTCGACAATCGATGATAAGTAATTTTAATACCCGATGACCTTAAAAACGCCTCCATTCTCACAATTAACTTCAGAATAGGCTTGATTGATCATCGATGGGACCGTACCAAGCTGATAGACGTCTCGGCCAGTCAATGGCCAGAGATAAATGGTTCGACGGGCAAGCATTGAATGCCTAACAAATGGTTTACGGCCCGATCCTGCGTGACGAGGAAAACGTATTGTGCGTTGCTAAAGTTGAATATTTTTTTTAATCCAAGGTGGCCTTTGTTTAAAAATCTGTTTTTATAAATTCACATTAATTTTTGCCTTTCATTTATTTTACATGAAAACGTGACTTGGCGCCGGAAATCCCTTGACACTAATTTATACGATACGAATATTTTGAAATAATAATTTTATCATCCTGTCGATTATCAATCTGACCTATTCTGAAGTTTATTGAAATTCGACGCGTTTTTAAGGCCGTCGGATATTATATTTCATTGAATTGAGGATTTTTCCAGTATACTGAACAAATATGAGAAGCCTAATTTTATGCCAAAAGGAGTTAGCGCCCAATAAGAGACTTGTTGGTTATGGATTAGTTATAATCGCCTTTGGCCTCCCCGTTTAGATATGAGTATTTTATCGCTGACCTTCAGTTCATTTCTTTAACTTATCTAAGCTTTTAAAAGACACGTACTTATACGGGTCGATCAAAGCATTTAGCACCAGATAGTTTTTTGTTTTCACATTTAGTACAACTTTATCTGGGGTAAATTTCACCCTGATTATGGTTCTGTATTCGTTTATAGCAAAGCGCGAACAAAACAAAATAAATCGAATATCATTATAATCCTTGCAACATATTTAAATACGATAAAGGTAATTAAATGCAGAAATTGTTTTTCAATATTTGAATTGCAGTAATCCGATGACGTAAGTGGAGGTGACATTGACGCAACCCAGTATCAAGCTGAGGTTCATAGGAAACCGAGGCCAAATCACAAACGGCACAGAAAACAAGTCCAGGTACTCCAACGCGTTGTATACACTACGGCGTAATCTATCATCTGAAAGAAAAAAAAAACACAATAAGTGTGTCCATATAATAGGTGATTGGATATGAATTACCACTAACTGTAGATAGTGTGCTGTGTACAGCATCCCGGTGTTATTTATTTATTTATTTTTTTCGGGAAAGGCATACACTTCTCACTTGGTGGTAAATGATAAGTGCGGCTGTTGAACCTCGGTGCACTCATATTGTTGGTACATAACCCAATAGAACCTCATAAAACAATAGAAGGGAAGGGGAAAATTGAGGAAAAGTAACGATGGAAGAAAACCTCGTGGGGCATACCATAGTTATTTGTAATAATTTATAGTATAAATAGAGCCCAGTGGCGTGCCATAGTAGAGGCCTATGTCCAGCAGTGGACGCGAATAGGCTGATGATGATGATGATGATAGTGTAAAGTCCGCCAACCCGCATTAAGCAGTATTTGTACCTGTATCAGCCCAGATACGTCCCACTGCAGAGTACGGGCCATCTATAATCAAGAGTATGTTTGAGAGTAGTACATATTTTTATAGTCCACCACGCTTGCCTAGTACGAGTTGGTCGACTAACAATTTGGTTAGTGTGGCACTTTCAAAAGTTTTTTTTTTAATTTTAAATAAATACCTTTATACACCAACAACTGGTCAGCCAACAACAACTTGCAATTAGAGGCTTCGTTTGTCGCTAACTCAGCAAATATAGCAGGCAAAAATATTATGAAGCTCTTGAAAATTAATTTGCCTATCCATAAAAAAATATCACTAATGCTCTGGAAGTAAAAAAAAAAATATTTATTGGTCTAAATGGCGACACAAGCATGCCGTTTGCTTGATGGTAAGCGATATGACTGCTTATAAACAGTAGCAAAACCAAACAACACCTTGAATTACAAAGCAATGCTTGGCATTCCACTGCGCTCGCCATCCTGAGACATAAAATGTTAAGTCTCAATATATACAGTAGCTACTCTGGCTACAATGTAATTAAATCCAATACACAACAGAGCATTTACACTGTTGTAAAGAAAGTAAAGTAAAGATATGTGTAGTAAAATCGTCTACGGTCTTTTGGCGTACGAATTCTTGGTTTTCATACTGTTTTCAAAATAATAGAAACGGTTTTTCTCTTTTCACATCTCATTATATTGGAGATGTTAATATTATTGGGCTACTATGGTGTATGCATAGAATTACATTTACTCTATGGTTTGAAGCCAACTTGTTAATTTTTATGTTAATAACTCATTCCTCTTTCCTGTTTCCCGCCAATCACAAGATTATTTATAAGTTAGTATTTTATTTATTATACTAAAGAAATAACGACGCTAGCAAAGTATATCACAATTATGAGCATAAATGCTTGTTGCTTATAGTAAGAAAACATACTGTTCCTTATATTTTAATTACAGCAATGACAACCATCCAACCCTGGACGATCTTTACTATTAATCTACAATGTAAAATATTTTTATTGATATTTGTTTCAAATCTATCATAATTGCAATTGTAGTGTATGAAATATGAATATGAAAAATATGAAATTATTTATTGAATCCACAAAGTGTTTAGATTCAGTCATTTTTTTACAAGGCTGTTTTCGCCAGAGAAGAACGGGCAAGAAACTCTAGCGTTGCTCTTTGCAAAATAAGTTTATAACACAGTGATTATACAGAAGTTGAAATTCAGAGCAGTTCATAAATTATTATATTGTAATAATAATATGTATTTTTGCTTCAAAAAAATGATTTTTTACAGAAACATATTGATTTAAGACAAATATTTAAGAAAAAATAAATATACAGTTTATATACAATCATTTGAAATCGTACTAAGTTCTTCGTTCTTCAATAAATAAGTATTTTAATCATGAATCTTATTCGTTTAACTTTGAATTTTATTAAATATATTTTTACTCACGTCTTGAAAATATTCCGATACGGAGTAATAGATGAAAGAAAATAGTGTTATGAACACGGATGAAATAGAAGCCACCATCTGTAAAATATATCTAAATTATTATCTAAGTTTTTGTTACAAGATCTAATATATCCTTAGTTCCATCTGTCTATTCAACTACATAATATTATAGTAATTTATTTATTTATTATTTATATAAATCAAGACACGATCAATAATACCAAGTACAAATGGTGTAATTACTGACAACCATGGACATATTATGAACATTTTCTTATTTTTTATTTAACAATTATGAAAATTTGACCCAACAAATATTTGAATATTATTTTTATACGTACTTTCACCTTAAGAACTTTTCTCGCAGAATTTAAATTATGAATAGCATTTTTGTAATCAATGATAAAATTATCGACGGTTACAATCTTGTCTTCATCCGTGGCATTTTCATTCAACCCATTTTCTAATATATTTTTCAATGATCTAGTTATATAGAAGAACCAGTTAAACATAAGTATTGGTTGAATAAAACCTCCGAAAACATTTTGTGCACTTCCTATATACACTATTAGTTCGATCACTTCACAGCCCTCACTACCACAATCATGGAAATACAGTATAGAGAAATCTACGATGAAATTTATAGTTTCTATTATTATAGGAATGGGGCTATTCAATTCGAAATTATATTTCTGAGTATCGATCGTCGAACAGTATTTTAAAAAGTACTTATGTCCTGTAATTAGTGAAAATATTATATTAAATATTACATTGATTATAAACACCGATGCTATAATAAACACTGGCCACGGGTATGCTTTAACATAAGAAAAACTCCAACCATCCAATGAAATAATTAGTAAAATTATTATAAGAATACAATATAGACCCCCGATGATTCGAAATGTCTTTGACTTGTTAACGTCGTGGTATAGGCCCATGAATAATTGGTATGCAATGATAAATTTGAGAGAACACAGAAAAGACATAATTTTTGTAAACATTGTAAGCGCTTGACTGTTTGCCGTGCATAATACAACTGTATGCAACTTGACCTGAAGTTATAATAAATAGTAACTAAGTCTAATTATTTCAATTGAATGCTTTAATTTAATGGCTATTATTAAACTGATTACTCTTGGAATATTGATTTTTTTTAGAGATACGAGTATTATATAATCTTTAATTATTTACAAAATTAATTACTAAAATAAAAAACGAGCTCCAAATTGCACATCTAGGCAAATAGTGTGCTGTAAATATCTATGAAGTTTGAATTGACGACAGGCAATTATCTCTTGCCATTTTCCGCTGTTATGTCTCCTCTCTTGTATCGAATGGCAAAATTTAAGTACTATGTTATTTTAAAATGAAGCACAGCAATATTTTTAGAAATTTAAATATAATAGATATTTCTAAAAATATTGAAAACTATATTCATTACTTCCAGACAGCCTTCGTGACGCATTTAGACGCCGGTTGAAACGTTGGTCGGTTGGCCGCGGGTTCGATCCCAACACCGAAAATATATTTATGTGAACCACAGGTATTTGTTTTTCCTTCATGGTTATAGGGACTATCAATAAACATGACTCCAAAAAGTCAAAAGTGTGCGCTGGGATTTGAACCCGCAACCACAATGAACATGATGGTCCATTACTATCATGCACGTTCCAATAGGCCACCACGCACTTTAACTGTGAAGTGCTATCTAATTTAATGAAAAAGATTTGAAGGAATAATACACCAGAGTTGTCTTTTCCTTTTATTTTCACTTGATTCTTATACCACTCAAGCTACGACTGCTTTGTTTCACAATCAGGAACCAACTGAATATTTTCCAACAACTTACAGAATATATATTACATAATAATTATACAATGAGGGTTGTTTCAACTTTTTAGGTGACGAATTTTAATGAGTAATAAAAATAAAAAGGAATATTACAATAATTGTTATGCATTAATCAGTTTATTCACAATTTTATATATGTATAACTAGCGGCCCAGCGCAGCTTCGCCCGGGTACAAATAGATTTCTTTACAATAATATGTACGTATCATACATATAAACCTTCCTCTTAAATCACTCTATCTATTAAAAAAAACGCATCAAAATCCGTTGCGTAGTTTTAAAGATTTAAGCATACAAAGGGACATAGGGACAGAGAAAGCGACTTTGTTTTATACTGTGTAGTGATTTGATAAACCATCGGTGACCAAGTCATATTTGTCTGTATTTTTACCAAATGCTTACTGAATACTCTAAATAAAATTACTCTGTTTTACAATATTTGTGTTACGACCCCGTCGTTTTCGACACTTCCTTGTAAAACCCGCCATCTGTCAACCTGTGTCTTCCCCGTGTCATGCGTACAATACCGCAGTTACTTTCCCGTTCTTATTTATGTGTTAAAATATTTCTTTGTCAACATTATGTTTGATTTTTTAAAATGGCATCATTCAATGAACATCGCAAATTGGTGTTGGATGTGTTATCTTGAGATTGAGTTTTTTTTTAATTGAACAAAACAAAAATTTGTATTAAGGCCATATTACTATAATGCTTTTACAAAATCATCACAAAAGTGAAATTATTGTAATCATACGGTAAACGAAAATTGGCTTTTATAGAGACTGCCGATAGAAGTGAAAACTTAGAACTGTTAGTATTACATTTTTGAAATTTCATTATAATTTAAATAAAATGATATACATAATCTGGTTTTCACATCAATTAACACTCCGAGCAACAATTAAATGCGTGTACATTATTGTCATTTTCAAATCTACGATAAAAATCTGAATGTACAACCAGAAATCTGTTTTACCACGGTAGTAGAAAAAAATCCAAGCCACTGTGAAATACTAATCCGGATTGCGTGATTCATTGTAGAGCAGAGATAATCAAACATTTCTTTTACCGCCCCCTTTGAAAGTCTATTATTTTTCAGCGCCCCCAATTGATACACTCCTAACAAAAAAATCATGTCTTTAATTTATTCAGTTATAATGTGATATATTAATCGGCTCCGGTGTTTAAACTTACAATGAGCCGATTCTTACACAAAAAATATATTTACAACTTGATTGTACTTGAGTATTTTTAGTGATTAAACCATCTTATAGGACAGAAACATAAACTAATTATTCGATATTGAGTAGTAGGTAGGTTATAATTTTAGTGAATTTTAAAATATAAAGTAATTAAAATTACAAATCAACCATCGCCCCCCCTTTTTTTCTGGAATCCTTAACGCCCCCCTCTAAGTCTCCAATGCCCACAAGGGGGCGATATCGCCCACTTTGGGAAACTATGTTGTAGAGGTTAAATATTAGAAAATAAATAATTGAATAATACGGAGGATTTCAAATAAGTTTCTGTTTTTTTTTTAACCTAAAAATATAAATATTAATTTAGTACTCACTATTGTAAATGACGTATGAATAATATAATTGAGTACTTATATAAATTATTTGTGTTTACTTTAGTACCTTGTATGTATAAGGACAGCTCTTACACTTAAGCCCGCCTATCCGTTCCATGTTTGTGTGTACGACATTGTCTTTGAGCGATAAGACCGTTAATTATACTTTTATTTTGATTAATATCTGATTGAATGTTTCATATTTTTGGGTACAATAAAGTGTAAATAAATAAGCAAAGCATTGATGTAAATATAGTTTTTCTATTTAAGAGCTATGGAGATACATTAGTTATAGTGAAATAATTAGATTGAGCTACTATTGATCGCTATTTCACGTCAAGTTTTGTACAGTTCTATCCTGAATGGCATATACATAGTTACAATGCTTACAATGCTGCTTGCAATGTTCTCGAAAATAATCAATTTTTTGTGTTCCATGAAATTTATCATAACATACAATTTATTTTTAGGCCTTTACCACGACGTTAACAAGTCTAAGACATTTCGAATCGTCGGCGGTCTATATTGTGTTGTTATATTAACTGTCCTAACTACCGTACTCGGTACCGTATTAGCCAGTCGGAGTTTTTCCAATAACGGAGAATACACGTTTCCAGTTATTACATTTTCAGTCGCGTTTATAATGCTTATAATATTTAGTATTATGTTTTCACTGATAACGCGTCAGATGTATTTTTTAAAATACTGTTCTACAATTGATACTCAGAAATATAATTTTGAACTAAGCAGCCCCATTCCTATCATCATAATAATTTCAGTTTTTGGCATAGAGTTACTTAGTGTTTATGCCGGTTGCGATCATAAAAGCTGCGATGTGGCAATAATTCTAGTGAGGGCAGCAGGCACACAAATTATAAATGGAGGTTTTATGCCACCGATACTTATGTTTAACTGGTTCTACTATACAACTAGATCATTGAAGAAGTTATTAGAAAAAGGCTTGAATGAAAACTCCACGGATGAAGCGAAGATTGTTGTGATCGATCACTTTATTAATGAGTACAAAAATGCTATTGATAATCTAAATTATCCGGGAAAGCTTCTTAAATTGATGGTGCGTGTAATTAGGATATTTAAATATTTTTTTTTATTCTTGTAATTAATTCAGTATAAATAAGTAAGAGTAATGCTATTATGAGTAATTTTAACTTTTGATTCAAAAGACAGAAGTGACTTATATTCTGTATTGTAGATAGCTGGTTGTGTAAGAATTTTTATGGACTATGTTATGTCCTAACAACTTCCAATCGCACCGTCGATTGTAGAGTAGGCCCAAGCCCTGCAGTCGGACGTATATTTATATTAATTTTGTAAATTTATGTTTTTATTTTTTATAACACATTTTGCCACAAACAGTAAACATAATTAGTATCTAAGAGAAAGTATGAATACTTAAAACTAATTGGCTTAATCAGATAAGAGATCAAATGTCTTCCAAACTAAGCAAAGCTTGTATCTTGGGGACACAGAAAAACATTGAAACATATGGGATGATACTGTAAAGTGCAGTTAAAATTATACACGTGTTTACTTTTCAGATACTTGTTACTATTTCAACTGTATTTGTATCACTATTGGCTTTCATCTATTACTGTTTGTCGGCACATTTTAATGAGGTGAGTTCAAGTTAAACTTCAAGTTAATCTTTCAACAAAAATGAAAATTGATAGAAAAATGAAAATGAATACAATATTTATATTTTAAGTGAATTTAGAAATGTTACCCTCAGTATCAATAAGGATCCTTTAAGGTATTTGTGCGTAGTATTTCAATCTTATAATATTTGTTTTAAATTGATAAGTATCTCTAAAATACTTAAGATTAAAAAACCCAGAGACCTACCCAGACAGGGTAGGTACCTAAGAAATGTGATAATGAGACTTAAAATCTTACATCTCAGGATGAGGAGCGCAGTTGAATGCCGTGAATTGCTTTGTAATTCATGGTGTAATTTGGTTTTGCTCGATCTATGAACAGTCGTGTCGCTTACTATCATCGAATGGCATGCTTGTATCGCCATCCATCGGAATCTATATAATTGTACATATAATATGTTTGTAACCGATCGATGTCTGTACATGGTAGATAAATGAGAAAAACTAAAATGAGGGGACTGTATTAACGTAATATAACGTGTTTCCGTGGAATTCACACTTTAATAATATTTCCTATTTTCAGAGCTGTATTGATGTTTTGGTATGGTGTAGCAAATTATTCCTTAGAAATGTCATATCATTCATCCCGGCTATATTTTCTGAACTAGCAGCCAACCAAGTCTCCAATTGCAAGTCGTTGCTGGTGGAACAGTTGCTGGTTTATGAAGGTTATTTTTTTTTTTACTATCATTTAAGTTATGTGAAAGACTTCTCCGAACCTACACCATCCAAATCGGTGATACATTCAACAAAGGTCAGGTCAAAAGTACCCTGAATGGAACAGAATGCTTGAAGAGGTTGATAAAAGTGCATGAAGCGAAAGTAATATATGAAGATTGAGCAAACTGGCAATCTATAATCTTTGCCTACCCCTGTGGGATACCATGTATGTATTTAAGTTGTACTGGGATTTGAAAATAACACCGTACAAGTACCTACGTACTTGTACGTTG
Organism: Hyles lineata; assembly: GCA_030180105.1. Lineage (NCBI taxonomy): Eukaryota > Metazoa > Arthropoda > Insecta > Lepidoptera > Sphingidae > Hyles > Hyles lineata. The sequence goes on along the minus strand of JARJEE010000008.1, from coordinate 13,884,723 downwards.
AAGAATTGAAAAAAGTATGTATTTTCAAACCGGAGAATCAATACATAATAGACATTAGTATATTTACCAGGCTAAGAAAAGTCATTCATCTTAACATTTAAAAATTAACCAAAATATATACACTAGTAAAACAATTCAAAGTATTAAAGTACTCTGTAATTAGGTACCGTGGATACCTGCAGGTATGGCCCGGGTTTGTCGACGTAGTACACTGTCTCACAGAAAATGTTCGATGACGGTGATTGCCGGACACTCAATAAGGGGTATCCTTCTCCCTTACTTCTACCTTCTTTTCGTCTTTTATTTTAGTGACGTTAGTAATGAGCTGATGTTCAACGGCTGCAGTAATAATTTGTGAGCTGTAATGGGCTCGTCATACAAAAACAATATTATGATTTCGTTCAAAAATGAAATTGCTTGGGGCCCTATAGCTGGCGATAAAGCATTCGTATCCATCTTAAATTTTCACCCACCAATAATGAACAGTCATCATATATCATCATCATCATATCAGCCACAGGAAGTCCACTGCTGAACATAGGCCTCCCCTAAGGATCTCCACAATGACCTGTTAGAAGCGGCCTGCATCCAGCGACTTCCTGCAACCTTAGTCAGATCGTCCGTCCACCTTGTAGGCGGGCGTCCGACACTTCGCTTGCCTGTACGTGGCCTCCACTCAAGAACCTTTCGGCCCCAACGGCCATCGGTTCTACGAGCTATGTGCCCGGCCCACTGCCACTTCAACTGGCCAATCCTATAGGCTATGTCGGTAACCTTGGTTCTCCTACGGATCTCCTCATTTCTGATTCGATCTCGTAGGGAAACACCGAGCATAGCCCGCTCCATGGCTCGTTGAGTGACTTTGAGCCTTTAATGAGGCCCACAGTGAGAGGCCACGTCTCGGTGCCGTATGTCATCACTGGTAACACACAACTATCGAAGATTATCGATTTTAGGCACTGAGGTATTTTGGACGAGAAGACGTCGCGAAGTTTCCCGAACGCTGCCCAACCGAGTTGGATTCGACGATTGACCTCTCTCTCGAAGTTGGACCTGCCTAACCGGACCACTTGTCCTAAATAGACATATTCGTCTACAACTTCGAGAGTGGAGCCCCCAACTTCAATAGGGGTGGGCACAACATGGATATTCGACATAATCTTCGTTTTATCCATATTCATTTTAAGACCCACCTGTTGGGAGACTCGATTAAGGTCTTCGAGCATAGTGCTAAGGTCTTCCAGCGATTCTGCCAAGACTACAATATCGTCGGCAAATCGAAGGTGAGTGATATACTCGCCGTTGATGTTGATGCCGAATCCTTTCCACTGCAAGAGCTTGAAGGCATTTTCCAGCGCGGCAGTGAACAGTTTCGGAGATATGACATCTCCCTGTCTCACGCCTCTCTGTAGTGGAACAGCCTTCGTGCTCTGATCTTGTACTCGGACCGACATGGTGGCGTTGTTGTATATACACCTCAACACTTCGATGTACCGATAGATGAATGTACCGATAGATGTAGTCGATGTGGCACCGCTGGAGAGACTGTAGCACAGCCTAAGTCTCGATCGAATCAAAGGCTTTCTCATAGTCCACAAACGCTAAACAAAGCGGCAAGTTATACTCCTCGGTTTTTTGTATAACCTACCGTAGCGTATGAATATGGTCTATTGTACTAAAGCCTTTTCGGAGACCGGCTTGTTCGGGAGGCTGGAAGTCATCAAACCTGCGTTCGGGACGATTTGTGATGACCCTCAAAAACAACTTATAGACATGGCTCAGGAGCGAGATGGGCCTGTAGTTCTTCAGCAAAGTGTTATCACCTTTTTTGAAGAACAGTACCACCGCGCTCCTGCTCCATGCCTCCGGCGTTAAGCCCTCGAGGAGAACGGAATTGAAGAGCCTCTGAAGGACTTTCAGTATCGGCGTTCCGCCCGCTTTCAGAAGCTCTGAAGTGATTCCATCCTCACCCGGCGCCTTGTTGTTTTTAAGTTGTTTGAGGGCCATCTCAATCTCAAACAGAATAAACAGTAATGCCGTGTATTGACAGCCTCAGTGACGCAGTCGGTTAGATGCCGGCTGTGAAACGTGAGACCGCGGGTTCGATCCCCACACCGGATCAAATATTTGTGTGATTCAGTTATTTTTTTCGGTTCTAGGTATTTGTGAGACCAAAAAGTCTTCTGTAGTTTCTAATACCTACATCATACGACATCTTTTGTCGTCTTGATCTTACTATTGGGTCAGGGCTGTATGTATCATAATGTATCAGCTCATATACGTCCAACTGCAGGGCACGGGCCTCCTCAGGAGTACGATTGAAATTAGTTAGGCCATATAGTCCACCACGCTGGCCTAGTGCGGGTTGGCGGTTTTACTTACCATAGAATTTTTTATAAACCGCTATGGTATGCAGGTTTCCTCACGATGTTTTCCTTCACCGTTTTAGTGCGTGGTGATTGACTATCAATACACACATGACTCCGAAAAGTCAGAGGTGTGCCCTGGGTTTGAACCCGCGACCACCGTGAACATGTTAGCAACCGCATCTGGTCCGTTTACCAACAGGCCACCACGCACTCATACCTTATAAAATCTTTTTAAATCGCTATGGTATGCAGGTTTTCTCACGATGATTTCCTTCACCGTTTTAGTGCGTGTGTGTACATGTATAGTATATTAATTAATTACATTTGTCTTCTTTTAGACGAGAGATTACGCCGTAGTATTTACAACGCGTTGGATTACCTTGACTTGCGTTCTGAACCGTTCGTAATATGGCCTCTGTTTCCCATGAACCTCAGCCTGATTCTAGGATATGTGAATGTCACCTCCGCCTACGTCATCGGATTGCTGCAGTTCAAATATTGAAATCAATTTTGCTTTCCTAATTATGATATATATTTTCCGTTATGTACCTTAATTGTCACAGGTTGATATTAAATATTTGAAAATTTGTCTTTTATTGTTGGATATAAGTAGAAAATTATAATCATGAACGAAAAAATAATTTACGATCATTCTTTAATCATCATCATAAGCCCATCCGCGTCCACTGCTGTACATAGACCTCTCCCATGGCACGCCACTGGGCTCGATATTCAGCCCCTCGCCTCCAACCGCTACCAGCCATCTTACGAATATCATCGCTCCACCTAGTTGAATTACGATGATTCTAGAAAAAAACATGGCTCAATAGAGAAATCAGTCATGAAAAGAAACAAATTGTTAATAAAAATAGAAACCATTATTCAGAGTTGGCCTTATCGTATCGATAACGTATTTTAAACTACAGCCATTCTATTTCCTATGAAATTTTTAGTAGGGTTGCGGGCAGCCACTATATGCCACTATACTCCAATATTGCGGTCTAAAAATAAGACTGATTTTTTTCAAGGCCACTTCTTAAGAGGCACGTGTAATTTTAGTTTTAATAATTAAGGATGCTTTTACCAAAGCATCCTAGTCCAAGTTGACCTTACGGATGAAAATTTAATTTAGAACTAGGTTGGACCTATTTTTATTAGTAATGATGTTAGACTTTTACTGGTGGTAGGTCTCTCATATGTGAGAGGCTATCTGGGTTGGTTACCACCGCAGTGTCTATTTCTCCCGTCAAACAGCAGTGTAAATGCACTGTTGTGTTTCGGATTGAAGGGCATTGTAGCCAGAGTAACTACGTGAGACATAAGATGTTTAGTCTCAATATGTCTAATATTGAGACTAAACATCTTATGTCTCAGGATGGTGAGCGCAGTGTAATGCCAAGCATTGCTTTGTAATCCAAGGTGTTGTTTGGTTTTGCTACTGTTCATGAGCAGTCGTGTAGCTTACTATCAGGCGAACGGCATGCTCGTCTCGCCATGCATAGCAATAAAAAAAATAGTATTGGCACTTGCCCATGACTAAGAGCAGAGCTTTTAACTCAGAACAAGCCACCAATGAAGCCAAACGATCATTTTCACAATGCTGCTTAGTGGGAGAAATAAATAATTATTATGAAACGAAGTAAATAGTAATCAGCAATCTGTATCAGCCCATATACGTCCCACTGTAGGGCACGTGCCTTGTCTACAATTGAGGGTATGAGTGAAAGTAATTAGGCCATTTCCACCACGCTGGCCTAGCGCGGGTTGGCGGACCAATCAATCAAAGTGAATCAGCTGTATTAACTTCTAAAACAGATATACAGACCTCGATGTCACAGATTTCCATTTATTCTCAATTTAGCCATACCCCCAACTAAACAAATCAATAATTTTCCGATCATATAAATAACAACAAAGAGGAGTTTACGTAATAATTTTATATAATCCACATAAGTCAAATAATTTAATAAATATACGAAATAGTCACTCACACAATGCAAATCAAATTAGATACCAAATATGTTATACATAACACAAAAGTCCGGAAACTGACATCCTTTACATCTATTATTATTCTTTCGTAATCCTTTGAGTTATAGGGTAGTACCCTATAATTTTAAAACATAGTCCAATCCATCCAAAGATAGGACGAATTCGCAGGTAGGCCACCAATTGTAACTATGCCTTTAGTTTTATGTGTTACACGATAGTAATTTTCTGCTTTTATTGTGGTGAAGTATGTAAATAAATAAGTAAAAATGAATAATTCTTCGGAAGCATTCTAATCAAACAACAGTTTTTCGCCTTGCAGAGATCGAAATCGCAGCCACTCCTTTGATAAACTTGATTTTTACTAATTACAAGATCCAAAAAGATATCAAAGAAACTATAATAATATTGCTCTCTCTCTCTTCCGCATCAGGAAATCTACTTTCAGTAGTAGATTGAACATGACCTGATGCTTATTAATATTTAAACTGCAGCAATCCGATGACATAAGCCGCTGTCAGGTTCACGTAGCCCAAGAAAAGGCTAAGGTTCATTGGGAAGTTACGCCACAGTATAAACGTCATTGGACGCGCTTCGGTATAATTCACGGTGAGATACAGAACACGACGAAGTTTTGGGTCTGTAAGAATAAAAATAAAAACAGTCAGATTTATAAGGTTGAGGCTTTATACGTTCGAGGCACAGATAGTATTCTACTTAAATATTTTACTGCTTCACTATCCCCATCTTCAAGAAGGGCTTCTAATCAAGTAAATACTTGGCTTGATGAATTAACAACCGAAAAAAATGTTTCGTAATTCAGTTTCAAATTGTCGATCGATAATCGATTATCATTTCTTTCATCGCCCTCAAATAAATTATCAAGTAGGCCAGTCATCAGTTAAAATCACCCGCAACATCATAATATGTGAATTTCACGACGTGGCGGCAATTGAATTCATCGCGCCTCGAACCGACAACCAACCTGGACTTCACGCTTGCGGATATGTTTATGGTTTGGTTATTCTATGTGGCGCGATGCGATTGATTCCCGACGTCGGTTTCGAGATTGTTCGGCGCTCTCCATTTACATTACATCAATGATATATCAGGATTGTCATGCCAGAAAAAGGCACCGGATCGTATTTACTTAACGGTTAAAATAACCACTTAGTTCAACAATAGACACCTTATGTCTGAAAATGATGATGATAATGGCGGTAAAGTTTTACGTTTAGAAATAACTTAGCTGGCTGCTATCGTTGTATCCATTCCATAGAATCATGTTTCACCCACTATAAACAAAACCCATGATATGATAAACGACATTACCTTTGTATAGTATTAACTGATCAGCTAAAATCGTTTTAGCGTTGAATATTTCATTTGCAGATAGTTCAACTAAAAATGCCGGTATGAACACTGAGCATAATTCCAGACATAGATGTAATACCCAACCACCGATGCGGAATTTATTCTGAAATAAATAATATTTATGATTTTATGATAACTCTGTTCTTCAAAAGTTCTAAGTGGTAGAATGCTCCCGTAGACAGCATGAAATTATTTTTTAAATATTGGCACGTGAAAAATATATACTGCATTTTGTTCTAAGTGTAGTGCGATCGAAATATAGTTTTTACCGACACAATTCTTTCAATCAGCGATATCCAACCAGTTTACTTATAATCAAGCGCAGATTAAACAGTTCTTGCCTTTTGAATAATAAAAAAAAACTTAGACAAATGTCTCTCAGCGTCGATGGTACTAAAAAGTAGACCCACCGGTATAAAACTGTTGCTTAAACAGTAATATATTAATAAGAAGATTTTCACAAACAGGCAAGATAAACAAATCGCCATCTGAAAATCAAACAATATCTGTTATTATAGTATCTACCACGCACAATATTGCTATTCCCACTTGCATCATTATTTTATGTTAAAGGTATCGTGGTAAGTGTGGTGGTAAGCATATAATTTTAGCTGCGTTCTACACAACAACCCAAATACAGAAATAAGTATTTTATTTCTTTTTATTATACACTTGCATCAGGTTCTCTATACATGAATATTCGTTGCTACATGAAACAACAAACCAAAACCTTCCACCATTTTTAATATTCGCAATTGGACTACTTACCTTGTATTTAACATAGTTACTAATAGCCAAAAGGTTTTTAATCAACCATTTATAGTCATTAACAAATTTTCTGACTGCTTCAATCTTGTCTTCATCCACGTCGCTGCTACTCAAACCTCGCTCCAGCGTTATCCTCAAGGATCTCACGTTACGAAATAGGCAATGGAATATCATGATCACTGGGTAAATATTTGCGTGCAAAGCTGTAATTTGTAGCATATCTATAGTAATTCCTACTACTTTTTGTGCTCCATTCGCAAGGGCATCTAAAGTCTGGGCTGAGCCTTGTACCAGTATCAGTATTATTGCAAATGTCACTGGTATAGCGCTACTCAAATCGTTGTGTGAATTATTCTTGACTCTGGAGCAGAACTGGATGAAATATTTTTCTCTCGTCACCAGCGAAATGAGGATGTTACCAATGATTTGGCTTGTATAAACAGTATTTATTTTGGTGACAATATCAGGCATGTCTGATATTGAATTTTCTTCATCGTTCAGCTTAATATAAATAGCGGAGATGCCGAGACAATAAACCATGCCTAGAATTCGGTGTGATGTGTTTTTGCTGAAATTATAGTACAGACCGAAGAAGAACCTGTATTTCATAATAAATTCCACTGAGCATAAGAAAGAAAATATTTTCTTAAGCATTTTGTCATCTGAATATATATGAATAACGTTCGACATCAAAGTAATAATTATTACTAAAGCTACCATTTCAATCCTCCATGGAGTTTTATTGATTGTATACTGTTATATTTTTATCTATTTTAGATTTGACTATACATTAATTCTATAGATATAAAACGCAGCATTACATTAATTTCCTTTGCTTTGATGTTCTTGTATGAAGGTTGATTGTGTTTTATTATTCTAGCCTATTTTAGGATATGTAATACAATATACACAATAGATATCAAATTACGTTTCAATCCAAGATACTAAATAAACATAATATTTGAGTTTCGAAAGAAGAAATTTATGAATAAGTCAAAATATTTATTTGCAACTTGCAAAATGACACAAATCTAAAGGTTTATTAAGACGGTGATGCAAAAATATATAATAACAATTTAAATAATATATTAGCCAATAAAAATATTTTGTGACTATTACATTCTGATTTTCACACCCTATTTCCCTAAAAAAATTATTAAGTTCTTCATATGTTATTATGTCTTTACATATATATTTTTTCCTCAATTTCAATGTTTGTAGTGGCAACTAAAGGTATTTAATTCATTATTGGTATATTTTTTTTCGTCAAATTAATGTAATTTGCACTAATTTTCCTTAAACAATAAAAAAATATTCCCTTGTTGACTGTAATTTATATCAGGAATTGCTAAAGATCTTGCAAGAGAAAATATCGACCCATCGACGACAGAACAGTGATCGCCGGAGATGTACTATTAGGAGAGCCGACCCCAAAGAGGATTGGGAAAATGGCTGGAAATTGATGACGCCCTATGCCATAATAAAACACTATTATAACTTTAAAGTTATCTTTTTAACTTGTTAGTTGATTAAAAATACATTAAATGAAAAAAAAATATGAAAATATCAAAAATGATATTTTCGTAGCCACAAAAAACAATGCTAACGCTGAAAATATATCTAAAATAGTTAAACGCATTTTAATATGCCTCCAGAGAGATTTGAACTCTCGACCCCTGGTTTACAAGACCAGTGCTCTAACCCCTGAGCTATGGAGGCCTCCACTACAGCATGCTGTTAAACGATACTATTTCGTTAATTATATGAAAGAATTTTAAAAGAGTTGATTTTGCTTGTTCTCAGGTAAAAAATATCCGGATCCGACTGGAATGTTTAAAAATATTTTTATGATTGGACAAAGAGAAAGTGTAATGTCAGGTTCTATGAAAATTGAGATCTATAGTCTCCCTGTGTATCCCTATCCTCCTAGCTTTGATGCGCCTTTGATATACTAATACCCATAATCGAGTTCATCATAAGCGCCCAAATGTTTTCGGGCCATGACTTTGATTACCGCCCAAGGACATGTGGAAAAGACATATTCAAAACGTATTACTATTTGATATTTGGGTGGTAATTACTATTTTCATTTAATAGCCTTTTTGAAGAAAAAAAAGATGGTAAATAATTTTAATCACTACATAGCCGTGAAAGTCTTTATTTGTATAAAGTGTGTATAAATGTACTATTTTGTTTTTCTACAATTTTTTTATAGCCTTCGTAGGCTGACTAGCATGCCATATGGAAAGTGGTGACCGCTACTTATAGACCTGCGCAATGCCAGAAGTCTAGGCATAAACAGGTAACTATTGTGGTCGTACGAGAGATGACAACCACAATTTTTGTCTCATAGCAATACGGCCACAACCACATCAAATTGATAGATTTGATTACTTCGAACTCAAAAATACCAATTTCAGACATTTTTCGCGTAGCGTTTGACCGAACTGAATTTTCAAAAATGTCAACAAATTTTACCGGGCTGTATCATAGCAATCTGTCTGATTTTCTGACTGTAGTTATATAATAACTCTAAGATACCGAAAACATATTTTTCAGAAATTAGTAGTGTAACGCGAACCCAAAAAATCATTTAGAAAAATTAAAAATGAGACAAAAAAAATTATGATAGCAATACGTCTGAAAATGTTCAATACGGGTAAATTATAATAATAAAACAACGTTTTCAGAGAGCAGTGAGCGAAAGAATGGAAATTTATTCTAGAACACATCAATCAAATAATCAATCAAACAATAGTTCCTAAATAACACAATAGATGGCATTACTAGTATTTTGATATAATACTAACACCCCCACTTATCAAAATAACATAGATGCCCACAATATTTTACTCAATTTAAATTAAACAAAATAATTACATAACTGTTACATCCTTTATACCTAATAACTGCATAAAATAATAATGCTTGGTATGACCTAGACCTTTAGTGAATAAGTCTGCTGGCATTTCAGCTGTTTCCAAATATCTTAATTCAATGATTTTCTCAGCAATACACTCTTTACAAAAATGGTAGCGAATATCAATGTGCTTGGTTCTCTTATTAAAACTATTACCTGAACACATCTTAAGTGCACCCTGGTTATCATTAAATATAGTTATTGTATAGGACTCATTAATAATTTCCTTTGACAAATTAAACAAATAAATTGCTTCCCTACAAGCATCTGATATGCTCATATATTCTGATTCTGTGCTTGAGAGAGCAACTGTTTTCTGTTTTTTAGCCTCCCATGACACTAGACTATCAGCTAATTTGAAACACATACCAGTGTAAGACCTCCTATCTATTATATTGTTTCCCCAATCTGCATCAACATATCCTTCTAATTGATCATTACCACATCTTGTATATTTTAACCCATAATATTTAGTTCTTTTTAAATATTTTAAGATTCTCTTTGCATAACCCCATGTTACATTATCATAGCAATTATTAAATTGACTAAGAAAACTTACGGAGTAAGCTATATCAGGTCTGGTTAATACTGCCAAATACATGAGCCCACCTATTAATTGCTGATAAGGTATTTGACTATCACAATTCTTATTTCCTAAATTAATATTCAACTTTGACTCTAAAGGTGTACTAGCAAACTTACAATCTGTCATGTTAAATCTATTCAATAACTGATTAATATAATTCTCTTGGCTCAATGTAATAGTGCCACTAGTTTTATCAATATTAACAGTCATTCCTAAACAATTCTTAACCTGTCCCAAATCTTTTATTTTAAACTTTGAAGACAATAACTTTTTTAAATTATTACATTCAATATCATCATTTGTAAACAAAAAGAAATCATCTACATACAATGCTATTATTGTTCTCTTTTTATCCTTAATCTTAGTGTACAAGCATGGTTCTAGTTTCGAACGTTTATAATCATTACCAACAAGACATTCATCAACTTTCTTATACCAGGCCCTTGAGGATTGCTTTAGACCATAAATAGCTCTATTTAGTTTAAGGACTTTATTAGTATAGTTATGAAAATTTGGAAAGCATTTTGGTATTTCCATATAAATTGTCTCCTCAAGTTCCCCGTTCAGAAATGCTGTAGTGACATCAAGATGTGTGACATCTAAACCAAGTTTAGCAGATAATGCAAACATCAATCTCAAAGTTGAATGCCTTACTACAGGCGAGAAAATTTCAAAATAGTCCACATTTTGCTTCTGCATATAGCCCTTGGCTACTAAACGGGCACGGTACCTAACACTATTATCACTGTTCAACTTTTTCCGCAACACCCACTTACACTTCACCACAGTTATGTCATTGTTTGGCATATTTACCAGCTCCCATGCATTATTCTCTTCAAAACATTTCAGTTCCTCATTCACCGCCTGTAACCATTGCTCCTTGTCAACTCCTTGTAGTGCTTCCTCCAGACTTAATGCATTGCCATCATCTAATGCTTGCTCCGGAATACACATATTTGACATTCCATACCATTCTGGTTTCTTTCTGATCCTGTTGGGTCTGACACGCTGCTCAGGTGAGTCATCAGCATCCTCATACTCACTAGGAAGGTAAGTATCATCTGAGTTATTTGAAGTTTCAAGCAATGTATCCTCATCCATAGTTATATTCCTTGGACTTAGTCTATCCTTGTCAATAGAGTCCCCTACTGAACATGATTCTTCAACAATTGGTATAGTGGCAAGATTCTTGTTATCTTCCATAACTATAACATCTCTGCTTGTTGTGACTTGTTTTGTTCTAGGGTTATAAATTCGGTAACCTTTAATGTCATCTGGATAACCAACCAGTATATGTTCTTCTGACTTTCTGTCCCATTTTAGGCGCTTTCCTTTAGTCACATGAACCATGACCTTGCTTCCAAATATACGCAAGTGACTTATGTCTGGTTTGCATCCAGTCCAGACTTCATAAGGAGTCTTTTCATTCAATGCAGGAAGAACAGTACGGTTTTGCAAATAAACTGCAGTATTGGTCGCCTCTGCCCAGAACTGTTTTCCAATGTTTGCATCAAATAATAAGCATCTGGCTTTCTCTACAATTGTTCTATTATTGCGTTCTGATAAGCCATTCTGTTCAGGGGTATATGGGTTACTTCTTTGGTGAACAATACCTTCTTTCTTGAGAAATAAGTCAAATTCTTTGTTACAATATTCACAGCCATTATCGCTTCTCAATATTTTTATTTTCTTATTTGTTTGTTTCTCAACTTTTGCCTTAAACTCTGAAAAACATCGGAGCGCTTCATTTTTGTGTTTAATGAAATATACATGTATCATTCGGCTAAAGTCATCTATAAATAATATAAAATACCTGGAACCTGCTAGTGATTCATGCTCCATAGGTCCACATATGTCTGTATGAACTAACTGCAATAATTCTTTGCTTCTTGAGCCTTCACTTGAAAATGGCAAACGACTTTGTTTACCTTCACAGCAAACTGTGCATGACATCTTATTAATGTCCACCTTTTCTTGAAGATCCATTCCTTTTACAGCAATTTTCATTTTGTTTAAATATTTGCTGTTAACATGGCCCAATCGGCGATGCCAAGTGATCCCTGATGTCAAATTAGCCACTACACTATCTGGTACTATCAACTTGTATACGCCATTATTCAGCACAGCTCTGGCCACCAATTCAAATTTTTTATTGTATACTTCACAGCCATTTGTCGTAAATTGAACTTTATTACCGGATTTTATTAACTGGCTCACTGACAAAAGGTTAGTAGTCAAACCTGGAGCGCATAATACATCCTTGACTGGTATTTCATATTCACATTTATCAGTTTTAGTTACAATAGTCACATCTCCGGAACATAATACTTGTAACCTCTCGCTGTTAGCAACAAATATATCCTTCGTTTCGTGGTATATTGCATTCTCAATCCAATGTTCATTAGCTGTTAGATGTATGCTCGCACCTGAATCAATGTACCAGTCATATTTGTTAAATTTGCCACTTAGAAATACGGCACTAAATGCATTACTTTGTTTACGATGTATTTCTTTTGTATTATCTTTGTTATTATCGCTAGTTGGACACTGATTCTTGTAATGACCTGGCTGCTTACACCGGTAGCATTTTACATGACTTTTGACGCCACCATTGACATTTGTTTTCGCTGCGTTCCGTTCGTTCGATTGGTATCTCTGCGCGTTGGTCATAGACAATTTATTATTTTTGTTATGTTGCCATTTCTGCGTACTGCTTGCGAATGCACCACTAGCTTCACTGGATTGACCGCTCACTTCCGTTTCCATCATGTCCATGAGTTTTGTTCTAATGGCGTCTGTTGTGATTTGAATGCCCGAATGTTCAATTGCCATTATCATGGGCATGAATTTTTCAGAAAGCCCCGCTAATAATAAGCAACCAATCCACTCATCATTGATGGAAAAACCTGTTCCACTTAACTTTTGCCCTGTTTCGACTATTTGCGTTACGTACGACTGCATAGAAACACAATTTTCCAGCCGAATCGATATCAGAGTACGTAAAAGAGATATTCTTCTAGTAAATCCTGAATCGTCAAATAATGCCTTTAATTTGTTCCATAGCTCCAACGAAGTCTTCACCTCTTTGATATGCACATATAACGCACTATCTATCGTCATTATCAGCTTAGCCTTGGTTCTCGCGTCATCTGCGGCTTCTATTACTTTCCCGGTTTCTGGCTTGATGCAGTGCAACTTATCCTCCAGGATTAGAAAATTCTCCGCCGCGAAGATCCACTCGTTGTAGTTCTCCCGTCCTTTTAATTTGGGAACATTTACTAAATAGTTCGTCGTCATTCTTGCAAGCTTTTATTGCAAATACTGAATAACACTGCAGCAAACTATTTTTCCCTATTTTTACTCGAGATTATACAACTTTAACTGAATAATATGGGACTGGGCCCATAACCTAATAATAAAACAACGTTTTCAGAGAGCAGTGAGCGAAAGAATGGAAATTTATTCTAGAACACATCAATCAAATAATCAATCAAACAATAGTTCCTAAATAACACAATAGATGGCATTACTAGTATTTTGATATAATACTAACAAATTATGATTAGTTAATAGGAAAAAAATATTTTCAGAAGGAAATTTGGATGCATCAAATTTTGAGACCATTCTAAATATGTTAAGTTTAAGGAATTTTACCGATCGGTATCATAGCAATATTTCTGAAAATTGTTGAACATAATGAAATAGATTATCCCGATATAAAAAAAATTATATCAGAAGAATTCAGTGTAGCACCTCTTTTATCAGACAATTTTTCGATAACGACCGTGTTGAAGCGTGACTGATTGCAAGTCGGGCAATTACCTTGTTTTTGTCTTGCCAAAATATAGTCTATTATAATTGATTATTTTGAATTCCTAAAAACCCACTCTTCCATCCCTAAAAACTTCGTCAATGGCAGATGAGCAAAACGTGCCTTATCATTGGGAATGGAAGAAAAAACGTCCGCGAGCCCTCGGACAACCACCGACACACCCACGTCCGTCTGAGCAACTTATAGTTTGTTGTCACTTTAAGTGTGCGTAATTTCAACGGTTAGGACAGCTCGTGAGTGACTATGTATACTAAGAGAGTGGCAGGAGCGTAACATGCAAAAAACCATTCCCACCGCAGCAGGAGCGTAAGAAGCGTTCAGACATCGGCCTAGCGACTCCAAAACGTTCTTTTCTCTTTTGGGAGTACATGCGACATCTAAAATTTCTGAAAACAGTTTTTTGTAATACTGCCAAATATGCGAACGGTTGAAAAAAAAAAATCATTCGGATTGCTATAATACAGGTCAGCTTTTGTTAACATTTTCAAAAATTCGCTTCAGCTATATACTACGCGCAAAATGTCTGAAAACCACCTTATTGTCATAAAATAAAATTATAAGATATATGTACATTTTCAATATCAGACGTATTGCTATGATACCGATTGCCTTTTTTTTTGGACACAGCAGAAATAGCCTCACATGCAATTGCTACACTTTTGACCGTTACTACCTACCTAGTCGGGTTCAGAATCATATAATCTAACGATTTTATACAGTTTCGACCGTATTGCTATGATACATGGTTTTGGTCGTCATCTCTAGGACTATGGGGAGTGGACGTTCTAAAGCCACACTTAAACTTCTTTAAGCTGTTCTTCAACAGCTCATAGCGCATACATACTTGGAATATAGCTAATCAGTGCTGTGGCTAAGAAGTTAGCTTAAGGCGCCGTAGGTTACAAATGTGTTCCCAAATGGTTATTTTGTTATATACGAGTATATTATATTTAGCCGATGAGTGTTCTCTATGAGGTTATTTTTGGATAGTGAATTTGTGTTTAACTTGATTAGAGCTACTAAATAAGAATGATTTAAAAAAATCCTTAGTAAAAATATAAGTAATTGTCAGTACGGTAGTTCTTTCATATGAGAGGCTGCCTGACAAATTGAGACTGAACATCTTATGTCTCAGGATGGCGAGCGCAGTGGAATGCCAAGCATTGCTTTGTACTTCAAGGTGTTAAAAAATCATATACAGTTGAGAGTTCAATTGTGATGAGTTACGGCCGTTCTTTATATGCTATCTATCTTTAACAAGTTGATAAAATTGTCATACAACAAATACCATGACTATGTCGGAATAATTCTACGCTTCATTGAACAAAAATAGACATATATATTTATCTAATCTAGCTATCTATAAACATATGCACCATATCTATACCTGTCTATCTTTGTTAACTAAAACATAAATTGCATCGAAATATCTAATGCAATCTCTTGTTAAAAATAGATAGATTATAGATAACTATTATAGATAATTTAAATGTAGTTTAAGAACCCTTTTAATAGATAAAGCATATAATGCAGTAATAGTATAAATTTTTGACGATAAAATTTTATGAATAGCAAGACCCAACTAATACAAAAATATTAAGTTCATTTAGTTTTGTTATATAAATAATACTAAATTTACTTAATCGATGTATTTGTAATTTTCATGCCCAGTCAGGGTTAATACCCTCGGAACATCTGTACCAATTTCTGTTACCTGTATTCTGCAAATAAATGAATTTAAATAACGGCTGTTAGACGATAGTCCATGACGGTGGCTTGTTTGGGATTACCTCAATTATAAAAAAATATTCTTAATATCGCTGTGGTTACCGGTTTACTCACGTCGTTTTCTTTATAATATAATATACTAGACAGATGTAATTTCTACTTCGCTCTAAGTTTTTTTTTTTTTTTTTTTTTATTGCAATGAATGGCGAGACGAGCATGCCGTTCGCCTGATGGTAAGCGATACGACCGCTCATGAACAGTAGCAAAACCAAACAACACCTTGAATTACAAAGCAATGCTTGGCATTCCACTGCGCTCGCCATCCTGAGACATAAGATGTTAAGTCTCAATATGTCCAGTAGTTACTCTGGCTACAATGCCCTTCAACCCGAAACACAACAGTGCGTTTACACTGCTGTTTGACGGGAGAAATAGACACTGCGGTGGTACCCACCCAGATGGCCTCTCACATATGAGAGACCTACCACCAGTAAAATTCCATTGTTAAAATAAAAAAACTATCCAAAAAGTATATGGCTCAGCTGTATCCATTAATTTGACTGCCAGCAACATGGCCTCCATAGCTCAGGGGTTAGAGCACTGGTCTTGTAAACCAGGGGTCGAGAGTTCAAATCTCTCTGGAGGTAGAGGAAGGAATTTTTTTAAACTGTGTCAAGTTAGTGAATAAAATAAATAAAGTTGAGTAAGTTGCACATAAATAAATTATAAATGAACCTAGTTTTTTTACCATTTTAAGAATCACTCGCTAAAGCCACACTAGCCACGCACACATACACACACACACACCCAGCTCTCAGATTGAAACCCCTATTAATTTTATTGTAATTACTGAGTCATCGTTTCCATAGTATTATAGTAATAATCAACTTCGATATTATGTTGTATTTTGAGATGAGTCTGTATATCCAATATTTGTCTACATAAATTCTGTTTTGCACTGGCCCGCATAATTGTGTTGACCGAGAGATGGTTATCCCTCGTTGTGAATACGTATTTCAATCGATTTGATTGATTGTTTGAATAGGTTACGAAACTACTGTTTGAAAAACCGATTTGAAAAATTCTGTCGCCATTAGATCCTTCATTATCTCTGATGAACATAGGCGATAGAATATTTTCAAATAAGTGTAAATGGCACCCGGGCGGGGCTCGGCAGGGCCGATAGTTTTAAATATACGTATTAGTTCCAGTATAACCCCTTTACAATGCCAGCACATAAAAAAAACTAAACTATCAGGTCGGGCGACTCTGGTACTCATCACGCCTGCCCATATACAAGAGCAATCATACTCCGTACTATTAGAACTGCATGGCATTACACTGTGATCGTCATTTCGATGTCCGAGAAACAGACATTTGGTGTTAACCTTCATCTCTCTCTTTCTTCAGCCACAAGAAGTCCACTGCTGGATATTGGCTTCCCCCAAGGATCTCCACATCGATCTGTTGACAGCGGCGTGCATATAGTAACTTCCTGCCTTAACCACTTGCACTTGCCTACCTTAACCAAGTCTTCCGTTTGCCTTGTAAATAATCGTTTGCTGTATTGTATAAAGCTCTGCATAATATTGAAAATATTTTAAGTAATAATCCAAATTAATATGACATTTCAAATTCAACTTTCCCAATATTATTGACATACATTCATAGTTTTTCATTTATTAATTAAATATTAATAGGTAAATTAAGTAATTAAAATTACGCTGCAATAATAATTAGCGGTAAAATTAAATATACTGGAATTTACGCAACATTTAATAATTTATTACATATGAATTAACTTTAATATTTGAACTGTAGGAAGGCAATGACGTAGGTAGTGGTGAGCGTGAGAAAGCCTAGGAAAGCACTGAGGTCCAAAGGAAAGTGCTGCCACAGGAGTAATGTCAAAGGTCGAACTTCCATATAATCCAATGTGTCGTGCAAGCACACACGCAGTCTTTTATCTGAAAAATAAAAACGATAATTACTATCTAATGCATATACTTCAAGTTAAGAAAATATCATCAGAATAGACTAGTGTCATAAATAATTATTGTTTATACCGAAAGGTTACGTTATACATAATCATAACCATAAATAATTTTTAAAATCCGTTTAGTAATACGCAAGTTACACTTAAATAAAAGTTGGTGGTAGGAGTATTAGAAAAGGATGCAACATGCATGGCGTGATGTCATCTTCCATACCTTGTGAGCTAAAGAGACAAAAACGGGTACCCATTCGTACCCCTAATACAGTAGTGTTGATTATCCTACAACAATCTCATATGTTCTTAGCTTAAAATCATTTTACAATTACAAATTATAAACAATGACACTTTTGTTAATTCACTCAGCGAGCAGGCAACGATATCAATGGTGGTAGCAACTTGGTAAAGAGTTGGTGAGGAACGTGTAAGGAACCTTGTCACGTAAGTTGGTCGTGGCACGCGGCAAATCCATCACCTGCGGCCGTCTCCGCCTCTCCACGTAAATATAAAATCAGTATTAAATTGGACTTACATTATTATACTACTCGTATTTAGCTCACCTTTGTATTCTAGAAATTGATCAGATAATATCAATTTGACTTCATCAACCTCGTGTGCAGCCAATTCAGCTAGCAACGCTGGTGTGAACAAAATTCCTACTTCGTGGAATATTCCATAAAGCGCGAGGAGATGAAGGCTCTACAACATAAAAAACGGTACAACATAAAGGTTGCCTGGAAGATCTCGCAGCTAGCGATAAGGCCGCCAATTGTTACCATAGTTTTAAGTATTTAATCTATTTATTGTTTCTTTTTTGTGTTGTACAATTAAGTATATATAAATAAATAAATCACACCCAACAATCACAAACATAGTCCTGACCCTACACTAATATCGAGTCTTGTGTCATGGGTATCAGGAACTACGAGATATTTTTTGATCACACAAATACCCAGGCCCGAATTAAATATTTCTGGGTCGCAAAAACATTTCTCTCGGTGCGGGTATCGAACCCGTGGCCTCTCGTTTCATAGGTCCAACCGATTGCGCCACGGGGGCTGTCAAAGAGACAGTGTGTTCTAGTATTTTACAATAGTAGTGTAGAATCACTGATTGAACAAAAGGCAATAGTAGTGTTTTTTATTTACATACTATATTGCAGGTCCTTTTTAAGTCCACTTCACATCAGCAACTTATTACTTCGCGTCCTAACTGTTTTATATTTAAAATCAATGTGACTACCGTCGACTACATTGCTTTTCCCATACCGTTCTGTCCTGTTAAATCCCGTTTTGATCCATTTCATTTTGCCCCATGTCAAAAAGCATGCAATTCTATCCTCGTCCCTCCCTTGTCACCAATTCTAATTTTACAGAGTAGCAAATATGTATATTTGAATTACCGACTCAGCCCACGGGAGCACTTCATTTTTTTTTAGATAAAAAGTAGCCTATGTCTGTCTCCATAGTCCAATATATCTGTATGTTAAATTTCTTCAAAATCGGTTCAGCAGTTTTAGCGTGCAAACGGAACATACACACAAACACACTTTTGCATTTATAATATTAGTAGGGATAGCTTAGAAATGGGACAGTTAATCATAAACAGCAGTTTTAAATTAAATACGTACCCATTTAATTTCAACTGATAACAACATGTATACGAATAAAATGACTCTTAAATATACGCTTATAATGGTGCAAGACATCTGAAATTAAAAAAATTAACGTACTTAGTTAAATTATATTTGCGCGACTCATCTTGAAAAGTATTGTTGATGTTAATGGTGAACGGTAATCACATATTATAATCTTATAAGCCGGCTACTCACTAGCAAGATGTAACCTTAACCGTGGTTATTTATGCAATCCAAAAACATAGTGTGTAATTAGTTCACGAGCCGACATATATATAGGGTATATCAAGACTGCTACCGAAAACGAAGCCGAGTAGTAGTTTAAGCAACTTCAAACACAATGCAACAGAAAATGTTCGAAAAAACAAGCGTTTTTTTTTTAATATGTCGTATTTGGGTTGTAAATACATTTTTCATTTAAATAATAGTGTATACCCTTTTATTTATTAAGACTTTAAGGTATAAAAAAGTTTTAATTATTATTTTAGCAAAAACTATGGATTTACCACCCAAAAATGACGATATTTAAAAAAAATTATTAAAAAAAAAATTGTTGCATCATGTTTGTAGTCACTAAAACTACCACTCGGCTTCGTTTTCGGTAGCAGTCTTGATATACCCTGTATATAATGATGATTATTATTATTTTTTTTTTTTTTCATTTTTATTCTGCCATTTGTAAGTTTAGTTTTGATTCTTTTAATGATTTTATCTTTGTTTGTAATTTGATAAGTTTTTATGTTTTATTCTTAACATTATAATGAGTTATAAAATAGTTTAATTAATGTTTAGTCATCGTAATATTCAAATAAAAAATTATAAAAATAAAATAAATGATTGTCGGTTTTGTCGCGAATCAAAGGGCGCTCACAGTGCACATACACATTAGCAAGTTACAGTTACATTCGTTAGTGTGTACATACATAAACTTACGCCTTTTTCCCAGATGGGGTAGGCAGAGGTGCCAGGGCACCCACATTTCGCCTAGTTTGTTCCGTCCCACAATGTGATAGGTGGCGAGCCTATCGCCATATCGGGCACAAATTGCTAACTCTGGGCTAATAATGAATAGAAAAATCCAATATCACTTTGCCCAACCCGGGATTCGAACCCGAGACCTCAGCTTTGTAAGCGTACCGTAGTACAACTACGCCACCGAGGCAGTCGTTAGTGTGTACCCGGCTTTAATAATTTTGCTCGGTTGTCCGACCGTGAGAATTCGTGTTTAAAAAATTATTTAAGTCGTAATTATTTTCGTATTTAAGTCGAAAATTTCCTCTCGTGTGTTATTATGAAATCATAAGTATTTTTAAAATTGATAGACGTTTGTAGTTTTATCCACTTAAAATTATGAGAATAAAAATATTTTACATACCGCTAATCTAATCACTGTACAAGCAGAATTCAAATTATCTACCAGCTGTTTGTAACCGTTCACAAAATCTTCGATATTTTGTATGATATCTTCCTGTGACGATCTTTCTGTCAATGCGCAGCGCAGATTTTTCTTCAACAACTTAACTTTTAAATATAGCCAATGAAATATCATTATACACGGAAATAAATATGATAGTCTAGCAACGAGTGCTAGATTTTGATATAAAAATTTTAAATCTACACATTTCATTTCATGTATTGTGCATCTTATAAATTGGCTTGTGAACTCGCAAACGAAGCCTATTATTAGCCATATTATTGGAATAGCGCTAGTTAATTCTTGCACACCTTGATTGGGGCCATCATATTCCTTTAATTTCGCGTAGAAATTTAAAAAATACTTTTCCTCGGTTATCAATGTGATCGCGGAATTTGTAAGTAATTGGAAAAAAGCTACTGTAAGAAATAAACTTGTAGAAGTTTTCAAGGGATAGTTAAACATTTCTCGGATTGGCGAACTCACAAACAGTACGCATATTCCAGTGCAGTACATTTTACCGATAAATCTCAAAATCCCAGATTGACCGATGTCGCAGTACATACCTAAAGTATACCTTAACGCCATGATAAATTCCGCTGAAATTAGGAAATTCCACATGATCGTAACTAAAATGGCTTTGAATAGTACTAGAGTATATGAAGTATCTGCGGTATAATGTTTTAAGTAATCATTATTTTAATGGATAACTGTAATTGAGAATCGATTTAATTACTACTATAATACTTAATATGATATAGTAAGGTTGTCTGTTGATCGAATCGAATACCTATCTGTATAAATAATCAGGTATTGACAGACAAATAACATAGTATACTTGTAAAGTTAAACAAAGGAAATATTGTAAAGGAAAATTAAACAAAGGAAATATACATAGTGCTCGAAGGACGAACCCATTTGATTACAATATATCAAAATGTTATACTTAATGTATGACAAAACTATCTATTGATATATCTTAGGGTATAAATAATATAGAGGGAGTGCTGGTGCTTCAAAAACGTAGATAAAAATGGTGGTGCCGTGCGCTGCCAGAGTAACTACTGGACATATTTAGATTTAAAATCTTATGTTTCAGGGTGGCGAACGCAGTGAAATACCATGCATTGCTTTGTAATTCAAATTAATGTGTGTGCAATTTACGCAATACCTAAAAAGTCAAAAGCAATTTGACGATGCGTAAAAAGTTTTTATTGTAGGAGGTAGAAATGTTCAATATTGTTTTGAAATACTCATACCACCACCCAAATTAAAGTCAGTTTTGACGGCCAAGAACGTAGCCTCCATAGCTCAGGGGTTAGAGCACTGGTCTTGTAAACCAGGGGTCGAGAGTTCAAATCTCTCTGGAGGCAATAAAATGCTTTTTAAATTATGTTTATTAAATTAAATCTCAGGTTGTCCAGAATAACAGTTAAGAAATGAAAAAATGATCCTTAATTTAAATGATTAGAATCCATCGCATCCATTCAATCTATAGGTTTTGCTAAAAGAATGATTTATAATTTAAGAATAATTTAATTTTTGCTCTAAGAATAATTCTAAAAATATTATATAAAATATCCATTATTTATATAAACCCATTCAATCCAACATACATATGTTATGCTTCATTGTATGTTATTTTACGCCTTCTATATTTAATAATCGACTGCCTCGGTGGCGTAGTTGTACTATGGTACGCTTACAAAGCTGAGGTCTCGGGTTCGAATCCCGAGTTGGGCAAAGTGATATTGGATTTTTCTATTCATTATCAGCCCAGAGTCAGGAATTTGTGCCCGATATGGCGATAGGCTCGCCACCTATCACATTGTGAGACGGAACATGCTGGCGAAATGTGGGTGCCCTGGCACCTCTGCCTACCCCTTCTGGGAAAAAGGCGTGAGTTTATGTATGTATGTATGTATATTTAATAACTTTTAATTCATTAATTGAAAATTAATGAGTGATTTTAAAATAATAATTTTATTACCTTGCAGCAATAACCACATCAATTTAAATTGATATTGGTATTTATGCAACATTTAACAATTTCTTCCGTTTGAGTTAACATAATAATATATAGTGCAACCTCATACAATTAAGTTGAAGTGGTTTGGAAAGTATTCGTTACATCAAGAATGTTATTACAAAGAGTTGACAGAAGTTTATTTCAATATTATGTCTGATATAACAGGAATTTTAGTGTGATAAATAAAACGACGTACTTCTGTGAAAACTCTTGGCAAACTATTGTTTTAATCATTTTAAACTACGAACAATATTCAAAAAAGTTTATTTGATGTACAGATAAAAACAATACTTCCTAACAATGTCTTTTAGAGGATCTCGGAATTTGTGAAATCCAATAAATCTGTGTATTGGAATTCATTATATTAAGTTTTCGCTGAATATTAATATTTGAAATGTAAGAAGGCGATGGGTTAGGGTGGCAAAACCCAAGAAAATACTGAGGTTCAAAAGAAAGTATTACCAATAAGGGACGTACCTTTAAGCAATCAAATGCATCGTGCAGGCACACACGCAATTTGTATGTAAAACAAAACATAATTATCGTCTATAGAGGAATACAATAATATTACGTCAAAATAGTCAAATTATTGCGGTCGGAAACCAACCAACGCCAACGAAAATAATACATTAAATTTATCTTTAACTAAATATCATGTATCCTTCTGCGTACATCTTCAATAACAGGAGAGTACAGCTTGCCTCTTGAAGTGAAATCTAGTGCAGAAAAAGGGACGTCACCGAGAAAACTCCTGGGGCAGAGAATCCAATGAGTCTTTATGAAATATTTTGTATTCACAGTGATCAGCAGTAAAATGACAACGGCGATACTGTTGGACTCTTTAATCTCTTGCCTCTTTGGATACTTCCGTTCAACTTCTATACGTTAACTATCAACATATTATGTCTATACGTTACTCAGTAAAGATTTGATTTGTAATTTAAATCATTTATATTGAGTACATTTTGTACCAACTTTGTGTTTTAGGAATTGGTCTACTAAATATTAACGTAATATTACTCGGCATAAAATAACTAGTCAACAGCGCTGGTGAAAACAAAACGAATATTACACAGAACATTGTACACTTAAGCTCGATGTCCTTTAACATAATAAGAAAAAAAACTTTAATTTTTTCACTCATCGTCATTCACAGCCGTATGACAGACTCTGTAACGCAGTTGTTTAAACAGATGTTCTCGTAAAACGTTCATCATCTGTGTCAAATCCCGCACTGAGTCCAATATTTGTATTGTACTGTACTCATTGAAATAAAACTATTATTTACGGAATTACCGCAGATTTGGTTTAATTTTTAATTTTTTTTAACTTCCCGATATTTTGGTTACTTTACAGCTTTCATGGTCACGGGGCAGACTAAGGTATTAGTCATCCGCTCAGTGACTGTTACAATTGTATAACTAATATTTACAAATTTTATCCCGTATCTCACCCAGCATGGGATGGGGTTCGCCCAGTAACCACGAAAGCTGTAAAGTAATAGAACTGTCGAGAAGCTAAAATCAGTAATATTTTTATTTCAAATAAATTTAAATCTAAGAAACCATTGTACTGTACTGGTTCAGCCCATAAACGTCCCACTGCAGGGCACGCAATGTCCTACAATCGTGGGTACAATTGAGGTTAGTTTGTTTTGTTTTATTTTATGTTTGAATTATCTATACAAAAGTGCGTGGTGGTCGGTTGGTAATCAGATCAGATGTGGCTACCAAAATGTACACTGTCGTCGCAGGTCAAATTCCAAGGCACACCTCTGACTTTTTGAAATCATGTGTGTGTTGATAGTCAAATACCACGCACTATAACGGTGAAGGAAAACATCATAGGGAAACCTGCATACCATAGCGATTTGTGAAAATTTCTATGGTATGTAAAGTCCGCCAACCCGCACTAAGCCAGCGTGGTAGACTATATGATCTAACCAATCTCAATCGTACTCTTGATTGTAGAGGAGTCCCGTGTCCTGCAGTGGGACGTATGGGCTGATATAGTATTACCTACAGTAACTGTTTCGGACCTGAGTTTTGTGAAACCAAACGCCTGTTGTAATTTCTCGTATGTGATACAAGACTCGGTATCTTAATTGAAATCATGCATACGCGTATGTTTATTGTGTGTATTTTTAATAATCTTTATTGTACACTGGTAAAACAAGAAAACAGTGATACAATAAAGTACAAGTGGCGGTCATATCACTCAAGGTGATCTCTGACAGACAATCAAAGGAGAGTGAATGTATTTATTTATGGAACAAAACATGAGTTTAGATATCTACGTATGTATATAAACTAATCTTCACGCGCTCTTTAGACACAAATTATATTAAACAAAGGAGCAAACACTTTCCTCTGTATTAAATAAAACAGCATATTTTTACAAAAAAAAGGCGACTCTTCATAATTAATTCTGAACCCCTGTGTAAATTAATATAGTTATTTTTTGATATGTCGTAATATAGCCTCCATAGCTCAGGGGTTAGAGCACTGGTCTTGTAAACCAGGGGTCGAGAGTTCAAATCTCTCTGGAGGCAATGATATTTTTTTGGGATAGCGAGCACAGTGGAATGCCAAGCATTGCTTTGTAATTAATGGTTGTTAGGTTTTTCTACTATCTATGAGCGGTCGTATGGCTTATTATCAGACGAAAGGCAAGATCATCTCGCCATTCAATGCTATAAAAATATAAAAAATAATTTGGTTTGTATCACACCAGGTAAGATATTACTCCCCCACGCTTTTAATATTTTAAAATATAGACCACTCAAAAATCAAACTCAAAACCGAAACCAAACCCTCGACCTACGTGTCGAGTCCTTTCACATCTCCATTACACTAGTGCATTTTTGTTGGCCAACGTCGTAGCCTCCATAGCTCAGGGGTTAGAGCACTGGTCTTGTAAACCAGGGGTCGAGAGTTCAAATCTCTCTGGAGGCATTGGGCTTTTTTTCTAAACTATCATACTAATATCTACTGGAACTAACATTAATTAATATACAAATATACAAAAGTGTATCTATATGAGTTATTTAAAAAAAACAGGGGATTATCGCATACCCTGAATAGGATTGTTTGTTTTTTTTTTTGTAATAAAGGTCTCCAATTTTTATTTTATTTACATAAAAATATTAAAAGAAAAAAAAAAAGAAGTAGAAATTAAGTGAACCCATATATTTCAGTTACATAGCAAGAGATAATTATTTTCTGTGCCAATCCTCGTTCTATAATACGGCATTGCAATTACGTTCTTATATAGAACAATCTCTTTGCCCAGGCAGATATGCATAAATACGCCGATGATTTAATAGTGTTGGATTGAGAGTAATTTTAAATGTTATTTTCAATTGATATAATTCGTCAATGTGAAAATATGTGCTGATTTTTTAAAAATGACTGAATAAAAGTTTTATTTTTATTATTAAACATTTTACATGATATGCACATCGCTGCATAAGCAGCCTTTTTGTGGCCGTCTGTCTGACGTAAGTCTTTAAATATTCATCTCTGCTCCACTAACACCGATCAATGCAAACAATACGGCTTCACAATTCTAAAAAGGATACAGGCAATATTCTTGGTTCGTTTCCAGATCGAACTCGAGATTTTCCGAGAAACGTCATATGAGTAGTTCGGAATTGGGATTCAATACCTAATAATGCGATTCGCTCGCCCCCTTTTAAGTTTGAGAAAAAAATAGAAGTTCTGAAAAATAAGGCTAAGTAGCACCTCTCTTTTTTTGACGCAGGGAAACCAAGTTACCGTTAAGGCGCTGGGGAACCTGGAGGAAAGAAGAGCGATTATGTTGAGTTCATCGTTCTATGGCATACAGACAAAACCCCGCGCGGCCTTCTTCGGCGCAATTTGAACGGCTCTGGGAACCCGAAGTAAGAGCGTCCAAGCTTCTACCAGTACCGAGTAGCATCTTTACCTTGCCTGTCTGCTTTTGTCCAAGTAAGAAAGGCAGAGTAATCGAGTCAAAAAGGCAGAGTAATTGAGTCAAACTTAGAGTGTGTTAATAAAACCCAACTAATTTTGTTAAAGAATACATATTGGAGAAACTTGCTTACCATAGAGACCTGTACAAGAATTCCTGCGGAAGGTAAGGTCTGTCAAAAGGCAAGAATAATTTCCTGTCTCAAGTATATAATCTATTAGTAATAAACTTACACCTACTATCAAGTGGAACTGTAACTCTTTGACTAAATTAAACTCTGTTATTCGTAATATCAGAACGTAGCCTCCATAGCTCAGGGGTTCGAGCACTGGTCTTGTAAACCAGGGGTCGAGAGTTCAAATCTCTCTGGAGGCATTCGGTGTATATAATTTTGTTTTACTAAAGTTCTTATTTCTTTGAATCCATTCAATGTTTAAAATATATAGTGCCATGTTTGTAACAAAAACAAAACTCGGGATGTAATTAATTAATAGATATGTAGATATGTGGACAATATTATAGAAGTATACAAAATATTATTTTTAATTATTAGTGATGGTTGTTTATGTGGTAGGTCTCTCGTCTATGTGAGAGGCCACCTGACTTGGTACCACCGCAATGTCTACTTCTTCCGCCAAACAGCAGTCCAAATGCACTATTGTGTTCCGGTTTGAAGGACATTGTAGCCAGTGTAACAATTGGACATGTTGAGACTTAACATCGTATGACTCAGGATGGCGAGCGCTGTGGAATTCCAAACATCGCTTACACATCAGACGAATGGCATGCTCGCTATTCATCGCGATAATACCTTTATTATAATATCGCACATTGGTTTATTTGCAGTCACATTTATATCCGTGATATCATTGCGAGTAATGCATAATTTGAGTTGCAATGAATCATTGATGGAAATATTCGGTCCTGTCGAGAATTCATTTCCAACACTTAACGCACAAAAATTAAATTACTTATTATATGACGAGATATACAGTTTATTTTGCAAGGTAATGACGTAGCCTCCATAGCTCAGGGGTTAGAGCACTGGTCTTGTAAACCAGGGGTCGAGAGTTCAAATCTCTCTGGAGGCAATATTTTAGCACCTAATGCATTGCTTTTATGGAATAGTTCATAGTTATCTGATCGATTGGCTGTAGCCAGTGCGTAAACCGTATATAATTTGTGTTAAAATAGTTTAAACTATATTTGAATTAATATTAAATATTTTTTAATGACCTTTATGTAAAATAACTGGGAGTGAAATATTTTGCATGCTAAGAAGGTGCAGGTGACAATTAGTATAAAATATTGAACATTTATTTAAGACATCATCTCTTTATTTAGTTAGACGACGGCTGTCAAACGCGGGATCACAGGTTCGATCTCCACACCAAGACAAATATTTGTGTGATCCACATTCCATTTGTTTCAGGTGTTATGTGCGACCAAAAAGTCTCTAGTAGTTTCTGATACCCACGACGCAAGACTCGATCTTGGTGTGAGGTCAGGACTGTTGGGTGTATTTATTTATTCCGCCACCCAATATCTTAAACATCCATTTATAAACCACTCAATTTCACTAAAACATTTGATTACTATTTTCCCTAATCCAACTTGTCACTGATACTGCATTTACAGAGTAATTTCGTCGGAAACAATACGTCATCAGAAGCTCGATCATTATCTATGTAATTAGTAGTATTGTTGCTTCCAGCGCAGCGAATAATCCGACATGTACAATGATTTAGCACTTATTGATTGAGCATTACGTCATGTTATTAATAAATCGGTATTGGATTTGCCTATTTTCAGGGGGGTTTGTTTGGACATTGCACGTAAAGCTGCACGACTATGCTAAATTACTTTACATATTGTTCGAACCCTGTTTACGTCGTAATTTTAGACTAATTTCGAAGTGAAATGGTAAGTTGCTTACAGAACAGTTTTGATTTTTAGAAGTGGAAAAATAAAGACATGTTATACTTAATAATTAATGAAGATACTCATTATTGTACAAATATCCCAGTTTTTTTTTTAAATTTTAACGGTGAAAGAAAACTTCGTGAGGTAACCTAGATACCATAGAGATTCAGAAGAATTTCTGTGGTATGTAAAGTCCCCCCACCCATACAAGGCCAGCGTGGTAGACTATACGGTCTACTCCTTTTAATCATACTCTCAATTGTAGAGGAGGCCCGTGCCATATATGGGCTGATACAGACAGATCTCTGTTTTTATACTGGATAGTTCTAAGTTAGATGCCTAAGTCTTGCAATCCACTTCGTGTGGTGGTTTAGAATTCTCTGTTTGGTTGAAGTTTGTGGCAATGTTTAAGTTTGTAAGCCATCCTGAAGAATGTACAAAACCATTGATGTAGTAATATTTTCAAAACTATTTTTGCTTAAAAAAATATAATATAAAAAGGTCCTTACATTAATTTTGTAAATAAAATATTCTACATACGAAAGTAGCACAAAAACCAACAAACCTTTCCAGCACAACTTGAAGCATAAATTATTCCATATATTTTACAAGACATTTTCATTCCCTTTTATTTAAATGAACGTTGTTCATGCATAAAAAATAAACTTCGTAGAACGCTTATGCTTTGTGCTAATAAAGGAGATCTTGCAGAACATTTTTAATAAATGATCCTGGGTATCCCTGACATTGAATGTCCAACAACTTTGTGAGAATAGAAAACTATTTTTGATGCATTCTGGCCCTATTATTGCCACCTATGGGGCATTTCACGCGAAACGGACAGCGAAAAAAGTGAGGTTCTGAAATTCGTTCATATTGGGCATATTTGTACTTTTACACGATATGAACAAGTTCACTATTTTTTTTTATTTGAAGTTTAGTTGTTAAGTTATGGTATTCTATAGAAGTCAATTGATTGACGGAAGGGTTACTTTGAAATGTTATTTGCATATTGATATAAATTACAATAAAACAATGAATGTGATGTGATTATAGGAAATTATTTGAATTAAATTTTATATCTTTAATTGCCTTTAAACCGGAATTAAATATTTCAAGTGCTTTTTTAACAACTTTGGCCACTTATATTTTTATATATTTAAAAAAAAATGCAAAATTATACTTTTTACTAGAAATTTGTAATGTACCGAAAACTAGATTAGGAGATACATTAGAGTAAGTATAGGTCGCTCCGAGAGTCATACATTACGCATCTTTACACCGGTTAATGACGTAGAATCACATAAAAACCATGATTATATTTGATATAATACTAATTACCTATTATTGTCTTAGTAATATATGTAATTGTTAATTTATTTCATAACTAAAGTTAAAATCAAAAGTAAGTAAAAATAATTAAAACCTGACTGCTACAAGGTACGCTATAAAAAGTATGAAATAAGAAAATATATGGCCCCTATCTTTAAAAACTGTTACAAAAATAATAAGCTTATTATTCTTCCATATTTCAGTGACCAAAAACTCGGACGTTGACGAACAAGTATTTGAGTTTAGCTTTGGGCTCCGAAAATGTTATTTATAACCCCTTAAACTCCAACCTACGGCATAATTGATTTTATTACCTCGATGTATTACGTGGAATTACAAATAAATTTACGAAATCGATCCAATTACTTACTTACTCAATAACAAACGTCTATAGAATTAGATCATTTGTGTTTATAAATAGAGACGGGTCTATTGTTCCTCCTGTTAATGGTTTTCGTCGTATTAGGGAAAATAACAAACAAAACCGGTAGTTATATGGGATAATTACGACACGGGGTTTCTTTCTAATTTGTCGGTAGAATTGTCGTCAGTGGTCTGAGCGTTCGATTCGATTCCTACTATTTGTTTATCTCTCGCTTGAGATTTTCATTTTTTTTTAAATTTTATAGGGGCAAACAAGCAAGCGGTTCACCTGATGGTGAATGCTCACCGCCGCCGCCTATGAACATCTGCAACGCCGTAGGGCATGGAGACGCGTTGCCGGTCTTTAAGGTGGGAATACGCTCGTTTTTTGAAGGTCGCTAGGTCGTGTTTGTCCGGAAATGCAGCCACTTCTTAATTGCTTTTTGTATAGATTTTTACGTGTGGTAGATCCACGCTCATGCCAGTCACGACTCAACATGAATAGGTAAGTTCGTCAGGGGCTTTACCACTGGCTTCCAGGAAATCGACGTAAAGCGGCAGTTGTGCTGTAGCGTTTTATTCGGTAAGTAAGGTTGCTGGATGTCCAGTACACCTTTCCTCATACCATAATTTTTCCTGTCCGCTCTCCTGGGCCGGCCACACATCCATGATCCAAGCCATTTGGAGTATCCGCATCAGTTGCAACAAAAAAAAAATAGTACGTCCTAAATATTGATTGTGAATTAAAGATTGAATCTGCGGTCCCAGTCTTTAATAAAATATATATTTCTCATCACCATTAACTGTTGTGATATATTTTAACAAAATACATTTAATTAAGACGTGACTATCGCACCGGTGGTAGCGTCTACAACAAAGTACTTACAGGGCTGACGTCGTAATAGCCCGGTACACAATAAAGGTCCATGGCGAAGTTTGTCATGAAATTACGTGCAACACTTCAGCAATGTGTGTAGTTAACTACTATCGTAACAGATGTTATCGGCACGTGTTAACGATAGTGGGGAGACACCTTTATTTTATACATTTTCTGTACGTCCTTAATTGAAACGTTTGGGTGTTGTGTTTTGGACAGTTTACACAATTCTGTATGTTAACCCATGTAAATGTCACTGTTACGAACAGATTGTCTTTCATAAGGGATTAGGATTTAGTTCATAATAGTAACGAAATTTTACTCTCGATTGTAGAAGAAATTATTATTTTATATACCTTAGACTGCCCTCTCATTTTCGTATTTCAATACCCATCCAAAGGTTGCCTGGAAGAAATTACCTAGAGTGATAAGGCCGCCTCTTGTACTAATATTATTGTGTTGTTTTTTCAGTGTATTTTTTCTATATTTGCAATAAAGGATTAAATAAATTAATAATAAACAAGAGGTCTGTGCCATGCAGTTGGATAGATATGGGCTGATGCAGTACAGTACAATGGCTAAATATAAAGACCTTTTTACTACGAATTAACCAGTAGTAGTGCATAAAGAGTAAGAACGTAAACTCATATAAATATAGCTTACGTACTTCCCCTTCCATCCTTGTATTACGGTGTGACCCTCGCGTACCTTACAGTTTAGAACCCTGACGTGAATGGTGCGACTTTGCAGTAGTATTTTCTTTGGATATTGCCAAAGACTCCAAACTTTCAAGGACGTGTTAAATAAAATATTCCTCTCCCTGTTTTCTTTCCTCCCCTTTCCCATGTTAAGGCTGACAATGCATTTATATTTTACAAAATACAGAAATACATACTTCTTTATACATTTTCATAAAGTAAGCCCTTCGGTCGCTTCTGCACACAGGCATCATTGATATGCACTAAAAGTAAATAATGACTGTTTTTATTATTATATTATATGTATAAAATAATAAATTGCTAGATGGTCTCGTTTTAATAAAATAATGCTGAGCTGTTCGGGAAATGTTAATTGTACGTGCATGACACAGATCCCTCTTACGTTTTATTATTTTAACGCTTTGTGAGATTTTCGTCGAAATCCTTTTTCACTTCCATTAAATTACTTTTGTGTCTGATATTATTTTTGTTTCATTATTTATCGAGCATTTCGTGTAATATACGGTTTCATAATACAGATTGATACTGTGCGTATTATTGCGAGTGCGAAATTGATATAAAGTAATTGATATAAGATAAAAGTAAAATTCAATTTAATTATATTATTCCCGTGAATTTAAACACAAGGAAAAAAAAGGTTCAAGCGAAAAAAAGTTACAAAATATCAAATTGAGATTTTTTTGTATAATATTATTACCAAAATACGTAGAAAATCTAGTTAAATTCGAACCTTCGCCAGCAATTATACCAATACTTAAAATCCTAAAAATCCAACCAGGAAAAAAAATATTACTGTAAATTGAACCACAATGAAATCGCCGAAATATCATATCGATAATGACAGATATCAATCTGCAGCGATCTTCATAATCCTGCTATCCGTTAGCAGCGTGTATCCGGTCGCATCACGCTTCGATAAACAAAATTAAACGCTGAGTTGCGTTCGGATACGCGCTGTTGCGTGTTCACTTAATTTTGTGCCCACGTGATGCGTCGTATTCAATTGAAGGTTTGACAGTTCGATTTTAATGGCCACGAGATTTATGCGCCATAAATGTTATTGAATATTGTTAGTGAATCTAAATTGAACTTTAAAAGTTATAGTCCATTTTAGTCAAACGTGAATCTAGTTTTCGCTATGTACTGTATAAAACTGGACAGTAAAAGTTATACTTTGTTTTAATGTACTTAGGTTTACAATTTACTACATTTTTATTTCCTTAAAAACAAAACAGCCAGGAAATTAAATTATTTGACAAATATACATATGAATATTAAGGACGGAATCGTTTCCGTATCTATGCAAGTCTTTACAGTTCGATAATTGAAGGTAGAATAATGCCGATGTTTTTTATGAACCTAAATTTTTTGGTATGTTTGGTATTGGTTGTCGTAGAGATAACCTTTATTTTGATAAGACCGCCATTTGTACCTTGTTGTCATTACATTATATCTGTATACTGTTATATACAGACACAAATATTACACAAATATTTCTCCCGGGTCTGGGTGTTTGTGAGACCGAAAAGTCTCTCGTAGTTCCTGATACCCACGACACAAGACTCGATCTTAGTGTGGGGTCAGGACTATGTATGTATGTGACTGTTGGGTGTTATTTGTTTATTTATATTTTGTTATGTTTATTGCGTACAATAAATAATAAATAAATAAATAAGTTGTCCAACTGCTGGGCATACTCTCATCTCTTTCCATCTAACCCTATTTCCTGCTATTGCCGAATTATTAAACATTATAAAAATAACTAAGTACTAACATTACATTTACATCGACATGACATTGACAAAACATACAGGAAATTCTATACCCAAGACAGGCTTTAGCGCCCAAGCCGCAATACCCAGCTTGACCATTAATGCGGGTCTCATATCCGGGCTCTAAAATTAGACGCGTGAGGGCCCTCGGTAGCCGGCCTCCGGACCTAATCAAGAGGGCATTGCCCTGTTATTAACAACGATTTTACTGCAAATGAATTGTATATTTCCTTGTAGTCTTAAGGAATCCTTTAAAACCTTCTTTACTTTTATTTATTGGTGGTAGGTCTTACATATGTGGTAGACCGCCTAGGTGGGTACCACCGCAATGTCTTTTTCTCCTGTCAACCAGCAATTTAAATGCACTGTTGTGGATTGAAGGACATTGTAGCCAGAGTAACTATTGGACATATTGGGACTTAACATCATGTATCTCGTGATGGTGAACGCAGTGGAATGCCAAGCATTGCTTTGTAATTCAAGGTGTTTTTTGGTTTTGCTGCTATTCATGAACGGTCGTATCGCTTATCATCAGGCGAACGGTGTGCTCATCTTGCTATTCATTGCAAAAATAGCAATATTTTACTGACAACATTGGGGTTTAAAAAAAAGAGAAAGATTGGTACCATATTACTATGGCAAAAGTCTTCCTTAAATAAAATGAAATAACGTATTTTGTAATTCATAAAAATGATCGTGTGTCATAAATAATAATTCCTTGAATTTGCTTATCAAAATAGCCAGATAGTTGGTTCATCTATAGGCCTATGACAAAGTGTAAAAAAGTATCAACCATAAGGCCCATTAGATATTCTCATCGCTTGAAAGAAGGCGCATCATTTCCCCCAATATACAACACATATCCCAGATTATAGCAGTAACCAGATTGGTAACACTGCATTAGGTCTCCCACCTAGATTACACAAGCTATATCAGAGTGTCTTATAATTTAGTATCATTTGAAGGAAAACGAACTCTCGG
The DNA here is from genome assembly GCA_030180105.1 of Hyles lineata. Taxonomy (NCBI): domain Eukaryota; kingdom Metazoa; phylum Arthropoda; class Insecta; order Lepidoptera; family Sphingidae; genus Hyles; species Hyles lineata. The sequence continues at coordinate 13,850,167 of JARJEE010000008.1, read as the reverse complement.
ATGGTGTGTTTAAGGTTTTATTTTCAATGAGAGAAGTACATCACTAAGATAGTTGAAATTACGTTGTATGTCTGATCGGTAGTCGCCAACATGCTAGGAAAGTAGACTTGGATTCGTAGTACGCAAACTATGAACTTATCCTTTTAGTAATTCTTATAATTAGATACAATTAGATAGGTTCATTTTGTATGGCCAACCACTCTCAATCGTACTCTCGATTGTAGAGTAGGGCATGGGGCCCTGCAGTTGGATGTATATGGGCTGATACAGATACAGATAGGTTTATGTAAATTATTTAGTTTCAAAAATTTTCCGTCGCGATTATACCCAATTAGTTAAAATGATACTAATAACTCACTACATACCATCTCTTTAGCCTACGATTTCATGCAATTAGCAGAAAATGAATTTGCTTATGTACATTAAAAACGTAAATATTTTATTTTATTTATTAAAATTGCGTACTAAGTTAACACATTATATTTATATTTAGGTACATATGTATCCTTCTGCGTTCGTCTTCAATAACAAGAGAATACAGCTTGCACAGAGTTTGTTACCAACATCAATGTTAGTACAATAAAACAAAAACGGATCAACTTCAGGTGAAGCTTATGAATGATATTACACATGAAGCAATTATTATAGACCTTAAAATTGGGACATTTTTGAATAATATTACTAATAAAATCAAATAAGAGAAAATGAACTAGACAATGAGAAATCCAACTCACACCTAATACATGTTCTATTAGCTTAATTACAATACAATGATCGCTTCATTAACAAGATTGATTGTAGTATTATATTATATACTGGTATACCCACCAAGACTGCTACCGAAAACGAAGCTGAGTGGAAGTTTAATGACTTTAGACACAATGCAACAAAAAAATTTGCAAAAATATGCGACACTTTTTTTAAATATATTTTTTCCTATCGTTGTATTTGGGTGGTAATTTTATTTTTGAAGACGCTATGGTACTCAATGGTTTAAATTATTATTTTAGCAAAATCTATGGATTTACAACCCCAACACGATGATATTTAAAAAAATAATTGAATTTTTGCGAAATTTTTAGTTGCATTGTGCTTGTTGTCTCTAACTACCACCCAGCTTCGTTTTCGGTAGCAGTCGTGATATACCCTGCATCGTATATATTTTTTATGTTAGTATGTTAATAAGCTTTCATATCTATTCTTCTATTCTTTACTTACTTTATAACTTAAGTTATACACTTAGGACGGCCCTCTGTTTACCGTTTTCTTATATCCATCTCATGGCTGTCCGTAAAACATTGTCTTTAACAACGAGACAGCCATTTGTATCTTTTATGTATTTTTATGTGATTTTTACTTGTATTTGTGTTTTATGTGCTATAATTTTGGATAAGCGCTACGTCGACCGTCCGGCGGCAAGATGAGTCGACAACGTTGTTAAAACTGCAGGCCGAACTTGGATGCGACTGACAAAATATAGGGAAAAGTGGCATAATATGAGAGAGGCGTATCTATACCCAGCAATGGGACCCCACAGGGTACGCATTATGAATAAGTAATTATGAACTAGTCCTAATTTCTTTTTTTACTGTAAATTTTGGGGATGTTTAAAACATTGGCCACACCAGTAAGTTTATTATATCGTCGGAGTGCTGAAAACAAAATTCATTTACCCAAACAAGAACACATGAAGTCATTCTCCCTAGAATATGAAATATTTATGTGTGCGTAAACTCTACGGTTACCGTTAACTTCGAGAGTGTCTCCATTTATCGAAGGATCCTGATAGATTTTTAAGTATTTCGCGTGTATAAAATTATAATAGTATTTGCAATTATGCTCATATTCTCATTGGATTTTTTTGTCTAATTTACAGTGTTCGTGGTCACGGAGCGAAGAAGAAAAATCCGTAAAAAGTAGTTTTAATGAGTAACATTTCTGTAAATGTAAGAAACCATATTGATAATTTCTATTTTTAGCAGTTTTGATTTATTTTAGACCAGAGTGGTAGAACGAGGCCTTATTTTAAATTTCTCAGTAATGAGATGGCAAGTGCCCTCAAAAATAATCAAAATTATCTTATAGTAGCATGTTAATGCTAGTACTCATAGTTCCCGACCTAATTCCCAAGGCAAGCGTTCGATATTACATTGTGACTTTGTAAATAGAATCATGTTAAACTTTCCCGAGACACTACACCCTCCCAAAAACTTTTGTGACCAGTCATAAAATTAAAGACAAATCATTTTACTACGCTATGTAAAGTCCATAACCAATAAGGATGTTTTTATTGTGATTGATGGTGATATGACCATTCGGTTTATGGTAACCGACACGGACAGAAACAAAACCAAAAAACACCATGAATCATAAATCAGTACTTGGCATTCCACTGCGCACTCTACCCTGAGACTTAAGATGCTACGTCTCAATATGTCTAGTAGTTACTCTGACTACAGTGTCCTTCATACCGAAACACAACAATGCATTTACACTGCTGTTTGGCGGGAGAAATAGACATTGCGGTGGTACTTAACCAGGCGGCCTCACACATACTCGTATAAGAGACCTACCACCAGTAAAACTAAACATGTCCAGTATTAAATAATGAAAAATACCTGTTTCTCAATATTTTCGTCCGCATCATCCAATTTCAAGCCACGTTACGTCACAGAGTCTGGATACCCAAGTCACGAGCTTACCCAGCCGCTAAATCCAAGTAGCGTGTACCAATTTCACGCGGAGTTTGCCCAATCGCAGTTCGCTGAGGCCGTAATTATGTTCGCAAACACCAACTCGACGCAAGAACAACCATGCGCAGAGATCACCTTACTGGGCCGTCAGAAAATTGAGTAATTTCACCTATTCACTTTAGGAAAGTGTTTTTGTTATTCTATAACCCTGAACCGACGAGAATGCATGAAGAGGTTGATGAAAGTGGATCGAACAAAGTGGCAATCTATAGTCTAAGTCTACCCTTATGACATACAGACGTGACGATTATTTACTGTCATGTATTAGCCTATATATGTCCCACAGCAGAGCACTGGCCTCCTCTAAAATAGAGTACGATTACGAGCATGCCGTTCTTTTGATGGTAAGCGATACGACTGCTCATGAACAGTAGCAAAATCAAACAAAACCTTGAATTACAAAACAATGCTTGGCATTCCACTGCACTTGCCATCCTGAGACATAAGATGCCAAGTCTCAATGTGTCCAATAGTTACTTTGGCTGCAATATCCTTCAAACCAAAACACAACAGTCCATTTACACTGCTGTTTGGCCGCGAAAATAGACTTTGAGGTAAACCCAGGCGGGATCTCACATAATATTAGAGACCTACCAGTAAAATGTTGCATATGATATTAATGTATGAATGTATTGGGGCTCAAATACTTGACCAATGTAGAATAGTTAGTGAATACCTTCACTAAACCAACAAAGCACACGATGAGCCAAATAATAGCATTAAATATTAATTGTCGCAGAGTTCATGTTACAGTAATATAATTAGGCTATAATCACTTGTAGCAATTAACAATTAAACTAACTAGTTAATCGATATTATTAGCTGCCGGGATGGTCATATCTTCTAATATAGACTGATTACACTCGACTGATTTCTTTACTGCACACGGAATTTTGAAACTATCCTTTGCTGTGGCATAACGAATAATGTCTGTATCAGCCCAAATACATCCCACTGCAGGGCACCGGCCTCCTCTACAATCGAGAGTACGATTGAGAGTGTTTAGGCCATATAGCCCACTACGCTGGCCTAATGCGGGTTGGCGGACATTACATACAATAGAAATTCTTAGAAATCGCTAACGAATAATACAATCTCTAAATAGTAATTTTCGCGACTGACATCAAAATATTTTCGGGAGCTTATTTTCTAAAGTGGCCGTAAAAAATTTTGCTCATGGCGTAATATTTTTATTATTTTTCTAAATTATTGTTTTAGTGGGATTTTTAGGTCGAAAAGCGGCAACAATTACATGACATTGTAACTCACTCATTTGTGTAGTCATTGAGAACCTAACATTGATATCGATGGGTACAATGTAAACCCGAATCTCATTTTTTATTTCAATCAATATGTAACATTAGGCTCCTAACGCCTAGATATTTTTGGAGCTCGTAGTCATTATGACCAAAAGGTCTTTTTTGAAGAAAAAGAAAGAAAATACTTGGAAAATCCGATACAGCCCAAGTAGATCTTTTTTCACGTCAGGTTAATCCATTTGAAGTGAGACTTTCAGTGTTTTGTTGTGATAGTCCATAGATGCTTTCAAAATTAAACTCATTTACCTATCTTTTGTGCTTTAAAAATGATATTGGATGGTAATGTAAGTTGTCATTACGACAGACGATTACATTTCAATATGTCTTTTCAAGAGGTCTTCTTAAGGCGGTAATCAAATTTGTGTCCCGAAGACGTTTGGGCGTTTATGATGAACTCGATTATGGGTATTTCAAAGGTGCTTGGGCGCTAGGAGGTTTGAAGCACCTACTAAAAATAATAGCGTTTCTTCAAAATTAGATACAGGAAAGCAATTTGTGCTAAGTAACTAATCTGTTTATTTATACATATATCATTTCATTTTGTATCCACAAAATTAATACTTTTCGTGTATTTTTGATATTCTTAGGACGGCTCTAAAATTTTAAAATATTGTATATTTCGTGTACAATTTCGAGTACTCGATCGTACATACGAGACAATTAAAATCGTATGGTTGGCCTCACACTAGGGTTTCCTGTTCTCTCTGGTCATATTGTATTTGAATACCGCCTGCATAGGGTTTCACAAATCTAACTTACACAATGTTATGTCTCGATTTTGTGTAAAACTGTGAGTGCTACCGTCCATTTATATAATAGTTTCTCGACTCCAGGAACTTCTAATTGATTACAAAATGGTCGATAACTTCTAATAAAACTTTCCTATCAATAGCATATTACGTAACTTCTGAAAATTGTTCTCCTGAATATCTGTTTCGCTTAGAAGCTTGCAAATTTAGTGTGACGAAATAATGATCTGATATACCATTCAGTTTCCCTTCTTAGTGTTGCCAGATATACAAGGTTATTTTTTAATATCATACAAAGCTGAAACTATTTCATTGAGAATCAGTAGCACAATCCAATGCACAATTTTTTACTTTAATACGTTATATTTTATCCCAAAAATATATTCAAATTCCGTCAAGTTTGTGTTGACAATAAAAATGTTTTGTACGGCGGTTGCTCAGCGATACTTTCAACTACAGCTGGCCAATACAAGTGAACCGGTCCCCGCCATGAAGAAGAATCAATGAATTCCATGCATCATTTACAAGAGTCGGGATATTTTGAGGTAGCCTGTCACCGCGTGAGTTCTTATTTTTTCATATTTTTGTATGTTCTGTCCACAGAGTACATTCTATATACGGATATAGAGTTAACAGTCAGATTATTGGAATTAGCGCCCTCTGTCGGTATACGACGTTCGAATAGGACATAGGTCTTGTCAATATTCAATTAATTGATATTATAATAATTTTCCCCAGTAATTTCCAAAGCCCGAATTTTTACTGAGTAAGCTTTCGGAAATTACATTAGGGAAAACATGACTAGAGTTAAGTAAAGGTTTCTAAGTAAATAAAATAACAGTTTAGCAGTTGTATTGTTTTTTATTATGATTCCTCTTGTGATTATATAAATCTTGTGATTGGATATATATATATATATATACAGATACTTTTGTTTTTCTCTATTCATATTTTTTCTTAACAACAATAATTACGCGATGTTGAGAGAAGCGACTTCTACTGCAAATGGAGGAAATATTTCATTTCAAAGAAAAAAGCAATGTATGGACTGTTAAGCCACTGGTTCTGTCATACCAAAATCTATGTTTATGTTTTGGTTTTATGGAATACAATAATTAATGTTGTATAGCTAGGTAATAACCTCTTTTCTTTTTACTTGCCGGCAGTGATTTCTCATTCTGTTACCTAGCGGAAGTGAAACTTTGGTAAATGCACGCTCATGCCGCCTTGAAGTAAATTATGATGTGACGTTGCGTGTTTGAATTATTTCGGACTTGGTAATCAACTTTTTAATTGTTTCTGAATTGTTTGGAGTAATTTAGCAGTTGTATTTGGGTATGGGAATGAGTTGCTTCGAATAATAAGTAGTATTAATAACACATTACTTATGAAATATCTATGGTTAAGTTGGAAAAACATGTGGAAATATTATTGATGATTTTAAAACAAATGTACTTTTATTAATAGTTATATAACATTGATAGCCAATGTTATATAAACTGTTTCCATAGGGCGAAATATTTGTGTCGATCGACGAATGACAATCATTAATTGCTTCAGTCGATCCTTTATCTGGACTACACTGTTTTTACATTACATTGCAGTACAGACACATTGCCTTGCTGATATTGATAATATATCGATTTAAAGTTATTTAAAAATCAATAATATGTAATTTAATTAAGTTGTTAAATCTGTCTAGACTAGTTTTTAGTTAACTTTCGCGAATATTTAAAAAGATTTGAGTTACTGAACGTAAATTATATTCTTTTTTTTTTTTTTTGAGAAACTTGTTTAGAAAAATATTTTGGAATATAATAAATATCAATTATTCACATTTCTTTTTTTCGTCTACGATATATAAAAACAAAATAAAGCTATCTAAAAAACTTCCGAGACAATTGTCAAGGATATTATTCTGAGATATTATACCGAATTAGAAAAATATATTTTTTTTATTTCCGTAACCTGCCGTATCTTCCAGGAAAATATAAAATTGTTGAAGTAGCTGATTCAGAGAGTGTGACGTCACACTTCACATTATTGTTTACTACTGTCGCGAACTGTGAAAAGGGATCGGCGACCTGTATGGTGACCATGTTTAATCTAAATAAATCCGGGATTTTGTTTGAAATATTTTTAACAGTGGAAGAATATGATTGGTGAAAAATTCTGCCAGTGTATATCAGGTTTGTAAGCATAGGGATGTTGACTTATGTACAAATTTGTATACAGCAATTTGTTACATATTAAAAACAATATTTGAAAACCTAACATCAAAAGAACCCGAGTGTTCGTCATAAATTGAATAAAAATATTTCTATTTGTTTTATTCATAACCCATTTTCATGTGACTGAAAACAACGATCAGAGTGCACTGACGTCACTGACCGCGCGGTAAGTTAAAATTATCAACGGTAAATTATTTATCAGTGTAATTAGTCACCACAACGATAATATTTTGCGATTTTCGTCACAATGGAGACCGGACTCAATAAACCAGTCAAAAATAGTTCATTTTGATAGAAAGCGACATTTATTCGAACGCAGGTTACGTAAATCATAGGCACGTGACAGTTTGGAGCGTTTTAGCGGGAATTTTGTAAATTAAATTTGTTAATAATTTTTTTTACACAATTTGTCGTATTTTTAGTAATATTTTTTTTTGTGTTTATAATATAGAGTATATCTACAAAAAAGCGATTAGGAAAAAATATACAGCATCCTTATTTTACCAACAAGGCAAAATATCTTCGTCCATAGCCAATGGATACCATATTCGTTTTACATTGCATTTGTCAGATATATCGATATTACTTTAAATGTTAGTAGATTTAACACAAAATGTTTGTATGATAATTATCAATATATTATATCCGTTTTGGTTCTGAGAAACATAATCTATCAACGCGAATGAAAGCAGTGTGTAACTAGCAGTATTAATTTTATTTAAAAGAAAAAATAATTTAACTCTGTACAGAAATGCTTATGGTTGAAGTACGAGATAAGCGAAGTACAGACCTCTTACGCTAGAGGCAATGCAGATGTAACATTTACCCAAGTTGCGTCGCATAAATTATTACCTACTTATGGAAACTATTTTAAAATTTTAATGTGTAAGAGCTCCGTAAACTTTAATTATAACGTGAGTAAGCGGAAGAGCTCTTAAGTAAGGAGTTTTCTGTTACGAATTAATTTACTGTTGCAAGACTGTTTCTCAACTAAAATGCGTGGTGGTTCGGAGAACATCCCTGTACGTTAAGTACGTGAGCGCTTCGTTTGAGTGCACGTTCTTTAATATTACCTTTATTAACCTTTTTAAAAATATATTTAATACATGGAGTTAGTAGGTACTCTTCTTCCTCAGTAGTATCGTTAATAAAACCTTATTATAATGTATTTACCTTCAGTTTTCATGTTCTTATGCAACAACGATGAGAGTTGATAATATGCTTGTAAAGGTAATAATTTTTGATTTATTTAGTTTTATTTGATGGATGGATGGAGGATTAATTGTGATTACTGTAGATCGATTTTAAGTTAAGATTTACAAAGATTTAATTTCTGAGCAAGATTTCGAAACCATTCACTTCAAATTATAAGTTGAAATCTTTCTGCAATGGGCTTAAAACCACATCAATTCGATCCAATATAAGTTATATAATTGTAAGACAAAATTGTTAGAAGAATATAGCACTATATAAAATAAAAATATCTACCTTACTAACCAATGCATGGTCACCCGACTACTTATTCGTCGGGTCACATCCATTGTCATCAGTGGCCTTTGTCCTCACACAAAGGTTAGTTATAAAATAAGGCTAAAAATCAACGGCGCTTAATTACAACAATCCCAACTGTTTGGGGGTTCGTTATCCATTTTAATTAGGGATGTCGCGGTATTGGATACGGTAAAGCAGACCGGACGATACGCGGGCTTAAGGTCAATTAGATGGTCCATGGATTCCGCTAATAGCAATATTTCTTGTTTAAGGACTTTTGTCGTGATTTTATTTTATAAAGGAAAACTTAAAATATTAGTCGTAGAATCAAAAGTAAAATATTCGATTAAAGTAAGGTGATTAAATATAGTTAGCTTAAACCGGTAATCCTTTAGTGGTGGTAGGTCTGTCATATGTGAGAGGCCATCTGGGTGGGTACCACCGTAGTGTCTATTTCTCCAGTCAAACAGCTGTGTAAACGCACTGTTGTGTTTCGGATTGAAGGGCATTGTAGCCAGAGTAACTACTGGACATATTGACACTTAACATCTTATGTCTCAGGGTGGCGAGCGCAGTGGAATGCCAAGCATTGCTATGTAATTCAAGGTGTTGTTTGGTTTTGCTACTGTTCATGAGCGGTCGTATCGCTTACCATCAGGCGAACGGCATGCTCGTCTCGTCATTCATAACAATAAAAAAAAACCCCTTGCGGCTGTTCTGTATATAATATCTATCTTTAACAAGAGGTCAAAATAATTACCAATACTATGTCGGTGCAATTCTATGCTTCAATTAACAAAGATAGACATATATATTTATCTTACCTAGCTATCTATAAATATATGCACCATATCTATACCTCTCTATCATTGTTAACTAAAACATAAAATGCATCAAAATATCTAATGCAATCTCTTGTTAAAGATAGATACATTATAGAGAACGGCTGTTAATGTATTTCTGATCAAAAAACGTAAATAGCAGAGCGTTGTATATTTTTCTGGAAGTTTTAACATTAACCATGTATGTATTTATGTAAAATAATGTGTAAAAGTTATGTTTTATCTTCTTTTTACAGTATGTTTTATAAATTACATGTTTCTTCGAATGCAGGAGTGACATGATGATATCTTATAGAACAATCAAATCTTAAATAGTATCGCCTCCAATATAATTAATTTATTATATTATTAGAATTTTTTATAATGCATTAACAATCAATTATATTATTGATACTACAACTTCCTAAGTGCCAACCCTAAAACATGACAGCAACCAACTAAACTATTAGAAACATACAATTGGATTCGGTACGCCTTACACGGTGTGAGATAACCGCAAAGCCGAATAGTTCGCTCCCGGGGGACGTGTTATCCGACAAGTTGATCCGACCGCAGCGCAGCCCTAATTTTAATGATACTGCATCTACACGCACCAATGACGGGTTGGCAATTTGATTCTAACATTCTCTAAGATGAATTGAACCGCATTGACAGTTGTGTCGTGTCGTACGGTGAGGGATTTGTCTTGTCACTTGATACTGTGAATATCTACGAGATCCTGCTGTAACTGCTATTTGTGTCAGTGTAGAATAGAGGCACCAGGTGGCATGATGCGGACTGATGTATACCTTAGAAATAGAAAAGAGTTTCATAGTCATCCTTGTGATGTTTTCATCATTATTATAATATAAGCCTGTATTAATCCGTTGCTGGGCCTCTTCTGTATGGAACCACTTTTATCGGCCCTGCGCTTGTCCCATCCATAATTGCCTTGAAACTTAGTGACGTCATCCATCCATCAAGCGAGTAGTCTACTTACCTTCTTCTTGGCCTCTCTAAGTCATCATTCTATAACCGCTTGATGTTTTACTTAATAATTTAGTGATGGCTTATTAAGACTAAACATGGAATTTCTAAATATTTGAAGTCTATTTTCCAAAATGGCAGCTGTACCTTCAATTGGTTTTGAAGGTTAAAATTTGTGACCTTCATCCGAACTCTACTGATCTCAAATTTCAGTTACCTAACAAGACGAGCTGTTAAAATAATCCACAATTAGTTCCATGCAATGAATTGTGAATACGAGTTACCACGAGTTTCGCTTTGAAAACGGTAATTATTTGAATGTCACTTGTGGCCGGCCGTAACACTGCGTTTGACACTTGCTATATTGAAAATGTCACCGCGTCGTGGAACACTCTTCTGGAAAGGAATATCGATTCTTTTGATTTCTAAGCTAAAGGATTTCATTATGATGGTACGCATAAATCTGTGTGCATTTTAAATAGTCTCTTTTTAACAATTTTTAATTGTCCAATGGATTTGAGCCAGAATTATTCAAGGACGATAAGACGTGCGTTAATATAGTAGAGTATCGTTAGTTAGTATACTTATCTTTGAATTTTGATTTAGAATATATTTCAACTGCTATAGTTTCGTTGACATGCCATAACTACACCCATAACATATACCAATATTATATAGAGCCAAACTGTTTTCAAGATAGAAATAAGTTAAATCGCTGATCCCTTCAAATACATTTAATATGTTTTTTTGTTAACAGTAGAGATTACATTAAAATATATATATGTATATTAGTGATCGATAGTTTACCAAAATAGTATACTGTCCTCTAAAAATACGTTTATTTGTGTACATTTCTATTATAGGTCTATATTATTGAAATATATTTAATGTGTAATAAATGTGTATAGTAAAAAACATTTGTGCTCCATGCTGTGTTTAAGAACTATTACCGCATACAAAATGTCAATATTTTACACCTTAACAATTCTGCCGTCACTCCAGGGTAGTGTTGCGTGCTAGCGCTCTACTTACTATTCCAAAAACCGCTTTAAAGTACTAAATAATGGTTGCAAAGCAGTATTACCTAATAGCGATATAAAGTAAATAGGGATTTTAACTATGAAGCCGTGACTTTAAAGTTGGGTCAGTTTCACAAGTCATTGAACAATTGGTTTTGGTACGCCTTTTTTGATGATTGATTTCCTTGTGGGATACAGACAAATTGGTGACTGAAAGAGCCCTGATGGAATGTTATCACAACCCGTGAACACCCACAACGATTGGATAACGAATGTTTTGCCGGCTAATTAAATCGCGAGGGGAGCGGGAAGGAAAAACAATGGGTTGAGGAAATGTATTTTGGGTATCTGGCAATCTCACTCACCAAACGAAACTAGACTAAGCTGTCGCTTCATGATTTCTTGTGAGATTTACTGGTGGCATGTCTCTTATATGTGAGAGGCCGCCTGCGTAGGTACCACAACAATGTCTATTTCTCCCGTCAGACAGCAGTGTAAATGAACTGTTGTGTTTCGGTTAAAAGGAAATTAAAACTAGAGTAACTACTGGACATATTGAGAGTTAACATCTTATGTTTCAGGATGACGAATACAGTAGAATGCCAAGCATTGCTTTGTTATTCAAGGTGCTGATTGGATTGTCTACTGTTCATGAGCAGTCGTATCGCTTACCATCAGGTGAATGGCAAGCTCGTCTCGCCATTCATAGCAGTAAAAAAATAACAATCGATTTGCCTCGGACGAGCCTACCCATTGGTAAGTCATGACCGAAAAAAGCGTGGCTCTACCGCTTCTAATTTTTTTTGTACCATCTCTCTACAAGAACCAATTCACATAAAATGATTCTCAAATAAAAGAGGGGCTCCTTAGCAACACCTGAATTAATACCGTTGCGCTGCGGTGCCGATTGCAAGGAGCTCTTGTCTCGAGAACCACTCGATCGATTCCCACTCCAACTCAGATGGTTTAAACATGCATCGAGATTGCAAATGCGAGTTCCCTTAGTTTTGTAATATATAATTCTGTTTGAAGTGGACTTTGTTCAGGATGAATAGTAGGGGCTACATATCGACAATTGTATTACAAACCACATATGAGTATGAGAGGATGCCAACAATTGAGTGCGATGCTATAATATAAGCGGACTGTATTTTGCATTGGTTTGCTTTGGGCTCACGATGATGTTAATGATATGAGATATGGAGACAAATACTGAATTTATTTATTATCAAGATTAAATATACTAAATTAATAAGAACTCTATGAAACAAGAAGCCACGTGTATGATTCACAGGTATTTATATCGGATCTGGGTATTTGTGAAACTCAAAAGTCTCTCGTACTTCCGGATACCCAAGACTTGATCTTAGTGTTGAGTCAGGACTATGTATATACTGGGACCTTATTGACCCATTCGTGTTATAATTAAACGTTAATTCCATTTATAAAAATATGGATTGTGCATACTTAAATGTTCTCATTTACTCTATGAGTTATTTTGTAAATATAAATCATTGGTATATAAATATTAAATTAAATATTTCGCCGTAATTGCGATATAATTGCAGAGTTATTTCATGACTGATTAAGCACAATTGCTTATACCCCAATTAATTCAGATCAAATTGAAATAATCACAAGAATGAATGAAAAACGAGTAAACGAAGTTGGCGAGTAAAGCAGATCACTTGATAAAGGTTGCCGGAAGTCGTGAGTGCATGATTCCCAAAGGACGCTGTGGAATTCCATAAAATAATTTTTCTTTTAAAATTGTGCATCTCAGCTATCAATAGGCCTAAGTTATTGTGTGTTTAATATACATTGGAACAACTAAGTCTATAACAATGAAGAAATTGGAAGAGACAAATTCAACCACGTATAAAACGATTCAATTGTTTCAACTTTGTAGTGACAGGAGTTTTCTTCCCGCCAGTAACCACGTATCTGTATCTGTCTGTATGTATCAGCCCATATACATTCCACTGCAGGGCACGGGCCTACTCTACAATCGAGAATATGACTGAGAGTGGTTAGGCCATATAGTCCACCACGCTGGCCTAGTGCGGGTTGGCGGACTTTACATACCACGTATCAGCACGTATATCAGCCACAGGAAGTCCACTGCTGAACATAGGCCTCCCCCAATGTTCTCCACAATGACCTGTTGGAAGCGGCCTGCATCCAGCGACTTCCTGCAACCTTAGTCAGATCGTCCGTCCACCTTGTAGGCGGGCGTCCGACACTTCGCTTGCCTGTACGTGGCCTCCACTCGAGAACCTTTCGGCCCCAACGGCCATCGGTTCTACGAGCTATGTGCCCGGCCCACTGCCACTTCAACTTGCCAATCCTATGGGCTATGTCGGTAACCTTGGTTCTCCTACGGATCTCCTCATTTCTGATTCGATCTCGTAGGGAAACACCGAGCATAGCCCGCTCCATGGCTCGTTGAGTGACTTTGAGCCTTTTAATGAGGCCCACAGTGAAAGGCCACGTCTCGGTGCCGTATGTCATCACTGGTAACACACAACTATCGAAGACTTTCGATTTTAGGCACTGAGGTATTTTGGACGAGAAGACGTCGCGAAGTTTCCCGAACGCTGCCCAACCGAGTTGGATTCGCCGATTGACCTCTCTCTCGAAGTTGGACCTGCCTAACCGGACCACTTGTCCTAAATAGACATATTCATCTACAACTTCGAGAGTCGAGCCCCCAACTCCAAAAATCTAGAATACATACCACGTATAAAACCATTTAATTCTTTCAACTTAGTAATGACGGGAGTTTTCTTCCCGCCAGTTATGGAACAGAAATGCTTTAAGTTGAATTGCAATACGTGCATTAGTGTGAAGTGACTGTACGATGCTCAAACAAATCTGGCCCCTAGACTCTGAAACGGGGTTTTACAAGACCGTTGACATCTGGTAAAAAGTTCGTTGTTTTTGAGATTCATTTTGGTGGTAATTTATTTATTTATTTATACACTTAATTGTACACAAAAAAAAATACAAATAAAACGAAAATCACAAACATACAAGTACAATTGGCGGTCTTATCGCTCAAAGGCAATGTCTTACATACAACCATGGGATGGATTTTATAAAAGGATAAATAGAGGGCAGTCTAATGTAATGCTTGGTTAGTAAGTTTTTTTCGTACACTGGTACTAATGCTCATACTTCTAAGATGAGAATATGTAGGGATGGAGGATGATGATATGACGTTTATAAATTTACGTTTTTGATATTATCCAAAATAGACATGGATATGGATAAATGTAATAAAATTAATTAAATAAAATAGTACTTAGCTCTGATTTCCAAAGTGCCTATCTTGTGTAATGAGTGATTTTAAGAATATATTTTTTTTCGGCGCGGCGCGGCGGTTCAAAGTTTACTTGTCTGGGAAAACTTGCGTAACTGATTGTTCTTAAAATCTAGAATACATTTATACGTTTCACAGAAGGGGTAGACAGAGGTATAACCAGGATACCTACGTATTTTTCGTCCGACGAGCCAAAATAATTACACAATAGTTTTGAAAAATTGTGTTGAAGTAAAACAATGTAAGATTTATTTCCTCAAACTTAAAGTAATGTAGACCTTGTATTAGTAAGGACGAAATTTAAATAAAATTTATTAAAAAAATCTACGAATTATTTCATCAAAATCTATAATAATATATCCCATACTTGGGTTCATGACTTTTTTAGTCATGAATGAATTTTATTAGAAAGAACGATAGAATTTTTAAGTTCACTAACGTTAAACGTTTAAACTCCAGCCAATACTATAGCTAAGAACAAAAGGAGGGAATTATTCAAATCTGCTGCTATTCTATCTGCAGAAACTTTCCGTTCGCATTATGACAACTGGTCGGTCGTTTTATTCGTTCAAATGAGACACGTCGACACATCTATGTGTACGAATGTTCAACTAACATTACGAGGGAGAGGTTTGGAAACACCTTCATTTTTCTCACATTGCGCTGTATGTAGTTCGCGCGTGTTAACACAGATGGCGCTGTTTTAATTTTGTGATTTAATTCGTTCTATTTCTAAAAGATCTTATGTGACTTTTAGTTGGATTCTAATGTGTATATTTTAAATGTTGCTGGAAGAACTATTTAATAATAAATCTCAAAATGAAATTATAAATATTTAAATACGTTTTGTAGGTTTAATAAAGGTCATCCATTATACTCTACTACACTAGTTGAACTTAAATTGGTTTGGGCGTATTCCGCTTTCTTGGCTTGGCAGGATTCCAAATTGCCTCGATAGCTTATACAGCCTGAAGTGTAAAGTTAATATTTTTAGTAATACTTTTATTTAATACCATTGAAATGAAATAAATGGCTTTAATATTATGTTCCGTATTCTCTAACTTTTATACCGTTCTAAGCCTTCGTTATATTATTAAATAAAAAGCTTTTATTGCAGACCAAACAGCCCATAGTGCTAGTACGTACATTATTGCTTATGAGAAAAAGCTAATTGTTAGTAAAAGGTGTAAATTAGAACAAAAAACAAAAACTAGAAAGACGTGGACCGGTATGCTAGAGCACTGCGCACTTAGCAACCGACATAAGCTGCTGTGCCCAATGCTCCATCATGGGGCAGTCCCACCTACCACATAATTCTCTCAGAATGCTGTTGGAACTGGTACGTAGTCTATGCAAGAGGGATGCACAGCTCTTTCTTAGTATGGCATCAAAACCATCTATGCCAGCTTCCGCAAACATCCCGGATTCACTACAAAATTGAGGCAGCCCCAACAGCACCCTGATTATGTTACATATTAATAAATGTTCCTATTTTAATACCCTATCACTAGGAAGTTCAAAATATCTATAATGTTCTTTTTAGTTCAATTTTTTATTCTAGTTAGGGTGAATCATAAAAAAAGATAATGAAAACCAACCTAACATTGATAATTACATAAAGACAAAAACGATTTTTATTAAAAAACCCCCGAGTTTCGATGACCGGTATCAGTTTTTGGGTGCCATTGTAGATTCTAGTTCCAAGAATCGTAATAGTTTTGGATAGGAGTTTGAATAATAGTATGAAATATTATGTGGTACAGAAACTCGGTGGTCGGTGTACGGTGTAGACGATTTTTATGCTTGTCTTTTTTTGTTCAAACAATAATACACGCTTTCTGAGCATTAACAAAATTATGCGTTGCCAGATACACAATAACCCTTTCCTATTCCCTTTTTCCTTTCTGCTCCCTTTTCAATTTTAATGGGCTCGTTTTATGGACCCATTTAATGGATCGCCTACAATCGGGAGACATTTTTTTTTATTTCATTAAATGGCGAGACGAGTGTGTCATTCGCCTGACGGTAAGCAATACGACCGCTTATAGAGAGTAGCAAAACCAAACACCATGCAACAGAAAAGTTTGGTATTCCATTGCGCTCGCCAATGTCTCAATATGTCCAGTAGTTATTCTGGCTATTGCTGTGGTACCTACTTAAGCGGTCTCTTAAATATGAGAGACCTTACATATAATATTTGCTCGTTAGCCGGACCTAAGCAATACGTAACAATAGACCAACACAAAATACGATCTACCAAATCAACCCAGAGCACCCATATAAACCGATTAATTACACACATAATCAATAGCCTGATAAAACCATGCGATACGCAAATAAAAGCACTAAATCCATAATCCAATAAATATTAATCTAAATTTAACAGCAATGAATGGTAATAATGTTATTTTATGTTCAACCAGAATTACCATCCATACAAAGTAACCAACTAATTAGAGATCATCTGTGTCGCACACGGTTCATAAAGTGGCTAAATATGATTTATGTGCACGTTGTTAGTAAATTAAAATATATGGAGATTTGTTTGAATCGTTGTAGGTCCGTCTAGTTTGCAATTTGATACGCGGGATAGCTCGTCAATGTTGATGGGTGTGTTTGGTTTATTTAATCTACAATTTACAGAAATTTGTTTTTCTTTTTAAATAATAAGATTAATACATGTTTCAACTTGTAATGGCTGGCGGCTCTATGTCGGGTTTTTTTTATTACACTGAATGGCGAGACGAGCATGTCGTTCGCCTGATACTAAGCGATACGAATGCTCATGAACAGTAGCAAAACTAAACAAGACCTTGAATTATAAAGCAATGCTTAGCACTCCACTACGCTCGCCATCCTGAGACATAAGATGTTAAGTCTTAATATGTCCAGTAATTACTCTGGCTAAAATATCCTTCAAACCGAAACACAACAGTGCATTAACACTGCTGTTTGCCGGGACAAATATAAATTATGGTGGTACATACCCAGGCGGTCTCTCACATATGAGAGACCACCAATAAAATGATGTGCTTGTAAATATGAATTAAAGTATAAAGCAACTGTCGCAGCACTAACACTCAAATCAAAACTTCACTCACACATAGGGACACGGGCTAAAAGGAGTTGAAACGTCTATACGATAAAGTTACTTTTATCCAACAGAATGGTAAATGCAAAGCAGTCTAAATAGGTTTTTCCGGTTGGAATGATAATACGGTTCTACTTAAAACCTATGGGCCTCATGAATATGGACGGTAACATAATATTATGTTCTCAAAAGGCCCATTTATGCCTCCAAATCTTACCATATTTTATTTTTTGTACCACTTCATTTCATTTAGTAGGGTTTCGTACCTTTAAAAAAAACAGTACCCTTAAAGGATTACTTTGTTGTCCATCTTTCTGTCTGTAAAGACGATTCGAGTCAGTCACTTGTCCGGTTTTTAAAATCATATATTCATATATCAAATGTGCACGGTTTCCTCAATGCTAAACCAAGCCCGAGAAGAATGCATTACATTCAAAAACACATCTAGAACAGATCTTTTACGGAAATACGCCAGGGAACTGATCTAGATAGCGTCCTCTTACCGCGGTGACAAGAGACTTTTCACGAAAAGATATTCGGATTGCGAATGTAAGTTAGCACTAACTGCGATTACCGATCCGAGACTATAAATCCATCGTGGAGACGTAAGTATACTATAAATTTCCGACTGAGTGCCAATACTTCACGGGAGCAAAGCGGTCAAGTTTTTCAATGAAAAATCTTTGAGTTTTGTTATCGTGCATTTTGATTTCTTTTTTTGTGTTGTTATTAAGTTTATACCAAATGATTTGTTGCTTGAGAATTGTAATGGATTAGTAAGTAGAATAAATATAAAGGTACTTGTAGTCCATAGTTCTGTTATGTTTAGCATTTTTGGTAAGAAATATTTAAAATAATGAAAATACAGAAACAGAATTGGCAGATTATTAGGTACCTTTTTTCTCGATATTCATGTAAAATAATCCTGCTTTGCTTCAAATCTGCATCACAGTATCAGGATAATAAATTCGCAACTTTATTAATTAGGAGCCTTAATAAAAAATTTTCTAGAGTTAAATTTAAATCCATCCTTTAATTATTTTATTATTTACACATTGAAAACAAAAACATATATCGGATAAATGTAAATTTAAAAGTATCAGGTTTAAAAATCTCCAAGTTAATCATCGCAAAACCACTCACACAATGAGAAATCCGGGCGTTTACCAACAACATCAGATGGGCCGGTGATTTACGTGACGTCACATCGATTAGCATCGAAGAGGCTATCCGTGACTCGCACGACGCATTTCAATTACTGCGCCGGGGCACCGCCACTGAATAATTCATGCGCCACTTTGATTGGACCGTTTTCGTCGGTTTTAATTCTTGACCAGCTTCCCTTATTTAAAACGAAAGACGGTATTACGGTTGATTTGCTTGTGAAAAGTGTTTTTGGTTCATAGAATTGGAATCTGACGAAGAAATGCTTTCAGCTACTCATTGATTACACTATCAAATAGAAAATTTGTTTGGAAGTGAAAAAAATAATTATAGAGACACAAATGTACTGTGGACTCTTCCTGTGGTAGTAAATATACATATCCAGTAGGTCCTTTATATTAAATGAGAGACCTTATATTTTGTTTCAATTGAAGTTTGTATATTAAAAAATAGTTGAATCGCAGTAATCATTTGACTTAGCGGGACCCTCGTTTTGCTGGTTAACATCCTACATGATCATACACAACAATGTACAGTGCTACAGTTTTACCACCACATAAAACACAGGAATTGTTTAAAAAACACATTTGACTTAATCAGTAATTAATTATTTTATTAATAAGGAGCCATATTACGATTTGTGGTCTGAATGAAAATTTTTATAAAAAATATTATAATATGATTTCTTAATCATCATCATCGATTTGGCAAATTTATGTGTATAATTTTTTTAACACCAATTTTACTTGTTCTACATCCGTCCTTCAAAAAACTTATATAACAGATCCACTTTAAATAATACTTGTGATAAATACTGTAAGGCTCAGAAAACCGATCCAAAAGCGTAGATAATTAAAAATATATCCTAAACTGTCTACAACACGGTAGCTTCTTGCTAATTTTTCAGCTCCTCTAGTTTATTAACTCGTAGCGACTAGAGTTATATATCACCGTTGGCTTTAATAATTTTGCTGCTGTTACTTGATATCCATCATTAATCTGGAAAAAAGATTGGACAGGCAATATTTCACCTGATCTATCATTGCAATCGTTGGATTATTTTTGAATATTAAAACCCTGTGCTATTTTAATTTTGGAGACCGTATATTTATCGTTATTGATGGGTTTTTCGACGTGTTGCTTCGATCTGAATGCTGATTGCGAATTTTACCAATTGTTATGTCTGCAGATATCTTGAAACTGTCTGCGGAGCCTAGTTTTATTTGTATTGATTAATTTGACATAGACACACGACATATTTCATATTATATTTTTTATGCTTACGCTGGTACAGCAAACTAGCCACCATTCAAATACCCTAGGATTTTAGGGTAAATTCTTGTAACATGTAACACTTTCTTTGAAGAGTTTTAATTTTCTTTTGCATCTCCTGGTAATAAAATAAAAAATCTTTAAAAACATATTACAATCGGCCGTATGGCAAACTTTTACACACACTTTTAAGTTAAGAGTATAACCAGCAGATACACTCAGGAGCATGGTTAAAAAAGCGCCTCACATAAAAATTTCTCATTTACGAGCGAATATAATTTCTTGTTAAAAAAACTTTTTTGAATATTTTGTTTCATTTTGCATAACTTCAACTCCCCTTGCCTAGTTCGCACTTTGGACATTTGTTATTCAAATACGGATCGACTAATGGAGATTTATAGTCCCCTCATTATTTTACCTAGCAGTTTCAATTTGCGACGAGTCCATTACGATTTTAGGGATAAACCTAAATCTGTTCGTATTTAACTAAAGTGGAAAACGGAAGTGGCTTTTGTGTGTTTGGTTAGTTTATTTATATTTTCTTAATGGTGATGTGTTTTATCAAACCACATAAAATATATTGTAGTAATGAATATTTTTATACTTGGTTGATATGTTTAAAAGAGATGCCCGCCTACAAGGACAACCTTGGTAGGGTTGCAGGAAGTCGCTGGATATAGACCACTTTCAACTTGGGGACGCCTATGTTTAGCAGTAGAATTCCTGTGGCTGAAGAAATAGCGATAGTTAGATAGATATCCAAAAAAGAATTGTAATATGTCAAAGAGGAAATATTAAGTTTTAAAGTCTCTTGCATAATTTTATTGAGTCCGCCATGTTGTCATTCAATTACTTTAATTTACAACAATATTATGAATAGCTAAACTAACTAAATACAGGTAAAAACTCTTTGTAACCTTTAATTGTTGAATTGATTTAATTAAACAAACAATTGTATTTTAATGACGAAAGTACATTGATACTGCTGTTAGGTGCGAGAAATAGACTTTTCGGGGGTGCCCCAGGTACCCAGGCAGCCTCTCACGTATGAGAGATCTACCACCAGCAAAAAGTTATGTATTTTTGGAGTACCATCATGTTTGGTTGGTAAATACATCGTTTTTTTTTTTTCAACAATAATTTAAATCCTTACGTGCTATTGCGTCTTTAAAATGTATTAGGGTCTTTTTAATAGGAAGATAAGAAAATAATACAAAAATAAAACTATATTTGTGTGTAATTTTTAGTTGTATCGTATCTGGAGTACCTTAAACTACGACTTGGCGTCGTTTTCGGTCTGAGTCTGGATATACCCGATATGAATTTGTTACTATATCTGCTTTACCACATGAAGCCAACATTACATACCACTAGTAAAACCAGTATCAACATTCTACTCGAACTTATCCTTTACAGAGGGGAAATGAAGAGTAATTAATTCAATTTGTGCAACATACAGCCTTAAATCCATTTATCACCTGGCAACAAGAAAATTCGACTCCGTTTGATCGTTTGCAAAAACATTTCTAATTAAGGAATTCCATAGCATTTGATAGAACATAAAACAACGTTTCCAGTTCTCTAGATGGGTGTAAATTGTTAAACGTGAATCGCTCAAATATTTACAGGGTGCTTGGCTGGACGCGCCGCGTGGTTTGTTCTCTGTGGTGATACGGGGCTTTATTTTGGACGAAAACGCGGCGTGTACAAGTCTTTAGTACGTGTGTGAGTTGGTATAGTGAGCTAGTTTGTTTAACTGTTTCTTATATAATTAGGTACTCTTTTGAATCTAAATCGACTATAACACAATGTCAGCAGCAGACTGGGCTCAGTGGTACACCTTGATCTCCCAAGGTCTATGTGCTCAGTCCACTGTACGGAATCTGATAGTTAAAAACAATATCAACTACTAAAAGCCAGTCGGCACATTTATGCTGGTAAATCAAATCACGTTTTTACGCTACAGTAAAAGAATCCAGGAATGGAGATAGGCAAAAAAGATAAATAAAAAAAAGTGCTGCGAAAACGTTCGTGATATAGACCCGCGTGTACACAAATTCGCACTGTAACTGAACCCAAACTGTTGGAATTATTTACAAGAACGTTTTCCGGCTCTTTCAGACGATAGCTCTTGATACTTTTCACCAATACGCTGCAAATAGTTTTGATGTTTTAAAATCGTGAAAACTAATTGGTACCGTTATACAGGGTATATACAGACTGCGACCGATAACGAAGTCGGGTGGTAATTTTAGTAACTTCAGACACAATGCAACTAAATATTTTGCAAAAAGCGACGATTTATCTGTTTTTTTTTTATCCTCGTATTTGGGTGGTAAATACATTGTTTATACTAAAATAATAATATACGTCCTTTTATTTTTAAAGACGCCATGGTATAAGAGGTTTTTAATTATTATTTTAAATGACTGACGCGAAATTTTTAGTTGCATTTTGTTCGTAGTTACTAAAACTACCCGGTTTCGATTTCGACCGCAGGCTTGATATACCCTGTATTTTTTCATTTAATGTTGTACATCATTTTGAATATATTTCATATTTTACAAAGTTACTGGATGCATATCGCTTCAAACAGGTCCCTATGAAGATTCTTGGAAGAAAGGTCTTCAGTACAACAGACAGACAGAACAAAGGTATGTATAGCAGTAGACTTGAATGTAAAAAAATTAATATACTTTTGTTTTGGTTCATCCCATCCCATTCTGATATGGCGTTGGCCTGATTATATTTTCAGCGTGGCAATTATTTGTACTACGTGACAGAATGATTGGTCTTATTATAATACAAAAATATTTATTTTGGTGCCTACAGTATCCAAATATCGTTGGAAAAAAAATTGCTGCCGAAATTTTAAATAAAATTTTGTAAAAGAGTCGACGAATTTTTTAAATCGATATGGGGCAGCCTATGTTAACGTAATTATCAATACATTATTTTAATAAACAATAATAAGATGTACATTCGGTTTTAACAATTAGTATATAAGTTTACAGATTACGATTATTGTTGCACATAACCCTAGGTATTAAACTAAGTTATCTTCTCTTGCCTGTATCTTAAGGGACAGGCATTCGATATTCAACTCGGCATACTACATCAACAATCTATATTTAAGTAACTAGCGTCATAACTGTGTACTTATATACATGGTCTTACAAGAGATATTCATTCGTATTGAAGATATATAAGCTGGCAAGTCATAACATTATGCAGAAGGCTTCCTCAAAATAATATTTTCGACCCATATGAAAGTCAAGAAGGTGACATAGGAAGCACTCCATAATTCCGTCCCAACCTAAGACGTATCAAAACAGCCTAGCAAACAAAATGATATCGAAACACGCCATATATTATCGACGGATGTAGCATAGAGGAAATACAACCATTTTTTTTTCTTCAATATTAAAGAAAAAAAAACAAGGTGTATGTAAATACTAAACCTTGTTTTTTTTCTTTAACATCTATAATTAAATATGCAAGTTAAAAGGACCGCTGTCCTATTTATATCAATATTCGCTATTTTGTCTAGTCTTTCTTATCCTTGTTGAATCTATAAGTATGTGAAAAATTTATGACGCAATAACGTTTTTGAATCGTATACATGGCGTTTCCAAATGTCTGCCTATCTCGCAAGACCTAAGCGTGATGTAAACTACACAAATTGTTATTGTTTACAATATCACCTCAGTATCCTTATGAAATTTCAGCCCCCTGATAAATCGGAACATTAGTCAATGCTGTAATCGGAACAATAATTTACCAAATTCAACTAGGGATAATCCCAACTGATACCTGAGCCACAAGATACCCGCAAATCTCGGCTTACTTGTAACACGGGGGACGGAATTAGCGTGCAAAATGTACCGGAAATAAAGATAATTTAATTATTATGCTGTCAAACATTGATGTAAGTATTTTGTTAATATATTTATTGAAATAATGGATTACATCGCGAGGTCATAGAGCATATTTAGAAGTTCTGTAAATAAAATTTTATATAAATTTAACCTGCCGTATCAGGCCGTCATAGTGGATTAAGGCCAACGGTTTCTAATATAGACGATCACATCACTATTAATCATCATATCCAAAACATATTTTTCACCTAAGATGGAAAATAATTATGTATGAAAATGTAAGTTAGGAAAATCAGGGGTATATGACGTGGGTCTAAAAATTAGACATTAAAATGTAAAAAAAGAAGCCAGTTTATTTAAGAAAACAACATTTGTTAATTAGCCAGGCAACTATGCGGTCCCTCAATTCCTATGGACCTTTACTTAAAATAAACCAGTTTCATTCTTTTGTCATAAAATCACATCATAAAAAATCCATAAGAGTTGGTTGTATCCCCTCCGTCGACATCTTTAGTATTTGATATTTCACAATGTACCTGAAGTCCGATATCCCTGAGTCAGCTCGCTAGTAATATTACATCCTATCGCTTCCATAAAACGTGAGAATTGAATGTAGTTTCTCGTGTGCACCACGTTCGTCGGTTAGCTGGGTAAAGTTCGGTCTACACTAGACTTCTTTTGTGAAAGCATTCCATATTGTAAGCCTTAATATTTATTTTGAAAATGTATTCCTGTGCTACGAAATTTCTTGAATGTTAAAAGTAGCATCAGGAAAAGAAAGTCCCGAGTAGTATGTAATGCTTGCCATTCCTATATTCATATGCGTAAATATTTAAATTGTTTAATAACCCTTTCCCAATTATTTACTTCGTTATCAAGAAATTTAATAATTATTTTGAAAACGTTTTTCTATGATAGAAAATTCCTTGAATGTTAAGAGTAGGACCAGGAATAAAAATCCCGAGTAATGTGAATATCCTAAAATCCTTTTCAAATTATTTTTTTTGTCCTACAGAAATCTACAGTGACAACAAAAAAACAAGTAAACTTGAATGACAAAATCAGAATGATCACAGCTGTTTACGAATAACAATATTCAGCAACAAACATCTTGTCCGCACGATTCGCAAACAAACAGCATGGAAGGCGCCTAAGCCTGTTACAATATTTTTCTTATACAAACGATACATATTTTTATGGGGGATCAGTTTTGTCACGAGACTGCCAATAAACTTGGCCCGCCAATAAGTCGCGTCGTTCAGTTTTACGAGTCGTGTCCACTCTGTCGTTTGGTTTGAAAACTTCTATGGCGTTGTTATGCCAGCATTTATGGGAGTTGATCAGTGCTACGTCGTATTTGTTTCAAAATAGTATAATATTCTTGGTTTGCTTATTCGCTTTATGGGACGAATGTTCTAGTGGAAGCGTATCTTGAAATCTTGAGTCTGATTCCTAAGCCCAATAAATCGATTTGTGTAGTTCGATTTAAAAATAGCGGTAAGAGGGGACTTTCGCGAAGCAAAATTTTTCTGAACTTATAGGTTCGTATATTTTTTCGTAATTCTGCTAGTATTTAATCAGATACTACAAAACCTATTCAAGTACCTTCATAATAAATCTAGACTCCTAACAATATGCAAAACCTTTCTTTTACCATAACAATATGCTAAGAAAAATCATATTAGCAGTATAGGTGGTCTTAAAAGCTATCGTATTGAATGAAGCCCGCACGTCCTCTGCACAACAATGGTCCTTGAGCCTCAAGGGCTGCTCGGAGAAGGTTGCCTCGTATTTATAGATTCTTAATTTTTTTCCATAATATAGATATACTGTAATGAGCAAATCGAGTGGTATGTGAGTAGAATCATAATTTACAACAGCAAACGCCTGTAGCTTCACTTGAAAAATATTTTGGTTTTCGAGATGCTGGTAATAGGATATATCGTGATGAAATCAAAGATTTTATGTGAAATCGTTCTCTTTTTAACTCTTAGAATTATGACCCATATTTTGACCCCAAAAAAGGTCCTATTTCTACCACATGTTTAATATTTTCTCTAATTCTGTGTCCTTAGGTAGTTTCTTTAATATCAACACGAGTGTCAATGTCACGTGTAGGTGAAAGCAATGTGGGTATAAACTATCCTACAGAGGCGAGCGTGGGCCGCTAAGTTGTACAAAGAAGCAGAGCGAGTGTTTGTACAAAGACCAAGTGCCCTGACAACTCCGTTCAAAGTTTTGGAGTTTGGATTAGGCAACGGACGGAACGAGATAATTTCTACTATATTAAAAATAAAATTATTACCCGTATGTTCAACAACCAAGTAAAAAAACAAAATTAGTGGTAATTAGGGAATAAGGTAAAATAATAAAACAAAAGAAATAAAAAAACAATGAATAAAACGGTGAAGGAAAATATAGTGAGGAAACCTGTATGCCACAGTAGTATATAAAAAATCTATGTAAAGTCCGCCAATCCGCACTAGGCCAGCATGCTGGACAACGTGGCCTATCCACTCTCGAATGTGGAAAGGCCCGTCCCCTACAAGGGGGGGTATATGGACTGATACAGATACAGGCAGGAGACCGTCCCGCCCTCATAACCACCACTGCAATTCCCGTAACGCATTGTAATGAAACCGAGCATTGAAGGTCGGTGAGTCTCCAGGAATGTCTAATTTGTCTTTAACCCGCAACGAAATCAATCAGAAAGTTAAATTAATAGGAGGAGTTGGAAATAAATAATGGTCCACTTCGCTCCGTGCAAAGCGGGTGACAAAACAATGAACTAAAGAGGTAAATAACCTCACAAAAAGACGTTTACAGCCGGAGAAGCCAGCTGTAAAGCACCACAGGTCAAACCATTATTACATTTAAATGGGACCTATTGCTATATTCGATTCCAGTAATAGGTATGGCAAAAATGCTGAAAAGCACGGAAGCCTGTTATTATATTGAAAATTAATGTCGTAATATAGGAAAAAAAGTCCATAAGTTCTGTATCAAGCTCGCTCAACCGGGTAAATTATTTAGATAGTTTATGGTATGGTGGCGGTTGAAACAATTGTGGAGCACACAGTCTTAAAACTGGATAAAGCTGAACCTAAAATGTGAAATGCTTGCATGAATCTTCATACGGCAGTTTTTTATACTGACTCGGCATAATGATTGCACTGCACCAGATGGTAAGCGCAAATGATGTCCAGACAGAGTATCAAATGGCATCAGACGGCAATCCCATGCTATTCGATACAATTATGCCGGCCTGCTAAGACGCCTCTCCACACTACTGCGGAAGGACTCAGGATTATAGGAAGGAGGGAAAACTCGTGAGGGCAAACAATTCCACAGCATGACGATGCGGCACATGAAAGAATTTGCGAACCTTTTGGTTCGTGCTCAAATAGTTTGACTAACTATGGCTTCGCAAACTGCGTGGTAATGTTTAGAAATGGAGAGGAGGGAATCAAATTGAACAATTCATCAAAGCAATTTAAAAACAATCATAATTATTATTCTAATAGCTTATAACTTGAACCAGCACAATATGCCAACTGGTATTTGTGTATATCCGTTTATCGTGTGAACAGCTTTATGAGCGTGGTTAAGGCAAATATACAAATCAAAGGCATTTGGGTCCGAGAAGTTGTTTGATATATTTAGTTACTTACACCAGTTTCTTGGAAGACACCGTTTCGGTACCTCAAAGAGAGTTATATGTCATATTTAACTACTTCTACAACACAGTGAACCAAGTGTTGACTTTCTGGGGTAAAGGTATAACATAGTAACAAATACATACCTGGCTTGATGTCGTCAAGGAAGATATGAGAGTCAATAGTCTTCCTATTGAGAATGCGGAATATCAAAATGGGGGAGAATTAGCCGGAAGGTGAACCCTGGCACCAGCCGGGTCGCAAAAAACGCAAGGTAGAAGAAGAAAAGGAAGAAGTAACAAATATATACAGGGTATATCCAGACTATGAAAGAAAATGAAGCCAGGTTATAGTTTAAGTGACTCCAGACACAATTCAATTAAAAATCTCGCATAGACTGCGACAATTCTTGTTTAATTCTTTTTTTACTTGTCCTCGTATATGGTATCCTACACTACGCTTGCCGAGGCGTGGTTTCCACTCGAGAATACGTCTACTACAACTGTTATTTGTTTGTTTTCTACAATAGGTCCGGCAAATGAGTAAATGATAGTAAGAGGTCACTGCCGCCCATGAAAATCCACAAAACTTGGATCATAGATATGCTTCCGGTTATCTGAGGTGATAACAATACCACCATCCCATGTATCCAAGTGTCGATTTTTATATTAATAAAGATGACTAATGTCTGAAAGAAGCAATAAAATGGGAATGATAATAATAAGAATTAAAATTGGACTTCATTTTAATAATAATAATTAAAATAAAAGACGAACTTGGAAATAATATTGTAGTGAACCTTCAGAGATTAAATTCTCTTTACGAAAAATCTTTAATGAGAAATATTTAAGACTGCGCTTAAAGAGGTGTCCGTTAATTAAAGTTGCTTGGAGCAGACATCCCTTTGTCGTTACTCAAGACTAGTTCTAGTGATAATAATTAGTTTTGGTGATATTATTAATATTTATTTTTATTTCATCATAAATCCTGTCATTTGTTTTATAGTTAGTCAGTGTGTGTGAGTCGTGAATCCTTAGGATTTGGATAATAAAGTAATTAGCTACCAGTGACGAAGGGTGACTTTTTTTCAAATGGGAATCCGAAAATCTAATAAATGTAAATGTAAAATGTAAATCTATTAACCCACATACGTCCCACTGCAGGGCACGGGCCTACTCTACAATCGAGAGTACGATTGAGAGTGGTTAGGCCGTATAGTCCACCACGCTGGCCTAGTGCGGGTTGGTGGACTTACATACCATAGAAATTCTTATAAATCGCTACAGTATGCAGGTTTCCTCACGATGTTTTCCTTCACCGTTTTAAGTGCGTAAATAAATACCTTGCGATTTTTATATGTGTAAATGCAGCATTTGTTTTTAAAAAATGTAGTATCACAATGCAATTCATGAGGTAAAAATGATCTGTAGCATTAGGTACATACGCAAAAAAGCCGCAATCGTCATTAAACGTTTTTCTAAATAAAGATCTGTTTCCACTTCGGAAATAATAAAATGTCATAAATTACCCACTAATTATATACGAACCTTAAAGTAAACATCGTTTTATACAGTAGCACCAAAACAATACAATATTATGCTGGATTTACACGTTGGCTGAGGCTGAGCCAACGTCTACCAACTCCAAGCTATCAACAATGAAAATCTTAAGGCCAGCCAGGCCAAACACCCCGTTTACACGCTGGTGTTGGTGGATGCTGGCTGAGGTTTGCCAAGCGTGTAAATGCACCAGTACACATTTTCTAATTACAAACACGAAATAAAATTTGGCACGAACATTGCAAATTATTATAAAATCCGCAAGCAAGGCAGCATAATATTCAATTTCAATGACCGACGAACTTTTTACAAATAAGTTTAGATGTTGTTTTGCTATATTTGTTCATTCATATTTTTTGTTTTATATTGATACAAACTTAATTCAGTTTATATACATAATTTTGAAATATGTATACGTTTATAATACTCATAAATTACAAAAGTAAAGCCGGTAGGAATCGTCAAATATGGAGGTTTCGCCACTGGTTACGATCATGAAGTAAACATCACAAAATTATAGTGGCTAATCATTTTTATCTAGAGCTTTTATTCTGAAAAGAAAAAAATTTTTTTTACTATAACCACAAGTTGTAGGCTTAAAATGGAAACAATTTACAGGTATGTGATTGCGGGTACAATGTAGGCGTAATTGAGGTAGGCCTTTAAATATAATACCAGTGAGTACCTGAGCAAAGCCGTGCTCGAAGTCAGGCGTCGAGCTACTTGTGTAATCATAAGAGGTAAACATCTCCCATCACTGTCCGTTGTCATAACGCCCAGTAAAATTGCTTCTTCGCAACTAAAACACCGCTCAAGTGTTTTACAAGTTAATACACTCATATCGCTACGGAGTCTACAAGCTCTACGGTCGCTACGGCGTAGCCTCTCTTGTAGAAGTGTGCTACGTATAAATATGAAATTGCTATTCATAAATCTTACCTCTTCTCAGTTTCTTGTGCATAAAACTACTGGTTTAGATGATTTGATTTATGATTTAAAGTGGAGGGTGTAAGTCCTGTTTATACGACATTAGAATTATTGTCAATACGATTTTTATTGTACAGATGAAATTTATTTAATCTACTTTAAAGAAAAAATATATTATTAATCACAGTTGATGAACGTGATCATAAACGATCAAGTGTCTACTACAAATATTAATTAAACTGAATAGTTTGGTTGTTTGTTACTACTAATCTCAGGATGTAATGGTTCAAATTGGATAATTATTTTTTTGTCGGATATATTTATCTGGAAAGACTACAAGTTGTATAAAATTACGCTATGACTAATAAGAGCTTACCAATTGTGAAAATATTGCAAAACCGGGAAAAGTTTGTTTGATGTTGAAAGATAATGTTATGCAACAACAATTACAGGATTATTCTTCTTAAAAAGGTCTAAGAAAAGTCGGCGATACTATGTATTTTTAAAGTTATCACTACATTACAAGTATTTTAATGATCACAGATTTTTTCCAAAATAATTTCCTATTACGAATGCTTTTTTTAAACAATGAATGCATCTTATTGTATTTTTAATATATGTGTTTTTATATATAAATAAATAAATAACACCCAACAGTCACATACATAGTCCTGACCCCACACTAAGATCGAGTCTTGTGTCATGGGTATCAGAAACTACGGGAGACTTTTCGGTCTCACAAACACCCAGACCCGGAAGAAATATTTGTGGGCCGCACAAACATTTCTCTCGGTGTGGGGATCGAACCCACGGCCTCTCGTTTCGCAGGCGGCGTCTAACCGACTGCGCCACGGAAGCTGATATATGATATGTGTGCTGTGTTATGGTAATTGGCGTTTGATATATTTCAGGGAGTGTTGGAAAGTCTTTAACGTCAAGCAGGCAGCTCAAGATCGTGCGAGATGGAGTCACTATTATAGTGTATTATCTATGGTCATTGTGGATGCCTTTACCCCATACAGGGGACCATACCTGAATGATGATATACTTGAACTACTTTTACTTTTACTTTTTTATTGATCGAAGTTCACTGACCTCTTAACTCACCTAGCAATATCAAAATCATAATGGTTTCTTATTTTTTAATGTTACGTATTAAAGTAAAACTTTTTTTTATCATTGATTAGGTATATTTTTTAAATTTTTGTGACCTCTAGAAGTTTCGACTTCGACTTCGAGCTTTAACAGGGAGAGCTATTATTTTAATTTCAACATCAAAATCAATCAACCAATGCATTTTAACAATCCATTTAATACAATGCAATTTGAAATGCAATCATTAATCAAACATAACGTTCAGCCAACAGGCGCATGTTATGAGTCAATACAACCGGCCGCTTACTATGAATATCAAACGTTTACACCCACAACAACGCGTTAATAATACTGATTGTTAATACAGGGACTAATGTATCGGAATCAGGAACATGGCTTTAATACAATGGAACGCTTTTAACTTGCATCGAGTGATTAACACTGAGGTTAATTTTAGTAATCAGTATCAATATCGAGGTTTATATCGGTCAATATTATTGTGGCCTCGGAATATTTTTATTAATAACAAGAATTATTTGTAGCTGGATTTACTAGAGGTATTTTCTCAAAGTGGTGTCTAAGATTTACGAAAATGTTAAATATTGAAATAAAACTATATTTTAAGGAATTAATCGCGGATTTTTTTATAGACAATATGGCTGGATTACGGGCATTAATTTTATTGAAATAGTATTTTGTAACTTCATTTAGCTAAATATGGAGTCAGGGTCCTATTTACCATATGTGATTCTGATGGGTGTAAGAATTTATTTAATTTTTAAAATATAATTATTATCCGTATAATTATTTTGTACATAAACTGAAAGCGTTTTTAATGTAATTTATATATGTTTTTACCATATTTTTACCAAAAAGGCATGAGACTACCACACCTCTAACGTTTTTCTTTTAGTAAATTTCTAAGAAATTAATAATTTTATTAAATATTTCAATCACAGACACTTCATGACTTCTAGTTAATGAGTACATAGAAATATTTCATAAAAGAACGCCACGGCGATCGCCCGCTAGGAAATGAGACGCCGTCAAACCGCCGCGGTCCGGCGCCACTAAAACGGACGACGTAATTTCCTTTCGGATCATTCAAGAAAAAGTATTTAAGGAATATTTACATAGGCCTATTTGGTTTGCCAGAGGACTTTGGCAGATCCTTTGGGGAACCAAAAAGGATGGAATGACATTTAATTTGACATAAAATTGCGTGTTTAAAATGGATTGTTTATTACTTTTTGTGGAATTAATTTTAAGGGTTTTTTTTATACAATAGTATGTAAGTATAATAAAATTTAGATTTTCGATTTACATGTATATTAACTTGAAATATTTATTAAATACAAGTGTCAATTTTCTAAACCTTACCTTCAAGCACATTGTTACTTAGGTATCAGTAATAAAGTAAGAGTCAGTGCTGCATTTGACCTTCGGTTCGGGGGTGGACCAGGATCAGCAATGGTTTCACTCTGAGCGGTTAGGCGGACGTAAATCGGGACGCCCTGGGATGTCCAGTGCCACCCATAATTAATGTGACGGTCATCGAGGGGTTTTTAGTCAGTATGCCAGCGTCAGTATTGTCAGGGACCCAGCTGAGCCACAACATCCGCATTTATTATCGCATCCGCGGTTATTTGCCTCTTTAGTTCATTGTTTTGTCACCCGCTTTGCACGGAGGGAAGTGGACAATAATTTATTTCCAACTCTTCCTATTAATTTAACTTTCTGATTAATTTCGTTGCGGGTTAAAGACAAGTTAGACATTCCCGGAGACTCGCCGAGCTTCAATGCTCGGTGTCATTACATTGCGTGCCACTGTTGATCCTGGCTTACAGGAGTTGCAGTGGTGGGTGTGAGGGCGGGACAGTCTCCATAACATCCGCATTGTGTCGAGCTAGAAGGCTCGTGATACTTACTCCTTTTGAGTCTCCCCGCGGTATTAAAAGAGGAATGTCAAAGCTTTTCCTCTATTCCACATCCTTACAAATCATGACTTACTCTAAAATCGAATCGATCTTGCAACTAACACATCCAATACCCAACTAGTAACAGCGAACTAGAATCAGAATTTCGTATTCGTATAACCGCAGTAAACAAGCGAGTTGGCACATTATCCAGTGTTCGCATCTCAGCTAATCCGTTGATATTAAGTTCTCCAGTATTTGCCCGGGTTGATAGCACGCTTTCCATTCCATTCCTACCCGTTGTGATTTAATAATCCACGCTCTACACTGGATCTTTCAGCCGATTGAATGTTGGTGTGTTTTGTGATGCTGTTTCGATTTAGCATTATTTTAGCCATATCAGATCACTGGTATGCAGTATATAAAACAGAAGATCAGTTCTATATTAATTAATTTAAATTCAGATAGATAAGTTGAGCATCATAGAGATTTTCCAAGGAGTTCTACGGTGATTTGTTGGAAGCTGGTTTTTTCAGTGACTGAATACAATCTTTTTTCAATCATACATCCACCAGTCCAACTTTTCTTCTTGAATGTAATCTTTAAAACAAAATATTACAATTTTGAAGTCGGTTTAGTTTTTAAAAAATATATTTTGTATATATTTTTAATTTATTTAAAAAAAGTTGGGCCCCCTTGCTCTATCCCAAAAACTACAAACCGAATTTGAAGAAATGTATACAGCTTCTAAGTTGGACCATATCTAATCGAATGCAAAAAGAATTTTTGAAATCCGACTTATACTTTTTAAGATATGCGTGGACAAACATACAGACATACAAACATACATACATTTTTATAATT
The DNA here is from genome assembly GCA_030180105.1 of Hyles lineata. Taxonomy (NCBI): domain Eukaryota; kingdom Metazoa; phylum Arthropoda; class Insecta; order Lepidoptera; family Sphingidae; genus Hyles; species Hyles lineata. Next base: position 13,816,053 of record JARJEE010000008.1, on the reverse strand, counting down.
GGCATTCGTGTTCAGGCGATGGTATACACTAACATATCCAAAAACTGTGCAATTCAGACAAAATTACATACATATACATTGAATACATTGTCTCCTTTTTTTGAAGTCAATTAAAAAGTTAAGGACACCTAACAACGTTCTTAATTCAAAAATATATGAAAAACATCCTTAATAATACCATCTGAATGCCTAAGGTGCATACTTAACGCTCATTGGTCGGACCGGTCGGCAATCCTCGGCGCCCGAAATGACCCGAAGTGCATTCTTAGTACGGTACACGCGCGTTTGACTACGTGCATCCAATTACGGATGCTACTCAGATATCCAACGCTGAAATTCCATCGCATCTACGTGAACGCTTCCTCCAAAATGGAATTAGCGCCGAGAATTAACCGGAGGCATGGCCTTAGGCATTTTGATTACAAAATCGAGGTCGGATCATTTGTTGGTATAAGGAAGAATTTTGTATTGGCTTTCAGGGGGAGTTGTGGAGTTTATTTGACGGTTCACTTGATACGGGGAATTTTATTACGACTCATTCGATGTTATAAATTACTGTCAATGTGATGGTATGTGTTTTTTCATATATTTGTCTGTGTATGAAATTTGATTTAAAAAAATAATGTTAGTTAGCCGTAGGAAATTCGCTATTATATGTATGCCTTCCAATCACACATCAAATGGGCTAGTATGCAGTGATTGAAAATGATTAAAATTGAGTAACTTAATTAAATTATATTTTTAAATTACATGAAAAACTTAAAACGTGTTGGTCATTGAAACAAAGAAAAAAATATTTGTAGTCTTCTGTTAGATTATTTGAATAACGATAAGTGTGGATTCCAAGTGTTTTACTAGTCAATCTCAGGCTCCATACATTGTTAGTCATTATTTTTCACAATATTAATGTATCTAATAAATATAAACATTATCTGCCTAAGTCAGTTTGTTTTCTTAAATAACTTCCAATGAAGGTGCGAGTCTTCAAAATTTTGATTTATCGTCGACATTGTTCGCTGATGCGAAAATTTTTGTTTTTGTTCAACAGTTGTTGTTAACTTTAGCTGTCTTAAGTATTTCTTGTTATCTTTAAATTATTGTTTGAAATGTTTTGCTACGGCCCTGATAGTGATGAAATTTAAATATTTAAATTTTCTGAGAAATTCGAAGATAACATATTTTGATTTTATTAATAATTAATATATATTTTTATTTTTTTTAGTTACTTATATTACAGCAGCATCTATAGACTTTGAAATGTAAACTATTTTGCTTACAGAAATATTTTATGACTACTCATGATTGGTATTTGTGCACGGTGTGGCGACAGCTTCGCCTGCTTCTACATCTTGGGATGGACAAGGTGGACCAACTTTGGGCAATATAATTGGCACTTCTGCCCACCCCTTCTATACTAACATACATATTATTATACTCTTCAAATGTATTTTAACTGACTGCCTCGGTGGCGTAGTTGTACTACGGTACGGTCACAAAGCTGAGGTCTCGGGTTCGAATCCCGGGTTGGGCAAAGTGATATTGGACTTTTCTGTTCATTATCAGCCCAGAGTCAGGAATTTGTGCCCGTTATGGCGATAGGATCGCCACCTATCACATTGTGGGACGGAACATACAAGGCGAAATGTGGGTGTCCTGACACCTCTGCCTACCCCTTTTGCTAAGGCGTAAGGTTGACATTGCCGTAATCTTCACAGAAAATGAGATACATCTAAGAATAGGTTTTTAGGCAAGTAGCAGGCTTTTACAAAACCAACATTGTATTGAATTCCGGCGCTGTGGGAATATTTTCACTTCGTAAATTATTTAACGTCTTTGAACTCCCACGCATCTTTCTTTTCCAGTTAATTTTATTCTTGTTGTAATGTTAAATGATTAGACTTGATGTACCCTTGGTGGTTATTTCCATCGTTATTTTTGCTCAATACTAAAGCTTGACTGCTTTATAAATTCGTCTAAAATAATTTTCATTGACTGCGTTCGTGGCACAGCTGTGCTATGGTATTATTGCAAAGCTGAGGTGTCGAATTGGAATCACGGGTCGGGCAAAGTGGTTTTAGATTTTTCTATTTACTTTCAGCCCGGAGTCGGGAATTTGTGCCCGATATGGCAATAGGCCATGGCCCGATTACCTCATGGGACGAAACACACAAGGCGGAAGGTGGGTGTCCTGGTAGCTCTGCCCGCTCATTCTGGGACAAATGCGTCGGTTTATACTGGGTGGAATCGCTTATCGTCCGGAAAATTTAATAGTGTATTGTGTATGTGACATTAACGTTATATACGAGATTTATCATTAAAAACTACAAACTATCCCATAAACAACATCAGTACAAGATGTCCCCAAATCACATATTATCTAAATCACCCTACACTTAAAAGTGCAACGACATGTCAATACTCAGGCGCGCGAGTGTATGGGTCACGCCTAGTGTTGCCAGGTTTAGTTTTTAAAAATTCGGGACAGGACATTAAAATAAGCGGGATTATCAGTTCTTCAGCGGGACGCCTATTAAAGAAGAGGGAATTATATTTTTTTTTTGCTTTCACACATTATTACTCCTCCCTCTTTCTAGCAGCATATACTTTTCACATCGAAAAACGTCGCTTCTCTGGAGGCTCTCAAAGACAATAGCCGTTTTTGGTTATTATTATAATAATGGAAGCGCAGCTCAACCAGACCAAGTACCATATCTCTGGAGGCTTCAATTCATGAGGCGCCATGGTTTCATACCATGCATACATACATAACTTGACGCCTTTTTTCCAGAAGGGATAAGCAGAGGTTTAGAAACCTCTGCTCTTCTATTTGGAGTACCAAATATTCAAAAATTTTGCATTTTCCTCTAGCGTTTGCTACGGGTCTTCATCGAGTTATTCCTTAAATTCTCAGACTATAACTTTTTCAATTTACCAGAGCGATCTTTATTTCCAAGATGAAAATTGATATTTTCCAACACGCCTTTGCACATGAATTCTGACAAATTATGCTCGCTATAATGCTCGTAGAGAATTAAGTGAAGTGAAGATGCGTTTTTCTTTTGAATTACATCTACATGTACATGTCGTAAAGTAAAATTCGCCAGAAATACTCTCTAAAGGGTATGAAACTTGAAATTGTTACGAAGGAATTTTCATTGAAGCTAGCAAAATTCACGGAGGCATAGGTTCACTAACAGTATTTCCTTGCACATGTGTTACCATCTAAAATAAGAAAGCTAGGAATTCGTGAACAAACCGCGAGAACTTATTCAAAGTCCTGTATTATTTTGGAATCAGCCTATGGAAACAACTTTAGAATCGAATTAGATACTAAGTAGGTAAATAATTGTAGGAAAACGCGAAATATAGTACGGATTATAAATAAAAGTGCGTAATATTAAGTTTTTATTCGTTCTGAGAGGAGTGGTCAAAAAGCGGGACATTTGGCGTCCCGCCGAAGGTTCAGTCGGGACGCGTCACCAAACCCCTGAAAAGCGGGACGTCCCGCGTAAAGCGGGACACCTGGCAACACTAGTCACGCCACACAACAGCTGACTGTCGCGCATCGACCTTGAACTTACTTTGCGCCTATTTATCGGTATTATTACTCTAAATATTACCATATAACATTTTGATTTATTTAGAATTTTAGTGTGTTAGGATCATTTAAGTAAATGTAGTTGTTGCTAAGTTGTTAAGATTTACATTATTATTTTCATAACGTACCTACTACCTTAGAAAAAGCTGCATATGTTTTTATTTAAACGTTTTAATAAAGTCGAGAATGGACGACGTCGCTGTCGAAGGTCACGGATTCTTGCATGATTAGGAAGTCTGAACTTACCATTATCGAGTAGCCCCGGATAAGTCGTTAAAATAGTTCTTGTGCTGGGAACTCGTGGATTCATCATTCATGATACCATTCCTACGCAAAGGCTGCAGATGTTCTGGATCTGCATACATCCTTCTTGCATGACCCAAGTTTTCATTGGATCGAACATAGCATGTCATTATTGTCACATACTCACTGTTCGTGTAATCACTCATTTTGACCGCAAGAAACTAACCAATAACCAAAATAATTTCATACAACGTCACTCGGTACCGAATTTCGCACGACTGACGAAGTGCTTGAAGGTGTCGGCGGTGCGGGAGCGGGCGGCGCGGCGCGGCGGCACGCTTTGTAATTGCGCTTGCGGTGGCGCAGCGGTGAGGGCGGCGCGATCAAAGGATTTTATTACTTAGATTTAGAAGTTTCTACTCGAATTAATATTGTATAAAGTAGGGTAACAATAATGTGTATTTATGAAGATTTTTTTCATTTATGTCATCTTTCTCTAAACAACGTTGTTTTATGAATAACTTATTCTAAATTAGTAACTAATAGTGGTAAATTAATTTTACACTACATAAACAAAAACATAAAAAAATTAAAATAAGTATGCCAAAGTGTTCTAAATCATGTACTTGCCATGCACAATTTTTTTCGTGACGATAAGCGATTCCACCCAGTATATATATGTAATTCTCATTGAAATGACAAAAATACTGATTAATGATGCTAAGTATAGCAACAACTGAGTAACAAATATCCCAGCCTACTTAAACCGGGTATATGTGGACTGAATCCGAAATGCTACTCATTGCGTGCAACAATTTATGGTGGGTGTCCGCCCTTGCGTTCGCTGTTACCTACCCAGACCTAGGCGAAAATCTTTCCATGTTTCGAATTTTATTACATTTAGCTTCAGTATCCAGTAAGTAAACTGCATTATTAAATAGTTCTTAACGCAACCTCAACAAATGTCTGAAAAATCAAATCATTATTTTTACGTTTCGAAATAAAATTGAATTGACTTACTAATTATTATCCGTACCGCGACTTTCGTTTTCTTGTACGAACTCAGGAGTCGTTCTGTTAAACAAATTACTCTGAAAGTGTACACTCGATAACAAATTATGTTCGAGAGTTGTTAAAACTTTTAGTTTTATTATGCGGTGAACTATGAATGTTCTTATAACATTTAATTAGGTAAGTATTTTTATTAGAAATGTTGTTTACATAGGTATTTAATGAGGTTTGTTGGATTACTGACTTAACTAACTAAAACTTATAATGAAGGCCCAAAAAATATTTTATTAAATATCTTGGGCTCGAGTTTCGCATGTGTAATTTGGAGGTTTTATTTTATTATATTTTCAGGACACTGTTATATAATAAAGAATATCGTTGTAAAATAATTACTGTGAATGAAAAATACAGTCTACGTATTCCTATGGCATCATTCCTCTTTTAGTACCGCTATGTCTTATCATTATTTTTTTAATCTAGGAACATTCTTAAAAAGAAAACATAGTAAGTGGAGTGTATTACTGAATTTATGGCGCTGTTTTTTCTTAATTGACTAGACACCATGCAAACCCGTAACATTTTGAAAATTCTAAAACCTTGTTCTTAAAAAGAAAAAAAAATACTAGAACATCGTTCTTTTTTCAAAACCCGACAACATTCCACCACAGACTATGCTTCACTCTGTATCTCCAAAACACTATCAACACATTGTGTATACAATTCATATTTCGTGCTGAATGTATAATTTCATCGGTGAACAGCACTATGTCAACAAGTCGGCGAGCGGAAGTGGAGTTAGATGTCGGGGCGGCGACAAATAGAACTTCCTGCCTCCGTGCTGTACTCCGAAATGTTGAAAATGGATTTTACGATTTTGCGTACACGGGTTGTGATACACGCTGATTTTTGAATTATTTGATGTTAAGTATGTTTGTATTTGATACTTTTAAATACTTCTAAATAGAAGGTTTTTCAGTTTGTTTAGAAATTTCAAGTAAAATTACATATGTGGTAGTGGAATATAAATATGCAAATTTTCAATAATTTCTGCGTCATTTCAATATATTGTATACTAGGCAATTATTCTTCAACTATTATAGAATATATTTATGTTTTAGTTCGCTTCTGTTGAAACACTTCCTCGTTGGCCGTACCGACACTAAAGAGAAACAGCTAAGCTTATTTCCTGTTTTGGTTCATCGGTGCGGCAACGGCTGAAAGATGCAAGAATAAAATATTTTCTATTAATAAATAGTCATTGGAGTGAAAAGACAGCTTTGCTATCGAGTTTCGTTTGGTGAGTGTGATTGCCGGGTGCCCAATACCCCTTTTCGCTTCCCATATATTTTTCTTCTCGCTCTACTCACGATTTGTCGCTTCGGCAAAACATCTATGATACAAGCGTTAAGGATTTTTATGGGCGGCAGTCATCACTTACTAATGTATAAAAATATATTTAGGATTACATTTAAATAGTATAAATTATGAGCAGAATAATATAAGATGATCGACTGATGTGAAACGTAATTGTGTGAAAGGGACGACTTTTGAAAGTATATAGACTAAAGAGATAAAAAGAACGATGATCAATATTTTTGGCTGCGAAAGAATAGAATAGGGGAAAAGGATGGAAGACGATAATAGACATGAAGGGAAGAATGGTTTCTTAGATTTACGCGAATGTTACACATTGAAATAAAACTATTATTTACGGATTTTATCGCGAATTTCGGGGCAGACATCCCCGTCCGCCCCGTGACCACGAAAGCTGTAAAGTAATCGAAACGTCGGGAAGTTAAAAATGTAAAAAAATAAACTAAATTCGCGATAAAATCCGTAAATAATAGTTTTATTTCAATGAAGGGAAGAAGTTTAATTAAAAGTTGCATCAATAAGAAGACGCAATAAGTAAAAAAAAATCTTCAACAATGCGGCCTGCCTTTAATATTTCATAAAACACACCAAAAAATTCATATAATATAGGGCCTTAATAATAAACTCTTATGACCGAGGGATTAACTTCAGCCCAAGGTTTTAGAATCGACTTGATTATTTTGTTCATTTATTACATTGAAAATCAATGGTTCATAACAGGATTATCGTGTTAGGCCGAAATACATCCGTGTTTAGTATTAAAGTCGTGAATATCTCGCTATTCAAAATAATCGAGTCAATTCTAAAGCCTTAGACTAAAGTTAATCCCTACTTAACCGAGTGTAATATTAAGGTCCATAGATTTAAAAAAAAATAGCCAAATTATTTGTATGAAACGGAGGCAATCCTAGCTCCATTCCCGATTATAACCAGCCTAATTCAGTACGCATTAATGAAGGCCGTCGGCGATAATCGCTGTGATAGGATTACACTGTCGCTGCTCAGTTCCGGCGTCCAATTTGAGTTGACAGACAGACAGACCGTTGTGTAATTAGCAACGGACTATCAAAATTCCTGATAGTAAATATTAGTGGATGTATTTTGATTAAATATTATTTTATTGTGCAAGGCAATTAGCGAAATATTTTGTTAGTTATGTCAGTATAAAACAATTACTTCTAATAATTTTATACTCGTATAACAAGCAAGTAAACTTAGAGTACTGACCCAGGCTAAGATAAAATTCTTGTGACGTGATACAAGAAATAAGGAGACACTTCCACTTTTGATGTCTTTCACGTTTTGTGATATGTACTCAGAACGCAATACTATTTTAATGTACCGTAAATATATGTTGTTTTTTTACTATAAATGGCAAGCAACCACTCTTAATCGTACTCTCGATTGTAGAATAGGCCCGTGCCCTGCAGTGGGACGTATATGGACTGATACAGAAATGGCAAGATGAGGATGCCGTTCGCCTGATAGTAAGTATAACGATTTACGACTACTTATGAAGAAAATATAAACCAAAAACACCTTGAATTACATAGTAATTCTTGGCATTCTACTGCGCTCGCTATCCTGAGACATAAGATGCTAAGTCTCAATATATCCAGTGTATTTACATTGCTGTCGGCGCCAGAAATAGACATTGCGGTGGTACCTACCCAGGCGTCCTTAAATATATGAGACCTACTAACAGTAATATGTGTGAAATTATGGGTAATTTACTTTAAAATATAATTTTTTTAATGCTATTTGTGGGTAGTATGCGAAATTAGTTTCATGGCGCCGCGTCGCGTCTATCCGCAGTCCGCTTCCCGGTTCAATGTAAAAAATGTCTTCCCACGCATTGGAAGACTGTTAATTGCATTTAACACAGTGTAAAAACCTTTGTACATAGTTTAATTGTGAAATGTTTTGTGAATATATTCGGTTTGTTACAGTGAGTAATGATTTTTAGTGATTGTGTTGAATAAAATTTGATCGTAAGCAACTGCCTTTTTTGTTTTTGAGCTAAAGAAATAAAGTGTAACAAGATGGTAGTAGTAAATTAAGTCGTGTAAAATCATTTTTGTAAATACATAGGTCTGTGTGCATATGTGAAATAAATAGCATAGTGTAAAATATTGTAACTGTGCAGTATTAGGCTCATCATTAAGTGTGGTTTTACAGTGGTGCTAGTGAAATTAAAAAAGTGGTTTTAGTGATAGTGTGTCGACCAGCAACGAGCCAGCAGTCAAGGTTAGTCGTTTTTTTATAATAATAGTTTATTTTATTTAACAGCAAGAGTATAAGCACTAAACCACGGCTGACAATTACTCAGCCGGATTCATTGCGTACAATAATACTTCCTATAACAAAGTATTCTGTGAATAATACCACGTAATACCATTGACTCTCTTGCTGAAAAAAATATTTTACTCTTTTAGTACCCCTACTACCGTCTATCCTCGTAGACTTAGGTTTTTTTTAAATAAACGTTAAGTACAAAAATAAGATACAAAGTAGTAGCATAAAATTGAATTCTGCTATATTTTTAGTTATTTTTTATAATATTTTATTCGATTTAACGGCAAAATCAATACACATAAAACCATTATTATAGTATCAAATTCGGCTAAACAAGATATTTTTTTTTTATTGCTTTGAATTGCGAGACGAGCATGCCATTCGCCTGATGGTAAGCGATACGACCGCTTATAAACAGTAGCAAAACCAAACAACACCTTAAATTACAAAGCAATGCTTGGCATTCCATATCATGTCATGGCATAAAATGTCAAGTCTCAATATGTCCAGTAGTTACTCTGGCTACAATGCTTTAATCTGCAACACAACAGAGCATTCACAGTGCTGTTTGACAGGAGAAATAAACATTGCGGTGGTATCAACCCAGATGGTCTCTTACATATGAGAGACCTACCATTAGTGAAATTATTGCTATGGCTTACATGGAAGGCAGTGCTCGATCACTTTATAGTACAAGTTGATTACGATCTTCTGGCGCCGAAAGCGCTGTCATAACAATATGAATGTTTTTACTCTCTTGATATATTTTTTTTTTTTTTCATAAGACTAGCAAACGAGCAAGCCGGAATATCCACAATGTTAAGATCATAGATGTGTTGACGGCCCATCAAAATCAGAGCGAAGCGGAAAGGAAAAAGAATGGGAAGAGGAAACGGGTATCAGGCATCCGGTTATCTTACTCACGGAATGCTTAAGTTTACGTTAAGCTATCGCTTCACGTCGATTTCCTGGGAGACAGTGGTACCGTCCCAGACGAGCCTGCCCATTCATGTTAAGTCATGACTGACAATAGAGGGGCTCAATCAATTTAAAAATTTATTATTTTATATACTAGCGGTCGGGCTCGGGTCTGCCTGGGTGCATATATACACTTTTCAAAGTGGTGGCCTAAATGTTCAATTCCGACTTTCGATTTACAATATCGACCAATCGGATCACGAAAAACTAATAAACTTTCCTCGTATTTGCTAAATTTTTACTACTGCTTACCTCCTTAGGTAATAGCGTGATAATATATAGTCTGTAGTATTCCTCGATAAATGATTTATCCAACACAAAAATATTTTTTTCAATTCGTCCCTGAGATTAGAGGTAACAAATAAACAAACTCTTCAGCTTTATATATTAGTATAGAAGTATAGATTGAACATGTTGATACTATTCGATTACGAGTATAGGTAAATGCTTGTGTTTTTATATTACTAAAACCAAACAATGTATGTTTTATTTATTTAATTATTGTATTATTATTTCGTTTTATTTATACTCGTAGTTCCTAACTTCGCGACACACCTATAGATTTTAGATGACCTGTACAAGAAAATCATTCACACGTCACTCAGGTGCTTATCGATTTCTATAATATTGATGTGGAATATTCCTAAAAATAATTTGGCTTGCATTTAATGTATTTTTAAAATTGCTTTTATTTAACTTTATTTTATTTCTACTCATCCATCCAATGATTTTCTGGTATAAATTGCCATAGTGCGATAAGACCGCCATTTTTGCCTTGCTGTTTGTTTCTATTTATTTATTTAATAAATTATGTAAGTTCAGTTAACCACACATGGATTTAAATAATTGAATTTACAGCGCACCAAAGCGTAGCAGTCGATAAATGTAGGCAGCATAATCAAAAAAATAATACACACACCAATCCCATTTGACTTTTCAATTAAAAAATCTCAAAGCTTTGAACAAAAGGTGTTGGAAGTACAAAAGGCTTGAATACCGGCTTTTTGCTGCGGTTTCATAATTTCCTTATTTGCAGATGTTGACTAAGGACTTTTTTGTTTTTAAGCCACCACAATGCCTCTGATGAGAGTTATGCCCACCGCTATTTACATTAAAATAGATGGTTATTTTCGGCTTTCGTGTTTTCAATTGTTTTTTCTCATACGGATTTTTGCGAAGAATTTATTGATAGTTCAACACACGGTTTAATTAAAAACCTCTCACTCGAAGTCGAAACGGAGGGTTTTTTTTACATGTAACACTAGTGTGCTTTCAAAAAGCGTATAACGGAGATGAATTGGGAAAAAATTGTGTTTATTTTTCATTTGCCAGTTCCAATGAGCTCGTGTATTTTCGGGTATTAGATACTTTTTAAATAAAGTTGCTTCAAATAAGTATATTAAACCCTTCTAGGATCTTTTTATACCTACGCCTTTTTTGCAAAATATATATTTAGCCGACTCCAATAAAAGACGATTCATTTGTATTTAATTTTATGTATAGGTTCATGAAAATATTTCTTCCGAAATTAATTAAAGTTCTAATGGAATTGTGGCTTAACAAATATTGCTACCTGAGGGTTCCACAGCTGTGATTTACAAATAAGTTCTGAATAAACTATAATAGCCTGCCATGACTATTTATAAGTGTAACTATCAATCAAATGGAACATAATTGGCTTTTCAAATTACTTACTTAAACTTACTAAATAAAGGTAGTATTTTTTGCATATTTTAGTTTTGACTGCGATCATTTCATTTTATTATGTTACTTGCTTAATGTTTGTAACTAAGTGCGTCCATGATTTCTTGCGTTAGGTTATCTTAAATTATTTTAAATATTAGTAATCTGAAATAAATAAATACGACTTCTATTTGTATTGCGAATATTAAACATTTAGTGCCTTGCATGTTAGCATCTAGAGTAAAGTCGCCACTCTATGTCCTCTCAAATAAGACATGTTAACTAAAGACCACTCCGAACATCGCCCTTTGTGCCGTTGAATAAATCTACTCCACTTCTATCTCGCAGAATATCTGGCAATACCAAAATGGACTGGGCAAATACGAGAACGAATGAAATTGAATTTGCACTGTGGCGGTTGTAGCAGCGACGACGCCCGACCTCCCTCGGGACACTTCGGGCGCTCCCGAACGATACGATTCGAAATTTAAATCGTTCGATCGAACAAACTGGTGATTTTTCTTAATTCAAATATATTTTGTAAATCGAATGCGATTTTTTTGACGCTTCGTCGAGTTTTGCATAAAAATATCAGATTTAGTCCCGCCATTTTGGCATTCTATTTTAAAATGCATGCATAAAGTCTATGAAAGAGGAATGTGCAATGTTCGGTCAAATTGTGATTAACTTTGTGACGAGTTTTTTTCTGAACCAACATATTATTGATGGTGCGATGAAATATTTTGGCAGACAAGCGTTTTATTAATGTCGTCGATATTTAGTAAAACATATTTACATCATGTTTTGATTATATTATTATGATTGTTTAATGTTAGATTTAATATATATATATACTAGCTTTTGCCCGCGACTTCGTTCGCGTGGACTTCAGGTTCGTCCCGTCTTCTATTTCCTGACTCATCCCACGGGAACACTACATTTTTCGGGATAAAAAGTAGCCTATGTGTTAATCCAGGGTGTCAGCTATCACTATACCAAATTTCATCAAAATCTGTTGAGCCGTTTTTTCATGAAAGAGTAACAAACATACATACAAACTTTCACCTTTATAATATTAGTAGGATTTTGCCCGCGACTTCGTTCGCGTGGACTTCAGGTTCGTCCCGTCTTCTATTTCCTGACTCATCCCACGGGAACACTACATTTTTCGGGATAAAAAGTAGCCTATGTGTTAATCCAGGGTGTCAGCTATCACTATACCAAATTTCATCAAAATCTGTTGAGCCGTTTTTTCATGAAAGAGTAACAAACATACATACAAACTTTCACCTTTATAATATTAGTAGGATTTAGTTATTCCACATTTTATGCAAACACATTGTACATAGGCGGACTTAATGCCAGATGCATTCTTTTTCAGTCTTCCTTGAGATAGTGCTGAGATGACAGTACTAGGGGTATATATGCTTATTTGATTAGATGTTGTTATATTAATATATTAATACATAAATATATAGACAAGTATATACCTACATACTTTATAAAACTATATATTGTTATAATATAGTTTATTCTTAAATTCAATCTTAAAATTATTGGCTTTAAAATTACTAACTTTTATCAATCTCTGTAGTATTTGTGTCTATCAGGTTAATTCTAGATCTTGAAAACCTTTAACTGATTCTTAATGCTAGGTTCATCGCAATCGCTTTGTCATACTCCTGTAGAAAGGTAAACAAATTCTAAGCATAAAAGTATTAACTTGTTCCATTCAGCTCACAACTGTCAATTTGTGCGTTAAATCTCTCGACACAGTCACCAAAACTAAACAATTCAGAGCAAAATAAAAGCTTCCATTGACACAAATGGAATAAAAAAAAACACTCACCAGATCCTTTATGAAAAACGAATTTCATTGAATCGATGCTTTTGGTTTTGATGTTTCGACGTGCACGATATAAATTTGAAACTATTTTATATCGGGTCGCCAGAGCGAGCCTAACCCACTTAAATGATTTGTAGTCTTGGTTGTTTCAAATGTTTTATAACTTTTTAATAGTAGCTGAATATAATGCCCATTGTAGTTTACGGGAACCTTCTATATAGAACTGCAATTGGTAACCAGAGATATCTTACCAACAGCCTCCGTGGCGTAGTTGGTAAGACGGCGATTGTGAAACGAGAGGCCACGGATTCGATCCCCGCACCGTACCGTTTGGACTTTCTATATTTTTTGTTTTCTGTACTACAATAAATAGCGAGACGAACATGCTATTCGCCTGATGATATGTGATACAACCACACGGAGAGTAGCAAAACCAAACAACACTATGCATTCCAAAGCAATGCTTAGCATTACACTGCGCTCGCCATCCTGTGATATAACATGTTAAGTCTCAATATGTACAGTAGTTACTCTGGCTACAATACCCTTCAAGCCGAAACACAACACTGCATTTACACTGCTATTTGGCGGGTGAAATAGACATTTTGGTGGTACCTACCTACCTATGCAGCCTCTGACATATGAGAGATATCATCTGTATATATTATACTTTTCTTCTTACAGTCGTTCTCCATATATCATCAGATGTTTCGGTGCATTTTATGTTTCACTTCACAAATAAAGGGAGGTATAGATACGTTGCATATATTTGTAGATAGCTAGACTAGATGAATAATAAATTATATTTAGTCATGGTAGCTATTTTAACCCCTTGTTAAAGATAGATAGTATGTAGAGAAAGGCCTTTAGTAATGCGTATACAATGTTTTGCGTCGAGTGTCACAAATATAAAATTTAGAATAACCAAATAAACCACCGAAAGCCAAACCGCGCCGAAATAGACACGATCTCGCATCCAATCGCGTATGAGCATTAGTTGGCGACCGCAAAAAGGCGAAATCACGCTATTTTCATTCCGCCAACATTGCGCGGGAATTTATAGCGCCCATCAAATGTATTGTGTTTTTTGTCATATGAAACGGCAAAAACCGGTGTTACCGCACCGGCAATACACGTTTTTTGTCACACGAGTGGCGGTTATGTACACGACCTTTATTGCCCAAACATTCGATGTGCGTATCTCGCGTTTTTGTGACGTGTTAATATTTAGTCGCTGCGGGGTTAGTATTGTGATCTGCGGCGTTGTGTAGGCGGACAGCAATGTACCGAAGAATACAACATAAAGTCTGTAATTAAATTTCCCACATAGCACGGGTATTTTCTGCGATTTAGAAACTTGGGGAAGTTCCCTAGAGGATTCGAAGTCAACAATATGTGAAAGGGCAATGCAATTTGATTTTATACTAGCTTATAAAATCAAATTGGAATGGAAGTAAGCTCCATATTAGTTTATAGCTTTACTCACCACTAAATCAAATTAGAAATAAGTGATTTATAGTAGAAAAAAAATTCTAATACATAATTATTCCTGTAGATTTCGTATATTTCTTTCTTTCTACACACTTTCCAATTAATTTCCATTATTTTAACGCAGTCACCACTTTTTGAGATGTTCTCTTTTTGATGTCTTTGACACTTCAATGTTGAGACCATAAGACCAAATTCTCTCTTATAAACAGTACCTCGGAGGTACAAAAATAAACAAACCTTCATTTTAAACATATTTCATGAATTCATTTGTGTTTGTAAAACGATCAATATATGAAAAATACCTTTTTGAAAACGATATATCTCCCACTACAAGATGTAAAATATTTCTAACTCGTATAATTCTGAACGGATTTACAAAATTCTTTGTTTGTTATATTCTAGATATGGATACCGTTTGATAAATACAATTAAAAAATGGAGTCGAATACCCTATTCTGTATCAGCCCTTATATTATGTACGTACCACTGCAGGTCACGGGCCTCATCTATATGACTCACACTCATCGAGAGTACGATTGAGAGTGGTTAGGCCATATAGTCCACCATTCTGGCCTAATGCGGGTCGGTGGGCTTGCCTTATACTTATTAATAATATAGTTAACTCTAAACGTAATACGTATACAGCTGTAGTAGTGTATAATAATTTTAAATTGTTTTGTTAGTAGTGTAAATATAAGTTATGTTAGAGGTCCTAAAAAAAAATAATGTTAATGGTTTCTTAGATTTTCGCGAAAGTTACACTTGGAAGTAAAGCTATTATTTACGAATTTTATCGCGGATTTGATTTTTTTTTTACATTTTTTAACTTTCCTACGTTTTGATTACTTCACAGCTTTCGTGGTCACGTGAATTATAAAAATAATACCTAGTTTTATTTCAATAAATAATGTTACTTTGTAGTGCTAGTTTAAAAAATAACCCCGATCCACGAACAGACTCCAAAAAAATTGCAAATCCCTTTTACACACATTTTAACTCGTACCATTTATTTGATATTGATCAAAACGTTTGCATCGGAAAACCAGTTCAGTAACATTCGGACAAAAAAAAACGTTTAATTTGTAACGGAGTACAGATTTTGTCAAACACGCCAACATTTACAGATGCGGGTTATAGAGTATAAATATCGTAGTTTTATTTTATACTGCTGTGGAATAGTAACACTATTTCTAACGATAAATGCTGCTTTTAGACTATCACACATTTTATGATTCACCCAAATAGTGTGTGTCCTGCCAAATAACTGTGTAAATGCACTATTGTGTTCCTGTTTCAAAGACGCAGCAAGAGTAACTACTGGACATAACGAGACTTAACATCTTATGAGGATGGCGAGCGCAGTGAAATGTCAAGCATTGCTTTGTAATGTATGGTTTGGTTTTGCTACTGTCCAGGAGTAGTTCTATCGCTTACCATCAGGCGAAGGGCACGCTCGTCTCACAAATCACAGCAATAAAAAAAGAAAAGAAAAAAAATCGCCGAAATTGAAATAAGAGGGTCCAATCCCCACAGCGACAAAATGTTTGCGTGGCCCTCAAATATATGTTACTAGACTGGGTGTTTGTCAGACCGGAAATTCTCTCGTAGTATCTGATATTCACGTCGCATGACTTAATTGATCTTAATGTGACATCAGAGCGATGTATATGACTGTTGGGTATTTATTTATTTATAATAAAAAAGTGCTGTGCCATAACAAAAGGATTTTCTTCCTTTCTTTTTTTTACTGATGTTACATATATTTTATCTATACTAATATTATAAAGCTGCAGAGTTTGTTTGTTTGTTTGAACGCGCTAATCTCTGGAACTACTGGTCCGACTTGAATGATTCTTTCAGTGTTGGGCAATCCATTTATCGAGGAAGGCTATAGGCTATATATCATCACGCTATAACCTATAGGAGGAAAGCAATAGTGATATTTCTAGCAAATACGAGGAAATTTTGTTCGTTTTTCGTGGTCCAATTGGTCGATATTCTAAACTGATAGAATTAAACATTTTGACCGCCATTTTAAAACGTGTATGCACCCGGGCGGAGCCGGGCCCGACCGCTAGTTCTGAATAAAGCCACGATAATTTCGGTACAAAATAAAATATAAATAGCCTGGAATCGACGTATTTGTATAGGCAACTATTATATGCTTAGATAAACTGACGTCGTTTTCTCAGAGGGTGTAGCAAAGGTACTAACAGGACACCCACGTTTCGCCTTACGTGTTCCGTCGCGCGATGTTATAGACGCGAATCTAGACTAACACTAATGTACTAATGCTAATAATTGCTGATGGGTAAAAGTGTAATGATAAATAGGTATTATTTAAGCACATGGAACCGAAGCGCATAGTAGTATCAGCCCATATACGTCCCACTGCAGGGCACGGGCCTACTCTACAATCGAGGGTACGATTGAGAGTGGTTAGGCCATATAGTCCACCATGCTGGCCTAGTGCGGGTTGGCGGACTTACCTACCATATGGTATGCAGGTTTCCTCACGATGTTTTCCTTCACCGTTTTAGTGCGTGGTGATTGACTATCAATACACACATGACTCCGAAAAGTCAGAGGTGTGCCCTAGGATTTGAACCCGCGACCACCGTGAACATGTTGGCAGCCGCATCTGGTCCGTTTACCAACAGGCCACCAAGCCTGAAGCGCGTAGGTCAATGGTATAATAATAATAAATAATGGTATTTCGTGCAGTGGATAAATACAGGAAGATGTATGATGAAGTAAACATATATGTGTATATATATATATAAACAAACCCGTGCACAAATATGAGAACATATCTATTATGTTTTTTGAAATATATTTTCCTCGAATTTAAAATATGAATGAATATTATCCAGCGTTACGGGATATTTTTAGTTACATTTTATATGAATGGATAAATATTTTGTACTGGTTGGTTCGCCACGCATACAAGTTTCGGGTTCAAATTATTATTAAACGTCGGGATAGGAGTCAGCAACTTTCTTAGTTTATATTATCATATTTAGTTTGTATATAGTTTATACGCCTGCTTTATTCTATCGTGGTGATTGACTATCAACACAACATATTATGTAACTCCGAAATTTCACAAGAGTCCCTGGTATTTGAACCCGCGACCACCGCAACATGTTGAAAACCGCGTTTGGTCCGTTTATCGACAGGCCACCACGTACTTCAACACTTTAAACCAATTATATTCTACTAGCGGCCCGACCCAGCTTCGCCCGGGTGCAGATAGATTTCTCTACCATAATATGTTTGTATTGTACACATAAACATTCCTCTTGAATCACTCTATCTATTAAATAAAACCGTATCAAAATCCGTTGCATAGTTTTAAAGATCTAATGCTGGCACTTCACATGGCTGTTTGTATTGGCTATTGGTTGTTTGTTGTATATGGCAAAATAAATGACGTTAAAAGCAAACATGCAAATAGAGGCAAATATGACAATTTATACTTACGTATTTGTTATTGGCCTTGATTGTCATGCTGGCACTCACATGGCTATTTGTATTTGTGTATTTGGCATATTTGGCAAACAATGCCATGTGAAGTGCCACCATAAGCATACATAGGTACAGACAGCAGAAAGCGACTTTGTTTTGAAGTGGCAATATCAAAAAATCAAATGGTACTCTACACCGCCTCGGAAATAACCTTTATATTTCCCTGTCTCTGATATTAGGTCAAACATTCCCAGAACGTATCAAACGTCAGTGAAATGATGTCAGAAATCCGTGAGCTTTGAGCTTCTGACGTCGCTCTAGGCGACTATTACATATCTACATTATGTACAGTTATAGAGTATATTACATCGAGGATTGACGTCGTGACAGCTGGCTTTAATGTGACGTGTTTATTGATCAGGATTTTTTTATTTTGAGTTGTAAATTGGCACAAAAGTGTTCGATGCGGTGACAACTGACTTTAACGAAAAATAATTAAGGCGACACTATTAAAAATGTCATTGTGTTCGTTGAATAATTTTATACGTAGGTATTTTCGTAAGGTTATGTTTGTTTTGTTATTTAAAATAAACAAAGAGACTATTAACAACAATAAATAAAATTAACAACTTAGCGCCCAATCAAAAACAGACTCTTTTTCCAAGCTATATTTGATATTATATTATAGGTATTTAAATAGTGTAGTATATTATTCATAACAATAAATTAATAAATATTTAAACAGCATGTTTTAGTTTGAAGGACATTGTAGGTAGAGTAACTACTGGACATATTTAGACTTAAGAGCTCATGTCTCAGGATGGCGAGCGCAGTGGAATGCAATGAAGTGGAGTGGAATGAATCTTGATGATGTTTGATTTTGCTTCTGTTTACGCGTGGTCGTATAGTATTCCCTATTAATGTCATGTTAGTGTCACCATTTATTGCAATAGAAAATGTATACAGGGTATATCAAGACTGCTACCAAAAACGAAGCCGGGTGATAGTTTGAGCGACTTCAGACACAATGCAACAGAAAATGTTGGAAAAAAAGCGACAATTTTGTTTTGTTTTTTTTTTTATGTCGTCGTATTTGGGTGGTAAATACATTTTTTCGTAAAATAATAATGTATACCCTTTTATTTATAAAGACTCTAAGTTATAAAAAAGTTTAAATTATTATTTTGGCAAAAACTATGGATTTACCACACAAAAATGACGATATTTAAAAAAACATAAAAAAAAAATTGTCGCATTTCTTAGCAAAATTTTTAGTTGCATTGTGTTTGTAGTTACTAAAACTACCAATCGGCTTTTGTTTTCGATAGCAGTCTTGAGATACCCGGTATAAGGAATATTGTTGGGATTGAATTTTAAGAAGACTTTCGTTCTAAACTAACGGCATAATTAATATTGAAAGAAGTTCTTTGTTATAATCATGGTTTATATTTACTGAAAACACATCATTAGAATGTCCATAGGCATTTAATGAACGGCTTATTTGTGAGCCATTCATATGTATAAACATTGAATTTAATTATAAGGCCTAATTGCCTGTAAAAAGCAGAATATTAAAAAAAGATGTATACTCGTATACGTTAAAAAAAAGTTAAATCACATAACAACATAATATTAAAATTATATTAACATGCACCCCAAAATACTATCCGTCTACATTATGTAAACTCCTCAACACAAGTTATTCTTGAACACACTGAAATGTGAGTACAAAGCGCCGCTAAGCTGCGTTCTCACCGCTGGGCATTCTCTAAGATCTTAAGTACATACCTTATGTGCCTAGGTTTCCTCACTGACTTAGGCGTGCCGGGAGAATTCCTTCTGGGAATTACATGGAACTGCGTCCATAAATATTATGGAATGCAGCGCACAATACTCGTAGTCTTTACTCTTCATTGTTTTTAATGGCTGCGTAAAGTATTTTTTATGTTTATTCGCTGAGATTTTTTGCTTTTATGGTGTGTTTTTTACACTTTGTATGATAAAAACAGAGAGAAAATAGCATGCTTAATGTTTTTTTTCTTTGCTTGGTGTGACTTGAAGTACGTATGTGTTTATGCATACATAAGTTCAACGGTTTTATAATACGAGTAGCCTGAAAATAACATACATACATACATCTCTACATTCATACAGTCCGCCAACCCGCATTAGGCCAGCGTGGTGGACTATATGGCCTAACCACTCTCAATTGTATTCTCGATTGTAGAGGAGGCCCGTGCTCTGCAGTGGGACGTATATGGGCTGATACAGAAACAGAATACATCTCTAATCACGCATCTCTATACTCTCTCACATCTACTCATACCTTTTTTCCAGAGGGGGTAGGCAGAGTTTGTTACCAAGACACCCACATTTAACCTGGAATATTTCGCCCCATGATGTGAACAGAGGCGAGCCTATCACCATGTCGGGCATAAATTTCTGACTTCGTGCTGATAATGAATAGAAAACTTGCCAGTCACAGTCAGTCCGGTCACTTTGCCTGACCCGGAATTCGAACCCGAGACCTCAGCTTTGTAACCATAGTAAAATTATGCCACTGAGGCCATTGAAGCCGAGTCGAGTCTTAAAATTAATACGATAAACATAAAAATAAAAAATATATTGTAAAAATATAATATTAATAGTCATGTGTACATACACATGTGTAAATGTTTTTGTATGTATAACACAGATTTGTAATTATAGTTCTACATTGATAAAATTAAATAGCAACCACTCTGTGATACATTGCATTAAATACTACCTACAAATACCCCAATTTCTTATATTTAATTAATTTTCTTTTGGAACGAAACCTAAAATCGGAAACATAATACATCGGCTTAAACTAAAACACAACTCAATGCGTGTCGATTTTTCTATATACCGGGACCATAATCGGGTGTATGAGAATATCCCACACATTTATCAATTGTTTAGGGTCAAAAACCCAATAAATCAGCAGCTTTATCAAAACCTATATAATTATTCGGATGCAACTTCCGCATGAATGTATGAGGCCCGGTTTATTACTCCCACGTTTCTAATAAAGGCCTGTTGTGTGTAAAGGTCTTTATAGGGTCGCCAAATTGTGTTCCCCTTTTTCCGTGTGAAAATTTCAAATTTCCATCGTGTTATTGCTTTGCAAATGCGATGTCGTTAAATGTTTCTCAATTCGAAATTGTAATATTAAATGGTGCACCCGGTTTTGTTATGCTTTCAAAATTGTTGTTTGTTTCGTCAATATTTTTAATTATATAATAAACTAGCGGACGGGCACGGCTCCGCCCGGGTGTATACACGTTTTAAAATGGCGGTCAAAATGTTTAATTCTGACTATTTAGAATATCGACCAATCGGACCACGAAAAACGAATAGTATTTCCTCGTATTTTCTAGAAATATCACTACTTCTTTCCTCCCATAGGTCATAGCGTGATGATATATAGCCTTCCTCGATAAATAGACTACCCAACACTGAAAGAATCATTCAAATCGGACCAGTAGTTCCAGAGATTAGCGCGTTCAAACAAGCAAACAAACAAACAAACTCTGCAGCTTTATAATATTAGTATCTATAGATGACCTGTATAGTATTTGACCTCTTAGAATTAAAATATATCTAGTTTAGAGTACGATATGAATAGTATTATTTAACCAAGGGACATAAACTAATTTCAGATATCGCCAACGCGGTCAAGTTCATTCAATCATTGGAATTGACGCGGGCCAATAGCCCCTTGCTCTCATAGCCCCAATCAATCAATTTTCTAAGACTGGCATGGAATCTACGATCCTAATGTTTGAATTCAGAGGTGATTGCAACGGCATACCATCAATTGTTTACTGAACATAAATTCATACATATAGACGTATCTGCCCATATACATACATCCCACTGCAGGGCACAGGCCTAATCTACAATCGAGAGTACGATTGAGAGTGGTTAGGCCATTTAGTTCATCACGCTGGGTATAGACGTTTAAAAAGATAAAATTCAATTTTAATAACATCATCATTGTTTATTTTACACTGTCCTCTCTTTTTCCTTCTTTTGAATCCATCCTATGGTTGTCTGTAAGACATTGCTTTAAGCGATAAGACCGCCATTTGTACGTTTTTTTTTTTTTAGTTTCTGTATGTTGTAATTTGTTTTTGTGTGTACAATAAAGATTTATATAAATAAATCAATCATGAGTGGCGCAGTTGGTTAGACGCTGGCTGTGAAACGAGAAGTCGCTGGTTCGATCCCGCACCGAGACAAATGTTTGTGAGAGCCACAAGCATTTTTTTCGGGTCTGAATGTTTGTAGGACCGAAAAGTCTCTTGTAGTTTCTGATACCCATGACACAAGACTCGATGATAGTGTAAGGTCAGGACTATGTATGTCACATACATACATGTTGGGTGTATTTATTTATCCATCTTAGTCCAGCGTAGTAAAAGAGTAATAGATACCCATGCTCAATAGTGGTCTATTATGGGCTAATAAATTTCTATACAATTGGAAGATACAGTCCCGATCTCCTCAATAATGGTACACATTTTATTCATACCGAGCATTGTCGAAAAGCCAGTCTCTGTCTTTTTTAACCCAAAACAAACTAATCCATCTCTTGCTTTCAAGTTACGAATCATGGTGGTGGGGTCAGCTTTTTCAGTATTCATCCTCCACTTCCCTCTACCCCTGATGCAGTCTTCGGAAGCTTGATATCCTCCCAAATCCATCCGCACTAAATATTTCCATATCATCTTCGGCCTGTCTAGTACCTCTAGTCTGTCGGACGAGGATGGACAATTATAGTTCTGAGTTTCCAACGTCCAGCGGCTTCCATTTAACACTGAACTGACTGATGGTAAAAAAATATTTTTAACGTTCCAACCAGCCCTGTTTGTAAATAGTATTAGTATTATATTTACAGCTGGCACATTCGCTCCCGTGGGCATATCGTGCTATCGGCTACATCCTCCATTGTATAACGTTGTAATCCATTAACACCAGACGTATATCGCTGTGATGGTTAATTTGGTATTTTATTGTTATTGTTTACACTGACGGGTGTGTTGTGTTGTTACTGAATTGTTTGATTCGAGTAATGTTATGTGTTCTAAAATGCCACTCTATCACTTTTAGTTGGAGTTGATAAAGCATGAATTCCGCACATATTGTATTGTGTTGTAGATATTCTAGATTTATTGGCTACTTGTCTGTAGCTAAGATAAATAATGTTATAGGAATATATTTTTAAGAACATACTTTTATATTACTTTCTTACCTTTATTTTGCCTGCGTGCTATTATAAATCTTTATTGACATCAATAGCTTATAAGAATCCAGTGCTAGACTTAGACATTTTTTTAGTTTTAATTACACTCTTTAAAGCTTATTTTCACCTTAATAACAATGAAAATTATTTCAATCAATAACTTTCATATCGCCTTACAAATTGTGGATTTTAATAAGTTCCCCCTATAAAATGATTATTAAAATTTAATTAAAGTACGTTGACCCTATAAAAACGGCGAGTAAGGCCACTAGCCGCTTGGCGCTTACATAACGGCTTAACTTCACAACATTCCTGGCTATGTTTCCCTCAGTGGGCTCTTTTAATTACAGCTCGCCTCTACATGTATCATAAATTCTAATGGAGTACACCCAGTTTATGGTGCGGATTGAGAAGGGGGTTATGGGAGAAAAAATGAAGCCAAATAATATATTTGAATGGTGCTGCTCTCTTTATCAGCTAAATTTTATGAACTTTTCGTGTCAGTAAAAAAATATGGTTGTTATGCAGGAAGTTGATGTTTAGGCCTATTTGATGTCACTGCTGATTGGAGACAGTCTACTAATACATCTTTAATTTATTTATTCAGTTTTATTGTTAGTAATAAAAAATTTCTATTTTTTAAATAATACATTTGTAGTCAGATTTATTTTTGTTAGCATCCTGAATAAACTCTCTGAATCGTATCCTTTTAATTGAATACAATACTACTATATCACAGAATATTGGGTCATCCGATTTTCCATTTACCAGTCCAATACTATTAAGAAATATTTCAATATCATCAAAGATATGACGTCTTGGTCCCCCATCGGCCCCTTCAATGCCACTCTGCGTCACCCCCCATTGTCCCGCCAAGCGTTGCGCAAATTGCATTTTAGAATTTAAACGTAAATGTTAAGGGTACGTGTGATCGAAAATTGTAAATTTAAATGTGGAGCCTGATGCTTTGTAAAAAGTAATTTGCAACATTAAATGACCCTCGGTTATATATAACGAAATACTAGAATGTAAGTTCGTTATCATGCTGGGTGTATGCTCGTCATTATGCTTCACAGCTAATTATGGCCTAGTTTCGTGGGCGTATGTGGGGATGTGTCAGATCAAATCATAGGAAATCATAATCTTACTCACGGAACGCGAGACAGTCTCCACGCTCTTGCAACACTATTTTCAGATAATAATATTTGCTCTCTTGATCGCAACAAACCATACTTCTAGCTCACAGACCCTTGAGATGCTCCTGACTTTTCTTTCATGAAGTCCCTGACATCTCTAGTCATTATCTAGCGTAGATTCTGTCAAACGCCTAAAGAGGGCGTTGGCATTCCGTTTTTAAATATCAACTCGATGACGACATATATATCTTTTTCTACATACAAATTAAAGAGACTGCTTCTGCCTCCATCAAAGTCACTACTTTGCTGGAGATGTTTCTGTGATATCGCTGGTTTAGAACCGCTTGAATTGAAACGTATGGTTCATTGGATAGACTATATGGAATGGAATTTATTACAGCTAGTTGGTGCCGAGTTAAGTTCACACATATTTCTGGAGTGATGGGTGTTATCATCATGAAGAGTAGAGTAGAGTAGCAAAACCACACAACACCTTGAATTACAAAGCAGTGTTTAGCACTCCACTGCGCTCGCCATCCTGAGACACAAAACGTTAAGTATCAATATGTTCAGTAATTACTCTGACTACAATGTCGTTCTAACCGAAACACAACAGTTCATAGATACTGCTGTTTGGCGGGAGACATAGACATTGCGGTGGTACCTACCCAGGTAGGCGGCCTCTTAAATATGAGGGACCTACCAAAAAATATCAATAGAATCAAAGAGATGACATAACTACACCCACTTGCCTTCTTCTTTCTCTTCCTTCTTCTTTCCAAACGTGGCGGACGCTGTTAACTTCCCGGGCTGAATATGTAATAAATTATACAATTCATCATAGTGTGGTGCTACAATAAAAACTACTACCTACCTCAGTTCTGTAGGGCACATTAAACCTCACCAAGGTTTGAGTACCAAGAAATCCATCGCTCGTGATACTTTTATATGCAATTAAGAAGCCTTTAGTGTCAGCTGTATGGCCGTTTTATTGGGGAGCGTTTAAATAATTTTATGAGATTGCCTTCCCGAAATTACTCCCATTTACTTTTTTAAACAACCTTACTTTGCATTTCTTTTCGTATGAGATCCGACCGGATTGTGAAAGGCTTAGTCGGTCATTGGTGTATTAATAAGATTACGATCTTTGTCAAAATTTTTGCTCTATTTATAAAGCAAATTAAAAGCTTTTAAGGTTTAGCTGCGTAGACGATTTCGTCTAAATACTTTAAGTATTTGTTTTCGGATAGATTTATTTGAGACACATTTTAGTTTATCTTCACTTAGCGGGGTTGTAGACAGTAACGCCCGTGTACTTATATAAGATCTTTTGCCAATATTTTTCGATTTTGTGAAGTGATTTAGTTTACATTTTTTAAAGGCTTTGTATTTCGGAGCAAATTAACATATATATGCCAATATATAAAGCTGGATAGTTTGTTTGTTACCGCTTATCTCAGGTACTACTGGTTCGAATTAAGAAATTATATTTATGTTGGATAGCCTATTAATTAAGAAAAGCTATAGGCTATATAACATAACGCTATAACCAATCGGAGCGGAGCAGTAGTGACAAATGTTGCAAAAGTGCAAAATTTTATTCTTTTTATTATAGACTTCCGTTGCTTGTGCTACGTAAATGAACGAATAACACGGGGCAGATCGAGATGTAATAGTATGGGTATTCAGAATGATAAAATTTAATAGGAATCACAACCAAACTCGCAACATTTTAAAAAATACACTACAACCACACGATTTAACAATACACATCTGAAAATCGTCACGTGAGCCATTGAAATGGGAAATATTCTAAATCATGACGTCATCAAAAATATTCTTAAGCAGTAATGATATTCGCCGGAAGATTCCGTATTGATTCCATATTTGTTACGCAGACCTGTTCAGATTAATGAGGGTGGTCGTTAACGCCACCCTTCGCGTCGAAAAACATTTTATTAATGACATTTTGATGATGAGATTGTGTGTGTGCGAATGATAATTATTAATTTGTATTTTGCTGTACTCTGTGCGGGAAGTTAAGCCGGGCTATTTTTTCAAAGTCATTGTAGGGTTAAATGACTGAGTGTCGAAAACAAATTTCGCGGTGAAGGGTTAATAATGACCTTTTGTATGCATTGATGATCGACGGTAAGATATTTTTGGTATCACGTGTATTTTTTCTTATCTTCGGCCACAGATATAATATAATCATTATACTATAACGATTATCGAGTGAGCTAAATACAATATTTTTGAAAAACAGCGTCCAATCTGGCACTCTTTCTATACGTACTATATTAAATCAAATGTAAGTTTGACTTCATAAACTGCGAGGTTGCTCTATGAATGGAAATGAAGAATGAATCAAATGTTCGAAAGTAGTGCTTAAATCTTACGAATGTGCCTAAATACTCCAAACAATGTTCAAATCCTCTATCATACGTCGTAACTCGAATTAGTTGATAGTGATTGAAAAGTACTGTAGTATTTACTGGTGGTAGGTCTCTCATATGTGAGAGGCCGTCTGGGTGGGTACAACCGCAGTGTCTATTTCTCCCGTCAAACAGCAATGTAAGCGCACTGTTGTGTTTCGGATTGAAGGGCATTGTAGCCAGAGTAACTACTGGACATATTGAAACTTAACATCTTATGTCTCAGGATGGCGAGCGCAGTGGAATGCCAAGCATTGCTTTGTAATTCAAGGTGTTGTTTGGTTATGCTACTGTTCATGAGCGGTCGTATCGCTTACCATCAGGCGAACGGCATGCTCGTCTCGCCATTCATAGCAATATAAGATATAATAAACTATCATACTGGATACAGTATGATAGTCAATCACCACGCACCATTATAATGGTGACGGAAAACACCGTGAGGAAACCTGTACCTAAGCAATTTGTAAAAAAATATATGGTATATAAAGTCCACCAACCCTCACTAGACCAGCGTAGTGGACTATATGGCCTAACCACTCTCAATCATACTCTCGGTCGTAGAGGAGACCCGAGCGCTGCAGTGGGAAGTATATGTGCTGATACAGAACATATAAGTATCACAGAGAATAGTATTGGTTTTAAGACATGTAAAACTGATAACTTACTGAGGACGTCGCATGTTCGAATATTCGAAATTCGATTTGGATCATAGAGTAACCCCCTGGTTACTTTATAGTATTCGAGAAAACAATGCTTTAAAATTACCTGTTTTTTAAAACATTTCTATAATTATTAATAGTACGTTTATCCTCGTAGATTAGTTATCAATATTAATATTTATAAACGATAAATATCATGTAGCTATTTTAAAAAATCATTTTCATACGCGTGACGTCAAGGCTTATAATAACCATAACCGATTTGTGAAGGAGTATGCTAAAAACGGCTCGCTTAGTTATATTAATATCTATCTTAATAATATTTTAAATTAAAATAATTGATAATAGTAAATTTGCTTACTTCTGTGAAGCATGATATTGGTTCGTGTGGACATAAATCCTGTAAATTAATTTTGATGGTATAAATGACATCACTGCCCACCCACTCAGCATATCTATGTATATACGTAAAATTATATAAACATATGCATTATGAATTTGGTAACTTAATACGAATCCGAAGCACACACTACACTCATCCAAAACTGCACACATGGACATCGTAAAAAATTCGAATGGCATATTGAAATATTTCCCGCGACCCTTTTCCTTCCCCAATTTTCCTTCAGGATTCGTGTAACATCGATATAAATCTGGTTGGCGGGCGTTACTTATACACTACACTGAGCTTTCAAGTGTAGTGCCAATCTAAATTTTTATATATTTTTTTATTTCTGTCCTCAGTTAACACTTACATAGTCATAGGATTTCATCCATATTGCTGGGTGACGTGGTTTTTAATTTTAAGACTGTGCCGTATATTAAATCTTTTGAGAGCAGGCGATTTATACCTAATGTGGATGTAGTGGTATTTAATATGTGGGATATTTTGTTGCGGGTTAAAAACAAGTTGGACATTCCCGGAGACGCGCCGAGCTTCAATGCTCGGTTTCATTAAAATACGTGCCACTGTTGCTCCTGGCTTACAGGAGTTGCAGTGGCGGGTGTGAGGCAGGGAGTCTCCAGTTAATACCTTATGAGGGGGTGAAGACATCACGCTTTTTGAAATTCGTGCAACTTCAAAATTGATACGTTAAAATATTTAATTTCACATATTTTTATTCATAAAAATTATAAAAACACACTTTAATATAAATTTAATATGCAATATCAAAAAATTCACATCACAATAATTAATCAAAAGTGTTTTTGTTTTTTATGTACGCTGGAGACACAAAAACGAAGTAAAAGTCATGACAAAATGTATTTATATGTATTATCTATTGATTATAAATATCCGAAACTGCATAAAATAATATAAAACTAATATCCAACACCAAATCACAAAAAAATGTACCACATAAAAAATATTAGGCGCCATACAAATAAGTTGGTGGGCCTGTACGCCCCTAAATCTGCTCTCAGATCGTTAAGATTTCCATTTGTGTATTATTGTGAGTGTATTGTTTTTGAAGTGTAAGCCGTGATGGGACCTAATGGTTTCATCGATTTTTTACTTATTTCACTCTTAAAGCCCTTGTTGGAAGTTTATATGCTAGAATAGGTGTTGTGGGATTTGGAACACTTACTAGTTTTTTGGTAGGAATTATTTTTCTTAGTTAATTATCGATTCAAAAGAAAAACTGTGAAGAAAGTTAATTAGTAATTACCTAAAGGCTTTCTAAGATGTTTCAAGGTACATAAAAACCCCCCACTCGTGACAGGCCACTTGGTCGATCGCAGACGAGACTCATACTCACTGCTCATTAATTAAAACAATTTATAATCGCCGTCAAAAATTTAACGCGTTTTGGTAAAAACTGTGTTAATATATCAAATTTCGAGAAGTTCGAAATATTTGTATCGGGTGATAGGAGATGCCCATCCTTCGTCAGAAGATACCTACTTTATTTGGAATAACACTAAATTGATAATATATTCGTAAACTTACGCCATTTCCCCAGAAGGGTAGGGAGATGCCACCATTACATCTACATTTCGCCTTGTATGTTCTATCCCACGATGTGATATGCGAGCATATCACCATACCGGGCACAAGTTCCTGACTCCAAGCTGATAATAAATAAATAAATAACACCCAACAGTCACATACATAGTCCTGACCCCACACTAAGATCGAGTCTTGTGTCGTGGGTATCAGGAACTACGAGAGACTTTTCGATCTCACAAACACCCAGACCCGGAAGAAATATTTGTGGGCCACACAAACATTTGTTGTGTGAGTGTGTGTTGAGAAATGTACCGAATAATGAATAGGAAAATCCAATTTCACTTCTCCTCTCTTTTTTTTATCATACCATAGTACAACTACATGACTGAAGCAGTCCATTGACAATCAATGGCAAAAAATAATTAATTTAAGAATATAAACTTTTCAGTAAACATATCACAGTACGATAGCCCGATCACATCAGTATTCAATTTTCACAATAGTTTCTGGACTAATGAAATACGTTTCCATGGCAACAAAAACTGTTTTAGTTTAAGCAACATTTCGCATTTGGGAAATTCTGCACACAGTTTGCAATCGGGACAGAAAATACAGTGTTTATGCTAATACCATTTGCATTATTTAACTTAACTGTTTAGTCTGTGTACGATTCAACGCAATTATATTTTCATTAGATCTAATTTGTTTATTAAAACGGTTCCAAATTATTTTCGATAGCATGATTCCTACTAAAAGTGAGACTTAATAACTCTTTATAAAGAAGAGAAATTCGACTAATAATACATTATTATGAAATAAAAATAGAAGCCAATTAAACTTGTTCAAAGGCGTGTATTCGAAAATAGATTTTTGTAGCTTTCCAATTCTGGAAATAGTCTCAAAGAAGCGGAATTGAACTAATATGAAATTATTATGAGATGACGAAAGAAGCGAAGTAAAATTTGATCAATGGCGGGTATTTGAAAATACATTTTTTAGCTTCCCAATGCTATAAACTCACGATGATTATACGATAACATATTTCGCAATTAATCGCTGAGAAAGTTTATCACGGAGTAATTTTTTAACGAGTTAAAATATACTGGCGAAATGTGGGTGTCCAGGCACCTCTGCCTACCCCTTCTGAGAAAAAGGCGTGAGTTTATGTATGTATGTATTTATGTTAAAATATACGTATTTATAAAAATGTATAAATAATTAATGAACAATCAGAAGCAGAAATAAGGCAAAAACAGTTTTTTGTTGCTTAAGAAATTGGGAGTTTGAAATTCCAGCGTTGAATTGACTTAGTTACGCCATTATCATTGTAAGAAATTATTTTGTATAAAATAAAGCGTTGAACAGCGACCACAATATCGAATTGATTACAGAAGTTACTTTTATTAATAACTAGCGGCCCGGGCCAGCTTCGCCCGGGTACAAATAGATTTCTGTACAATAATATGTACGTATTATACATATAAACCTTCCTCCTGAATGATTCTATCTATTAAAAAAAGCGCATCAAAATCCGTTGCGTAGTTTTAAAGATTTAAACATAAAAAGGGACATAGGGACAGAGAAAGCGACTTTGTTTTATACTATGTAGTGATACTACGGACCAATTTGATTGTAAACGTATTTTGTATAGTTTATGTTTATTGGGAATCTCTTGCATAGTACCCAGATTCATGATAATCTATCTATCTAATCTATTCTTCGACAGCAGAGCATAATATTATTTTTCTTTCTAACATTATGTGTTACACGCCAGTTGTACCTAGACAATTTCGTCTGACTTCAAACCCTTACCGCATTTAGCAAATATTGCTTCAAATCATCACACATTATCATCGTCAATACATTATACTTCATATAATCCCTTAATATTACAAGGTAAAGTAACATTTTGGATTGGTATAAAAATCCCATACAAATTCACGACAGAATTAAAAGCAAAAGTATCCAACATCTTAAGCCTTCTGTATGATCTCGTAATTTCGCGCGTTTGTAGAGTGTTGGGCGTAGATATAGCCGTTTAATGGTCATGCTGCGGCAAAAACAACCGCCAGTGCAACCGAGATTATAATATTGGAGTTTCAATTGCACAAGTTTGTACAATTTGCCGCTTCGCACTATCGTGGAGCGGCCTGTCGCGACTGCTTTGGGATTCGATACTTGCTCAACTAAAAGGATTATTTTACATATCAGATCTTTCTCTAGATATTTTAAGTTTGCTTATTTGTATTTATTTTATTTAAGCTTTATATACAATACTATATAAAGGCGGACTTAATGCCTGTGGCATTTCCTACCAGTCTACCCTTGGATGGTGCAGAGAGAAAACAAAGTAGACGCATAAATTAACAAAATGTTGTTAGGTGAGGATGGTTTTAGTATTATAAACAATATACAAAATATACATACAGATACATATATGCTAAAGTATAGTTTGTACTGACATTTTATATGATCGTCTGAGTATTTTTTGTTGAAGTGGACTTTTGAATCGTTGAGTACAATTCTTTTCTCGCATGTAAATTAAAACAAATCAGCAAAGTTTCGGTGAATTTTTAGCGGAAAATATATTATATAGATAAGAGTTATGGAATCAATGGATTTGCATAGATGGTATTGGCTGAGCACTAAGTCTATTACTTCACTTTAGGGTCCTCTGAAGCTGAGGTATTAATAAATTAAATGTGTTGCAACGACATTCTTATAAAATAATGAAAAGTCCTATCTTGCTAAATTGTCTATGATTTTTAAGTCAAATATTCTGAAGGCAAGAACAGCTAGAGCTTGGTTCTTTAAAGTAATGATTTTAAGAAGTTACTTTACTATATATAAATAATAGAAACATGTAGATTATAACTCTAATGTCCCGGGATCGAATGCGATACCATTACCGGGAACAGAAGGGCTGTTGCTGGCATTGGTAGTGAGAAGTTTGACAAATTAGTTCATGCTTTATGGCTGCTTGAAAGTTAGTTTAAATGTTATACGGAAACAGAATTTGGTACACATACCGTCTCCACTAATTAGTAAAGTTTCGTGTCAAGAATCCGGATTGAAGTGTTTGACGAAGAATTTTTAGAGGCTAATTCCACTCGCTTTGACAAGCTTATCCCGCAAAAAAGAGTGTTTAAGTCGGTTTCCGGAAGGTGAATTTTCAGTGAATAATGACGGCGTAGCTCATTTTTAGTTCCTGGGTTTGAAATATCTCAAATTAAAAAAGTAAATATAAATAAATATATACACCCAAAAGTCACGTCCATAGTCCTGTGGTATCGAGAACTATGAGAGACTTTCGGTCTTACAAACACCCAGACCCGAAACAAATGCTTGTGGTTCATACAAATATGTGTCTCGATGCGAGGACCCTTGACCTCTCGTAAGTTAGCCTTGTAATATATAAATATTGTAAGTTTATTTGGAGAATAAAGGCACTCTTTTCTAATTAACTAGGTTACGTAGTAAATTCTCCCCTTAATATAAAGTACTGATTCAATATTCTTTTCTTCTTCTTCTACCTGGCTTTATCCCGGCCGGTGTCAGGGTCCACCTTTCGGCGAATTCTCCTCAATTTCTTCCGATCTTCGGCAATAGTAAAGCTATCGACCTTCATATCTTCCTTGATGACTTCTAGCCAGCATTGCTTTGGTCTACCCCATGGTCGAAGTCCAGGAGTATTGAGGTTCAGAGACGCAATGCCGAAGTTCTCCTGTGGTTTTCTTAGGACGTGACCATATCATCTAACGCGACATTCTTAGAGTTTATTTGTTACATCACGGACACTAAGTCTGCTGCAATACTACATCTACATCTCTGACCAGCCATCTTAAGTAAATAT
Organism: Hyles lineata; assembly: GCA_030180105.1. Taxonomy (NCBI): domain Eukaryota; kingdom Metazoa; phylum Arthropoda; class Insecta; order Lepidoptera; family Sphingidae; genus Hyles; species Hyles lineata. Next base: position 13,782,760 of record JARJEE010000008.1, on the reverse strand, counting down.
ACTAAAACGAGGATAATAAAGTCAATATTAATAAAGCAAACCTTGTTTAATACAATCACGTTTAACGTAAATAATGTAATCTTAAAACGACACAAAAGTACAGATAAAATGTCAAAAGAGTGAAATGTATTTATGTTTCTCTTTTGATTAAGAAATAATTAGAATTCTTTGGCATCATTAAAACATGAAACGTCGCGTTGTTGGTTCAAAAAGCCGAGACGAATATGAACTTCAAAGACATTTCGTAAATTAATGCGGGGCAAGTTGACAAATAGGAGAAATAACTTTTTTTTTCTCTCTGAGCCGTTTGTTCATTTTAAAATGGTAATCGTATCTCTTAGAGCACCGTGAGTATTCTCGAAACGACAAAATGGCGAATTACGTTTTGTTACGTTTGCAAATTGTTTTGTAATTGCTGTGTGATTAAATTGCGGGCTTAGATCCTCATTATTTATTTTGTACTTACTTCCTGTATTTATTTTTCAGTGTGTATTTTACAATGTCTTGTTTATTCTTAATTAATTTACTGGTGGTAGGTCTCTCATATGTGAGAGGCCATCTGGGTGGGTACCACCGCAGTGTCTATTTATCCCGTCAAACAGCAGTGTAAACGCACTGTTGTGTTTCGGGTTGAAGGGCATTGTAGCCAGAGTAACTACTGGACATATTGAGACTTAACATCTTATGTCTCAGGATGGCGAGCGCAGTGGAATGCCAAGCATTGCTTTGTAATTCAAGGTGTTGTTTGGTTTTGCTACTGTTCATGAGCGGTCGTATCGCTTACCATCAGGCGAACGGCATGCTCGTCTCGCCATTCATAGCAATAAAAAAAAAAAATTAACTTTGTATTGCTTATTAATAAGTCTAAATATATTTGATTATTTTTTCACGTATCGTAAGATAAAATATTCATGAACAAGAGATTTGAATTGTAAATTCAGGCCCTTCATTATTGTTATTGTTCAATGGTCTAGACTCTAGATGTCTCATATGTTCTCACATGGCAGCCTGGGTAGGTACCACTGCAATGTATATTTCTCCCGACAAACAACAGTATAAATGGACTGTCGTGTTCCGGGTTGAAGGACATTGTAGCCACAGTAACTACTGGACATATTGAGGCTTAACATCGTATGTGTCAGTGGAATGCCAAGCATTGTATTTCATGGTGTTTTTAAGTTTTGCTATTGTCCATGGGCGGTTGTATCGCATCAGGTGAATGGCATGCTCGCCATTGGTTGCAAAATAACCCTCTTGTGAAACGTAAGGCCGCGGGTTCGATCCCCACACCGAGAGAAATGTTTGTGCGGCCCACAAATATTTCTTTCGGGTCTGGGTGTTTGTAAGACTGAAAAGTCTCTCGTAGTTCCTGATACCTACGTTACAAGACTCGATCATAGTGTGGGGTCAGGACTGTATGTGACTGTTGGGTGGATATTCATAATGCGTAAATCTTATACCATCAGATGACTCGTTTGCTGGAGGTATGAAAAATTTTTTTTTTTGTTAATAAACAAAGCTCTAACGACCTTGTTAAATGTAGTACAAAATTATACCAACTTGAAACAGTGTCCACCGCAGGCGCAAAAACCTAAAAGCCTATTTGCCGAAAGCTCAATTAAAGATAATTACGTGCTCAAATTAAAACAGGCTCCCTTTGAATGTTATTTCGCTGAATGTTAGTTTCCAATTAGCTGCAATTAATTACAATTTAAAAGCTGAAATACAATTTGCCGCGGTTATGTAGAATTCGACATCAAAAAACAATAATTACTACTTAAATCATTTTGTAGTTTGATTGTCGTGATTTTTTGTGCTCATTTACTGAAACAAGTACTTGGCCAGTTAGATTAGGCTTTGAAATGCTAACGTCAATTTTACCTACAAAACGTCAGAATTCATTTTATGTTTTTTAAAGCGAATAAAATACTGATTGCCCACTTAGGTCAGGTCATTTTTGGATCAACTGAAGGTTATCAAGACATTTATAGTTAATTTCACCTATTTAGTATTTAAATGCATATTATATTTATGAAGGATTTGAATGTTATGACGAAAGATGAGTAGAATGAAACGGTAGACGAATGACTGATATGGAACGTGGTTTGTGTGAAGATGAGAGTTAGAGAATGAATGATTAAGATGTTGAAGTACGGAAAGAGAGAAGAGTCTGGAAGATGTGGAGAACGACTGATGAAGACGCTATTTAAGACGAAACAAAAAATACGATTATATACCGAAGATTATCCGAACAATCTTTGTTCGATTTGACCCGAGACGGAACTGTACTGTATTGTATCAGCCCATATACGTCCCACTGCAGGGCACGGGTCTACTCTACAATCGAGAGTACGATTGAGAGTGGTTAGGCCATATAGTCCACCACGCTGGCTTAGTGCGGGTTGGCGGACTTACATACCATAAAAACTTTAATAAATCGCTACGGTATGTAGGTTTCCTCACGATATTTTCCTTCACCGTTTTAGTGCGTGGTGATTAACTATCAATACACACATGACTCCGAAAAGTCAGAGGTGTGCCCTGGGATTTGAACTCGCAACCACCGTGAACATGTTGGTAGCCGCGTCTGGTCCGTTTACCAACAGGCCACCACGCACATCAAATATTCCCACATTTATAATATATATTACGAATAAAGAAAAATAAATAATATACAAAAGAACGCATTTTGAAAATAAGCCACAATCATTTAAACTAGAAAAAACAATTTTCCTACGATATTTACCTTCTCATATCCCAAACATCGTTAACATTTTATGGCATATTAAATAGATTCTAGCAAAGTGGGTCGACAGAGAAAATATTCGCCGAAAAAAAAGAGCCGAAAATAATTTCCGTTTATAATATCTGAGCTGTTCATCACCCCGCCGAGTTAGGAGGCACCGCATTCTGTTTGCGCACCAAAGAAGCGGAAATTCAACCGTTATTGTACACTGTACGTTCATTAAATATTTGTTTTCTGTACAAACATCATAATTAACTTCGCAAAAGCTGTATTTTGTTATTAATTGTATTTAGAAATTGATAAACAGTTGTATTCTGGAGTTGTTTATTTTAGCCATTGTGTGGGTCTTGGTTGAATTTGATTGAGATTTAATATAAATTTAGTTGGAAGAATAATAAGAATAAGAATAACATTTATTATCTAAAATTATTTACCGGTTCAATAAATTGTGAGTTGCTAAATAATAAAATGGATTAACAAAGGTTTTAAAGAACCACTTGTACTAATAAATACTGTAAAACCTCGCACACAAGTCAAGGCCTTTCATACAAGATGTCTTTGAAAATTTTGTCGTCAGTCGTCAGTAATACAATCTTATTTACTAAAAATAGACAAAGTACTAAAAATCCAACAATTCAATAACTTTGAGATTGAAATTACTTTGAAACAAAAATATTATTTACGGATTTTATCGCGGAATTGGTTAAATTTTTACATTTCTTGACTTCCCGTTTGGATTACTTGTGTGATTGTGTTGGTCCGTGACCACGAAAGCTGTAAAGTAAATAAACTTAATGCTTAACTGTAAAGCTGTGAAGTTTATGTAACAATTAAACCAAATCCGCGATAAAATTCGTAAATAATGTTCAATTAATTAATCCGTTTTATTTCAATGTGTATTCGCGTAAATCTAAGAAACCATTATTTACTGTACTGTTACTGGAATTATTTACTTACATATGTTCCGTGCTTTCTTGTAATGTTGACCCTTTGAAACTGAAATTGTTACAGAAATGTGTTAATATATTATAACAAAACAATAATAAACGTTTGTCTGTTATGAAATGAAATGAAATAGCTAATTACAAATCGAATTAATTTATAAATCTAAATCTTTAATTTAATCTCATCTGTAATCCAAAAAAACGTCTTGATATATTTCAGCAGAGCCTTAATTTACAATAATTCACACCGTGACACAAATTTGTACCAACTTGAAAACCTAATGATCTAAAATTAATTTATACTTACATTCAATACATTGAACATTGAAATACAAACATATGAATGCCTCTAAAGTTAGTTAAATCCTTTATTAAACTCCAAAGCGCGTGATAATTGTCTCAATAACGCACCCTTATCCAAAACAAAACAAAAGGACCCCGATAAAGCGACTTAATCGGGAACGAAACCCGTTACCGTGAGCATTAAGCCCCAACGACATATTGGTGCATTTACCCACCGAATGTAGATCGACGACGGTCGTACTCCGGATTTGCAAAATTTATTCGCTCACCCCTAACGCCTCACTGTTTCTGCACACGTTGATAATCTATAGAGAGGCTGGATGTGACCTCTTTTTTATTTCATTGGCGAGACGAGCATGCCATTCGCCTGATGGTAAACGATACGACCGCTCATGGACAATAGCAAAACCAAAGAGCACCATGGATCATCTCGCCATCCTGAGACATAAGAAGTAAAGTCTTAATGTGTCCAGTACCCTTTCAACCCTTTCAACAATGTCCTTCAAACCGAAACACAACAGTGCATTGGTACTGTTGTTATGCGAATTTATTGATAAGTAAATATTATGGAAATATTCAACTGAAAAATTGCAAGCTTTAGATATTATCTATTGACTATAGAATTAAAGTTAGGAATTCAAAGGGACGTCAAGTTGCCTTTCGACTTTAAAATATACCAGTACGATCGAAGTAGTATTTCTGTTGTAGGTGAGACAGCAAAATTCCAAAGAACCAACAATATTTATCATCTTTATTTTTCTCTGGATATATAAATTAATACAACCAAAAGACAAACGTACAATACGAGGTACCCCTTGTGTCTTAGGTTTTAGGAGCTACGAGAGATTTCGTGTTCCCAACATAGCCAGACCGATAACAAATAGTTTTTGATTACATTAATATTGGCCTTAGTAGCTAGTTTCTCATCAAATATTCCTTGAAAACTTTCAACGATAAAGTAAAACGCACCCTTAGAATTAAACTAACCTAATCCAAAAAAATAGATTTTGGCTTTTAATCATATATTAGCTCAAAAATACTATCTCCATCGACCCTTAAATTAAATTCAATTAAAAAAACTTTTAATTAAAAAAGCCTATTGATGCGTGAAAGACAGAAAGATGTATACTTCGGTCTTCTCGATGTATCTTCCATAAGTATAAAATTTCTTATTTTACAAATCTTTAAAAAACGTTTCCCAAACAATAATAATTTTTAATTAGATCACTTTAATTCTAAAGGTGCGAAAATTTCATATATATTTTATGGTACATCCAGACCTTGTATATCCCTGTAGCGTCCCCTGGCGACCATTCGCCGCTCCACGTAGCCGTTTCGATTACATTGACGTCACGGTTTCGAAGCAAAAAGATAAGTATTGACTCCTAATGCCGCATGTTACGAGGCGCACGGGAGCCCAACACCCGTAAAGAGCCCGACATAACTTACTGCTAATAACAGATTTACAAAGAAACATGGCCTTTGTAATCTTTTTTCTTTTGTTCTGAAATGAATGTGGTGATTTTGTTTATGGGAGACTTAATTTGCCACCAGTTTGTGAGAAAAACCCAGGCTTAAAATCTGATCTATGGTATAGATTGTTCTATTTACGTTCTGTGTTTGTTTATTGTTTATTAAAAAATAAAAATATTTGTGTTTGAATAATTATTGATAGTCAATCATAACGCACTGTAACGGTGACAGAAAATATCGTGAGGAAACCTGCATACCATGGCGATTTGTAAGAATTTCTATGGTATGTCAAGTCAGCCAACCCGCACTAGGTCAGCGTGGTGGACTATATAACCTTTAACCACTCTCAATCGTACTCTCGATTGTAGAGGAGGCCCGTGCCCTGCAGTGGGACATATATGGGCTGATAAAGAAATAATTATTTTGTTCTATTAATTAATAATGTCCGGATAGAAAATATATCACATTTAGTTTGAATTTTATATGCCTGACGCGTCTTTATTCATTTAAATAATGATTTAGAAGAATAACTGATTGAAAAGAACATCGGATCCTATGATAGTCGAATCCCTGAAAATCTCATTGACCTAGCGAAACGCCACGTTAAAGCTGTTACACGTCGGTTTTCTGTGATTCGATTGTGCCGCAACGCTGAACCGGCGTATTCGAGCTGTAGTCACGACTTTCCAAAACACGGCCATCTGTAAGCATATAGAACAGTTTAGATACACTTTTAGGTCTTTATGTGCATTGAAAAATGTCGTATCATCTTCAGTCTTAGGAATGCCACCACTTACGATAGATGAGGGATCTATAGTCCAAGGATTTTTACATTGACCATTAGGCTTTACTTTATTCCTGCCCTGTGGCGGGGGACCGTTAAAATATAAAAATATCGTGCTGCCACCTCTCCCAGGGCTTGCGGGAAGGGAGCCATAATTAGTATGTATAGTATAGTATTAATATTGTATGGTAAACTTAATTATGTTACCAAGCATTCCACTGTATTCATTATCTATAGCTTGACGATATTGTCATCTTATTTTTATCAATGTAAATAAAAGTCCACATTCGAATAGATTTCACAGAATCTTAATATAGCACATAACTTACAGTATTGCTTAACCAAAACGTCCTCAATCAATGTTCCATAGTTTATCCATTACGCCATTCGGTGGATCGCATCAGCCAGGATAGTTTCAAACAAACCGGACCGCTCACAACGAGTTTGAAAACAAATAATATCGGACACGTTGTTCTGTGTTCGGTAAATAACCGCATTGTACTACTCGGTAGCAATCAGACAACACTGCAAGTTCCCAACTCTGGCGTTGTTGGAAAACTGTTTCTGTGCTCATTTGCGATTGGCGGGTTCATTCCGGATTTTTTTCATTATCGACTTTTTTCGGTCTGTTGGACATGTGTTTTTCTAAGCGAGGCGTGGTTGCGGGTGGGTTTGTGCATTCGATTCTTTTTTTAAATATGCCCGTAAATAAATTCAAGTGACCTGGTAAAATAGATTTGTTAAGCAGTATTGCGAGAAATCGAATTGTCTGAGGTGATCTCATTACGATAGCTAATAGCATTATGAGTCTAATACTAACTTAGGCACATTATGATGTTTATTGTATCCCGCTCTAAGCTTCTGAAAATATTCCTCTTCAAAAATCACGACTTTTTCAGTGCATTATATCCAAACCATTGACATAAATACGATTTTTTATCACCGTTTAGACAAAATCTATTAAATTAAGTAAATTATAATATTGCGCGATTTCCACGGTAATCTTTTTGAAGCTCCTGATGTACTGAAGGTTCTATCCTTCGTTTGTAAATTATCAAAGCCATATTTTGTTTCAGCTCTTTATGTGCCTCTGTGTTAATTCTAGTAATAGTGATATTTTCACCAGGACGATGCCCTTTTTAGTCAAACATCCGTAGCTAAGCTCCTAATAGTTGTAGTGGCGTGTTTCAACGGTCCCTACCCAGCTTCACACCAAGAGGTCCTTTTGAGTTAATTACTTCCTTTTTTATTCTACCCTGAATAGCCTACTTTGACTCAACAACATACTCAACAAAACGTTTTTCATTTCAGCTTCTATAATATAGGGGGTAAAACCTATATTTAAGCAGTCAGAATGAATAAACGGAGCAAATAATAGACTGCCTCGGTTGCGCAATTCTACTACAGTATGATTGTAAAGCTGAGGACTCGGGTTCGAATCCCGGGTATATGTGATATTGAATCTTTCTATTCATTATCAGTCCGGAGTCTGAAATTGCTTGCTCGATAGGCTCGCCCTCTATCACAAAGTACCCCTTTTGGGAAAAAGGGGTGAGTTTATGTGTAGGTATGAGTGTAAAAAATATTTTTTTTTTTAGTGAAGCTAATATATTATATCCTACCAAAACTAAAGCTCAGTTTACATGCAAAACGAAAGCCATTCTACCATTTTCTAGATTCCTTTGCACCTCAGACAGGGCATCACTTTTCTCGCTTTGAAGGCGGTACAAAGCTAAGTCATATGTGCGGCGTATCTTATGCCCTTTGGCTATGCCACTGCCATTCCTCGGTTTCACAAGTATTGAATTTTATTTCTCAGTATTGTTTACCTGTATTGACGTGTTTGGCTCAGCTGCTATTATATATCTAAAGTAAAATTTTATGCTGTGTTGAAATTAAAATAAATAAATAAAACCAACAGCCTCATACATAGTTCTGACCCCACGTTAAAATCAATTAAATCTTGTAACGTGTGGACCCGACACAAATATTTGTGGGCCATACAAATAGTTGTGTTGGTGCGGGATTCGAACTCGCGACCTCTCGTTTCAACAACTGCCCCACGTAGGCTGTCGAAATTAGTAAGATTATAAAAATTTGACGGTGTATTTAGTACATAACATACATACATTCTCGCCTTTATCAAAAGGGGTAGGCAGAGTTGCTACTAGGACATTTAAGTTCCGTCCCACAAAGTGATCGGGGGCGATCCTATCGCCATGTCGGGCACAAATTCCTGGCTTCGGGTTGATAATGAATATAAAAATCCAATATTTCAATAAAAATAATCACTTTGCCCGACTCAGGATTCATACTCAACACCTCATCATCGCAATCGTACCGTGTACAACTGACCTAACGAGGCAGTCAGATGTGTTTGGTAATGATAATTAAAACATCCCACGGCTACTACATTTATTTAACTAGAGCGGTCATTGAAAATCTAGCAAATATCGAATTTTTAGTTTTGATATAACAACAACAAAATGACAAATTATGTAAATCATTTTGATTTGCAAAAATACCTTTGCTGTTTTAAAAGGGCAATATTTTTCTATCTATAAAATATCAAAATCGTCTAATACTTTGTAGTATATTTAACTTATTAGTTTGTAAAGATACGCCATTACAACAAAGAGTCTTAAATCTAAATGGTCAACAACAGATTCTATACATTAATTTATTTAATGGCATTTACAATCCATTCAAATGTGAAAATAAGGTGTGGTCGATAGTGATTTGTGGACTGTGTGCTCACATTACGTAATTTCACACATTATTTTATTTTTATTTTCTTTTTGAACTTGGTAAAGTCAAACAGCTCGTTGACGATTCGGAGGTATATTGCAATACTTTAATTAACAGTAGCAAAACCAAACAATGCAACGCCTTGAATTATAACGTAATGCTTGGTATTCTACTGCGCTCGCCATCTTGAGATGTTAAGTCTCAATATGTCCAGTAGGTGATCTGGCTACAATGTCCTTCAAACCGAAACACAACGGGCATTTACTAGTGTAAAGTGTAAACTGTGCGGGAGAAATAGACATTGTAGTAGTACCTACCCAGGCGACTTCTCACATATGAGAGACCTACCACCAGTTTGGAATATGTTTATTCTTATTTCGTTATGTTCAGTTTGCTATTTAAAGTACGCTGTTGTAATACCAATGCGATAAAATGTCATGAGATCTTTAATACAGGGTAGCGCTAAATTTGATTTAAAAAATACTTTGTTCTGTGCTTATATTTGCCAGTAAAATACAGAAGTACTAATGATGTTATAAACAGTCTGGGTGTTGTGGACCGAAACTTCCTCGAACTTTCTGATACGATAAAGACACAAATCTTACAACTCATTACTAAGTTTGTATTGTATATCTAACTATCTCTCACTTAAACAAAAGCAATGTATGCAACACTAAAGCATCCAATCGCTTCCAACTTCACCGTAGCGTTTAAAGCCATTTTATTGCGTAATTTATTGCCCTCCAGATTGAAATGCAGAACTAGCAGTCTATCTAATTCTCACTGAACGGACACAAAGAGAGCATAAGGTAAAGAAAGCTATGGCTTAATTGCTAACTCGTATTTTCCGTTCAGTCTTTGTTATTTGCTTCGATGGCGAACGTTCTCAGATCACGTTCTGGGGAACTGCAAGCTTATGCTGATTAATTATACTTCCTTGCTTCTAACAGTGTTGAAAATCTTAATATTAATTAAGACAGAAAAGTCATTACTAGTCTGCAGAATAAAATTAGCTGTTAATGTTGTCATGATAAATATTCACAAAGATTATTGTATAAATATTATGTATGAGAATTTAAATGCTTTTAACAGTGTTGAAAATCTAAATATTAATTAAGACAGAGAATCCATGACATGTAGGCAGAATAATAGAATTAATACTACATTGTACTCCATTGTCATGACAAATATTCGCAAATATGGTTGTATAAATATTATGTATAAAAATTTAAAAGTTGCCCGAAAGTCAGAACGAAGAAAGATTTGTAATCTAAAAATACTTTATAATAACCGGGTAACTAGGGCATCTTAAGATTATTAATAAATCAATAGAGCGCCCATCATATAACACGTAAAATCACTATTAAAGTCAATTGAAATACATAATTAGGTAAAAACACTCCAATGCCATACAATAAAAAAGCAGTTCCCTTCTAAACTAAATTACTCGTTCTTTTCTGTATAAAAAACGTAAATCCTACTCAATACGAGCAAGTCTGTACCACAGAATACTAAACTAACAGAAGTCAAGCTCCATACAAAGCGCGCTAAATCAACGCACACATTGACAGCGTTCACCGACACGATATTTCAAACCAGTCGAGACCACTGCGAGCGCGAGTGTCACCCGCTTCGGGAACGCAAACAGTGAGATGTTTTGTGCAAAGATGGAGCAAATGAATAAAACTTATTACACTTGTATATAAAACACCAGATTATAATAATTGAATATAAATTTCATTAAAAAAAACATATATTATTAAAAAAAAACTTAGAATAATGACATAAACATTCTCAGCGAGTTCATAAATAAAATTAAAATTTATTTACTGTATTATTGTGATTTATATATTTAATTTAAAAATTCAATCAAACGATACGAGTGCTATTAACACGATACGTGTTTTCGCATAAGCCAGAGTTAACAACCCTGGCGCGAACGCCGAGCGTAGTGTGAGTGTGGCAATAAAAGTGAAGTACATACACAAGCTTGACTTCTGTTAGTATTCTGTGTCTGTACCTAAACAAGATTTAAAAAAGATCATTAGCAATAATCCTTCAGGCCATTAACAGTCAAATACGGTGAGGCACGACCTATTTCAGCCGTCGTATCCATCATTAAAAAATAGGCTTGTTTTTATACTCTTACGTTTGTTTCCATTTTAACGTTAAAGCCCGGATTCAAGCCCTGATTTATAATGTAATTAATCAAGCTGAAATATCAGCCCAATTATCTCCCGTTGTTTTACTGGTTTCTTTTTTATTTTGTTTGTTTACCCCTTTACAAATTGTTTAGGATACGTCTCATTGGTAGTAATTGAATAGTCTGTCTGTATCAGCCCATATACGTCCCACTGCAGGGCACGGGCCTACTCTACAATCGAGAGTACGATTGAGAGTGGTTAGGCCATATAGTCCACCACGCTGGCCTAGTGCGGGTTGGCAATTGAATAGATTTTTAATTTTCTTCTTTTTATTGGCTGTTGAGACATGTTTGTTTAAGGCTACTTGTGTGTATTTTTAGTTAATGAAATTGTTATTCCCAATCCAGTATGGGTAAATCAATTATGTTTCAGTTTCTTATTATGATGTAGGTATAGTTGAATTAGAGTAAGAGATTCAAAACTATTGTTAGTTAAGTAGTGTCTTAAGTGTGGCGAAATTAATTGGTTAAGAGCAGTTGAAATTAAATAAATAATTCAAACTTACTTAGACAAGAAAATCGTGTTAGTCGCTTAGTTGGTCGGTGTTAATCTTTTTAGTGAGCGTTAAAGTCGTTTGATGTTGTTTTAAGGTAAATCACTATAGAGATATGATAAAAGATAGTATTTAAACAAAATAATGAAATTCGGCAATTTATTCCTTACTAAAATAAATAAATAAAGTATCAATTCCAAAACAGCTAATGATAATAGATAAGAAATAATTAGGGTATACTACGGATGATATCATATTACAAAATAATGTTTATACAAACTGATTCCCAATAATCATACCACAATATATAGCGTTGTCTTATGTTGGTGTATTTTGTCTTTAATTCCAACTGTTGGGCTAATCCTTTCCTTCAATTTGTCGGGGTCAGGTGTTAATTGCCGCCAGTTTAGAAGATATAAATCGAGTTCGTCACGACATCTTCTTCTAGGCCTACCGCATAGTCGGTTTCGGCTACTGAGGAGCCAATGGGTCGCGGTTCTTGCCCAATGGTCATCAGAGATGCGGTAGATATGGTCAGCCTAGTTCCATTTCAACTTGGCAGCTTTTGTCCTACATCGGTGATCTTAGTTTTAGAAAGCAGCGTTGAATTCTTTACGCGGTTGATAAGTTTGATCCAAGAATGCTGCGTTCCCTCGCTCGTTTTTGTATAAAGTATAAGTGTTAGGAAACTATTATTACATTACCCGCCATGGATATTTCAATCTAAGCTCAGTTCATATTTTGAATATTTCAATGTATTCAAATGTCGTTCCCATTCGATTTTTATCACATCTCTATCGATTGAAATCGATATCGTTTTTCACAACACGGTAATCGATTACGGAATGATTCTAGTGGAAAATCAAAATGTGTAGCGAACATGATGGACTGGAGATCGTGACGGTGCACGCGCTGTGGCTGACGTGGCGATTTGTTGCTTCTTGGAAGGTACTTTTATAGGCGACGATACGATATCGTATCGTATACATCAACCGATCTGTGGCACACATGTCGGCAACGCATAGAACAATACAACTGTAATATAGACTTGTTTTATGTTGGCTCAAATTGCCAAATGTATGGTGCTTCCAATGAGTCACTGTTGAAATTTTTGAGGGAGGATGACTCACAGCAGTGGACTGTGGCTGAAAGAAAAGTGTGTAACAAGAAAGAAGTACTTAAACTTACACAACTATTGCAAGAGCCAAATTAATGTTTGACGATTGTCTACACCAGAGATAATGATATCACTCTGTAAAACAATGGCACAATATTTATACTAGCCCGAGTGGTTTTCACATTTAAAAAAATATTTATGTGAAGTTTAGTTAAACAATTGTACACAGTAATATTGCAAAAGTATGTAATATGTAATTTACGCCATTAAAAGCTGATATAAAATAAGGATACAGAATAAAAGCTTACAATCTTATCTGTATTTAAAACACCTATTATATTTTGGTAGCACATTGTAAACGTCTCATTCAGTCTAAACGATTCAAAGGAGCTTGTATTACGGCCGAGTTGAGTATCAACATTTTTCCTTGTTACGTACAAGGTGGTTCTGCGCTTGTAAAGTTGCCGGGATTTCCCTTGATAGTGACAGATCATACGGTGTTGCCAACTGTGGTGATGTATAGCGTTTTTAACGTGCATTGTCCCATCACTTTGATCTCTTTCTTTGGATTTCTGTTACTTTGTATAAAAGTTTTTGTAGTTTAGTTGGTTATATCAAGATAGTTGAAAATACGTCTCACTGCAGGGCATGGGTTTCCTCTACAATCGAGAGTACGATTGAAATTGGTTTGACCATATAGTCCACCACGCTGGTCTAGTGCGGGTTGGAAATAATATTTCATCCTAAATGTTGTATATCACTCTGAACGTGCCGTAAATAAATTTTATTTAAATAATATTGTAATATAATATTTTATTTAAATTGCCATATTACCTCCTTGCAATTATTTTGTTCGATTTTCACTACCTTAGTCTCACAATTCAAGTGACTTGAATATATTTGCCATGTTCAGTAATATACTTTTTGTGGCTTATAAAATAACCAACCAACTATAGATTTTTACAATATGGTCTGCAAACATTAAAAAAGTGTCAGTAAAATGAATATCTGGTGAATGAATTGATTTCAGTCGCCCGATATCCATATTAAATGTGAAAAGATATTGGCCTGTAATGATGGATCTCGAATAATTTAACACCACTCTTTCGATTCGATGCATTCACGATAATTAACTGGCTGTTTACAGACAAAATTGGTCTATTGTTTTTTGATTAAAGCGCGAACACTTCAATTGCAATTTTGATTGCGTTATAAGTTACCCCAGTTTTGGTTGGTTGATGATTTCATCTCTTTTATATATTTTAATCTGAATTTCCTCTGTCATTCAAAATGTATGGCGTCTATTCGTTTCGTTATTTTAAAAACCACTCAGTTGTTACAATTTTGATTAGTTGTAAAACATTTGTGTGATCATTTACTATGCAGTTTTATAACATCTCCCATCAAGATTTTAAAGATGGTAAGTGAAAAAACCTTAAGCTCATACTCATGAGGCAATTTCTGGTAGCCCAAATAGAAAAGCTTCAAAGACCTCAACGTAATAATATGATCAAAAACGTTAATAACAATTAAGGAGACAGCAGTACAGCCTCAGTGGCCCCGTTGTACTACGGAATGATTGCAAAGCTGAGGTTTTGGGTTCGAAACACGGATCGAGTAATAGTAGTGATATTAAATTTTTCTATCCATTATACCCCGGAAATTTGTGCACGATATGGCGATAGGCTCGCCATATCACGTCGTGATATGGAACACACAAGGCGAAACGTGGGTGACCTGGTAGTACCTCTGCCTACCCCTTGTGGAAATATGGTGCGAGTTTACGTATGTAAATAAAAATAAGTTATACTATGACCCACTACAACTTTTTACATACAAAAGTAAATGAAAAATACACACGAAAAGAAATCCACTTTAAAAATGAGGCGTGTAGACTAAAATACGCAGCGAGGGTGAAAAGTAATAAGTTAGAACGATGAGTGTCGGAATTTAATAGAATTTTAATGGACGTTCACAATAATTAAAACTTGGCTTCATTTCAGCTGAATTTTGGGCGTGAAAATGATTGTTATTATAATCTAGCGGTCTGATCTGGCTTCGCCCGGGTACAGGTACTTTTCGAGGCCAGTCCATTTTAGAAACATAGGAACTATTTGGCATGATAATTAATTTATTTAAACTCAACATTACTGCCGTACTTTCAACTTCCCATCTCATTCCTTTGAGTTTGAAAGAGTATCGAATAAATTTCAATTCCGTGCCCATCCCATGGGAACATTGTATTTTGTCGGGATAAAAAGTAGCCTATGTATTAATCCAGGGTGTCAACTAGCTCCATAGTAAATTTCATAAAAATTGGCCCAAAGGTTTGAGCGTGAAGAGGTAACAGACAAACTTTCGCATTTATAATATTTGTAGGTTGTATTTGTTCTAACAGTCGCCCTTGACAATTATTAATATTCCAAAGTTAGTGTGGAGTGAGGCGTCAATTAAGTTGCTAACTTAGTTTGTCGTTTCGGGATGCTTAAACTGTTGAGTTTGTTATCTTAGTTCTTCAGACGGGAGCGTCGTTTATTTATTTAACATAGCAACTTTGAGTGAGTTCGGATGTTTTAGTAATTATTATTGTTTGTTTACGGTGATTCTGTTTATATCGTAGCGTGTTAAGTGATTGTTGCATTTTCAACTGTACTGTATCAGCCCATATACGTCCCACTGCAGGTGACGGGCCTCCTCCAACCGATTTACTTAGCTAATTGTATAGTCCTGTACTTATACGTACGTTTTTAAAATTCAATGGCTTGAGCCATTTGAGCAGTCTTTGGATTTTTAAGATAAGAATAAAATATGAAAAAGTGGAAAAAACTTTTTCAACTACGTACCACAGTTTTAAAAAATACTGAATGATGCACAGCTATAATCGACGGCCTCCGTGGCCCAGTTGTTTAGACTGTGAAACGTGAGACCGCCGATTCGATCGCCGCATCGTGACAAATATTTGTGTCATCCAAAAGTATTTGTTTCGGGTCTAGGTGATTGTGACACTGCAATGTATCTCGTAGTTCCTGATTGATACCCACGACACAAAACTCGATCTTAGTGTGGAGTCAGGACTATGTATGTGACTGTTGTTTTTTTTATTTATAATAAAGATTGATAATAATTTAACGTCAATTTGTTTTTTCATTTCCTATACTATTATTGCAATGATTGCCATTTCTCATTTTGGTCGATTTCTGAAGCAGATATTTTTGAGTCTGAAGAATTCCATTTGCCTTCGCATAACTCAAAAATCAATGGCGCACCTCCAACGATATTTGAACGCATCTCCCGAAGTCTTGCTGCGAATGTGTTTGCTGTCAAATCAATGTTTAAATAAGAAAATTAGATTTGCTCTGCGACGTTTGTTTACATCCACTATTTGCTGTTGTTATGGATGGATGGCGATCAAGTAGAAGTTTGGGAAAGAGACATGTGAAAGACTAGATAACTAAAAAAAAACATTAAAAAATATTTTGTCTTTCTAAATTCGTGCTTGAAAACCAACATCTTTATAAAGAAACGATGTGGATGTGGATATATAAAAGAGACTATATGGCCCAACCACCCTCAATCGTACTCTCGATTGTAGAATAGGCCCGTGCCCCGCAGTAGGATGTATATGGGCTGATACAAATACAAAAAAAAATAATGCAAAGCTGTGGGCTCGGATTCAATCTTGGGTCGGGCAAAGTGATATTGGATTTGTCTATTTATTATCAACTCGAAGTCAGGAGTTTGTGCCCAACATAGCGATAGGCACCCCCACATATCACATCATGGGACGAAAATACAAGGCGAATCGTGGGTGTCCTGGTTGCACCTTTACTTACCCCATCTGGGAAAAAAGTGTGAATTTATACATGTATGTACTAATACCTATATTCATGATTTTGAACCTACTCTTAAAATTTGAAAACGTAATGAAAAGAACCCTGCTTAATCTAAGAAGAATAATCATCTCTTGTCTGTCAATATGCCGCTTATTTACTATCAAGCTAGCAATAACATTATTTTACCATCGTTTATTCCTACTATCGTGACTACAAAATATTTCGTAAAATACGTACAAACACCACAGTAATATAACCCAATTATCCAATTATACAAAAAAATCCTCGACCTACAATTACGTATAGTGTAAATGGAGTAACTGTGTATTTAACTTATCCACAATCTACGTACATAATCACAGGCACAATATACAAATAGTTTTATTAAACATCTGTATCAGTCCATAAATGTCGCACAGACTTTTTTACTCGTGGCAGGTCTGGGTGTTTGTGAGACCGAAAAGTCTCTCGTCGTTCATGATACCCGCGATAGGACTCGATCTTAGTGTGGAGTTAGAACTATGTATGTGACTGTTGGGTGTTATTTATTTATTATTATTTAATAGAGCCTAATCTCTGAGATATTGCTCAAGTATTGAACCGACATTTCTCACAGTTGACGTTTTTAATTTCACCACTAAATTATCTTTATTTATAAATTACAATTCAACTAAACTACTGTTTTTTCTATATGTTTTTTATTGCGTGTGTAAGTATGCAAATAGTGTTTTGAGAAATGAGCATGTCAAATACAATTATGTTTCGATTTTTATTGGCATATAATTACTTCATTTTAACAGTTGCAGTTAGTTAGGTTTGGTTTATTTTTAACAAACGTAAATAAATATACCTTTCTACATATTCGGAAGAGCAGAAACAATTATGCTGGCAAAGCCAAAACCGGATATATAGAGATAGAACCCGAAATACGTCACTGGTGGTAGATAAATAAATAATAAATAACACCCAACAGTCACATACATAGTCCTGACCCCACACTAAGATCGAGTCTTGTGTCGTGGGTATCAGGAACTACGAGAGACTTTTCGGTCTCACAAACACCCAGACCCGGAAGAAATATTTGTGGGCCGCTCAAACATTTCTCTCGGTGCGAGAATCAAACCCGCGCCCACACGTTCCACAGCCGGCATCTAACCAACTGCACCACGGGGGCTGTCCATTTAATATCAATAAATATTGATCCTACCCAATCCTGTCGCAAGCTTTTGGATTGTCTCAACAATTGTAATAATAAACCGATGACGTCAGAAACGTAATCGCTTATATTACGTGTGCGAAAACCAATGAAGGGGATAAAGGGTTCGGCATTAAATCGTTGTTAAATACAGCCTGTTCTGATATTGTAATCTGTAAATAATGCTTGAAGCACACAGCTATACATTGTTTTTGGACGTATCTTGTACAATATATTAAGTTAGTTTTACTGCTAGGTCACACATATGTGAGAGGTCATCCGGGTGGGTACCAACAGTGTCTATTTCTCCCGTCAAACAGCAGTGTAAATGCACTGTTGTGATTCGGATTGAAGGAGGTTGAAGCCAGAGTAACTACTGGTCATACTGAGACTTAATATCTTACGTCTTAGGATGGCGAGCGCAATGGATTGCCAAGCATTGCTTTATAATTCAAGGTGTTGTTTGGTTTTGCTATTGTTCATGAGCGGTCGTGTCGCTTACCATCAGGCGAACGGCATGCTCGTCCCGACATTCATAGTAATAAAAAAAAGTATCTTGTCTTGGACAGTTGGGAGGTTAAGCTATTATTTCTCGCGGTTTCACCCGGGAGATTGGGATAGATTTACAAAATCGGTTTTGTTTTATTATGGTACGTCAAAGTAACTGAAGTGAATATGTATAATATAAACTGAACCTAAATAGCAACGGTGAGCAATTTAAATACCCATTTTTTAAAGCCGTTTCGCTCGTTTACTCTGGTGGTAGTTGGGATGCGAGCCATAAGGGCCTGGGTTCGATTCTCAAGCCGGTAAATATTATTTTTTTGTTGAATATTCTCATAATTTGCTGCTTAGGACATGAGTTTCAGTTGATATGGAAATTTGCGTAGCTCTCAGCATCGTAGGTGAAAAAATCACGTCTCGCCTCGTGTGGTCCGTCCCATGATATAATAGGGAGTGATCCTATCGCTATATGGGACACAAATAACTGATTCTAGGCTGATATTGAATAGAAAAATCCAGTACCACATTTCCCGACCCAGGATTCAAACCCATGACCCCTGCGTTATAATCATACCGTAGTACAACTACATTAAGACAATACCAATTTAAGTAATATCTGAAAACTGAGGCTTCCAACATTAATAAGTGTCCATAACAAGTCAATAAAATTCCACAATGCTATATAAAAGACAATTGTTACAAAAGTTAAACAAGATATTTTTACGGAAATCATAAAAACTTGGTTCTTCTTTGAATTATGTTTCTCCTTGTTTTGTCTGAGGAGCACCGGTTTATCTTTTTAATTTTTAACGATGCGATCTTATTGTTATAGAATTTGTGTTTGTCTTTATTATTATTATTTAAAAAAAAGGACGCTTGGTAACGGCTTTTTCGCAGAAACTTCATTTGGGACTTTGACTAATTTTTGTAATTGCTTTTATTTATAGATAGACCCTTTATAGACACGAAATATTTTTTTTATTAAAATATAGGACAATTTTTAATCAAAAAACACGTAAAAAATGGTTTTTAAAATTTTTGTTAGAACGCACCAATCTGTCACGTGACTGTGATTTACGTCAGCGATCGATATCACAGTCTAGCGTTTTATCAAAATGAAGTGAGTTTTTCATCTTTGCCGCTCGAGCAGTGACGTCAGCGCGCTACCATCGCTATTTGCAGTCACGTGATCATGGATAATGAATGAAACATTCTAAAATATTTTTATTAAATTTGTTACTAACAATTAGGTTCTTAAAGTATTATATTAGGATTTAAAATACTGTCTTTAATGTGTTAAAAATAAATTTTCACGAATTTGTAACTTTGAATTTTGAATTTGAGTCAACATCTTTAATGTATTTACATTCTGGTAACGTGGAATTTGAAAACTAAACGGGAACTAATCTGTTTGATATTCCTGGATATACATATAGGGTATATCAAGACTGCTAGCGAAAACGAAGCCGGGTGGTAGTTTTAGTGACTAAAAATTTCGCAAAGAAACGCGACAATTTTTTTTATAGTTCATTAAATATCGTCATTTTTGGTTTGTAAATTAATAGTTTTAGCTAAAATAATAGTGTATACCCTTTTATTTATAAATACTACCAGTCCTTAACTATTGTCGTATTATAATTATCATATCTCAAGAATATTGGTATGGCTTAGAACTATGAGTATGTATCTCGGAATTTCCGATCAGCATCGACTCAAAGTATAATAATGACGAACTTCCTTATGAATTCACATCCAGTTTTATCCTTTCTCATTGCTTAACTACGTTTTATGAAGAATTTTGCCAATTTTAAATATAATATTTTGTCAATTTTTCGGTCGCCTGTTCTTGAATTTCTTTGTTCGTCAAAACAATAAAGTTATTGAACTACATTTGTTTAAAAGCCCATTAATTCTCTAAAACCTTCGCAGTGTAGTACGTTTAGAAGCTGGCTGTGAAATCTGAGGCTCCGAATTCGACCTCAGCACCTAAACAAATGTGAAATATACGAGTAATCTTCCAATATTTTAGTGATTTTGGTTTATGACCCCGAAAAGCCAGGTTTTTATGATATTTATGCCACACGACTCTTTTGTGGTGAGTCCAACCCCATGAATTTATGTCTATATTTTTTATATTTAGAAACTCAAAAGTATCTTCTATTTCCATTAAAATAATGGTCATTACTACAGTATATTCAGTCTATTTCAGATTGGACAGTGTATTTCCATGATTCCGATTTCCGTACGAGTATCGAAGATCAAACGGTTACAGTGGGCATGCAATATCGTATGATTGACGGCCGTATTTGTATGACAGCGCTGAAGGGTTGCAACGTGATGCCGTATGTTCCGTATACCGGGTATTCGGAGCAGCAGTTAATCTGCTAGATTCAAGTATAATTATATTAAACGCTTTGACGACTCAAACGCTTGTATTTCGTAATGATCTTGTGACTTTATGAAACGCATCAATTCGTTGATATGAATAGATGCTATAATTAGTACAATATTGCTATAGGTGACAACCCATGGAAAACCCAAGAGAAGTGTTTAACCTCCAATCATTATCATTATTAGTAATAATTGCTTTGACAGAACAGTGTATACTGATTCTGATTTCTGGGCGACTTCTCTTCGTCAGTCGTACAATGTCAGCTAACCAATATTATTATAAATAATTGATCTGCTCTGAATTCAACTAATATTATAATACGACTCCTGTATAATCACTGTATTGTAAACTTTTTTTTTGAAAAAAAGCAACGCCATAGTTTCTTGCCCGTTCTTCTCTGGCGAAAACAACCTTGTGCGCCGGGTGGTAGGGAAAATAAAAAGGTAATAATGTATTACATTTTATGGGTTAAATAAATATTTTCATTTTTCATAATGTTGTGCTTTGTTCAGTGATTAAAGTCGCTGTATACCGAAACGCTAGAACCAGGATAGTGGTAACGGCCCACATGATGACCATTTTCTATAGTAGGAAATTAGTCATATTATATACAAAAAATATTTTTAGTGAAATTAAATGAGAACAAATTAGGTACTTGGCAGACTGAAAGTGATCGTATCTGCACCTCTGCCTACTTCAAGGAAATGAAATGTATTTATTGGTCATGTAGGCAATTGAAGAGCTCTTATGACATGTCAATACACATAGCACTTAATCTGTATATTACTATAATAAATATTTTCTTAATTTCATTAATTTATTGATTAATATTATTTATTTATTTAATTTATTATTGGTATTTTATTTAAAATATTATTAATTTAAGGATACAAACATAAGGTCGTGTTCTTGTTAAACAAAACCAAGTAAAGGTAACACGTACGCACATAGCATTGTTGAACTTTGAGTTATCTATTTTGGGCATTCGCAAAGTGCGGCTTACGGAATTAGGGGTTTCCTTGTTTGTTTTTGTTTCTAGCGTATATCTATCACGGATGTGTCCGAATGGCGGATTTGGGAATGGCAGCCTTAACGACCAGCCGCGGAGGTACTATGGTCAAGTCGTGTCACTCGTAACGCGAGCACGTGACATCGGGTTTGATAGTTTTATTTTTAAATTTAAAAGTGCTGATCCATTGTACATGTTTAGAAAGAGTCATGTTTCCACCGCTCTTTATTCTAAGGTCATTAGGTTGTACGTTTTTTACAAGTCCGGTAAACAAATCATCATGTTTCACGTTAAAAAACATAATTATTAAAAACATATTTTTTAATCGATCAAAAAAATCATATCCTTTACTGGCCTTAGATCCTTGTTGATTTTGTATTCTTCTTATCAGTGTTATTTCTGAATAGCTTAACTTACTGTCATTTCGTTTCATCTTACAAATAAATATCGTTTTCAATATTTTCTTAGCAAAATCCGAATTTAATATTTCAACATCTTTTTATTATGTTCCACGAAAATATGAAAAGGTAGTCGAAACGACATTTAAAAATTCAAGGAAGTGTCGCTTCAATAAAAATCGGCAGGACAAAAGCACTCTTGTCCTATTTTACTGGTTTTATTTAATTTATTACTTTGGAATTTTGTTTGAAATACAAAATATTCATTTTGAACTAAAAATAATTTAGCTTTTTATTGAATACCAGATAAAATAGTAGACTCCAAAATTGGGACTAAAATCATTATTTACTATAAGGGATACGAACTAATCATGATTTGGCGCACTAAAAATAAATGACTGATATCTTGAGTGTCAAAGAAATCCAAACAGATTGCTGGATATTTTTAAACTTGGCTCCAGTTTTAGGAGCACTCAACTAGATTAAACTTCGGTGACCGGACGTTTTTCAAGAAGCACCGAATTGAGGGAGTGGCAAGTATTATGTCTTAAATCAAAAACGTTATTATGCAATTGTTCTTCAAAACTTGACAGCCTTAGTGGCGCAGTTGGTTGGACGTGGGCTGGGAAACGACAGTTTGCGGGTTCGATCCCCGCATCGAGACAAATATTTGTGTTAAACAAATGCATTTGTATCGAGTCTAGGTGTTAGTGCCAGGTCCAAGTCTCTCGTAGTTTCTGATGACCACGACACAAAACTCGATCTTAGTGTGGGATCAGTGCTATGTCACTTTTGGATAATGTTTTTATTAGATTTTTTATTTTTATATCTTAAACCGAATTAGACCTACACTGATATGAAGTGATAAAGTTTCGTTTCATACATGACATCTGCCCCTAGTAGGGGCCTGTATGTTGTCAGGGGTGTTCAAATAAAATGTTTGCCGAGCGGGGCGACACTAACGCGCCCAATCACCACGGCGGATACCCTGATTGAGGCCTTGCTGCCAAACACTATACTTTTGTTATTTTTTTATTTGCCAGAAAAATTGTCCGGAATTTCCCAGTTATTTACATCCTGTCCGGCTTTTATCACATTTTCTTTCTTGTGTAAGGCTTGGCGAAACAAATGAGTATATTTGGTGTTAGTACAAAAGTGAAGGCTTTAATTTGTTGCTTGTTTTTAAGAGATTTTTCGAGTACTTTATATTGCAAAAGTCTAACGAAATAGTATTAAACTGATCCTTCTCAGTTTAATACTATTTAAGGAATCAAAACGAAGAAGACCCGAAATCTGTTTAACTATTTAACTTACTCCGCCTATTGATTGCTTCCTACAACACTCATTTTGCTTCTTGACGTTTCTTATGCAGGTCCCCATTTATACGGAAGAGTTTCTCGCATCGAAGAAACGATTTTTGTTGTTTGAAAAGCAGCACAGTTTAAATGTTTGTCACACGATAATCTATGGCGGTTATGTCACGCGATAATAGCATACGATTCTCGCCGCGAGAAACTCTTCGTGTAAATAGGGCTTGATAATTATATGTTACAAGTAATTTTATATCCAAAACTAATTACAGTCCGTATCGTTTATTCTATCATAATATATGTTAGTTTAATACTGTCGGTAAATAAACCTATCTAAACCCGCGGTTTTTAGTTCTAATGTAGTACACGGAAAATCCATTCAGCGTTTCATTAACCTGATTTATACAGACCCATGAATTTCCTAGAATGGGATTTGCATCGGATTTGGGGATCACATAGCTCGCACAAAACTAAACATACGAACTTGGTTCCTAGAATATAAAGGGTAGGTATCACCGCAATGTCTATTTCTGGCGCCAAACAATAGTGTAAATGCGCTGTTGTGTATCGTTGATGGACATTGAAGGCAAAGTAACTACTGGATATATTGAGACTTAGCACGCTGACGTCATTGTTGTGAGGCAAGTTGTAAGTCTGTATCAGCCCACATAAACATCCCACTGCAGAGCACGACCCTCTACAATCGAGAATACGATTGTGAGTAGTTAGGCTATATAGTCCACCACGCCGGCCTAGTGCGGGTTGGTGGACTTTACATACCATAGAAATCAATATGGTATTTTGGTTTCCTCACGATGTTTTCCTTCGCCCCTATAGTGCGCATAATAAAAAGGTATGTGTGAAAAGTTGAAAGTATCACTGGTAAACTATTTCGCTCGATACTGTTATTACATTAACGGTAATATTTTACGATTTTCACCACAATGGAGACAGGATTTATCAAAGGAAATAGTTATATCGCAATAGTCAAAATCAGTTCATTTTGATAGAACGCGAGATTCGCTCATCGAGCGATGACGTAATTCATAGTCAATTGACTGTTAGCGCGTTATAGCGGCAATATTCAAATTATTTTTTTATTCGCATGTTGTTAATGAAATTTGTCGTATCTGTCGTAAAATGATGATTTTTGGGCATATTGTATCAGCCCATTTACTTCCCATTCCAGGATACGGGCCTCCTCTATAATCGAGAGCACGATTGAAATTGGTTAAGCCAGTCAGTCCACCACGCTGGCCTAATGCGGGTTGGCGGACTTTATATACCATAGATTTTTTCTAAATCGCTATGGTATATTCCTCACAGATACACGGCTCAGGTTTTCGTGTATAAATAAAACTAAAAGCTGTTGCAAAAATTAATCAATATCCTTACTAGTTATCCACCTCTACTACTGACCACAAATATGAAATGATTACAGATAAAACCCTGACATTATTATCGTACCAATGATAAATTCAAATACCAGTATTCAGATCAACCACACATTCTAATTAAAATAGTATTACTCCCACTGAAAATCCACTGTTCATCCCAACTACTTATTTGCTCGCTGCAGAGTCAATAGCGACTTGCAAAGGTCGTGCGCGCGAAGTTATAAGGCACTGAAATGTTTGCACCGTTCGCATAATGCCTCGCAATTATGTTTGCGGACACACAGCAAATATTCCATACGTATTAACTGTACAGATGCATTCGTTGAATGTTCGCAAACATTCATTTATACGAGAGATCGTTCGGCTCGCTATTGTAATCCTCGGTAATGGTCCGACGGTAATGGCGATTCGGTTTGTCTAAAGGAATTAACGAAGTTTGGTCTGGAATTGAGAGATTCGTTTAAGAATTCAATGGTAATGTGATAGTGATATTTTTTGTTTATTGTCGCGTCTAATGGGGTATTTTTTGGCAGAAATTGGTTAGTATTAGTAGCAGGCATGCATTGTTGCTAAAATTCTAATTTCTCTTTTAGTGTCGTAGCAAGCGGTTTTCTTGACTTTCAAGTAATGGTAATGAATCGATGATTCCCCATATTTATGTATAAATAATATTCATACTAGCTTTCAACTTTTATACTAATGTTTTTAATTTTGTAAACATAAAACTAACTTCCAATAAAAAATAATTCCATCCAACTATCTGCTAAATTAACACAGTTTTAGTTAACTAATTAAACGCTCGCAGCACTTCAGTCATCGAAATGCACAAACAAATAATTAATACCATTGCAACTCGCACAACCTGTTTTTCTAAATGTCGATAAGGCAACAATAGTAGCAGGAAACTAAAACAAGAACAGACTATTGTTCCAGCGATACAATGAGCCAAGTGAAAAAGCACCGATTGACAGCTCGCAGAGAAGAATTCACTGGATTTGTATGAAGCGCTGATATTAATCTTGCAATGTATTAATTTGTTTACTTTGTATGTACATATTAGTTTCTGTCTGTTTTCTTTTAGTGCCTTGCCAAATAAAAGGTACAGGCCTCTGTCATATTGTGCCACAGTGCCATAAAGTGGTATAATATAACCAAATTGAAATCCCTGAAATATCTTAAAATTTAATATAATTTTGATATTGGTTACCAATATTAATCATAATCATCACCAATAACAATAGTTACAGAATGAATACTGGGTAATGTAACTATAGATTTTTCTAAATATTTTCAATGTTACTTTTTTATAAACAGCCTTTATTCATAAACCTCTTAAGAGCTTTATCTGGACAAATGTTAATTTTATGCACTATTTTTACTACAGTACTTGCTTACACGTCGTTTCCATTCTAGAAACTTCCCGTCCTATTATTAGTCCTATGCTCTTTATTTGTTTATTTGTTTATTAAAGGATTACCCACAAGGAATACACATGGCGTTAATATAATAATATCACATATAACACAATCAGCGTGTTTCCTCAGTTATAGGAAATCACAACATGCTCAAAGTATGCTCACCACGAAGTAAAATTAAATTACAAATTAAAACAAATTATCAAACTAAATCAAAATTAAAATTGGTAATAATGCAACAATTAATTAAGATAAAAATAAAAACATAACATTATTATAATAGATATGGACTTATAAATTAAACAATTAAATTACTTAAGAAAATGAGATCACATGAAAGAAACAGAAAACTTGCAAATGTGCAGTTAAATACGTAAACAAGCGAACAACAAGAATTTACATTTTTTGAGTTTGTATCACATCCATTATTAGTCTTCTGAACTTGGCTGGTGTAGTGTTTACGCTGTGTATACATTGTGTATTTACTTTTATACTATTTTATACGAGCTTGGATCTTTTTATCCGAACGGACTTAAATATACTACCACCATTGTCCAATTTACAAATTCATTTTTAAAATAATCAAATATCATTTCTAAAGCCACTAATATTTGATGTTCATAAAATGGGCAGAAAAGGCTGGGCACTACTATTTTTATCTACGTTTTTGAAGTACCAGTGCTCCCGCTATATTATAGGTACTCTAAGTAGTCAGATAACTTCAGTGGCTCGGTTAGTAATCATTAGAAAAGTAATCTAGTACGAGCACAAAGCATCCAATCTACCTTTACTCTTGAACCATTACAGAGCAGATAACTGGTGTTACTGGGAGTATTAGCAATAAAGCATGCAGCGAAATTACTAGAATCGTTTTGCTTGTAGGTTACATAACAAATATCAGACACTCCAATGGATATATGCATTTTAAAAGCAATAAAATGAACAAAACAAACGAATAAACTATGGATAAAAAGTTATGTGAGAGGGGATCTGGGTGGGTACCAACGCAGTGTCTATTTCTCCCGCCAAACAGCAGTGTAAACGCACTGTTGTGTTTCGGGTTGAAGGGCATTGTAGCCAGAGTAACTACTGGACATATTGAGATTTAACATCTTATGTCTCAGGATGGCGAGCGCAGTGGAATGCCAAGCATTGCTTTGTAATTCATGGTGTTGTTTGGGTTTTGCTACTGTTCATGAGCGGTCGTATCGCTTACCATCAGGCGAACGGCATGCTCGTGTCGCCATTCATAGCAATAAAAAAAAATCTGATTAGTGGTTTTAGTAGAAATATAGTTAATGTGTATATGTGGCACGATGGCGAAAAGTCGTATTTTAAATTCTAGCTGGAATTCCGGTTTCGCCGAGGCCTGCATAACAGTTTTGACCGGCAAAAGAAAACCGTCTGACGTCAATGGATGTTCTATTTAAATTCGACTATTTAACATACCGTACACTGAAGTAACTGTATAATAAATACCTATCTAAAGATAAAACATAAATTCAGATTACATAAAAAATTCAGATCTATTATTATTTCTCCTTATTTTAGATTATTTTTTTTTTAATTTTTATATATATATAATATAAAACAAAATACATATAAAAATATGAAAAATAATTTATTTACCCTCCGGTGGTGAAGCTTAAGGCCCAAGCCACCGGCGGTTAGGGAGACAAAGTGAGGAACCGCCTCACAATGCGTGCCGTGTCCAGTAATACTGCCTTCTGTATTTGACCCTTGACCCAACAGCCAATTGAGAGCCTCTGTAGATGTTGGTCGAGGCTCTTCGGTATCAACCCATGAGCAGAAACGACAATCGGGACAATAATTGTTGAATCAACATCCCACATGTCGGTAACCTCGTGTGCCAAATCTAAATATTTAGACATTTTGTCTTTTTCAGCTTTGACGAGGTTATCGTCATGCGGAATGGTGATGTCAACAAGTATAGCCCGGCGCGCCAATCGATCTATTATCACAATATCAGGCTTATTGGCGACAATAGTCCTGTCTGTGATAACAGATCGATCCCAGTACAGCGTTGCATGATCATTCTCAAGAACTGCTATTATTATTATTATTATTTTATTTGCAATGAATGGCGAGACGAGCATGCGGCGGGTTAGGCCGCCCGCAGGTAGGGGTAGGTAGAAAAATAACTACTCAGGGTAATTACGAGGTTCGGGCTTTAATATATTCGCATCACTATTTACACCCGGCACTGTTGCTGGTGGTATGCAACAGGAGTCACTGGCCTTCGTTGGACACTGATCCGGGTCTTCGGCACGTGGCGGAACCCGGCGACAGCTCGCCGGCGAAGTCTGCTGCCACGTGGCCGGACACGGTGCGCAGGTCAGCGGCGCGGCGCAGGCTCGGTTGTAGTCGGGCTGGAAGCGGTGCGGAGCAGCAGCGGGCAGCGAAGTCAGCGCACGGAGTCAGCACTCCGTGCCGTGCGGGTAAAGAAGCGAAAAATGAAGAACGCCAAGAAGAAGAACCCCAGCGGGTTCGGAAAGGCGCGTGGGTAGCACGCGGCTTTTAGGTTAAAGAAAGGAGGACGCGAGCGACGTTACACGCGTATTTAAGCGAGCGCCGATGACAGTTCGCACGTCACGTTTGACAGATGTCAGAAATTGAATCAACCAATCAGCGCAACGGAGGCGTTGATTGGCATAGACAATAGGATTTATATCGACTATTGAGCTATAGATCGCAAATATAACAGGTGACATTCTACAACGTCACAAGCATACCGTTCACCTGATGGTAAGCAATAAGACCGCTCATAAACAGTAGCAAAACCAAACAACACATTGAATTACAAAGCAATGCTTTTCATTCCACTACGCTCGCCATCCTGAGGCATAAGATGTTAAGTCTCAATTTGTCCAGTAGTTACTCTGGCTACAATGCCCTTCAATCCGGAACACAACAGTGCATTTACACTTCTGTTTGATGGGAGAAATAGACATTGCGGTGGTACCTACCCAGATGGCCTCACATATGAGAGACCTACCACCAGAAACAGTAGTACCACCAGCTGTTTACGTAATCTTAATAAAAAAAATATATAAAAAAAATTAGAGTAATTTGACTGCAAAGAGGTTTGATACATGCTTACCTACATAAACACACGCCTTTTTCTTAGAAGTGGCAGGCATGGGTACATTCCTGCCACTTCTGTTGAATGTTCCGCCTCACGATGTAATAAGGTGACCCTATCGCTATATCGGCCACAAATTTCTTATTTCGGGCTGATAATGAATAGAAAAGTCCAATATCATTTTGCCCGACCCAGGATTCGAATCCGAAACCTAAACTATGCAATCACAACTGCGCCACCGAAGCAGTTGGATACAACACAGACAATTCCCAAAATAACTGAATGAACTCTAAACCGCAGCATACGGGATGTCATATCAATGTGACCGGCTAATAGCTGAAAGAAATTGAAGTCGATCCCTACTCACAATCTACGTCGACTTCACATTACACTCCGTGAAACTAGAATTATATAATCTATTAAAACTTTTTATTTATCTCACGAAGTCTCGTCAAATATGATTAATGTATCTAGTTTGGATTTATTTTGTTCGTTCTTTTTGTTTTTAGATTATATGAGATTGAGTACAACTTTTCATAGACTTTTGACAGCCTCCACGACGCAAATGATTTAGATGATGTTTACTGGTGGTAGGTCTCTCATATGTGAGAGGCCATCTGGGTGGGTACCATCGCAATGTCTATTTCTCCCTTCAGACAGCAGTGTAAATGCACTGTTGTGTTTTGGATTGAAGAGCATTGCAGCCAGAGTAACTACTGGACATATTGAGACTTAACATCTTATGTCTCTGGATGGCGAGCGCAGTGGAATGCCAAGCATTACTTTGTTATTCAAGGTGTTGTTTGATTTTGCTACTGTTATTGAGCGGTCATATCGTTTCCCATCAGGTGAACGGCAAGTTCGTCTCGCTATTCACTGCAATAAAAAAATGTTGATTATTAAATAAAAGGGCACGGTTACAATTTCCTCACAGATTATTATTATTATTTTTTATTGTATGGAGTGCAAACGGGCAAACAGTTCATATGATGTTAATTGACCACTGCCGCCCATGAGAATCCACAACGTTTCGATTATAGACGCGTTTCCAGCTCATCAAATTGGGAGGGAAACGGGAAGTAAAAAGGACGGGAAGAGGATATTGGGCATCCGGTAATCTCACTCACCAAATGAAACGCGACCGCGATGCTGTCGATTTCATGTGACAGTGGCAACGCCCCGGTTAGCCTGCCCATTCATGCTAAGTCATATTACGTCCATGGTCATGACTGACAACGGAGTGGCTCTACCACTTTGATTATTCATTTTGGTTGATCTGCTTACTTTCTATGACTCAATGGTACCATTCGACAGTACCAGCCTGTTCGCGATATAGCAATGGAATAATTTTTTTTTTTAGAAAAATAAATGTTCACTTTTAGTTTATCCGAGTGCATGTGATTATTACTCAGTACATTGATAAAATAATACAGTTACAAAAATTTTAACACTGTGAATCTAACATTAATTGTGAATATAATTCAATGCAACATTTGCAAATTAATAAGAACCCATTCACTAAAACAATATGGAATGAATTAAAATATATGGTATTTGTATGTTTAGTGAAATTTTCGATTGTATGCTACCATTACATCTGAAGAGAATTAATAACTAGTTATATTTAAAAATAACTAAGCAAAGGGATAAAAGGGGTGAATTTTTTTAAATTTGTTATTATTCCTACAGAAATGTGTTTGATGGCTCTTGT
Organism: Hyles lineata; assembly: GCA_030180105.1. Lineage (NCBI taxonomy): Eukaryota > Metazoa > Arthropoda > Insecta > Lepidoptera > Sphingidae > Hyles > Hyles lineata. Next base: position 13,751,681 of record JARJEE010000008.1, on the reverse strand, counting down.
GCTATGATTGACAGACATATATTTGTTTACTTATACCGTAAAGTTCACATACGGTAACCGTTGTATATAATTGGGGAATTATCGACCAATGAGAGTCAAGACCGCGTAATGCCAATTATAGCGTAGGACGGGCTTATGCCAGATGGCGGGTCAACCTGCACAAGAGCGCTGACATCGACTGGATGTATAAAGCAGCAGACCAGGCTCTGTGGTGGGGCTTGGGAGATGCCTATGTCCAGCAATGGACAGCAACGGGCTGATGGCGACGATGCTGATAATGAGACACACGGAAATTAAGGTTATTGCAACACTTCAAAACGCTTACAATACTTGAACATCCAAGGAAAATTGCAAGTTTTTTAAATCAATTGAAAAAAGGAATTAAGGAAGACGGTTAGAACTTTGAATCTCCTGAAATGGCACTCAATATGTCCCGTATTTAATCTGGCTAGAATGTCCTTCAAACCAGAACATAACAGTCTTTTTTGGCGAGAGAAAAAGACATGAGGGTGGTACCTATTCAGGTGGCTTCTCACATGAGAGACTTAACTTCACTGTTCGTTTTTACCCTTTTTATACAAACTAGTGTATTTCTACTTACTTCCATCTTTTCCCAAGATCATTAGCATCATCAGCTACAAGACTATTCACTCTTACATTACGTTTAAAGAAGTCCATCAAAAACATAAATAACAAAAGCCAATGTCCATTGTTAGAAATTCTATAGCCAAGCAAAATTGAGTCTACATTGTGATTGTAAACAAACGTTAATTCACACATAGAAGATAATCCCGGGAGTCCATTGGGCAGTTATTACAAGAGCGGTCTCCATCGTTTTTGCGCCCCAATGCCGTCCGTTTGAATAACTCGCTCGATCGGTCCGCCAAATGAATTGATTACTTTATATAAATGTTTGATGAGAATGGTTCTATTTTAATCAGAGAAGAATCCTTTCATTATTAGAAATGATAGCCTATTGAGGTCCACTTGGATTTTTATCGACTCTAAGAGTTCATTTTTAATATTGTTCTTGGATTTTATAATGGTTTTATGAACTGTGTTCATTGACAGCTTATTGTATGAAATTGTCCACATTATTGATTTATTGAGAGTTTGAGTCTAGATGTATTATTCTATTCTAATCAAAGCCGATTGTCCGTTACAATATATTACTAGTGCATTTTTCAGCAAAACATATTGGGAAACGAGATTTCAAAGTTTATTTCCACAAATTAAAATAAATGTTTACGTTATCTACAAATATAAAATTTTCTTTGGACTCTTAAATCTTGTAAAAAAATCCTCCTTTAATTTGATACTAAAGAAGCAACACACTTACCTTATTGTGAAGGAAAGACTGTTTAATAAACATATACATTTAGGCGTTTTGCTAGTGTAAATACTCCATGCACTTCCCTCATATCCACGACATAAAAAAGCACATTAAATTATAAAAATAGCCTATTTCCCCAACGTAAAAAGCTTTTTGAATAATTAATGCATTTTTTTCACATGACCGATTAGAGGCACGCACTATTAAAACTGCTGAAGTGGGTTCATGGGGTAAATTGAATGGGAAAGTTCATCGATTTTAAATGCATAGTCTTGTGAGCACGCTATGTGGTCGACGCTGTGAATTTTTATGGATAAAGCAACGGTCGAGCTCGCTGCGGTTGGTGTAGTTAAAGCTGGATGCTGAAAAATTTATACGAGTTTCAAGTACATACTGAAAATATAAGTTTTTGTCGTACAAGAAAATTGTTGATACTAAATATCTCAAACAAAATATGCGAAAAGCACGTGGTTTTCGAACAAAATCATGGATAAATCAATTAATCATTTCGCATACGCATATATACCTATATATTAAGCGACCTATATATCTACGAAATTAGTACACCTCATTAATTTCAAAGACTAGATGTATACTACAAAAATATCCATAACAACCAATCCAATCGCAATAAAACGTTCAAAACATCCACCAAAGTAAAAGTAAGACCAGCCGTCTTATTAGCTCATAACTCAGCAACTGGCATAAAATAATTCTCATAAAGAATAATTGTTCGTTTTAAAATTCCAAATTCCAATTTCTGCCGGGCAATCTGGTAGCCCCGAGCGCTCGTGAGATCCATTTGGGTAATTGATACATACGCCCCGTCGATTTAACGATGGTCCATTGGATCGTTTACCTTACACTAGGAATACGAACAAGTTGATAGTTTTCGGTTTGCGCCGCCATTACCGCCTGGTGTTAAATGTGCAGTTAGTTGTTTGGTGTTTTAATTCATATTTTATTCAGTTTGGCTATAAAAATATGTTGTAAAATTTCTAATTTTAAGTATTTTCGTGACATTTATACTGGGTATATCAAGACTGCTACCGAAAACGAAGCTGGGTAGTAGTTTTAGTAAGTATAAACATAATGCAACAAAAAATTTCGCAAAGAAAAGCGATTTTTATTGTGATTTTTTTAAATATCGACGTATTTGTGCGGTTAATCCATAGTTTTTGTTAAAATAATAATTTAAACCCATGTGTACCATAGCGTCTTTAAACATAAAAGGGTGTGCTCTATTATTTTCGAAAAAAACTATGTATTTACCACCCAAATACGACGACAGGAAAAAAAATAAAAAAAAAAATGCAAAAAATTTAGTTGCTTTGTGTCTAAAGTCGCTAAAACTACCACCCGGCTTCGTTTCCGGTAGCAGTCTTGATATACCCTGTATGTCATCGTTATGATCATTCATGGATTCGAAGTGGTAGAGCCACGCTGTTATCAGTATTGATTCAGCATAAAATGGCAGGCTCTTTCGGGGCAGTCACCAGTGTCTAACAAGAAATAAACACAAATAGATAGCTTCTCTGTCGCGTTTCGTTAGGTGAGTGAGATTTCCGGATCCCCAATACACTTTTCCTCTTTCCATCCTTTTTTCTTACCGCTACCCTCTCGACTTTGTGGGCTGGCAATACATCTATGATCACTTACCATTAGCAACAATTTGCACGTTTGCCGAACCTATTTTATAAAAAAAGTATTTTTCTAAACACAAGTTTTCTATAACAATGGATATTTCTACTGCAACCTGGTGGTAGCGGCATGCATCCAGCGATTTCCTATAACTTTTATAAGGTCATCCGTCCCTCTTGTGGTTGAACGCCAAATGAAAATGTTGGATAAGTGCTGGTAGTCAAAGAATATTTGGTTGTAAACATTATATATTATTATACCTTTTATATAGTTGTATGATATTAACAAAAACTTGTAATTAATCCCCAATAGAATGTGTTTGTGTGTGTTTTGGAAACAATTAAGTTAATAAAATTTGCACTAAAATATAGTTACACAACATATATTATATAGATTGGAACATAATGGATTCTAATTGAATTCCTGTTTACTAATAGCCGTTTTAATCGGATCAGTCTGGGCTCTATGTGGCTTGGGCCTGGCATTTTGCCACACCTCGCACTATAGTCAACATACGGCACATTTCTAGTAAACGTTAATGTCATTTTAATAGTAAAACCATACTGGCTTTTATTATTATGCGAATGGATTGGGTTAATTGAATTGATATCGTTGAACACAACATTTAAAAGTAGTAGTAGTATAGTTTGAAGTCGCAATTTGAATTAATAATGAACAATTTTTTACGCCTTAGACTACCCTTTCTATCTCCTGTTAGTATATCCATCCCATGGTTGCCTGTAAGAGATTACCTAATGTGATAATGCCGCCACTTGTACTATTATTCTTATTGTATAATATCTTCATAGTATTTCTGTACAGTGCAAAAAAGAATTAAATAAATAAATAATAAATAAAAATTTCTTCCCTCCCTTTTCTCACTCCGCTCTTATAGGCTGGCAACTCACCTTCAGATTTCAGTGTTGTGAATGTCCAAGGATGGTAGTAGGACTTGGCATGTATTTATCTATAGGTAATTTATAAACCAGGTCTTGATTGCTAATATAGAAATTATAGGTATATACAACATAATCTTCATCATCAGCAGTCCACAGCAGACATGGGCGTCGCCCAAGGTGCGCCATAGAGCCCGATCTGCTGCTTCATGCATCCACCCACTGCCAGCCCTCTTGTGCAAGTCGTCCCGCTATCTGACCAGACGGCGCGCCCAAGCTGTTTGCCAAAACGCGGTCTCCAGCGGTTATCCATTCTGTGACTTATGAATCGATAAATTATATACATGCATGAAGAACATAATAAAAAATAAACAGGATTATTAATTCAAATCCACTGTTTTTTCACTACTATAAAGAAGTTTTAACCAAAGGTAGCAAAGCAATTCATTGGAAGTGAACAGAAACAATTCTTCTTTAGATAGAGTCTTATACTTCCAATACGTCTACTACATCATTGATTGTGAGCTTTTCTGCATCTTTTTAAAAAACGTTTTTGTAAAATCTACGTGCTATTGAACTAGAAAATTAAATACCAAGTAAAAAACCTATTAATGTAACATGGAAAGTAGACAACTGCGTGTATGCTATCAAATGATTTGATCAGAAAAATAGGTCTAGAAATTATAATTTACGTATAATCTATACGGTCATTTTAGTTCATTGTTTTCGAAAAAGACTTGTCAACAAAACACTATAATTTCAATACGATCAATCGTGTTATCAATATTTCGTTGGTATTGACCTGTCCTTTATTTCAGAATAATATAAAAAAATACTTGAAAAACAACACAACATCGCAAGTCGTATCGCCTTTATTAGAGGTATTTTCATTGTTTTTTCCCTCACAAAGAAACGAGTCACCTGAATCGAGTCCATTGTTTCGAGATAGCCTGACATAAACACGGCTCTCATCGCGGCTATGATGTTTGTACATTAAATTCGCCACCTTTACCCCGCGACAAAGGGAAGATCGAAATAAAAATTCTTATCACGACACGATGTGACGGTCTTGTCGAGATTTCTTGGCACAGAGCAAACTGGCTTAGTGAGTCAGTTCTGATAACTTAGCTCTTGAAGGAAGGTTGTCTTTGTTTAGATATCATTGACAGATCATAGAAATTGTTCCTGCAAATGAATGAGAAATATAAGCTCCCTTTAGATAGGACGCATCAGCAAAAGAATCTTTTGTTTCCTGAGTTCATGATACAGTTGAATATTTTACGACAGGTTGTCTATCTAATATCAACCTTTTCAAAAGGCCTCTTAAACAACTCTAATCTGGATGATTCAACTATAAATCTCTAATATATTACCCACTTTGTACCATCAGTCGAATCATGAAATAATTTTATAGAACATCAGGCATCTCTTTCTTTCCTAAAGTGTAATAACCGTTACATGTACAACAAACCGTGCTATTTACTAATCTATCGACCCCGCAAAATACACAAGGTAATCCACGGCCATATATCGTTTAATCCTGTCAAACGTGACTATTTTATTTCTGTTTCTGTGCACTGTGGGAAACCCAATGTGGCGCGATAACGCGAGCTTACGTGTCCGTGAAAGAAATTAGCGGATTGCTTTTATCACGTTTGAGCTTGATTGAATGTTGTTTTTCCATTTATCTGTTTGTACAGACTTAATCTTTCCATGCGAGCTCATCAGTGCGTTGTTGTTTATTCAAAGATATTTATGTGGTGATTTTTGTATTGGTTTTTGTTTGTTGTTAATTATTTTTTTACATTGAATGAAACAAAAGCATCGAAAACCGTTTAACCTTATTAGTTCATAATATATGATAGTATTTTACTTTAAGGAAGTCTAGTGCCATAGAGTAGAAGATATAATGATGGATAAAATCAACATTTTGTCCTGAAACAGTTCTTGATGATTCAATATTATGTGCCTAATCTAAATTCATAACCATTCATGTAAAATAAAGGAAGTAGCAATCCCTTCTCCCCTTTTATACTTTATTTTCAAATGAAGACAACGTATCTATGTTTACTTAATTTTTAGGCCGTTCGAGGACAGCAGTGTTCGCTACCCATCATCAAAATTTAATAAGTATTTTTTGCGAAAAAATTAACAAACATCCCTAAAATTTATATTTATAACAAATTAGATTATTATGGATACTACACTGTTAATTTAAATTAACCAAGCCTTGTTCCGTATTAACTCTAAAATGTACTAAACACGAATAACTCAATAACCGAAACCCTATCATAACCTCAAAGGAAACCAAAATCTATAAGCATTACTAACTTTGGACCAAATATAATTAGTTGGCGGCAATACTGTTTAATGGAGCAAGTTTGTCACCAACTTACCTTAACTGACGCAATTATATTTAGAAGTGGTCAATTGAGAGGCGAGAACAATCGGGATGAATTTTATGTATCAGTGGTCGGCAGATTATATTCGTGGGTGTAAAGGATTGGCTTACAAACGCCTGGTTTGTGTAATTTCTAATTACGACTTTTTTATAGCTTAAATGATAAGACGAGATAAAGCATGCCTTTTGCATGATGGTAAGCTATACAACCGCTTCTGGACAGTAGCAATGCTTGGCATTCCACTGCGCTCACCATTCTGAGACATAACATGTTAAGTCTCAATATGTCCGGTAGTTACTCTGATTACGATTTTCTTCAAACCGGAACACAATAGTGCGTTTACACTGCTGTTTGTTTTTAGAATAACTTATTAGATCACGTGTTTATTTTTTGTTTCCTCTTTCATATACGGCTTGTGTTAAACAGGACACTTCCTGCAGTTGATGGTGATGATAATGTTAATACCATATTAACAAAATCTTGAAGAATCTCACAGTAGATGTTAATATAGCTAGGTATCATTGGGGTGGCATTAGTCATTGGGCAACAATGATATATAAGTCGTCGTCAATTTATTAATTGTACTTTTTTTTATTCAATATTGCAAAGGTTGCCTAGACATAGAAAGAAAATCATAATTTAACGAATTATGTAATGAGTTAGCGTAACAAGACTAATAGAAGAAAAATATAAATTAGTTTAATATTTTATGTAAATAAAACTCGATATTACGCTTCACGCAATTTATTTGTCAAGAAATTTTACACATATCTCCTTAATATTTACGATATGTCAAGAAGTCTTCGAAAAATCACCGAAACTATAACAAATAAAAACTTAACAGTTACCATATTATATTTACAAAGAAGTTATTATTTATTGCCTCTATAATTATCTAATACACAACATAATTATTCTAAAAACAAACATAATTACTTAACAATAAAATTATTTAGAGATCATTATAATTATTTATAAAACAATTAAATTTTAGAAAATACAAAAAATAATTTCGTTGATCGTAAATATGAAAATTAAATCAACTTACGATTATATATCTAATTTAATTAAATATTATTTATTAAAGATATTTATATTATTATAACATTTAGAAAGGAAAACATCAGTCGTTTGAAAGCTAACTTAATTATTACATTATTTAGAATAACAAATAGTATACGAAAACTGTTTTGTTTTATTTCATTCGTATTATACATTAACATGAGTATTGTATTTCCAATTTTCTTCATAATTTCCCTAGGTTCTGTTACCAAAACATAGTATTTTAAAATTACGCAGAAAATAAAACAATTAAAATTATCTACATATTGTTTTTTTTATAAAAATCAATTATATAATTGGACTCAGCTACCTGAGATGTCAATTCCCGTAACGAAACGTAACCTTATTAATGACAAATAATAAAATGCTATTACATTTCATAGCTCAATAAGGTGCTGACATATTGTATTTAAAATCGCCTAATTTTGTCTGTATCAAGACTAAAGATGTTCTTGGGTTAATATAGTACTAATTGGATCATTTTCTCATTCGTCCAATTGTAAAGTTGAAACTTTAAAATCATACAAAAAACACATTTATACTCATTTTCATATAAGTATTGTATTTACAACTTACAAGCTAAAAGTACGAATTCATAATTTTTATAGCATCACAGTGATTCACTTTCATTTAAACTAAATATAACGCTTTACAAGAAGTTATTCTAATTCATTGTGTTTAATTGAAGTCGGTTATAGTTTTATTTGTAGACATTGAAATTGCATAATAGGGTCTCAGATAATTGCATTCATACAGGACTTCAATGCAAAATAAAGAAATGCAACATTTTTTAAAATAAATCTTGTTTCGTTTTATATTTTACAGGTTACCGACTCCTTGAATGTTATTTTAAAAGTATTTCTATATTGGATTTCATTTGGAAATTAAAAGCATAAATAAATAACAATTAGCAATCAAATTGGTAACTATTAAATAATGCAATGTGCATAGTTACTGATCTATTTAATTATTTTTAAAACCATATTCCATGTCTCAAAAAGAAAATTTTATTTATTATTTTAGTTTTATTGTCTATGATTTTTTGTTATCTACGTATAAAATTTAATTACATTTATATTTATAACGAAATTGTAATATTAATAAAAATATTTATAAATTATATAAAAACAATACTAAAAATCCTGAAGTTTTCAGTTTATTCCTATTTTCCATTTTAATGGCATTTTGACTGTACACGTTTAGCAGTACAAAAGATATCTCAACGAAGTTTCAGTTCCGTTAATACTACCCATGTTGACAACTAAATAATTATTTAAATATTTGAGTATTCACATAATAAGGAGCAAATTCGTCAATTTGTTACTTCCATTTTTATCGATTTCTAACACTGCATCTGTTATAAACGTAGCCGCACTGATACATCGAAAATGTTACACATAAACAACTTATATCGTTTGAAAAATGTTTTTTATCGTAAAGTTACACAGTGTTATCTTGTACGTTTTTGTTTATTTATTTTTTTTAATTCTTGCTCGGCACGTTACTATATTGCGCTTAAGGGCAAGTGCGAATGCCACCCAGACAGAGTATCGAATGGTATCAGATGACGCAATGGTCTTATTATTTCACGTTGCAAGATACGCTTTTCTCCTACGTGTATTTTGCAAATGCTATAAATACACTAATAAAATAATCGATCCTATATATCATTGTGTGCTAGGTGTCAGTGACAACGAAGAAATTTGTGACCTGAAAAATTCTATCTGCGTGTCGAAATTCATATTTCAAGAAAGGATATGTGTTAACACAAACATTTTTCTTGATGCGGGCATCGCTTACGAAGACTTTAGTTACATCAGAGCGTGCTACGAATTTTGTCAGATTTTTCCAGAAATTGAAAAATTTTCTGAGATAGAACAGGGTAATAAATATTTTTAACATTCAGAGAAATCTTTGAAATTACAACTATATGTGCGAAACGTTTATAACAGACAGCCGTATTAAAAACACTGATATCAAGAAACTGTTACACCCAATGTGATATTAATATCCATATACTACAGATTAATACAGTTTTTTTACAATTTTCATCAATCCATATAAATGTGTGAAGTAAAGAAAATATAAAGAAGTATTTCAAGTGCTACTATAGGATATATTAGTTCTAACACCATTTCAGAATTTCCATTCGAAAATTTTACAATCTATACATCAGTTTAAAACTGTTCGTTGAGGGAAACTTGTCATAGTCTTTTAAGTTTCATTTTGCAAATAAATATAATCTTGAACAGTAATATTTTTTACATTGTTTAATAATGAAAATGTTATAAATATTTTAAATTATCGTGTTAATTTGGTAAATTATTTGATGAACCTAAAATAAGGTATCATACAAATGTATCTATTATTCGTACATAATGGTTAACAGAAAAGCCAAAACCAAACACGTAGACACGTTTCCCTCAACCATAAACGCAGAGCCATGACTGCGCTGAAGTCCCACAAAATATTAATTCTCTAAAACAGTGGTTCTCAATATAGACGACAATGCCTCTTTGTGAGTGAAAAATTATTATATCAGGGGGTAGTAGAGGGCGACTAGGAGACCGAAAAAGACTTATGAATAAAAAAATCGATTTCAAATTTCTGACTCCCAATATCGTTCTATCATTAACCAATGTAAAGCAGAAGAAAATATAAGAAACAAAACATCTTTTGAGAACCCATACCCTAGAAAGAGAAAGCGAATGTCGCCTAGAGACAACCACTGCAGCTTCGCATTGTCTCGCTCACACAATTTAATTCACGAATGCGCAGTCCACGCTCCGCGTCCACGCCCGTATTGTACAAAGATTATAAAATAAATGAGACTAGACACAGCTCTCACGCGCGTTGGGGTGCAGTGGCGCCCTCGTGGTGACAACCTCGCGCCGTCGTGAAAGAGTTCCACTCGTCACGCTCCGCCGGTCCTCGGCTAACGTCCCGATGCTCTGTAAAATAATTTTCTTTTAGATGCTCGTTAGGAACTGTTAATTGTTGGGTTCAGTTGCATTTAGGGGACTTTTAAGGATGAAATTTTTTGGTTGCAAAAAAAGAATGACAATACCTTTTACAATCATTGCCGTCAACTTAGGATTTTCTTAAATTAATTTATACTAGTTTTATAAAGAGGAACGATTTGATTGTTTGTTTGCATTGAATATGCTCTAAACTACTAGACCCATTTGAAACATTATTTTACCATTAGAACCCTACATTATCTCTGAGGAGCATAGGTGATAGAATATTCTCAAAAAATGCAAATACACCTAGGCAAAGCCGGGGCGGGCTGCACGTTAAAACATTATATTCAAATATCCTATAAAAAATATTCTTAAGTATATAGGGTGCCCCCTATTTAAAGAAAATGATGGATTAAAGAATAAAGTTAATGAAATACTATGTTTCTTTTACACAATATTTCTAAATAAAATATTATATGCATATCGTGTCTAAGATTTTTCACACCAGAGCAGTTAAATCGAAGCTCAACGCGAGTTGGACAGCATGTGAATCAATAACACTTTGACGTCGCGCACGCTATATCCTGATATATTATTCGCTTGCTTCCTCATTGCAACGGCTAAAAGCGATAAAATCCAATATTGAAATATTATTTGACTTGCATGATGCAATTTGTAGGAAATTTATATCAGTTTAAGCAATATTTATGAGATAAACGTCGAAAAATGGAGAAAAAAAAAAAAAAGAAAATTCTGTAAAATCCTTAATATCGTGATCCTTCGGATGGTATCCCTGAATACGTTTATAAACAGCAAAAAATATTTACTTGAGGAATTAATCACTGGATAATAGTCGGGCTTATTACCTAAAAAATAATAAAACAATAACACAAATTGCATAATATTATAATTTGTTGCTTGTTAAAAATTACAACCCAAGCGTAGAATATCAGTTACTTTAATCACATGATTGGCTGCACATAAAATCATCGCAAATTGTATTCACATAATGAACGCAATTAATGTTCTTCAAACTAATTTGGAAATACTAAAGGTACATCGCCGTGTTATGTTGAAGCACAATCCATTGTTCTATGTCAATATTAAGCTCGATTATGATATCGACAATAGAGTGCATGTCAAGTAATCAAATCAATTATAGAGAGGTGCCTTTGGGACGGGCGTTGAGAAGAAGCATTGGGCGTGTGGGATCGCTTTTAGATTATTTATGTGAGAATAGCTTATATTGTGTGTAATTAGCTTTGTTTATTGTATAGATATCAAATAATGCATAACTATTTTGGGTTCAGTTATTTATGAGTAAATGGTAAAACATTTTGATAAAATAATTTGAACATGTCAATGCATATATTCATAAAACATATGAATTTAAAATTAAAATCAGGTTATAATACATCTGAAATACTGTATTTAAGACACTGTCATAATTTTTCTTTGCTCTCTTAATTTTTTATTATTGCTGCACAATACCAACATAAAATGTCTTTGGAAAGTCTCATAACGCCATTCAACGTATTTAATAATTTACTACAAAATATTTTCACCCAAAATCAAGCGCCCGGTCTGTTTATTCCCTATTCTATGGCAGAATACGCTCCGTCTACTCATAACGGTGCGCTGGCAGACGGCGGAATTAATTATGTTCCAAATTGTAATTATTCGTGGCACTGACGAGAGTGTTTTGTTTTTCAGGTAACCTCACTATTTTCGAGCTGCGGTGTTAAAAGTCGAGATATTATGATGCATAGCTTGGAGGTAGGTGAATAAAGTGAGAATTAATTGTTTAAGGAATGGGGATTTTAGAAGTGTCGGTAATTTGTGTAGGTAGGCGAAAGTATTATGAAGATGATTCGTTTAGGAATAAGCGGAAAATGAAAAATATAATATTATCCTTTCTAATTCGGCATATATTTCTAATATATGCCGAATTAGATTTTAAAATTATTATGATATTTTCGAACTATACATTTTTAAACATGACGAACATCTGTCGAAATGTTTGCTTTTAAATTTATACACATCCTTTTAGTTTTACACGTGTTCTTACTATTTTAATTACAAACTTTGTATGATACAAATCCTTATAGGTTTTCACATGTTTATTATTTTACATAATGTTAATCGTATAAAACCTTTTTACCATGTGATTTAGTTAAATAAATGATCGTATTAAAACTATAACCACGGAGCAGCTTATACAAAACAGTAGCTTACAATGACAGGCTGTCACAACATCAAGCAACAATGTCCTTTGAGACGCAATCACATCAAACGTTAATGGAATTGGTAATTCACTGCACCATCCAGAGCAGTTTATGTTTTTATGACAGCCTTCATGGCGCAGTTGATAAGACGCTGACTGAAATGAGAGGCTACGGGTTCGATCCCCGCACTGAGACAAATATTTGTGTGATACAGAGGTATTTGTTTCGGGTTTGGGTGTTTATGAGACTTAAACGTGTTTCGTAGATTCTGGTACTCACGATAAAAGACTCGATGTTAGTATGGAAATAGGACTATGTATTTGACTGTTAGTTGTATTTAACCCAGATAAGCCTACTGTCCTATATATAGGACAGTCAAAATAAAAAAATATATGGAACTAACCATTTAAATGGTTGATTTTATTTAGTGTTATTTGAAGTAAGGAGACTATTTTTTATTATAAAAAAATAGAATATCAATGATATAAATACATTTCATAGAAATATTTCACTTCAAAGTACGCAATAAAAGTGTGCCCCAGACAAGGTGCACGAAAGGTAGGTATAAAAAACTGTAGATTACAGTAAAGTTTTATATTTCACATTTTTCTTATTCTAGATAGCCTGTTCCTTATTTCCCAAACTCGTTCCTCAATGTTATACTTCGGAAAGTGGAAATAATTAGGGATAAAAAGTAGTGTCCTATATATAGGACGGTAGGATAATATGGGGTAACTTTATATTCACACTATTACAGGCGCATGTCATAATTATCGCGTGGATTATGATGTTGAAATCTTTTCTGACGATGGAAAAAATACTGAGAGGTAACTCAATATATATATGATCACTTTTGACTAACATTTATTGACACACTAATGTAGATTTTTGTATAAGGACTTTTGTAAGTGGTAGAGTTTTGCTGTAAGTCGTTAAAGCTACGAAACACATCTCTCCTCAGCCAAGGAGGCTCTACTAGCTCACAGATGAACTGTATAGCAGCATCTTCGCTGTTGCATTTCATTCGTCGAGTGAGATTGTCCAAAAACCAACAGCTGGCAATGTGCTTGATTACCATATTGCCGGGTGTTGGTTATCGAAACGTGAAGGGCTGTCATCATATACACTGGTGGAAAACTCGTCGATGACCCATGCAAGTGTATCGCATTCAGGGATCAGCTTGTGTATATCCATTAGATACCCTGTTTGGATCGCGCTAAATTTACATCAAGTGCACTGGAACAGTTTGATAGGCCAGAGTAAAAAACGACTCGGACGTTGAGAATGTGACGCTGAATAACTAGCCAACAAACACAATAATTCCAGTAGCAGTTATCTTTGTTCAAAGACAACACGGTAGAGATCACATTAGTAATCGCAAAAACAAACCTACAAGTTAGGCAGCTTCTTGCGGGAAATAATATGGTCAGAAATAGTAAGTTCTGAAGTCATTTTCAGTAGATTGGCTTGAAATTTAAAAAATTTATGTGGGTAGATTTGACTTTTTCTTTCACGACATTCATGTCCATGACTCATGTAGATATTTAGGACACTTTTAATCAGTAAATATACCTTTTATATTCAATTTGGTCAATATCAATACTTAACTATACTTGCTACCTATTATCCTACTGTCCTATATATAGGACGGTCATTTCCCGGAAAGCCTTATGGCAGATAATTTTTTCAATATTTTTTTTATTCGTTTTGAGGGTAATGAAATTAAAGAAAATCATTAGTTCTGATGATTTACAAAAAAAATAGTTTCAGGCTTATCTGGGTTAAGTCACATTAATCAATAGTATTTTGCTTTGAACCTCTGATAGCGTGAGACTAACTATTGAATGCTGTTACAGTATACATATTGTTACCAACTACACTTTGCACTGACTATCACGCGTCTAATTACTGTAAAGAAGGATAATAACAAGTATGTAGTAGTATAAAAATACAAAATATCTTATGAAAGACTATTGAAATAAAGGATAGTTTGATTTTGACTGTAGTAAACACGATCTCTTCCTACTCTATGCGTAAGGGCACCACTATCCATCATCTTCTAATTGTTGTGAACGCTTGTGCATTCCCTTAGCTTATTACCCTGCTATTTTTTAAGGCTACGCCATCTTTTACATTATCTATAGGAATTGAACCTTCTAGATCAAGCCGCATTAATTGGCTCTATAGTTTGGTTGTATATCAGTCCATCATAATACTGTCCTACGTTGCTACTGGCTGTATTAAGCGCCATTTACAAGGCGAGAGTTTTGCGGAGAGAATAGTATGCCATTATCGACTTAACCGCCATAAAATTATCTTGCTTGGCAAACGGTTATAAGATGCAACTATTTTATGTCCTTACAATAATCATGTCTTCGGGGCGAGAAACTCCCCCGTCTAAATGTGACTTTACCAGCGAAGACCGGTAGCTTTGCAGTGCCGTGTACAAGCTTGAACGTTTTGTTAAAAGTACGGATATTCCCTGTACGGTGAAAAAAGTGTGTGAATAAGAGACCTTAGAGTATACTTTTGGAATTCAAAGGATTTTGTGAAATACTATTTGAGTAAAGAATATTTTAATTTGATTTGGTTTGAATGCTGCTAATTAGGTAACTGTACTCGTATATAGTGCTCTCTTAGGCATCAAGCGTCTCAATTTGTTGCCTATAAACACAGTCGCTTCAATTATGAATCTGAATTTCCATATCATAACATCAGTGTAGTATAATACTCCAATGCAATACTCGTTATTATTATGAATTAACAACATAAGACTGAAATTGACAATAATAATTATTCCTTTGTTATTTTGATATACTCGTACATTCGACGTTTACAATTGCACAATTTATGTAAACCAGGAAATGATTAATGATTAAACATATTATATGGATTTGTAATACGTAACCTTTACAATATTAATTCGGTTTAACAATTCGCCAAAGGGGAACGGCCGTTTCGATAATTATGTTATGAGCTCCCTTAATACATTTAATTTTACGCGTCGCAATATTTAATAATAAAATGCTGGTAATATATGTTATAAGGTTTGACCTGGCTTCGTTTGCGTAAATTTCGGTTATTACTTATGGTCAAAAATTATCTTATACCTTCTTTGCTTGTGTATTTCATGAACTTACACATACTTTGATAAATATCAGTTAGATAATTACATACTTAGTTTCATTATTAAAAGTGATAAAAAAATGCAACACCAAAATATACAATATTCTGTTCATCAAGGTTTTTTACAACACCTTTTCGATCATTACATACCTACTGTTACCTCCATTTCTAACTGTTTTAAAACTGTGAGGAACTCGTTTAACATAACGACTTTCTTTCTACCGCTCCTCTTTTCCTTTTTATTCTTCATATATTTTAGATATTTTTTGCACCAAACACACCAATATACTATCTTCTAGCACCCTAAATGGCAAAAGAAATGTCCAACGCCCGCCTACTATCTGGACGAACAATCTGATCAAGGTTGTAGGTAGTCGCTGGATGCAGGCCGCTTCCAACAGGTCGATGTCAGATCTTTGGAGGAGACCTTTGTACAGCAGTGAACTTCCTGGGGCCGAAGAGCTAGAGATGACCCCAACTCACCTGAGCATCAGAAGCCGGAGTGTTGGGTGTGTGAGGAGTATGTGGTGTGTGAGGGGTATTCGACCTCAGTTCATGCTGCTGCAGGCTGTGAGCACTCCTCGACGCCCCCACGGGAGCTAGCACCACCATCCCGTATGGTGGAGGCTCTGGAGGACGCTCTATGTCGCGCGTGCAGTTGAAATCTGTGGGGAAGTTCTTGTGACGTTATTTGAATAAAAAAAATCTTATCCTCAATAAAAAAGCAATGAATAAAAAAAACGAGACGTTATTTGAACAAAAAAAGTCTTATCCTCAATAAAATAATAATGAGTAAAAAAAGGAAAATATCTCGTGAAGTCGGCACAAAAGAATGATGAGATTTGATTTCATAAAATAGAACTAGATCTTCGAAACATTTTAAAGAAAAACTTCTTCGGTTTATCTGCTCCTCATTGTGGAGTTTCTCAAGTAAGCTATTGCGATAAATCTTAATCTCAACATATCAATACCCTTTTCAACAATGTATTACTGAAAACAACTTTTTATTCCTAGAAATCTAAAATGGATAATAGAAAAGTAAATCAACCATTTCAAGGTGTTCTTTCATGATATTATTAAAAGAAGCATTTTCGTTTTTCTTCTCGTAAGCGGCGTAATATCTTATTCCAAGAAATCGTTCAGACTTTTCTTGTATTTCAAAATAAAATAACTGAGTAAGTACATAAGTCAATTAGTAAGACAATATTCATTTCAGACTCTTGAGGAATCAATGAAATTTTTGTATATTTGGTATTTTGGAATAAAACTATTTAATTGCATATTTGGTTAAGTTTTTACATTTTTTAACTTCCCGACGTGCCGATTACTTGACAGCTTTCGTGGTCACGGGGCGTACTGAGGTTATTAGTCATCCGCTCACTGACTTTTACAATTTAACTACCCTTAATTTACAACTATTACATTTAAAAAAGTTTTATTTTAATTCGCGTAAATCTAAGAAACCATTATTTGGTATTTAATTTAGTAATTTGCACATGAGTTTTTAGTTACAATAATCTCAATACAGATGCTTAACAATTTTAATTGATGTTCAGCATGGCGATAGGGTAAGTGCGTGGTGGCCTGTTGATAAACGCACCAACAGGCCACCACGCACGTTCAAATCCCAGGGCACACCTCTGACCTTTCGGAGTCATATGTGTATTGATAGTCAATCACCACGCACTAAAACGGTGAAGGAAAATATCGTGAGGAAACCTGCACACCATAGCGATTTATAAGAATTTCTATGGTATGTAAGTCTGCCAACCCGCACTAGGCCAGCGTGGTGGACTATATGGCCTATCCACTCTCAATCGTACTCTCGATTGTAGAGTAGGCCCGTGCCCTGCCGTGGGACGTATATGGGCTGATACAGATACAGATGGAGATAGGGTTGGCTATTTACACCTTGGGCGAGATTAAGTTAAGCATAGTATAAATGACAGTAGTGGCACCTTTGTCTATTTAAATATTTACCTTTATATAATAGTCTCTTTTACATTCATGTATACATAAACTGTGCTTATGCAAATGTGCTTATTTGGCAGTAAAATTTACTAAAACACTAATTTCAGTCTGTCAGTGGCATCAGCCTTAAATACCATTTGATTTGATTTGATAGTCAATCACCACGCACTAACGATGAAGGCAAACATCGTGAGGACACCTGCATACTATTTCTAATATTAGTCTACAGTAAAATTCCTTAAGATTCCTAATTATGATAGTATAATCACCACATGTTCTATACACGAGACATTCTATCACAATTCCTACCAAACTTCCCTCAAGACGTTTGAATACGATTCTTTAAAAACTTACCTTTCATTATTTATTCCAGAAACTTAACACTAAAGTATGCTCACCACCTAACATTAGATCATAATTTGTACCAACCAAAAATTTTAATATAAACATTATAAACTCCAGAAACTTCACGGTGCATTGACACGCTTGGCCAACCTCGGCCAGCCTCCACCAACGCAAGCGTGTAAACGGGGTGTTTGGTCCGGCTAGCCTTGACTTTTCGTTGTTGATAGCTTGGAACTGGTAGACATTGGCCCGGCCTAAGCCAACGTATAATTACACCATTACAATAAAGTATAGTCACCACATGTTCAATACCACCTAACATTAGATCACAATTCATACCAACCAAGGAGTTTGAATAAACGATTATTTACCGTACCTTTACCGAGTGGCACCACGTCGGGATTCTTATCGTCTGGTTGAAGCGGTGAATGGTTCGGGCTGTGCATTGCGCCTTTATACGTCTTCACTGTCTGCATCGGAGCTGCGGATAGAAAAGAATTTTAAAAACGTGAAAGCTGTTTATGTAACACACTGCTCGCAGAATGAGGGTGCGAATTATTCAGTAACTTGTTTGTAATTTGTGTAGTGATGTTCGGATGTTTGTTTGAGAATTAAAAACTTATTTAGTTATTCGAAATGATAATAAATATACAGGTAATATTGATCGCCTTGAATACGTAAGAGTAGATTGTTTGACTTGGTAACCATCATTCTTTTTTTATTGCAATAGATGAAAAGACGAACAGGCCGTTCGCCTGATGGGAAGCTATAAAACCGCTCATGAATAGTTGCAAAACCAAACAACACCTTGAACCACAAAGCATTGCATTCCACTGCGCTCGCCATCTTGAGATATTACATGTTAAGTCTCAATATGTTCAGTAGATACTCTGGCTACAATGTCCTTCAATCCGAAACACAACAGTGCATTTACACTTCTATTTGACGGGAGAAAACGACATAGCGGCGGTTCCTACTCAAGCCTTTCACATATGAGAGACCTACAACCAATAAATTATAACAACATGAATTAACATCAACGTATTTTTCTACACCACCTTAATAGTTCACAATATTTTTTTATTCAGTCAACCTGGCGTTATCAAGGCTGGTGCCAGGGTTTGCTTTCCTGTACAGTTTTCTCCACTTTCCCTAATTTTGGTCGCTTCAATTAAGACCTTCCTGGGGTTTTCTCACACGAACCAACCATTACCTTACACCATATTCAATTAAAAATGAAACCCAAAAGCTTTTTTCTCTCACATTTCGTATGTTGGTTTTAAGCGGATTTCATTGTTTCACACTCTTCGCTCGGCTTTGAGCCGAGGACGCCGCGCTATAACTCACGAGCAAATCTAGACTTTTCTAGGTCAAACAGCAAGCCTAGTCTTCATAGGTCAATATAGGCAATATGTACGCCTATCGATGAGATTTCGTTTGAAATGTGATTATTAGAACAGTCGCTTTAAAAATTGGTAGTAGACCAGACATTTCTAATTTGATTTCTAGAGAATCAATCACAATCATGTAGATTTGGCATCAAAGAACATCGGCCATAACGGACCATGAAGGGACCAGTTATGAATGGTACATCAAAAAATAGTACGATTTATTCGAATTTAAATGCATATTTCCATATATTTTTAAATAGCCGGATAAAAAGAAAATCTTAAAGTGTATTAATAATTTTGAACGCGTATCAGCGCGTTCCATCACTCATACTTTGTTTCAAAATAAGGTTTTAACTACAGCGTTGGAGGTAGTCAGTGCTGAATTAAAAATAAAGTGTAGGTATTTTCTATGACACATATGACTTCTGAGCGCTGTCATTTGCTTTCTTGTGATTTCCATTTTGCGCCTACTGTTATTTCTCTGTTTATATTTATGACTTGGCTTTGATAACGGACTCCGATAGACCCTTGCATTTCTGAAGACCTTGTACGATTGACCATTGGATAATGATAACGCTTTGTGATTTCGTTAAAAGTGCGAAGTATTCTCATATTTCCAACATGAACCCGGAGCGTCTGTCTGTCCTTCAACATTTGTTGCATTGTGTTCATATTATAATTCAGCATAGTGTTTCAAAATTATGTTCTTGTTTTATGTTGTTATTTTTGACAATGACATTATAATGTGCTATTTTTTTTATACGTGTTGTCCTAACCTAAAAAGTTACAAATATATGAAATATTTTAATAAATCCGGCTTTTTTATAACCTTCATCTATTTGGACATAATTCCTCAAGCCCTATGCAACAAAATAAACTATATCTCAGCTGTGTACACTATTTTTTTTTGCCAAGTCCCAATTTGTATGGACGTGACCGATGTTCTTTAGGTGTATAACGCGACTGCAAAAAATTGACCAATTTCGTGTAAACCAGAAAAAATAAGTTAACAGACGAATTGTGTTAGGTAGGTGGTGGCCTGATGGTAAATGGACCAGACGCGCCCGTCAACATGTTTATGGTGGTCGCGGGTTGAAATCCCCGGGCACTCCACTGACTTTTCGGAGTCATGTATGTATTGATAGGCAATCACCACGCACTTTAACGGTGAAGGAAAACATCGTGAAGAAACCTGCACACCATAGCAATGTGTAAGAATTTATATTTAATAAATAATAAATAACACCCAACAGTCACATACATAGTCCTGACCTCTCACTAAGATCGAGTCTTGTGTCGTGGGTATCAGGAACTACGAGAGACTTTTCGGTTTCAAAAACACCCAGACCCGAAAGAAATATTTGGCCTTTTCTCTCTGTACGGGGATCGAACCCGCGGCCTCTCGTTTCACAAGCGGCGTCTAACGGACTCGCGGCGCAGTCGAGGCTGTCAAAAAATGGTGTAATACTATTAAAATGACAACCAGAATGGTTGATGTGTGACAAGCATGGACGTAATATATAAACAGGACTGCGCACTAACAAAATAGTATCATTCTGAAATAAGACATATGCATGTCGCATAAGGTTTAATATACTGTGGTAAAAGACATGGAGGAAAAACGAGCCGAGCGGGACAGACGTTTTGACAGATGTTGGAGGTTTGTGTCCCCTGTCATTTGCTGGCCAGACCAAAAAATATTTTCACTGGTAGATTATTTTACATTCGCCACAAGGTAATTAGTTCGATGAAAAAATAAACATAGAATATCTATAGTAACAAATAGAAAAATATTGTTATTTAACTTCAATTCTGGGACCATAAACGAATACATGGCATTAAAATCGAAGGTTAATGCATGATAGGAGAATCCGAATTTATAACTCTGGCCACTTGATAACATGTCATGACTTTTACGCAATGTGACAGTTGTACAATTTTAAAATATTTCGTTATTTATTAACGGAAAATGGTTAAAAAGTGTTGCAAAATGATTTATATAAGTGAATAATATAGTGGTTGTTGTAGATCGATTCAAAAGTGAGTAGTTTCATGAGATTTACCATTTTTGTTTACAAATATCTGCTACGGTGACCATAAAAAATCCCGTCTTAGAACTTTTTTCGATCGACAATTAAAAGTTCTGCTGAATTATTGAATAACCTTTTATCTGCTTGAATATTAAAAGTAGTTCTATTTTATTTACAATTTTGTGTGTGTCAAAATGTGTCTTTCTCTATGTAATAAAAATATTGTGAAGAGATAAATAAAAATAACGAAATTAAAAATTTTATACAACGCTAACTATATGTACTTTTTGAAACTATTCGATTTAAATTACGCTAGCTATTATTAGCGGAGTGTACGTGGGAAAAAGACGCAAATCTTGTCTGTTTACATTCATCTAACGATACTTGTCGCTGTACAAGATGTGATCGTGATTTTTCCGAAACCTTATCAGTAAATCGTAATTGATATATCCTATAGTAACACAATAGGCTTCATTGAAAATTTTAACTGCTCAGCTCACTGTTCGTGTAAGACTACACTAACACGTAGTTAGCGTAGTTTGGTGCGTTCGTGTACAATTGTTCGTTCGTAAATTGCATTCCTTAGCGACTTTAAAGGTGAAATCACACTATAGTAATCCGTCTTACGCATAGAGTAAAGAAGCGGCCATAAATACTAGAGAAAAACGTCTTAGACCGATCTGAATAATAGATTCTTTTGTTGTGTGCACATTATCAGTCGTACGCTTATGACGTGACCTTGTATGATCCAATGTCCTGATTGGTCATTTAGCCGTTTCTAGTATCTATGGCCGCTTCTTTACTCTATGCATAAGACGTACGTGAGATAGTATGATTTCAGCTTAACTTTGTAAATACTTATGAAAAAAATCTTTGTAAAATAGTTTATTGATAATATGTTGATATATTTTATCTTTATGCTTTTTATGAAAAATATTAGATGATTGGAATATGTTATATCTACCCATTGTTATTGAATCGTAGCCATCACCTACCGAAGTTGATCATCCTAAAATCGTGACTTTGTTTAATCACATTATTGTAAATCCAGAATAATCTTAATATAAATAAATAAATAAATAACACCCAACAGTCACATACATAGTCCTGACCCCACACTAAGATCGAGTCTTGTGTCGTGGGTATCAAGAACTACGAGAGACTTTTCGGTCTCACAAACACCCAGACCCGGAAGAAATATTTGTGGGCCGCACAAACATTTCTCTCGGTGCGGGGATCGAACCCGCAGCCTCTCGTTCCACAGGCGGCGTCTAAACAACTGCGCCACGGAGGCTGTTAATATATTACAAGATATAAATTTAAAGGGCTTGAGGGCTCCTAATATTCCACTTTCCGCTATTATAATTCATTATACCTCCTATCCAAAAACCTTCTCCATTAACATTCAGTCCACCAAGTACCGAACCTTTGTGTTCAGACATCATCAATGAACCTTCCAACAGTTTTTTTTGGAATCTTTTCAAAATTTAAACGATATTTTGGTACAGAATTATTGCCAAGATATGAAACGCTCACACTTGAAATCGGTTTGTCCGCTCAGGAAAGTCTTCCTGATTTGTATATGAATAATGGCCTCTTGCATCAGCAATTTCTACTCCCTATGATTCAATTTCTTCGCTTGCATTGTTCAAGTGACCTATTCTGCTGTATCGATCTCAAAAAATAATAAATCATCAAATGAATTAAAAAGTGGTATATATCATGTTTATTCTTTCACCCCTGTGGAGTCTTACTACTTTAGAAAATCTCCTTTATCTTTTACAAAAATGTTTAAGTTGTATGTTGAGGGGTGTGCCCATAATAATTAGAATTTTAGAGTACGGTAAGATGATATAGAGATGATGTTAACAATAGCTCGAAGATTTCATTTACCCAAAAAAGACCGAGACGACCTCTGTAATCGGTACAAAACTACATCTCACCCTATACTCGTATTGAAAGAAAACTTCACTAAATATCAAACAGAAAAGAATTTTCCCGTAAGTCAAAATTGGAATGCTATTAGCTATCTCAGTAATAAAATAGCTTGCCTTATATTTGTTTCAAAAAGTTTTAAGATCAAATGCTGATGTTAGTGTTATTATAGATGTAAGCTGGATTTATATATTTTTTTTAAATAATAGCGGCCTAGCTCTGCTCGGAAGCAGACTGCACATATACTTTTTTGGAAATATTTTATCGCCTTTGTTCATCACAATAATGTAGAGTAAATAAAACTATTATTTACGGATTTTATCGCGGATTTGGTTTAATTTTTATATTTTGGACTTCCCGAAGTTTCGAATACTTTACAGCTTTCGTGGTCACGGGGCGGACTGAGGTATTAGTCATCCGCTCTGTGACTGTTACAATTCAACTACCCTGATTCAATGACGAAGCTGTTAGGGATGGAAGAGTCGATTTTTATGTACTCTTTATCTCACATACTCTATTCATTTTTCTTCAATTTTTTTAATTAACGGACAGACGAACTTTTGGCTAATTACGTCCAGTCTAGTATTTACAAACAACTGGTCAAAGAACTGTGGTGTTTATTTCTATTAAGTCAAGTTAGATTTACAGCAACACCTTATGTAAATAATTATAAGTGACCAAATTGTATTCAACAGTTTTAATTTGTATGCTTATTAAATGAAGAAAATTATATCTTGTAGAAATGTTAAAAATAAATCTAGAATTTACAAAATTCAACATGACTGTATTATAGCTCTATGGAAAGTTAAGTCATACGCTAACTTGTGGCACAGGTCGATGTATAGACTATAGTACGCTTTATATCATTTAACGGCTTTTAATACGTATTCGCTAGTGACCCACGTGCCAATAACGCTACATTTCATATTTTGTTAATAAGCATAATTTGTTATATTATATCTTGTGAATATATAAAAAAACCTAAGGATATAATTAATGCGTAATATATTTTATTTTGTTCATTACATTCATTAAGTTCACTTTTATGACTTAGCTTAGTATAAATTGTTGATGTCGAAAAGTTTTACTAATACAATTGATCGTGAATTCAGTATAACTAAAAAGGTTTATTTGTTGCAATAGTTTTTTCTGCTGAGTGATGTAAGATTTCGGCACGGACGTATTAACTAACAGGTCCACTGTTTGCTACATTTCACGTCTAAGCCACTGGACCGATTTTGATATAGAAGATACAGAGATAGATTAGACCTTGGGAAGGGGCATAAAGTTACCGTTTATTATGTAGACAACGCTTGAAAGGGTTGAACAAAGGGATGGCAGTATTTATGGAAAAATGTAAATGTTCAAGTTACAGATGTCGAACTTTACTCATTTTTGAACAAAAATAACTGCACACTTGGTTTTCTTAAAGTTAACCATAAAGGGGGTAAAATAGGGGTTGAAATGTTACAAGAAAAGTTTAAACCGCTGCAGTTATAGAAACCTTATTACAAATGAAAAATAATGGCGTGAATAATATTAGAAAAATAGCATTTTAGGGTAAAAATAAGGGATGAAATATTACATGTAAAATCAAAATCGCTAAAGCTATTGATGACAGCAAAATTGTATACATATCAGTAATGATATCTTACTGACCTTTTGTTTGAACAATTTAAATTCAGTAACATATTGAAATTCGTGGCTGTCATGTTAATCTCTTTTGTTACTGATCCGATTGGTCTGAACAAACGATATCTGAACCACCCCTTACACAAAAAAAATAAATTCAGAGTCAGAATTGATAATTATCGCCACCATTCTGAGCTTAATTGTTAATGATTCGATTAAGATAGGGATATTCGTTAGGGATAAAACGGTAGGACAGCTACGTTGCTGTTTGCTATTACAAGAGTTGGTATGAATAATAATTTAAAAATATTTAACTGGTATGAAGTAGGCTAGGGACGCTCCTATCTAGTGGTCATGGCCTCTCCTAAAATAGGTGCTACGGGTATGCGATCTCGGCCCCCTGAGCTACTGCTGTTACTACCAGCTTTCCCTTCCATGTCTGCAGTATGTATTACCCCTACACGCCATACTTTCCTTTCCAATAACATCTTCTACCCGCATACCTTATTTCCTTTCCCCGATTGAAGACAGACAGCAGCATCATCTACGCGAGTACCCCCCTGCGCTCGTGAACCCGCCTGGCAAGCGTGGCGAGTATTGGCATTAACCCCTGATGGTTGTTAAAACTAGGACCAGGCCTCCAGGCCTCCTGGCAGCTCCGCTATTCTTAGCTATGGTAGCGGTTACGGTAACGGCGGGGCAGAAGGTGCTAAGAATCTCCAAGAAGGTTGACCCCTGCTACCAGCCCCGACGACGACTGGCCCTGGTAACACACTACATACGCCCTTTGAAGATAGACGAGAAGATTGTTAACTGAATATTGCTGTCAATAAAGATTTATTGTTACTATTATTTTTATTTTTCATTTCATCTATAAAAAGGATACGTATAAAACTATAATTTGAAATTTTTTGCTAGGTCAAAATGGTCCTATATTTTGATTTGGTCAAATATTTTTTTGACACGCTTATACAATATCACGTTTGTTACCTCAAAAACAAAATGCTTCATTCAACGTATTAGTGTTAGAACTGAATTATTTACTGTATTAGCCAATTTGATTAAATTTCCTGTTTTTCCCAAATTTTATGGTCACCCCATACAAACGGGACACACAGCCTCCATTCAAACGCTCCCGCTCGGCTCGTTTTTCCGATCACAGTGCGCAGTCCTGTTTATATATTACGTCCATGGTGACAAGATAGCCATGTATCGTGTCAAGTGACGTCATAAGCTTGGACAAGCAGACACGTGTCAGAATAACATTAACATTGCGAAAATTTTAATGTAAATTAATCGTATTCCGCGAATTAATGAAATGTAAATTTTATACATATTAATTTTGTTTCAAAGACATGTATTTTATTTATTTACACTTAATTGCGCGCAAAAAAAACCAAAAGCAATGAGAAATTAAATATATAAAATGTACAACTGGTGGTCTTATCGCTATTATATTTTACTTTTTCTATTTATTAGTAGTTTTTTGACTGGGCGTTAAGATATTTTTGTGTATCAAAGATATTGTGAAACGACTTGAGACTCTTCGGTCTCATAAGAACAATTTATCAGGCGTTTTTTTATCAATGAATGGAGAGACGAGCATGTATTTCGCGTGATAGTAAACGATAAACCATGAATACGCCAATTTTTTTTACCCTGGCCCTGCATAATGACAACACTGCGCCTGATGGTAAGCGCAAATGCCATTGGCATCAAACGACAGTCCCAAGACATTCGATACAATTATACCAGCCTGCTAACATAGTCATGGTAGCTATTTTAACCCCTTGTTAAAGATAGATAGGATATAGATAACCGCTGTTATTCTCAACCTTCTCCATACCAGCTGTAAAATAATTCTAAAAAACAATAATCGGAGATCAAATATTACAAGAAGCTTAAAATATTTTTTTATTCTGAAAATAAATTGTAAAATCACTATGCTTTAAAACACTATAAAAGTATAAACTTATCATTTTCATCGAACTACGATCTAAAGTAGTGAGTGACAAAACAGAAGTTAATAGATATCGATTGTTTTGTTATATTCTACGATTGTCTGGCACGCCATACGATACTTAGGTCTCAGAATTAACCTGGCACTAGCCTGGCACAGATGTGCCATTCGATACTAGAACAAACGTTTTTATCGAATACTACTTTTAAAAAACTTATTTTCTTGTTCTCTGGTGTTTATTTGCGACGGTCTTTAGGAATTTTTAAAATAAAATCAGTGATAAATTGTTCGAAATTTGCTCAATGGAAACTGGGGCTATTTTAATACCTTCTATTTGTTCACGATAGCCTCGGTGGCGCAGTTGCACTGCGGTATGATTCCAAAGCTGTGGTCTTGGGTTCGAATCCCGGGTCAGGCAAAATTATATTGGATCTATTCATTATCAGCCCGGAGTCAGGAATGCCCGATATGGCGATAGGCTCGCCCCCTATCATATAGTGGGACGAAACCACCTCTAACTACTCTTTCTGGAGAAAATGCGTGATGAAGATGCATATTTTTTTGCAGGCTTGTATATATTCTCTGTCTAGTCTACAACAATTTAATTCGGTATATATTTTATTTTTAATATACACGGAATAACAAATATATAAATCCTCATATATGTCGATTAAGTAGTTACGAAAAATAAATTATTCACTAACATATTGCATACCATTGTGGCGGGTCATAGTTGAACAAATTAACAAGTAGTAACATTTTATTGTAACCTATTTTCCACAATAGAAATACTGATTTGTTTATTACAATGAATAGCGAAACGAGCATGCCATTCAGCTGATGGTAAGCGATACGCCCGCTCATGGACACGCCACCTTGAATTACAAAGCAACGCTTGGCATTCCACTGCGCTTGCCATTCTGAGACATACGATGTTGAGTCTCAATATGTCCAGTAGTTACTCTGGCTACAATGTCATTAAAACCGGAATACAACAGTGCATTTACACTGTAATTGCCGTGATACCTACCCAAGCGGCCTCTCACATATGAGAGACCTACCAGTGATTTAATAAAATAGGGGACAAACTTTCGCTGGGCACGAATTATATGTATGCCACAATGATAAAATCGTAACACATGTTTATGTAACAAATATTGTGCCTCATGCAATGCAAAATATATGAAAACGTTGCGGTTAGTGGCGCAGAGCAAAAATATTTAAATTTCTATGTCCCTGCGAAACTTAATAAAAATGTCTCAGCCGAGTGACGGGACGTCTGCAATTTTAGTAGAAATGCAGAGAGACATAAATCAAATGCAGTGGCGCTGGAACGGTCGAGACGATAAAAAATTCCGGTCACGCGACAAAATCTGCCTCCGTCCACTGAAATCGACTGTGCCGATTCCGCCGCGGTCCGAAACTGTACTTTTATTGTTTTTCAATAAATGCGTCGATGGAGTGAAATAGTTCGTTTCTCTAAAGTCATGCTGTAACTTTACGTAGTCTTTGGTGATATGGATTTCACCGTGAGGCACAGGGTTTTTTTTTTTATTTCATAACTGCAATGACAGCCAGACGAGTATGCTTTCTGCCTGGTAGTAAGCAAAACGATCGTCTATGGACACTAGTAAAACCAAACAACATCAAGAATTACAAAGCCCATGCATTCATGTCTCTCATATGTGAGAGGCCGCCTGGGTAGGTGCCACTGCAATGTCTATTTCTTCCGACAAACAGCAGTGTAATTGCACTGTTGTGTTTCGAATTCAAGGACATTGTAGCCAGAGTGACTACTAGACATGTTGAGACTTAACCTCTTATATCTCAGGACGGCGAGCGCAGTGGAATGCCAAGCATTGCTTTGTTATTCAAGGTGTTTGATTTTGCTACTTTTTTATGATCGGTCGTATTACTTACTATCAGGTAAACGGCATGCTCGTCTCGCCATTTATTGCAAAAAGTCTTATAACTTATACCTAGACGTCGAATATTCGGACATTCGAACTTCGTGTCGGAGAAAAGAATAACCTAAAACTACACTTTTTTTTATATATTCTGGCCCGGCATAGTGTCCGCATTGCGCCTGATGGTGAGCGCAAATGCCGCCCAGGCAGAGTATCCATTGGCATCGGACGGCAGTCCCATGCCAATAGATACAAGTATGCCGGACTGCTAAGATGCCTCTTCACACTACGGCGGAAGGACCCAGGATTATAGAAAGGACATTACATTCATTCCTAAACACATACATTCCATACATTACATAAATTCCTGTAGGTTGTACTCATTGATAGGATTATTACTAGGAAACCTGACCTTTTCCCGTGAATAATATTATAAGTCGAGTTCTCAATAAAACAACACAAACATCTTTGTAATCAGCCTAACAGACGTCTCAAGTAGTTCGAGAAGATGTTGATAGCACTTCAAAGTAATTGTAAAAAGCTGCTTTTCTGTCTAAGCTTTATAGAAATAATTAAATGGCTCTTGTAGTTGTTTTATAAAAGGCAGTCAAGATGCTTGAAGTACTCGACAACAATTAAATATATAATTTGTTTACCGGAAGATATTATACATAGTTTCATCACGGTCGTTATAATGTTCACTTTAGCGCTACAAATATTTGTGTGAACCACGGGTATTTGTTTCGAGTCTGGATGTTTGTGAGACCGAAAAGTCTCTTGTAGTTCCTGATACCTACGACATAAGACTCGATCTTGGTTCAGGACTAATATGACTGTTGGGTGTATTTATTTATTCCATATAATGGGCGTCTAGCCATAAACTTAACATTGTGTCATTTTCGTAACCGAAAACAAACAACAACACCACGCAATTCGCAAAATTGGGTGTCAAAATTGTGTAAATGAAAATCAGAAGCCATTTGTATGAACTTCTTTATTCACTTTGGTCGAAAATTAAATTATGCTTTCGCCGTTCGGTGACAATTATGTCGTAAAATTCAAATTGCCGTTTCCATAATAACCTACAGTGAGTGCACGCGAACCGTTTGACACCGAAGTTGGACACTTTGACACATTATGTCAAATATAAAATTAAAACAACTTGTTTAATTGGTTGCTTTCACTAGTCGCGTCTGAATTAATAGTCATTATTCGTAGTTAACGCTGTTAGATTTTTAAATTAGTTGTAATTCCTTAAATATAATTAGAATGAACTGGAAGCGGTTATGGTTGACGTATCAATCAATTTTATGTTTTAGAAATAGTGAAGGTTATAAGTTTTAGCTTTTGGTCAATGGTTATCATTCACACAAATTCAGATACTCTATGAGTGACAAAATGTTGGCATTAACTAATGTTGATCATAGAATTAAAGAAAAGTGGTGTGAAATAAAAAGTTTATTGCTGCGTTTCTTACGATTGGCCCTATTAGCGATTCCCAAAAATCCATCGTTTACCACCCTAGCCTCAGACGTGTTTTTGCCCTGCCTTGGTGTACTTAATGTTAACATTATGCTGAGTGGTCACCTAAGTTTCACAGCGGTGTGACACATAAAGTCTCTCTTATTTTTGTTTGTATGTTACCTTATGTTGTATAAATTGTACGATGTATCATTTGTGACAATAAATCTGTTTTTCTTTCTTTCTAATGAACATTTTTATTAAATAAGCAATTTAAGTGTCTGGCCCTATGCTGAAATAAATATAATCAATTGAAAATGAAAATAATTTATTGAATCCATTTAAATGTTCTACATCATTTAGAGACAGTAATTTTTGGATCTACCACTGGTTCGGATAGCGGTTTACACTAGGGAAGAATGGGATAGAAACTCTAGTGTTGCTCTTTACAAAACCAGTTTACAATGTAGTGATTATTCCAAAATTTATAAGTTGGTTTATATCAAAGCAGTTCATTAATAATTTGTTGTAAATTTACAATATTTTTGGTATGTTTACATTATAATTAATATGGTTGAGTGAAGTGAAGTCACCCAGAACGAAGAATCAGTATACTCTTTTTCGATAAAGCAGTGAATAATTGTAATAGTGTGTACATACCTTCATACTCGATTGCTGGGTGCTGTCGTCTCCTCGCCAACAGCGCGATGACAACAATTGAAACGAGAGTTGCGACAATCCCAGCAATTATCCCAAGGGCCCAACTCGCGTCCATATGTACCGTCGCTGTTTTTGCTTCTGTATACAAATAAAAATAATTTTAATATATTTTTTGCCTTCAACAAATTGCCAAATATATTTGAAAACGCATCTAAAAAACGATAATCTTTAAAAAAGATTAAATTTTATTGCTAAAACCAAATGCAATTAAAACGCTATTGAAATATACGTTTCAATTTGTCAATGGTATTAATTTCAACGAACGTATCAAATTGACTCGTTGAATTTAAAAATAAACTGTTTTCGGCAGCAATGTGAACTCCACTTTAATGAAAAATGTTATTCGCTTCATTTATTGGGATTATCAGTCACTTCTTGAAAGGAAAAGTTTGAGTTTAATCTTTCTATAGCTGTTGCAGGAGCATTGAAATTAACAAACGGACAGAAATTATTTTTGAAGACCAAAGTTTACAGGATAAGCATTACACATTTTTGGATGGATAAAAAGATAATATTTTAATTTTGTTACTATTCACCATTGTGTGATGTGACACTTCGTAAGAATCTATATTTTTAAACCCCATTTTGTGGTAGTGTCCACAATGGTTAATAAGTAAATTTAATATAAGTAAAGTACAGAGAATAATGAGTAAAAATGCAAAACCCTCAAATTCAGACATCAACATTAACAGACACACCAACATCTTTGTACAAACAGCAATTTACGAACAGAAATGCCAAACTACGGTATTTCGAACAACGCATTCCCTCACTTCCATTAGGATAATGTACAGAGATCTTGCAGCTTAGTTGTCTGTTCAAAATGAACAACAATACGCTACTTACCCGTATGCAGAGCCAAACGCGACAACGTATGAATCCTCAACACAGTTGTCTCAGACCTCCCCCGAGCGTTGTAAGCGTAGAACAACAGCTTCAAAGCTTTGCCAGAACCCAAATCTTGCAGTTTCCATACAGGTTGTTCTGAAGTTACATTTGCCACAAGATTGCCCGTCTCCCATGCCTCTACCACGTACGTTGTCATCAAACCGCCGTCGTAACCTTGACGAGAAATACGATCGTTTTGTTACTTGGTACAAGTTTAAATTTTCCATTGGGAGGCATTATTTCATACAAATTATGACTTACAATTGTTATTATAGGTCAATTTAATTGCAGTTGGCACTGTTACGCTTTTATTGCTTTAATTGTTTGTAACTCTATTTTCATCATGATTTACATTTTCAAATTTTAATAGACTTGTAATTAAGGACTGATTATTATCATTAACTATTATTTCAAATAATTTATTGTCAACTGTATTAAAATCTTCTTTATTTAAATCTGTATCATATTCATTCGTCATTTTAGACCAGATATCTAAATCATTCGTAATAACTGATGGATCTATTTATTTATTGATTCTCCTCAATCCAACTCACCAGCAACGCATCGTAGTTCAGCAGAATTATCAGTTAGGTTTAATGAAGAACAGTTGAACGGTTGATCAGGCTTTACTGCGGGTAGTAACGTGTACCGGCAGGCTTCTGTCTGCTGTCCAGCCAGATTAGTAGCCCTGCATGCTAAGGAACCGTAGTCGGCTTCGGATGTAGGCGTGTATTTAAGGATGGATATGCCTGGCGATTCTATTATGAATCTTCCCTAAAACAAAATACGAAATATTAGACAAAATAGATCTAAGGGCTACATTCATTATTCAAATCGAATTGCTGTGATTAAGTTACACGTAATTACAAACTATGCCCTCACTAATTAAAGAATAAATGTAATATAAAAAGATTCGGTCGTTTCTCTTTCTATTTGATACCTGAAAGAATATGTATCTAAAACTGAACCTACATAATATACATTTTCTCAAGTAACAAAACAAAATTTGCTATATTACTTTCCTCTCTTTTCATTATTACAACAATAACCTCCCCAATAAGATCTTTACAGTGAAATTTTCACAGTCCAAGCTAACCCAACTCCAATCATTACCAACATCTGTATCTGTATCTCTCAGTTCGTTTGTAAACAGCACTAATCACTCACTTGATCTAGTTCAACGGTCCCCAGTGAGTTGTTGAGTGTCCATTGAAAGTTCTTCGGCGGCGGGAACGCGTCTACTTCGCACGTCACCGTCGCTGGCTCGTTGAACGCAGCGCCGACTATTGTGATCGTTGGAGTGGTGCATACTGGTTTGTCTGTTGAAGAAGTATATTTTAAGAGACTTTGGAGGGTGAAATTATATTTCATTATTATATTTTTTGTCAGCTCTGCTTTAAACCTTAGTGGTTTTATCGATACTGTTCATGTTATGATTTATGTATAATTTTCTTTTGTATCCAATAAATGGAAAAAAAATATCTTCAAGTTATTGAAAGATATTATAGCAATGCTAGTGTCATTTTAGTTTGATCTAAAGATACGTTAATTAATAGGTTAATGGCAGTGGAAAGGGCTGGATCGGATTCGAAATTCAAACCGCTCAACTTTGCTTTCTTCTATGATTGAAAAGACTACATCTACTTGGCACAACTAACATATTTCTGTCAAGAATTTTTACGTCGGTTTTATCGCAATTATTGGGTTCATCGTCATAAAATGCAATATGTAATCCATCCATCCAGTAAGTGAAATATCCATTGGATTTGAAATTAGGATTATCATTCCAGCCTCAGTTTAGTTTGCATATTATAAACGGAAAATTTTACCACTGCAATTCCCAAAACCACTTGCGTAAACATTGAAATTAATTCGCAGTCACAACTTCTGACCCGGGGTAAAAACTCGTATTAGTGTAAAACAAATATTGGCGGCCGATCATAAAATAACGCGTTTGAAAACATTCTGATAGACAGATTACAGTATTTGGAAACACGGCACGTTTCAGTCGAAACAGCAATTATTTAGGCTGAAATATGCGACATGCGAAAAAAATATTATAGATAATAAAAAAAAACAGAGAGAGTGAGAGATTATTCTGGAAGTTGGTCTGAAAGGTTAATCTGGGATTGAAAGATAATAAGCTGGAAACATGTATAAACCGCTCTACGCGATGTCTTTCAAAAACTATTATTTGCACAATAAAATATTGTAAACAACATTTGTAGAGAATTTAATGCTTTACAATTTTGTAATAAACGCAATTAGCATAAAAATCATAGGAAGCGAGATATTTGCATTGAACTGTCCATTGACCTTTAATATCTCGCTTAGCGGCGCTGAAATTTTAGGAGATTTTTGAGACACTGTTTAAGATACCAAAATAAAAGTTTAAACAATTTTCCAGCTTATTATCTCTTAATTCGAGGTGAAACCCTTATATGACCAGGCTACTATCAAGTGTGATGAATATGAATAGATGAGTAAAGCTAGGAGAAAAACTCCTAGTTGCAAAATTAAATTGTTGGTAGTAGGCATCATGATTTAATATTTAAGTAAGTAACAGTAGAACGACACTTACACCAGATATATTTTATTATCACCTATTTAAAAAGTACACTAAAATCAATTAATAAATCTCCTTATTATATTTCTTCATAAACCTTCTCTAAACAAAACACTTAGAATAATCGGACATCACATCCAGGAATATTACGGAGAACCAACCACATTATTTCTCATAAATCTTCCATCCGTGCTATCCTTATTACCACCATATTTCATTATAAACTCGTAATATTTAATTTAATAAAAGCAACAGGACGTTAATGGATTATCTTGCCTCACAGTTAATAACATTATAAATTTATTTTACCCTGCAAAGTTGCATTTTACTTCACTTCGAACTTCGCCAAAGATTTACACCACAACTTACGTGATAAATTAAATCGAGATATACATTGCTGCATTTGCATAAGACGAGAAACACGTAAGCCATGCAAAGCCGTCATTGTACGGCACGTATTTGTAAGTTATGCGAAATACGCATTCAATTTGCGCCGTCGATGGCGTGTGAAGTTATGGTCACCACAAATTGATGATGCATTGAGCGTTCGTATGCAAATACCAGGCGGAGAAACTTGGCGAAATCCTATTACGATTGCATAGCCCGACGCTCGCGACATTCGTTAAGGATAGATAAACACTATTAGATATGATATCCTGGTACAAATACACAATTTTGCATGTCCATAAAGTTTTTGATACTAAAATCCTGTTACTGAAATCATTGATTGGATTCATTATAATTATTATATCTCCCCTCAAGCGAAATAAATATTAACGTTATTCAAAAATGTTCCCCTTACTTGAAGCCCTTGTCAAAATTAATGTCACGAGCTGTGCCTAATTTACTTATTACAGGGTGATGTAAATTATGTATGTATATGTATCAGCCCATATATATCCCACTGCAAGAAACGGGCCTCACCAGGTTTCCTCACGATGTTTTCCTTCACCGTTATAGTGCGTGGTGATTGATTTTCATTACACACTTAACTCTGAAATACCTGAGGTGTGGTCTGGGATTCGAACCCGCGACCACGGTGAACGTATTGGCAGTCGAGTCTGGTCCGTTTACCAACGAAGCACCACGCACTTTTGATATGGTTTGTGTTTCAATCATTTTGATATGTTTATCTCGGATAAATATTTCCGTAGTGTACTTAAAAAGATAAATTATCTCGTTAGTAATTATATTTCATCCATATAAAAAAATGTTTTAAAATCAGACGATAATAATATTTCCAAACTAAATAATTTCTCATATCCGAATTAAATTTAAAATCACTAATAAATATGAAGTCCGACGGTTAATTCCGTACCATTGGCCCGACCGCATTCACAGTTGAACACACGCCGACAAATCGGCAATAATTCATTTTCCGAATGAAAAACCAAGTACGTATTTATGAGTAAAAAATCACTGTCAGTATCAGAAAAACAAATGGTAGGGGTCGCCAGTGATGTATTACCGGAGTCGTCGGTAAACTGCGTATCGTATTTTGTCGGCTTATACTGTAGTTTTATATTTAAAGGGATACGTGTGGGCATAATTTATCAGCAAAAGTTACGACTTCTGTACACCAGGACGTGTAAGTTAATGTGAAGAGATATGTTGGCAACACAGTGGACATTAATACAGAATGTATTGACCGGCGGCAGTTTTAAATAATTTTGTTGCGTAAAGTGAAGTTAAATTTAAACTATTGGCTATAAGCGGGGCTACTATTTCACTGGTGTCGTTCTTCGTTATTTTTCCATTCTCCTCATCGTTTTTGTCCCCATGCATTTTGAAAGCTTGACAATAGTGATGCCAATTTTACTTGGGTATTTATGTGCGGCAATGATATTTGAAATCCATTGAGACATTTGCTTTATTAGATCTAAGCTGTATAAAAGAAAAAACCTTAACGCAAAAATATTTATTAGTCTATTTTTTATGTTTTTTTTTTACTATAATTGGCGATATGGCGATAGACTTTCATATTATGAGAAAAAACATACAAGACGAAACGTGGGTGTCCTGTTTATGCATGAAAATAACAACTTTAAGGTTGATGACTCAAAGAAAATATGCCTACTGCCTGGCTATCGTTTACTTTACTCTATAAAAACTATTGTTACAAAAAGTTACAAAACTACACACCTAAAAAATAATACAATGTAAAAATTTAATACAAAACTTGAACGGATAATAGATCAAAATGGATTTCATTTACTCTTTTATTCATCGCTTAAATCACCAAATTACTATAAAATAAACTTTTAAAATGCATCAAAATGTTGTCTACACCAAATCCCACCTTCAGACTTTTTAGAGGACACACAATCATAAATAATGTTCACATTAAACGCATTACTGAATTTCTACTACTATTGTATTACGTTATAAAATTTAACTATGTCTTCACGCGATCATACCATCAAATAGGAGTCTAAAATAATCCTTAAATTATCGCTTCAATAAAGGTGATATCAAGACTGCTACCGAAAACGAAGCCGAAGTTTTAATGACTTCAGACAAAATGTAACTAAAAAAAATTTGAAAAAATCTGGCTTATTTTTTTGTGATGTAATATCGTCGTATTTGGTTGATAAATACATAGTTTTTCCTAAAATAAAATTAATATACACACTTTGTTTTTTAAAGGAGCTTAGGTACGCTAGGGTTAAATTATTATTTTATCAAAAAGTATCGATTAACCACCGTAACATGACAATGTTGAAAATAAGTATCACAAAAAGGACTGTCTTTTTTTTGTTATGCGAAATTTTTATTCGCATTGTGTCTGTAGTCACTAAAACTACCGCCCGGCTTCGTTTTTGATAGCAGTCTTAAAATACCCTGCATTTAATAAAGTATTTCAATAGCGTGTGAATCTGTGATAAAAATAAAAATATGAAACAACGTTTTGGTATATTTTTTTTTAAGTTTTTACGCGCTGCCAATCGCAGATGTATAAATGAGAACCAGATAATGAAACAAGCAAAAAATAATAATATTTGCTGTTTACAATAGTATATATCTTTATACATATTTATTAATTACTGGTGGTAGGTCTCTCATATGTGAGAGGCCGCCTGGCTGGGTACCACCGCAATGTCTATTTCTCCCGCCAAACAGCAGTGTAAATGCACTGTTGTGTATCGGATTTAAGGCCATTGTAGCCAGAGTAACTACTGGACATATTGAAACTTAACATCTTATGTCTCAGGATGGCGAGCGCAGTGGAATGCCAAACATTGCTTTGTAATTCAAGGTGTTGTTTGGTTTTGCTACTGTTCATGAGCGGTCGTATCGCTTACCATCAGGCGAACGGCATGCTCGTCTCGCCATTCAGGGGAGTAAAAATATTAAAAATAAATTGTAGCAAAATCATGTCATTATAAATACAGCACAAACCCCTAAAGGAAATAAACACTACAACCGATCCGTACTATAATATAAATAATTTGGCCTAAATCCTAAAAGCTACAATACAGACAGCACTGAAAATGGATGGGCCACTTCGCTAATTGACCTAAAAACAGCTGGATTAGAGCAGTCAACCGTGTAGCGTCTAAGATAAAGGATCTCGCAGATTGTCGATACGGTAGGTTGAAGAATGTGGTCGGAAAATTAATTGCGAATCAACTGTTCGAATAAAATCGCCTCTGCTCGTTTAATAGATAGGTAAAGACGTTTCATTGTACGAAGTTCATTCGTCTAAACTTATATTATAAAAATGAAAGATTTAATTGTTCGTTGGCATTAAGTATGCTCTGAAACTACTTGACTGATCAAAAAAATATTGCACCATTAAAATCCTTCATAATGCCCGATTAACATAAGCGATAGAATATTTCCAAAAAAGTGTGCACTCGGGCGAGTTCGAGCTGGGCCAATAATATTTATAGAGTGTATTCATGATCGTATTTTTTTTGTTATTATCAGTAAAGTTCAAATCAATACAGTATTTTTTATTGCAATAAATGGCGAGAAGAGCATGCCATTTTCCTGATGGTATACGACCGTTCATGTACAGTAACTATACCAAACACCGCCTTGAATTACAAAGCAATGATTATCATTCCTGAAATGTTAAGTCTTAATATGTCCAGTACTCTGGCTACAATGTCCTTCAAACTGTTAACATACAATTCATTCACACAAATTATATGTTGATTCTATAACAATAAACAAATATATCGTGAAATAAAATGAATATATTCGTATTTTCAAAAGAAATTATCATAGGGTTACCTAAAGCATGTATATTAAACACCAAAGGTCGATTCGCGTGCCACTGTCAAAGCGTGATGGAAAACAATTTTATTACGTATCATTATGTACAGTTCACTTTAATGGATTTATATTTCAGACAGAAATTAATCAAAGCGGTTATTCCATTTGACCGTATTAAATAGTTTTAATGATAATTTTATTTGTGAGTTATGGCAGTTTAAATTTGTTCGGGCTTACAAACAGGATTTAGGATCGTCACGCGATTTACGTAGTGAATACCAATTGATATTCGTTATTCATACTTTGTACGGCTAAAAATAATATTATAATGATGATTGACGTTGACATTTTTGGTTAATGGGCATACAAATAAAGCGTCATTGACAAAGGGACCACAATTACTCCCACATGTATTCAGTATTCCAAACTTTCTATTATTAAAATAGCTGCGAGCCTTTATCGACATTACCAGTCTTTATTTGGCAGGTACTGAAATAGGCCATTGTATTCGATCGACTCTGTTGCGAATTTAGGGTTCTTTAAATTCATTCACAAATTGCTAATATGATATTTACTGGCGATAGGTATTTCATATGTAATAGATCACTGAGTACTGGGCAGTTACCACCGCAATATCTATTTATCTCGCTAAACAGCAGTGTAAATGCACTGTTGTGTTCCGGTTTGAAGGTTATTGCAGCCAGAGTAATTACTGGGCATATTGAGACTTAACCAAGGCGAACGCAGTGGAATGCCAACTATCGCTTTGTGATTGATTCTGTTTTTTGGTTTTGCTACCGTCCATGAGCGGTCGTATCGCTTACCATCAGCTGAATAGCATGTTTATCTCGCCATTTATAGCAATAAAAAAAAACATCGAGTCATAAAATTAAATTTCTAGTAACGTTCGTATGATACATCTTACGTATGTAATTAATGGCAGTATCCAAAAACTTACAAATAACTTGAAGATTAACGGGTGCTGATCTTCCATCCCCTTCCACATTCGATGCAGTGCAAGCGTATTTGCCGGCTTGGTCTCTTGAAACTCCTTGTAAAGCGAGATGCGCTGATCCCGCTATCACGCCTGCTCTTTGGTTGTGTGTCATTATTTGACCCTGGAATGAAAACTCCTCTGAGTATTTATGTTTCAAGTCTATTATCATGTGGAATGTGTTAACTCCACTCACTAGTCCAAAAATGATAAAATGTTGATGTTATATTTTTTTATCGTACCGAATATCGTACATACATAAATTCCTAGTATTTTTTTATTAATTTAATTTGCTTGAAAATATACATTATATTTTGAGTACATATCAATCCTTGGCAAATCCACTGGCGAAAGCTTTATAACATAAAATGTTTCATAATCCATCTGTATAGGTATCTGTAGCAGCCAATATACGTCCCACTGCAGGGCACGGGCCTACTCTACAATTGAAAATATGATTGAGAGTGGTTAGGCCATATAGTCATAATCTATCAAATTAAAAATAAAATAATAACAGATTTTGTAATGTAAAATAAAATTATATTTTGTTTTGTTTTGTATAAACTAACGGTGATTAATAAATGTCCACATATTAGCATCTTGTTTGCATTTGTAATTAGTAACTTTGGGAAGCAACTAATTCTTATAAGACAGGTTTACCTAGTTTAAGAATTAGTGAACAAATGTAATTGTATCCAACAAGTATTAACAATAAAATAAATAAATAAAAAAAAGATGTAAAAAGTTCTGATGGTTTAAAGCAAATAAAGCAACATGGGTGTACGGGGTTCTCTTATGCCCCTAACGCACAATAGAGTTGCTCTTTACGGGGCGTAATAAGTCTCGTAACGCACTTGAATTCCAGACGGGTTTGGGCACCCACATTAAACGTGTTAAATATTCACCTACTTATGTCTAGAGATATAACCTTAAAATGAAGTATGATAAAATGTTGGTCCAGGCTCTGTAGGCGTGGGCGCTTAAGCATCGTCTGCAAAGTTTCTTGTTTACAATAGAACCAACACAAAGTGCCAAGGACGTAGACATGTAGAAAATACGTGGTATAGTAAATTATTTGCTACTTATTATTATATATTTATATATTTAAAACGTCAATTTAATTCCAAAATAAAATGAATAATCATAATCATTGCATCAAGGTTCTTATTGCTATTAATTATATTTTTAGTGGAAAAAGAAAGATAAGATGTAATATTAAATTACGTAAGATAATTAAAATCATTGTTACTGTTTGTAGTGGTAATAGTAGTATTGTTTACGGTCTTATTTTCATAGACTGTTTATAACTATGTAACTTCATGATTAATTTTATTGTGGGCTAAATACAAGTTAGATATTTCCGGAGACTCTCCGAGCTTCAATGGCGGTATCGAGCGTGCCACCGTTGATCCTTACAGGAGTCGCACGGGCGGGTGTGAAAGCGATTCAGTCTCCAGACACTTTATAACTCTATTTTAGTTATCTAATGTTTTAGTTGTATGTTAACACAGCACGTAAATGTAAATAAGTTAAGGGTCTTTCTATTTATCCATAAAAATATTTAAATTATGGCCTAATAATTGCTCCACGGACCACTTGGAATGCTTCCAGGGACTTTCGGTCAAGAACCACAGCTCTAAAGAAAATAACTCTGTATACTCGTACAGTCCAACTAAAATTAATCCGTATTTCTCAAATTAATATAGTCAATCTTCAGTTCGCGTAGCTCGACGGTAGCTATAATTATTGCTGCTCGGTAATTGCTTCTTTGCCTTCACTTACAGGAATCAATATTGTACAACCTGAGACGTGTACACTATTATGAACCTTAGTGATGTAAACATCAACTTCTTTACTTTAATTATAGCTTACCATGTTAGATTATCAGCAAAATTATCGTCTTCAATAAAAAAATGCTCCCAATTTACATGTTATGTAAACTCTTAAATTCTTTAAAAAATTATCTAAACAAATTCCTAATAGAACAATTCGTCAGATTTACTGTCGTATTAACTGTATAAACATTTTTTTAAACATAGATTATAATACAACCTCTCCGAATATCAAGACTCTAAAATAAATCTTGAAATCAAATATTAAAGAACTTATATAAAAGAAAAAAATGTTAAATACGAAACATTTAAAAATACGAGTATTGCTGCAATAACCGTTCATATAAAAAAAAGCCTCATATCTATCTACACTTGATCCTTCATCAATTTGTGAAGTTACTTTGAGGTCATTGAGAGGATTATTTGATCCGTTTATTTATCCAACAAACAGAATTAAATAAAGGCACGAATTTCGCTTTACAAGCGGAGGGTGGGCCAGACGGCTTTCTAGACACTATTGTGATCGTCAGACTTGAAAATAATGACTCCGCGTGTGAAGGATCAAATTTTGAATACACGCTGCTTAGGTTTTTCACTCGTTCTGTCGACAAGTCTTTAATAGTTCCTTTTAGGAATCCCTAACTGAAGGGTGGAAACGACGCCGTTTGAGTGTTGTATGTTTGAGTTAGAGCTGTTTTCTTATACTTTTTGTAGAACTTTGCTTTTGTGGATTTCAAATAGAATTATTCGTTAGGGACAGATTGCATTATTACTGTGTTTGGAAAATTAATTTTCTTGCTACTTTAATTTATAAATAACTGATTATATATTAAAAGTCATTGTCTTGTCTGTATTGTGAAGATAGATCGGTAAGTACTACACTTAGAAACTTGTCTTTTTTGATATTAATGAGAAATAAATATATACGAATTTGCATTCTCTTTAAAATTAACGCATCTGCAATATATTATTAATGAACATTTCATCTTATAATATCAAAAAACATTTTCAGCGTTGTGGACTTTATGGCCCCCCCTGCAGTGAGACGTATATAGTTTGATACAACAAACATTTCCAAAACAAAATAATTAAATGTTAGAGCAGCAAAAATCCGATTGTGCTGTCCCTATTAGTTGCTACCCAATGCAGGGCGATCAGACGAATTTTGGTTTTATATAACTTATTCTACGCGGCAATTTTGTTACCAAATTTATGTATTCGGAAAAGGCTAAGGTCACACAAACATTATGACTACAAACGGACTTTATACCCGGGCAGGTACTTAGTACTAAATCCTAGAGAATTAGCAATTTAATGAAGCAATCAAGATTAGTATCGTTACAATGTTTTATTACTTACTGGCGTGACCGAATATTAACTACAACCCGAGTTTCCAGACTTCCATATTAATTACAAATACACTTAATTATATATTAAATAGCTTGAATTTAGTTGGTGAACAAATAAGAAAGGCTATTTACGAAACGTTGAGAGTTTGAGAGCATTTAGCAATATTTGCAGTGCCTTTATTCCAAGAATTCCA
Organism: Hyles lineata; assembly: GCA_030180105.1. Classification (NCBI taxonomy): domain Eukaryota; kingdom Metazoa; phylum Arthropoda; class Insecta; order Lepidoptera; family Sphingidae; genus Hyles; species Hyles lineata. The sequence goes on along the minus strand of JARJEE010000008.1, from coordinate 13,708,637 downwards.
TTGTGTACACGAAGAAACAGAAAGATGAGCAGCAAGATCTTAAAATTCATTTAATTAATTCAGAGCTGCAGAAGCGTAACTGTAGATGTCTTCGCTTATTGCAAGAAATGATTTAAATCTGTATATTAGTTTCTAAGTAATTTCAGACAGAAACCTTACAATAGTAATTGCGAGTAGACATGAAAATGAAAAAATTAAAAAACTAATTTGGATATTTCATAGTTTTATGAACTAATACTTGAATTTGTATACTTAAGCAATAAAACTAAACGTTTTCCAAATGAAATCTTAGATACCTGCATGTATCAAAATACGTAAAACCCATTTTTAACCTAAAATTTTCTTACAAATCATTCACAAAAATCGTTATATAAATGATCTTAACCAACCGCCAAACACAAGTGAACCCAACCCTTGCTAATTTGAAATTCTGCGACAAATGGAAAATCTTTTACTAAACGCCATTTAATGGGATGAGCTCCGAGCGAGCGAGTGTTTGTACTCACGTCATGCTCCCACACGACTTTGTAAGCAGGCGGATTGGCGGTCACAACACATTCGAAGTACACGTCGTCCCCTTCTTCTATGTCGTTCGGGTTCAATTTGGAGCCAAGTTGGAGCGTCACGATCGGAACGTCTGTTTGGGAAAAAGAATATTATTAATATTGTTGATTTATCGTCAGATTACAATTCTTCTTTGTTTCTTACACTGCCCTCTCTCTCTCCTTCATTTAAATCCATCCCATGGTTGTCTGTAAGACTTTGCTGTAGAGCGATAAGACCACCATTTGTACTTTTTTATTATTATTATTTTTGTATAGTTAAGTTGTTGTAAAGTTTTTGTACAAGAAAGATTTAAATAAATAAATAAATAGAATTCGGTCAAATGAACTTCAGTGTATAAACATAAACCTTCTTCAAGGAATTTCATAGCGATCAATAAGTAGCCTGCATCCAGCAACTTTGTGGTATTTTTAAGTGGTTGACATTATCAGTTAATTGAAATAACGCGAGGATATTTTTCGACTAGAATATTGTATAGATATTAAGAGTTACAACCCATATTAGGCCGTTGTAGTGGATCAATATTATACTCTTTTTAAGAAGTAAGAGTCCAGTTTATTATAAGCAGTCCAGTACGCAATGATAATTTAATTCTAGTTTTGAAATTATTATTAATATTCGACGCGTGGATTTATTATGAAATATTAGTTAAGTTTGCCCGGTCTGACTGAATATGATTCATTTTCTAAACAAAAAATAAAATAAAACGTTATTCAATCAAAAACTTTTTTCGCAATTAATCAAACGATTGTCATCGAACAGTTTAGTGTTCCAAGCACGAACATGCTATTATAAACTCGTTTGAAGAGTCATCGTTGAATTGTCCGATATGTTTTTGAATTGTACGTGTCCTATGCGTATTCTGTAAAAAATCCTATATTAAACTACGGTCTCATAAATACCCAGGCTAAAGTATTTTTACTAGTTTAGTTAGTGTTTTCACCTGTCATCATGATCCTCCAGCCCAGGTAGGACTTCATGCATAAATATACGTGTCTCGGGTACTTTTTGATTTGACAAAACCTAAGAACGAATTTGGACCACTTCCAACTGGTAAATGTGGTGATCCTTGGGGAAAGCCTATGTTCAGCAGTAGCCTTTCTGGGGCTGACGAGAGAGAGAGAGAAGTACGAATTACGTAATCTTTATGATATCACTCAAATATTTGTCTGGACTTCGTAAGACAGTGACTTCTACTAATTCAGCTATTTGGTACATCTATCTTGTAATTGAATACTAAACACTAGCAGTTTCATATGTATGACCGGAGCTGAATAGTCCAAACAATTAATTAATACTATTGCCACGGATCCCGATTAATCAATCCAAATCAATTAATCCTTCTATTGGAATGTAGTGATGCGAGCAAGAAATGGAAAATGATTTAGTTACAATGTATGCGATTAATTAATGTATTAATGCTGAAAATATGGAAGCAACCCAATCAATCAGTCAATTAATTATTTTAAAAACACCTTTTACGATGAGGGGAAAGATAATCGATAATAGTCTGCTCTTTTTATATTGCGTTGAATGGTGAGAAGATAATTATACTATTCGTTTGTTATTTTTTTAAATCAGCAATGTAGACCACAACTTTATTATTTATTTTATTTATTTAATACTTTATTGTACACCATACACATAAAAAGTACATAACAACATGAAATTAAATATATGTACAAGTGGCGGTCTTATTGCTTGAAGCAATCTCTGCCAGACAACCATGGGATGGATAAATGAAAAGAACTTTACTGCAGTGCAAGAGTCGCTGACCGCTAGTATTTCTTTTTTTGTATTATTAAAAAAAACTATTAAAAAGATCTATGGTAATGAAATGTTTCCAATTATCTCTTCAAAATTATGTTCCTTGAGTTGGTTCAGTGATATTGTTCGTCCTATCTAGATTTTTCGCCTTACAATTTCTTTTATTATATACTGCTTTCAAAAGTTGTTGAGTTTTAAGTGAGATTTACAGAGTCCTAATAAACCTTCCTTCTTCTCATCTTTATTCAATCCTGCCCCCTTCCCTGGGCGGCAGTGATCACTTGCCTTCACCTATTTGCTTGTTTGCCGAACCTATGCATAGAAAAAAAATTGAGTTAATAGCACTGAAATAAATCGCAAACATAAAATCAACTCACAATGCAAGTCGAGGGACAAACTGGTCTCTATTGTAGTGTGTTCGAGTTTGACATGCGCCGCGCGGCAAGTCAGTATGTGGCCGTCATCTTCCATCCTAGGTGTCCATCGCAGTACAGAAACGGTTTCATTGCGGTCTTCCGAATTCTGCAACAATATATTAATATTAAATATCACTAGCATTTGACTGAACTTGGATTTCTGTTGAAATTGAATGTTATTCCGTTGGGAGCTGGATTCTATTATGAGATAAATATGCTATGCAGTCGCCAATGGCGCAAGATGCCTGGGAAAATGTTGTGCGAATATCGAAGTGTGTTTTGATAAAGTCGAGGAATGAGAGGTGATGTTTGTGATGTTCGTTTCAATGCAAATATGTTTTGGTAAATACCGATTTTGGTGACATAAATTATAGGTGAATTCCAAATGATAAAACTAATTAGTGAACTGTGAATATTTTGATTCATAAAGTACTAAAAATAGATACATTGAAATATTTTACATTGTATTCATTTTATTTGTTGCGTTTATATTTCTTTATTAATATATTGGTCTGTTTGTACAAATTATATTTGTCTGAATAAATAATAGTAAATTTATTTCGATCAAAACGATATTGTCTACCTTAAATTTTAACAAATGGTTTAATAACAGGGTACGTATAGTTATATACTATTCAGTTCGTGGCGTTTAATTCGAGACACGCTATTATTCATTATTATAACACCCGACTATATAAACTTGGACTGTCTGACAAATATCGAACTATTCAGCTGGTCTTGAAACATAATATTTTCCACAATACTTTACGTTATTTAGGTGTCCAGTATTTTTTTGAAAATTAGTTACGTCATGGATATACATAAATTAGGAATTCAGTGTAGCTTCCAATTAGTTATTTTTTAATATCGTAATGGATATTTCTTACCGGCATGTATTCGAAAAAAAATTCCATCAGAAATACAGCAAGTTACGTAAAAGCATACCATTCAAAAGCAACGCTGGCTCGAATATTTAAATTATTGCAAATAATAGCAAATATTTCCACTGCCAATCTCCAAGCGACACCAGCAAAACCATTGAAAAACGGAAAAAATACCACTGAAGCAAAACGTATATTTCAAACAGCGTCCCCTGTTTGTAATTTTTAATACTAAGGAGTGTCTTTCTCCAAGTGTAGGGGAGCCGTAGTCAGTGAAGCTTGAATGCACACTGCTCCGAGCAAGATCAGAGGGCGACTTCAATCCAAACCATCACGGCTTGTTTAGTTTCAATTGTGAATCAGGAGGGTAGAATCGAAACATTTCAGGAGTTTTTGTTGAGCTCTCATGATTTGTCTCTCCGGCTATTTTTAGATGTTTGCTGTACATTGCGGGGTGGATTTGTTTTTTAATTTATTATTTCATGTTAATATGTATTATGCATATGTGGAATTACTTTTATGACCATTACACAGTAAATGCAAAGTCGTACCTAAAGATAAATCCAAAGAACAAAATATACTATAGAACGGATTTTTTTAATGAAAAAAAAAGATAATCTATAGTATGAGATCTGCAAATCATACCGAAGAAATTGATTAGGTAATAAAAATAATCTATGATTTTTTATGGATCTTGCAAATATTGTATTGTACCGAACAGTAAGTATAGTACCATGTGTGTACAGTGTAGATCGGTGATAGGAGAACACCACTTACCTTTCGAAACAATTAAGCCTATTGCTTAAATTGATACTTTGCTATACAATCATAAGTTATAATAAAATATTATTAGCTGTAAATAACTTACATAATAAAATGAATTTATGCATCCTCTTAATTTTCAAAAGCACCGTCAATTTAAATATATAAAACGTAAATATTGGAGCGAATATCCAAGTTGTTTTTATCGGTTATTTCTGCTCGTAGTTTCGTGGCTTTCGTTTCCTTTCGAAGGTTTATTTTGCGTCTGAATATACGTGGCATAAATCGTTTAAACAATACACGCCACCGACAACTGAATGCGGACTTTCAACCTTTGTTAATAAATAAGCTACGTTTAATTTCCAGTTTCAATGGGATCTTATAAATTATAGTTCTTCTGGTAGATTGAATATTCAATACTTGTTATTTTAGTTAGCGAATACTTTGGGAATATACTGCTGAATTAAATATGAAATAATCGAGCTTTGGCCTCCCTTTACCGGCCTTGAAATTTTATTAATACTTAATTTTCTCCAACCAAAGCGTTAGAAAATAGACATGAAGAACTGAAGATCTACAAAAGACATATCAAACAGTAGAATAGGATAATAATGTTAAATTTTTATTCAAGTGTGTAAGTAAGTAAAGCTTTAGCTAAGTAATTTGTTTTTTTTTTATTATTATTAATTATACGTCCACTATTACCCTGCTTTATCCTTCTTCAATTTGAATGAATATTATCTAAATCTTGTATCTCATGAGGAAAGTTGTGTTCGGAATCCCATATCTTATATAAATTACAATTATTTTAATGAAATTAGATATTTTTGTATTATTTTTTATGTATACGATGTGGCTGTACCGATGTCACTACATAAATATATTCATATTTATAACATACCTAATAATATGTTTACCTACCTTCTGCACAGCAAGGTTTGGCATCTGCTTTTCATCCATCCACCAAGTGATGATGGCTGGTGGTCTTGCGCCGACTGCTTTGCACGCCAACTCAGCTTCTTGTCCGACTGATAGAGGCTGTTCTCTTTCTAAGATCTCGACTAATAGCGGCCGCACTGTGGACAAAATTTGTATGAATATGTACCTTCAATAGTTGTATTTATTGCAATAAATGGCGAGACGTTCATGCCGTTCGCCTGACAGTGAGCGATACGACCGCTCATAAACAGTAGCAATGTTTGGCATTTCACTGAGCTCGCCATCCTGAGACATAATAGGTTAAGTCTCAATAATTATGTTCAGTTACTCTGGCTACAATGTCCTTCAATCCGAAACACAATGGTGCATTTACACTGCTGTTTGACGGGAGATATAGACATTGCAGTGGTACCTATCCAGATGTACTCTCACATATGAGAGATCAATCATAAGGTTTTGCTCATTTTGTGATGGTATAGGTTGACATTCTGGAATTTTCGATAGACCAACCAGAATATACATATGTATATGTGATTCGACAGAATTTTAGGTCCATGATCCTTTGGGATATAGAAGATATAGGGTAAGTAGAATTAATAGTAGGACGTACGATAGAAATTCTAACTCAATGTCGTAAGATGTCTTTACTTAGTCTCCAAGGATCTGGTCTTTCAATTTGAACGAAAGACTAAGTTATTTTAAATTATATCTTAATATATTTTTCAATACTCATTTATCACCCTATTTTTTACCAAAGAGATTAGTTTACAATTTAAGTTTTTTGGGTATTTAAAATATAATACACAAAGAACTGTGATCTGTAATTAAATTATTTCTCCAAATTTGTTAGAGCGTATTTGAACGACGCAGTCACATTGCGTTCAATCCTATTTTAAATTAATTCTATTTGTTTACTTAAAGGATTTCGATAAATTAAATCTTAGAAATGTAAAGTTAGATTTAATTATAGTGACAGATCGTGTTTATTACTTCAATATATATTATTTGATAAGAATTAAATAGACTATTTCCAGCAAATGAATTATTTTACTGACCATGAGTATTCAACTAAGTAACCGTCTGCTCTAAGATTAGTATCACAATTTATATATTTTTAACATCATCATCGTTTCCAACAACAAGTCCACTGCAGTACAGAGGTTTGCCACAGAACTATCGGAATCTGTTGTTCCTGTATTATTTTACTCCGTGGGATTTTTCAAAAATACAGTGTAATCATATAATATTTTCATTAGTAAAATCTCAATACAAAACTCGTGTATCAAATCAACCTGTGTCCAGTGACTTTAAATATCAAAAACTTTACATATCAAAAAAAGCAAGAAAGTTTTCACTACACGTCGAATTACTGTGAAATGGTGATACTGGTATATTGTTCGACCCTTTTACGACTGACAGCAAAGCTGTACAATTTCTAAATTATATTCATTAACGAAACCCAAACCCTACGATATTAAAAAGTATCGACCTACAATTTCAGTTAATGCTAGAAATAATTTGATTGCCGCGGCACAATTTTATTACCCAAAACAATATCGAATCCCGAAAATTACAGCCAGGTCTAGAATTAAAATTACCCATAAAACCCATAAAAGCGATTCCACACAATAGGTGTTAAATTAAATTTATATCGGACAAAACGCCACTAATGTTTTCCATTAGCGCCATAACTCGAAAAAGTTTAAAGGGGCTTCACTAAAAGCTTCGGAAAAAAGCTTACCGTGCATTACTGTATGAGTGACATCCCGGGTTATAATAATGGAGAATAATTTCCTGTTCGCCTTATGACGCCGTCAGGACAATGGGACACAAATAAAAACTAATGGCCGCCGGATGTTGCCAGCCCCAGGAGAATATCCGACATATTTATTATTATTATTTTTTATTACAGGTTTTTCCGTTCTGGTCATTATGTGTTTTATTTCTGGATTTTTTTACATACACTTAGGTGTGTGTCGTAAAGGGGTTAGTTAGAGGTTTTATGAGTGCTGCCTACAATTCGCTGAGATTTTTTACCTTAAATATGATAGCAATTTATGATATGGTCTTACTGCGCTCATATAGGCAACTCATATGAAAATTCACAAACACTAAACCTACAGAGCCTATCCGCACTAGGCCAGCGTTGAGGACTATATGGCCTAACCATTCTCAATCTAAATACATTTAATTGATATAATAATATAATCAATTATTTCGTAAATATAGAATAAGTATCATGTATTGACTTGTCATAAGAGCTGTTTAATTGCCTACATGATCAATAAACGAATTTAATTTCATTTCAATCGTACTCTCGATTATAGAGAAGACCCGTGCTCTGCAGTGGAACATATATGTGCTGATACAGTAAACCTACAGGACGTGAATTTCCAGATCTAATGTTGAAAGCTATATCACAAAAACCACTCTATATATGCTGCCAACAGTCCAATACGGCGATAAATGAACAATTTTAATTTGAAACTATTCCTTTCTCCCTGACAATACCAACAAAACGAAGACATTTTAAATTTCCACTTTTGAACTGTGGTAACCCAACGCTGGCAAAAAGCGATGACAAAAGATTCCCGGTGAACCGTCATATTGCCAGATAATCCGCGAAGCAGACGGGCATATAGTTTGATATAGGTTAATCGCGCGGATTTACTCGGATTTAGTTTTGCAATAACACAGAATGGCGCGCGCTTGTTCGCGTAATGCCGATGTTATGAAAGTTCTAACTATTTTTCGGGATTTTTATTATTTTTTACTGTTATTGCCACAATAGAAATGAGAATGCGCTGTATTTGTGAGATTTTTGTAAAAGTTGCTAATGGGGAATTTTCTTTTTAAGGATCTACTTAAGTCTTAAAGTTTTTAAATCCATACAAAAATATTTGGCGTATTTTTATACGGCTTGCCCGTATATAATCAACTACAAAGCACCTAGATACTAATTTGCTACTGATAGTAAGTGCAATCACACTAAATATGGTTATCTTTACGATTAATGCAATTATCAAACTATCATGTTCGAGCTGTAATATTCACGGCTAAAATATAAATAAGGGTAAATATTCCATCAGTTTCCAAAATGAACATATCTATTACAATTTTATTAATCCCAAAAATGTCACATCACACTTACAATTCCTCAGTGCCATGGTTGTGTTTTATCAACATGTACAATAATTTTCCACAATTCCCTCATTCTTTCGTCAATATACGTAATTTTTTTTTTGTTGTAAATCAATAGTAATGTGCGCTGCTTCTGTACTAAGAATATTTTTACGATTAATGCAAATGCCACACTAGCCTGTTCGAACTGTAATATTCATGGCAAAATATTCCCTCAATTTCTAAAATAGACATCTCCATATTAAATTCCTAAATGCACAAAATTTCACATTCCTTAAACGATTCCGTATTGACATGTTTTATCAACAAAGATAATAATTTTCCGCAATTTAAACCCTTCATTCTTTCGTCACTATTCGTAAAAAGTTTTTTTGTTGTAAAGCGATAGTCATGTGCGATGCTTTCGTACTAAGAATATTTTTACGATTAATGCAAATGCCACTCTAGCCTGTTAGAATTGTAATATTCATGGCAAAATATTCCCTTAATTTCCAAATCGACACCTTCATTTTAAATTCACAACTCCACATTTCACTTGACATATACAATTTCTTAGTGACATGGTTATGCTTTATCAACAAAATAAATTTACACAATTTAAAACCCATATTGTTTCGTCACTATAAAAGTTTTTTTGTTGTAAAGCGATAGTCATGTGCGCTGCTTCCGTACTGAGAGGAGGGCTGTAAGAGGCGACAGAATCCTCCCAAACAAGCGTCTGCTCGGTTTGATGGCCCTTGACTACGCGCTGTCCCTATGCAACAGTTCATGGTTACTTTTTTAAATGGCTTTTTTATTGTCTGTGCTGGTGTTTCCATCGATGTTTGGAACAAAGGATTTAAGTGTTACGTTGGCTGTTGCGTTTTTGTTTGTAGTTTAATATTATGCTAAATTTTTATATTAGGAAAATAGTTCGATAAAACTAATGATTGACACTTAAATACGATAACAGCTTCGTTAGCCAAATCTATACTAATATATAAAGCTGAAGAGTGTTTGTTTGTTACGTCTAATCTCAGGAACTACTAGTTCGAATTGAAAAAATATCTTTGTATTGAATATGTCATTTATCGCAGAATGCTATAGGCTATTTATCATCAGGCTATGATATAAAGGTCAAGGTCATAATATCAAGAAATCAGTAGTAAATATCTAGCAATTACGAGGAAATTTTATTCGTTTTTCGTGGTCCGATTGGTCCTGGGTAGAGCCGGGCCGGACCGCTAGTGTGTAATAAAGTAAGCTTACAGCACTTCTGTCTAATTAATATAAAACATTTATAAACATTAAGAAAAGTTTAGGGCCGGTAGCGACTAGGTGCATAAAGTAGCAGACTGGGCTCTGTAGCGTACCTTGTAGGAGGGCCTTTGTCACTCTATATATACTTTTTTTTTTTTTTTATTGCTATGAATGGTGAGACGAGCATGCCGTTCGCCTGATGGTAAGCGGTACGACCGCTCATGAACAGTAGCAAAACCAAACAACCCCTTGAATTACAAAGCGATGCTTGGCATTCCACTGCGCTCGCCATCCTGAGACATAAGATGTTAAGTCTCAATATGTCCAGTAGTTACTCTGGCTACAATGCCCTTCAACCCGAAACACAACAGTGCGTTTACACTGCTGTTTGACGGGAGAAATAGACACTGCGGTGGTACCCACCCAGATGGCCTCTCACATATGAGAGACCTACCACCAGTGAACCATAACCATATGTCTAAGGAATCAAGATCTCAGGTAATCAAGATTGTATACATAACTACTTTATCATGTTATTAATACTCCTAATATTAATGACGGCAGTTATGTATATCCTTTGCCATTTTATTGAAAACGACTTCACAAAACTGTAAATATCTTACGTAAACTTAACGTTGTGAAGACTCTCGTAAATCATAATAGAAATATGTTATGTGAAGTTGTAATAATATAATATTATTTGGCACACCTACTTTGACAAAATATTTTACAAAATACAAGTAGCATTTTGCAAAAAAAAATACCTGGAGCTCACTGACATATGTCATGTGAGAACCACTGAAATTTAAAATATAATGATAGGATATTGTGATTATTTATCCATATTTGTTTTGATATGTGTGTAAAGAATTGTGTGGGTTTGGTATATTTATTTAATTATATGTAGTTTTATTGTTAAAACATGTTTTAAAGTCAACCAAAAAACGCTGGCTTCAACAATAAATATCAAAGAATATTTAAGTCAATCTATATCAAAAAACGAACGAAGGGGGACTGTGAAGGTAAACCCTGGAACCTATATAGAGAACATAGTAAACGAATCTATATGATACACGTACTGCTCGCGACTCCGCCTGTGTAGAAAACTTTTCCCGTGATGAAAGTCCTACTATATGTTTTTTCGGGATTAAAAGAATTCTATGGCTTTCCTCTCTAAATAGACTATCCAACACTAAAGTAACTTTTTAATTCATATCAGTAGTGCCTGAGATTATCGCGTTCAAGTGTCTTGGGTATCAGGAACAACGACAAACGTTTCAGCCTCACAAACACCCAGACCCGAAATAAACATTTGGGAGCCGCAAATATTTCTCTCGGTACGGGGTTCGAATCCGCGGCCTTTCGTTTCACAGGCGGCGTCTAACCGCCTGCGTCACGGAGGCTGATAATAAATTAAATTATTAGATGAGGATTTAGAAATCCTTATTCCACATTCTCTGATTTTAAGCCAACTGACCACAAACAATTGTAGCGTGTAAAAGTCACTGCGCTAGTTTGCGGACAGCTATAACCTTGTAAGGTGGACTCATAACTCATAGCTGGCACGTGGGGTGACGTAGTGCGCTGTCGCTGTTCATAATGTCCAAATGCGGTTAGTTAGACAAATGTCTGGACGGACACACGGGCAGCGGGGACCGACTGCGGTATCGTGAAAGGATATTTAGCATTTCATATGTATTTTTGGACTGTAGGAAATATTAGAGTACATGGTCATGTGAATCCTTTCGGACAGTTTGAGTATGACTTTTGCGGTAGCTTTAATGTTTGAATGTAGATGGAAGTGCAATATACATGAAAGTATAACTTTTGTATTTGCTTTTCGTTGGTTAGTCAGTATGTACATTTGCCTTCGAGCGGATGGACATATTCTTGTCAAAGAGAGAATATTATTTTCTGTTTTATTGTCATTAAGAAGTAAAAAGAAGGATTTAGACAAATTTGGGAAAGACAACATAATTGCAAAAAATAGCTTGCTATTAGTAGGAAAAGGTTCTATTATACTAGATTTTTTTCATATCAGAGTGACAAGTCTAATGAAATCTTTCCATGTATTAACCACCATAGACATTTAATTTTCGAAATCCTCAGATAGCGTAGGTTGCCCAACCATGCACCGTAGTGGAATATATTTCGGTTAACTTAGTTAGATTAATAAGAGCACTACAGAGTCTTTATATCGCAAAAATTGTAAAGTAATTGTACAATGATTGGAAGAGATCGCTCTTAGCGATAAGGCCATCCATTGATTAATTAAATCTGTAAATGAATTTTTATTTTTGTTCTGAATTGTGTAATATTTGGTGTTTAAATGAGGTGTAATATTATTATTATTGATAATCGACATTAAAAAAAACTGGTTCAAATACTAAAAAAAAATGAAATTTTCTACTACTCGTTTAATTTATTTTAAAACCTGGTTTAAATCTTACAAACACTAATTACATTTTCAACTACTTACAAATATTTTTGCAACAGTGAATCAAACGCGAATCTTTCCTCACTAAGTGTTTTAACGCAAAATAATAATTTCATTACATCAAACGCTAGAATAAAAGCTTAATTTTGCAAATTCCATAGGAGATAACTTTGTTAGCAGTTTTACAACTCGGCAGCGCTAATTAACTGGATCGTTTTGTGAGCGCTTGCGAAAGACATGACTAAAATTCTGTTTCGCAAATTAGGTTTAAACACTTGGATATCAGTTTTCGGTGTTCATTGTTTTCTGAATAATTATTTGTTTGGTTTTATTTGATTTTATAGCAATAGTATGAATGAATTATTTGTGGTTAGAAGTATGGAGGTCTCGGATTCTAGTCCCGGACGTGCATATCTAAATGTATGAAACTGAATAATGTGAGGACGTAGATCATTATTTTAAATGTTTAATTCAGTCGAAATTATCGTGAATAACCGAGGCATCTACGATTTTTATAATCAATTTTTAGATGTAATTTATGCGTACCAACCCACAATAAATCAGTATAGTAATCATAGTCCTAAATCACTCTTAATGGCTCAGAAAGCCCAAACCCAGAGCAACAGTAATGACATTATACTAAAACAAATACTCAGTATCAGATACATATTATTTACTAAATTTTAATTTGTAGACTTCATACATGAAATTATTTACAACCCTCATTATAACATCCTGAAACATACATGCTTAATTACTGAACCAAAATGATGTTCCAAATATAAAATCCATTACATAACTTTAACACTAAATTACATCGCAGAAGCGAATTATGCGAGGCTGATTCAACGCTTGATTATTAGTGTTGTTGAACAACATACGTCCTTGTAAATGAGGTTCGGTGTACGCGGGTTATCCTCCCTTGTGATAACGACCTCACTTCTCTAATATAGGCTTAGCTGAAGCCCAGTTCACATCGCACGACACGACGAATGTTAATCAAATAAAGTAAGATTGCGCGGACGATGTGCAAGCAAAAAGTGTTGTATTTTTTTCGCTAGATGGCGTTTTATTAAATCGTGGTATCTATGTTTAATGACTAAGTTGTTTTTCATGCCAAATTAAAAAGATTTTTGAGATGGATTGCCAAAATATGGTCGTAATAACATGGTGGTCGTGAAATAGGGTATTTCACTGTGATAGATTTCTTGTTTTATTTAAATACAAACACAAATATAATTAAAATTAAACATTTATGTCAAAACAATATTGAAGAAGCTTTTAACGCGAGGTAAATGTTAGTATTTTAAATTAAAGAGTGGAAGCGTTGTGAACACATCTTACCGTCTCATTTACACGCGTACACTGTAATGCATGTTAACCCAAGTGACGTCACTAGTTTCATTTTTAAAATATATATTTACACTTTTTATAAATACATTTAAAAAAATATAGTCAAATACCCTATTATGAAAGAGATTTTAACATTATAATACACTTTTTGATTAAATATTTTCAGCGTAACTCATAAAGTTACGTAGAAAGGAAATAAATATTCATATCTTTTTCCACGAAAATGTTTAATATTCTCTCGTTGCTCCAAAATTGCACACGACTGCCAATTTTTTTTTCTTGCCTCAAAATAATACTAAAATATCTGAATAATTTTATTTTACTTTTACAAATGTAAAATCGTTGAATAAGGGATAAAAAGATTGATTAAATAACCAACAAACCGCACGTTCGCTGACCGAATCCCTCAGTGTGGACAAAAGCCTGTCTTTCGCAGGTCGGTATGGTTTTGTAATTAAGGGCGGGAACAGACACCCAAAATTAACCAAGCGGGTTAAAACCCGTAATGTACGGTAATATCGTAAATGGAATAATTAGCATATGTTCTGACGAAGCTAGTCAATATTAATTTCGAGAGGTTGTTGAGTAGCTAAATTATGATTTCAGTCTTATAGATTATAACATAAAAACGACATTCAGTTGTGGATTCACTAATATAGTTACTTGGGAAACCAGCATTAAGTAAAATTTGTCGGATTTTGTTCGGTTATTGTGAGTGTCAGAGGCCCATTAATTCTCCATCGTTTTGTATCCATTATCATAAATTGAAAGTGTACCTACCATTACTTGGATGTTGTGGTAGAATCAGTTTAGATTAGCTGAGGTGCTCAGTTGTTGTACTCTTGCATTTACATATATCGATAAAAAAGAAAAAATAACTCGAACTGACTAAAACATTTTAAATATCTTTATCAACCAGCACAATATTATTACGTTTAAACACCAACAGTTTTAAACGTTTAACAAAATAATTTTACAGCGAACGACAAAAGTACGAAACAATTTCGATAAAAAAAACGTCCATCGACAAATTACGTGACTGCGTCGCTATCCGACCGTGTGAATCGACCTCCGGGCCCCGTGAGTTATTGTACAATAAGTTAGACGGAGTTGCCGTCACTATACAGAATTTGCTATTATTGTTTAGGAAAGTGAGGACGTATTTGGAATGCGCCGACATAGTTGGCAATAGTGTTACGCGGCACGGTTTTCAACTGTATAATTTGCATAGTTGTTAATTGTGAGACATTTTATTAATAACAGTTTGATATTGTCGTGGTGTAATAGATCAGCTGGTCTACTCTTGATGTTAGATTTTATTTGTTTTAGTTTGGCATTTAAAAACTTGTAAATTGAGCAGAAATAGTTAAAATATCAACCGGAATGGTTATCATTTCACACAAAAAAAATAATGGAATATCGTTTGCAGTCAAATTCTGCTTGTTAGTTAATATTATGAATACTGTGAACTTTTCTTTTGCTCTTGCCTACACTTTTTTGTCCCCCATATGTGGGTGTTTACAGTAACAATAGTTGCTTCCCAAGTTGCTAGTACACCAGAATGTGGGTGTTTACAGTAACAATAGTTGCTTCCCAAGTTGCTAGTACACCAGAATGTGGGTGTTTACAGTAACAATAGTTGCTTCCCAAGTTGCTAGTACACCAGAATCATACATAACAAGTAATATACCAGTAATAAATTACGAGACATTGTCATTGAATGAATACCATTCAAGAGTAGATGCGATTCACTTGATATGTGAGGTGATTATTGCTCACACGTCACTACCCTGAATGTAAATCATATGTATCTACACACTAATTACGCCTGTTTCGTAATAAATTCTCTACAAAGTTTACGGTTTGGTGAAGCTAATATATCAACTTGAAAATGAACAATTTTAAATAATTTGTTTTCTAAATTGAAGATAGATTTACGCAATAATTAGCTAACTTTTCAGATTCAATTTTGATACAATTTTTTCTAACGGTTTATTTCATTGTTGTTTTAAGTGAAATTTGAAACATTGACTAATCGCTCATTAAATCAGTAGCTACAAACTCATATGCTTCTATACAATGTAAAAAAATATCGCTCAACCAATCCTCTAATTTATTGCTCTTAAAAATAATAACACTTCCACACATGCACGTAGTTACATATTATATACCACGGTAACTCAAAACCACGGCTCTAGTTCGCCTGGAGGTGACAAATATTTGTTTAAAGACAGGTGCATGCTCTCGGGTCAGGTTTATCGTTTTACATGTGTCTACCGGTCACGAGAGCGTTGTATCCTAGCTTACTTGCTGTGGAATTATAGCTCTTATTGGCTTCAAAATAGCTTGGATTTTGAATATATTTTCCGGTAACTATATGCCGAGATTTGTGGAAATCAAGTTGTCTGCATCTGTATATAATTAGGTATATATAGATAATTTAGTAATTAAGTTAATTTATTATAATAATTGTAAAACTACAACTGCCCAAAAGCAGTTATTGCATTTTTATGTTGCGGTTAGAAGGACATTGCAGCCAACCATCAAACAGCAGTATAAATGCACTGTTGTGTTTCGGGTTAAAGGGCATTGCAGCCAGAGTAGCTACTGGACATTTTGAGACTTACCATCTTATGTGTCAGGATGGCGAGAGCAGTCGAATGCCGAGCATTGCTTTGTAATTCAAGGTGTAGTTTGGTTTTGCTACTGTCCATAAGCGGTCGTATCACTTGCCATCAGGCGAATAGCATGCTCGTCTTGCCATTTAATGCATATTTAAAAACATAGAAACTATGCTATGGCGTGACACAGATTTATATATTTATTGTTATTCCTCTCACTTCACTTTAACCTTTTTCGTACGTGCTCGTCAATTTCACTTAGTAAGTTTGTTTAATCACTCTTAGTTCCGACTCTTAATAAATTTACGAGACAAAATTACAGAGCAATGGTTAGTTCGACTAATGAAAAAACACATCAATCTAATATGCTAAAAAAAAAACAATCGCGTGGATGATTTGACGTAAGTAGTCTAATTAAACAGACAATATAATGTTGAAGTTCATAAAGTAATTTTATGATGTCCGGTCCACGTGGATTTCATGCATTCGGATTCAATAGCTGTCATGACTATGATTAAACATCATGGTATTAAAGTACTCCATACCAACTCAATTGGGACAAATCCATGCTGATTGTAAACTGGAAACCTAAGTACAAAAGATATTTTTTTCTAATTACAGAAGAAACAACATTCATAACAATTTATTTTATCCCGAGATTCACCAAAACCTAAAACAATTTCATTTTCAAACATTTATTATGATTAAATTTCACTTCAACCCGTCCAAATAATTCTGTGATACGTCGATCCGAAAAAGAATATCTCACGAACGTGTACTGTTTTATTATATTTTCTTTTCAAATTACATTTCAGCGAATTTATTGTCGCATATCTCTTTTCGCCGTGTAAGCACTAGAGTATCGTTCTGGATATAGATGAGCTCTTTGTCATCCTGTTTTATGATATTGACAAAGGGAATACGTGACGGGAAAGTCGATACTCACGGTATAGCTGAATCTGCACGTTGACCCTCGCAGGAGGTACTAAGAGTGTGTTGTCAGCCGTACATGTGTATACGATTTCGAAGTGTGCCCTTGTTAGTTTTGGTACTCGGAGCTCCAGCAAGCTGAGTCTGGATCCGTCGTCGACTGGGGCTAGCGTCGCGAGGACTTGGTCGTCATGCCACCAACGGAGACGAGGCATCGGCTTCCCTGTGGGCAAGCAATTTGTAAGAATATCCGACGGCAATTTTGCTCGAAGATTGTTAGGGAAATTGCGTTGTAAAATAAATCTTATAAAATGACATGGAAATGTTTCCGTTGCTGTTATGCTATAAGTAAGGAGTTAGACCTTACTCTTCAGTTTTGTTTATGGTAATGAAATACAGTTTGCAGATGATCAGTTAGTTTCAACTCGGTAGTAAATCTATCTTTGATACTAATGTGCCAAACATTAATCAAAACAACATTTTACCCTTCGTGAATTTTTATCTATTCCTATTCATAATAACAGACGCCGAAATAAATCACAAAAAAAAAAAACAACATCCAAATATTTTATTCCTAACAAACCGTAACTCGGCATGTGGCGGTCACTGGCGAAATGCCAATAGTCAGCACAGTACATCTCGAAACCCAGAGCAGTACAAAAAGGCAGACATCGACACTAACTTCCAGGTTACCAATTTCTAAGTTAGTATTACGTAGCAGACGGTCGGACTAACTCGGACCGATGCCGAATAGGGATCTGCAGATAACTACTTTAATTTGAACTTCTCTACGGGCTGTAATGTTGTACTTTTGTTCCCACCCACTGTCACTCTTTACCTCTTTCTTTTATTGTGTTTGCGGAAAGTTAGCAGGGACAGTTGGAGTTTCATGTGTGGAATTATTCGTTTATATTTGTTGTATGCACTAGTTACGGAATAGTTTGCGCGCTATATTCACGGGCGTTCACAACATACAATTATTTAGCAAACTACGCATTACTTTGAATATGGGTGTTACGTAACTTGATTTTGTTATACATCAAAATAGCTTACGTTATTTAAAACTCGGCTTTTGAACTAAAATAGCCAGGTAATTGTAAAAGAGCCCTCAATAAAGTAATCGTTACAATAATTGTGACTTTTACTTACCAATAACATGATCACAATTTATAATTAGTACAACCTTAATAAGTATTGGAATCATTACAAATTATCAATATGCAAAGTTATTTCTTAGATCTAAGTACTGGATGTCCTATACAATGATTTTTATTTATTAATCCTCCTCTTTTTTCCTTTCGCTGCGCAGTCCTTTACAAAAGTCTGTCAATCCTTTTCCACATTAACTTATTGAGTAAGACATTTCAAAAATATGTTTTCAAATAATTCCATTTGTAATTCAGCAAGCTGGCCAGCACAGTGGGGTGGCACGTTTTATTGCACCCCCAGTGTTTGTTCACTTCTTTGCTTTTATTTGCAATGTTTTCGTCGGCGAAAAATAAAATTACACGACAAACGGATTTATCATCGGGAGTTACATTGCTGTTATAATTGTTTTAAGTGCTCTCTGCGGTAATTGCAAACATGTTCAAGTTCATCGTGGTTTTTAAGCTTTTAATACGTGTAAAAAGTAAGCAGATTTGTTTTTTTATTATGTGAGTTCATAAAGTTGATTTGATTTTTATTTGGAGTTCATTTTGTAAAAAGACTATATTGAAATAATTTATATTTTATTTTTGATTGTATTATAGACGATGGCCATGATTACAATGAATTGTATTATGACTATGGCTTTTTAATATAACAAATAATAGGTTGGAAGTCTATAGCTATACAAATTTGAACTCATGAACTAAAGAACCTCAAGCTATTTTCTAAATCTTTCTAAATTATGACACCCTAATTGTGTTTCAGTCCTCATCAATTTAATATTAGATTAAAATGATCTTTCGATTGAATTAATTTTTCATGTACTTATAATACAATACCAGAATTAACGATGCAACTACCAATTTTACCTCCACTTACAACACAGGTAAGTTTCAAACTGCTATCTTCGACGTAGGGGCCCGCTACTCCCGTCACCTCTTTGTCTTCTTCGTCAAATATCTTCGGTCTTTCTGGTAGTTCTGCAAATGAAATAATAGAATCAATGACTTTGTTCACTTTCATATTTCTGTTTGCTAGGAAATTTGAATTTGCAATTCTATAGAGAGTATAAGGTTCGTATGTGAAGAAGTTGATTTTGTTTCCCTAATACTTCCGCATTTATTTGAAACAAAGGTATCAAAAGGATTACTCAGTGATAAGAAATCATTACCACTCATCAATGTAATATGACATGTACATAATTAATAAGATATATTAAACATTTAAGACGCCAAAGTATTATCTACTCGTATAATTAATTATAATTAGATTATATCTTCTGCTCACACACACATCGTCAAAATTTTATCCCTACTAAATAAATATATAATTTCTACATCTGGAATATATAATTAATTAGGCAAAAGATGGCATGGTTACCGTCAATCAAACACAAAATTAATTAAATCAAGAACTTAGAGTTAACTTGCTGAGCACTAAATTACCTCGGTGGATGTTGAAATACCTAACTTCAAAATTCACGAAGTTACATAGCGGATATGAAAACCGGTGGAAGTTGGACTCGGCTAACACTCGTTAAGGTGTGTTCACACCTGGTTATGTGATAATCCGATTAGTGGACTGAGCTGTCCGGTGTTTCAGATGTGTTTTGTTCAGGGTGGTATGTTTGTATTTTTAGATACGTAATTTGACAAGTCTATATCAATGTCGAGGTGGAAATATAATAAACAAAACTTTTTTTAGATTCGTCGTAATATGATTCTTATTTATCTTGCGGAAATAAAGGCTAAGTTTTTTTTTTTTTTTTATTCGTGTCAGTACAATTAAATCGATGACTTGATGACAAGTTATAGACGCCGGTATAGTAGTTTCCATATGTTAAGAAGCGATCCTTCTTACAAAAGCACCACGTTTTTAAGAAAAATAACTCAATTTTGTAAATCAGGAAAATACGTATAATACTCCGTCTAATTCCTAAAGTTTTAAATATAAACGAAAATCACAATACAATACTGAACATTATAAATTAAAAACTGAAAAATCACGCACAGTCCCAGTACTTACGCAGTAAAACTGAAATTATGAATGTAAAATCTTACTTCATGAATAACATAGTGACCATATAAAGGGACGCAGTGATAAAAACACACCAGCCACCTGCCATAATTGAGTTACCCTCCATTAAACTTTTCCTGTCCGTCGTATATTGCCAAAATAAAGGTCCGACCAGATAGACCCGACACAAATTACCACTGGCCCAAAGTCATCTTACAGTCGTTACAGTGATTTTTTCCAGAATTTTCCATTTTCGAGGTCGAAGATTATGTGGGATCATATTAAAAGACTATTGAGAGCCGGCTTTATTGTAAAATGTGATTTTGTATGGCCGTGAGTTTTAAAGTTATTTTCTCAAAAGCTTTGTAATTATTTTTATCGTATCAAACAAAGTTAAATAGTGTAAAATTCGTCTGATCTGCTGTCTCTTAAAATTGCTTATGAAGTTAATATATTCTTGAAATATATATATATTTTTATTAAAGAATCAAGACTCAATTATAATCCTATATTAGTAATTAAGTTTGAAAGGAGGCACTTTATGAATCTCAATTTATTAATGTAATTTCCGAATCCTATGAAGAGCCAACCTGGAGACTTCTACGATATGATGTAGCCAATATTAAACAAATTATAACAAATAGCAACTAAATGTTACGATAATATTCTTCACTTTCATATTCGAGCAAGCATCGTATTGTTTATTAGATATAAATGTAAAATTAGTTTTTATTAGGTATAAGGCTTTTATTGTGCCATTTTTAAGTTTAATTTTTATCTCTATTAATGATCTCATCTTTTGTCTTAAAATTTACAGCGTAGTGGACTATTTATACATTTCTATGGCCTTCCCACTCTCAATCTTATTCTCGATTGTAGAGGAGGCCCGTGCATTGCAGTGGGACGTATATGGGCTGATATACTAGTAGCAATAGTTGAAATTTGTTGTGATTTATTCTTTATATTTGAATAAGTAATTGATAGTGTAATTAATTTTGTATTATCGTACTATTCAAATAAATAAATAAAGTAAAAGATCTTTAAACTTTTTAATTTCTTTCTCTTTTTCCAAAGAAAGCAACCGGCACAGAATCTACAATCTAAAAGTCAGACTTGCTGATTTTTATCCGCCAAAGAACTGAGAGTATCAGCTTCTTTTGCATTTCCTAGATTCTTTCACATTTCAGTAGTGCTAAAGAGTTCAGTGTCTAATTATGCGATAGCTGTGGCTTTTGTCCCACTGGCAGTAAGCCAGCTAACAACCCAAAATAATTTCGATGTGAGGACAGATCCTCTTTAGTGTAAAACATTATCGGCCATTACGCGAGTATGCAGGACTCGGGCCTCTCACCACATTATTGGGGTGAATTGGACAGTAGTCAACTATGTTGCTTGGACAGACGGACGCTAGATGGGTGTGCTAGAATTTTTATGGCATTTTCATATGGAGTGTACAAAGATATATGAATTTAGACTGTAATAAAATGGAGTCACAATTTCAAATAATATTCAAGCGAGAACAATGAAACTCGTTGTTTTTATGTGTAATTATATTAGAGGAAGTTTTAATTTTGTACGTTAGTTCTATGTAAGTGTATTCTGTTATATTCTGTAATGAAGCATTGAATGGAAATGATATTTAAATAAAATATTATTGCCTGAAAAACATCAGAAGTTACTTTTTATCTCGAAAGACAATTTTACGTAGCCTAAGTAAAATATAGTATTAGAAACCACAAATTCAATTTCTAACGCTAAAGTGTAAACTAGAACAAAAACAGCTTAAATACATAATTATTTCGACGTGAATCACCATAAACAGCGAACAAAGATTACATAATTCGACATGGCAATAAAACTAAAAGAATTATTACACCATAAAGTAGAAAATGGATCAGTGCCAAAACGCAATATGCGGCTACAGAGAGGACGCGCAAAACGGCTACTTTATACATTATGTTTGCACCGTCGGTTGGCATTAGCATGGCTTATGTTATCCACGTCTTTAGCCAAATTCACCTTAGACTTATTTAATATTTAAAAAAGTTGAACCTACTTGTTTAGTGGTTATATGTAAACAAATTTAACGCATCTTCGCATTGCGTAATAAGTCACTGGGAGATAATATATCCACCAGCATGTTGTACAAGTACATACATAAATAACAATGTGTAACATGAATTTTAATCATTTCTGTCTGTATCAGCCCATATAGGTACGTCCCACTGTAGGGCATGGGCCTGCTCTACAATCGAGTGTACGATTGAGAGTGGTTAGGCCATATAGTCCACCACGCTGGCCTAGTGCGGGTTGGCGGACTTACACACACATAGAAATTCTTATAAACCACTATGGTATGCAGGTTTCTGTCGAGGTCTGATGAAATAATAGGGTAAAAATTCAGTTCTAGCAAATTAAAAATATTCGCAATAAAATATTTTCTCTTAGAGAATTTGAGATCATCACAATATGTTTTATAGAAAAATAACTGGAATTGGTAAGGTAGCGGACAGCGGATACGGCAAGCCCAAGACTTGGATAGTTAGTACTTACTTCGGGATACCTACATTCCGCAGGGGATGGTCATAGACTGAGTATTTTATATGATACTTAAATAAAGGCAACTCTGTTCTATACGCAGGTATAAGTACACAACTATCAAAATATTTAGAGTGTAAGCGTCTTGAAGATTACAAATAATTAATAATGTAACATCATCATGAAACTTGTAATTTCATTACTTTTAAGCATATCCAGTAGTGTTATCCAGATGGTAAAACAAAGTATTAAAAGCAAAATTTCCAGTGTAAAGCGTACTTCCTGGAAGTATCTGTGAAACTTATACCTTTGATTCGTCTGAAATTGCAGATTCTGGGAATCAATAGGCGGTGCTATTGTGCGAATCAAATTTCAAAGTAATTATCGGACGTCGTGGCCGATGACGATATTGATTCCAAAGTCTTTGATATTTGATAGATATTTTGAAGCGTAGCGACAGATTATTTGAAACTTCTTACGTTGTTTAAAGAATTTATTGATGTGAATATTGTAGAATAGAAATTTACAAAAGCTTCGGTGTTTTAGTATTGTGTATATTTTTGTTAAATATTGCTACACATTCCTTAAGAAAGTTTTTGATTTTCATATCGTACATACTTATAACAGCTGTGATATTTGATGTTATGTATATAATATGGTGTTAAATATTGGCAAAATTAAGAGTTTGGAAAACATTATATCAAATCGGTAGCCGGACCTAACAGGATTAGCCAAATTGAGACAGTAATAAACCCTCACCCATAGGATAATATTTTGAATATGCTGTAAAGTTGTGTTGCAAAAGAAGCCAGTTTTTGCTGCTGGGAGAATTTCATGCCTCGTTCGTTTTTGACAGACATAATTCTTGATGATGATAAAGAAACTATTCGAAAAGTGTTGTGGTATCTCTTGGACTAAAGGACTTTGACTAGGCCAACAGAATATAAGTGTAGGATATGGTAGGCCTTAAAAAAAGGTTATCTTATAAAATATCTACGCCAGGTAAGAGAAACAATTTGTTATAATATTTTAAAATATAATACAGCATTTGTAATAACTATTATTTGATTATAACTTCAATCCAAGTAAACATTTCGCTTCAAACAATTGCACATCTTAAATATTCCAAAACGTCATAAGCGGCAGTCAATGTTTGCAAACCCAATAAAGCAAGTGAAACGTCACTTCATCACGCTACTGGCACCACAGCAAGATGTCAGCCCAATAAACCGCCACTATTTGGCGACCGTCCTGCACCAGGGCACATAAATTCAACCGTACATAGGAGCCAGGTGACTTGCACACCACTGAAATATTGATACACTGGCCTGCCTGTATTTTTGTAGGATATATGAGCTGGGAGTTTAGGGCAGATAGCGCAACTAGGTTTTGGCATGAGAAAAACAGTTTTATTTGATTGAGTAAAGCCGTTTTTGCAGAAGAATTGATGTTAGAAAAGTTGAATGCAAAATCATACACAAATCGTTTTGAAAAATGCATGAAAATAATGTATGCAATGCAAATAAAAGTCTCTAGTAGTTTCTAATACCTACGATACAAGACTCAGTCTTAGTGTGTATGACTGTTGGGTGCATTTATTTATCGGTACTGTTTTTAATCATATTCGCGACTCAAATCTGGCTGCTATATTATTTCCAATATTAATTTTCTCTCCATTGATTTGCAAAATAAATAATTTTATCGAACTTGACCATGAAAGTAACCGGCAATTTACGAAAGAAAACGTCACGATTTGTACCGTATTGATGAACGCCACATCAAATATCCCAGTAAATAGAAGCCTGACAAAATAATTATAGTGTTTGATGTACGAAACGCTAACAGAAGTATGATCGATAAGGCGACCGACAGCCGAACCGATGCATCATTCAGTACACGCATGGCAAACGCCACTAACTAAATTGTGCTAACATACGACTGTTTGGAGTAGAATATTTTTTCTGCAAAGTTAGGAATGGGTTGATAATGTAATGGAAAAAAATACGTGAATTTTGTAAAAATATTTATGTTGTTAAATTTGATTATTAAAATATAAATTATGATTCGATTTGTTTTTATTGATTTTATTGGCCATTAAAATTTTATAACGATTGAAAATATTATTCTAAGTTTACGATTTATCCAGAACACAATATTTTCAAAAATTACATTTTAAAAAAGGTTTTTATTTTTTCCCTGTCATGTGAAAATATAAATAAGAAACACTAATAAATATTGCGTTTGTTTCAACTCTACCCAACCACTCGAAAACGGTACATGGAATAAAAATATTAAATCAATCACTCAAGCATCGCGCCTGTTATACATAAAAGCTTGTACTGAAACAGATAAATCTACATAATAGCCGGCGTACGCTCAATATTTCGCATTTCAATTACTTAAAACGATAAACCTTTAATACCACTTCAATAAACACAAATTGCCGGTTTGAATATTTGAGGGTGTTCAAACGGGAGCTATGGAAGTTTTGTATTCAGATGCGAATTCGAAATAGTGGTCATAAATGTTGAATGGACGATCGTAGACGACGCCGGTGCGGTTGTACCCCTGTGTCAGCCAGCCGGTTATGAATCAAATATTCTCACTGCGCGAATGAGTTTTAATACGAGTACACTCAGTACATAAACGTAAACAGCAGAACCTAAAAATTAGAAAATTCTATTTTTTTCTTGTTTGTACACGATGTTACTGTGAATTCAAAGGAATGTACATCGTTTAAAATAATTAACCACATATTCATATTCATTTATATTTAATTAAACAGAAACGTACAGATGAGATTTTGACAGCCTCCGTGGCGCAGTTGGTTAGACGCCGCCTGTGAAACGAGAGGCCGCGGGTTCGATCCCCGCACCGAGAGAAATGTTTGTGCGGCCCACAAATATTTCTTCCGGGTCTGGGTGTTTGTGAGACCGAAAAGTCTCTCGTAGTTCCTGATACCCGCGATACAAGACTCGATCTTAGTGTGGGGTCAGGACTATGTATGTGACTGTTGGGTGTTATTTATTATTATTTATTATTATTGCTTGAGCGGTTTTAATCACTCTTACGGTTACTTAACTAAAATTCTGTCATTACAAACTAACAGAATATCAGCCAATTTTATAAATTACTTGCAGCCCAGCCCCGCTTAGATCGCGTGCAAATAATTTTTGAATTCACTCCAACGGAAACATATTTATTTGCGTACCAAACAGTGCATATAAAAAAAATATTACATTTAAACTTAATGTGACTGCTGTCTTCTATACTAGGTTTTCCGTCTCGCCCGTGCCACCCCATCCTATCCCATCTTGATCTATTATTAGACGCTATGCATGCATTCTTATCTTCTCCTTGCCCATTCTAATCACATTTTACTGTAGTTTCTATTCCATACTATCTGTTTGAGTTTGAAAGAGTACTTTTGAAACGTAAAATATTTTTGATAACTGCAAAATGCAGCTATCAATTTTGAGTGCACCAACATAGCCTCTGTTTAAAAATCACTATCGCAACCGATCTTTTGACCAGACGTACATAGCAGGAATGCCCATATTTTTTTGAATAATAATAAATATAATATATCACCTAACTTCTTAGAGTTACTAATAGTAACTATAGTAACTTACTATTATTAAACTATTCTAACAATGAATCTATTTCTTTGAAGCGTGTTGAACTAATAAATCCACCTTTACCCTAGACATTATGTTACAAAACACTCGTTAGTGAAACTTTTTACTAACAACACCTATGCTGAGTGCCGTCGTGGCCGCCAATGTCACGAGTCTATTAAATTATCATGTCTGAGAACGGTTCATTTACATAATTCGCGAGGCGGTTAGAAAGGCACTGTGTTACACCAAGTTTATCACTGAGTATTTATACAATACATTTTCTATGCGAAGCTATAGGAATTTATGAATATAGGAATATAGGTTCCGTTTTCTGAATAATATTTATATTCTGTGACCATTGAAGTTATGATCGATGCGCTCAAATAAATGCAGCAGTATAAAAGAACAGGCGACGAAACAAATATCACTTAGTATGAAAAAAGAATATGGATGTTTCTGTTCGTAGAACTTGATACAATATTTAAAAAATATAGTAAAACGTTGACGTTCTGTAAAGGTCTAATAAGCAAATATTTGGGAAAATATTTTTTAACTTTAATCAACAAAATAAATCGTATATAAAACATTAAACTTACCGATAACATCGAACACTATCTTATGGTTCCTAGTGGGTGATATTTTGAAGTCGACTCTACATCGGTAGAGCGCTCTGTCGGTAGCGCTCACGTCTCGTACTCGCAACGACGACGGCTGGGTAGAGTGCCACCGAGCTCTACCAGCGAAGACGTCATCCGACCAGTGCGCAGCTGGACCCTTGACTCTACCATCGTAGCTGCAACAAAGAAATATATTTTAATATCTTTTGAAATGTTTTGGTTAAATGTTTTTCTATTCTTTGTTTTCTTAAAATTGTTTACACTGGCAGAAGTAGTTAATTCAGGATATCCAAGTTACGGGTCTGTCTACTTTAGGAACCACACACTAGATACTTATATAACTGTTAAATGTGGAACCTGTATTTTTTCGGAGACATTTTATAGTAAAAATGTATTCTTAAGTGAACGAATTTGAACCTCTTCTATTCATCATAATTAGAAAACTCAACTTTAACACTATTAGTCAATTGCTGTATTTAATAAATTGCATTATAGTCTCATATTCAAAATACGAAGGATGACCTTTATCAAAAACAAAAATCAAAATCGCTAAAGAAACGA
This sequence comes from Hyles lineata, assembly GCA_030180105.1. Classification (NCBI taxonomy): domain Eukaryota; kingdom Metazoa; phylum Arthropoda; class Insecta; order Lepidoptera; family Sphingidae; genus Hyles; species Hyles lineata. The sequence continues at coordinate 13,681,086 of JARJEE010000008.1, read as the reverse complement.
TTAACGAACACTAACATTACAATTCGATCACATTATTAATATAATTGAATTCACTTAATCAAATATACACATACATAGATAATAGGTTCATTCAACACAATTTATTAAATTAAACTCCATTTCGTCGTAACTAGCTCGTTACATAAGTGGCTTTCAATAAAAAATGAAAATGTCGCTTACGACGTTTTTCTCCTGCGCGCATAACAAAGGGAACAACACGTCGCCCGCCTCACGGGGCTCTTTTAACGGCGTTTTTCAATTCAAATATATTGAATAAGAATATTAATCGCCTCAGTCGGCACACGATAAGCGAATATCCATCAATCAACATCGAAGGCCCAAATACGGGCGGAAAATACATAAATACGTCATAATCCGTCAAGCGGACGTGAGAAATGCGACAGAATGGGAATTTTCTAGTTTCGTACGAGTTGACAATATGGAATTGATAGCCGTATTTATCTTTGCGATGTACCTAATTAGATATGATCGATTGCTTGCACGAGTTGTGGTGAAATCTTTTGTTTCACAATATATCTGTTATATGAATCTCTCAGCTTTATTATGTTGCTTGTAGGACGATCGAATCTTATTGATAGTTTATTTATTGTTTTAATTATGTTTACAAAACAACAAGTACAAGCCTTGAATAGAGACATGTGGAGGAAGGTAAGGGAGGCCTTTACCCTGCAGTGGGACGGAATAGGCACTTGTTCTTGTTTATATAATAATATTTAGTAGCACAGCGAACAATTATTTAAATTATATTTTGTATACTTGCTTTGTTTATGTTTAATTTAACTGTGGAAACTTCACTTCATCATTAAATAAATTATGCTTACATGTTTTATTATTTTGTACCTTTCCTAAATACAGATAGAGAAAATAAAACATATAAGCACATCCTTTCTATTTATAGATGATAGATGAAGTATATTTACGAAAAACTGATCATTTCTTTTGGTGTGACAATATGTATCTTCTCATATTTTGTGTCATAATTTTGGTCAAAGAAACGTATGTGACATTTGTCACCTAATCTATATACTCCTTTGGTAATAAAGTAATTAACTTATGTATATTAGAAGTGCGTGGTGGCCTGTTGGTAAACGGACCAGACGCGACTGCCAACATGTTCACAGTGGTCGCGGGTTCAAATCCCAGGGCACACCTCTGACTTTTCGGAGTCATGTGTGTCATTGACAGTCAATCACCACGCACTAAAACGGTGAAGGAAAACATCGTGAGGAAACCTGCATACCATAGCGGTTTATAAAAAATTCTATGGTATGTAAGTCCGCCAACCCGCACTAGGCCAGCGTGGTGGACTATATGGCTTAACCACTCTCAATCGTACTGTCGATTGTAGAGTAGGCCCGTGCCCTGCAGTGGGACGTATATGGGCTGATACAGATTATGTATATTATTTTATTGCGTTAAAGGCAAGCTATATGGTATATTTTGTTTTAAATTCAACATGCAAATAAACTCTGCTACCCATGTACAGCTATAAAACTAGGGGAAATAGATAGAGCTGTAGATTGTAGGTAAGGTTCAGTCGCCCTCCTACAATCTCGCTGAGTCCTATTTATGTTGTAGTTAAACTGCACTGCAGTATGGCTCTGCGGGTTTAAAAATAACATTTAATTCTGTGAAAATCTTTATTGTCTTTCATATGTTGTATCTTAACTATTTATCTGGCTATTATGTCCTGATGTTTAACTTTTCGGAAAACATCTTTAATTTCGCGCTTTCATTTAACACAAAAGCCTGTTTTTACGCGGAATAATTCACGGTTTCTTACGATTATTTACTGTGAAAAAATATTATTTTTTCTTCCCGCGGTTGTGAGATTAAAACATAAAAACAACTTGAATAATGTAGTTACAATGTGAGTTGAAAAAAAGGTTTATTGAGTATTCTGTTTTGAATATTTATGAGAAGCGTTATCGTTTGCCACCAAACGTCAGAAAATAGCTTTCTCCATATAAATGAATTCTTTTCTATCGAAAATCAGTTGTTTATTTAACAATCAACTGTTTGGAGTAGGTAATATTTGATATAATCCGTAACGGTGAAATTGGTTTTTCGAATCGAAAAGTTATTTAGCTTTTTTCTGTTGCCATAAGGATATCGATACTGTGGTGTAAAATCATTTGGAGTATTCATTCATGTTTTATTTACCTCTCACCGACATAATAAACACTCGTTTTCAATGAAATATTAATTATTAAAGGATAACAAAATGCACAAAAACTGGTAGTTCTATTACATCAAACCCTATCAAAATATTTCTGTAATACATTTTCCTTGTGTTCATGACTTATATTATACTTTTATATATATTATATTGTATATCCTAATGTTAATTATCATTAAATATAACATAATAAATATCTTTATCAAAAATAATCATTTTCACGCCGCAACCATAAGAAGTCCTCCGATTTTACAATTTGTCCTGCTAGAAGTGGTTTACTAACACCTTACAACAAAAGTTGTGTCCTCTGTTTATCTTGTTCTTACTAATTTTTCTATATTTGAACATAATTAAAAACGGCACATCAGTAAAAGACACAAAGGTAGGGCTACAGTCTTCATTTCATAGTTTTTTGTTTTGATAAACTTCTTCAACCAAAAAGGGCTTAAGCGCCATTACATTAACAAAAAATGTATACCATATATTCTACAACATTCCAATTCGTGCAAGAGCAGGCAAAACTAAAACATTCCATGATTCTCATCAAGTATTACCCCACGTTGAACGGGTCGGGTTAACGAATCTACTGTAATTCTAGAGGAAGTTGGCAGCCGCGGTTACGTGCCTTGTACATGATTAATACAAATATATGCGAATATCTATGAAAGGGGAGCCTGGAAAGCCGCAACATTGTTCCTTCCGTGAGGGCTATATATTCGTAAGTGTATTGTTACGTTAAAACTTATGGGGAAGAGTATTGATTGGCGCTCCCATGCCTATACTTGTTAGGGTCAGTACACATCTTACGGAAAATGCGTCGCGTAACATCGGCCGCGTAACATCGGCCGCGTAACGCCAGAACAGACTATTTTATAATAAAACATTGAAATGAAATGAAATGTATTTATTGGTCACATAGGCAATTAAAGAGCTCTTATGACAAGTCAATACACATAGCATTTATTCTTTATTTTATTATTATTAAACCTTTTACACCCAACCGATAATGCGTCAGTGCGTCGAGCGTACTGCGTCTTTTCCGTTTCGGTCATCCCTCTGTCGGTCGACATAAGAGCGGCAACATCGCGCCAAGTGTATTTAGTTGATGCATTCAGACTAGGCCAATTATACGCGTAATGTAGCTGGTCTAATCTGACCAAAAAGACGCAACTTATGATACGCTCGACGCTTTTTCCGTCACATGTGTACCGACCCTTAGAATGGGCAGTTCGATGTTTGATGTAGAACGATAAAGATCATCTTACAATTGAGTCAGTAAATGCTTGGGGTCAAGTTTTCGACTAATTAAGTTTCTGATCTCGGGGCGCTTAAGATTATTTGAATTGTAATTTTTACACAAATTGTGTTTCACTGAATTTTAATTTACAACTAAGATACAAATAACATCTCTCTAAATTTTCGATCACTTAAGTTGGCAACAGAAAAAACTCTAGCTAGCATTGCATAAGTATAATCTTAATTAAGCAGCAATATAAAATCATGTTTTCTACTAACACGCACTTAAGCAGCTTGTTAGCTGTAGACTTCATAGTGTAGCACAATGGGCCATTTTAACCTCTTCGATGGACTATTTACGTAATCTTGAGCAGAAAGATGCAAAATATTACATATAATCAGATAAAACTCATCGCGGTCGTGAGTTAGGTGGGAAACTAATTTGGCAGCGGATTCACACCGCCACCTCCATGCATAACAAATCAACACCTGAGCGATTCATAAAATATGCACACATTGTCAGATTGTGATTTAGCCATGAATCTTCTGTGATACGGCCGTTTGACAGCGCCACTACCATTTGTCAGAATTTAAAATGCAGCAAAATAGTTCAATTTTTGAAAGAAAAAAATCAGAATGAAAATCTTACTCTATAAACTTTAACGCAGATAATAATCATTTACCGTTGGAGCTTTATCTCTATAAGTAAGACACAATCACAATCAAAAAATTATTTTATCAACAATATAATTATTATAGATATGTCTATGTAAAACATTAATAATTTATAATACGAAAATTTATTTATCACAAATTATTATCCACTGCGTATTTGCAGTCAAAACAATTAATTAGTTTTGGAGATTTTGTAATAAATCCCCTTATTTCTTTTGATATGTTCTAAAATAAATTCATAAAAAGTATATGATAATCTTCACTCACACGTGTCTACGTGTGGGTGTACTGTTAAATACAACTTTTCCCAAGGATAATTTGTAAGTGGGGTTTGTCAATACTCCATACTCGTCAGCTTGGCAGATAAGAGAGCGTAGGACGTAGTTTCTTATTATTCCGTTACCTGTCATCATCCTATCAAGTATCTAAGTAATCTCTACAATGGCTGCTCTGCCAACAATCGACAGTTTTGAACGTTGAATAGCAGAGTGAGCCAACAATATTTGTACTCCTTCTCTATCTCTTTGAGTAGAGTCCCTTACTGCGAGAGACCATGTTGAACATATTCATGTGAAAATAATATTTTTTATTATTACATACATATATAAACTCACGCTTTTTTCCCAGAAAAAATAGGCAAGGTGAAACCAGGACACTAACGCTTCGTCTCGTACGTACTCTCGTACTCGTCGCCCACGATGTGATAGGGAGCGAGCTTGTTGCCTATTTTTAACCATGTAAATATAATTATAATTTTTAAATAATACTTTTCGGTAAATCGTGTATTGGAATTCTTTATAGCCCTAGGGCAGTCTTAAGGAAGGTTTTAGGAGTCTTAAGAACTATAAATTGTTTATTTTTAATTACTACATTAACAATTTGTACGCGCTTAGGGTTAATGCTACGGCATATTATTTCTGACTGTCCGACTGATTAGCGACTTAACAATGACGGCGATTATTGAAAGAGGAATATTATGACGGAAAAAACTAGGGAAAATACGAAAACTGTACAATCAATTGGAATTAAAACAACTGTACAGTCACCAAATGTAGCAGATTTTCGTCAGCATCATTTACCATCAGATGAACCATATGCTCCTTTCCCTAATATACAGGGTATATCAAGACTGCTACCGAAAACGAAGCCGGGTGGTAGTTCAAGCGGTAAATACATTTTTCATAAAATAATAGTGTATACCTTTTTATTTATAAAGACTATAAGGTATAAAAGAGTTAAAACTATTATTTTAGCAAAAACTATGGATTTACCACCTAAAAATGACGATATTTAAATAATGATAAAAAAAATTGTCGCGTTTCTTAGCAAAATTTTTAGTTGCCTTGTGTTTGTAGTCACTAAAACTACCACCCGGCTTTGTTTTCGGTAGCAGTCTTGAGATACCTGGTATATATTTTTTTAAACTTTCCTTCTGTATTAAATTTTTCGAAAACCAAATATTCGTGTCACTTCTGCGAACAATATTTATAATTATCATATGCGATATTACGATCATCTTATTTTACTTTTCTATAACAAAACCTGAACGTACTCCATAATTGAAGAGAACAATAACAACACTTACTAAACAATGCTAGAAGCGAGTATTGCATATCCATTCTTGGACATTTAGAAAATAAATTCAATAAAAATTCACTTGATTACTATTAGTTCTAATTTCATTTGTCGATCGAAACACACTTGAGATTTTAATTCTTTTTTTTATTTGTTGTACCTAATAGCATAACGTTGTTGATAGAAAGTTGTTATACTTTTATTCTGATCATACTCGCGATAAACAATTTCATTTTTTTTTATTGCAATGAATGGCGAGACGAGCATGCCATTCGCCTGATGGTAAGCGATACGACCGCTCATCGACAGAAGTAAAACCAAACAACACCATGAATTACAAAGCAATGCTTAGCATTCCACTGCGCTCGCCATCCTAGATGTAAAGTCTCAATACGTCTAGTATTTACTTTGGCTACAATGTCCTTAAAACTGGAATACAACGATGCATTTACGCTGCTGTTCAGAAAGAAAAATAGTCATTGCCATTGCCAACCTACCCAGGAGCCCTTTTACATAATATGGGAGACCTACCATTTATTTAGGTAACAATTGCTTCAGCACCTAAGACATCGACTTTACGTACTTTATAATTATATAATATACACAAGGATTTCTAGTGCCAAATAATGTCGTAAAGAAAAAAATAACACTATATATTTTATTATAATATCTCGCGGACATCACCACTTCCATTATAAAACGAGCAAAATGACCCGCGCCATTGTATCAGAAGCTACAAGAAACTCTTAAGAAAACATCTCAAGAATGCAGCTCCTGTAACTTACTGATGGAAAGATAGCACAACAAAGGCTAAGCTTGGGACGAGACAGGAGCGAAAATATTTTCGTACACGAAGCCGGAAATTCGAGGAACCATAGTTCCACGCCCTTCGTAGAAGATTCGAGAAACCGTGTACAGTCCCACAAAGTTTACTTGACAACCTCTCTGAACTACTTGGTTAGACACCAGCTGTGAAACGAGAGGCCGCGAGTTCGATACCTCGATCCTCGCACCGAGAAACATGTGGAATCCTCACGCATTTGTGTATGAAGTGGGGGTTTTAATGAGACCGAAAATTTCTCGTAGTTTAGAATATTCATAACACAAGACTCGATCTTAGTGTGAGTTCAAGACTATGTATGTGACTGTTGGGTGTATTTATTTCACTTAGCCGAAGAATTGAGAGACTGTGGTAGGGGACGGCTTTGCGGGTCGTTGTGCGCCACACGCGACCAAGCCTTATTACAAGGGAAAAAAGTGAAAAAAATAAAAAGGTAATACAGACGACGTACAATACGTGCTCCAATACAAAAAGCAATTTACATTATGGCGGTGAAAAGTTTGAAGACAATTGTACCGGTTTTAATGGCGACTAGCTGGATTTATAGTAAAGAGCTTTTTATCGATGTCTACTATTTTATTACAAATTTGAGGAATGTTGAAGTTTATTCACCTTAAATGTGAAGGAAAACTTTATTAACAGAATTTGCTTACCTGATAATGGTGTTAAAAGAAATGTAGGTTTTGTGAAGTCCATCAGCCTGCACTATGTCATCCTAGTGAATGAAGGTTTCATTATGTAATTGAAGAGAATCGTGTCCAGCAATAAGGGAATATATCCCATATTAAATGCTTTAACACAAATACAGATGACAGGTTTTGTGACAAAGTAAACGCGACATTAATTTTGAAATTAAAAGCAACAGACTGAATCACAACTTGGGAAAATATTCGTATCAAAATTCGACTCTTGAAATTTCAGTCACCTAATAAATTCAATGTTTCGCAAAGTGTTTGGTCAGAGATTCTAGTGAATAATATAGAGACTCGTGTCTCAAAGTAATGCATATATAATGCTTTAATAAAGACAGATTTTAATCTCTATGAATTTTTTAATCGCTTCAATAAATTTAAAGTTTCATTACTTACGTTGCACCACTTTTATTTATTTCTTGGTTTATGTAAAAAGAGATAAGAGATAACTTTAACTGATTAGCTAGAACTTTTTCAACTAATAATTTGCAGCTACATTTGCTTCGAAATTTACTCGGTCCGAGACAATCGCCAAAATTTACTTACAGATAAAGTTCTTTGACATCCCCGTAAAAATAAGTGCTCTGTAATAAACGCGATTTATTCGTTCGTTGAAATTCGCAATCCGCCATCCCTAGACTCGACCCGTAAGGATCGTCGTTGAACACGATGATTACCCAACTTAGCTGAATAACAGGATCCTAATCCGAAAATACCTATTGCCATTCAGATATAAACTCACTCTCTAAAGCAGCAGAGTTCATTATCGTTAAACAAGCCATTTGACCTTTCGATGGAGAAAGATGGAATTTAAATAGCCAGGTGGAATTATTACCGTTTCCTTTTCTTTTATTACAATATAATGAAAATAAGCAGAATAAATTGTTTTCTGTGAAACGACGTATAATAACACCACGTAATAGCTACCTTGAAGCTATTTTCATTAGAGTGTCGCTGTTGTGGTTTTTGCTTGTACAAATTATACCTGGTCTATGTAATTGGGAAATAGTTTTGCTTCGAATAGAAGGAATTTAGGTCTTAATGTATACTGAAATTACTTTTTAAATCACTTGAACAATGGTCATGATAACGATCTATTTTGTTTCATATGTGCTGAAACAAGTTTCTTATCCTAACAAATCGTATTATGGTAATAACATTAAAAAAAACTTGTATTACTAATGATTGCATGTTTTTGTTGGAGTAATCTTGATATTTTCTTACTTATATTGTTCTTATATTGAACTTGATATAGATTATTAAAGTATAATAAAGTATTCAAGATAATAATATGTTGGTTTTAGCATCTCATAAGTTGGTTTCCGATAATATTGTATTTTGTATAATGAGATATATCGGTTCCGGAGTCAGGGTGTTCAGTTTGCGTCATTTTTTTATTGTATTCTAGTAATAATTAGTCATTTTTTAATTTATTTTCTCTGAACTGATAGACTCATTCCATACAAATATATTCTGGGACATAATTATTATTGAAATGTCTGAAGAATGAACTTGAGTAAATAATAGCATGACGCAAGAGATAGTCACTGGCATGGGGAAAAAAAGAAAAGAAACCCTAAGCAACTTCAGACATAGCATCATTATAGAATAGACATTCAAAGCGTTCTTTTTATAATCACAATAGACCCAAAAATACAATGCTATTTTAGTCACAAAGAGACTCACCTGTATATAGGAATGTCGTCTTTATACCACACGACGAGTAGTAGTACATCGGTGGGCTGTGGCGAGCGAGTGTCGCATGGGAGTATCGCGTCGCCTCCCGACACCGCTGACACCTTCACCATGTCTGTCAGCTCTCCGGCGACACTCGGGCCTCGGCGCAGACCTGTTGACAAGAACGAGGGCTCTGAATACTTGGTGCTAATTAGACGACGTGTTTTGTATTTTTTGGAAGAAAAATGAAGGTGAATGTTGGAGATATTTTTACGAAACTAAAGCGGAGACTGTCTACTGTACCTATGGGAATTACAAAAAGATCCCAACTGAATGTGATGTAACATAGTGTTTCGGAAAACGTATTCAAAAATTAATTTATACCAGGAATGTTAAAATTCAATCTGGAAAATAAAAGTTGATTCGGGCGTATTAAATGAAAAATATACGTATATTATAGTAAAACACAAACGGTCATTAAAAATGTATTTTCATTTTCTCATCTCCCAATTTCGATTTTTTTCATAAAAAATGTGTTCAATTTTATTAGATCTTATTTTTTAATATTTCAAATCCAATTTAGCCGAAACAAGCGTCGGTCGCGATCAATCTCCTGATCGTATCAGTCAAACGTCCCGTGAGAAATCAGCAGATACTGATCAAGATGGAAGCTTTGAGTCTTGTCTACTTTGTAGTATCAAGTAATATGTTACGACTTCTACCTTTGGCTGCCTCGAGACTTAGCAGACGAGGGTATTTCCTACATGCATATACAGTATTACAAAAATACACTATCCGATGCAAGGTACGCTTTTGGGTATCTCAATTGCAGTGTTTTAAAAAACCTAAAAATAGTAAATCAAAGGATGACATAAATATCGCAAGTTACAATACCCATTTTAGTATAAATATTACCCGAAAATCTAGCAAAGTTTTATATTCAACAAAACAACACACATTCTGACAATTCTGAATCGTCGCGCCGCACATTCTTTGTTACTGCTTGTTACGAATGTAGTTATTGGCAGAGTAATGTTAGTTTCCCTATTATTTAATTTTATTGATATTTTTATCATATTAAGTGAAGTTAACACATTAATGATGCCTGATAACACCTTTATTAATAGAACTTAGTGAGATAGATGTTTTTTTGCCATCCTATATAATACACTAAGTCTTAGTTTCTACTAATGCAAACGTGGTTCCTAGCGTGAAATAACAATCACTTTGAATCGGAATTCACTGACTTGACCTAACATCGTAAGTTTCCTACGTACAGTTTGCATTGAGTTTTATGGCTTAGAGCAGCGAAGGCGGGAAGGTAGAACGTTTACCGGCGGGCAAGCCGCATTCCTCGCGAGCGTCAACACAGCATTACTCAGTATAAATACGAACAATACTCACGTATCTCAACCTTAAAGCGACCTGAATTCCAAAAAATCCATACCGTGAAGCATCCTAACAATGGTTATGAAGATATGAATTTAACAAATGAGAATCATGAGTTAGCACAAGACGAATATTCACGAGTCGATTTCCTTTCGAAATCGTTCGCGAAATTCGAATTGTTCGCTCTACGTGAATGCGAAGCGCGATCGTGACAAATGGCCCGATTAACAATCCCAGTCTTCGAAGGAGATGGAGCGTCTAACGATGCAATATATCAAAGGATTTTTGCTAAAGCTGACGAAACTTGGACCATTTCCTTGTTAAAAGTCAACGTGATAATTGTACAGCCAGTTATTGTCTTCACAAGCAAAATTAACGCCAGCGGTGTAAGAAGCTTTGGTGAATTGATTTGGCGGCCTTTTGTCGACGGTGCATTGTCTAAGGTTGCCAAGTTCTATTTTAGAATGGGTTAATCGTCGGGGGTTGTAGCTGTTGGAAATATTGAAGCTGCAGGGAAAGTAATTTCGTTCGTGAAATAAGGCAACCGAGTTGCTAAATTAGCAATCTCTTCGTGCCAATAACTCCATTCCTGTATTATTCAAGTGTCTGCATTTACTGATTCGAGACAGAAATGTTTGGAAGTTTTGGCACTACGCTGAGTGCTGATATTGAATTCCACCTGTTAACCGATTCTGTGAACGGAGTACTTTAAACCCCTTATTTAGAACTGATCTGCACAGTAAATAATTTTGTATTTGACGTTATTGTTTTTTCGATGAAAATAGGTACAGAATGTATCCAGACTCCAACCAAAAACGATGCGAGGTGTAAAATGGTGGTGCAAATGTTTACATATCACCGTGTTTGAATGGTAAATATTTGCTAAAATAATAATTTAAGAACTTGCAAAAATAAATAGGAGTACATCATTGTTTTAGAAAAAGAATCTTACTTTCCACCCAAAAACGACGACAGTTAAAAAATGAATAAAAAATCGTCTCTTTTTTTCGCGTAATTTTTAGTTGTATTGTATTTGAAATCACTTAAAGTAACACTCAGCTTTGTTTTCGGTCGCAGTCTAGTACACCTTGTATAGAATAATTTCTACGTTAAATCGATTGTTATTATTCTGTATCTGTATCAGCGCATATACGTCCCACTGCAGGCCACGGGCCTAGTCTACAATCGAGAGTACGATTGAGAGTGGCTAGGCCATATAGTCCACCACGCTGGTCTAGTGCGGGTTGGCGGACTTACATACCATAGAAATTGTTATAAATCGCTATGGTATGCAGGTTTCCTCACGAAGTTTTCCTTCACCGTTTTTAGTGCGTGGTGACTGACTATCAATACACACATGACTCCGAAAAGTCAGAGGTGTGCCCTGGGATTTGAACCCACGACCACCGCGAACATGTTGATAGCCGCATCCGGTCCGTTTACTAACAGGCCACCACGCACTATCCAACAGGCCACCACGCACTGTATTATTATTAATTATACATAATAAAGAGAGTCACATAGTTTCATTAAATTAAGCGAGTTATATTTAAGCTCCAAAAAACGTTAAAATATTCAGATCGCGTTCTCTAATGAGACAGATTGATTAAATTATGAGTTTTTAAACAAGCTCAATTTTTAATTGTAGATTATTAAATCTAATTCGATTTTTTTTATTGCAATGCATGGTGAATGGCAAAAAGTTTTTGGGAAGTTACCGGATTCTAAAATAGCATTAAAAATATTGCAAATGGGGGGTAGCATAATCTGCTCTCCGATCCTTAATATTTCTGTCGTAACACCGTCTTCACCGGGAGTCCTATGGCATTTCATACTAAGGAGAGCTTTATGGGTTTCTAAACTTGTTATGATTGGTAAGCCGTCGTCTGGGTTTGCACCTAAATGGGTCTCAAAATAGGGAAGGTGATGGTGAGACATTTGTGCTATTCGTAATGAACAGTAGCAAAACTAAACCATACCATGAATCACAAAGCAACGCGAGGCATTCCTCTCGTTTGCCATCCAAAGATTTGTCCTAAGATGTTAAGTCTCATTATGTCCAGTAGTTATTCTGGCGACAATGTCCTGCAAACTGCAGCTCAATAGTGCATTTACACTGCACTTTGGCGGGAGAAATAGACATTGAGGTGGTACCTACATAGGCGCCCTCTCACATACATATGAGAGACCTATCACCAGTAGTTTTCGAACATGTGTATAAAGACTGGCTCAGTGGCGCAGTTGTGCTACGTTATGATTCTAAAGCTGAGGTCTCGAGGGTTGAATCCCAAGCTGGACGAGGTGATATTGGATTTTTTCCACTCGGAGTCAGGATTTTTTAAATTTTCATTTACAAATGTATACAAGGCGAATATGGCGATAGGCTCGCGTCCTATTACATCGTTGGGCGGCAATTTCATGGCGAAACGTGCCTATTTCTTCTGAAAATAAGGCCTGAGTTTGTTTATGTATATACGTACGTATGTATCAAGATTCGGTGTATGAGCTATAATATACAATGTAAACCTGCACCATATTGATATGAATGAATCGTATGATATTACGAGTAAACTCGTATTTTGGATAAAATAAATTTCAAAATTCTTAACGTAGTAATGTGAACATAAGACTCATGACAGCTTTGAAAACCAAATTACAACACACTCATCTATTTTGAATCAAGGAATACATTGCAATCCGTACACAAGCGTACAAAGTAACCGTCCACACTAGAATATCTCGACGCTGTTATTCAAATGTCCATCCCGTTCAGAGCACTGTTCACTCTCTTTAACAGCTTAGAGATTTCCAGCTGCCCGCAACGTGTCCCACGAGACGTGGACCAATTCAAATTTTAATCATCAAACTCAACCGCAAATTCCCAAATTGTATTTAACTGGCAACAGATCTGTTTGCAACGAAAGCAATATACGCCACGCGGTGTACGTGAATACATAAAATCGACGCGGCGTTCGATACGCTCCAAACTCCGATACTAATCGACTCGTTAGTCACAAAGCAGGGATTATCCCGGGACAAAATAATACCGCCAGTGTGCACTACATTGCGTACTGCAGCGTTTTGGCCGAATTTCGTTTTGCCAATTTAACTTTAAAACCGAGCTTATGGCCAGTTCAAAAGAATTGCGATGCTAGTTTTAATTGCGTTTTGTTGATGTTTTAACGGTGGGTCAATTAGCGTTTGATTGGCGGTGGGAACTGAAGCTGCAACTGAAGTGTTTAGGAACTGATTGTTAATAACTTGTAGAAATAATAGGTCTTTCTGCAACCAAATTAAATGCAATTCATCATTCGTTACCTTTCGGAACAAACTGTATTTATTACATATACAACTCACTATAGTTTATTCATTAAATATTTAATATCGTGATGTCATAATGTTTTTCCACATTAACGTGAATATTATTATTTCAAAACTGGGCACAGATCTTCCTACAAGTTCTGTAAGTCAATGTGTGACGATGAACACTTACAATCGAATTACATAGATACAATTACTGGTCCAGTAAAATAATATAAACCTTTAAAATCTGTTAAAGTTATTATTATTATTAAAGTTCTAAATTATAATCAAATTACACGTCATTCACACATTGATCTACCAGTCTTTTTTATCATAATATATATATGCATAAACTCACGCTTTTTTTTCCAGAAGGGGTAGGCAGAGGTACTAAGATACACCCATTACGCCTTGTATGTTCCGTCCCACTATGTGATAGGGGCGAGCTCGTCGGCACATCGGGCACAAAATTCTGACTCAGGGCTGATAATGAATAAAAAATCTACTTAATACAACTTTGTCCAAACCGGTATTGAACCCGAGACCTCAGCGTTATAATCATAGAGTATTATAACTGCGTCATCAAGGCAATAATAATAAATAATCAGAATACTACATCAACATCGGAAGCATTATAGCCCGAGTAACTACTGGACATACTAAGACCTAACATCTTATGTCTCAGGCGAACGCAGTGGAATGTCAAACAATGCTTTGTAATTTAAGTTTTCGTTTGGTTTTGCTACTCTTTATGAGCGGTGGTATCGCTTACCATCAGGCGAATGTCATGCCTCGACATTCATTGCATAAAAAAAACAATTTAATAATTATTTATGAGAAAGTGCTTAAGTGTTTCTTCACGATAGGCGAGAATGACCCAATATAAGCTAAGGAGCTAAAACATAAGCCGGTCAAAATTTATGGCGCGGTGTATATGCTGTTACTAAAGAAGGGATTCTATATTGATTTGTTTATTTAACACGTTTATTGTGCACAAGATACATAAAAATAGACACATTACATTAAAAAATATACAAATGGCGGTCTTATTGCTTGTGTTAGCTACAGAGTAGAGCTCTACCATAAAAAAGCATTTAGACTTCATAAGTTTGCATGGCAAAATTAATTTTTTCTATGAACTTGTATCAGACCATATACGTCCCACTGCAGGGCACGGGCCTACTCTACAATCGACAGTACGATTAAGAGTGGTTAGGCCATATAGTCCACCACGCTGGCCTAGTGCGGGTTGGCGGACTTACATACCATAGAAATTTTTATAAACCGCTATGGTATGCAGGTTTCCTCACGATGTTTTCCTTCACCGTTTTAGTGCGTAGTGATTGACTATCAATACCCACATGACTCCGAAAAGTCAGAGGTGTGCCCAGGGATTTGAACCCGCGACCACCCTGAACATGTTCGCAGCCACGTCTGATCCGTTTACCAAGAGGCCACCACGCACTTCTTTCATAAAATTCTAAAATTAATCTGTACAAAAACAAATTGTTCTGACAGAAAAACTTAATGGACAACATCACGGCACATAAATAATTTTCAAGAAACAAACGCATCAAAAGCGAATAAATACAGGCGTCTAGGTTCTAGAACTAGTCTTTATTAAATGAGAGTTTAACATTTGTGTTAATTTGGAAAAAGATCAATTTCATTTGAACTGACAGATATTCACATATTATGGTGCTGATGACATTTTGTGATTGCAAATTCTTTGAATTTGGATATGTGTCAGCCCTTATATGTACGCAAACCCCACTGCAAAGCACGGACCTCCTCTACAATCTAGAGTACGATAGAGAGGGGTTAGGCGATATAGTCCAACCGCTGGCCTAGTTCGGGTAAGCGGACTTTCTTTACTAAATTGTATTTAATCTTCTTTTAAATACAATTTATTATAGCATTAATTCCAACCTGATGAATATCGTATTTTTATTTATTCTCATAATACTACTAAGGTTATTGATTTAATTTTAAGCACGTTATAGTCAACATTTTGGTTTCTTTATCCATCACCATTGGAACAAAATAGAATTACCCTTCGATAATACCAAAACTCATACGTAAAATAGAACTGACAAAGAAATACATATTCCCTAAGCCAAGGCGCAGAACTTTTCCCTCAAACATCGGAAACAACTGTTCTAGAATACGTGACAGGAAAGTGGTCAGATAATATTATATCTGTACGATTTGAGATAACGTAGACGGGGCACCGCCCGAGTACATTCATTTTAACTAATGAGAAAATAATGTCACTTCGATTAATTGCATAGCTTACCATAGTTGGCAGTTCGATAGATTATTTATGAGGTCTTAAAGTGGCGAACAATGAGTTAAATGCATGCATTTTATTTATGAACTAATGGAGTGTTGAAAAAGATTAATGAGGGAAGATGAAAATAAGTCATGTCAGGAAGAATATGCGAAAATAATCGACGATTCTTTTGCGATTTTTTCATTGGATTGTGTCACTTGCTTGCACTTATCATTGCAAGTCACCAATACTACTCATCTTCGTTTTACATACTACATAAATATTGCATAAAAATATTGTTTCAAGAAAATCCCCGCTGCCATTATTATTATGGATAAATTAATATTATACCAAGTTATTATGACAACGTTGCTAAAAATTCCTCAGAATTCTCGCGTGGACTCAGTTACGCGATATTACAAAATTAATTTTACTCCATGAAGTTTCACGTTTTATTTTTAAACAGAAGATATTTGATTTCACTGATACGCAATCTTCATCAAGAAATTCATGGCTTATTACTGGTGGTAGGTCTCTCATATGTGAGAAGACACCTGGGTAGGTACCACCGCAATGTCTCTTTCTCCCACTAAACAGCAATGTAAATGCACTGTTGTGTTTTGGATTGAAGGACATTGTAGCCAGAGTAACTACTGAACGTACTGAGACTTTTATAAGCGGTCGTATCGCTTACCATCAGGTGAACGGCATGCTCGTCTAGGCATTAATTGCAATGAAAAATAAACTTTTTCTAAAAGGAATTATTTTATTACACTATCAACACCTAAATGTATTTTCCACATTGTAAATCCCTTATGAAATATAATGCTAAGTCCACAAGCTTCATTTTTGCACCAACTTATACCTTAAAATACCACAAAATCTTAAGCTCATTCCGTCTAATCACTAGCAGGCGGGTTGCGCCTCACCACAGCAATTTCAGTGAACGCAGCGGCCAAACCAAACCATTTATACACACAGAACACCGTCGATTACTCACGTGTGAACCAGAATACAAAATCGAATGGGTTTCAACGAACTAATCTAAAATATATGTTCCGGTAACACCAAATGAATTTGATACGGAATTTTGCGCCGTGGAAATACTTGTGATATTTTTTGTACGAGCAATATTTTGTTTGTATATAACAAATTAAGAGTAAAGTTTTGTTATATCAAAGCGTGACGATGTGGATTTTTTATTTATTTGGCGCATTGGTTTTTTGGATTTCCATCCAGTATTATTTATTTATTTATTTTATTGGATGGACTTAACTGACACGGCTAACTGGATTTTACCTTCGTATATTTGAGGTATTTTTTACACTAAATGGTACATAAGCAAATAAAAGTATATTTATTATTTCATTCATTGCGCATAACTGGGAACCGTTTTATTCATGTTAGGATACGGTGCCGTGCTCACTTAGTTCGGCTATGCGATTCAGGATTCGCAAGACTGCATATCGAGACCTCAGTAGAATTTATTACTTTATTTTCATATTGTCTTAAGTCTTTTTAACTGACAAAAACAAAACGTACAATTAAACAATACTTTACAATACCAATTCATATTCGTACATATTCATTTTAGTGTACTTATTTTAAACGCAATATCCTATGAAATAGTTCTTTATACATTTGTTTAAAATCTCTATGCAAAAGAGTCAGATCACATTATTTTTGATTGTTTTACATTGAAATAAAACTATTATTTATGGATTTTATCGCGGATTTATTCATTTTTTGACTTACCGACGTTTCGATCACTTTACAGTTTTCATGGTGACGGGGCGGACAGAGGTTTTAGTCATCCGCTTAGTGACTGTTACAATTTAACTCTCCTTATTTTACAATTATTAAATTAAAAAGTTAATTGGTTTTGGCGGTCCGATCTACGCAGAAGGAGCTCACGGTGTCTTGAGGTCTGGCAGTTCGTCTTTTGGGTTCCGTTTAATTTAAATGTAAAATTGAATCCCATTGCACCAGGCAAGCTTCAAGCCATCTTCTGTATTGAAATTTGGATGTTTTTTAATTTCAATAGCCGCACGAAACATCCTGGGCAGGAAAAGGTGTTATTTTGTTAACTTAAACCAAATCCGCGATAAAATCGTAAATAATAGTTTTATTTCAATGTGTAACATTCGCGTAAATCTAAGAAACTATCTAATTGTTTTATTTAAAAATCAAACCAACCAAAAGCATATGCAATACCAATTCACAACTTATTTTTTATGCCAATTGTCCGGCAAACGAGCATACAGGTTTCCTGATGGTAAGTAATGACTACCACCCACAAAAATCCACAACCCTTAGATCATAGATGTGTTGCCGGCCCATACAATTGTGAGGGGAATGGGCAGAAAAATGTATGGGAAGAGGAAAGGGATATTGGGCATCCCGTTTTTGCATTCACCCAACAATAATAAGGATGATCATACACCAAGTCCATTGCGCAGTCACGTAAAAACCTATTAATCCAAATTACGTCCGGAAGGTACTTGAAGGCAATTGTCTGCGACGGTTCGATTAAGCACACTACATATCCTTTGATGGGCACTTGAGACAACAATCTTGAGCGCTAGGCTTGGCTACACTGTCCGCTTGTTACCTGTGACCGCCGAAGTATGCGAATACCGGGGTTGAGACGCCGTGAGTAATTAATTGGGTTATTAATCAAGGTATTCGTAGACAATATGTATTTTGGTGGAAAATTTGATATAGTGATATTGACAAGTGAAAGATAGAAAGAAAAAAATATTTATTGACATACAATATACAAAAACTCAAATAAAAACAAACGTAGTACTTATATTTACATAAACATAATTAAAAAATGTGCCTATAACATGCTAATATTGTGCCATGTGTGATTTACTAAAATGTCCAGTAGTAATAACATGGCTTATTGAGACTTAACACCTTATGTCTCAAGATAGCGAGCCCAGGGGAATGCCATTCAAGGTGTTGTTTGGTTTTGCTACTGTTTTTGAGCGGTCGTATCGCTTACCATCAGGCGAAAGACATGCTCGTCGCAGTGAAATAAAAAAAGATTGCTCCAAATCAAATCTTGGCCACAACTCTATTGTGTCATATATTACACAGGCAAATTCAGAGCAGACGGAACTACTAAACTATAATAGTAAATATGAGAACATCGGTTATCACGACACACAATACCGCATATAATATTCGTACACACTGACGCCATTACGCCAGTTCTGAGAACATAACCACCTGTTCGCTTGGAAGGTACATCAGGAATAATTAACTTACATTACCTATGTTTAGGTGGGTATTTCTGAACTAATATTTTAGAGATGGATTTGAGACTTATATACAACTCATAGACACATCAATTGGTATTGGGCCAATAATTTGATGCCGTATTTTTGCAAGGGTTATATTAGTTTTTTTAATAGTTTTTAATGTGTCCCACTGCTGGGCAAAAGCCTTCTCTTTGTTACTCCACTTGACCCTGTCCTCGGCGAGCTCTTGCCATTTTGGCTCGAATGCATCCAACTCATCTTTCCACCGCACGTTCAGTCTTCCGCGTTTTCTCCTATATTATTAATAAGTTAATTGATATCGATAAATAAATAAATACACCAGTCGTATGCAAACACCCAGACCTGTAACAAATACTCTGCATCATACAAACATATGTATCGGTGCGGGGATCGAACCCACGGCCTCTTGTTTCAAAGAGTCAAACCAATAGCGCCACGGAGGCTGTCAAATCAATCATTGTCAATCATGGTGGTAGGGCACAGATGGTGGGGTTATCGTATACGCCTGGATTACGTCCACTTTACAAAGAGGTTGAGGACCCCTTTTATTGAACCCAGTAAGTGTCATATACAAGTTCATTCTGGATATTATTTATTTTATTATATTAGGCGTACTTTTAATCACAGAAATGAAACACAATTTTATATTTAGATGAAGAATTAGATACTAAAAACTGTCAAAGTAAATGACTCAATTATTCCCAACAAAATTAATTTCTATTAGAAAATTGCATAAACGTTAAAATAAAGTATTCTCAATTACAGTTTTAATTAAAATATGCGTCGTTTTATTCCCTAGGTTCTTTGTAATGGACTATCAACAATATTAGTAGTTAATACACCATTAAAGAAAGCGTACGGCTACCCGCAAACCATACATTCACAGCACCTAACAAACAAAAAGGCAACTACTCTAATAAATTACTAAGACAAAAGGGGAAGGAAATAAAAACTGCAAATCTGTAACAAGAGCGAGTGGCACTCTCCAATATTCCGTTTTAAAAAGAATAAGTAAACTAACAAGAAAGGCTTTTTCATTAAAAATGACACTAAAAAGACGGGGTCAGTAATTTAAGGGCAGCACAATCGGTCGCCGGGGGAAAATAAAACGAGACGAACAAAGAATCTTCGTCAGGATATTTTTTTATTGCTCAAGTCCTAGACGTGCTCGGTGGAAAACAATAGACTCCTGTAGTGAACTTGTCAATGGCAAGATACCCCCACCTGGAATAGACGGGGGAGGGTCGGCTTTGGATAACAATCACATAAAAATTGCGCTTGGGTTGTTTACCTGAATGTCGGCTACATTCAGGATTGTCTTTCTGAGTTCTAAGACAAGCCCGATTCAACTCGAAATGCCTGTATTTTTTTATAGTGACAATAATAGAGATTACAATGCAGTATGGTAAAATGGTGAGTGCAGATAATACGAGTACAGACGGTGTCTATCTTCGTTAGATAACTACTCACCAATCGAAAATTACACAAATTCTAATTTAATCTTATTTCATCCGAAACTCTCGTAAACTTATAACTTAATTTTCTAACACGTCATTCATTATTCTATTATATAATTATTTAACTAAATTTAATTTTAATATTCTTTATTCTCAATTATCTATATTTTTAATAACTTCATTTATAAAAACACAGTCAATCATGATAACATTTCGACTCTATCACGGTTCAAGACATGACGTATTATTCGGTTCAAAACGTAACGTATTCTATTCATGCAGTTTCAAAACGTATTTTGGTTATGTTGTTTTGTTCCTTCCGAACAAGTTTTTAGTTCAATTTGAGCGAATAAAACAATACATCCATACACACATACATACATAAACTCACGCCTTTTTCCCAGATGGGGTAGGCAGAGGTGCCGGGGCACCCACATTTCGCCAGTATGTTCCGTCCCACAATGTGATAGGGGGCGAGCCTATCGCCATATCGGGCACAAATTCCTGACTCCGAGCTGATACTGAATAGGAAAATCCAATATCACTTTGCCCGACCCGGGATTCGAACCCGAGACCTCAGCTTTGTAAGCGTACCGTAGTACAACTACGCCACCGAGGCAGTCGAGGAACAATACATCCGATAGCTTAAATAGGTTTTAAAACAGTTCATAAATAAGAACTTTACTATCCAACTAAACTAATAAGTACCGTTTGACGTTTCATATTTTTCAATTTTAAACATATTTGGACAGGCGTAACTCGCACAAATTTAATTTCGCCTGCCGTAAAGCCACAATTCCATGCTTTTAGGCAGAATGTTATTGAAATTGTGTAAGTTACGCCTGTACAAAGTTGAAAAGTATGAAACGTCAAACGGTACCTATTAGTTTAGTTGGATTATAGTGTATGTTTTTTTCCATACGCCATTTTTTTCTTCCTTGGCAGAGTAGAACTCAAGGCCACTGCGCCATCAAGTCTCAAAATTTACATAATTTGCTGTCGAATGTAGTTTCTAAAGCTGTTTATTTCTTTTAAAATAGCTGAGTTGATTGAACGGGTAAAGCTGAACTAAATCGGTAATGCTGAAGAGCATTTAAATGCATCGACGAGGAAGTCGAAAGTGTTTTCGTTGCTTCAGCAGCTGGTTGAAAAGAAACTAGTTGAAGATCTGATCAGATTAGAGATACAATTTTATTTTCTGGAAGTAATATTTAAAGAGAAGTTGCAGATTCAAGCCCAAAAAATATTTCTTTCTGATTTTAATATAATAAGTAAACAGGAAAGAAAATACAAATAGTGGTGATCGGAGCTCAAACTTCCGACATTTAACTGGGTATTCCCTGAATTTCAATAAATATGCATTACTGAGTTTATTTAGTTACATTTTTACTGATGGTTTCACAATATCTGGTCATTTATGTGAGACGCCACCTGAGCCACCGCGATGTCTATTTTTTTTTGCCAAACAGCCGTTTTAATGCACTGTGATGACACATTACAAATTGAGTTTAAACTGGAAAATAGCTACTGGACATATTGAGACCTATGTCATATATGCATCTTATGTCTCAGGATGGCGAGCGCAGTGGAATACCAAGAATTGCATTGTCATTTATGGTGTCGTTTGATTTTGCTACTATCCATGAGCGGCTGTATCGCTTACCATCAGACAACTATCATGTTCATTAAAAAAAAACAAATCCACAAACAATCGCATTAGTTAACCCGCCTTATGAACTGGTCTTTAAAATCTTCTTAACATAAAAGAGATCCAAGTCGAAGTCTATTAGTAGATAATATAATTGAAACGAGCTTAAATTCTTACATAGTTTTCTTATGAACGGCCTGTCCTGTCTTAAACAATGTATTAAAGAAGATTTATGAGCGTCGAACTCAGCCGTCCAATCTGTGCATGACTTGTCAGATTCACAAAACAAAACAAATCAGTCTTTACCGTTTCGTTTGGTTTTTGCAGACTCATTAATTTAGTTTAACCTTTATTTTGATTGAGTATTGTTGTAGTCAGAGTATTTGAAATCTTGTTGTATTTTTATTTTTATTTATTAATATGAACGTTGTAACGTTGGAACGTTAATTACCATTGTTTTTTTACGTCATTTGGAAGACTGCAATAATAAATCCAAATATCTATTAAAACACTAGCACATCAATATGTATGTAAAAAAAATACATCTGCAAAGGTATGATATCTGAGACAAACGATAAACTCTCAAAATATCAGAAAGGTATTTTAAGTACAACATAAATTTGCAAATAGTAAGTTGAAACCCACTGTCCATCAGGCATCACAGAACAAAAATAATTGCTTACACAAAAGCAACTAAACCCAACAAACAATGTTGCATTAATTATTCCAACTCCTTCAAAATTTGAATACAACACCCACATAAAAGACTCGGCTCGTCTGTCCGAGTGTTAACCGTTGATCTCAGACACGGACAATGTTTACAGCTCGGAATTAAATTTTCAGGTCGAAATACGTTGTATTCACTCTGCGATTCAAAGCAAAGGCAATATTTAACGTACAATCGTTGCCCACCGGACTGCAAGCGCAAAAGGGGTAAAAACATTTCACTTTGCCACCGTGCCGGGTTCCGCAGTATTTTATTGATACCGCCCCACTGAATACCGTCAATACCACTCACATTCGACTGCAAATTAGTAAATGACGTTTAGAGTATATCAAATACGGTAGGGAAGGGTGAAAAAGGACGAATATTGAAGTAGTAGCATGACATAGGATATTTAACTCAATTACTTTGTTTTATATATCTGGGAAGCAAGGAAGCATCTATTCACAACTATACAAACGTTATAAAATTTATAGTAAATGAAAAAGGACGCAAAACTAAGCTTAACATGCATTAGAGTGTGCTGGTGTGAAAGAGACGGTAAGATGTGCCCACAACACTTCCACTCTTTAATTTAAAATGCTAGTATTTGCCTCAATGTAGAAACGACTGTATTACCTATAGAAAAGATCTTGCGTAGCGTTTGACTTCCTTAATTGGTGATGATGACGTTAAGAATTGTGATGATTTAAATTAATTTCGATATCGAAAAAATATTATTAACGCATAGTAAATCTAGAAGTGACTTCTGCAACATTGTCGAATTTCTATATTATTATTATATTCTATGTTTTAAGTCTTATTTTTCTAATTTTTATACGTACATAATAAATATGTTTATAAAAACAAAAAATATATAAAAATGGCATTAAAACCATCCATACATTATATTTTATTATTTACTACTAATCTATTATTATAGTAGATATGACCAAAATAACTCACAATCTATTAGATCATCGATTAATAAAACAAGACGCCTTAAATGATAATATCAGAGCTGTTAATATTTTTACTACAAAATTCATCATAGAGACGAAAATCTTAAGCGCGTCAACCTAAGTGCTGCCAGAGAATGGTCATAATATTTCTTGAGAACAACATATTAAACTAACTCGGCAAGTCGTAAAGACTTACTAAGATTTTATCAGTGACATTGCACTACGCAATAGCTCAACTAATTACTTATGCTTATTACTTTAATTCACTAAGGACCTAAGTTATTCAAAGTGGAAAAGTCCATCTCTTGCTTTAATACATAAGACTTATATGCATCAAGCATTTCACCTAAAATATGGACTTCATTTAAAACTAGCGGCCTGTCCTAGCTTCGCCTGGGTAAATATTTTTTTGATTCCATTCCACACCAGATACATGTTATTTTTCTTACAAATTGTGACATCTTGTAGGATATGTATTATACATATATACCTTCTCCTGGAATCACTTTATGTATTAAAGAAAACCGCATCAAAATTCTTTGAGTGGTTTAAACATTTCAGCATATATATGCTCAACATACGGAAAGCGACTTTGTTTTATACTAAGTAGTTTTTTCAACTCTTAAATATATTTTTATACTAGATACACAAATACTCATTCGTACTCTTGATTGTAGACTCGTGGTCCGCGGTGCATATATGGGCTGATACAGATATAGCAACATTTTATTTTTACCTCTGCCTCTGAGACTGCCTCGGTTGCGTAGTTATACTACTATACGATTATAAATAACGCTAAGGTCTTGGATTCCATTCCCAAGTCTGGCATATTAGATTTTTCTGTTCATTATCAACCCGAAGTCACGAATTTGTGCCTGATATAGTGATATGCTCGCCACGTGTCATATGATGGGCGGCACACAAAAGGCAAAAGGTGACTGCCATAGTAGCACCACTGCCTACCCCTTCTGAGAATAAGGCGTGAGTTTATTTATGAATGTATTTTTACTTTTTGCTAGTCCACACAATAATGCCGGCCGACAAGGAACCGAACATACAAAGGCTTTTACCATCCAGAACAATATAGAAACGAATAAAAAAATTCTATCTCCAGCCCATTCCCAATTCCCAAACAACTTTGTCAATTTATGTTTTATTACATCAAATTATAATCCCAATACATCTTATTTTCCAATACGTCAGTTCCTTACATTCGCAATACGAAATGTTATATTTACTATAACAGAAATTGCCATACATTTTTCCGCAACAAATCAATGTTTCAGCGTATTAGTCTCACAATACGCGCTGATCCCCACCGACTTACATTCGTCAAGGCACATACGTACAAAACAGTAGTCCAAACTTGGAAATCCGAGCTCCAGCGAATTGTCACTTTTTATCTTGGGACACTGGCGCAATCATTCGGTCCACTGAACGGGTTAATTAATGAAATCTATTAACTTTCTCCTTAGGGGCTAGTGTAGTATTTTTCGCCCGGTCATCCTATCTCCCAGAGCAATTTCAATGTACGGTTTTGATTAATGTATCGATTTGAAAAGTGCTTTCGGGGTGAAATGGAGTTGGAATTTTGTGTAATACTTTAAATTCGAGCTTTATATTGGTTTTCGTGGCGTTTTAAATGAAAGTTCGGTTTTATATGTTTATATAAGTCGTGTCTGTCTGTTATGTAACTTATTACTTCCGACTTTTCGAAGTACCTATAAGTATTAAAATTATTTATCGCTTACTGAAATAATGAAAGAAAAATTTACTAAACTTACACACCTAAGAAGTTTTTAAAAGAATTCCATTTACATGATATGAATATCGCCAAGGCACACTCAGCAGGTTAAAATAAAAAAAAACTGGTAAAGGAACGTTAAAGTATGTGCCAGAAGTGAGAGACATTTATTTAAACCCCTATTACGATACTATTTAAATTTAAGGTAAGGGAAAGCTGAAGAATACGTAGTTTAATTATTTATTAAACAGGTTGGTATAACAAAACGACTGTCAAGTTAATTTCCAAGCAAGTCCATTTTAATCTAGACAGCATTGCGCTCGCCATCCAGTGCAGTCCAATAACTCAGTATAAATAAATAAAATAAAAAGTATATAAAATATCACCAGCAAACAAGGAGACAGCAATTAACTGTGCAGGCTAATTAAATTTCTCAATTTAAGTCCAACTTAAAAACAACTAAAGCAATCTTCTTAATTGCTGTAATACCATTCATTTAATTCTTAATCACACAATTACCCTCGGTGCACCCGTTCTTTAATTCACGCCAAATAGACTTCCAAATGTATTGCTTTAGTTTCTCGTGTGTAGGACAGTCTCTGTACGTTGATAAAAAAATATCAGATTTTCCCCCAGTACGGTAGAGCGGGGTTTAGCAGAGATCGGGCTAGAATTGATTGCAGATTTATATTTGCTGCGGTATTTTTAGAAAAGCACCATGATTCTTTTTCTGTGGTTGAATTCCGCAGATGGAATTGCTGGAGTGTATTTCAAATCTATATTGGAAGTTATTTATTTTTGGAATCCAATGTATATTGCAATTTATTGGACGGTTTTAAGGACGCTGGAAATGTATCGCTTATGATGCTCTTCTGTGGACGAGATAGTTTTATAAGCAGACTTGAAATTTTAATGAAGGGATTATGGATGTCTTCGTGGATAGAGTTTTTATTGTACGGCTTTAAAAGAAATAAATACATCTGATATTAGTATATAGTTCCGACATAATAGTAAGTATCGTTAACTATTTATCAAAATATGAACCACATTTATTCCCACAAGATCCAATATTTTGATACATATTATAATTTACTCGTTTCAGGATCTTTTGTACAATACACAATATTCTGTCTTCAAATAATCTTTTCTTAAATATTTTAAATCGTAAATTCAATTACTATCAGATGATTCGCGAACCTTGAAATAAACAAAAAAAAATGCTGATTTTATCGCGGATTTGTTTTTTTTTTTGCATTTTGTAACTTCTGGACGTTTCAATTACTTAACAGCTTTTGTGGTCAGGGGCGGACGAAATCCATTAAAATTAGTTTTATTTTGGTGTAAATCTATGAAAACATTATTCCTTCAAGAACCTTCCAAATGAAAATAAATCATCCTACCACCATCCAAGTTTAGATCTAAGATCAAAGACAATTAAAAGGAGTGTTGGAAATGGTTGAGAGACGCTAAATATCACAGTACATTGATGCGGCACTGATATAAATATTCATGATAGAGACGAGAATACGCGCCGCTGCGGCATGTTAACGTGACGGCTTAAACGCTTATGTTGTGGCGTAAAGCAGGAGATTATAGCGGAGAAGTTGATTTAGTTTATTAACTATTAGGTCTTTTTGTGCAGCTGCTGTATTAGTTTAGGATAGAAGCATCTAGAGTATCCAACGATGGTTTAGCATAATCTTACCGCCCGAGACTATTCGTGCTTTACGAAGAGCTTTACGAGTAGAATACATCGGTAAATCCGTCCTCGTAACACCATGCGTTATAAGTGGCGCTAAGCATTGCCTATGCCTAAATGCTCTTATCTCCGACATAAAGTATAATAAAAAAATAATTAATCGTAGCAAAACACAAAATACAGGATAAAACTTTTTTGAAAATTCCCGCTTGCGCCTATGAAACCGCTGCCTCCTATCAATTGCGCGTTTTCCTAATAAGGTTGGAATAATACGCCATGTATTCCACTCGTGCTGTACCGGCTGTTTGGTAAGTGCTATATTTATCTATGTACGTAATTGCTTAGAAACACCTACAGCCTTTACAATTTGTCCGGATTACATAAGCCGAAATTACTTCAGGGAATTTCCATTTTGAATGATACCTGATGCTGAAGATGTTTTAGTGCGAGTGCTCCGGATTTTTTTATTTCAGTGTACAAATATTTTTGTCAACCGAATAATGTTTTATACCGGTTTGGTTCTTGTGTTTCAAAGACGTTGCAATACAAGTTGGTAGGAGGTAGGCTGCTAGAATATACAGACCAAATCAGATGACTCAAATTGAAGCCTAGGAGATCGCTGTAGACGATTGACTGGTCGTGTCATAATTGCAAGATAACCGGAGATCCTCTGTTCACTAGCTCTCTCCTTCGTTCAGTTGTAACCCTATCCTTTATTAAGTAAGGCCGGCAACGCACGTACCATATTCTAGATATTGTTTATGTTCATGTTCCATAGTGATGATTTTCAGGCTTATTACCTAGCTTAGAATAAAAACATTTAAGTTAATGAAATACATTTCTATAATTTGATTTGTTTCCAGTGTACAATTAACTAATAAATAGATCAACTAATTAGCATACTTTTTGGTTCATGACGAGATGGTTTGGTCCATCAAGCTGTGGCTTCTCAAGCAATTGTTCCTTAGTATATATTATTATTTTGCGCAAAATCTACACTAAGTAATGATTTCATTGAAATTGAATGTCTCTAACTACGGTAGTTTGAGATAAGAAATTTATTGCTTCCAAAATAGTATACTAGAAAGTCTCTCACAGTTCCAAATACCTACGGCACAAGACGCATATTTCGAAGTAAGGACTGAACAACCGTTGAGTTTATTAAATAAAATAAATATGATTCAAAACAGCAATTTACTTCATTACTTTTGCTAAAACCAACACGCAATCCAGTAATAGTGTGCCATATATTTTCTTAGAAAGTCGGGCCTATAAACTTCAGCTTTGAAGAAAAATTACGCAACGCACTGCCGTCTGGCGTCCTCTGTAATTTATGCCCTACATGGTTAGAACTTCGCCACTTATGCTGGTCCAAAGTAGGTCACACCGATACGTGGAGTGAAATCAATAGCGATTTACTGTAATTTTAGCAATACACCATACTCGACTTAATGGAAAATTGCAACCAAGTTGCGAGTGGAAATTGGAATTAAGACGCTCGAAGTTTGAAATTAGTTACAATTAAGCATACATAAGAGAGTATTTGTTAATTGAATTCACATTTGACTATACAGGGCATATCAGGACTGCTACCGAAAACGAAGCCGAATGATAGTTTGAGTCACTTCAGATTGCGACGATTTTTTTTTTTGTTATTTTTTCCTATCTTTTTATTTGTGTGGGAAATACATAGTTTTTCCTAAAATAATAGTGTAAACCCTTTTATTTTTAATGAAGCTATGCTAAGGGTTTACATTACTATTTTACTATTATATATTAAAAACTATGAATTTACCAGCCAAACACGATGCATTTAAAAAACGTCACTAAAACTACTACCCGGCTTCGTTTTTGGTAGCAATCTTAATTTACCCTGTTTTTGCTATACCTCAATGAGATGGAAAGGCGTGATCGGATTAATTAAATGGAAACTGATATTTAAAAACTAAAAATAAATAAAAAATAAAAATAAAATTGTTTTGTACTTTATAGCTAAAAAATCAGCAAATTTGTGAAATTTGTGACTTATATAACTTTGATATGCTTAGAATAAAAAAATTACTGCCACAGCCAACAATAGGCAGCACAAGAAAGTATGACCCTATTGAATGGGAATAAAAGAGGCGTCACAACTGCCAAAGACACGATTCCACAACATTAGTAAAAAATTGACACCAACCAATGATAGATAGATATGATTTATTTCCAAAATATTAAAAGATAGTTTATAATATCATAACATCTTATTTATCGTGAATCCTTTGTTAGTCCTCTATAATATTTTAATAGAGGATTAAAATATTAAAGGGCGTAAAGTAAGCGTTAATAAATATCGCCGATAATGGGAAAGAATAAAGGCTTGTACATATATGTATTTATCTTAACAGCGACAAGAAAACTACTATCTTTTCAGTTTTGAGACAAAGAACATCTCGCCAAAGAAGAGTCTGAAATTGAATCTGAGATTGAATTAAGCCTGGTGTTATTATCTATGCTTTCAAGATATAAAGATTCAACAGTCATGCAATAACGAATACGAAAATATCGAATGTAAAGATTGGGTGACATAGAGGAAACGTAGCAAAGAAACTCTAGAACTGGCCGAGATTACACCAGGTAGATCAAACAAAACATTCACGTATCCTGACTTTTTTAATTGCAATGAATGGCGAGACGAGCATGCCGTTCGCCTGATGGTGAGCGATACGCCAGCTAATGGCCAGTCGCAAAGCCAAATAACGCCTTGAATTACATAGCATGCAAGCATTTCCACTGTGCTCGCCATACTGAGATATAAGGTTAAGTTTAATATGTCCAGTAGTTGCTCTGGCTACAATTTCCTTTAAACTAAAACACAACAGTACATTAATACTGCTGTTTAGCGGGGGAAATATATGTTGCGTTGGTACCTACCCAGGTAGCCTATCACATATGAGAGACCTACCACCAGTAAAAACGTGTGATCCAACACTAGACTAGAGATCGTCTACGATCTTTTGGCATCTGAATGCGTTGTTAGGGCATCGTCATGCTGTTGTCAAAATATACGATATAGTAATCTGTGGTTACAGTTTTATCTCTTTTCACATTTTATTATATTGGACATGTTTATACTCTGAGATTACGTGTATAAATGCTTGTTGTTATATTATAAAAAATATATTTGAAATAAGGCGTTAAATATATTTTTATGGTTCCAAATTTCGTCACACGCCAATAGAAATTAGACAGAATATACCTTTTCGTTGCAAATAATGATATTTGTTAACTTTTGCTACATTTTAATGAGTCCATTGAATAAATCAATTTATCTATATATATAAAAGAGGAACCTGACTGACTGACTGACTGACGTATCAACGCACAGCCGAAACTACTGGAGCTAGGAACGTGAAATTTTCCACGGGGGTTCTTATTGTGGCGTAGGTGAGCACTAAGAAGGGATTTTTGGAAATTCAACCCCTAAGGGGGTGAAAAGGGTAAAAAACTGTTGTATGGAAAATCGAAACTGTTAGAGTTACAATTGTCAAACTTAGCACTTTGGTTAGTCATTTAAAAAGAAAACTAACTGCATACTTTGTTTTTCTAAAATTAGCCATAATAGGGTTAAAGTAAGGGCTGAAGTGTTGCGAGACTAGGGTGATTTAATGACTGTCTAAGCAACGCATTGCCGAAACTACTGGAGTTAGAAACGTGAAATTTTCCACAGAGGTTCCTATTTTGACGTAAGTGAGCACTAAGAAGGAATTTTTGGAAATTCAACCCCTAAGAGGGTGAAAAGGGTAAACAACCGTTGTATGGAAAATCGAAACCGTTAAAGTTACAATTGTCAAACTCAGCACTTAGATTATTCATTTTAAAATACAACTAACTGCACACTTGGTTTGTCTAAAATTAACCTTAAAGGGATTAAAATAAGGGCTGAAGTGTTGTGAGACTAGGGTAATTTAATGACTATCTAATCAACGCACAGCCGAAACTACTGGAGCTAAAAACGTGTGATTTTACACAAGGATTTCTATTATGACGTAGGGTAGTACTAAGGAGGGATTTTTCGAAATTCAAACCCTAAGGGGGTGAAAAGGGTAAAAAACGGTTGTATGGGAAATCGAAACCGTTAAAGCCACAGTTGTCAACCTTTGCACTTTTGTAAATCAATCAAAACCAAACATAGCTGCATACTTTATTATTCTAAATTTATCCCTAAAGGGGTTAACATAAAGGTTGAAATTTTGTAGAACCGAACTGTCGCATCAACGCATAGCTGAAACTACTGAAGCTAGGAACTTGAAATTTTACATGGGGCTTTCTATCAAAATGTAGAGCAGCACTAATTAAGGATTTACCGAAATTCAACCTCTAAAGGGGTGAAATGGATAAAACGGATTTCAAACTTGGCACTTTATGTAGTTATTTAAAAACAAAAATAACGTCATACTTTTTCGTCTTAAATTAGCCCCAAAGGGCTTAAAATAAGGGCTGTAATTTTGTATGCAAAATCAAAACCGCTGTTACTGGTATGAAAATAGGGAATATGCATGAGACTCCAAAATAAGTCAAATATTTTTTTTTGTAATCTTTATTGATATAGAAATATACCTTAAACATATTTTTTAAATTCGTCAACTCTAAATCGGTAAAATAAATACTTAAAAAATGACATTTCAAATTTGGCGCGACGTTTTTTCGAAACGCGGGGTTATCGCTTGAAAAGGAAAGTGACGACAGAGTACACTATATTATGAGCTTTTAGCTTGTTGGGTGTTAAAGTAAAACGTTTGTTAAAGAGTTATTATATGTTTTCTTTATATTATTTAAAAAAATAGATTATTTTGTGACGAAATATAGATCTGTAGCAATTAATTAAAGAAATTTAATCCAATCACTACATTGCTGATATAGTAGACTCTGACGTCACAGCGAGGTCGCGCCATAATGGCGTTTAAATGCTTCGAAACTGATAGCAGTTTTGATTATTTTTTTGTACTTTCTTGATTGATATTTTTAAAGCCCTATATTTTTTTCCTGTAATGTAATAACATACAGAATCGATTCAAAATATAAAAAATTGTCATGCATATTCCCTATTGGTATTTTAGCTTCCTATTATAAACACAAGAAATTGGCGTGCATTAATTTTGGAACAATGGCATGAAGAGGATGATATTTTATAAAAAGTATTTAAGGTGCCGTCGGTACAAAAAATCCCTTAAAAATTGAGCTTGATGATACAATTCAAGAACTGGACAGGGAAAGCAATATTTTAATCTTTTACTAATTTTGTAAGTTGTTCATGAGTGTAAGAGTTTAACATTTACGGGAAGAGTCAGGGAAAAGGCGAAAAAGGCCGAAAGGTTGTGTTGGAATATCGGGCATAAGCAACTTTTATTTTAAATATACATAAATGGGTTTCGCGCAAATTGTGCGTAGTTCCGGGATTATATTATAAATTTTAGAGGGAGGACTTTATTATGTTTAATAGTATCTACTTATTATAGATAAATAATGACCAATTGTAAGGTTTTGGATGTTTAAGTTTTAAGTGGAGATAAAGCGGGAAATCGTTGTTGATAAAGTAAGTAATAGACCATATAATTTGCCGAACGGGATACTCATAAATAAATAGTGACGTAATTCGGAGTTTTAAAATTCTCTCAGTTTTAGGGCAAAAATGAGGACCTAATATCTTATTTAGTGAAGTATCGATTTTCAAGTATATAAAATATATTGTAAATAACGTTAATAATGCAGACGAAGTTGCGGGCAAAAGCTAGTATATCACTAAACTAATCAACCCTGGGCGCCGTTTCCAAGCAACAAGCTGTCGAGGGCTATTATAATCTTTGCTTTCCAATTACTAGTACGTATAGTTCGACGTAATTGCATCATCTATCAGCTCGTGTGTATCAATTATTACGATGACTTTATTTAATAGATTTCTGGCGTGATTCTAAGGTTGAATTGACTTTTTGTAAATAAAAGCTACCTCGGTGACGCAGTTGTATTACGGTATGATTACAAAGCTGAAGGTTCGAATCCTTGGTCGGGTAAAGTAATTTTGGATTTTTTGTTCACTATCAACCCGGAGTCAGCAATTTGTGCTGGATATGGCGATAGGCTCGCCCACTATCATATTTTGGGACGAAAGATACAAAGAGAAACATGGGTGACCTGGTAACACCGCTGCCTACCTCTTCTGAAACATAGACGTGAGTTTATTTATTCATGTATCTATGTAAATAATAAACAGTGGAAATCTTACTAAGATAATTATGAAATTCGACAAATTATGGCTCACTGTGAAGGGTTTGCGACACAGTGTGCGGCGGACATTAAATGGACATAATATATGCATATCCTACTAGAAAAAAAAGTGTTTTGTGAGCAGTCGCAAGAGACCAGAAACGGCTACCGAAACGGTGGACGTACCACTAATTTTAATGATGTAGGAAAAATTTCGCGATAGAGATATACGTACGTATATTATTTTGTTTTATTGATTATAGAGTATCCAAACTTAAGCCGCACCCAGCGGGGTGAACTACGGCCTAACCTTTCTCTTTCGATCTCTCGATTGTAGAAGTCCGCACCCTGCACTATGACGTATATATGCTAATTGACTAATAAATTAAAAAAGTTACAAGTAATGCAGTGTAAGTAATATAAATGATTGTAAGTGCGTGGTGGCCTGTTGGTAATGGACCAGACGCGGCTGCCAACATGTTCACGATGGTCGCGAGTTCAAATCCCAGGGCACACCTCTGACTTTTCGGAGTCATGTGTGTATTGATAATCAATCACCATGCACTATAACGGTGAAGGAAAACATCATGAGGAAACCTGCATAGCATAGCGATTTGTAAAATTTATATGGTGTGTAAACTCTGCCAACCCGCACTAGGCTAGCGTGGTGGACTATACTATGACCTAACCACTCTCAACCAAATTCTTGATTGTAGAGTAGTCCCGTGCCCTGCAGTGGGCCCTACATGGTCTGATATTACATATTACCAAGTAATGCAACGCGCAAAAATTAAAATCAAAAGATAGTATTAAATAAAATTCAGCAATTTTCCGTGACAATGCGCAGCGGTGCAGTGGCGTGAGTCACGTACAAAGGGATAAGCGTGATGGTTCGGTTATTTCACCGGCAATTTGTTGTGCTTTATACACCCCACGACCCGTTCCATCACAACGCGACGCGACAGTAAACCGCCCGCCAGTAGTAAAACTAAGAGGTATGACGGTGAGTATGACGCTGGGCATGACGCTCGAATAATACCGCGAATGTGTCAGTCGTTTATAGGTTGTAAAATTTGTATTGCATAATAAGTATAAAAATATTGTTTAAAAAATGTATATGGGCATGCTATGATAGAGAACACGTCTGGCTATATTTTAGTTCAGTGCCGTGAAGTCCTTTATTCAATTAGTATATTTACTTCACTATGTGTTAGTTTTTATTTCATTATTTACTATCGTATTTGGGTATTTTTTTCGTATTGAGAAATTACATTACAACACATCACAGAGCGTTCTTTTAAATTATGCAACCCATAATTTAAAAGAAATATATATCAAATTATCACTCGCCGGTAAATGAAAAAATTTTTTTCTGCACGAATCTAAAGTGTGAAGAATAATTTTAATTTGTAACTCGTATACATTTTTTATGTGTTATTTTGAAGAATATTAAATTTTCAACTCCTACAATTTTAGACTAATCATCAGGATTTCAATTTCTCACCAAGAAAAATAATCAACAACAAAAATGTAGCCTATCGCAATTCAATACTTTATTATTTAGTTCTTCAATACTTTCACACTTATCTTTCTGTCAAAACAAAGTGAAACATAACGGATAAAAACCATTTGTCATTGTATATAATTCATGGCACCAGTCTCAGGACTCGTGTCTACGTTTAGCGATATTTATCAAGTATAAACAAATTGCTTCTGACTTTATCACTTCGTGTTGGGGTCCGACATAAATATTTACTTTACTCGTACTTGTACCCTAAGGTTACTATTTTTGTATAACAATTGATTATAAGTTATTTTTTTTTGAATAACTTAGGAGTTACTCTAAAATAAGAACATAATATATATTTTGTTGAAAAAAAAAACCGTTTTGTTTTTTATAGCATTGAATGGTAAGATGAACATGTTAAGCCTCATTATGTCCAGTAGTTACTCTGGCTACAGTGTCATTCAAACCGGAACACACTAGTGCATTTGCACTGTCGTTTTGTTACTTTGGGTCTGCGTATTGTAGAACTACCAAATCGTTTTTATAATACCTAAGCGTTTTTTATATCTTCTAAAACAGACAAAATGATATCTTATTCTGAGGATAGGTATTTGTGTAGGCGGCCCCGATTCGAACTGTTTTCACGTAAAATATCCTAATTCGTGAATACAGCAAGAAACCTCTTTCGTGTCTAAATTCAATTCTGACAATTGACAATATTCCAGCTAGCGGTTTTAGAATCAATATCCTTAAAATGGTATTTCGTACTAGTATGTAATATGTTTGGGAATAATAACTAAGCCAAGTTACGACCGGCTTCGATAGCTATCTCTCCATAAGGGTTCATTCGAATAGTTCTAGGTATTCCGAAGATTAGCACTGAGGTATACAAATGCGCCAAATATATTTTACTGATAAACATACAATCGAGAATAGATTTTAGGGCTAACAGAACGTTATCTATTGAAAATGATTGACCATACGTAAGGAAAACGATGGGACTTATGCAATATTCAGTTTCCGAGTTTTAGGATCAGCCATTGTATTTTTTATGGGCCGACTTTGACCAGTGAAAACCAGCCCTCTGGCAAAAATTACATTCTGATTGCATTAAAAGTTTATATTGTCGCCGTATAATCATATATACACATTAATTCCTAATAATAACCTAATAAAAAAATCTATAAAATACATAATCGTCACGTCTACCCCTATGGGATACCATAGGGGTAGAAAGAGACTACTGATCACCACTATGCTCTTCTTGACTATTACTCTCGCTTAATTCACTGTAATCAACCTCTTTATGCATTCTTGTCGGTTCAGGTTACTTTTGACCTGACCCTTGTTGAGGGTAACACTGATTTGGAGGATGTAGGTTCGGTCAGGTCGACTTCTACGGACTCTACCATCCACAATCGCCTTGTAAATTTTCTTGGTTAGTCTCCTTTCATCCATCCTCTCTACTGTCTACATGATCAAACCATAACAATTGCCCTATTGATCTTCACTATACTGTGTCTGAGCACCGTATACGTATCAGATAACACTGAAGATTATATAAAATGAGCTGTTCTGTAACAACCAGCTATTCTTAGTATTATAAAGCATACTTTCATACAACGTTGGAATTTGTTATTCGCTCCGATGACCTCCTCTCACGTTTCTCGTAAATTGTTTGAGAAAATTCTTTTAAAATCATATTGTTAGGATGTAGTGAGCGTTTATTTACACGATGTAGTTCTGTAGAGAGTTGTGGTACAGTTGATTTAGAAATGGTCTGTGAAATAAGAAACTGTTAGGTCGATCCTCATTTAATAAAATAAAAATAATATTTATTTATTTCATGGCAACGGCATACACCAATTAAGGAAAAAACCATTAAAAAATACAAATTAAACACAAATAAAGTTACAAACGTAAAGAAAATTTATGTACATATATATATATCGAAGCAGATGTTTTTGTGATCTAAAAGTACATATGTTATAGGTTTTGGGAACATTCAATTATTTTAAGATAACTACTAAATGTATGCACAATATAAAGTTTAATCTTGTATACCAAAATACATCTACATGAATTGTCAGCAATTTTATTAGAATAAACACCCAATTTTTATTAGAGTTAATCAAATTTATAAATTTAAAAAGTACGACCCAATTAAGTAAATACGAAATCGTTCTTCTTATTTATAAGTAACCTAAGATTATTTGTTCGCAGATTATTCCTGGGAAAAAGGTAAGTGATTTAATTCTTGCTGTGAATTAAATTTTAAGTTAATAGGCCCCTTCATCTGATTTACTATAAATTAAATTTTAAACTTACGAAAACACCGTTAAAGTTCTAAATTATTTGAAGCGATAGAACGTAAATATTTTTAATGGATTTAAAAATAAATCGTACCTGCTCTTACTATATATAAAGATACTCTTTTTGCGTTGAATAACT
Organism: Hyles lineata; assembly: GCA_030180105.1. NCBI lineage: Eukaryota > Metazoa > Arthropoda > Insecta > Lepidoptera > Sphingidae > Hyles > Hyles lineata. Next base: position 13,643,522 of record JARJEE010000008.1, on the reverse strand, counting down.
AATATTATATATTAATTCTAATATAAATATTCCGTAATTTTCCATCAAATTTTTCCCATTTTCACATAAAAGTATCTCTAAGTGCTCACGCTCATTAAAACTTGAGTGTTCTAAATAAGTAAGCAACAAACATCTTCATGAATAATATTAAGCATATGGGAATCGCGAAGTTCAAGTCCCGACCGCGCCTCCATTATTTATTTGCCAAGTTGGCGAAGTTTTTACAACTAGTTAGTAGTTCCTATTGTTGGCTACTTCACTTGAGTTTTTGCGTTGTGCCTTTGGGTTATGGGGTTTGAGGTTACAGGTCAAGCGATGTTAAGTATTACTCTATACTTCGACACGAAGTTCGAGAGTTCGGATATTGACCGTCAACATATAAGATAAATGTTTTCCACTTAAAATATACATGCTGTGTCTATGACTTGTCAAAATTGAAGATTAAGATATTGTAACGCTAATCGGACTTTCGTAATTTTACATTCCTATCGTGATTTGAAATTGTATAGATTGGTTTTAGCGATCAAGTAAATTCTGTAAATTGTGAATTGTGCGTAATTTGCCGCAACACCCGCTTCTGTTACCCATGGATGCGGACGAACGCAACTGTCAGCTCGGAAATCCGATATATATAATACTCTATACAACTTATCATTCAATTCGAACTTAATAATTTACTTATTATTCTAAGATTACGACATACGATACAGGATTTGAAAATTTTGTAAGTTTTTAGGCATAATCGTATAGTTTTACGTGCGATGTCACAACATTCGACGTCGTGTCGATAATGTATGCAGGGGAGTATAAGATAGTGGAGTGAGAGCTCATTACAACTCAATTGTTGAATTAATTATGTGAACTTGCTCTAAACAATAAGTATGTAGTTAATACCGATATTACTCATTATAGCGGGATGTACAAGCTATATACGCACATACATTGTTTATCAACCCGCACTAGGCCAGCGTGGTGGACTATATGGCCTAACCATTCTCAATCGTACTCTCAATTGTAGAGTAGGCCCAGGCCTGCAGTGGGACGTATTTGGGCGATATTACGTCCATGATATGGGCTGATACAGATACATTGCTTATAGTTTACGCTACAGGTAAATAAAACACAAAAAATCTGTTGACCATGTCATCGATCTTGTGCATCTACTAGTTAGATTTCGGTTTATACTACTTTACATATTAATTTGAGGAGTATAAAAAACCTCCATAGTTACTATTTTAGCGCCACACACTTCATTCCTAATTCTATCCCTTTCACCAGATAATTAAATCCGACTAAAACCATACATTTTCTAAGTTCCTGCTAATATCCTAATGCAAAACCGCTAACTCACAGAGCTCTTTATGTGGCCACAAGACATAAATCTAGCTGGAGCACCTTAAACGCTTGCCTACCTGTCCGGCGAATAGTAAACGTCCGGCGTCGAGGGGAACCTAAATAAGGTTTAAATACTGGATAACAGAATACTTGCATGTGGAAAATATTTTAAATTAAACTTTACTGGTGGTAGGTCTCTCATATGTGAGAGGCCGTCTGGGTGGGTACCACCGCAATGGGTATTTCCCGCCAAACAGCAGTTTAAATGCACTGTTGTGTTTCGGATTGAAGGACATTGTAGCCAGAGTTACTACTGGACATACTGAGACTTTACAACTTATGTCTCAGGATGGCGAGCGCAGTCGAATGCCATGCATTGCTTTGTAATTTAAGGTGTTGTTTGGTTTTGCTACTATTCATGAGCGGTCGTACCGCTTACCATCAGGCGAGCGGCATGCATTAATGATGTTATATGAGTTTAATTGGTAGGTTTCTCATATGTGATATATATGTCTGATGATATATGAGATATACATATGTGAGATATATGGTCTCTCATATGCCGCCTAGATAGGTACCACCGCAATATTTATTTCTCAAGCGAAACAGCAGTGTAAATAATTGAAGCTACGTATAATTATCATAAACCAAGTTATTATTATTATTTAATTATATTTGATCATTATCATTGTCTTTCGTAGGATGTCTACTGCTGAAAATAGGTAGAAAGAATATCCATAGCGCTTTGTTGGAAACAGCGCATTCAGCAACTAATTACGATCTTTATTAATTCGTCTGTACTCTATTTACCTTGTAATTAATACACTTATTTTTATAACATAAATACAAGTAGATACTAAACTAACCACAAAGAATTAGCATAAAACATTTCACCTCGATTACCCCTTTACAAATTCATTTTAAATAATCAAATTCGAGACGAAATATATTGAAATGAAACGGCGTCAATACCTGTAGATGTTAATTTATACAGGGCCCAGGAAATTAGCATCAGAAACGATCGGACTCTCTTTATAATTGGCACTTGTGTTTACTCTACGAAATTCTCTTAACGTTTGTCGAACGTTGCTTTTGAATAATGGATTCGGAGCTTGGCGAATGGCGCGTGGTGGCAAACAGGCTGCCATGATGATTGACGGCTTTGGCTGCGCGCTTAGTAAGAGCGGCGGTGTTTTGATTTTTCGTTAGCTGTTCCATTTAAAACAGTTTGTTTGGCAATAGAGAAATGTAGTGTAGACATTTTTTGTATCAAGTTTGTGATGTTATTGTATATTATGTTAAATAGAAAAAAATACTACTTAATAGCTAGTTAATGACTATGACAAAAATGATAACGGAAACAGATATAAACAGGGATTAAAAGTTTTTTTTTTTTTTGTAAATGGCAAAAGTATAACGCTAAGGTCTTCGGCTTGATATAAGAACGTTATTATGCACTCACAAAATAATTTTTTTTTTAAAAGAAAAACAAATACTGTTTCAGACTACGCAAGCACAATGAGCGGTGGGTATCGCTTAAAGCGATCTCCCTTCAGAATGCTAAAACTTTATCTTTCATCTTGTGTTTGTTTATTTTGCTTTTTTAAATATATTGTGAATACAAAGAAAAATCTACATAGTTCAACAATTGCACAATACAGTTACCAGTTACAATAGAAGCGCACAGCCGTCCCGCAGAAGCAATTGTATGACCGGCGAACAAAATTCACAATAGGTCTTAACAGTTATTTAAATATTATCCAATAAGAAATATAAAATACGACGAAATTACTTCAGTAGATTACTCTAAATTGATTTTTTTCGTTTTAATTAATCCAAGTAAATAAAATTTATTTGAATATTTTTTTCAACAACAGAATCTGTATCATCTGACCTTACGACATCATCATCTAACTCCGATGCCCTGGAAACTTTGATTTTCTCCTAAGCAATACACAACGTAAATTATATTTCTTCCTATAAATAAAACTAACATTTGCTTTTAAATTTTTACACTATCAACAGAAACGACGCACATATAATACAAGTGTACGAAAAACATAAATATATATAAAATTAAAACAGAAATATCAAGTTTTCACGTCTATCACAAGTAGGCTCAATAGATACTTAATTTTATTATATCTAAGAACGAAAATAATTTCTACGAACAGCGGGTGCCTCTATTGACAATAATGCGTTTCCCTGCATGGATGTGTTCGTGAGCTTATGTCTAGGCCACATAAAGAACATACGCAAATACACGTATTGAATTCTACCTAATCAGCTCCCTATTTTAAACTCTCAAACAGAAATAGCCCTTTTTACAACCGTACTGTGTTATTCCACTTAATTCCCCACTCGCGATGAGCGTTCGCTCCCCTCGAACCTCGGCCGCTACCTTACAAAGGGTAAGAGCTAATAATTGACCCCCAGCCCCTCGTACTCATGATTAATGAAAAAAGCCAGTTTAATTATGAATTGTAGAAAAATGGCCTATTCCCAAACGGCTGAAATTGGGAATTTTCAATGTGACTTTCTGAATTTCGTGATGTCAGTTTGAAATATTTATGACGGGCAGTTTGAATTTGGAAGGCAGGACGAATTTAGGAGCATTTCGGAAGGCAAGTGTTTAATGACTTATAAATAAGTTATAAATTAAAGTTGATTCTCATAAAGTAGACTTGGGCTAGTTTAGATATAATGATAAATGATCTCACCTAAATAAAATCTGGATTTATTATTTTAATCTTCATCTTCCACACAGAGGCTCTATTTTCGATGCAGTTATGATATATTTAAAAATGAGAAGTTCCAAAGGTTACAACATAAATCAAAGGATTAGTTAATAAGCAAGTTGAAGTGGCAGTGGGCCATTGGGGCCGAAAGGTTCTAGAATGGAGTCTACATACAGGCAAGCGTAGTGTCGGACGCCTGTCTGCAACGTGGACGGATAACCTGGTTAAGATTGCTGGAAGTCGCTGGATGTAGGCCACTTCCAACAGGTCACTGTGTAGATCCTAGGGAGAGGCCTATGTTCAGCAGTGGACTTCCTATGGCTAAAGAGACAAAGAGAGAGAGAGAGACGGACTTCAAAAATAAATTGAATTATAATGGTGTTAATAGATGGATATTTCTTATGTGTTCTATCTGATATTTATATGTACGTAATTAGAAGAGGCGATAGAATATGTAATGCTACTAAATTCTCAAATCACTTCCTATATTGCAGAGTTGTTACGCGGTTATTCGTTCGTGATTGGGACGCTTATACGTTACGAATATCAAATTAGGTTATTTCTAAAACGAAGCCATCATATACTTAGAGTAAGAAATGTAATTTTGATACAAAAGTCGTAACCGCCTTATAATCTGATCAGCATAATAGACCAAAGCTTTTTTTAATTTGTAGAGAATGTCAGTACTTGTCAGAAGCGCAGATTATTCCCTATACCGACATTAAAAAAATATATAAATTAATACTAAACTAAAACTCAATACACAACATCACTAAAACGGTGAAGGAAAACATCGTGGCGAAACCTGCATACCATAGCGATTTATAAGAATTTCTATGGCATATAAGTCCGCCAACCCGCACTAGGCCAGTTGGGTGGACTATATGGCCTAACCACTCTCAATTTCTCTCGATTTTAGAGGAGGCCGGTGTCCTGCAGTGGGACGTATATGGGCTGATATAGATACGGATAATTGAATAGAAGGCTACCCATTAACAGGAATATCACTTAGAACTTATTCATTATTAAGGAGAGCATGGCACTTCACTGTGCTCGTTACTTCCGCATTAGATTTTTAGTGGCGTCCTTTGCCCAGCAATTCCTGCCTACAATGTCCTTTGAACCGGAGCGCAAACAAACCGGACCGGTGTTATAGTGCAATATGTTATGTTATCAATAATTTTTTTAGGAAAATTAATTACATGAAATCAAAAGTTTTATTCAGTATTTTAAGATTGGAAAGACTGCATATTAGGATCGAGCAAAGTGGCGATCTATAGTCTCTGCCTCCTCCTATGGAATACAGGCGTGACGTTACGTATGTATTTACCTATTCCATCTGCAATGGTTATTAGATCACTATTATACACGGCTCCTTTGCGGCAAGAATAGACATATTACATACAAATAAACATCTATAATTTGTCACCGATACAAGTATTCAAAAAGGAAAAAGTCCACAATATTCCGTGCAACAGATGATAGTGCACTCCACGATGATACAAAGCAATCGAAAGTCGAATGTATCGACTACCGCTAGGGACATTGGGATGGTGATTTATGTAGCTGGTCATTTGGCATTACTCACTTTGTATCTTTCTAGAGTTTTCGATACGGAAGTATTTAGATAATTGAAGAAAAATATTGTTAAGAATACTGTTTATTCACCTGAATTTAGAGACGTTTTAATAGAGATAGAAGAAATGTTTCTTTAGGATTGGTCCCAAATCGCGCAAGACCGCACAATCTAGAAGGAAAAGGAGGCCTTTGCCCAGTAGTGGGATACTAACGGCTGATGATATAATATAATATATTTCTAATAAAGGTGGTAGGTTTGATGACCCGCCTTAAAATTGTATATGTATCATATAAAATATGGAAATATAAGATATAATCACGGGACGTAGGGGCGGACCACGAAATCTGTAAAGTAATCGAAACGTCGAGAAATTAAATATATAGAAATTAAACCAAATTCGCGATGAAATCTGTGAATGATAGTTTTATTTCAATGTGTAACATTCGCGTAAATCTAAGATATATATTATTAAGCTCCGATTTCAAATATTTTAATAATTAAATGATAAATGACCACATATAATATTTCAGGATAATTACTCTAATTGCTACATTATTTTGATTCACTATTTTAAAGTATGTATGCAATTGCGATCCTCCCAGAAATACATGACGCTAATATGTCTCGACTATCGCATGGAAATAAGACTAAATCCAACCTGAAGTTAATATTTCCAAACGAAATATAGACCGCCAATGCTCGTTTTATTTAATTTTCACCGAGCCCACTATTTATTCAATTCAGCACTAATTAAATTCTTTGAAAAAAAAATGTCTGACTGGTTCAATTTGAATAAAGATCGACAAAACTATTCCGCCTAATCTATTATTTTAACTAAATACACAAGCAAAATAAACAATACGAGAACAACAAAACAAGTTAAATATTTGGTAACATTTCTATTTGCACATCATATTTGAATATTTGTAAACATTGTTATAATTTATACGCCTGGATCTAAATGTAGCTGTGCAAAGGCTCTGAGGTCAGCTTAAAACAATTGGCTTGATGTCATCAATGATGGTGTTTTTTTTTTGGAATTAAGAATGCTAGAGAATGTGGAGACTGGTTGGAATGAAGGATTTAGAAAAATACGTATGCTTAAACTCATGCCTTTTTCCCAGAAGGGGTATGCAGAGTTGCTAGTAGGACAACTAAAGTTCATATTGTGTCCCGTCACACGATATGATAAAGGTGCTTGTCGCCATTAGCACACAAATTAGTGACTCTGGGCTGATAACAAATAGAAAAATCCAATATCACTTTGTACAACTCGAGATTCGAACCTGAGACCTCAGCGTAATAATCGTATCGCAGTAAACAACTGTGCCATCTAGGCAAGCTAGTACGGAATCAATGCAAGCTAGAAAAATGACAAGGAAGTCAATACAATATTTCATGGAAAGAACACTCAATAAACAAACAATAAACGAGAAACTCGACGTAAGGTTTTGAATTTACCCAGTAGCGGAAACATTCTACAGCGGTTTACAACCTCGAATACAAAATAAAAGATATAAGATGATACGGAAAGATACGGAATCAGGTCACCAATAAAGTACCTGAATATTGCCTAACACCGATATATGAAGCCGCGAAAACCCCACTACCTAAACGTTCTTAAATCATTTTAATAGCTCTCGTATATAAAATTTTCCCGTACACCATTGAAATGTTATTTATACGTAACAAAATGGCACCGCATTTAAGCCGCAGTATCACACAACAATAAATTTAACTCGTGGCTTCCTAAAGATATATTGGGATTAGTCACATTCTGCTATCAGGACCTAAGCCTTTCGTGGAGTTTGATATGGGAATTTCAACTGTAAAGTCCGGGATTTGGGTTTAAAATTAAATGGTAAGCGAAATGTCTTAATGGACACGGCTGTATCGCGATTATTTTCGTCACAGTACGTGTCTAAATATATGGGAAGGAGAATTTATTTTAGCAGCCGCTTGTTTAATTATAAAAGTCCCTTGTGGGCGGAATCCGCCCGGGGTTAAAGGAAGTTCAAGTATGTTCCGCAAGATGTCGTTATTGAATTTACGCCAACCGTTTAATAATAAATTTATTTTCTTTGTGTTTTTTCAGGATTTAGATACCATTATTTAGCTAACGCAATTTAATTCAGAATAGCAACTGCTGCGAACGATTTCTTTGACTTTAATTAGGCATTTTATAATATTACGTTAAAAATATTTAAGTGCTGATTTGACGTAGATAATTAGAATAAGAACTAGCGGTCCGGCTCGGCTTCGCCTGGTGTAGATACTTTTTGAAGTTCACTTTAAAAACACAGGAACTATTTCCCGTGACAACAGTTACAAATATTTAAACTCAACGTTACTGTCTTACTTTAAACGCATCCCATTCCTTTGAGTTTGAAAGAGTGTCGAATATATTTCAATTCTATGCACATGAAAAAGTGGTGGCCTGTTGGTAAACGGACCAGACGCGGCTGTCAATATATTGACGGTGGTTAATTAAAATGGTGGTGGATTCAAATCCCTGGGCATACCTCTGACTTTTCGGAGTCATTTGTGTATTGATAGTCAATCACCACGCACTAAAACGGTGAAGGAAAACATCGTAAGGAAACCTGCATACCATAGTGATTTATAAGAGTTTCTATGGTATGTAAATCCGCACTAGGTCAGCGTGGTGGACTATATGGCCTAACCACTCTCAATCGTACTCTCGATTGTAGAGTAGGCCCGTGCCCTGTAGTGGGACGTATATGGGCTGATACAGATACAGATCCATGCACATACTTCACTTTGTTAGTATAAAAGTAATGTATGGGTTGTTCCAGGGTGGCAGCTATCTTCATACCAAATTTAATTAAAATTGGTCCAATGGTTTGAGCGTGATGAGGTAACAAACACACATAAATTCACATTTATTATATTAGTAGAATAAGAATGTATTAATTAAAGGCACAATAAATCTCAGAGTTGTACGAAATAAAATAACAGGTTAACGATAAAATGAAGATAAATATGGCGCAAGCAAACATATATCTCATTCTGCTAATATGCTGCAGCACTGCCACGCCGAATTTCAAAAAGAGCCTTGATGATGTACAGACGTTCAGTCGTTATAACAACAAGTATATACTAAGACTTTACAGACGACATGATAACATAAAAGCGAACTAAACAAGAATAAACAATTCATTACATACATACAGAAACTCACGCCCTTTTCCAAGAAGGGGTAAGGAGAGGTGCTGCCAGGACACCCACATTACGCCTTGTATGTTTCGTCCCACGATGTGCCAGGGGGCGAGCCTATCGCTATATCAGGCACAAATTCTTGACTACGAGCTGATAATGAATAGGATAATCCAATGTCACTTTGCCCAACCCGGGATACGAACCCGAGAACTCAGCTTTGTAACCGTACTGTAGTACAATTTACGCCACCGAGGCAGTTACAGTAACAATTAATTACTTTAGTATTTAAACAATGAAAATGAAATAAAAATGAAAATAATTTACTGAATCCATTACAATGTCCAACATCATTTATATTAAATCATTTTTTTTTTTATCTTTCACCCGGTTCGAAAAACGGTTTTAACTAGAGAAGAACGGGCAAGAAACTCTAGTGTTTACTCTCTTTTCCAACCCAAAAATATAAAAATGATTATTACAAAATTTACAAGTTCGTTTAAGTCAGAGCAGTTCATTAATAATTTGTTGTAAATTTACAATAAATATTTTTCAAATCCATAGAAATTGCAAACTCATATACTAAACCAACAAAAAATTCCCTCAAACTACAGGTTGTTTATCATGATACCCTACATAGAAAATTTCAAGGAATCCACATAAAAGTACTGCTTAACCCAGCAGAAACTGGGAATTAAATGCAATTATTCATCGGTCTTCGCAACTCGGCACAACTTTGGAAGTTTGATCATGTTTGACGTACTAAGTGGGTTACCTGGAAATTCCTGTACATGCACAATATATAGAGGGCAGACTGATTGCTTCATTGTTTGTTAGTTACGTCTGTGTTACCTTGGAAGACTTGATAGATATCTAGCTAGCACGTAAACTAAGTATTCAATTTAATACGTAGAACTAAATGTGTTTTTCGACTGCCTCGAAGGCGCAGTTGTGGTATGATTGCAAAGCTGACGTTTTGGGCTCGAATCCCGTTTCTGGTAAACTGATATTGGATTTTTTTATTCATTATCAGCCTGGAGTCACGAGTCTGTAGCTGATATAGTGATAGGCTTGCTTTGTATCACATCATGGGATAGAACACACAAGGCGAAACGTGGATGTCCTGGTAGCCTCTGCCTACCCCTTCTGGGAAAAAGAGTGAGTTTATGTATGTACGTAAATGTTGTGTGCATGGCCATATGAGATGAAATTAGTGTTTAGGAGATTATTTTGATCGTACAGCATTTTGATTTACCAAAAAGAGGATTGAAGAAAGTTGAGAAAAGTAGAAAATAAATTAATAATTTTGATTCTAAGCTAAACTAAATACCTGAAATAGATAATCTAGCTGTTATCAATACTAAAATAGATCTAGGAATAGTATATACTGATGTTGTTATAGTACAAGTTGACCTTGATATAAAACTCGAAACAGTAAACAGCGACACTAAACCTAAGAATAGACTACCAAATCCCACAGTCTACAACCATGGAGGACAAAACACACGTTACTATATACATAAATTTCACTCAGTATATCAGAGATCACGCACCTTTTTGCTGGCCCGAAGCAAAGTAGCTATTTCTCATGCAAAATACATACACGGGCACGCAACCACCTCGCGCCGATTTATTTCCAAAAGGAACAATGCGAAACAAATAAAAAGCTTGGAGCGTGTGATCGCGGAGCGGCTGCTATCGCGTGCCCTTCGGGTAATAAGGACCCATGAGGTCGCCGCGCCGATATTTTATTGTTGTGTGTCATTTTTGTTTTCCTATATTTTCCTTTTGGAGGTGATGGTTTAGCCTGATGATAGCGGAACGTGTTTGTTTTATGTTATTGGGTGGAAGGGAATGTTCGTTGGACTGATAATACGATTACTAGCTATGCATTTAACATTAGCGATTGTTGTTAATTATTAGAAATAGTGTGTCTAAAGATGAAATTGAAATACATAAGCCATCTCATATAAGGTTGCAGATCAAAAAAGATTTAGATTAAAAATACCAACCCTCAAGATGCAATATTGTATAAATATGAAGTCAAACGGCAAACTCATTTTCATATTTGACTACAGAGCATTATTCTAGTGTTAATTACATTGTTGTCTATAATTTTATCTTCTTTTATAAAATCAGTAAAATACCAAAAAACGTAAGTAACAAAAACAAGGAAATCATTGAATCGAGATTGGTTTATTTTGATAAGGCTTGTCCCCGTGGCCTAGTTTTCCGCTTGCAAATAAAAGGCTGTGGACACGAGCTTCGAATCTCAACCGTAAGTGCCCTTAAATCCGGGATGAATGTTACGTGCATACAGTGCGAACTTAGATTTAGAATCAACTGGTGAACGGTGCTAGGCTGTGAATTGTGATTTTTACCAGTTATCAGAGATACAGATTGATGAAATTATGAAAATGTTATTGATGATGATGAAACTATGATGCTATTAGTTTATGAATTCTGAACAAGATGAGAGTAAATTTATTGAAATTTGAAGTATTTTTCATAAATTATTTTTTGTAGAAATGTAGGATCAAATGATTTATAATAAAACATGTAGACCATATGTTTATAAAATAAAAATAAAAAAACATTAATTGAATGTTAGATTTTTTGGAGTGAGTTGCTAAATATCGATAACGTAACTTACCGAGAATTTTGTGAAAAATAAATAAACGTAATTGTTTCATTTAAACTGTGTAGTAATTGCTTACCATGTATTTCACAGAAAATGCTTAATCATATTTTGGAGCTGCTCTAAAATTCCTAGATGGCCTAACAATCACAAAGTTCATCGAGTTTCGCAGAACCACACAAAGTAACTAAATAAACATATCCCCGAAGCACGGAATTTTACCAGAAATACGGAATCCATTGCGAAGCACGGAATTATGAATAAATGAAATTAATCATCGAAATAATTGTCGATGTCGTACAAATATTGGCTTTATAAACAGATCGATCACAATTACCGTTCGCAAAGCACCGTGAAATCCTCCCAGTATGGACAAACGAGCGCTTTTGTTCTATTAAAGGGGAACGTATTATTTCGAAACGACCGCAACGCATAATGATAACGCGATTGGAAAATTCGCCGAGCCATTTGCAAAAATTGGGACGTACCCGCTGCGGGACTTGGGCCAATCGAATTATATCTGGCGATTTTTGTTGATGGATTTGATGGCATATTGTTGGGTGGGCTTAGATTATTTTGATAAGTTAATTTATACCGATAAATAACAATAATAATAAAATAAGAACACCCAACAGTCACTTACATGGTCCTGACCCTACACCAAGATTGACTCTGGCGTCATGGGTATCAAGAACTACGATATTTTTCGGTCTCTCAAGCCCATAGACCCGAAACAAATACTTGTGGAACACACAAACATTTATCTCGATGCGGGGATCGAACCCGCAGCTTCTCGTGTCAGAGCCTGCGTCTAACCAACTCCGCCACGGAGGCTGTCATGTATCAACAAATATCGTTTTTTTTTTCATCGTAACTAATAATCCAGGAAGACTATCTCATCATCATCATCATCATCATCATCATCATATCAGCCACAGGAAGTCCACTGCTGAACATAGGCCTCCCCCAAGGATCTCTACAATGACCTGTTGGAAGCGGCCTGCATCCAGCGGAAGACTTTCTAGCAACAGAATATCATCATCTGCATCAACTAAAGCAGTGGTTCTTAACCGGTGGTCCCTGGAGGCCTTCCAACTAGTCCGCAGAGCCATCCTAAAGAAATTCTTTAAATAATTTTATGCATGTTTTATTAACGAAAAATTAGGAAAACCCTTTATTCATTCACCTTTCGGCACTATATTGACATACAAAAAAACAGCACCACATCTTCATAATAAGTGATATCATGTTGAGACTTTGTGGTATAATATAGCCTAAAATTTGCAACAATAAAGCAAATAAAACGCTTTTAAATTGCTTGCCATTGTTAAATAGATCTATACAAGTTTTCGGGCATGTTTCGTTTAGTGAAACTTCGTGAACATCAAACAGTATGAACTTGCTGAAAATTTCGCAGTACTGTTTCGAGCATTCTATCGCTTTTATTATGTTTCTCTTCATCAAAAATACATTGAAACAAGTCTAGAACAAAATATGATTGATATAAATAATATATATTATGTTTTTACTATTGGTTGTGCGTATCGAGGAAAATATCTAGAACTTCATTGTATTATTTCTTAAATGTTCGTCCCTTCAACAAAACATATCCATACTATGTAAATAATCAACATTTTGAGTAGACAGCTAAGAGTTTATATCGTAATTTCCCTAAAGATCAGCATATTTTCTCGTTTACCTTTACTAAAATACATCACTTTATCTATACAATGGTTCTGTTGTAACTCAACAACCACTAGTCTGATTTACATATTTCTTGTTTAGTACGAAAATACACTATTTGATCACGTTTTAGTGTTAATTTGGTTATAATTATTATCTAGGCTCATAGCAGCAACAAATTTAGTTAGTGTAAGAAATAGTCGCGTCTATTTTAGGAAGTCAAACATTTCACCAACCTGTATTAGCCTTAATACAGTATTATCTAATGCAAGAGTGCAAACTTTTAAAATCCTTACTTAGAACTCTTGGGTATTTAGGCTGCACATTTTCCTACACCATTAAAACGAGCGATAATTACCAATACACACACAACTTTCCACCATAATAGCTAATAAAAACGTAAAACGCAATATTCCTCAGGTAATCCCGTCCCAAGCCAACGCAACTTTAATAGACAACTTTCTAAACAAGAGCACTCACTAAAACAGTATATTGTGACGTGTACACAATAACCAAATCGCGTAATGTGCCCATAAAGTTTTATGAGCCGGCGAAATTATTTTGACACGAAGTTTTATGTTACTACAGATTATGCGGAGACGGCAAGCGTTTTAAATAAACGCGGGTGTTTATCGCGAGAGTGGAACACTGTATTAATCCTATTTGAGTATAAGTGCGTGTCCAAACGGAGCGAAATGCATGCGGTCAATCGCTTGAACTCGCGTGCTTCAATATACACATCAGATAGCATGCGAATAAGAATTATTTATCCTCCGATAAACAATCAAGCAGTGGTAAGTCCCAGATAGAACAGAGACTTGTTATCATGCCTTATATTTTAGCTAGTCTCTAGGAGTGAGATTTACTTACAAACCGTAAATAAGCCTGTTACTTAAGCACGCCTGTTACGTAAGCCAGTAGTTACGCGACGGCCGAGTCGGCTCATTCAAGTTGCAGTAAAAAATGCTCAGGTTACGGCAGGTCGCCGCTTCATTATTAAATATAGTTTATATAATGTCACGACAAAGAAACTACTATGCGTATAATACTGCTATGTATGCAAATGTAATGAAATCAAAATACAACATCCACTAAAATAATAATGCCAGCATGATCCAAAAATGGATACATACAGACGTAATATGACAGTATTACAAAATTACCAAATTCGCATGTAGTGTAAAGTGATGTCGCGTAGTCTGAACAGAACCTTAAATGTCAGTTTATAGCCACCAACAAAAGGTTTGATAAATCCCATTTGACATTAACGGACATTACGGCTTTTTGGTATTACAGGTTATTTTGACAAGGAATAAAGGATGTAGGGCGTGCGTGTGTGAATGAGGCGTAAAGACACTTCGATATGCAAATATTGAGGGATTTTTGTGAAGGTTTCATTTGGAAACCGTTCTACGGTGATATGATCTTATTGTACATGGAGTTTGAGTCTGAAGGTCTGTTTTTCGTATTCATTTTCATCTCAACATAACAACTAATTTGGTTATTATTTGCGTTATGGTTATGATATTATGTCTTAGGGTAATTGTAATCGAGAATTTCAATTTATTTACTACAACACATATGTTACAGAGTTATTTAGGTACAATGTGGACCCTGTTGGTATTAGTATATAACATAATCACTTTTTTTTTATGTTATAGGGGGCAAACGAGCACGCGGTTCACGTGATGTATGTATGTTATGATATATTATATATATTATAGGTATATGATGTATGTTCACTTTCGCTAACGAATATCCAACATAAAATACGTATGACTCGTAGGTACATTGCGAACTTCCAATGAAGCAAGGTGGAAGGTAGATAACAAGTAAGGTATAAAGCAATCCCTATGATCTCTAAACCGAGGAAATTAAAAGGAGAAATTATTAATTACGTCGATTATTTGGTTATAAACATTTTGCGCCTTAATTACGTAAAGAACCTAAATTAGTTAACCGCCTAAAATTCATAATTAAAATGCTTAATCTCTTTGATCTCTCCCATGTTGTACAGAAAACGTGAAATAATCGATACGTAACAGAAGGCTAAGTAACAAGTTTTGTTTTACTAACCACAGTATATTACAAGGCGTTAACCGCGAACAAACCACGCTAAATGGCCGGCAAACTGAGTACTGAGCCGCCAATCAGGATTAATGAGTTCTACACTTAATGTATTGGCTTTTGGGTAGAGTTTATTCACATGGTGCGATGATTTTAATAGAATCGACATTATTATGAGTAAATTGTATAAGGGTTAAATCCATAAAATGATAAAAATAAGTATTAGTGAACGGTTAGAAATAAATGAGATACGATTTCCAAGAGCTCATTAGTATACAGAGTGAGAAGTTGGTTCTTTTATGTGGATGTCTGGATTTCCGCATTAGATTCTTGTGTAATCAACCAATAACTATTTAAATCTGATTATAGTTGAATAGACCATACAATAATAAAACAAATGTAACTTATATCTATTCATTGTTATCAGCAAAAAGATGAAATAACCTAGCCGCTCGCCTAATGACTATGGTCACGCTTACTCATAAACAAGACTCCACTTCGAACTTATTATTACAAAGTATTGTATGGCGCTGCACTGCGGTTGTCATCCAAGGACGTGAGGTGTTCAGTATCCTAATGTATATAGTAATTGTTTATTTATGTTTTTTATAACTATAAATAAATACACCTAACAGTCACATACATAGTCCTAACCCCACACTAAGATCGAGCCTTGTTTTGTGGGTATCAGGAACTACGAGATACTTTTTGATTTGAAACACTCAGACCCGAAACAAATACCACTGCAGTCGTTTCCGGTAATAATAATAATAGTGGTGGTTCACGCAAATGTTTGTTTCAGTGCGGGAATCGAACCCCGGGCTTTTCGTTTCACACCTGGCGTCTAACCAATAGCGCTACGAAGACTATCAAATACTTTAATACTTACTTCAATACTAAAATACTTTTAATTGGTTACTTCAATAATTTACTGACACTGCTCTTTAGTATAATATCATCTACATACTGATAGAATATGTTCAAAGCTAGGACATAGCTTAAGGCTTATGTGACTCAATTATCATAAGGCTAAGAGGCTTACATGTTAGTCGCTAACACTCAGGTACGGTTCTACACAAAGTGAAGTAGGTTGACTTCAATTATAAACAACGAGAGTGCTGTACGTACTGAGAGATACTGTATAGAGGCTGACTTTAATTAAAATCTCATGCGGGCAATCGCATCATCAGTTTGTGTACTAAAAATGCTTATTAATTTATTTGAATCATTATTGTACACATAAAATATACAATTTTAATTTCAGTGTATAATCAGTGATATTTTTTTCTATGTAAACTATTATGTGTACATGGTGACCTGTTGGTAAATGGACCAGACGCGGCTGCCAAAATGTTCACGGAGGTCGCGGGTTCAAATCCCAGGGCACACCTGTGACTTTTCGGAGTCATGTGTGTATTGATAGTCAATCACCAGGCACAAAAACGGTGAAAGAAAACATCGTGAGGAAACCTGCATACCATAGCGGTTTATAAGAATTTCTATGGTATGTAAGTCCTTCAACCCGCACTAGGCCAGCGTGGTGGACTATATGGCCTAACCACTCTCAATCGTACTGTCGATTGTAGAGTAAGCCCGTGCCCTGCAGTGGAACATATATGGGCTGATACAGATACAGAAACTATTATGGGACATCTTATTTTTTCATTTGGTTTGAGTAAATATATTTACTTAATTTTGAAATTATACGTACTTTTAAGGCTTTCCATAGTAAATCACGCAAAAAATACCTTTTACCCGAATCGTTTATCATAAGGATATGTAGTGGGTAGAGACAGACCTTTGATGATTGAAAATATATTTTCAATGACTAATTTAAGAATAAACTTTAAATTTGTGGCTTTAGTAAGGCACTGAGTTTACTTTATATTTTAATACCTTGATCTCATGTTACATTACATAGATAACTTTCTCTTTCAATAAATAAAATATTTTTACATCTCTTATTATCAACATTTCTAAACTATACACATTAACTCAACTTATTCCCAGTAGGGGTAGGCAGCCCCGTACTTCCAAGTACACCTAAATTTCACCTTGTATATTCCGTCCCACATAGTGGGCACAAATTTCTAACTCCGGGCAGATAATGAATAGAAAAATCTAATATCACTTTGCCCGAACCCGGGATTCAAACTCGAGACCTCAGCGTTGTAACCGTATTTAGTACAGCTGCGCCATCGCAGTATTCGCTAACAGTGCGTGTAAAACAGTTTTTCCGCGTTAACACACTGCATCACGGAAAGAAATAACGATGCCAAGCTCACAAAATGAGTGCCAATTAAGTAAGCGGCGTGTTTAAATGTTGATTGCGTGATATTACGTATTGCGTAACCGAGGGTGAGGTCACGTGGCGACCAACACTCGTGTGTAATACGATTACAGTATACATTGCCACTTCTGTTCAATGGTGACGAGATGTTCGCCTTGTGTTAAATGTAATGTAACGAAATATAATAAGTTTTACTTAAGCTGTCGATACATTCGTATAATGCAATACCATTTCAGTTTGAATGGTGAGAGATGTTCTTTTACAAAATGTAATGTAAAGCAATATAATTTGTAGAGTCAGATTTTTGGAACAAGATAAAAGCTGTTAATATCGTATTTCAATACGTTGGAGTAATTTATTATATTTATTTATTCCTATGTTATAAGTTTATTAATTATTTTATACAAATTCATATTATTTATATTCATTTAAATATTAAAATATTTTTGTGATCAGATATTTGTTTCGGGTCGGTGTGTTTGTGAGACCGAAAAGTCTCTCGTAGCTAATACGAGATAAAACTCGATCTTAGTGTAAGGTTAGAACTATGTATTTGACTGCTAGGTGTATATTTTATTCATTTATAAATTCTGGGTGTACCCAGATGTCATAAAGTCTGCGCCAAAATCCCATACCTATATTGATTGCCAACTTAATAAATGGCACTCATACTCAAGTTTCTACACTGCTACACATTAACAAAAAAAAAGTATTCCCTAAAACCCCGCCTTAATCATAGCAACTTTTATACCCTTTCATAATCTTACAGTCCACTGGACCAGTCTCTAAGGAACGGAACGTCGTCCCTATCTTAATTTTCCAACAACAATTTCTAATAGAAGACATTCTGTAATTTAAAATTATTCAGCTGTATGAGGTAAATTTTCCTTTGTACAGTAGTTTCTTACGGCAGTTAACCCTCAATTAGGGCGTCGAAACCCTCCAAACTTAAAGCAGCTCGGTAATAACATTATTATTTACACGCGAAACGTTCTACGAATGTGTAGGCTTAACTGGAACTGTTTTAGGATTCGTTAAATTCGCGATTTGTTTTTCCAAGGAATGCCCATTCATAGTATCGGTAAAAATATCGTTGATACCGATACCGACAATTCATTATAGCATTTTTTATGGTTTGTCCTTAAAAGTTGTTTTATTTCGAGCGATAGATTTTTATAAAATAAAGTAGTTATCGTCATATTTTAAATTTTGTTCACATAGTCGAAGACAAAAAAATATTTTTTATTTGACTTCAAGTTCATTTCTCCAAGAAACCGGGCCTGGGTCGCAAATATGTTTACATTTATTGAAAATATATACTTTTCCCTACACAAAAAAGTAGGTTTCATTGAGGTACACAAATCTTCGCACCGATACTAAGTTTCATAGTTATAGTAGAATGCGAATTATTCTTTTCGGCTTTATTATATTAGTATCATTCTAAGAGGTAGGTTATTATTTTATAATAACAGAAAATATTGTAACTAACCTCATATTTATTTTTATAATATAAACGCCACTTTTAATCAGAACTAATTTTATATTAAAAATACAAGAGGTATTAACAGCCAAAAATATTTACAAACAGGCTAATCAAAAAACTACTTCAAAGTTTCATTATACAAATTAAATTGTAATTCAGCTTGCGTGTACTAAAACACGAGAATGAGGTATTAATGACGTGTTTTACAATAATTAACCTTTATTCCTTTCAAAACTAAAAGCTACTATACTGAACTATACATTTTATGTCATAAGTGAGCCATATTAGGGTCGAATTGAATTGAATAAATGGGCTTATGACACTCTTCGCAGGGCAAACCCTCCACCAACCCATGGCCTAACCAATCTTTCGATTACATAGGCCCAATCGCGGGAGACGCACGCGGAACCTGCTTTCTGCTTTGCAGTATGCACACTCTGCCGCGTGCGTGACTTACTCCCTACAAATTGTTTACTCTTCGTCCTTTTTGTTGTTTAGTCTTCGCAGGGCAGTTGGTTAGACGCTGGCTGTGATACGTGACGCGGGTTCGATCCCCGCCTTAAGACAAGTATTTGATTCACAGGAATTTGTTTCTGGCCTGGGATTGTGAAACCGAAAAGTACCTCGTAGTTTCTGATACCTACGACACAAGATACGATCTTACTGTGGTGTCAGGACTATGTATTTGACTGTTCTGTGTATACATTTATTATTATTTTTCTTGCTTGCTGCTTGCGTACTCCTGGTTTTAGCTAGGCGTTTTATAATTTTGTCAGAGAGAGGCAATTGTAAATATTTCTCGGCAGTTGACACTTGACTCAGTTAGCACGTAATTAACTTTACCATCAGGTGACATTGCGGTAACGTTTGCGTGTCTCGAAAAAAATGTTACGACGATTTGGAAATTTCTCGACATAGGCACAGCAATTTTACTTTCAATAATTTTATTTCCAACTGGTGCTTCAATCCGAAATACAATATGTTTATACAATATACTTAAGCGGCAGAATAAAACAAGCGGTTGCGCCTATCCTGACAGTCCTTCATATGGATGTGAGAACTGCCACATTTATAAATAACCTTGAACACCCTACCACATCAATTGAAAAAAGCCTTAAAATTATTTTTAATTACAACAAAACAAAATGTGTAATAACCAAGCAATGGTAAAAAACTATAATATAGAATGATATATTATAAAAAAAAGCAAGAAAAGATTTTCCTTCGCGACGTGATTTACATTGCTGATAATTACACGTACTTTAAATGAAATTTCCATAAATATTTCTAGCTATCGTCGCAGTAATTCTGTGCAATATATTTCATTTTAATACTATACCATTAATTTTAATGCTCGACATAATCCGTCAAATATCGTATTTAAAAGAAAGTTTGAAATATTTCGGATTCGAAATACAGTGTAAAACATTTGTGAATTTTCGTTTGAAAATAATGTCTGGCTATTTGGTTACAGAATCCGCTGAGGAATTCTTGTGCTAAACTTTTCAAGCGAAATGTATTCTTTGTGGGCTTTGCAAACAAAGTGTCTATTCGAAAACAGTTTCAAAAGGATGACTTATTTCTATTATTCAACTTACATTACTTTGAATAATCGATGCCTGCTGAGATTGGTCATCTTTTATCATGTTTGAATTTATTTTCCTATAGTCCAGAATATTTTAAATTCAAGCTATGTGTTGTTATCGTTTCTCATATTCTAAATTTATCCTCGTCATGTAACACTAATAGACATGATAATTTTAGTTTATTTGCCACAAATTTTAATGTCAAATCTATTGACTTTACATTGTGCTATTTGCTACCTACCTCATTCTCAAACATACTTCGGTGTACGAAACTTGATTTTCACATAAAATGTAATGGTGCATTTATACGTTGGCTGAAGCTGGGCCAACATCTACCAACTCCAAGCTATCAACAATGATAAGTCAAGGCCAGCCCGGGCCTAATACCCCGTTTACACGATTGCGTTGGTGGATGTTGGCCGAGGTTGGCCAAGCGTGTAAATGCACCATTAAAATATATATTAGGACCAAAGCCCGCCGGACGTCAAGTCTTAATACACATTTATTATAGAGTTTATTTTTTTCTGGCAAATTCCATACCAGTAGTTAAGTACTCATTGAATTCGAACAAAATAAAACGAAGAACTGGTCACTGTTCAAAACATGCTAAATTCAATAAAATACTTTAAAAAATGGAATCGCGCCACACCTATTGTTAGCATCGTATAATATTCGCGTCACGTAGCTAATGCCCAAATATTTTCAGATTGCCCTGGGCCCTATCATCTAACAGCTTTGCCGGTGATTTCTGTATTTTATTTATTCGAAAACTCCTCTCGGTTTTTCAATTTACTCTGGGCCGGTTTTATTTCTGTTCATTCTGTATTCCAGTGACGTTCACTGCAGATTTTCACGATTGGGTCGCACGGATCTTAAAAAAGACACTCATTTATCGGGAATGAGGGTTTAACTATTTTATATCCAATGAAGGGTTTCGAAGAAGCCGAAGTTATTGGCTTCCATTTGTTTCGCCGCACTTTCTTTTAGCTTTGTTGTAAAGTGAAATAAAATAAACATTGTGATTAGGACCGAAGTCTTTTACTTCGTTCAAAACCACTTTAATCTTGTGAATGATTTATGAATAAGTCATATATTTACAAAGAAGAATCATCAAAATTTCTAATTATAATTTATATAATTTATTTTAAAATAAGCTTTAAAATAGACATTTTAAAACTAGTCTTTGAAGGCACCCAAACAAATAAGTTTACAATAGCTCTACTAGTAATCGAACGCTGTGAACAATTTTCCAAACTTATATATTGATTTATGTTATGTACTATGTACTTTACAGCCTCTGTGGCGCAGTTGGTTAGACGCCGGATGTGAAACGTAAGGTCGCGGGTCCGGTCCCCGCACCGAGTCAAATATTTGTGCTATCCACAGATATTTGCTTCGGGTCTAGGTGTTTGTTAGATCGAAAAGTCTCTCGTGGTTCCTGATACCCATGATACAAGACTTGATCTTAGTGTGGGGTCAGGACTATGTATATGACTGTTTGGTATATTTATTAATTATTTATTTTATGCTCTACTACACAAAGATACTACCAAGCATAGCAAACTATTTTAAAATATTATTAACACGAATAAAATAAGTAAATAATAAACTATTTCGTTTGTCAAATACATTCTAACCGTATCACATAATAAAACAAAATTCTTAAAATAAATTTATACTTAGGCTGTATAAGGAATCTCCCAAAGCCTTACTAATTTCGTAAACCTACGCCAAAATACCCGAACCGAAACCCATAGACAGAAACGTATCAAATTAAACCAACCAATTTGATATAACATTAGACATAAAAGATATTCTATTTCACAGAAACCATTTTCTATATCTGATACTTTAGGAGTTGTTCGTGCTGACCTAGTTGAACCGTTCCTACATTCGGACCGCGTTATATCTGCCGAGTCAGTACGAAGCCGGGCACGTTCGCTACTGGATGTGTTATTCGTATGAAACAATTTTGTAGACGCTAAACCATTCACTCCAGGCTATATCGTTTCGATTTTGGAACGCTTGTTTGGTGGCTTCGATGTTTAAACTATGAATTGTTGTGGAACGTTCGAGAATGTTCTCGATTTTTTTTAGAACAAATGTATTTATTTACGTGGCGTGCCATAGGAGAGGCCTATGTCCAGCAGTGGACGCGAATAGGCTGATGATGATGATGATTTATTTATTGCCTCAACTCGACTGCCTTGGTGGCGTAGTTGTACTAGGGTACGGTTACAAAGCTGAGGTCTCGGGTTCGAATCCCGGGTTGGGCGAAGTGATAATGGATTTTTCTATTCATTATCAGCCCAGAGTCAGGAATTTGTGCCCCATATGACGATAGGCTCGCCACCTATCACATCGTGGGACGGAACATACAAGGCGAAATATGGGTGTCTTGGCACCTCTGCCTACCCCTTCTGGGAAAAAGGCGTGAGTTTATGTATGTATGTAAATGTATTTATTAAAACCTGTTATGTAGGTAGCTTAGCCTTTGCCTGTGTTTTATAATTTTTAAGAACAATTCTATAGATGCTAAACGTTTCACTACTTGCTATTTCATTTCGAATTCGGGAAGCTTGTTTAGGTGGATTCTTTGATCAAACTATGAATTGAAGTTGGAAGTTTGAAAATGGCTGAGTTTTATTTTATTATTGAGATAAAGATGAAATAAACGAAATATAGAGTCATAAAAAAATACAATTCTTGTTATTATATTTTCCAGTGCTTTTGTTAAATGTTACAAAAAGTTTTATAAGTTTATAAATTAGATATGATAATTCCAACCCTGTCTTTGCACCATAGTATATTCCACAAACTAATAAAGCTTTCATTAAGTCTAACAAGTTTATACTCGTAGATATTCCCCCTCAGTATATTTATATTTCCATTTTGAAGCCCTTAAAAAAAGCATATTCAGTAATATTTTTGAAGTAATAGTTAAAAATACTTTAGTAATAGTTATCTATACAACTATACATCTACACATCTATACATATAAAATTGAAGTGTCTGTTTGTAAAGTGAAAATAAAAAAAATATGTCCAACTACATATCGTTATATACACGATAGCTATAATGAAAATGACCTTAGATATTTTTTTTGTCTGTCTATCTGTTAGTTCCGGCTAATCTCTGAAATGGCTGGACCGATTTTGACGGGACTTTTATTGTCAGGTAGCTGATATAATAAGGAATAACTAAGGCTACATTTATTTTAGAAAAAAATCTTTTATTTTAGAATAATAAAGTTTTTGTTTAATTCCACGCGGACAAAGTCGCGGGTACAGCTGGTCTATTATAAAATTGGGTAACACTATACATTTTACCATAAAAATAGCAAAAATCGTAAAATATGATATCAGATTTCGGTCTAAGCGCCCCATTTCCGTTTTCAACTTGGCTGCCCGCTTTCAAATTCATATTTGATAAATAATCTACGGAATACATCAGTTTGCACTCCAATAAGATTTAATTGAGCATATATAGGTCAAACCGGCTCGATTTAACATCAACTCATGTCAAATCGTGTTTTATGTTTTGAAGGGATTGCTGGCTTAGTGACGTGCGAAGTGAAATTGTTGTATCGATAATATTTTTAAATTTTGTTAAAATGTTCAATTAAATGAACATATTAATAACCCTAAAAGTCAGTTTAGAATGTATATATCGTATCAGCCTATATACGTTCCACTGCAGGGCACGGGCCTACTTTACAATCGTGATTACGATTGAGAGTGGTTAGGACGTATAGTCCACCACGCTGGCCTAGTGCGGGTTGGTGGACTTACATACCATGTTGTACCATGCAGTTTAGAATATTAAAAAAATTGTAACATAAATATCGTAGACTTATCAAAAATGTCAAATAAAGTTAGGAATAAGCGCATCAAAAGTTTCTAATGAAGTTACCGTTATTAGGGAATGAGATACAAGAGAAATTTTACAATCCGTAAAATTTTGACTTACCTATGATTTACGCACCCCCCACCCCCCTGTCAAACTTACTTATATTTGTAGGAGAAGGTCCGTGCCCTGCGGTGAGCCGTATATGGGCTGAGAAATAGCATACCACCATGTGTACCAATTCCATGTTATTGTGATATGAAATCGAGTAAAGGAGTCGGTTCATAGACGTTATTAAAACCTGTTTAAGCCACCGAATGTTTTGTCCCTTTCGAACGATTTTTGAATTCACTTTAAGTGAAGAAGACAAAATAATAACTAAAATAGATTTTAAAAATATATATGAATATGGCTTTAATACACTTACTTAGAAAGCTTACTTTTTCTGTATCTGTATCAGTCCATATACGTCCCACTGCAGGGCACGATCCTACTCTACAATCGAGAGTACGATTGAGAGTGGTTAGGCCATATAGTCCACCACGCTGGCCTAATGCGGGTTGGCGGACTTACATACCATAGATTTTTTTATAAATCGCTACGGTATGTAGGTTTCCTCACGATGTTTTCCTTCACCGTTTTAGTGCGTGGTGATTGACTATCAATACACACATGACTCCGAAAAGTCAGAGGTGTGCCCTGGGATTTGAACCTGCGACCACCGAGAACATGTTGGCAGCCGCGTCTGGTCCGTTTACCAACAGGCCACCACGCACTTTTACTTTTTACCACTACATAAAATTTAATACAAACGGGCATTCATGAATGCTCTTCAATAATAATTTTATCGTCGCCTTAATAATAATATTATATTAACGGTGATCAAACCCTGGCTAAAAATTAACGATCCCCATAATTCACTCGGCGGCGGCATGATTTTAATTCCATAATGCAAAATCAGCAAGCCATGCGAATGCCATCGCAATTATGTGCAGGAAATTTAAGAGTTCATTCGGATTTCAGACATCATCAATAATCGTTGCGAAAAATGAATATTAGTGATCGTAAAGTTATGTATGTTATTCCGGGTGATAAGCGATAGCATTTAAGCAGTCATTAAAAATTTAATTTCCTTGTTGATAACTTGTTGAAAAATTCCTTGATAACGTATATTATTATTTTAACATTTTTACAACCAAAAAGGGTAAAAAGGGGCCACACCATCACGCGGACCATAAGCGAGTTAAAAAACCTTCGAAATTGAAAACTTTCACATAATATGCAAGTCCATCGATATTTTGTAATTAATCCAGCCATTTTTATTTTTAATTACTAATATTGGCTCATTTTATAGCCCTATACATGGTACAATATTATAGTTATCTTTTTTGTGTCTTCCTTGATGACCTACATTCATGTTAACCCTTTTTTTGTGATTAGGTATTTTATTATTGCACTGAACCGGAAAACTAGCAAACAGGTCACCTGATGGTAAGGGATTACTGCCGCTCATGAAAATCGGCAACGTTTGAATCATAGATATGTTACCGGTTCATCAGATCAGGAAGAAAGCGGGAAGGAAAAAAGATGGGAAGAGGAAAGGGATATTGAGAATCCGGTAATCACAGTCACCGAACAAAATACGACAGCGAAGCCGTCGGTTCACGTTGATTTTCTGTGAGACAGTGGTATCGCCCATTCATGCTGAGTCTGAAAACAGCGTGCCTTTGCCAGTTTTAATATTACATATTTAAATTAAATGTTGCTCCCATGTACTAATTTTAAACGGTTTCTAAATCATATAAACTTATATTAAGCACGTCTTTGTGAAGTCGTGTGCGAAGTATAGAAATTAATAAATCGATAGATGGATGCACACATCCCTACAAGAAACTTTATTGGGGCTTGAACATGTCACCGAATATGTAATTAGCAACTCCACGTGAAGCGAAGCTACCTAATTTGAGAATACGTATTCTGAACGTCTCCAGTCCTTTTCTATCTCGGCTGGAGTGAAAGAGACCGCCGATAACGCACAAAGTTCCCAACAATTTCGGAATAGGGTGTCGGAATTTTCGTAACAAGATAACGAAAACTTACCACGACATAGTACACCCACATGTTACTTTGAATAATATGAAATTTGAATTAATTTGTCCAAAGCTTAAGTTAGAATGTGACGTGCGCGGTTAGTTCCACAATGTCAATGTTGTATTAACATATTGTTGAATTTGTAATTATGCGATATGTATGTGTATAAACAGGGAACTGACGGATCGGATTAATCAACTGTTCAATTCTGTTAGATCCTGAATTTGCGGAATAACTGAATGTTGTAGAAATCAATTTTGATTGGAGATTGTTCGCGGTTCCTGTGGTAACATTTCACATTATTTACGTGTATTTGTTTTTGACAGCTTAATAGTTGGCTACATTAAATCATTATTAAATTTCCACAACTACTTTTGAATTTGTGAATAGACAATCATAAATAGTATGGCATAAATTCTATACAAATGGTACTATTATGTACTTCGGTTTCAGTCAGCGGTTATTCGGTTTCGGCATAATTATTTCGATCTGCGAAAGATGCTTATCGTTCACTTACAGACACACTATTTGATTGTATTTCACACACATTCAAATACATTTCATTCACTTTGAATAATAAATAATAATGGTAGCGGTTGGAGACGTTGGACTGAAGATCGAGCCCAGTGGCGTGCCATAGGAGAGGCCTATGTCCAGCAGTGGACGCGAATATACTGATGACGATGATGATGATGAATAAAAATAATCCATATCACAGACTTCCATATTCGTATCAAAAACAAACTGAGCTCAACAGCACAAAGCTCGAAAGAAACCAGCGATCATATTTTACAAGCTGGGCTTGGATTTTATTCGCTCTTAGCTTTATTTTTGCAAGCAACTTCACTTTGCATGTGAGAACATTTGCAATTACCCCGTACACGTGGAAACTGTAAAAAGAAAATGAATATAATTTGCGCACGACATTTCTAGCAAACTCGCTTGCAAGTTTCAAATATGCATGCAAATGTGTTTTTTGGTTTATGTACGAGCGCGTAATGTTAGTTAAATTATGCAGGTATTTATTTCGTATTGAGATTTTTTATGTAATACAGCGATATAAAATAAGTACTTCAAGGCTTTCTAGGAGAATAGAGGTGATTAAGATTTCTTTGTTTACCTTTTAATTGTTAATGTATGTATCTGTATCAGCACGTATACATCCCACTGCAGGGCACGGGCTTCCTCTACAATTGAAAGTACGATTGAGAGAGGTTAGGCCATATAGTCCACCACGTTGACCTAATATGGGTTGGTTTTTATTATATATATTTGTGGTATACGAAATTGCATTAAGTGCGTCAGTCAATTTTATAAGTCTGGTAGACTAACTATTGTTGAATGGGTGCGGCGGGTTCGTCCGAGTAGTACCAATGTCTCACAGGAGAACGACGAGAAGCGACAGCTTTGGTGTCGCGTTTCGTTTAGTGAGTGAGAGAGTCATTTTTTTTTGTTGCAGCGAATGGCGATGCCATTCACCTGATGCAAATGCTCGCTCAGGCGTAACGCGCCGCGACAATTGGCTATACGCATGCGCATTGTGCAAACTAGTCGGTATGGCGTGTGAGGGCGAGATGGAACTTTTATCTTATTTGTTTGTTAATTATATATTTATTTTATTGTATTTTGTTGATTGTATAGTATTGGGTAATTTGTTTTATTTTATTTTTTAATAATAAGTACTTGTGATAGTTTATTGTGATTGTTTATTAACTACTATTGCCTACACTATTTATTTCTTCCTATTTACGATGTCTTTGTTAATATTGTAATTTTTGATGGGCTAGCTTAGCGTCTGTACGTCGCATCGCCTAAGGTTACATCTGAAAACCAGCGCTGTGTGGTTGCTTCTGTTATCACACAGCATCATGCTGAGATGTTGACCTGTTATCGCGAGTGAGCTGCGCAACATACATACCTGTTATTTTTTTTCTCCTTATTTTTTATATTCAGTCTCTTTTTGTTAAATTTACTGTATTGTTACTTTTTATAATTATTGTACTGTGTTGTATGCGGCTTATTTGCGCGATAATAAAGCATTTTTCTTTCTTCTTTCTTTCTTTCTTTCTTTCTGATGGTAAGTGATACGACTGCTCATTAACAGTAAAAACAAACAGCACCTTGAATTAACTAGCAATGCCCGGCATTCCACTGCGCTCGCCATCCTGAGACATAAGATGTTAAGTCCCATATGACCAGTAGTTACTTTGGCTACGATATCCTTCAAACTGAAACACAACAGTGCGTTAACAAAGCTTTCTTTTTTCAGCTTTCTCCAAATCGATTCAAAGTCATTTAAGTCTAAAAATACACCTGTATTATTAGAAAATAATGTGAGTCAGTGATAACTGCCTTAATGGTTTGTAATATAAAAAGTACAAGTCACAGCATTTTGAAACATAACATAATATATTTAAAATCTATTTTTGTTAACGTTATTCGGGCTACTACTATGCTTTCTATGTCGTCAAAGTAGACCATACAAAAGCTGAAATGCCCTCGGGAACGGCGCATACCATTCCTGTACAGGTTTCTGTCCGCTGATATTTTAGCCAGTATGCGGTGGATTATGTTATAAATTCAACGGTAAATGTTAAAGAATATTGAGCGGTATCAGTAATAACATTTAAAGGAGAACGTGGGCATATCATTACAAGTTCTTGATTAACAACGACTTCAGAACATATTATGAATTCTTCAAAGATTCTCTCGACATTGACCTTTTGGAAGTAAATTTGGATTACACTTAACCTTGACTAGGACATCTGTCTGTAATTATAATTAATATTTGACTTGTACGCTAAAATATGTACATACATATCTAAACCCATACCTTTCTCCCAGAATGTGTAGGCAGAGTTGCTAACGACTACTTTTCACGTGTGTTCCGTCCCACGAAGTGACATATATATTGCCATATCGGGCACAAATTACTGATTTCGGGCTGATAATTAATAAGAAAATCCAATATCACTTTACTCTACCTGGGATCCAAACCATCACACTGCAGTACAACGCCACTAATACAAAATCATTAAAAACATTTCACTTCCCATCGAGCTAGCAATAAAATCAATCAACCCGCTCAAGGCATTAATAACTCAATACATATGCATAACATCATAGCCCATTATAATGTTTAGTCGTGTCTAAATCCACCTGAACTAGCATTTAAATCAGGGTCAGAAGCTGAGTCAATTAATGTTCATGTTAATTCAATGAAGAGCCTCGAACACGGCCGATCTTCGACAACCGATGTCGAACTGAATACATTTAAACTTTACAGACACAATACGCTTTGTACGAGGTGACTCGGAAGGGTTCTGGGTAACCTGCACTCCATGCGAATTTACTTGAATGGGAATATTAATAGGTGTAGATCGTGGTGCTGGAATTTAGTTTATTAGTTTAGTTTTGTTAAATAGAAACTTTGCATCAACATTCCAGGACCTCGACTGAGGGTTAGACCATACTGGTAGGTCTTTCATATATGGGAGCCAATCTGGATAGTTTCCACCGCAATGTCTATTTCTCCCGAGAAACAGTAGCGTAAACGCACTATTGTCTTCGGGTTTGAAGGACATTATAGTCAGAGTAACTACTGGACATTTTGAGACTTAACATCCTATATCTTAGGATAGCAAGCGCATCCTACCCTAGCACCGTACAGGCTAGAATCCACCTTCTTTATATCCATTTCTTTTTTCTTTCCGTATTCATGATCGTGCGGATTCCATCGAACGGCTGCTTAGGACTTTTATCGGACTCCTGTCATTCTTATAGGAAAAGGCCTTTTGCTGCACTAACCCGTAGCTGGATTCTACTAAAGAATCTTGAAGCCGTGAAGACCATCAGCTCAATATACCTGCTACTTCTTTAATAACATTTTAAAATATCACCTGCCATTTTATACGAATTAATCGATATTTAAAATAGAATATTTCATTTATACTGAACTGTTTTTAATTAAACATGTAAAGCCGCTTGTAAAGACTCGATTGACTGACCATAATAAATACACATATTATACCTCTGCAATATTATTTATATTTTATGATCCGATAATACCCTGTCGCTTAATCTGACAAAAATTTCCAGGAATAGCTGCAAAAATTGCTTTGATATTTGAATAAAACGGTGAAATTACACTCCACAGTGGAAATATCCACTATAAAAAAGTAGTTATTGCAGTATTTTAAATATGAACCAATACCTACATGTTAATAAATATTTTTGTACTTTTGTAAATTTGGAAAAATGGAGTAACGATTACAGCGAACGTGGAATGTACATGGAAGATATATGAGAAAACCTATCATAGGGAGACTGTGTTACAGTAGTTGACTGATATAGGAGTAGTTGGACATATTGAGAGATTTATACAATCGAGAGTACGATTTAAAGTAACTAATCTAAAATAAGGAAACGGCAGTACAATAATATAAATAAATAATAATAATAGCCCCCAACCGCAATCTAGACTGGACGCGGTCAATTATCAACTAAAAACTGATAACAATAACGGGTAAACTTAAGGGATATTGCGATTGTTATGGAACGGAATTGATGAACCGACACAATAGGGGCCGCTCGAGGACCGGTCTTGAGCGAAACGGACTTGTTATTGCTTGTTGAGGTAATGGAAAAACTACGTTGAGTGTTCAGGACGTACAGAACTTTACTTATTTATCTGTAGCACCTTATGTTTCTAATTCTATTCCCCTAGTTGTATACGGGTGTCTTCATATATAAGGTTTTTTTTATTGTTTGAAAGGCGAGACGAGCAAAAGCTTAATGGTAAACGATAAGACCGTTCATGGACAGTTGCAAAACAAAACCACACAGTGAATTACAAAGCAATATTACTAGAGTAACTACATGACATATTGAGAGTTAACATCTTATGTATCAGGATAGCGAGCGCAGTTGAATGCGAAATCTATGAGCAGTGGTATCGCTTGCATCAGGCTAATTGTATGCTCGTCTCGCCAATAAAAAAGAAGCCACAAAATTAACCATCAGACGAATTATTCTCATTAATTTGCAGCCGATGACATAGTAAGCGTGATTTGACCCGGATTTCGTCAATACCAGTGGTACGGCCCAGTTGAAACCTACCAAAGAGGAATTTCTGTGAAATTAATTGAAATTGGTTCATTACTCATGGAGGCAATTAAATCGCTCTTATGACAGGTCAATATGAATAGTACTTAATATCTATTTACAAGACATTGGCTATATTTTATTTATATTATATTTATTTGTTTTTGGGTATTATATATATTAATAAAGTTGCATATAAGTATTGTTAAACGACGCGTAGCGTACCTTAATGTACGTCTTATAAAAAGGAAATCATAGCTCTGGAAATCTGTATATCGTAAGAGAATTTGAATTCCGACATTGTGAAAAAATCATGAATGAAAATAAATGCGTTCTACTTATTATACTTTTACCTTTATGACTTTAATTACAGGAAATTCATTATAGCAAAAGTTATGACTGGTATTAGGAAAGCAGAGCATAATCTGGTAACCAAATAATTTAATCAGCATACATTCATATTACAGAGTTAGCTTCGTAGTCCACAACCCGTTTAATGAAAACGAGTTACCTATACCAAACTATTAATTAGAACCGGATTCGACATAGCTTTAATTAACAAATTAGTGCTGGAACTAAAAATGGTGAAACCACATACGAACCAAAAAAACACACAGCAGTTTCGGCTTGGTGCTATTTATATTTTTCTCTTTCACTCTGCTAGATGCATGAGGCTTTCTAAACGATCCAGCTGTGTGTATTGCGTTGGCTGAAATTCACTGAATATTTACTAGACGGCAACACAGCTTGTTTTCATTAACGTGATTGCATCAACCCATTTTTACAGAAGTGTTGTAAGTAGGTGCTTTCCAACTCGACTTCAAATGAAATGAATGTGAACTTTTATAAACGGGTCTGTAAAGGAAACTTTTAACTTTTCGAACGCATTGCCTGTAGTGTCTGCGCGTTTCTTTGTTATTTCACATTTCTCTATTGCTTAAAGGAGTCGGCTTGTGTTCTTTAAGACCTATTTTATTTTTGGTTCTTGTGTTTAAGATTGCTAATGAACATGCCGTTAAGATTAAACTGCGCATTATACTTAATTTGAATTCTCTGAATTCAGGATTATACATAACCAATTTTGTCAACAAAAACTATTCGCATTAAATGAATATTTATTTATTTATTTATTTATTTATTTATTTATTTATTCAACACACACACAGTCTTTACAGGTATAAACCTAATGCGATCTGGCGGGACTTTACACAAATCTTGGAAGACTAGTTCTTTACCAAGAAAGTACAACTATACATTACAACTATGACTAATACAAAAAATGATATACTAAAACTATGAACAATAAAAAATAAAATAAATAATTGAATGAACTAAATAAGATAACAAATCTCAAACAATAAACATTTTGCGAGTTCACTCCGGTTACATGTCAAAACATCTGTTTTGACATGTACCTCATTTATAATTTTAATCGCTCGGGTGAGAGGCGTCTTGGCCAAGAGGTTGGTTCTTGCCGTCGGTACCGCCAGCAGCGGCGGGCGGCGCCGCCTCCACACGTACCGGTCCGGCACGCACAGGCACAGGTGGCGCAGAACCCCCGGGTTGTGCTCCAAACCACGCAACAGCTTCACCAGGTACGATGCGAGTGTGAACTCGCGCCGCACCCTCAGCTCGTTGTACCCGACCATACCAAGTACGAATAATGTGGGGTACATCAGCGGGTAAAATGGATATACCCCATAAAGTTTCAAATACAGGTGCCTCGTGAACTTGTTTTGGACTCGTTCTAACATAGCCACGTATTTTACCTCATGATTGTGACCATATGATCCCGCTATGCTCAAGGTGGCTCCGGACCAGAGCGTCATACAGCACTCGAACGGTACTTATGTTGGTGAAGCATTTGGATTGCCTTAAGACAAAACCAAGATTCCGATATGCTTTCTTGCATATATCGGTAATATGATCCCGAAATGTCAAGTCCGGAGTGAGAACCACCCCCAAATCACGCACCTTTGATACTCGTTGCATCGGAGATGCATCAACCTTGTACTCATAGCATACCGGTGTTCGACTACGAGTAAAAGTTAACACCGAGCACTTGGCCACATTGAAGTGTAGATGGTTCTCATAACTCCACTCCACTACTCTATTTATGTCCTCTTGTAAGAGTGCACAGTCGGTTTTATCCTTGACTTCAAGCAGCAACTTGAGATCATCTGCGAACAACAAACATGATCCATGTCTGACTACCCTCGGTAAATCATTTACCATTATGACGAACTCCAGAGGTCCCAGATTGCTCCCTTGGCTTACTCCAGACCTGGTGTGGTACGGTTCAGACTCGTATCCATTGTAATCAACGTATTGTTGCCGGTCTCTCATGTAATTAGCAAAAAAGCATAGTAGGTGTGGGGTACATCCGATTTTTGCCAGTTTTTTTAATAAGACGTCATTATCGACGGTATCAAATGCCTTTTTAAAATCAAAATAGGCAGCGTCTACCTGTAATCCAGCATCGACCGCGGGTACAACTTGCGTCATAAAATTGAGTAGATTGGTGGCCGTGCTGCGCCCCGGCCGGAACCCGTGCTGCGCGTCAGACAGCTGCCCTCGCACCTGCTCCTGCACGCAGCTCTGAATGGCAGCTTCGAACACCTTAGCCGGTGTCGAGAGTACAGCCACTGGTCTATAGCCACTCACATCTGCTCCCGACGAACCCTTTGGAACCGGAATGACACGAGTAATCTTCCACTCGGCAGGGAACTTAGCTTGTCTTAAGCAGGCATTAAAGATGTAGCAGAGTGGGTCTATAAACACCCTTGCACAGTCCTTAAATAAAAATGCAGGTATACCATCAGGGCCAGCTGACCGTTTCGGTTTTAAATTCTCAAGAGCTTTCTTCACTTCCTGGTTACTCAGAGCCCTCAGATGAACGTACGCGCCGGATGCATCAGCCTCGCCAGCCATTGCCTCCGTAACATCCAACCTTGGTGGCATCTTAGATACACGGACTCAAAGAAATGGGCAAATTCCCTAGCACACTCTTCATCCGGTAAATATCGACCATTTTTTATTATACGCTGTTTATTTACACTATTTCTGTTTGATTTAATGTAGTGCCAAAAGGATTTTGGGTCTTTTGCAAACTGACATTGAATATTATTTATATGTTCCTTGTGAGCTACTTCTATTGCCTTTTTTACTCGGGCTCTATATTCAGCAAATTTAAGGTAATCACCAATTAGTTTAGATTTTTTATAATTTTTATGAAGGCGAGCTTTAATTTGAATATTTTTAATTACATTCGCATTGTACCATACGGGATATACGTACCGCGCATTATCACGAACGAGCCTTTTCCTTGGTACACATTTATCTAGTGTATGGTTTAGCTTATCGTAGAAAATAGTCAACATCTCCGTTATATCTTGCGTTTCGAAAATTGCACTCCAATCAATGGTAGATAATATAGAATACAATAGCTGAAAATCAGCTTTATAAAACGTCCAATGCCGCTCGCGCCGATGCCCGAGTGACCGGCAGCGCGGGGACCGGGCGCGCGGCGGGGCGGCGGCTGCGCGCTCATGGTGACACACGCGCTCACTGCGAGCGAATATGCATGAATCCATCTTCATATATGGCAGAGCCACGCTGGTTTCAGCCATGGCTCAGTATAAATAGGTAAGCTCGTCTGGGACCGTACCACTGTCCCATAGGAAATTGACGTCAACGTCGGATGGCTTGGTCCAACCAAAGCTCTTTTCTTTGCTTCACCTTCAATGACGAGTTTTTTTATTAACTTCATACTGACCTAACAAAATAATGGCTTTGGAACAGGTGTAAAGTGCAGTGCATTCAATGTAGGGAATACTCCAGTAGAACATATATGTATTCTCACAGACAAACAATTATAGCGAAGGTCGATACTCAGTCTGAAACTGTGTCTCAGTACACTTGGGTAGGTCGGCTGTGCTATCGGATATTCCTAACAAATTATTAGCAGACTTTTAATACCATCATTATCTTTCTCAGCTTTTCAGTTATAATCCTATTAAATATAGATTTTCTTGTGCGATAAGCGTTTGCCACTATCGTATGAAATAACCTCCATAGACTATAGTTCTGACTTAAACGATCTGCAGACCAAAACCGCTCCATCGACCAATATCCGCAACTTTTTGTTGGCGACAAAGGCAGCTTCACTGATTGCAAGTCGGAAAACTTTGTCGCCGACATAGCAACTGCCCGACATAATTAGGAACATTTTTATGACCTTGTTAACGTTATGTCGAGCAGACCAGTTGCACTGTCGAAATGTCATGTCGTCGCAACATTTGTGGGTGCTTGTCTCCGACATGATGCTTTTCTTATAGGTCGCCGGGTTATGCCACAGGGCTGTGTCGCCGAGCCGGCGGCTTTAGTGTATAGTACGGTAAATGATTAAACGATTCAACTTTTCTAAATCCTTGCGATAATTTCATCGAGGCGAAGAACACCCCGTGTAAATAAAGCCTTACTATAACAAGTTACCGTACAAGTTGTAACCTAAACAAACAAGATGTATCTATTGCAAGCTGAACAACTATTTGTATGCAAGTTTTCTTCGCTGTACATACTTACATGAACTTCTGCAAACGCTTACTTCCTATACTTGTGAACTTTTAGCTCGCAACTTGCTCGTCCTCCGACAGTGGCTTTTATGTACATATTTGTAATATAATTTTTAAGATTGCTTGTGTAAAGTTTGTGAATCCTTGGGGTTATGACGTCATGTATCGGTTAGTCTTACAAACGTTTACAAAAAGGTTCAAGGTGTTGTTCATTTTATATTCATGTAAACAAAAAGGGATGAATAGTGCCTACACTTTTCGTAACTATATGCGTGTATTTTATTAAAAGGACTTAATAACCTTGTCAAACTTACAATAAGGTAAACCAATTCAAAGGCTGAAAATGTTTAAAAAATAAAAATAAAAAAATATTTGTAAAAGACAAGAAAACATACAAGGGCAACTAACGCAGTAATAGTTGATTTTTTGGGAAAGCATTTATCCAGAAAAACATGTTTTGTCAGGTTCTCAGGAAGATGAAAATGATGGATTATTAAAAGCAATGTTGTATTATATATCCGTACACAAATAACGTGCATTTACTTAAAATGACTATCAAAAACATGTCATCATAATAAAATCAGGAAATTAGCAGAATTCCGTCTTTGTCCAAAACGTGCATTTGAGTATCACCATTTAAATATATATAAAAAACTTAATAAATAAATTAATTGTAGTAAGTTGTAATACACATTTTAGTATCATTATTAACCTAAAATCTAGCAAGGGTTTAAATTTTGAAAACAAAAACCCAAATTCTGATGAAACACAGATTCTGAAAAGTTGCGACGCATGTTATTTGTTACGAATGCGGTTGTTAGCAGTGAAATATGAGATTCCCTATGTTTTAGTTTATTTTATTAAGGATATATTTTGACTGCCACGGTGGCGTAGTTATACTAAAGTACGCTTACAAAGCTAAGGTCTCGGGTTCGAATCCTGGGTCGGGCAAAGTGATATTGGATTTTTTTATTCATTATCAGCCTGGAGTCGGGAATTTGTGCCCGATATGGCGATAGGCTCGCCCTCTATCACATCACGGGTTCCGTCCCGTGATGTCATACAAGGCGAAATGTGGGTGTCTTGGCACCTCTGCCTACCCCTTCTTGGAAAAAGACGTGAGTTTATGTATGTATATTTTTCTCATATTATATATTAAGAGGATCTTTTAAATAGAAAACATTAATGAGGCCTGATAATACCTTTATTAATCGGACAGACTTTTTCCATCACCGTGTGTATAAATAACATAGAATTTATCCAAAGTTGTTTTCGCGTTTCCCTACTTGACATACATTCCTACCGTAATTAATGATAGATTTAATAGATTAAACAGCGCCAATTACCAGGCTTTATCCTTACTTATTTACCTTTTAATTCGCATCCATTAAATTTAAATAAAACGGCATGACAACGTCACCGATAATTAAAGGCAATTAAAACTATAAATTTATTGAAAGGCAAAATTGTAAATTATTTATGTTTCTCAGTAATATCGAAGCCGCACGCGATTAAGCCCAGCGGTTTCATTTAATAATCATCGAATTTAATCTCACCGTCAAAAATGTGTTGTCGGCAGTAAAATATTTAATAATGTACGGCCCAGTTTATATGTATTAATTAAATACCTATGAAGGTTTCGCGACGCGTTCCTTTTGTGCTCCAATTTATTATTGCTTACGATTATCGTGTTACTTTAGCTGCTATCTGTAATCTAATATCCTTTAGATGGAATTACGAAGAGGATTAAGTTTTGGTTGTTTATTGTTATTCTATAAAGTTTGTAGCGGTGGGGCTACGCTGTTGTCAGGCAAGACTCAGTGTTAATGGGCAGGCTCGTCCGCGGCGGTGCCACTGCCTCACAGGAGATCGTCTCGTCGTTAGTGAGTATGATTCCAGATACCTGATAGCCATTTCATCTACCTATTCTTTTTCCTTCCCGATTTGATGGGCCGGTAACCCACACATGTGACCTGTTTGCTCGTATGCCGGATCTATGGTATAAAAAAGTTACAGATTTTTTAAAATCTATTTTATAAATTAGTGTACTAAACATAGTTTTTCATAAATCATAAATAATTTATTTCTCATGAGAGACATAGATATGTGACTGTTGGGTATTATTTATTTATTTATAGGTTACAACGCTTGTTCAAAAATTAGGTGCTCAATGACCTGCCTATATGTAAGCTAGACTTCCGTCAGAGATTTTAATAAGAAATCGAATGTTAATAAAATCAAATATTTGTGTAATCCACAGGTATTTGTTTCGGGTCTTGCTGTTTGTGAGACCGAAAAGTCTCTCGTAGTTTCCGATGACGGACTTTGTATTGTGATTGTGTTTATTTCTCTTATTTATTTATTTAATATTCAGCTTTCTTTAACCCTAAAGAATCCCAGAACACTCCACCTTATACGAGTATACACTATTCTTTACTTATTGCAGAGCACAGACTTCATAAAAACTCATTTAAATTAAATTATATTCATTAAAATTATAACAACGAACCTAGATCACACGAAACCAAGCTGAACCCACTAGAGAAATCTGACGAGGGATGACTCGGCTTACATGTTACGGTAGACTTTGCGTTCAACTTCATATTTTGACTGATGGATTTTGGAAACATACGATTTATCCGAATCCGTACGTATTTTTGTGGGTTTAAGGTGAATTTATTAGGATTGATTACGTGTAATTTAATATTTTACATAGTTTAGACTAGAATATCGTTATACTTGGCAATTTTAGGCTACGTTTTGTATCTAGCTTTGAATTGTTGGGTAGACACGTGTATCTGTATCAGCCCATATACGTTCTACTGCAGAGCAAAAGCCTCTACTACATTAGAGAGTACAATTAAGAGGGGTTATATAGTCCATATAGTCCACCACGCTGGCCTAGTATGGGTTTGCGGATTTTAAATACCATAGAAATTCTTACAAATCGCTATAATTTAAATTAGGTTTCCTCACGATGTTTTTCTTCACTATTATTAAGCGTGGTCATCCAATTCACAAATCACCGAGTTAAATTTGTCCCAGGCGAGCCTTTCGTCCTATATTCTATACCAGAACAACATCCAGAACCTTACAATTTACATCCGCTCATATAAAATTGTATAAATGGAAAAAATCTAAGAAAATTTCTCATCACGGGATTCGAACCAACAATCTTGTAATTTACATTCCTTACCAGACCAACGAGACTCCATTGAACCATGGGGTAAATCAGAGGCAAAAATAAACAGACATGACTCATCGCTAATTTATTAATCTGTCAAAAGTTTGTTTGACAAGTCGGGATCCCTCTCAGTAATCTGCGCAAGGAAAATTAACAAATCCCGAAAGTTTCTTAATAACATTTGGGCCTTAAAAACATGTCACGTAACTAAACTATAAGCTTCTTACGAAGATACGGTGAGTTTTCAATACTTTTTGTTTTAAAGAAATCATTAAAAAAGCTGGATTAAATTACAGATGTTAAATCTCTTAAAAACTTATTTACTTACTTAATTAAGTATCATCGACTTCCTCGGTGGCGCACTTGTACGGTATGATTGCAAAGCTGAGGTCTCGGGTTATAATCATGGGTCGTATAAAGTGACATTGGATTTTTCAATTCACTATCACCGCGGAGTCAGGAATTTCTTAATAACTAAGATCAATTAAGTCTTCTGTGGAAATCAGAAATTACTAGGGACTTTTCGGTCTCACAAACACTCAGACTGGAAACAAATACCTGTGGATCAAACAAACATTTATCTCGGTGCGGGAATCGAACCCGCAACCTTGTCTAACCAACTGCATCACGGAGGCTTTTGAAAAAATATGTTCCGGATATGGCGATAGGCTCGCCCCTATCACATCACGGGACGGAACATACAAGGCGAAATATGTCCTCGTATGACCTCTTCCTACCCCTTCTGGGAAAAGCGTGAGTTTGTATATATAAGTATATATTTACCATAGCAATTGATACAAAAAATCTGCCCCATACGTTTACAGGGCGATAACTCTGTTCTTTATATTCGCCAGAGGCCCAATCTAAAATGATTACATCACCAATAAACTTATCCATTAAGCCCCCATTATTAATACACAGTGAATAAATAATTTTAATTACACGAGTAGTGGGCGCGACCCCGGCCCGACTGACCCCTGATATTGCTGAACATTCTCAACCGGGGTCGCTAGCCAGTGGCCGCAAGGTCATCCGCTTTATTAACCGTACGGCTTGTTACATATGATATATGGGTATTTGCGACCTACGGCGTAATTCATAGGCAGTTTTAAAATTTAATGGTTTTTTCAATTTACGCAAATGTTACACATTGAAATAAAACTATTATTTATGGATTGATGGATTTGATTAACGCTGGGATATCAAAAAAAACCAAGTCCGCGATAAAATAACTAAATAATGTATTTCTAAATATTTATTTTATGCCTATGTTAATACATAGTTTGTATATATATATATGGTATATATGGCGGTGCCGGGTGGGTCTAATGAGTGATAACCTTAAGCCTCGTCAGCAGGCACATGCCATAGACAAAACGATTTCAAAACAATTCGATAACTAAAATTGTTTTATGAACTGTCTATGAATAAGGTTATTAGTAATTGGGATTATGTGTTTGATATAAAAAAATATTTACTACTATCCAACTAAACTAACAGGTACCGTTTGACGTTTCATATTTTCAATTTTAAACTTATTTAGACAAGCGTAACTCACACGATTTTAATTTCGCATGCCGTAAAGCCACAATTCCATGGTTTTAGGCGAAATGTTATTGAAATTGTGTAAGTTAAGCCTGTACAAAGTTGAAAAATATGAAACGTCAAACGGTATCTGTTAGTTTAGTTGGATAGTATGTACGACTATTCAATATTGATTGAACAAATTGTAAAAGGGCAACGCTAATAAACTACAAAAATGGAGAATGGAAAACTACTAAGCTCACGACAATAAAAACCGAGAATCAGACTCGCCACACACCGAACAAAATTGAATAGCCTGCATTACCTTGGGCTGGCCACTGCGTAAAATAGAAGTCCTGATCTCACACTAAAATCGAGTCTTGTATCGTGGATATCAGAAGCTATGAGTCCTCAAAACATATACCTGTGGATTCCACAAACATTTGACCGAAACGCCGAAAATTAGAACACAAATGATTAATTTAGGCTTAAATAAATATTATTATAATCTCTACCTAACAAGGTAGGCACGTACAAAAGAAAAAAATATATTACAATTGAATTCAAAATTATCAACTAAACACTAATGCATAATGTTTCCTTAGATTAGCGCGAATGTTACACATTGAAATAAAACTAATTTTTACGGATTGCATCGCGATTTTTGTTAAATGTTTAATTTATTGACTTTCCGAGGCTTCGATTACTATGCAGCTTTCGCGATCACAAGGCGTGGAAATGAAAAATATTCCATAAATAAATCCGTAAAATATGTAAATAAAATAATTTAATTAAAAATTAAAAGACCGACTTCAAAGTGCACTACAAAGTAATAAATAATATATATTTCATTATGCTAGTACACATTGATTAATTTTCTTAGTGACTTGACTAGCCAACAAATCTTAAATACGTAATATTTTGAAGGCGGGTCGCCAAGTGCCGAACAAGAACAAATTTAAGTAAATGTAACACAATTTGATATTATCTACTTGTACATCCTGTATCGTTAGCGCTCAGTAAGGTCCATATGTAAATTAGAAACAAATTAATTTAACATATTGATCCTACGTGTACATTGTTGAGATTTTAATTATTATTATGTGTTATATGTGTGGTCTAATTATAATGAATTGGATACGATAAAAGATACAGTGGTCAAGAGTTTTAATTCCATGGTACGCCTTTGACTTATTGGAGTCACTTTTATATTTATAGACAATTACTAAGCACTTTAACAGTGATAGGAATCATGGTGAGGAAAATATAAGAAAGGGAAGTAGTTAAGTTTGTATCTTTCCCTCGATTGCAGATAAGTCCGATGCTCAACAGTGTTTATTAAGAGCTGATATATTAAAGACGGGCAAAGTAATATTCGATTTTTCCATTAGTTATCAGGACGGAGTCTAGAATTTGTATCCGATATGGCGATTGACTCGCCCACAAACACACCGAGAGACAAAACACACAAGGCGTAACGTGGGTGTCCTGGTTGATACCAGGAGAATCTCTGCCTACCCCTTTGGGAAAAAAAGTACGTGAGTTTATATACGTTTAGACAAATTATATTGCGTGTAAAACTTGCGTGTTTTCGCTAGGATGTTTAACACAAATTTAATTTAAGTGTAAGTCGTCGTGTTCGTCACTTGGCGACCCGCCTTCAAAATATTACGTATTTAAGATTTGTTGGCTAGTCAAGTCACTAAGAAAATTAATCAATGTGTACTAGCATAATGAAATATATATTATTTATTACTTTGTAGTGCACTTTGAAGTCGGTCTTTTAATTTTTAATTAAATTATTTTATTTTTTACTTTTTAGTTTTCATAAGCATTGTAATGATGACAAAGGCGATCATATAATAAAAACTGGAATTAATGTATATAAAAATGAATCATTGTGATCCTTTATATTTTCAGAATCAAAAATTAATAATAGGTATTCGGATCCGAAGATAATTATTCGAATTTATGATTCTTTTTATGTAGCCACCTGTCATTTCGTTTTTATGATAAAAAATCACTAAAATCGGCTCAACCAGCCAGAGATATTGAGTGCGTATGCGTGGTAATCATTCGTCACCCCCTCACCTCTACGCCTTCTTTACTTCCTTTTTTTTAATAAAACACATATACTGAACCTAATGGACGAAAAATCATTGTGTTTCTGCCCAGTTTGAAGAGTTCTGCTCTCCAGATATGTACTTATTCATCAGATCTTCACCATATTTTATGTAATCAACATTACATAGAAATATGTAATCAACATATTACAGAAAAGTTATTTTAAATCAGTTCTTTACTGGCGCAGATATTAAGTATTGATATTTGTTTATATCCTCCCCCCTTCCCCACGCTCCTTCCTCACGCCCCTTTCTATTCCCTCTTTGTAGTAATACACTTATACTGAACCTAATGTAAAAAATAATTATTGCTGTACTATTAAATTTTGAGGAGTTCCGCCCTTCAGGTCCAAATATATTCATCAGGTCTTCACAATATTTTTTTTGGGCCAACCTAATATACAATACTATTCGACAAAAAAGTTATTTTTTAAATCGATTAAGTACTGCCGGAGATATTGAGTA
Organism: Hyles lineata; assembly: GCA_030180105.1. Classification (NCBI taxonomy): domain Eukaryota; kingdom Metazoa; phylum Arthropoda; class Insecta; order Lepidoptera; family Sphingidae; genus Hyles; species Hyles lineata. The sequence goes on along the minus strand of JARJEE010000008.1, from coordinate 13,600,036 downwards.
ATTACAATTGTACCTATTTTCTACCCCCACCCCCACCCTTTTCCCATTTTTACCCACCCTTTGTAATAATATACTTTTACTTAATCTAACGCAAAAAGAATTAATGCTGGACTGTTTAATTTTGAGGAGTTCTGGTCGGCAGATCCGAAGATATTCATCAGATCTTCACCATTTTTTTATGGGACCAACCCAGTATATCATTCATTCCGACAAAAAAGAAATTTTCAAAATCGGTTCGCAATCACCGGCGAAATCGGGTAACAAACATACAAAAAAAAAATTCAGTCGAATTGATTACCTCCTCCTTTTGAAGTCGGTCAAAAATTGTTTTTTACAACTGTAATGAACAATCCGCCAAGTAGGACACTAAATTTGTCAGCCCGTACCATCATAAGCGCCTATAATGAGATCTGTCAGTCGCGTTATTATTTACCCCGAGCGATTACTCAATACCCCAGTTGGTAATACCCCTAAGTTACTCTAATGGAATTCTGGATGCTATAAATCCAAGGACGCCAACCTTTATAAGGAATATTATTTAACTTCACTAAACATGATAAATTATTCGTTGGAGCCAATATGTGAGCCGCTCAATTTTATTTGATAGAATTAGTTTCTCATATATTATTTAAATTGACTAAAATGTATGAGAAAGTTTATTCAAAGGTGTATTTTTTATGGATAGAGGTTCTGAAACTTTTTAAAATAGAGTCTCTTTGGGATTTATAAATTGAAATTCATCGGTTTTTTTTTAATGCAATGATAGTCAATCACCACGCACTAAAACGGTGAAGGAAAACATCGTGAGGAAACCTGCATACCATAGCGATTTATAAGAATTTTTATGGTATGTAAGTCCGCCAACCCGCACTAGGCCAGCGTGGTGGACTATATGGCCTAACCACTCTCGATTATAGAGGAGGCCTGTGCCCTGCAGTGGGACATATATGGTCTGATACAGATACTGATACAGAATGCAATGAATTTACACTGCTGTTTCTCGCGAGAAATAGACTTTACACCTACCTACCCAGGCGGCCTCTCACATACAAGATACCTACCACCAGTGGGAATTGTTGCATAATATACAAGGGACACCTTTTCGTGTGATCCATGCGTATGTATCGCATTTCAGTTTGATTAATTGTATCGAATGGCACTGTCTGATGCCATTCGATACTCTGCCTGGGTTGCGCTTACCATCCGGTGCAGTGCTATCATTATGCCAGGCCAGTACAAAAAAAATACTTATTTATTTATTTATTTAATCCTTTTTTGCACTGTACAGAAATACTATGAAGATATTACACAATAAGAATAATAGCACAAGTGGCGGCCTTATCACACTAGGTAATTTCTTACAGGCAACCATGGGATGGATATATTAACAGGAGACAGAAAGGGCAGTCTAAGGCGTAAAAGAATTAATAATACTTTGTATAACCAACTATTGAAATAAACAATTATTTACCGAGGACCTGGTAGATAGTAGATACTGTATTTTGATTGCGTTGCTATGTGGTCACATTTTATTGCTCGCTTAAATACCGCGTCCTCTTATTTTTAAACTTTTCAATAACAAATTGTCACGTACCTGTCTTTAAATAGATAGTTATTCTTGACAAAAAAAATATTAATTCATTGTTTTATAATCTAGATTATTTACATAGCTATCCAATTTTAGTTATAAAAAAGGCTGAGCTTAAAGGCTTACTGTGTTCCTGCTCTGTTGAATTAATCTTGGTTTTTAAAATTAGAATTTATTTCTACGGATAACTTTAATTCGCCTAAATTTTCTTTGCGCGTTCTATAATCCTCTTGAATTTTTTTATCGCCTATTGGGGGCATTATCGCTCACTTTGAGAAAGACTTGTGTTGACACGTAGAAGTAATATTGTGAGGTTAAATAAAAATAAATATACGCAAAATTATATTAATAATATCTATTTGTTGTACGACGGATATTATTTTTAGTCAAGTGGTCATGGCCTTTGCTTTAAATTAACTTGATTAGATCTAGGTTCCTGGTATCTTTATAAACATTAAGATGAAAATATTACGTAGCAACAAAGCTTAATAATTTTCGAAGGACTCTAATTATTTTTTAATTAAGAAGAAATTGAATTCTTGGAATTATTTTTTACATTTACGCCTAAGTATAATTAATACGAAGCTTGAATACCAAAAATTCATATTCACATTAATGATTAATCCTTGTTAGCTGTAGTTGTTTTTTTTTTATATATTTTATACAGCTTGGCCTCTAAACTCTCTCAATCTAACTCTCAATTGTAGAAGCCTTCTATCCTTGAGTGAGTAACTATTATGGACTGCGACAAACGCGCATTAAGCCAGCACGGTGGGCTATGTGGCCTTCTTGTTCTTGATTGTAGAGGAGGCTCGTACCCTGCAGTGGGAACTATATGGTCTGATACAATTACATAGCTCAAGAAATACACCGAACTACAAGTTGATACCTGATACACATAGGCTGTTTATTCGCCCCAGTAACACTCAAGGTAAAAGCGTTAATTAAGGTCAGAGTTTGGTCCCAACTAGTCCCAGTGCGGATTAGGACGCTAGGTAACAGGACGGACTAGAATTTTTGATTTACCCTAGTGGCGTTGTACTTCAATGTACATTATTATGTTAACTGGTTTTAAATTTAATCCTAGTGTCATATAATTTTGCTACGTGTTATTATCACACGAAGTGCGTGGTGGCCTGTTGGTAAACGGACCAGACGCGGCTGCCAACATGTTCACGGTGGTCGCGGGTTCAAATCCCAGGGCACACCTCTGACTTTTCGGAGTCATGTGTGTATTGATAGTCAATCACCACGTACTAAATCGGTGAAGGAAATCATCGTGAGGAAACCTGCATACCATAGCGGTTCATAAGAATTTCTATGGTATGTAAGTCCGCCAACCCGCACTAGGCCAACGTGGTGGACTATATGGCCTAAGCACTCTCAATCGTACTTTCGATTGTAGAGTAGGCTCGTGCCCTGCAGTGGGACGTATATGGGCTGATACACACACATTCTTGTAATCAATACAGAAAAAAAAAATCTTATCTTTTCTAAACCTCTATAACTTATTACTCGTATACCTATTACTGTATTAGTACGTGATTCTGAGAAAATCATATTGTGATCGCAACAAAAACAGACATAAACCAATTTACTCTACCTATGAATAATAAAATATTCAGAAGGAGACAACGATAATTCGATTTGCAAAATAATACATTTTAAGTTACTACGCCCCGAAACGAAAGACTATAAACTACATAATGGATCACCAGCAGCTTCGCAACATAATCAGCAATACAATATTATGCCCCTAAATTACATGTTCCGTTCAATATCGAACGCCATAATAATAAACAATTCTCCATAATGAGCGGTGGTATGCCTCCAACACATGAGTAAAGATTTATTGTTTAAAGGGATTACCCCATCCCACCCCGCCCTTTGTGGCTTGGGGTAATTATCAAGCGCAGCGCGAAATATGAAATATTGATAAAGAATGTGCATTGTAAAACGTACGCCCATGCACGAACCTTTATTGCTATTTGTTGTCGGAGAAAAATGGCATTTTCGCTTAAAATATTTCGTGGACACACCCCTTTATGTCCCTGGTGACCGGGAATGTGGGGGTATCGACGTTTAGTCAGATTTTTTCATATAAAAATACACAATCTTTTCACCCATCTTTAACTTACAATGACTTTCATAAAATAAATTGATATAGAATTTTGTTACACATCAAACATACACAATTTTACACTTGAACAATATATACTCACATACAGTTCGCTAACGAAGAGCTGTCACAGGGCTTGCAAAGTAAAACTAATATTTTAAACATACTTTGAATATACTCTACCTGATTCATAATTAAAATTCACAGTAATTATTACAATTTAACGCCGTATCTCCTGTTCTACACCAAAATTCACTCCAGATAGAATCTACATTTTCCTCCGGTACGAAATTGGCTTATTAGACTGAGGAAAGTACTCTAATAAAATACGTATGTTTATGCCTACTGATGCCTGCTTTGTGGCCATATTACCTCGTACCAGTATTATATTACAAGATGCGTCTTTTATAACTACAATGTATGTACTCATTAGACTTTCTGTGGCGCTTTTGGTTAGAATCTGTGAAACGAGAGGCCGCGGTTTCGATACAAATATTTTGCGTGATCCACAGGTATTTGTTTCGGGTTTGTGTGACCGAAAAGTCTCTTATAGATAATGCCCACGACACAAGACTCGATCCTATTATACAGAAATGTGTATGTGACTTTTGTGTCTATAATTAATTATATTTTATAATCTGGATACTTAGCACGAGACTCCAACAATCGAAAATTTGTTTGATGAACCATGCTCACGTTGTACAGCTTTACATCCTATCAATAAATACATGACTTCGGAAAGTTTTACTGGTGGTAGGTCTCTCATATGTATATATTCGACAAACAGCAGTGTAAATGCACTGTTGTGTTTCGGATTGAAGGACATTGTTGCCAGAGTAACTACAGGACATATTGAGATTTAACAACTTATGTCTCAGGATGGCGAGCGCAGTAGAATGCAAAGCATTTCTATGTTATTCAAGGTCGTATCGCTTACCATCAGGCGAACGGCACGCTCGTCTCGCCATTCAGTGCAATAAAAAAAGTCCAAGGTGCCCTGGGATTTAAATCGTGACCAATCACGGTTTGTTTGTACCAGACCACACACTTTTTTTCAAACATCGTAATATAAATGGAAACAGACGGGGCAAAAAATGCGTGTACTAATGGAGCACGCCCCACACATGTTGCGACTTGCGAGTGTCTTCATTTTGCTACTTGTAAGTTTGTATGTATACTGTTTTACGAAGATTTATGCTTGTAAAGCTATTGCCTATTGCCTCGCTTGTTTTAATGTTATTTTTGCCTATTCATTGAAATTGTAAGACATAGGAAGAATAAAAAAGGAATGTTCCTGTTGACAACCTCCCTGACGGAGTCGGTTACACGCCTATTGTGAAACGTGAGGCCGCGGGTTCAGTTCCCGCATCGGGATTTTTTTGTGTGATCCACTGGTTTCAATTTCTGATACCTTAGGCACAAGACTCAATCTTAGTGTGGCATCAGAACTATTAATGTCACTGGATAATTTATACCTCCCGAGAGCCGATTTTACTAGAGAAAAGCCCCTTAAATCCTTGTCTCTACCAAGACAAAATTTATGCGAATTTTTAGAACGATCCTTTAAATATTTAAGGAGTGAAACCATAACAAACAAACTCACTTTCGCAATTACATTTGTTACAAAAAGACAGAATACATACGTACAGTAATAAAATACGTTCTCTAATGTTATCCGTTTTGTATGTGTATTATATTATGTTCGCATTATTACGTTATACGAAGCGTCTTTTTATAAGCGTATTAAAACGAAAGATGGTTGAATGGAGCACCCCATTTGATATATAGGGTGCGTGAAACGCGAGCAACTGTACGTGTTTATTACTTTTGATTTTTCTCTCCTTGAAATATTGCTTTGTGGAACAACGATGTAATAGCTTTGAAATGGTAGCAAATTCATTTTAAAATTGTTCAAAATATTTTTTTCTTTATATTTCGATATTCATGTTTATACAGAGTATTTCTATATTGTTCCCGAAAATGAAACTAAGTGGTAGTTTTAGTGACTTCAGACACAATGCAATTAAATCTTTTGCAAAAATATATTTTTTATTTTTTCCTATCGTCCTATTTGGATGGTAAATATATAGTTTTTCTTAAAATAGTAATGTACAGCCTTTTCTTTTTAAAGACGCTATGGTACGCAAGGGTTTAAAATAATTATTTTAGCAAAAACTATGAATTTACCACCCAAAACAGAAGATATTTAAGAAACCACAAAAATGTCGTGTTTCTTTGTGACATGTTTAGTTGTGTTTGTAGTCACTAAAACTACCACCCAATTTCGTTGTCAGTAGCAGTTTTGATATATCCTGTAGGTATGAGCTCGATGATAGGTACATAGTACTAATTATTGCGTATTATTAAACTGCTATAGTGACTGAAAACTAAAAACGTATTAGTTATAAATATTATTAAAAGTTTGCCGGTCATTTCGTTGCTAATCAACAGTTGTGTTATTTTTTATCAATGAAAAAATACTCATATTTTCGACTCCGGAGTTAAGCCGATGTTTAGTTACGTGATAATTTTAACCCATTGAATTATTTTTAGCAAATAATATAAATTGAAAGTTGGTTTTAATAATCTAGTGTAAAGAATTTCGCACTTTTAAAAACCAAAATATTACAAAAATATTGGAATACTTTTGAAGGTCACTAGGTCGTGTTTGTCCGAAAATACCGTCGCTACTACAACAGTACGATATACTACAATTTAATACTAACTCAGATTTGTAACGTTTTATAAAAACATACCTGTCATATCGAAGCAGGCGAGTAGAAGCGCCCACAGGGACACCAGGCGTGCTGGCCCAACGGTCTCGCACGCCATTTTACATTTTCCAAGAGCACGGTCACGAAATAACCTTCGTTCGTACACTTCTGAACATCTTTGGATTTACATTTCCTTTATTTACTCAACCCCCGCTGCGCTGAAACAAAGAAAAGTGGAATTGAAAATTTCGTTTTCCAATTTTTTTCTCTTGTTTTCGCTCATTAATTTGGTCCGTTATTTTTTCTGTGTAATGGATGTTCCGGGAACATCTTCTATGATCACTTTTAGCTGTGACTGTCCGAGTAATATTACAGTGCAGATCTTTCATACAACATTTTTTCAACAGAATTTTGTGATATAGACTTTGTATTATTCTCCAGCTAAAAGAAAAGCCAATATTGCTACAACCACGTGGTTTAATTCATAATAACAAATCAACTATCATACATGAAATTAAAATTGGTACTACTAACTTAGAAATAGGTTAATATCCTAATATTAATTAAGGTACAATAGGGTTAGTGTGTCCACGTGGACTAAGAACCGTTAAAATTAATAAATTAAAAAGAATCTAAATAATTTACAAGACATATGAGCAGAAAATACCAGTAATGATATAATAATATCAATAAAATAATATTAGTTAATTTAATTTCATCTAAATTGCTTTAGGTGTGGCTGCAAATCGATAATAATAATCCACTCTCCATCATTTCGTGATGTTCAGTCACTCAAGGCTGACTTCAGTTGGTACACTAATGCTTTTGTAGGGAATTATTCATGCGTGTTGATTGCGTGGGATATTGTCCTATTGTTTAATATGTACTCAAAACTAATTATTAATGCTTCATGGAGCATAGTTGTAGCATCAGATTGTTGCTGAGCCAAATGTTTGGATGTCAATTCTAGGACATCTTTGACTGTTAGAAATGGCTCGTATATTCAAAATTAATTCAGATTTTTTAAAATCCAAAATACCTGCCTGCCCAGTGTGATATAGACGTGACAGTTATTAATACATTTATTAAATTCAAAATTATCGCTTAGTTTCACGTTGTTTTGCATTGTAAAGCAATCTGTATACTTGAGAAATCCCCGCAACATTTTCGAAGGCAAGTGAACCACACTAGGCCAGCGATGGGGACTAGTGTATAAGCCTTCTCAATCGTGGAGGAGGCACGTGCTCAAATGTAGAACATATATGGATAGACGTAAATTAATATTCATGCTAGACATAATATTAAACTAGGTACGAAACGGGCTATGAGACTAACAAAATACCAAAATGATAATAAGGTGTCGCTTCAAAATTCAAATACTAATATTTCCATTAAAAATAAATGAGTGAAAGAAATCCTTGGTAATTTACCTAGTTTAACATTTAATGTTCAGTAGCACAAAACTTAAAAAAATGGATGCTCTAACTAATGACACAAGATCGTGTGGATTAAAATAATGTGACTATGTTTTTCTTTTTATTGCAATGAATGATACGACGAACATGCCATCTGTCTTAAGAAATGCGATACGACGGCTCATAGACAATAGCCAAACTATACAACACCATTAATTACAAAGCAATGCTTGCCATTCCACTACGCCCGCGATTCTAAGACATACAATGTTAAATCTCAATGTGTCCAGTAGTTACTTTGGCTATAATGTCCTTCAAACCGGAACACAATAGCGCATATACACTGCTGTTTGACAAGGGAAATAGACATCGCGGTGGTACCTACCCAGACTGCCCTTCACATATAAGAGACCTACTACCGTGTCTTCAGCATCCAATCAATAGACAATAATGTTCAAATAAAATTGATGGATATACCATCATATATACTTATATATGTCTATAAACATCAATACAGCACAGTTTTGATTGCGAAATTCCAGCTGCACCTACGTAATCCCGAACCAGGCGTGAACCTTTCATTGCGGCTTTTATTAACACATCGCATCCAGGTCAATAGGTAAAGCCAGCGATCAATCTCCATATTTTCCGAAGATACTCTGACAACAACGATTCGTCTTCGTAAATTGCTCTCCGTGTACCAATTTCTTGGGCTCGGTTCTACTTAGGGATTAGTGAATGGGATATAAGTTGTTATACTGCCTTGGTGGCGCATTTGTACTACGGTATGATTGTATGAGATTTCGGGCTCGAATCACAGGTCGGAAAAATTATATTGGATTTTTCTATTCATTATCAACCTGGAGTCAGGAATGCATGCCTGATAAGGCGATAGGACGCCAGCTATCATCAACATGCAAGGTGAAACGTGGGTGTTCTGGTAGCACCTCTGCCAACCTCTTCCGAAAAAAAATGCATGCGGCGTGAGTTATGCATGTATGTAGGTATATAACTTGTTGGAGAACGGACAATTTGACAAGGATATAAAATACCAGTTGAGAGGATAATTGTCCCCATTTGGATAACCGCCACGGTACTCGATGGTGGAAAACCGGTCATAAGGACCCACGCAAGTGCTTCACGTATCGGTTATATTTTTTTTTACTAAATAGCGGCCCAGCCCGGCTCCACCCGGGTACAAATACATTTTTATGAAAATATTTTATAGCTTATGTTCATCGGGATTATGTAGGATTGAAAGGGTGACAAAAAATTAAAATCTTTCCTCTTTATAATATTAGTATAGAAGTGGCATTACAGTTTAACCAGCATCTGTTTGGATTTAAGCAGGCTTTTAAAATTACGGCAGCTTCCGTAGTACAGTTGGTTAGGCGCTGTCTGTGAAACGAGAGACCACGAATTCGATCCCCGCACCAAGACTAATGTTATTGTAAACCCCAGGATTTCTTTTCGGGTCTAAGTGCATGTAAGACCGAAAAGTGTTTCGTAGTTGCTAATTTCCACGACACAAGACTTAATCTTAGTGAGAGGTCAGGACTTAGGAATAGTCCTAAGTCCTGACCTCTCACTCTTACATAGGTAAGTGACTCTATTATTTCGGTTTATATTAGTATTGTACTTCACTGCCCATCGGTTGAATTTTAGTCGCCTAATAGTGTGCGAAAAAATCGCGTGTTAATAAAGTTAAAATCCGCACGACTGCTTTAGTTAGTTTTGACCCGTGAACTAAAATGTAGGTCGCGAATTTAGTTTTTCCCACAAATTAATAGTCACATGTAAAAAGTGTAATATTCATGTGCTTGTTACGAACAAAAAGTCACAAATAAACTGCAGTACTATAATTTTTAGTTCTCGATATTGGGTAAAATTTGTTTTTATGAAAATAAATTCAATGTTTATTTCCGCTTATTGTATTTCTATCGTATAAAATAAATTCTTTTATCAGTTAGGTAGTTGTGGATTAGGTTATTTTATTTTTTATTTTATTGCAATGAATGGCGAGACGAGCATGCCATTCGCCTGATGGTAAGCGATACAACCGCAAATGAACAGAAGCAAAGCCAGACATCACCATAAATTACAAAGCAATGCTTTGGTATTCCACTACGCTCTCCATCCTAAGACATATTCATATGTTAAGTCTCAATACGTTCAGTCGTTACTCTGGCTACAATGTCCTTTAAACCGGAACACAACAGTGCATTTATACCAATTTCGAAATAATCATTTAATAAATTACTTTACCTATTCATTTATCTAAATTGCAATACAGTTACCAACAGTTGTATTAAAATCGCCTTCAATGATACGCCTGAATAATTCAAAAGATCTTTTTCTTGCTCATATTTGCTCAAAGCTCGACATACAGTAATTCATCAGGTCATAAAAGCTTTGTTTATTTTAAATTTTCAATTTATCTATCCGATAATTTGTCAATTTACATACTCTGGCATCCTCGATTCGCCATGTATTTTCCGTCCCACTATGTGATAGAAGGCGCGCCTATCGCCATATTGGGCTCAAATTCTTGATCCCGGGCAGATAAATAAAATAAATAAATAACACCCAATAGCCACATAGTTCTGATCCCACACTAAGATCGAGTCTTTTGTCGTCCGTATCAGGAATTACGAGAAAGTTTTCGGCCCCACAAATACCCAAACCAGAAAGAAATATTTATGGGCCGCATAAACATTTATCTTGATGCGGGATCGAACTCGCAGCCTCTCGTTTTACAGGCGGCGTCTAACCGCCTGCACCACAGAGTCTGTCTATAGCCATGATGATTATGAATAGAAAAAACCCGAGAACCCAACACCAATGAGACCAAAACTTTGCAACCATATCTTGGCATTCCTAAATTTCATATCATAAAAGTATCTTATTTTATTTGTTACTCAGACGTAAACCAACTCGACACAAAACCGATAACACCAACTCAGTTATATTCAAGAGGCAACAAAATAAGTTTATTTAAATTTAACACGTGAGTTGAACAAGCCAGCGCGGTAATAACAGCGATACTTCATCTCCCAGCACATTATCAACTGAGAAATCATAACACACCTCCGACCATCCCATTACCTTACTTACCTAGTGTACTTATGAACGTAGCTATAGCAAGTTTGTACGTGGAACAAGGTGCAGGAGCAGCGTTTTAATTATATTTTAAACGCTCCTATTTATACGTTTTTTAAATTGCCTAGGTCCGGCAAACGAGCAAACTGGTCACCTGATAGTAAGTGATCCTTGTCACCTGTGGACATCCATAACGCTTGGATCATGGATGTGTTGCCGACCCACCAAATCGGTAGGGGAGCAGTAAGGAAAAATAATGGGAAGAGTGCAGGGGTGTTGGTCATCCAAAAATTTCACTCACCGAACGAAACGTGACAGCAACTCTGTCGATTCACGTCAATCTTCTGTGAGATAGTGGTAACGCCCCAGACTAGCCTGCCCATTCATGCTGAGTCATGATTATTAACAGTGTGGCTCTACCACATTTAAATTGTTAATACTTTATGCTTAGCTTCTGTAGTTTTCTACAATTTATATTTTTAATTAGAACTATATTGTATATTTATTTCCAACTCCTCTTACTTATTAATAAGCAATTTGAATAACTTATTTGCGTGTTGAGCATAAGTTATATATTTCCTCATACTTCATGATCTTAGTGCTTAGTGTCAATAAAATAACTTACAGTCCTGTTTTACGTATTAGAACTATGGAAAAATGTAGCAAGGATTCCCACAACGAAACAATATTTTACTAACCCACAAATATTTGTTTCGACTGTAGTATTATGTAAATAAAATATCTGCCGGAATTTCTGATATAAAGGTCATATTAGATATTTTATATAACTATTAGTGCAGATGAAATTACTGCACTTTTTCAATTCAACAGCTCTCTCTGAGTTTCACCATTCATGCTCAACTGAAAAATGGCATAAGCTAATTAAAGCCCAAAAGTTATAATACATATTTAAAAAGTAAATTAATCTTTCCCCGCCCCCGCTCACAGCTTGCGCCACATCGCTAAGTCGATGTTAAAAATTCAAGAAAAAGCGACGTTCCCAACTGAGGCCCTCGAGGGCACACTTAACGGGAACTCCGTCGGAGTGCTGTGATGGAAATACTTAATGAACTAAAGGAAACAACAGCCAATGACTGCCGCGAGTTTGCCACTCACTTACATGCTCAAAGATCCGAAATTCTTTTGGTGCTGCAAATTAATTGAGGGTAAACATTATTTTTAGTCCAGTGTCAATTCGTTAGTACTGAAATGTGTCCAATTTAATTCGGAATTTAATAAAAATCTAAGGGACGACAGGAAAATTTGAGCGTCCTGTTTTCGTGTAATATGCTTTTTTAGGAATAATAAAATATGTTTAGCATTTTGTTACGGCATCGCAGTTGGTGTTTTGATTATGTTTCTTTGTTTTATCTGTTTGTATCCACTAGAGTGTTAGGTCCATATACATTTTGTTTAAATTGCTTAAGATCTAAATTGCTTTACGAATTTCCAGAGTATATACTCGTATATTACATATATCTTAAATCTTATAAACACATTGAAGTGTTTTTCACTAGAAATCAAACTCAGGACCGATAACATATAAGCTTAAAATGAAAATACAAAAGCGTAAAACTATTGAAGTAAAAAGAAGATAGCAGCATATTGCAACTTTCATATATTATTTATACAGAGACAGACAATCAAATCATGTCTAGACGAGTTATTAAAGAAAAATATAATATTGTTTACTCAGAAAAAATAACATAGAATCAGTAAGTGCCTTTATTTCTCTAATTCGAAGAATTATAACTTATAGTTTAAAATATCATTATATTATACTCTTATAGCTTCTCCTACATTAGTATATAAAGCGTATCGGCCCATATAATTCGCATTGCAGGGCACGGACCTCCCCTACAATCAAGGGACTGGTCAGGCTATATAGTCTACCATAGGGCCTAGTGCGGGTGGCGAAGTTTTTCATACTATAGAAATACTTCGAAATCGCTACGGAATTCAGGTTTCCTCACGAGCATTTCCTTCACCATTATCGTGCGTGGTGATTGACTAGCAATATAAACATGACTCCGAAAGTCAGAAGTGTGCGCTGGGGTTTGAACCCGCGACCACCGTAAACATGTAGGCAGGCGCGGTTGATTTGTTACTAACAAGTCATACTGTGTCTGAAAGTCTGAAATTTTTCTCAATATTAGTCAATTTAATAACTTGTCTGGGACTAGCGAAGCACAACATAATGTATACATACATATACAAATAAATTTAACACTTTTTGGCTCACAACTTTAATTTTAAACTAAACAACTTTACAAAATACACCGTTAAAAATTGAAACTTTTATCTTTATACTAACTATAGACAATATAGCTATTTTTTTAAAGAACATTAATAGACCAAAGACAATAGTGCGTTCAGAAACTACCTACATATTTTTATAAGTTCAGTACATAATGATATGCAGTTTAAAAACAAGTGCTTTCAATACAAGTTCCAGAAGCTAGTAGAGAGTGCTTGTTTCAATTTGTTTGTTTACAAAAATATTATACATAAATTACGCATTTTACATTTATTTTGTACGTTATTTCTTTCTTCTTTTATCCTTTAGCTTAAACTTATACGATTCATTTTTATTTCACGATCTGATGTCTTAAAATCCTCATAAGAACTTAGACCTATCTTCTGCAACATCCATCAGAAATCAGTCTTTCCCAATATAAGGAAATTACATATTTATGATTTCTCCCCCTATCGTTTAAAGCAAGGTATTGATTGACTCATAATTGTATAGTTAATTGATGTACTCTGTACGTAAAATTATTAATTTCCCCAAGTCAAAAGGGTCACAGGCTATCGATCGGTTGCCCCACGTGGCTTTTACCCGTTTATAGAATTTATGTCAGTTTGGGTAAACTATTACCTCATATGTCGTATTCATTTATAAGCCATTTTCTGTACGCTAATAGTTCGTAACTCAGGATAATCTGATATTAGAGTTTTTTTTATTTGTACGATAATGGAGCCTCGTCTGCCTCGGTGGCCTAGTTGCACTAAGGTACGCTTGCAAAGCTGAGGTCTTGGGTTTGAATCCCGAGTCGGGCTAATTGATATTGGATATTTCTATTCATTATCAGCCCGGAGTCACGAATTTGTGCTCAATATGGCGATAGGCTCGCCACCTATCACACCGTGGGACGGAAGGACTGGCGAAATGTGGGCGCCCAGGCACCTCTGCCTACTCCTTCTGGGAAAAAGGTGTGAGTTTATGTATGTATGATAATCGAGCATACGATTTGCCAGATGATATGTCATTACCATAAGTCAATATCATTACCGTCATTACCGCCCATGAAAATCTCCAACTTGCATCGTAGTGCAAAAATTGCAAAATGAGTAACGAAAATCAAGAAAAAAGGATAGACTAAAACCCGTAAAAATATAAGGTATGACGTCATTTCATACATCATTACTCTGTAAGTCCATTGGAATGAGTAGAGAACTTTAAAAAAGTTCATAAACAGATTTAAACTTTCCGAATCGCTTGCTTAAAATGAAAGTCATTTATCATGTCCACAGCTTTTATAAACCCCACTTTTTATCTTTTGAATCATACATTAATGAGGTGGGTTATGAGAGACCTTATAGAAACTGAGGAAGTAGCAATAACATTTAGAACCCGTAATTGAAAAACAATGATAAAATACATCATGTTAATTATATTCTGCAAAATATATAAAAAATAAAGATTGAAGGACATTGTAGCTAGAGTAATTATTGGAAATATTAAGACTTAACAGTGCGCAGTGGAATGCCAAGCATTGCTTTGTAATTCAAGTTGTTGTATGGTTTTGCTACTGTTTATGAACTGTCCTATAGCTTACCACCAGGTGAACGGCAAGCCGTTCCGCCATTCAGTGCAATCAAAAAAAATTATCAAACAAGCCTACGTTAGCGGTTCCAAAATTATCAAGATTATATTCCGTAGAATTTCAAGTAAAAATAAAGTAACACGAAAGATTAATATATCATAAAGGAAGTGTACAAGCAGAATCATAAAATTATAATAAAGCAATTAGACTTGCCTCTAATAATGTACTTATGGTTCCTTAAATATGAGCATCTTAAAAATTGCCTCTATAAATATCCTACCACGAATTCTGTATCTAACTGAGTATATCATATTTTTGTCACCATTTTAGAGCATAAGAAATTCTACCCACGCTTTGTACGTGAAACGGTGCCCATATAAATATAATAAAATATAGCGAATATCATTTAGCGACATGAAACTGTAATAAAGCAAGGAACGTGTTTCCTGAAGGTATAAAGTTATATCTACCTTCGAGGCTTGGAACAACTGCGGTTACCACCCGAAGGTAACCGTGTGTTTATTTATGTATTATGGTAAGAGGGTTGGTTATGAAACGTTTCACCCTTATGCGTATCTAAACACTATAAATCTTATTGGTAGTGTAAAAATGTGTTGCAACTGTGATTTAAGAGCGGAATAATACAGATTTAGATTTTAGATCGAATGACGTATACCATTTTGGTAAAAGATGAAGAATGAAAAATGTTGTCGTCATAACACCCAAACAAGAAACACATTTTTTTGTGAACGCTATTCTTGAATAGACAAGCATTGTCCCTGGGCTACGTACATTTAAAATTCGCGTGGAAAACGTTAAGATACGTAAGCTTTGTCGCAGTTATTTTACAGTTAAGCCGTATACACAATCGTAACTGCAAAATACCTACGATATTTCGTAAAAACAAAACCATTACTTAGCATTCGACTCCGCTGTCGACTTTAGGCTTGGATTCTCACATTAATCTCGAACTAGGAAGCAAAATTTCATATAGCAAACCAAATAGAGAATTTTGTTAACACCGCATTCGAAAGACAAAAGGAAACTGAGCAAACCAGGCTCCCTCGCAATCAATAATAAAGACGAACGGCTTGAATAACAGATTTTTATTTGAAAAGAACTGATTTCATTGTCTCAGCATTATACAATCTCTAAAATGCAGAAGTGCATACCAAGTTCCGAACTGCATTTCAAAGACAAATAATTGCGTCGGGATCCCTAAGAGAGAACGCGAAATTTAATGCGCACTCAGCGAAAATATTGATGGCATTCACTAACAATTTGAAATTGGAAAATAAAGTGACGCTTCGTCGATACGTCAATAGTAATCCGTTTTGTTTCTGTACAGCTGATTGGTTCGTCTCTTGTGAGTTATTGTTAAGACTTTATCATCCTAAATAATATCGTCAGGATATTTTGTCCTGATTTGAATTCGTTGCTGTCAGTTGTCGCAAACAATTCTGTTTAAACATTGAGAGCAAGAATTCGGGATGTATTTCTATGACTAAATTTACCAAGTTTAGCTAAATGACATAAATATGGTTACATTTTCAATCGTTGTTTTATATAATAAATATTGTGATTCAATTAACCCTTGTATTACCTTTTGATTTTTTATTTTATTCCTTTTTTTGTTTAAAGTTAACAGAAACTCAGAATATGCTAATTGATGCAATATATTGATTGAAAAAATATATATTATTTATAAATTTTTCCTAGTACAAGATGCAGTAGAACAGTACTATGACCTCTATCTGAACGACACTCCAAACAAAAGTTAAATTCAAATAAATCACTTAACAATAAGCTCCAACATAACTGCAAACTTCACAAAGCGAGCGCAAATTACATTGTTCTGTTTAATGAAATGTTTTTGTTTACAGTCTATTTGACAAAAAAGAAAAAAACATCCTCTCCGGCGACACCGAAATTTATCTTAACGACCACCTGCATAAAAATATATAGGACAGAAACCTTTTTTCTAAGATAGCCAAACAGTGCCTGTATTCCGTCTCAACATTATCTCAAAGCGAAATCTCTTTATGGTTGACGGCTATCAGGACGTTTAATCCACTTTCTCTTTTTATCTTAAGACAAGGGAAACTGGCGAAAAGGTTGGCGTCCTTTGTCCCGACCCTTGGTATCTGTGACCTCTCCGAGTTTATTAAACAACACACCTGTGCAATGAGCTCAGATTTAATTTTACTGCACTGGCTGCCTAATTGGCGTTTTTACAGTCACTTTTTCGGTTCGTTATCTCAAGTTTTTAAGCAACTTTGTACGGTTGGAGTTGCGGCCTGGGTAGTTTTAATACCTGTAGTTTTTAACTAGCTCCCACTAATATATTGTTGTAGTTTGGAATTTTTGTGAGTAAATTAGTTATTCTTTCATTTAATATTACTCGTGGATGTTGGATAGATGAATGAAAGTTTTTCTTAGTCTCTTATTGCAACAGCTGGTTGCAGAGTATGCGCAGCCATCAAATTCGCAATAATGGGCTTAGAATATACTATCATTATTGTATCGACAGATGAACATTACAAGTCATCGGTCGTCCCCCTCTACTCTCTATAACCCCTCCCTCTCTTTCTCTCTCTCTCCCTCTTCAGCCACAGGAAGTTCACTGTTGAAGCATAGGCCTATATCTACATCAATTATCTATTTGGACTATATTGTTTAAACAAATAAATACAGTAAAATCACTTTGCTGTGCTTGTATAAAAAATGCTAATTCAGAAATAGAATATTACTTACAAAACAAACCACATCACGTCCTTTTTCCAGAACGGGTAGGGACAGGTGCTACCATGACATCCACGTTGGTATCGCCTGGTATGTTCCGTCCCACGATGTAATAGAATGCGAGCCTATCAAATTAATTGATAGAAAAATCCAAAATCACTTTGCCCGATTCGCGATTCGAACCTGAGACCTCAGCGTTGTAATTGTTCCGTAGTACAACTAAGCTATCGAGGCACCGGGAGAGTGTGGGAGAATTTTAATTATAATAAGTGAAACAGCTATCAGAACTTCAAAGGCTATTTAAATTGTAGTGAAAATTACTATTTCCACTTAAAATCAAATAAGTGCGACAATAGCTCCAAAAATTCGTATGTAGTCCGTGTGAATGCCCTTGAAAATAGCTATTACACCTCCAACCATAAAACCACAGTATAATTACACGAACACACAGGCAAGTTTTAATGAACATTTAAAACTCTTCCTTTTGTGTGTCTGCTTTGAAATGAACTCGACAAAAACACCACGAATTTATTTCGGGTTAAATGTACAAAATTAATTTCCGCGCCAATTTTCATACGAGCAACGTCTTTAGCAACGCGTGCCGAGTGGAATAAAAGCAACGTTACTATTTGAAGTAATTAATGACGAACGCCTACGTTGAGCCGGCGTTGAGCCAAAGCTGAAGCAAGATGCTGTCAATTAACTTAGACGAGTGAGGATGGCGGCACACTTAGACTTGTCTCAGCTGCAGGCTTTTATCTAGGGTAAGAGGGCAGATTCCAAAAATAGAAACGGGGGTTTCTAGCACTTACTAACACGATTTCGCTGGTAGTAGAATTATTTGAATCAATTTTTAAAACTATAAATACAACGACGTCACGACTTCTTTTAGAAGCATATTGACCGCAGCGAATAGACATGTGGGTGGAGTAGAAATAAACTGTTGTCCAGCAGTGGGAAAATATGGGTTAAATAAAAAAACAATAAATTATTCGTATCCGTAAGTGTTCGCGCAAAAATCGCAATTTGATTCAGCCTATGTATCGTCTACATTTGATTTCGACCAGGCCAACAAACTCCAAAGGTGGTAGATAAATAATAGAAGCTCCCCTTTCCAGCAGGCCTTTCAACGGTAGACTTTTTGAAGACAACTCGATAAACGAGTTTTATAATTACGCATAATTAATTTCTTGATAATTACAAGGGATCTATGGTGTGCGTGTTTGCGTGCGCGACTTGACCCATACTTGACCTTCGACAACGTTCCAAGCAAGAAATGAGGAAATGAGATTATTTTTTCATTATTTCAAAACTTATTTGTACTCGTATTATACTAGTACAAGGAGGTTGATTGTTGGAGAATAGTTATCGTGGATTGCAAGTACTATACAAAGCTACAAAACCTATAATTGGTTGTTGTAACTTATTCATATTGCCCAAGGGTTACTGTTATTTTTTATTGCAATAAATAACGATGCGAGCATGCGATTCGCCTGATGATCTTAATCCAGATCTGACTTTACTAAATTACAAAAAAAAAGTGTTTCTTGTTCTAATATATCATAAATATATTTTTAAAATTTCATTGTTTACGAAATCGTTTGGAAAATCAACTTATTCAATATTACTAATGGAATAATGTCATTTATGTAAAATAATATTAAAGGAATATTATTCAATATTTTACCGTCAGCTTTTGGCGCAATTTCGAGCAGTCCATATACTATGAACTCACTTTTACTGGTGGTAGGTCTCTCATATGTGAGAGGCCATCTGGGTGGGTACCACCGCAGTGTCTATTTCTCCCGTCAAACAGCAGTGTAAACGCACTGTTGTGTTTCGGGTTGAAGGGCATTGTAGCCAGAGTAACTACTGGACATATTGAGACTTAACATCTTATGTCTCAGGATGGCGAGCGCAGTGGAATGCCAGGCATTGCTATGTAATTCAAGGTGTTGTTTGGTTTTGCTACAGCTGTCGTATCGCTTACCATCAGGCGAACGGCATGCTCGTCTCGCCATTCATAGCAATAAAAAAAAAAAAAAAACTCAACAATCAATAAAACTTAATAATCCAAAAATAAGCGGTCATTTTTGATGTAATTAACATATTGTAATTTGAGGGGTGCGCTGCGTGACTTACATTGTGCTAACAGAGTTGCTCAGGAAATAATCATTTACATTGAAATTTTTGACTCGTTGAAAAAGTAATCTCGTTTGTGCAGATACAGAATGTAATAATGTCAAGGTGAATTTTGTTACCAGGGTATCGTGTCGTGTTTATGAATTTTTCATATTTTTAAATAAGCGGCTTGGGACACGCCATGTATTGCGGTTGGGATTTTGATACGTTGAACCATGGCTGGATGATCAAATTATCTACAATATTTTTTGGGATATGAAGTTTTATAGAATCGATATTTACAAAGGTGTAAGAACTACTTTTATTTTAGTTAGCTACAGGAAAAATTATAAGATATTTTAAGATACATTTTTAATTATTTTTCTACCAAATTTCATTTATAAGATTTGGATTGTACTTTATATTCTTTACATTTTCCTAATTAATATTTAATATTCAACTACTGTTAGCCTACTAAGCGTCAATACTTCCACGACATTTCCCATCATCTTTAAATTTGATCTTTGAAACGCACAAGTCTCGCAAAAAATTCCAGTATTCCAAAAAATCCAGTCTTGGACCTCCATTTTTCAAACCCTTGTATACTAACTACCAATATATATAACAAAACAACTTTTTTATTAGTAAAATCAACAAAACAATAACCATAAATCGGTTATCAAATACAAAACAAGTTTGTCCACTAACAATTTTTATTTGCTACATCTAACTAATCAAAACATTTTCAATTTTATTTCAATGTTCGTAATTGTTGGATAAAAGTTTTTATTTTTACACATTTTGTTTTTGATTAGTCGAATTTGTTCCGATCCAGATTGTTTTTTTTTTTTTTTTTTTTTTTTATTGTGGCCCGACATAGTGGCGGCATTGCACCTGCTGGTAAGCGCAAATGCCGCCCAGGCAGAGTATCCATTGGCATCGGATGGCAGTCCCATGCCAATGGAAACAATTATGCCGGCCTGCTAAGGTGCCTCTTCACACCACGGCGGAAGGACCCAGGATTGTAGGAAGGAGGGAACACGTGAGATGGCAAACAATTCCACAGCCTGACGGTGCGGCACAAAAAAGAATTAGAGAACCGTTTGGTTCGCGCCGGGATGGTTTGGACCGACAAGCTGTGGCTTCGCAAGCCAGCCCGCGTGGTTCTGGTAAGGAATGGAGAGGAGGGGATCAAGTTGAACAATTCCTCAGAGCACTCCCCGTGATACAGGCGGTAGAACACGCTTAGAGAGGCGACATCCCTCCGGAGTTGTAGCGACTCTAAGTTGCTCGTAACGTCTGCATCATTCACAATGCGGATGGCCCGCCGCTGCAATCCATCCAAGGCATCGAGCAGGTACTGGGCGGATCCATCCCAGAGGTGCGAACAGTACTCCATACCCGGCCGGACCTGCGCTTTATACAAACGATAAAGCTGACCGGGCGTGAAGAACCGACGCACCCTGTTCAGAACACCAATCCTGCGTGACGTGGCAGATATTACGCCCTCGATGTGATTCCTTGGATTGAGATCACAGCGGATATCCACACCAAGGATACTCAGGTCATTCCGCATTGACAGGGGAGTACTCTGAAGAATGGGGAGGGGAGAGAACGGGGATTTTTTGCACGTGAACGCACACACCTGAGTTTTCTTGGCATTGAACTCAACCATATTCCTGGAACCCCATGTAGAAATGAGATCCAAGGTCCGGTTGAGCTCAATGACAAGATCTTCACGTCCCCTCACAGTTTCGACTCGGCAACCCGGAGGCCCGCAGTGGTATCGCCCATGAACCGTGCTGTCATCTGCATAGCAATGAATGTTGCCAAGCGACAACATGTCATTGATATGCAGAATAAACAAGGTGGGCGACAGCACCGAGCCCTGTGGAACTCCGGCATTTACCGACAAGAGCGCCGAAGCGTGTCCGTCAACGACTACACGTATTCTACGCCCATGCAGAAAGCCGGAAATCCACGAACACAGGTTGCCGGGCAGACCGTATGCCGGAAGCTTGGAAAGAAGACCACGGTGCCAGACCCTATCAAACGCCTTGGCTATGTCGAGGCTCACAGCAAGAGCCTCGCCACGCCGGTCAATCGCCTCACCCCAGCGATGCAGGACAAACGCTAGAAGATCACCCGTCGATCGATTTTGACGGAAACCGTATTGTCTGTCACTGATCAACGAGTGATCCTCCAGGTAGCGGACCAATTGAGCGTTTATGATCCGCTCCATGACCTTACACATCACTGAGGTGATAGCGATAGGGCGATAATTGGTAGGGTCCGACCGATCACCCTTTTTGGGGATCGGTTGCACATTGGCCTCCCTCCAAGATTCCGGCACAACACCTGTGCGGTAGGACGCTCGGTAGAGGCGAGTCAGTACAGGAGACAACTCGGCTGCACAAGCTCTTAAAACCACCGCTGGTATCCCATCCGGACCACTGGCTTTCCGCACATCGAGAGACCGTAACTCACGCCGCACATCACACTGCCTGATGCGAATATCCGCCATTGAGAAACCGCAATCAGGCAGTGTGGGCAGCGTCTGAGAACCACGGTCTTCGAGGCGGGAATTAGCCGCAAAGAGGTTTGCCAATAAGGCAGCTTTCTCTTGCGGCTTGTGAGCCAGCGAACCTTCCGGGTACCTCAGCGGAGGCAATGCTGGACGGCAGAAGTTAGACTGAACGGCCCTGGCCAAACTCCAATAAGCACGACTGCTAGTCGGGTGATTGGCCAACGCACGCCCAATCCTGCTAACGCGCTGGGCATCCGCTCTAACATAAGCCTTCTTGCAGGCCTTGGTGGCCCGGTTGTAAGCTTCTTTGAGGGAACCGATATTGGGATCCTTCTTGGCGCGACCCCTGATCCAAGCGCGATACGCCGCTTGTTTGTCACCGACAGCATCGGCGCAAGCACGATTAAACCAGGAGCGTCCACGGCCCTTACTGGCGATCTCAGAGGAAGGAATGTAGTAATCCATTCCTAGCCTAATCTCGCCAGCAATAGCGTTGGCACTCGCTGAAGGATCTTTGCCCTCAAAGCAGCGTTGCCTCCAAGGGACGGATGCGAAGTATTCCCGCATACCATCCCAATCTGCCGACGAGTAATGCCAGACCCTCCGCCTAACCTGCACGGGACGTGGAGGTGGAGCGAAAGGTACTGACGACCCAACCAGGCAGTGATCGGAAGTGCCCAGAGGCGCACTAACGGTCACACGATACCCAGCCGGGTGACTCGCCAGCAGAAGGTCCAGCAGAGAAGGCTCATGACCCGCCACATCCGGGATCCTGGTGGGCTGGTTCACCAGCTGTGTCAAGTCATGAGTCAGAGCGAATGCATGGGCAGTCCTTCCAGCATGATCAGTCCTGGAGGATCCCAGCCACAATTCGTGATGTGCATTGAAATCCCCCAAGACCACCATTTCGGCCGACGGGAACTGCGCCTGCGCGTCATCAGCCGCCTGGCTAAGATACCTGAACAGCCGAGTCGTCTCCTCATCCCCGTTGTGTGACCTGTAAAGGCACACGTAGATGCGGCTCAGGGAACCAAAATCCACGTGCACCCACAGAGCGGAGAAGGAGGGGTCCTCCATGCAGCGCAGACGGCGACAGCAGACGTCCGAACGAACAAACAAGCATACCCCGGCTTTAGGCTTGAAGTTTTCTTCAAGCGAATAACCGGGGTACAGCAAGTAAGAATTGTCGGTCGGACAACGAATCTGCGTCTCCGTCAGGAAGAGCAAAGCAGGCCGGGCCGTCTCGAGGTGGTGGTGGACGGCATTGAGGTTCGTATGGAGACCGCGGATGTTGGCGAACTCCATAGTGAACGCGGTGGTGGGGTTATGCACCGCTGAAGGACCTGCTCTGTTTATATGCACTGTCATGAAGTTTAAAGAAGGGATGGGTTTGGTGAAGAGGCACGAGGAGCTTCAGGCCGGGCACTAAGAAGACCGAGTGAGCACCGGCACGAAATAGTCAACAGGAGCGGAATTGACCCGCCGGACGGAAGGGCCCCCGTACCCTCCCGGGATGGGCCGCCGGGACCCCACATCCGGTCACCAACCGGCACGACGGACCCACCCAAGATTATGCGCGGCATGGTGAGGCAGCCTCTCGTGGTGGTTAACCACGATTGGGCCCCTGTACTGTACCGCGGGCGGCCAGCGGACAACCGTTTCTACGGGTCTCCCTGGCCGGCGGGTCAAATCCCTCCCATCGACCGCGAACCAAAAATACTCACACGGTACAACGTCATGCCCGAACTCAAGCCCCTCGAAAAACCGAAAAAATTGTGAAAATAAAATGCGCCATGATAACTCTTGTTAAGTCCATTTCAGATCAAACAAAATTGTACGAAATATTTAATCCATAGTACTAACAGTTCCTACCTTTTAAAATATTGTGATATTTCATTTCTAATTTTGCTTCCGAGAAAAAAATATTTCATTTCACATCTGACTAATTGCATTGCGAGTTTGAGACCAAACTCTTAATACCCGCCATTTTTTTTTGCTAATTTTGCCAATTTTATTAGGGTAAATTGTCTTGCAACCAACGAGGCTGTAGAACGTGTAAAATTGAATTAACTATACAGTCTTTTACACCAAGCTGAAAAGCTGAAATGGAATTCCTATCACTGATTGGGACAGAAAAAAAAAACTAAATTGTGTGGAATAATTTCTAATACGTGTAGTCAATATGAAATAAGCCAGCGTAACCATTAGGTTAGATAGATTGAGATTACTTAATCGTACATTAGACAAAGTCATCAACAGCCGTAATGGAGAACAACAAGTTTTAAAAGTGGTAGAGCCACGCTGTTGTCAATCTTGATTCAACATGAACGGGCAGGGTCGTCTAGAGCGGTACCACTATCTCACAGGAAATCGACGTGAAGTGATAGCTTTGCTATCGCGTTTTATTCCGTACGAGAGATTGTCAGATGCCCACCTCTTTCCTTTTCCTATCTTTTTTCCGTCTCACTCTTCTCTCGATTCGCAGACAGCAAGCTAATGCCCCAATCGTTGTGGATGTTCATGGGCGGCAGTCGTCACATACCATCAGATGACCTGTTTGGTCATTTGTCAGAATTATTGAATAAAAATATGGGTGTAAACAGTAAGTAACAGTACAGATACACGGCGAGTTTTTTTATTATGTCCAATAGTTACTCTGGCTACAATGTCCTTCAAACATAAACACAACATTGCATTTACACTACTTTTTGGCTGGAGAAACAAACAATGTAGGTATACATTGGCAGCCTCTCACATATGAGACACCACCAGTACTCTATCTGGTTAAAGTTTAAACCATCGTCTGATAGACATTCTATAGCCATCATAATGCCTGTAGGCTGTAACTAGTCGAAGTGTACCCCAGCCCTATCCAAATACGCGAGAATTCCTGACGGAGCACACACGGGGAGCGCCGCGGCAACGCACCTGCGGTTGACAGGCCCATTTGTTTGTTTGAGTGGTGAGAGCTCAAAACGGGTTGTTGCTTGTAGGCCTTCATTATCTCGTACAGCCTACTTACCTATGTATAACTTGACATTGCAAAATGATAGACATTAGCTCATCTCGCGCCTTATTCTTGATACAATTAAGATGTTTTCGTGGAGTTGTTGATTGTGCGTTGAAAGGTTGATGTATGGCGGCGCTTTTTTAACTTGTTTATTAAACCACATTGAATGTAAGTCTGGATTATTTTAATTAAGTTAATTTATTCTAGAATTATCAGGGTCAATGTTAGAATCTTCGACGTCGTTAGTTGCAAGACCATTGATTCTTATATTATCTTCAACTTAGAGAAACTTTTCGGTCTCACACACATCCAGACTCTAACAAACATATGTGGTTCACACAAATCTTTGTTTCAGTGCGGGGATCGAACCCACGGCCACTCGTTTTACAGCCAGCGCCTAACCAACTGCGCCACGGAGGCTGTCTGTAATGGTTTCATACTGTACTAAATGGTACGAGTCTGGCCATTTTACAGAAATGGCCGCGTCTGGTCTGTTACCATCAGGCCACCACGTACTCTTACTACATTACATGAAAACATTTTTTTCTCCTTGCGATAAGAAATGATTACATACTTACATAAAGGTTCCTGCTTAATATTTCATCGGTAATGCCATTATAATGTACGTAAACCGATACAATATAATTAAGGGTCATTGTAGTTTTAGGCG
Source organism: Hyles lineata (assembly GCA_030180105.1). Taxonomy (NCBI): domain Eukaryota; kingdom Metazoa; phylum Arthropoda; class Insecta; order Lepidoptera; family Sphingidae; genus Hyles; species Hyles lineata. The sequence continues at coordinate 13,574,204 of JARJEE010000008.1, read as the reverse complement.
ATTTGATACTGAAAGGCAAAACAAATAATTTATTCAGCGGTAAGCGTTGGTTGGAGCACATTATTTATGCATTGTAGACTCCAACTCTGTATAAAAAGTCTTGATTTGTCTATTTTCTAAATTGCCTGTGGAAATTACAATTTGTATTATGGCTCCGCTGGTAAATATTTTGTTTATAGATTATCCGTCAGTATAGATTATCGGTCACGGTGATGATCAGAGTAAATAAGAAAATAATACCCAATACAAAATGTAGTAAACACATGAAACATAAACGCAAGCCTTTTTTCCAGAAGAGATGTTCTATCCCATGATGTGGTAGGGGGGAGCCCATCGTTATATAGGGATCAAATTCGTGACTCCAGTCTGTCATGATGAATAGAAAAAAACCAATATCACATATCCTGACCCGGGATTCGAACCTAAGACCTCAGCTTGTAATCGTACCGTAGTACAAGTGCGCTACTGAGGCAGCCTACATTTTTGACATCTAAACTAATATGTATCACAAACAAGAAAGATTTAATTGTTTGTTTTCGTTGAATAGGTTCTGAAACTACTAGACTGACTTGCAAAAATATTTCTCCATTACAATCCTACATTAACCCTGATGTATCAGCACCTGGAGGAGCCGAGCCGCGCCTCTAGCTTGTTATAAAAAAAAAATCTTATACAATGGTTGTTGGAGAAACCCTATTCTCGGCAATCGACTTCTTTGGGCTGAAACGGGAGAGAGAGACGAAGAAGGACCTAGGGACATACAGAGAGAGAGAGAAAGAGAGAGAGGAGAACAGACAAGAACATAATGTCATAATAAATTACAACACTGTTTATAATAATGTAACAATAAAACGGGAACAAAGAAAAAAGTTAAAGCATTGTAATAGGCGTTTTGTTTCAAACGGGGCCGACATCCAAGGCCGTAACACACATTAGTAATCACAAAAAACTGACACACGTTGCGAGGAGCTAAAACTAGATGACCTGTCGGTGACATGCAATTTGTGGAGGCGGTATATCTCTATAAGAATACCTTTTTTCACGATTTCTTTGGGTTCAGATTTGTTTGAATCTGAAAGCTTTAATGGCGCGTTTTGATCTTTGAATAAGGTTATTGGAGAGCTAAAAGGTGACAGTCGTGGATGATGGTGTAAAAATGTCTTATTTATTTTATTTTTATTATATATTGTAAATAACCAATACACATGACTCCAAAGAGTCAGAAGTGTGCCCTGGGATTCAAACTCGCTGAATTTTTGGAGTCATATGTGTATCACCTCACACTATAACCGTGAAGAAAAACATCGTAGGGAAACCTGCAGACAATAGCTATTTGTAAAAATATCTGTGGTATGTAAAGTCCATCAATCTACTAAGCCAACGTGGTGGATTATATGGCCTAACCTCTGAATTGTACTCTCGATTGCAGAGTAGGCTCGTGCCCTGTAGTGGGACGTATATGGGCTGATACGGATGGCAAAGTTGTGTAGATCAGAGAAGGTCATCATTTCCTAAAAAAAATCTAAAATATGTACTGTACTGTATCAGCTCGTATACGTCCCACTGCAGGGCACGGGCCTATTCTACAATCGAGAGTACGATTGAGAGTGGTTAGGCCATATAGTCCACCACGCTGGCCTAGTGCGGGTTGGCGGACTTACATACCATATAAATTCTTATAAATCGCTATGGTATGAAGGTTTCCTCACCATGTCTAAAACATATCAACTAAATTTCAATAACAGTGTAATAAAAATATTGTTACCACACAGATTAAATAACTCAATAAATTATTACGTAATGAAAACACTCTGGAAAACTGTTTTAATATCGAGACATCATATTGTGTATAGCTCCAACCATCAAGGGATCAAACTACGCTAGACCGTGGTGAAAATTTCTAGGAAATGATAATACGGACCAGAAATTTCATATTGCAACGGGGCATGTTCGCGGAATTCACGCCCGGTGTTGCCACTTGAATAAGGATGCTGATTAGTCCGATATCTAATAAAGTGTTTATTAACTTCAATTCTGCTTTATTTATTTTTTAGCTTCATATACAGCATCAGCCCATATACGTCCAACGGCAGGGCACCGGCCTCCTCTACAATCGCAAGTACCTTTGAGAGTGTGAGAATTAAATTAATCGCATCATTTTATGCATAATATTTTCAGTTCTCAATAAAGAAACACTTTAAAACGAGTAATATAAATCTGAATGTCCCGATTGAAACGTTTCATTCCTATGTGGAAATATTAATAGTATGGTCAGTTTTAAACGATCGGTAAAAGTATCTTGCTTCACACACTTGGATATTTGTTTTTAAGTCGAAAAGGCTGGTTTACTGGAGCGGATAGCTATCAGATAAATTCGATTCGAAATGCAGTGCGGTTTTAATATCAATCAATTTTTGAGCCCTTTAAAGCTTCGTTTCTTGTCTTTAATCTATTGAATAGTGCACGAGTACTAAAACGTGTTCTTTAAAAACAAAAAACAATTTTTATAACAACTAAACTTCTCATTAAAAACATCGACTTGCAAGTTTATGTTGTGCATGGATTATCAGAAAAATGTGTATTTTAATTTGAATATAGAACATCAACATTAGGATTTGAAAACCTCATATTATTCACTATTAAAGGACATTTGACATATATTACGAAATATATACATTTTTCTAATAAACCTTACAAAACATAAACTTGCAAGGTGTTTCGATTTTTCTGATGAGAAGTATATTTACTTTTGATTATAATTCCACCTTAAACCCAGCTAATTTATTCTGTCATGAAAATTAACATTGCTGCATAATTTCCACTGTAACGTAACAGTACTAATACAAAAACAGAAGGTTTACCAGCCTGCCATGATATTGAAAAAGTAACAAAATCTTAGCTACTAACTAACTAAAAACAGCGTAGCAACAATATCAATATAACAGAAGGTATACTCGACACCGGCGTTTCGCCATCTCATTTAGTACAATGGTTTCGAATCGGCTGCTCAGGCTCGAGACAAATGAGAGTGTCAGCCGCAGTGTATCCCGTTGACGAGCGAAAATTGCTTTGATTTTCTAACAAATCTTGCCGAGATACTGTTGCTTTTATATTTAGATTGGCGGGATTAACAGGGTAGGCGGAGAGCCGACAACTCCCATTACAACTTGATGTATCTGTTTTATTTCATATTTTGTGTATTTCATTTAGATTGCTGGTTTTGTAGTTGTTTGTACGCTGTCTTTCTGTTCTAGGTATCTAGATAAGGTAATGTACTTTGAAAATGTTTTTCCATTGTTTAATTAAAGGTTTTTTAGTCTTCTAAGTGGCTAGTCTAAAATAACAAACAAAATCTTTGAAACAAAATGCATATTAAGAGGAATTAAGGCCAGATGGAGCATAATTTGTAAACTTCTGTTGAACTGTCTGAGCAAATTATGAAGTTTTTATTATTACAGACCTTAAGTTCAAGTCACTATAATATTTTGATTTTAAGTACTTACATTAGTCAGTATCAGTCATCATAGTCATCGTCAGTTGTTATCATAACCAAACAAATACTCATGCACCATTAAAAATCTTGGTTATATTATCTACATATTGAGAATAATACAACCAAAACTTATGTCTTAGTACAGATACTATAAGACATAAGTGAAAATTAAGGGATGTGAAAGGAAAATTAAGTGAAAAATGAGGATCAAACAATTTTCACGTCCCTCATTTTTCGGACAGACAGTTTAAAACAATAGAATTCGCTCACCCTTGGAATTATGCAAAACACATTTTGTTTTACACATTCGACATGAAAATAGGGCAATTAGCATGACAATATATTTTTTGTACAACACAACATTCCACTTATGATTTGGCAGGCTGTCCCATTTATATTTGTCATATTTATTGTACGTACACATGTCAGGTTTTTATTTCATTGATGATAAAGTATCATAAAGTGACGACAATGCATTAGATGATAAGAGCAATGGAATGCAAATAAGCTAAATTACCTCCTGAAGGGTGAAACAATTATGTCGACCTGCTCGAAACATAAAATATTTCATCGCTAAAGGATCGTCAGGAAACCTGTATATATGTACGTATGCACTTATAAATTAAAGAATAACAAATGGTATATAGCATATGAAGTCCGGGAAGTTGCATAATTTGCACGGCCTAACCCATCCCAATCGATCTCGGCTGCCGATAAAGCCATGCCCTTTATTGGGCAGTTATATGGTAATATACAGCTTGTATTATATTCATGATGACTAAACGATACTATGTCCAATAGCATGAATAGTCTAACTCAACTGAAGTCCGGAGTGGTACTTCTGATATAAATATTGACAACGTGAATGGACCTTTGCCGTCATGTTTCGTTAGATCAATGAAATTGCCAAAGGCACGATGATTCAATACAAGTTCCAGTTTCTCACAGAGGAACCTTTAGTACGTTTTCAAAGACTTGTATCGCACCCATGATTCTTTAATTGTTTGAGATGTCTATAGACATACTCGATGTTTTATACATACATAAACTTACGCCTTTTTCCCAGAAGGGGTAGGCAGAGGTGCCAGGACACCCACATTTCGCCTTGTATGTTCCGTCCCACAATGTGATAGGTGGCGAGCCTATCGCCATATCGGGCACAAATTTCTGACTCTGGGCTGATAATGAATAGAAAAATCCAATATCACTTTGCTCAACTCGGGATTCGAACCCGAGACCTCAGCTTTGTGACCGTACCGTAGTTCAACTACGCCACCGAGGCAGTCATACAATGTCGATGCTTTATACAATCATGTATACATTACATTTAGATTCCAGGTTGGGAATTATTAGGCTTTTTTTTATTTCATAGGTCCGGCAATCAAGCAAACAGGTCACCTGATAGGAAGTGATTACTGCCACCCATGAACGTCCACAAAGCTTGGATCATTAATGCGTTACTGACCCATCAAAGCTGGAGAAGAGCAGCGAGGAAAAAAGCGGTTGGTAGAGGTAAAGGGTATTGGGTATCCGGCAATATCACTCATCGAACAATAAGCGAAAGTAAAGCTGTCACTTCATATCGATTTCTTGTGAGACAGTAGTACCGTCCCGGACGTACCTGCTCATTCCTGATGAGTCACGACAACAGCTTGGCTCTACCACTTCCAATGTTACAGTTCTATATTCAATTATTATTCTATTGTGAATAAGGCAATCGAGCTGAAGTATTCCAATTAGGAATATCATTTATAGATCACCCGGGGCTGATTTTAACCAGTCCAAGTCGATCTTACGGCAGAATGAGCCAGGCCGACTTTAGGTGACACTATTGGTATACCTTTCGAAGATTCAGACGATTCTATTAATAAATAGATGAATTAAAAATATTATAATTTTGGTTAATTTGGATTTCATTTTTCACGCATCGCCTGATCTACAAATTAAAACTATACGTGCATATATTTATGCTATCGTTATTTTTCTGGGAACAGTAACATGCCCAGAATGACGTAAAATATTTTTTGATATCGGAAGAATTAATTACGTCCGGACGATGCCGGACTGGTTCACCGGAATGCTATAAAAATTATTTTGTTTTTCTTCAAATTTAACGAAAAAAAATCTGGACAAAAATAAACTTACATTTTGTCAAGTTTTTTTCAATCACTATTGATTTGTCCAAAGCGTACTATATACATAAGTAGTAATAAAATTTATATTAAATAACATAAATGTTATAAAAATATTCACATCACCAAAATAAGTCCAATTATATTCCTGTAGCCAGAAAGTCTAGCATCATCCAAGAAATAAATGAACACCTTCCCAAATGCAACATTCTGTTGGCGAAGTTAATAGCTGGCCTACTACAAGATGAACCCCGAATTTGTAGAGCAATGTTCTTATATTATTCAACGCACCAGTCTCCCTGCGTTAAGCTTCAGTATAAATTGGCAGGTACATAATCTACAGTCTCTGTTTAGAATTACTAAATTTTTTACAACCTAAAGTAAATTTGAGCCAAAGTACTTCATTACATCTGGGCTTTGTTTGTTTTTTATATTTAACAACATGGTCTTGATTAAATCCTTTTATGCTCTTATCTTGGTATATTAATTTTAAACCTACTGCTATTTAGAAGCTGCTAAATTATTTATTACAATGAATTACGCATTTGTGCATTTTACACTTTTAGGTTCTTTTTTTCTTTACACGTACCTCGTGTCTGTATTTTTTACAAATATTGGTAGTATGGAACTAACAGCCTTTTAGGGAGACACAATAGCAAATGTCGATATTATCAATTATTTCGTAGATTCAATTTAAATTTTAGTTTGATATATAAATACAAAAAATATATGAAAAAATCAAATCAAATAATTATTGGCTTTCGGTTATTTCACGCATAATTATCGAAATGCAATTTGCACAATGCGTGTATAGTTTCTCTATGTCGTTACTCTTAGGATAAAAATATCTAGTATGACAATTGTTGTCTAGGTCCAAAAGTATTTATGGGTAAACTCTAATTAATTTACGTATACTTTCATAGTAGACACCGGGATTATTAATAAAAAGATTTTGAGTAATACAATATATTTTAAAAGCATTTTTGAAAATAATATAGTCAGTTATATACCTACAGCTCACATCAGGAAGATATATTTTTAAAATATTTATCCGACTGTCTGATCAAACTAATCTCTGTAAAAGCTAGACTTTCACTCTTGGGTCCTGTAAAAGTAGGCCACATTTTACGATATTTTACTTTATTAGAGCAGGGGTATTTTTTATTTTGCTAACATATTTTTTTCTACGCTGTCATGATCAATATATTAGACAAAAATGTAACAGCTAAGGCCCGTTATGTGAAGCGACTATTTGTGTGCCTACAGGGTGCATTTATCAAATCGACAATTTTCAATTTTCTTGATTTATATACTGTTTATGATCTTTTGGCTCCCGATTGCTTTCTTTGCGTTGTCGAAATATTAGGATTTTTTTTCTCCCTTCGCATTTTATTAAATTGGGCTGGTCAAAACTGTAATGTTTGCAAGAAGAAAAACATGTACATCTACTGGTGGTAGGTCTCTCATATGTGAGAGGCCGTCTGGGTGGGTACCACCGCAGTGTCTGTTTCTCCCGCTAAGCAGCAGTTTAAATACACTATTGTGTTTCGGATTGAAGCTACAATGCAGCCAGAGTAACTACTGGATATATTGAGATTCAACATCTTATGTCCCAGGATGGCAAGCGCGGTGGAGTGCCAGACATTACTTTGTAGTTCAAGGTGTTGTTTGGTTTTGCTGCTGTCCATGAGCGGTCTTATCGTTTACCATCAGGCGAACGGCGTCCTCGTCTCTACATTCATTGCAATGAAAAATACGTTCTAAATTTTATATATTGTTCCAAATTTTGCCACACGTCAATAGATGATAGATGACTTGACTATAATAACTTGGCAAAAAAGAATCTGTTTTTAATGAGGACGCTGAGATCGCATTTAATATCCATATAGCAACCCAATATACTGCAATGGACTAGGTTTAGATACTTATTGATTGTTATTAACAGGCTTTTTGTTTATTTTATATCACAAAACACACAAAAATCGTCGAAAATATATAGAAATATCTGCGTATAAAATTATTCAACGAAGACCATGCCATTTTTAATAGTATTGTCACTTATAATACCACAAGAGCTTCAAAATTATCGGGTATTATGCCAGATAATTTTGAAGCTCGTGTGGTATTCGGGGGATTATTTTTCCGTCCCAAATGTCGGCCAATAGAATTGCACCATGAGACGAAATGTACAGTTAACAAATAAGAATTTCATGTGGACAGAGAGCAAACTCCAAATCGACTCATTTTCATGCAAAATCTCCAATTTTCACAATTGAATTCAACCTGTCAGTTTGACGTGTGGTTAATTTGACTGGATCATGTTTTGTTTTTTATATATAGCAACTACCAGAGAAAATTTTCAAAAAATTATCAATATAATACCATGTAGGTTGTACCACGTGACGTCGAATGGTGCAATTCTATTGGTCGATATTTGGGTCGGAAAAATAATCATAATTATTTTTCTTTAATGCCAATTGTCATCGCACCGAATTGTCAAATCAAGTTCAGTGAGGATTATTATTATTATTTTTAAAATTAATCCAACTTTAAATGAAAATATATTGTTGAAATGGAATTGAGCGTGGGAAATTGTATTACCAGTTGTCAGTACCTGCCCCTCGAGAATACAGGCGGTAAAGTATGAGTATACATTCATACGCCAATTCTCAAGAACACGAACTCAATTCTAAGCCAATTATAGTTTAGAAAGTAAAGCACTAGTAAAGTAAAAGTTAAATTCACCTCTTTTGCATACATACATAAACTCCCGCCTTATTCCACATTAGGGGTTCGCAGAGGTGCTACCAAGATACCCACGTTTCACCTTGTATGTTCGTCGAACGATAGGGCGCGAGACTATCGATATATTGGGCACAAACTTACTTAGGAATGATACAATCAATAGAAACATAAAATACGATCCAATGTAAAAGTATGATCATTGGGATTGCTGGAGTAACGACAAACGCTAAACTGGGCACACTTTCTAGGTCACTTTTATGGGCTTATTTCCACGTATGCATTTGTTCACAATTCGGTCGGATACGAACAATATTACGGCTGCATCGGTGGCTTAGTTGTATTATGGTACAGTTATGATCCTGAGGTCTCGGGTCCGAATCTCGAGTCGGGCAAAGTAATAACGTAATTTTTATTAATTATCAGCCCAGAGTCAGGAGTTTATGCCCGATATGGTGATAGGCTTGCCTCTATAACATCGTAAGACGGAGCATACAAGGCTAAATTTGGGTGTCCCAGTAGCACCTGTGCTTACGACTTCTGGTAAAAAGGCATGAGCTTATGTATATATGTATGTAAATTATATGTACGAATATTATGTCACCAATTATAAAGTTTACAGCACCTCACTGACCGAAACAAACCATCCAATCTTTTTTCACTTCTTTTTTAGTTAAGCAATATTGGTGGAGTAGAAAAGCCGAATTTTAAGAATGAAATATAGACTAAGTCGCTTTCAAATTTATTTTCTAAACCTTCAAATGTTTTTGTTTTGTAGAAATAACATAAATCCTGCTATAAGTCCACGTAATACTGCCTAAAATGAATAGCGAGGCATAAAGATAACATCTATATCAGGAACTCGAAATATAAAACTGAATGACACCTTAGTAACAACCTCTAGTCGCGATCTGAACCTATAAGAAAATCCCAACAACAATTTTGAAGTATTTCACAAGGAAAATAGACTTAAAGTTGAAGCAGAATTATGGCGTGCGATAGGAACACTAGCCTTCGCATTAAATTTTAAAATCATCGATTTGTCCTGACCTGGATTTCTGCATTTACTTTCATTTAAAATTCTTATAAGCGCATAATGCTGTCATGTTTCAAAACTGATTTATCATTTAAACTAGTAAAGTTGGAAGGGTTGGTGCTTATAGTTTCTTTGGTATAGTTAATACTTAATTTAGGTGGGATCAATTTCAGGGTGGGAACCTTCAAAATTTGCGACATAATCCACGAGCTTTTCTATTCTATAAAAATATGACAGCTTCTATAGCGCAGTTGATTTGGCGCTGGCTGTGAAACGAAACGCCTTGGGTTCAACCCCCGCACCGGGTTCAGGTATTTGTGAGACCGAAAGCTCTTGTAGTTTCTGATAGCCTCGACACATGACTTAATAGTTCTTAATGTGGGGGAATATGTATGTGACTGTTGGGTGTATTTATTATGTATTAATAATACCCTTCTATCAAGATAGTTACTTTGGCAAGAGATATAATCTTCGTCCCACATTTAGCTTATAAAAGTTTAACCATCCGATTTAAGTATATTCAATCCACTGCGATAATTTTCATCCATTGGCTTTCAAATCGCGTTCATCTTATTTTGCTATAACTGCCCTTTACTTGATAAAAACAAAAATGGCTTGGCAATATTCTCGCCTTCTACCAAATTTTAGGAGAGAAATAACTTCAACGTACTGTTAGTTGTTATTTGGAATATATTTATGAAAGAGGTAAAACATCAAATATTTTACTCCTGTGTTACCTACATAGGAGGTCTCTCACATACCACCGCAATCTTTATTTTTCTCACCAAACAGCAGTGTAAATGTACTGTTATGTTTCAGATTTAAGGACATTGTATCCAGAGTAACTCCTAGACATACTGAGACTTAACATCTTATGTCTTAAGGTGGCGAGCGCAGTGGAATGCCAAACATTGCTTTGTAATTCATGGTGTTGTTTGGTTTTGCTACTGTGGTGTACGCGGTGTAGGTGAACGGCATGTTCGTCTCGCTATTTATTGCATAAAAGAGTAAATTTATATTTTTATTTCTCTTCAATCATACAAAGTATCCAAAGGCCCTTTTATCCATCCTATGGTTGTCCGTTAGATATCGCCTAAAGTAATAACACTGCCTTTTTTACTTTTTTTTGTTATTTCTGTAAATTATGTTTCATTTTCGTGCAAAATAAATAAGAAATAAACTGCTGCTTAACATCAATAAAAAAGTATTTAAAATTCAATTCAGACTTCGCTTCAATTATTCAATCGCATTTTCGAATGTAATTCATCATAGTTGATTAGATGAAAACTTGATAAGAGATAAACCGAAATCTGAACTCGCGATAGATGGGACGGTGGCCATAGTAAATCACGTCACAGGAGGTTACTCGAAAATCCATATCGGAGAAAACCAGGTGATTTATGCAACATTAGTTTCAGATAGTGTAGATCCGTGTGCCGACAAACTGTGTGGAAATATCGGGGCTACATTTGTAGTTGTAATCTATATACTAATATATATAGCTGAAGAATTTGTTTGTTCGTTTGTTACCTCTAATCTCAGGAACTACTAGTTCTAATTTAAAAAGTAGTTAGAGATAGATACTGAATAGAAAAATCTGTAGCGCTGATACTGAATAGAAAAATCCAATATCACTTTTCCCCACTTAGAATTCAAACCCGAGACCTCAGCTTTGTAACCATACCGTAGTACAAATACGCCACCGTGGCAGTCATTTTATTTTTATACAGATGCTTATTTATAAGCTATATTATACTATACAAATGCGAGTATACTTTATTTAATTATGCGTGCTAGCTTGTATAGATCAATTATCATTCAAATTGATATTAAATAAAGGTGTAAAATAATTAACAAAATAACACAAATATCAATGACATAATATAATTTGAGGCCATTGAAACATATTGCGGTTTGCCCAATGTTTGCCATGCTAACAGTTATTCCATTTGTTTAAAAATATTTGCGAGCTTTGGCTGCAAAAGCGTAGCTTTAAGTGTTAAAATAACTCATCAATTCTAATAAAAATAGGAACGCTTTCATGACAGGTCGAGTACTTAAACAAACTTCAACATTGAAAAATGTACATTGCGACGTCATTTTTAACGTGACGATATGGGTTGGAACTGGTGGTAGGTCTCTCATCTGTGAGAGGCTATCTGGGTAGATACCATTACAATATCAAACCAGGCGGGGGTACAAATAGTAATGAGAATGGGCTGTTGTGTTCAAGTTCAAAGATTCCTGAAAGAATTCCATACAAAAAACCGGCTAAAACCGGCCTATGACCGTCGGACTGGTTATCCTAAAAATATGGAAGCACCAACACCCTGCCTACTTTTTTGCTAGGAAAACCTTCCTCGAAACTTCCTCGACCTTGAATCGAAAAGGCCAATGGCAATGGCAGTACAATTCACAGTACGTGTTAAATGTGCCAAAGAGATGCCATCTCAGCGTAATTAATAATGTAAAATAAATAAATAATACCCAACAGCCACATACATAGTCCTGACCCCACCCTAAGATCGAGTCTTGTATCGTGGGTATCAGAAATACGAGAGACTTTTCGGTCTCACAAACACCCAGACCCGAAAGAAATATTTGTGGGCCGCACAAACGTTTCTCTCGATGCGGTGATCGAACCCGCGGCCTCTCGTTCCATTGGTGGCGTCTAACCACCTGCGCCACTGAGGCTGTCAATTGCTGGTTTTCAGAGACAGCCTAAAAGAAAGTGACATCAAAATCACTGTGCTAGCTCAAGATAATGTATAATGTATATATATACGGTATAATCGATAAAGTGTTTAAAATTTAAAAGCAACAGTAATATATATGTTAATTTTATTAAACTGAATCCGTAACAAGAGATGAATAATAGAAAGAAACGAATATTTCATTTAATAGAAATAAAGGAGGATCATCATCATCATCATCATCATCTCAGCCACAGGAAGTCCACTGCTGAACATAGGCCTCCCCAAGGATCTCCACATCGACCTGTTGGAAGCGGTCCGCATCCAGTGACTTCCTGCAAACTTAGCCAGGTCGTCAGTCCACCTTGTAGGCGAGCGTCCGACATTTCGCTACAAGGAGGATATAGATTATGATTTATAAGGTAGTAAAATTATATATTTGACGTCATTACTTCAATATTTTGGGAAACATTTTTATAAAGATCAAATGGTAGCAATAAGGAAAATCTTTTTAATAATGTATGATTATTGGGCCCAAAAAGATTGACGTAAATGTATTAATGGTCTATGCACAAAGGTCTCTTAAAATGAGGAAAAGAACGACGAAAAAGTGGTGTAACCTTAATACATTAAGTGATATTAAATCTTTACATATAAATAAAATTGAAGTGTCTGTTTGTAAAGTGAAAATAAAAAAAATGACCAACTACATATCGTTATATACACGATACCTATAACGAAAATAACCTTAGATTTTTTTGTCTGTCTATCTGTCTGTTTGTTCCGGCTAATCTCTAAAATGGCTGGACCAATTTTGACGGGACTTTTATTGTCAAAAGCTAATGTAATAAGAAGTAACTTAGGCTACATTTATTTTCTAAAATTATTTTATTGTAGAAAAATAAAGTCTTTTAAATTCCTCATGGACGAAGTCGCTGGTACAGCTAGTTTAATATATATTCGCTCTCGTGGCGTAGAACAGAAATGGCAGTTATGATGTAAGGTTGTGGATTTTCTTATTGTACCTAACACATCATGATGTCCAGAAAGATGAAATTACCTTATCGATGGATGCGAATGTGGTAGCCTAACAAACAGTAAGTGAGTTATATGATAGTCAATTTCAATGTCTATTCTTCCCACCAAACAACAGTGTAAACGCACTGTTGTGTTCCGGTTTGAAGAACATTATAGCCAGAGTAACTACTGGATACATTGAGACTTAATATCTTATGTATAAGGATAGAGAGCACAGTAGAATGCCAAGCATTGCTACTGCCCATGAGCAGTCGTTTGAACAATGTCCTTCAAACCGGAACGCAACAGCGCATTCACACTGCTATTTGACGGGAGAAATAGAAATTGCAGAGGCACTTACCTAGACAGCCTCTCATATCAGACACCTACACCAGCAAAATATTTCTCTTGGACTCTATCGTTATTTTAACTATCATATCCATTGTAGGTACTTCATCACATATGTACGTATAAAGGCCTCGATAAACACGCCAGACCGCTCGCAAATTAAAATAATAAACACAATATAAAATAACCTTTTTTCATCCGTTTAGAATTTCTAACGGTCGTGAGGAGGTGTACGGTCTGGATTTTAATGGGGTCAGTCCAATCATGCTAATGAAAACAAACCATGCGATCCGGCCTGTACTGCTGAATATTCAGATGGGGTTATTTTCTTAACGGCACTCTAGATTTTAACCGCTGAAATACAACATCAGCGTTTATCGAATGTTTATCGTTAATATTAACGTTCATGAATGTGGCCTAATTAATATTTCTGTTTGAATTTAAATTTGTATCGGTGCGGATTGGACATTTGCAGTATTGGACGTTTCGTATTTCATTTTGTATATTTTTTGTTCGAAGTAAACACATATATATGGCCTAACTGGTGGTAGGTCTCTCATATGTGAGAGGCCATCTGGGTGGGTACCACCGCAGTGTCTATTTCTCCCGTCAAACAGCAGTGTAAATGCTGTTGTGTTTCGGATTGAAGGGCATTGTAGCCAGAGTAACTACTGGACATATTGAGACTTAACATCTTATGTCTCAGGAAGGCGAGCGCAGTGGAATGCCAAGCATTGCTTTGTAATTCAAGGTGATGTTTGGTTTTGCTACTGTTTATGAGCGGTCGTATCATTTACTATAAGGCGAACGGCATGCTCGTCTTGCTATTCATTGCAATAAAAAATAATAATAATAACTCCTCTCGATCGTAGATGAGGCTCATTCCCTATAGTGGGACATAGATGGGCTGTTACAGATGCATACATACCTACATACACGTCTTTGTCCCAAAAGGGGTAGGCAGAGGGGCTACCAGGTCAGCCAAGTTTCGCCTTATGTGTTCCGTCCCGCGATATAATAAGGGGCGAGCCTATCGCCATATCAGGCACAATTTCCTGAACTAATTCTTCATGGAAATTAGGGGATTGCGTAATTAACATAGCATGAATAGGGTTGCTTCCTAATTAGGAAACCATAAAACTTTTAAATGGTAGATAATTACGCTTTCAGTTTTGAGGGATTGTTAAAATTATTTTGGAGGCAAAATTATCCTAGTGTTTTTCAGCATATAATATAATCCACAGGTGCGTAATAATAAATCCTAATATTTGACATTAAAGTTTGAAGATATCGTAATATTTAATAACATGTAATTTTGCCAGCATTATAGTATTAAAGCTGAATTTCATATATGTTATTTAGACAATAATCAAAAGTTGTTTCCTTGGTAGCCCGATACTATTGATGGTTCTTTCATCTTGCCAGACACATTAAAGGTGATAACTTCCAAAGCAACCACGATCGGAACTTCATAATAGCTGATTGTGTGATGTCTATGATAGAGGTATGCGCAGACAAACTTTCAGCTTTTATAAATTTACGAAGGTATGGCGGCCACGGGCTCTTGGTCTATTAGACGTTCGCTGTGAACCGTGGGGCCGCGGGTTTGATTCCCGCGCTGAGACAAATACTGATACCGAAAAGTATCTCGTAGTTTCTGATATCCACGATAGAAGACTTGAACTTAGTGTGGGGTCAGGATTGTGTATGTAACTGTTGGTTGTATTTACTTATAAGCAAATGAAAAACAAAAAATCTTGGAAAGTTTTCACCACAAACTAACAGAAACCCACTTACTTTATTACTTCCTTACTCAAATTATATACAAGAACTTCGTTTACGTTGACTTAAAGCCTCGTTTCACAGGCAGCCGTGTGTAAATAAAACAGAAGTATGTTCTGAATATTTTTCATTTCTACAAGCTACATTCGCGGAGGCTTTATTTCTGACATAGAATAAAGTATTTGTGCTAATACCCACTAAAAGTAAGAGTTTGATACATGTGAGTAAAAAATGTAGTAACTAATATAGTTTGCACTAAAAACGGTGAAGGAAAACATCGTGAGGAAACCTGCATACCATAGCGATTTATAAGAATTTATTTCTATGGTATGTAAGTCCGCCAACCCGCACTAGGCCAGCGTGGTGGACTATATGACCTAACCACTCTCAATCGTACACTCGATTGTAAAGTAGGACCGTGTCCTGCAGTGGTATATGGGCTGATACAGATACAGAATACTATAGTTCGTAATGTTGGTGTTCATTTTGGGCTGTTGATAGTGGTTTTATACTGGCAATATTTATTCAAATTAATTTTACACTGACCGTCGTGATTAAGAAGCGTTATACCTTCGAATATCACGGTAGCTTAGAGCGATAGTTAGATAAGGAAAAGAAAAGAAAAAAGAACTGTAAACAAAAACAAAACCATAGTTATTATCATTAATAAGATATTTCCGCACATATCTTTGCAACGTATGCAGGTTTCCTAACCAAATTCGCATTCACTATTAAAGTAAGCAATAACAAAATAATATTTGCTTAAAGTACATTTTTCGAAGTGCGTGGTGGCCTGTTGGTAAACGGACCAGACGCGGCTGCCAACATGTTCACGGTGGTCGCGGGTTCAAATCCCAGGGCACACCTCTTACTTTCTGAAGTGATGTGTGTATTGATAGTCAATCACCACGCACTAAAACGGTGAATGAAACCTGCATACCATAGCGGTTTATAAGAATTTATATGGTATGTAAATCCGCCAACCCGCACTAGGCCAGCGTGGTGGACTATATAGCCTAACCACTCTCAATCGTACTGTCGATTGTAGAGTAGGCCCGTACCCTGCAGTGGGACGTATATGGGCTGATACAGACATACAGACATTTTTCGAAGAATTATATCCCTTGTACGACCGCAGGGTACTATTTAACTAGTATGTGCGAATTGTAATGAATTTGAGACCTTCTAGAAACCATCCCATTCCTTGAGAGGCTGATGCGCAAAGAAAAGGCTGACATGAAAAGAGCTTATGTATTCCACGTATTTTGTGTTGCAACGATATTTTTGACAGCCTCTGGCGCAATTGGTTAGACGCAGCCTATGAAACGCGAGGCCGCGGGTTTGATCCCCGCACCAAGACAAATATTTGTCTGATCCTCAGTAGTTCCTGCCCCCTTACAAGTCACAAGCGCTAAAAATCTATTCTCTTTTTACAATAGTTATTGCTTGACGAAAGCGATTACGTTTGTACGTTGTACAACGCCAATGGCCCATACATATGCTATCCAAGATGCCAACGATTGTAGAAAGAAAATAGATTGAAAGTTCTTGTAACTTGGCCAAGGGGGTAATACCTACGACAACTTAGTCTTTACAAGACTCGATCTTAGTGTGGGGTCAGGATTGGGAATCTGACTGTTGAGTGCATTTATTTATTTATATCCTTAGTTGTATACCGAATAAGCGAACGCTGTAGACAAAATTCCCTTGAGCGATTATAAATCAGTTGCATGTTTGATTATTTAAATGATTCAGTAAACAACTATCAAGTAACCGCTAATTAACGAACTAACAAAACAATTTAATCTCATTGTGAATGATGAGTTTTCGAACGAATTGCAAATTCAATTTTTACTGTATTTGCAGTGTTAAAATTAATATTGAACAAGTATGATAGTCGTCATACTTTATTGGTTTTTAAACTCACATGCATCGGTTATGCTTATGTGAAATGAAATATGAACACGTTGTTCCCAACTTCAATTTCCAAGTATCACCGCAATGTCTATTTCTCCCGCAAAGCAGTGGTAATTGTGTTTCGGTTTCAAGGATATTTTAGCCAGAGTAACATTGAGACTTAACATCTTATGTCTCAATATAACGAGTGCAGTGGAATGCCAAGCATTGCTTTTTAATAACCATCAGGCGAACGGCATGCTCGTCTCGCCATTCATTGCAATAAAGAAACTAGCACAGCTCACTAGTTGGAGATTGAACTACTTTATTTAACACAAACTTTCCAACACTCAAAATTCAAACAATTTCATTAAACACCCCGTCGGCAACAGCACGATTTATAAACACCAATTTTCATACAAAATTCTGACGTAAATATATTTCTGAAAGATACATACATAAAATCTCATATTGTTGGTCGTTGAAAAAATGCTTTATTAGCGTTGAGGGAGAGCGGATATAATAAAAATAATACCATAGACGTAAGCGCCGGTAGCTGCGTCACAATTCAGATTCTTTTTCTCCTATTCTCGGCGAAATTGTGGGTTTATCACGTTCTATTTCGGTAGGGATAGGAATGCATGCTTTGCATCAGAATAGGGATCATTTTGCTGTGATATTTTGAAGAATGAATCAAATACAGGGAAAAAAAGGGGAATCTGGGTTAGTAGATGGTGTATGTAGAAAATAATGAGCGGTTTTGAATTTCCGTAGATAATGGTGTAAAGACTGAAATTGAAGAAATTCGGGAATTAGTTTATAAAAGCAATATATCTAATTGTTTGTCAACTGAGAGATATCAGGCAAAGCACACATTTCAATTACACGCATAACTTTTTATACTAAAGTGTAAATGGTATTTTGGTAAAACAACACTGGAATAAAATCCGTTTTGGAATATTCACTACCTACTCCATGTTTACGTATTAGTGGGTATATAGTGTATGTAAAATATATAATCTGCATTACTATAAATTATAGCATTTTATCACTTCATACAACCCAATCCTTTAATCACATTGGTGAAGATTTTGTGTTGTTTCACCTGCATTTAGCTGCACTTGAATATCGTATATTAATTATTTATCAAAAATCACTACTTATTTATCTTCTCCTACTTACTATTTATTTTCCTTATCAGAATGCTATTTCACAATCGAGAGTATGATTGAGAGTGGTTAAGTTATATAGTCCACCACGCTGGCCTAGTGCGGTTTGGCAACTGACATTAGGTCAGCGTCAATTGTGACCCAAACCCTCTCAATCGTACTCTCAATTTTAGAGGAGACGGTACCCTGCAGTAGGATCTATATGGGCTGATACTTACTGCATATTTGAAACAAATTCATTATTATCATTAAGTTTAAAAAGTTCTTATCTACTTTATATTTCGGTGCTGGGTACAAATTCCATTAAATATGTTTGGGAGAGAATATTACATAAAATGGTGAATTTAACGAGAATTGAAATTGTTATGAATTTAAGTAAACATCCAAACTACTCAAAGCCTTTTAAACATTCTACTAAAGACCAGCTTTTAGCTTAAAACATCGTATGAACCGTCAATAAATTTAAAACTTCCCTCGCGCATATTAAAAACTAAAGCGAAACTCCATAAGCATATTATACAAACCATTACGTCTAAAATACGCACACAAAAGTTCAGTATTACAAAATAACCCAAAAATTTACACTGAAACATAAAATGAGTGGATGTAGGTAAAATCGCGCGAACCATAAGCGAGGCGGCATAAACTTTTATTAATAAAAGAATAAGAAACTGAACGGCTGAAATGCCCTGAAACATCCGCTTGCCGACGTGGGTGTAATAAAAAAAAGAAAAAAATTGATGAGGCGAGCGTGGCGCCCCCGGTGTTAAACTTTGGCGGCTACGTTAGGAGCGAGTTTCACCGAAAAAGAGAATTACCAACTTATTAGGTTATTATAAATAATCTTTATGCTAATATGCTAGTAAATTTTCTCTGGTGGTTTTTGTGAATAGGTTTGTGAATTGATCGCTGCTATCCATCACGTCTTGTACATAAGTTTATAATCTAATACATTTCAATATTTATTTTTAGTATAGCAAAATCTAATCTAGTGTCCAGCTTTTAAGTTGTACAAAAGATAGAATATTTTGGTCATTGTGCAGCAAGTTAATTTTTATCACCTTATCCAACCATTTTTGTGGTCAACATAGTAGCAGAAAACCTTTCCTTTTTTTATAACTGCTTGGCAAATTTACTCCAGTGGGCCTGTTAGTACGTGCAGAGCCGTCTAGATACATAAAATTAATATAATCGACTGGCTGCATATAAAAGTTTCACCATTCGAGATAATTCGACGTACGCCGTGGTGCAGTGGGTTGGAAGCCGGTTGCGAAACGTGAAGCCACATGTTCGATCCACGCACATTATGTTTGTGTGATGTCCAAGTACTTGTGTGGGCATTTGTGAAACCGAGAAGTCCCTCGTAGTTCATGATACCCACGACACAAGACTGGGTCTAATTTTTTTGATTCATTTTTTTATTACAAAGAATAGCGTGACGAGCATGCCGTTCGCCTGATGGTAAGCTATACGACCGCTCTTAAAAAGTAGCAAAACCAAACATTACCTTGAACTATAAAGCAATGCTTGGCATTCCACTGCGCTCGCCATCCTGAGACATATGATGTTAAGTCTCAATATGTCCAGTAGTTACTCAAGCTACACTGCCCTTCAATCCGAAACATAACAGTGCATTTACACTGCTGTTTGACGGGGGTTCTTAGTGTGGTGTCAGGATTATGTATAGTACACGACAATTCGGCGAGGTAATGGGGGTATGGCATCACGTAGGAGAGGGATCCCTCAAATCCCCACATCGCCCGCGTCGTCTTTGTGTTGCACGAGACCGCATCGACCGTGGCTATCGATTTGATCCCGCTCACAATGTTGTTTGTAAATTATATTGTTGTGTACTGAAACGACGGCGGTAGCTTTAAAGGTTAAAGGAAAAACAATAATTCATTTTCATTCTGTTCATGTTCACACAGTTTTTTAAATTAATCTTCCACGTGCATACATTGATCAGCTATAATCTCTTGATCAAATATTTTGTCATATTGCATATAATAAACTTAACTTAATTATTTTTAATCTTATGTTGTTGCGTTGCACAAAATATATCAATATAAACTACTTGAAACGTGATATCACGTGATATCGTCACCAGCGTTTTCAAGTACAGTATGTGACTGTATTTATTTTACAATGTCCATATGTAAGCATACTTCGAAGAGAGTATAGCAAGACTTCTAGCCGTTCAACTCTCTCTCTCTCTCTTCAGCCACAGGACGTCCACTACTGAACATAGGCCTCCCCCATGGATCACCACATAGAACTGTTGAAAGCTGCCTGCTTCCAGCGACTTTTTGTGACCTTAACCAGGTTGTTCGTTCTACTAGGCTTCTGGAATTACAAATATTCATGCTCAAAATGTTGTTCAGCAGAATACTTCAAGAGAGTAAATTCGGTGAAATGTGACATTGATTGAAGGAAACATTTAACAAAATTATAGTAGGGAGATAAAACGGCTTTAGATCCATTGATAAATGTACTACCGCAAAAGATATTTTAGGAACAAACCAACCACCCTTTTATTTGTGTTGAAACGTCAAAAAAGGAGTAGACTGAAATAGCAGACATTGTACGATGGATATTTGATCTGTCTTCCACCCACTATTATAATAGTTTATACTCCTACTCATATTGTGCGACAAGAATAAAAATACTCACGTGCCAACCGTATAATTCTAAAAATAGCCCAGATTCCAGGGTGCATTATTTTACTTCACTGTACACTCATCATGGCTAAGTTATATATATTATTTCAATTCAGACCGCCAATCCTCTGACCAGATGGCGAGACAACTTGCACAATAGGTCCGGCGGTGATTGAATACATAAAGCAGCAGACCGGGCTCTGTGGCCTACCTTGGGAGCGGCATATTTCCAGCAGTGGCCTGCATTGGGCTGACGATAATGATGATTGCAGAAAAGAATCACAGATGAGGCCCTTTTTTTAGTTTTCAGGCTACTTTTTACCAAATATAATTAAATAAGTAAATAACTTTTGGTGTGAACTAAAATAAAAATACTCTTATAATAGTGTGACTTTTTATTTTATTTAATCTAGCTAGGTAACAAGTACTGTGACAAAACGGATTCGTTTTACTAAAGAGATTAATAAATAAATACAGGCACATACATATACGTTTAGCTTTAAAAGCTACTACAGTCAATTCAATGCACAAAAATATAATACACAAACAACAATGTGAGCGGGATCGAAATCGATAAACGCAGTCGATGCGGACTCGTGCAGCACTAAGCCTAGGAGGGCGCGGGTAATATGCGGAGGTGCGGGGCGTCCCCTCCCCCACGCATCACCTCATACCCCGATTGCCACATCGACATGTCGCCTGCTATAATGCTTTTGTTGGGGCAGAATTTTCACGTTAAAAATCTTAATGAAAACATGACTGAATATGTGAATGGAACATTCACTTGTATTTTACCCCGAAACCTTTCCCTTTAAACTCATATAAACTGTTCACACTCCAAAAATACAAAATATATGAATAAAAAAAACTCCAAATATTTACACAGTCACGAAAAAAACCCTTATCCGGAATATTTTTGAGTCAGTGCAAAATCCCCGAGCAGAAACTTTATTAGGTAGCACGTAGAAATGTTACGCGGACCATTATTAAAATTCCCATAAACGGTCGGGCGTCGGCCGGCAATATTTTCGAGGTACGGCCAAGAAAAACTGGCCTTAAATGGATTTAGCATATTTTACGATAATATAAAGACTTAGCAACTGCCCCGGTTATAGGCAAGGAGAAATCACCCTGGTGGTAATTTTGATGCTACGCCGTGCTGGATATTTTGTTTATCGCTTATTAAAGAAGGTTTTGAAGAAAATTTGCATTTAGTTTATGATATAATATAAAACCTTGATGCGAAAAATGTAATTACGAGCAAAAATTATTGTTTCTTATCTATATTTCAACCATCTATACCAAACAATTAATGACCCCGCTACGAATAAGTAACATTTTTACCTAAAGATCGCGACGTCACGAACTTTTTTCAACCAATATATTCCACAAAAAACTCCAATATGCTGAAATGAATTCAAAACTTCGCACGGAGCTTGCAAAAAACGGTTGATTTTCTCGAACACATGCAAATGAAATGGTTTTCGAGATAAAACTAAAAAGTACAATGCCGCGCTGAAATGGTAGCAAAGTCGAAAGAGGAACAGACACTAAGGTCTAATTAAAATTGTTCTTCACTGACCGTTAGTTAAAAGAACTCTGGCGAGCAGAGTATTTACGTAAATACATTAGCAATCACTTGTTTGTTGGTAATTCTCGTAATGGTATGGAGTTTTTTGAAATAAAATCCGACGTTAGTTCTTGATTAATTGGTGTAATAACAAGCTGGCATAATTGTGGCGAATAAAGGAAAATTGCCGTGAGTCAATCGTTCTATCAGGACCTAGAAAATGGGCGACCTAGAACAAATATGTATGGAAACGTTTATTTAAGAATGTAAAATACTTGCCTAAAATACATTGCCCTATATTGACAATTTTGGGCTAGATGACTCAACATCACAAACCAATTTAGCTGTATTAGAATGAAATGGTATGGTACAAGTAAAAGAAGTGGATGGAAAATAAATATTAAGAAAAGAAGTGTAAAATATTATGCCCATTATGTTTTTTTTTTCTTTTATAGGGGGTAAACGAGCACGCGGTTCACCTGATGGTAAGTGAACACCGCTGCCCATGGACATCTGCAACACCAAAGGGCATGGAGATGCGTTGCCGGCCTTTAAGGTGGGAATACGCTCGTTTTTTGAAGGACGCCAGGTCGTATCTGTCCGGGAATGATGCCGCTGGCAACTGGTTCCACAGATTTGTAGTACGCGGGAGAAAGTGCCGGGAAAAATGTACTGTGGTGGATTTCCAACCTCCAAGGTGATGTGGGTGGTATTTGGAGGTTTGACGCGTTGTACGGTGGCGGAACTCAGTAGCAGGGATAAGTCCGAACAATTCTCGAGAACACTCCCCGTGGTAAATGCGATAGAGAATGCAGAGCGAAGCTTGTTTGTTTGTTTTGTATGTTTAGATACATACGAATTAGGGGTTACTCTATGATCGAACACGAAGTTCGAATATTCGGATGTTCGACGTCCGAAGTAAGATATACATTTTTCACTTCTAAAAATCAATACTATTCTCTTATTATGCTGATCATTTTCTCCGAACTTAGTCTATGGTTACGACGTGGTTATGACGTACGATTGAGGATTCCAACATTTTGTCGAGTATCTAGCACATAAGTGAAGTTTTACGTATGACGTCCGAACATTCAAAATTTACATAAAGAACATCGGTCACGTCCATACATATTGGGACCTGGCAAAAAAAAATATTGTACACAGCTGAGATATAGTTTATTTTGTTGCATAGTGCTTGAGGAATTATGTCCAATTAGATGAAGGTTTTAAAAAAGCCGGATTTACTAAAATATTTCATATATTTGTAACTTTTTAGGTTAGGATTACACGTATAAAAAATAGCACATTATAATGTCATTGTCAAAAACAACAACATAAAAAAAGAACATAATTTTGAAACACTATGCTGAATTATATGAACACAATGCAAAAAACATTTTGAAGGACAGACTGACGCTCCGGGTTCATGTTGGAAATAAGAGAATACTTCGCACTTTTAACGAAATCACAAAGCGTTATCATTATCCTATGGTCAATCGTACAAGGTCTTCAGAAATGCAAGGGTCTATCAGAGCCCCTTATCAAAGCCAAGTCATAAATATTAACAGAGAAATAACAGTAGGCGCAAATTGGAAATCACAAGAAAGCAAATGACAGCGCTCAGAAGTCATATGTGTCATAGAAAATACCTATACACTTTATTTTTAATTCAGCACTGACTACCTTCAACGCTGTAGATAAAACCTTATTTTGAAACAAAGTATGAGTGATGGAACGCGCTCATACGCGTTCAATATTATTAAAACACTTTAAGATTGTCTTTTTTATCCGGCTATTTAAAAATATATGGAAATATGCATTTTTATTCTAATAAATCGTACTATTTTTTGATGTATCATTCATAACTGGTCCCTTCATGGTCCATTATGGCCGATGTTCTTTATTTAATTTACGAATTTTTCATTTTTTATTTTTAAATAAAGGTCTCTTATTTTAGAAATTGACAGAAGTACTATTGGAGACACAAGCTATTTTTATAGCATAGATAAAAACTTGCATAAAAATTTGAACAATTACATACACCAAAAGAAAATATATTCATACGTAAAAATAACAACTGCAACTTGAAAAATGGGAAACTGCTACCAAAGAAAAATATTTTTGAACACTTTTCAACGTGGTTTTCAAATCGGTTCGGGGCAAATATGAAAATATGCAGACCGACGAAAAGGGACTTTTTTGTACTTTGTAGTCCATTTTTTTTTGGATTTCGCTTTGTTTTATTTACATTTTTTTGTTGTAGGTATTTCACAGAAAAATATCACTCTATTTTCATGTAAGGCCCGATTTTTAAATTGACATACAAAAGTTATCCTTCAGACGAGTTATAACCCGACGAAATATAAAAGCGAAACGATTGAACAATTTAATTAACACTTACTGACATTTTAATTTCGCTGATGTATTTTATTCAACAAATAAATAACTGACGATTGAAAATCGGACACAAGTTATACATACAAATGTAAAAAATAATCAACTTCTACTGAAACTTCTATGTGTAACTTTCGATATGGATCGCAACTTTTTATAAAATACGATGCTTCTTGCAAATTCCGCGCGTGACCAATTCGCGATTCACGTATTGCTGGAATGGAGTTTTTGTCGCAGAAGCTACCGATCACGCAAACCTACTGCTCTCTACGTAATATTGTATTATTCTTTAGAGTATATAAAACTGTCTATATTTTGAGTGTTCGTAGTTCAAATGTTCCTATTCGCTGTCTGTTGCAAGGTGAACTGTGAAACGACAAGCCGCGGGTCCATTTTCCGTACTGAGTAAACTACCTACTGTGCAATAATTTTGAAAGTCATATTTCGCGCCTATATAGACCCCCTGTAGATTCAACATGGACTTTTTAGCATTCATTCTGATAATAAAACCATATTTAAATAACGCTCATTTAAAAGAAGATAAATTTGGAACCACCTGTCCTCTTAACATCAAGAAAAATATTTCATCAAACGCAGCGCTATCCTCACAAAAACTTCAAATCACAATTACATCTCAAAAAGCAAAAACTATCGAGTCACGAACAAAAACCTAAGGACGATTACCACTTGTTCGGATTAAATTTCTTCGGCACTGGCAGACGTGTAAGTCAAGCATCTTTAAGTGGTTGTCGAAGGTTCTCGAAGCGCCCTCTACCGGGAACACGGGATGTCATTATACGTACAGGGATGTTTGACCCCGAGCATCACTTTATCATCACGAGAGCGGTGACTATGGTGCCGAGAGGTCTGCATTGTCTTCGGATTTAGTAATTAATGATTGTCGTTTGATGTGGATTGATTTGGCTTCTAATCGATTACAATATAGTGCGTGGTGGCCTGTCTTTAGTAAGTCTGACTATTTGGAGTAGCGTGTGTGTTGTGTTGTAATATACTATATATTATGCGCGGTAATAACAAAGCAAAATATCGTAAAATAGAGG
This sequence comes from Hyles lineata, assembly GCA_030180105.1. Lineage (NCBI taxonomy): Eukaryota > Metazoa > Arthropoda > Insecta > Lepidoptera > Sphingidae > Hyles > Hyles lineata. Next base: position 13,548,214 of record JARJEE010000008.1, on the reverse strand, counting down.
AATACAGCCTACCATAGATGATGGGATCGTGCATCGGCGACTTATTGATACACGTAAAAAATGAATGTTTAAATAATTCCTCAGTAATGTAATTTGATACTAATATAAAACTGAGTCCTTTATTACTTGAATGAAGAGTTTTGTTATGATTATGGAGAACTTTAGGAGAAATTAATGACAGTTGATAAAGTAAAAGAGGTAGGAGTAGGTTTCTGCCTACACCAATGGAATAATTTCGTGACGTCATGTATGTTTGCTTGTGTACCTCACCACGTTAAAGTAGTGGATTGTCGTCTTTTCATGCAGTTTAGATGCTGCAAAATCTCATAACGTGAATATCTTGGACTATGGTCCAAGTTTATTTTACAAGATTCGTGAACTCAGAGGTTGCTGTATACTGTTAAAATACGTATATTGTGGCAATTTAGTGTAACCAAAACATGAACCATATTATTTTCTTCAAAGCACCAGGCTCCATCAAACGAGTCCACATTTCAGCAACAGTACTGGCGGTGGAAAATACAAATCAAGCTTTTGCCCATTTCACACACAAATCCAATCAGGTTTTTCGAATCGAAAAACTCGCATACACGACTGACGGATAGCGTTGCGTATTTAAATGATGGTATCAGTCTAGGAATAAATAATAATTTTACTAAACTTTTTTTATTCAAAACGTCCGTCAAACGAGCAAACAGATCACCTGATTGTAAGTAATCACCGCTGTCCATGAACATCCACAACGCTTGGATCATGGATGTGTTGCTGGACCATCAAATCGGGAGGAGAACGGACAAATAAGGATGGGGAGAGGTACTCGATAGTATGTAGGTGATATTAGTCCTATTACGGATAGGTTGCTAAAAGCGATAAGACCGCCAATGACGTCACCAATTTTATGTCTGATAATATTTTTTGTGGTTAATATTTTCTATGATATTTCTTGTGTGGTTTAATAAAGAGTTATTACATTAGTACGTTGCGCTCATTCCAAGATGCTTGTGCGCCACTAACACGTCAACGTTTTATTAATTAAATAAAATTAACATCAGACCACGTCCTGGGTAATGAATTAGTTTGTATGTTTATAATTTAGTTTTCACACAAAATACAGATGAGTTTTAATTAAACTGTCAATGAAAGGCATTAAGTTGAAGTAATTGATCATTTTATTCAGTTTTTTGTTATTAAATATACTTTAGTTTTCTTCAGATTTACTTATATTATGTAGCCAAATTCCCGGACAAAAATTACTAATCTAGAAGTAAATGTAACGCTCCATTTATCAATCTTATTATACACTCTGAAATCTTAAGATATTATCAGTAATAAATCTTCGTGCCCATTTGCCTGCCTTGTTAGACGAACGATAGTAAGAAATTACGTATAATTGGTAGTAATTTACACCCGCTTTCTTTACGATATTTTCCATCAAAATAATAGACTCGGAACTGACTAATTTTGAAGGCACGGCTATAACAGTGATGTAATCTATCGATTTTACATGAATGGACACGATGTATCATTTAACAAATGTGGAATTGTGAAATAGGAGTTAAAATTTTATTATATTGTGAAATGTTTTGGGAAATAGTTCTGTTTAGATTTACTAGATGTGGAATTGTTTGAGTGGGCTATAACCTGGTTAAGAGGAAGTCATACAACGAGTTTGATCTTATGCCTCATACCTCTTATTTTAAAAACATATCTGTATCTTATTATTTCTGGATTTAACAGTGAATATAAATACTAGCAAAACTTTCGGATACGCCTCGCAGTAATGATATAAGTATGTAAAATAGACCAATTTTTAATAAAATAGGACGATTTTGTTACGCATACCGTATTTACGGAAAGATGAACTGAACCATTTTAATGCATAACATTCATGAAACAATATCATCTGTGTCTGTATCAGCCCATATACGTCCCACTACAGGGCACGGGCCTACTCTACAATCGAGAATATATGACTGAGAGTGGTTAGGCCGTATAGTCCACCACGCTGGCCTAGTGCGGGTTGGCGGACTTTACATACCATAGAGATTTCCTCACGATGTTTTCCTCATCACCACCCTCATAATATACATGGTGTAGGATGCAGTGAACAATATAGGGGGCTGAGATTGTCTATTGTTCGTTCAAACAAAAACAAAAATCAAAGCCGACGCACTCCAATTCCATAGCCTTATCCACATCATTAAATTCAGAAACAATTTATGTCCTGAATAATTCAAAACCTCGATATACTATTTAATAACCAAAAAAATGTTAATATTCAACAAACCTAACCGAAACATTTTTACAACTCAATCAGAAAACCTCAAAGCAAAGGTGTACGTAAAATCTACGTGAAACTTTCCCTATAAACATGCCACGAGTGACGCCCTCGTCGATTCACCGTCGTTTTCTGATCTTTACTTATAGAATTCGGTGTGCCGACTTGTGGCCCAATTTTTGGCCACGCCGTCCCCCGTGCGTGACCTTTGGGCATAATGGCCATCCTCGACCGCTTTTTCTCATTCACCGTCCTCGTATTTCGTACTACAATTTAGTTAAGTTCCTGCTTCTCGTATTTCTGTGATTCGTTGATTTTGAGGTTAATTTTGTGATTGGATGGTGAGTAATAAATGTTTTACAATTAAGATATTAAATTGTTATATGTGCAATAAACGGTGAGACAAGCGTGCCATTCACCTGATAGTAAACGATACAACCGGCCATTAAAAGTAGCAAAAACAAACAACACGATGAATTACAGAGCAATTCTTGGCATTTAACTGCACTCAATCCCGAGACATGCGAAGTTAAGGCTCAATATGATCAGTAGTTACTCCGGCTACAATATCCTTGAACCCAAAACACAACAGGGCATTTACACTCCTGATTGGCGGGAGAAACAGACTATGCGGTCATATCGTACGTGGCCTGCAGTCCAGAACTTTACAACCCCAACGGCCATATGTATGCTCGGTCCACTGCCACTTCAACTTGCTAATTCTTTGGGCTACATCGGTAACCCTTAAGCAAGAATAATAATACATATTATCATGTCAATATTCTATAAAGAAATAGAAAATCTCTTAAATTTACAATTATTACTCTATAGGAGTTCAATTTTTAAACCCTGTAAAGTAATATACCCATTATAAAACCCGCCAAAAATGATTTTCACATTTTCAAATATTTTCTGAAGTACTTTAAGTCTATAAACTCTATATTTACATTATTATTACATATGACACATATCCACGAGTTTTATGACTCAAAATTCCTAGAAACAGTTAATATATTTTTATATAAGCCATGACGCGTAATAAAATGTGCCGCAAAATATTCTTAGATGTACTGAGCTAATAGAGCACGCCCATTCATCTTGTCAGAAATTCCCCCTCGTCGTTTTTAAGGCAATTACTTAGAAAGTTATATTACGTACCAATACTGGAATATTACGTCTTTCGATAGAAATAAAGTAATGTTATTTGATGGAATGTAGGAAAATATTAGTTACTGTAACATCTTGGTTTCCATGATTTATTAAAATATGAAAAGTAAATATCGCTAATGGGGATGGTAAACTAACTAGTTAAGAGTTCTTCATAAAAATATCAAAGGTATAACTATTAAAATCATTACGTCAACGGGGTAGATTGAAAAACCAATTCTGGAAAAGGTTGATTTTGGATTGCAAAACACCATTTCTGCCGCAATATTAGCCCGTGGAACAGTCTATTTTTCCATGTTGTTATTCGCCATAGTTCTAAGTCTTTTCGCTTTAGCTTGAAGAAACGATTAAGAAGGCAGTCATCATTGTCTCAAATATCGACACGTTATCATCGCCAATCTACCAAAATATTCTACCTAGAATACGCATTGACAATCAGTCAAAGTACTCATAACTAGCATAAAAAGCAAATAAATTCATACTCTTCCCCACCTCCAATTAGCCGTGTAAACACATCAATCAAAGCAACCGCTTTCTATCTTTTCCTCTTTCACCCTTCCAGTCAGTCAGCTTAATCGGCCTAAGACGTCACAGTATTGACAAGCCACACAGCCAATAAATCTGTCGCCGCCGACCGCGGGTACGGCGTTTCTTGTTTTTTATTGACACGCAGATTTTGGGTGAAAATCTTTTAAGTAATGATAATAGCTATATGGCGTAATCACTTTCAATCGTCCTCTCGATTGTAGAGATCCGTGTCCTGCAGTGGGACGTATATGGGCTGATACAGAATGATAATGGATGTGTGGAGGGTGATATGAGATTTTTAAATAATTATTTTTTTTTTTTTTTTTATTGCTTTGAATGGCGAGACGAGCATGCCGTTCGCCTGATGGTAAGCGATACGACCGCTCATGAACAGTAGCAAAACCAAACAACACCTTGAATTACAAAGCAATGCTTGGCATTCCACTGCGCTCGCCATCCTGAGACATAAGATGTTAAGTCTCAATATGTCCAGTAGTTACTCTGGCTACAATGCCCTTCAACCCGAAACACAACAGTGCGTTTACACTGCTGTTTGACGGGAGAAATAGACACTGCGGTGGTACCCACCCAGATAGCCTCTCACATATGAGAGACCTACCACCAGTAAATAAAAAATATTACAGTTGATTTTTGAAAGCTTCCGAAATGATAACCACTTATGTGTGTTTGTGATCTGCAAGTTTGTCATGAATAGCTTACCAAAGAAATCACAATTTTTTATAAGCATATTAAGTACATAACTTTTTCGTTTAGCTAGTCGCAACGAACAATTATAAAATATATGCATCGTCCTTAATTTCATACCCAGTGCTATAACATTTCTTCAAAAAAGTACACCATTGTGTTGCAAAAATACGAATTCCCCGCACCATAAAAAAGTTGTAAAGTTAAATAAAAATTCGCACGACGCCTTCAAGCGTTGTTTAAATGTAAATTTCATTAATTTTTGCATTTACAACACGTTTTTCGTCTATTCAAATGCAGTAAACGCAGAAGGAACTAACAAGCGGGAGTTCTGGTAATTCGTATTATCCCCACTATTTCTAAGTGCTAGAAATGCAATTATAATTAGATATTGTGAGAGAGTTTGGGCATTGGTAGTCCCTTGCCACGTTAGTCAAATTATTATTTATTAAAACTGTTCGTTTCACATCAATACTGTAATCCCCACAACCCATATAATTGACAAAACCTTCATTATAACGAGCGAAGCCATCATCCAAAATTAGCGTTTACTAACTTAAAAAATAATATCATGTGATCTGTTTGTTCGTTTGCCGGACCTATGCAATTAGCAGACCGGCATAATTGTACCAAAGGACATAGGACTGCCGTCTGATGCCATTCGATACTCTGCCTGGACGGCATTTGCGCTTACCATCAGTTCCAAATGCAGTCATTATGCCGTACCAGTTTTAAATAACTAAGAAAGTAAATAATAATAAAATATAAACGAAAGCAATTTAATTTAATGCATCATTGAAGTGCGTAATCTTACCCACGCGACGCGCCGGCTTAAGACATGCAAGTGACGTGGAGTGTAATAAGATGGATGGAAGCACTCTTCACTGGGATTGGGTTATAAGATTCCCTTGATAACTCCTGACGGGAGTGTATATAATTGACGTGTGACGTCAATTGAGTGGTATGAAATTAATGTTATTATTGCCGCCGGTAATCTGTGTTTTGAGACTTTTGGTATATTTCATAATTTATATATTTTTTTTAATATTCTGTCAGTCACGTTTATCGAGTTTTGCGATTTTTATAAAATTTCCTAGCAGCTCCATTATGTCCTACGAATATTGATCGAATATATCCAAAATAAGTATAATGTATATTTCCAAGCCAAATTAAAACAACTTACAACCGAACGTCATCACCCATCTCCTAAATATATTCGCCTACCACCTCGAAAACTATAAAGACATAAATTAAATAGTTTCAATGTAAATTAATAAAGCTATTACAGTAATTATGGTTACCGATACGACACAAGTTTGCGTCGAAGCGTCTTAACCGTGTGTCCGCAGACGTCGAGTTTACCGTAATTTCCGCTTGACGCCGACGGTAACTGAATTTTGATAGTTCGGTGAAATTATTAACTCGATCATATGCCTTGATAGTTGTTGGTGAACTTTCTTCTGTCAATTAATGTTTCATTTATTGATTGTCACTTGATATGAAACAGGTATTTTATAAGTAATGGTCGATTTAGTCCATGTTGAGAGCTGGAGTGAGTTAATTCCAAAAGGTTCTTATTATTTTTATTTTTGTTTCACACTGTCAAGTTGTGAAATTTTTTGCCGTTACGCGTGTTTCCTCCTTCCTCAATCCTGGGTCCTTCCACCGTAGTCTGAAGAATATACCCTAAAGTAAAATTTTAACTTATAACATACTGTTTTGGTTTGTTTAGAATTATTTATAATTTCTTTTGCACTATTTTACATTTGTTTTGTATTATTTTAATATATTTTTTGTATTTTCTGCTTGAAATTTAATTCAAATTAATTTTGTTACTACATAACTTTAATAAAAAAGAATTTGTAATTTACTATAAATGCTGTACGTACCTGAAGGGATGATAACGAGATCTTGTCCAAGACATTGGTGTTAAAAATTTATGTATGTTTTTGTGTTATTGTCAATGATGTGTCCAAAATAAATTAATAAATAATAAATACAGCAGCTAGTAAAAATCCGAGCATTCTAATTACAAGTTCTAACCAGCAGAAAAATAAGCACCTTACCGATACAAAATAACATAATTAAAGTTAGAAGAACCTACTTCGTTAGTGTTTTAATTGGCGCTCTAATTAATACCGTTCTTTTGTACTAGTTTTTTTTTCCGATTCCATTTAATATTCAATACGCATTATGACTACAAAAAAAATCACAAAACTTTAGCTTTTTCGAATATTTGAAAGATAACCTCATTTTACTTTCAAAGTAATTCTAGAACATCTTTAGAAGTGTTTTTGTATTTAGATTTGACTGAATTTTTATTAAGAAATCTAATTTTCTTAACAAGTTTCTAACCACAAATTTGAATTATGTTTAGTTCTTTCAGTATCGAGAAATGCGCCTTGTGCTCAAATGAATTATTTTTTATAATGTTCGATAGTTCGACAATTCTTTCATGCTTTCATTTATCATCCGAATATAATTAATTTAATAAAGGCAATTCCTGATAATTTTAATGAAGTACAAAAAAACAATACTGCCAACACAAAACAATTCCAACAAATAAACGACACTCAAATTAAAACACAATAAACGTTCCTTTGTGCCGTCAAAACTAAAAAGCCTTTACGAGTGCACGCAAATACCAAATTACGACCACAAAAGGTACGCCACAATGTCCCACCAAAGACCAAATGACAGAGCCTGCAGTCAACCAAAAATGTAATATTTAACCCTTTTGTTGGGAAACTAAAAAGGGCTATTCGACTATACGTCCGTACCAACTGACGTGGGTCAAGAATACCCCTGAATAAAAGTTGCATTTTAAAAAGGCTCTATTCAGGTAGGAAGGCTTTCATCTCGGCCATAAGTCATCTTGCCATTGATATATTGGGTATATTGATAAAGGTGAGGTAGTGAAGTTTTATTAATTCTGATTTTAATCTTACACTGTGTCGTAAGAGTCAAAATTACCACTTCTTTATTCTTAGATCCCATAACAACGTCATGAAGAAGAAATTAAACGGAATGGCATAATGCGTCGAATGGGAATATACCTTTATTGCTGATAATTTAACATTAGATAGAGGGCAAATATTTTTAGGGCTAAAAACACAATAACAAACTTCTATTTGCAAACGTGTTTATATCGGCTTAGCACATCTTAATATTGTACTAATAACATATTTTATTCGTTTAAAATGGCTAGTGATTGTCTATGGCTTAGGGTTAAGATTCTTAGTATTTTAAATAGCTCATTTTTTTTAAAACTGAAAAACCCTGACCGTTGAGTTACATTTAATTAAATGAAGATGCCATTTATTTTCATAAGTACATACAAAGATAAAATAATCCCCACACGTAGTATAAGGCCAAGATGAATTCAGAAGCAATAATGTATAAAAACAATTAAAATGAGGACCCAATATGAAAATTCAATTAAAATAAAGAAATACAACATTAATTATCCCGAATGACATACGCGCATTAATTACCTCCCATTCGAAAACGAAATGAACATACGATAGCGAAATAAAATCGGCCTATAATGGAATTATTAAATAAATTGTTTTATCTTGAGCTTAATATAATAATAAAGATCGCTCAATTTTTTTTGACATAGTCCTGACTCGACTTTACGATAGTATTGTGTCTTGGTATCAGAAATTATAGACTTTTTGGTCTCACAAATAGTAACAAATTCTTACGTTTTACATAAATATTTACCTTGTACGGGAATGGAACCCACGACCTTTGTTGTACAGCTAGGATTTTTTGCATCAAGGCATCATAATAAAAACATCATAACATCGTGAGGAAACTTTCATACCATAGTGAATTTGCATGAATTTCTATGGTATGTACCTAAAGACCGGCAACCCGTACTAGGCCAGCGTGTTAGATTTGGCCTAACCACTCTCAATCGTACTGCAGTGGGAGGTACATGGGCTGATACAGTATAAAATTTTAAATTAAATCAGCAAAAAATTTAAGCGCATGAATGTGTACAATTCAACCTTTACCACAGCATGGTATATTAAGGCTTAATCACTGTCCGTAAAAGAGGTCATAAGTAATAATTTAAAAAAATATCACGACCAACATTATCTCAATTGTCGAACGTACGGACTGTTGGCGCCGTACCACCGCGATAAGAAACACAGAAATAAAATAACCATAATAACTCTCTCGCATGAACTCGGCACAATGTTGCGTAAAACGTAATTACGGCGAGTTTTCACAGGAAAATCGAAAACAAATTGCACTATTTTCCTTGGTCGCTTATTGGTGGCGAGGCCCGGTGCTTCCGGCTCATATTAAAAGCGTTATCGCGCAATCTTAACTGCCCTGTACTCGAAACTATAGCCGCCAATGAAAATGATATACTTAACGCTAATCTCCGTGCCATTATGGACTTTAACGCTATTAGCGTAGAGTTCATTTTGTATTCAACCTCGACGTCGAGGCTGTATAATTTCTCATTATTAATTTGATAAGAAAAATGCGACGTGTGTAAATGCATATTTGGACTTTGCTGTTACGTTTTAAAGTGTATTTTTGCTCGGCGGAAGTGGTCCTACATTAGAGTTTTATTTTTGAAACGACCGTTGTCTATACACAGGAGTTTAAGATTTTTCTCCTTATGTTAAGAAAAAAATATAATCTACTCTGAGAAAAAATGGTTTACAGAAATAATGTGATTTTAATGTCCTTTCCCTTAAAGCAGCTTAGGTTAATGAAGCCGCCGCAATAGATTTTAAATTTCCCCGTTTTAATAAAGCCAGGGTACAAGTGCGGCGGCTACACATACCAAGGATTCCGTGAAAAAAATACTAACAGCCTCAGATGCTATAGAATCAAATAGCGGTCATATTAATTTATTTCCAGATATAAGATAAGTCTTACAGCCGTTCTCTATAACGTATCTATCTTTAGCAAGAGGTTAAAATCGTTACTATTACTATGCCGGTACAATTTTACGCTCCATAAAACAGAGATGGACATATATTTATCTTACCTAGCTATCTATAGATATTTGCCCATATACATACCTCTCTATCTTTGTTACCTGAAATGAAACTGGTGTTCTAGCAACAACCTAACACTAAATAAGACCAAATGTCATCACATAAAATTCGCACGTAAACACAACATATTCCCTACTGGTTATAGTATAGACGGTACACCCCTACAGAAATACGATAAAGTAAGAGACCTAGGAATTCTACTAGACACCAAACTCACTTTTTTACCTCATATTGACAATATCATAAGCAAAGCGTCTAAAATGCTTGGATTCGTAATCAGAAATGGCAAAGTATTTAAAAATCATAGAACTAAGATAATACTTTACAATTCATACGTTAGGTCAATTTTAGAATACTGCAGTATTATCTGGGCACCACATTATACAGTTCATCAACTACGCATAGAACGGATTCAAAAAAGATTTACTAGACACCTTGCCTTCTATAGTAAAGCCCAAAAGACATTAAATTCTTACTCTACACGTTTAAAACGCTTTAAAATGAACAGCCTGAGTGACAGAAGGAAACTCCTAGATATGAACTTTCTCTACAAAATTTTAAGAAATCAAGTAGATTGTCCACCATTGTTAGACTTAATAAAAATACGTGTTCCTAGTAGATTACCAAGAAAACCCATGGGGTTATTGTGTCCACCTTCATCGAGAACCAATCTGAAACAAAATTCTACAATAGTCAGGTTATGTCGATTTTACAACACTCTCGGCCAAAGCGTTGATGTGTTTAATGACTCACTGAGTACTTTCAAGACTGAAGTTATGAAACTAATACGTGATAAGAAATTGTAGACATATTAATTATTGTCATAGTATTTACTTATGTTGTTGTTATTTGTGACTCCTTTGTTATTTCTTTTGACTTCTAATTTTGTCAATATTTCACTTTGTTTAATTTTAATTTTAATTTTATGATTGTAGATTTCATTATTTTTTTTTTTAATTTGATTCCAGTATTACTTAGCAGTTATTTATTATTCAATGCATGTTGTGACGCCTGCAGGTAGTGCATTTAACATGTTACTAAATTGTAAGTGTATTAGATATAAGAAACAATGTAATTACCATTGGATGTCCTTAAATTAATAAAAATAAAATAAAATAATATGCATCGAAATATCTAATGCAATATCTTGTTAAAGATAGATAGATTATAGAGAACGGCTCTTAAATATTTTATTCAAACTGTAGTAATGCGATGTTTCTGTCGTTTGAAATGGAACATATGGTTTTTTAAAGTGTAAATTAGTGTTATTCAGTTGTAATTAAAAAAAAACATCCATACTCTGTCTATTAAATCTGTCAGTCTGTCTGTCAATCCAGCAGTTGGTGACAGCTGCCAAACACCTAAATTAAGACTTAACTTCATCATCATCATCATCACGATCAAATCACATGGCAATCAGCAGCAGTGGCAGAGCTGGACATAAATTTCAGTCAAGATACGCCACAAAGCTCAATACCACTAAACTCAACATGGCTTATTACCTAAACGATTGCACATAATACATAAAATCACGCCTTTTTCCCAGAAGGGGTAGGCAGAGGGTGTCAGGAAACCCACATTTCGCCTTGTATGTTCCGTCCCACAATGTGATAGGTAGCGAGCCTATCGCAATATCGGGCACATATTCCTGACTCTGGGCTGATACTGAATAGAAAAATCCAATATCACTTTACCCAACCCGGGATTCGAACCCGAGACCTCAGCTTTGTAACCGTACCGTAGTACGACTACGCCACCGAGGCAGTAAACGATTGTAAACTTCAATAATTAATTGAATTGAACCCAAGTTTCATTTTTCAGAATATAGACAACAGCGCTAGTCTCAAAACACGATGTTAGCATAGCTTTTGTTAAATTTCATTAAAACGTTACAAAATATAGATCTGATAATATAATGTGAGGATTAATAAATAATGGTGATAGGCAGCTCCCCCTATATCACTGTGGGACGGAACATACAGGGTATATCAAGAATGCTACCGCAAACGAAGCTGCTAACTTTTTTGCAAAAAAAAAGTGATGATTTTTTTCGTTTTCTTTTTTTTCAATCCTCGTATTTGGGTGGTAAATACAGTTTAATTTTCTAAAAATAGTGTGCACCCTTTTATATTTACTGATGCTTTGGTACACAAGGGTTAAAATAATTATTTAAGCAAAAGGTATGGGCTTACCACCCAAAATCTAGGATATTTAAAAATCACAAAAAGAAATTGTCGCGTTTCTTTGCGAATTTTTTTATTGCATTGTGTTTGTAGTCACCAAAACTACTACCCGGCTTCTTTTTCGGTAGCAGGTCTTGATATACCCTGTTTAAGGCGAAATGTGAGTGACCTGTTTGCATCCTGCCTTCTGGGAAAAAGGCTTGAGTGTATGTATGTGTGTTGAATTAATAATTCGAGAAGAGAGAGTGAGATAACATAGTGATAATCTAATTAATAACCAACTCTACAAAGTTAGGTATATTTATACAACAAAGAATATATTAGCGAATGTCTAGACAGATAAGAACTAACTCCGTCTTACACGTTCTTACGTCATTAAGCCAAACTATTTACTAAGACATACTTAGAGGTTTCGACGAATCCAAAGCCCCAAAACGTAATTATGTAGACGGAGAAGCTGGTTTGAGATAGTGTCTTTGACGAATGTGGGAGGGCAAATAAGTCTCGAGATAGACAATTAATTTTTGAATGCGGGATATAATGTATAACAAACTCCAAGTAATACGCCGGTTTTGCAATCATATTTCCTCTATTCTTTTCCAACATCATGTACATCATTATAAGGCTCTCTACAAGATATAACTCGCATATTTAAATGCCAACTACGTCCACTCTTGAAGAATCACATTGGAATATTCTCCCGACTCGGCCATCCTTCAAAACAGCCGTTGACAACTCCGTTCTATATTCAAATCCTTGTTGTATTGTTCTTAATATAACTGCCAGCACTATCGATATATTAGAATAGGTTGCTTTACTCATCGCTCACAGAAATCACGCGTTACCAATGTCTAATGATATTTTTCTCACGGGATTTTAATGAAAGTTCATTTTAGTCTAATAATGGAAAAGAGGTAGCACCCGATGTTGAATATAAATACCAATGGATATTGAACTATAGTAATGCAGAAGTAGCGTTGATTGGCAAAGTACTTCATTTTTTGACATTCGTCACAAATATTCTTACTTGTAAACTAGGTTTATAAGAAGCAGGGAACACATGAGCCGGCCAATTTGACACTCAAGACTCGATCTTAGTGTGGTGTTTAGGACTATGTATGTGACTGTTGGGTGTATTTATTTACAAGTATATATTGGAAATTTCCATTCATAGTCAGCCCGGAGTCAGGTATTTGTGCCCGATATGGCAATATACTGGTGGTAGGTCTGTTAATTTTATGTTTCGGATCGAAGGACATTGTAGCCAGAATAACTACTGGACATATTGAGACTTAACATTTTATGTCTTAGGATAGCGAGCCCAATGGAATGCCAAGGTTTGTAATTGAAGGTGTTATTTGGTTTTGCTACTATTTATGAGCGGTCGTATCGCTTACCATCAGGTGAACGGCATGCTCGTTTCGCCATTCATGGCAATAAAAAAAGGCTCGCCCCCTGTCACATTGTGGGACGCAACATATTATGTGGCAAAAGTCCCACGTACTTTCGCTGTTTTGGTAACACCTCTGCCTACACCTTTTGAAAAAAGGCGTGAGTTTATTTATGTATGTATATTAATGGCAGGGAGAAGGCCAAATTAAAACCACCTACGAAAATTCCCTAATATTTTTCACTTATCGCATCCACGCACGAAATAATATTTAGGAAAGTTTCAAAGAATATTCGAGAGAACGCCGTATTCTTTTCACAACATAAATAAAATTATTCCAGTACGTTATACGCTCGAGTACGAATGTAATTTACGAATGAAAAATTACATACTGTGAGTTAATGTGATGTAATAGTTAGAAGTTTCTTGCCTCGCTATTGTTAGCTTTATTGTATTAGCACAAGTGACTTTCAAATAACATAACATACATACATAAACTCACGCCTTTTTCCCAGAAGAGGTAGGCAGAGGTGCCTGTACACCCACATTTCGCCAGTATGTTCCGTCCCACGATGTGATAGGTGGCGAGCCTATCGCCATTTCGGGCACAAATTCCTGACTACGGGAGGATAATGAATAGAAAAATCCATGATCACTTTGCCCGACTCTTATCTCTTATCTTGATAATGAATAGAAAAATCCATGATCGCTTTGCAAACGTATCTTAGTACAACTACGCCACCGAGGCAGTCAAACTTTCAAATAAATAGACTGTTAACGTCAAACATATTTCACCCTCGCAAATCCTAGCCCAAAACATAGGCCAACGTTATCGATCGTCATTTGTGATTAAATATAAAACAACCAGTGAAACTAATCTAACTGAGGCACAAAGACGTACCGCTTTGGTGAAAATAAATATATACTAGGTTATTATATCTCCATTTTGGCATCTCCGTTATCGGACAAAGCTAAAATGCTTTATCAAGTAATTATTAAAGGTTTAAGACTACGGGGTGGGTGATTACTTTATTTTTTTGTGTTTTGTTTGTTTTCCTATAATATTAGTGATATATGAACTATTTAAATATAATTGTAATGTATATGCTGTATTTGATATCGGGGGTGACGTTTTCATATTTGAAAAAACCCCTTAAATAAAGAGAAAAAAAAACCAGTGAAACTAAGAAATTCGTTGTGTACTAGAAACGTCTGTCGCTAGGAAGTTAAGCATTGTCGCCAATCTGCGACTGAAAAACGAACAAACAAAGCGACAGACGCTTCCAGTCTGTCAATAGCCGAATCCAATTCAACAGAGCTAGCTAAGCTATTGTTGTACCCGTATATCTTAATAGATATGCCTTACTGCATAATATGTATACTGTATCAGACCATATACGTCCTACTGCAGGGCACGGGCCTCCTCTACAATCAAGAGTACGATTGAGAGTGGTTAGGCCATTTAGCCCACCACGCTGCACTGGCCTAATGCGGGTTGGTGGACTTACATACCATACAATTAAATAAAATACCATAGATACATACCGTACGCGTAATATGTATATAACATATAGACTGCCTCAGTGGCGTAGTTGTACTACGGTACGGTTGTAAAGCTGAAGTCTCGGGTATGAATCCCGGGTGAGACAAAGTGGTATTGGAGTTTTCTATTTATTATATCGTCAGAGGCTCGCTCCCTATAACATCGTGGGACGGAACATGCAAGGTGAAATGTGGGTGTCAATGTAGCCTATCGCCATATCGGCCAAAAATTCCTGACTGATAATAATTAGTAAAATCCAATATATCTTTGCCAGACCCGGTATTCGAACCCGAGACCTCAGTTTTGTAATAGTACCTTAGAACGACTACGCCACCGAAGCAGTTATTTTTACAGCCGTCATATTTCTAAAGCTTATGACAAACATTAGCATTTATCGCAAACGCGCCGTATTTTATGTAATCTTAAAATCCATTAAGTCCTTTTTTCCATAGTCTTTGTTAAGGCGTATTTAATTAAATATAATTAAGGGATGATTAACTAAGCTTAAAGGAAATTTACGGGTTGTAATAATGTTGTTCAGTTCAAAATTTCATTATTCATTACATCTCGGAGCGGTGCCTGCTGTTTGATAGCGGCCTCATAACTTAAGGTCAAATGTTAGAATTAAATTTAGGTCACGACGCGTGTAAATAAATAATTAATCGTGCTTATAATCATATGTGGACATTTTGTTTATTATACGCTCTGTGTGAGCAGGAGATGAAAATTGAGACTTTTTTTTTTGTTGATGTAAAGGAGCTATTTTTATTGTAAACAAAAGATACAATGTTTATTGAGCGACTTATGCACATGTTTTTATAATGATCTTTAATATAATAATTGACATGTCCAATAGTTATATATTTCATTTCATAAAGTGTGCAGAGTAGGTATCTTAGAACAATAAAATTATGCTAACCTGGTATTTTGTATTGGTATATTGGTGAAACTCATAATACAATGCATTCACGTGGGCTACTTTTGCAGATTCACGGTGGTCGCTTGGTGCGCGTATCCTACCCTACCACTAGCGATGGTTCTAACCTACAATGCATCCTGTCTAATCTTATAAACCAGCATTTGAACAAACGTTTGTTAAACAACCGACATTCATATTTGATGCCGGCCGGAAAAAAACGTCGAGTGCCATAAAACCAACCGAAAGTGCTACTTATTCTTGAACAAAAGAACCGTTACTGGAGATCGCGTGTCGCGACCGCCACTCGTATTTTGTGTGGACACGCACAGCGAATGTAGGCCGAGCTTCGCGACCTTCAGCGGAATAATACGTCATTGTGTGGCAAAGTACCGGAAAATGACGAATCAATGGCTTTTTCATGTGATAATGGTATAATTATTACTTGACAGACTTTATTGATGACGGTTTTGGTTTAGTGAATTAATGATGAACGTTGAGTGTTTCTAAGGAAACTAAGATAAAACAGAAACTACATGATAGTAGCATAAATTGATTCAACAAGGGTAGTGTCACTACTTAAAAGAAAGCCGGCGTGAGATTACGGATTTACTATCGTGTCGTGAGATTACCAGATATTCGATCTCTTTTCTCCTCCGGACTTTTTTCCCCTCCACTTCGTGGAGCCACAGCAACTGCGATTCTAATTATGTTATAATACGGGTACCAGCGCAATGTCTATTTCTCCCGCCGTATAAATGCACTGTTGTGTTCCAGTTTGATGGGCATTGCAGCCAGAGTAACTACTGGAAATATGGAGACGTAACATCTATGTCTCACGATGGTGAGAGCAGTGGAATGTCAATCATTGCTTTGTAATTCATGATGTTGTTTGGTTTTGCTAAGGTCAATGAACGGATTATCGCTTAAACTCAGGCGAATAGCATGCTAATCTCGCCATTCATTGCAATAATAAAATCTGTGGACGAGAGTTTCTAATATGTCTATCTTACATTAGATACATATTAAAATATAATTCATTTAAGTAAATTATTTTGTTTTTAATATGTTGACTACTGTCACTGAAAAGGAAATGGAAGCATTTTCGTATCTCCATTAATGGCAATAAAAAAGTATCTATGATGTAATTACTTACACTGACGTGTGCTTTTTTGTTTTCTGAAGAATAGTGATTTATATCTGATGCTTATAACCTTATCTGTCAACAAGGTTTGGCTCTTTAACGACTATTGTTTTTGGATACCAGTGGCACTTTGGATAAGCAACTGTTTTTTAATGTAAAATCTCAGATTGGCTGTCCACATAATCAAACTGAAAACGTTATGACACAAAGCCTTTACAAACAATTAACGAATGATATACTACTGATCTATCTATATCAGCCCATATACGTCCCACTGCAGGGCACGGGCCTACTCTACAATCGAGAGTACGATTGAGAGTGGTTAGGCCATATAGTCCACCACGCTGGCCTAGTGCGGGTTGGCGGACTTACATACCATAGAAATTTTTATAAATCGCTATGGTATGCAGGTTTCCTCACGATATTTTCCTTCACCGTTTTTAGTGCGTGGTGATTGAATATCAATACACACATGACTCCGAAAAGTCAGAGGTGTGCCCTGGGATTTGAACCCGCGACCACCGTGAACATGTAGGCAGCCGCATCCGGTCCGTTTACCAACAGGCCACCACGCACTTACACGCACGCACGCACGCACGCACACGCACGATATATTACTGATTGCATATTGAAAAAGGAAAAATATTTTTTAAAATCATTCTATTTTTGGGACATGCAGACAGGAAATAAAATCTGGCAAAGCCCTTTAAATTTCAGTTTTGTTGTGACTACACTAAGCTATTTCGGCTTCACAGACACATACATAATGCATATGCATGAAATGAAGTTTAGACGACGCAATGAACAATTCCAACGCGTGCACTTTAAAAAGAGCAAATAAACAAATTTCCTCAAACTTAGTACAAAAGTGACGAAACGAAATCTCAACGCATACTAAATACACCGAAAATTCAATTGTGTTTAAATTAAAGGTGAATACGTGATGAAAGTCGTCATTTTTAGGAGGTTTTAAATCTCATGACTATTGTGAAATTACAACTAGCCATAACCAGCCATAATATTTTGCCAGAGTAACTATGGGAGATATTGAGATTTAATATTTTACGTCTCAGAATGCCAAGCATTGCTTTGTAATACAAGGTGTTGTTTGGTTTTACTACTACATGAGCAGTCGTATCGCTTACCATCAAGTGAACGACATACTCCTATCCCTATTAATTGCAATAAGAAAATGACAAAAATGATCAAAATACATCGATACATTAGCTCACGCTTTTGTCACCAAAATCACAGACAAAGATATAAAATAGTGATATACATAGACCATATTTATTCTATATTCAGTCAGTTTTATGTAGCATCATTCACTAAGGAAAATATGGAAAATATCGAGTTGCATGGAGCCTCCGCTATTACTGTCTTCTAAAGTCCTACTATGACCGTGCTATGACAATGTCAGGCAATATGATGTCTTGGATTGCATTTCATTGATCTAAAGATTCATTCAAAGTTAATTGTCATGACCTGAAAGAATTTGCTTGTCTACACTAAGTTAATTTTAGTGGACTTAAATATTGCAATTTTGAGCAAAGAAGACTCATATATTATAATTATTTGTAACTACATAGAGCACAGATGTTTATAAAAATATTTACAGTGTGATTTTCCGTATTTTAGACTTTAATAATTCAAGCTATAAATAATTAACCAACAGCCCGCATCGGGTCAGCGTCGCGTTATTGCCCCAAACCGCTGTGTATTTACCGATAATTTATCATTCCCCTGTAATATGAAGTAGCCTTGTTGGTAACAGAAACTACTGCAAAGTCAGAGTTGGGAAGTTTCCTCCATTTTTACGCTATTACCTGAGTATATTTAAGTATGTCTGAGTATTTATGTCAGTACGGCGTGTTTATGTGGCGATACATGGGGGAGGCATAAGTTCAGCATTGGTCTTGCCATGGATGAAAAGAGGGGGGGGGTCTATGGGTGTATATGGTCTACATCCCGTCAAACAGCAGTGTAAACGCACTGTTGTGTTTCGGGTTGAAGGGCATTGTAGCCAGAGTAACTACTGGACATATTGAGACTTAACATCTTATGTCTCAGGATGGCGAGCGCAGTGGAATGCCAAGCATTGCTTTGTAATTCAAGGTGTTTGGTTTTGCTACTGTTCATGAGCGGTCGTATCGCTTACCATCAGGCGAACGGCATGCTCGTCTCGCCATTCATAGCAATAAAAAAAAAAAAAAAAAAAAAAAACATGCTTGATAATGAAATTTTCAATAAACTGCTCTGATTTAAACCACTTGTGACTTTTGCAATAATCACTAAATTGTAAACTGGTTTTG
This sequence comes from Hyles lineata, assembly GCA_030180105.1. Lineage (NCBI taxonomy): Eukaryota > Metazoa > Arthropoda > Insecta > Lepidoptera > Sphingidae > Hyles > Hyles lineata. The sequence goes on along the minus strand of JARJEE010000008.1, from coordinate 13,529,021 downwards.
AAAAGACCAACACTAGAGTTTCTTGCCCGTTCTTCTCTAGTGAAAACCGCTTTCCGAACCGGATGGTAGATATAAAAATGACTGCATCTAAATGATGTAGAACATATTAATGGATTCAATAAATAATTTTCATTTTCATTTATGCTCATCTCGCTATTCATAACAATATAGGTATAAAAAAGAATAACTTTTCCGAAAATTGAATATGCACCGCTCACAATAGCACTCTAATGGAGCAACAAGCATAGGCTATTCACTATCCATTATAAAGAAGTAGCACTAAATGGCGAGAATAAGTAAAGTTTGTCACAGTTCCGAAGACTCGCTTACTTCGCAGTGAAACCACGCTTTGTTATTAGTCAAGGAAACTTCAGAACAAATTGCATCTGTGTTGGAAATATGTACGTATTTACTTACGCTATGAAGATAGTTTGGGACTTAAAATATCATTTTTGTACTGGCATTTGTAAGTGTATGGTAATTGCACATTAATGATTCCTAAAGGTGGGGGAGGTCATTAGTACCTCCCAAATAGTCACCCCAAATGATCTCTCTCTCTTTTCAGCCACAGGAAGTACAGTGCTGAACATAGCCCAAAAAATCTATTCTGCGATATTAACTCCCTTTTTAAACTCTCAAGAACTAAACACCATTCTAAGTCCTGTCCCTGCAAAGAAGCAAGACTTATTTATGCTTTATTGCGTACTTTACGTGCGCACAGCTCCTAATGTGTGCTGGATTGCTAAACCGCATCTGTTTCGGAGTGGCAGCCGGCCGGCAGAGGCTTTAACTACGTGAGCGAAATCCACAAGGGAATTTCTGCTTTAGATTTTTACTGATGGATTTTGCGCGCCTACCGCTAGTGTTAGATTTTTGCGGACGTCATCCCGCACTTTTGTGATGTGATTAGAGAATATGCCTGGGTTGGTTAATGTGGTTTGTTGCAGGGAATGTGACGTTTTAAAATCTGGTTGCGTCAGTTTGAAATGAAAATTTAGACTACGGAATGTTAATGAAATGAGAAAGATGTGCAATATAAATATAATGTAGAAAAATTCTAATATTGCTGAGCATATGAAAGGCAGAACCTAAAAACTTTTCATCATTTTTGGTACTAAAAAGTGGCTCATAAAAAGAGCTCACAGAAACTATATCTCAATATAAAAACGGAATACTATCTTACATTGCCAAATAACGTTTTTCGTACCCTTTTGCTGGGAATAAACACATATCACTAAAATATATCACTGAAATACTATGCGGCGACATCAAAGCCCCTTATACACATATGTATCAAGTCTCCCACATATTATTAATTTTCCCTCGCCATATATGATTTGAAACTCAAAAGCAGACTTCGATCTTGCGTCAATTTCCGCTTGCATTTGAAATATCTTCCGTTGACTCGACGAGCGAGTACGGCAAACCAACAGAGTGGCGAATGCAGGCAAATATTTGCCAACTTACAATTTATTGCTAGTTCATGTCATATTTCATAGATAAGGCGACGTTAATCAATGTTTGGCTTCCATGTTAATGTATAGTGCCTCATTTAAGCGAATCTTACTTGGTATTTTAATGTTGAAACTACGGAAAATTAACATAAAAATTATAGATTTTATCATTAGATGCCCTGAACTTTCGTTTCATATTTTTAATTATTTATATATAATAATAAAAACGGCTTTTATTACTGACCTAATTTATGTATAACCGAGTATAGTAATACATTTTTAATCGTCTTAAATGAGTTTTTAAAAAAATACTTTTCAATTCGATTAAATTTTTGTACAAAAATAGGTGGAAAATTCCTCAAGTATTAAAACCGAATTTCAGAATTAATTGTATATCCGATACATATATAACTCTTTCTTTGAACATTGAAAATTATATGTAATTATAAATTTATTTAATAACGAAGTATACTTAATAACCTGAAACAAATCCATGCACTGTCGAACATAACAATATTAAATCATGTGTGAAATAAAAGCTTCTTATGTTATTTCGCATTTCAATATTAATAAATATTTCTATATTTATTTTTAAATGTCATATACTTGAATCTTGAATGCAATTCTTTCAACCCATGATCAATGTTCAACCCCTCAATGCGATTCTCCGCAAAAACCGAAATATGTAATAAATTCTATTTTATAATATCCTAAACCGGAACAAAACGTTTTGTTATTATATTCAACCCCAAATGGTACAACGTTAATATAATTACTCAATAGCTTTTGCTCCCATTCAGTGAACGACTATCAAATTAAGTACCGATCCACAGCGGCTAAAGTCAGTTTATTAGTTCCAAAGCCGTTTGTATTCGATTTCTGAGCGTACTTAATGAATTTCGGCTATCCGTTGAGTGAATAAAACGTTCGGTTAATACAAAAAGTCGATTAGTATTTTTAAATTTTCTTGCGCGCTGGGCTAATTGAAATGTCGGGGTTACTGACTTAAGAATAGAAGCTGTTCGATATTTGAATTTATCTTCGTAATTTGGAAATAGAATAAGATACTGCTCTCCAACTGCTCTATTAGTTACCGTTTGAAATTTCATACTTTCCAAGTCGAATCCACTTTCTACAGGCCAAACTCACATATTTCAATAACATTTTCCGTAAAACCATAGAATTGTAGTTTTACGGAAAATGTTATAGAAAGTGTGTGAAAAGTTGAAACATATGAAACATCAAACGGTACCTATTAGTTTAGTTGGATAGTAGAGGAAATGGAAATCACCTTTTCTTTATTAAAAAAACATAAGATACTATATCAAAGGAGTTATGAAATAAAGCATACTCCATATCTAGTCATACAGTAGTCCATTTAGGCCTACTGTAGAGAAATGTATATACTATATCAGTCTTACGCCAACTACTAAAACTCTGTAAAAAATTGAGCCTAGTCGACCACGCTGTATTACCGTAATTTTTGAAATGTAAAGATTTGTATGGTAGGCTTACGATGTTTTCGTTGATATCGAATGAGATAATTGACTAACAATATTATGACCGAAATATCAAGAGTTGTCTTAGAAATTTAATTAATATATCGAATATAAAATAGTATGTAGTTTTGTTATTAAATCAACTTTATTTTTTATTTTAGTGATAGAGTTAGACATTGAGTATGGCCTCGTCCACACTATGGCCCAGCATCGGCCACTAAAGACGATGACGGCTGGTCGGCTATCTTCGCCGATGTTTGGCAACGTCACAACAGGTTATGCAGTGTCTAAAGTCAATTTACTAAATTCTATATTTTGGCGTGACCACTATTAATCCCGAATATCAACAATCAAAATGGTTATGAGGATAATAAGGGTATGTCCACACACTTCTTACAGAGAAGTGGCAAATTAAGCAATAAACCCGTGTAATCTATGGGAATGTACTGTTATATGTACCGTAATACGTCAATCATGTCCTGAAGCCGTCATTACAATGATTGCACGGCTCCACGTAGAATCCTTTGGGCGTCGGCAATCAAATCGCTAACTACTGCAGTTGTCCAAATGATTATATATTGTTCTCTATTCCCGTAATTATGACTGATTTTACGTTAAATTACGTATGTTCACGCTTGTATTATTATATCTATGGGGCCGGCAGAGATGTCACTAGTGTTTATAAAATAAATTTTGTCCCAAAAATTGCAGGCGTGAAATGCAGGATACGGAACGCACGTATGTACATAATTGCATGAAACAAATTCAAGATAAAGGAAATTCATATAAAATTTGCAAAAATCTATTTACTTTAAGTGGATTGCCGACCTGGGAGTCGACCTGGGATCTAAAAGTACACAATCCAGTTTACCACTACATCAAAGACTACTGCTAATGTATTTTCTAAATATATTTATATTAGTTTAAAAAACTGTCGAAATTTTAATAGAGTTTTTTTTTAATTTTTTTATTGCTATGAGTGGCGAGACAAGCATGCCGTTCGCCTGATGGTAAGCGATACGACCGCTAATGAACAGTAGCAATACCAAACAACACCTTGAATTACAAAGGAATGCTTGGCATTCCAATGCGCTCGCCATCCTGAGACATAAGGTGTAAAGTCTCAGTATGTCCAGTAGGTACTCTGGCTACAATGCCCTTCAATAGTGTAAAAATAACAGCACATTTCCATATTTTTGCTAATCTAGATGTTGCAAGCGACTATTCGCTCAAGGTATCTCACGCCTACAACCACACCATGGGGTTCGTAATAAGTCTAAGGGCTTATTTTATACATTTATTAAATTTTAAAATCGTCATATAAATGTCGGATATGGAACCTTAAGAAGCTGTATTTAAAAAACTGATCCCAAGAAATGCATTTGTTAATAATTAAAAATATGAAACCGAATAATTTTTCAAAGTATTGAGTTTGTGAGCTCTATAAAAAAAAAATGTAAAATTAAAATCCTAAGCTCACCAATGTATTGAATACCGTTTGCACTTTATTTGGAATATGGCGTATTTTTATTTCAATTTATATAATTTAATAAATATTTATCCAAATAATGAAATAATTAATTTTATTTTTGAAACGGCACAGTAGAATATATATTTTATTACTTAGATGTTTGTTTCATTAAAATATTTATAATATATAATATATTTTTTGTATGTTATCAAAAGTTTGCATGATATTATGTCTATCATCTTAAATATTTATGCGAAAAGCATTTTGTAATCCGCAATCATTATAATTATTACAAAACTGACAATAAAACCTTAGAAGTCATTTAAAGTTGGTTCTATTCAAACGTTTAATAGATTTAATTACGGTTTCCCAGAGATTCCAATTACGCATTCACAAAACCTCTTTTCGCATTTAAACGTTGTGTTATTACTGTAAGATAAATTTACAAAAGGGAAAAAAAATATTACATTTGTTGGAGGAAAATCTTTGACATTTATATATTTAGGACAATAAAAAATTTACTAAACAATCTTAATTTAATTATTGTTACATTTAAATAATACGGTTTTAATGTTATCTGGAGTTTATCAATATAAGAATAAAGATAATATCAAAAATCTTCAACATTAAATTAAACCTATAAATAAATATAAAAAACATGACGTACAATATATGTACGTACTCTGAAATCTGGTGAGGTATTTAATAATTAATTCGCGCGTTAAATCGGTTGTTTGATTAATTTCATAAGTAGTTTAAAAGATGCAAATAAACTTATTATTATTTAATCACAATATTTTCAATAATATTTTATCAGATATTTAGTTTTATTTATCCACTCACCTATAGTCCCAAAAACGCGTTTTAAATAATAGCCAATGTCTTCTTACAATAATACGATCAACACAGTTAAATTGTCATTATATAAACACTCACAAAAAAAAAATCAAATCCACAACCACCGAACAGCACTTTAAAAAGTTTTTTTCAACAAGTATAATTAATTAAAGTCCACAAAAACTTTACAAGTATATATACAAACTTGCCACACACAAACTTGAAGTTTCATTGTATATACATGGTGTCCCAAAACATCGGGCAATTGAAAGATACGCGCGTATTCGATACGCCGGTACGAGAATAAGTCGGCAACCGCCTCAAACCGGTGCGAACCGGTCGGCGTATGGCCAATTACTGAGGAGTACGAGTGAGCCCGCGCTAAAAACGCCAGCGCGCATGCTCCGGTGCGATTGACACCAGCCGAGCTTATATACTAATACTAGAAAAGCGAATATTCATAAGTTAGTTTTTAGTTTTGTTTAGAATGTTTCCCACGGGAGCGGACCCGGCTCGCAGTTTGCGAAATCAAAACAAACGAGTTGCTTGAGGTGAATCCAGTCGCTGTTTATTCTTCGTTTTGTGGGCTATTGTTTTGCATTTGTATTGTTATATTAAAAAAAAAATATGTCTATTGTAATTTTTTTTTAATTAGCAGTTTCATGATTTGTTTAATATGTAATTGAAAATTACAACGAAAATTAGTGGTAATGACAACATAGTCAAATAGGGGCAATATAAAAAATACCCATGCAATTGTAATTCAGAAAATTGTAGATACCTACCAAATTTTATTTATTTGAATTATACAAAAAAACAAATATGCGCTACATTTTAAACTCAATTCATTGCTGGCACTGGCCATTCGGTAAGCGAAAACTGATGTGACAGCGGACCAGTTGCTGCCTATCAAAGTCCATTCCACTCAAAATACACTTCAATATCCACAAAATGCTGCCGTGGCCAACAAAAATACAGTCGAGCAAACAATATTCTATTGGTTTTTCAAACCACGCTTGTCAAGAATCAACCCGCTATATAAATTGACGGAAAAGCGCAGAAAATCTTTTATGATGGAAAAAGAATATCTGCACAATGTGCTCATTGTTATCAAAAACCATTCAAATAAGCAATTTTTTAAAACTTCCGTTTTGAAAAACCAATTCACAATATAAATTGACGGAAAATTCCGGAAACCTTTTATGTCCGCCAATATAATGTAGTTCCAATTAATTCATTGACACTAAAATTAATCCAGCCGGGACATCTTTTAAATCGCTAAAAGCTTTAACATCCATCCCCTTTTATCAGTACGATTGTACAAAACCACTCAACCCTTTTAAACCCCAATCCGAAGTGCGTCCGGTCGTTAGTACACATTAATGGAATCCAGCCGGTTACTCTGCCGTGAAAATAACAAGGAGCCGAGGATTTCATAGGGCCCAATACGTTGTTTACGAAACAAAAACACCGTTGATGACACGAATAGCGTTTTAATTGGGATTTAGTTTTGTGTCAGAGTGTTATTTGCGGGTTACATTGTGTTGAGGAAAACATCATGCTGTATATGGGCTTTCTAGTTCTACTGAGTATTTCAAATGATGCTTCTAAACATTCATTATACTTGGTAATATCCCGGATGGTATCGGATTCTGCTACCCTGCTCGATCTGTGGAATACTCGATTTGACCAAAAACATAAAAATATCCGTTCGTTTAATTTAATTGAGAACACAAATATTTAAATTATTAAAAATAATGAATGAAGCAAACAAATAAAACGGTCATTATATTATCTTTATAAAATAATTTTCTCACCTAGGCAAGAAAAATCTCAAACAAAGACTGTTGTTGAAATATTATGAACATAAAATGACACTTCTCTCATAATAAAAGCTTCAGTTAATTATATCAAAGTTCAATAAAAAAACGACCTAATAAAATAACGTTTCAGTCTAACACTTTGAACTAAATTTACAAGGACTGAAAAAAGTCATTGGAACCAATTTGACGACAATTATTACGTCCATATTTCCTTGGTAATGAGGAAAAGGCCTTTCGTTGTCCGGTTCAAGAGATCCCTCATTAAACAAAAAGGAAATATTTGTTCATTAAATATGTATTAATGCTTGGATGTGTTTTAACATTTTAATTTTTGAGATTTATGGAAACACGCGTTGGAAAGTACTCTTGAAAATGATGAAAATAAAAACAAAAGGAAAAAAACAGTTGCAAGTATGTTGAATTTCTCATATCGGACAATTGTCGATTAGCTGAGCCACGAATAGAAATTTTGTGAAAATATGGGAGGAACGGTTCTGCTCTCAGCAATTTACGTCCCTCTGCAGGGCACTGGCCTTCTCTACAATTGAAAATATGATTGATTGCTTAGGCAATATATTTCACCATACTGACCTAGTGCAGGTTGGCGGACTTTATATGAATTTTGCCCTTTAAACACCACACTAAGATTGCCCACACTAAGATAGAATATTAAAAACTAAGTGCGACTTTTCATTTTCACAAACACCGAGATCCGAAAGAAATATTTCTCTCAGTGCGGGGATTGAACCCACGGCCTCTCGTTTAACAGGCGGCGTCTAACCGACTGCGTCACGGAGTAATTAATAATAGGTATAATAAACTTACATACAATACAATACATCTTCATAAAAAAGTAATTATAACTAAAACCTTGTTCATTCAGCATAAAGTAGAAATATCATTTTATAGCCAAACCCGGTCCACTATAAAGTTTATAAACCTATTAATCAAATATATTTTGCCGCGGTATAAAATACTGTTTTGTTTAGGTTTCGCGCAAACAAAGTGATTGATCGATTGGACATTTTATTGATATTTTTTCTCGTGTGTTTAAAATTTAATTTTATATTTTAGTAGACTATCATACTATTTAAAAACAGTTTAAAAATCTATTTTAGTTATCGAACGTTCCAATCGAATTATGAATTCAGTTTGAGCGAAGAAGACAATACATGCGATAGCTAAAATAGGTTTTAAAATTATCTATGAATAACGGTGTATTCACGGTGGTCGTGGGTTCGAATCCCAGGGACACCTCTGACTTTTCGGAGTCATGTGTGTATTTGTATTCAATCACCACGCACTAAAACGGTGAAGGAAAATATCGTGAGGAAACCTATATCCCAAAGCGATTTATAAATAAATAACACCCAACAGTCACATACATAGTCCTGACCCCACACTAATATCGAGTCTTGTATTTTGGGTATCAGGAACTACGAGAGACTTTTCGGTCTCACAAACACCCAGACCCGGAAGAAATATTTGTGGGCCACACAAACATATCTCTCGGTGCGGGGATCGAACCCGCGGCCTCTCGTTTCACAGGCGGCGTCTAACCAACTGTGCCACGGAGGCTGTTTATAAGAATTTCTGTGGTATGTAAGTCAGCCAAACCGCATTCGGTCAGCGTGGTTATATGAGTATATGGCCTTGTCACTCTCAATCGTACTCTCGATTGGAGAGGAGGCCAGTGTCTTTCAGTGGGATGATATGGGCTGATATAGTTTTCTGAATATATTATTGAGAAAACTTTTGAATTGGAAAGCCCTTATTCTTATTTGTGATTTTTGCAGGTCGGTAGTAAAAGCAGAGAGAGTTTGACATAATTTTCTTAATTTTTCAATGTTTGAACAAGGAAAACGTGAAAAGGTCTTTGCTATATATTTGTTATTCCTTTTATATAGCTATTAAAATATAAGAACGAGAAAAGTTTTTTGTTTATAAAATTTCGAGTCCCAGTTCTATTTTCTTTAATATTTATTTTAAAATTTCAGGTCGTAAAAAATAAAATGAAGCTATTTTGAAAATTTCGTTTAAATTCAATATTTAAGTTCTAGTATGAATAATTAATCCAAGTTGTTCCCGATTGCAACAATCACAAGAACACACCGTTACATTTAAACCCCAAAATATCTGTACATCCTGTCACAATAAGCACCTCACGTTACCCGTCATATTTCCCTCCCCTAACATTCAACAATTCCAACATCAATATTGTGACTCATAAACTACATCAGGCTTATCTATAGCACTCATACAGGCACAGTACAACACAGTCATCTATTTATCACGTCGTTGTACAGGAAGGGTTAATTCCTTCCACATCTAGTTTCCTGTTTCCGCCCCGCGGTTACCCTCACGTAGTTGCGGGATGTTTTTCCCCTTTTTCCCTCGGATACAGTTCAAGGCCATGCCTGACTCACACTTTTATTTAAAAATGTGGTTTGTTTTAGTATTTGTGTTCAGGGATTAATATTATTTACTAGCTGTGCCCGCGACTTCGTCCGCGTGGAATTTAATAAAAACTTAATTATTCTAAAATAAAAGAATTTTTCTAAAATAAATGTAGCCTTAGTTAGTCCTTATTATATCAGCTACCTGACAGTTTTAGAATATTTTTAGACCAAATAAATTAAAGAAACATAATGAGCTCAGTCCCCCGCGTCTCATAATACCATACTAAAAATAAAAAACAATTTTAAGTTTTTTTTGTTTTAGAGATATGTTTCGTACCCAGGGAACCCTAAATAATTTTATAGTAAAATAATTCGAATAAACACAATGAACTCAGCCACCCGTGTGTCTTAATACCATATTTAAAAAAAAAACCCCATAATTTTAGTGTTTTTATTTTTTGTGCGGAACCCTAATTTGTTTTTCAAAATTAAAGTAGCCTAAGTTACTCCCGCAAAAATTAGCTATCTTTCAGTGAAAGTCCCGTCAAAATCGGTCCAGCCATTCTAGAGATTAGCCGGAACAAACAGACAGACAGACAGACAAAAAATTTTTAAAGATCATTTTCGGCGCAGGTATCGTGTATATAACGATATGTAGTTGGACATTTTTTTTTATTTTCACTTTTAAAACAGACACTTCAATTTTATTTATATGTATAGATTTCCACATGACCGGTGACCAAAAGAAATACATTTCCAAAAAAAGTATTCTCTAATACAAAATTGTCTTTTTCAGGTAAGTGCAGCTGCGCATGTCCAACGGAAATATGTGAGTGCATAATATAACCTATAAATATGTAGTTACCACAGCGCCAAGAAAACATATTTGGCAATCGATTTAAGCTTAAATTTTATCCTTCAAATATTTTTCCACGGGATACCCTCTTTATAATTCTTTTTCCATAAGTAGCCAACAAATTTCACGAACACCCGACCTGCGGCCCGCGATCTCTGCAAAAAGGTCAAGTTTATGTCACAAACGCTACTAATCGTACGGACCGCAACACTACATTATTCGTAGCTGCGTAGCTTTTGCGTAGCTTCGTAGCACGCTACGCTTAGTTCTACGAGCTCAGTTTATTCACTTTCATATGCTGTTGCTGTGATTTTATTTGATTATTATATAGTGATTTTGTCTGTAGTAGAGTACCTATAACACGTATTCGTATATAATATAAGAAATACTTCGGTGAAACAATAGGGTACATAATATTATAAGTAAAGGGATCGGACCAACAAACTAGATTTTGATCTGTAACTGTTACGCTTGATTTTTTTATATTGTAAATTATAGTATAATAATTTATTATTTTGTTTCGGACACTGTGGGGATGGCTTAATTCAGAAATAGTGGCTGAATAAGATGAAATAATTTTTTCATATTATGATCCCATTCAGATATACTATTTTTGAATTAAGGCGCGGATAAAATGCTTTTCAAATAGCACATATGATTTTATTTTAGTTTTGTCAAAATTTTTCTGGAATGCACCTCTATAAAATTTAACATATAGCAAGAGTTATTACAAAACATCTTTAGAACTATAAAATAATTTTAGACCTCTAACTTTAGAAAATTAAATACCCAAAACAGTTGTTACAAACACAAGCGGAATCCAACATCAAAAGGACTTAGCTCCGTCAGATTATCCAAGCGTGACGTACAGTTAGCGATATATTATTTTAGGTTCCTTTGTCCAGGAGGGCACTGGAGGACTCGAATACTTGAGAGGCCTTCTAGGGCCATCGAGTCAATGTAACACTGGATGAAAATGTTGATGTAAAAATAACAAGGTTTTATTTAATATACTTATATTTTTGACTTTGTTTCAAGTGGTAGAACCTCTCTTTAACCAATTTAGAATGGCCCGGATTAAGAAGATTGCCTACGCTCTTATTGAAAATCGAGCTGAATTAATTTTCTGTGATGTTTTGTTCAAGAAGTTTAGTCAGAAAGAGATTTCAGGCACTAAGATTGTTCTCCTCCCGCCCTCTCTTTTTCCTTACATTTTCATTCACTAGCGGTCCAACCCGACTCCGCTCAAGTGATGATATTACACTTTTTAAAATGGTGGCCAAAATGTTCGATTCCGTCTATCAATTTAGAATATTGACCAATCGGACCACGAAAAACGAATAAAATTCCCTCGTATTTGCTAGATTTTTCACTACTGCTTCCCTCCTATAGGTCATAGCGTGATGATATATAGCCTATAGCATTCTGCGATAAATGCCATATTATTATAAAATATTTTTTCAATTCGACTACTAATTCGAAGAGATTTCCTGAGATTAGATATCATAAACGAGAAAACAAACTTTTCAGCTTTATGTTAAGTATACATTTGAGTGACGACGATCTATGGCCATTGGTGTCCGCTGCAGGTTGCCGATGTATCAGAAATTAACAAAAGATAGTTACGAATGAATTTAGAAGTTGAAGTTGAATGTATTTTTGTCCAAAACATAGGACAGAACAAAGTTTTTCCACAACAATGGCTAAAATTTTTCAGGAAAATGAATGGGAAATATTGTCTTTCATTTTATAATCATAAATGACAATGTATGCGGCTTTTCAATTTGCCATCAGCCCGTGCAGTCATATTTTCTACTTTTATTTTAACAAAACCTAACATAAGTCCTGAACAAAGCATTGGTCAGAAATTCTTTGAATCGAATTGAAAATGTAGTCGAGAATAAATAACACGAAAATGCTTTATCAAAATGGAATACAAGATGGCAGATTTTCACTGTAGCTTTGCGTATAATGTAAATAGATGCAGTCAAACACAACAATTATTTCCCGCCAAATAGCAGTAAAAATGCACTGTTGTGTTCCAGTTTAAAGGAAATTGTAGCCAGATTAACTACTAGACATATTGAGACTTAACATCTTATGTCTTAGGTTGGCGAGCGCAGTGGAATGCCACGCATAGCTTAATAATACATAATTTTGATTTAGCTACTGTACATGAGCGCTCATATCGCTTACCATCAGGCGAATGGCATGCTCGTCTCACTATTTTGTGCAAAAAAAAAGGAAATCTGTTTACTATGCTTACTTAATGTTTTGTTCTCTTGGTACTATAGCAGGAAACTTTATATTGCCTACATATCAATCCTCCATATGACAAGTTACGCTTCGACGAAATTCTTATGTCTTGTGGGCGTTCGTGGGCAGATTAAGACACATTTCATCAATAGCGTCGATTGTTCAAATATCGTGTAGAGACAGTAAAAAAGTGGCTTATTTGTCGCAGATTAAACATTATATTTGTACGTACATTACAAATTATGGGGATTATTATTTATTTTCTTGACCTAATTACGTCATATTTTTTATTATGAAAACACATTATCTTAGAGGGTATTTGTACACATATAGCAACGACAGGGAATCGAAAAATTCCGTGTGAGATAAAAAGAAAAAAATAGTCACGTATCGATAAACGAAAACCTTTACGAAAACAATCTGAACTAAAATCCTGTTTTGTGTAAATGTTAAACCCAATACAAAGATAGTTTCGCCGCGCGAAGGGTGGAATAAACGACACCTTGCTTGATTTCCGTGGGAGGGTTCTGTAACAACATTTATTTGGGGATCCGCCGCTCTGCTCCAGGAAAAAGACAGTGTACACAACACACCCTTTTTTTTCGTTACCTGGATAATTGCATAACGCCTTAAGGTATTTCATAAAATGATGTTTGGTCATTTCAGTATTTTCTCCGAATCGAGAATGACCACAAACATGAATAAAATTTCCTTGTATTTGCTAGATTTTCACAAATGCTTCCCTCCTATAGGGCATAGCGTGATAATATATAGCATTCCTCGATAAATGACCTATTCAACACAAAAAGATTTTTTCACTCCGAACCAGTAGTTCCTGAGATTAGAGTTAACAAACAAACAAACTTTTCAGCTTTATATATTAAAGTATAGATACAGATAGTATAGATATTATATTAAATATATAATTTATATGCGTGTGGTACAATGGTTCTCTTATGGTTCTGCGGTTGGCAATATCCAAACAAATCCCAATATCAACCATTTTATCAAAGTACGTATTTGAAGCACAAAGTATACAAGTACAATATTACTTGAAATCAATATCACTCAAGGTCTAAAGAGGGCCCCATACTGTCGCTTTGTAATAATATTAATGATTGACTTTCAGTTAATTACACATTTCTATGTACACGCTAAACGTAATTAGTTGATGAACTATATTGATCATTACTAACTTACGCGCCCCGTTCAGGTAATTAATTACTTACACGCACTTACAAGCCATCATCGGAAACCATCATTGGGGGAATGTAGAGACCACATGAATACGGCGTGGTATGAAAGAAAAAATCTATTTGATTTTGTGGCGTACATTTTTATTTGTAATATGTAATTCAATGTAACATTGGAAACATAACTGTAATTTTAATTAAGTGTACTTCTACGGTGCCTACTGCCTCGTTGGCGTAATTTCACTACCGTATGATCACAAAGCTGAGGTTTCGGGTTCTAATCCTGGGTCGGGAAAAGTGATATTGAATTTTTTTATTCATCAGCCTGAAGTCAGGAATTTGTGCCCGATATGGCGATAGGCTCACTCCTTGTTACATCGTGGGACGAAACATTCAAGGCAAAATGTGGCTATCGTGGTAGCACATCTGCCAACCGCTTCTGGCAAAGAGGCGTGAGTTTATGTATGTATAGGTATATATGTACTTCTAGCGATTCAGTAAAACAACATTTATTAGATATATGATTTTAAATTATCAGAGCTATTACAAACTGTCCTACAGCGAGTAAGTAACAAATCTTTACACACATAGAAGATAAAACTTATTTAAAAAGTTAGTAGATATTTTATTACAGTTTTCAATAGTATTTGTATAATAGTAAATGAATCGTTAAGATATAGACCACCACCGCAATGTCTATTTCTTCTGCCATATCAGTGTCAATGCACTGTTGTGTTTCGAGTTGGAATAAACTGTAGCCAGAATAACTACTGGCCGTAATGAGAAGCAAGCCAAGCACTGCTTTGTAATTCATGGTATTGTTTGGTTTTGCTACTGTCAGTAAACAGTCGTATTGCTTACCATCAGGCAAATGGCATGCTCGTCACGCACTTCATTGCAATGGAAAAAAAAAACACAAATTGTACTCCAAAAATGGCTGGATCAAAAGACATAGATCTCAAACGCAACATATAGAACATAGAGCTGAACTTGTTGTAATTAGGTTAAACTTCGCAGCCAATGTATGTAAAGGTAAGGGAAGTATTTTCAGCTCTGCTATCATAAACTCCGCTCACTAGTGAAGTTTCCACAACTTTCGAATATAATAAAGGAGAAATAGTTCTGAGAACGGTTCATAAAGTGTTTACAGATATGCTTTTAATTTATTCGAATATTTACAAATAGTATACTTAATGAACTATGAAAAGTAACTACACATGCTTTTGGGAATCATGATAGAGAGTGGTGATTTCTCCTACCACTCTAAACTACAAAAAAAAATGTTACAGCATATGCTGCCTAATAATTGTTCTATTACAAGGCTAATTTTAGAGTTTATATGCCTTGAGATATGAAGTTCAAAATTAGCTATTAAGTTTCGTCAAAATTTCTCTTTCAATAAGTAACGTTTTTCGAAAATTAAGTTACCACAATATTTCTTCATTTATTCATCCTGGTTTAGGACAGTGTACATCACGCTGCTAAAATCAAACCCGCATCGTCTCATTTCTAACAATTTCAAATTTTCATTACCGCCGTAAGCTTAAAACCAAATTGTAGCGAAGCCTTTAATGAGAGACTCAAAGTATGGCAACTCGTGGCTCAAAAGAGGCTTTGAATCGCACTCTGCGGGGAACGTGCGGCGATTACTTAAGTCTTCAGTGCATATGTGTGTTCGTCACAAAGAATAAGTCTAGAATACCATTTAGTTCGCCTTACTTAGTGTTTGCGTTGCAGAAATTGAGCAGTTCGCCTGAGCCGTTGGAACACAGACGAGCGGGTTTTTTTTAACTTTTCACGGTTCCCCAGTTGCGCTTCTGTTCCTCACACTCAATAAGAAAGAAGAAATTTAACCAACCCAAATCGAGCTGTAACGACAAAGAAATAGAGCTAATATTACCTTGCACTATTTTCCTTTTTTGATACAGCACCTTTGTGAATTCGAGAACAGCAACGTACAGAAGTTAAAAGTTGCGAAGTTTATTTCGACTTGGATATTATCTATTTATTATGTTATGTGAAAGTTGAACTTGAGTTTCTTAAAAGAGGTAAATACAGGTGAAATTGTTATTTGATAAAGTTGTTTTGAGCGTTGTTCAGTGTGCTGATAACAGAGTTATAATGATGTTGTGGAGTTTTGTCTTCGTGTACGTGTACACAGGAAATTCTCCTTTTTTTAGTTTTTGTCCCCGTATAGTAAATTTATAATCTTTGTCATTTTGACAGCCT
Source organism: Hyles lineata (assembly GCA_030180105.1). Taxonomy (NCBI): domain Eukaryota; kingdom Metazoa; phylum Arthropoda; class Insecta; order Lepidoptera; family Sphingidae; genus Hyles; species Hyles lineata. The sequence goes on along the minus strand of JARJEE010000008.1, from coordinate 13,513,004 downwards.
CCATGGCGCAGTTGGTTAGACGCCGGCTGCGAGACGAGAGGCCGCGGGTTCGATCTCCGCACCGAAACAAATATTTGTGTGAACCACAGGTATGTTTCGGGTCTGGGTGTTTATGAGACTGAAAAGTCTCTCATAGTTCCCACCCACAACACAAGACTCGATCGTAGTGTGGGGTCAGGACTATGTATGTGACTGTTGGGTATTTATTTAGTTATTTTTGAAAGTTAACTCGGTTTGTTCGCTCCCAAAAGTATAATTTTATCTTAAAAGCGTAATTTCTTGTCAATCATCGAAATGCATTATTATATAATTGTATAATATAAAAAGCACCTGCCCAAAGCCGAGCAGAACCGACATTCTACCCCAAAATCAATATAATCTCTCAAAAAACGGACACAAAAAACATTTTCATACACTCTTTCATCCAGCATCATACCTCAGTTAAATAAAACGCGATACTGATAGCAAAAAATCCGCGTATAGCTTTCACAACAGAAATTTCCACTTATTTTCTTGGAATAAAAGCCGAAAGCTCAATGACCTCAATCGCGAGTTTTCAACAAAAGCGTATTGAAATTCTAAAAAATAGAAATTCATAGACAAATTCATAGCAATTGTTGTTGAAGTAGAGAATTGGTTGTTTACAAAAATCGGCGCACGGTGGATTGAGTCTGCGCTGCCGATGCATGTCGCTGAAGGGTGGTTTGGCAACGAAATCCATTCTATTAAATTGTCTGCGCTCTGCTAGAATACTCAATTTTTTTATTTAATCTTGTGTTAAGGTTGTTTATTTGTTTGAATGAGTAGATTTTGTTATTAATGAATTATTGGATATAAAATCGGTGGCACTAGAATGTGTTTTCTAAAATTACATCAGTTATGAGTAATGATAAAAAAATAGTACACATAAATCTCAAGTATATATTTTAAAAAATATTTGAAAATATTTTAATAAATAAACAAAATATTTACCCACAAACACGCCTCATGCAATATATGCAAACGAGAAACACCAAACTCCCTTTTTTTGTTCGACTAAAGAGTATACTCACAGCAGTTTTCAGCACTATGACGTCACGTAATTTCCAGGAATTTCCGTTGCTTTGGTCACGTTTTGAGGGAACTACAGCACGTTGATAATAAATGCTTAGGCTAGGTAAGGCTTTGTGTTTTCTGACACTAGGTTTACAATTGCGGCGTAAAAGATATTCTAAAGATGTATATTGTAGGGATGTGGTAGTGGGGTATAGATTGTACACATCCTTTCTTACCTGCTTTTGTCCTTTATTGATGTGGATTACAGGTAAGTTTATTGTCTGTATCTGTATCAGCCCATATACGTCCCACTGCAGGGCACGGGCCTACTCTACAATCGACAGTACGATTGAGAATGGTTTGGAGTTTGGTTTGAAGTTTATTGTAAATAATTTAAATAAAATGATCCTAATTTACTGGGCTATAAACATCGCGCGCGGGTTGGCCTGCTAGAAACATATTTAATCAATCAAACTTTAATGTTTATAACCCAAACACTGTCTGATTTTAAGAATATAGTGATGTTGAGCACACCTCAGCCTATTGCCAAATGACATACGCCACATGCCTTCATAATTATATAACACACAAAACGCACAATGCACAATAGGGTATTTGGCTATAATCGATTTTTTTTGCGTACGAACATAAATACCACTAAAACAAAATATTTCTGACACAACAGTTTTAAAATAACATGAGGCAAAAATTTGTATTTTAAAAGAAAGACCGGCAGCATAGCGTAGTCATCTTACCGTCTCTTCCACACGCACACACTGTAATGCATGTTAAGTCTAGTGACGTCACTAGATTGGTTTTGCATCCCTTTTTTTACTCCCACTGCAAGATTTACAAATGTTTGTTGGCGACGTATACATTTTATTATTTTATGATTTATGTTTTAATTGAAATTTAGTACTTAAATTTTTTTAACTATTGTATTTTTTAAATATCTTTATAATTGCATTTATTTCGTTTTTGTTTACGTATTATTCACTGTAGCACAGCGAAAACTTGTTTTGTTTTTAATGTTAATTTTGTTTTGTACACATGCTTCATTCATGTACAATTTAACTGTGGAAGCTCCACTGGATCCTTTATTACTAATTGTACTGTGCTCGTATGTTTTATTGTTCTGTATGCTTCACAGATACATATTACAAAAATCATACTTTCGATTGTAGAATAGGCTCGTGCCCTGCAGTGGGACGTATATGGGCTGATACAGATACAGATATGACAAAAATAAAAATTATAATTAAATGGAGCCAAATACCCAATGACAACAAATAATTTCGTAATAAACATCAATAATAACATAATGCATAACAGTTCACACATTATCGAAACAAACACAAACAACGCCACACCACGCCACCACATAATAACTTCGCTAAAACTTCCGAAACCACCAACTTACTAAACATTTTAATAAAGGCAACAAAAAAGAATTTTAATAGTTTCGCTTTAATTAAGCAGCGACGTGGCCGGTTGTCGGTTTAACCTTTTTTTTTTCATCCCAGCCTTATTTATTAATTAAAGCAGCTCAGCGATGGAACAAGGAACTAATGGATAAGTTTCCTTAGTCTCCAGAATATGGTGTTTGCATTAATGTCCTTTTTAAAGTGAAATATACTGCGACGGGCTAAATAATGCCATGGAGTTAGGTTGAGAAATTCAATTTATATTTTTAAATTTATTTTTATATTCTGCTGGGAAGCCCAACATAAGACGTCCACCCACAAGGTGGTCAGACCACCTGGTAAAGGTCGCGGAACATAGCTGGATGCAGGCTGCCTCCAACAGGTCACTGTGAAAATCATTTGGTGCGGCCTATGTTCAGCAGTGTATCATAATAATAGGTACCATTAATAATAGGTATAATAATAGGTATTGACTTGTCTTAAGAGCTATTTAATTTTCTACATGATCAATAAACATTTCAATGGCCTTGATTTGGCTGATGGATCGATGAATGGATTCTGCTGGGGGTGAAGTATTCTTTTTCACGGTGATAGCGATCGTCGTACACCCTGCTTAAGAACTCATCAAGGCAATACATGTAAGCGTTCGGTTTTACCAGTGTATATCCCCAAGTTAAATTGTGTTGTCTGACGAAAGATTACCAACCATCATGCATTTAACATTAACCCCCTTATTGATAACGCAGTTTTCAAATGCCGTTAATAAGACCTAACTGAAAAACGTTATTTATAGACGTCGATATTTAACAGCTCATTAACATTAAAATGGCCGAAACCCTAAGTCTTATTATGTCGAATATTTACTCTAGGAATAATTTCCTTCGAACCGGAACATAACAGTGTATTTACAGTGCTGTTTGGCGAACTGCCTCGGTGGCATAAATGTACTGTGGTTACTGGTGTTACAAAGCTGAGATGTCGGGTTCGAATCCCAGGTCGGGCAAAGACATATTGGATTTTTCTTTTCAGTATCAGCTCCGAGTCAGGGTTTTGTGCTCGATATGGCGATAGGCTCACCTTATGTCTGTACAGCGTGAACTATTATTTACGGATTTTTTCGCGGATTTCGTTTAATTTTTACATTTTTTTAACCTCCCGACGTTTCCGTGAAAGTATAAAAAGAGGTTTTATTTCAGTATTTGCCAAACTAGACATTGGTCGTAATTGACGAATCCTCGACTAACGCATTGAACAAGCATATGAACAAATAAAAAATACAGTGCAATAATAATAACATGCCTCCTCCAAACATAGTGTGTCCGCGCGCTACTTTATTGCATATAAGCCAGCCGTGGCAGATGTCCTCGCGCACTGTAATTGCCGTTGTCGCCGCCCGCACTCTCAGCCGTGCCAGATGTTTACAACTACAGTCTTGTAAGACGTTCGCTTTAGTGCTCTATATTTTTTCGTCGCGCTGTACGAGTTATGTCAGTTTTGTTGTTTGTTTATTGGTCGTATAATTTGTATAACCAGTTAGTACGACATTAAAAAAAAAATGGGAGGAAAAAAATCGGGAGAAGGCTATGTTCGGCAGTCGAATTCCTATGGCGAAACGAACGAACCAAAAAAATAAAATTAATTTATTGATTCCATTGAAATGTCCAACATAAGTTAGATTCAGTCATTTTTTGATCTATTACCCCATTTGGAAATGGTTTGTACTATTCATTAGAGAAAAAAGGACTAGAGAGTCTATAGTTGCTCTTTTCAAAACTAGTTAACAATATTTTTATATAAATAATGAATAAATACACCCAACAGTCCCATACATAGTCCTGACCCCCACACTAAGATCGAGTCTTGTGCCGTAGGTATAAGGAACTACGAGAGAATTTTCGGTCACACAATCACCTAGACTCAAAACAAAAACCTGTGGATCCCACAATTTTTCTTTTCGGTGCGTAAATCGAACCATAAGTTACGAGTTGTTTTAAATTAGAGTAGTCCACTAATAATTTGCCATAATTTACAAGTTATAAATATATTTTTAATGCATAAGTCATCAGATATTCTGTAGGTTTATAGGTATCAAAATGGTAAGACCATAAATTTGTGATAATTTTGCAGAAAGAAGAGTCGGAGATATAACATGATCTCTTATCATCATTAAATGATGTCACACTAACGCTTTAAGGACAATTAGGGTGAAACATTTTATATGATATTATTTTGTCTCCCACCATTTTGTTTTGAAATCAATGGCCAAAGTTCTAGTGGAGTTTGGCAAGATGTTAATAAATATGAATTAATATTCTGATAAAGTCTTAAGGCTAAACCACAATATGTCCCTAATGTTATTAGGCTGATGAATTTATAAATTGATTACTCCAAATTTAAACAGCTATTTAATGCTGGTAGGACACCTAGGACACTTAACTTTTGGTCTAATGTACCAAGTTTCAGACCAACAGGCTAACTAAAGTGTCTAAACTATTGATACCTAACTTTGCAAAGATTTGAAATTCAACAATATATTATTATCAACATTATAAACTGGGGTTCCAACGAATATTATAAATTATTCAGACATCTTAAAATTGTATTTGTATAACTTAAACGCAATGGTTAAGGTCGCAGAAAGTCGTTGGATGCAAGCCGCTCTAACAGGTCTATGTGGCGATCTATTGGAGAGGTCTATGTTCAGCTGTGGACTTCCTATGGCTGAGAGAGAAAGAGAGAGAGGGGAAGAGAGAGATAATTTTAAAGCAAAGACGAGCAGTATTTTAATTGATTAGCGTAGACTTATTGGCAAATAAGTCTTGTGTATATGATACCAACATTATCTAGTTTTTTGTCATTGATCCCACTATAAACATTCTCAAGTATAACATATTCAAATATTCCCACACCAATCTGTGATAACGGTCCACTTTCAGGACCATTCTATTCGATATGTCTTTCTTAATACTTATTAAAGTCATTGTCTACTCGTGTTTTATTCGTCAAGGCTTCCAATAGAAACCAAAAACATTTGCACCTGTAATGCAGTGACCAGATTTCTAAGAATATTGTGCTGTATATACAATAAAATTTCTTATGAAATAAGACTACAAATCATTCACTTTTCATCAATTCGAACAATGAAATTAATAACAAGTAACTAATGCATTATCTTTAGAATAAAATACCGTACCCAATGTTTAATACCACACTGAATAACTTTGTGAATAAGTCGATTAGGTTTCTGTCTCCGCCAATCTCACCGAACAAGCTCTTAACACTTAAAAATTTGATGTCCGCTACCACGGGCCTGAAAACTTCAAAGACTTGGCAAGCAGCAAGATTATTGCAACTAGAAATTAAGTCCTGCGAAGAAAGTTCCAGTATTTATAATGACGGCAAGTTTCCAACTTACAATCGTGATAAAAGGTAAGCTTTGAACTGAGTAATGATACTCTTTCGCATAATTTAGTTCTCGAATTACCAGGAGAATCGCTGCTTCCACCCTTCTTATGTTTTAATCTGCTAGTTTTGTAAGTGGGTCTGCTAATATGGTGGAACTTAGACTGCAAGGACTTTGCATGAAGTGACTTTTCATAAAAGAAAAATTGTTAATTAGCGTCTCCCTTTATGATAAGTGATCTTAAATTTTGGAACTTACGTATATATTTTCATGATGCTCAAATTTATTATGCCTCCAATAATTTTTATACTCTTACACTAAAAAAGAAAAGTTTTTTTACTCGCATTAGTATAATGTAAAAAAGAATACAAATAGCTTGTAAATCCTCTTTATCAAATTTCGTAAATAATATAGACTCTAAAATACAAACAAAATAATTGACAGTAATATAAGCTATTTTTGGCAGTGAATGAGCGACGAAAACAATTTTCACGAGGAAAACTCTGACAACAATTACAACATCGTAATAAAACAAGATGAAATTCTTTCAAGAATGGAACAAAATATTAAAAATACAGGGTATATCAAGTCTGCTGCCGAAAACGAAACCGAACGAAGGGTGATAGTTTTAGTAACTTAATTAATTACGTAATTGTGTTTGTAGTAATAATACTAACAACCGGCTTCGGTAGCAGTCTTGATATATCTGTATCAGCCCATATACGTCCCACTGCAGGGCACGAGCCTACTCTACAATCGAGAGTACGATTGAGAGTGGTTAGGCCATATAGTCTTGATAGTCTTGATATAGCCTGTATAAAAATAATAATGAACATAACAGATTGATGATAATGGATGGAAGTCATTTCACGGAAACGGGTTACAAAATATTGTAATGGAAATTGAATGACGGTACAAATTAAAATAGTCAGCTCACGTAAGGACGCATCAATCTATAACTTAATATGAAAGAGCTGGAGTTATTTTTTATTTGTTTACTACATTCCACATACAGGGTATATGAAGACTGCTACCGAAATCGTAGTCAGGTGGTAGTTTAAGCGACTTCAGACCCAATGCAACAAAAAATGTTGGAAAAGAAAACGACATATTTTTTTGTTATTTTTTTATATGGTCGTTTTTGGGTGGTTGATACATTTTTTTACTAAAATAATACTGTGTGTCCTTTTATTTATAAAGTCTTTAAGGTATAAAAGTGTTTAAATTATTATTTTAGCAAATATTATGGATTTACCATCCAAAAATGACGATACCTACTTAAAAAATGATTAAAAAAAAAATTACGCCTTTCTTTGCAAAATTTTTAGTTGCATTGTGTTTGTAGTCACTAAAAGTACCACCCGGCTTCGTTTTCCGTAGCAGTCTTGAGATACCCGGTATATTCCCATATGCGAAAGATAACTTTCATTATCCACAGAAATATATCTGCTTACTCAAAATGGAATATCTACTTAAATCATCATCATCCTTTTACGTCTGAAATAGGCCTCCTCTAAATTAAGCCATTTCTCTCTGCCTTTGGCTTGTTGCATCCGACACTTGCCAGTGACCTTTTGCAAATTGTCACTCCATGTAGGTGTAGATGTCCTACACTATGCTTGCCAAGATTCGTCCCCACTCAAGAAAAAGTCTAATCCAGCGTGTATTAGTTCTTTGACAGATGTGGCCAGCCCACTACTACTTTAGCTTGCTAGTTCAATATACTATATCTATAATTTTGGTTCTCTGTTAGATAAGCCCGTTATGGATCGTATCCTTCAAAGAGATACCAAGCATGGCATGCTCCATAGCTCGCTGAACGCCCTTGAGCTAGTAAACCAGTCGTAAAGTGTGTTTCTATAGTGTACATCTCAGCACCGTAGATCACAATAAGTGGGATGCACTGGTTAAAAAGTTTCGTTTTCAGATATTGTGGTATCGGGGGGACAAGAAGTCTTGACGTAATTTAATAAAATGCTGCTCAGCCCAGCTGGATCATAGCCTTCTTCTCAAAGCTGTTTCTATCTATTTAAAGGGTTTGCTTATACTTATTTTACTCCTCCTATTCTTGCAAAATATCAGCATTAATCACCGATTATACGTGCTCGAAAGAATACATTATGATGTTTGTCATCGCCCCTTTGTATCCTGGATCGAATCGCCTGTCTACTGTAACTGTAAAAAATACTAAAAAAATTAAATCCAACCAACATAATTATGATAGCCAACGAGAGTCGGCAACAACCTCATCGCGGTCCACCGCGAATAACCGCGGTATAAAGAATTCATTCATTATTTAGAATTCACTATACTCACAAACACATGCATAGTAGTAATTTTATCGAGATCGTTTAAAACAAAAACTGCATTTGAATTTTTAAAAAGTGTATTCCGACGGAGCTACAAACCCCTCCCTGTCAGTAAATCAATAAAAAACACCGTCCAATCTTACAGAACATCCGATATTCCCCTCGACAAATACGAATAACCGTGTATGGATAGCAAATACTCATTAATTAGCCGATGTGGAAGTACCTGAGGGGCGTGGCAAGCATTAATCACCCCGACAGAACGCCAACTCTTTGCAATACGCCATACAAGAAGCCTTTTGATTGATCGATTCAGTGGAATTACTAAACATCATCATCATTGGTAATCAGCTAAAATTAATGATAAAAGATAGGCTTTATGAAAATCGTTTTTGTTTTGACGTTTTTGACTTAAAACCTGTATATTTGTAGATGGGACTCATGCCCGCTAGTGGAACATAATATTATATAGGCTAATTTATTTATTTACAAATTATAAGAGTATCGAATTCTGGTAGAACTCTCTGTAAATCATCCTCGGTAAATCTGTCTTTGGGCCATCGCGCACAATTATTCTTAATCGGAAAGAGATGAATATTTCGACGATAGATTACTTTATTTGAACAGCATAAATAATACAATGGGACGTATTGACTTTGTCATCCCAGGTATGTAAATATAGATGAAACCGTAAACCCAAGTCCCTAAATTATTCCCATTTTGGAAATTTAGAGATCAGAGTATCAATATTCTATGTAATTTTTCTTTTCAGATGACAGGTTATTATTCCCATTCTCTACTAAAACTAACAAATACTTGCCTCAACATCAAAATTCAGAATTACCTACTATGTATATCTAAAGTTAATAATTATTAACAGTAACTTTATAACACCTCTGAACTGTTCCATCTACTATTATTTTACAACCAAACAGTATATTTCGACGGTTCCTACGTATATAAGGACAAGTCAAAAACCGAGGTTTACAGGAGAGCGTAATTTGTGTTCAATTCGCCCTAGAAATAATTCTATGACCAAAAATAAAAAACATCTTTCTACAATCATTTAACTGTTTTAAGAGCTTTATAGTGCCATTTACACATATTTTATTTTTTTACGTTTTCTTAGAAAACTTGATAGATGACTGTTTCTACACCGATAATAAAATAGAAGCATGTAAGTCATGTCTATGATATCTTTTTATACGCAGGAAACAAAAAAACTGTGTCTGATATAGAATTTAAATATTTTTTTTTATGAAAATAAAGGATTAATCAACTATTTTTAAACTAATACGTTAAATATCCCCAAATCATCACCCATGTATATGATAAGTACTCCAACGTAAACTTATCACTTTATACATGGATTTAGTAATTCGGTGTAGGAATATGTTCTTTTAATGTAAACAAAGACATGTCTTTAAATAAAATGATTCGGTTTATGTTTTATTAATTAAACAAGGTTTATAAATTCAACATTATTTATTATTAAGCAACAATCTTCTTAACATATAAATAAAAGGCACTTAAAGGCTCTCTGAAGTAGGAACTAAACGTAAAAAATCACTGTTGTCTAATACTTATTAGTAATTAACTATTTTAATTTGAAGATTGTGCCTGATTGATTGATTCAATAATCATCACAGTTTGATTAAGAAGGTTCCCCAGCTTAATTAACTACCTATCGACTTAATTAGTAAAATGTAATAATCATCACAGCATTGTTTGAGTATGTGCCTCATTTTAACACCTAATTGGTAAAATTTAACAATCATCACAGGTTTATTCAGACTGATTCATCTTATCACTAACTTAATAATTCAACCGGACCTTGGATCTTATTTCTACATGAGGTTCCAGAAATATGGTTGAGTTCAATGCCAAGAAAACTCAGGTGTGTGTGTTCACGTGCAAAAAATCCCCGTTCTCTCCCTCCCCATTCTTCAGGGTACTCCCCTTTCAGTGCGGGATGACCTGGGTATCATTGGTGTGGATATCCGCTGTGATCTCAATCCAAGGAATCACATCGAGGGCGTAATATCTGCCACATCACGCAGGGTTGGAGTCCTGAAAAGGGTGCGTCGGTTTTTCACGCCCGGTCAGCTTTGTCGCTTATATAAAGCGCAGGTCCGACCGGGTATGGAGTACTGCTCGCACCTCTGGGATGGATCCGCCCAGTACCTGCTCGATGCCTTGGATGGATTGCAGCGGCCGGCCATTCGCATTGTGAATGATGCAGTCGTTACGAGCAACTTAGAGTCGCTACAACTCCGGAGGGATGTCGCCTCTCTAAGCGTGTTCTATCGCCTGTATCACGGTGAGTGCTCTGAAGAATTGTTCAACTTGATCCCCTCCTCTCCATTCCTAACCAGAACCACGCGGGCTGGCTTGCGAAGCCATAGCTTGACGGTCCACACCATCCCGGCGCGAACGAAACGGTTCTCGAATTCGTTTTTGTGCCGCACCGTCAAACTGTGAAATTGTTTGCCGTCTCACGTATTTCCTCCTTCCTACAATCCTGGGTCTTTCCGCCGTAGCGTGAAAGGGCACCTTAGCAGGCCGGCATTATTGTTTCCATTGGTATTGGACCGCCGTCCGATGCCAATGGATACTCTGCCTGGGCGGCATTAGCACTTACCATCAGGTGCAATGCCGCCAACATGCAGGGCCAATATAAAAAAAAGGAAAAAAAATACAAAACAATATCTATAAAAACGTAATGATAAATTTAACAATCTTATTCATCATTGACTCTGACTTTTCGGAGTCATGTGTGCATTGATAGTCAATCACCACGCACTAAATCGGTGAAGGAAAACATCGTGAGGAAACCTGCATACCATAGCGATTCATAAGAATTTCTATGATATGTAAGTCCGCCAACCCGCACTAGGCCAGCGTGGTGGACTATATGGCCTAACCACTCTCAATCGTATTCTCGATTGTAGAGTAGGCCCGTGCCCTGCAGTGGGACGTATATGGGCTGATACGATACGATACGATTCATCATTGCCCTGTTCTTCTTCTTCCTCACTATGCTTAACGTTTTTATAGAAGTTGTGATACTTATTAGGAATAATTAACGTGTCGCATAATTTAATCAAATCCTTATATTTCACTTCAGTGATAGGAATAGGATTATTGTATACTTTCTCTAAAATTAGTTCTTGTTCCTTCTTTTTGCAGCATTTTCTTTTCTTCTTCTCTATTCTTTTAGCATCGACTTGTCTCATCCGGGGAACTCCCGTAAATGGCGACAAGTCTGACAAGACCGCGTTCGCACCGAGTGGCGCACATTTTAAAACACCGTACAAAAAGATATGTAATAGATGTCTGTATCTACGACACTTATTTGTTGTATTTATAATACTTATTCTTTTGTACGATTTGTAAAACAAGGTAAATAAATAAAATAAAATAAAAATGAGTATGTCAGTATGTGCGCATAAATCATCTAAAGCCAATGGTACAATAAAAAAAAAATGGCATTTTCGACATGTCTTTATATACGTAGGAACCGTCGATTTGTCGAATTAATAACTAACTTAATTTTACCCTTCTCTTTTTGGTCTTTGTACAACGTAAATTGTATACCTCGTTACAAACACTAAATTAATGGTTTAATATAGGCAATTTAATGTACACAAACCTTTTCTCGATGTCTTAAATGGTTTAGTAGGATTAAAATTCAACACAGTAATTAGACACCAAAGACTGATTGCTTTTTAAAATGTTCGGTAACAGAGCTACTTTTTAATCAAATTTGATCTGGCAAAATATAGTACAGTAGGTTCAAACTTAAGATAAAGATCATTTAATTTTCCAAGATGAGTATATTCGTATCTACGAATCTTATCTATCCTTTACTTCTCTTTAGCAAAACATAGTAAGGAATCTTGCACACCTAAATGTACTGAACAAGAACTTAAAATATGAATTATGAAGTCTGAATATCAGTATTGGGCCAGCATGGTTAACAGCTCTTTACCTCCCTGAACCTTAAAAAAGGTTTTGCACTGCGAAGACCACGAGCGGCGCTGACTGCCTACTATTTGACAGGCCGAAGGCGCGTTTGTATTTCAAAAACTTAATATACCGCGTTGAAGAATTTTCCAATAATTTCTGCAATATTTTTAAACGTTCAGACAACAACATTATTAAACATCACAAAGATTTATCGGTCGTAAAATGTTTACCATATTGCGAAACCGATCACTGACGTCACAGGCTCATTTAAATAACATAATGGCAAACTCGAACGATCGATCTGTCACCGCGACGCTGAACCCCGAAAGCGACTGTAAATAATGACAATGGATTACTCTGTTTTCCTTTTTATTAGCCAGGACCAGATTAGGATGGCAAAAACGGCGGCCCGTTGTTTTTGCAATGGGCACAATGGTCGAATTCACATTAACATTTTCTGTTGAGTGAATCCCGGAGCATCCGTGATCCTTTTTTCCAATGAGCTCGGCCGGTTTCAATTATGTTTCGAATCGAGTTAGAATTTAGTGAGTTGAATTTTGGTAGTCATGTGAGCATATTTTTACCTCAGAGGTATTTCTGTTTCAATATCTATATTAGCCTATATACGTCCCTCTGCACGGCACGAGCCTCCTCTATAATCGAAAGAACTATCATAAAAGATAGCTTTATAGCTATAAAATGCGTGATGGGCTGATGGTAATAGACTAGACGCAGCTGCGAACAAGTTCACGGTAGTTGCGGGTTCCCAGAGCACAACTCTGGCTTTTTGAAGTCATGTGTGAATTGGCAGTCAATCACCGCGTATTATAACGATGAAGAAAAACATCGTAAGAAAACCTGCATACCATAGCGATTCGTAAGAATTTCAATGGTATGTAAAGTCCGCCAGCCTACAACTAGGCCAGCATGTTGGACTATATGGCCTAACCCATTCAATCGTAGAATCTAGATTGTAGAGGAGAGCTGTGCCCTGCAGTGGAACGTAATATGGGTTAACACATTCACTACGGTAAAAAATCAGGGACTTCCAGGTAGTGCGGTGACAGTCCAAAAAGGCCCTTGACTTTCTTATTAAGCGGAGCAGGTTTTTTCGACCCGACACCACTAAGTGGTTTTAAAGCCTTGTTGTGTAGGTCAAGGCGTATGGTATATAACATTGTTTTGTATTTGTCTCTTTTATACTCCTTAAAATGCTCAGGAAACCGGTTCCGTACCAGCGAGAATATATTTTTCTTGTACGCACACAGATAGGTATGGCACAGCGTCGGGCCGATTGTGGGTGATCCGCAGTGAACGTATTAATACAGATATAGTCAGAAAGCTTATTGGTAGTAATTTGTAGGTCTATAGAATAATTGCTACACTACAAAATAAATATACAAAAAGAAACATGAACCTTTCGTTCAACATCAAAATTGTACGGCCTCTATTTGTACATGTCCACCTCTTGTAGTTTTACAAATTATAGTTCACGTCACTGTAAACGCTATCAATAATAGAATATAATAGTAGTCGTTGTGGTAAATAAACTGTTCGACAAAAAATATATATTATTTTGGAAATTTAGTTTTTGCCTTTTGTATTGTTTAATATATATAACTAGCGGCCCGGCCCAGGTTCGCCCGGGTACAAATAGATTTCTGTACATTAATATGTACGTATTGTACATATAAACCTTCCTCTTGAATCACTCTATCTATTAAAAAAACCATATCAAAATCCGTTGCGCAGTTTTAAAGATTTAAGCATACAAAGGGACATAGGGACAGAGAAAGCTATGTTTTATACTATGTAGTGATAAGGTAACTTTGTACGGCCTATAGATTCGCTTACTGATTAAGGTAACCTAGTTCAGTCTGGTTTTCAAAACAATGTAGTTTACTTTTTTAATTCCTTATATCACCATTGTAGTTAATTTAATTATTTTTTCGGGCTTAGTAAAAAATAAACAAGTAAACACTTGAATGGTTGCTTTTAAGTTTAAATAAATAATTATTAAAAAACTATTAACCCTATTATTTATTTATTTTACTGAAAAATGTCTATCTACGGGTATCGAATCAAAGGAAGCAGCTTCGCGCATATCACGAACTTCAAATATTTTTTTATCTGTATCAGCCCATATACGTCCCACTGCAGGGCACGGGCCTACTCTACAATCGACAGTACGATTGAGAGTGGTTAGGCCATATAGTCCACCACGCTGGCCTAGTGCGGGTTGGCGGAAGAACTTACCATAGAAATTCTTCTAAACCGCTATGGTATGCAGGTTTCCTCACGATGTTTTCCCTCACCGTTTTAGTGCGTGGTGATTGACTATCAATACACACATGACTCCGAAAAGTCAGAGGTGTGCCCTGGGATTTGAACCCGCGACCACCGTGAACATGGCAGTCGCGTCTGGTCCGTTTACCAACAGGCCACCACGCACATTATCAAATAAATTAAATTCCTAGTGGTTCTGGTTAAGATAAACAATGTCACGTATTTTTTAAATTATGTTATTGTCATTGATCCTTGACAAGTACGCAAATATTATAAAAGAAATCCCAAATAATGAGATGCACAGATATTCATTAATTTTGATTTGTAGTTCCATATTTTGCATAAATAATCAATATAGTCAATTTCAAACACTTAACTTAATTTTAATTATACATTAATTTGTGACGAAAAAAGAAAGTAGACGTTCTCAATCATTGGATATTGTATTTAAAATGCGATCGCCTAAAGCTATTCCCAGTGGTCCAAGTAAATTAGCAATCGGCTTGGTTGACTTCCGATAAGTAAATTACTTTATAATATTACACACATTATATTGATATACATCATAACAAATCACTTTAATTGTAACACGTGCCCCACTGAATAATTAATTTGAGTACACAGTGACCAGGAGCTGACCTTCACGTTGACCTTGAACTTGACCTTGACCTTCACCTTTTTAATGACACAAAACTCTCGAGTTACCACGTTAATCGGCTGTGCTCGCGTGTGTATGTTTTTATTATTCAAAGTAAGTTACTTTCTATAGTAAAATGGGAAAGTAATCATGTTTCTAAGGGCAAATATATGTAGCGGTAAACGATATTAATGACTTTTTAATGAATATTTATTTAAGTGTTAGGGCTGGCAGGTCTCCCATATGTAAGAGGTCACTTGGGTGTGTACCAGCGCAAGGTCTATTTCTCCCGCCAAAAAACAGTGTAAATGCACTGTTCTCTTCCGGTTTGGAGGACATTGTAACCAGAGTAGCCACTGGACTTATTGAGACTTAAAATCTTATGTCTCATAATGGCGAGCACAGTGGAATGCCAGGCATTGCTTTGTAATTCATGGTGTTAGCTGATTTTGCTACTGTCCATGGACCATGAGCGGTTGTATTGTTTATCATTAAGCGAATGGTATACTCGTCTCAGAATTCATTGCAATAAAAAGGCTCTGAATGGAATACGTAGGCAAATTATTTACTTTTTAATATTTTGTCGGAGCGAAGAACAGGGAAAGCAAAACCATTAATATCCAAAACACTTGCGATATCGACATTTTTTCTGATCAATTACTAAAGATGTAGGAAAATGGAATAACAATAAATTGTGATGTGGGCGTCTTGTACTTGACTGTGACAAATCTTTTTTTCCTTTGTTTTCTATCTTGACCACCTACCTTATAAAATATATTAGGCACATATACAACCTTTCTTCAGTACATGAATGAAATTAATTCCCTGTTTTATTTTTTGTATATTAAATACATCCAACAGTTACATACATAGTCCTGAGCCCACACTATGGCCGAGTCTTGTGTCGTGGGTTGTGGTAACTACGAGGGACTGTTCGGTCTTACAAACACCCAGACCCGAAACAAATACCTGTGGATCACATAAATTATAATCATGTCGGTGCGGGAATCGAGTCTACGGCCTTTCGTTTCATAGTCGGCTTCTAAACAATTGCGCCTCGGATGCTGTCAAATATTGGACTGACGACATATCTGGCCTGTAGGCTCTAAGGGCCTGGATTCAACTCCCAGGTCGGTTATTTCACTTAAGATGTTTTTTGTTTTTCTCTTTGAAAATGTAATATCATATACTAGGGACTAGTATTTATGCCCGACTTGGCGATAGGATTATCCCCGTCACATCTTGGAACGGAAATAAGGTTGTCATATAGGGACTTGTGTGCCACTAGTGGCGCCTTTGTCTGGCATACAGTTTTGAGCGTGTGTATCTTGGAAACAACCTGTATATGAACATTTAATTAAAAGCTATTGTATTTTGTTACATTGCCGCGAGGCAACGCAGTACACATTATCATTTGGTTTATCCACCCTGTATAAAACATTATTATTAATATTGTATAAAATAATAATTATAATTAATAAAACAATTGTCAATCATATTATAATACTCGGTAAACCTCAATGAGTTTATGGTTGCATTATTTAATTTAATACGCTCTGTATGTTTGTAATAAATAAATCTTAAAAAAAAAACTGTAAATGTTTGGCCTAAAAACTAAATCAGATAACTCATCTTCACTACCAAAATTACATGCCAAAGCTCAAAAACTGGCACAATTTCTCTAAAACATCCGCTACCGTATACTTACCGAATACCGCAGTAATTAAAACAAAAACGCGTGCTCATTAAAAAATCAATAAGCTAATTTTGAACGCAGCTTGAAATTGTGTCATATGCTATCTAATTAGCCGTCTAATTAAAACTGCCGGTGAGTAGCACGTACATTAATAACGCGTGCTCACACATCATTTCAAGCAGATATATCTCATTAGAAAATATGCTAGGACTATTTAAAAACTAGTTTTTTTTTTTAAACACTGCCCTACATTTTTACGTGTCCTGTTTTTTAGTAGCGGTCCTAGCAGCTTCGCTTGAGTGAAAATTACGCGTTGCAAATTATTTGAGCCTTGGTCCTAATTTCATGAATTACCTTAATGTCTTAATTAATCATATTCGATATACTAATATATAAAGCTGAAGAGTTTGTTTGTTTGTTACCTCTAATCTCAAGAACTACTTGATCGAAATGATATATATTTTTGGATTTGATAAGTATCTCGTTGCACAGCCGGCGTCTAACCAAGTGCGCCATGGAGGCTTCCAAATTTAAACAAAAACCTTCTGCTGGATCCCAAACTTACAAATCTGCATTGCACTATTGCTCTCCAAAATTCACCATTAAGTACTAAAAATAGATTCCTAAATCGTAATAAGGTCGAAAATTACTTCATTAGTCCGCATTTCACAAAATAACTTTTGCGTTTCACAACACACGCACCGATTCCGGAAGTTGCGAAGAAAACTCGTTTCCTTTTCCGTTAGAATTGTGTTCCGACGCGTTTTCCTTTTATTTCACTGGCTCTGCTGTGGAAAATATCAAGGTCAGTAACCATGCCTTATATTTATTTTGAGTTATGATGATCGTAAATAAATTTATTAGTGTCGCAGATTTTTTTAAAATTTACTACTTCCTGGCCAGTCTCAAAGTCTAGTCAATCTTCGCCCGATTTTCTTGTCTTTTGCATCCTCCTTGTCTTGGAATTTGCATGTGTCTACATTTCTGCATCGTACGTATCGAACGCATCGCATCAAACGGATTATTTTTTTACAATGCGTCCACAGTATCGGCAGTGATCGGATTTGCTTGTATTGCCTTTTAGCGGCAGGTATTATACTCTGTATTAGCTCATATATGTACGTCCCACTGCAAGGCACGGGCCTCCTCTACAATTGAGAGTAATTAGGACATATACTCGTAGTCCACGACGCTGTCCTGTGACGCTGTGCGGGTTGGCGGACTTCACATACCATAGATTTTTTTACGAATTCGTTATGATTTGTAGGTTTCCTCACAATGCTTTTCTTCACTATTATAGTTACTATACATTTTTCACGAAACTCTTTTTCTCTTACAGTTACTCGATGCATTTACATGCTAGCATCTTTTGATATATTTTTAAACTACACCTTAATTAAAGGTTACCTACTACTTTCTATCGTCTGCCTTAAATTAAAGTTGATGGTTTTCTTCCAAACCTCATTTTTAATACATCTTCAATGACCCAACTAGATTACTGGTCTTTCGAAAAAGTGGAAGAGAAGCTTTGTCTTTGCTTTCCATCTGGTAGTTAAGACTATTGGTTTTCTCCTTACCTTCACGACGTAGACACACGTAGACGCCAACACTATTGTCTATTCAAAATTGCGAATGATCAAGGGCGAAAGACAACTTTCAACAAGTATTTTACTTGTTAGTTTGTTTGTCTCTTTCAGATAAGCAATATATTCAAACGTTATAATAAAGAAAATTTAAACATAAAATAAGAAAAATTCAAAAACAAAATAAATATTTTAACACAAAACAACGAAGCGATGATGTCAGCTTAAGTCTACAACACGAGTAATGCCTAAACTGCCTATAGAACTACGAAAACAATAGCTTTGAATTTAGTTTGTTCAAATGAATAACCCGAAATGAATGACAAGCCAAGAGAAACACGTTTTATCTTATCTAGATCAAGTTAGAAGCGTACGGATAAATATTTGCTGAACAAAACCTATTTGATTCGTGTATTTATCTACGTTCTACATTCAAAATACTTGTACCAAGAAATACAGTGTCGTATGTCTGTTTTGTATTACAAATAAACGGGTGTACTGTGAAGTCTCTCTTAAGAAATTCAAGAGGTAATTCTCAAGCTTCCATGGATTCGCTTTAGACTTTGGTTTGGGTCGAAACAACACGGTACAAAATGACACAAGACGTTACTTTTCTGTGTACAATATTATTATTTACTGATCTCTCATATGCGAGAGGCCGCATATGTAAGTGTCACTGCTATATCTATTTCTCCCACCCAACAGTAGTGTTGTGTACTGGTCATACTGAGACTTACATTTTAGGCCTCAAAAAGACGAGAGCAGTGGAAAGTCAACCATTGCTTTGTAATTCATGGTGTTGTTTGGTTTTAATACTGTTCACTTGATGCGGTCGTATCGCTTACTAGTCTCGCTATTAATTTCTATAACAAAATCACTGGCAACCTAATCCGTTAAACGTCACATTCCTAACACAAGAATTACAGTCAACTTTCAGCTAACACATCAAAAACCACTTAAAAAAATTACGTTTATTTTCTCCCAAGTTTGTTCCGCTGACCGGCAATGTAAATGAAAACCTTGAGCTATATGTATAGTAAACGACTTAGAAACCCTTCATTAAAATAATTCATTTCATTACCCCAGTTAGACACGCTAGCTTGTTTTTAAAATTTAATTATAACCACGGCGAAGTGGCGCTGGTACAAACATTGTGCCAAAAAAATACAGTATTAAGTTAAATTTCCATTGTATCTTTACAGGTTTTATCTCGTTTGTGGGTAGGTAGGTTAATTAATACTTAACATGTTTTATTTGTTTAATATTTTATGTAATTATTTCATGGACGGCATGAAAACTTTTTGCCTTAAGTAAAAGTAAATGTAGTGAAGTGTATTCTAAGAATTGTTATTCACGTTTATAATTTATTTCTTTGTTATATCATATTTTTTGCTTGTGTAAGTTATCGATACATTATTAAACTATCACAACTCGATGGGCCAACGCTGGTCCTATTACGGAAAATGCACGACTTATAACAAGAAAAAAAAATCAAAACATCGACGGGTTTGGGAAGACTGTACCTTCCGAATAATAATATATAATATTTCCACATAATCATTCAATCAACTTTCACAAGCATAAAATTCAGTCGAATGCTTCGCTATTAAGAACAACATTGGACCCTCATCCTAATAGACAGAAACCCACGTTGTCACGTAAAACACGGTAAACGCTTATAATATCTTTTTTGTCGAGTTCATCTGAGATTATGCAAATCAAGGCGAGCGGAATAAATGGTAATCCCTTCACACGTACAATGCTTATCGCAGGAAAATGTTACCTTAATTCGTTGCACGGTCGCGATAAACACTCAGGGACTTTTGTGTCCTGCTCCCTCTTAAGTGGAAGTGTTAAGAGTGAAAGAGAAGGAAGGAAGAGACATCATCATAGGCTGAAATGACAATCGCTGTACATTGGTACATGGTGTTTTAATCTTTTTACAGCGGTGACACGTTTTGAAATCGTGGGTTAATTATATCAGAATTGTGTTTAGCTCTTTTGCGTTTAAGGTTTTGTCAGAATAGATTATAAATTACTAAAAAAGATTTTTTTTATATAAATCGATTATGGTGCACTCTATTTATATCCATGTGATTGCTATTACAAGATACTTTTGGCCTGCATTGTCTCGGTCATGTTCATGGCACTTAAAAGTGTATGATTTCTTTTTTTTTTCGATAAATATACACATTGTCGTGCTATATTAGCGATCCATTAAGCCCTCCTCGAAATCTGACATCAATATAGTATTGAGAAAATATTGAGTAAGGTAATTCCGACTTTTAAATTTCATATTCAGATAAATAAATTGACAAACTATTTTTATACGTCAGGCAATCGAGCCCAAAAAGCTACAATAAATTGCTATGACAAAAATTTGGTAATAAAAAAAATCAAACAATGTATTCCTCTGCTACATCCATTGTAAGTACATTAAAGAAAATATTGCTCCAAGATAATACAATGGCCGGTTCTATATCGCGCGGTCCTAAGAAAACAGCTCGCCAACCACCGTCTCCGTTTAAAACACTATTATTCTTCTTGATGGGAAAGGATCCATGTTTTCATACTTTAACTAGCTCACCCATATTCAGATATTTCGTTCTGCAAACCAAGCTGGGTAATAAAAATGTCATCCATATCAATATGAGTTAAAATAAGACTAATAAAAAGAGCTTAAGTCTTACTTCTAAATTCAACATTATATTCATAAAGTCATGTTTTTTCCAAAAGACATGTTTCGCCTTGTGTGTTCCATCCCATGATGTTATAAAGGGCGAGCCTACTGCCATATCAGGCACAAATTTCTAACTCCGGGCTGATAATATATAGAAAAATCCAATATCATTTTTTCCAGCCCAGAATTCAAACCTGAAACGTTAGTCATTAGCAATGGTGCCGTACCACGATTGTGCCGACGACACAATCTGATGTTTAAGTTTTCGTCCTATATTTGAAATTACACATACCAATTTATAAGACGGAAATTCTTATACCAACTGAAGAATCAAAGACATGTGATATCTTGCAAACTACTTTAACATAGGAGTGGAAAAGCTCTCAATTTTCAACTAAATTACAGAAAGGTACCCTCCGCCCGTAACTATAGAAACGTCCTCAGAAATCACGTAATATGAGGAAACGCCAATCTGAATCACGCAGACAAGCACATCTAAATATACGAAAACGAAGAGCAAAGGATCGCAATTTATTAAACCTTCGTGTTCGAATTACAACACATCGTATGGAATTCTAGTAATGTTATTTAAATATACGTGTTTGCCAAAATTACGTCACTCTTGGTTATTCCTTCTTTGTGTAGACTTACTTTTTGCGACGGATATAAATATAGCTCTTTTATATTTTTTTATAGAAAATTCACAAATTTTATAATTACTGTATGCTTTATAATTACTATATTATTTGAATGAACGGCAAGACAAGCATACCGTTCGCCTGATAGTAAGCGATATGACCGCTCATGGACAGCAGCAAAACCAAACAACACTATGAGTTACAAAGCCATGCTTGTCATTTGAACGTTCTCGCCATTCTGAGACATAAGATATTAAGTATAAATATGTCGAGTAGTTACTCTGAGTACAATGTCCTTCGTATCGAAACACAACAGTGTATAAATACTGCTGCACTACTGTTTGGCGGGAGAACTAGACAATGCGGTGGCACCAACCCAGGCGGCCTCTCACACATGAGAGACCTACCAGTGATCATTCAATCACTGTCTCATTCATTCATCAATTCATTGTACTTTAATCCACCACGCCCAGTACAGCTTAGTTGACTAATATTTTTACACCAAAATACAGCTATGAAACTAGCACAGATGATACCAGCAGCAAATCCAATATATCAATGTTTACTCCCTATGGTAGTACAGAGACGGATAATCGCAGTAAATCTGTGACGGAAGCCGATAAGCTACCCATATGCGTTTTTGTAAGACTTCGCCGGGATATCGGAACGACCCCGATATATGGACTGTGATATTCACTCGGTGCTTATAGTATAAAATATAGGAAATTGACATATTATGAAATAAAACATATTTCATTTAGGACATTTAATAATATATCTAAACAATTTAATCAAATTAGTATTCCTTGTAAATTTATACAGGATAAACTCATTGGAACCAAACATTGACATGAAGTTCAATCTACCATCTACTTTTTTTAATGCTATGAATGGCGAGACAAGCTTACCTTTCGTCTGATATTAAGATATACAACCGCTTATGGATAGTTGCAAACCAAACAAAACCATGAAACATAAAGCGATGCTTGGCATTCCACTACACTCGCCAACTGAGACATAAGATGCTAAGTCACAATATGCAAAACTTGGTGCCATTCAGGTCTATCATGAACGCAGTGAGCCAAAATCCCTTTAGTCAGCAATATATCTATAATTGTCGGATATTAGCTGCGATTGAATTAAATTGGTGTCCGCGCTGTGACAGATAAACTCCAAGAAAGTCACTTGAGATGGTATGGTCACGTCCTAAGGAAACTACAGGAGTACGTCGGTAATTTATGTTTGAGCCTAATATTCCCGGGCATCGACCGAGGGGTAGACCAAGGAAGCTCTGGCTAGATGTCCTCAAGGAAGATATCAGGGTCACTGGCCTTACTATTGAGAATGCCGAAGATCGGGCGAAATGGAGGAGAATTTGCCGGAAGGCGGACCCTGCTAATGGCAGGGATAACGCCAGGTATAAAAGAAGAAGATTGAATTATTTAGCAAATATTACAAAAGCAAACTATACAACTGTTTACCTAATCTGAAAATCGATAAATCGTTGAAAACAACTTAAATTACACAGAATAATATCCTATCATATCACCAACAACCATATCGGTACCAGTAATTGCATATGCACCGACACTATACAGTAGAAAGAGTCGCGATAAAAATTCTGCGCGTTTTCACAACTTGTTTGGTTACACACTGATTGACCGACCGCGGCGTTTTTTTTTGTGCTGTTTCTCTGTTTTTATCGCTCGTTCATGTCCGCGTAGCGTTCGACTGAAAACACGAGCACAACAAAACGTCTATGCAAAATTGTATTAGGATTTCCGATTGAGTTTCGTGCTGTACCATCGCGGTGTATGAACATTCTCTTAGTTCTGCTGCTTCAAATTATATTGTTTAATGTGAGTTTTAGAGTTTATTGCCTTTAGAGCAAATTTTTGTAGCGAATAAACCTCTTGGAAAATTATATATTTATTATTCATAGACATTTTAACTATGAAATATTTTGTCTTCTTCGCTCAAACTAAATTGAAAAATCGTTCGAAAAAGAAATCAAATCAAATTATTCGATAACTTAAATAGGTTTGTAAACTGTCTATGAATAAAATCAATAAGAACTGATTATATTTATAGCGAGCGATATTCGTACACATGTTCCCAATAACACAGTAACATAGGTGTCTTGTCAGTATATGTAGTTACATAAAATATTTTCTCTTGCAACACCTCCTGGGCCCAATAATTGCTGATCACACTAACATTTTTGTGGGAATATCTGACCTTTCATTACGCTCATTTTTCATTAACCAAGTTATGAAATAGTTTAACTCAGCTTGTTTCATAAGAAACGATTTTCAAGTATACTATAATATATTTATATCTGTCCTACTATCCGTCCTATAAAAGAACTGCGCATAAGTTGATTTTTTTTACGAAGAATATAATATTATCCAACTTTACACAATTTTTTTAACGTGATCAGGAGATTGACGTAATGCTGTAGCTTTATTGTGGCGTTTCGTCCGATGAATGAAATTGACGGATTCCAAATATCTCTTTCTATCCGTTTTCCTTCCCGCTCCCCTCCCAAATTGATGGACTTGGAACACATCCATGATCCATGCGTCGTAGATATTCATGTGCAGTGACCACTTAACATCAGGTGATATGCTTGCTTGTTCGCCGGATCAATCCAGCATAAAAAAATATATTTCTCTAAATAAAGTGTGAGAAAAAAAGAACAAATATGAAATTTTAATCCAGCCGGTATTATCCACAATATGGAACACCATTACATAAATATTTAGAAAAAAGTGTTCCCTACTAAAGGTAAATTTACGGCCGCCAATGAAAAACCATAGGCAATTCCAAAAAAAGATAAAAGCATTTTATGTATCTGTGTTTTTTAACACTGGCAACTAATACCTTCTGTTTAGGGGCAGTAAAAATGTTGTGAGCCCTTAAAGTTTTAATTGCCTAGACCTCGCAACTTCACCCGAATTAAGAGATAAAGTTAATTAATCCTACAGCTGGTATGAAAGAAATATAATATGTCTTGTGTTGTTACTCAGTAATATATTGTTACAGTAATTTAAACATATCAAAAACAGAACATTTTATTTTTTTTATATCTATCCCTCTGTATCTTCAGGCCGACAGACCGGAACTATCAACCGTGTATGCACCGTGTATACATACGGCACATTAAACTAAGAAATGAATATAAATAATATTATAATAAGTATAGAAAATATTGTATATAGAGATAAGTGCTAAGTGTATTGACTTGTCATAAAAGCTCTTTAATTGTCTACTTGACCAATAAAGACATTCAATTTCATTTTATTTCATAACTGTGGCACCCCAGGGCACCCTGATTACACTTCAACCCTCCCGCAAAATCTTGTACCGCGTGGGCCCGCGCCTCTTCCGCGCGGTTCAAGTTATGCAAACTTGTATAGACCTGCTCACTTCATTCGCGCGGTTTGAGGCGGAAGAATGTAAAAATCAAAGAAACATGAGTGTTGAAGACCATAATGTGGTGCCAAACGGCCGCCCGTACATAAGCTGTCATGTGAATGCTCCCACCGCGCTGATACGCGCGGAACTATCAACCGCGTGGTACAAGACCAATTAAACAATATGTATCGTTTATTTAACCGTTACGTACGCAGTACGCACTGATTATGACGTGATGACCACTCTTTTCTAACGCCTCAAAGGCAATACGTAAAAAAACCTAACAACTAACTCTATTTATTCACGTCACATTTCATAAGTCAACGGCATACACAACAATCGAGCAGACTATGCTATACTTGATAATAATCCCTAAAGGTCTTCCACTTCACATAATACTTTAGCCTCACCCAATATGGGTTGGCAAGGCATCGGCCAATAATTGCAATTAAATTTTAGGCGTCCAACTCGTGTTCTAACCGTATAGAACTCAAACAACAATGTTGGCGAGTTAAAGCTTATTTTGGTTACAGTGGGTTTCAAAATTCAATTCTCTCGTAATTGGCAACCGTTTCCGATTCGATTGAAATGATGCACTTAACTAGCACTCAAAGATCAATGTCGTAATTCGCTGATTTGCGCGTATTATTCCGCCATTTGACATGTGACTTTGGGGCGTATTTATTAATTATTATAATTATTTGTTTCATGATTTTTCTCTGAATCACTATAAAATAGTAGAGCCACAGTGGAATTACTTAACTGGCTTAACTGAATTGGTACCAGTAACTTTGAGAAACCGACAAAAAGTTGTATTTCTATCTCTATATAAGATAGTCGATTACCCAATATCCCTTTTTTTCTCCCGTTCTTTTTGTTTCACTCGTTCTCTCATTTTGAGAAGCTGTGAATGTATCAGTTAAGCATTTTAGAAGTTATTACATGTTCATCATATCATGTTTCCTTCTTTGCATATGCAATAAAAAGACAGATAAACCTCACCATAAAACTCCTATTAAAAAAAAAATACAAAAAGAAACCTTACCTTCTAATTTGCTCGTGACAAAACATGATGACAAGTCTTATAGTTGTAAACTAGCGCCATCTGTCAATTGAAACGTGATCGCTAATGTGTCGCGGTTGTTTCGGTGGTTGTCGCTAACTAATCAATCCGCTTATGGCTTCTTGTTGGTTACACGGTCGACTTGGTTATAAGGGACGTGTTCATACCTGTATAGTTTCTGTTACATGATATTATTATTTAATTACTTTATAGTTCATAGCAACAGTGTACAGGCAAGCGAAGTGTCGGACGACCGCCTACAAGGTGGACGGACGATCTGACTAAGGTTGCAGGAAGTCGCTGGATGCAGGCCGCTTCCAACAGGTCATTGTGGAGATCCTTAGGGGAGGCCTATGTTCAGCAGTGGACTTCCTGTGGCTGATATGATGATGATGATGATGATGATAGTTCATAGAATAGAGAGGCGAATTAATACAAAAATTGTACTCGCGTACATATTTATTTATATTGACTATTAGGTGCTAGTGTATTTAATGTTTTTATTTAATATTCGCTTTTTTGGTAAAATATATTATTGTTTAGAATATAGTTTCGAGCAGGCCCACGAAATTGAATCAAACCAAATAGATATAGTCAAATCGCGCTATTCAATATTTTATTAAACCCATCCTATTAATATTTAATTATCAAACGAAATATACTTTACCGAGCCGAGCTAAATATAGATTTCAATGCCCTACTTCTATTTTATTTTATTCTATTGTACTCGTATATTTGCATGTACTTCTATTCTACTCCAGGACTTGACACAAACCGTTTTAAGAGTTCAGCATTTACAAATGCCCGGTAAAGTTGAAAACCTAACTGGATGGGGACTTTCTTAAAAATATATTCCCGCTTTTATGGCACAAAAGCGTTGGCACAAGTAACTTTTAAGTCTGATTACCCACTTTCAAACGCAATTTATTTACTTTAGTATTGAGTGGATATTTTATCTTGCATTGACAACTAGGAGGCTGGCTGTAAAAAAGGGGGTGCATATTTTCTTCCACTAACAAATCTTATGTCTATGATATCTTAATATATTGTTTTGTGTGTGCAATAAGTAAAATATATATTATCATAAACTAAGGTATTTTTCCCAGAATGGGTAGGCAGAGGGTCTCGTGGTAGCAACCCAGGAAACTCACGTTTCGCCTTGTCTGTTCCGTCCCACGATATGATAGTGGGCGAGCCTATTACTATACCGGGCACAATTTCCTGACTCCGGGCTGATAATTAAAACAAAAATCCAATATCATTTTGCCCATCCCCGGATTCGAACCCAAGACAAGAAGCAGCTATCAAATGATGAAAAAACTTTAGTTTCGAGTTTTAGTGTTGAAAAAAGACGTATTTTCATATGCCTTAACAAAGTGGTAACTTGAACGCATGCCCTCAACGTCGTGTATGCACAGCGTCGAAGCTACACAGATGTTCGGGAAACGCCAATCTTGGTGCAAAACACGGGAGTGGGAAAGGGGTCTAAAGGTTACTTATTAGACCCCCCGGCTCGCGCGATTAATATTCTTTATATAAATTTGTATGGACATACACTCACTACATCAACTACGTAACGTCACCGGATCGTCACCGTCCACGCGTGGATCTCGCGTGGACCACTCGGTGACAACTCGTTGCTCGCATGCTTGTCTTGCGTTGTTGCGCATTAACAATTCACAAGCCCCAAATGAACCGTGTGTCGCCACCGAGTGGACCACACGCGGCCCACAAGTGAGCCGCGACCGACGAGGCGGTGCCGGGTGGGTCTAATGAGCGGTAATCTTAAATCTTTTTATTTTTTCAACAAAGATATATACTTATCTCTCTGCTTAAAATGAGGGATACGTATTTTAAAAACGTCTGCATTCATTATTTATGTGGGTCTATTAAATCTTTGTTAGCAAAGAGAATTAACAAATAACTTAATTGCTCGAGCTTAATTAATACTAATACCGTCTAAGCGCATAATACATTAGCGAATATTTTATAAGGCAAATGAAAATCTAGCTGCGGTATCTAGCATCTACTTTTGCTACTTAATTTTTTAGGACTAAATAAATATATGGGTTACATATGTTTACATAAATTCACGCCTTTTTTCCAGAAGGGCAGGCAGAGTTAGAATTGGGACTCCCTCGTTTCGACTTGTGAGTACGGAACACACGTTGTATTACCATATCGGGCATAAAATTCTGAGTCTCGAGGACTGTCAGTCATGTTTATATGAAAATCCAACGTCACTTTGCCCCACCCGGGATTCGAACCCGAGACCTGAGTGGTCACTATTATTATTCTGTATCAGTATCAGCCTATATACATCCCACTGCAGGACACGGGCCTCCTCTTTAATCGACCTTACGATTGAGAGAGATTAGGCCATATCGTCCACAATATAAGTGGCCAGCCTAGTACGGGTTATTATTCAAATCAACCTAATGAAATTGTAGTCCAAACTTCGAAGGCATTTAATAGCAAAGGAGAGAAAGAGTAAAAGGTAATTTCGCCTGCAGCTTTTTCACAGATGAAAGGAGAGGCAACAACAAAGCTATTACGTCACTTCAGTTTTCGCACGGCAGTGGAAGTATCCCGATCGAAAAGTGCTCTTCACACTGTAGACAAAATTACAGCGTGGCTTTATTTAAACTATACGTACTGAGTATCTAATCTGCGACCGAGAACGAAGCCAAGTTGTAGTTTCAATGACATCAAATATAATTTTATTAAAAAAAAAACAAAAAAAAAAGACGATTGATTCTTGGATTTTTTTAAAGTATCGTCGTGTTTGGGTGGTAAATACATAGTAATGTACGCAAGTGCTTGAATTATTATTTTAGCAAATACTATGTATTGGGTGGTTAACCAAAACACGATGATAGTAGGTACTTAAAAATATTACAATTTTTTTTTTTTGCGAAATGTTTAGTCACATTGTGTCTGTATTCACTGACACTACCACCTGGCATCATTTTTGGACGCAGACTGGATATACCCGGTACCTATAATCTGTACTTTTTTATAGCTATGAATGGCGAGACGAGCATGCCATTCGCCTGATGGTAAGCGATACGACTGCTCATAAACACTAGCAAAACCTACAGCACCTTAAATTACAAAGCAATCCTTGGCATTCCACTGCGCTCGCCATCCTGAGACAAGATGTTAAGTCTCAAATAACCAGTAGTAGTTTTTATTTCCATGCTCTTTCGTCTTATTAATGGCCCAATATGATTTTGTACGTACAGAATTTCATAATTTGGGTACCACTCACGCACGATCCAGCTATTAGTCTGGCATTAAAACTTAAGGAAAGTTATTAGGAAATTAATTCAACTATTATCAAGATAGATTTATCGGCTTATTGCACTGGGATGTCCATGCACAGACCAGCTCCACCAATCAGGAGCGAGAGTGCCTCTCGAGGATTGCAATAATTACAGTGCCCTGCTTAATTGCTTCTTCACGCTTAAAGAACTTAATATTGCAGCGACAGCCGGCATGGTAATGAGAACACGGGTCCGTTAATTGCTGAATGTAGTCATTGAAAAAAGGATTGTTTGAAAATATGTTTCGTTTATGTAGTCTTTAAGAGGAATTTTTGAATGTATGTGGAAGATTATATTGTGTGGTTTGATGTATGCTGCGATTTTAGTCTCGCCATTTCAGTGTGACCTCATCTCAGCTTTCAGTAAAAATGAAAAGCCTCCGTCTTTCTACATTACTTAAAGGTCGACTGGTAGAAAATGCCATTAGGCTAATAATAGGCGGACTTAATAATCCGCCTGTACTATTTAAATTGTACAAAGTGTAAAATAAAATAATAAAGAGAAACAATAAAAAATATATAAAAAAATATTTCTTTATTTAGGACAGCCAGTGGTTGTTACAATAGAACTTAGACTAATAAAATATACATTAAATAAATTAAGAGTAACACCCTTTGAAGGTGGTCGCAACTTGCACCGTTTGTGATAAAACAATATACATGATACATATTACTATATAGTCGTATTTAAGTTTACAAAATGGAACAGAAAAAGAAAACATAAAAGAAGAAAAAAAAAAGAAATTAATAAAAAAAAAGAAAAAAGAGAACAAAAAAGAAACGAATGAAACAATATATTAAAAAATCTTTAACATATTACACTAACAACACATGTTTATTATGCATAATTAGGTTTTACGTTTTGGGATGGAAGTAAACACGGTGAATTATGTGTTCCACGAATATCATCTTTGCCTACCTTAATGCAAGCTTACTATATCCACGATCAATTAACCTTCAAGCCAGCACAATGGTGTTTAAAAACATACCGCGCTTAGATCGGGACGAGCGCGGCTTAACAGGAAGACAAACGACCTGAAAAAAAACGCTCGAATACGCGCCGCTGCAAAACATCCACGACTCGTTGGCGTTTTGCTACAAAGGGAAAGTTTCTGTTAAATTCCGAACCGACTGACGTCACGATGGATATTGTTTTTCCGGTTTTTTTATTTTTCATTGGACGTTTAAGTAAATATTATAGTAATCGAACGTGGTTGATTGATTGTCTTTATTGAAATGTTTTGAGTATGATCTTTGGGAGTGTTATGATTTTTACTACTTTACGTTTTTGCGTGATAGTGGAATATGCTTTCTGATTTTTTCATTGATATAGCCGGAACAATTTTCAAGTTGACAAAGCATCTAGTAGAATATAATGTAGTGCAAGATTTTATTACTTGGCTACAAAATAATTCATGCTGGGTAAGCAATTATCTCGTCATTTAACGTAACATCTGTATCAGCCCATATACATCCCACTGCAGGTACAGGTCTCCTCTACAATCGAGAGTACGATTGAGAGTGGTTAGGCCATATAGTCTACCACACTGGCCTAGAACGTAGTTAACGTAATATATCGAGACAAAAATGAGTGCGGCAAAATAAGGTGGCATTAGGAGTATCTTTATCCACCCATCGAGGGATAGACGCGTGAACGTACATCGTGTACATTTAATATTAAATTTCTAAATACTGCCACAACTAACTAGTAAAGAAACAGTCAATAACTTTGCGTGAAAAGTATTTCATAATAATAAAATACGTGTGTGAGTAAAAAATTATATGGAAAATTCCGCAAATTGTAACGGTGGGTAGTAATTTGGAGCATTTAACTGCCGCGGCGGTCACACCCGTGCATGCGTACTCCACACGACAGGAAATAATACACTCACTGCTTAATGCATACGTTAGCAAGCGAATATTGTTTGTTAAGTGGATAGGACTGGATGATTTAGATTTATATTTTTATCCTTTTCTCTCCTTCAGCAATTGTTTTCCTATCTCTTTCCCACTTGTCTAGTGTATTAAGGTACTGTTATTCTTTTCTGTCGTTATTTTTTTTTTCCTATCCTCTATACTCGTGTGCTCTCGACTTTACACTAAGATACAAGAGCTGTTTCGTGGTGCAAAAATCCACTCGATATTTTCAGACCCTCAACAATATTTTGTGGGTTGCACTGATATATCTTGGGTATCGAACCAGTGACCTCCTAACCAACTGCACCAGACATAAGCAGAGATCTGTACTGAATCTCGTGCTCGTTTCTCAGACCTATTGTATATTTTGACAGCCTCCGAGGCGCAGTTGGTTAGACGCCATCTGTGAAACAAGAGGCCGCGGGTTCGATCCCCGCACCGAGAGAAATGTTTGTGCGGCCCACAAATATTTCTACTGGGTTTTTGAGACCGAAAAGTCTCTCGTAGTTCCTGATACCCACGACTCAAGATTCGATCTTAGTGTGGGGTCAGGACTATCTATGTGACTGTTGGGTGTTATTTATTTATTTTAAAAGCAACATTATAAATAACTTCATATTTCGCAGACCACAATATCAATAATAGCATTCATTAAAATATACCACAACACCGTTACCAGGATAGATATTTCCAGTTTAGCTCTAGTCTCATAAAACCTTTCCGTATACTAACCCGCAATAAGCCAGCATATAAGGCATAAACTACAAAAACATGGATCTGAACCTAGATTTACATCTGAATAAAAACCGCCAATGAAAACGATTTGGCTTGATTTTGCGACCGTCCGCCTGTCGTCGACCTTTCCAAAGAGTTCATAAGTTAGTTGATTACACGCATTTTTTGCAAGCAAGGTTTCTGCTAAGTTGTCACGTTTTCCTCATACCTTTAGTTTTAATAAAACTACCTTTCTATTGAAAGAATTCATGGACTTTTTGTTATATTCTTGTAATATAAATGCAAGTAAAGTTAAGAACAGTTTAATTCAGAAAGATATAGTTATAAATCTCAGGTTGACATAATTATGCCGGCTGAGTTTGTTTCACCGGGTCTTTTCAACCAGGACCATATTAGATCCAGTGATAACATTTAGTCGCTGTGTGTCGTTTTAGTAATACTTATAGTCCTCTCACACATTGATTAACGTGAATAATAATATAATTTTTAATAACATTTTATGCCATAAAATGTAAACAAAAAGGCTACCGAAAATCAAATATATTATAATATAATATAAATACATTTTCCTATATATACTAACAGTTCCGGTTGCGGATCCAGTTCGGAGGTTCCGGAACTTAATTAATAATTACTTTGGATTGACTTGTCACAAGAGCTATTTAATTGCTTACGTGACTAGGAAACGAATATAGAGTCTATAACTTGTGATACAACTGAAAAACAGCTCTTGCGTGTGCTATTATGACATGTACGTTCCATCACACGATCGTTATCCGGTTTCTTAGAATTTTTCTACCACTAGGGAACTAGTGCTGCTCTTTCTATCCTTCATGCAATTTTCTATTTACTGATAGTTGCATACAAAAATCAAGCCATATTTATTATTTTGAAATTCCTGAGCCTAATAAATTAAAAAATCCTGCTCATAAATTCGGACTAGTAATTTATTTCTACATTTATTTATTACCTGCATTTTACTGACTTACAGATAAAAACCAGATCACGTCCCCCACAATTGAACATCAAATACACACGCCGCTGAGGTGAAATTTATTTTGGAAAGAAACTAAATAAAAATACCTAACCATGCCGTCGATTTGTTCCGTTTAATAACGACAATAGAATCCTTTAGGGTGTGGTCAGAGTGAGTTACGGTAGGTCGCGCGTTGTTTATGCCGGGATAAAGTCCGCTACTGAAACTTTTTTGTAAAGACACATTGCCCAGGATTTTGTATGTAGCTGGTAAATGAATAAGAATTGGTCAGAACAGAGGTCTGTTTACAATTATTTTATGAAGATTTATTGACAGTTTGCAAATTTTAATAAAAACATAATGATAATAATGCTATTGGTTTGTGTTGGTTTTCTATATTTTTTATTTACGAAAGACACAGCAACATATGCATTACAAAATTACAAAAATACTTAATAAATAAAATGCTGATTCGCATGACTATTAGAGGTGTACAACATTCAGAATTCGAAGGTAAAATAGGTACAGTAGTAGAAAACATTAAGAATAAAGTATATTACTAACAAAACAAACAAGAAACTTAAAATCTTCTGAAAAATAGCTGTACCTTTTTCTAAATTGTAATATCTCTAAGTGTTTTTCCATTTTATGTGCAGTTGAACAAATGAATAAATAAATACAATTTTGTTATTACGCTGAGGAGCCAACCTGATAAAATTGGCTCATTGATGTTCTAGGTATAACTAGTTTATATATGGCTATATTATTTAATGAAATCAAGACAGTGGGTAACCTATCATGGCCTCGTACAGAACAAGAATCAACGCGAGACGATGACAAGAAGCTATTGTGTTTCAAGAATTTTCGTAAACTACCAAGAGGCATCACAAAATGTATCTTGCACATATCAAATTAAGGTTTTGCTCTGCATCATACTCCAGCACTTTACTTCGCAAAATTAGGTGCAAGAGAAATCCATAGTCGCAACTGGAAAGTCATTGTGAAATCCCTCATTCTAGCTTAATGAACCTTTTCATTTCTCCACGCTTTCGCCAGTACTGAAACCACCGCCTAAAGAGAGGGTTATAAATTGAGGGTTCGGCAGAACGTTTTTAAACGCAGAAAAAGGGGTGAATTTAAAAATAAAGCGAGTCTCTTTAGGAATCGTTAATAATTGTGAGAGAGCTAAGCAGGTGGGGCGCGAGTGGGAACAAAAGCCGAATGTGGAAGGCAAATGTATGAAAATATTTTTAAGTGTGACTTTAAAATTTTACTTGGATTGATCACTGTAGACTGAAAGGGTTAGACTGAGAAATCGCGTTATAAAACAAAAATTGTCACGTCTTTCATCTTCAGTACTCAGTCTTGCCATAAATATTGTGACAAAGAGAAAAAACGTTATTGTATGTAACATTTATTACCATTACAGTGTTAGTTTAAGTATAATCCTTGAAAAAAATATTACAAATATCTGCTTTCATTATTAAAGACCAATAATATATACTTTCGTTTTCCAATATAGATACCTATGGGCGTTCCTATTTTTCTTCAACCAGTATATCGTTTTGTAAGTTTTTTTTAAGCCGGAGACTTCTAGATGCCTTGACAACCTTAGAAACTATATTAGAAGAGCGTTAAAGGAAAGAGAGACGCTCGAATATCCAATATTAGTATTTGTTACTCTAAGATATCGATTCGATACCTATTTGATCGTTTGCCGGACTTATTGTATATTTAAAAAACCATTCAAAGAACTCTTCATATACCCACCTATCTTGGTTAATACACGCATTGTATTTCACACATAACATGACACTCGTAAAACATCTCGAAAAAGAAGTGTAAAGAAACCTTTTGAAATTAACAAAGAAATGTACAACAGAATTGGAAAACTCTAAAAGCCCCAGTAGAACAATAATGCACAAGTTCACATCATTCCGAAATATTCCAAACATACTTGTTACTTCATACTTTTTTAAGATTTTTAATGGAACGTACCACCAACCGGAACTGTTAATAAGAGAAGATTCAGTAGGACATGTTAGATTTTATCATTTAATTTTTCTCAAAGAATCTTCCAGACGTAAAAGCTTCATCTAGAAAAAAATCTGCAAGGCGTTACAATTATAATATTATTTTCACATAAATTAAACAGTGCCCTGCCCTTTAATAATACTCCTGAATTTAAGACGAATTACATTTTTTTTAGAGTCACGCTGGAGTCATTCATGACTCAGTATGAATAGGCAGCTCGTCCGGGACGGTGTCACTATCTCACAGGTAATCGACGCGAAGGGACAGCTTTGCCGTCGCACTTCGTTCTCTCTCACTCTCTAATTCTACACGAAGACTCTTAAAATTATAATCTTTATGTCAATAAATATTATGAGAAATAAACATCAAACGACAAGTAAAATAATTACATACTTAAGTCTATTCAAACCTGTTTTATCAAAAATATATCCAACTTTAAATATGACCACAAAAAAATTAAAAATCAAACGCTATTCAAGCTAAATTAAAATTCGATAAATAACTATTACTCGTATATAACGCTCTGTACCTCATGCTATTACAGCATTATAAATCAATTTTGACCGAGTAATAGTCGGTAATTATTAGCTTCAGCTTATTAATAACACTAACCGATATTAATTAACGCAAATAACGTTACTTCGCAAATATACTCGTATTGGTAGTATAATGTACATTTTTATACCAAGATAGATTTATTTATCTTTAATAAACTGTTTTTTATTGCTATGAAGCGTGCCGTTCGCCTGACGATAAGCGATACGACCGCTCATGAACAGTAGCAAAACCAAACAACACCTTGAATTACAAAGCAATGCTTGGCAAAAAATACATTTTATTTTATTAAACCTTCTGTCATAATACACGCAAGCACTTTCAAAATCGTTGCGACGACAACATTTCTGTAACGCTCCACTAAAGATGTACTGGAACGCGCGCACCACTTCCGTCGGAACACTTTGCGTGCTTTCTGCCCTGTCCATATATTTATATCAATGAGTAGAAATAAAATTTCGATTAATTTTATCTTTCAGAGTGCAAAAATAGCTCGGTTGCATTTTGATAATTAATTTTAATCCTGGTGGATCCCAATATTAGTGTCATTTATGTTCATTTAAGTATAATCCATTTCAGGTTCTGGACTGTACAGGCCAATAATTACCTAATGCTCTGCTTGATAACCCTGTACAACCAGGCACATTATGGTACATCATGACATATTTTATATTCTCTACTAGCGGTCGGGCACGGCTCCGCCCGGGTGCATACACGTTTTAAAACGGCGGTCAAAATGTTTAATTCTGACTATCAGTTTAGAATATCGACCAATCGGACCACGAAAAACGAACAAAATTTCCTCATATTTGCTAGAAATATCCCTACTGCTTTCCTCCTATAGGTCATAGCGTGATGATATATATAAAATATAAATGGACTACCCAACACTGAAAGAATAATTCAAATCGGACCAGTAGATCCAGAGATTAGCGCGTTCAAACAAACATACAAACAAACTCTGCAGCTTTATAATATTAGTATAGATTTGCAATGCCCTGCACTTACTATCATGTTATATTTTTCTGTTACTTTACGGTGCTAGTATAAAAAAAGTTTCTCAACATTATGGTAAATGCTATTTGCTTCAAAACTCCAAGAATACTTAATTTAAGAAAGCTGTTAAACTATGAAGCTTTAAGCATGATTATGGTTATTATTTGTAATTTAAATTATTTATTTTTTGTAATTTAAATTATTTATTTTTTGTAATTTAAATTATTTTGACTGCTTCGTTGGCATAGTTGTACTATGGTACGCTTGCAAAGCTGAGGTCTGGGGTTCGAATCCCGAGTCGGGTAAAGTGATATTGAATTTTTCTATTCATTATCAGCCCGGAGTCAGGAATTTGTGCCCGATATGGCGATAGGTTCGCCACCTATCACATCGTGGGACGGAACATACAAGGCGAAATGTGCGTGTCCAGGCACCTCTACCCTTTCTGGGAAAAAGGCGTGAGTTTGTGTATGTATGTACACATATAGTATGTATGTTTAAATTATTCGTAACAAATTGCCATACTGAATATTTTCTTCTTAACGTGCTCCTTGTCGTATATAACTGACTATGTATGCCAATAATTTTTGTAACAATCGTTCTGATGTTACGGTCTTTGAAATAAAGATTTTGTGCTAAAATTATTTATAATGCTACATCGGTACATAACACGGGGGTTCCATATTTATTTAAATTTAAATTGGTTATAGATGTAACAATTATAAACTGAATAATCTACACATATACATATAAACAAAATTGAACTGTCTGTTTGTAAAGTGAAAAAAGGATCCAACTACTTATATATACACGATACCCATAACGAAAACGACCTTAGTTTATTTTTGTCTGTCTGTTTGTTCCGGCTTATCTCTGAAATGGCTGGACCAATTTTAACGAGACTCTTATTGTCAGGTAGCTGATATAATAAGGAGTAACTTAGGCTACATTTATTTTAGAAAAAATCTTTTATTTTAGGAAAATAAAGTTTTTGTTAAATTCCACGCGGACGCAGTCGCGTGTACAGCTAGTTAGAAATAAAAACAAAACAAAAACAATCTGTAGTGTAGAGTCGCCTCGGAATCATTATTTGGTCAATGAAGGGGTACCTGACGTCCAACGAAACTATTATTCCATTTTTTTCCTATTTATTAATATTATATTTACCATCGAGAGTACGATTTAGAGGGGTTAGGCCATGTAGTCTTACATTTATATTTACATACATTTCGTACAAACAGCCAAAATTTATTATGATGTAGACTGATATTGCTTAAACGGGACCCTGTGTGCCTTTATATCGGTAATGCATGCGGAAGTTTTTTGATCAACGTATTCCTTTCACGTGTTATTGACAAAACAGCGTCTAATTAATTCTTGACATGCCATTTATAATATATTTATCATTGCGATAATTTTTATATTTAAAATATTATAATTTTTTTTTATTTATTTTTTTTATAATTGCCCGTCATAATGGCGGCATTGCACCTGATGGTAAGCGCAAATGCCGCCCAGGCAGAGTATCCATTGGCATCGGACGGCAGTCCCATGCCAATGGAAACAATTATGCCGGCCTGCTAAGGTGCCTCTTCACACTACGGCGGAAGGACCCAGGATTGTAGGAAGGAGGTAACACGTGAGATGGCAAACAATTCCACAGCCTGACGATGCGGCACAAAAAAGAATTATAGAACCGTTTGGCTCGCGCCGGGATGGTTTGGACCGACAATATATATTGTACTTGCCTAGCTTCTAGCTTCTTGGATATTTAAAATCATTTATTAATTTAAGATCTATCCTGTACCAACTTTTAAGCTAGTAAAGATTCTTATTCTTCTTTAGTCTAAACACTAACCTATTATCTTGTTGGCCCGATATGAACTTTTAAATTAAAGTTTTAAGTTAAATATTAATGTATCTACTAACAATAATGATGGTATTTATGTAGTAATAAATAATATAAAAAATATTACATTATTTAATTATTTATTTATCTTTTTATACATAATGTTGTATAAAGGCGGACTTAATGCCTAAGGCATTCTCTACCAGTCAACATTTGGGTGATGCAGAGATTGTTCAAAGTAGGTGTTAATAGTATGACGAAGTGCAAATATATATACATATATACATTATTATATTATCCACTTATAAATTGATCAGTTAATAAAATTAAGTGAATGGGATCTGGGCAAAGGAGCAGGTATGAAGACAACATTGTATGCAAATTTATTGTGGCCTTGTTATTAAAGTTTTTATTTATACAGCTATGTATATGCCTTTGCCGGATTTGAATTTCAGCCACTGTTAAATTTAATTTCAGAAGTTGAAAACGACGGACAGTAGAACGACAGCGTTGGCAGTACATAAAATTCCTTTTCACAAAGCTAATAATACCTTGCGAGTCAAATGATTATGGTACAATTCAACCATTTGGACTAGATAACTAGACGGAAATATACGTCATAAATGTATTAGTTTGCTATTTTTATATTTGGTTTGGAAGTACAATAAAAGCCGGTTTTTTAAAGCAGTGCATTTTCGAGTACATCGCCGACGTCATCAGAGGTTTTACCAATTTATATTACTCGTTAAAGATCGTACTTGGCCTGAGACCACCTCAGACAATTGACAGATTACATAATAGAAAACCACCGTAAAGGTAAGGCTTTTCTGTTGCGTTCTGTCCAGTCTTCCACCTTTCTCCTGCCAGTTTTCCTTTCATAAAATAAAATGCATCTACAACCTCCTCAATGCAACTATTCGTGACTAAATCATTATTTCATACCAATTTCAAATCACCTGAACAAAATTATTTAAAGTTAAATAATAACCAAATTAAACAGAACATATTTCAGAGACAATAACAATACGTCTGGAAGAAATCGCTCATAGAGATAAGACCGCCAATTGTTCACTTCTAAGGTCTCACTGTTAAATTTATTGTACTTTATTACGTGGTGTTCAATAAAGTGTTGTGTATCGTATTATATACGAATGGCAACAAATACTACATACTAAAAAGTTTATTTCCAACCCGACTAGTTCGACATCTACAGAGAACATCCCAGCGCGAGCTAAAATTAATAAATCAATAACGCAATCTAACACTAAAACACTACAGCGGCTAATAATAACTTGGCTAGCGAAATATCTATGAGATAACGATGTAAGGAAACTATAGGAGCATTAATCAAGTCGGTCCGAGGTAGTCGGGCCCAATAAGGTTGTATATAACTCAGAATCTAATTTGGCCCGCCCGACCCCTCGACGAAGGGTTAAACGTATTATAGCTAGGTGTTAATAATGCAGGTATTGTTTATGCCACTAATTTTGTCAACCTTTAATTACAATACTGACCGTGTTCTTTTGATTTGGTTTTTCGTATTGTTTTATTTGGTCTTTGTTACCGCGTAATGCACAATGGGGTTAATTTCGTAAACCTTATTTATAATTATGAAATATTTTATTATATATACAACCAACATTGTAGTATATTTAGAAGAACATGGAGTAGATGTGATTAACAATTTACTCATGCAAATGTGTCTCAGGTTGACATCACCCTATTTACATATGTCTTTCAAGCAGCCATTATTATTTAAACATCCAGACACTATATTTTTATTCTACGGCACTCACTATCGGGTACTTTATCATAAAGTGATATTAAGTTGAATTACGAAAGAATATCTGTTGTCATCAGATGACCTCTTTGGTTCGACACGGAAAACACCTCGAAAATTCCTGTGAAAATGGATATGCTATTTTTGGCCTTCCGTCGATTTTACTGAGCGAACTAAGTGACAGTAAAACTGTTACTTTACCTCCATTTTCATTGAGACAGTGATACAATTTGATCGAATCAGATCTGTTTAATTAAAATTTAAGTATCTTAATAAATAAAATTTTAGATTGGTCTTACCTAAATAATTGCTTGTGCAATACGTAAATATTTTTTCCAGGCTGGATGTCAAGAGATTAAAACCTTTTATAGTTTCTTATAGTGTCAACATAAGAAAACGTATTATGCTGTCGTATCAAGACTATATATGTGACTGTTGGGTGTGTTTTGTGTAAAATAAAGTGGAATAATAAGAACAAAATTGCAATTGGCGCTTTCAAACAATTATTTCGCATAAAGTTTATAATCCCTTTGAGCTATTGTGTTAATGAATTAACTAGAATTTACTATGGTTATTAAACTTGGGTTTATGCACATGCCTACTATATACCTATATTACAGTAATATGACTTAAAGTAATATGCATATACATTAAACCTTTATATGGTGGTGAAAATATAAGTCTCTACGCTCTAAATTATTCTATTACTATCATTGAGATATATTATTACGCTTAGAGAAGCTATCCCATACAAATGTTTTATTCGATTTTGGTAAAAGTTGAAACTAAATCGCTGCAGCGTACAACAAATAATTAGTCGTCTAACCAAACAGTATAACCATGCAGCGCTAGATCGCTTTCAGGGTGTAGTTTTCTCGCGACCAAAACGTCGAAAGCGCCGTGAATCGTATCGTGGCGCTTACGCGTTTTTGACTAATTCGTGTGCGGTGTATCAACCGCACCGAGTGGGATACATTTTTCACAAAAAACGTCTTATTTAGTGTAATATAGATGATCACTACATTCTTTTAGATTTAAGAAGGTCGCTTTATTCGACAGCTAAATATTGAAAATAATATTATCCATAAAAAATATGTTATTTTAATATTAGAATCAGATAAACATAATTATTAGAACATCTTCGGACGGAACTAACAAGGTGAAATGTGTGTGTCCTGGTACCACCATCTGCCTACCCCTTCTTAGAAAAAGGTGTGATGAATCAGATAAAGCTGAACATAGAATTATTCAACCCGGTAATTCAACCAAAGTCTTGTATTTTGACGACAGCAAAAACAATAATACAATTTAAATAAATTAATAGCCTTTTTTGACAGCAAAACTCAATTTAAAAAAAAACACACATTCAAAAAAAGAACACAATAATGACAAGCCGTTCCGAAACTACACACAGTCACGACGGTTGTTCGCAAACGTACAATCCAATACACGTTCTCATCGCACATTCTACACAGTATCTAGTAGTTGGAATGAGACACACAGGCAGCATTATGATTTAATAATACACCTGCAAGCTATTTACGTTGACACTTCACAGCGTACGTAGTTAATACGATGCGTAGGTACCAGCAGGTTTAGCTTCTTGCCAACACGTTTAATTATATTTCTGCTATTTTAATTTGACAGCCTCCGTGGCGCAGTTGCTTGGACGCCGGTTTTGAAACGTGAGGCCGCGGGTTCGATGCTCTGAGACAAATGTTTGTGTGAACCACAGGCATTTGTTTCGGGTCTGGGTGTTTGTGAGACTGAAAGG
The DNA here is from genome assembly GCA_030180105.1 of Hyles lineata. NCBI lineage: Eukaryota > Metazoa > Arthropoda > Insecta > Lepidoptera > Sphingidae > Hyles > Hyles lineata. The sequence continues at coordinate 13,470,923 of JARJEE010000008.1, read as the reverse complement.
TCTCTCGTAGTTTCTGATTCCCACTACAGATTTGATCGAAGTGTGGGGTCAGGACTATGAACGTGACTGTTAGGTGTATTTATTTATTTAAGTAATTGTATTTACATTTTTGTTTTGGTCACACATTTTGTCGTACTTTACAATTTGTAAAATGAAGATATAGTGGGACTATATTGAAATTATGGATCGGTAGCATAACATAGAATAGATGCATTTATCAAATAACGACTAATGAGTAATGAAATCCAATATAAATAATTCCCACAACTGCATTTACAAAACACTCAATATAATCAAATCTACGCATAACATTGATACCTCTGAAATTATTAATTAAAAAGAAACCATTCCCGTTCACTGAACTATTTCATAATTCACATTTGATTCCGTACAATCAGAAGTAAGTAGTGGCTAAAGTGTTATATATTCGCGTCAGAGGCTCGAAGGCGTTTTACCCGACCAAGACGCTTCTTGCATCCCAAATGCAAGACAGTGTCCCAATTAAGCTATCTGAATGCGAAATGAATGAACGAATGAACGGAGCGACTCACTTAGAACTGATTGTTGTGAGGATTTGCATTTCTTTGCCGCTAAAAGTAAGTTTTGATCACGTTACAGTTCCCGCTACAATGCTTAGTAAAACAATGTCGTCATTTCAACGAAGGAAAGTGTTAAGACACTTTTTAAATTTAAAATGAGTGTTTTTTTTTTGCTTTATGTGGAAGATGAAGCTGGCTGGTTTTAAAATAAGCTTTGAAGAACAGGATAATTAATGAGGAAGTCCTTTTTCTAGGAATAAAAATAAGAGTTGAGAAAACTGTCACAATTATTAAAGCATGGTAACGTTGTAGCCGGTCTAAGTGCAGAGTAAATGGAACTATTCGGCCGGGACGGTATAACAGTATGTAGAAAATGGACCTGAAATAACTGGTTTCTTTATCGACATTGTCGCGTTCCGTACATCCTAGGCACAATAACACCTACAAGTACCTTATTCGACCATTTAATTCTTCATCACCTACTCGTACAATCGCACAGAAGTTATGGTTGTCAGTTAACCATTTTCAATCAAATTTAATGCTCCAATAGGGAATATGCACGAGACTCCAAAATAAGTCATATAATTTTTTTTGAGATCTTTATTGATATAGAAATATACCTTCAAGATATTTTTTAAATTCATCAACTCTAAATTGGTAAAATAAATACTTAAAAAGGGTCATTTCAAATATGCCGCGCATTTTTTTCGAAACGCGGAGCTTTTGCTTGAAAAGGATGTGACGACAAAGTACACTTATTTTAAGAAGTTTTAACTTGTTGAGTGTATTGTTTACGTTTGATTAAGAGTTATTTTTTGTTGTATTTATATTATTTAAAAAGAAATGGATTATTTTGTGACAAAATATAGTTCTATAGCAATTAATGAAAGAAACTTAATCCAAACACTACGTTGCTGATATAGTGTACTCTGACGTCACAGCGAGTTCGCGCCAAAATGGCGTTTAAATACTTCCGAACTGATAGCAGTTTTGATTACTTTTTTTGTACTTTTTTGATTGATATTTTTAAAGCCTTATATTTTTTTCCGGTAATGTAATAACATACAGAATCGATTAAAAATATAAAAAAATGACATGCATATTCCCTATTATGTCATATACAAAAATAATCAAATAACAGTAAACTATGAACCACGTGGTCGAAGACAAAACTTCTAGAACAATCATCAAGGGAATCCAAGTCACAATCCATCAAATAACACTCCAATACCCAGGCGTCTAAACATACATTAATACGGCGAATTAATCTAATTTTCATTCATATTTCAATTAACTTTATGACTGACAGTAACTATTCACTAATTGTATTAAGTTCTCGATTACATGCCGTAGCTGCAAGATTAACTAAAGGGGATTATAGATTGAATTCACAATTCGATTATGCATCTTTGACTACTGTTCGATTGATTCTAGTGTTTTCGTTCGACTGGTGAAATTTAGTTAGATCACTTCGAAACTGTGTTTTGTTACCTTAGTCCGTGAATTTTGAAGTAAACTGACGTAAAAGTATTTTTTTTAATAATTCTAATAAAAAACAATCATGAGCAATAATTATAACCGTAATGTGTATTTGTCCCACCAAACAGAACTGTAAATGCAATGTATTTTGTAGCCACAGTAACTATAATAAAAGCCTACTCTAAAAGTGGTCTAAACGTTTTCTGATCTATTAATGTGTAGTTTCCGATAAAATGGCGTTTGAAAACTGACCGTTTTAGACCTACCAGTAAAGTTCCATAGTTCGGAATCAAAGCGAGAGTTATCCAGTGTACAAGCTCTGTTATTGCATATCAAAGCGCGTCATCGTGTCAGCGGCGCCACTGTGTCTTGTGTAATCAAAGAGCGCCAGTGTTAACGACATTTCACACACGTATGTTCGGGATTATGTAAAATTGAGTTTGAGGCAAGCAAGGCGAGCAAGCAAAGCAAAAATGAAACTCTGACATATGAGTGTCTCTAAGTCTAATCGATTTATTCGATTTTTCCTGATATTTAATCATATTGCTAATAGTTGTCTCCACTTACTGCATTATTGTGTGGCGACAATTTGATTAATTGCGCCTCGAACCGACAACTAACCTGGACTTCACGCCTGCCGTTATGTTTATGGTCTTCGAGATTGTTCGGCGCTCTTCATCACGTGAATGATATACATAAGGATTGGCATGCAAGACAAACACCATTCGATCATTTCATGTCGACAACATAATTACTAACTACTTATTGTACATATTAATTCAATCTGTATCAGCCCATATTCGTCCCACTGCAGGGCACGGGCCTACTCTACAATCGAGAGTACGATTGTAAGTGGTTAGGCCATATAGTCCACCACGCTGGCCTAGTGCGGGTTGGCAGACATATTAATTGCTTAATATAATATTTTACACCTTTGATAATATTATGTCCGTTGCTACAAGAAGTACTTACTCTATTGCATATACCCACAGTTCATTACAGATTATAAATATATTTTGAATATCGAATATTTTGTCTTCTTCGCTCAAGCTGAACTCATAATTCGAACGAAAGAGACAAAACATTTGATAAATAAAATAGTTTTATAATCTGTCTATGAACAAGGGCATTAATGATTTTATAATTTCACAGAAGCGTTATAAAATATTTAATGTACTGGGTATCAATTACAGCGGCACTAAGATGCTTATGTGGTTGATTTTGTTGAATAATTAATTGGAATTGATTTCCAACGACCATAATTGGGCCATTATACGTTTCAATAATGTTTTCCATATTTCCTGCTGAAGTCTCTACCTTTTGTCGAATCTACAGTGTATATCAAGACATTCGCTTATATTGATGTATTGATATGCATATATTGTATTTTAAATATATTTCAAACCACAAGCTTTATAATAAAATAACTGAATTTTCAAACGCATTTCGATAGATCGCACAATCGATATTCCTTAATATATGCCAACTCAGCAACACTTAATGGTCTTCGTTCAATATGTACGTAGTTCTGTGATTGCTTTCGCAAATACAGCGCAAACATCGGTGGAAACTTTTAAGACGATTTTCTCACCGCTTTATTTTACTAGGAAAACTCAAATCTGCTAACTTCGTATATCCAGCCGCTGAATCGCTATCTATTTTTGTTATTGGAAAAAGTTTGCCGCTGACTGTGGTTATAACGCTGCTATATTAGGGATGTGTTCTTATTAACTTATTGGATTAGCTGAGGTGACATCTGTCATTTTGCCGTGTTATTGGCTGCTCTGCTCGTGCGATATTACGTTTGTGGGAATAATAGATTATTAAGTAACTTTGTTACGGAATATTGTTGTTAGATATATTACTTCGGTCATTGAATATTTATTGTACATAATATAAAGATCACGGATTAAAACAAAAATAAAACATTTGAGCTTTCAGTTTCTATTGGTTGACCTCAATCAATATAGTTGTAGGAAAATCAACAAGAATTCTTAATTTAGATGTATTACATAAACTGTGTATATGTTTTTCATAGGCCTATTTTGTAACATATTATGACAAACAGTTTATTTCATACATGCATGATCTGCCTTAATTTATAAACAAGAAGGAATTATAACTTCGTATGCAAATTACCATATACTATTTTTCAACCAACCTATCACATCCACCATTTTTGTTAAATTTCCTCTCATTCTTCAATTAAAGAATAACAAAACTCAAGTCACTTTAAAAATACGTCACAAAGTTAGCAAGCACTTCGTTAGTCCATTGAAACGTCCAAATTAGAAGGGGATGTACCCGAGCCATAAATCACAATCTGCCCGCCATGTCGCAAGTCCCCACGGGCGGTCATAGCGGCTGCAATATTAAATTTAATTTACCCATCTTGATTAGTTCGGTGGCCGTAATACCCCTGTATTAGATGCAAGCTTTGTCGTATTAATTTTGGGAAACTGCAGTATCCAACCTCTTTGTCTGATTTAAACTGAATACCAGCGCTGCTTGATATGATAGTGAGTCTCCGGAATTTCTGCTTGCAACAATTACATTGTTTGTGGATTTAGATTTATGCGTTTGTGGTTGGTATTATGGTATTTATCGTCAAGTAGCTATTGGTATTGTTAAACAGGTTGTAATGTGGGATGATTAAATTGAAATAGGCTTTGAAATAAAACTATTATTTACGGATTTTATTGCTGATTTGGTTTAATTTTTGTATTTTTTGACTTCCCGACATTTCGATCATTTTACAGTTTTCATGGTCACGGGGCGGACTCAGATATTAGTCATCCGCTCAGTGACTGTTACAATTTAACTACCCTTAGTTTACAAATATTAATTTAAAAAGTTAAATAAAAAAGTTAATTGGTGTTGGCGTTCCAATCTACGCAGAAGGAGTTCACGGTGTCTTGAGGTCTGGCAGTCGAAATAGGCTGTCGGAATGAAGACCAAAATAAACGTATAGCCTTTCAAAATTATAGTATTTTATTTTATATTAACATAAGAAAGACTTTATTCTCTTATATGAATTAAACAATATTTTAATTATAAGTTTAGCTGTCTGTAACTTCGCCGTGTCAACAGTGCCCCTCATTATGATAAAATCAATGGAATAGATGGACATCTAAAGTTTAAATTGGCTTGGTTATTTTTGCCAACAAATATTTGTTGTTGGATACCTTTTTTTATATATAGGTCAGACAAGGAAGCAAACAGGTCACCTAACAGGTTGGTGATTTCTGCCGCTCCTAAACATCCACAACTTTTGGGTCCTAGATGTGTTGCCGTCTTATCAAACGTAAAGGTAAAAGTATGGGAAGAGTAAAAGGATATTGGGCATGCCTACGGCAAAAATGTCGTATCCTTATTACAATGCGGGAACTTTGGGGTTTTGATATTTTTAATTAACATTAGGGGCATTCCACGCGAAGCGGACAGGAAAAAAATCTCGATGTTTCTGATTTCAGAAATATTTGAGTATGTTCTACCTATATATGTCCTTGATTCGTATATCAAATATTTTTTTTAATATAGTGACTGGTTAAAGAATTAAGGAACTTTGAAATTTTGGCCAACTGGTGGGCATACAGTACTTCAAAGGCGATTATCTAGTCAGAAAATTATTGATTAAAATAATTAAACCACTGGATTTAAAACTTCATTTAATGAGCTTTTTAATTGCATTTTTGGATATGAAAATAAATTATTTTTTTCCACATTTTTTTTATTTTTATTTTTTTAACTTCGATTTTCACAAACTTAGACCATTTCGATTTTTTTTATTTTTTTTATTAAAATAGCTAGTATTGTATAGAACATCCTTGCCAAGTTTTATAATGGGCGTGGAAGTGGTTTACGAGCTATGCTGGGAATACTGCCGAAGCGCGGCGTCCTGCGCGAGGTACGTGAAACTATCAATAAAATAAAATCACTTCCGACCGAATAGTTTGCATATTTAAAACGATATAAATACATTTTAAACACTTTTTAGATACCGTAAAATCATACAACTATAGTTCTGTAATACAAATATGGTCCATTACCATACTTTGACATTTTGTATTATTAATGGGTTCCATTCAGCGATTTTTTTGACAACATTTGACTAGAATGGATGTAGGCGTTGAAATTAAGAGCAAATGCGATAGCTGGCAAGTATGTGAAATCAACAGCGAGCGGTGCGGAATTAATCAGTTATTGCGTGTTTTCAAAACTCCCCTAACTTTTATTTAAAAAAATAAGAATATGTAGCTGCCCAGTCCTACAATTTGTATTTATTATATTATAGCTGTTTTTTATATCAGTTAATTATTTTAATACTTAGGCAAGTTTATTCTAATTTTCATACTTTGTTTAAAACAATAGTCCAACGGTTTTCTTGGATAATAATTAAAAACCAATTAAAACAAATTTAGCATTACATCAGGGATTTGAAAACAATGTCAAGGAAGAAGCCTGGAGCCAGATCATATAAATATTATTCAAATCGACAAATGAAATTATGTCTTTCTGATATTAAAAACAGAAGACTGACTCAGCAGAAAGCATCCTATAAATACACAACCAAACAAACAGGGATATACAATTGCAAATTCAGCCTCCTTAAACACGCAGTACTAAGAGAGCGCTTTTTCAAGTTGCTGAACTGGAGAGTAGGGAGTCAAATGAAAAAAAAATAGCAATTGTACCCGGTGACTTTTTAAACTAAATTGTACTCATGGACTACTGATTTAATATAAAAATATGTTACGTAAATGTAATATCATAAGTAAAAAGTGATTTATTAATCCATAAAAGACATAAAGGAACGAACAAAATGTCAAAGTATGGTAATGGACCATATTTGTATTACAGGACTATAGTTGTATGATTTTACGGTATCTAAAAAGTGTTTAAAATGTATTTATATCGTTTTAAATATGCAAACTATTCGGTCGGAAGTGATTTTATTTTATTGATAGTTTCACGTACCTCGCGCAGGACGCCGCGCTTCGGCAGTATTCCCAGCATAGCTCGTAAACCACTTCCACGCCCATTATAAAACTTGGCAAGGATGTTCTATACAATACTAGCTATTTTAATAAAAAAAATAAAAAAAATCGAAATGGTCTAAGTTTGTGAAAATCGAAGTTAAAAAAATAAAAATAAAAAAAATGTAGAAAAAAATAATTTATTTTCATATCCAAAAATGCAATTAAAAAGCTCATTAAATGAAGTTTTAAATCCAGTGGTTTAATTATTTTAATCAATAATTTTCTGACTAGATAATCGCCTTTGAAGTACTGTATGCCCACCAGTTGGCCAAAATTTCAAAGTTCCTTAATTCTTTAACCAGTCACTATATTACAAAAATATTTGAGACACAAATCAAGGACATATATAGATAGAACATACTCAAATATTTCTGAAATCAGAAACATCGCGATTTTTTACCTGTCCGCTTCGCGTGGAATGCCCCATTAGTTATATAATGATTTCAAAATATCTTCCTCGATAGCCCCTGACAATATTCTATAACCAATATTTGTTGTAAGTACGCATAATATTGTTCCAAGATCCATCCGGAACAAATTGACCATCCAACCAGAATTCACGCCTTCTAATTAATATACCTACTGAAACGTAAAGATAAGATACTAGACCTATACAATATCGACTACCATATTGTTGGAAAATCTTTACTAATATCATAAAACTTATAACAGTTTTGTGCCTTAACTACTGTGCTGATAATTTTAAAATGTTGTATACTTTTTAAAGGACTCAGAAAAGAAAAGATGAAAGAAAGATGTTGTTGAGGGTTCTTTGATCGAGAAAACAAGTAGTTCAGTTCTTGTTTTATGGCTTTTGTGGTGTTGCCATACCCAATTCTGCCCATATTTGTGCAAATATAAGCGGAAACAGAATTTCCAGATTTTATCTTGAAAAATTACATAAATTAAATGAGGTGAAGCACGTAATTATTTTGACAGTATTAATTTTCAACGAAACAATCGCCTTAACTCTGTAGGATCAATTTCAATCTTTCCTGGAAGTGCGACTATTTATATTACCAAATGAAAGTCGATGGAAATGTCACCTACATTAATTTTGTAAAATGATATTATAGTTAAAATTCAATATTAGTATGCTTTAGAGAATAATATGAAATACTTAGTGTGAGTATTGCAAGTAAGAAACGTGACAGCCTCCGTACTAGACACCTGCTTTAAAACGAAAGGCCGCGGGTTCAATCCCCGAGAAAAAATTTGTATAGTCCACAGGTAGTTGTTTCGTTTCGTTTCGTTTATGAGACTGAAAAGTCTTTCGTAGTTTCTGATATCTAAGCAATAAAACTACCATTGTTGTTCGCTATTTGTAAAGTTCCTCTATTATTATTGCTATTTTATTTTATTTTATGGTATGTAAAGTCTAGCAACCCGCACTAGGACAGCGTGATGGACTATATGGCCTAACCACTCTTAATCGTATTTTCGATTGTAGAGGAAGCCCGTGCCCTGCAGTGGGACGCATATGGACTGATACAGTACAGTACAGTTGATTATAAAAGACCTGCTGAGCAAGCGGCTTTTATAATTCCAAAATATATTTATTTTATGTGGTGACTGCCTCGGTGGCGTAGTTGTACTAGGGTACGGTTACAAAGCTAAGGTGTCGTGTTCGAATTCCGGGTTGGGTAAAGTGATATTGGATTTTTCTATTCATTATCAGCCCAGAGTCAGGAATTTGTGCCCGATACGGCGATAGGCTCGCCACCTATCACAATGTGGGACGGAACATACAAGGCGAAATGTGGGTGCCCTGGCACCACTGCCTACCCCTTCTGGGAAAAAGGCGTGAGTTTATGTATGTATGTATGTATATATGTGGTGTTCAATAGTGTTGTGTATCTGTGTATTTGGGGTGTGACATTTTTCGTGTGAACGTTATTTTTGTTTTTTTCGCTGGCTACTCACAGACAAGCCTGACGTTAATCCGTTCGGGGTAAATCGCATTACATTGTCACACATATAAACCGACATACAAAGCTGAATAGGATAATGTCATCTTTTTTTATTATTGTTTATATCAAAGGCTACGTTGTGCCTGACTGCCTCGGTGGCGTAGTTGTACTACGGTACGCTTACAAAGCTGAGGTCTCGGGTTCGAATCCCGGGTTGGGCAAAGTGATATTGGATTTTTCTATTCATTATCAGCCCAGAGTCAGGAATTTGTGCCCGATATGGCGATAGGCTCGCCACCTATCACAGTGTGGGACGGAACATAAAAGGCGAAATGTGGGTGTCATGGCACCTCTGCCTACCCCTTGGGGGAAAAAGGCGTGAGTTTATGTATGTATGTACGTTGTGCCTAATCATAATCAGAAAAAAAAATCGTTAAGTAATAAGCAAGTTACAAATATATAAAAGTTGGAAGTAGGAATAATAGAAAAGGATGCAACATGTACGGCGTGACGTCATCCCTCATAAGATGCACGTGTTCGAAAGAGACAACGAGTGTCCCTACCGCACTATTAAAAATATTAATATCTCACCGATTTTACATTAAAAAAAATTATAAGCGATACTTTTAGGAAGCATTACATATTGCTCAAAATCAAATCTGGGAACGACTCTATTATCTCGGACTCAAACAACCTTTTCAAATACCTAAAAAAATCAACAAAACCAATAACTGTAAACAGTTACAGTTAGCGAAATATGTTGCTATTTAACCCCTTACCCCAAAAAACCCAACGAAAAACAACAGAAATCCTGTATTTTTGCTGTTTCAAAATTCTCACTGCAGACTCAATTGTGCACTCGCCAAATCTTTTCAGTGTTTGCTTTTTCATTTTCGTTGCAGTCGGAATAACATCAAACAACGAGTTTAATAAAAACCAACTCGGAATTATTGTTTGAGTATTGTAACGCAAAAAATATTTTGTTCTCTCTAAAGGAGATTCAATTAGTTTTGCTTTCATTTTCAGCTTTAAATAGCTGTCTCTTTATTTATTTTTTGTGTTTTTGGCTCACGAGTTTGGGTAGATAAATGCATTAGCCTAGTTTTGTGGACGAAAATATTACAGGCTTATTTAGGAAAATGTTTCATACGCTTGTTAATATTTTCATGTTAATATTCTCGTCGTATGTTGATCTGTATTTATATAAATTAAAGAGTAATTAAAGACACTGCATTCAGTCAGTATTTTAAACTTCATAAACTTGATTAACAGGTAGGTATTATAATACATCTTCAAATATCAATCACCTGATTCTTAATGATCTGCTAAGTATCTCTTTAATATCCAGGTTAAATTTAATAACAATTAATAAATTATACATACATTGACAGCCTCCATGGCGCAGTCGGTTAGGCGCTGCCTGTGAAACTAGAGGCCGCGGGTTCGATCCACCGAGATAAATGTTTGTGCGGCCCACAAATATTTCTTTCGGGTCTGGGTGTATGTGAGACCGGAAAGTCTCTCGTAGTTCCTGATACCCGGGACACAAGACCCGATCTTAGTGCGGGGTTAGTTCCATGTATGTGACTTTTAGGTGTTATTTATTACTACTTTATTTATACATATATTTAATCTTTCATTGTTTTTGCATCATATGCTCTACAATCATAAACATAATCATGAATCACTAAATCCTTCCAAAATTTCATCTTACTATATTGTAAGCGTTGCGTGCTAAAAGGTTGCCAACCTCTGTAAAAGAGGGTCGATCTATCGCCATATTTGGCAAATATCCAATGGTTTACCAACGAAGGCATGTTTTATTTCAAATGGATGATTTAAGACGTATATTTAGTGAACGTTTGTACAAATCGAAGAAATACCTTACAGATCAGGGGATATTTATGCTGATTAATTAATTTAATTGATTAAATAAGGTGCGTGAGTTTCCTGGTTTAATATATTTAAATGTGTTTTCTGGAACTGGAGTTTGTACGACGTATGGTTTATCATTCATCATCATCATCATATCAGCCACAGGAAGTCCACTGCTGAACATAGGACTACCCCAAGGATCTCCACAATGACCTGTTGGAAACGGCCTGCATCCAGCGACTTCCTGCAACCTTAGCCAGATCGTCCGTCCATCTTGTAGGCGGGCGTCCGACATATCGCTTGCCTGAAAAAACCTGACCGAACTGTTGTTGGAAGTAGTCACACCCCTGTCTTTGTCTTCAAGGACACAAGCGTATGTTTAATAATATCACTGTTAAAAAAAAAGAATCGGTTTGTTATCTCGGTTTAATTTTGGAAAGGAATTTTTCCTTTCTTGAACATATTAAAAACGTCGGGGAACAGTCGAAAAGGAACTTCTTTGCTTTAACAAGAATATCGAAATCAACGTGGGGGTTCTCTTTCAATACATTAAAAATCATCTATGGAGCAACTTACTTAGGATGTATTTGTTATGGATCTCCCGTATGGGCTGATAGGGTTACTATCGGTGCTGTGCGAAGAAAACTGCTCCAGAGCCAACGTTTGGCGTTGATATTCTTATGTAAGGCATATAGAACTGTTAGTACGGAAGCTTTGCCTGTCCTGGCGGGTGTACTTCCAGTCGACCTGGAGGTGCAACGTCGCGCCGCCATGTATTACTCTACTAGGGACAATATGGATAAAAGATTTTTAACCGCACGTGAATTTTTAAAAGTTGACAGATTATTTAAACCGCTTTCAGTGGTTTATAGCGAACTATTAGATGAATGGCAAAATAGATGGGAAATATCTTTGAAGGGACGGCATTTATACCAATTTTTTCCTTGCGTGCGTGATCGTTTGACAAAGACTTGGCTAGATGTCGATTATTGCGTATCACAGTTCCTCACGGGCCATGGTAACTTAAGTCTAAACTACATTCTTTTAAGCTTGTCGAATCGCCTGCGTGCCCGTGTTCAACATCTAATTGCGAATATGAACAATCCGCGCATCATATACTTTGGGAGTGTAGTCTTTGGCAGGATGAGCGTAAAACCATGCTGGATAGTATGCAAATATCACCTGGAGTTGTATACTACATGGACCTTGTAGAGACTAGGAAGAACTTCCGTGCTTTCCGGCGTTTTTGCCATACATATTACTGGAATCAAGTATAAAGCTCACATAAATAGGTCCCATTTTAAGGTAATATTAATTTGATCCGTGGTGCTTTACGGCTGGCTTCTCCGGCTGTAAGTCTTTTTGTGAGGTTATTTGCCTCTTTAGTTCATTGTTTTGTCACCCGCTTTGCACGGAGGGACGTGGACAATAATTTATTTCCAACTCCTCCTATTAATTTAACTTTCTGATTAATTTCGTTGCGGGTTAAAGACAAGTCAGACATTCCCGGAGACTCGCCGAGCTTCAATGCTCGGTGTCATTACATTGCGTGCCACTGTTGATCCTGGCTTACAGGAGTTGCAGTGGTGGGTGTGAGGGCGGGACAGTCTCCTAAGCGTATGTTTATAAAGATAAACATATAGTAAAAATGCAAAACACGAACTTAAATGTAGATATATAACCACATAAAGGAGAATGCCCATTCATAGTATCGGTAAAAAATATCGCTGTTCCCGGTACCAATACTGCTTAAAATTAATTATAGCATGTTTTCATCAAAAATCCTAGGAATTGTACCTAGCAATAGGACTTCCATAAGCTGATATGAATAGACTACATGGTCTGCAACTTTTCCGGTAGTGGTAGAGCCACGCTGTTGTCAGACATGACTCAACACGAATGGGCATGCTCGTCCGAGGCGGCACCACAGTCTCACAGAAGATCAACATGAAAACATAGCTTTGCTGTCGTATTTCATTCGATGACTGAGATTGTCCAATACCCCTTTCCACCTCCCTTCCTTTTTATTGTAACAAAAAAATCATCACGTGACATGTATGCTCGTTTGCCGGAGCTAGGCGATAAAAAAGTCAAGACACAAACAAGACAAGTCTTATAAGACCTCAACCAATAGAAAAATATTGAAAACATCAAACTTATAATCACCATGTATTTCAGTACCGTTTTCGCGAACCGTGTTAACATTAAAACTTAAAATGACTCAGCAGATCCGAAGGCACTTTATCTTCCAATTTATAATTTAGATAAAATATGCTCGTGTCTAATACACCTTAAAGATGAATGTTCTCTTTCAAACTCTCTTTTAAAAACTTTCAATACAAGTAAATTAATTGGATGCTAAAATAGGTCATGAGATGAATAAGGATGTAAACATTTTGAGAGATTGAACCCCTTGGACAGTTTATAAAAGGTTTTATGTCTAAACTGTATTTACGTTTGGTTTTATAATTATTATTTAAAAAAAGAGGTTATCCGGTGTTTCCTTAGGTCAGTGCAACGGCTGGAGACCCAAACTCAGTTTGTTCCTTCCGTCCTTTTTGCCATTTTTAGAGGCGAACAACGCGTCATCTACGATCAGCATTATCAACAGGTAAACCATTTGCTCGTCTGCCGTAATCATCATCATCAGCCTACACTGTTGTCCATTGCTGGAGATAAGCCTCCTCCAAATTGCACCATTACACCCTGTATTCATCGGCTTCTTGCCGTACCTATACATAAAAATCTAAACACAATAGTTGATAGATATTACCAATGCGAGAGTGATTGAGAGCGACCTCAGCTCGTATTACTACGGTCGGCCCAAATATTTTCGTCACCACTAGTGTCACCCCATTTTTTATTTTCGTTACATTGCTTGCGTACCAAAAGTGCTCGAGATTGATGAATATGCATGGAGCGAAAGTGATATGTTAGGATCGAGCAAACTGGAGATGTATAGTGCCCGCTTAACCTATAGAATATAGTGTATGATTTTATTTCCGAAAAAAAAAAGTGTACAATATTTTCTCCAATTTTGCAACTCTTCTGCTGCCATATTATAAAATAAATAAATACACCCAATAGTCACAATAGTCGGGACCCCACAGTACGATCGAGTCTTGTGAACTACGAGAGACTTTTAGGTTTCACAAACACCCAAATATTTGTCTCGGTGCGGGGATCGAACACGCGGCTTCACGTTCCACGGCCGGCGTCTAACCACGGACGCTTTCGAAAATTGCCATACCTACAATTGCTTACATATGCATTTTCACAATATAAATTTTATATAGACGTGACGTTTATATATGTATTCATATTAAAATAACCTTCTTAAAACCTGTCATCATCATCATCATCATATCAGCCACAGGAAGTCCACTGCTGAACTTAGGCCTCCCCCAAGACCTAACCAGACCACTTATCCTAAATAAAACCTGTAGATACGAGTATATTTAAAACGCATGAGCAATGAAAAAATTAAGCATTTCATTATACTGTTTAAATATCGTATCAATTTACATAATTACTATCAAACTGTGGTAGAAGTTACAAATGGAAATTTAATTACTTTTTTCTTGATCCGTGTTCAATGCAGTTTTGTTGGAAACAAAATTGCCCGTTTCCAATGTTTCCTCTTTGTAAAGTTGAGGAAACAATGTTTGTTCGGCTTATTTGTTTTATATTTAAAGTATAAAAATATTGGATAACTAAACTCAGGTATGAAAGATTCATGAGCGTCATTCTTAACTATTGCAATAGATCTGTTAGAATGAGTTAATACCACTACATAAAGAACATCGGTCACGTCCATACATATTGGGACCTGGCATAAAAATATATTGTACACAGCTGAGATATAGTTTATTTTGTTGCATAGTGCTTGAGGAATTATGTCCAATTAGATGAAGGTTTTAAAAAATTCCGGATTTATTAAAATATTTCATATATTTGTAACTTTTTAGGTTAGGATTACACGTATAAAAAATAGCACATTATAATGTCTTTGTCAAAAACTACAACATAAAACAAGAACATAATTTTGAAACACTATGCTGAATTATATGAACATAATGCAAAAAACATTTTGAAGGACAGACTGACGCTCCGGGTTCGTGTTGGAAGTATAAGAATACTTCGCACTTTTAACGAAATCACAAAGCGTTATCATTATCTAATGGTCAATCGTACAAGGTCTTCAGAAATGCAAGGGTCTATCGGAGCCCGTTATTAAAGCCAAGTCATAAATGTAAACAGAGAAATAACAGTAGGCGCAAATTGGAAATCACAAGAAAGCAAATGACAGCGCTCAGAAGTCATATGTGTCATAGAAATTACCTACACTTTATTTTTAATTCAGCACTGACTACCTTCAACGCTGTAGATAAAACCTTATTTTGAAACAAAGTATGAGTGATGGAACGCGCTCATACGCGTTCAATATTATTAAAACATTTAAGATTTTCTTTTTTATCCAGCTATTTAAAAATATATGGAAATATGCATTTTTATTCTAATAAATCGTACTATTTTTTGATGTACCATTCATGACTGGTCCCTTCACGGTCCATTATGGCCGATGTTCTTTTGTCATTCTAGCACTATTTTTTTGTTGGCGCGGGGAAACCGATTTACCGCTAACGCTCCACTTCGAGAAAAGTAGAGCGTTTATGTTGGGTTCACCGAGATACGGCATACCGACCAAAACCCTGCTTTGCCGTCTTCGGCGCAATTGGAACGGCCCCGAAAATCTGAAGCAAGAGCGCTTCAGCGTCTACCGGGACCATTCCTGCACACTGCCACTTAATTTACGGCCCGGACCATATGTTAGAGGCTAAAGCCTCCTCTTTCCTCTGCAACAAGCGGTTGCTTAATTCTCCTCCTACTGCCGAATATCTCGGGGTTGCCTTGTACTCAGGTACAATGGGCACTTCAACAACAGCCCCCCACTGCGCGCCCGCGACCTTCACTTCCCCATTACTCGCCTTCTACGACAGGCAGGGAATACCGTGGCGGGATTCAGGAAATCTACATGAGGTTGTATGTCATCGGTCAGTGCGATTTTCGAATAACCCTATCCTTTTAATTTCGCACTATTCCACCCTTTACTACTGTTCTCAAAAGCAAGAAATGCACAATAAAAGCGTACATTTTATTTACCTCTCTTTCGACCAAGTGTACCGGTTTGTCTATCATTTTGCCTAAAAAGACATAGAAATTAGATAGCAACCACCTAATAGTTTTTGACTAGAGACAAATTACTTGTTCATCGACAGCGTACCGTTAAAAAGAATTAACTGCTGTCATTTATTATCATGTCACACACGATAGCCCGAAAACCGAAAACAAATAAAACTCAGCCATAAAATAGGAGGAAAACAGCGTAATTTCCTCTCGGCTCTACTTCACGCTAACAAGGTAACAGATTCAAGGGGTCGTAATTCACCCCAGAAATGGGGCCTCGCCGATAACACACTCACCTACATCTCAAATTAAAAAATATGCTACAGAAGGTACGCTTTGATTACAGATACGGATGAATCGATAAGGTTTTTGACATTGGAATTTGAAATGAATGCTTCATGCTGGTAATTTTATGAGCGATGAGTAAGGCAATCTATTCTAGTATGACGATAGTGCTAAAAGTTATATTAAGAAAAATAGAATAAGGATTTGAATACAGAACGGAGTTGTCAACGGCTGATGTAAAGTATGGCCAAGTCGGAAGATTATTCCGCTGAGATTATTTAAAAGTAGATATTTCATATTATAGGCCTTTAAGTATTCGAGTTGTAGAAAGCTTTGTGATAATGAACATGATGTTGGAAAAAAATAGAAGAAATATAACTACACAACCTGCGTATTATTTGTTGTTTTTATACTTCTGTTGATAGAATGGCCTAATGGAATCTAAAATTTAGACACCTAGTTTACTGTACTATTTCATCCCATATACATCACATTGCAAGAGCAAGAGCCTCCTCTACAATTAAAATACAATTGAGAAGGGTTAGGCCATTTAATTGTAGTAGAATAGTGACTACATTGTGGTAAAAAACTTGCATCTCTGCACAGTTTAGAGGAGTACATTATTCTTTGTGTCTCGATTAATACCAATTAGATAAAAAAAATGGGTTTCGGCAGAGACCCAGAACAACTTATAGTTTCCATCATCAAACAGCTTAAAATTACCCTTATTACAGAGAAGTGAAATTAATCCGAATATGGATGTAATACTATATACGATAGCATATTGTATTACACGATAGAGTGTAAATTTATATTATCAATATATACGTGTATTACTGATACCACGTTAACATGACAGTAACATAACACCGTTACTACGGAATACACCGAAGTATATTTGTAATTACACGCCTATTTGTACAATCAAGTCTAATCAAGCTCCACTAAATTTCCTATAAACTCGTATTCGAGATATTCCATTTCGTATTTATATGTCGGGGTGGTTTTATGTAAAACTCAATGTTAAATAAATGTAAACCAGCCCTTAGCAATCTACGGGTAGTAGGAGTAATTTTATTATAGGAAACCAGGTTGGGGTTCTATTTCAATAGTCACAGTTAGAGTAAGACTGGCATGACAATTTGCTATAAAAACCGCATTCAACATTCAGTAGTGGGCAGTGGCTTTCTGATGTTTCCTTTAAAGGTAACAAATTGTCAAAGATATTCGGACATAAGTCGTTAATACATTAATTAGGACGTATAGTGATAACAATAATTAAATAATCAAATTATGAACGAAGACAAACCGGTGTCATAGTCACTGGTTTGGTTCAAAATAATTAACACATGGTTTTATTTCCGACATCATAACATCCATACTGTAGGTATATTAGGCAACATTTAGAGTTTGTTTTGTCAAACATTTTTTAGAATAACCAACACACTTTTTTAGAATATCCATAACCAGACGCTGTTTTCGCGGAATGGGTAGGCAGAGGTGCAACGAGAATACCCACGTTTCGCCATGTATGATTCGTCCCATGACGTGATAGGGGGTGAGCCTTTCACCATATTAGGAACAAATTCCTGACTTCGGACTGATATATAATGAATAAAATAATTGGCGCGACCCAGGATTCGAACCCGAGACCTCAGCTTTGCAATCATAGGTATTGTAGCACAACTGCGCCACCAAGACATTTCCACGCCACTTTTTAGTATGTCTCAGAATATCTAGTAATAATGTAATGTAGTATCAGTCAGTCTACCATTTGACAGCAAAATCATAATCACGATTGCCGCTGGAATGAATCACTGTACAGTCTGGACTATGCAATAACATTTTCATGTTTTAGTTATTGGACTTATATGTATGCCTTTTTTTGCAAATAAAACGTAATCCACAAAAAAAATATTAGTGCCTATTATGGCAACAAAAAACAAAATTAAAAGAAAAAATATATATATCGTACAGCCCACAGTCTGGTAAATAAGTATTCCATCCTAAATAGTTTCGACTCCTGCGTTTGTCGTTTTTGTCCATTTCCAAATGAAAGAATTTTCAGGGAACGAGAAAGCGCTTCAGTCGTGTAGTAGGCTGGAATTTTAAGCTCATAGGGTTTCGAGCTTAGTTTTGCTACATATTTCCTTTGATTATACAGGAACTAGATGGTTGGATGCAAACTCTGAAATTAGTTAATAAATTGAATCAACTAGTCACGAATTTTTAACGTCAATAACTAATTGAAATAAAAATATATTTTACCGATTTTATCATATAAACATTCGCGTAACTCTGAGAAATCGTCAATAACTAATTTTATGTAGTCATTTTTATTAAAGAAAATACCTTTATTTGAATACCTATTCTGATAACGCAGTTAGCGTAAAATAATTTTTCCTAACATTCGCTCTCACCTGTATCCCCACAGCTTTATAGGCGGTACTAAATGTTACTTTTCTCCGAGCTTATTCCTGTCGCAAGATATGATAGCAGACAATGTCGCTATATCGGACACAGATTCCAAGATCGAACAAGTAATAAGACATCTTTCAATCAACAATGAAAAGAAAAAAAACTCCTTCGGATTCGAAATCAGGACCTTACAATTCACAACCTCTACGCGGTACCATAATATATTTTATTATTATTTTAAAATAACTGAAATAAATGAATATTACACTAGAATACACATAGCTTCGATTTGTTCAATCGGCCCAACGCCAAATTTTCTCTTGTACTGTGGGCCTGAATCCAAACACAAATTTCAGAGGCGCTAACCATCCTGGAAGCAACTCCGAGCCAAATATTTGTCCGTACGGGGATTGAATACGCAAGTTTACGCGTAGGATGTGAGCATACTCGTTGCGTAAAATTGTAAATTTTTAGCATCGTATTTAGTTTTATTTATCATAAAATCATCATTTTCTTCGAAATTCGAAATTAAGTCCATTGTTGAAAATATATCTGTTAGTACTGACTTTCATTTTTATTAGATAGTTCATCTACATAGTTGGTGGTCAGCTGACTCTACGCTTGCCTGTACGTGGCTTCCAGTCGATAACTTTTCAGTTCCATCGTCTATCAGCTCATTTCTATCTTAATTATTACAATAAGTAAAATTAACAACTACCACGCACTATAACAGTGAAAACTGCTCCAGGAAACTTGCATAGCATAGGAATTTGTAAGAATTTACTAGGCCAGCGTGGTAGACTATATGGCCTAACCCCTCTCAATCGTATTTTCAGCTGGTAAGGAGGCCCGTGCCTTGCAGTGGGACGTATATGGGCTGATACAGACATACTTATATATACCTAATATACTTTGATTACTCTGTCCTAACTTTAGCAAAAATTGTAAACCTTCTGTGGAGTTTTTATCTTGTGTATTCATCCGTGTAGTGATAATATCGACGGCTTTACAGTTATCAATGTTTTAATTACCGTGCAATATTTTATTGTTTATTTTTATCGGTTAGTTGGGTACGAGTGGTGTTATGGTTTTTTATTTCATGTTATTGCTTGTAATAAAATAAGTTACTTCGTGTGGGTGAAAAGATAGTTACGAGAACATTTGTATTTTGTAATAGAAGTTAAAGATTCAAGCCCATGGTATTGAACATATGCCTTGTTAAAATTGGTTTAAATAA
The DNA here is from genome assembly GCA_030180105.1 of Hyles lineata. Taxonomy (NCBI): domain Eukaryota; kingdom Metazoa; phylum Arthropoda; class Insecta; order Lepidoptera; family Sphingidae; genus Hyles; species Hyles lineata. The sequence continues at coordinate 13,450,954 of JARJEE010000008.1, read as the reverse complement.
TTCTTTGGCAGTACTGTAAATATTGTAGGAAAATCTGCATAATTACCTAAGATTACTCGGTATGAATTTTATAGTGAAGTGAAGTGGAGTGAAAACGTCGCTTTCTTGAAGTAATGTTGCATTGTGTCTGAAGTCACTGAAACTACCACCTGGCTTCGTTTTAGTTCCCAGTCTAGAGATACCAGGTATAAGAAGGCAATGCATGATTATCCTTTTATAATCGAATTAAATATTCAATAACCATAAAAATAAAACCCAAGACAATTTTTAATTAAGCCGATTCGAATTTCAAAAATACGAAATTAGAACACAAAACTTTAATTAAAATGCAACTGGCCGTTTTTGCCTGACGCCGCAAATAAGATATGGCGTCTCATGTAGCTTATTTCGAACGCTTCGGAGCACACAAACTGTGTTTATACAGCGTCGTTGTGAAAACGGTGACCCGGTGGAAATTCAATTTTAGGTCATAATAACATGTACCTGCACATCTCACTCCGGCAGCTCGGGTACTGTGCCAGCATTATTAAATCTCCTATATTCTGTTGCCTACTTTAAATTAGTTTTTCGGCGCTTCCTTTTGTTTATTTTGATGCAGTAGGAGGTCGTCGGTGGAGGCTTTGTTTTTTGGAATGCTAATTTGCGTAGGGTTAAACTTCTCATATAAATGAGAAGTTCAAAATCGACTTACTTAAAAAAGAGTACAAATTTATATATGTATGATTTTTGCGTTACATTTTATGAAAATAAATGTAAAAATTAATTTGAATTACTTTATTATTAAAACCTTTCTATAGGCGCCAATAGTATAAGGTTGTTTATTATTTCATGATTATTCTTCTACGAGAGAAGAAATAGAAAGGGAAGTATCTGAAAATGTACTGAATAATTTATCGACTAATCATATCAGAATAAAAAAAACATGTGATACTTTCTGACTACAAAATATAAAAACGAATTTCTACGCCAAATGAAAGGTTTGAAAATAGCACTTATTATTGCAATGATTTTACACCATCAAAGAAACGTCTAAACAAGACACCGCCAAAAACAGCCGGTAACATAATCCTCACGTTAAACCATCCCACAATTCCGTCCGCAAATCCATTTAGCTAGAATTAAAATATCCAACGAAATGCATACCCATCAGAATAGTTGAACATCATAGCGATATTTCAAGTTGCTAGTCGGTCGGCAGACGGCATCCATCCTGAACAAAATTTGCGCTAACTACATTCCTTCTTGAAACTAATTCATTGCACTTAACTGTTGGATTCCTGTTTCCGACTTGACTTGCTATCTACGTTAATTAGATTTTTGATTGTGTTAGTTTTCGATTATGTATTTGCTGTACTTGTGTTGTTGAGTTTGTGTGGGTAATCTTAACGCTTTCTCGCCTTTTGCCTTTTTTAAATATAAAGCTGCCTATGATTTCAATGACACTTAGTAATAGTAATGATACTTAGTGTATAGTATATTTTAATGACCACCTGACTAGCTCCAACAAAGCTCTATTGCAACTCGTCAAGAAGACTTGTCAGGAAAAAAAATATCAATACGTCTGGGTGAAGAACTGTTCCATTATGGCTCGTCGCAATGATTCTAGTCCTGTATTGCATTTTACCAAACCCAGTGATTTAAAAAAACTTGTGTAGGTACTATTTCGCTGTTCAATTCTCATTTTATCGGGAGCTTAAATAATATAGACTTTGCTTGCTATCTTGTCACTAGGTATTTTATTGGAATGTTTTTAATATTGGACTTACTTTTTGTAATAATGTTCTACAATATAGTTGCAGGGTGTAACGTTTTGTGTATGGTTCTGAACTGTTTCTTAAATTTAATTAATAATATTTTAATGGTTTTCTATCTATTCGGCGATCATTGGATATACGTTAAATATTCTTGTGTTATTAATGTGTATAATAAATTCGTTTTTCAATTATGATTAAACAATTGACTATATTTTATCAGAATGTTCGTGGATTACGCACAAAAACTAATTCATTTTTTCGTAATTTAATTCAAACAAATTTTGACATTATATGCCTTAGCGAAACTTGGTTACATGATGGCGTACATGATTCCGAGATTTTTGACTCACGATATATCATATATAGAAGTGACAGAAATTATGAGGCGCGCGGAGATAAACTGGGAGGTGGTGTTTTGATCGCACTCAATTCTAGTCTCTCTGTTTCAGCCTCCTCCTCTATCACCTCGGTCAATTTAACTGCAGATATTGTTAAGGTCTCCATTGTCTTATCGTCGGTCCCTGTGTCTAAGCTATTACATGTTTATTGTTGTTATTTTCCCCACAATAAATATCATCAAGAAGCGATTTGCGATTATTTTGAACTCGTTTCCAACGAGATGCTTAGTCATCCCAACGATAATATGTTAATAGTTGGTGATTTTAATGTTTCTTCTGCCATTTGGTCCCAATTGGGTTCCTCAATGAGTTTAATTAATTTCTTTGATGATGATCCTTTGATTAATTCAGTGTATAATTTTATAAATTTTACAGGTCTCAGGCAATTTAATTCTATACCTAATTTTAATAAGAGGTTCCTTGATCTTATTTTTAGTTCTTTAGACTGTTCCGTAAGTCGTTGTCCTCCTTTAGTGCCAGAAGACCCTCATCATCCTGCCGTGCACTTATTGGTGGATATATCAATTCCTCGAACATTGACTTGTCCTCCCCGTACAATTCGATTATATCGTGATGCAGATTATGATGCCATAAATGATGTTTTAGCAAAAATTGACTGGATAGAGCTATTGGAGGACAGTAATATTTCTAGGGCAGTCCATGTATTTTATGAAACTATTAATACTGTTATATCTGACCTAATCCCAGTTAAAATGGTAAAGTACGACAATCGTTATCCTTTCTGGTACTCAAAATCCTTAATAAAAATTATTCAGGAAAAACTTAATTACCATAGAAAATGGAAGACTTATAAAAGGCATTCGGATTACGAAACTTTTAGTTTATTGCGCGACCGACAAAAACGAGCTCAACTCGAATGTTATGAAAAGTACATTGCTAATGCTGAGATGAAAATTAGGAGTAATAGTAAATTCTTCTGGGCCTTTGTCAAATCGAAAAAATCTACCAATAGTATACCCAATAGGATACATTTCAATAATATTTCAGTGAATGATGGTAAAGCAATTTGTAATGTTTTTAATGATTACTTTCGGTCGGTTTTTGAATCACCAATTTCGGGTAGTGTAGATGTTTCTAATTCAATTTCTCATAACTCTGTTAATATTGGGTCGGTTAAGATTCCGCATAAAACTATTGTTAAATACCTTAAACAGCTTGATGTGAGGAAAGGTTATGGCCCTGATGAATTACCTCCATTATTTTTAAAATCTTGTTGTGACACAATCTCTTATCCAATTTACTTGCTATTTAGAAAATCTTTGAACTCTGGAGAAATGCCTTCTTTTTGGAAGCGTTCATACATAGTCCCTGTTTTTAAGAGTGGGGATAGACATAATGTCCTAAATTATAGGCCCATCTCTAAATTATGTACAATAGCAAAAATGTTCGAAAAAATTATTTATGATATGATCTTCCCATTACTGAAACCGGCTTTAATCGAAGATCAGCATGGTTTTATCAATAAAAAATCAACAGAAACTAATGTATGCCAACTTGTTGACCAGGTTGCCAAGTATATGGATAGTGGACGGCAAGTGGATGTCGTGTATACTGACTATTCGAAGGCTTTCGACAAGATATCTCATTCGCTATTAGTAAATAAACTTGCGACGGTTGGTATACACGGAGATCTGTTACGCTGGCTATCTTCCTATCTTCGTAACCGTAGTCAAGCAGTGACTATCAAAGGTTATTGTTCTACATTTGTCCCAGTCACTTCAGGTGTTCCTCAGGGCTCTCACCTCGGTCCACTACTGTTTAATTTATTCATAAACGATATTCGAAATATTGTTCATAATTCGTCAATATTACTTTATGCCGATGATATGAAAATCTATAGACAGATTTCTAGTCCATCAGATTGTATACTTTTGCAAGATGATCTGGATCGGCTGTGTAGATATTGCTCAGACAATTTATTAAAGTTAAATGTTGCGAAATGTAGTGTCATATCATTTTCTCGTAAAGTTAGTGCTATAACCTATGACTACCATCTTGATGGTAATTCCCTGAACAGAGTGGCTGAGGTGAGGGACCTGGGAATATACCTTGATAGTAAGCTTTCATTTAATTATCACATCAAATATATGACTGCAAAAACCTACCGTATGCTTGGCTTCATTCTAAGAATTGGTAAAGACTTTAAAAGTATTTCCACTCTCATTCTATTATACAACTCCTTTGTACGATCTGTTTTAGAATATGGTTCTGTAATTTGGAACCCCAAATATAAAGTATACATAGATGCTATAGAAAAAATTCAGCGAAAATTTGTTAAACATCTAAATTACATTACCTACACATTCAATGTTGCCCCCCCTGTTATGATGTCCTTAGTCGATCGTCGAATACTCAGAGACCAATCGTTTTTGTTTAAATTAATAAGAAATCTTATTGAATCTCCATATCTTTTAAGTTGTTTGCAGTTCAGATGTCCAAATTTACGTACACGTAACTCTAGTAAGATCTTGTTTAATGTACCCCATACAAGGACTAACTATGCTCGAAACACATTTATCTTTAGAGTGTGTAATGAATATAATGAAAAGTTTTCTCATGTTGATGTATTTACAGCCTCCCTCTTAAAGTTTAAAAAGGATATATCAGATTGTTTGTCATTTTAATTTTTGCTAATTTTCATATTGTTTTAATTTTTACTAATCGGATTTTTTTTTTCTTTGATTTATTATTGCTTTTGGTATTTTATTTTTTCTAACTGTAAAACAAATTTTGGTCTGTTTTTGATGTTGCGGTGTATTTAATATTTATTTGTGAAAACTTTACTGGTCTATGTATTAGTTATATCACATTTAATGTTTTATGTATTATTGTTGTACTGTTTGTTTTCCTTAAATAATAAAAATAAAAAAATAAAAATAAAATAAAATAGTGAGTCACCTCTTCGCTTGTCGGACCTTTAAAACAACATATCATAAAACATTGAAAAAGTTTTGTTTTAATCGCTTGCTTTTTCACTTCACTGCAAAGACATATTCGGTTGTTATAGTCATAAAAATCATAAATTTTCAGTAGTGCGGTAGTTAAGAATCTAATTAGGAAGAACAGACCTTACATCAACCAAAATATAACATGTATTAAACATTACTAATTCAAAGACACCAAACATTGTCAAAAGCACGTAAAAAGTACTATCCAACATAATCCCGAACACTAGCAACTACCAAAAATAAATGTACACAATTTGATGGAACGCCATTCAAACGGTTCACAAAGTAAATTATTCACGGTAATTTAGTAAATGTAAGTTCTTTGCTCCATTGTCGCTGTACACAGGCGTTGAATCCTCCGAGCGAGTCGAAAGGCTCGACTTCTTAAGGACAGAAACTCGCGAGATCTGTCGCGCCACAGAAGCTAACAATACAGTGCTACATTTAGCATTCGGACTTGCTCGTTTATAAATTGCATTTACATCTGCCGTTTGCTGTTAACTTTTATCTGCTTCTGTAATTTACACTCTAGATATGTTTAACAGGAACCCTATCTTTTCTCGGATGAAAATAGATCACGTCACTCTTTGGTGAAAGAAGATATAGAAAATATATATAAGATATGATATCAATCGGATTTTGAGCCATGATATGTTAAAACATTAAGAAAAAAGTAGATTTGTTCGGTAGTAGATAAATAGATAGTAGAGAGTAAGATAAAAGTACTTAAATAGTTCTCGGAGAATAATGGGGTTTATAGGTAATTAAGTATAAATGAAGATGTAAGTTCATCAAGGTTATGAAATTTTCTTTGGCTGAAAGTACAAAGAGCAAAAGTCCTATAAAAAATAATTTGCTCTATAATCAAACCTAAGCTTCGCAACCACTAATACCTTTAAAAATACATTTATGATGAGCATTATTTTATTATTTATATGTGTTTGAATATGCACGATATATTTTATTCCGTATGAAACGAAATCTAATTTCAACTGACGCGCTCTCCGGCCCTTTACTATGGTATTCGTGAATAAAATATCACTCTTCAACTGATTCCGCCGAATACCCCCATAGTTTTCCCGTAAGAACGCGAATTTTCCCCATCAAATATTCTTTGTGTGACCTTCGTGTCTGGCTAATCTTGTACAAGCTTTGTTCACTAATCATGTTCTATGGTTTATTTATTGTTCGTATCTGTTCAACTTTTTTATTGTTTTTGATTTGATTATTCAGTGCTATTGTTGGTGAAATTATTATATAAGTATTTTTAAGCAATTTACAAGGTGTTAGTTTCATCATCATTTCATACACATGAGATCAATTGCTGCAGAACAAGGGGTATATGACCAACCTCAAGAATTTTAAGGTAGTTTCCAAAATAGGATCTATATTTCAAATAAAAAACGTGAAATGTATGTAATGAATTATTGTCTCCGGCCACAAATTGTGTGTGTAAAAGATTGTAAACCATTAGCAGATTAGAGCACGACTTTTCATCTATGGATTGCACAATGCTCGTTAAGACGTGTATCTCTAGTAATGACTTACACCCCTTCCAACAACATATAAATATTTAAAAGTGTGCTCTACATACAGTTTGAGACCTGCGAGGTCATGTCTTCCATTCTAAAACTGAACAATCCCTTGAGTTCCGTGTCTTCCAATTAAAATATACGCGAGCAATTTTGTGAGTAACAATTTTATTTTCAAAGAAAACGATCATTTGCACATGGATAACAATCTAAACAATGCAGAACATGCATATAAACTTGTTCTCTCTATTAATAATGAAATCAGTAAGTCTGCAACAATCAATGAACAGCAATCAAACAGCAAAAAACTCGTTAAAACCTCAATCAAAACGTCACAAACAAAGCACTGGCAAATTGCTATCCAAATTTCTTCATTCAGTAAAGAAAATGAACAGTCAACGCTAACCGTAGCTCGTCAGTTATGTCAGAAATCAAACTGCGCCTGATTAACATAGTTACCGCGGCGAGTTTAGCAACTTGTGTAGGTATTCCATCCCCCGCCAACTTTGTGTACCACTCGACAAGTTGCGTTGTTCTTGTGCGAATTTAAGTGCACTCGTGTGGCTTCAGTAATTAAATTAGTTGGTTTTTATTTCTCGCTATTATAATTTTAGATAAAAACGATTAGCTTTTTTGATTTTTAAAATAATTGTTTAAGATGTAAAAATTTCAGTAGGTGATTGGCGTAACAACTGACCATAGAAAAGACATTTCATTTCAGCAATTAAAAATCGCAATAATTTTCTAACAAAACTAAAATTGTAGTACCTATCTATTTTTCATCGGCACACCACTAGTTTAATAAATGTATTTGGAAAGCTTAATTTTTACACGGCACGAATTGTTTATTTAGGTAGATTTTTTGACAGTGTTTTGTTTTCTAGTCCCATTTCACCAACGCTATACCGCAGTGTATCAGGATGTGCAAATACATAAAAACCCAAAGTAAGATATTTTCTGTTCGTTACTCCTCAATCAATGCCTCTATTATCTCTATTATTTTTTAAATATTAATTAAATCCACCATTTCATCTTTCTTTTCATTAATTCTGTGTGGTTCATTATATTTTTTGAAATCAGAGTCGAAACAATATGACAATTAAATTGCAATCAACTACATGATGGTTACATAAACTACACAGCTTATATCTACATAGATAGATAGGTACATAGATAGTCTATCACCAGTAATGTGTTACGTAAAGCGTACATTGCCAACAGCGTGCGATGACTCTCGCGTGGTCTACCGCGCTGATAATGACCTGGTTTGTCTCGGTTTGCGTTTCCTAACACGTTCTGCTCTTTGTGCCAGCTCTTTATTTATTTATTTATTTATTTAAATCTTTATTGTACACATATAAAACAAATACAAGATTCAGAAACTTAAAAATAAAAAAAAAAAAAAAGTACAAATGGCGGTCTTATCGCTTAAAGCAATGTCTTACAGACAACCATGGGATGGATTTAAAGAGAAGGAGAAAGAGAGGGCAGTGTAAAATAAATAGTTAAAAGAGAGGACATTAAATAATATTCATACTAACTAAAAAAAAAAAAAATACAAATTACATCATCGTAACATACATACATACATAATAAATAGCATAAATACATACATATATAACAAGACATATATATATATATACACACACACATACATATATATATATATATTAAATACAAAAGGTATAATAATTTAGATATAGGAAATAATGTTATCTACTAAAATCAGTTTAATTAAAGAGAAAGGTAATGATCTTTAATTTGCCTCTTGAATGAAGACAGCGATTTCGCCTGTCTCACCGCAACAGGAAGCGCGTTCCACAATCGAACTGCTTTGACGGTAAAAGAATTGTCCATAAAAGTTGTGGTGTGCACAGGCATTCTCAGCTTGAGATTCTCTGACGACCTCAAGGACCTCGAATGTGAGTCATGAAGAAAAATAAATCTTTCTTTAAGATAGGAAGGGGTCACAGGATTAAACAAAATATTATAAAGAAGAGAGAGAATATGAGCATTCCGACGAAGCCGTATAGGTAACCACTTAAGCTTAGCACGAAATTCGGACACATGATCATATTTGCGTAGACCAAATATGAATCTTATGCAGAAATTTTGAAGTCGCTCAAGTTTATTAAGTTGGTCTTCGGTGAGATCAAGATAGCTGACATCGGCATAATCAAGAATGGGGAGAAGAAGGGATTGAGCAAGTGAAATCTTCGTGGTAATGGGTAGAAAGTTGCGTAACCTTCGCAGGGACTTAGCTGAAACGAACAGCTTACGGCTTATTTCACGAAGCTGAGGACCCCACGTAAAGGAATTATCAATAAGTAAGCCCAGATTGCGGACGGTGTCACTGTAAGGGATGGTTATCCCATCACAAGAAACACTGGGGAGTCGAGTCCAATCCAGCTTCGAGATCATCCTGGAGCTACCAACAACAATGACTTGGGTTTTCAAGGGATTAATCTTCAGACCATGAGCTCTACTCCAATCACAGATGTGTTGAATGTCTGTATTAATACAGGCAATTGCATCAATCAACTTGTCCAAGGGTGCCTGAGTATATATTTGTAAATCATCAGCGTAGAGGTGGTAGGAGGAGCATAACAAGTTAGTTATTGAGTTTATAAATACAGCGAAGAGAAGAGGAGAAAGCACGCCGCCCTGAGGAACGCCAGCAGCTACGGGGCACCAAGACGAAAATCTATCCTCCACACGGATGCGTTGCCGGCGTCCATACAGGTAACTATGAAACCAATCAACAGCCATTGGAGATATGTTAAGAGAACGTAGCATGGAAAGTAAAACGTCATAGTCCACGGTATTAAAGGCATTGCTGAAGTCTAGCAAAGCTAAGACTGTCAGCTTACCGTCCTCCATGCCGGATCTTATGTCATCTGTGATATGGGTCAAAGTGGTGGTCGTACTATGCCCTGGACGAAACCCAGATTGGAGAGGATTTAAAAGGTTATTCATGGAGAGGAAATCATTAAGTTGGGTGTGGATTAAACGTTCTAGGACTTTGGAAAGGAAAGGAAGTATGGAAATAGGGCGAAATTCGGAAAGAAGAGATGCATTGGATTTTTTGGGAAGGGGGATAATGTGGGCTTCCTTCCAAGCAGTTGGAAAGATCCCAGTGGAGATGGAGTGGTTTAAGATGTGGGAAATGATAGGAAGGGTTTCGTCCAAGACATAGAGAATCATGTTACGACTAAGATTATCGCTACCCATAGCGTTAGATGACAAAAGAGTAATAGTCTTCTTAACATCACAAGTGGCGAATTGTTTGAAAACAAAGGTAGAACAAGCGGGAGTGTTAAGGGTGGAAAGATGCTTAATGGTGTTGTTTTTAGTCATCCTATCAAAGTAGGATGGAGAAGAGAAGTGGCGGTTTAAGGAATTTAAATCTATAGATTGGGGAAAAGAATCTTGTGGTGATTTACCCACTCCCAGTGTTTTTAGAAATTTCCAGACTTTGGCTGGATCACCGTTTTCGACTGAATTGTGGATGTATCGGCGTTGAGCATTTCTACACACCTTACTGCAGTGATTCCGGATGACTACATACTTCAGCCAGTTAGACTCACTTGGTCGCCGATTATATTTACTCTTGGCTGACGCTTTTTTAGATAGCAATAACTTTATATCAGCAGTGAGCCAAGGTGAGGGAAGGTGCTTAACCTTAATTGGCTTGACCGGTGCATGTTTGTCAAAAAGATCGGTCAACTTTTGGTTAAAAATATGCAGCTTAGTTTCAACACAATCTGAAAGAAGAATCGAGCTCCAGTCAATGCTGTCGGCGTCCCTACGAAGATCATCAAGATTCATACCCCGAAAATTCCGTTGCATGAGGACTTTGGGTAGGGATTTAGGAGGACGGATGCGATAGGAAAGGTATAACAGATCATGACAGGAAAAGGCATCGGCGGAACATTGACCATGTTTAGCAACTAGGTTTGGGGAGGAAACAATGATGAGGTCAAGAAGAGAAGGAGTGTTGTTAGGGGAATGGTGAGTGGCGGAGAGGGGAAGAATGGAAAGGTTACATGATTGGATAGTATTTAGAAAGGAGATAGAACGACGATCGTTCTTGAGGATACAGGTATTGAAATCACCCATGATTATGGTCTGACTGTACAATGGGACAAGATTTTCAAGAATGATTTCAAAAGAAGAAAAGAAGTCGATACGAAGAGAAGGACAGTAATAAACACCGAGTAAGATTTTCTTAAGTGAGAATTCCACCTCTAAGAAAAGGTGTTCGCCAGCGTTAATTGGTGGAGGTTGTGGTGATTCACTTACAATGGAATAACGAAACTGAGAACGGAGGTAAATGGCAACACCACCACCGCCGCGTGCTGTGCGATCATTTCTGATGAGGTGGAATCCTGGAAGGGAGTAAGCTGAAGAAGAGAGACATGGCTTCAACCAAGATTCTGAAACAAGGATAGCATGTATATGAGTACAGTCAAAACTAGTCAGCATATCGGGGAAATGGGCCGGAATACTCTGGGCATTGAAATGGACCACATTGAAGTTTCTAGAGACGTCAGAGAATTGGCATGAGAGAGTGTCAGCAAGTGAGGGAACACTGACAAAGCTATCTTCGCTACAGGCAGAAAAGAACTCGTCACTGTCGCTACTAAAATTAAGCACAGACATAAGTGTATACAAAATAAATGTAAATATTATATGCTTTATCAATAAATATAAAATATATATATATGTATACTAAAAACCTTAAACTACAATTGCGAAAAATAACGAAAAAGAAAACAATAGTACTAACAAAAAACAATATACGACAAAAAAAAAAAAAAATATAACATATCCATCTGCCGGTTGTGATAACAAAACGTAAAATACTATTATCGTAAACTTAATCACTAAAAGTAAAAGTAATACACAAGTAATAAAATTAAGGAATACAATAGAATAAGAGAATCACAAATTTAAAAGAAAGTGATATAAGAAAATAGTTCTAAAGGGAAGCGATTCCAGGTAAACAACAAACATTATATCAGTGAATTTCAGAACGAACTACAAGTGTCAAAATTAAGTGTCAAAACTCAAAGGTGACATTTGACAATTTGATTAGAGGTTATGTTTGTATACAAATTTAACCCCTCGTTAAAAGCGGGTGGAAAGAACAGTAATACATAACAATAAAACTAAAGGAACAAAAAAAAGAAAAAAAAAATGTATGGAGAAATGGATAAACACTTAAAGACTAGGAAGTTTACCTGGAACAATCAATCACAACAAAGAAAACGAACATTATTTCTTGGCAGTCGCAGCCCGCCTGGTCTTCGGCAAGGCTATGGCCTTCTTGGCTGGAGTCGGCTTAGCAGGTGTGTCTGCGTTGATCTGATCCAGCAGACCAAGCGATACTATGCGATGCCGACCTCCCGCGCTGACAACATAGACGTTACCGTCCCGGGTCCACGCGTTAGTCACGCCAAACTTGTCGCGAGCCGCCATAAAAATGTCGTGCCGTCGTTTTGTAAGAAACTCGGACAAAGTCACACCGGAACCTTTTAATTTAGTTTTGTTGAACCAGACCTTCTCCTTGTGAGCGACGTCCTGGAACTTCACAATCATAGGTCTTGGCTTCTTCGACGTAGATGGTCGACCTAACCTATGACAGCGCTGCAGATCAGTGTTCTTAAAATCAGCAAAACCAAGGCGCTGCTTCACAATGTCGACAACCAGCTGTGCGGGGTTTTCGTCGGCGACTTCAGCTACACCGTGGATCAGCAGAATTTTTCGACGCCTCTGCATTTCCATAGTGTCCATGGTGTTGGTCAGCGCTTCAATTTGCTGCTGAAGGAGATTCAACGCCTGGGTCACAAAGGCCTTGTAGGTAGCAAAATCAGCGGCCAAGTCAGAAGAACCCGTAGACACAGCAGAAGATTTGAGGAGGTCATTTTCAAATGCAGCCATCCGTTTATGGAATTCATCCTTCATTTCGTCGATAGAGGTTTTCAATGCAGACTCCATTATGTGATAATATATTCCACAAATTTGTAATGTAGTGAAAAAGTGTTAAGTGTAGAAAGGAAAGAAGATAGGAGAAACTAAATTAACACCGGCAGGTACTCAGCTTTGTTATTAATATTCCATAAAAGAACTTGCCAAAAAATTAATGAATACAATTAAATTAAATAAAAATGTAAGGAGCAAAATTTTGTGACACTTTCTATTCCAACTACCCACGAAGAAAAAAAAAAAGAAAAAAAAAAAAAAAAAAAAAAAAAAAAAAAAAAAAAAAAAAAAAAAAAAAAAAAAAAAACTCTTTGTTAGCACAGCGCCTTGTGTACATGTTATTTTAACGCTGGGAATTCATTGCTATTGTCTTCATCGCAATCCGATTCTTGTGCTATTGTGGAGTTAAAAAGCATTTAAAAATAGAAGGCTAGACTGTGCTTTTAAATTTAGAAGTATGCTCGAAATGGTTATTGACTTATTTTGGCATTCGAAAGTGTTCTCTTCTACATTACAAACTGAATTCATAAGTAGCTCGAAAGGGACAAAACGTAAATAAACTAAATAAGGTTTAAAAATTGTCTATGACTCACGCTGATAGAGTTTGAATTGGAAATTTAAAAAAATGAATTACCTGCTGAGTAATCTTAGCTATCAATGAAAAACACTACAGTAATTGAATATTAAAGGTGTAGTTACAATTGAAACAGAAATATATGTATAAGAAATTAGTAAGGATCGCTGATAATCCCAATAATCGATAAAAAAACAACGGGTAAGCTGTTAGGTATAACACTTAATTATTCTAGAGTAAAATAATGATGCTTTGCTAAAATACTCTTAGGGAATAAAATTTATTATTGCTGTAACTCTTTATTGTACTCTTAGGAAATATACATTTCATGCTTAATACAAATGGCATTTTTATCGCTCCATGCTATCTCATCATCGTTTAATCTACTTTCAAAGGACTACTTTCCTTTTATAAGAAGATAGAATTCAAGACCCATTCCTTTTTATATTCAACGTACAGTTTCGTCAATAAACAGACATAACAAAATTTCAAAAGGCATTCGCAAATTTTAATTTACTCAAAGTAATCATTTTCCCCGTCCATTAATATATTAATAAAACGGAATTGGCGCCAATAAATTACTCCGATGTTAATCCAAGACGTCCATTTAAATATCCCTTCCATTAGAAATGTGTCTGCGAGTTGAAAATTTCAGATAAGCGACAAACAAAATACGGAATGCTGGGCTCAATTTACAGTATTAGTGTCAAATCCCCTTTGATAAGTCGATGCATTCGTTACACGGGATTAGCAGAGCGGTCTTTTTCCATTTGTATTCGATGTCGAATGCCGAATGTTTGCTAACTGTTGCTGTGCCAGACTTCTTGTCTAATGATGTTCTTTAGTGATATTCTTGAATGTTCGTGAGGTTCGTTTTAGCGTAAAGCTTTTTACGTTTGTGAATTTTCATGAAGATAACGGGACATTTGTGTAAAAGGTACTTGGGGTGTGAATTATGTGGTTGTGGGCTCGTTTCTATATTAACAGTTTATTTTGCAAATAAAAATATGCTGGCTAGGATAATTTCTCGAAATACTTGAAATCAAGTTTATAAGACTGGACATGTAATATTTCTGAAAAAATATCAGATTTGGTTTATGTAAAGGAATAGGAATGATCATGACTTAGAGACAACTATGCGCAATGACAAACGTTTTGTTTTCGTAACTAACGAAACACAAATTAACAAAATTACTAAAAACAAAGCTACCGAACCGACAAGTACGTCGCATTTACCATAAAATAGACACTCAACACACTCCAAATTACGTTCAGCACGATATTCAAAGCCATCTGACCATGAACCAGTTCTACAACTCCATCAACCAAACATGATTCCTCGGGCCGCGCAAATAATCCAGTCCAATCAATTTTCCACCCGGCAGAGCCTTCCAGTCCGATTGGTATCTTATCAAACATTTATCACTTAGCGCATTAGTGATTATCAAATCACGCTGAATTCCTGCAGGCAAGTTTACTCCAGCGTAGGTATAGGCATCCACTATTCCCCATTAACTATTAATTAATTATTGGTCGGATGTTTAGTTTATCATTTGAATTAAACATTAGAACGTGTATCCTACATAATTAAAGCATCGGTCGCTGTTTAGTTTACTGGAAAACATTAATATCCAGATTTTGGTGCAGTTTGTGGTTATTCAAATGATTGGAAACGAGATTATCTTTTGACTGTAGTATGACCGATTTTAGTTATGAATAAGCGATTGCTTAATGTAAGAAAAATGAATCAATGGTCTGAAAAAGTTGTTATTTTTATTATTCAATTTATTAAAGTAATCATACTGGTGGTAGGTGTCTCATATGTGAGAGGCCATCTGGGTGGGTGCCACCGCAGTGTCTATTTCTCCCCTCAAACAGCAGTGTAAATGCACTGTTGTGTTTCGGATTAAAGGGCATTGTAGCCAGAGTAACTACTGGACATATTGAGACTTAACATCTTATGTCTCAGGATGGCGAGCGCAGTGGAATGCCAAGCATTGCTTTGTAATTCAAGATGTTGTTTGGATTTGCTATTGTTTATGAGCGGTCGTATCGCTTACCATCAGGCGAACGGCATGCTCGTCTCGCTATTCATGGCAATAAAAAAATATATATTTGACTACACTCGCTAAGTTAAAAGCAGTACATGATGTTGAATATCTGCTCGGAAAATGTTATATTTCATTTACTAAATGTTAATTAAAGTCAGTAACTAAACACCACTGTGCTTAAAAAGCTGCTGAACTGCCACTAAAATTTAGATTTAGAAAAAAATAAATTTCTTTTGTAAAAGAAGAGCAAAATTTAAAAACAAATATATATAAATTATACATGTAACGGGATAAAAACAATTTGACGACGATCTGGTATCGAAACAAACATATCCCGATCGTTGCTGTTGTCTAAACTCAGGTGACAGTACAGAGGAGGCAATGTACGGTAAACTGCGGCAATGCTAAAAATCGACATTCTCTTTTGTATTAGACTTCATATTCGACAGTTTGAGTTCAAAGAACCGTTTAGCTTTTCATTGACTTTATTTAGCAACAGTTTTGTTGAATCGATTTCGAATGCTTTCTCTGTTTTAGTTTGCGTTAATCCCTATTGTGATACTTGTATAAAAGTTTAAAGGTAATTACCATTACCAAACCCAAGAATGCATTCTTTCAAAGTGCAGATCAATAGTAGCTGATATTAAAATTACATCGAGTATTTAACCTCAGTCTCTTTGGGACACAAGCTTAGCTTTTAAAGATGAATCGATTAACTAATCATTAAAAATAAGACGAATTACGTAATAATAATAAATAAATACATCCAACAGTCAGATATAACTGCAACCCCACACTGAGATCGAATCTTTTGTCATGGGTATCAGACTCTAGCGGAAAAGTTTCAGCCTCACAAGTCACACTGTTCACACAAGTTCACTGGTGGTAGGTCTCTCATATGTAAGAGTAACTACTGGACATATTGAGACTTAACATCTTATATCTCAGGATGGCGAGCGCAATGGAATGCCAAGCATTGCTTTGTAATTCAAGGTGTTGTTTGGTTTTGCTACTGTTCATGAGCGGTCGTATCGCTTACCATTAGGCGAACGGCATGCTCGTCTCGCCATTCATAGCAATAAAAAAAAAAGTGCAAACAGTCCTTAAATAAATATTTTTGGTTCCCACAAACATTTGTATCTATGCGAGGATCGAACCCACGGCTTCGTTTTGAAACCAGCGTCTACTCAACTGTGCCACGGAGGCTGTCAAAAATACAACCGAAAGTGTGTAATAAAATTTGAATTTTCCATCTCAGCAAGCCCTTGGATGCGACAAGAAATTAATTACCACGAAGTCTAACATGATAATTAAAAGAAGTCGTTCACTAAAGGTCTATTTTCGCAGTCCAAATTAATCTAGGTCCCACGACAGTCCGTTAGCCTGTGATCTTACCGCTTGCTTTCAGCGTTCTCGGCAGCGCTTATCGGGTCATCTGTTCATTTTGCGGCCGGCCGTCTCACAGTCAGTTTCGGAGCTGTTTCGTTTAATATGCACTTAAAGTGTAAGAGACTCATTAGCACATTCTATGACATGAGTTTCCTTTGTTGAAAGACAGCTCTCATCGTTTTTGTAAGTGTGTACTCTATGTACATTAGTATTTACAAACTTTGGTTTCATATTACAAATATATTTCTTTACAAATACTCCTGCTTGTTTTTCATCTTCATCTGTGTATTCGGCCACGCATGTAGCATTATTATTGTATTAATGGGGTGTGTTATATGATACTGATATTATTAAAAATATGATATCTATTATCACGTGTGTCTTTTTGAGTTCTACTTGAGTCCGAGTGCGTGCGTGCGTGCGTGCCAAGTGCGTGGTGGCCTGTTGGTAAACGGACCAGACGCGGCTGCCAACATGTTCACGGTGGTCGCGGGTTCAAATGCCAGGGATCACCTCTGTCTTTTCGGAGTCATGTGTGTATTGAAAGTATATCACCACGTACTTAACGGTGATGGAAAACATCGTGAGAAAACCTGCATATCATAGCGGTTTATAAGAATTTCTATGGTATGTAAGTCCGCCAGCCCGCACTAGGCCAGCGTGGTGGACTATATGGCCTAACCACTCTCAATCGTAGTGTCGATTGTAGAGTAGGCTCGTGCCCTGCAGTGGGACGTATATGGGCTGATACAGATACAGATATACTTAAGTCCGAGGATTGTGATTGGTTGGGAACAAAAATATGCTCGCGACTATAACCTAATTTATAATAATAAATACTCTGAACACATTACATTTGCGAAATATATGTGTGCTATTTAAATCTTTTGTCAATATATCGTCATTACATATATATCATCAATATTCGCTGTTCGGCGTTGACATAAAAACCATTCAACCCACCAAAAATACTTTATATACCTTCGAGATTCTTATGAATAATTTCGAGTAAGCAGGTTTCTTCACGATGCTTTCACTGTTCAAGAAAATGTATTTTAATTAATATTTTGCATCTAACTATATTCATTGATTGGAATTGCCATACTCTACTAATGATATTGAATTAATTATTTGAATTATGAGTTTCTAAACCGTTTCTATCGAAGATCCAATTCCTACAAAAACTAATTGGAATCAAATGAATTCACATACACTAACCCTGCTGATCATTCCAAGAAAAAAAAATCAACATAAATTTTATACGAAATAAAAACTTCATTTTATTCGCGTGCCCGAAGCTTGGCTGTAACACCCGCAAAATGTCACAGAGAAAAAAGACGCTGTTAGTCACCAATCACACTATTTGTTCACAAAGAGAGTATTCTTTTTGTATTATTGTAACTACATGTGTAGTCGCATCGCCCGCGGTGATTGAAGTTATATTTCGCCTTTGCAAACACCTTTATACGTGATCTGTAGAAGATTTTACGAATGTTGCAAATAATATTGAAGGGTGTATTAAGTGAATGCCTATTGGCAATATATTAACATCTACATTTTTGATAAATATATTTTGCATATTTAGGTGTCTTCAATGTTATCTGTTACTGTTGAAGAATAAACTCTATAAGACCATATCATCTTTTTTTAATAAACGTATGTTTTAAATTGCCTATAACATACATAGTTCTTAGCCCTCACTAAAGTCGAGTCTTGTGACATCAGGAACTACGATAGACTTTTCAGTCTCAAAAACACCCAGACTCAAAAAAAGTGCTTGTAGTTCACACAAACATTTGTCTCGATGCGGAGATCGAACACGCGACCTCTCGTTTCACAGCCAGCGTCTAACCAACTGCACCGCGGCGGCTATTTATAGTGCAAAGTGCAAAAATGGCTTATGCTCATACCTCAACATCAAGTATTCTACTCTTTTATCCCTGCATTACTGTTACATCTGACTATTTCTATTTGTGTACTAATAAATCAAGAACATGTACATATGCGTTGTGTGAAGAGGCATCTTAGCAGGCCGGCATAACTGTGTCGAATGGCATGGGACCGCCGTCTGATGCCATTCGATACTCTTCTTGGACGGCATTTGCGCTTACGATCAGATGCTGTGCAATCATTATGCAGGGTCAGCATAAAAATAAAAAATTGCACACATAGCTAATCACTCACGAGGCTACTTAAACTTCTATCAAAAGGTAAAGGCAGCCGAAATAGCTCGCAATACAGCTGTGAGCAGACAATCAAAAACAGCACCAATAGCACATGTGCCCACCACGTTTTTAATTTAGGTTTTGTACAAACAAAGCGAGTAGCACTAGCAAGCCCGGCTGCACCGCGTAACAAAATATTTGACATGCCCCATTTTAATCACAAAATCCAAACGAAAAGTTCATACACAACTCTGAGACGGTTTGGAATGTGCAGCGAGCGAAATCGCAATTAATCGAAACATTTGAAGCGCAATATTCAGAGAACATAGAGACTTCTGGAATGTTACAAAATAGGTACATTTGATTTTGATTTGGTATGAAGTAGGAAGTCTTTTGATTATGGAAATAATAATTTTAAGTTGTAATATTGAAATGTAGCTGATTGTAGCAATGATCTTTGAGGAGCCGTAACAGCATGATTGAAGATAATAATTGAGATGATTAGGAATTACAAGCGCTTCAGTGGGACCTATGTCAGCTTATTCAGGGGCCTTACAAGCCTTTAGAGAATGCCTACTGAGTTGATGAATTTGAATGAAGCGAAACTATGTCCAGACAGGATAAAAGGGACTGAGTTGATGATCAAATGTATATAGGAGGATATCAAATTTTATGCAAAAATTGAATTGCCTTTAAGCACCCAAACTAATGAAGCAGATTTGAATTTATTGTTTAACTGCCTCACTGAAGGAGTTGATAGAAACAATTTCATAAATAGGATATTTTACTATGACCGAATTTTGTAGTTTTCCGCAGTTGGATTTATGACTAAGCCAGTTCTAAATAAAAACTGGCTTCAGCTGTAATTTTGTTAACTATTTAAATTCCTTTGCAGTTGAACCTTCAATAGCCAACAAAACAATTTAAATGACAAATGTCACTGACTATTAAAATAGGTACAAAACTATAGTAAAGTGCCCTAGAGAATTTACCAAACATGCTCCCGTTGCCAGCCCCTATCGGTGGGTAAATTTCACTTACTTTATTGTATTCTAAGCGTCTCGTCGCTCCGCTCTTGTACAATTGTCATTCTGTAACGCTACACGTTGTGCAATTGCAAATTCCTACGGAGAGGTAATATCAATACGTCGACACGAAACTTTCCTTCGAAAATATTCCCCCGCTCACTCTTACTTCGGCTATTGTATTCGACAAACGTCGTGTTTTATTGCCTCCTGTATCCAATATATCGAGTTTATTAGTTTTATCAAAATTATTGGATCATTGGTCTTCAGGCTGTCTGATGTGTATATTAGGGTTGACGCCAATTGGATTATGTCATAAGTCTTCTTCGATTCAACGTTTCCCCCTTAGCAAAGATTACATTTTTTTATACTTGTATAGCTCAGTACAACTGGTTCAGTCGATTATACTGCTCGATCTACAATAACACACCACCAGGAAAATCATAACTATTTGTGATATATTAATAAATTGCAGAGTAATAGGAATACATGACAATATGCACTTCTGATCAAAAAATTGAAACACCTTGCAAGTTTATGTTTTGTAAGGATTATCAGAAAAATGTGTATAAATTTAATTTGAATTTAGAACATTAGGATTTGAAAACATCATATTATTCACTATTAAACGACGTTTGACATGATATATTCCTAAATACGAGTATACTGTTTTTTATATACTGTAGTGTATCTGCCACTACAGTATCAAAGGCAGATGAAAAGAAGAAGAAGAAGGAGAAGAGGATGAAAAGGACGAGTAGAGTGGCATATTAAATCCACGAAACCATTCCACATATTAGCTCATCTCCCATTTTTTTACATAACTACCGACGTAAACAAGCATACGACCCGTCCTATGGTGAGCAGTAACTCTAGCCTATACTCATCTACAACACTAGAGCTATCACTCGCGCGAACAAAACTTAACATTTAATAACGCATGATGAAACGCGATGTGCTCACACCTATATTATTAAGATGTTTCTGTAAACAAGAAGGTGGCGGAGTCGGATTAAAACGGCGGTTACCCGTCCCCATTGCGGCGTAATTCCGAATTCCAACGCGACTAGTGCGGGAGCTAACAACGTTTTATATTACTAAACGTTTTGCCAAATATTTCGGTGCAGTTTTAAATGTACGCTGCGGTGGATTTGAGTTTGAGTTTTTTGATAAATGTGGGTTGTGAGTAGTGCGTAGTATTGGAGTGGTTTAACTAAAATGTGGAAACTATAATCCTAATTACGTTTGTAAAAATGTATATATTTTTTTTCTATGATTTTTTAAAGCTTGTATTTTAATCTGAAACGGCAAAAGAAAATAAAAAAATATGAATGTTTCCTTTTTATATATAGTTTTATAACATAAATTTAATAAATGATTATTAAATAAATTAGGACATCGTATTTACGAAAGTAAAGAGTGATTGATGACCCACTATGATGTGAACAAGTCTTCTATCCAACTCGCATTTGACCATTGTGGTGGACTATGGCCTCAGTCCTCTCAGTCGTATTCTCATTTATAGAGGAGGAGGAGGTACGTATATAGGCTGTTACAGATACAGAAGTTGTCTATCAATGTGAACGGAACTCAAAACCAGGCCAGTCTATAGTCTCTTTAGGCCAGTATATATTTTTCCCCCGACATACCTCATCGCGCATATAAAAACGCAACAAACTACGTCACAAATCCCCATCAGTTATACCCCAAGAATATGAAACACATGTACCAACGCTGGCTCCTCTTGTAGCCAAGGTCTTACATCAGTGACATATACGTACAGCTATTAAGTTTAAAGCCACGTAATTCTGTGGATGCACCTGGCCGTATTTTCACAGCTCCGCTGTTTGGTGCCGGGGGATTTGAAACTGCCGGTTTAAATTATGTTGCCCGGTTGTTTGATTTTGTTCTTACCTTGGTAGGTGTTATGTACAAAGGAGAACGCCCATTTTACTATGAAACTTAGTATCGGTGCGAAGATTTTTTTACTTCGATGAAACTTTTTTTGTACGGAAAAATATAATATATATTAAATAAATATAAACATTGTTGCTACCTAGGCCTGGAGTTCTTAGAGGAAAACTTGAAGTTCAATTTTTTTTGTGTCTGGCTCTGTGAACGAAATGTAAAATGTGATAATAATAGCTTTATTACATACAAATTTGTCGCCTAGGATGAAACATGAAAACGTTTAAGGACAAACCGTAAAAATGCTATAATTAATTTTAAGCAGTATCGGTATCAGTATCAACGATATATTTTATCGATACTATGAATGAGCATTCTCGTTGAGGAAAACAAATAGGGTTATTTTTGGATGTAGTTTCAATAGAGATGGGATTTAAACTATTGTGCTTATTTAAGCTCATAACAATATTAGAACGAAATATTTTAATATTATTTCCATAACAATCAAAAACCAATCCAGTCTAAGGCAATAAATAAAAATTTCCCAAATCAATAAAAGTTACTTTGAATGGATTCCTAGACTTGTTAATCAAACCCGGGACATTCTCACTTACAGCCTCCAAATCAACACAGCCGCTTGATAGAAATCTAAATCCAGAAACAGTCCGTTCCAGAAACAAATATCACGAGCTAATTTGATATTCATACGTATTTTTATTCGATCCCAGTCGACCGCGCTCAGTCGGTCGTAACCAACGCATTCGATTATTCTATCTGTCTAAAAATTTTCGTCATGCCCGGGCCGTCCCTAAGGTTTGTACAGTTAGCAATATCAGTGGGTATTGGTGTGTGAAATTGCATAGCGATCTGGGACATGATGCGATTGGCCGTATCTACTTAGATATCAACTTGGAATTAAGACGCCGGGTGCTGGCCACGGGGGTTTTGATGTATTGGTTGTTGTTTGATGTTTGTGTTTTGGATTTTGATTGGTGGTTTGTTGTTTATCGACCAGTCTCTATATCCTAGCTATCTTAAACAAGAGATTAAAATAGCTACCATTACTATGTTGATTTAATTCTATCTTCAATAAACAAAGATAGACGTATATGATAACGCTGCCTATAAATATATGCACTATATCTATAATATATCTATCTTTGTTAACTAAACATAAAATGCATCGTAATATCTAATGAATGCTTTATTCAAAGATAGATAAAGTATAGAAAACGGCCATTAATAGTTAGTAAATACCGCCAATGTTCTGGGAAGCGTTTGGGTAAGTTTCATTATTTTGTGTGTAAAAATAATATTTTATCGCTCTGAGGTATAAATATTTTCTGCAAAGATGTTCTGTAAATAAGTTACAGCCTTGAGTGATATTTTGGACCAAATACCTGACCTAAACATAAAAAATGCAGTAAATACACCTTCACTACCTACAATTTCTAATAATACATATCAAGACCCAGAATACTATGGATCTGAAGACAACATATTATCCAGCAGTTTTGATCGTAATGCGCGATCTTTAATAATTTTATAATTATCTCTATGTGTTCAATATTACGCTCCCAAAGTTATACAATTATTCATTATAATTAAACAATTACGTGTAAGTTAAATCGTTAATTGCGCCTATAGCGATAAGGCCCCCACTTGTACGAGCGATAATTTATATTTAAGGCTGTTTCTGTGTTCTAAATAAATAAATAAATAAATAACACCCAACAGTCACATACATAGTTCTGACCCCACACTAAGATCGAGTCTTGTGTCGTGGATATCAGGAACTACGAGAGACTTTTCGGTCTCACAAACACCCACACCCGAGAGAAATATTTGTGGGCCCCACAAACATTTTTCTCGATGCCCTTATAAAAAATAAAAGTAAGAAGCAAATATAAACACCTGAATGTCAATACAGCAATTTCCAGTTACATTGCTGGTTACTTAAATCATAAGCGAAAAAGTGACGCAATCCTCAAGACAAGCGTCAAGTAATTACACAACTCAAAGTACTCCAACGGAACAATCTAAAAATTTAAATTACAACCATGCCGTTAAACAATCCTCGCAAAGAACCTGCTTCGGCGAGGAGGCAAAAAAACTATGCCGCGGCCTCTAATTGCCTATTTCAGTTGGTTGAAAATCAGCCGAACCAAGCACCCGGAAACTTTAATTATGATACTGAGCGGAAACTTTTACTGTATAATTAAATATTTTTCTTAACTTCACAATGTTTTTGTGAGGGTTATTGTTTATTTAATTCACTGTGAAATGGTAGTGAAGAGTCATTGCTCTGAGTTGTAGTAGAGCGATTTGGAAATCTTTAAGAGGAGCGCATCTTCAGCTGTTGGCAAAAGAGCTCGGGGACGTGCTCCTATTGTACAGACCTAATTAAATCTATGACGAGCATATCTATCAAAGAATAATCCCGCACGCCAATAATCAGGACAAGTGGAAACGCATCGCAAGAACGGTTATTCGACTATCGCCCTACATATGACCGCGATCACTCTGTCAAGAGCATACGACTACTAAGAAAAGATCATGTTGATTAAATCAATACTCAATAATACAGAGTGGTTAAAAAAATCGTAAGTTTAAATGCTTGGAAATACTCTGCAAGAATTTCAGTCGCATGTGAAGTTTATTGACCAGACCATCTTGGCAGAGTCAAGTCTAACATTTTTGGATCGTACATTACTATCTACTTTGGAGAAGGATCACTTTTTGCAGATATAAAAAAATGCACAACTAAACTAGTTTTAAACTAAAATGTACTTCATTTAGTACTCCGTATTACTACGCAATACAGTCACAGAATTCCTCAAAAAACCCTATTATTACTTAGAACCGAGTGTGCTCTCGAATTCAAATTGAACAAGAGCTTAATTAAAAGAGCCAAAACAAAGACACTGACGCAATTTTCGGCCACTTAGTTAGCCGGAAAAGTGAAGAAGACACCGAAATCAAGTGGTTACTTCAGCCGGCACAACAATCTGTTTCGGCCGGGGTGCCTTGTTAGTGCGCTAACAATCTAGCTACTGTATCGCGAACGGGGCGGCATACTTAGCTAGGATTGTGATTCGTAACGTTGGGCTTACAGTTGGTAGTAACACAGTAGGGCAAGTTTGGTATTTTAGGTCCTTAGAAATGAACAGTTAAAATACTAATTGACTAATCAGTAGATGCCCTATCAAGATTATAAAATCGGTGGAGAAATGCAAGAGTATTCATTACTGAGACTCCAGCTACCTCACCCACCAAACAAAACGAAACAGAAGAATAGTTCGCGTCGGTTTTTGTAGCATAATGCTTTTACTCCGATCAACGAACGCCGGCAATTCATACCGTAGTGTATACGTGTATTTAATATCATAATAAACATTGCTGCAGCAAAGCCATTATTAAAAAAAATAACTAGTATGTAATATCTACATATATTTTAATACACAACTTCAGCAAAACTAAAATTTAAAAATGAAAACAAAAAAGTATCGTTACTAAAACTGCGCACGAAGCCAGTGACAACGAGTTTACCATTAAACTATGTACATGAGATTTTAATGTCCACGTTATATGTTCTTTACAAAACATCAAAGCGAAAACGAGACATAACATTTAAATAAAACTTTTGCACGGAATTATTTTAGTTGAAACAGATTCCATACACACTCGCTGAATAGAACATGATAGTCAAAATTATGCTACCTCTGGCTTCTGTAGATTCGGTATGTTTTGATAAAATGAAACTACAATTAATTAATGAATGTAAAATAATTAATTGTACTTATTATGTTTATATGGCCGATTAATGGAGAAAAATTTCTTTCGCTATTATATTATTATAAGATAATTGAAGTTGAGCCTAGGTATAATATTTAAGAAAGCATTTTCGCCATTAAATGATCACTGGCATAAAGATTATTAAGAATTGTTCATAAAATAAATAAATACTCCCAACAGTCACATATATAGTCCTGACCCCGAACTAAGATCAAGTGTAGTGTCATGGGTATCAGGAACCCAAACACACAAATATTTGTCTGGAGGCGAGATTCGAACCCGCAGCCTTACATTTCATAGCCGGCGTCTAACCTATGGCGCAACGGAGGCAGCCCGTTTAGAAAATTAAAAAAGAAACTCAAATAAAAATTAAAACTAAATAAATAAATACCCACTTGCGCTCACAAACCCAAATCGTGGATGTAGCTTCGAGAGCCGCCAAGTTGAAGTGGCAGTGGGCCGGTCACGTCTGCCGCAAGCACTCAAAGCAGTTACTATACTTGCTACTGTAGAAAGTAGTGCAAAGACAAGAATAAGCACTGAGTGGCGTCCCGATCTCCCAAAAAGACTACGCGGCAGACCTAGGCGTAGGTGGAGAGATGAAATCGACAGGTTTCTTCAAGACTGGCCACAAGTCGCGCAAGACCGCACAATTTAGTAAGAAAGGGAGGAGGCCTTTGCCCAGTAGTGGGACATAATAATTATAGTAATAAAACAAAATTCAATATTTTATTTAAACAAAACGAGACCATTAATCAATCAATAAAAGTTTGTTATACTGCTGCTTTCTGCGCACTGTGTACGTGACTCGGTTCTTTTTTCCGTCCCCTTTGTCTGTTTCCGTGAAAACGACGTTATCACGTGTCGGCGAACTTGTTTGGCGTTATTGAAAGAACAGAACAAGTAAAAACGCATTTGCCAGTTGATAGAATGGCATTTGCGTTTTATCATGTTAATCGGTTTGCGGTTTTATCAGTATAGTTATTTACATGAGTGTATAATTTACATGAGTGATATTTGAGTGGTCACCTAAGGGTCACAGCAATGCGATGCGCTAATTCTTGCATTATTTAAATATATTTTTTGTCTCTTTTATTTTTTGTATGACAATGTATGTTTTGGGAGTGTGCGCGTCGTATTATGTGGTCAATAAATTTGTTTTCTTTCTTTACATTTAAACGCGTAATTTGGCGTCATTAAGAGGGTGTCTGCTGGCATCCTTTACTGTTATTTACATGAATTTACTTGCTGTCCGGTGGTAGAATTGTAAATAAATTAAAGAGGCCAGGACAAAGACAACACAAAGTGTCGTCGTAGGCGGTGGTAAATTGAAACCATCAAAACCATAAGATAAGCCCATCTGCGCGTATGTCTGCAATTCCAACACAAATATTTGTCTGGCTAACATCTCTTATTGAAGAATTACATTTTTTATGCTGTATTTTGAATAACACGATGATAGGAGAAAATATAAAAAAATCGTCGCTAAAACTCACTAAGTCACTAAGTCACTAAAACCTGGCTACGTTTTTAGTCGCAATCTGGATATACTCTCTATAGCTTAAATTAGACGTATATTTTTTATATCACCCACTGTCCATTAACATTTCAAAATAAGTCATAACAAAATAAGAAATATTATCAAATTTCCCTAACGATTCATAAACATTATAAATAGCACTGCAAATTGTCGTGATTTTATCATTTACACATTAAAATGCATTTTGGCTTTTAATTTTTTTAATTTTTTTACATATTCATATCTTCCCTTTATTTATCAATGTTTGCTATAATTAACGCATACTGTCTAATAAAATATTATACCCAAGTATATTATAATTGCGAACAATGCAAGACAATCATATTCCCATTAACCTTTCATCTAAGACATGTGCGTCACATTAAAATAAAACAAAACGTTACTGCTTAACAAAACCCAAATTTATCTCGTATTATGGTAAAGTAGTTCCCCCGGCTAAGTCCATGAACTCACGGCAAAGTGAAAACTGGCCACAGCGCAGCCATAATAAGTTATTGTTAGTTTATAATCTAAACCGTCCCTATATATTATCAGAAGATCCAGCGAAGCGAAGTTGCGCGCACGATGCATTAATTCAAAAAGCTATTTGCATGCTGTTGCATTTGCTTGCTCATTCATGACTCGCACACAAACTAGCATAAGTTTTGTTTTTCAAAGAAAAACTTTCATTTAACTTTCCATAAAGTAGCCTCGTGGCCGCAACACTTTAACTTGGCTTATCTTAACTATAGTTTAAAACCTACGCCGGCATCTTTTATTTTTAATCTCCGGAGCCGACGGCAAACGATGGGAATTTAAAATTACTTTGTTATTAAGCAAAGATCGAATATCAACTGTTCATTTTTCAATACTTTGCAGACGGCCGGCGGAACTTTTGTAATTAGGTAGCCTACTTAAAACTTGGCTCTATCCGCTAACGCCCCTCACTCGCGAGTTCAACTTTATTAGACACATTTGAAATTGGATTTTACCTATGTAAGGCCGCTTGCATAAAATTTCACATTACGCAACTTCTTGCTGAAGTAGGCGGAATGTCAAGGATTTTAAATTAGTGGATGCATTCTCATTTCGGCCCACTATACATGTTGTTTATTATTTTCATGTAAGATATTTGGTTTGAATTTCGTTTTTATTTTGATAATAAATTAAGAGATATCAATTAATATTTCTGGTATATTATGTTTTGTGTGTATAAAATTCATCTCACATTATGATATTTAAATATGTTAGTTTTAACATCCATGCAGTGATTTTGTGCTCAAGCTAAGCTAAAATTTAAATGTACTTGAATAACTTAAAATGATCCTTCGTAATAAGCAACAAATTAAGCAAAATACTGACGTAAACACACATCATAGCTCATATTTAAATCGATTCAATAAACCATAAAATCGAAAAATAAAAATTCAAAAATATCGACAAGACATCCACATCACTAGCAACGAAATTACAGTCGAATACACAATTTTATTCTAAAAACAATGCAACCGTATTAAATTACCGCCCAACAAGCTTACGTAAGCCTCGGCGAAACGGACTTCTGTAAACTCTGTAGCAGTTAATTATATTCGACGAAGTGATATCTGAAAGGAAAAAAGAGTTTCGGTAAACACCGTCATAACTTTAAATTGGCTTTTTCCACGGCGCACGGGGAACGTTAAGAATTCCATTCTTTCATTTTATGTCTTTGCGGTGGTTACAGAAATTATTATTTACTCCTCGCGACCTTTCTAGGGCATATTTTTTGATTTTTCATGCGAGAAACGGTATTTCCGCTTTGAATTTCTCGTCGGGAATCACGATTTGCGATTGCCGTTGGGTATTGTAATTCTTTCTGGCGGATTTTGTCAGAGTAATTAATGGCACAAAATATAGCGGATATTGAAATAATAGAAAGATTGCAGATCGTATCGCAAAAACCAACTAACTTTTCAATTTAATAATTGTAAATTAAAGGTAGTTCAATTAGTAACAGTCACTGAGCGGATGACTAATACCTCAGTCCGCCCCGTGACAACAAATGCTGTAGATTATTCGAATCAGAACGTCGGGAAAGTAAAAAAACAAATCCTAACAAATAATTTTATTTCAATGTGTAACAATTTCGTAAGCCTCAGAAACCATCATATCGTATATTATTTAGAACTAGCTGTGCCCGCGACTTCGTCCGCGTGGAATTTAACAAAAACTTTATTCTTTTATCTTATAAAAGATTTTTTCTAAAATAAATGTAGCCTAAGTTACTCCTTATTATATCAGCTACCTGACATTTTTAGAATATTTTTAGACCAAATTAATCAAAGAAACATAATGAACTCATCCACCCGCGTGTCATAATACCATATTTAAAAAAACAACCTCAAAATTTAAGGGTTTATTTTTTTTTTCTGCGGAACCCTAATTTATTTTTAAAAATTAAAGTAGCCTATGTTACTCCCGCAAAAAATAGCTATATTTCAGTGAAAGTCCCGTCAAAATCGGTCCAGCCATTTCAGAGATTAGCCGGAACAAACAGACAGACAGACAGACAGACAGACAGACGGACAGACAGACAAACAAAAAAAATTGTAAGGTCATTATCGTTATAGGTATCGTGTATATAACGATATGTAGTTGGACATATTTTTTTTATTTTCACTTACAAACAGACACTTCAATTTTATTTATATGTATAGATTATGAACTGTTGCTTTATAATTTTTACTATAACTACACTCTAAGATTATCTTTTTAATAAAATACGAATAACAAGAATCTCACTTGGTGAAAAATCTCGATCACTCATAAATACTTAAATTATCTGGCAGATTCTTTACCGATCTATAAAGTTGATGGATGAAATACAAACAGGTAAGGAAAGATACAGAATATCGTGTCGCATCCCATTTGATCCCGCTATATCAAATTCTAAACTGATACTCGCACTCATGTCTTCCATAACAAAATCCACAAGATTACAAAAATGTAAGACAAATCCGCGATGCATGCAGAATCTAAACACATTTATATTTCAGAGTTTCTTGATACAGTACAGCAGAACTCTTGCTTCCACGTACATAAATCACGTCAAAACTTGACTACCGCTCCTGACGCTGTGTATTATAAGTTCATTTTTATTATTTTAAATTTTCACCAACTTCAATGCTTATTCATATTTATTTCAAATCAATCAATCTCTTTATATTTCAGAGCACAGTTCGCGAGCAAAATAAATCTTTTGTAGAAGTTTTCTACAAGATAGGTATTATTCATGATGATGCCAACGACTTGATTGATGAACCTGTTTACAGTACAGTACAAGTTATAAACTTAAGTGATTTGGCCATCGCTGATAACTTCTCGGCTTGACTTATCTATGTCTCTGCAAAATCGAGTTCGAGCCGCGTTAATGCCTTGAATCTGTTTCTTAGGCAGATTATCTGGTGTAGTCGCTATGGACATTTTTGCTTCGATAGAAATGTTTTCTGTGATCCAATTTATGTTCGTTTTATATTTTCAGGACGGAACCTAAATTTCTATAATAGTAACTCATACAGCCATGATACAGGATAAATATATCATTATAAAATACTACTATGGTAAGTATAATAGATATTATAAGTCCTTATGCTTTTACATAAACCGTTTAACTACTTTTAAAGTAACCAAAGTAAACATATGAAAATATTACCAGCAATAAATTTTAAATATAAAATAATTCCTTTTGAAAACGCTCAAATTAATTTAAAATTCATCAAATTGAAGATGAATTTGATTCAATTAAAATCATATTACAACATAATATTTTAGTAATACGTAAATCTGATTAATGTTTCACCGCAACTATAACTAAAATGAAACAAGCGATTCTTATTACTTTAAATTCTAGTAATTGGGTTTATAAAGACTTTTACAATTACAATGAGTTTATTAAAATATTCTTTATCGTCGTAAGGTGCCCAATAATGTTATTTTATAGACCTCTTTAAAGATTTCCAGAACATTTTTTGGAAGCATTTACCTTCAACAGCTCTCAGTTCTCCATCATCATTCATTTTCACCGCTACAATCAAAATTGTCTCTTCACCTTAAACTTAAACGTTCTAATATTAGTAATTCTACCAATTTCAATATCTAGCCTATTAATAGTTACAATTTCATCCAGCTTTACATCTGATATGTTTATGATCGTGGGAGCCCGGACTCCGTTTCTCTCTTAAACAACCTTTGAGATTTATGAAGTAATATCTATTGCCTGGTAACCCCAAAGGGACACCTGTGTCGGGTAAGCGTTTTCTTATCCATTATGACAACTGGCCCGTTCTAATTCTCCTGAATCATTAATGAGACCTTCAAATGTTATATCGTATTTTACGTTTAATATTTCGTGTTATAATTTACTTTGTAATTCAGGTAAGCCTTTGTAATAAAGAAGAGCCTGAAACAATAGACGCCATTTTTTCGATTACACATTTTTATTTTACTGTGACCCTTGAAGGGTCAAAAATTGTTGTAAATGAATACCAAATAGTCACTTATATGGTACTAGGAACTATGAATAACGTTTTCGTACCACAGCCCCCAGATATAAAAGAAATATTCCGAAAAATATCCAAAAACCCGATATTTACTTTTTCTATTACTAATAACCATTTCCTATAACTTACACCAAATATAATATTCTAAAATTTCCTCCGCTTATGCTCGTTCTTGTTTTACATTACAATTATGAGATAGAGCGATGTGGTAAAAATATAGACTATTTTATATTTAAGAGAGATTTATTCAACAAAGGAACGAATCGTTTTATCATTATACCGTTAACATGATATCCTATAGCATATAAACCGATTTCTTTGTTTCTTTAGTAATGAATCATAATTCTTTAGATATTTTGCTGTAATAAAATATAGTTGAAGATACTTTATACTTTGTACAGCTTTACTAGAAGTTCATGGCACATTTTTATGTCTCTTCTATCGTAGTATGGCGAGCTGATAATTAATAATTATTAAACGTTAGTCGAATTGAAGGCATAAACGATACAGGTAGAATTCCAAATACCGCATACGGAGTGCCCAGTAACTCCGATTTGAATGAAGAAGAAACTTATAAGCAACAAAATAAAAATATGATTGAGTACACAAATTATAGTGAGTGACTTACAGAGGGCAGCTGTGACAACAGAAAAATAATCCAGATGCCATTTGAAGGCACTTGAAAAAGTCTGTGTCCAGTCCTAAAGGTTAAACCTGGGCAGATTTATGACCAGTTATATTCTTACAACTATGACAAAAAATCTATTCAAACACGTTTTCCAACAGGTTACAAAAAATACCCAAACTAACACACGCCAGAGTGATTAATACTCGAAATATGCTCGTGTAAATAAAAAGTTATGTACATTTATATTCCATTCTCTCCGCGCCCGTAATCCTAAGTGCGTACAAAAAACAAAGTAAGAATATACAACCTGCAGACAAGTTAAAGCTATGAAAAATGAGCGTAGATTTGGGGCCAACGATATAATTTGCGGGCTCATCAACGTTGGACCGTATAATTCTGGTGCTTGCACTGAGAATGAGGGAATATTATATTTTAATGGGGTCATTTATAATGGATACATGTATAGAATTAAATTAGAGCTTGTTTAGTAAAAACTCCGAAATACTCTACAGAGAAATGTACGCGAAATGTTAGAGACCGCGAAAATTTTAACATTATGTACTGGTTACCGTTGTTAAATATAATGTCAGAAGTGTTTATCATAATAAAAAATACACGGTATCCATTCTTTGTTTTTCATCCTAGATAAGTAATGTTAATTATAAAAATTGAAAGTTCTAGCAGAATATGCAAAGTTATTTATAATACCAAAGGTTTCAGAGCCAACTGAGAACGAAGATAATTTTTATAAAAGTATTTAATTAATATTTAAGTTTAGAGTTAAAACTACCTGGCCTCACCACTCTCAATCATATTCTCGAAGGTAGAGTAGTCCCGTGCCCTGCAGTGGGACGTATATGGGCTGATACAGACAAAACTAAGGGCATAATTATTAGATGTAAATATTAGATTAGTAAACCAATTACTTACTTGTATAATTTCTATACAAATGTTTGATTTTGAACAGTATTTAATTAATTTTCGATTGCCTTGCGTAGTTGTACTGCGGTATGGTTACAAAGTGGAGGTCTCGGATTAAAAACCGGGATCGGGCAAAGTGATATTGGATTTTTCCATTCATTATCAGTTCGGAGTCAGGATTATTGCCTGATATGGCGGTATGCTCGCCCCCCATCACATCGTAGCACGGAACATTCAAGGCGAATAGTGAGTTAATGTAGGTATGTATGTTAATTAATTATCATTTCAAAAACCATTAAAATAAAAAATATTTTAAAACAGCATCAGAATTGAATGGAAAGTGACCGAAATATTATTTCTAGCCTTCTTCTTGGTTCAAGCCATGGCTCAATTATATTTCATGATATTTCTAGAAATGCAACGGGAACACTCGCTCTTTCTTTCACTCTCACGGATCTTATAAAAGATGAAGTCACAATACGATAGTGGTAACCTTTTATGTTGCTCCTACCACCAAATTTGAAATAATTCTAACTTATTTTAAAAATTGTTCATGATTTTGCGTAACGTAACCCTTCGATATACATAAATGAAAAAACAATGTAGTCAACATTCTTACTACTTCAATGATAAAAATCCCTAAACGAGCAACGTCATCCAACTATCCTTTACCATACTTATCACCGTATACACCACGTATTCTAACCTCAAAACAAGCATAATTTTGTCGCGCGAGCACGTGAATAATGCTAAGCAATTACATCAATGGCGATGTAAGCACCGCTCCCAATCCGCCATGGGTTATAATGAGCTATTTACACCTCGGCCGCCCCGCACAAAGCATTGCATTTGTTCGCCTAATGTCGCTTTTGGACAAAAAGGTCGTCACTACAACTAATGGTTTGGTGTTTACTGTGAATTTTAGGATTTGTAATGGCAGTTGTGTTTGTAAGGCTAGGAAGGAAATGTGGTTTATAGATACTAGGAATCTTTACTCTTCTATGCTTCTCAGAAATTATGCAAGATAATGATAAAAGTTTTACTTTGAAAAATAATCGTATTATAATACAAAAATAATACTCTAAGTTCTTGTTCTATTGTCCTGTTCTCGATGCTTATTCAAATTGAGATGTATTCTTAACTGATCGTTCTGAGAAATTTCAGAATGGTTGTCATAATAGCAATAAAGAAGAAATATCGAAGTAAGCTCCTCTGAACGAAATAAAAAATTAGCCTTTACTTTTGGACCAGCCCATTTCTGTCCTACTTCATTACTAAATCAAACAATCAGGAGTTATCACACCATATCACGGCTGAAGAGGTGTTCATAAAACTCGAGGCCATAAGTGAAAGCCTTGCCATGCGGGCAGTACAGAAGTTGGCCGTTAATTACCAGAGCAATGCCAACAAAGGCCTTCGTCGCATCCCGCAGCCTTTTGTCGACGGCTTTATCTTAATTGCTTTAAGAAACTCGATATCGTTTGGCGACAAGATGCTTTTTATTCCTTCACTCGGCTCTCGGCAAACAATGACGGAACTTTGAATTAGTTTTCGGTTTGATAACGCCCTCCCATTGGTTTTTAGGGTTGCGTGCGGATGGACCTTTCGGAACGTTTGCATGTCCTGCGGTTTTTATTTCGACGTCAAAGGGGAAGTGTAAACTGTGATGAATGATTTACATAGTTGACTTTGTGTGTCCGTCACTGTTTCGAATCCTAGGTGAATTTATTTAGTGTTTCAGATATATTTTCTGAGTTTCAGTTTTTACATGTTGATTTTATGTTCGTAAAAGGGCTTAGAAAGTAGTTGGATCCAGGCCTCTTCCAACTAGCCTCTGTTAAAATTCTTATAAAAAGACATAATTTCAGCAGCGGACTTCTTGTAAGCGAAAAAAAAAGTAAGTTCTCATATTGAAAACATGAAATTCCTAATGGTTTCTTAGATTTACGCAAATGTTAGACATTGAAATAAAACTATTATTTACGGATTTTATCGCGGATTTGGTTTAATGTTTACATTCGTCGCGCCGTGACCACGAAAATTGCAAAGTAATCAAAACGTCGCGTCGAGAAGTTAAAAAATGTAAAAATTAAACCAAGTACGAGATAAAATCCGTAAATAATATGTTATTTCTAAAATGTTCCTTTGTAATAGATCATTGAAAATATTGATGTTACCAATGCAACAACAGTGACTTGGAACAAATAAGCCTTGAGCCTTAACTAAGAGCAAAGACAAAGAAAACTAATGAAACGGAGATGTGTTTATTTCCCCAAGCTGGAAGCAGTGCTTAAAGATAAAGGTCTTGACAAATCTAATACGACATTATATTGTTGGGAAAATATCACGTGAGAATACTTTGGGGAGAAGGCTTAGCTTAGCTATAGATGCTATAAAACTGAATGGAAAAGAAAAGGTATCTGCGAAAAAATATATTAGAAGATATCACATTCAATAAATATAAATTGACACCTAAAAAATAATTTAAAAATAAAATCAAAGTATTATGTATACTTTGTTTTAAGTTATAATAAAGTACAAGATATCATTAAAAATGTACAGTAGAATAGAGATATTTTTCTAGATAATTTTTTGCACTACGGAACCTGCAATTTCTAAACAAGGATGTCATCAATTCAATCGATTTTTTCTTTCAGTTTTAACGACGATGTTATAACTGGCGATATTTCTGGCCGATTCGGTGAAGTTTTATGGTTCTTTCGATTTATTCCCACTGACCGTTTAGGTTGGCGAAACGAGCGCATTTTACGCTTTACTATTGCGGGAACTACATTTTGGGCGTGGGATAGCAGCAATGGCCAAAGCCATTAAAACTTGTAACACTGAATCTATGTATAAGAGTGTAGGGAAGCGTTTTTCCAGTTTATTCTGGAATGGTTGCTTCGAATCACAAGTTTAGCTTCTTTGTAACTTTTAATTTACCTTCATTAAGTGGTGCTGAGCGTATTTTAATTAAAAGATTAGAAAATATACAATGTATTTTGGGTGAAATTCGAAATTTAAAATTTCATGAACATTTTGATGTTGATGTGTTTGAATTGGCAGAAAGTCAATCTAATAATTGTAGCAAGAAGACGCAGGAAACTGGCAGTTTTCAAAAGATCCATGTTGAAAATTTTGGAGTGGGGATATGTTGAGTAGTAGACTTATTAGTAGACAGAAATTTAAATCTCTTCGATCTTAATGATTCTTATTAAGATCGCCAACAGGCGGAGTAAAAACATATACGACCTAGATAAAATATCAAATAGCGGTATTATTAAAGTTATAAAGAGACATCGAGAATAAATTGGGCCTAATCGAATTCTGTTCTATACACGTGGAAAAAGGCTTAACCATTTTTCGCAAAATAAAAATCTCACAATACAATTTTATTTAGACTAGAACATAAATAATTCAGAAAGCTAAATAAGGTTTCGAATAGCTGAAAGTATTTGCTCAAGTTTTTGCTCCCGTTTTCAAATACATCGGTAGTACATCAAGTAGGTATAAGTATTAAACATTTTGTACGATTTATAATTTTCGATTAACCTAATATTGAAGTGTAAGTTTCTTTTTGAGGAGAAACACAGAGGATATTTGTGGTGTAGTTTTATTTTTTAATATTTTTTAGTTTTTTTTTTTTACTTTTATGTTTTGTAATAGGGCGCATGAATATGTTATAAGCCTAGAATCTGCAGGACATAATGATAGATATACCTTGAAAAAGTATTTTTCTATAAAAGTCTCCTGGACTGTTTCCTCTCACAGCTGTAACAAACTACAAAGTGATGGTTCAAATTAACATTTAACTTACCTCTTCTAAGTTGTTCCAAGTTACTTCTAAGTTAATGAATAAATAATGAAAAGAAACCATTCAAAAGATCTTGTGAAACTCTAATTTACCAGAAAATATTTTTGTTTACACATTACAAATCTGCTAAATCCCCTGACCTGCGAATATCCCGGACCCTTACCTGAATAAATAATTGTCGACCGGCAGTGTCACACGGTTCATATTTAACTTTAAAAGCCGTGTCTAATGTCCGTCTGTGGAAAACAGGATTTACGGTACTCCCTGGCCCCTATCCAAATCGCTAAAGCAGGCTATAGGTCACCTGCCTTAATGTGCGGACATTTTTGGCACACTTCTAACGTCGCCACATGCAAATTTAATTCCAAGCAAAACGCTTTGCATACTGAGTTGGAGCGGGTTTTTTTTGTATGGGAATACACTCTAGGAACCTCGACTATGTCAAATTATGTGCATGCACTTATTAAGTTGGTCCCCGCCGTGTCTCTTTAACCCTTCTAAGCGATGCCGGGGTTATTTCAATGTAGAACAGTTTAAAATGCATTCTCACCGCGCGTGGTTTATACGGAATAGGGTTAAAACCTCTGTGTTCTCTTTAATGGGATTGTTGGGTTTACATTCTATCTGTTTAACTATGTTAGGATTGCAATGATGCTTAATTTATTATCTTTTAAAAATAAAAGACGTTATTTTATTTCAATACATACATAATGAATGTAGTAATGATGAGCCTAAACACAAAGACACACACACTCCTATATGAACAGGGTGATTGCGTCTGAAGTCACTTAAACTACCCGGCTTCGTTTACGGTAGCAGTCTTAGCATACCCTGTATATATAAATATCTTAATATTTACTACCAAAACTGTACCATTACAACTCATTACAGAACATATTTGACGCTACACTGAAGTTATCATATGCCGCCTAAAACATTACGTACATTAACGCAAATTATCCAAGTTCGTCGAAAACCAAATAATTTACTCATCGCTAACTACAAGCCGAGTTACTGCGTATAAATAACTCAACCGTTATGCTAGGAAGCAATTATTTTATTTATTTATTTTACACTTTGTACACTGGTGGTAAGTCTCTCATATGTAAGAGGTCGCCTGGGTAGGTACCATCGCAATGTATATTTCAAACAGCACTTTAAATGCACTGTTATGTTTCGGTTTGAAGGACATTGCAGCCAGAGTAACTACTGGACGTATTGAGATTTCACATCTGAACATCAAGTACGATTGAAAGTGGTTAGGTCATATAGTCCACCACGGTAGTGCATGTTGGCCGACTTATATACCATAAAAAATCTTACAGATTCGCTATAGTATGCAAGGTTTCCTCATGATGTTTTCCTTCACCGTTAAAGCGCGTGGTGATTGACTATCAATACACACAAGACTACGAAAACTCAGAGGTGTGCCCTGAGATTTGAACCCGCGACCACCGTGAGCATGTTGGGAACTGCCTCTGGTCCATTTACCAACAGACCACCACGCACTTCAGATGATGATTAAGCATAATTAATAAAAAAGTCTGAGAATTCTTCTGTTGGTGTTATTTTCATTTAAGTTGCATCGGTACTATGTGGTCTAATCCATTAAGCAGAAAAAAATCGGCCAATACATAAAAAGCGTTCCAACAAACGAAGTACCGGATTTTATACGCTAGACCAGTAGAACATGGTTTTGTAAATCCATTTAGTAGAAAAAATACCGTCTTACAAAACCCTCAATACCGCAGACTTGCAACACATTTTTTTTCTCCTGTGTTTTATTATGTCCGTATTGTTAGGTGTCGCTGTGTGGTGTGATGGTTGATGTAAGATGTGACCGACCTCAGTAAGGGTCTCGCTAATTGATTCGATAACCTTTGCAACACATTTAAAATTCGCTCTCACTGTAATGAATACCATCCATGGCTATCTGAGTTGGTACCACCGCAATTTCTATTCTTCCCACTAAGCAGCAGTGTAGATGCACTGTTGAGGGACATTGTAATCACAGTAACTACTGGACATATTGAGCCTTAACATCTTATGTCTCAGGACGGCGAGGGCAATGGAATATCAAGCATTGCTTTGTCATTCAAGGTGTTGTTTGGTTTTGCGACTGTCCATGAGCTATCGTATCGCTTACCATAAGCCGAACGGCATGCTAGTCTTGCTATTCACTGAAATAAAAAAAAGTACTAAAAGGAACTTTTAACTTTCCATGCAAAACGGTGTATCAGGTTCGGTAAATGCCAAAATTGCGAATATAGCCAGCGTATGCATTTCGTGGATAGCTATTTTCGTTCAAATCGTGTTAATTTCCGAAAGGCATGCGCGACGAGGCCTTTCGGACGGCGGGCAGCCGTTTCCAAATCCGCTCTCATCGGCTTTAATAAGCATCGATGTGTTTACTGCAATGTATTTTAGACGTGTTGATGGCTTTATTTATGGCCAGTATTGAATTTTTGGTTTATGTTTTAAATATATAATATAAGAATGAAATAAAACATCGTAAGGAAACCTGCATACCATAGTGATTTGTAAGAATTGATATGGTATGTAAAGTCCGCCAAACCTTGGCCAGCATTGTGAATAAGCATGACGAATTATTTTAAAATCATGTTCTTAATTATGGATACACATTTATATACGAAATAATCTATATTTCAAGAATTAACAAAGGTTTAACACAGTTTGAAGCCATTTTTCTAATAATCTTTCAATAGTGCACAGAAAAAGCTACTAGGTGTCATGGCGTCCATTATAAGGTCACCACTAGGTAAACATGTCATTGTGTCTATGCACAGCGAAGAAAGTTAAGGAAACAAAACATATTTCGTTTGATAAAAATGTATTCTAAAGTCTATAAGTGGTTCTAGTAAAGTTCACACTCCACATTTCTTAAGAAATTGGTAATGTTTACGACATGTTTACATAGGCGTGACTAGCATTTTTGTCAAAATGGCCGATTGCTATATTTTGTACTTTTATTTTATTGAAAATTTTGTGAATCTCTAATTCTGGATTAAAGCTAAAACATTGTTTTAAACCCTTCTAATATGTATTTCGCCCTAACATCATAAAATATTTGATATTTTGATATTGTCGTCTCGCCTATTATATGGCCTAACCAATCTCAATCGTACCCTCGATTAGAGAGACTAGTGCCCAACAGTGGGGTGTAAATGGGCTGATACAGTCTGTCTGTTGTAAATATATTTTGTTGTATATTTTAAAAAGTTTGAAGCTATTTTGATCTGTAAATATAACAACTCCTTTGAATAACCTTTTAATTTTTTTCTAACATTATTCATTTTTGCTGACATTAAATACTAAGTATAATACTCCAACGCAAACATTACTATGATTTCACCAGAAAACATTGTTTATAATAAGTATAAAAAATATCTGGGAATTACACAATATATTTATATTAATTCACAAAGCGATCTATGCCAACAAGCGATTATTTAAAAGACTAAAAAGAGATTACAACATACCCTTTAAAATACATAAAATAATACACATTTATGCAGAAACAAAAACAAAACCAAACATTTTGTAGATACTGAAAATAAAGAACTGCACTGGATTATATCAGCCCATATAGAGAGTACGATCGAGGGTGAAATATGAAGAACTATTACAAAAAAACTGCCTCGGTGGCGTAGTTGTACTACGGTACTAGGTAGCTGAGGTCTTGGGTTCGAATCCCGGGTTGGGTAAAGTGATATTGGATTTTTCTATTCATTATCAGCCCAGATTCGGAAATTTGTGCCCGATATGGCGAAAGGCTCGCCACCTATCACATTGTGGCACGGAACATACTGGCGAAATGTGGATGCCCTGGCACCTCTGCCTACCCCTTCTGGAAAAAAGGCGTGAGTTTATGGACGGATGGATATTACAAAAAAAACTTTTTCGTTTGGTGTAAGCTGATTCACTCTCGCTCCATTCATTCATTTTGATACTCTACGTTCTGTTGTGAGGTTGTAATACGATGCGCTATGATGAACTGAGTTATGAAGACGCTTCTATTGTTGCAATTACGTCTCTTTTTATTTTATTAGCCGTCGTATTTCCGGAGCAATATACTTCGGCGTTTTTACGAGTGTATCGGGTTATATTCAGACGCATTTGTACGTCTTCTTAACCTGGCAGGATTATACGACATGTCTTAAAAACTATTTGTAGATATTATTTATAACTTTCCAAATTGTGTCTCTAGTTTTTATTTATGTCTAAGTGTTTTATGAATTTAGATGTCAAAGAATAATATATCATTAAATACTCTGTAACTGCATTAGGCCAGTGTGGTGGACAATATGGTCTAACTACTCTCAATCGCGTACTCTCGGTTGCAGAGGAAACCCGTGCCCTATAGTGGGACGTATATGGGCTAACACAGATATATGGTAGATCCGATTGAGTCTGACATACATACCACCGACCTGATTTCCAATATTATTAATCCAACCGCTTCCTCACCTTACAAACGTGTTACGTAAAGATTATAATTCGAGCCATATTAAACGAAGCCTCCTTTCATTCGCATCACGTACAAAATCAAACACACCCACCGATTTGCCAATAACCAACAGGCGCACGCAAAATCTCCATATAACAACTTTAATCACCCATCAAATTGCGTGCGTCACTCCAAATTAGAACCCATTGAATAGAGGTTTCAAAATAATACTATATTCATTACGGGGCGGCGATGGAAAACTTTCCGTCCCGCCTTGTTGTTCCGCGAATTATTCATGACTCGTTCGGAAATTTCGATTGATTATACTGTTTAGCGCAAATTAACTTGGCGGTAAGTCGCGTGGAGTTTTAGTTAAGAGCACAAACGGAAAGTTGCTTTGTCGCCTTATTTCCATTGCACTGTTTGTAATCGTCCGCTGTGTTCGCCTTCCACCGGTTTGGAGTTTTGAAATTAATACTTCGGATGCGTTGGTGTTTTGGCTGCTGGTTTAATTACTGCCCGGATATTTTATAATCTTATCCAATGGATGTGGCCGTATTTATGAAAAACTAGCGGCTCGACTTGGCTTCGCTCGGGTGCAGATATTTTTTGAGTCCATTCCACATCAGACACATAATATTATATCGCCTAGCTCTAGCTCTTCAATATACTCCATTTCACCCGCCCTGTATTAAAACAGCACAGAAGAGCAGCAAATATACATACCTATTTGGATTCTTTGTTCATCCCACGGGAACACCACATTTTTTGGGATAAAATGTAGCCTGTGTGTTAATCCCGGGTACTTGCTATCTCCATACCAAATTTCATCAAAATTGGTCGAGCCGTTTGATCGTGAAGAAGTAACAAACACAAAAAGTTTCACGTAGGATATTAGTTCATATACGCCGCCATACAGAGGACGCATTTCCTTTACATTTTAAAAGTTTTTAAGACTTAATCCAACATGGTCGCCTATTACCTATATTTAAACCTCAAACACGTTTGAATTTTTGTGCAAAATTCGCAAACCTATTTGAAAAGTTTCCGATTAAGACAGCATTCAATGAAGCCCACACTAATATATTATACATAAAGAGGAAAAATTAGTTTGTTTTTTGCTTTAACCATTAGAATCCTACATTGTCACTGATGAACAAAGTAAAACAGCCGTGTAAATGCTTTGTTGTGTTTCAGATTGAAGGATATTGTAGCCAGAGTAACTACTTAACATAATGAGACTAAACAATCTTACATTTCAGAATGGCGAGCGCCGTGGAATGTCAAGCATTGCTTTATATTTCAAGGAGTTGTTTGGTTTTGCTACTGTTCATGAGCGGTTTTAACGCTTACCAACAGGCATAAGGCATGCTCGTCTCGCTATTCATAGCAATAAAAAAAACATAGGCAATAGAATATTTTCAAAAAAGTATAACTTCACCCGGGCAAAGCCGGGCTGGGCCGGGCCTCTCTGCTGTCCTCAAGCTAAAATGCCCTTAAGTATTAAAACCACTTTTTGAGTTATGCACAAAAAGACATATATTAATAAAAAACATCCTAACACCTATTTAATAAAAAAATATACTATAGGGCATCGCATCAACACGTGGTCTAGTGAAATGGATCACCCCGGGTGCAGCTGTACCGCACTACGCGTGTGCACTTAAGGTCTGTGAAATGGATAGCCACTCCGCTCTCCTTGTTTAGCGGAACATTCTTTACACCTTACTGAATTCTCGAGCTTTGTAATGGAGGTTGAAATTATTTCAACGGCCTGGCTGTATCGTTCAATATAAATAGAATTTTTGATTCATGTCATTTATTAATTAATTAAAATTACATATTGATATTGATGACAAGACAACTTAAATTATGAATGATTTTGAACTTTAATTTATGTTAACAAATTTCTCTCGTGTTAATTAAGGATTTGATGCTGGTTTTTGTACT
Source organism: Hyles lineata (assembly GCA_030180105.1). NCBI lineage: Eukaryota > Metazoa > Arthropoda > Insecta > Lepidoptera > Sphingidae > Hyles > Hyles lineata. Next base: position 13,407,571 of record JARJEE010000008.1, on the reverse strand, counting down.
TAAATTAAAGTACGTGTTTTGTAGTAGTTACAAAGTTTTTTTTTTGTCCTGCTAAAAACACTTAGTCGCCACTGGCATACCAACTCATTATTCCTGACTTCCTAAAATTACATTACTAAGTCAGAAAATCAGGTGATTTTCATAGGTATGATTATAATATTCTTCAAAGAAACTCATTAATCTATTCGTAGGGGTCATAATACGTTTTATCATACCCAAAAACAACTTCATCCAAGCCAAAGTGCCCAATAATTACAACAACAAAAACAACTCCATCCCTCATCAAATGAAGACCTATTACCAACGCACCGTCATTAAAACAAAAACTTGGGCCGGTTCCAACCAGAATTCAACCCTTTAACAGTCAAAGTCCGGTGTAAAGAAAAGCAACATCGAAAAGGAACCGTGAAACACTTAATTTAAACATTGGCTGTTGGAGCCCGGTCGCCAATTAGCAGGCCAAGTCATTAGGTTAAACGTACGTGACTGCATGCAATGTTTCTACTATTCACAACAGGATAATTTTGTAGGCGTTTGATTGGTTAGCTTTCTTTCCGTGTGTTTGTGGGGGTTAAATAACAGCTGTGTTAACGAGGCTAGTATTGGTATGGTTTTGTATTTATTATTTTGTGAGATACGTATGTAAAGACCCGTCGTCTAAAACAATACAGGATAAATCATCATCGTTAGGTATTATTATCATCAGTATGACTTTAATTCTCAGTCACAGAACTCAATTCCTAAACATAGGTCTCTCAAGATTAACACAGAACCTGCTGGAAGCTACCTTCATCTAGCAACTTCAACTTTTATTAGGTCATTTATGTTTGTTAAATGTAATTATTTAATTTTAATGGCAAACTTGTACAAGGGAGAATTATCCTAGGACGTCTGTCCTTATTAAAAGTATACTATTTTTTGTAGTCATTAACGTTTGGTGTAACAAAATTTAAATAAATAAGCCGCCAGATGGCCGCTATAAATATGTATTTTACAAAGATCTAGAAAGATCTATAAAAGACCTGCATTATGCGACTTACTACGACCTTTGCTTAACGAGACTACAATGCTCTGAACAAATTAAATATTAATTCAGGTCAGCGAACTATGGCCTAAATATTCAGAAGATAAAAAATGATCACAGGAAGTTCTCTTCTTAATTTAATGCTAAACGAGTGCCAAAAGAGGTCCCACCGTAGCTTGAAGAAAATAAATTTAGAAGATCCGTTGCCGGCGCTATAATGTTAAATGGTAACTATTGTTGCCATCAGGTGCAATATAGATTTTTTAAAACATGATTTTTTAAATTAAAGAAACATTTACTGGTGTTAGGTCTCTCATATGTGAGAGGCCGCGTAGGTAGGTTCCACCGCAATGTCTATTTCTCCCACCAAAAAGGAGTGTTAATGCAATGTTGTGTTTCGGTTTGAAGGATATTGTAGCCAGAGTAACTACTGGATCTATAGATACTTAACATCTTATGTCTCAGGATAGCGAGCGCAGTGGAATGCCAAATATTGCTTTGTGATTCAAGGTGTTTGGTTTTGCTACTGACCAAGACCATTCATATCGCTTACCATCAGGCGAACGGCATGCTTGTCCCGCCATTCATCGCAATAAATAATAATAATAATTAGACAATACCTACTGTGTTTCTCTACCTCGATAACTGTATAACAGTTCGTTGTGGTTTCGGGTGCGAATCTCGAATCGTGTAAAGTGATATTGGATTTCATTATCAGCCAGGAGTCAGGAATTTGTGTCTGATATGGCTATAGCCACGCTATCGCATCATGAGACGAAAAATTCAAGGCAAAATATGGGTGACCTGGTAGCACCTCTGCCTACCCCTTCTGGGAAAAAGCGTTTATGGATGTATGTAATGTGTTTGCTTTGATAAAATACTTTTGCAGGAGTAATAACCGAAGATTATTGCCTTGAACCTATATTGCCATTAAATATTTATAATGAGATTTGTATGAGGTTTAAAAAAACTGTATCATTGACATAGAATCTTAATGTAATTATAAAAGAATATTTGAATATCATGGCTATTTTAAGCATGAACACATAATACACAAATAAAATATTGTAATTAATTTATACGTCTTTAACATAAAATCAGAATACTGGTGGTAGGTCTCTCATATGTGAGAGGCCATCTGGGTGGGTACCACCGCAGTGTCTATTTCTCCCGTCAAACAGCAGTTATTTTTTATCCAAATGATTATTTCAAAGATCTTTTGAATTGTTAAGTAAAATTACATTTACGTGATACGTACGAGTAAGAAGAAACGGCGCAAGAAACTCCTTCAGAAACACGAATTGTATTCTTATATGTTTGTCTTTGCCTTATTAAAGTAATTTGACAATTCATATAATTAAAAATCGATAGCAAATATTACATTCTTATCAATCATTGCAATATACATACATATATAATCGTCACGCCTGTATCCCATAGAGGTAGGCAGAGACGATAGACCGCCACTTTGCTCTTTGCTTGCTTTGATCCTGACATACTACTTTCGCTTCATCCACTTTCATCAACCCCTTCATGCATTCTCGTCGGTTCAAGGTACTTTTGACATGACCCTTGTCGAGTGTATCACCGATTTGGATGGTGTATGTTCATTGCAATATAATAGAAATCAAGCAATACTTTTATTTTATAATGTGCTCCTTTAACATACAATGATTTAAATTTTATTTAAATTTGAATTACACGTGAAATAATGAAAACAATACTCGTATCCAATAACGTGGATATATCCGTATTACGCCACACCGGCGACAAGCGAAGAATATGTGATAAACTATCCATATGAAATTCACAAATCAATTTGTGAGGTGACAATGGCGCCGCGGGCGAGCGTCGAGCCGCTTCCGTCCTTCCCAGCCCTCATAAACTGCCGCAAAATGATATAAAGGGTGACGATGTTCATCGAAAAATATTTCGTTATTTATACCTCCAGTAATTCACTTTTATATGATATACGGCTAACCTCACTCCAATACTCTCGACTCCTTCCATTGTCCAACGCCTCCTTTTACGACGCAGATAAAAGTTTAAATAAATTACAAAAGTAATATGATCGAGACGTTATTGTATTGAAAAAAGATTCATGAACTAAGAAATTTGAAACTTGTGGAGCGCGGGTTCGTTAAACTTTCCCTCCAAGTCTCCAATTTACTTTCTATCGGATCCAATCTAAATTCGTTCAATTTTTTAACATAATCACCGATCGGATAACTGTGATATTCGCGAGACAAGAACGCTGGGAAGAGAAAAAGGGAATTGTAATAAACGGTTTATCGAAGAAATCAGGGAGGTCCTCGGGGACACGAGAATTAAGGACTCCGCTAATGAGATGTTGATTGTATCCAGTGCTCCGCTTGTCGCCTATTTTGCATTAAATTTCTCTTTTAATATTTTTTTTCAGCTCGCGGCGACTGCTAAAATGCAGAATGCGTCTTCGGGCTCTTTGTTGCCGCCAGAGGACTTATGCAGATTGCCGACGCCGCTTTTTGTGTGTATTCAACGTTTTATAGAGGGAATTGAATCAACCCGCTTCCCGTGCAACAATTAATTGCGCCACAAACATTATTAAATCTACTTAATGAGCGTTATTTTTATATTTGGTTGTATGCTCTTTGCAGGTGTAATTATTATTAATAGTTCCATGTCGTATCGGGTGTTTGAAGACTGTCCGACTGAGAAAAATATTGTAGAGTTTTAAGCTCTGGTCTGTTCTGTGTAATCAGTTCTTCTGGTAACATGCTCAGAGACAAAACAACGTATATGTATTGTAAGGTTCTTTTTATTGCAATGAGTGTCGAGACGAGCATGTCATCCGCTTAATGGTAAGCGATATGACCGCTCGTGAATAGTAGTTGAATTTTCAAAGCAATGCTTGACATTCCTCTGTGCTGGCCATCTTGAAACATAAAATAATAAGTCTTAATATGTCCAGTAGTTACTCTGGCTACAATTTCCTTCAAACCGACACACAACAGTACATTTACACTGCTGTTTGGCGGGAGAAATAGGCATTGCGGTGGTATCTACCCAGATGGCCTCCCACATATCAGACACCTACCACCAGTACCAGTGAGGTACGAAATTTTCAATCATTTTAAAGGGCGAATTTAGTAAATAATCATGCCCTATCAATAGACTCTATTCACTTTGTCTTTCATTATTAACCTCGCAATAGCTATCAATAGTCAAAATAAACAGTCTCAAGTCCCAGCATTGCGTGTGCAAGTATCGACGTGGCCTTATAAAATGTGTTTTTATTGCACAGTTTACTACACTTGGGGTTTACGATAAGCACAAATACAGTTCAGGTCCCGCACGTGAGTCTAATACCTAGGTAATATTGCTTACACCGTATTGTACTTTCATGATAGCTACATTATTAGTTTAAGAAGTTTCTTTAAAAAAAAGGTATTGTTTTTTTTTTTATTTGACAATATATACTTATACGTTATATGGACAAGAACATGTCATTAAAAGACCGTAAGCCGTATTTTTTATTTGTATAGATTTTCTATTCAAATAAAAAAATAAGTTTGATTGATTTGACATTGTAAAAAATGTTCAAACCTTCAAACGCTGGTCTTCTAACAGCTATCAAACAAAATTGTAACTACCCACATGGTATTTAAAAAAATGATTAGAATTTAGCAACGCTAATGAAATAAAATGAAACTGTTTTACAATTAACGACATAATTTAATGCCTTATTTTGAGTATTAATTTTATTTCAAAGACTTATTTTGGAACAATTTATATTAAATTGAAACTTAATTATGCCGACTAATTCTATTTTTACTTGTGAATGTCTTAACATAGCAACATATTTAATATCTATATTTAACTTTTCTGTATTTATCAAAAATAAACACCGGCTGATTGAAGGTCATAGATCCTCAAACCTCGTACATCGGCAGCCGCAAGCGATCCTTAAGCCCCTTTGAAATACGGTCACACGGCGAGCTAGTTAACATTTATTAAAGCTGTTTTCGTTACATGCTAAACGCGCGGCTTATCAAGATCCCGAGGATGTACATGCCGGGGTTCCACTCGGCCACCGCGTCGCATGACGAAACGCGATAAACTGAACAACGGTAGCAGCGATTCTCAAACTGTATTTTGATGCCCCTGCTTATAATTATAGGTATGGAATTGTCAAAATTTATTTATTCTATTTATTTCAATAGTGCTATTCTAATGAATTAGTGAAATATGTAAGAAAAATATTTACTATAAGTCCTTACTTAGGGATTACACTTAAAAAATCATAATATTATAATCTCTTAAATAAAATCATAGATGAGGCTTCTGTAGAGTCATAAAATATAAATGGACCGATATACTGATTTCCGTTAGTAATCAAGTGCTATTATATTATATAGCGTACCATTTGGTGTTAGTATTATGTAAGAAATTACATACGACATCTATGCAGTTAGATGTGTTAATTAAGGATAGTACCTACAATTTTGAGTTTTCAATACCTTAACACTGAAAGTTCAATGCCCTTTTCAGTACTCACACAGTGGTGTCAGTATTGAGAACCGTTGGCCCACGCTAAAATGTTTCGATAATCTGAAAATTTGCGCCGTGACGCCATTAGCAGCGACGACATGGTGAAATGGCGACTGCATTGAAATGCATATTATATGTTAATTAAACTGTGCTACACGAATACCGCCTTTAAGCTTTGTTTTGTGTTATCGGTATTATCCTGTTTATACAAAACGCTAAACAGTTAGCTCGTATTTGGATTGTATTGATAATAATTTGCTGTGCTAATAATTTTATTGTGACAATAATTATTTTAGGAAAAAAGATAAAATTGAATTTTAGTGCTTGGAATAATCATTGGGATGTTCACCATAGAAAAGAAAGGTATAACCGCACCTGGTTTAAAAGGAATTTAAATACTTAATTTGATGTACGGGATTTTCTCAAATTTCTATCACAATCAACATCTTATGTCTCAGGATGGCGAGCGCAGTGGAACGCCAAGCATTGATTTTTATTTATGATGAGCGGTCGTATCGCTTACCATCAGGCGAATGGGAAACTCATTTCACCATTCAACACAATAAAAAATAATTCAAGAATGGAGTCTTGTGATTGCAAATTATTGTTGTTACGATAATAATAATAAACAATGATGATGATATTTCCAGCCCATTAAATTGCAAGCGGAGTGGGAAAGGAAAGGATGGGTATAGACGGATGGGGTGTTGGGCATCCGGCAATCTCACTAACCGGACGAAATGCGACAACGAAGCTGCTTTATGTCGCTTCACGTCGATCGCCTGTGAGACAGTTACTCTATGAAACGATACGAACTTTGAGTGTTCGGATGTTTGACGTCCGGAGTAAGAGATAAGTTTTCCACTTCTAAAAACCAAAACTATTCTCTATTATACACATCATCATCATCATATCAGCCACAGGAAGTCCACTGCTGAACATAGACCTCCCCCAAGGATCTCCACAATGACCTGTTGGAAGCGGATTATACACATACTTAACATTTTCTCCGAACTCAGTCTATGGTTACGACGTACGATAGAGGATTCCAACATTTTGTGGAGTATCTAGGCAAATTAGTCAAGTTTTACGTACTGTGTCCGAACAGTCGAATTCATATCGTTCCATAGAGTCACCCCTCTGCCCATTCATACTGAGTCATGACTGGCAGCAACGTGGCTCTACCACTTTGTACGTTAAGTTTATTATAATAAAAATTAAAATATAATAACTTTAACAACAAACAAGGTTATAAATAACCCAATTACAAACAACACAGTTTCTTATCTCTCCAATTCCGAGAAATATTTCTCCGTCTGAGTCTAAGTTTGCATAACAAAAGATGAAAAACAGCCTCTTGCCGAGTCTAGTTTATATCTTAAACTGAAAAGTTAATTAGTGAACACTCGTGTTGTGTCTGAGGGCCCTCGTGCCGTGCCTGCTTGTACCTATAATTGTTAAGAATCCGTTTAATGGTTATTATTGTGTACAATATTGTTAAGGATCCTGAGCAGTTGATGTATAGCATTTGTGAGATATTTATAGTGACTGCCTCAGTAGCGCAGTTGTACTGATAACAACGCTGAAGTCTTGGGTTTGAATCCCACTTCGGGTAAAGTGAATTGTTCTATTTTTATCAGCCCGGAGTCAGAAATTTGTGCCCGATATGTCAATAGGCTCGCTCCCTATCACATCGTAGGATGGCACACGTAAGACGAAACATGATTGTGATGGTAGCAACTCTACTTGCTGGCTGTTCAACAAAAGGCTTGATTTTATGTATGTATTATATTTATAGTGTTGGTAATATAAAGTTTAGTTTGTAAGTGTTTAATTTTGTGACTTAAAATTATTTTATTTTCATGTATTAATAACTTGTAGTTTTTATTATGTAGGCCGCAGTATGTTGCATTGGCAACACTAAATTAAGTTGTATTTTTAAATTATGATGGCAACTCTGTCTCTTCCGCCGCACGCTCAATTAAGTGAATACACGTTTTACTAGTTTATGCTGTTTTTATTAAGTAGTGGTGACAATCCAGCCCTATAAAACACAAAAAAACATTCTAACTCGGTACAGTAAGGAATACGATAAAGTAGCTACAATTTTAGAATTACATCGGTCTATTTGGGCTGTATTGTTTTCCATAATTAATATCTCAGAAAAGGGAAATTATCTTTATAAAAAATTACCTTATAGATATTTGTTTGTTATTATATAATTTAAGTTTATACATAGTATCATTCTGCATTTACTTTAAACACAAAAAAACCGTATTCGATGTATCACTTTCCGTTCGGTTTCGGCGTCACTCATACCACTACAGTATGACACAACACAATAGGTTTCAAAGGACATCGCTTGATCCCTTAGTACTAACGTCTGGGCCCAGCTTAGCCCGGGTAGGTATACATTCTTTACAATAATACATAAAGGGACGCCTCTCCTATTGAAATATAAGGATCAGCAATGCTTTTCACAAATAGTTTTTTACACGAACATGACGGAGTTGTGTGGACATCGTTTTCTTTGTGCTTTGGGGAACACGATATTCAAGCTCTCAGTTGTTCTTTAGCAATGTCAACAACCATCCAGAATGATTCTAAACTTAATAAGTTGATTGATAAGTAAACTCCCCTTCTTCCTCTCCTTCCTATAATTTTAGGTCCTTCCGCAGTAGCGTGGTTCTTCTTTGCAGGCCGGCATAATTATATCGTATGGCATGAGACCACCGTCTGATGCCAATCGATACTCTGCCTGGTATTGCTCTTACCATCCGTCTCTATGCCGTGCCAGAAACAAAACAAAATTAGAACTAAACTTTTTCCTACTTCCATTCACTCCAGTCGATCTAAAGGTTGTCGGGAATATTTTGACGAAAACGATAAGACCGCCAATTGTAGTGTAACTATAAATACAATATTCTTTCTGACATGACAAAAAATACAGTGCACCTGATGCTCTAACATTGTACCTATGCTATGCTATAATGTATTTTGGATAGCGTGATACACGCCATTATCTCAGCCAACACGAAGCCAATTTCGATGTACAAAAACTAAAACCTGTCACAAAAGTGTGAGTTATTATGAAATGTTTTCCGCCAATACACACAGTAGTCGCTATCCCAGTTTATAAAATGCCCCAGCATCTATTTTTTACCATACATACATAAACTCATGCCTTTTTCCCAGAAAGGGTAGACAGAGGACACACGCGTTTTGCCTTGTGTGATCCGTCCCACGACGTGATACCGGGCGAACCTATCGCCATATCGGGCATAAATTCCTGACTACAGGCTGATAAAATTAATGGAAATATCTAATACCACTTTGCTCGACCCGGGATTCGATCTCGAGACCTCAGCATTGTAATGATAAGATAGTACAACTACGCTACCGAGAATCTTTTTTGCCTACCTGTATTATATATGCTTCTGATACCGAACACAGGTTCTAGTACTTCCTATTTCCATATCACAATCTACAGTAAACGTATATGGGCTGATACACATGACAAACCATCAATACAAATTGATGTTTAGATTCACTCTTACTTAAATCGATGCAGGCGATTTGAGTAAGCCTATAATAGCAGTTACACTGCAGTGTGTGGCGCAGCATTTTACCCGGCGAGTATTCATACGACGAAAATATTTGCTTTTAAAGGTTTTATGGAAATGCAAAAAAATAATCTATTTCTTCCGCCAAACAGCAGTGTAAATGCACTGTTGTGTTTCGATTTGAAAGACATTGTAGCCAGCGTATCAACTAGACATCTTATGTCTCAGGATGGCGAGCGCATTGGAATGTCAAGCATTGTTTTGTAATCCATGGTGTTGTTTATTTTGCTACTGTTCATGAGCGGTCGTATAGCTTACCATCAGGCGAACAGCATATTTGTCTCGCCAATCACAGCAATTTAAAAAATGCACGATAACTTTACATGACAGAAAAAATCATCGACAAAGGTTAGTATTTCAGCAGAACCATCATCTATAATGATAATGATTTATTTGAAGTTTAACTTCCACAAATTTTAATATTATTTATGTATCCGTGAATAAATTAATTTAAAACAGCAAGCGCTATTATTTAGAGGTGTTGGAGCTGACTTAGGGGAAGCGAACAATTTCACCCTCAGGGGGCTCATAGCGAGGGCGTGAATCTACAGCCACATAGCATAGCACTATTGCGATCTTTACGCTTGAATTATAAAGATCCGTTGAAATCAGTGCTACGATAGTTCTGTGGTGCTACAGATAAATATAAATAAAAGATATATATGTATAATTATTCTGTGGTTAGAATATGAACATAGGTAAAATAGTTGTTAGTAATATTTAAAATAAAAAAATCAACCATAAAGCAATGTGTATTGTTTACGATTAAAAAAGTATATAGGTTATAGTCATTGATATTATTTTAATTAAAATTATTTCAAAAAATGTTTATTGTTTATGATTAAAAACGAATTAACAGCCGCGTTAATAATTTAGTAAAAATAATGACTGGATATTTTTTTTTAATTTACTGTAGTATGATTTCACAGTTTTAAATGAAGTGAACATAATCTAAACAGACAACTATTTTGAATCTCTTTATTACGTCAGAAATAAAAATACATACCTTATTCATTACTTATGGAACACTACAAAATATATATAGAATGATTCCATTTAAATCTAAATATATAAAACCGGGTGTCATTTAACGCCTTCTTGGCTAGACGTTGCGGAGGCGACTCGCTAAAATTGAATGAAATGAGCAGAAAATAACGATCATGGGCAATTTTAAAATATCAGCCTCGTTAGGTTCAAAACCACATTACTTGACCGTATACTGCATAGGCAATATATTTTTAAAATGGCAATATATTTTTAAAAGAGAAAATTGAATCAACAGCTGCTGAAATTGTAATCTACATAAAATTAAAAACGCATTTAGTCAATCGTCGACAAAAAAAGAATTATGTATAATGATATGATATTTTATAGGTAAAATAATAATTGTTTTTCTTTTATTGCTGTTAATAATTTCAATTGTTTTTTAGTTTTTTTAAGAATTCAAATTAATTTTATCTTATTATTCGATGCTTCAAAAATACACCTAAAGTATCATCTATATTATTTTATCTTGAATATTGATACATTTCACGAAAGTAAATTTTTCAACCTTTCAAATTCACTTCCTCATTTTAATTACAAGGACTATGTTAATTTCTTTAAGCAGTATTTTTAATTACCAGTCAAGTACAAAGACTATGTCATTTTATTTAAGAAGTCTTGGTAAGTAATTAAAAGCTCTTTAATATACCAAGTGTTGTTGATTATTATTCACAGCCTCCGTGGCACAAATGGTTAGACGCCGCCTGTGAAACGAGAGGCTGCAGGTTCGATGCCCGGACCGAGAGAAATGTTGGTGCGGCCCACAAATATCTCTTTCGGATGTTTATGAGACCGAAAAGTCTCTCGAAGTTCCTGATACCCACGACACAAGACTCGATCTTAGTGTGGGGTCAGGACTATGTTTGTGACTGTTGCCTGTTGCGTGTGATTTATTTATTTATTATTTATCATAGCATGATACGGTAAAATACCTACGTATCCTTATATTTCCCCTTAAACCAAACAGTTCAATAACAAATCCGTATGTCCAACGATCCAGGAGAATGATATTTCATCTCCGTAATATTTCAATGACCACTCAGATATGTACGGACGGAGCTAAAGGAATGGAATATTCACGTCACGCGCCGTCTATACTGGTGTTGTGAAAACACGCCGGACCTTTGAAATACGTAAACTAATGTCTTTGCTACAGTTTATCTTGGATGTTTCATTCTGTCTTGCTACTTCTTGGTTGGCTTCCTAGTTTTAGGTGTTTTTTGCCATGAACAGCGAGACAAGCATGCCGTTCGCCTGATGGTAAGCGATACAATTGCTCGTAAACAGTAGCAAAACCAAACAACACCTTGAATTACAAAACAATTATTGACAATCCACTGCGCTCGCCATCCTGAGACATAAGATGTTACTCTGGCTACAATACCCTTCAATCCCAAAACACAACAGTGCATTTGCACTGCTGTTTGACGGGAGAAATAGACCCAAGGTGGTACCCACCCAGATGACCTCTCACATATGAGAGACCAGTGAATCTGAATCTGTAAAATCGACAAGCGTTTTTTAATGATACTCGTTTTAATATACTTCACTAAGTGGACTAATGATCTTTAATTTATGTCTAAGTATAAATTAACGTAAAACAAGTGAATTTAATATATGTTAATAATATTTTAACAAACGTTTTGTAATTCGAGTTTAAGTACTATGCGTATTGACTTGCTTTAAAGGCTATTTGATCAATAAACGAATTTCATTTCATAAAGCCTCTCTAGTCTAGTAATATTACAAAAGCTTTGCTGGTGCCTATTCGTACTATGGATTCCTAAGTTAACTTTTTCGGGTTGGATAAACATTATACCGGGTATCTCAAGACTTATACCGAAAACGAAGCCGTGTGGTAGTTTTAGTGACTACAAACACAGTGCAACTAAAAATTTTGCAAAGAAAAGCGACAATATTTTTTTTATAATTTTTTAAATATCGTCATTTTTGGCTGGTAAGTCCATAGTTTTGGCTAAAATAAAATAATAATTTAAACTCTTTTATACCTTAGAGTATTTATAAATAAAATGTTATACACTATTATTTCAGGAAAAAAATATTTATCACCCAAATACGAACATATAAAAAAAATTGCAAAAAAAAATAGTCGCTTTTTTTCCAACATTTTCTGTTGCATTGTGTTTGACGTCGCTTAAACTACCACCCGGCCTCGTTTTCGGTGACAATCTTGATATACCCTGTATATACAGATACTTGTATGAGTTGTTGACGTATTCTAAAAATACAATCGTTAAGCTTTATAAGAATCTATAGATTTTCGAAAGTTCCATAGCCAGTCCTAACTGTAAAGAATCCGACCTAAAAAACCTTCATTTAATCAAGCATAAAGCATATATCCATTCACTACAGGTATATATATCCAATATTATTGAGGATCTTCTGCTACATTTATCCACTTCTCTTAAAAAAGCAAAAAACGTAACCTCGCTCGTTGAACTAATGGACCAATACAAATACAGAATAAGCCAGCAAAATAAAACTAAACTATAAATACCCGAACAGTTAAGAAAAAACTACACAAAAACAAAAAGAAACAAAACTGTTGGGTAAATTTTAATGGTAAACTCTTAAGTTTACCCGCCACCCATAATAATATCCCATTTCCTAACTTAAATATTCAATAACTGCTTTTATATGTTACGGGTAGAGTAAACACATTGGGTATTCTTAGAATTGACCGGTTGGGCAGGGTTATTGATAGGTAATGATCGATGTTTGGTAACCTCAAGTTTTATACACAGAAATAGACGAATATGATAATTTTAGTATGAGCTTTATTTTCCAAGTTATATAAAGAGAAACAAGGTTATTGATTTTGTTAAATTTTACCTATTTTACCAGACACTTGAGTAGCTATTCGTTAAAACGCAAACCAAATAACTGGTCTAATCAAGATATTTTTTCTATGTGTGTTCAGTAAAATATTAAATAATAAGTATCTGTTGCTGATTTTTTAAATTATTAACCTACTCGAAATATTACAAGCACAAGAACCCGAAACGCGATACGTTTGTAAAGGAAGAAAGAAAACAGTTTTATACGTCACAGACAATGAAAACGACGTAGAAATACAGGTGTAAAAAAAAGTTAAGAAATAAGTATAAATTAAAAAAAAGAAGAAGTTTGCACGTCATGACACTGACAAGTAGGTAATCACTCAGCAAAAAGAGTTGTACGGATCATTGTTATGTGATTTCCATCCTTGTTTACTGTGTCGACATCTATACAACATCGTTGATACAACCATCCTACCCTATCGCTCCAAAATCTACCGAGAAACCTAAATTATTACCATCCGAAACTTTATTAAAGTTCAAAATGAATCTTCGCGGATGAAGTTTGTGCTAACATTACCCAGCCATTGTTGATTCTGCCAGCTCCGTAGTTTGAACGTAGCATATTCACAACTATCGGATGCGGAGCCGTTTCTATTCAGATCACGTTCATCGCTGTCTTAACATCTGGATTGTTCTGAATGTTGTAGTGTCTCCTCGCAGTTTGTTTTTAAACTGACGTCTGTCTAGTTTCAAGTGTTCAGCGGTATTTACGTGCCGGGAAAGAAGTATTGAAGGTGAATTGTAAGACCTTTTGGGGATTTTTAAGGGACTTATGGTTCGGTCCAAATTTGCCATTTGAAATTAATTTTGTTATACTCTCCACAAGATATTTGAGATAAAGAAATACGTTTTCGTCGTACCAACTTCCCTGCAACTCTTTTAAGCCGATATCAGCAGCGGCACGCATTTTAATGACACCCACTACTAAGGTTTAATGAGTCTTTCACTATTTATTTATTATTATTATTAATAAATTGGATAGACTTTTGAAATTGTAGAGCAGGGGGGTTACTCTATAAAAACGATACGAACTTCGAATGTTCGGACACCGTACGTAAAACTTCACTAATGTGCCACCTAGATACTCCATAGAATGTTGGAATCCCCAATCATACGTCGTACCCATAGACTAGAGAAAATGATAAGAATAATAGAGAATAGTATTGATTTTTAGAAGTGGAAAACTTATATTTTACTCCGGACGTCGAACATCCGATCATTCGAAGTTCGCATCTTTTTTATAGAGTAACCCCCTGTACTCCACCACGGTTTAAATTAAACGGAACTTATACTCTCTATCATTCTTGATTTTAATAGTGCTGTGCTCCAATACATTATTGAAATAAAAAGTATTCTGAAATATGGCTAGTTAAAATTACAGGTTTTAAACTTGAGTGTGGTCGTAAATATTAATAGGACGTACCTTGCTTCTCCACACCTGTGCTACGAATGGCATAAAACAGAAACTCATTGTACTATACTTGCCACACGATTTCTTACAACATAATCACCTATCATGCTAAATGATGCTCTACCTTACTTGATATAGAATATATTTTTAATTAACACGATTGTTCAAAATACCTCGTATTTTGAACTTGACATTGAGATACAGAAAGAGATTGAAGTCACAGACAACCGTCGGATTTTAATATGCTTATCTAAATAGCCTCTAAAACTATTAACTCTATAATCTCTGACTAAAAACGAAATAGAGTAACAATTACATTAAAATAATTACAATTCAGAAGTCCATCGTGAAATACTAGGGTTGAATTTAAATTCTTTACTTATTAATTGAAATTTTCAACAAAGGATAACAAGACCGATTTTACATTATTTTATTTCTATTTGAACATACCTAGTATAATTATTATTTCTAATATAAACGGTTTAAAAATAGAATAAATTCTTTTTTACATTAATAAAGGTATTGAAAAAAGTGACGGAATAAAATCATTGAACTCCAAATTTAAAAAGGTTATTCGGTTTTTGAAAACCAATTCCAAACTTGCAAAGGCTGTATGACTTCAACGCCGTAGCTTCGAACACAAATAAAAAAATCAGCCCTTCGAATTTGTTTGGGCTCGCAACTATTTCCCTGTGATCTGGTGGCGCGAAATTGCCATGAGGCAAGTCAGTAACAAAGTGAGGAGCAAAGTTAGGCCTGTTACAGGCGCCCATCCAGTCACCGAAGCCATTCGAGAGCTGGCCTGTGGAGTTTTTAATTTCGTTCCACAACCACTCGCGGCAAACCTCGTTACAAGTTTAAATTGGCATTTCTCGGAGTAATGGTTAGACGCCAGCGGGTAACTTCTACTCGGTGTCTCCTCCACTTGCTTGGGTAATTCTTATTTAAAATGTATGAGCGGTAGTGTGAAACGGCGCCCGCGAGCGCTTCCCTGGCTGCACAATAAACACGAGTTTTATTCAAGGTCATTCGGTTATGCAAGTTGCTTTACTGTGTCATTTTATAAATAATATTTATAGAGCTTTCCACGTGATATGGAGGTGTTAATTTTTTAATTACTGGAAGACACATGCAAACAAAACAAGCACAAATACCTCGGCACCGAGTCTTAAAATGGAAAGAGAACGAGCAAGCGAGAAACTTGGATGCGAACCACTAGAAAAAAAAGGATGTTAGATCTTCGACAGCATCATTTACCGTAATAAATAGACCAGTATAGTTGTCGGGTTTCTATAAGACCGTGGACCACCGCGGTCGAGTCAGCCTGTGTTTGCAGTTAGTAGTGGTCCAAAGTATCTACACTGTAGCTCTCTCTCTCTATCTTCCTCTTCAGTTACGAGAATTCCACTGCTAGATATAGGGCCCCCAAGCGACTTCAGCGACTTCCTGCAACCTTAACCAGGTCGTCCGCCCGTTGTTTAGGCGGCCCGACTGCCGTAGCTCTACCACTTTTAAAATTTAATTCATTTGTTATCATATTAGTGTTGATTTGTTTTCGTATAAATGCATGGTGGCCTGTTTATAAACGGACCAGACGCGACTGCCAACATGTTCACGGTGGTTGCGGGGTCAAATCCCATGACTTTATGTGTGAGTGTATTATTGGCAATCATTACGCACTATAATGGTGAAGGAAAACGTCTTGAGGGAACCTGCATATCATAGCGATTTGTAAGAATTTCTATGGTATGTAAAGTCCGCCAAACCGCACTAGGCCAGCGTTGTGGACTATATGGCCTAACCACTCTCAATCGTACTCTCGATTGTAGAGGAGGCCCGTGCCTTATAGTGAGAAGTATAAGGGCTGATGCAGTTATTGTATTAACATACTAATGTTTATAGTAGCACGACGAAATAACGACAATTGTCCTAATGATAAGTGTGGCTAAATCAAATTATAATATCTACAGGAGAGATAATAATTCCTCATCAATAGGTACAATTATTTCAGTTGTACGAAACCGAATAAACATAGGCTGAAGCCGAAAAGCGATTCACCATTTTGGTCACTCAAATTGTTTATTATCACGAAAATGTTCAGTGAAATATCACTAAACACATTTTGTCTTTTACAGCCTTCACAGCACCACCTTCTAGTTTAACGTCAATACTTTTCGTCAATATTTAGTTCGAGGAAAACTACTTAACATTTGATATTTTGCATACTCCTTACTACATTAGAAAATATTATGAAAATAGGAAAAAATTAACAATTTTAATACATTTCTGCGAAATGTTCTTATTTATATAAATTGACTAGCGGTCCGACTCCGCCCGGGTGCAGATACACTTTTCAAAATAGCGGCCAAAATTTTTAAATCCTGCTATCAATTTAGAATATTGGAGCAAAGGATCGCTCAGAAAACGATTTTGAGACCAATCAGACCACGGAAAACGAATAAAATTTCCTCCTACTTCCTAGATTTTTCAATATTGCTTTCCTCTTATAGGCCATAGCGTGATGATATAAGGCATATAGCATTCCTCGATAAATTTCCAGCAGTTTCTCCGGCAACAAACAAACAATCTCTTCAGATTTATATAGTAGTATAGATTCTACGAAACTGCGTTATAATATTCTCGACACGAGGATAGAGTCATAAGGAATGATATCCAGCCAGTAGATTTTATTTTATACAACCTAGTGGCTTGTGCACATTGCTCGAGTCAATATGAGTACTATTTCAAAAGCAATGAGGTTGTGATAATATCGATACTAGAGTATTGGATGAAATGTAAATAAAATTATTTGTCTTTTCTTTTTTGTTACAATTCAATTTGTAAACAATTAAACAATACTGGCCATAAACAAGCAATGTTTTTAAGAATATTCTAAATTTGAAATTTAAAAAAAAAGAATCAAAGGACGAAAAAGTATATTCAAAAATGTTTACGCAACATTCTTAAAAGTTAGAGGTTATATTATAAAAGTAAATTTAATTTCATGACAATCGCTGAAATTAACTTTTTTAAAAAGTACCTACGTATAAATACATTAACTAACAGAAATGGTATGTTTACATAATACTTAAAACAGTCGTTCTAAAAAACATATTAATAAATACACCGATATTTACAACTGCATTTCCCAACTTATTTAATTTAAACACTAACCGAACGCGGCCCAGTTAAAAATAACCTTACTAAATAGGTTTCCAAGCAACCGACCCGCTTCATAAGGGAGCATAATGTCTGTGCGCTTTACACCCGTTATGAAGGTAATGCAACTGAATGTTTTATGCTAAGGCAAGTTCACTACCCGGTGGCTCTCAGGGGACTTAAACACGCTTTTATTATTTCACTAGCTTCCTTTAAACCTTGTCTGGCCTTACTGAATTTACTTACGACGCTATTTATGATGCAAAAAATACTTGGAGACGAATGCTTTATGCTCTGTTTATGGCGAGCTTGGAGAGAAAATGTCACGCGATTGAGTGAATTTTTAAGCTTGGTTTAGCGTTTTCTTTACATTGAGGTAAATAGAGATGCAATAAGAGATTACCAATTTGTAGATTTTCTTTTGTTTTTGTTTTTATATTAAAATCAGTGGCGAGACGAGTAGGTATACCATTCGTTCGATACACCATGAACTACAAAACTGCATAAGTGCAGCTAGCTGGCTAGAAAACCTGTACATGGAAGTTTCATCCACACGGAATGGATGCCATACACAATGATGATGAAGGCAATCTCTACTCGATAACCATTGGATGGATCTATGAGTAAGAGAAAGCAAGAAAGACTATATTATACAAATAGATAATCTGTATCAGCCCATATATGTACGTCCTACGGCAGGGCACAGGTCTCCTCTACAATCGAGGTATGATGGTGAGTAATTAGGCCATATAGTCCACGCTAGCCTAGTGCCCGTTGGCGGACTTTACATACCATAGAACATCTTACAGATAGATATTATCATAATATTAAATTACAACAACTAAGAAATGTATTTAAATGTACAAGCACTAAAAACGGAGTGGGTAACTAGGGCCCATTACGCAAAAAGTAAAGTAACATTAAGTCGTTGAAATCTGAAATTTGTGGACGTTTGTTTTACAAAGACCTTTGTACGGAACGGACGTTGACGCAAATTAAACATAAAGACAAAATGTGGACTTAAATACACATGAACATTATCGTTAAATATTAAACATTTAAATTTAAAACATTAATTTTACGTACAATTTTCATATTAATTGACAAGTAACTTAATTACAAGACTTTTTAAACACTTAATATGTACCAGCGGCCCGGCCCGGCTTCGCCCGCGTACAGATACAGATTCCAGTCCCTATTTTATTTAAACTCATTATGACTGCTGTTATGTATACTGCTTATCCAATCCCGTCCTGTATTCTTCTGTCCCATCTCTCTAGATTAAAATTATTATTTTGCTACAGAGATATTATTAAACTGTTACTACTCCGACGACTTTCATTGAAATCAAAAGATGTAAGGACAACATCGGATTATATCTACTACCAAAATGTAAAAAAATGCTTATAATGCGTTCACAAAGGGTGAAATATTAGTAGTCAAATTTGAATACGGCTTATTTGTGAATGTACGTTTATATTGACAATCCTTTCGTTATGTATAAAATATAACTTTATGCGATTACGTTCGTACCTGTCATCTACTCTAGAGTTTTCATTGTATCGTTTGATGGTATGATCTTTTGGTTATATTCAAAGAACATCGGTCACGTCCATACATATTGGGACCTGGCAAAAAAAAATATTGTACACAGCTGAGATATAGTTTATTTTGTTGCATAGTGCTTGAGGAATGATGTCCAATTAGATGAAGGTTTTAAAAAAGCCGGATTTATTAAAATATTTCATATATTTGTAACTTTTTAGGTTAGGATTACACGTATAAAAAAATAGCACATTATAATGTCATTGTCAAAAACAACAACATAAAAAAAGAACATAATTTTGAAACACTATGCTGAATTATATGAACACAATGCAAAAAACATTTTGAAGGACAGACTGACGCTCCGGGTTCATGTTGGAAATATGAGAATACTTCGCACTTTTAACGAAATCACAAAGCGTTATCATTATCCTATGGTCAATCGTACAAGGTCTTCAGAAATGCAAGGGTCTATCGGAGCCCCTTATCAAAGCCAAGTCATAAATATTAACAGAGAAATAACAGTAGGCGCAAATTGGAAATCACAAGAAAGCAAATGACAGCGCTCAGAAGTCATATGTGTCATAGAAAATACCTACACTTTATTTTTAATTCAGCACTGACTACCTCCAATGCTGTAGATAAAACCTTATTTTGAAACAAAGTATGAGTGATGGAACGCGCTCATACGCGTTCAATATTATTAAAACACTTTAAGATTGTCTTTTTTATCCGGCTATTTAAAAATATATGGAAATATGCATTTTTATTCTAATAAATCGTACTATTTTTTGATGTATCATTCATAACTGGTCCCTTCATGGTCCATTATGGCCGATGTTCTTTTTCGGTATGTCAAAAATTTGAATTGGCGCGTAACCGCAACGATGCAACGCAATAACTGCAACACGGTCTTCTTTAAGCGTCCACTCCATATTTAAAAATGAGTTAAATTATTATAGATGTTTATGTAATTATTATAAATTGTATGTATGTATATATGTATATATTATATTACGTATGTGTATTAATTATGTCATTTATATGTATTATTTTTGATTATCGATTTAATAATTTATATCTATTGGAGCGTACCTTATCTTTGTTTTACACTGCCCTTTCTTTCTCCTTCTTTTATATCCATCCAAAGGTTGTCTGGTAGAGATCGCTTATTAGCGATAAGACCGCCTTTTGTACCTTTTATATATGTTATTTCTTTATATTGTTATGTCCTTTTGTTTGTGTACAATAAAGATTAAATAAATAAATAAATAAAATTCTAAAAAGTATACATTTTTATTTTCATGAACAATTCAAAATTCGAATTCATTAAACTGTTTTGGGGCCAGCATTCTGAAAGAAAAGTTTTTACTGTGTGACAATACTTATGATCTGACTGTGTATATTGTCTTTCATTCTTTGAGGGAGATTTACGAAATCCTTTCTCTCTCATTCTCGCTCTCTCTCTCTCTCTCTCTTCAACCACAGGTAATTCACTGCGGAGCATAGGCCTCCCCCAAGGATCTTCTACCCGACCCTTCTATTTTAAGAGGCAGGCAACGCATATCCTAGTGCCATTAGGTAAGGCGTTAGTAATTTGGCCAGCAAAAAAATACACATAATCTGAAACACTTTTGCAAACATCTTACATACATTAATTGGCCAGTGCTAAATTTATTTCCAACTTGTACTATTCATTCTGATATCCGATATTTTTTTTACGGACAAAATCAAAAATGCAGTAAATTTCGTAAAGTTAATTTCGTTGCTAGTTGAAGACAAGTTAGACATTCCTGGCGACACGCTGAGCTTCAATACTCGGTGAATTTAAAATGGGTACCACTGTTGATTCCGGCTACAGAAGTTCCAAAGGCGAATATGTGGCAGAAAAGTGTACTACCAAAAGACAAACTTTTTAAAACTGTCTGGCCTAAAAACAATTCCGAAAAAATAATTACCATAATAATTCTTCGCACACAAGCAGAGTGTGAAAGTAGTTATTTCCGAATACTTAACAAATAGGTTGAAATGATTAACAGAACTCGCGGCACGCCTGGCATTCTGTTAATAACAACGGCCGGAACAGACGACCTTCATGGAGCGGAACGTTGTTGTACCTTAGCTATTTTTTAATATTTAGAGGTAGGAGGCAAATAACCCTCAATTTGGTGGTCGATTTAATGAATATAGGAATAAGTGGCAAATATTTTAGGGCCTCATAGTGCGTGATTAATGTAATCAATCATGTTACAAACTTGTGAATTCAAATACAAAACTTAAAATATGGAAACACGGTATGTTAACTGCAGTATGGCAGGTCCAACCTATCGGTTCGTGGCTAACAATCGGATTGACAGTACTGTATCATATATAATTTTTTTAACTGTAGCATGGCAGGTTCGACCAATCGGCTCATAGCTGACGATAGGATTGACAGTATTGTATCAGTAAAACTAACTAAAGTGGAGATTAAATAACAGGCGCTTTTTTGGCACTAATGTGAGAATTCATATATTTTTTTAATATCTTATACTTGCACAGTTCCCCAGCTGGATGCGTCTCCCCGTGAACCTCAACGAAAGATTTTCTTTAAAACCTTTATTTTTGGACGATTTAAAGAAATTTCATTTGATTTACGCTCCTCCAACAAATACCTAACCTATACTGCAACACACGGCATTTTCCAACCTTTCAGGATATCTACATAAATAATTGCAACAATAATTTAAAAGTACGACAAATATCTCCATACAGCGCCCCCGCGGAGGTCGCAGTATCAACACGGCCCTAATGCGAGCCATTTATCCTGATGACGTGGCTTCCCCCCTCTTTCACCCCCACCCCCTGCATCCCGGCTAACCCGCATGGCACATGAGGGCATTTTTAAATTGACGGCGGTGTCACAAAATTCATTGATGTCGTGAAACTAGTGTTATGTTATTGTTCAGCGCAGGTTAAAATGATTTGGTACGGGACGGGATCATTAAAATATTTTCTGTCTTATATTTACTTTAGTACTAACTTTAGTATTCTATTTTAACTTGTATATTGTGCTTTTTTCATGAAATCTGTATTTTTTATTTCTTCTTATTAAATTCACCTCAATTTTAACACTATCAGAGTTTCAAAGGAAAATTAAACATTGTTTGGTTAATTTAAAATGTACAATGCTGCATTGTAAA
Organism: Hyles lineata; assembly: GCA_030180105.1. Classification (NCBI taxonomy): domain Eukaryota; kingdom Metazoa; phylum Arthropoda; class Insecta; order Lepidoptera; family Sphingidae; genus Hyles; species Hyles lineata. The sequence continues at coordinate 13,385,192 of JARJEE010000008.1, read as the reverse complement.
TCTGAAAGCATATTATGTCTTAGTCGAAAGCTGTATAGGTCCCTCAGTGACCAAGTGCGAGTTTATCGCCTTGTCAAGCAGAAATCCAATCACGGCCAAATCATGGTGCTTGAATGAACACACACTTGCAAAGTGCCTTTGGCTTGAACGCTGCATTAAAGTTTACAACACACAGGGTAAATACTGAGAAGTTCTGTGCCGAGGAAGTCTATTTATTTATTTAATAATAATATTTATAGGTTAAAATATATTTATGGCTAGGGTATTTATGGCTAGGTAGAGTCACATAATAATTATGTGAAGATGGAAAGAATCTAAGGATAGACTCCAATGAACTGCAATTGAAGACGTGGTTATCCAACAATTGACTACCATGATGATTATGATGATGATACGAGATCATATTTAATTTCTTTCTTTATATTCAGCAATGGACTTTCTGTAGCTGAAAATGATGTAGATGAACTTTAAATATTAAATATCTCCCGTCATTATCGTCTTATGAAAATATAAAGCATTTAGCTGAATGCGATATTTGTTGGCGCAGTAATAATTTTCATTTAAGTATTTGTATTTTTTTTTCATGTATAAGTATAATATTAACCTCCATTATTTGTATATTTTTATTACTTACCGATAGTATCTTATTTCTTTCTTTCTTATATCCTAGTACATAAAAGTTTTGTAGCTAAAGCGGTTTACCAATAGGAATGTTTAAAAGCTAGCTGAAAAATACTCAAAAATCTTTTTGATCACCAAAATAATTACGTGATTGTACCATATCAAATTTCTAAGACACGCCTACAATTTTGTAGAAAAAAATCACAACAAAAAATAATTGTATATTTTGCCCATAAATTGCTTACCGCCGCGGATCCCACGATTATTTCACAATTACTTGTGAAAATTTTATTAAGGTGGTGTCTGCGTATCAATGTCAAACCGTAATAAGTCACAGGCCCTCAATTATAACACTGAAAATACTTGAAAACATAGCCTGAGGTGATAGTGTACGAGCGAGTTATAATAGCAATGTAATATAAATTAACAATTCTAAAGATCTTGTAATAGTCTACTCGTATTCAGTTTATTTTCATTTGAATAATATTAGGAATGAAAATATAAATTTAGCTCGTACTTTATTACCTACGTTTAAAAATAAACCTATTTATATCTGTGTCCAACCATATAAGTCCCTCTGCAGGGAATGGGCCTCCTCTACAGTCAATGGTATCATTGAGAGGAGTTAGACCATATAGTCCACCACTGACCAAGAGCGGGTTGGCGGACTTTACGGAATCTCGGATCGGGCAAAGTGATATTGGATTTTTGTGCCCGTATGGTGTTAGGCTCGCCCCCTATCACATCGTGGGATTAAAAGAACAAGGCGAAAAAAGTGGTTGTCCTGGTAGCAATTCTGTCTATCCTTTCTGGGAAAAAGGCATGTGTTGATGTATGTATGACTGTATATTTATTACTGAAAACAGTTTTCCTTACCTGTTAATAAGCATAAAATATATTTATACATCCGAAAACCCATACATACATACTGAATTATCTGGTGAATGAATCCAACAATTAACCCATACAACCTTGATTAAAAAAAACCTGGTGCCTGAATCTAACCCAAAAAGCCTTGATAAAAAAAAAACAATTTTAATATCCGCTCCCGCGCACCACCAAGTCGCGGCCGGCCAATTATCGGCAAACAAATTAAAACCCAGACGAATTCCAAAGTAAGTCAGTCGTTCGAAGGCAACTGTTGTTGGCAGCAATAAATTGCTACTAAGCTACTAATTTCTTTAACTGCAAACTCGATATCGACCGTCCCATTTTGCTCGGAGCGCGACCAATATAACAATCAATTGAGGAAATGCCATTTTGAAAGCTAATTGCTTTATATAATAATGGTTTTATAAATAAACAACGTTCTGATTTCGAGAGGCGACGTCGTTGAGTGCTTTGTTTTAAATACGCTCTACTGATTCTATGGTATGATTGACTGTTACTTGTATATTTGAAAATGAAAACGAAAATAATTTATTGTATCTCTTAAAATGTTCAACATTATTTAGATTTAGTAATTTTTTGATCTACCACCCTCATTAATTTCAACTTATGTAATATTTACCTCGACTGCCTCGGTGGCGTAGTTGTACAAAGGTACGGTTATAACGTTGATGTCTCGAGTTCGAATCCCGGGTCGGACACAGTGACATTGGATTTTTCTATTCATTATGAGCTCGAGGTCAGGAATTTGTGCCCCATATAGCAATAAGCTCCTATCACATCGTAGGACGGAACACACAAGGCGGAACGTGGATGTCCTGGTAGCACCTCTGCCTACCCCTACTGGGAAAAAGGCGTGAGTTTATGTATGCATGGTAATTATTTTTACCTAAAAATATTAATGTTGTGTTAATCGAACTGCAACATGTGCATGTCATAATCTCCTTATACTGAAATCTTCCCCAAGGATCTCTAAAGCGATATTTTTGGATGTTCCCACTTCCTGACAAAATTCCTTACGCTTTTAAATCATATTCAACCCGAACATTGCAACCAAACAAGTGATAAAAATAAAACAACAAACTTCATACAACTAATATCATAATAGTTTCATGAAAACGTGTTAATCCAGCTCGGAATGAACCAGCCGCCGTAACCAACCCGACGGTGACTTACATAACTTGATTCACGTAGACGCTTCATTTAAATACAAAGTTGGAACTTTTCCACGCACGGCACAGCTCAACTTACACTGGACATACATTAAGTGCTACACCACCTATTTAAGAAAGTAATCAACCGAAAAGTAATTGCATATAATTGGTTCAGGTGCTAACGTGCTACTAAAATGTGTCGGTTAAGCTCCGAGGTAAATTTAAAGGGTCACGAAATTTATTGGTTTGAGCACCTAATGCTTATAAGCGGGCTGTGTCTCTTGGGGATGTTGGAAATGTTTTTTGTTTATTTTTGTTTTCATATTGTTTGATTATTAAAGCGTTGTTGATATAATGTGCCGTATATCTACAAGTATATGATATTTAAATAATAATTACATCATTTAAAAGTCGCTCTATATCGAGAAGATAATTACGTATTTTAAAAGCCGCGCGTCAAAAGGAGGCGTATACATACATATGTACATAAACTCACGCCTTTTGTCCCAAAAAGAGTAGGCAGAGTTCCAGGAAACCCGCCTCGTATGTTCCATCCTACGATGTGATACGGGGCGAGCATATCGCCATAACGGGCACAAAATAATATATACAAATAATGAATGCAAATAATAATGAATGGGCTGATAATAAATACAATTCACTTCACTCAAATCACTTTTCCCAACCCGGGATTCGAATCCGAGACCTCAGCTTTATAACCGAAACGTAGTACAAACACACCACTGAGACAGTCATCGTAAATAATATGAGTTACATCAATTAATTTCATGATCGCGACCAGATTTACTAGGTCATCAGTAATGTACTTGTCAACTTTCATTTTTACAACTTCGAAATAAAATAAATACGGATTTTGCTGTTGTTTAGAAAAACTTTTTATTTATTTGCAGTGTTTATACTACGTGTTTTTTGTTTCCATTCTAGATTAATATAGATGGGGTAGTAAAATACATATATATGTATTTACAATTTTAAAGAAATAATCAACGCCTAGTCATAAAAGTTATCCATAAACTCGCCATTGACTCTAAATTCACACTAAATCCTTCAGAATACATTCTTGCAATCTGCGACTTTACACGTACTCTTTACATGTTATGAGTATATCAAACCCAACCAACGTAATCCGGACATAAAACCCCTCAACTTATAACATGCATTTAACAGAGTTTTTACTTTGCGGAAAACCTAATCCCGGACGACACAAGTAAAACCCAGCAAGATTTCGAACTGCCAGCTCAAATTCAACGTTTAATCTGCTAGTAAAACTAAAAAGGAGCTAATAAAATCCAAGTGTCGTATAGTGCAGAACACCCAACTCACTCTAGTTTATTATAAGTTAAGCGTAAACTGTAAACATGATTTCGCTGGCAGCTATTCACAATACCGAGATTCGCTTTTGCTGTTTATAATCGGCAAGTTCCTGTGTATGTTAATTGCGTTTGTACTGTTACTGTGAATAGGATGTGTCAGGTATTTTGAGTTCTTATTGGTGAACATTGCGACAGATATATAATTTTAGGTTGAACCAGCGTATTTAATATCGAGCTAGTCGGTGGAATTGCGTATGTCGGCGGGAGATTACCCATCTCTCTCTCTTGGTGGAGAATTTGTACTTGAATTAATGAGCTACATTCCGTTTGTCGTGCTAAAATATGAATAAACGAGAAATAGATAGCTTGTATTCGTGAATAAGATGTATTGAAAAAATATTGAAATATCAAAATAATTATGTAATTCGAATTTTCATTGAGGGTGAAGGAAAACTTACTTAAATACCTTAAAGCAATTGTTATAAAATATAGTGTTATCTATAATACTTTAATTATAAAAGTAATATTTAGTGTTAACAGAAAATATTATATAACTAAACATGATTTTGCTGGCAACTATTTGCAATAGCGAGATTCGCTTTTGCAGTTTATAATCGGCAAGTTCCTGTGTATGTTAATTGCGTTTGTACTGTTACTGTGAATAGGATGTGTCAGGCATTTTGAGTTCTTATTGGTGAAGGTGTGTTTAAGAGCATTTTTTTATTTTAATGAATGGCGAGACGAACCTGTCGTTCGCCTGAGTGTTTGGCGGGAGAAATAGACATTGTGGTGGTACCTACCCAAGCGGCCTCACACGTAGAGACCTACCACCAGTAAAAGTATTTATTTTTTTTCCTGTAAAATTATTAGCACTGTTTAAAAAACTAGATTAAATGTACATTAGGTAATTATCGGTGTAGGTAAACAACCGCAACCGCTATTGTGAAACATGCAATATCATTTGTCATACCAAGCATAATGCCTGTCTAAATTCTATAGCCGTGTAGCGAAATGTAGAGCGACAAATAAAATTTGAAAAATATATATATATATTAAAATATAGTTACCTAATATAAATAAGTCTAATGTAATAAAGTATGAAGAGGGATAAACAATTGTTATTTTTTAAAACCAACGTATTCGACTGCATAAAAATTGCAGACGATCTGTAAATATCGTACCTCATATGCTATAAACTTCAAAATACGCAATATTGCGTCAGTAACTATTATCTCGCTCACACACAATCTGTCAGTATCAGTCCATATACGTCCCACTGCAGGGCACGGGCTTCCTCTACAATCATGAGTAGGATTAAGAGTGATTAGGCCATATAGTCCCCCACGCTGGCCTAGTGCGCGTTGGCGGAATTTACATACCATATGAATTTTTGTAAAAAGTAAAACTAAGTAAAAGTGCGTGGTGGCCTGTTGGTAAACGGACAAGACGCGGCTGCCAACATGTTCACGATGGACGCGGGTTCGAATCCCAGGGTACACCTCTGACTTTTCGGAGTCATGTGTGTATTGATAGTCAATCACCACGCACTAAAACGGTGAATGAAACATCGTGAGGAAACCTGCATACCATAGCGATTCAGACACAATACGCGCTAAATAATTGGGCAACGTTTAATCCATACAAAGTACTTCAATTAATAAACTCATTAAAAATGTTGTAAAGAATTCCAGGTTCCCAATTATTTCTGATTGGTCGTAAATAAAGTTAATAGAGTTATAATGGACTGTTAAAATTAATTTAAAATGAGGACAATAATGTCTGAGTCCGAACAATACGACGGTAGACAATTCTAAGTGGAAACGAGTTTTATTCCAAAGACGATTTACGATTAAGGTTTGTTCGTAATCCATCTTTATGCATTAAAATGTTGCTTTTTAACTTACTTTGCATAGACAAATATCGGATATATCCGGCTAAATAGAGTTTTTTTTATTGCACTGAATGGCGAGATGAGCATTCTGATCGCCTGATGGGTTAAGTTATAAGACGCTTATGAACGAAGAAAACATGAATACCTGCCCTAAAGTTTCCAAAAAAAATTGCATAATAAAGTTGCCCCTTGCAATTGTTGTAAAATACCATGTATTCATATTTTAATATTATTTTTTATTTATAAAAGTAATTTATATATAATTTTATATAACAGAAAATATAATATAACTAGTGACCCGTCCCAGCTTCACCTGGGTGCAAATGTTTTTGATTCCACTCCATACCAGATACAAGTTTTTTTTCTTACAAACTGCGACATCCTATTTATATATTATGCATTCCTATTTATATAAGAAACCTTCCACTAGAATCAATCTATTAAAAAAATCGCATCTAAATCCGTTGCGTAGTTAAAAGATCTATGCATACATAAGGACAGACAAAGGGTAAGCGACTTTATTTTATACTATTTAGTGATTAATAAAAATATCCGAAGCGAGATTTTAGCGGCTAACGCAAAAACTGTGCCGAACCAAAGCAATCTTGATAAGCCAATTTCTGTTAATACTTATTGTTGCTCAGTCGTTGGAACTCGATCGTTGATTATGTCAGCTTGTTTATTACCTCTGTTGTTCTTCGAGACAAACAGAACTATTAAAAATATGTAAAATTCTGCCTTACATTTGTTATTTTATTCCTAAATTGCGTGTATAGTTTCAAAGTTATTGATCTTTGCGTAATTTAAACTTTACTTTACATTAGCATTTTTTTTTCTAGGTTCCTTTTATCAAAGTTAATAAAAGAAATCTTAGTAATTATAGAACAACACCATAGTTATCTTTGCTTATGGTATGTAAGGGCCGATTCAACCCTAACAGTATCAGTATCTCACAGAAACCAACGTTATGCTGTCTTTGATATCGTATTTCGCTGGATGAGTAAATTTTCTAGAACCAATACTGTAATACATACATAAACTCATGCTTTTTTACCCAGAAGGGGTAGGCAGAGGTTCTCCTGGTAGCAAGCAAAACATACATTTCGCCTTCTGTGTTTCATACTTGACTAATAATTCATCAAATTAATATCACCTACAGAAACACAAAATAAAGACGAATGTCAATAATTATAATGACTTTCCAATAAAGAACATTGACGAGCAAAACATCTTGTCCAATCTAGTACACTCCCAGATTATAGGTAATAATGTCCGCTAACACCATGGCAGCAGGGCGACAGGCTATCTAATAATCTAGGCTAATCCATAGCTAGATCCACTGCCAGGGGACCGGATAAGAGGGCTTCGCTTGCAGCCAACCGCGCTCAATTCAAACAAATCTGCACTGGAATCCTATTTATCCGTACGTCGCTAATGTACACTCCGAGGGACAATTGGACTATCGAATTAGATTACCAAGTGTAATAATTACTCAGGTATTATGCTGGTACATACTCCATCACTTCTGATAATCGGGTATTCGACTCAATTTTTATTGTATTACTAATAGGTATCCATATCCAAAATCTAAGAAACAAAGAATTGAGTATATCTATTCACAATTAGAAACAGTTAAAAACATTTTAATACTTGTAGTGGGATTAAAAGAAAAGAGATGAAAAACAAAACGTTGACGTCACTGGTCTTAATACGCATTACAATGTGCGGGTATGAATGAGACGGTAAGATGTCCCCAATGCGCTTCCATTCTTTCATTTAAAATACAGATATTTTTGCCTTATGTTACAAGCAACTTCAATACTGTTTTGATAGAAATGTTTTCTTTTAATAGAATATGTGTTTGTACAGAAAATTATACGAAATATCGATCATAGTCAAATACCCATTACTCAGTATTGTGTTGATTGGTAATTATTACTTGAACCATCTCGACGATCGGACTTACAATGATATTCAGGGTTACGATTAAAGGGTTACGATCTCCGAACCGAGACAAATGTTTGTGTCCTCCATCAGGACATAACCGCCCACTTTAGGCCGCGGGACTCCTATATAATCAAGGGTCTAAAAATAGATCAGATCAAACGCTTGGTAAAACTTGACCCCAGTCCGCGAGACAGAAGCGTCACTGCAGTAAAACATAAAAAAACTACTAAAATCAAACTGACGCCGTTGAAAAAAGTTAAAAGGTTCGAGCGGTTAATCCGTATTCGCACACACGACACGTAGGCCAGCCGAAGGGACCTTTACAAAAATTATGATGTGACGTTACAGCCCCGCGGTTTCGAATTTATTCGCGCTGCGCGTGCCACCGTCGACACAATTTGTTCGCGTTTTAAATATTCACATGTAACGTATGCTTAATATATTCCTCATCTACATAATGTAATATTTCGCAACGGAATGTACTGTTCTTATTCTGTAGGTGGGAGACGTAATTTTGTTAGGCAGGGTTGCCACTACGGCTTGTATAGAAACATCGAGACGATTTAGGACACTTGTAATAAATTAATAAAATAACAGAAACGGCAGTAGCGGCGATGTTTCAAATTACCTTTAGACTTGCCCAAAAAAACTATTTTTTTTTTTCTGATCCATCAGATATTGAGGCATAGGCGTGTTATCCAATAATCCGTGGAGTGCGATAAAAATATTGAGTAATCCAAATCAGTACGAAATTTCCCTAAGACTAGGGAAAATTTTAAAACCGGGACTGTCCAGTAAAATAGTGACCGTTGGCAACTCTGTTAAAGCCTCACGTCCGTCCGAGTGTTGTGTGATTTAATTATTTTTAACCGGGCCATGTTTGTTCAGGACCGCTCTCTGATTCTTTGAATTTTATCTCCACAGACAATGGAAAGTGTACTAATAATGTGAGAATTGTTAATTTACTTTTTTATTTAAGTTATATTTGTTGTTAGCAGATGTATGGTTAATTAAATTTTATTTATAATTACGTATTTAAGCTTGAGTCGGTCACTTGGCCACTTGTTATTTTTCGGCGACTCACATATGTATATTGCTAACCGTAATATCCTTTACTAAAACATATCTTCATAATTCAGAGCTGAAACGTGCCGCAGCTATTCAATCAATTTATTCGAAATTCAAATAATTAGCTACATAAAAAATATGCAATTCGGCACCACTGCTTCATTCCCCTATCAAAGTCGCCTGTGTAAAATTGGCCTTAAAAGCCAATAAAGATAAAGCCAGTTATAGGCTCCATTCACATTACGAGCGGTGCAACGAGCGCCTTGGTCGTAAGGTCCACTCCAGATATGCACCTGAGCTCGTATACATTATACTGCAGATACATAAATGTGTACACCAGCTAAGGCAACAAACTTAATGTAAGAACTCATAAAGGTGACAACTTTGAGTTCGTAAATTGCATGACCTGCATAGTGACGTATCGTATGCTATAAAATGCTACCAAGGGCAAATTTTGCGATCGTGACGATGCTGCGATATCTAACTAAAATTTGCCATGTAGTGTAACTCAAAAATATTCAACAAAAAACCGACAATCAGATGGAACATACTACGCAAGCGACAACTGGCTCGACTCTGTGTACTGACGAAGGGAATGCTCACATTGTAATAATACGGAACACAGTCGGATCACACTAATATTTTGAGTGCAAGATGTACGAACTATCTATCAACTGAAGACACATTACCTGATCTTTAAAGGTAAGAAAGAATGAAAGAAATGGCACTAGTCACGACCAGCGTAATAGCCATCCCAACAGTTCTTCAAACGACACCACACCCCAAATCATTAGTTCTTATAAATGCAAGCAAGTGTTCACCCAATTCGAACAGAGCTGTCAACGGAATTACCAGCCGCTTGTTAATTCAAAACGGGCGTAAGTACAAACAGTGTCAAGCCAAACCCCGCCTTCTACTAATTCACACTAAGACGTTTTTAACATTCTCATCGGAACCTGCGTAATATCGGCCCGATATGAAACGGGGTGGAATGAAAGTAATACAAATTGCAATTTGTGCAGCGGTGATGCTATCAAAGCACTCTTTCACTGCTTGCAATTTCAATAACTGGAGAATGGGAGCGCGCTCCTCAAAGTTTTCAGGCCCCACCTCGCTCTAATTCACTGCTCCAGGGGACCTTTATCGTATTAGTGGCAATAGACACAAATCTGATCTGTGATGTACTTGGTTGATGGCATTAATTTTCTGTGAGGATTAAGTTGTAAAATTGAAAATTCTGAATTGTTTTTCTTTGACTGTATCCAAAAAAGAAGGAATCCAATCCTTTACAGCTATTTTATCAACCCTTTGACTTTTTGAGACGTTGTATTTATCATATTTCAGGTTTTATCTTTAAAAAAAATAAAAGAAGTATTACAATATACCTTGTTTATTTATCATTGATGAATAATGAGATGGGCACTTCGTTGGCCTGTTGGCAAGCCTCATACCTTGAATAGCACTTTACAACATATTATTTAAATCTATATGACACTGCACTGCATTTGCCACCCAAACACTAAAAGAGACATCCGAATTTCCATTACACATCCACAACGATGTAAATAAAACTAACTGAAATAACTCGTTTCCCTCAAAAAATATTCCGTGAAAGTTTGAACACCGCTAATACAGTGCAACCACAAGTCTGCGTGTAGACAGAAACGTCGGCAAGATACGTTTATTTATTGAATCGAAACACGGGCCGTATATCAAAAGACTGTCAAATGTTGTGTCAACTTAGGTTTTCCACGGGAAAATTGAATGGTTTGAGTATCTTTCCCGCATCGCTCATCAAGTATAGTGATTGGCAATTTGAGTTCTAACTACAAGTTAGAACTTCAAAAGGAATACGATGTGCAATTTATAATATTTTTATTTGACATCATATCATATCCTAATGAGGTATTTTTATAATATTTTTGTACAAATATTTGCGTCAAGTAAATAAACGACTAGGTTATTGATATAAAAACCTCGTAATTCAGACCGCATTGAACAGATTGCTGTGGAACTACTTGGATGACGCTTGGATTTAATAAAAAAAAGGAAAACGTGACGCCACCCATGACATAAGGCCGTGCGTGTGTATTTGTATTGGCTGTAATTATTCTAAATAATTCACAAAATATAACAACTTACGTCTGAAATATTTCCTTCTCAAAATCTCACATAGATTATAAAGTACGGAGATATACAATGAAAAAAGTTATTTTAGCGTATTGTAATACGGAAAAAACTCATCTCGACCGCGAACTGTGATCGCCAAATCCCATCTTATCCCTACCTAAGTCTGAAACTTGGAAATTTTTCCACCGCGAAGCTAAAACTTTCCGCTGGGATTTCATTGCTCAGATAATATGAAAAATATAATTGGGGAATTGAATTGTATTGGGTTTCTCGATAAACGTGATTTAAGCGGGATTGGGTAATTTCCTGTACGGATTTATGAGGCGTAAGTCATGACGTGATATGCCAGGGTTTCGGCTATATTTTTTAAGTATGACATGATAATGATTTATAACAGTATTCACTTTTCCCTTCAAAGCCCATAGTGATGGGGATATTGCTAAAATTGTCGATACTCCGCGGTTTAAAATGATTAGAGAAAAATAGAGTGGCACCACTCACAGGCGTACTTTCGAATGTAGAGGAGGCCCGTGCCCTGCAGTGAGACGCATATGGGCTGATACAGTATAGCATAATACAGTACGGAGAAAATACATTATAAATACAATATAAACGAATTAAATATTAGACGAATTAAATATACATTTTAGGGTAAATATATAAAAAAAAAACTGTAAATTGTGCATATTACCGATCCACAAGTCACAATAAAACTCGTATCTATTGAGCTCTCCCCATAATGGTCACAAAGCCCATATGAAAGTTGGTCAAAATTCTCCTCAAAACTCGTAACAAATACAAAATAACTTCCTTAAAATAGCTACTTGCACATCTGGCTCGCTGGTAACAGTATCATAACTAAGTCAAACTGCACGGGAGAGTTTTTCGCGAAAAACCAGGTCATACTCAGCTTAATAGATCATGCGAGCTGGCCCGCGATTTTATTCACCATTTTTGTAAGCAGTTTTTAATAAAGAAAATATTTTGTATTTCTGTTACGCCAAATAGAACGGCTCATTTGAAACAGTTCGATAAGTTTGAATTTAGAACAGGGTACGTTTTTGGCGAAATATCTCGAATGCATTCATGGATGGATGGATAGTAAACTAACTCCCTGGTGTGCCCATTTTGTAAAGGAGGTCGAGCATGCTTGTAAAATAATTAAGGCTACTGTTATTTACATACGAAATAATACTTTAAATGGGATAATACGTTATCGCGTCTATAATACGAGTATAAAGTTCCATTTACACGAGGAAAGTTTTTCGCCTCACAGATGCGATTATCATAAGTATATAAAAAAGTTTAGTCGTGCAAACATTTGTTAGAACACTATAGTGGCTAGAGGTTATATCACAAGATAGTGGCATACGATTGTTTCCGCGAGAAACTCTCTCCATGTAATTGAGCTATAAATACAAAATATCCATACATAGATACATACATAAACTCACGCCTTTTTCGCAGAAGGGGTAGGCAGAGGTGCCAGGACACCCACATTTCGCTAGTATGTTCCGTCCCACGATGTGATAGGTGGCGAGCCTATCGCCATATCGGGCACAAATTCCTGACTCCAGGCTGATAATGAATGGAAAAATTCAATATCACTTTGCCCGACTCGGGATTCGAACCCGAGACCTCAGCTTTGCAAGCATACCTTAGTACAACTACGCCACCGAGGCAGTAAAATATTCATATAATATGTATATCTAGTATATACTATTACTAGTATTAGGACAGTCGTCTTCTTCGGATTTTAACAATTTATTTATTTATTTATTTATACACTTTATTGCACATAAAAAGAAGTACAAGTAAAAAGAAACAATCCTGGTCTTGTACGATTTGCAAAACCTCAGGGACCTTACGCAGAAAAAATCCCATATTATGCAGGTTTCTTTATCAATAAATGGTAACAATAAATACACCAAACATAAAAAAACTGAATTTTACCATCTAAGAATGAAGCAGAAACCTCAAATTCAACAGTCAATTCATTCCCAGCCAAGCAATACGCAATCGTTTGAATACAAACATTATTTTGCTCACAAATAAGATTTTTAATGATAAATCCAATTCTATGGGTCTTTTATATTTCAAAACGGACCTTTGTTGCGAATCTTTTCGCCTTCAAAGTGAGATATTTCTTTGTAATCTCTGTGAATAATATCGGATTAACAGACTTTGTCACTAATCCGCATCTTTCGGCCGTATTCCCCTTTTTCCATTGAGACAGTTATCTAAAAAGGTTAACTACAATCTTTACATTTTTTTCAACATTTTTTCTTCTACATTTGGGTCAGGGTACGCTTTGGTATTGTAAAGGTTATTTTAGGAGGTTGAAGGTGAAATTCTTAGTATGAACACAAAAACCGTAAATCTTATGTAATGTATTATATAAATAAATAATGAATAAATAGTTGAGTCTTATGTCGTGAGTATCAGAAACTACGAGAGACTTTTCGGTCTCACAAACACCCAAAGCCTAAAGAAATATTTGTGGACCCCACACCCAACATCACTGCCTTAACACCCACATTCAACGCATTAATAAATTCCTGTTACCCAGAGATTAAAATGGCCGGATGAAATATGTGCCATAAAAAGCTAATGGGGATTTATTGAGCACACTGCATCTAGCAAAGACAAGTAAATGCACTTAGCTTGTACATGAGGAAAAGAACTTTGCATCCCGTTCCTTATTACCCTAATGGATGAATTCCCGAAAGGTTTCATACAGGACGGTCGTAAACACAGTTTCGGTAGGAACCACCATTGACAGCCGTGGCACTTGGTTAAGATGAAATGAGAGGTCGAGGAACCGATTCTTGTAATTGGAAAAATGATTGTGTAGTCTTTAAGTATTTATTTCATTTATTTAATCTTTTTGTACAAGAAAATAAAACTTAGAGGAATAACAAAAAAGTATAAATAGCGGTCTTATCACTCTATGCAAACTTACAGACAACCATAGAATATTGGATTTAAGGGAAGGAGAAAGAGAGGGCAGACAATAAAGGGAGGGCATCCAAAGGTTGTCTGATAGAGATCGCTCATTAGCGATAAAACCGCCTTTTGTACTTTTAATATATGTTATTTCTTAATATTGTTATGTTCTTTTGTTTGTGTACAATAAAGATTAAATAAGTAAAGGATACAATCTAGAAAATACAAAATGAAATAATAATAGTCTTTAAGTATTTTGTAACTTTTATGTCTGGATGCTATAGGTAGGTATTATTTAAAGATTCTTGTAGTTTTTTAGAAGCCCAGATGTCACACAAAGCTTTTATATGCATTAAGGACCAGAACCAAATATATTACAAACATACACAATTACCCACTGACGAACTTCAACATTAATAACATTAATTATAGTAAGCTTATAGTTCAATATCCGTTTTTATAGATGCACTAACTGCAATCGTCTTGACGAAACCAGTTTTAACAATTGCAAATACTAGTTCAGTAAATCAGGGTTTACGGCTCAGAAGAATTGTACAATTACAACAACTACTGAGAATTCGTTAATAAACGTTTTTTTTATTTTATTTTCAGTATTAACTCATTAAGTTTTTATTTTAAAAATGTATAAATTAATTAAATGAAATATTTGCATTGTTTTACGAAGCTTAGATTATGAATACCAACTAATAAGCCATTGTTATTTTACCCGAAAAATGCAGACAGGACCATCCTGATCAGAATGACTAATTTATATCGAAGTTCAGGCTATTTGTCTATTTAAACAATCACAAATTAACAGGCTGATCAAGTCGAAGAAAAGAAATGTAGATAACGTTGTTGTATTTCACGGAACCACTATCTATGACCGATATTTTTTATAAGATGCAAAGAATATATTTATTTTAGAAGTACTACAAATTATGTATCTGTATGATCAAAACATTTCATCTTATATTCCTATTTGAGTTACTCGTTTTTTTATTGCCTTAAATGGCGAGACGTGCATGCCATTCGCCAAATGGTAAGCGATACGACCACTCATGAACAAGAAGCTCATGAAGTAAAACCAAAGAACACCTTGAATTGGCATTCCACTGCGCTCGCCATCCTGAGACATAAGATTTTAAGTCTCAATAAGTCCATTAGTCACTCTGGGTACAATGTCCTTCAATCCGAAACACAACAGAGCATTTAAACTGCTTAAACATACTCAACATTTTGCCTTAATTACAAGTCAAATACAAACAAAAATTCTTGGCAACTAACTCAAACAAATTTCCACCCAAATTCCTAGCCCAACATGCGCAACACAATCAAAAATGGGACGGACTAATTCCACCCAAAAGTACACTGCTAAGCGTCCCAAAACCCAAATTAGAAGGCCGTAATTTAACTCTAAACCGTACAAAGATCTTTCACACTATTCCGAGGGATTTCCTATTAAAACATTATGACAAAATTATAGCACACACTTAACTTGAAGGTTTAAATGTTCCGGACGTGACATTTTAGTTCGGGTCCGTAGAAACGACGAGTGTTTGACTCCATTGAACGAGGTGCTTAGCTCAAAGCTAGTGCGTACTCAGAGGGATTAACGTTTTTATGTACATGGAGCGTTAAGTGTTTCTAACAGCCGATAGTCTGGCTGATTGGGGATAATGTCGCTGCTTTAGTGCTACTGTTTTAGTGGATGTCAACAAGATTAGGATGAGGGTTTTGGTTGTAGTTCTTTTTATTACACTCAGCCGTTCACTCTTGGAAAGCCTCTCTAAGTAAGTATTAGCCAACCCGTTTTTTAGCATCCCGTGTTCGTCCACTACCCGTAACCTTCCTCAAGTCGTCAGTCCATAGCGCGCAAGCGTAGACGTATACTCGTAGTCTATTAATTAAGAAAAAATATTACGTTAGCTAACAGCTTACAAAATTCAAACAATTCGGACCCCTACATACAAAGAATTCCTACGCGATAATTTCGCAGAACATTTTCGCGTACATACTTAAAAAACTATGAAACCGTCGTACACTAAACTCGGTATAATTATATGATAATAAAATGCAAGTTCTTTTAAAACGACAACGCGGAGGTTCGCAGCATGAGCCGAGTTTTTCAAAGAACGCCATTTTAATAGCAGGTGTGGAGGCGTGGGCGACGCGTCATGAACATAACACGTTACACATCTGCATAAAGTTAAACAACAAGATACGGGCCTTTGTAAAAAGAGGAATTCAGGCGCTAGACCGAAAAGCGGCGCGACCGTAGCCAACAAACACAAAGAACATTTGGACCTTTTTGAAAGTGCTTGTAACAAAACATTCCTATGGCAGTGAGACTGGTACGCGCGTTATTTACGCTTTAATTGAGGGCACGTCCGTCTAAAATCCACATTTGGGATGGGAACTGGCACAATTTTCCATTTTTGACATTCTAAACACGATTCGACGAGATAACGAGGAATGTCGGCGTTTAGTTGTTTAAGCCGTACACCCTTTGTAGTTGGCGCGCCGTTTTGTCCGACGTTTACAGACAGTTTGCTCAGCTTTTAATTTTCTAAATGTCTCGCAAAAATAAACACGGCCCTCCCGGGGGACGTGGAAATAAATGAAGAGCTGATGACACCTAAATATGCCAAGTTTAGCGTTCATGGTTAATTTCCTAGTTGATTGTCGGCAATTTAATGGGATTTAGGACGGAGTGGTGGGAAAAAAAGTTTGCATTTGAGGAAGTCGACCGACCAGTCTTCGGATAAGATCGGTTCAATAAAGCCAAAGATGAACGGCAGCGCGACACCTTTAGTTTAATCGACTTGGGAAAATGATGACAGCCGAAGATTCTCGTGACTTAAAACTTCGCTATTTTACTCAAGAAAGGTTATAGCCTCCGGAGGTTTAGTCGCCGGTTGGCACTAAAAGATTCAGGGCTGCGGCTGTCCAATCACGGAGTTTTGCGACCCTAATCGGGATTGCGAGCTCGAGTATCGGCCCGATACTTTGCACACGTGTTACAAATTCGGGGGAACTTTTAACTAAAGTGATAACAGCATATTATTGTGTAGTACGAAACATTTAGTGTCTTTTTGTAAATTAATTTTGTTCTGTAATCCAGGTAGTAAACATGGAAATTATTCGACTCGTGCGATTGCAGAACTGCTTTTATTCATACCTTTTTCCCAAAAGGAAAGGGCAAAGGTGCCAGGACACCCACATTTCGCCTTATATGTGCCGCCCCATAACGTAAAAGGGGCGAGCCTACCATCATATCGCACAAATTCCTGACTCCTGATAATGAATAGAAAAATCCTATGTCAATTTGCCCGACTCGGGGTTTGAACCCGAGACCTAAGCTTTGTAACCGTACCCAAGTACAACTATGCCACCTAGGAAGTCAGTGCTTTTATTCACAGACCAGACTCCAGTATTAGACTCACATAAATATAACTTGATGCACTATAGCAGCTTCTTCATCGTATAAATATAATCATTTAACATAACAACGCGAGACTAAGGTCTTAAGGCAGGATAAGTAGCGCTAGATGGGTGTCGTCAAATTTGGATGTACCTAATAGTCACATTTAAAGAAATTTTCAATTTTAATCAGTAGTTCCCGAGATTAGAGGTCACAAACGAACTAACAAACTCTTCAGGTTTATATATTAGTATAGAAAGAAGTCTAGATATAAAAATTGTTAAACAACTCCGTCAGTAACTTACAATATGATCAAAAAACGTTTACGCGACGACACGACAACGACACAAATTATTTCCCAACAGCCGAAAGCACTTTAAAATAAATGAAATCAGTAAAAACCGATTCGCTGCTCCGCGGCCTACGCGACAACCGAGTGTTGCCACCAAAAAACCCGACTCCGCTACTTTCCTTCAAATATCCGGGTCATCTATTGTTCCTTTGTCACGAACCGGACAAGTTGGCGACAAACTTAACTTTTCATTCGGCATTCGCTTCACTGTACAGTCGAATGACAGGGTTTACAATGTCTAAACCGCATTTGAAGTTTGTAAGCGAGCACAAAAGGCCCAGACGTACGCTGTGGTAGATTTCTTCCGTGTTTTTCGTTTGTTAGTATTTCCTTGCGCCACGGAAGCTGAGCTGAGTGGGGGTTGAAGTTAAGCAATCTATTGATGGAGTTTGATTGCGGTGCGATAATTGGAAATATTTAACAGTTTTAGGGCTTGAATAATAAGTCAATTTGAAACTCTCTTGAAATAGCCTTGTTCCCCTCACTCGTTTTGTGGTGGTGCGTATTGTCGGTAAACTATTGGGTACTGGTACCTTCTGGATTTTATTTCAGGTAGAAAATTCTATATTACATGAGTTTTTCGATTCCATAATTGTAGGCTCGGACTTGCTGTGGTGTCCTATTGGTAAACGGACCAGATGCTGCCAACATGTTCATGATGTTCAAACACCACAAACTATAACGGTGAAAGAATACAAAACATAGCGATTTGTAAGAATTTCTGTGGTATGTAAAACCTACCAATCCGCACCAGACCAGCGTGATGGACTATATGGCCCATCCATTTTCAATCGTACTCTTGATTGTAGAGTAGGCCCGTGCCCTGCAGTGACACGTACGTGGGCTGATGCAGTACAGTACTTGATATATGGTTAAGGGCAGCTGTCTTAGTGAATTCTCATGGATAACTCTCAGATAAACAAGTTTCTTGATGATGTTTTCACTTGGTGTTGATGTGAGTGATATTGAATCGTCTACGTTGATAAACTATCTGTACCCCTTTGCACTTAATAGCAGATCTAGTATCGTTACTGCTAAACTATATAAACGACAACATATGTCAACAATCATATAAACCCAACCGCCAATACGGACAAACACACAACACAAACCATTTGTAACTCGTATTCCCTCAAGGGGCAAATTGAAAAATTCCTACAGGGGAACCGGGCTTGAAACTAGGAACCCCCAGACACGGCCCAGGCTGGCATTAATCTACGTTTCGCACACGTCCACCACGGCTAAGTAATGTGCTAGACGCCGGGTTTTTCCTAAGAAAACTTGGTAGCCTATATGTAACTTTTGAGTGCTCGCCATTTTTTATTTTCAACTGGTTTGATTCGTGATTTCTTGGGTTGAATGTTGCGAGTTTTGTAGCTGCTTCGGGCTATGTCAACGTATTACTACAAAATATTACTTATAACGTCTTACTAATGAACATAAATCCCACAGTATATGGGACTGACGATTAAATAAGAGATTACATAGGGGTTCAAAATAGCAACAAATTCAAAAAAATAAATTAGCATGCTCTCCATACACCTTTTATAATTAGAAGGTACAGGCATGAGTCCAGTCTGATAATTATTTTTACAATCTATAACACTAAAGTTACTTGGTAATTTGAAATGTTCACAAAGTATAATATAACTCTTTTGTGACTTGGTAATTTAAAATTTAAATAATATGACTGTAGATTTTTTTCTAACATTTCTTTCGCAAGACATGATATCCATGTCAATAATGTACGTGTATCAGAGGTTCTATCGAGATATCTTCGAGTGTCTATGAGTGCACTCTTCATTAATCTCGCAAGGGATAACCAATAACTCTTTGACTACAGACGGTTGCGCATGGACTGATCAAAACACTGGATTCTAGGTCAGTTCTCTAGAGCCTACGCGAATACTTCCAAAGATATGGAAATAAATTGCAGTATTCATCGCTTTTAGAGTCGTATAGATGTTATTTTTATTTTAGGCATATTTAAATCACTTGATTTTTTCATTCTATTTTCATTCTCATACGAACCTTAAAGTTAATTGCAATCTATCTTCCAATTCATCGATCCATCCAACAATCCATCTTCGATGCTCAAAATAAAAAAACACACGTGTGTTATATACAACGTATGTATGCTACCCACTAGCCTGAGATGAAAACCATCCTCCACATAATATCAAAGCAATTCTCCCCAAGATTTCTAAGAATAAACATATAACAATCTAACGCCTCGCCCTGTCCAAAAGATATAATATCGCATTAAGCGCAGACGAATGGAAACATTATCTGGCATTCTATTTTTCTAAGGACATTTAAGTTGTGGGACACGTAAAGTGTAGCCATTTGTTCTGTTGTAAGTTGTGTTTATTCTTTTTTTTCCTTCCGGGTCCTTTTCGGTTGGTTATGAGTAATGGAGGATCGCGAGCGCGGTGACGCTACGGAAAATACGCTTACAATGCTAGGGATTGTAGCGTGATTTCTTGGAATAGTATTCTTTTTTCGGTAAATCTTGGGGAAATTTCTGTGCCTTAAGCATGTTCGTAAGATAGTTAAAGCAAAACTATATACTTTTGAATTATAATTTTTCAAAGACATCGAGGATTTTGTTCCAAATGAATTTGTGTTATGTTAATGAAATGTATTGATTTTTAGATTGATTGCTTAAATCGTTGACAATAAAAACATATAACCCGTTATTTGCACCCTGTTCTAGAGTATCGCTTTCGAAAATCGATAACATACGAGATATTAAGATGTTCTTCTAGACCACAAGATACAAAAATAAAGGAAATTGAATTAAAGAGCAGCCCAATAAAAACTTTATACCCGTGCTCGAATACATTTAGGGCGAAGGTTCAGACCCTGTACTGTCGATATCAATAACCATTCACCACCTCCCGCAATAAGTATAAAGAAGCTCGAAAAAATAAAAGACTGGGTAATTGAATTCCCATAATGGGTGCGGGTAGGAAAATATATGTAGATTACGGTATTCCGATACGAGAATGCCGAGTGGTATACCGAGATTTTACACTTCGCCGATGGCTGCCAATCCCTCTAATATTATTATGGTAATACGGCCAATTTCAATAAAAGCGTTCGTCGCGAAAGATATTTTCCTCGCACAAAACCAATGCGTGCACTTATCAATCGCGCAGACATGTGTCCGGTACGAAGAGGGTTTTCTCGAAGTTCTCTTTCGCTCCTTACAGAACCGATGCTAATTTCTTATAGAAGGATTAACTTAGGAAATAAATTATGGATTGATATTTGTTTAGAGTTAAAGACTTAAATCTTTATAAATAATTAGATTTTAAAGTGACAAATCTACACCACGTATTTTAAGTTTTTTTTTTAAATTGCGGATAGATAATTTACTTGCTATTTGCAATCTGATGTGGTATTTTTAATAATCTAGTCTTATGACTTTATGTTATTATCACAAGACTGTATCAGCCCATATACGTCCCACTGCGGGGCACGGGCCTTCTCTACAATCGATAGTACGATTGAGAGTGGTTAAGTTATATTGTCCACCACGCTGACCTAGTGCGGGTTGGCGGACTTTACATATCATTGGAATTCTTACAAATTGCTTTGTTGTGCAGGTTTCCCCACGATGTTATCCTTCACCGTTAAAGTGCGTGGTGATTGACTATAAATGCACAAATGACTTAGAAAAGCCAGAGGCGTGTGCTCCGGGAATTGAACCCGCGACCACCGTGAACATGTTGGCAGCCGCGTCTGATATAATAGTCATACAATAAATTTCAGAAACGTATTTGTTTGAAAACTTGTTCAATTTCTTTCTATTCATAAATAATACACAACAATTCTGAAGAATACTATTTCCACAATAGCTGCCTTAATTTTAAATATAGTAGGTGTAGTCAAGTATGGTAATTTACTTTCAATTCTTTGTAATAAATAATGTGTAACAAAAACATCTTATTTATGTCTCAGGATGGTGAGCGCAACAGAGGTAATTGGGACCGATCTCTCTCTGCCGGCTGTGGTTTCGGCCATGGTAGGCAGTCCAGGGTCTTGGCGTGCGGTGGCAAACTTCTGTGAGAAAGTAATCTCGCAGAAGGAAAATGCCGAGAGGGATCGAGAGCGGTCAGATCCTTCCCGCCGCCAAAGAAGACGTAGGAGACGCCGACGTGACGCATGATCGGCGACTCGCGCCCTGTGGTATGGGGGCGCTTCGAGAATCCCGCCACGGTATCCCCTGCCTGTCGTAGAAGGCGACTAATGGGGAAGTAAAGGTCACGGGCGCGCAGTGGGGGGCTGTTGTTGCGCCCATTGTACTCACGTACAATGCGACCTCGAGATGTTTGATGATATGATATGGGCCGCAAATTGTGCAGGGATGGTCCCGGTAGAAGCTGGAGCGCTCTTGCTTCGGGTTCCCGGGGCTGTTCCAATTGCGCTGAAGAGGGCAACGCGGGGTTTTGGTTGGTATGCCTATAGGTGAACCCAACATAATCGCTCCACCCTCCCCCGAGGTGGGGCGTTAGCGGTAAACTGGTTTCCCCGCGCCAAAAAAAAAAAAAAAAAAAAAGGATGGTGAGCGCAGTGGAATATCAAGCATTGCTTCATAATTCAAGGTGTTGTTTGGTTGTACTACTGTTCATGTCGTATCGCTTACCATCATGCGAACGGCAAGCTCGTCTCGCTATTTATTAAAAAAATGTGTTTTAAATAAACTTTTGGTTAGGTTACAGTTTGTTATTATTATTCTCTACTTCCGCGTTGTTTTCTTTCGATTCCAAGTGTGTGAGTTTTTGGCAAGCATTTTGGCAGTCACGTCCGATTCGGCACCAGGTCATCATCAAAATGAATTGAAGGAAGATTATAAATTATAAACATCTCTGTTAAAATTATTGTTAATTAGCTGTACTTGTTATGTTTTGTTTTATTAGTATTGTTTATTCTATGTGCAGTTTAAGTAGGTATATATAGAGTAGTATGGTATAATTCCCGCTTAATTTTAAGCTGTTATGGTATTACATATATTTAAGGCGATATACAAAATAATAAAAAATAAATAAATGTATTGATAGTCAATCACCACGCACTAAAACGGTGAAGGAAAACATCGTGAGAAAATGTATACCATAGCGGTTTATAATAATTTCTATGGTATGTAAGTCCGCCAACCCGCACTAGGCCAGCGTGGTGGACTATATGGCCTAACCACTATCAATCGTACTGTCGATTGTAGAGAAGGCCCGTGCCCTGCAGTGGGACGTACATGGGCTGATACAGATACAGATACAGATATACAAAATAATAATACTTAAATATATAAATCACGCACTTACAATATAAAATAGAACGACAGTTTATATTAATGTATACTGACAGTTTTAATGTCTAGGCTGATATGTATGTAGATCCGAGAGGGGTCGCGAGTGATTGAAGCCATTTTGCGTATCCGAACGAGTAGAAACACCATGAGGCGGTAATCCTTAGGAGTTATTAACAGACAGACGATGACGTAATAAAGGGCTCAATGGAAATCGTTGTCCAATGTCTATTCCTAACCTTCTGTTGCTTTAGATATTCTTAGTAAAATAGAAAGATATTACAATATTTATTTATTTACATTTCATTCAACTTATGTATAGGTGGACTTGATGTCTGAGGCATCTACCAGTTGAACCTAGGGCGATGCAGAGATGATATCAGGTAAATGGGAAATAACTTTAAAAAATTGTTATAAATTCCAACAATAGTTGGTCCATTTTCTTTTCAGTTTTCTAAATATTACTTAACCTTAATTATTATGGATTGCATCAGTATTTTTCTATTCATACGCCAGCCGTAAAGCATGATAAACTGTTCTATAAACTTATACAGATTATAAAATAGACATCACAAATAAACAAACTGACTGATAATGTTTTTTAAATTCAAAATGCACAACACAAAATAATTTTTAATTACTCTTGTTATTAGCAACAATACTAAAAAGGCATTATATTCTTTCGCCCTTTGCATAAACCCTTATTTTAAATTTGGAATGTCGACCAAAAGGCCTAATACTACCTCCACTCCTTAGTGGAACACCACCAAGGCATTCTATTCTTTCGACCTTTGCATAAAAAAGTAACCGAAAGACATTCCCGCCATTACGCCGCAGTGTGCTGGCACTAAATGAACGGCGGGGTGCACTAGGCGTCTCGCATACTTCCTCATATAATAGGTATATTAGTTGAAGCGTGCCGCTGCATAAAAAGCTCCATAGCAACCGGTTTCAATATTTGCATTCCATTTCTGGGTAGATATTCAGTGCGCTGTGCGAAGGCAATTCTTGCCAAGTTTCTTATTGTTCCGCGTATTCTTTTGTGTCGTGTTACGTATTGCATTCGATATTGTTTGCTGTATTACAGTTTGTAAAGTACGGTTTATGGGTCTGTATCTGACTTTTATACTGTATTAAATCGGAGCTAATTATGTTTTTCACATTTTTGTTAATAGTCCCATATACGAGTACAGTGTATAGGTACATTGTTACAATCTTACTTTTAAATACTAACGGAAACATAGAAAACATCAACAATGCTAATGACTTCAAGGCAACAGGCAAAGACATAAATTTTACAGAAGTAGAAAAATGTATTTACAAAAAAATACTAAATACACAGCAAAAAGGGTAACATAACACAACCTTTAAACATGCCAAAACCCATGTAAAAACAAAACGTAATTACCATGACATACCCTCAACCTTTAAAATTCAGTACAAAAGTACAAACCTAACAGTACAGACCTCCAAATGAATATTGACGTTGTGACATTACCTAAGCGAAGTTTTAATGACCTCCCCTGTGGCTGAGTGTATGTCGACAATCGCAGCCGAGACAAAACTCATTATAATTCAACTCTTTTTTATGGTCACAATGGGTGTAAATATTATATGACGGCAGACGTATCTTAATGATGGTGCAGAGATATTAACGTAGAACGTCTTTAATTAATGTTTATATTTCAAAATCTTTAGGCTTTGTTTTAAGTGCATACCTCATGAGTTAGAAGATAATGGAATCCCCTAAGATTTTCGTTGTTAGATTAGTCTAATTATAAGAAGAGTATTGGAAAGGTATTCTATTCTTTGAAGCGTCCTCATTAGAATCCGAGGATAGAACTCTTTATATAAATATGTCTATTGAAATATATATCTATTGTTAGGTTCGGGTATACTAGACGATAAATAAAACGAAGGAGTTTGAAAATATCGCTGACTCGCAGATTAGTAGACTTCATAAACCGTCCTAATACTCATAGTAAAATTTTACTATAAATACTGTATCTGCCCATATAAGTCTCACTGCAGGGCCTCCTCTACAATTGAGAGCACGATTGGCAGTGATTAGGTTAGGTTAGGTTAGTTAGTGGTGGACTACAATATATTCCATATAGTCCACCACGCTGAACTTGCGGGTTGGCGGACTTTACACACCATAAAATTTTTTAGAAACAGCTATGGTATGCAGGTTTCAACACGCTGTTTTCGCCGTTATAGTCCGTGGTGATTGATTATCAAAACACACATGAATCCGAAAAGTTAGAGGTGTACCTTGGGATTCGATCCCGCAACCACGATGAACATGTTGGCAGCTGCGTCTGATACGTTTACCAACAGGCCACCACGCAATTTCAACTTCCTATGAATAAAACTAGAATAAAGAAATAAAACTACTAACCACAATAAATTGAATAGAGTTTAAACGTACAAAAACACCACTGATTTTGCAGCGGTAAAGACCACTCGCCTTATTTATCGCACCAGACGTTCAGAGTCAAATAAAACTAAGTCCCCTTAAATCCTTACAAACTAAACACGTTAAACGAGACGATAGTGAGCTAAAGCGTTAGATTTCTCACAAGTCTCACACATGGAACACACATTAAAGTAATTAGAAAAGTTCCTTCAACTGGTTTGCACCTTGTAAAACATTTAACACGACCGACTCGTGAGAGCTACACGCGACACTTAGCGATGCTTCGTTTGCTTTCCCTAAGTCACTGGAATGGAGAAGTACTGCTAATTTTAATTGCTCTACTGTTTTTACTGGTTTTGTTGCATAAGCTTTTTGAGTGGGAATTAAAAATTCCTGTTTGCTTTGGATAAACGTTTGCATCATGTCAACTCTTATGATTAATTATTCTGCTCTCAGTAAAGCATGTTTTTCGGAATAGAATGTCGTAAATAACTAGTAGATTCCCTACATGGAAAACGTATTATAATTTATCGGGTAAGGCAAATAGAGGTACCAATAACGATTGCACGAAGTCGCTATGCAGAGCGCTTTTGAAAAATTGCTGTAAAAATTCTTGGAGAACACCTATGTTGAATATGAGACTTCTGTTACTGATTACAATAATTATGATAAAGAAACCCACTTTTCATTGCTATGAATGGTGACACAAGCATGACATTCGCTTGATGATAAGCGATATGACAGTTCATGGACAATACCAAAGAACATCAAGAATCATAAAAACGAAT
The DNA here is from genome assembly GCA_030180105.1 of Hyles lineata. Taxonomy (NCBI): domain Eukaryota; kingdom Metazoa; phylum Arthropoda; class Insecta; order Lepidoptera; family Sphingidae; genus Hyles; species Hyles lineata. Next base: position 13,358,919 of record JARJEE010000008.1, on the reverse strand, counting down.
CTTGGCATTCCGCTGCGCTCGCCATCCTGAGACATAAGATATTAAGTCTCAATAAGTCCAGTAGTTACTCTGGCTGCAATTTCTTTCAAACCGCAACACAATAAGACATTTACACAATGATTGGTGGGAGAAATACATAATAAATTGAAGTATTTAACAGTTTTCAAAACATAGCCGCTGTCAAAAAACTGAAAAATAAAATTGAAAAATCTGAGCTGATTTATATTTCAAACCATATGCCTGTTTTTCGATAAGTATCCAGAGTAATCCTAAACAAATCACTTACAGGGCTTCTGGTTGTACGTAGATATAAATTCCAAACAAAACTTAAGTTACTCAAACTAAACCAACTTTAAAGACAATTTAAACCAGGCACACAAGAATGTTATAAGGCCATTTTCTAGAGATAATATTAATCTAAGTTTTAAAACTTCTTTAAACTGGCTTCCCACGTCTACGGACGGGTAATGAAAATATTTGAAGTCCTAGATAATGTCATAAAAGAAATCTTTATACAGAAGACTGCTTTGCAAGTAAGTAACTAGGCAACGTTCACAGAGACTTACAGAAAATTCAACCCTGTCAACTAATCTTAAGCAAATGAATCATAATTACATAAACACGATCTTAATTCAGCCACCGTTGTAAACCTTAAAACACATTATAGAAAATAAATAAACATTTTAAAACGTCGCAAATGCACTTAAGTCTGTAAACGAAACCAGCACCTATGAAGAAAATGATAAAGTTGCGATTCCATTAAAACAACATCTAGAAAGGAGTGAAAAGTGAAGTAATTCATCAAATTGTAGACAATCACGACCGAGTGACGAGACGCTTGTTAGAGACGCTTATTCTGAGCGCTTGGCGAGATTTTGCGGGATCTGCTGAATTTATGGGAGTGGAGCTCGTTAACTGCGAAGTAGACAAGACACTGAATACTAATGTTTGTTATGGGGTTATAATGTGGACGACATAGGAGTTGAGCCTCGAATGTTTATATCTGCACTCATATGCATAATTTATGCTGCGTTGTATTAAGAATATAGAGCGGTGTTCGTCTTATCTCGCTGTTATCTAGGTGTTTTCATATTAAAACCCCAAGTTAATGTGAACTGGGAAGTGTCATTTTTTGCGGAAATGTATGGCCGCAAAATTTTACAAAATAAATAGGAATTACGGACTATTTCATATTCTAGCATTGATAATGAAGTATGATGCAATAGGAATGTTAATTTATTTTAATTGCTTTTATTTTATAGGTGGTTACAAAATCGAAAAAAAAAATATTTTTCTAAAATATAGGACAAATAACAATAAAAAAATAGGTAAATAAAAATAGTTTTAGTCCTCAAAATTCCTGCGAAAACGCTCCAAACTGTCACGTGACTATAATCTACGTCAACGACCGATAACAGAGTTCATCAAAATGAACTGAAATTTACACGAATTTGTAACATGAGTGAACATCCCTATTGAATTTCTGCAATTACAGCGGTAAAATAATTACCGATGGACGGAAAAGCCTCAGAGCTTCAAAAGATCCGTGAGTGGGCAGAGAATGCGAATATTGCTGAACTATTTCATGTCGCCAAAGTTAAGTGACAATACGCTAGACGGGCTGCCGACCTTTACTAGGTTTATTAGCTGTATGGCATTAAAATAATAATATGTTTCTTTTTATTTATTTATTTACTTATTTATTCTTTATTGTACACGATACAACATACAGAAATAAATAATAAAAAAAAACTACAAGTGGTGGTCTTGATAAAATTAAAATACACGTAAATACTCAATATCTTCGGCAGCTTTTGACCGATTTTAGTGATTTCTTTTTCATCTGAAAGAACGTATTAACAAGTTGAAGCCAGGAATACGACATGAAAATCAAATGGTCATCTTCGGACTTTATTAGTAGAAATTTTCAAAATTTTGCAGGATTCCAATAGTTCTTTTTACACTGGGTTCAGTATAAAAGCTAAGCTACAATGGGAGAGGGAAAAAGGGGTAGGGGCGAATGGGGGTACTTGGCGGCCCGTCTTCAATGTGTTACGCATATATTTTGATTTGTTGGCTAGTTAAGTCAATAAACAAATTAATCAACATGTACTTGCAGTGGTATTTTTATTATTATTTTTTAGTAGTTTTTTTGTTTTGATGTCAGTTTTTATTTTTTTTATTAGTTTATTAAAACGTATTAATATTCTAATAATAAATCAATTTAAAAATATCTGCTATACGGTAGCAAATCTAACAGTTATAACGTTTCACTTAAAATATTTTATTTAACAGCCGTACTGTTACGTATCTTTGAATCACCAGACTACCTGTGGCCCAAAACTTCCACTTTTCGGTTCATTTCATACACAAAGGTTGGTAAGACTCTTAACGATAGGCAGAAACTTTGGTGTGTTCGAACCCTGGCACTGCGAACGTCCATGAGCGGTGGTGACCGCTTACCATCAGGCTGACCATCAGATGCTCATCTGATTGTGAAGGCTATAAAAAATGGTTGTCTAAGTTTTCGGTGATTGTAAGTGGCATAAAAAATCATTTGACCCTTCATTCTACCAAAATAATAATTATTTTCAGTACATTAACATTACGACAACAACATACAAACAATAGAACAACAAAGTCAAAGACAATATAAAAACGTTAGCCCTTTCCAAGTAAAAACGAGTGAGATTTATGGAACTACAAAAATTACAATACTCGAATAGTATCCTTTTGAATCGTAATTTGCCAGTCGCGTTTGTAGGGAATATTTACGATGTCAATTGAGGTGGGTGGCCGTCGTGACGATTTACGGTCCACCCGAATAAAATATGTAGATTTTGTCCGGAGACGCAGCACTTATTGAAATTGGCTGATTTACTTTAATCACATTATCTAGTAGCGTAAAAGGATTGGTCCCAAGTTTATAGCTTTGCGATCCAGACTGACGGAGGTCTCTCTGAATTCTTATTTCGGATTGTCAACGACGTCCGATGTGTTAAACGTCTAGTGTGATTGAGGAACGATTGAATCACGCCTATAGTAAATCTTTTTGTTTTGGATGTAAATCCTTTGAGCTTTTTATTTCATTGAATTGGAAATGATCTCATACGTCTCCGGATGGACAGTGAATACAAACCGGAATGGTTGGTATTTAAGTTTATTATACATCTGGGGCTTAATAGCTTAAATTGTTAATTACATGCTAACCAACCATTACTTTAAGACAATCGAAACAAACTGACCTACTAATTAACCTCTCTTCTTTTGCTTTTATCACATCCATCCAATGGTTGTCTTTAAGAAATCGCCTAGAGCCATAAGACCGCCATTTCTACTTTTTTTATTTTGTAAAGGAACATAAACATCTTTTGATGTTTTTCCTTTTTTGTGCAGTAAAGAATAATTAAATAACTAATGGTGCTATAAAATCATCGCTCTCCTCCCTGAAGGAATCACCAAGATCAATATTCACGCCTAAATGTAAGTCCATAAATTCACAAGAAACCATGTTTAAATTATCTGCAGGGAAATCTTAATAACAATGATTACCTTACTGTTAATAAGATTATGAAAACGTATAAATTATTTTATATCTAGGCTCTAAACGTTCGTTCTAATAGGGCTTCATTTTCATTACTTGAATAATAAATCTACTAGTAACAATCCTGCTACCAAATCTTTGAGCTAACCCTAGCGCTTAAAATTCCAAATTCAGGCGTTAACCCTCAAGCAACACAATACAGGCGTAACATCGATTACAAAGAGCGAGTTTTGACTAATTCAAAACATTCCACGCACCGTACAATATCTGTTGTATCTCCAGCTGTAATTTTGACCCGAAAACAAGATAGACTCGTAAATGTCGTCTCGGGGTAATTCCGACCGACAGTTCTCACCGCTCGCCGGGTATTATCATAAACACTGCCGACATCGGAAAGGGTCGAAGCTACCCCAACTGTAACAAACACCAAGTTCTACCGGGCCTATATTTAGATATTAACCATAAAGCACGTTATAATATTAGCCTTTACAGTTCGACGGCGGTTGGATTTATAGTTGCTTTTACGAGCCGTTTAAATTATTAGAGTTGAACGTTGTTGAAAATAATTTGAAGGTCAATGACAACATTAGGTTCTGATATTGATTAAAAACTAAGGATACCCATCAGTACATTTGGATATTACAATGATAGAAGTGACAATCCCTTCAACTATTAATTTTTTTAGAACTATGTCGAAATAAAAAAATAGTTAAATAATTATTAAAATAAATTATTTTAATAGATTTTGTCCTAATATAGATAAAAAATAATCTAAACTATATGTCATGATATAAGCAATGATTGAGGAGGCCGGTTGCTGGCACATGCGTCATACTCGTGAACGGGTGCTGCTTGCGTGGACTGGTCACTTAAGTGCGTCAGAACACTTTATGCACTGTTCGCCCTGTCCATATATTTATGTCAATGTGCTCTGACTATCTAGGGGTCGGTATAAGCTTGTTGATTTATTGTGTGGTACAACTAGTATTTCTGCCTACAATATTGTAGACACAAACGTGACTTATTGATTGCAAGTATACGATGGTCTCAGTCCAATCACCAGTTGTTTTACTATCGTCTAGTCTAATGTTTAACCTTTTTGAATTAATTAGGAATTGCACTAGCGACTGAACTTCGAATACTACAGGGGATTCTCCCTTCGCTGGTCGTTGAGCGTAGGCGCGAAGATGTATATTTGTAAATATTTTGGCTCTAGCTGCCACATAGCTAGCTTTTAATCTACATCCCTTTTTATACTGCCTTGTCTAGTATTCAATTTCCCATATTCTTCTCACACATATCAAGAAGGACTGAGTTTAACAGTATATAACAATTTGTACGGTTTATTGTAGGTATATAAATAATGGTGAGAGCTAATTTTTGAGCCCATATTGACTAAATTATTTCCCATACAAAAATTAAGTGCTATTAAAGAAAAATTAAAGGTCTGACGCAACCACAAAGAAAGAAAGTGGAAAAGTTTAGTTTACCCGAGTAAACTTTTTGAATATTCTAAAATTGAACTACTAAGTATCCTCCTCCTCGCAACGTTTTCCTCATTGCTGAGGGTCCTCCCCTGAACATGGAGCAATATTTGTTCTAACTATGCTATGCCACCTTTTCCTTTCCTTGGAATAGTGCAATACAACAATATCCTAAATAAATAAATCTATAATCACAAAAAGGATTTTCGCACATGATCGAATATTTCGTCTCAAAGCAAAAATTAATAAAACACTGCTTTTAATTGTTGCTAACATTAGCAAAGCACTTTCTGCTTCTAAATTCTTCGCTAAACGTCTAAAGATCCATTGTCCAGACGCGGCTGCGGCTAACAGCCAGATTAATAAATTCTATAAACTCAAAATTCTTCCCAAACTGCGATTATAAAGTCGTAAAGAGCAGTCTATGCAGTCCCACTCACTTAATATATCGCTTCAAATATTCTGTCGTGTTTAGTATAAACTTTGAAGTTTCATTAAAGTATTTTCGTCAAAAAATTAAGTATTAATTATCAACTGAGAACCTAATTACAGTAACTCGGCTTTTTACGCAGTTAAGGGTTTTAGAGGTGTGCTCAACCGTTCGTTTTGAAGATCGGTTTCTTTTAAACGATGTAACGTTCATATTTTTTTACTTGAATTGGGCAAATTAGTGTAAGTGAACCCTCATACCCGTGAACATTCATTTTTATTGGGGGATGTATGTTGGTACTCTACTGTTAAGGACAGAAATGGAACAAGTACAGAAAGAATAATGGTTAATATTTTTTTTATTTGAGCCTTTAGCTATGTCACTGCCTGAACAAAACGTATAACCTCAATCAAAGAAACATTATACCATCTATCAGCCCATACCCGTCCCAATGCAGGGCACGAGCCTCTTCTATAATCGAGAGTAGGATTAAGAGGGAGTTAGGCCATATAGTCCACCACGCTAGCTTAGTGCGCGTTGGCGTACATACTTACCATAACAATTCTTACTAATCGCCATTGTATGCAGGTTTCCTCACGATATATTTCTTCACCGTTATAGTAGTTTAATCGCGCGTGGAGTCAGTTACACTTGCCTGTGTTTTTTTAAAATCTCTGTATTTAATTTATGAATAAATATCCCCAGTCATAAGTCTAATACCCTCAATCTAAAACGTATGAACCCGTAAAAGAATAATTTAAATGAGGAAACTAATTGCGGGTTATTGAATGAGATTAAATTTCGCTCAGTTCGTCCCGCCGAGTGCATTAAAGGCGGGATTAACGGTCTAAAGGTGTTGTTTGCCAAGTCCCGCTAGTTTGTCGAGCCTCATTAAGTTATTTTCTGACTAGATACGAAGGTTCAAAAGTTTTATGGAATTTTCGAAATTAAATTTTAATCTAGCTTGGGTTTTTGCGATGTAATTTTTTAGGCTTATAACTATGTAATAGTGATTGTTCAATTGTTCCACTTAATGAACAGTTGCTTCATATTTTTATTTTTTGTTTTGTGGTGTAATAATAAAGAGTTTTTATTATTATTATTATGTAAAGCAAGTTGAAATAAACATGGATTTTAGGGCAGCATATATATATTTCGTTGTCACAGATTGTACCCACAGTATAATTGTCTCCTCTACAATCGAGAGTACGATTGAGATTAAGCTATATGGTCCAGTATAAGTGTATTGAGTATTAATTACATAACAGCTTGATATATAGAAAATGGCGATATATAGGGATGGCCTATGTTCAGCAGAGGACTTTCTATGGCTGACCAAATATGTATCCATATATTACTAAATAAAAGACTACGCACTTAATAATTTAATTGTATCACTAATGTTCATGGTGCTGTGAAAAAAAATCGATTGGAAAATACATATAACGAGCTCATCGACTATTTTTCAATAACAAATAAAATCAGCACCTACTTCTTTACAATATAACACAGAAAAAAAAACCATAAGAGATAAGTAGTGTTGCAAAAGTGTTAAGTAAAGACATTTTACGTTAAAAGTGCACATTTTTCCCGGGGCAATTGTGCGCTAAAATAAATAATTTAGTATACAAGAGAGCGGGAAGTTTGCGGCCAGGCCGGGACGCCCGGACCTCCTCTCAGCACATAAAACTTGTTAAACGCGCTTATATTTAAGTAACTCATTTGGTATCCTCTACGTGCTTTTGATTTGGGTAGGGACATTTTCTTCGTCGACCTGGAATTCTTAATCAGATAGTACTACAATTCTTATTTAATGTACATTCATAAGCTCACGACTTTTCCAGAAGGGGTAGATAGAGGTGCATTCATTGATGCCCTACCCACGTTTCGCCTTGTATTTTCCATCCCACGGTGTGATATGGGCAAGCCTATCACCATATTGGGCACAAATTTCTGACTCCGAGCTGTAATTGATTAAAATAATGCAATAACACTTTGCACGACCCGGCATTCGAACCCATAGATTTTCAATCATAACGTAGTACAACCGCGCCACCAAGGCAGTCCATTAGATAAATAAATAAATAAATAAATAACACCCAACAGTCACATACATAGTCCTGACCCCACACTAAGATCGAGTCTTGTATCGTGGGTATCAGGAACTACGAGAGACTTTTCGGTCTCACAAACACCCAGACCCGGAAGAAATATTTGTGGGCCGCACAAACATTTCTCTCGGTGCGGGGATCGAACCCGCGGCCTCTCGTTTCCCAGGCGGCGTCTAACCAACTGCGCTACGGAGGCTGTCAATGCAGAAATGTCGGATGCAAGTTTATTTGATGTACCTGAATATAAACTAAATAGACTGAGAAAAGAGCCAAGGATTCCCTTAATAATAAATTAAAATAATTGCAGATATCGATCTAGATATAATAAGCTTAGTTATAAACGCAATGAGTAATCAAGTACGGATAGTGAGTCATTTCTTATTATATTCATCATCCTTGTACTTTAAGGCTCAGTGGTAATTTGAGAAAACCTTTGTTGCTCTAGTCACTAATGGCAGTGTGTATATTATACCGGGTATCTCAAGACTGTTACCGAAAACGAAGCCGGGTGGTAGTTTTAGTGACTACAAACACAATGCAACTAAAAATTTTGCTAAGAAACGCGACAATTTTTATATATCTTCAATTTTGGGTGGTAAATCCATAGTTATTGCTAAAATAATAATTTAAAATCTTTTATACCTTAGAGTCTTTATAAATAAAAGGGTATACACTCCTATTTTACGAAAAAATGTATTTACCACCCAAATACGACCATATAAAAAAAATGACGCTTTTTTTCCAACATTTTCTGTTGCATTGCGTCTGAAGTCGCTTAAACTACCACCCGGCTTCGTTTTCGGTAGCAGTCTTAATATACCCTGTAAAAGCCATAAATCCCGGGGTTCTGAATTTGGTTCTCAGATCGGGCAGCCTTATGGATGTTTTACTAAATGTTACTGTTTGCCTGATGATCTTCTCATATGTGAGAGGCCGCCTGAATACCAACGCAATGTCTATTTATTCTGCGATACAACAGTACAGAGCATTGTTGTGTTTTTTTTTTTTATTGCACTGAATGGCGAAACGAGTATGCTGTTCGCTTGATGGTAAGCGATACGACCGCCCATAAACATTAGGAAAACCAAACAACACCTTGAATTACACAACAATGCTTGGCATACCACTGCGCTCGCCATTCTGAGACATAAGATGTTAGTCTCAATATGTCCAGTATTTACTCTGGCTACAATGTCCTTCAATCCGAAATACAACAGTGCATTTAAACTGCTGTTTGGCGAGAGAAATAGACATTGCGGTGGTACCTACCCAGTCGGCCTCTCACATATGAGAGGCATACCACTAGTAAAGTGTGTTCCGATTTGTAGGAGATTGTAGCCGGGGTCACTACTGAAAACTTAATAAAATACATTAAACATCATACAGAACCCAATAAATAAATCTGGAAAAGATAGATTTTAATCTTGAGTTGTGTATTTGAGATTTGTAATTACGCGGTCTGTTAAACAAAAGAATATTGACTCATCTTATTACAATAGAAACAATCAAGTGTTATTTTTGTTTCTCAATCTCGTATTATAGACTGTGTTCATTTGATATTTCTTTTATTTATAATGATTGAAGTTTTCTATTTCTTTCCACAATTTTCTTTGAAGATACGAAATACGTGATTAAACAACGTAAAATAAAGAATACTTTTTTAAGTTTACTTCTTTTGGTCTTTGGTAAAATAATGACTGTGTTTTTTATAGCTTATTCAATCTCTATTGGCGTGTGGCGAAATATGGAACTAAATTAAAATTTAAAAAATATGTATTCGACGCATTGTTTGAGATATATATTTTCCTAATTTAAACTATAAACATTTATACTAGTAATGTAATGGTATTATTACATCCAGTATAATAAAATGTGAAGAGAAATAATATTTTAACAACAGCATGACAACAACGCATTCGAAAATCAAAGTACTGTAGACGATCTATACGATGCAAACATATATTATCATTGATATGATGAAGTTAGCGGTTTAGTGACTGTCAAATTTCCGTGACAACTCGTAGCCTATATTCAAAGTAGTTTCTTAATCATAAATTAATCTACAACACGTGTTTTAAATAAGTGAAGAGAAAAAAAACATAAATATACATGTGTGAATTTGATTGATGGTGAAATTATAAATGATGGTGAATGATAGGCAGTTGTAAATATTCATGGCAAAAGTGACATTTATCTTAAAAACGAGTATAAATTCTTAGGTGAGTTAATATGTATTAACACGCTGTTTGTAATACTACAAGATCAAATTGATTACTTGATTTTAAAGGAATACCTCCATCTATCCCGATAAAAATTTACAAATGTATGTACTATAATCATCTACTGGTGGTAGGTCTCTCATATGAGAGTAGCCACCTGATAGGTACCACCGCAATGTCTATATCTCCCGCCAAACAACATTATAAATGCATTGTTGTGTTTCTGATTGAAGGATATTGTAGCCAGAGTAACATATTGTGACTTAACATCTTATGTCTCAGGATGACGGGTGCAGTGGAAGACCATGCATTGCTTTGTGTTATTTGAGTTTGCTACTGTTCATCAGCGGAGGTATCGCTTACCATCATGCGAATGGCATACTTGTCTCGCTATTCAACACATTATTTAAAAAAAATGTCCTTTCTTTTTAATTGCAACTACAGTGCAGTTTCCACAATATAAATTACAAGATTATACTCGGCTACAGCGCACAAAATGCAAGGAAATCTATTATGCCACTCGTAACGCGGCCTGTCATCTCAAAGCGACAAAGTACACGGAGAAACTGTTTAGTCTCCCTTAAAGTTATAATGCACAACTAAATCATAGCGGCCAACACGAAAAACCTTTTTACGAGTGAGAACGCGCCAAAGTGAGCCGAGGGGAACTAAAATCTCACGGAATACGACGAGATAACTTAATGGGGGGTTGACAAATTAGTGCCGAGTTCTGTAGTTGACAAACAAGACCTCGGACGTATTCGGGTCGGTTCGTATAACCGACAAACACTGCTGCTGTTGGACGAATTTTAATGCTAATTCGTGAGTTTGAATTGTTTGCGGATAAATGTGATAAGTTTTGTACATTTTTTTTTAATAAGTCGTGTTCGTTGCTGGGTAAAGGTCTTCCTTTTCTTTCATTAAATCCAAAAGGGAGGAATTTACTGGTGACAAGTCTCATCATTATCTGGGTAGGTACCATCGTAATGTCTATTTGTCTCGCCAAACAATACTGTAGTTACACTGTTATATACCATTTTGAAAGTCAATGTAGCCGGAGTAACTATTGGAAATAATGAGACTTAACATCTCAGGATGAAGAGCGCAGTGGAATGCCAACCAACGCTATGTAATTTACAGTATTTTTTGGTGTTGCTACTGTTCCTGAGCGGTCGTATCGCTTACTACCAGACGAATGGCATGCTTGTCTCGCCATTCATTGCTATAAAAAGGAAGTTCAGGTCACAAAGGCATTGATGGTGGTAAGGTGGTCTCGCCACGGTTTTCTTGGTTTGTCCCGGCTTCTTTGATCATTACGCTGGTATTGTGTCACAACTTTTTCTACTGATCTAGATGCGTTATGGGTTAGTATATTTTTTATAAAAGCACGGTAAAATGAAGCATTTCAACTGATGATAAGTGCATTGCAGTCCTGATAGAGCATTTATTTATGATAGATGATAATTTCTGCTGTATATACCTGTATCTTGTTAAGTAATTTTATTTACTACTCGTATTTTATTTATTTAAGTGTCACCCTATAGGTACTATTTAGAATGCCCTCTTTTTTATTTTCTTATGTTTGTTGTAAAAAATAGTCTAGAACTACTTTTGTACTTTTTCGGCGTTTTTCATAGTTTTGAAACCTTTTTTGGTATCGAACGTTTTGTCCCTTTCGAACGACTTTCAGTTCGAGTGAAGAAGACAAAACATTCGATTAAATAAATAACACCCAACAGTCACATACATAGTCCTGACCCCACACTAAGATCGAGTCTTGTGTCGTGGGTATCAAGAACTACGAGAGACTTTTTCGGTCTCACAAACACCCAGACCCTAAAGAAATATTTGTAGGCCCCACAAACATTTCTCTCGGTGCGGGATTCGAATCCGCGGCCTCTCGCTTCAGAGGCGACGTCTAACCACCTGCGCCACGGAGGCTGCTATTATTATTATTCCCTTTATTTCAAACTTCATTTCTTTTTATTAACGCTAGACATATCCAGGACAATAGTATCCGTGTTCAGTCCAAAGTTAAATATATAATTTGAAACACTAAGTGGGCGACTGCTACAATGAAAATAAACTTGTTCTGATATTTTAATGTCTCATTTTGTTCATAAAATAAAATTACTTTACTAATTATGCGAAGGCTGTTTGTGTTTTATACTTTTTGTACGACCTTCGGCCCGATTTTGTTATTGTTTTAACTTTCTACATAAGTTGTATAATGAGAAAATGTTTAAGGAATATATTGTTCAAATCTTTTTTCATATATTTTTATGGTGATTTTACAATAAAAAGCCACTTTTTTATAAATTAAGCGAACAATATACACATGGTTCGTGTTTTCTTCTCCTACAACAGACCCATAATATTGCTTTTCTTTGCCAGCTTTAGAGTAAAGCATAATTGCCCTCAACACCTGAATTGAAAGACGATAGAGCTAGTTTTACTATTTGTAACGTGTTAACGCGATGATAGATAAACCATTGCGAAGGAATCTCTCCAATTATATCGGAACTTATAAAGCAGATACTTTGTACCCGTTAAAAAACTTCTATAATATAGAATAGATACATAATATAGATCTTTAATATCATGGTGAAATTTATCCACAACCGACCTATCTGAAGCAGAAAACAAGAAAATAAAATATAAAACAAAAATAATTTAAAATATAAAGTTGTATAACATTAACTTTGTATTTCGGATTCCAGGAAGTGGGCCCCGCAGGAATACAACTGAGGTCCGCCTCTATACGTATCGAGTTTCCTTTTCCGGCTGAAAATAAAAAAAACCGCTGAAAAACGCGCCATTGGAGCTGAAAATATTTAAAAGCTGTACATCGCGTTGATTAATAGATACTTGTGAAATGGTTTTTAGTATATCTAATACTATGAGAGTTAGTTAAAAGCGACTACTATCGGAAGCATCTTTCTTTATTCTTTCTATCTGGTACTTTAGGCACCTATTTTCTTAAGCTGGTAAACACCTGGAATACCCAGGTGTATGTTCAAAAATGGGGGGAATGAGCACTTACCGTTAACTGCTTTGTCATTTGTCAGCCTACGTGGCGCTGTTAGTTAGACGCCGGCTCCAACACGTGAGGTCATTGGTTCGATCCCCGCACCGAGACAAATGTTTATGTGCTCCACAGGCATTTGTTAATTTGTTTCGGGTCTGTGACCATTTCAGGACTATTTATGTGACCAGAATTGCTAAAACAAGTGATGGTAGGACTCCAAAAGTAACGCCTTGAAAGCCTTTTCTGCGGAAAACTGTCATATGTTCTAAGTTTGAACGAATCGTATTTATATTCTCTCTCTCCGTTTCTTCGTTTTTTTGGGAAGCCGCCAGCATCCAACGTCTTCCTACAACCTCATTTACATCAACCTTCTTGATTTTTCAAATTATATTTTCTCCATATACCCATAGAATCCAGAAGAGAACACTTCACAGGCCATACAACAAAGAACAAAATAAACACACAACTGGACAAACATTTTCGCGCTTTCCGTCGCGGTGCGATCGTAAATCCCGCCTAATCTTATCTTACGAGTCGGATTTTACCTGCATTTGCATATTACCATCTCTACGTACAGGTACGGAACCCTTAACATTGCCTTGATATCGATCATTCAGTGTCAGGGGGTTATCGGATTATGGTTTAGCAACTGTATGGGTCGTGAAGGTTATGGTTCCATTTCTGACAGTCAATTTTCTCTTATTGTTCGAAACAATTATGCTGACCAATTAAATAGCTCCATTCCACGATCATGGATGGACCCAGCATTATAGAAAGAAGGATATACTCAGCCCGAACCAAGAGGTTCACTGATCAAATTTTTTGACGCACCATTAAGTTGTTAAATATATACTACATTTATTTTACAATTCGAGACACGGTGGCCTACTAAATATCCGCTTGGATTCAAGCAAATATCCCAAATGGGTTTTTCATTCTTCTGTAATTTAAAATAAATATTTATGTGTTGTATAATTGACATACATAACCACCACTCCTTCATCCCACAGGGGTAGACAGAGATTATTGAACTCCACTTTATTCTATCCTGAGATACCAATTTCGCTTCCACGTTTATCAATCACTTCTTACAATTCTCGTCAGTCAATTCGTCGTTCAGGGTACATCCGACCTGAGCATTGATTAGGGTGCCTTCGATCTGGTTGCTGTATGCTTGGTAAGGTCGACCTACTGACTGTTTCATCCTTGCTTGCCTGACGTATCTCTAGGGTAAGCTCCTTTTGTCCTTCCTCTCTACATTACCATTGATGTCTCTAAATTATTGACAGCATAGACAAAATCAACGAGTGATATATAAACACGAAGACATAAAACCATTGCGTTGAAAAATCAGTATTATCTATCAAATGACGTATTTGTTTTTGGTAAGAAACATATGGATAAGTGGCACAGATATCGTCTGTTCTCGCGCACGCAGACGCGCTCACGTCGTCACCAACTTCACACGATCGACCTATTACTATAACGGCCCAATTAATAGCCTGTAGCTGGTTATTTTTTCAAATTTTTAAGCAATTCATAATTGTTTGTGGTAATAAAAATATGGATACGTAACGCGATTATCATCTATTCACACGCAGACGTTCTCAAGTCGCCGCGTCGAGCGACCAACTTCACACGATCGACCTATTAAATTATAGCAGCCGAAGTCATTACATGATTGGGACGAGTATGGTCCCAAACTGTTTTTTTTTTCGTGGCTTCTGATACAATTATATATATTAGATACAAAATACATATTTAGATACAATAGTAGGTACACAATTTTACTAGCCACATCGTAAAATACGTGCATATTCTAGTTAACATAGCTATTATAACTCTCCATCTCAGAAAACATCAATATTTATAGAATCACCAAACTTAGATTCTGTATTTGCAATTTAAACATAGTATACTAACAGCTACATATATCTCATTTGTTTTACTATTGCATTGATTCCGTGGTCCGTCCCATGTTCCTCTTTTAAAGCTTGATAACATTCTTGATTTAACATATTTTTATTATCCAGCTATACAAAAGTATAGCGTCAAACCAGGTAAAAGAAGCACACTTTGAATACCTCAGTCCACGTGGATAGCCATTCATAAAAAATCAACGCTACACGCGATCCTCCCATAACTTGGACGTGAAAAAGTTTCTTAAAGTTTCGTGGCCATTAATAATTCTCTAGCGGCATCCGGGACCCCTGAAAAGAATATTTCACTCTTTTGAAGCTGCAAACTGGGTACAATCAAATTACCATCTGAAAAGGCGTTGTATCGCTGTTTAGACGTTGAACGATATTCGGTCGCTTTGTTTGGCGCTTGTGTGCCTCATTGTACCACAATCGTACATAATGGCTATTTAATGTTATTTGAATAAACTAGCCTGTTAGGGAAGCTAATTTTATACAGGCTTCTTTATATAATTAGCTAAGTTCAATTTGGGGTTTGCGAGGGATTTGTTTGGATTGCAGGAGCTATAGTAGAATTTAGTAGGGTAGACAGTCTCCTAAATATGATATATAAATATACATATGTCCAAAATATGGATGGATGGATGGCGAGCGTGCTGGAATGTGAATGCTTTTTAACTCAAGGTGTTGTTTGGTTTTGGATTTTCATGTGTCGTTTCGCTTACCATCAGGCGAAGGACATACTCGTTTCGCCATTCATTGCAATAAAAAAATATATGGTTGACCAAAACAGTCTCAAAAGTAGCCCAGAAGAATATTCCTTAAAATATGTTTTAACCTCTTTCTATATAATTAATAATTCTACAGTCATAATGACCAGGTATGAGAAATATTTAAGGCTTTTAATATGTAATCTATAACAACATACTAGCCGTAATCATTACAGGTAAATTCATTTGATTCGAACCAAATACCCACCAGCGGCGGGACAATAAATAATAAATCGCCTAATAAACGTTATGTCTCCGTAGGTGTAGATTATGCTATCGTAAATCCAATTCTGGGCCATTTATAATGCAAATGGCTCCCTGGGGGAAGCTTCATGCGTCGATAATTGAATCGATTGAAAACGCAACCGGCCACGCAATAATTATTGCTGTATGCGTGTATAATGTTTCCATTCGTAATTCTGAATAAATAAATAACACCTAACAGTCACACACATAGTCCTGACCCCAAACTAAGATAGTTTTGTGTTGTGGGTATTAGGAACTACGAGAGACTTTTCGGTCTCACAAATATCCAAACCCGAAAGAAATATTTGTGGGCCGCACAAACATTTTTCTCGGTGTGAGGATCGAATTCGCGGCCTCTCGTTTCACAGCTGGCGTTTTACCGACTACACCTCGGAGACTATCACATTATTAACAAATAAATTGTATTTATTTTTAATTTTTGATGCAGTTTCCGTGGCGCAGTTGTTTAGACGCCGACTGTGTGACGAAAGCCGGGGGTTAAATCCCCGCACCAAGTAAAATGTTTGTGAATCACAAATGTTTCTTTCGGACCTGGGTGTATGAAATGTCGTGGCGGTCTTATCACTATGAGCGATCTCTTCCAGAAAACCAAACCCTATACTTTTATACTGCATAATTGTAAATCCGAGTTGGTAGGAGTCAAGTAAATTCTGATTGAAAGAGAGAGAGAAAAGTCAATGAAAATAGACACGAGAGAAATTGCGAGTTTTAAAAAATATTTGCCACTGTGCACGAATAGAACCACTACTTTCACAGACAGTATCTAAAGTAACTATGCCAAAGATTGTCGATAAACACATACTGCGGAAGTAAATACAAACGTGAAACAACGTGCTTTAACGTACATTTTCAGTGTTCACTAATACACTAAAAAAGAACATTGCATTACTCCGCTCTGTTTCAGCAAAGGAACAACGCAAATTTCGTCTAAACAAACAGAAGTACACTCGTACCATAATTAAGTTAGATGCTAGTGAATTTTCGCGAAAATACATCCACATTACAGTTCCATTTCAGCACGCCCACCCGGAAATAACTCAAAAATTATGAAATAAAGAGAAATGTACTTTAAAACGTTTCTGAGAGCCAGCAACAGCTGAAACAAATCGCGGGCAACGTGGCCCACATCTAATGGGTATAATGGAGCCGGTCGAGTATTGGCCCGCTAGAGCTAAGTGGTTACGCGACTAGTAACCGAATACACTCGTTTTGCCTTAAATATACTTGTGATTAGAAGGGCGCCTCTTTGTGGGTGTAGTAATTTTTTAACAAGGATCCAAATTAATTATTATAATTGAATGGAAATTATAAACAAAGTAGAGATATTAAATTGCAGTAAATTTATTTAAAAGCACGTTTTTTGGAAAGAAATACGGTAGGTAAGATAAGGTAAGTCATCACCTAAAAGAATGCAATCTTTTTTAGTATTATAGTTACATTGTTATTCGTAGAAAAAAATAGTAAATACAAAAAAAAAGACGATAAGAAAAGTACGAATTCTTAAAACTCCGATATTCTCACTCGCTGTATCCAAAGTGATAACAAAAATGTCTAGACACACCTTTAAAAAATATATGCTTCCTTCAGATTAATTAATTTAATTTAATTTGTTTGAATAGTCTATTAATACTGATGCTCACGACAAGATTAATACACGCGGAGTCAAGACCACGAGTATAAAAGTCGTATTGATCTTTTCATTTCTGAGCACAAAAGCAACCAACCTTCAAAAACCTCCAACCTGGAATTCAAACCCACAACTTACGTCAAATAGAAAGCTACGAAATAAAGTAACAAACAAAACGGTACGGCCACGTCCCACTTACTTCCTCCAGAATACTCCCACATACAATCTACGCCTAAAACTTTTGTTTGAAACATACCTTTGTAGAATATAGTAAAGAGTACAAAAAGCCGTGCTATTGTACCGAGCGGAAGTACTGCGACGTTCCCAGCCATCCTAATTTCTAGTAGCCTATTTTCCTTGCGACTTATTTGGGTTAAAATAAAGAAGTTTAATTTGTTTAGTTATTGATAGTGGAATGTGGGGAATTAAGTGAGGTATGGATGGAATGGATGCGATTCTCATGTAGACTTAAAAATTATATATTTGTAAAACTTTTTTGACTTTATGCGACCCCATGGATCCAAGATTTACAGTTAAGACCGTATGACGCAATTTACTGGTGGTAGGTCTCTCATATGTGAGAGGCCACCTGGCAGGTGGTCGTAGTAGGTACCACCGATGTGTCTATTTCTCCCGCTAAACAGCAGTGTAAGTTCACTGTTGCGTTTGTGGTTTGACGGACATTGTAGCCAGAGTAACTACTGAACATATTGAGGCTTAAATCTTATGTCTGTCGTCTATTGCTTTGTGATTCATGGTGTTGTTTGGTTTTGCTACTGTCCATGAGCGGTCGTGTCGTTTACCTTCAGGCGAATGGTATGTCTAACCATTCATAGTAATAAAAAAAACAGCAAGCAAAATAAAGATGAGGTTGGCAGAGAATCGAGCTAAAATCTTCTGATAAAGGTCAAACATATGCCGAGCAAAGGATAAATGTCGATTGAAATGATTATGAAATTGTGGATGTGAATTAAATTAGAATACGGAATCTTACGACCTTATTTACAGACAGTAAAACCTATTTTAGCTATCGAATGTTTTGTCTCCTTCGCTCAAACTGAAGTCAAAATTCGTTCGAAAGGGACAAAAGATTGAAAGCTAAATATTTTTTACAACTGTCTATGAATAAGACTGTAAAAGTCTACATTTCGTTTATTTACTACAACATTGTGTATTTTACAGTATATTTATCACAAAGATTTACATTCAGTACCGAGTAGATCTGAAGGTTAGAATAACTCGAATACGTTTGCAAAAACGTTCTCCCTTGCCGTGTTTAAAATAAATCCGTTTGCTATCTCACGTAATATTTTCCAGCTCCGAATGAACAATGTCTAGATTGTTTCAGAATAAGCATTCTCTAAGCATATTACGTGGAATAGACGAAGTTTCTTCGTGCTTTCTTGTTGCGGGATATTTACCGCATTTTGAGTTTTGTAAAAAAGCTGTTTTGTGTTACGCACGTGGATACGTCATGAATATTTTTGTTAAATTTTACCAACATATTATGTACATACCAAGTTTTGTATAAATCATAGTAACCCCGCATAGGTCTTTGTTTATGTAATAATATATTTATAACTGTATAACACACAAGAATTTGTGTAACTGTCCTCAAGAAAATAGCTATCCTTGCTGTAATTTCCTATCTTATGCTGATTATTAACTATTTTCACAACAGGTTTGCTATTTCACCATGCTACAAAAAAATAGTCAGAGAATTTAGTCACTAGTTACCTATGCGTATACATTCAAACCTCTGTTTTAAATTACCTACACAACATTTTCATCTAAAACATTTTCCATAATAAAAATAAAACGTCTGGCAATTCATCAAAAATACTTACACGGCGATATACCGGCGGCAGAAGCGAAGAGACGCGGCCACGCTAGAATCTTCCATGTCCACTACAAATAGTTTACGGTACGTTAAACTTGAATGCTGAGCCAATTTTATAATGCTCTGTAAATTTATGCTTCACGTCGGCTAGATTACGTACAGCGTTTAACAAAACTTTAAATAGTTCCAGTTATACGGCTTTGTAGTTTAGTTGGAAGATTTCGTGGTACGATTCTGGGTCATTCCGGCATAGCGATGGCATGGGACCGCCGCCTGATACCATTCAATACTGCAACTAGATGGCATAGTCCTTACCATCAGGAGAAGTGCAGTCACTACGCAATGGCAGAATAAAAAAAATATAAATTACATGCATACATAAACTCACGCCTTTTTCCCACAAGGGATAGGGAGAGATGCAAACAGGACACCCACGTTCCGTCTTTGTATTTTCCGTCCACGATGTGATAGTGGGCGAGCCTGACGCCATATCGGGCACAGATTTCTGACTCCGGGCTGATAATGAATAGAAAAATCCAATACCACTTTTCCCGACCCGGATTTCGAACCCGAGACCACAGTTTTGCACCGTAGTACAACTGCGCCACCGAGATATAAAAAAAAAAAAATATTTTTACGAAATTTTCTTTATGGCTCGCAGGTTACCAAACCGATCTCTGCACAAATAAATATTTTAATGGCTAACATATATTTATCCGGTCTAGACGTTTGTACTTATGGAATTAGAATTTATCCATGTCAGGTAATTCTAGTAGACATAGTAAAAAAAGTTTTATTTCATCATATCTGTGCTGAAAAATATCTGACCAGAGATTTTACGATCGCTCTAGTCTTTGACTGCAAATCTTTCGGGATGTTTCAGCTGTTTCAACAATTTCATAACTTTGAATTTTAGTTATAAAATCAAAGGTTTTAATAATTTTAACGTAAATGAAAATGTAATGAAAATAATTTTTAGAATCAATTAAAATTTCCAACATCATTTAGTTTCAGTCATTGTTTTATCTACCACCCGGTAGATATACGTAATTTGCCAAGAAAACTAAACGTTTAATTCACTGTGAAATATTTCTTGAATAAATGAACACTATAAATAAACTAGGAACAACACGCCACACGTCGGACCTAGACAAATAATGGTGGCACGTGGCCCACCCCCGTTTTTATAAACATCACGTGCGATGAGATAAAACATCGCGATACATTGAGTCACGTGGAAACTTCCCTCCATCTATTCTTTAAATATTTTCACTGATAACAAACGGAGTAGTCTGAACTTTTCCAGATGCTGTTAATTCCACGTTTAAAATGTAATTACGTGGCAAGACGATAGCGGGTTGAATCCTAGTGTACAAGTCGAACCTATAGAAATCATCTGTATCTATTTCAATCCATATACGTGTTACTGCAAGGCACGGGCCTCGAAAGTACGATTGAGAGGAGTTAGACCATATAAGGGCAAGGCCATCTATGTTTTGATAGTCAATTAGTACGCATTTTAATAATCAAGGAAACATCGTAAGGAAATTTTTCTTTACGATGTTTTCTTGGTTAATAAAATCCCTGGTAATTGACTGTATACAGGTGTAAAAATCACCAGCCCGTATAAAACCACGTGGTGGAATAAGCGCATCCAATCGGACTCTAGGTTGTAAAGGAGTCGGATGCAGGAGGCATATATGGACTGATATAAGGTTGCTTAGAAAGTTGAGATAAATATCTAATAGTTCTAAATTTAAGCATTAATAAAGATTAATAAGTAAACAAATAAATTAATTGAATATTGTATAATACGGGCGTCTATAGATGTATTATTCATTTAAAAGAGGATTGGTTAATATACTATAATTAATATTTTATGATTGTTTAACCAGTTTGTCCCAGAGTTAATTTTTTTTACGGTGACGTGAAGTACATTAGAATAGACAGCAGATTTTGTAATGAACAGCCAAGTATAGTACTGCCACAAAAGTTATAAAATTCTGACCCAGCAGCGATTTTTCCAAGAAACGCTGAGTTGACCTATCATAAGGAATATATTTACTTCGAAGTAGTTCTCTGCCTACCTAGCGACACAAGCGTGAGATTAAACATACATAAATATCCACCCTTAAAGCAGTGTAATAACCTCGCCCCGCCGTACAAAAAAGAATAATGTTATTGATATAAAAACGTCTGAGTCTTACAACTAAGCCGTTACGTATTCTGGTAACCTGAGTTACAAATGATACACTATTATAACCTAAACATCGCTCCGTCAACGCAGGGAAATCCTGTGGGCTCCAATTCATGAGCGGAACGCGTTAAAATAATAATTTCTATAATTGTACATGAAATCTGTATGATCTTTCTTGTTAAACTGTTGCAGTATATCTCAAGGTTTTCATTTTGCACTATTTCTTTTGATACTATTTGCGATAGCGTTAGTTCCTTTCAAGTCAAGGATATTATAACTTACGACATTTTTAGTACCTATCATAAATTCGTATGCATTGGACTAAGTAATTTGACATCATTAATCAAGTACAAACAACTTAGGGACATGAATTGTAAGTTTTTGAACCCCAAATCAGTTTGACTATTTGGAAATTCTCGTATGAGTGTCCTTGGGGTAGAATTTGCAATCAATGAGACAAGCCCACATATCACATCGATACGGAAAATACAAGGCGAAATGTGGGTGTATTAATTGCACCTTTGGCTAACCCTTCTGGGATTAGGCGTGAGTTTATGTATGCATGTGTGGACTGCAAATATAATAATAATTTTAATATGAACCGCTGTCGCCACTCCCTTGACCCACAGCGGGCAGGTCGCGTCTTCCCGGGCTCTCTAATTTCGTATGCTCCGTTGTTTCAGCGCATTTATTTTTCTTCGCGGTCTAATTCTCTTTGTTGTCTCAGTCGTTTTGCAACCAAATTTCGCGGAATGAGGTCCGCGGTTGAAATGAAATTGGTATTCGGAATGAATTGGGCTCGTCCTTAAGTTTTGTGGACCCTTTCGCTCCGAAAACACGGCGCTGTCTTGATTTTTAATTCGATTTGTTTTGATCGGACGCTGAATATTTAACTAATTTCGTAAATATAAAATCCTATTATGTAATGAAAACGTTTAATTTGCTAAGCTCGTGCCGAATTCCGAAGTTGTCGAAGGGAAATTATTGCCGGAATTACCAGCTGAATGTCGAAAGTAATTTAACTTTATTTAATGTTGGTGTTTGTAATGATTAGTACGCAGTATTAATACCCACTGGAAATGTGATTGACTGGGAAATATCAGATTCCGGGTTCAAAATTCTTTCGTAACTTTTACGTGAGTTTTTCATCACACTTTTAATGGAATTAGACTTGTTACGAAATTATTAGTACATCTTATCATATAATTATCAAAAGACCAATCGGTACAATTTCCAAATGGTACACTCGCCAACTCCCTGCCCCAATTCCTGAGAAATTATTTCCGAATAGCGGTTGCAGTTCTGAACCCTACGCTTATACATATTTGTATGCCTTGCAACGATTCGGATCGGGGTGTTATATGAATGCGATATTTCAATTTATAAACACAGCTATAAAATAAAAATTACGCCCAAGATATACAGTGTACACTTGAACGATGATAGTTAGTTGAAGTGATCAAGCTAATAATCACCTAATTTAATAAGTTAAATAATTAAAATATTACAAATTAAGTTTGGCGATTCGTTCCGCTTTGTATGTATTTACTATCTATTTGTAATCGCACTAAATATTTGGATTGAAATAATATCGACAACCTCCGTGGTGCAGTTGGTAAGACGCCGGGTGTGAAATGAGAGGCCGCGGGTTCAATGCACACAGCGAGATAAGTATTTGTGTGGACTACAAGTATTTTTTTCAGGTCTGGGTGATTGTGAGGCCGAAAAGTCTCTCGTAGTTCATGATACTGGACAAGACTCGATCTTAATGTGGAGTCAGTAAGTATGTGATTGCTGAGTGTATTTATTTAATATTTAAATCGGCTCTTGGCGTGATGTACGCACCGCGCCGGGTCAGCAAATATGTACTGTCAAAACAGTAAAGTGGGAGAATTTAAAACCTCTTTTAACATTGAAAGTAAAGTTAGTGTACATCACAAACGCTAATACTATTTACCAACTTCTCTTAAACGTAGACCTAAGCCTGATCCCATATAAGTAAACACATCGGACCGCCTATACGCTTTGTCTGTACATTTTTCATACGCAATCGTAATAAAAACTTACTTCGCGGAAACCCTTTATACATCCCAATAGGTTAGGAACTAGGTCACAACCGTGTACGCTATAAATCTACTCACTTTATTATGTTCTAAAAATCGGAAGGTTGAAATAACCTAAACATTGATTTGCTAGAGACCTCAGACCAATATGTATGTGGGACAATGGCAAGAAATGATTACGAAATACTCCAAAAGAAACTTTTTATTTAATTGATCTTTCACACGTATTAACGCACACACGCCATCTTCCTCACTCTCTCTGACATCTGTCATTTTTTGACATTTCCTTCCATTCCTTCTCGCTCGCACATATGTCTCTCCTTTTCATCCTATGTTCCATTTCCACATGTATGTATACCAATGTGTATACAAATGGCACTAAATATGGAGGATCATCAAGTGCGTGGTGGCCTGTTGGTAAAAGGACCAGACGCGGCTACCAACATGTTCACGGTGGTTGCAGGTTCGAATCCGAAGCCACACTCGAGGTATTTACCCGAGGGTAAATGAACTGTTTCGTTCTGGTTTGAAGAACATTATAGTCAGTGTGACTACTAGACATATGTATCAGGATAACGGGCGCTGTGGAACGCCAAGCATTTTTTTGTAATAGTGTTGTTTGGTTTTGCTACTGTCCATGAGCGGTATCGCGTTTGAGGCGAATGGCACGCTCCTCTCCCCATTCATAGCAATAAAAAATCCATCAGATACCAGTACAACAAAAAAGCCAAACTCCCTCCAATCTTTTCTGCCAAATACAAAGCCCACAAAAATTGCTAAAGAGCGATAAGACCGCCATTTGTACTTTTTTTAAATTGTTTCTGTATACTAATTTAATAAGTGTGTGTCACTACAATAAATATTTAAATAAATAAATAAAACTTGGAACCGGAAGATTGTTTACAAAACATAGCTACGGACAGTCCGATAGTCACCCGGGCCTGTTTAAGGAACGTCTTACATCATGTTACAACGCGAGACAGATGGGGCGGTCACTGCATGAATATTTCACGACTGGCATTAGGACAGGGAAAATAAATATGGTCTCGTCTTGGCCGCATGTATAAATCGTGCTAGGGACGCGTTTGAAATCACCAATGGCCGCCGCCCGAGGCCATTTGTCAGGCCACCGTATATGGCGTTTAGCGTGGAATTTTTATTGAAAACTCTCACTTGGTTTAATATGGTGCGGTTTTTGCATGGTTTGCGAATGTTAATGTTCTTGAGTGAAATAATTGCGAGTTATATTAATGTAGTCTATTAACTAAAATGAGTTTTTGATAAACTCTATGTCAGGTCGATATTTAATCGTATTTGAGTGCAATAAATATACACTTCAGGTCACTTAGAGAGATTGATATAGGCGCAGTTGATTAACGCTGGCTGTGAAACGAGAGGCCGCGGATTCGATACCCGCACTGAGGCAAATATTTGTGTGCTCCACAGGTATTTGCTTCGAATCTGGGTGTTTGTGAAACTGAAGATTCTCGCGTAGTTCCTGATACCTACGTCACAAGAGTCGATCTTAGTGTGGGGTTAGGTCTACGTATGTGACTGTTGGGTGTATTTATTTATAAAATGCACATAAATGGGTTCAATATATCTACACCATATTTTGAAACAATTTCTTTAAACCCATTATAATACATATTACAATTTAAACGGTATTTTATATTGTCATATAACTGAGTTGAAAGGCAATAAAAAAGTAATTCGCAGACAATGGAATCATCTAGAAATAATATCAGAACGAAATTGTTCTTTAAAACGAATATAACACGAAACTTCAATAAATATAGATAAAAATAGCAAGAGATATTTTTAAAAGTGGCAGAGCCTTATTAAAAACTGTATCTGTATCAGCCCATATACGTCCCACTGCAGGGCACGGGCCTACTCTACAATCGAAAGTACGATTGAGAGTGGTTAGGCCATATAGTCCACCACGCTGGCCTAATGCCTATTAAAAACTACAATATAAATATGACCACTTGATTCTCGGTGTAAACGATACCACGGTTATACAAGAAAATCTTCTTGAGGTTCCAGTTTTCCTGCCGCGTTTTGTTTAATTAGTAAGATTATCAATACACACCGCTAAACTTTAGGCTATTTTTAGCTTTATAGAAATGAAAATTAAAATTATATGAAAATAATTTACTAAATCCATAAAATGTTCAACATCATTTAGATTAAGTCATTGTTTGATCTACCACCCGATTCGGAAAGCGGTTTTCACTAGAGAAGAAGGAGCAAGAAACTCTAGTGTAACTCTTTTCAAAACCAGTTTACAATAAAGTGATTATTACACAAGTTATAAGTTGGTTAAAATCAGAGCAGTATATTATAAATGTATTTATATTGAACTTTCCGTCTAACACGATTAACAATATAGTAAAGAAAATACCTCCAACTGCAATTTTCTTTCCTTTTCCACATTCATTTACGTTTCTCTTTAATAT
Organism: Hyles lineata; assembly: GCA_030180105.1. Classification (NCBI taxonomy): domain Eukaryota; kingdom Metazoa; phylum Arthropoda; class Insecta; order Lepidoptera; family Sphingidae; genus Hyles; species Hyles lineata. Next base: position 13,332,958 of record JARJEE010000008.1, on the reverse strand, counting down.
TGGCTTGTTCCGCCGTAGCGTAATAAAGCAATCAATAGTAATAAAAATATAAAATTAGTATTTGTTTTACAAAACTCAAAATTTTGGGTGGTAGACTATTTCTTACATTCATTCACTATGTGGGTCACCTACACTCAACATTGGGTCATAACCTAAATCGATAGCATAAACACTAAAGGCCAGCGCAGACCGAGACTGAATGCCAAGGCATTTAATTTTTTACCAAAGGATATTCAAACTTATCTGATGGGAATAATACGTAAAATCCATTGTTTTACATTGGTGTTGCGGGATCTAGAAATGGCTTTCGTTACCACAGCATAAATTAAAACATTAAAATTTATGTCATATTCTCACCAAATATTTTTGCATAATCTTTGGAAAAAATAAACCCTTTGCCATGCCCATGGTCTGCGCTGGTCCTAAAAAGGTTAAGGTACTTTCGAAGTCAAATAGAAAATATTTCATACATTTTTGCAATAGCATATAATTCGCTTATGCAAATTCAGCTGTAAACACGTAACGGCAATCATTAATCAAGAAACGCGATACACGCTCATACAATGTCGTACATTAACCATTATTTAGCGTTTTAAAAAACCAACCACGTCGCTGAAACAATAAATCAATAGGACTTAGGTCCCGGGTATTCATTATTACTATGGTTTTGTTTTTTATCGCACGAGTCCAAGATACAATTGGTATGATAAACATAAGTGATTATAACTAGTGGATAATGAATAACAATGTGTATCGTAGATGTATCGTAGATGCGGTGTCAGCGTCTCAAAATGAGTGGAAAAAAGGAAAAATTAAAGACGGGAAAAGATAATAAAATTTAGGCCTCGAAATTCATGTATTTACCTTAGCGAGTCGACACAATACATATTTATTATGTATACAGGGTTAGTCAAGACTGCTACCGAAAACGTAGCCGGGTGGTAGTTTCAGTGACTATAAAAGCAATGAAAATTGGTACAAAATGGCTTCGTTTTCGGTAGTAGTCTTGATATAGCCTGTATATCTAAGTAAGTAAAAATATATTGGTTATAAATAAAGAGAAGTGTATCAACGTTGAATCTAAACTAATCACACATTTTGTACTTTTAATTTTATTTAAGTTAAATTGTTTCAGCTTTATTACTTCATCCATTAGAATTTTCTTGTCGTTAGTTATTCATGAAGTTGGGTTTCCGTCTTGATTACCGTGAAGCAAATTCTTATTTTAGCACAAACTAACCAGTTATTTTCGATTCTAACTCATCTAAGATTCGGTAGACACGACCCTCCGCATCCAAATTAGCAACTAGGATGGCTGTCTTTTATTTGGCACTGAAATCCCACAGTGAAAATAGAATAATTGTAGCTATAACAACACATAAATCTCCCACTGCAGGGCACGGGCCTCCTCTATAATCGTGAGTACGATTGAGAGTAGTTAGGCCATATTATCCACCACGCTGGCCTAGTGTGGGTTGGTAAACTGAGATTAGAATATTCACACGGAAATCGAACTATTCAATTTGATGTAAGTTTGTTTGAAGTTTAGTTACTTTGTTGATGCAAAGATTTGTTGTATTCTGGAGTCTAATTCTGTAGATGCTGGTTCTATTATAAGCATAACAAGAAACCGATAACTTGATCGATGTCCATTACATCGTAGCGTACCATGACCGTACTATGAACATATCAGACACTAATGATTTTCGATGTTTGAATTACCATGGAACGTGTGATCGATCTAGTATACAGCATTAAATAATATGGAGATATTTAAGTATCACAGTTTCTGTAGGTATTTTATACAACTTTACATGAAGCCATTAGAAAAGAGAGAGGGGCAGTTATTAGGTCAGAGCCCAGTGCGCATTACTGTTGGTTCCCTTCTCGTTATAGGATCTTCTAAAATCATCATCATCAGACCATCTGCGTCCACTGCTGGACATAAGCCTCTCCTATGGCACGCCACTGGGCTCGATCTTCAGCCCATTATCCCCAACCGACAGCCGACTTTCGAATATCGTCCACCTGGTTGGAGTGCGTCCTACGCTTGCCAAGGCATGGTCTCCACTCGAGAACTCTCTTGAAATACCAACCAAAAACAATGATCTACGACCCAAAAGCCTTAATAAAATAAATACACCGAATGTAGCAATTAAGTGTACCGGCGTGGCAATGCAAATACTACTGTTTCGCATGTCCACGGTACATAAAACAAGTGTTATTAGTGCGGCCCTCGTTAGACGGTGCTACGGGAAAAGTGGATTCCGTATCGCATAGTTATTTTCTATTTATTCGAAACGTTTACTGCTGTGCCGGCGTTGATTCGAGCTGAAATGCTTGAGGTAATGAAAAAGTTGCATTTTTGAGATATTGTTTTTGTTGGGTATGAGGACCGTGGAAAGTTTTATGGGTTGGGTTATGTAAAACGTGATTCACTGTTTTATAAAGTAAAACTCCATTGACTCGGAGCAGTTTCTCGCCTTGAAAATACTGTTATCGTAAGGATATAAAATAATTGCATCTCGTAAACCTTTGTTAGAACACGGTAATCTATGGCGGTTATGTCATACGATATTGGCATACGATTCTCACCGTGAGAAACACGCTCCTTGTAAATGGGACTTAATCCGAAAACAAAATTGTGGCTGCATTGAGCTGCAGTAAAATAAGTGCCCAATTTCTTGAAAGCGGTATCTACCGACTACCTATTTTCAGCAAGATTTTGCTAATTGTTTAGATTTCAACATCTTATGGCTCCTTGCCAAGAATTTTAAAATACTTAAATACTTTACCGTAAAACGGGTTTAATAAATAAATATATTAATTATACCAGTCATTAATACACTGAACCCACACATACTTACCTGTCGTATTTTATCAGAACTTAGTACAAACAACCAATTTTCGGCTACATAAAATTAGAAATAAAACTTCGCATGCAATGTTTATCATGAAATAACTTGACTTTGTTTATGGTAGGCAATCTGTAAAAACCTTATGAGTCTTTCATTTACTCGTATAACAAAAGGAAGACGATTTGATAATGTGGTCTGACAAACACGCTAAATTGTGTCACATAAATATTGTCCTACACATCACATGTCAAGTCACTAAATCCATTTGAATACTATATAAATAGCGAATATTTGTCCGCCTGCTAGTACGCGTGGATGACAAATAATATTCTTCAAGAGTTTCCAAGCCGCGAGATAAAAATTCTACTCTAAATGCTAATCCGGCTTATTGTAACTGAACTTTTCTACTTCTGATACGCTATCATAACATTACTGCTGTTATATTGTGGTTTTAGTATTACTCATTCATACTTTCTTTAACGATCAATGGAGAGACGAGCATGCCATTCGCCTAATGGCAAGTGATATAACTGCTCATGGACAGTAGCAGGACCAAAGAACACCATGAATTATAAAGCAATGATTGGTATTCAACTGCGCTCGCCATCCTGAGACATAAGATGTTAAGTCTCATGATTTCTAGTTACTCTGTCTACAATGTTCTTCAAACCGGAACACAACGGTGCATTTACACTGCTGTTTGGCGGGAGAAATAGACATTGCGGTAGTAACTCCCCAGATGGCCTCTCACATATGAGAAACCTGCTACCAGTCTTCAAATGGCTTTGACAGACACATAATTGTAAGATCTATAATCAATTAAATAACAATCTAAATTAAATGTTGTACTGAATTGCCTGGCTACCTTCGACTGTAGATAGTTACTAGACTAGTTGTCATCTTAAAAGCAGAGTATTTTTCGACTTATTGGACACTTATCGTTATAATGGGGTCAATTTACTACATTAAGCTTACGGGCTATTCTGAGGTATAAAGTAAAACATTGTAAAGTTTCATCAAAATATGTTTAGTTAGTTTTTATGTGATACAGTAACATTGTATCAAAATTTAATATTACGTTTAATTAATTGGAATAACGTTATCTCGGAAACCAATATTATCAAAAGAAAGCCTCCATATTATTTCAAGGTACTTAAAGATATTCTTCTAAATATTATATGTACATCATTTTCCTCGATTTATATTATTCAACGTCTGGGATTTGCTACAGTAACTCAAGAAAGATCTCAAGGGACGAATTTAGCAGCGGTCTTTCCTTCCCCCGTCCCTGCCTTTGGGTATAAACACTTCATCTTAAATTGTGTATGAAAATTGATTTAACCTGTTGGTTAGGACCATCAACTAAAAATAAGAATCTATACACATTCTACTACTCAATACGGACATTTCTTTTACTAAGAGTAGTATATAAAACTGAACTTTTAAGGTCTTTTATAGCCCTGCGACAAATGCAATAGATTAAGTTGTAGAGCCACGCTATTTTCAGACATGATTCAGCACGAATGGGTAGGCTCCTCCGAAGTGTACCACCTTCTCACAGAAGATCAACGTGAAGTGACAGCTTTACTGTCGCATTTCATTCGGTGAGTGAGATTACCGGGTGCCCAATACCCTTTTTTCCTCTTCCCATCCTTTTTCCTTCCCACTCCCCTTCCTATTAAATGGGCCGGCAACACATCTATAAATAATACCAGCGTTGGGAATAGTCATGCGCGGCAGAGGTAACTTACCATTATGACCCTTTTGTATAAAAAATAAACCTAATATTCACTGCTGTGCAATCCTTATTGAATATTAACCATTTTAAAAATTTGTCTTCCCTCTGAACTTGATAAAATTACATTTCGTTTCTGAATAGACTTTCTCGGTTTTTATATTAATTGTACTTAAAATTAATTTCACATCATTATGCCATATTGTCGAAGTTAAGTATCCCCCGTTGACCGTGACTCCAGCTAATTGTCGCCGAAACAGGATAACAATACTTAAGGACACCAATTAGACCCTTTCTGCGAATTCATGCTCAATTTGTTTACCATTATTATATGATTTGCCATCTCGTATGCATGTTACAATGTGCGTAATTAGGGAAAATGCTATGACAATATATTTCCGGATAATACACGTAATATTGTTTAAGGAGGATTGTTAGGTACAGAGGTTAAACAGCATACTTTTTACGACAAAGCTGGTGATTTTAATTTCAGATCGCATAAATATTTTTGTAGTGAAATGTGAATGACCTTAGTGGTATAATGTCCCTGCCTACCTCTGGGATAAGACATGAGTTGCGACCTCATTTATAACATCATTTAAACATAATTTACAATTAAATTCTAATATTTTGTTTTATTTTCCAGTAAAGGTAAAATTATGTGCGGCGTTTTAACGTGATTAATGTTATTTTCAACCAAAATACACTTAGAACAAGACTATTTAAGACTTAGATAAAAGTGTAAGAAAAAATAAAATGTACTGTGTTCACAGTTATGCATTTTATCTTGTTTCTAGAATTTTATAATTTACACTTGGAAGGTCACTATCTGAATGTCATTGAACCCTCTCTAAGGCCGTTACGGCAAACACTCCAAAGCATTGTAACAGAAAATTCTTATCAAACATATTAAAATTTACGACAAGTAAAAAGAAAATTTCGAGTTTTAAAGACAATAAACTTAAAATTTCGCCATAGACTCTCAAGTTTATCAGAATGTTCGTCATAAAATTATTGTTGTTGGATATTTAAGTATTAAAGTTGAGCCGTTGAACAGAATTTCTATAATACTTTATTTTCAACTATACATTTCGTGTGAACTGTGAAAGTAATTAATTTTAGGCGTGGTTTGTACACGGTATTAACTGAAAAGACGAGATAATTATTTTGGTAATTAAATAAGACATACATTTTAATAGAACTAAGCTTCGTGGAAGTGGGTTTGTATATCATATTTGTTTATATTTGCCTAATTTTCGATTTTGATTTGAATTACTTACTATTCGATGAATATTCAGAATTACATATTAGATGCTGTTTTCTCCCTCAGTCCTTTTTATGAACATTTGAAGAGGTCAGCAACGATCTCAATATCGTACATTTTTATTAGCGATGGTAATCACACACTTATGAAGAAAAAAACAAATACTTTCATCCATGCAAGCGAATTAGATTACCTATACCTATTATAGCAAGTGACCACCGCCCATAATAAAGACACCACCTGATTGATTTTAGATGCATTCCTTCCCATTGATGAGATAAAATATGAGCGAAAATTATCCATAAATCAATTTATTCAAAAGGAATATATAGACAAGAAAAATCCAAATCGAAATAGGATACATCCAGATGCGAATGACCCTACGTGTAAACGTTAGAGGAAAAATGAAAAGCACTGTGCCAAAGGTGACCTAGTGAGTAAAATTAGACGCAGTTGAGGCGGGATCAAAGAGAGACAGCCGCGGGCGGGCCGCGCTACACCCGCATCGTACCAAGGTGCCCTGACCACCGCCGCACAGAGTATCACGCAGAAATGACACCCTGTCGATGCTAATACACTCCATACTGAGCTCATGTGATGACGTCATATTACACGGAGTTGAGGCGGTATCAAAGAGTGGCAGCAGCATGGGACCCGCGCTGTACAAAGTAATTATGTATTTCAATGATGACGTCATAAATCAATAAATATTTAATGTGGAGGTAAGGATAATTTATTTACATATTATGCGAAACATATATTAAGGACCTCACAATCTTCCAAACGTGTAATAAACAAAAGAGCAGACAAACTTCTCACATCATAGTAATTTGCGAAGCTCCGAATTTTGTAGAACCTATATGTTGATTAACGATATAAGTACCATATTAAACCTACTACAAATAAAAAACTTTTTAACCGTATAATGTATGTCACATCTGGCCGGTATTTATTAATCTATGAGCAACACTAGATCAGCCTACGCTTTGTAGTTGGGATTTTATTTCATTAGCGGATGTTTGACTACGTTACGTTTCAATTAGCGTTTTTCGTTTTAAAAAGTTCAGATCGCTACTTGTTTTTTTTTTTTGTTTTTAGTCCACTTTTGTACTGCTTTTATTTTTTTGTCGTAGAATTGAATACGACTATATAAAATATAAAAATACGAATCGACAAGAATTTCGAAACTATTTAAGTAGACTGTCAATTGCAATGTTGGCGTGATAAATAAAAAGAAAAAACTGAGTTTGTGGAAATGTCTACCTTCCGATAGAGTCGAAGTCAGATAGGACCAGGCAGGACTAAAAATTAAATTAAATTAAATGAAAATCGTTTATTGATCATGTAGGCAATTAAAAAACTCTTATGGCAAGTCAAAACACATACTCGTAGTACTTAATCACTATATACAACATATTTTTATTGTATTATCTATATTAAATTATTCTTTTATCTAAGATGTTTGTAAAACGTCATTGTCTTTTATTATTATACAAGCGGTCGGGCCCGGCTGCGCCCGGGTGCATACACGTTTTAAAATGGCGGTCAAAATGTTTAATTCTATCAGTTTAGAATATCGACCAATTGGACCACGAAAAACGAACAAAATTTCCTCGTATTTGCTAGAAATATCACTACTGCTCTCCTCCTATATGCCATAGCGTGATGATATATAGCCTATAGCCTTCCTGAATAAATGGACTACCCAACACTGAAAGAATCATTCAAATCGAACCAGTAGTTCCAGAGATTAGCGCGTTCAAACAAACAAACAAACAAACTCTGCAGCTTTATAATATTAGTATAGATTTATGAATACTTGATACAATATAGTGCATTGTAATAGTAGAATAGTCCCATATTACCGAGTCATTGTAAGTGGATAAGTGGATAAGTGGATAAGAGGATCAGATATGTAATAGAATCAGGGCAGGCATTAGAACAAGTTAGAAATTGGCTAGGCTTAAAAATGTTAAACACACTCCACTGAAATTCAGGTAATTAACTTGAAATATGCATAATGTGCGGTACGAAAAAATCAATTTTATCCTCCCTATATATCACCAGGATACAATTGGAATAAAACTATTATTTACGGATTTTATCACGGATTTGGTTACATTTTTTAACTTCTCGACGTTTCGATTCCTTTACAGCTTTCGTGGTCACGGGACGGACTGAAGTATTAGTCATCCGCTATCCAATCCGCGAAAAAATCCGTAAATTATAGTTTTATTTCAATGTGTTATATTCGCGTAAATCTAAACAAACATTGGGCTCTACTATATTCATCCGAAACGAAGTTTAAAACTTCGGATGATCGAAGTTTATATACGATACGAATGTACCTACATATACTTATGTTCGTTATTGACTTATGGTCGTAACCATAGACTTATGGTTACGATGTACGTTATACAAATTCGAACTTTTACAGAGTAGATACATTTGTACCGTATAAAAAACTTCGATCGTCCGTAGTTTCGAACTTCGTTTCGGATGAATATAGTAGGGCACCTTATCCGGATACAATTTATAAAAATACACCCAACCTATTTAAGAAGGCAGCCAAAGATTTTCACTTCGCTGTTCCCCATGTATAAAACAGAATTTTTAATTCACATCCACATTCGAGACGGGCTCGCCTTAAGTGGAATATAAATTTGTTAGGTCTAAGTAGTTTTGAACATTTATTTTTAAAACCGTTTTAGTAAGTGGAATTATTATGGAACTCCATTAAACTTGGTCTTAACAAAATTGTTATTCATTTACAGCGTTTCCTGTAAGAGTATACATCAGTTTTTTGTTTTTTTGTCTATATGGTAGAGAAAATATAATTTGTCACCTGTATTTTGGCTTTCTGCGTATTATTCACGATAGCCATCATACAATTTTAAACTTTAATTATGCTTATTTTAAAAGTGTTTATGAAACGTGAGATCGTTTCATATCGGGAACATAGCGCGGAGAACTGATGGCCGATGGGGCCAAAAAGTTCTCAAATAGAGGCCACGTAGGGAAAGCGCAGCGTAGGACGTCCACCCACAATGTGGTCAAACGGCCTGGTAAAGGTCGCGGGACATCGCTGGATGCAGGCAGCCTCCATCAGGTCACTGTGGAAATCATTGGAGAAAGCCTGCATGTTCAGCAGTAGACTTCCTTTGGCTGATGGATTGAATCTGATTGGAAACGTGAGATCCATTCAAGAATGTGTTTGGTATAAAACGAAGGGATATTGAAAGCAGAAAACCATGCTACAGTGCCATGCTGTTTATGAATTTTCATTTTTAAGATGTAAAATAATTGTATTATGTGGTTGAAACATTACTATAATCCATTCGAGCATTTTTTGTATTAATCTTGTATTAAATTTGTGTGTCCAACTACTTACTATAACTTTAAGATTAGGCTTTCACAAGTTATATCGATGCTACTTTGTTAATAATTTTTAATTTTTAACTACCTAAAAATAGTAAAAATAGTTTTGCCGAACATACTAAAAAGGCAATAGTCTATTATTACCAGGCCTGGCATAGTAAAAGTGAAGGAGTGTCTAACATCTTAAAATTTTGAAAGCATCCGACTTTCCCCTTGAAAATTATGGCGCGCCTATTTATAAATTATTCATCTCCTAGTAAGCTTCAATGTAGGAACTTCTAACATTTACATACTTAGGGAATTCTGTAATGAGAGTCACGACATTTTACAAGGACTTTCGTTAGCAGACTTACCTTTCATGTTAAACAAGTAATTTTTACTCAAACCTGCAACTTTTGCTAGTTCGAGAAAATCATTCACTTCTGTCAATTTCTTAAGTTTGTTTATGAAATTCATTACATTAGCTGCGTCTTTAATGTCGTCATTTAATGGAATTTGCTTAATCAACACAACCTTTGACCTCGAGATTTACAATCTCAGATTCTTCAATAAGTAAAGCATCTATTATAATTAAAACAAAAAGCCTTCGCACAGTTGGGGGCCGCTCTAAGATAAATCTGGTAATGTGGGAATATCAGTCAAAGTCAGACTGTGACTGTGGCGCCCCAGAACAAAGTGTGTCGCCAACACCTGCACAAGATGGGACATCATAGTGGCAACAGACACCGCAATTGACGTAGCGACCTACAGGGCTGGGGTACTGTTTTTTTTACTGCTATGAATGGTGAGACGAGCATGCCATTCGCCTAATGGTAAGCGATACGACTATTCATGAACAGTAGCAAAACCAAACAACACCTTGAATTATAAAGCAATTCTTGGCATTACACTGCGCTCGTCATCCTGAGAGATAAGATGTTAAGTCTTAATATTTCCAGTAGCTACTCTGGCTACAATGTCGTTCAATCCGAAACACAACAGTGCAATTACACTGCTATTCAATGGGCGAAATAGACATTGCGGTGGTACCCACCCAGGCGGCCTCTCACATATGAGAAACCTACCAGCAGTATCTACATCATTTGAGCCATTGACACGAACGAAGGAGAAGAAAACAAAAATACTAATGAAACATGGCTGAAGCTTTACTCTACAAGCGTGAACACATGCATATATTGATCCAAACAATTTATAAATAAAGTTACAGTAAAAAGGTTCAACTAATAATTCAAAAAATAAACTGGTTCAACAAATAGCTGTCATTATCGTGTACACGACACGCAATAACAAAACTAAATTGCGCTATTATGTATGTAGGTTACCTCATTTCCAATTGACAAGCTACATTTTCCTCAGTATGCATATTTATACTGCGGTGCCTACAGTTGCACCCGTGGCCTATACTTCTAAATTTAGGATATCAACACTTTTGATCCATGGTTTTCGTCGGTAAAGTGAAAAAGCTAGGGTATGAAGAGTATGTGCCTTGCCTTCCTCGGAGGCGTAGATATGGGATTTTTCTAGTCATTATCAGGCCAGAGTTAGGGAACTGTGCCCGATATGGCGATAGGCTCGCCTCATGTGTCGGAACATACAAAGCCAAATGGCCTACCCCTTCTGGGAAAAAGGCGTGAGTTTATGTATGTATGTATAATCACCATGGAAAAAGTAGTTGAATTGGGTGCTACCACTACTTTAGGCCTCTATCACACTAGCGTTTTAGGAGCGTTGGTTTTTCCAACGTCTACGCAATGTCGACGTTACGCTGAAGAGATTTTGAAGTTGCGGTTGTCTAGCAGCAAACGTTCAAACTGCGACTTTGTTATAGTATAATATGTCAATACGAGAATAATGTAATTTATATTGCTTTCTTTTTCCTTTACGTAATTTTCATTGAAAGAGTACCAACAGGTACTGTTTCCCGTCGGAATTCCCGTAGACAATAGCGACGTCACAGTCACGTCAACGCTAATTTGACGCTACGCAGACGTTAGAGAAATTTCAACGTTTGTAAAACACCAATGGAAAAGAGGTCTTACTCAAAACCGTTGTGAAGTTAGAGTATGGCATTGCGTTTCGTTTGTTTAGTGGGGCTGCTGGAGCTTTAACGTCGTTCAGTATTTTCTAACCTTTTCCTAACCATTTTAAAGATAAGCGCGCATTCACAATTTCCACATATAGTACCTCTAACAGTGAAGTAGACGTTTCGATCCCCCAACTTAATCATTTCTAAATTGATTATACCTAATTCGGGTAAAAAACATTATAGCACAAAACTTTAATCACATTGCCACTAAGATTATAATAGTGAGGCAAACCCGCTCCAAACCCACCAAACGAGCAACATGAATACGACAAAACATCGCTCGTACACGGAGCAGCCCGTACGAAAAGTTCACATTAGCAATACCGTACACAGAGCGATGGCAGTCAATTTGTTCGTATTTACAATGGCACAGAAAAGTGAGCTCGCTTCTGCTATTGCGTTTCATTCCACGCGTCTGGTTTGCATTGAATAGGTATTGCATTGGCTGCAGAAAAACCCAGCGCCAATGTGCAACGGAACGTTTTAAAACTATGAGAGCGCGATTTTGGATTAATTAATGTTTTAATTAACGTTTCGGGTCTGATTGCAGATAGGTTGGAAGATCAGTATGCCGTTGCCGATGCGCAGAAAGTGTGTCGAGATTGCTAACAGTCTCAGGTCGCTTGTAATATTTAGTGGTATACGGTCAGCAGTTGTCTTCTAATACCTGAAAAGATAACCATAAATATTTTAAAGATTGGATCATTAGATAAAAAAATGTGTCGCATTTACGTGATACTAATGGATATCAAGTCCAAAGTCAAAAGACTATGTTATAAGGGGAAAACGTGTCAATCCAAAGTCGACTGACTATATTAGAAATATAAAGGAGAGTATGTACAGGCTGCTAAAATCACATTAGTATAGGGACTTTTACAGGAGACTTAAGTTAAACTGTATACTTCCTGACATTAATAAAGTGTTAAAGTGATTTTCATTCGAATTAAAGAAGCAGATGTTCGCGTTGGCAAAAATGCCGTGACCCTTGATGTTGTAAAGAATACTTTAAGCCGTGACGGTGCCTTCTCGTTGTTATTTTTAAAACATAAAGACTGGCTAAAGGTCTAAATGAGGAAATTAAATTGACAGTGACCCAAAGTCTTTGTGAATAGCGAGAAAACATTTTCTCCCATTGACTGCCTCGGTGGCGTAGTTGTACTAGGGTACGGTTACAAAGCTGAGGTCTCGGGTTCGAATCCCGGGTTGGGCTGAAAAGTGATATTGGATTTTTCTATTCATTATCAGCCCAGAGTCAGGAATTTGTGCCTGATATGGCGATAGGCTCACCACCTATCACATCGTGGGACGGAACGTACAAGGCGAAATGTGGGTATCCTGGCACCTCTGCCTACCCCTTCTGGGAAAAAGGCGTGAGTTTATGTATGTATGTATTTTCTCCCAATGCAATGGTAAGAAACCTACCGACCTCTAACATTATCATTAGATAAGATATAAAATATCTACGAGTCTATGATTTTATATCTCAAAGAAATTGTTGTGCAAATCAGTGTTACAAGTTTATTAACGATTTACTTAGCGATTTATCAGTTGGGATAACTTTTTTAGACTACAACAATTCTCGATATTTAAGTGTCTTGCTAAACCCGATATTAGTTCCATTAAAAATTGAATATCATCATAAAAACTTTAAACCTCTTTGAAATTGACCGTATGGACAACGTTATTATAAAAGAAAAAAATCATTTTAAAAATATTTGGAACACCTATTTTGATTTTATTTTCAGGCAGTTCGATCGATTTTATATAAAGAATTTATTATTCTGTGGCCGCTTTTCATGTTTAAAATATTACTGGCCGACATTACTTTTTTGTTTTAAATATAGTATATATTTTCGATAGAATTTTTCGGTCTTATTATGAATATGCAACTCATTACGTCAGGTTTTATAGATAAATAATATTAAATATGTAACATATATATATTTTTATTAAATATACTTGATGTTTTCGACAGTTATTTTCGGTCTTAATATGAATATGCAACTCATTACGTCAGGTTTTATAGATATTTTAAATAATATTAAATACACGTAACATATTTTTGTAATGACGTTTGGTAACAATTGGTTTTAAATAATTATGTGCTTCCTTTGTCCAAAATTCATTGATAAAATGAAATTACGCTACCATAATATTTAATTTGGGTTTGTTCCTCTCAAAAAGGTTTTTAAAAAATGTCCGCGTTAGCTAATGTCTGTATTTCTAGGATGGCTCACTATAATCTTTTGAATGGTAATAATTGTGTTCTAAAATTATAATTTATTTACCAAGGAGTTTTTATAGGCATGGTATGTGGGTACGGCACGGATAGCAGTACATGAAAATAATTAAAAATCAAGATCAAACATCATGTTTAGATGTTTTTGTAAAGTGTGGTTTGTTAAAACACCGTTGTTTAAAAGTTGTTATCTTCTCTTCTGTATCAGCCCATATAAAGTGCGTGGTGGCCTGTTGGTAAACGGACCAGACGCGGCTGCCAACATGTTCATGGTGGTAGCGGGTTCAAATCCCAGGGCACACCTCTGACTTTTCGGAGTCATGTGTATATTGATAGTCAATCACCACGCACTAAAACGGTGAAGGAAAACATCGTGAGGAAACCTGCATACCATAGCGGTTTATAAGAATTTCTATGGTATGTAAGTCCGCCAACCCGCACTAGGCCAGCGTGGTGGACTATATGGCCTAACCACTCTCAATCGTACTGTCGATTGTAGAGTAGGCCCGTACCTTGTCGTGGGACGTATTTGGGCTTATATCTTCTCTTATACTATAAAACTCGACGTGTGATTATATAGATCGTTTTTCTTATAAACTTTTAAATAGTGGCCAAGATAGGAAAAGAAGTAAAGAGGGCGATGTAACAGCATCGTTCATCATGCGTTGACTTTAAACATACAAAAGCTCGGGAAATAAAATATTCCTGGTGTTGACCACCAATTATAATACTAATAGAATTTACTCAAAAAATCTCTGCATCCAAGAGAGGCCAGGCTAAACCACTGTATAAAATAAAAAATATACATTTAGACGAATAAAAATTGCGAGGATTTAACAAATATGGGTTGAGGGTATCTGACATTTTGTGAATGGTTTTAGAGTATATAAACCCTCCAGTGGTGTGATTTTGTTCAGTCGTCACTGAGACTCCGACGACGTCGGTCGTCATTGAGGCTCTGTCTGTTTCGGTTATCCACTGTGTTTCGGTTACGTGTAATATTTCAAGTCGAAAGTGAAAAAGTTTGATTACAAAGTGAAGAAATCTGTGATGTAAACCGTGAGTGACCTCCGATCAGATTATAAGCAACACCCGTTGGTCAACAACAACGCAGTTTTCACCTGTCATCGGGTAAGTAATTTGTTATTTTATTTTGGACACATCACAAATTAAGCGGAATTATATGTTTACAACTTACACTTTAAATGTCTATATTTGTGTCGCCCATTTACGTCCCACTGCAGGGCATAAGCTTCCTTTGCAATCGAAAGTACGATTGATAGGGGTTAGGTCATATAGTTCACTACGCCAGCCTAGAGCGGGTTGGTGGACTTCCCATATCAAATTCTTGCAAATTCTCAGTAGTATTGCAGGTTTGCACCTATATTTAAGTATCCATACTAATATAAAAAAAAACATTCGTGTTTATTTGTAATGAATAAACTCAAGACTTCTCGACTGATTATGGAAATTCGTTTAACATTAGCACACCGCAATAACCTTCAGTAACATGGGTTATATTATTTCCTAAAGGGGTTAAAATAAGAGTTGAAATACATGGAAAGTCGAAGCCACTGAGTTAAATGTAAGCATGTGTAAAGAGTTGCTTCCGTATTTTACAAGGACATAGCTTTCAAAAATAAATATTTTACCAAACCAACCGCATTTACAAATAAAATAAATCCAGTAAACATCTTAAAGTGTAGCAAGTTATTACTGCACTGTATAAACTGGCGCGCCATCTCAATGTTCAATAAATGCGAAATTCAAGCACAAAGGGTATATTGCTCTGCAGCGGTGATGTTTGATCCGTTCGCGGCCGCTGAATGAGCTAGCTTATTGGACTCACCTTCGGCGAAATATCTGCGCAGAAACAAACGATTTTGTATACTGCAGCTGTATCTAAAGTTTGTAACGGAGTTTGTAGGTGTACTGAGGTGTATTAGTCGATTCGTTGTTGACATACACTTCTTTAGCCATGCATTGCTGTGATTCACAAAAATCGGCGGCAGAATCTTTGATAAATTATAAAAATAGTCGCTTTGGCGTTGATAACATCCATCAGAAGATCTTCTGCTGAAAATGAGTTTTCCTTAGGTGTAATATTATACTTCTGAATAGCGATCACTACAAACGGTTATAGTGATACACACCACAAAATATTAACTCTTTACAGCCAGTGCTAAATCGTTAACCAACGTACGACACCAGTCCCCAAAACTAAATCACACAAAAACCCCAAACTAATCCGTTTGACAAAATCCAATATTGGGACTTTAACTCGGAATATTCAATATACGAACCGAAAAACTAATCTCCAATAAGCCTCCGCGGTCACGGTGGAACAAGACGAGCCAAATAAAACAGAATGTGGCCGCAGCGTCCCCGAAAATAATAACCGGGCTGGCCACATGTCGGCCTAATGCCAGCCGGCGCAATCGTAAAAAATAAGAAAAGGATCCCGCAAAATACTCACTATTACATTTGGCTGTATGAAGGAGAAATTGGAAATACATTTGTCGAGGAATCGGCGTGCGTGCGAGTCGCAGCCGCCCGAGACCGTTTGTTTCACGCGTGCTGACTTACATTACGATTTGATGTATATGAATAAGAAATTTTTACGTTTTTGTACATCCTTGCATTAAAGACGCGGAGAGATTGGATTTACCGTTTATGCGGACTGTTTTTGGTCAGCTGTTTGTAATAAAACTTCGATTTAAGGACAAAAGTATGTTATTAAAAACGTATTACCAACCTCTATTGCCGCGTATTATCCAACAGCGAGAGATGCTTATCTCCATCCGATCAGCAAAATTATGACAGCTCCAAACCGACAGTAGGCAGGCTAACTCGGTCCGCGATAATCTTTGTAACATTTTCCATCACCCTATCTCCGTGCGGGTATGCATATCTTACTACCAAACGCAACGGAATTATTCTCTTTGGACCACCGGTAAGGCCGTCTCATTCATACCGTAACTTGAGCAAACTGCACCACTACTAATTTTTTAATATTTACTAGGATACAATAAAAGGTTACATGCTAATAACAAACATAAAAAACTAAACCAGTTTATACGCGTATAACCGACACCATTTTCCACAAATTAGCACACAGAATAAAATAAAGCACGAAGGTAAGGGAATCTATTACTACAATGTTTCTATTACAATATGAGTTGTACTACTAATGGCTGGTTTTTATAATCCATCTGTCTTTAACTATATATTTTATTGAAATTTCGATGCATTTTGATAAAAAAAGATAGAGATACAGATATGAGTATATTTATAGTTAACTAGGCAACATCAATGTATATGTCTTAGTTTCTTGAAACATAGAAATGTATCGACCTAGTAATGGAAGCTATTCTATCCGCTAGTTGAAGATAGATAGGATATAAAGACCGGCCGTAAGTCACTACACCGCACGTAACGGCACAGCTCATTCTAAAAGAAATATAGACGAACGATAAGGGAAAATTTCTAATAAGAAAATTTCCATTATTATTACTAGGTTTTGTTTTTAATTAGGTTAGCCATATTTAAGCACTAATGTTACCCGATCTGCGGCTATTAAATTTCATAACCTTAACAATAATAATTAAGTGTGATTATTTAGCGGCTAATTCAGGGTCTTAATAGAGTTCTAAGTTTACCTTGTCTGGACCTAGTTACTAAGTGAGGCTTAAATAGGCTGTCGAAATAAACTTGTTGAGTGAGGACCTGACAGGTGTCCCGAGGGTTCAGGTTGAAACCTTAGACTATTTATAATATACAGGCAGGTCTGATACTTTAGAAACGTAGATAAAGATAATTGTGCTGAGCCACCTTTTTCTGCCCTCCTATTGGCTGAATTTGATAGGTTGTGCAACATCTTGGAACATGCATGAACTACTATACAATATACTAAATAAAATACTTCTCATCCAATTCCTCTAAGTGTGTATGACTATCGATTATATTTCAATTCCATGCACATTCAACGCCAACAGTCAACACTATATTTTGTCAGGGTATAAAGTAGCCTATGTAGCAAAATTTCATCAAAATTGGTCCAGTGGCTTGAGTGCGAAGAGGTAACAAACAAGAAACTTTCGCATTTATATTAGTAAAATTACACAATAGTCTATCACCAAGCAAGTCACGCAAACCAATTTTGCCAACGCAAACCGTGAATATAATAATCGTCATAACACAAATAGGATAGCATCCCCCACATTAGTTATAAAACTACCTTGTATGCCAACCGCACCTCATTCAACAAGCGGGACGCGACAAAACTCAATCGCAACTATCAACCGGATTACATTTAGGATTAAAACGCAACGTTACAAACTCGATTCGATAGTTTGACCCGGCCAGCCGCCCGGGGCGTCCTGGCTCCTGTAACACAATTACACTTAAACTAAAAACGTAAACTTTATATAAAATAGCGACAACGAATTTGCGACGCTCTTAATTGAATGAAACTAGTGAAAACAAACAGGGGAGCATGCGCGCCGTCTGCATACGCTACGAACACCGCATAAAGATGCTTGTCGCACGTAAACGACGATGTGTTACGCCGCATATAATAGAATGAGGATTCCTTGAATGTAAAACGTTCGCTACCGCTCCGAGAGTCGTTGAAACCCCTATAAAAATGTTAGTCCTCCTTTCATTACTTTTTGGAACGTGGTTCCGAGCCGCGTTCGCTGCAAAATCAACCCTGTATGTGTCGATGTTGAGTGCATTTTCATTTGACGAACGCAATATTTATATCACCAAAACCCCCGATCTATTCACTTGAAACGATCCGTTCGCAGTTATTTTACTTTGTTTTCTAACACTGCACTGCAATAGTTTTAAACTCGCAGATGGATTCCGATCCGTGCGAATTAATTTTGAGAGCTTTTAATAAAATATACGAGCGAAATAGTGTAATATATTTTTCGGCTAAATGAAAATTAATGTTGAAAGTGTCGGAGTGTTTACGCGCTCGCGAACTATTTTAGGTGGCAATATAGTCCCTTCACTACGCGATGGTCGGTTATTTCCCCTGACAGTCATATTATTGCGAGTTGAGGCCAATTTAATTTGGCCTCCCGTGCCCTCTTGTTTAAATAAAAACCAGGACGGAAAGGGTTGGGTGTGTAATCGAGCGGGGTTCTTCCTCGACTGGTCGGGATGTGCGTGATACCAGGATCCCTTTGGCCCACAGGGTTGTAATCCGCACCTGTAGTCGTGGGTATTATGTGAGAAATTTCTCGTTACTCCAAATTTGAGCTGTGATATGGAATCGGATGTGTTTTAATGTAATACTCATTAGATAACAGAATTTGAGCTGACGTGTTCAGTGAAATCGTGAAATATTAGATGGGAAATTCATGTAAATGTTTATAATCTTTAACACAAAACAAATCTAAAAGATATATGTTTTTGTAAAATAAAGAAATATAAATAAAAAGCATTATATTAGACGCTGCAATCAGTCCGAACACTGACAGAATTTTAAATAATTATTACACAATTAACTGACAATAGTGTAACTATTACATGCTTGTTAAAATAATACCAATTTATTATTCAATATAAATAAAATTCATTCTACACAAAAAAAGAACGTTCATACACTAGTTCTGCCCACCTAATGATAGGAATAAACGCACAAATAACAGTTACGACATTCAACCTCCTTTAAAACCAAAAAGGTTTTATTCCGCAATAAATAAAAACAAGGTACAAAGCATACGCCACGTAGATTTTATAGGCAACACACATTACCATGTTAATTTTCCGACCCAAAAGTTGTCGGAATTATAACGTTTGTACGGCGTACATTTAGAAGACAAATAACAGCCGCCCGTCCCTAGTGTTTACTATACGACCTTTTAGAATTGTAGTATAGCATTCATGCCATATGAGAAGCCAAAACATTATTTTGGTAGTCTGACATAATTTTGTATGAATGAATAACAGTAATATGTTTCCTCGAAATAAAAAGCCTTTGATATTTATCACTAAAGAGATCTGCTGCTTAGAAAAGTATTTGCATAGAAACAACACAACACTGCCACATCTAACCCTACATAAGTAAAAATAACCACTAGGTCCACACATACCCAACCCTTCCAGTACATTCCGGGGCCTGACAGCAAGTGATGCAGGTCTCCGGGGCCTCATTTGAAATTGAAAGTATGACTAAATAAAACGACCGACGTCAACCGTGTAATGCTTGAACGCACTAATTTTATATTCCTGGCACGTATCTTTTCTACCCCGAAGAAGATCTGGAAGAATCAGAAAATGTCACTATGATGACCTCGGGTAAGTGGCTACTGCAAATAAAAATCTGGTTAAATATGTTCTATCGTGTTATATAGACGGGGAAAGTATTTAAGAGATAGAATGTAGTGCATAAAGTTTACGAGGTGGCTAAAGCTTGGTTTTTCCAAAGGTTTATGTAGCCGTTTAATAGTTTATATAAACGGATTTTGAAGAAGTGATTATTTTTGGACAATCTCGTTGTAACCATATACTAAGTTAGGAATTACTGATAAGTATCATAGAGAATAGTATTAATTTTAGAAATGGAAAACTTATAACATACTTCGGACGTTGAACGTCGAGTATTAGTTCCTTTTCGGATCGCAGAGTAGCGCCCTTATTATTCACAATTTAAAGTTCTAAAATATTATTTAAATTTATCTGTCATTGATTAATTTTTGTAATAATTTATGTCAAAACTAAAAATTATCTACCTAGTAATAAATAATGTCGAGATAAGAAGAGTTCGGGCACTGAATATTAATGTTTAGTAACTATTTACTATTTCCAATAAATCTTTAATATCAGACATTTAATTTATAAATTAGCGATCACTATTCACCATTGGACCTTGAGCAAAATATTAATTGAACCGTGGTGGTGTTGGGTTCAACATCCAGATCGGTTTTGGAATAATTACACAAATATAATTTACCTGGAATTAGATTTATATGACTTGCTTAATGACGGCCTCCGTGGCGCAGTTGGTTAGACACCGTCTGTGAAACAAGAGGCCGTGGGTTCAATCTCCGCACCGATACAAATATATGTGTGAAGCACAAATATTTGTTTCCTCTTTGAGCGCTTCTTAGACCGAAAAGTTTATCTTAGTATAAGAATTCTAATACCCATGATACAATACTCGATCTAACTGTGGTTTCAGGATTATGTGATTTTTGAGTGTATTTATTTATCTAGATACCGCATTTATTCAAGAGGTCAACTCATATTCATATAAGATTGTTTCTTAGTTCATTGCACCTTCGAAATTCTAGAATTAATTATTCATTTTCTCACAATTTAAATATATGGCTCATTCGTAGCCAGTTTAAAAACGTATTTTATTTATGGCATAGTTTGTCCTTTTCAAACGACTTTTGATTTCAATTTGAGGGAAAAAGACAAAACGTTCATTTTGTCTCGTAATTTAACTAAAATGCCATATGTATTTACCTTGAATTCGAGAAGTGGAACGTCTCACACCCACCCACAATGTGGACAAAATATGAACTAATAAAGGTAGCACTGGACGCAGGCCGCTTCCAACAGGTCGTTTCAATACTCCTTGAGGAAGGTCTATTATATTCCAACTGTGGATTTCATATAGCTGAAGATTATGATGATGATTTTTAATTTTTGAATGCAATAAATGGTAAGGCAAGCATGCCATTCGCCTGATGGTAGGTGATACGACCGTTCATGGACAGCAGCAAAATCAAACACCATGAATAGGCGTGACGACAGTATCAAAATATCAAATATTTTACTATGTTAGGGGGAAATACATATAAGAAGGGTTTAAAACGATGTTTTAGTTTTAATCCAGAATTAGAGATTACCAAGATTTTCAATAAAATAAAAGTACAAAATATAGCAATCGGCCATTTTGACAGAAACACTAGTCACGACGCATGATGTCACGCCTATGTAAACTTGCCGTAAACATGACCTAAATCGGTAATATTCGGTAATAATTAGAAATGTGGAATGTTAACTTTACCGGAACCACTTATTAGACTTTATAATTCATTTTTATCAAACGAAATATGTTTTGTTTCGTTAACTTTCTTCGCTGCGCATAGACACAATGACATGTTTACCTAGCGGTGACGTTATAACGGACGCCATGACACCTACTAGCTTTTTCTGTGCACTATTGAAAGATGATTAGAAAAATGGCTTAAAACTGTGTTAAACCTTTGTTAATTCTTGAAATATAGATTATTTCGTATATAATAAATGTGTATCCATATTATAGAACATGATTTTAAAATAATTCGTCATGCCTATTACAAAGAAATTCTTGGCATCCCACTGCGCTCACCATCCTGAGACACACGATACTAAGTCTCAATATATTCAGTTACACTGGCTGCAATATCCTTCAAACCGGAACACAACAGTGCATTTATACTGCTGTTTGGCGGGAGAAATAGACATTGCAGTAGTAACTGCCCAGGCGGCCTCTCACATATGAGAGACCTACCACCAGTAATGATAAAACATTTCACTTTGAATAATAAACTTCGGGCCTTCAGATATAATATTTGTACTCTTATGTTAAATATTAGTTTAGTTTAAGATTTATTTGGTGTACAAAAAATAACAACAATAAATAAATAAACATGCGACTTCAATATGAGCAGTTTATTCCTCTTCTACCTAGTACATAACACCGGAACGCTACACAAAATGTATAAGTAAGCTTAATCGGCGATGACGTCAGTTTTAGAGGTAGTTTGGAGGTCGTCTGAGACAGGTTCCCTTATAGAGAGCGGTACCGTTTCAGTGTTCCGTACGACAGCGTTGGCATAGCCGCTTATACCTTTCTAAAGTAGCTTATCATAGTGGCTTTTTATATTGTTTTAATATTTATTAATACTAAAGTTGTTTTTACTGTATCAGCCCATATACGTCCCACTGCATGGCGTAGGCCTCCTCTACAATCGACAGTACGATTGAAAGTGTTTAGGCCATATAGTCCACCACGCTGGGTCCACAATGCGGGTTAGCGGACTTACATACCATAGAAATTCTTATAAATCACTATGGTATGCAGGTTTCCTCACGATTTTTACCTTCACCGTTTTAGTGCGTGGTGATTGACTATCAATACACACATGACTCCGAAAACTCGGCGGTGTGCCCTGAGATTCGAACCCGCAACCACCGTGAACATGTTGGCAGCCGCGTCAAGTTTGTTTACCAACACGCCACCACGCACTTATATTGTTTTTACTACGATACAAAAATGGTCTACGGCTTTATTTCGTGTTTACAACTTAAGTCAATAAAGTGACTTCAATTATAATTTATTTCCCCCAAGAAATAATTTTCAAATCTATGTATATTATTCTAAATACATTATAAAACATAATTTATTCAATTTCCATTTAGATATTTATTTAATGTTAGTTCTTCTATGCACGGACGTGTATGTGGGCCCTCTTTTGGGCATAACCTACCCATTTCTTACCACTATTATCTATGTATCGTCAAGATAGGCAAGCTTTTCGGAAAGAGGCCTGAATGAGATTATGGGCAAGCTTTTAGGTCATTTATCCAACCCGCACCAGGCCAGCGTGGTGGACTATATGGCCTAACCAATCTCAATCGTACTCTCGATTGTAGAGGAAGCCAGTGCCCTGCAATGGGACTAATATAATATACATAATACAATTTAGGTCTAATCCGATATCTCAACACTAGAGTTTATTGCTCGTCTTTCTCTTATCTAATGAAAACCGCTTTCCGAACCGGGTAGTAGATAAAAAAAATACTGAATCAAAATGATGTTAAACATTTTAATGAATTCAATAAATTATTTTAAATTATAGTTTCATATCAAATATTTTGTTCAAGTATAATTTTTTCCTCATTATATTAAATTATAACTTATACGTACATACATACTACAAGCATATAAGTTGTGGTATAAGTTATAATTTAATATAATGAAGAAAAACTTATACTAAATAAAACTATGAATAAATCGCTGTGTATCCAGTAATATACAATACATATACACTTTGTGATAAAAATGTATACTAGTTTTATTTTATTCGAGTTAATTCCACGAAATGAAAACACCAAATAGATGTGGATGACCTTCACGGAATCTGGTCTTAGATATTGATATAACATTATGGTAATACCGTTATAACATTAAACTTCACAGAAATGTGATTATAACCGCTGTGAGAGATCCTCGCAAAATACTTATCTACTTTAAATATATTTACAGAAAATATAACATTTACTTTTAGTAATGTCTATTTTTGCATCTTCCAAAGCAAAGCCCACTTCTTTATAAAGTTAAACAAATTCCGCAATATATTATACTAGTCTGGCCCGGCTTCGCCCGGGTACAGATACTTTTTTCAGCCCGCTTAATTATTTAAACTCAACATTACTGTCGCACTTGCCAATCCCATTCCTTTAGAGTATCGAATATACTTGAATTCCTTGCACATCCCACGGGAACACTACATATTGTCGGGATGTAAAAACCTATGTGTAAATCTGTGGTGTCAGCTAGCTCCATTCCAAATTTCATCAAAATTGATCCAGCGGTAGATATGGCGATAGGCTCGCTACCTATCACATCATGGGACGAGACATACAAGGCGAAATGTGGGTGTCCTGGCACCTCTGCCTACCCCTTCTGGGGAAAAAGGCGTGAGTTTATGTATGTATGTTGATCCAGCGGTTTGAGCATGAACGTGTGACAAACACACTAACTTTCGCATTTATTAAATTAGTATGATTTAACAGAAATAAATAATATAATATATTATTATATCTAGTCCGCCACTCCTTAATTAGTTGGTATGGTTAACTTTGTCCTAAGCCCTTTTAATCTCAAGGGCCATGTCCCACAACAGGACGAACAACATACAGGGTATATCTAGACTGCTACCGAAAATGAAGCCCGTCGGTAGTTTGAATGACTTTAAAATAATCCAAGTAAATTTTGCAAAATAAATTTGCAAAATAAGCGACGATTTTTTTAAATTATTTTTTTCCTATAGTCGGATTTGGTTAGTTAATACATAGTATTTTCTAAAATCATAGTATACTCCCTTCAATTTTTAAAGAAGCTTTGGTTCCCAAGGGTTTAAATTATTATTTTAGCAAAAACTTAAACATGACGACATTTATAAAATAATAATTGTTGCGTTTCTTTGCAAAACTTTTAGTTGTATTGTGTTTGTAGTCATCAAAACTAGCACCCGGCTTCGTTTTCGGTAGTTGTCTTGATAAATAGAGATTTAGGCTTATTTATTTCTTACATATATAATACTCTATAGGGATAGCAGCTACAAAACTGATATTATTGTTTAATGTAATTTTAATTGCGCTTCACGCTTCGCCATACAAAATCGAACTCACTAGAAGAAGCCCATTATATTAAGGAAATCACTCAAATTCAAAACACAACTGACACTGTGGCAACTGTGTTAACATATTCAATAAATTCCGCAAAACGAGGTAAGCACGGTGTGGTTAGTTAGAAAACGGTGAGGTCATGTGCCATCCCGCCTACACATTGACTCATACAATATGTGATATCATCTTGATCTTATATGGAAACTAGCTTTACTGTTCCTCGACTTACGTGGTATAAGTTTTTATTTGTCTCGTTTGGACTGTCAATGTCCTCAATTTCAATCTTTGTATATGTGATATCAAAGTACGTTTGTATTGGGAAATAATATTGACAGTATATAAAGGTCTAGCAACTCTCAATCGTACTCTCGATTGTAAAGGAGGCCCGTGACCTGCATTGGGACGTATATGGACTGATACAGGCATAGGTAGGATATTTTATGAGTGGGGAATTTTTCACCTTAATTATTTACAGGCTGTGAACTATGAAATCCACGATTTGATGCCTACACGCCGAAGAAAAATCTCATATTAAGTATGGGACAAACTCACCAAATATCATCATAGTATTGTGTGGAAATAACCTAGGTGACGTGTGGTTTGAAAAAACACCTGACCATATCCCTTCGGTTGTACAAACGTAACATATATTTTTAAGAAAAAAGAAATGGAAAGCTTAATGTAACACAATTAACTAACAAACTCGTAAAGCATTATCAATGGTTTAAAACATGCACAAACTTAAGCGACCACACTTTACATTGCTAGCTTTTCAAGACGGAATATGAACGGCATTGTAAGGAAAACGGCAAGTATTGCAGAACATTTGAATTTCACTAACCGAATTAAACATGACATCAAAGCTGTTTACGCATCAGTGTTCTGTGTATGTGTTTTGTATATTAGAGCTTCCATGACTATGTGTAGCTCTTTGACTCATTTTTTGCACATTGTTTACCGACCCACGTGGGTTTTAACCTTGGATCTTTGTGAAGCGTGAAAAAGGTCGAATATAACGTAATTAAACTGATAATCGCATCCCGCAATTATAGGCTGTGTTGCACTTACTACTCACTGCATGCTCTTTTATGCCGGGATAGTTATGTGTATAGATACTTTATTTGCATTAAACTTTATTTACCATCGCGTGCATTTGAATCTTAAGAACTGTGGCCTACATCTCTCTAAATCATGGTGCACTTATGCTTGTACCAAGTTCTAAATCGTCTGGTATAGATAACGTGACCATACGTCCCGATTTAGGCGGGACAGTCCCGCTTTCAGGAAGTCTGTCCCGGTGTCCCCAGCAAGGCCTACATAGTCCCGCTTTTGCAAACAGACCAAACGATGATCAAAAAGTATTTCCCGTTTGAAATGCTTTATCGAATTATAAGTGAAAACGGTTGGGTCAAATTTTCTAGCACTTTTGTAAAAACAATCTTGATTTAAAAAACTTTTCCGCAATTATTGAGTACGTTATGTGTCTGCCTGGAAGTCACGCCACTACTGGGATATATAAGTCGTGCCTAACTAACTATTTTGTGTTTAGTTCTGGGATTATTTTTTGTAATTCAATCTTCTTTATTAAAAACTTGTAAAACATCAAAAACTTTTTATTATTATTTAATTTCACGGATGTCCCGCTCGGGCACAAAAAATAAATGGTCACGTTAGGTATAGATCACTACATTTTGGACTATAACATGTCTACAACTGAGCAAACTATTAAGACTAATCGGTATCAGACTATAAACGTCCCTCCGTAGGGCACAAGGTTTCTCTACAATCGGGCTAGGCCATACAGTCCACTACGCAGGCCCAATGCTGGTTGGCGGAATTTCGTAATTCTTACAAATATTTAACAATATTTAATCTTGATTCTAAAACTAAACTCTTGAAATTTTCTTTCGAAAGTATCCATCACCAATTCATTAAATCTCTACAAGGCCGTATCGCTTTCTATTAATAAACCATGAACGAGTTGATTGACCTCGGATCTGGTTGGATGCGCGGAGGCAAGGTCAGAGGTCAGAGCAGACGCCGCAGTCGCCTCCACTTTCCACGTCATTGGGTGACGATGGGCTTATACCCACGTGGATTCTATTAAAAGTTTCCAATTTTTAATCAAAGTAAAAAAATCTACTTAAATAAGTAAATCTGATTAGTGGCTAGTTATTGGAGGTAGTCCAGGTGTCCTTTAATTGGATGTTGTGCATTTCGAAATTCTCTTCAAA
The DNA here is from genome assembly GCA_030180105.1 of Hyles lineata. NCBI lineage: Eukaryota > Metazoa > Arthropoda > Insecta > Lepidoptera > Sphingidae > Hyles > Hyles lineata. The sequence goes on along the minus strand of JARJEE010000008.1, from coordinate 13,305,746 downwards.
TGGATGATTCGAGTTGCCTGATGAAACGTGATGTGTTATTACAGCCCTCTCAACCTGTTATAAGCAAATAGTACTATAGTATTCTATCAAAGCCTTATAAGAGATGCTTAGAATTGAGTCTGCTCATATCAACTCAAGATAAAAAAAATAAAGACATAGACGACGACAAAATATACTTATGTTTTTCTATAAAATAATACTGGCTTTTGTAATCAGGCTTACCAATACATTGGAGTTGAGAACTATATTTAATACTACAGCACCAAGTCCAGCTAACTCCGAACAAAAACTCGCAGCGTAAAACCCGCCTCGCATACACTTCATAAAAGATATTTCGCATTCGCAATTTAAATAAAGTATTACCGACGTGCGAAAAGTAGGCGAGTACAAAATGCACCTCAGAATTGGAGTGTTTCCATTTTATTAGGCACATGTCTGACATTATTTACAGTGGAGCCGGTGATCCCGGGCCAACGTGCCTTCCCCCCCCCCCCCCCCCCCTCTCCACCTCACTTCTCCGGTGGAACGTATTTACAGAAAACGTATTCATATTAGATTTCCACACTCCCAATGCCAGAAGGCAGGACGGGCGCGGGAACCACGTGGGACAGGAATGGGTCGGACCCCCGGGAATGACTTTGTATGTTGAGATATTTGAGTGGTGGTTGAACTTGACTTTATAAGCAAAGAGCAAATATTTTCTCATTATTTTAGTGTCATTTTGTTAGTGCACTTTAAGATTGATTACTTTTATATGACACCATTACTCAGACTATTTCACATATGATGATGATTTGTACAGTATTTCCAGAGGAATTATCCGCTTTTAATTGATGACAGGATTATATCATCCATTACCAAAGGTAGCCTCCGTGTTGCAATTGGTTGGAAACCGGCTATGAAACGAGAGGCTGAGGGTTCAATCCTCGGAATACCTGTGAACACACAAATATTTATTCTTGCATAGTTTCTGATACCCACATAACAAGACTCGATCTTGGTGTGAATTCAAGACTATGTACGTGACCGTCGGGTGTATTTATTTATTTACTTGTTGACACAAACCCAAGCCAATCAAAACAAGATATACTTACACAAACTAATCCCTAAAACACAACTCACAAATCCACCACAATCACTCCACAACCAATCCCATCCCTTCCCACGGCTCCTCGACAGCAGTCACATTTGACCCCCACCGCGTCGCCTCGCGCCCGCCGCGGCCGTATCGAGAATGTCACCGATACATTCAATACTTTATTCGAGAGCCGAGAGCGCGACACGGCACACTGTCAAATAAATACACCACGATATATACCGACTGTCGTACTGTGATCCCGCCACAAGAGCAATTTAAGCGATGAATTTTTGTTTGGTATTCGTGTTGTTTGGATATTTGTTTGCGTGGAGCGCCGGGATGCTGTACCGGCGGGACTCTGATCATCTGCTCAAGCCTGGTGAGGATTTTTTTAATAAGCACTGCACTGCTCTTATATGCGACCTTGAGCTTCGGTTCGTGATAACAGACTGGATGTCGCCACTTGTTGCAATTGCGGCTTTCTTCATTCAGCCCCTTTGAAAGTATCTAGTAATAGGTTGATGTAGCTTTGTAAACCAGGATGTACAGTTGTTACTCGATTGGTACTTAATATTTAAAAGTCCTTTTTGTTTGGATTTGAGGATGGGTTTTGTTTAGTCTTAGACTTCCTGCGACATAATAGTAGTAATAATTGTATGAAACTAAATTAATAAATTGGATGAACAGGTGGTGACTCTAAAATAAAAGTAACAGGTGTTAGCTCCAGTTTTTTGTTATAATAGTAGCACATAATATGCTTTATCAACACTACTAAGAAATACTAATGTCATTTGTTTGTAAAATAATACTGTAAAGTGCAAACCCAGTAGATGTTATCTATTGGGTTAGTTATCAATGAATTAATTATCAATAGTGCAATCTTTGATGCGTTTAAGTTCATTTTATTTTTTGAACCGATTATTTCCATATTCATTTGTCAAAATAATTTTATGATGAAGTTGGTATATTAAAATTACAAAACTGCAACATATACAAATTGTATTCGGAACCTTATCGCATTACTGGCCTAATAACAACGCATAATATGATGAAAATTATTCAATCCCATTTCAAAACTTATACGACTTATTGTTCATTTTATGGAAGTTTACAATTAATTAATTTTAGCTTCATAATATACCAAGAATCGTATTTCCGCCTGACGTAACGTCTGATAATATAAGCTTATGGCCTGATCTCATACGGAAATATCCTTGTCAAAATGCAACTGCATTCAATTCTTTGTATTCTTTAAATAATATGACAGCGGTGATACAATTTTTCCAGAAAATGAGTCATGGGCTCATTGTCTATCGACACCATAGAGACCTTGGGTGCATCGTCGGCTTTTGAAAATAAGAGCGAAAAGGTAGAAGAAAAATAATAAAACATGTATTTGACGTAAAAATATTATAATATTATTATCTTAAACATAATTCTGCCTTAAAAACTGCGAACTTCGTTTCCAAGCTGTGTCGTGTGCAAATGTCGCGAATAAATTAATTTTACATCAACATTAGACGTATTAAATAATCAAGAAGTTTCCTGCAAAGGTTAATTGGATACGATACCCAAGTTTTTTAATAATAAATTTGCTTTTGATTATTCAAATAACAAATTGAGAAATATATAAAGTTAGTAAGCAACAGGAAATCATAAAATCTGGCGATTCTTGCCTTGATGCCTTACGACGCTCCATGACTTTGTAAGCCGGCCGGCTGGCTGACACTAGAAAGGTCATAAGTGCATTTTCCGCGTAGATTAAATCATCCTTATGTAATAACGTTCGCCCATATTTCTACTTGCGTTTAAATAAACAAAACCTAGATAAGATTTGTTAATCAAATAAGCTTGGTCAATATATGCAGCAAAATATTTTTTTATTGCTCGTAAGCGTACTTTTCTGCATAAACGGTGTCTATTCTGGATACCCAGAGTCCTTATATTTTCTCCTTATAACGTTAATGCAAAATTTCATGTCAATCAGTTCAGTGCTCAATTCATAATCACGTAACAAACATACATAATATTATCAGGCATAATATTAATAAAGATCATATTATTCGAGTATGTTTGTACGCGATGGGATTTTCCATAGGAAAACCCTCAGAGGTTTTATATCTTATGCAGTCGAAAAGCCTTCCTGTAGGTAGTTAGAGTGTCAATGGGTCAACTCGACCGCGGTGATTTAGCGAAACCAGTGGGCTTAACACAATGGTCTTGAAATCAACGTGTATTCAATTCCAACCCAAATCCGTAGACGATTCACAGATTCATACATTTAAATACAAGATACCATGTCTTATGGCTTAGTGAAATTTGACCTAAATATACTTATACCAAAGGTGCCCTGTACTCCTTTCACAAATTCAAATGAAATGGTAGACAGAAAAGCCTTTCTGGAGAGAAGAATAAAACCTACTACAAACGGAAGTCATTGATGCTATCTCCCTACCCAAAACAAATAGAGATAGGGTGTTATATTATTCGTATAGGTCTATGTGAAAATTTTTGGAGGAAGCCTTTGTTAATATTTAGACTTTATGTGGGTGAAGATACAGGGAGAAAGTGTATGTGATAAGAGCAAAGGACCAATAACTACTAATAATTTTGTTTAAATATTTTTTGTAATTAACTTTCCATTATAATATAAGTTTTATCTGGTTTTTATTCATGTATCTTTCCTCTTATAAAATTTACTATGTGCGTAAGGGCTAAAAAACTACGGAATAATATGTGATTTCCTTTAATTGAAGGAACACACAGTATATTTTATTTTGTGTTATGTTTTCACTTTGTCAGAATTCTGCGTTGGAAATCCGTTAATAAATAAATAAATAAATACAAGACACTGAGATATTTCCTCCCAGAGTCCTGTGATTACTTCCAAACACCGAACTAAATTAACCAACAAGCTCATTTACCCATTACCCCACTCATTACAAAAAACAGTTTTAGCAAGTATTTAACAATTACCCAACGGTAATGGCATAGGTCGCCACCAGAGCATTAGAGCGACCGTCTCCGCGAGTCAGGTTGCATAACCTTGGTACTTAGCACGCACCGGCCGGAGCACTTTCGAAAGGTACAGGCTGCGTACGCGCTTTGTTTATTTCGACCAGTTAATTATCAACATTCCGATAAAAAAATGTACTCTCCAATTAATGTTGAATGGTGTTTAATGAAAATAATACTATGAACAATACGAGTAAATATAAAGCCCAAAAGTCACATACAAAGTCCTGACCCCACATTAAAATCAATTAAATCTTGTGTGATGTATGAGAGACTTTTCGGTCTCACAAACACCCAGACCCGAGACAAATACTTATGGGCCTCACAAATATTTGTCTCGGTGCAGAGATCGAACCTGCACCCTCCCGTTCCACAGTCGGTATCTACGCCACGGAGGCTATAAAAATAACTTATTGAATCCATGAAAAAATCAATAATTATCAACATTATTATGTACATAACTTTCTTTACTTCTGTTAAAAATATAGGAAATAAACGAAAATCATACAACAAAACATTGTGAAACGAAAGACGTGTGTAATAACAAGTAAACAAAACGCGACAATCACGTACGAAATGTTTTGCAAGACTCTTTGTTGGAATAACTTCATATGTCCATGTCTCATGTTGTCGCGCGTAATGAGCAAAGTATGCAAAGCGAGTGCATAATAAATATGCACTTATTATGCATACTAGCAACGCGGACATTATAAATCCTTTGCAGGTGTGGGATTAAACGTGAAAAATTCATGCGCGATAGTATCGACTGAATTAATTATGCGCTGGGCTAAAGTTATACTATGAGTAAGTCTACGGTATGCAATAATGGCTTCATTCACTAAAAAAATTGAGGTATAACGTTCGTTGAAGAACTTTTTATAAGGTATTTCATGTTTTTTTTTCCCCTTGGCGATTACTGAAAAGTTTGATACCGGCTAGTCAATATTTTACTCGTTTGTAAAGCTGACTTAGAATATAACGTAAGGTCAGGGGTGGCATATTCCGTCTATGAGGCATTAACCGTCTACTTCCAATTTAATACAGTACATTCAAATTACAGCTTTGAGAGTTGGCATGTTAGATGATGAAATCTTTACCATTTTTCATTCCATATCTGATGATGATGGTAAACGTTATAAAAGAAGTACATTATTATAATGAAACAGTAATAGTATAATCAAAACACAATATTAATATATAACCAAATCAATATGACTTGTTAGAACGGACCCGTACAAACTCAAGGCCATTTTTGTTTACCGCGCACGCTTATTATCAAGTGTAACCAATTCTACTTTATATGTATGCACTTTCAATGTATCACGTTATAAAAATCTAGATTATTCGTTAATTGTTCCGAGCACTTTTGCCTTTCACCAATTTCTTTAGAATATTACGAAACTTAAAGTTGACACGATATTTATCTTAATATCTGTAACTCTTATGTCATTTTTTTTAATTCAATATAATTTTTTAATTCAATATAATTATTATAATTTATAAATATTATAGGATCAAAGGATAATATTTACAATAATACAGATTTTAAAAATTAAACCCTTTGGTAAAATTTGTATGTGTCATACCATAACATCACACCAAATTCAAATGTATAGCTTAGTACCTTCTCAATATTCTTTTCCCTTCCGTGATCCTTATGAAATTAAAAATAATATACGGAAAAAGCAACGACTAAATGAAAAAGAAAATTTCACATTTTTATACGGAATATTAATTTAAAAACAGAACATTATTTTCGGCCAGTACCCGCGTATGCGATAAAAAGGTTACATTATTCAGAAACGGCCAGTGATACACGTTGCAAAGAGTTTTACTCTTACACGACTAGAAAAATAAAAAATCTAGAAAATTCTTGTAGTTATTCGCCACACCGCACTCAATTAAAATAGTTCGCAGTATAGCTATTAAAATAACATAAGGCACAGAGCAAGACAGCCTTCAAACGAACGGGCCATGGTCGAGCGTTTATCTCTGCTATGATATAAAAATTACAATCTGCAGTTTCTGTTGAGTTAAATGTTGTATTATTTCCGGTCGTAGTACCACCGTCGTACTGGTCTATATAGGAGAAGGTTGTATTAGAAATATGGATTGTAATAAAAGTAATTGGTACCATATTTTATATTCTGGTGTCTTTAGTTTAAAATTGCACACAAAGAAATCATCATCATCAGCCCGTCCATCAGTCGGATGGACATAGGCCTCTCCTAAGTTACGCAATCCGATCTGCTGCTTTATGCATCCAACCGTTGCCGGTCCTTATGTGTAAGGAAATGAATAAGAAAAATCTTGACTAAAATTTTTTTTTCGAAATCAAATAAATGTATCTGATAGATTTAGATACAAATGGGTTCAATTTATAGCAGTGATTTTTATTAAATTGATATTAAAACTCCGTTCAAATTATACAAGCACAATCATTTTTATTCATCGCAAACAACTTAGCAAATTAAGCATGAAAACGCGATATAAAGCTTCTGGTCTGCAACACGGGCCCGTTCCCAAGAGTGGGATCTGCCTTATTTCACTATTCCGTCTGTATACAATAGAAATTCTAACGGAATACCCAAATAGAGGTCATAATGCGGAACTTACTCTACGCGAATTCAAACAAACCACCACAAAATGACTAAATGAATTCAAAGTAGGAACTGAAATCTACCTTTACTGATAACTAACTGATCATATGTAGAATTGTAAATGGCTACGTAGGTTAGAAAGTCAATTTTTTTTTCTGTTAGTAGGTGTCTCATATGAGCAAAGACGCCTGGGTAGACACCACCGCAATGTCTAATTCTCCCGCAAAACGACAGTATAAATGTACTTTTGTGTTACGATTTAAATGAAGTTGTAGCCAGAGTAACTACTGCACACATTGCGGCGCAACATCTTATGTCTCAGGACGGGACAGGATGGGAATGCTAAGCCTTGTTTTTCAATTAATGGTATTGTTTGGTTTTGCAACTGTTTATGAGCGGTCGTATCGTTTACTATCAGGCGAATGGCATGCTCGTCAACAGTTCGGTCAGAAAGTCTTTGAGGGAAGCTATGATCGGCAGTGGACGTCTTGTGGAAAATATGATGATTATGGAATAGAGTAAATTAAGATTTTAAAATAAAACTATTATTTACGGATTTTATCGCCGATTTGGTATTTTTTTTTTACATTTTTTAACTTCCAGGCTTTTCGATTACTTTACAGCTTTCATGGTCACGGGACGAACGATAAAACCCGTAAATAATAGTTTTATTTCAATGTGTAACATTTTGAGTGGTCAGGCTAAATGACTGTGGCCATACCACTCTCAATCGTATTGTCGATTATAGTGGCCCGTGCCCTGCCATGGGACGTATATGGGCTGATACAGAATGTGTAACATTCGCGTAAATCTAAGGAACCATTAATTAAGATTAGCAATAATTACAAGATTTCTAACAAAGTACACATTTTCCCATAGCAGTCAAAGCACCAATATGTACTTACTAATGGTGCTGTTCAGGCATATATTTAGGTAACTGAATTAGATGCATTGTCAAGTAACTAACACATGTCAATAGTCCTTGGGCTTATGCTCATTGATTAGAACATTTCCGGAACAATCGGTTTCCATTCACTGGACGTTGCATCATGATAAAATCTAGCTATATTGACTGAGCATATTACATATCAGAAATTGTATGTTACGGATTATTGCCTCAGTTCTTTACTATATACATCTAGTGTTATTTTGAAAAGCAAACTGGTGGTAGGTCTCTCATATGTGAGAGGCCATCTGCGTGATTACCAACGCAGTGTCTATTTCTCCCGTCAAACAGCAGTGTAAACGCACTGTTGTGTTTCGGGTTGAAGGGCATTGTAGCCAGAGTAACTACTGGACATATTGAGACTTAACATCTTATGTCTCAGGATGGCGAGCGCAGTGGAATGCCAAGCATTGCTTTGTGGTTCAAGGTGTTGTTTGGTTTTGCTACTGTTCATGAGCGGTCGTATCGCTTACCATCAGGCGAACGGCACGCTCGTCTCGCCATTCATAGCAATAAATAAAAAAAAAAAGCAAGAATGTGAGATTCGTTTTATATTTATAGGACGACGTAGGTCTATTTGTACTGTGTACCTTCTTTTTATTGAGAAAATTCTCTTGGATTCCCGCACTAGACGGGAATGTAGGACTTTTACCGACTTAAAACCCCATCTTGCTCCATCGGCACTTTGGAGAAACTCCGAGACCTCACAAAGAACACGTCGAAGTTCTCCAGTGCGTAGCTTCTAGAAGCACTACTCATAAAAGGTTCTTTATGCTGTGTATCTAATGTAATTATGAAAAAATACTTGAATATTTATATTACGAGTATATGTGAATAGCTAATTAGACATTCACATGTAAATTGGCAAAAAAGCGTAAGATGCGGTGACAATTGACATTAAAGAAATACAATTATGGCAACACCATTTAAAACGTGATTGTGTCCGTTGAATAATTTTATACGTGGCTATTTCTATAAATTTTCGTATGATTTAAGTTTGTTTTATGATTTAAGATAAACAAAGAGACTTGTTGTTAATCAACAACAAATAAAAATACTAAGTATCTAAACATTTTCCGTTGTAGTACTCGTATATCGGGTTGCCATATTAATAATTTTAATATCGATCTCAGCGCCCTCATTAAAAACAGACTCTTTTGGCAAGCTATATGTAAATTTACGTCTATATATCACCAAATGGGCAGGCAAAGTTGTTAATAATGACGGCTACAATGCGGCGAACTTATTTTCTTCCTAAGTGTAACAGAAAGCATGTGTATCACCTTGCCTGTCACAAAATAAGTCTGTGGTCTACCACAAAAATGCAACTATTATGTACGATAAATATCTTGTGACGGATTTGGCCTTGACGTTATATTCCTGTTGAATTATTAACAAACGACAAGATACCCATTATAATATTAAATTAATTAATTATAGAACTAACTAAATCGTGCTTTTAATTATTCATAGGTAGGCACTATGACACATACAACTATTGTATCCCTAGGCCTGAAATCATCGAATAACCTTCAAATACTTTAAGATTCCTCCACAACCTCCTAGGCGCAGTAGGTTCGACGCCGGTTGTGAAACGTGAGGTTGCCAGTTCGATCCCCGCACCAAGGCAAATATTTGTGTACCTAAAGAAATCAAATTTAAAACTGACTATTAATAAGGCCATTAATATCTAAGTTATGAGTGCATTGCAGTGCTTAATTTCCGAGTAGCATTGCTCTCATTTAAAAGCATGCTACTTGTATCGTCGGTCTTCGTCAAAACTGACAGCCTCCGTGGCACAGTTGGTTAGACGCCGCCTGTGAAACGAAAGCCGCAGTTTCGATCCCCGCACCGAGAGAAATGTTTGTGCGGCCCACAAATATTTCTTTCAGGTCTGGGTGTTTGTGAGACCGAAAAGTCTCTCGTGGTTTCTATTAACCACGACACAAGACTTGATCGAAGAATAGTGTGGGGTCAGGACTATGTATATGTCTGTTGGGTGCTATTTATTTATTGAACTTAAAAATTAATGAGCCTCTTTCTTTCAGATCTCCTCCCCGTCTCCTCAACAGTGATGCCCCTCCCCTACTACTCAGTGTACGGATACGAGAAGAACCTGCTCCGGGATAAATACAAGAAGCGGCCCCAGGGAAACATCTCGCTAGTCACTAAGCACCACGAATAGATACAAACAAATATCGGCCTTCGAGGAATTGATTTATATGGGAATGAATATTATTTTAGTAAAACTAAAAGCGACAGATTTTGTATTTGAGTATTGATTTCAATCTTTAGTATCAATTGAATTATAAAAGAAATACGACCCTTTATTAACATCGGTAAAGCTGTATTATTGAAAAACGCTTGACTATTTTAGTAATTCTAGAAACAGCGAATATGTTTTCAATTTCGAATACACCCATGAAATGATAATACACAAAAACAGTTTTCAATAGAATTACAGATTTGAAAAACATTCCTATCAGATTATAAAAATAATTCCCTGATAATGCCGGAATAGAGGGCTCAAACATTCCCGCTAGAACGAACGTACTAAGTGATGAGACATATTGTCTAACAAACGATTCTCAGATAATCATGACAATGCGACTAATCCATTTGTAAATATTTATGTTATATTTGTAACGTATTGTTGCTTCCAAAGAAAAATAAAGTTTTATAAATGGAATTTCAATACTTACTTGTTTTGTACTACCTTTGTATATTAAAAAAAAAAAACACTTTTTTTCTTCGTCTCATAAATCCATCCATTGGTTGTATGGTAGGAATTGCCTTAGTGTGATAATTTGTACTTTGTAGTTATATTATATTTTCATACTGTTATGTTTGTTGTGTACAATAGAGAATAAAAATAAATAATTTTCAAATATGAGACACCTTCGTCATAACAACGTAAGAAACTTTTTTTAAATCACAGTTGAGATTTTATTAATATAATTAAGTTACCTTTTCAATACATTTTACACTCTTCACAAATGGAGGCCATGATGAGAATCAGGCAAGAGTACAGCAAAAGCACCTTAAAACCCTGCTAATTACATCAAACTATCACCAACAACCCAAGCCGAGTCAGAAAGACATTACACTCGTCTACAGAATTAATATAAATTTAAGAATTAATTCCAACTGAGTCTGTACATTAACATATTTATGTCAGACATATTGTTCAAGTTACGTTCAGTACAGCTAATAAAGTTAGTCAGTATACTGGCAAACTCGTATAAGCAAGCGAAACGCTTACTCTGCGAATGCCGTGTATAGTAGTATTCGATTTTAATTAAAACTGCGACCGATCTGTATTTGGCGTTAGTCAGTAGGCCGCCCGCACACCGATGTCTATAATCCCCTGATATCCAGGTTTGGTGTTCGCGGGAATTCAATTTTGGATTGTAACTGTGATAGGTCGAAATAACTAGAAACAATGTTCAGTAAAATGTGATGTTAGCTTCGATCAAATATACACTAGATACACAGTTCCCTGTAAAAGTTCTGTTAAAAAGTGGCACCGATGCACGACATTAAAAAGAGTTAACAAAAAGATCACATATTCCAAATATATTAACACAAATTCCACCTTATTCCTGGAGCTTAAAGCTTCAAAGCTTCTAAAGTTCTGCGACGTTTTGGAAGCAACGGTCGGTGCGTGACTGAAGGCGAAAGAGTGCTTAAAGCACTCTTTTTTGGTGCCATTTTTTAAGCGCTCGTGTTGTATCTAGTGTATATTTGATCGAAGGATGTTAGTTCTGATTGATGCAAGATTGATGAATTTATTCGCATATTTTTTTAAAGTTATTGGGAGCACAAAAAAAAACTAATTTAAAATATATGGATAATTCCTTGGTTAATTTTGAAGTTAGTTTACCAATTTTCAGACTAATACCTGATGAGTTTGATGGAAAAGTACCTAATAACTAAAAGATCACTTGTTTTTAATGAGATACTATAAGTGCCCTAAAAACAGTAAGTTGTTGCTTTTGCATTCAAATAATACAGTCTTATGAACGTTGGTTGACTCAACACCGATTACTAAATTGTATTCATTCGCAGTCTTCCAATATGGATGCGGTTGCAGTATCTGTTCGCTGTAAACCTTGACGGCCAACTTTCGATACGCTATTCAGGTTATTCCATATATATTTTCTTTAATAATTTAAAACGATCTTCCTTATAATATTTTAACTGACCACTAAGAGTAAACTCCTGTTCGACTACTTTGGAGAACGCCTAAGAACAAAAGATACAAAGGTGAAAACCTATTCCAACCTCACTTTATTTGAAAATTTATATATATCCTTCAAAGAACTCTTACGATAAATCCTGAAAAATCAAAGTTTAGACACTTTTAGACGTTTATGGGAAGATTACACAATGCTATCGCCAGAACAAAAAGCTAAGCACAGCTGGCCATATATTTCCTCTAATTCACAATCTTTAAATGCCGTCTCAAAACAAACTCAATAAAAGTTCATATTCCAATCATACATTCAAACTGTTTAACCTTTAAGAAACTTGAAACGTCCTACGCAGTTGTAAACCTGCGATATTTGGATATTTATAAAGCACTCAATTACTCAACAACATTTATAAGAAGTTCGCTTGAGTTCGAAGACGGTAGATTTTGTACTTCATTAGAGAACATTTAACACGGCTTCGTATTTTGACGAATACCAAGAATACTTAAATTAATGTGGGCATGGTTCAAAATGTGCAAGCTTTGGAATGAAGTCGCTGCTTCGGTGTTTCATGAGCGCTATGACCTGTAGTTCTTCAAACAAGGCTTAAAGAGAATACTCTTCTTAAGGTAGGCAGCGACATTGTTGTGCTGGCCCCCTGGCACTGCGGAGGTCCATTAGCAGCGGTAGCCGGTTACCATCAGGCGGGCCGCTAGCTCGTCTGCCTATAACTGCATTAAAAAAGAAACTACTATAGTTGATTGAAAGGCGAGAGATTTCTAGTTCGAGAACTAAAATCTCAGATTTGGCTGAGAAAAAACTCCTATGACTTTTTAAAACTTCATTGGTATACGTCTAAGCTAATATTAAAAATAGGAAAGATTTAATTGTTTGTGTGCGTTGAATACGCTCAGTACTTAGAATCCTACATTATTCCTGATGATCATAGGCGATAGAATATTCCCAAAAAAATATCAGCACCCAGGCGAAGCCGGGTTCAGCCGTTAGTAGTTCATAATCGTTCAATTTACAGTAAAAGAAAACAACATTTCTACATACTTGAAATTGTTGCACAGGAATTTCAAAAGTTCAGCGTGGGAGACTAACTTTCAACATAGAGAAGGCTCCAGGCCTCGAAAGTACAAGGACTGATATTATTATTAACAATGAGCTTAGACTTACCCATTCTCTTCGCAAGTTATACAACGTTGCACGCGATAAATGTAGATAAAAGCGTTGCAAGCTTCCAATCCATCACGGCTAAACAAAATGAATAAGCTGTAACCGTCGGTTTAGTTAGACATATTACTTTATCGGCAAAGTTCATACGGGATCAGCTAATGGACGCGGCGGGAGAAGCATATAAAAATAATGTATTAGCGGGATTTAGCTAAGCCGAAGATAGATCGGTGGCGGGACGGGTGTCATAAACGTCGGTCGGATCGCTGCGGATACAACCAAGTGGGCTATACGTGTAGGCGTTCCGAAAAATTGATATAGATGTGAGGACAGGACGAGAAAATATTATGTATAGAACTGGGAAGCAAATAAATAGTGTATTTTTAACAGACTATCATATGTCTCTGCCGCCCGTAAATACCTACAAAGTTAGTAACCAGTAACCATGCGCCTTAAGATATCTTGACTTCGATGAATTTTCAATTTTGAGAAGCAAGCAATTTCAGATAATGGCATTCGTTTTTTCATTTTAATTTTTATTTTATTAATTCCTCAGAATATAACATTATTTCTCACTATATTACCTAACGTGGGTATTCTAAAAAGATAGGTAGTCAATAAATAATTTCCATCATAATACTGTTTGCCCAAAAACAAATATTCAGTATTTATTGTGCATTCGCGTGTTTGCTATAAAGATTATTACAGGAACTGTTTTCATATTTTTATGTTTATTTTATATTTCATAGCTGGCGCTGAAACAATTTTTATTTGTTTTCCATTATGTTTATTACAAAAGTATTTTGATTTTGAAACAGATGCAATATTGGAAGTTGAAACGTCCTTCGCAGAGTAATAAAATTTGTTAAGACTTATTTTCATTGCTTATACACAGCTATGGATCCAGGCTTTAGTAAGCACCAGTAGCTGAGACCCATTAACCTTTCTAGTGCAGTTCATTTGAATTAATCTAGAAGGTATTACTAACTACAGGATCCGCCTTAAATATTAATAAATAACACTGTTGCAAAATTCTTAATCAAAACCTAATTATAGAAAAACCTACAGTGTATAAATGATGTTGAAATACCAGGAAATGTTTAAGGCAGCCAATTTGTCTTTGATCAATACCTTTTCTGATTCCGCAAAAACTAGCCATTTATTACATACATACATACAATACAAACACAAGTCTTTTTTCCCAGATGGGGTAGGCAAAGGTGCTACCAGGACACCCTCATTTCGCCTTGTATGTTCCGTCCCACGATGTGAGATGCGAGCGTATCGCCAAATCGGGCAAAATTTTCTGACTCCGGGCCGATAATGAATAGAAAAATCCAATATCACTTTGCTCAACCTGGGATTCGAGCACAAGATCTAACCGTGCCGAACCGTAGTACAACTATACCACCGAGGTAGTCAACAAAATCAAGTGTCTTATTCATGTTCTGTTATTTACCGGCTTTTACATAAGGCAACAAGTAAGATACAAATATCATAATAATTCAAATTTAATAAACAGATTCGATCATTGCCGTAAACATCCCTAATCCAACCATAAAATCATGATGGATCAACATTGGACACCGGCCGAAATCCCCTTAATGAGAGGCCAGAAATGTTCCATGCATTAAAGCATACAGGCCGATTACCCGATATTACGTTCATCTACACTGCAACACATTGCTCAAACAGTCTTTCATAAAATGTTAGATTATCTCATTTCCCGGCATTAAGCTGCAGCCGTTCCCTCCGACGTCAGCCCATTACGTAAACCGCAAAGGATTTCGCGCGCCTCGCAATAACTCCGCCATCGGGTATTTTAACAAAATTGAATACTGTTTACTGCTCGCGTAAAAAAAATAGCAACATCACTTTCCGCTTCGGGAAGTTTAAACAAGAGCCCCGTTTTTCGCCAAATGAAGTGGTCGCCAAGTTTATCGAGGGCCCCGGTTGCTTCAGACATAGTAATCAATCAAATATTTGGCCAAGTCATGAATAAATCTGGTAGGGAAGTTGGTCCGTGAGTCGGCTAAAGTGGCTTCGAGTCGCGATACCGCTGGATGTTTGCACGCGGATCCAACAAACTTGCTTATAATGATTTGTGTTTACAAACCAGGTATCGTTTAGGTGTTTGATGAATTTGTTCGCGAGCTGTTTGGTTTTGTTCATGAGGTTATTGTAAGGGTAAAATTAGACTTGATAGGAGCATAATTCAAATGGAAATTGTGATTAAAATCACTGAGAAGATACTTGGAGGTCTAACTATACGGATATTCGGACATTAACAAATACACTTATGCTATCCAATCTTTTACTTTATTAATTCTTACAACCATACATTGGTAGGCCTTGGGGCAAGAAACAGTGGCATAAGCCTTAATAATTTTATTTCTAAATGACACTACTACTCTTAGAAAACATTACACAAAAATACCGGAACTTCTGTAGGGGAACAATTGAAAAACAACATTTAGTTTTACATCGGGCCGGCAGTAAAAGCCATAATAGACAGAAGTTGTTTATATAAATAAGACATCCCAATTTCGTAAGTAGGTACTGCAAGCTGCCACTAAAACTAAATGGGTCGGTAACGTGATCCAATATAATTTTATTGTCATAGTTACAAAGGTAACCGAGGAACATAATACTGCAGAATAATCTCCATTTCCTCGTTCAGTAAACCTAAAAACGTACACAGTGCTGTGTACTTTCCACATCAACGGATTGAGGTCACTTCCTTCGATAGCACCGCCGTCAACCCTCCAGTGAAACAACATCTAGCAAGCCACAGGTTAAAAATATGCCAATACCAAATTTACTCATGCAAATTCACACCTTGATGTCATGAACATAAAGTATAAATTTCAATCTTGCGAGTCACAAGTACCATCTCCGACGGAGTTGTAATATTTTCCAAATAAAATAAGGGATTTGTTTAACAAACTTGCTCTTGGCTCCGCCGAATTCAGGCGCTTTTGACATTGACAGCTCTTTCCAGGAAAGTAATGTAGCTCAGCTTAGCAAGTTGACACAATTTCTGGGAAGTAAAATTTATATTCATTACTTACTTGGCTTTGTGAAATTTACCTCATATTCTCACATTACTTCTGATACTATATATACAATGCCAGCAATAACTGCCAGTATACTGTATACCTATACATTTTGTGACCAATACAATAAGACAGACAGGATTTCAGTCACTTATACGTAAAACGCATGTTGACCGTCATTACAGTTATATTAAATAAATACACCCAACAGCCACATGCATAGTCCTGACTCCACACTAAGATCGAGTCTTGTGTCATGGGTATCAGGAACTACGAAAGACTTTTCGGTCTCACAAACACCCAGATTCGAAAAAAATACCCTTTGGTTCTCACAACATTTGTCTCGATACGGGGATCGAACTCGCGGCCGCTCGTTTCACAGACGGCGTCTAACTGACTGCGTCTCGGAAGCTGTGTAATCACTTATACCTGCCACCAAACGGCAATGTGTATGCGCCATTGGTTATTAGAAGATCATTGGAGCAAATAATTACTGGGCATTCATCGTGACACTCAAACTCTCAGAGTGAGGACCACAGTGCAATGCCATGAAATTTTGAGTAATTTAATAAGCTCTGAATAGTATTATTACTACTTATATGTAGTAGTAAACCAGCGACTTGTCATGTCGTGTATGTATCTAATAAACAAACTAAAACGAACGTTACATCAAACATTTTATACCTAGATTTTATCTTCAGTGCTGTCCCAATTTTGTTATCGTCCATACCTGAGCGAAACTAGCAGAGCAAGTTTCTCTACGAAACACAAACTTTCATCTTTTACTTTTCAACCGGTGGACGTCCAGTATACGTCGCCTTGCACATGTATCTTACTAGACCGCAATCTCATTGGCCGCGTTGCGAGTTTTGTAATTTTATCTTATACAGAAAAAAGCCTTCTGAAATCAGCCAGAGGCCCAAAATCCTCACTTATTCCATTCTTTAACTTGATCCCCTCCTCTCCATTCCTTACCAGAACCACGCGGGCTGGCTTGCGAAGCCATAGCTTGTCGGTCCAAACCATCCCGGCGCGAACCAAACGGTTCTATAATTCTTTTTTGTGCCGCACCGTCAGGCTGTGGAATTGTTTGCCATCTCACGTGTTCCCTCCTTCCTACAATCCTGGGTCCTTCCGCCGTGGTGTGAAGAGGCACCTTAGCAGGCCGGCATAATTGTTTCCATTGGCATGGGACTGCCGTCCGATGCCAATGGATACTCTGCCTGGGCGGCATTTGCGCTTACCATCAGGTGCAATGCCGCCACTATGCCGGGCCATTATAAAAAAAAAAAAAAAAAAAATTCATTTCCTTGCATTGTCTTTCCTATGGAATATTATCTATCCAATAATCGCTACCTATCGCATCTTCTTTAAGCGACTGTGACGTTGTTTTCAGCGTCGTGTATGGTAGTAAAGTGCGTGGTGGCCTGTTGGTAAACGGACTAGATGCGGCTGCCAATATGTTCACAGTGGTCGCGGGTTCGAATCCCAGTGTCCACCTCTAACTTTTCGAAGTCATGTGTGTATTGATAATTAGTCACCACGTACTATGACGATGAAGGTAAACATCGTGAGGAAACTTTCATACCATACCGATTTATAAAAAATGTATATGGTATGTAAGTCCACCAACCCGCATTAGGCTAGCGTGTTAGACTCCATGGCCTAACCACTCTCAATCGTATCCTCGATAGTAGAGGCCCGTGCCCTGCAGTAGGACGTATATGGGCTGATGCAGTATGGTAGTAACATAGCTCATGTTAGGTAGCTCATCTCACTCAGTATCTGGGCATTCATAAATAAACTACTAGAACCAATATTCCTTTGTGGGAGTTCGTGAGCGTCGGTGGTAACTTCTCGTCAGGTGAATCTGTTTTTATTCCGCGCTCATGATTCAAGATAATATATTCTTCATTTCAAAGAAAATATAAAACTTTTCCACCAAATAAAGATTTATTCTACCTTATGAATACAAAATAATAAATCCAATTTATACCCATCGGTGCACGAAGAATCTCCGTCGACACTATTTTAAACATTCCACGCTGTGTATTCTCTTAAGAAACATTTTATTCAGGCACCTTTCGTGTGTCGCTTCCAATTTGTTTACTTGGCTTTTGCTTAGCATATCACGGAACAGTCGCATTCCAACTGTGCGGATAAATGTGAGCAACAGACCTTGTTGCTTTGCCATAGCATTTTGTATCATCTCCTGTGTTTCACACGTCATATCTTTGTTTAAGCTTTGTGTTGCACTTATGTCTGTTTGGAGTTGAATTGTTTTCCCGTTTCGCCCTCACCTACGAGTCGTGTTTGCATTCGCAGTACTTGGCATGTGAACGCTCTTAGTTTTGCGTACCACGGCTTTACAACGCATATTGTTTTTCACGCCTTTGAAACTATTGTGCTTATGAATGATATTTCGGTAAGTATTGTTCCGACTCCGCTTTTCGCTGTAACAGCTATTTGGTAAAAGGATTGGAATCGGTTCGTTTATTTCCCGTTCGTGTGGTGTTTGAAGTGGCGAGTACAATCAGGTATAGTGTACGCTGTATCTGAACGGACTTTAGCTACATTGTCAATATGTTCGATAAAATTGTCTTTGAGTTTAAATATTTAGCAACGTAATTATAAGGTTTTCGATGACTCATCAGTCTAGTGGCAACTAATATGACACCCAAAATCCAGGATTCAAGAATCCATACATTGTGATTCGCTATATAACATCAGTAGGGCACAAACCAACAAAAGTGGGATAAGCATTGACCTCGTTCTAACATCATTAGTTTTGTAAAACTATTGTTTAGTCTATTTGCTATTTCAATTTATAAAACATTTACTTTCCTTCACTCTCAAGCAAAATAAAAATTAAGAAAAACAAACAGAAGCGTTTGCTAACTGCTTTAATTAAAGGAAAGAATTCGTCGAACAAAGAAGAAACAGAATCATAAAATAAAAGAAAATAGAGAAAACAGCGAAGATACATACTGCGTATCATATTTGTTCTAGGGATATTCACGCTTGCATTATGAAGGGATATATAAAAGTATTAATAACATATCTTCAGCTTACTGTCGTTTTCATACCATGTTATTAGGTCAAAGAATTAAAGAAATTTCCTTGTAAACTACAATTTTTTTACAAGGTCAAAGAAGAAAGGGTTATTATTTGTTCAGTCAAGAAATAGTTGCTACACTTACAGCTACGGGTAAGGATGAAACTTCTATACGATTGAAAAGTCTAATAAATTATCTGCACTAGTTTATTGAAGATAGTAGTGGATTTGGTTCAAAAAAATATTGAAGAGAAATTCCAACTGTCTATGTTACTGGTGGTAGGTCTCTTATATGAGACAGGCCGCCTGGGTAGGTACAACCAAAATGTCTGTTACTCCTGCAAAACAGCTGAATAAAAGCACTGTTGTATTCCAGTTTGAAGGACATTGCAGCGAGTGTAAGTCTGGATATATTGAGACTTACATCTTATATCTCAGGATGACGAGCACAGTGAAATGCCAAGCATTGCTTTGTAATTCATGGTGTTGTTTGGTTTTGCTATTACATGAGCGGCCGCATCGTTTACTATCAGGCAAATGCTCGTCTCGCCATTAATTTGCTATATTTTAAAAAAATCACAAATATTGTTTAATTAATCGATAAAATTAACAATCCTTACAGACTAAACTTTATTAGTCAGAGGTGTAACTTGTAATTCCGAATTCCGTAATGCAATTCGTCTCTATACTGTCTGTATTTGTAGGACAGCCTCCGTGGCGCAGTTGCTAAGACGCTGTGAAATGAGACGCTGCAGGTACGATCTCCGCACTGAGACAAATATTTGTGTAATCCACAGGTTATTTGTCTCGGATTGGTGATTGTGCGACCGAAAAGACTCTCGTATTTTCTGATACCCACGACGCAAGACTAGAATGTGGGGTCAGGACTATGTATTTGACTGTTGGATTCATTTATTATCAGTTCACAATCGGCCGCTGTTGAGTGAAAGACTGTTACTGGTGGTAGGTCTCTCATACGTGAGAGGCCATCTGGGTAGGTACCACCGCAGTATCTCTCTCCCGCCAAACAGCAGTGTAAATGCACTGTTGTGTTTGATTTGAAGGAGATTGTAGCCAGAGTACTGGATATATTGAGACTTAACATCTTATGTCGCAGGCGAGCGCCATGGAATGCCAAGCATTGCTTTCGAATTCAAGGTGTTGTTTGGTTTTGCCAGTGTTCATGAGCGGTCGTGTCGCTTACCATCAGGTGAACGACATGCACGTCTCGCCATACCATGAAAAAAAAGACTCGTTTACCATCAAGTTTCATTTAAAGAATTTGACTATAATTACATACATACATAAACTCACGCCTTTTTCCCAGATGGGGTAGGCAGGGTACCCACATTTCGCCTTGTTTGTTCCGTCCCACAATGTGATATTCGAACCCAAGACTTCAGCTTTGTAAGCGTACCGTAGTACAACTACCAAGTATTCCATATAATGCATTAATACTCGTCATCCCGAACATTAATAAACATCAGTGGCCCATAGAAGTCTATATATTTAATTTGAAAACTTGCTTCATTTATCTTTTGTCGTGTGTCTTGAGTTTCTGATTTCGGGACGGCGAAGTTTATCATAGCGCCACATCGACACTGTTCTTTGTTGGAGACAAACAATTTTGACGGCATCGGTTTAAGTACGTGCTTACTTATATTTTTATTATTTATGTAATCAAACTACATAAAATTTATAAAACTGAATTTTAAAACCATATACTTAGCCCATTCGAAATAATTCATATATTTTCATTGTTGAATTTTTCTTTTTAGGTTATTTAATTCATTTCATTAATGAGTATTGTGTTTAAAATTCTCCAAAACCAAAATTGTAAAATACTATAATACTTTGTACCTAAGTTGTGTACTTAAACTTTTTATTGCCATTTTAATGAACTACCTCTTTTTATAATTTGTTTCATAAATACGAACGTTATTAAAATAATATGTATAAAATATGTTTATAATATCCAAAAACATTTAATTTGCAGAAATAATGCAGATTTTATCTCGCATCAACAATAAACTTCATATTTCTACACAAACATAAAACAATCAAAACTTTATTCAAAAGTACATACACTTAAATATAAATAAACCCTAGTACAATGTATTTATAAAGGATTTAAATATATAAACTACAACAAAAACAAAGCTTTAACGTGTAAATAAATTAAATAAAATTACAAAGCAACTGAAAACATAATTACTATTTTAAAATGCACAGACAAGCGTGTGAATTTTAAAATCTTACTAATATATTACTATTTCTATTTATCGCAATGAATGGCAAGGCGAGCTGATGGTAGACGATACGACCGGTCAAGGACAGTAGCAAAACCCAACAACACCATGCATTATTGGCATTTCACTGCGCTCGCCAACCTGAGACATACAGTCGTAAGGTTTCAAACCGAGACACAAGGGCATTTACACTGCTATTTGGCGGGAGAAATAGACATTGCGGGGTTAACTACCCAGGCGGCCTCTCACGTATGAGAGACCTAGCACCAGTAAATACAAGAGCATGAAATTGAACCATTTTTTTATGTATCATCGCGTTGGGTTGGTAAATATGTACATAGTGGTTGCTAAAATAATAATTTTAACAATTTCGTATCATAGCATAAATAATATTAGTAAAAAATACGTTTTGACTCATACACATATAGGTAAAGAAATAAATACACCCAACAGTCACATACATGGTCCTGACCTCACAATAAGATCGAGTCTTGTGTCGTAGGTATCAGGAACAAGAGACTTTTCGGTCACAAATACCAGTGGTTCTCACAAATATTTGTTTCGGTGCGGGGATCGAACCTGCGGCCTCTCCTTTCACAGCCGGTGTCTAACCAACTGCGCCACGGAAACTGTTATACAAAAATAGATCTTCGCTTTTTGTTGCCAAATTTTTAGTTGCATCGTGTCCGAAGTCACTAGAATTACCAACTGGCTTCGTTTTCGGTCGCAGTCTGTATATACTTAGTATGTGTGATGGTTGGATGTATTTATTATTTATATTTATTTGTTATAACCGCCTGCTACGAAAACACATAGGATACGCACCATTCTAATACTTGCCTCGATCACGATGGCGTATTTTCCACCAACACGTACGGTGATCGTAATTTAGTCCTATCTAATGTCTTCACAAAATCGATTTAAAACGGTTGATACCTACCACAAGACCATAGAGCCAAGTTTCAATAAAGACGCAGCATCTTTATGGGCCATTCTGTGGGTCGTCCCTTTCTAAATTCTTCAAGTTTGGCTTTAATCTTTCAAAAGTATTGTGGCGGCGGTTAAACTTTTCCGGTCTTAAGGCCTCAAGGTTGCTACGAGATATTTGTCGCAACTTGGATTTTAGTCTGTGATAATACTGGACCATAGACTATATTGTATTTTTAGCTTAATAGAAGAAACGGTTTTTACTTACTGAATATGTTTATTCATATGTTTGACTCTGGTACATCGTAATTTGTATTGTATAAGCCCCGTGTTTGACCCTACGAACTATCGTGTGATAGAAAAATCCACCCTTAGTTATATCACAAAACATTAAAAAAATATTGTTTCCAGTGTAGCCTATTTAGAAGATATAATAGTTGGCCAAGCACACTACCTATCTTCTCAAAACAATTCTTATTTATTAGCAATAACACTAATAACAATTTCCTTTACATTATATTACCAAATAAAAACACTCATAAGAGTAATTAATTACTGTTTATAAACGATTATTGTCATTCATACGGAATTAGTCGTCATAATTTCCTTTGAGGAAAATCATTACACAAAAACACACTCAAACGTCGTTTGGGGATCAGTAACTACGTCATTAACTAACCAGATGTTATTTTTGTTTGGTCATAAACGGTCTCTTGGGACTTGGAAAGTGATTCAATATAGCCGAATGCTTCCTGTTTTAGGAATAGTCCTGACAGGTTTTTTTTGTGGCATTAGAATATCATAAATGCCTAGATACTGGATCGTAACCAGCAAAATAGTAAACAATGAAGAAAAAAGGAATCTAAAATATGTTCAATAGAAACTGTGCGTAGTCTGTGTGTAGTCCGCTGCGGACTGTAATGAATACATAATTAGTCCGTAATACATAATATTATAATCACCTGTACTAGGCCAGCGTGGTGGACTACATAGCGTAACCACTCCCAATCGTACATACAGTACAGTACATATTATAATAGATACTGTAGAGTACATATAATCCTTTCTAGTAAACAAATGTGTATTGGAAAGAATTGTTATGGTAGATTTACATGTTGGCTGAGGCTGGGCCAACGCCTACCAACTCCAAGTTATTAATTATGAAAAACTTAAGGCCAGCCGAGCCAAACACACCGTTTACACGCTGGCGTTGGTGGAGGCTGACTGAGGTTGGCCAAGCGTGTAAATGCAGCATTAACAAATCGCTGTAGAAATCGTTTGACGTGACCTATGTTTAACAGTGAACTTTCTGTGGTTGAAAAATAGAAAGAAGTATAACATCTACATTAGACTTTTAAAAAAGTGCGTGGTGGCCTGTTGGTAAACGGACCAGACGCGGCTGCCAACATGTTCACGGTGGTCGCAGGTTCAAATCCCAGGGCACACCTCTGAATTTTCGGAATCATGTGTGTATTGATAGTCAATCACCACGCACTAAAACGGTGAAGGAAAACATCGTGAGGAAACCTGCATACCATAGCAGTTTATATAAATTTCTATGGTATGTAAGTCCGCCAACCCGCACTAGGCCAGCGTGGTGGACTATATGGCCTAACCACTCTCAATCGTACTGTCGATTGTAGAGTAGGCCCGTGCCCTGCAGTGGGACGTATATGGGCTGATACAGATACAGATTAGACTTTTAATACTCCAGTATATTAAATACTTGCATTACTCTATTTATAACCTTCAGTATCGTTATAGACTTCGTGCTACTAATATTTTCTAAAGGCGTCATTGATTTCCAGCGTCTTATCCATAAATTATTCATTTCATTTCATAATAGCGGCTTCTTAGGTTGATGACAAGCATAATTTTTAATTACGGCTACGGTGGCCTTAAACTCTTATCCTTTTAGATATTTTGCTATTATATGTTTAATAGATTACATTTGATAACGTAATTTATGGCTCGCCGCCTATCACGTCGTGGGACGGAACATACAAGGTGAAATGTGGGTACACTGGCACTTCTTCCCACCCCTTCTGAGCTCAAATGCGTGAATTTAAGTATATTTAAAAGTGGTTATTGAATAAGAATTGCTGTTATATAAAAGCTTGTTATTAGTTGTTTTCTACTTTTCTATTTTAGTCATTATTTATTTTAGCTAGTGATTTGAGAATGGAAGGCCAAATACTGAACTATGTGTCATAAACACTGTATACTAATACCATAAATCTCAATAATCACTTAATTAAAATGAACCCATCTGTAAACCGTAAATCATAAAGGTCATAAGTTAATACAACCTACATAAAATTATGATAATATAAACTAAGGCGAGAGGTGAATACCGTAAAATGAAGATAATAGCAAATTGATATCCATATAAACTAAATGTATTTTCTCATGTCTACTTAAAGTAACGTGTTCATAGAAATTCTGCCCTATTAGAAGCGGTGTTTACTGTGACTTCAGTTTGTGACATATCTGGGTTTGATCCCTGGTCATGCATTTTTCTCAGTCATCAGAGTTATTCGAAATTTTCTATATACGGGCATGACTACAACGCATATGATGGCAAGTGTATGGTAGTCTAGGTAGAGTGACCGAGAGATGTTTATCTCCCACCCATCGACACATTTTCTCTCTCTCTCCCTCTATTTCCAGCCACATTGAGTCAATTACTGAACATAGGCCTCCCCCGACGATCTCCGCATCAACCTGTTGGAAGCGGCATGAATCCAGCGACTTCCTGCAATCTCAATCAGGTCATCGGAAACTGAACTTGATTGTACGTAGCCTCCACTTCAGAACCTTACGGCCACAACGGTCATCGGTTATTCGCGCTATGTGCCCGGCCAACTTTTCAACTTGCTAATCCTCTGGGCTACGGATTTCTTCATTCCTGATTCCATCTCATAGGGAAATACTGAGCACAGCCCATTCGACTCATTTATACCAACTTCATTATATACGAATATACGCGACATACTTACATGGAACGTGACGGGTTCTTAACTATTGTCGATGGTGGTTGTTACGCTGGCCCATCTCTACTCAAATACATAAACTGAAGAGTATTAGTTTGTACGCGTTTATCACATGAACTGCAGGCTCGACTTGAAAGACTATTTTAGTGTTTAACAGTCCATTGATCAAGGAAGGTTTTAAGGTACTTTTTATCCCGAGGAATATAGCTATAGCTGGACTTTCATCCAAATATATTATACGCCAGCCATAGAGCGTGCTTAATAGTATACTATTAAGAAAATAAAAATAATAAATAAAATTGTCACAAAACCAACAAGCAAAATAAAAGAACTTACCACAAGATAATAGAGCGAGTGTAATCTAATACAGGCGACGTGTCTGTATTATCCCATCAATAATAAAGAGGCATGGTCACCGGACCGATAATGTCGCCGTGCCGCCTCCATGGGGGTTTTATCTTAATTGCCTTCACAAAGTCAATATTCTTGAGACAGTTTCGCATGTTCACGACACGATATTGTCGTACGATTTATTGAAGTTATTTTACAACTTAGTTGAGTAGAGCTTCTTTAGATGAGATGTTTTTAGTTGTTTCACCATGTTAACATAATTTGTACATTATAATTTACTTCACTTTTTTTCTTTTATTTTATTTTATTTAATACTTTGTATATGTTATGGGCCAAGTGATTAATACAGGCAATATTCATAATGCCCGGGCAGTATGAATAATGCTCAGCCATATCGGGCCAAGTGATTAATTACAATCTAAACTCACCTATTTATCACATTGCCCGGGCATTATGAATATGGCTACATGATGATCGGACAATGTGATCAATAGGTAATTTTTTACGTGGTGCGCTGCCGCATTGTCGCATCTGCGATAGACACATAAATTAGAAAGGTTGAATTGATCTGCTTATGTTTAGTTGTTTTTTAACGTCCGAAACATCATCTTCAGAAGGAAATAAGTGTACCCACTTTATGGATCAGTTAGGTCGACTGTGCCCCAAAACCGACTCGGGACACCCCGACTTCACGTAGTCTTTTGGCTACCGACCCTAGAGTGTATATAAAAAGCCGGAGGCGCGGAGGGAGAGTAGCCCCCGCCCGCTGCAACGAAGGATAGGCACCCGTGCGAGCCGCAGCGGCTGAGGCTGGTCGCCAGAGGCGACCAACAAGCCGAAGCTGCGGAGGTGAGTATGGGTGCCTATCTTTTGTTACGCAAGGGCGAAGGGGCTGAACTTCCCGTAGCGCCGGAGACGTTGCAGAAGCAAATTTGTATTGACAACAAGTGTTTTGAGATTAAGTTACTATAATTGATATTTCTCAGAAATGGTGCGTTACCTTTTCATGGGAGTGGTACCAAGGGAGGTGCGTGACCTTGCAATAGCCGCACAATGCCACTTCGGCTCATTGTTTTGATTTCAATTGGCTTTACATCACTGTGCCCAATAGGCACTGAGCCTTATTCATAATGCCCGGGCAATGTGATAAATTTAATGATTATAATTACATTGCCCGCTCTTATTGGGCATTATTCATATTGCCCGGGCATTATGAATAATGCGCAATTAATCACTTGGCCCATAACATATACATTGAATATAAGACTGCCTCAGTGGCGTAGTTGTACTACGGTACGCTTGCAAAGCTGAGATCTCGGGTTCGAATCCCGAGTCGAGCTAAGTGATATTGGATTTTACTATTCATTATCAGCCCGGAGTCAGGAATTTGTGCCCAATATGGCGATAGGTTCCCCCTCTATCACATCGTGGGACGTAACATACAAGGTGAAATGTGTGTGTCCAGGCACCTCTGCCTACCCCTTCTGGAAAGAAAGGAATGAGTTTATGTATGTTTATTTTATGTCATATACATTGAATACAAGGTGGACTTAATGCCGGAAACATTATCTAACAACCTACCTTTAGGTAATGCAGAGAAGATCTCAAGAGAGCGTTTAAATAGTTATATTTTAGAGCAAGCGGCCACAATTTTGTCGGAAGATAAGAAGTTTTCTTTTCTCTATCTACTAATCTACACCGCAGTACTAAGAGCATTGTAGTCACATTATCAAATCAGGACATACAAGCTATCGCAATGTTCTAGCACTTTCAAACATCCTATTTGTCTACCAATACGCTGTTGGTTGAAATGGATAAAAATCCTGTACACTCCTGTATACTGGTGGTAGGCCTCTCATATCTGAGAGGTCATCTGGGTGGGTACCACCGCAATGTCTATTTCTCCCCATCCAACAGAAGTGTAAATGCACTGTTGTGTTTCGGATTGAAGGGCATTGTAGCCAGAGTAACTACTGGACATATTGAGACTTAACATTTTATGTCTCAGGATGGCGAGCGCAGTGAAATGCCAAGCATTGCTTTGTTATTCAAGGTGTTGTTTGGTTTGCTACTGTTTATGAGCAGTCGTATCGCTTACCATCAGGCGAACGGCATGCTCGTCTCACCATTCATAGCAATAAAAAAAATAGATAATAATCCCTAATCCTCATACAGTTATAGATAAATCAAATAATGCATAAATTCCGCAGATGAATACTAAACGCGTGCGGTGTGAATCGGACTAAATGTTTTTGTGAGTTACCCCGAGCGCGGAACATAAACAGAATCGAAATCTACATCTGGGGCCGTTTGCGAATCGATACGACCGATGGTGACGTCAATATCAATAGCTAAACAAGGAAATTCAACGACTATATGCTTAATTCTTGCGCAAAGTTTCGAGTGATGCTGTAAGTCCTCAAGATAATTGGGTTTTTATGTGTCCTATTTTAACATGAAATATTTTTAATCGGACGCGAAGTATATAATGTATCAATAAATAATCTAAGTCAGCCAAACCTAATCTATTATCATTATCATGACCATTATCAGCTGATCCGCGTCCACTGTTGGTCAAAGGCCTCTCCTATGGCACGCCATTAGGCTCGTTTCCAGCCCATTGCCTCCAACCACTACCAGCCATCAACAAACAACAGCCATTCCAATCTTGAACAGCATGTTCAACTACACACCACCTTTTCCTTCATTGTGTCGTACATAAGCGCTCTTTTCACTACAAGACTTGTCGCAAAGTATAACTTTAATAAATTAATATATGTGGATAGGTTGCGAATCAATCTTAATCTGTGATTTACCTGGGAAGAGCGTTATTACCATCAGCGTAATTGCATCTCTCCCTGTGTGGGTGTCTTTGTATATATACATAAGTATATATATCTCTCTCACTTCTGCCACGGGATGTCCACTGCTAAACATAGCTGATTTATCATGCTGCTATACACAGGGTATATCCACCGATGACCGAGGCCAGTTAGAGATTTAGTTAGATCAAACACAAAGCAACTGAAGATTTTGTTAAATAGTGACCTTTTTTTTCCTATGGTCGTATTTGGGTGGTATAGTTTTTCCTAAAGTAATAATGTACCCCATTTTATTTTTAAAGACTATGTGCACAAGGATTTAAATTATTATTATAGCTAAAACTATGGATTTACCATCCAAACACAATGATATTTGAAAAAACTGTCGCGAATTTTTGTGTTTTTTTTTAAAACTGCCACCTGGCTTCATTTTCAGTCGTAGTCTGGATATGCCCTGTGTAAGTCCAGCACGGGAGACCAAGATTCAATTTTCTTCAGAATACAGAAGGAGTAAAACAGCAGTACCTTAATAAACTGGTTATAATTATGCAATTCAGTGAGGACACTCAGTGGAATTATGTTATAAAGGCCAAGATTTCTCCTTAGTAACAATTTGGTACTGCCACTCATAACGTCGACGGGTCATTCAAATAATTACCGGGTAATTTGTCTATTTCGCTGGAGTATTAAACTTTATAAGTATTATAAATGTTTTGTTGCCTGGCAAGCAGAACACTTAGGGCTGCCTACGGCCTAGTAATTTGAAAATTAATTTATTTTGTTTTCAATAATTATTGATTTAAATTATACTCACTCCCATACCTCCGATGAGTTAGACACATGTGCGGTCCACCAGCGGTTATTTTTTCCTCACATATAATAGTCAACAAGCATGTTGCCATTGACGTTACAAATTCCAGCCTCAAAGCACTCTTAGTGTCTCTTAGAATCATGAAAAGGAAAAACTCGTACAAGGTAATATTCCTGACCTGAAAATTGAACCCAGGACAAATATAGAACCTACTTACTTATACTAGAATATACTTTTTTGGGAATTAGATAAAAAAATATACAGTGTACATTTAGGTTTTGTTTATAGCACACAGCAGGGAAACGAGTAAGCGGCTCATGTGCCGACAAATTTTAATAAATGTCATCTAAAAATAACCAACACTCGGAAAATCATTTGTGCCTTCCCGACCTTACAAGTTGAGCATTTTTAATCCATTTCTGCCAAATTCTATGATCATGTATTTTTACGGTAAGATTTAAATAAAGTGGAAAATAATGTATGAAACTTGTAAGAAAATAATCTTCAAAAGCAAGTATCAAACTTAATCTAAACTCATATTTTATCTTTCATATCCAACATAATCAAACTAACCATAAGTCTCAAACTTAATATTATTAAAAATACATCCATATAGGAAAGTAAGTCCCTACATTCGTTAGCAACTTTGCTGTTTAATTTTAAGGTAGAAGCCCGCTTGGCCGTATTAAATTCAAGTTTGTAGCAAGTTGTTCTTAGCTGGCAACCCGAAACGTATCGTAGGCGCGCTCGATACGAGCAAATGAAATGAAATATTACTACTGTTATTGTTTCACAGTTTCACTTCAACTCGAAATTGGATCGCTTATTAGAGATTATTTGAAGGATTTAAATATTTGAATTTACTTTAACCGTTTATGGTAGATTTTGTGGGTTATGATTCGAATAGTATTTTGGCAAATTATTCGCGTATAGATTTGAAAGCCCTTTTGTTGAATAATTTGGAGTAATATTCAAACTAAGCACGATAATATCAGAATATAGTGGTTAGAATAATTAGGTATTGTTTATTCTTATAATATTGTCACATATTTAAAAATGTATTAAACATTCTAGGTAATGAAACCACAACATATTTCACCCAGTTGTACCAGACACGCTCATCAAATTCTCATTTACACAACATACAGTTGAATGTAATAAAGCCTCATTCCCTAGTGTAAAGATAGTAAAAATTTTGCTAATTCAAACTTAAACATCACCATGTAACGTCTCAAGCGTGTAATAAAAAAAACTGTATTCCTAATTCGCAGAAACCTCTTGTTCTACTTGCAAACTCTTCAAATCTCCAAAGATTTGGCAAATATAAAATTATGTACCTACTACTTTACAGCTCTGGGGTAACGTTTGGCCAAAATTGTGGCCAACAAGCCAACACTTTTTACACCATAAATTCGTACTTACCGTGTTGTGTTGACACAGTTTTATTTGTTGGTAAACTTTTGCTGGAGAATAAGTGCAAGTACATACCTATATGCTTCGGGGATTTGTAAGCCACATACTAGAAAATACGGTTGCTGGCCACTGATGCTTTTTTTATACTGCCATATTTGGGGTACGCCACTAAATAAAATTCGAAGTGCCCCATACAATCTGGGAAATGGTAATCCTAGAATGCGGATTTCACAATTAATTGGCAACACTCGACTGTGGCATACATAATCCTAAACAGTCTTTATCGTAGAGATGCAAAAGAGTTTTTTAGTCTACCAACTCCCAAACTAACAGAAAAAATAATTATCACCATAATTTTTAACCACAGTCAAACTTAGATTCTTCCAATAATATCTTCATGGGCCTTTTCCTTAAATATCCATTCAACATTTGCAAACAGTTGGTCAACTGTTGAAGTCAGAAACATCTCTACCACAAAATGTCCAGTGACAATGACAAAGCCATCATCAACTTGCCTCTGTGAATTACGTTTCGGGATCAGTCAGTGTATCGAGTTATCTTGTAGGCGGGTGTTCCGATTGTGACGAATGGAGCATTCTCTGTAGGCAGTTGTCTATTTTCGAAAGCGATTTGAAGTGCATTTCAGAATACCGAAAGAATATTGTTACACAAGACAATAGTGTGCACGCTTAAAATAATGTGGCGTTAACGTTTATTGGTTTGTGATACGTCGATACGTTGTTAAACTTACGAGATAAAATTACTTAACTAACTTTATTTTTTATAGCAATAAATGACAAGATCAGCATGGCATTCGCCTAATAGTAAGCGCTCATGGAAAGTAGCAAAATCAAGCAACACAAATAACAAAGCAATGCTTAGCATTTCACTGCGCTTGCCATCCTGAGACATAAGATGGTAAGTCTTAATAAGTTCAGTGGCCACAATGGCAATAACAACACTGGCTACAATGTCCGGCAAACCGGAACTCAACAGTGCATTTACACTGCTATTTGGTGGGAGAAGATATAAGAGAGCAACCACCACCAGTAAAGTCAAACAAACAATTTCAAGAAAACACACTTTTATCTGAAGCCTTATGTATGAGAAGCCTCTCCAACTAAAACATAATGTAAAACCAACTACAGACTAACTATCCAAAAGTTAAGAATATTTTAAGAATAGTTGCGTAGAGACCGTCGACGAGGCTGGGGAGTTACTCTATACTCTGACGAATGTTCGAACGTCGCACGTAAAACTGCACGAATTTGCCTAAATACTTTACAAAATATTCGAATCTACGTCCTAGCCTTACACTAAGTTCCGAATGAATGATAAGTTATATAGACAATAGTATTTATTTATTTATTTATTTAACACTTTATTGTATACCAGATACATGAAAAGTAGACAACATGACAGGAAAAAAATGTACAAGTGGCCGTTTTATTGCTCAAAGCAATTTCTTCCAGACATCATAAGATGGATTAAAGAGAAATAACAAAAGTTGGGGTAATTTCAGGCGTGCTAATAATTATATAGACTATTATTATTATATTTTATAATATCGATTTTAGGAGTTGAAACCTTTTATTTTATACGTGGACATCGAGCGTCCGAACATTCGAATTTCTTGTCGGAGTATAGAGTAACCCCCTGAATAGTTAACTATTGGCAGGAACTTGTAGAGGCGAGCTCGGGATAATAAGAAAAGGGGAATCTTAGACCCGGCTAAGGGGGTTATTAAAAGGTGAGAACTTACTAGTTTTTGTTCGAAGAGCTCTTGTGAACAGCGCTGTATAATGAATACGAAATATTTTTTGGTTTATTTATTCTTTTTTCATAGTTATAGACTTGTTAGTATTTGTATTACAATACCGAGTCCTGAGATATTGGTTGTTATAAATCAAATATAACGCACTTAAAAAGCATTTTCAGACAGAAATCTTAACATGCGATAATAGTTTAACTTAATCTCGGTTCTGAACCTAACAGAACACGCTAGGACGTCGTTTACGCCTTTGAACTTTACAATAGCAAAAATTGCTAAACTCCGTTAGAAAAAAATGAAATTAAACTCACGCAAAAAAACAAAACAAAAACGATAATGGAATATAGCCTGTAAAACATATTTGAGCAAGACGTCAAAAATAATAAATAATGAGCGAAGAATAACAGAGGAAAGAGTGGAATAAATAAAAAAACAGCTTGTCTTTGCACCCTTTTAGCAGTATCCCGACGGAACTCGGGTTAAATGTGTTACGAAACAGTTTGTTTCTACTACATTTGAGAGAACTACAATGTTGCAAGTTGCAGAAATGTGAGACTTGTATACTGAGTACTGCAACAGCGCCATCTGTTAGTCGTATTCCTTTACACTGAATTGAGTGAAAAATCAAACGGTTTATTTTTTTAGACCACACTATTGGTCATTGTACCATTTGGAATGGAAGTAATTGAAACAACGAATTCATTATTCACAGCATTTAAACTCACTGTTTTTACTTTCAGCCTCCGTGACAGCCTCCGTGGTGCAGTTGGTTAGACGCCGGCTGTAAAACGAGA
This sequence comes from Hyles lineata, assembly GCA_030180105.1. Classification (NCBI taxonomy): domain Eukaryota; kingdom Metazoa; phylum Arthropoda; class Insecta; order Lepidoptera; family Sphingidae; genus Hyles; species Hyles lineata. The sequence continues at coordinate 13,272,493 of JARJEE010000008.1, read as the reverse complement.
GGATGCGGGTTCAATTCCCGCACCGAAATAAATATTTGTGTTAACCACGGGTATTTGTTTCGGGTCTGGGTGTTTGTGAAACCGAAATGTTTCTCGTAGATCTTGATACCCACGACACAAGACTCAATCTTAGTGTGGGGGCAGGACTATGGATGTGACTGTTGGGTGTATTTATTTATTTATTTCTGATTATTTCTGTGTAGGTTGAAGATACACTAGTATGCATAAGAGACTCGCTGAGCTCCGAAGCTAGATGGTCCTGTAAGTGTTGTTAATCCTGGCCCACAGGAGTTGCAGTGGTTTATGCTTGGAAGGAAATCTGTATTCCACATATACAAGCACGCGGAATAGGCCAGCTTATTGGACTATAGCCTGAGGTAAGAGATCATTCAATCGTAGATGATACCAATATAAATAAATAACACCCAGCAGTCACATACATAGTCCTGATCCCACACTAAGATCGAGTCTTGTGTCGTGCGTATCAGGGACTGCGAGAGATGTTTCGGTCTCACTAACACCTAGACCCGAAACAAATATTTGTGGGCACAAACATTTCTCTCGGTGCGGGGATCGAATCTGTAGCCTTTCATTTCACAGGCGGCACACTTTAGCATTAATATTGTTCCAACAATTAAGGGGAATTCGCCTAGGTCACGTCGCGGTCAGCTGCAATATGGCACCTAGCCTTATTTATTTATAACGTTGCATACCGCGCCGGAATTCTTCGCGAAGAATGCAAACCAGCGGGAAACGTTCTTTAGCACATTTTCACGCGGAACGACCTGCTTACTTCGCAATGCTCAAAGCCGACGGTTTTGTAATGCTAATGTTGTGTGGAGATGGAATTATGGCGAGTATATTACATAATTTAAAAAAAATACAATTTTCGACAGTGCGTTCCAATTTGTAGGAGTACGAATTTTTAGTGTAGTAAGAAAGAAGAAAATTACAACTTTTTTTTCACAATTTATGTATAAAAAAATAGTATTTCCATAAGAAAATAATAAATAATACTAAGCTAAACAAAACAAGTTAAAACACAGTAAAGCCACCAATCAATGAAATATATTTATCTAAAAACTTAAAGAAAAAGTTACCAAATAAGGGAGCCGTTCTATACAGCCTAATAAAATGCACTATCAAATTGATCTAATTTTTAAGTTGTCTATTTTCTAATCCCATAATAATAACTCATAAGCCGTATAACCACAATTGCCTTCGCATTATCCACAGAGTTAAAAACATAATATCCACGTACACAAGAGAAAGAATTTTAAAAGCGCTTGGCTAGTTTTCGAGATTACCTCGGAGTAACAAACTAAAATTTAACAAACTCGCAAACTTTTCATCTTTATTATATTACTGTCGATGAGAGACACTGCTCCCTGAACTCTCAACTTTAATGAACGGTATATTACCTACAGTATGGTTGGACGCACACACTTTGTTTTAAATAGTATCTGGTTTTTAATATACTAGCGGCTCGGGCCAACTTCACCCGGGTGCAAATAGATTAATTAACAATAATACATGTATTATACATATGAACCTTCCTTTTGAATAACTTTATCTATTTAAAAAATCTCATAAAAATCCGTTGCGTAGTTTCAAGGATCCAAGCATACGTAGGAACAGACAATGGAAAGCAACTGATTTATACTACGTAATGATTGTCAATTTTCATGTGTCGTTTAATGTTTTCTCACTTCGTGGCATAGTGTTGTAAATGTAGGGCATTAGAATTAAAAGGTTCGATTGCTAGGTTCGACTTTCAGTGAGATGTTATTTTAAAAAAGAATTTTAAAAGTTTGCTCGTAAAATATTAATAACTGAGAACTTCGATCAAATATACACTAGATACAACATGAGCGCTTAGAAAATGGCACCAAAAAAGAGTGCTTTAAGCACTCTTTCGCCTTCAGTCACGCACCGACCGTTGCTTCCAAAACGTCGCAAAACTTTAGACAATATTATGTGAAAAGCTACTTTAAACTCCAGGAATAAGGTGGAATTTGTGTTAATATATTTGGAATATGTGATCTTTTTGTTTACTTTTTTTAATGTCATGCGTCGGTGCCACTTTTTAACAGAACTTTTACAGGGAACTGTGTATCTAGTGTATATTTGATCGAAGACTGAGAAGTAACAGGAGGTATAAATATTAACCTAAACTATTCTGCGATACGCATACTAAAATCATTTTCCCTAACATTCGCAATGAAAACCAAACTTTTCGCCCTTGCATACCGCTACTACAATATACAAAAAAGTTTACATTCACCATTTAGCGATACAAAGCTGGACTCAAAAGATTACACCAATCCCTTTCAGTAAGTACTTGTCGACACAGATAATCATAAATAGTAAAGCGCCGCCGGGATTTTCCTTTCAAATATTACATACGAAAATCATAAATCGGAATTTATTGAGTATCGGTGGCATCGGCCGAAATGTCACCCTTTACGAAATTGGCCACAAAACCTTGCGGTGTTCAATTCACAACAGCTTTTCATCTCGTAAAAAACTAAATTACATAAACCGAATGCCGCGAAAAAAATATATCGGACGTGTATACTCGCGCACTCTGATTTAAATATCGAACTGCGTGTCAAAGTAGGGTTGCCACATTTCGAAGCTTACATGAAATGTGTGGTGTAATCCTTTGTGGTTGCATTGAAAAATTAATCGTTGGTTTATTCCCAATTTAACTTAAGCGTCAACATTTTTGTATAATTAAGTAACTAAAGTAACTGACTAAATGTATATACCAACTGTCGAAACCAACCAATATGCGCCTCTGTCTATTCTAAGAAAGACAAAACTCTGCCGTATGCTTTGTTTCGACCTGTTAGATTCTGGACTACCCAAATGAACTTCACACTTGCCAATACTCTACAAATGTGTAATCCTACCAAACCAGATAATCTCAAAGAAACATATCACAACATTCATATTACAACACAAAAACCTAGAAAACACTATTGAGTTCAGCTTAATGAGGACAAGTCTTAATACTTCAAAACACCCCCTGCAGAGCTGGCTATTCATTCCCGTCAAATCTGGTAAGCTCGATAGTAATATCGTTTTGGGGCAGAGATGCGTTACCAGGCTTGGCGCTGGGGATTTGCGAAGGGTCCGACACGGCTAAACGTGTTAGTTCGCGTTATTGAATATCGGAATATGACGCGCTCCCAAGGGGCCATGGATGAAGGTCGGCTGAGTTTTACCATGCTCTCTCAGCGGGCCACTGGGCCTGGTAATGGAATGGACGGAATGGGTAAATAAAATTAAAGTGCTGCTGCAAAGGATTATGGTTTTAGGCGTATAGCGTACATTGAGCCTACTGGGACTATAGAAATATTAATTTTTACATCATTTTTTTTTTTAAATAAAGTCAGATGACATCGGCTGAAAGGAATAAGACAACGTTGCCAGCCTTAGAAATCAAAGGATAAATGCGGTCTGAGCGGGCAAACAAATAAAATCATAGATTGTATCAAAGAACATATCAGTTCATACAAAAGAGCACAAAAAATTCTAAAATTGACCTAAAAGACCTAAAGGCTGCGTGTATGGACTATGAACCGTGAGGTCCTGTGTTAAATTCCCAAGTTGAGTTATCTTTGTGTAAGATGTTCCGCTTATGAAATTTTGTATAAGCTACGAGGGCCATCTTACGACCCGCGTGTATTTCACTTCTTCTGTCTACCTCCTCCAGGATGCAGACATAACATACACATATGATGTTCTATAACCAGAACCAGCAAAAATAGTTGCACACTGCATCCCACTCTATTTATTAATACAATTATAAGCCTTGCGCAACAAAGTGGCGTAAAAGTATTTTAAAAAATAGTACTCATCGCCGCGGATAATGGATGCTCCGTTAGTGCAGATCTGTCACGGTCGCGTCCATCCGATGCGGCTTGATTAAATTACTCCCGGGTAGGCCGCCTGTATTACTGCACTTTTCACTGGATTAATGCGATTATCAGCATTTTTATAACTAATTAAAAGGTCAAGAATAAATACGAGGCAACCTGAATACCATAGGACACTTTAAAAGATTATGTGAAGTTCGCAAAACGGCAATAAGCCAGCATTGTGGACTTAAGCCCCAACGCCTGTAAATCTATGGTATGTAAGTCCTCCAACCAGGATTAAGCCAACGTGGTAGGCTATATGGCCTAACCACTCTCGATTGTAGTGGAGGCCCGTACACTGCAGTGGGACGTATATCGGCTGATACAGATACATATGATTATTATATTTTATTATACATATCTGGTATTACTGGTGGTAGGTCACTCATATGTAAGAGGCCGCTTGGGTAGGTACCATCGCAATGTCAAATTCTCCCGTCAAACAGCAGTGTAATTGCTCAGTTAGTTTTTGGTTTGAAGGACATTGTAGCCAGAGTAACTACTGGACATATTGAGATTTAAATCTTATGTCTCAGGTTGTCGAACGCAGTGGAATCCAAGCATTGCTTTATAATTGATGGTGTTTGGTTTTGCTACTATTTATGAGCTTACCATCACAATTGGCATGTTCGTTTCACCATTTATAGCAATAAAAAACCTTCTTAATATATTTTTGCCCCAATATATGCGTCATTTCACCAATATTAATCCGCGCGACAGACGCTACGCACACGCCTGCTCCACAAAAACTCCCATAAACATTCAATTTTGACTTTCGCAAAGGCAAAGCAACAACGTGGGCTATAAAAAAAAACTTATTTACGAGTTATGAACGTCAAATAAAAACGACCAGTGGTTTGGAAAATAACCTCTACGTATTTATCGTGGCAACAAGAGCAGGTAAAAATTGTCTGAGCTACATTCTTAAGAAAAACATTACTGAATTCTTTTGCTAACATTTTATTGGACAGTAACGTCCTATTCTGACCTCACGTGAAGGAAAGGTGTATCCATTATGACTAGATATATCTTACTTTACTATGTTAAAACTTAGCCAGCCATTTTCACACTAAAAATAATCATATATATCGGGTCATTGATACTGAAGTCACGAGCGTAAAATAAGCGAAATGGCGCTGTGTTTTATAATATACAAGGACAATATTATTATTGTGGTTAAAAAAGAAGTGGATATTTTGAAAAGCATCAAACTGCTAGTAATGTGAAAATCCTATATATCTGACAATAAATAGCTTATTTTATTACCAAACTCTGTGATCAAACTAATGCGTTTCTCATAATTAAATACTTATATTAACACTATCGACTCGTCACTTTTTATAAAATGGCGTAGGTTAGATATTGTAGAACCAAAAATATTTAATAAATTATTCAATTTCATTGTCTTCGTTAGAAGCAAATGAATTTTCGTAGAAATATACCAATCGGATAATGAAGTTTGTACACACTTATAAGAGCCTTGTTCATTATCATTTTAGAATCCTATTTATGTTATTAACTGTTCTGTCTTCTTCACTCAAAGTGAATTCAAAAGTTGTTCGAAAGGGACTAAACACTTGATAGTTAAAAGAGGTTTATTAACTGACTATGAATAAGGCCATTAATAGAAATTGTTATTGAATTAAATAATATAGCGTAAATCACAAAATATACTGGTAGGTCTCTCATATGTGACAGGCCACCTGGGTAGGTACCACCGCAATTTCTATTTCTCCCGCCAAACAGCAGTGTAAATGCACTGTTGTGTTTTGGATTGAAGGACATTGTAGCCAAAGTAACTACTGGACATATTGAAACTTAACATCTTATGTCTCAAGGTGGCGTGCGCAGTGGAATGCCAAGCATTGCATTGTAATCCAAGGTGTTGTTTGGTTTTACTTTTAATGAGCGGTCGTATTGCTTACCATCAGACGAACGGCACGCTCGTCTCGCCGTTCATTAAATAAACAAAACTATGATATGTAATACGTCCGTCTATTTTCTATTAAATAAAATGAGCTTGGCAAAAAACAACATAATATCCACTTTAAGACTTACTCAGGATGTCATGCAAAAAAACAAAAGAAAATAAACTGCGTTAAAAGAAACGTAGTTATTAAAATTCCAACGAAAGAGGAGCATCCATGGAGGATTAATTAAATTTTAAATATGTCCATCTTACTTTATTTCTCTGGTTTATTTATGGAAAGATTAAATTTTAATACTTTTTGGAGATTGTTCTTACTGTCCTTTATGTGTTTGGATTTAGAATTAATAAAGAAAGCTTTAAAAGTGCAGATGAACACCAAATATAAATTATAAGATTATGTTCAGTTAATATATATTTAATACAAGATAAACACAAAATGATAAAACCACGAACATATTATGGTCAATATTAATAATGTAACTATACTTTTCGGTTACAATTGCAATATATGGAATACATATGAAAACTGTACATTCATTATAATATTTAAAGCCAAAATAAGAAATATTTTCAATTCCGGTCTGCTGGCGTTTCAATATTTATTTGTGGAATAATATTAATTCCAATTTTATAGTGCACTGTGGCTCTTGGTAGTAGGTAGGTAGTACCTAAAAATAAATTATATTGAAAACTTTAAATAAATTCCTCGTTGGCTTCAATTATAATAATTAGTTCATTCCATTTCAATAACATTAAATGGGGTACGCAATAATAGAATTTAATGATATTTCTATTCAATGCCAGTAAGCCACACCACAATGCGGTTAAAAATTGATTGCGGACCGTTAGTGTGGCCAAATGGTGCTAAAAGCCAAAGAGAATTTTGTCAATGGCATTTTCCATGGATTTTACTAACGTCCGTAAAATTTAGTACGCGTTTTATTCTAAATAGAAATGTTTAATGAGTAAACATAGAAAAAACATAGCAAAAGCGCATATTATCATTAATTAAGAAAATGCAAAACACGATACATATTATATCTCTCTAATGTAGGGATATGTTTTTATTGCTACTGTCCATGAGCCTTGTATCTATTCATCAAATTCTATACAAAAAGACAAAACCAAAAAATAACGACATTAGGATGCATTTAAAAAATCAAGCAGTGCTGCCGTCTATTAATCGTATCATCCGAATAAAATAACACGTAATTACAAAAACAGTAATGGCTGTATGGATCAACCCACACAGGCCCCACGTAAAAAAGTAATAGGCTATCAGGTGTGAACGAGCCCCGCATAGTAACTCATCTCCGCCTTATATCACTAAGATTACGCCATTATACTGTCTGCGAAATTATGTTCGATAAACTTTTAAACGATCGCGGTAACCGTGGGCTCTTAGTGTCTCTTTATTTAAATGACGTCATAAAGAAATATCACCGCCCTAATATTGGCACATCTGTCGCCGAAAAGAAAAGAAGTTTCGATGCGACTTTTTATGGGACGCGCCGCACTTTCCGATGTTTGGTTGGAAAATGTTTCTTGATACTTGGTACGCCGTTTTGGGTGTCAAACTTGTTTTTATTACCATGGTGTATTTAAGTATAACGGTTGTTCTTTACGCTCTAATGTGTTTCATGAGTTTTGTTTTTACAACACAATTCACAAGGAAAAATTGCCGTAAAAATACTAATTCAAGACGGTAATAACTTTAAAAAATAATGCAGCAACATTTATACTTAACTTTTGTGTCCCTGTTTTGGTTGTAAAGTGCTATAATTTATATCATCTGCCTTTGACAATACAAAACAAATGCAAATTGCATCAAAAAACTTTTGATTTGCTTTCCATTTTGGAATTAAATATTATATTTACTATACCAAAATTATCGCAAATGGAAAATATTAAAAATACATCATGCAAAAAACTCACTGCAAAATCCAGTAACAAGCCTTTGTATTTCAATGTGTGTATAAAATTTGTATTCGATCTGTTAAAAAATCTTCAGCCTGCTTCCACTCTCATAACAAAAGTGAATAAGTAACTGTTACGTGATCTTTTCTTATGAAAAGTTATATTTTATGTATTTCACGTGTTCAGAAAAGTCGCGAGGACTTCTTTAAAGATTCATGTGATAATAATATTTTAATTGACCTTTTAGAAACCGGGCACACAGATCGAACCATTCATAGAAACCGGGGCAGGTCTTTGCCGGAGAACCGAAGACCTAGTCCATGTGGCGGAAAGAAGCTAGATGAGGACTGTCCTGGAGAGAACAACCTGGCGTGCATATCAGAAGGCCTACACTCGGTATTGGGTGGTTATATAGGCAAAAAAAAGAAAACTTTTCTGTTACTTTAAAACGTTTACTGGTGGTAGGTCTCTCATATGTGAGAGGCCATCTGGGTGGGTACCACCGCAGTGTCTATTTCTCCCGTAAAACAGCAGTGTAAACGCACTGTTGTGTTTCGGGTTGAAGGGCATTGTAGCCAGAGTAACTACTGGACATACTGACACTTAACATCTTATGTCTCAGGATGGCGAGCGCAGTGGAATGCCAAGCATTGCTTTGTAATTCAAGGTGTTGTTTGGTTTTGATACTGTTCATGAGCCGTCGTATCGCTTACCATCAGGCGAACGGCATGCTCGTCTCGCCATTCATAGCAATAAAAAAAAAAACACAATAAATGCATGTATGTATTATATATAGTCATTTCTAGATAAATAAAGATTTTACTTCATGTAAAACAGAACGCAGACAATGACCGTTCAGTCGATTTCCATTTGGAAATTCCGTGAACTCGCCACCGTTTACGCAAAATAAGCGATCGAATATCGCTTTTCCCGCAGCCGTTCTGGAAACCAGTTACATATTTTCTTAACATTAGAAAAAAGTACAAGAGCACTTTGAAAGTGCGCATCTATTAGTACGAACAGCCGCTGGCCGGATGTCTGATTCAGCTCGGGCTGTATCGTGGAATTATTAATGAAGTGCAGCTTGGTATTCCGAACGCTGTCGGACATGAGAAGTTAGCGACGCACACGGGCGTGCCAACGCTTGTACGCGCGGTTTTAGATCATAAGTTAATGTGAATCGAAGTTTAATTTATCTGACAAACATTGAATTAAAGGTTTGAATTTAGAATTATCGAATATAAGACTACTTTCGTGTGTCCTGATACAAATAGTTGATTGCTGAGGTTTGTGTTCTAAATTTTGAATAAGCGGTATTAGTAATAAAATTGTACCTTTTAGACTGAATTATTGACCAGTCAAGCATTTTCAATAAAACATATTTATACATTTAGACCGAGTGCTATTTTCTCAATTATGACTGGTTTCAACATTCTAATTGCGAGCTATCCAAACTTCAGAACTTAACGAGAACTGGCGCTCCCCAGAGCTTAGTTAATTAACAAGCAGAGAACTGTTTACATCACGGCAATCAAATATACAGCAATGACCCCGATCCACGAGCCAACCTTGGCACAATTAGAAATAATATGCATATGTACAATGACCAGTTTCTACAGACCCGCGTGGTGTTACTTCAAATGCTAATATGCTTTGTCATCCTAATGGAAAAAATACTTTATAAATTAACTTTTATATATAGACTATACGTTAAGGTCGAACTAGTAAGCTGTTTAAATTAGGTTAGATTGTAGGAACTTTAAGAATCTTCAGTATGTTCAGAAACAAAATAAAACATGGCTGACATTCAATAAAACAATTACAAGTTATGAGCGCCATCTATATTTATTGTTCCGTAACCATCCAGAAACCCATTACAAAGTCGTTTATTGAACAAACAGGCAGAATTAGATACAGACCTTAATAGCTTTTAAAAGTAAAACATAACGTATAAAATGTGTGAACCGCACGTTTGTGGGCCCATTAATATCGAAAGTTTTCTCTACCAATATGGTTTGCAGGCTGTGCGGTGCCTAATAAAAGATAAAAGCCGCTGTAACTCGTTCCTAAGTTCTGTACTATTAGTGAACGCGGTGTTATTGCTTTTATTTGGACGTTACAGAGATTTCTCCTTTATTAATTTAATGGAATGTAATGTTTGCTTTTAAAAATATCTGAGTCGTTGAGTTATTAAACTTCAAGAGAGATGCTGAAAGGATCTTTGCGTTAATTTTATGGAAAATTGGTAAACGACACTTTAATATGTATTATTTAGAATAAATATTGTTTCCTACCATCTTAATTATCTTATTATCTAAACAAACTTGTGTGTGTTGCACGTTGTATAAACGATATGTGGCAAGTCGAACTAGTTGTGTTGATTAACATTTGACAATAATTCGATGCTCTATCCAGACAACGCAGTATTTCCATATTTTTATTGCTCTGAAAGCCGAGACGGGCGTGACATTCGCGTGATGGTAAGCGATACGACCGCTCAAGGACAATAGCAAAACTGAACAACACCGTGAATTATAAAGCAATGCTTGGCATTCCCCTGCGCTCACCATCCTGAGATGCTAAGTCTCAATATGTCCAGTAGTTACTCTTGCTACGAATTGTACCTATCACTATAAAAATCGAACAATAGTTGCACTACTCTATCACTCTCTTTCATTGAAATTATCTATATTAATTTCTGCTCATACATTGCGTACGAATAACTTTTGAGTTATTAAATCCTTGGTACTTTGACAATATGGTTGCTTATAGTTGGCAGATTACGGCGCGGAGCCGAGTACGGCTGTTAATTAAATTTACATTCTGTTCCATTAATTGATATGCACGGTTCGTAACGAGCGAAACAGTATACATTATGAGAATTGTTTGAAAGTAATTTGATAAATGTACTTCGATTTTGGATAAAGCTTTAAATCTTAATGGTATTTTTGAAAGTTTTAATTGTTACTGTTCTTGCATATTGATTTAATTATAAATATATACGTACCTTTATAAACTCAAGCCTATAACCTCGAAGGGGTAGCCAGAGGTGCCACTAGTTGTTGTTGTATTGATCACCAAACTTAGGTATATCCGATGGTATGTTAGAATGGAAATGTTTCGCCCAGAGAGAGAATGTTTACCGAGCCCAGTAATCAAATGTGGCAATTAATTAGCGAAAGCGAATTTTACACGATTGCTTCGTGGACTATTACAACCACGTCGAAAATTCATTCCAATCTATGAATCAATAAGACTTCAAAATAAAGTCACATAAGTTCTCTTGAAGCAGTGCTTTCATTAAATTGAGCATTATTGCATCTATAAAAAAAATAAAGATTCTAAGGATCAGCCAAATAATTATCACAAAACGCTTTCAATTAATCAAGAACGCTATTCAAAAAAATTTCAACAACGACAATCGAACTCATATGCATCAGCTTACCTAAGTCAATAGTTCTTGGTTTAAAACGTGCCCGTAAAAGCGCTCCATTATGCTAAACTAGAACCAATAAATGAAGCAATACAATACTAAATGAACCAATACGGAACTAAATGAAACATTTATAGAACTAAATGAATGTAAAGTCCGTACCTAAATAAGAAAATGCACTGAACGGGTGCCGTTCGCGCTCCATTAGTTCAAATAAACTGGTGCCCGCGGATTGAAACGTTTTCTTTATTATAAAGGAATGCGTCTCGATGGAAGGAGCGGGATTGTATTGAGTTAAGCTTCTTTCGTGCCAAAGAAAAATTACTGTAGTGTCAAATAGCTGCGCGTTCAGTGTACGCTATTCAATTTAGTTTTATATTAGTAACAATGTGGGTGTGTGTGGTTTTTTTTTTGTGTTGCAATGAATGGCGAGACCAAAATGCCGTTTTGGCAGCCGCGTCTGGTCCGTTTACCAACAGGCCCCCACGCACTTCACCTACTTAATGTAAAATGATTATTCTTCGGCGGTCGCCACTATTATGCCGGTCTGTTATTTGCTGCTTAATGATTACGAAACGCGTCACGCCTAACTGGGTCTCTATGACGTTTTCTTCACCGCTGTATAGTTGCTGTAAGTAAATAAATAATAAACTAAGATCGAGTCTTGTGTTGTGGGTATCAGAAACTTCAAGAGACTTTTCAGTTTCACAAACACCCAGACCCGAAAAAAATATTTGTGGCCCGCACAAACATTTATCTCGGTGCGGGGATCGAACCCGCGGCCTTTCACTTCACAGGCGGCGTTTAACCAACTGCGCCACGGAGGGTGTCCGGGTGTCCTGTGTAAGGGTGGATCAGAAGATTGTGCAACCAGCAAATTATATTTTACCGCGAAAGTACAGCATCATAGTAGGTAAATCGTTTGATCTCTCCTATTTTTATGTCATATCGAGTAGAATAAATATGGATTTTGTTATGTAAATATTCAATTACACGTGAGTCTATGCGCGCATTCTGTTTCTTTCGGGCCATGGTGTGCATTGATATGGAAAATAACAGAGTTTGTGTGTGGCAGTGTTAAAGATGTGAGCTTGTAAGTAAAAATAGACAGAATATAAAAATAATGTAATAAAAATGTTTTTAGAGCGCACTAGGTTAGGACTAAGGAGTTACTAGTTTTTCGATACTTGAGCAACCCTTTTTTTGCGTTTCAGCCTATAAAGGGACAGCATTGTAGTGACAAAAAATATTATTTTCAAAAGATAAGCAAAGATCCCGAACAATATTATGACGTAAATGAAATATTGTTCTACGTATACACGAGAAGCCGGTAGGAAAAAAACAACAATAATCAACATGGACTTCATGTCTTCATAATTTATCTCATAATTTGTGACACACACAACTCTTGCTGTTTCTCAAGATTTTGATGTGTTATCATTAGATCTATTTTTTATAAAAATCCACAAGAAAGTGTCCAACTCTGAACGTGTCTTGTGTCCAAGCCGCTATCAGGGCGGGCACAATCGCGGTCAGTGTTAAGTGGTTATCGAATAGTTCCCGCCGCCCTCCAGGATTAGACGTCGCACGGAGCCGGAGCGTAGTCATTGTCCCTACTGTTATGCCTGGTGTGACATACTATCTGTAGAGATTATTCTTATGGGTTGTTTCAATTATATTATTCTTGGATGATTTATCAATCGCCAATTATAAAGTATACATTGGATAAAGTTAAGCATAAAGTTGGCGAAGCAGAGGATACTGATTCTTCGTTCGTCCCACATCACTTCACTCAGACATATTAAATATAACGTAAATATGTTAGCTTTCAAAATATTTTAACAACTTATTAATGAACTGCTCTGATTTAAACCACTCGTAAGTCGTAACTTTTGTAATAATCATTATATTGTAAACTGGTTTTGAAAAGAGCAACACTCGAGTTTCTTGCCTGTTCTTCTCTAGTGAAAACCGCTTTCCGAACCGGGTGGACTGAATCTAAATGATGTAGAACATTTTGAAGGATTCAATAAATTATATCCTATAAATAATATAAGTCATGAAATTCTCAAGTAATGTTGACTAAAATTTTGTCGATCTGATCGAACAAGATATGCACAGGCTGGACGCGAAACGCTGTATACTGATTAGTAACTTATACCACAATCATCAACATCATCATACGGGCTTGCACTATCGTATGCCGTCATCGCTATATGGATAAGAATATCCCCGCACAAGTTAGGATCTTTACCAGGTCTACCTTTACTTAGTTTCAGTTTACTTTTATAAAGATATAAAAGCAGAATATAATGTGAGTGGTGGTCGTTGCAGCTCGCCGGCGGTGTTTCATTGGCTTTTCAATTTGTCGCGGGCTTGCTCTGTTGCGTCGGCTTAACCGCCTCAACTCGACGCCTCGACTTGCCGGCTTCCGCGCGTCACCGTCGGAATACACTTTAAATGTATTTATTATATTCTATTTTTAAATCTGTCTTATTTGTATTTTTTGTATGTCGCGTGACGGCAATCATTTTAGGTTAAAGGAAAAGGAAACGCAACGATTGTGGAAGAAAACGCCCTATTTCTTCTGAGTAGCGTTGTGGAGTTTTCGTCGGTGAGAGTTTTTAGCTCGAACGCTGATTGGTGTGCTTATTCGTTTTGGCGGGTTTATATTGAGGTCCCAAAGTACCCCTAAAGTGCAAATGGAGACATGGCCGGTAAAAGTCCAGCTTGACCAAAAGCGAGAAAAGAGAAAAAGTCTGACCTAGTAACTGAAAAAGGAAAAAAAAATGTCTAACCTAGTAACTGAGCTATTCAAAACCCTGACAAAACCAAGGACTTTAAATAAAAACAACGATTTATAGTTTGATGTTAGCGAGATACAAGTCTTGCATAATAATATTCTTAATAGAGTCTATAAATTAAATTTCAAAAATCTTAGGTTAATCAATATTCTGTATCGCACAAATAACAATTACCATACAGCACAGTAACTCGAATAAATCCCTCCACAACTATGAAATCACAAAAATCAAATGACTCGCCATCCCTGCTCCGCGTTGCATGAGTAGACAGACTAAACTGGAATCCTATTTCAGATCGACTTCGGCGCTAACTGCAAGTTGTGTGGACAATTGCCGTCTGCGTGGTATAAATTACTTGCCAACAAACGTATTTACTATCGGTGCAACCAGATCTGCCCCGCCAGGACTCCAACTTTGAACTTTACAACTATTCGGCGTGAGACAATGACGTAAAAACTTTATTGATTTTAGAATTGTAATTTATAGTTTGAAGCTGGGTGAATGTATTGGATATATAGAAGTAGAAGTAGTATATTTATGTATATTTATACACATGACTGTATATATATTATAGCATGTAATTACCTATGTTTGTACGTACTTACATATTTATTATTTATATACATATTTTTTCTACTTAAACTTTTCAATAAATATTTATGTTCGTCTCTGCATCACCCAAAGGTAGACTGGTAGATAATACCTTCGGCATTAAGTCCGCCTTCTATACAATGTACGAGTATATGATGCTTAAAAGACAAATTAATTAATGAATTTAGAAGAATTCATTTTATGCAGAACAATGTTGGAATGAGGTAAGCCTGTTTAAATTGCCGGCGACCACATTTGACGTTAAAATGTTAAATCCTCTACTACTTTGAAGAGTATATTAAGCCCACGGCGGTTTTTATGTTGTGAAAAGTAGCCATTTAGTAATGAAGCACAAAGAAGTTTATTTGAATCCGAAACTCGAAAACTGGTATATTAAAGAAGAGATGAAACCACTTACTTTGCTTTTAAAGAATGTAAATAATTTAGTAGATGCAATAAAGGCATTTTTAATCTTATGAGTACATAGCATTATGAAAATCAGTGTCTCCAGGATTTTTACTTGTGATTTCTGTTTCCAGGTAACACCGTACGAAAATAAACAAGAACACTGTTCCTTAAAACGGAGGTAACTAAAATATACGTCTCGTTCCCGAGTGTTTCCAAGAAGCCGTGTCACCAAGCGGTGAGTGAGTAAGAGCATTACGTTTACGAGTAACATTTTTACTCAGTTCCAGGTGCGAAAGCGCTCCACTATTGATCATAAACGTTAGACATAATGTAAAATTCAGCAACGCGTCGCACCGTCGACGTCTGCGGACGCAAAATAATACGTTGTGAAGCTTAGCGTGATTAATGTGCCAGCTAGGATGCCGCCATAAATACGGCGTCTAGCTGCAACGGTTTTTACCCTCGCATGAAACATGTTTTACAGCGTTCGACTTGAATTACGGGCGACAGATTAGCCGTGCGCTAAAATACGTTTAGTTTAAATTTAATACGTAAACGGTCGGTTAGTTCGCGCCGGCTCTGGTTCGCTGTACCTGTATCGAGTGCTGTTTCCCGTTTCGCTTTGAATTTTCCACGTCTAAAGCGAATTCCTACGATGCACCGGCTTTCATTAATATGAGTGATAAAATTAATATTCGTAATTTTGTTTTAGTATGCTCTTATTAAAATATTTCAATTTTAGGAATTCAGAAAGGGAACGCTCAACTAATGTTAAGATATGTACAAAGATATTTAAGACAGAGAGAGTGACTCTAATTTGCATAGCTAGAAGGGATGAATATAGGTTAATTAAATTTCAAGCAATCAAAATTAAACCCCTCAACATAGGATTATCAACCCAGTGGTACCAAAATTATGAGTGGAAATAAAACGGAGAACCTCACAATTCTTAGATAATGTTCAATGAAACGTGACCTACTGAATTCATATATTGTACTAAACAATCCGCTTAGAAAAGCTACAATAAACATATTTAACACTAAAAATACTACAAAGGTGCAGCAATAGATTATTTAGTTTATAGTTTGTAAATACACAACAATATTTGAGCGGGCGGGCCGGAATGGACAATATTCGTCCCCGGGGGCGAATAAAAATAATATACACCGGGATCAAGTTAATCCGATGATAAATGAGGGCTGCTGCGGAGATGTATTACTACAGTAAAAACCACTAACAACACTCGTGTAATTGAATAATAAATGCCTTAATAGATATCCGATGCGAGGATTTAGAAAATGGCACACGATCAACACTAATTTAATTTGGAAATATACATTTATTTTCGAAAATATTATGCGGAACAAAACATAATTAGGGCAAGAAATATACGGTCGGTTATAAAAAGCTTATTCATGTGCCCCATAGTATGTACTTAGCGAATATTGTCTAACTACAAGATGGCCAGACGCCTTTTAATTTCGCAGGAACTTGCAGGAAAGCCGTTTTGTACATATTCTTGTCAAGAAATTTGTATGTGACGTAATAATCAGATATTAAATATCCCGAGGACGACGATCATGACGTTAACACAAAGGATAAACTGATTGTTAATGAATCTCCCTTTATTATAAAATGTATTCTTGATGTGAAAAAAGCAGCAATATATGTATATATAATAATAGTATGCATGTTGCATACTATTGATTACTAAACATAATACACTAACAGCTTCATCATTTAAAAAGCTTTTACTCCGAGATACATCTACTGAACAAATGTTTGACCAATTCGGAATCATGTTTACAAATCTACAAATTGTATATGAATTTATTGCCTCACAATTCACACAGCACTCGTAAGTGAGCCTAATATTCGGAATTACGTATCGACGCAGCCCTAAACAATGTTTCAGTTTAAACAACGACTTGGAGAGGAAACGTTCAAGCTAAATTGACACTCGCATTAACCCGTATTTCATTGCATTAAGGGTCATAACAGCGTGCAAGCGTGCCAAATTGTAACTCACAGCTAATAGTGCAGTATGATATTTGAACAAAGCGAGCGAGAATGCTAGGATATGTACAGAAGTCCAAAGGCAATAATGGAGAATGCCATTGTAACATTTGTAGCCAACTGCGTGAATCGGCAAACTAAATTAGCTTTGTTGCCTACACCAGTTCGTTTGTGTAAAGTCTCGTGATCTCACATTACTGATGGACAATGCCCGTTGGAACCTGTTTAATGTATGTGTTTTGACATTTCAGGTAGCATGTAGAGGCAGTATGATTTTGACGTTTCAGTAGGTAACATCTATTGGCAACATCTACGAGTAGAAAGGTGATTTGAGATCAGTTACTGGAATTATAGAGGTTTGAATCTGCAATAGTCTGAAATTAAGTAAATAAATAATAATTAAATAACACCAAACATTCATATACATAGTTCTGACCACACATTAAAATCGTGTGTTATATCGTGGGTATCAGGAACTGTGAGAGACTTTTCGATCTGACAAACATCTTGTACATTGGAGATATATTTTTAGTTTTTAAAATTGTTTAAATGGTTGATTCTACAGCCAAACCATTAATGTAGTTTTGTTCGACTTAAGTTTAGGTTTAAGATCTTTATTTCTCATAAAATCATTATAATTCACTTACATGGAAACTATTTTATACAGACGCAAGATCGCGAGCGATACAGATTACATATTGAGGATATATCTATAATTTGTCGCAAACTCAGTTCAACAAAAATCTCAAATAAACAAACTTTCAAAGCAAATATGTGCAACTGGATGTGACAAGGAGCATATGAGCATTATAATTAAGGTTGTAAGTTCAGTAATATACAAGTTTAGCTTGTTCGAAACATTGTATATTTAGAATAAAATAAATAAAAAATAGCGCCACGGAACCACAAGTATAAATAAAAATATTCCACTAGCCAATAAAATTAAATTAAACTTTTCAAAAATATTTTTTCCCTCTATTCCGACATAAACTTTCCTTTCAGTCAATGACAATCGGCCAACCGTGAACGATTGCTAAATGATGTTCCTAATTTCAGTGTTGTTGAGTAGCAAACTCATATTATTTGAAATGTACTGCTTTAGTTATTTTGCGAGCTATTTAGCCATGATTTAAACGTGTTAATAGCCAGATTACGGTTATAAATGAGATTTGTTTGCCGAAATAAGTGTTGTATGCGCTAAATGGACGAATAAACATAAATTTCTTTCGGTGCACGAAATTAAATCGTTGTAAAATATCAAAATGTATTTAAATACTGTTTGAAGTGCAGATTTTTGTTGGAGATTTCGTTAATGTTATATGAGATTTGATAGAAGCTGCTTTTAATGTCATTGTTAGATATCATTAAACACGTTTGAAGTAGTAATTAAGAAGAAACATTAAGATTATTTTTATCAACACTATTAAGATTTATTTATGACGGTGTATCATCATCTAGTGAAACTTAATGTTGTTTTTAAATAAATAAATAACACCCAACAGTCACATACATAGTCCTGA
This sequence comes from Hyles lineata, assembly GCA_030180105.1. Lineage (NCBI taxonomy): Eukaryota > Metazoa > Arthropoda > Insecta > Lepidoptera > Sphingidae > Hyles > Hyles lineata. The sequence continues at coordinate 13,253,948 of JARJEE010000008.1, read as the reverse complement.
TTCCACACTAAGATCGAGTCTTGTGTCGTGGGTATCAGGAACTACGAGAAACTTTTCGGTCTCACAAACACCCAGACCCGGAAGAAATATTTGTGGGCCGCACAAACATTTCTGTCGGTGCGGGGATCGAACCCGCGGCCTCTCGTTTCACAAGCGGCGTCCAACCAACTACAGTACAGTTACACTCATTTTCATTAAGAATTATATAACCTGTTTTAGTTCTCGATCGTTTTGTCAATTTCAGACGACTTTTGACTTCAGTTTGAGCGAAGAAGCACTATACTGGTGGTAAGTCTCTCATATGTGAAAGGCCATCTGAGTAGGTACCACTGCAATGTCTATTTCTCCCGACAAACATTAGTGTAAATGCACTGTTGTGTTTCGGTTTGAAGGACATTGTAGCCAAACAAACTACTGAATATGTTGGGACTTAACAATGGAATGCCATCATTGCTTTATAATTCATGGTGTTGTTTGGTTTTGCTACTATCCATGAGCGGTCGTATCGTGTACCATCATGCGAACGACATGCTCGTCTTGCCCTTCATTGCAATAAAAAGAAATAGGTTTACAATTCCCTGTGAATAAGACCACTATTGTTAAACGTGGTATAGTATATACAAAGCTGTGCCCGACTCCCCATATCCCATACCAAAGCATGTTTCAATCTAAAGCCCTCAACAAAATACTTAAATATTTCTAAGACGTGTGTAAGTATTTCTTGCATTACAAATATAAGTCGATAAAATAGAATTGTAGCACGTTTTAATAAGTCGGTATTACAAGCTCGGACCAGTGGACCACCACGGATGTATAAACTGGGAATAAAAGCAGACGTTTTGCAATATTCTCAGATTGTTTAAGGCTTGTGTCGCATCGTGGCAACTGAACTCTACAGTGCGAGACGTCATCGTTTGGGAGGAAATATCTTCTTTTATTAAATGGTTTCTTCAAAATGGTAGTAAGTAAACTTTACATTAAGAGTGAAATTATACGATTGATTCTAGATCATTTCACATTGCATGAGGCTTTCGTTCCGTTCGTTTCTAAAGTCTAAGAAAATATGGTATAAAGGTGAGGCAAAGAAAATATTCAAGTGTCATAAATGTGGTGTAGTTTTGTTTTACTTTGAAATATAAAATTATACTGAAATCGACTATCAGCTAAAAATATTAATTTCTGTAAAGAAACAATTTTATTTAAAATATTATGGGATTTTTTCACATAAAACATAAATCCAGCTAAAAAATCAGAATACCATCAATGCAAATCAACACTATTTATCCACAGCCGCCTCACGACAGAGTAAAAGCGATAATTTCTCAAGTTTATCTAGCTATGTTGGCCGAGCCGTCTGTGAGCACGCATTCCCCTACAGTTCACTAATAGTAAAGGTAAACACAGAGGAATCCCACTCCCTGCTACAATAACAGAATAACTGTGTAATTTGCCGCCCACTGCGCACATCTCTAGTGTAAACTGAATATACATATGTTAGCTTTAATGAATAGTTCAATAGTAAAGGATTTTATTTATATCTTGCTAATTTTGTCAATTTTCAAAATGATGGAAGGCATTTTATTTATATTTTTAGGTGTTTTAATAATCTGACGAATTTATGTAAGTATTTTTATCTTGTAATTTTACAAATTAATATTCTTACAATAATGCTCGTAATGGGGCAAAATGAAGCAGAATGAGCATCATAAGGCGATCTATTCACATTGATAATTTCTAAACTTATGTTTACAAAGATGTAGAGCAATGCTGGAGACACCTTGGATTTTTGTAAGAATGAGTAGGTTTGATCTAGGCGCTACCCTAGTCTCAAATCAAAACTGACTTTACGACAGGGCTTTGCTGTCAATTTTTGTTCCGTGACTGTCGTTGCCAGTCTTAAAAACCCTTTACTCACCTTTTTCACTTTAATTCATCTCTCATTTTGAGAGATCAGAACGCTTCTATGATCCGAGTATTATTAATATACATGGGTGTTGGTAATCCCTTATTTCAGTCAATACAAAACAAAACTTTTTTCATGAAATGTAATAAGGAAATAGCTTGTAATAATGCAGTGGAAGGCAGGACCAATGAGAAACTGGCAACTGAGCTCGCACTCAAGCTTCATGATCCTCAAATAATAGCCGCCGAGTTAAGTCGCCATCATTTACCTGCAACTCATCCGGTAAATGCTATTGCATTTTTCTACCATTTATTACTCGTCTGCGGAGGCAAATATACAATGCTACTTTTGACCGACTTCAAAAGAGTAGGTAATCAATTCGATTTTTGTTTTATGTATGTTACGCAATTGTGCGGGCAATCAGAAATCAATTTTGAAAATGTATTTATTAATTGAACAGTCCAGAATTAATTCTTTTTAGTCGCGTAGACTAGTCTATTCAGACTATAAGGCCGATTGTACTGAGTTTCCGATACAGAGATTGCTTTTTAAAGCCCAGTCACCATACCTCTGACTTTTCAAATGCCGTTAATATGAGCTGACTCGAAAATGTTATTCATAAACCTCAAAAATCCCTAATCAACGTTTTAACTTCAAAATGGCCGAGACCCTAATTAAAGATAATTTTAAGCAGAATAACATCGAATGCCTGTTTAGGACGTTTGATATTACTGTCAAGTGAATGAAATAACTTTTTTCTGTGAAGTGGAAATATTCGTTAAAATATGTATAAAAAACATTATTACTAGCAAAACTTAATCAACGTTTTATCTCCGCTTAACATTTTTTGACTAATTTACATTTATATGATTGATTTGCGGCTTTATATGAATAAGGCGGACAGAGTATATTTATTTAATATTATTATTTTTATTATAATAAAACGTTAAATATTTAAACAAATATGACGTAGGATGGTGGTCGAAGCTTAAACCCTTTCAATCGTAAAGTGTATCGGTACTTAGTAGCAGAATATTATTGAACTATTACATGTAGGCTTTGGTAGTCATACCTGCCTCGGTGGCGCAGTTATATTACAGTATGATTGCAAAGCTGAGATCTCGGGTTCGAATCCCAGGTCGGGCAAAGTTATATTGGATTTTTCTATTAATTATCATTTGTGCCCGGTATTGCGATAGGCTCGCCCCCTATCGTATCGGGGGACGAAACACATGAAGCAAAAAGTGGGTATCCTGGTTGGTACCAGAACAACCTTTGCCTACCCCTTCTGGGAAAAAGATGTGAGTTTATGCAAATGTGTATGTTGTAATAGGCTGTCTTATCATCAGTTTAACTTTATGCGTTGTATAATATAGTGTCAGTTCATCGGCAGTATCTAAACTATCAACTTTAAAGTATGTCAAAGTAATCGTCGCATCTATGATCTACTCGAACTTGCTAATATCTTGCATGTTCCCAATTTTTAGCATGAACTATGTCAAACTTATCACTAATAGGTTATACGCTCAGGTAGGTTACGTAATAACTCGTGGAAGATCAATTAAGGCTTATACTGTACCTCTTCTTAGTTATTTTATTTTGGCTTTAACTTTCAAATGGAACTGCAAAGATTCCACTGGTGAACACAGGCCTCCTCCAAAGATTACCGCAGCAATCTATTTAATACGGATATTTCATTTTTATATTTTCTTAAGTATGATATATCTACTTATTTTCATTTCTATGGATCTATGATATTTTCTAAAATTAAGCATCTGGTATGAAATTAGCCAGTAAACATACACTATAAAAGTACTAATAATAGTCTAGTCTCAATTGTTATTTATTTACTTGATTAAATTAAATAACACCCAACAGTCACATACATAGTCCTGACCCCACACTAAGATCGAATCTTGTGTCTTGGGTATCAGGAACTACGAGAGACTTTTCGGTCTCACAAACACCCAGACCCGGAAGAAATATTTGTGGCCCGCACAAACATTACTCTCGGTGCGGGGATCGAACCCGCGGCCTCTCGTTTCACAGGCGGCGTCTAACCAACTGCGCTACGGAGGCTGTCCAAATAGTCATCTAATTATATAAAATATGTATATAGTCTGAACATATTCCTTCCCTCTATAGAGAGGTAGCTTTAACATACATACATCACATCTCTTTCCCAAATAGAGTAGAGAAAGGCGCCATCAGTACACCGACTTGCGCTCCTTGTTTAGCGTTATTCATTCCGTCCCACGACATGACTGGACGCGAGTTTATTGCTAAATCGGTCACGAACCATATATTACCAGAAAAGTGACAGCTTAAACATCATCAAAATGTATACTTGCATCCAAAAGTCTATGTATTATATTTAGATCATATATAAACTGTTGAAGACTTTCTAGAGAAAGGTAACCACTAGCCCACCACACTGTCCCCCAGCAATCTTGCAACAAATATTCATCCCGCAAAATTCCATGATACTGGCGCTTAACTAAAGTATTTCTGCTTGCACGTATCGCGATGTAACGTAGCCCAAGAATGCACTTGCCAAAACCGTGCTGCATAGTTGAGTAGATATAATCCGTGAACGTTGGAAATTCGTCGCCTCGGTGCGGCGCGGTGCGGCGGCATGCATTGTGTTTGCTCGGCGAGCAGCTCCTTGTTGTGTTCCTAAACACGTGTTCGTGTGATCCTGAACCGAGACAATGCCTGTCATGTGAGCATCAATTGACGACGCTACGTAATCACGCTTAACAGCTCATTTCGCCCCGAATCTGTTTGGACTGTTGGCTTTGGATGTTCATGTGCTGTTAAGCATTGGTTTAATTGTCTTGGTTTTGTAAGGCATTGGTTGTTGTCATAATTACAGTTTGAATAAATCTATTGTGATCTATGGGATTACAAAATATCATATGCAACAGCGAACCACGTTATTATAAGAATATTTAACATGGCGAGTTTGATTTGAAGATGAATTTTATTGTATTGATATTGTTTAACCGTATCAGATTTTTAAAAGTCATAGCTTTTAATCAATAATGCTTGGAAGTATATACTTACAATTTTTAAGTACAAAAATAGTCAAATTTTGATGCAAATAAATAACAAAAAAATATATATCACACTCATTTCACATTAAATAACTCTTTTCGCGTAAAATTAACATCGTCATATTACCCACAAACAGGATTGATTCGAATTCGAGAGCGAAAATGATTGATGGATTTTAATAAACTTCTAAATCACCATACAATCGTACATAAATAGGTCGGTGGGCCGGCAAATTGACAGGGGACCCGAATTTGTGGGCCACGTGTTATGGAAATTGGACCCCAATAACTCACCGGACGGATTCAGGAGTTTTCAGACTTTGCTATTGTTCAGATTTAGTTCCACGCTTGTGTGTGCACTTCTTGATACATTGAATAGGTGTTTTGTGATTTAACGTCTGTTGAACCAGAGGTCCTTTGTAGTGTTTATTTTCGAGACTAGTTGTTAGACATACTATTGTTTTACTGGTGTTAGATCTCTCATATGCGAGAGGCCGCCTGGGTAGGCACCACCACAATGTCTATTTCTCAGTGCATTTAACTGTTGTGTTTCAGTTTGAAGAACATTGTGGCCAGAGTAACTACTGAACATATTGAGACTTAACATCTTTTGTCTCATGGCTTTGTAATTCAAGATGTTGTTTGGTATTGCTACTCTTCATGAACGGTCGTATTGCTTACCATCAGGCGAATGGCATGCTCGTCTCGCCATTCATTGCAGAAACAACGTACATTATTGTATACTTAAAGTGAGGTTTGTGGCCTATTTCCATACGAAAAGTTGATAGGCGGCGAGCCTATCACCAAACTGAACGCGAATTCCAGTCATGTATCATATATGTATATAATATATTTTTTATGTAATCTCAACAGTTCATACACAACACAGTAATATGTTACATACGTTCTGAGTGGAGGGGATGGGAGAAGGGCTGGGTACAAATTATAAAGCCTACAACAATATCACTCACCGCCGCGACAGCAAAGCTTCCCGTCCGTTGTCAGTGAAATAATGTTCCCGTTCTGTTAAGCTGACCCATTCGTGCACTTTAAATAGACTACAGCATGACTGCACATTAAAAATTGCCTAGCCTAGCCTGTAGCCCAGTTTAAACGGGATACAATAAATATTCCACTACTATTTATAAATATGTAATATGGTATTATTATGCCCTCACGAAATAACTTTAAACAGACTCCAAAATGACTCCCTAGCCTAGCCAGTAGCTTAGTTTAAACCGGGTACAAAAAAATTGTCCACTACTATTTTTGATATGTAATCTAGTATTATTATGCCCGATCGGAATAAACAAGTTTATCATCTCGTTTGTATTAATATGAAACACCTATAAAAATACAGCTAAAGAATCTTATTTGATGGCATCGCCACACGTCAGATACAAACTAATAAATAAATAAATAATTAACACCCAACAGTCACATACATAGTCCTATAATAATGTAAGTGTAATATTAATGTAAGTGAACAAAAACACATTTTCCTTTCAAAAGAAACACAAAGTGCACAAACGCATTGTCCCGCGGAGTCGGTTGCGTCACCGACATTGAATCAGCCACGTAGCCACCTCGTAGCAGCCACGTAACCGCCTCGTAGCCACCTCGTAGCAGCCACGTAGCCGAGCTGTTTACGAGCCCGCCGCGCCAATACCGCGTCGCTTATTGTTCAATTTATCGTGTGATGCATTTTAACATAGCAATTTTTGTTATTTAAAAGAATTTGTATTGGTGTTTTATGTTGATGTTAATATGACAAAATTCTTTTGAACTATAAATATATCGGGGCAGGAGTGGATAATACAGTATATATTACAATCTTGCCAAGTAGCACATTTGGAGTAAGTCCACATATACTTACGAAATACAAAAATATACATAAGTCTCCTCGCTTCCTCCCCTTTCTTCAAGCAGTAAGCATGCACTCCACGTAAGAGAAGTCTTAAATTCCGTGCACACGTGCCGTACCGTTAATTTTAACGCTATATTTTATACTTTACTGGTGGTAGATCTCTCATATGTAAGGTGCCACCTGGGTAGGTACTACCGTAGTGTCTATTTCCCCCGCCAAACAGCAGTGTACATGCACTGTTCTGTTCTGGTTGGAAGGACATTCATTCAGGATCCAGATTAACTACTGGACATACTAACACTTAAAAATGAAATGCCAAGCATTGCTTTGTAATTCATGGTGTTGTTTGGTTTTGCTACAGTCCTTTAGTGGTCGTTTATTATGCCTTTAGGCGAACGGAATGCTCGTCTCGCCATTCATTGAAATAAAAAAAATAAAAATTTCTGGGGTACAAACCCACGATCATTGCCTCAGCAGATCATGTCCGGTCCATTATAGACAACGAACTGAATCATTAAATAATATTTATTAGTTCCCAATTAACCCAAAGATTGAACACGACATATCAATTAACATGGACAAAGGGCAAGAAAGCGGAACCGGAAGCCGCCCGGGCACCGAACTCAAACACAACTGTTGCCGCCTGTTTACCGCCCCGCATGGACGCCGCAAACATTAGACCTTCTTGATTATTGATCATGTTAATTAGCTTGTCGAATTGGTGGTTGTCATAGGTCCATACATTATGTTATTCGATCTCGAGATGGAGAAAACTTTTTGAATTATTGAAGTCAACCCTAGCTGGGTTCTAAGGGCCAATGGGAAAAATAAAAAGTAGTACTAAGGACTCCATCCATCGATCACAAAATATTCAATTTCCAACTCTTAATTTAATCTTTTGCTTTAGTACTCTGGTAGAATTATTCGCTTCATTTTATACCGCCTCGGTAAACTACTTGATTGAAAAATTAAAACTTCTAGCTTTCAACATGCGGACACTTTCCTTCTTAGTTAAGCAGAGCTAAGAAAAACCATTGCTTTTTGACGTTTAACTGACCAAAACGTTAACAAAAAACCTAGAATTGTATAATATATATAATCAAAATGACATCGGCAGGTCCAATTCAACATGAAAACAATATTCAACCCGTTCTGAAACTCCAATCAGTTCCCGCAAAAATATCCCGAAACACTCCAAGCAGCAAGGGGAAATGTTTTCAATCAACCTCACATAGGCCATGAAACAAATGGTCCAAGGCGGTACCTCGAAAAAAGCACTAGAGACGAGATCAATTTCACTAGTATGTTGTGTGATTACTTAATTCCACGGCGAGTGGGCAGGGACCCTCATAAAGATAAGACCGGAATGAGTGGCCTCTTCTTAATTTATGAACAAGTGTCGCCCTGGGAGCCAGCCTCCGTATCCACGCTCTTAAACACACTGCTACGTATATTGAAGTAATAAGATCCTTTTGATGTTTATCTTTGTTTTTTTTTTCTTTTCTGTCGAACGCGGAACATTTTGCCGCGTGGTATATTGACGTTAATTAGTGAATCGGTTATTGGTGGTTAGTATATTTCAACTGTCAGCATTCATATTTCAAATCCCCAGGGATTATACCAAATATTCCACACGTTTTAGTTTTAGTCACAATGCATCATTGGCTTAGTGACGTCACTCTAAATTCAATATGGCGGGCGTCGCGTAGCAATGTTTTATTAGATTTAGATACTAATTGAAATTACTCTAACGCGATGATTTTCTTATTATATTATCTAGCACAGAAGATGTTTTTGCTTGTATCCATTATTACATTCAGTATAACATCAGATTTTTTATTGCAATTTATGGCGAGATGAGTATCCCATTAGCGTGATAGTAAGCGATAAAACCGCTCATGGATAGTATAAAACCAAACACCATGAATTACTTGGCATTCTATTGCAATTATTTACTTCTATGATTCTTAACCAGAGATAATACATTCTATATGCCACCATACTGCAGTTCAATGCCCTATAAACCTACATATAATCGCTCCAAATATTCTAAAGATCATAACACTATTGACAGATTTATACCGCCCATCATATAATAGCTATATTCTCTAAGTTTGAAAATATGCCCAAAAGCAGCGAAGGACATCAAGTGTCAACTTCACTCAACCCTTTGTAACGCGAAATACATAAAGATAATGTAGCAGAATTCCATAATTCGAGAATTGTTCTCCCATTCCATTTATCTTCAAAAGAACTGCGTCAGCGGGTCTTATGGATTAAAGTTGTTTGATGTTGTTAGAAGTTGTGTTAAGACTTTCGTTTCAGTTATTTTCGCTGTGTACCTGGAGAGAATATCTCTGGTTACAAATCCACGATGTACAGCCGATCAAACGAAATTTGTTGACCTTGTTGGAAGACTCAACGTTAATATTTTTATTTATTGTTGACTAGGTTTTGTTTGTGAACTAGTTCGTAAAATTTCCATATTTTTTGGAATATAAAGTAGCAGAATTTACTTACACGTCCGCTCATAAATTACCTAAATGTCGATCAGTTGCTCCGTTGTGTCCTAAAAAAAAAGCATACCTATTAAAACACCTTAACATATCATGTTGTTTCTAATTCTGTTTGTCTACTTGTCTGTCACTCTGTCGTTCCATAATGCTTGTTTACTAGCTAAGTCCTAATTTACATCCGAATTAAACACTAAACAACTAAGGTCATAATATTCATAAAGTTCTCTCGCTTGATGGAAAACTCGTGAAACTAGCACTGCCTCAAAGATTTCGGGAAACGGAAGAGATTCTTTTTTAAAAATTAATAAATTAAATAAAAAGTACTGATTAGATAATGACAGGCGGCTGAACATCAAACAATGTTCGACCCATAGTTTGACGTTCTAAAACTATAATAATATACATAAAAATCAATTGTTCCTACTTCACGCAAGCATGAGAGAAAATATAACTACAACCATCGACTAATAATCTATTCTCGTCATTGTAACACACGTGATCGGTCGAGCACATCCGTTCACGATCGATTTAACTTCCACACTAAGCCTCATGAACGTCGAATTAATACTTCAACCTAAGTTTCACTTAACTTTCAGAGAAATTTCTGTAACATATTGTGCATATATTACAGCAAGACTTGGGAGCCAGTCTTATTTGATACGTTATGAGGAGAAAGAAAGAGTTGAAATAATTTTTATTGACGTTTCACGTATAAAGTATTGTGAATGTAAGAATTGATGTTTGATACGCTTTCATGCAAGAATTATTCAAGGATTTCAGAGGAAACTTTACAGTCATATGGCTTAATCATCAGAATAACACGAACTTTATAATTAATAAGATAGGGCCAACATAATCCTCAAACGATGCTGCAGGCAAGATATTTTATTATGCTGCTAATTTTATTACATTGGAAATAAAGCAGTTCAAAGTACCTATCCTTGGAAAACCGATGTGAAGTAACTGCTTTGCTATCGCGTTTCATTTATGCAATGCAATCTTCTTTGATCATCCTTAAATACTCAAATACCGACAACACCATTGATATAAAATCTAAGGAATATATAATAATCCTTTAGTACATTGAGTATCGATAAGATGGCCGTAAACATCACGCCATCTATTAGGTTTTTTCATAAATATATCAGAATACAAATGCTAAAATTATGATTAAAATTATTATCTTTTTTACTCACTAAACTTTCTATCATTATATTATTTTCGTATAATCGTTTTGAGCGACGACTTATTTCAATTGCTGGAACGCTGCACCACTTACGTCGGCACATTTACGCACTCTTCGCTCTGTCCATATATTTACGTCAATGGACAACACACAGGTATTCTGGTATTAGAAGGCGGTATTGATCAACTAATAATAATAATTCAGCACATTTACTACAGAGCAAGGGCTTCCTCCACATTCCACAGCACGAATTAGAGGGGTTAGGCCGTAGTTCATTACGCCATCCTAGTGCAGATTAATAGACTTCAGGCATCATATAATAATAATAGAATTTCCTGGAAATTTCCATGGTGTGTAGGTTTCTTCGCAATATTTTCCTCCACCATTGAAGTATGTGAGCAACTACCATTAGAAATATTAATGGCTCGATGATTTCATTGTACCTGCAGGGGCGTCGCCAGCCGATGGCCCAGGGGGGGGACAAATAATATAACGAATGAAAAAAGCATGAATTGTAGTTAAAGTCAAGAGCACATGAAGCTTTTCACTTGTAGTACGAGCCTTACATCTACGGTGATATGCAAAAAAAATACAATAGTAGGCAAGTCAAGTCAAAGATTTTGATAGCTTTACATTTGGCTTTTTTTTTAATCCCTAGGGGGGGGGGGGGGGCAGCCGCCCCTACCTGCTGCTCCCTGGCGACGCCATTGTGTACCTGATGTTAAATGCACTGATGCCAAACAAAATTATATTTAGTTGCATTATCCTGGGCAATTTGAGCGAAAAATCTAGACTTATTTAAAAACTAAGTTATAAATAAACAATCACACAGATGGATGCATAAACTGGACCTTAATAAGAGACAACACATCCATCATAAGTTTAAAGTTTGCGCAGGCATTACCTACTCTACCAAGTTGGCCCTCCTTACTAATAACTTAAGTCCTCTCAAGTTATATCGTTATGACTGCTTCTGTTGTTGCCGGGGTATGAACTAGATGAATTCTGTATACTAATTGGACGAAACTTTTAGGGGTTAACTGGAAATATAAATGTAATTTCGTTACATATTCCTTTCTTTCAGACATATTGGTATCGATAATCAAACTTACGCTATCTGGTAAGGTTTTAATATGTCTCAGCTGTTTTGCATTATGATATCTGAATGTGGAATTAAAAAAATACACAGCCTAAACTACGCTGCCACTTATCCCACATAGAAGGGACCCTATAGAGCACCATAACAAAATATCAATTGATATTTGTATGTTGGCTATATAAAATCTAGTTTTATATAAGTTCTACAAAACTGTTGACCATGACGCTTTGTAAGCAGCCCTCATTCTGCAGATCCATAAGATCTTTTTAAACACCTATCTTTACCTGATTAGCTTATAAAATATTACTTATCATTTGTTTACTTTTGTTGTTTTTTATCTTTTTTTTGTCTACTCTTTGCTAATGAATTATATGTTATTGTTATTCACAGAGTACTTCGTAATTGGAGTATTGCTTTGTGTAAAATCATTGTAATGTATATGAATCAGCTGTGAAAGACCTAATAAATGAAATAATAAATAAGAATATGAAAACTATAAAAATCAGCACCTAACCTAAAAAAGAAGATTCAATTTGTCGTACCAATCAAGGAATATTATCTTTCGCGTGTCATTTGTTCGGATTAGGCTCGTCGCGGCGCTGGGCCGGTTACAGCCAGTTATTGCCGGTAAAGCGTGTCAGCCGGCTAATAGGGGTAGTGCTGTTAATTGGAGCCGTCTTTCGCTACCATATTAAGTATACCTTCATTACGCTCGATATCATTTCGCCGGGTAATACGCCCTCGAGCAGGCTCGTTCTCTTGTAGATAAGATGTTACAAGCCCATTTTTACTTTGACTAAATGTGAACTGTTATATTGAAGTGTTATGTTGGGGTGATAATTTTGGTGTGAGAAGTTAATTTTGAGAGATCCGGAGTGTAATTTAAGTACGTATTTAATTTCCACATAGAATATTATGAAATATATATGTTTTGATTAAAAATCGAAGACACCGGCTTGGGGCGACATTGTTTCATGTGCATTGCAATTGGCATTGTGGCTTTGACGAACAAAACATGTAATGATAAATTAAACGATTAATTATTATTATGCATATGAAATTTTCAAAAACAATTTATTAAATATTAGCTTACTGAAACAACACAAATACAGAACCAAACTTAACCAACATTTCATTAAATCCCAATAAAATTAAAACAGTTTTCACACAATAAATGTTTAAAAAAACATTGCAATATTTGCGAGAGATCAATATCTCATTGCGAATATCAAAACATGTTAACAAAGCGAACGTAATTAAATCGGAAACAACCGGCCAATAATTAAATCAACGATTATGCGTCGGAAAAAATGTTAAGCTTTGAAACGTGATCAAATTAAACCGTATCGGTGTCCGATGGGCGCCGGCAAAGCAATTTCTACCGGACTCGCACTCAAATATAAATTAACCGGTACACATTTAATATTAAATTAAATTGACAACAATTTCGGATACAAAGTGGCTTTTTATGCAAATCGTGCAACTATTGTAGCCGTGATTTATACCTGAGCGCTGAACATTACTTAAAACGCTCGTAAAAAATATCACAGATTACACAAACTTGCATTTGCGTCGCATAAACCGGGTGTAATGGCCATTGTAAATATAGCTTGTATTTTGCGTGTAGCTCATTTTTGTTAAATTGTGACCGCACATGTCCTATCGCGGTGCATACGGGCCGCGTGAATGTTTTATTTTAGTGTTGCTGGTAATAAAAAATTGAATTTGATCGTGGTTTTTCGCGGCGCTGCAGGCTTCATTAGTCTGCGCGCGGTTGGCGGTATAGCATGAGTAAAAAATATTATATTACATTTAATGTTCGTGCATGCATAAACATATACCTGTATATCTGAAGGGTTAGGCAGATTTGAGTCTAGTGCATAATGTGTATCACCGAGTGTTTTCCTTTTTCTCGGTGTGATACGGTGCAAACCTGTAAAAAGTCATTGATTTAAATACCAGCCCCAAAGAACTCGATGTAAGATTGTTAAAATAAAAAAAAGTGATATTCGACCTCGTGATTTAAAATCTGCCATGCGTGTTTGTTTGACAATGGGCGACATACTTATCGAGATATAATCAATTCCAAACCTCTGATTAGTGAATTAAAACCGAGAACTGATAAAAAATAGTTAAACTCATCTACCCTGTGTTAGCGTGAAAGTTTTGTACTTTTTGGCACCTACCTACAGCGTTAAAACTTTAACTAGTATAGTTGGCTACAGTAAACAAAATATATTTCCAACTAAAATTGAGAGTTTCACCCGTCATCACCAATTATACTTTATGAACTTTTACGGATTTTCACAACTAAAATTAAACATTACGATTCTCTGTATGTGATATTCACACAGTATAATTGTTCGTTAGAGAGGATTAGATACTCATAATTTTATGACTACGAAAATATTTTTATAAAAAAATTACAAAGGAAAAATTATTTGTTTCTTTTTTGGAATTAAACAGTGTAAATCATACGTGGTCCCCTCACTAAGCAAGCCTGTACTGAGGGAATAGGGATATATAGGGCAAACTTTTCAAACAATTGGGTTCGGACTTGGGCTAGGTATCTGTATCAGCCTATATACGCCCCACAGCAGGGCACGGGCCTCCTCTACTACCGAAAATACGATTAACAGAGGTTACGCCCTATAGTCCACCACGCTAGCCTATTGCGGATTATCACTCTTTACATACTATAGACATTCTTAATGGTATGTAGATTTCCTCCCTCTATGCCTCACGGTGTTTTCCTTCACCGTTATGATGTTTCGTGATTGATTATATCTTAATACACACATGACTCTGAAAATTCTAGAACTGAATCAGGACGTATGAATGTGAACAGACTAAGTACTACACATTTATGCTTTAAGCAAGTCACATATCTTTAAAAATCGATATTCTCAAACATATAAATTCACTTTGAATATACATACATATCTTTTAAAAACTAGAGACGCGGACAACGGTACCAAATCCGTGATATCGTCGTGATCGTCAATTCTTTCATCTCAAATTTCACCAACGTTTGATTAACTAATCGATGCAATAATCGACATAAATAAAGTTAGTGGCGCCACAAAAAAGTTACATCCCTATTACTTAACATAATGGCTGACGCAATATTTTACCCACTATCCCATCGTGAATTGTACGCGAACTAGGACCGCATTCGGAGAATATGATCGACAATAAAACTGGCGATGGCCATTCCGACGACAGTTTGTGTGGACGTAAACGATGCGATAACGATTTGCAATCCTGAATACTACTTCGTATTGACCGTTAAATGTGCGCCAGTTGTGCTGGAGTTCGGATTATGATGCAGATTATAATAATAATTGGTAATGTTTGTAGTTCGTGAAGACAACAGGTTGATAATTGACATAAAAGGCCAATGTATTCAAAAGTACATGAGAATTAAAGTCTAGAAAAAAAAAATAGAACAATTTTCCCCGATTATTATTTGAAAATAATTTTGGAAATAAGTGCATCGCATAATCACACATTCTCTATTGATATTGACTCTTATTTTCGGTTCCACAATACCTAGACCTGAAACAAATATTTGTTAACCACATATGTTATCTATGGATTGAAATTTCGGCCTTACCCTTCTACGATTCATACTCAAACATCGACAAAGCGGTACCATGTACTCGTATTCTAGGTGTTTTCAACCGAGCGTCGGTCAGTTCCCATCAAATGAGCTAGTTTCCTTTGCCTCCTACGCTGCAAAAAGCAGCAATTATATCAAAGAAAAGTCTGAATAATCAACGCCTTACAGACAAGAACATTGTAATTACAAGGGAAAGTTTTACAAACTCCGTCGAGTAAATTAAAGAGTTGCAGAGACTATTCAGTGGATCTAAGTGAACTAAAAAGAGACGATCGTTCTTCAAAGAGGTTGGATATCGAAAACTAAATATTTTCTCGTCGCTGCATCATCGGACTACACTTTCAGTTTAAAAAACCTTTATAAAAAATAAATATGGTTCAAAATAATAATAATAGTTTAATAATAATATTGCTTGCTGGTCTGTTCGTAAACGGATAGATACAGCTGCCAAAATGTACACGGTGGTTACGGGTTCGAATCTCGTTCAGGCACACCTCTGGCTTTTCGGAGTCATGTGTGTATGATACCCAATCACTACGGACTAAAACAGTGCATACCATAGCGATTTATAAGAATTTATATGATATGTAAAGTCGGCCAACCCACATTAGGCCAGCATTGTGGACTATATGGCCCAACCACTCTCAAACGTACTCTCGGTTGTAGAAGAGGCCCATACCCTGCAGTGGGACGTATATGGACTGATATCAAAATATCAACTAATGACCATAGGATATGACCCATAGGCCTCCTGTACAATATAGAGAACTTATAGCCTATGGTCCATATAATACCATACTGGTCTAGTGAATGCCGAACTTCGTAGAATACCTTTACATTCTAGTGAAGAACCACCAGGTATGTAGTTTTCCTCATTAAAATGAGTGACACAACTAACGTAAACACACATAACTTCGAAAAATCGCTCTATCCTGGATTAGAACCTGTGACCTCAATTATGTTAGTAATTTCCTAGCGAAGCATTCGCTCCGTACTTACACTATGAAGAAACGCGCCGTTTGTACTTTATATTTATGCAGCTGCTTTATATCCCCTCTGATATTGTCGGGAAACTGCAATTAAACGACTTACGAATTTTATTGTTAGGGGTGCCGACATTTCGCTCTGAAATCTGTTTAGTTTGCGGTACTTTGAGTTCAAAGTAAACTATTGTCATTTTATTTTTATTTTACAGTTCTCATTTTATTTTATTTATTTTGTGTGGTGTGATTTTATGAAGTGTTCAAAAGTTGTGTACCTACAAAACGGTGTTGGAACGGCTTATTGAGCAGCTTTTAAATAAGGTTTTTATCAGGTACATACATACAGATACCGAGTAAATGCATTGTTGTGTTTCGGTTTGAAGGACATTGTAGCCAGAGTAACAGCTGTACATATTGAGACGTAACATCTTATGTCTCAGGATGCCCAGCTTAGACGAATGCTGAGCATAGGTTTGTAATTCAAGGTGTTGTTTGGTTTTGCTACTGTTCATGAGCGATCGTATAGCTTCCTTCAGGCGAACGGCATGCTCGTCTTTCCATTGAATGCAATAAAAAAATTCATTAATAGCATGGTCATAGTATGCCACGTTGTTTGACAGAAACTTAACGACTCACAAGCAACAAGCATACAATAACAAATTAAAATGACCAATGCTTACGTTCCTTTGTTCCCAACACCTACACAATTTAATACCATAACCCCTTTCACTATTGTGCGAGACTCATGAAAATTTAATTTATATAAAATGAAATAACGACGTAATGAGATTAGTATTAATTTAGGCGTCCTTCCTAAATACTTTGATCTCGTTAGCATTGTCGCGCCGGGCTGTTTATTAAACGGATCACAATGGACCGCGAATCGTGAGCTCTCTAGTTGTTTTATTAACTTTTCGGACGCTGACGGGTTTATAAATATTTAGCTGTTGTTAATCACTGAAAGATAAACAATACAACACTATACATACAAACAATTCATATTATATTATATTGCGGGTTTTAAAAATCTATACATATAATGAGTCTGTAATCGATCGATGTCTATTCATGGACGATAAATGAGAAAAACTGATATGGAGGAACTGTATTAACGTAATAGAACACAAAACAATGATTTGTAGAATGTTTGTCTGTTTGTATGTGCGGTTGTGCGCGATGAACTCAGAAACGGCTTAACGGATTTCGATAATATTTGGTATGGAGGTGGCTGACACTCTGGATTAGTAATTAGGACAATGATTTGAATGATTAAATAGGACTTTTTTATCCCTAAAATGTAGTGTTTCCGTGGGATAAGGAAGTAATTCCCATAAATTGATTACTTTTTTATACTTAAATAAATAGAATGGGACTGGATTGCATGCCTTAAGTGTGAATGACACGGGGCAGGACGGGATATAACGGGATGGGACAGGGAAAGCAGTACAGAAGACGGCATTGAGTTTGAATATATATAAAACAGTACGGGAAATAATATGTTGCTGATGTGGACTGGGTTCAAAAAGTATCTGCACCCGGGCGGAGCCGGGCCTACACCTAGTACATAATAAATACACCTAATACTGTCTCGATGGCCCAATTGTAGTACGGTAAGGCTATAAATCATCATACGACAGAAGCTAATGAGAGGAGGTAATGAGCCTCAGAATTGAGGAGAGCGACGCAAGGAGGAGGAAATCCCAGATTCAGAAATGATATTATACTGGGTGGAATCGCTTATCGTCCGGAAAATTTAATAGTGTATTGTGTATGTGACATTAACGTTATATACGAGATTTATCATTAAAAACTACAAACTACCCCATAAACAATATCAGTACAAGATGTCCCCAAAACACATATTATCTAAATCACCCTACACTTAAAAGTGCAACGACATTTCAATACTCAGGCGCGCGAGTGTATGGGTCACGCCACACAACAGCTGACTGTCGCGCATCGACCTTGAACTTACTTTGCGCCTATTTATCGGTATTATTACTCTAAATATTACCATATAACATTTTGATTTATTGAGAATTTTAGTGTGTTAGGATCATTTAAGTAAATGTAGTTGTTGCTAAGTTGTTAAGATTTACATTATTATTTTCATAACGTACCTACTACCTTAGAAAAAGCTGCATATGTTTTTATTTAAACGTTTTAATAAAGTCGAGAATGGACGACTTCGCTGTCGAAGGTCACGGATTCTTGCATGATTAGGAAGTCTGAACTTACCATTATCGAGTAGCCCCGGATAAGTCGTTAAAATAGTTCTTGTGCTGGGAACTCGTGGATTCATCATTCATGATACCATTCCGCATTTACGCAAAGACTGCAGATGTTCTGGATCTTCATACATCCTTCTTGCATGACCCAAGTTTTCATTAGATCGAACATAGCATGTCATTATTGTCACATACTCACTGTTCGTGTAATCACTCATTTTGACCGCAAGAAACTAACCAATAACCAAAATAATTTCATACAACGTCATTCGGTACCGAATTTCGCACGACTGAGGAAGTAGTAAGATCCCTGGAAGGTGTCGGCGGTGCGGGAGCGGGCGGCGCGGCGCGGCGCGGCGGCACGCTTTGTACTTGCGCTTGCGGCGGCGCATCGGTGATGGCGGCGCGATCAAAGGATTTTATTACTTAGATTTAGAAGTTTCTACTCGAATTAATATTGTATAAAGTAGGGTAACAATAATGTGTATTTATGAAGATTTTTTTTCATTTATGTCATCTTTCTCTAAACAACGTTGTTTTATGAATAACTTATTCTAAATTAGTAACTAGTAGTGGTAAATTAATTTTACACTACATAAACAAAAACATAAATAAAATAAAATAAGTATGCTAAAGTGTTCTAAATCATGTACTTGCCATGCACAATTTTTTTCGTGACGATAAGCGATTCCACCCAGTATATTGACTCCACAGCAACTTAAAAGGCAGCCCACATTCATCTATTTCTTGCTATTTTATTAGATCGTTGTATTAAATTGTCGTCGCTATTTTTCCTTATTGTCACATATGGAGATATCACTATAATGGGATTATGATAATGTCCGACCAAACAATTCGGATTTACGCATTACAAGGTTTAACATTCAATTTGCTTTGTAAATTTAAATTTTCTATAATAACCAATATTGAATTAAAATTGAACAAAACTGCGCATAATTTTACATGAGTTCGTTTAAATAATGTTAACATTGATCTGTTTTGTACTGGCATTAATGTAACATATTATTTCAATTATATTAAATGAATGAAGGAAAGGTGTAAAACTAGGAGGAATTAATTATACTCGTAGATTACATTTATTTTAGTAATATTCCTATATTTTTGGTGCGTGCCTGTTGGTAAACAGACCGGATGCGGTTGATACTGTTCACGGTGGTCGCGGGTTCAAATCCCAGGGCGCACCTCTGACTTTTCGGAGTCATGTGTGTATTGATAGTCAATCACCACGCACTAAAAACGGTGAAGGAAAACATCGTGAGGAAACCTGCATACCATAGCGATTTATAAAAATTTCTAATAGTCCGCCAACCCGTACTAGGCCAGCGTGGTGGACTATATGGCCTAACCACTCTCAATCGTACTCTCGATTGTAGAGTAGGTCCATGGCCTACAGTGGGGCGTATATGGGCTGACACAGATACCTATATTTTACGAGTAGACCATTCTTACGATCAACTAGGATAGACACAGGAACATGTTGTAAATGGTAATCTAACGTATCAAAGTAACTGCATAGTAAAGATAGATATTACTATGATAGATGAAGAGTCATATTTTGTGTCTGTAGTAGCCCATTTAAGTCCCATAACAGGCACAATCCTCCTCTACAATTGAGAATTTCAATCTTGAAAGTGGTTAGGCCTTTTAGTCCACCACGCTGGCCTTGTGAGGGTAGGCCGACTTTTTACCCGGTAGGTACTTATAAATAAAAGCCTTATTTTGTAGCGTCCAACTTCGCCCCAGTGTAAATACTTTTTGACGAGGAAACCGTTTTTGAAAAAAAAATATTAATACTTCACTCCTATTAGTATTACGAGTAGTAGCCTATGGTATTCCATGGTTAATGGGCTATCCAACACAAATATTTTTAATACGTATATATTAATGAATACTATATTACATATAAATAGCCCGTCGGAATAGTCAACTATCTCTAAATTTCATTTCATTTTCACAATTTTACTCAACTCATACCAATTACGAATAAAGATATTCTCGAGACGCGGCAACTATCATTATACAATAAAAGCAAACAAGTCTACGTCTAAATGAATTTCTAATTAGTATTTGAAACTAGTAACACAGTTTTGAATGATAAAATATCATTCAAAATCGTCTGGTAAGAAATAACGGCTTTCTTTCTCTCTCTACGTCTTTAGCCAAAGGATGGAACTGTTGGACAGAACTATCATCTTACCACTTCCTGCAACCTTAACTAGTTCATTTTTATTTGTTTATTCTTAACTGCACATAACAAGGATAAACACTTAAATATAATACAAATGAGCAAAATGTACAGATTGCGGTCTTATCGCTCTAGGCGATTTCTTACAGACGACCTTTGGATGGATAGAAGAAAAGGAAAGAGAGTGTTTTTCAACCTTGTAAATAGATATCAGAAGGTTTTCTATGTATATGACATTGGTACATTCGAATATAAACAGATATTGCAAGCACCGCTAAACTATTATATCTCGCAGAAGATAAGGGATAAGATAAGAAATCATTCTACGGTATGATAAACTGACTTGCTGACTACCAATCATTTCAAAATCTTTGTTTTGAAAAATTCATACTGATGAAATGTTAAAACCAAATTGAAACCAAAAAAAAAACTGTTCACTGCTGAACCCATGACTCCGTACTTATAAAATAGGGGGTGGAATATTATTCTTTAATCTTAATGTGTATAGGCCTCCGTGGCCCAGTTGGTTAGAGGCCGACTGTGACACGAGAGACCACGGGATCAATCCCCGCACCGTCTTTGTGAGACCGAAAAGTCTCTCGTAGCTTCTGATACCTACGACACAAGACTTAATTAGTCTTAATGTGGAATCAGAACGATGTATGTAAATGTATTTTTTTTTATTGCCTTGAATAGCGAGGCGAGCATGCCCTTCGCCTGATGGTAAGCGATACGACCGCTCATAAACAGGAGCAAAACCAAACAACACCTTGAGTTACAAAGCAATGCTTGGCATTTTACTGCGCTCGCCATCCTGAGACATAAGATGTTAAGTCTCAATATGTCCAGTAGTTACTCTGGCTACAATGCCCTTCAATCCGAAACACAACAGTGCATTTACACTGCTGTTTGACGGGAGAAATAGCACTGCGGTGGTACCCACCCAGATGGCCTCTCACATATGAGAGACCTAACACCAATGTTGGATGTAAAACTTTTAAAAGAAGTAACATTTAAGCTAATACAATCAGCTCGTAGCCGGTGTAGCCACCGTAGGCGGTCTACGCAATCACCTACCTACTACTAAAAATTAACGATTAACTTTTTATTTTTGTTTTAAAGTTACCGTAACGTAAACATAAATAAGAAAATAAATGTATGCGAAGTAATTAAAATGTATATTCAAATTGTTGTCTTTGAAAAGGCTTATAAATCACATAATAATAGTAGTAAAGCTTGGCAAAACGTAACTATATAGTACGTTACTGTGGTTAATTATTATATTATTTAGTAAAAAGTTAGACAGTAAATTTACATATATTTTTCTTATACCTATCAGCCTATAATTAAGTGTTGAATCTATACATATAAATAAAATTGAAGAGTCTGTTTTAAAGTGAAAATAAAAAAATGTGCAACTACATATCGTTATAATTTTTTTTGTCTGTCTATTTGTTCCGACTAATCTCTGAAATGGCTGGACCGATTTTGACTTTTATTGTTAGGTAGCTGATATAATAAGGAGTAACTTAGGCTACATTTATTTTAGAAAATAATCTTTTATTTTAGAAAAATAAAGTTTTTGTTAAATTCCACGCGGACGAAGTCGCAGGTACTGCTAGTTATAAATAATTTTCTATCCCTTACTGCACGACTTCCCCCAACCTAAACTGTACAATCAACCAATATTACACAACAAAACTGCCCAGTGCATCGTCAAACTTGATGATCATTACCCACCTTTCAATCACTTAACCACAGATCGTACCAATAAAATCCGGGATAGTTAATTTGTATCTACATTAAAAATTCAACCCACGCAACACAATCACTATGAAAACTGTTGTTTTCACACAAAAAGGCAACAGTTTATATAAATTACGCCACCAGAGCTCTCCAGAAGCGCAGGCAATTAAATTCATTGTTTTTTAATTATACCAATATAAATGAAACCGCAAACCGCGAGGATTTATTTATAAAATACATTAGTGTGCGTTGACTGCCGCCGCGCATTCACAAACACCGCTCGCTTTTGTTTTGTAAAGCTGAGTGTACACTGAATAATGAGTTATGGCACGCAATAGGTAAAGGCATGCAATGAGTTGAAGGATGCAATATGTGACGAAATGCAATGAGTAATTGTATATAATTGGGTAACGACATGCAAATAGTAGAGGCATTTACATTGGGTAACGGTATACAATGAGTGAAAGGATGCAATAGGAGACAGACTGCAATGAGTTATTGTAAGCAAATATAAACAGAATGCAATGAGTAAAAGTGTGCAATGGGTATAGTGTAACTGTATCAGCCCATATACGTCCCACTGCAGGGCACGGGCCTCCTCTACAATCGAGAATACGATTGAGAGTGGTTAGGCCATATAGTCCACCACGCTGGCCTAATGCGGGTTGGCGGACTTACATACCATAGAAATCGCTATGGCATGCAGGTTTCCTCACGATGTTTTCCTTCACCGTTATAGTGCGTGGTAATTGACTATCAATACACACATGACTGCGAAAAGTCAGAGGTGTGCTCTGGGATTTGAACCCGCGACCACCGTGAGTATGTTGACGGCCGCGTCTGGTCCGTTTACCAACAGGCCACCACGCACTAATGTAAAATGTACGGTATAGTGTAAAATTACTTTAAATCCATCTCAATAGTAATGTTATTAGTTATTGAGAAAACTTTGTTTATTTAACTTTTTTATATGGACTGAAACATTTACGTTTGCTGTTGGTACAGCCATGAATTAAGTTACGTGTTTATTTTAATAGTATTAATATTTTATTTTATTTGAACAAATATTCCACTTTATCTGATTAAATGATTTATTAT
Source organism: Hyles lineata (assembly GCA_030180105.1). NCBI lineage: Eukaryota > Metazoa > Arthropoda > Insecta > Lepidoptera > Sphingidae > Hyles > Hyles lineata. The sequence continues at coordinate 13,230,438 of JARJEE010000008.1, read as the reverse complement.
CTCTTTTATAACTTTTTTTGTTTGTGGTATTAAACTGTTCATGTATATGTATTTATAGATGTTTTTATTGCCTTCATATTTTAATAAATAAGGATAAAATACCCTTTTTTGTTTTTCGTTCAGTCAATATTCCAGGTTTAAAAAGTATATCAAAGGGTTTTAGTTTATCTAGGCTTCAGATTAAACTTTCCAAATTCACATTCGTCGTGTTATTGCCGGAAGACTTAAAAATGCAGTAATTTATTCTAATTAACACACAACCAAAGTACGTACAGCCACATTATATCAAAATATCATTCAGGCCCTTAAAATTTCCTTTCAACCAATTACCAGTTCCTTACCTGGCGATTTAAAGAAAAGTAGCTTATAACCACGTATGGTGTTTTATAAATACGCGGCCCGTCTGCATGGTACTCCCAACCGTGCGGAAAATTGTATTGTAATACTCTGTTACCTGTCTAATCCACTTACGGCATGGTGCAGTGTTGTCGCTCTGCTCACATCCATTTATCCATTAGCATTATAAATGGAATTCACCTTGGCATGATATTATATTGCAATTTAAGTTTAAAAGCACATTTTTTAATAATAGAAGTGTTGTTGACGAGTCGGTAGGGGTCGACCTTACCGAACATGGTGTATGTTCAATCCAAATCGGTGATACCCTCAACAAGGGTCAGGTCAAAAGTAGCCTGAACCGACGAGAATGCATGAAGAGGTTGATGAAAGTGCATAAAGCGAAAGTAATATAACAGGATCGAGCAAAATGGTGTCTACAGTCTCTGCCTACGCCTATGGGATACAGACGTGACGATTGTGTATGTTTGTAGGAGTGTAGTTGGTGAAAGGGTATTTGAGATACTCTATTCTTTATAAACTTAAATATGATATGGATTATAATTCCTACATTCAAAATCCTACATTATCCCTGATGAACATAGGCGAATGAATATTATCAAAAAAGTGTATCTGCACCCGGACGGAGCCAGACCGAGCCGATATATATTTATTAACAACGAAATTAGTACTTCTAACAATTTTAATATAATCATATTCAAGGAATGACTGATGAAATGTTATTATGCACTGCACAGAAATGCACACAACATGAAATTGTGTACCGAGGGCGCTGCGTAATCAAACCACAATACGAGCAACATTGACAAGACGTACAAAACAATAAGCTTAATCATCTGCTCCCGGTGTCGGATGCGGCTGGATTTCATTACCGAATACCTGCGTTGCGAACTCAAGTTTCATGTACAATTAGGATATTGTACAGCTGAGTGTACAGAGAATTCCTTAAGTGATTTCAATTTAAAGCATCGCTGAACGTGCCCTGTAATGCTTGTTATAGATTTGATGTGCTCTTTATTACTGTTATTTCAAATTGAATTTCTGTGTTATCTTGTAAGTACTAATCTTGAGTCGTAAGGTGTTTGGTTAATTTTCATTTGGAATGCAAATTTTGTCTCATTTTTTATCTAATGGCGACGAACATAGGCTGTTATTGCAGGTCGCCCATTTCACTCGATATACATTTTCAAACCAATATGAAGGCAAATATATATTTTGTCAACAATATTATTCCGACGTCCCACAAATATACGACAAGTATCGATAGACCAAAACAAATGCTCATAAAAGTAAGAAGTCAGCTACCGAATCTTTATATTTTACTAAAACCGTATGCGTTCTATGATATCACTAAGCCCATAAATCTCGTCAAATTAACGCATACCTATTGCACTATTCTGTAGGTGCATGCACCGCAAAAGCAAAACGTTCAAATTCAAAACACCACCATAACGAGCATCAAAATTTCAAAACGTGGCAAACACGAATTCTCAAAAAGAAAAACACCCACATATGACGTCATCAGCTCCTTTGAACATTGCCTAACTTCAAACGCTATGAGCGACAAAGGGCTTAACACTATACAGGGTGTGAGGGGAACGTTCCCAGCCGAAAAGTGAGTAATAAACATTAGCACCTCTAGGAAGCAATATTCATATTTTGTACTTATCGTTTCAATTATTCACTTATTTGTGCTGGTTCCTAGCACTGTACGTGTTGTCGGAAATTCAGATTAGTTATTATAACTGTTAAATAAAGCTATCCATTACCAGAGTTGGCAGAAACCAAATGTAAATGATTTTAAAAATTATTACCAATTTGGTCGTAATAATTTTATTAGGAGAGCCGTTTCCTAGTTTTTCAGGCGTGCACGTAAACAAAAATATATTTTTTACATTTTGTCACATATCCAGTGTTGGCAACACTATCATCAGTCCTAGTTTTTAGGAGCGACGTACACCCTGTATTGGTGTGAACCGCGTTCAATCTTACATTTCGCAGTTTCGACGTGAAATCTGCGATATTGAGGAGCGGAGGCGACTTCCGCCGAGAACTTTCTTACTTTGCACTCGGAGTTGGAGCCTCTTGAGGCGGGGTCGCATTACCGGTGATACATCGAGCTTGTTTGGGATAGCATGAAGTGTACACAGATACCTTGTATTCATGTATTTGAAGTAGTTGCGAACAAAAGCCGCTTTATGTCTGATATTAGGTCACAAATATGATGCAGAATATAGGTCGGCTCAAATAGGTATGGAGATTTTCAGCAATAGACTTTGCATGGCTGATGGTGTGAATACAAACATATAGTTTTCTTCTTACTTATATCGTTTCGTGTGTATAACGTAATGGCATCAAGTGTAGTTAAATGTAATACGTGCAATATCGTTATTAACGAGTTGTTGGCGTTCTTGCAAAACAAAATGGATGTGATGGACACTGTGAGCCTAATCCGTATATGTACTAGTGCCTTTACGGAGGAAGACATTGTTGCTGCAAAGGATCTGTTATTTGATTCTGTGAAAACCGACAAGAGGAAAGTATCGCGAAAGAAAGGTGGAAAATCTCAGCGTGATGTGGAAGACATAATAAACTTAATGAATCAAATAAACCAAGAGGATCTACCAATTTTTGTCGCGCGTAACCTGACCAAACTACCGCCAGTAACATTTGATCATGTAGACGTCACAAGGCTTTTGAAAGATATTGTGCTATTACAACAAGACGTAGCTATAATTAAGCAAACATATGTAAAGGTGGATGATTTAAATGAAGTAAAAAATGATATTATAACATTTAAAAGTACGTGTCCAGCTGAGGCGGGTAACAGAAAAAGGTCTGAGAGTATTTCATCCGCGGACTTGACCGTCCAGATTGAACAGCCAGTCACTCAAATACCTTCGTCAAATATGATTTCCAACAGCAGTTTGCAACATAAAAAGTCGAGTGAGTGCAAAACTATAAGTAATGTAGAAAAAAACATTGTGGAATGCGGCTCACAATCAGCGATAACGCAGGTACATGATATAGTCTCCCATCCGAGGAAGAAATCTTTTGTCGAAATATTTAACAGCGGCGGAGGGTGGAATAATCTGAAAAATGTGAAGGATGATGAAAACTGGAAGCTAGTACAAAGGAAAAGGTTTCGAAACAGGTTTCACAGCGAAAAGGGTGAGGCGAATGTTGACTCGGAAGCCAACTTCAGGGCAGCGGATATCAAAATACCTCTGTTTATAAACAATGTTTCAAAATGCACCTCGGCGGAAGATATTTCTAGTTATATATATAAAAAGACTCAAGTACAAATCAACTTGGAGAAAATAGCAATGAAAATAGATAGAGAATATGATGCCTACAAAATACTTGTACCAAAGAGTAAACTAAAAATTTTTATGGATGCGAAACTATGGCCAGATGGCATTTCTTTTAGACGCTTTGTTTACTTTACTAAGCGAAGTGAGTCGGATAATACACATGGTAAATGAATACGATTTTAGTCACTTTTAATTGTAAATCTTTCAAAAGAAGTATAGACGGTGTTCGAGAATTATGCGGGCTGGCGGACATTGTGGCTCTGCAAGAGACTTGGCTTATGCCTTATGACATTCCACTGTTAGGCACAATTGATTCTGACTTCGGTTTTACTGGAACATCGGCGGTGGATACATCGGCGGGACTTCTGCATGGCAGGCCCTATGGTGGGGTCGCCTTATTGTGGAGGAAAAATGTGTTTCCATCAGTGTCGGTAATTGATTGCAATTGTGCGCGATTGTCGGCAATTAAAATAGTGTTATCGCAAAGATCGATTCTAGTGTTTAGTGTTTACATGCCCACCAACAGTATTGATAACCTAAGTGAGTTTACCGAGTGCTTAAGTAGAATTAGTGCCATTATTGAGGAAGAACAGGTAGAAGCTTGTTTTGTTCTGGGTGATTTTAACTCTCATCCGGGGGAGCTTTTTGGCAATGAGTTGCAACAATTTTGTTTAGACCAATGTTGGAAATGTGCTGATATACAGATTCTAGGTACAAACTGTGAAACTTTTACCTTTGTTAGTGAAGCGCATGGTTGTAAAAGATGGCTGGACCATTGTGTTGTCACTGAATCTGCATGGATGTCGGTTGTAAGTGTAAATGTTAAATATGATGTGTTGTGGTCCGACCATTTTCCTTTATTTATTAACTGTAATTTTAATTATGTTAAACCGAAAATTTCTGTAAATACCTCATATAATAACAAAATTTTGTGGGGCAATAATAGGCATGTAGAACAATTAGAAAAATATAATAAACTTTGCCATGCTGAATTAAGACATATAGACTTTCCAGACCAGTTTCGTTTCTGTGCCGATCAATATTGTAATAATTTAGAACATCGCTCTGTTATTGATAATATGTATCGCTGTATAATAAATATAATGAGTAAGGCAGCCTCTCAAACTTATATTAGACCTCGGTGTAAGAGAAAAGGAGGCTACATTAAGGGATGGAATAGGCATGTTAGTGCAGCTCACAGGGAGGCTCGACTTAGTTTTCGATCTTGGTTAGTGGCTGGTAAGCCTCAGGGTGGCCAGATTTATAATAGTATGGTTAATACAAGAAAGGAATTTAAATCTAAATTGAAATGGTGTCAAGAAAATCAAGAGCAAATTATTATGGATAAATTAGCTTGCCTTCATAGTAGTCATAAATTTACGGACTTTTGGCGTAGTACTAACAGTATAAGCCCTAGGCCTGGCGTTCCTGTGAGCGTTAATGGGGTAACAGATGCGGCTGAAATATCAAATTTATTTAAAGACTTTTTCACTGTTAAATCACCACTTGGTCCATCGTCGTCTGGAGAGAGTACTTTTGAGCCACAGCAGGGTAAACATTTAACAATAAGGTATTCAGCCAGTATGGTAAGAAATATTGTAACTCGCATGAAGCGAGGCAAGTCTCCGGGCCATGATGGACTTAGTGTTGAGCATTTAAAACATGCGGGTGTTCACCTTCCCAGAGTCTTGGCTTTATTATTCAACTGTTGTATTTCTCATGCGTATTTGCCTAAAGAAATGATGAAAACTATTGTAGTACCTATCTTGAAAAACAAAACAAGTGACATTTCTGATATAGCGAACTATAGACCAATTTCGTTGGCCACAATTGTTGCTAAAGTTTTTGACAGTTTATTAAATAACTATTTAACGAAAAATATCAAGCTCCATGATTCTCAACATGGTTTTAGAGAAGGCTTATCGACTGAAACTGCAATATTATGCCTTAAAAAAGCTGTTAAATATTATACGGATAATAGAACACCCGTTTTTGCTTGTTTTTTGGATTTGTCAAGGGCATTTGATATGGTTTCGTATGACAAGTTGTGGTCCAAACTTAGCATAGCAAAGATTCCGTTTGAATTGATAAATATTTTTAAATACTGGTATACACATCAAATTAACTGTGTAAGATGGGCGAATACACTCTCAGATAGTTATACTATGGAGTGTGGTGTAAGACAGGGCGGGTTGAGCTCCCCGACAATGTTTAACATATATATTAATAACCTGATAGTCGAGCTCAGCAGTGTCCAAGCTGGCTGTTACATAGATAATATAGCTTTCAATAACATAAGCTATGCCGATGATATGGTGCTGCTGAGCCCATCAATGGCAGGTCTGAAAAAGTTGATAAAAGTTTGTGAGAGTTATGCTGAGCAGCATGGTTTGACGTACAACACAAAGAAGAGTGAATTGCTTATCTTTAGAGGTGTCAATAAAGGCGTGGAAATATATCCACCGGTCTCTTTAAACGGAAATGTCTTAAGCCGTGTACCCCAGTTTAAATATTTGGGTCATATCGTTACGGAGGACTTGAGGGACAATCTGGACGTGGATAGGGAGCGGAGGGCATTGGCGGTGAGGTGTAACATGCTGATCCGTAGGTTTGTCCGTTGCACAGATGCAGTTAAAATTACACTCTTTAAGGCGTACTGCCAAAATTTTTATACGTGTAGCCTTTGGACGAATTGTTCTCTGCAAGCCCTCAGTGCTCTCCGCGTCCAATATAATAATGCGTTCAGAATGCTGTTGGGGTTGCCACGTTTTTGTAGCGCGTCTGGTATGTTTGCAGACGCACATACGGATGGTTTTGCAGCCATAAGACGCAAACGAGCGGCGTCGTTGTTGCTCAGGGTGCGTGGCAGCGCCAACAGCCTTCTGCGTGTTCTTGCTGGCAGACTGGATTGCCCCATTATGTATAAATTGATTTCACTGCATGTGCGTATTTCTAACATAGTTATATAAGATTATTGTAATACTAACATTTAATGTATATGAGATATTTCTTGAAATAAAATTATTATTATTGTTGTTTCAAGTAATTAGTTATCTCAGGTTTTACCTGGGATTTTAATGTGTTGTAGGAACGGGCATATTGCCAAGGAACCTACTTCACAATGTTTACTACTATCGTGTGGATTAAGTTTGAGACTGTGGTTGGCTAAAACTCATGGTATTATTCAAGAATCGTCGTACTATGGCACAGGTATCTAAGATGATGGATTTTTGGAGGGGTATATAACTAAATTTATGGATACCTAGTTCTGCTAGACTGTTATGAAGTGACTTGGGTACTACTCCTATCGAGGATATGATAATCGGAATGATTCTGACTCTATTTTGATGCCACATTTGCTGTATTTCTTCGGCTAATGGAAGGTATTTTTGGATTTTTTCTATATGTTTTTGTCGCAGGTTATCGGTATTAGGGACTGAGATATCTATCAAATATGTGGTTTTATCATCTTTTGTCAGTAGTATTATATCCGGTCTATTATTGTTAGTTGTTCTATCTGTGATTACTTCCCTATCCCAATATAGTTTAACTTGATGGTTTTCTAAAACGTTTTTAGGTTTATATTTGTAGTATGGTTCTAGGTTTTCTATTAAGTTATATTTTTTCGCTAGTAATGCATGTATTTGTTTTGCAACATTATTGTGTCTGTCGGTATATTGTTTGGTAGCCAGTAGCGCGCACCCTCCTGTTATATGATCTATCGTTTCGGGTAATCTGTTACACAATCTGCAGCTATCTATTGTTACTTGTGGGTTTTTAATTATAAATTTTTCGTAGTTTTTAGTTTTAATGATCCTATCTTGTATGGCTACCATAAATCCTTCTGTCTCTGCGAATATATTTCCTTTCTTTAACCACATATTTGACGCCTCCGCATCCACATGGCTCTGTTTCAACTGATTTGGGTATTTACCGTGTAAAGATTTTGAGTTCCAGCTATCCATTTTAGTTTCATCTTTAACGATTTTGGTTTCTGGGGTGAAATCGGGATCATTAAGATAAAGGGGTGCTATTGAAATTGCTATTTTACAGACCGATTCGTGTATTGGGCTATCTCTGCTTCTGTTTAGGAAATAATTACGTAAATTTTTTACTTGTCTATAATGTAAATTTTTTATATCCACTACGCCTCTACCTCCATCCTGTCTCTTTAAATTAAAACGTTCAACTGCTGCGTGTATATGATGTGAATTAAATTTATTAAAGGTTGTTCTTGTGAGGGTATTAAGGGCATCTAAATCGGTGTCTGACCATTTTATGATTCCGAATGAATATGTTAAGACAGGAACTGCATAAGTATTTACTGCTTTAATTTTATTTCTTGCGGATAAATGAGTTTTTAATATGGCGGTTATTCTGCTTTTATATTTATTTTTAAGGTTCAGTTTTATTTTGGAGTGATCTAATTCGTGTGTTTGATGGAATCCCAGATACTTGTATGGTTCGTTAGAATCTAGGCTATGGATAACATCGTGTTGGTAATTAAGATTATATGGTTCTTCTGTGTGATGTTTTCCTTTTTTGATACTATTTATCCTACATTTATCTAGGCCAAACGTCATTTTAATATCTGCACTGAATGTTTCTGTAATTTTAAGTAGGTGGTTAAGTTCCTGTCTAGTTGCTGCAAATAATTTAATGTCATCCATGTATAGTAGGTGTGTAATTTTGTTTGAGCTATCTATCTTGTACCCATACTGGCTGGTGTTAAGGTAATGTGATAGGGGGTTAAGTGCTAGGCAAAACCAAAGTGGACTTAGTGAATCGCCCTGGAAAATTCCTCGTGTGATGGGTATCTTTTGAGATTTAAGACGATCTGTTTTAGTATTAATATTTAGTGTTGTAGACCAGTTTTTAATTATATGTTTAAGGAAGGAAGTAATTTTATTATCTATTTTATATATTTGCAGTATATGAAGGAGCCACGAATGTGGCACGCTGTCATAGGCCTTCTGGTAATCTATATAAGCGTAATGTAGATTTCTATGCTTTCGTCTACATTGTGTGTGTATTTGGGAATCTATTATTAATTGCTCCTTACAACCTCGTCCTCCTTTATAGCAACCTTTCTGTTCTTCGGCCATAATTCCACTATCTTTGATGTGATTATATATTTTATTGCTTATTATGGATGTTAAGATTTTATATGTTGTGGATAAACAGGTTATGGGTCTATATTTAGCTGGGTTAGTTGTGTCTTTATCTTTAGGTTTTAAGTATGTTATGCCATGTGCGAATGTTTCTGGTAAGGTATTTGGTTCACTTATACATTTATTAAATATATCTATTAAGTGTTTATGGGTAGATGTTAACTTTTTTAACCAAAAATTTTGAATTCTATCGGGTCCTGCCGTTTTCCAATTTTGTGCCTTATTTAGAGCCTCCTTTAGATCTTCTATTGTTATTTCAATTTCTGTCATGGGTTCTATATTTTCCACTCGCTTGCATTCTTCTTCTATCCAATCGGCATCAGGTTTGTGGTCTACTTGATTTGACCAAATATTTGCCCAGAATTTTTCTAATGCTTCCATGTTAGGTGATTCTGAAATTTCTATTTCTTCGTTATTTAATGACCGGTAAAATAATTTCTCACTGTTATTGAATTTTTTATTGTCTATTTTTCTCTGATTTGATTTTTTGTAACGGTTCAATCTTTTTGCTTTAGCTTGTAGTAGTTGCTTCTTTTTATCAAGTTCTTCTGTAATTAGATCACTATTTTTACCATCAGGGTTTAGTTTTTTTTGTTTTCTTACTGATAGGTTACCTAATACATATTGTGTTAGCTGACTTACTTCCTTTCTTAGTAATAGTATTTGGTTTTCTAAACGTCTTTCCCATGGAGCTTTATAGTTATTTTTCCTTATATTATTATTTTTATTTTGGTCATTAGATACTGTTCTTTTATTTTTATTGTTCTCTGGTTTATTATTTATATTATTACTAATAGTAGTAGCTGCTGAATATATAATATCAAGAATATGCTCTAATGTAGGTACAGAGTGCTTATTGTCACTTACCATCTTTTCAATTATCGCGTTTAATTTATTTATGGTATTATACGTAGCTTTATTAATCTTTTTTAGTTTAGGAATTGGTGGTCTGTCTGCCGGATTTATACCTTCGTACTTAATTAATATTTCGTGAAATTGATTACTTAATTTATTATACTCTTCATCAACACATTCACTACTGTTTTGTGTTGTGTTAATGTCATTTTGTATATTGTGTGACGTATTCGGTATGATTTCAGATATTATTTCAACGGTTGATTCTATTACTGTACTTGGCTGTGTCTGTATTTGTGTATTTATAGTATTATGTTCTATCTCTAGTACCTGCATATTTAATCTTTGGTTATTTTCTAAATTATACTCTACTATATCGGCTGACAAATCCTGCGCGGTGTAACTACTCGTATTATCCCTTGATAGTAACTGTTCTACTTCTTTTTTTATGTTTTCTCTATCTCCTAGCTTAATTCTATTATTTCTGTGTATGACTCTAATCTGATCTGCTAATCTTTGCTCTGAGAGAGAACTTAGTTCTGGGTATATTTCTATAAATCGTTGGCGTAGTTGTGGCCTATAGCCTGTCGTATTAGTCTCTAGGTTTGTGACTTGGTAGTAACAACGGAGTAATGAGTTATTGACTTCGTCCGTCCATTTCATCCGTTGTCTACCTCGGCCTGCCAGAGTGGTTGCAGGCATCATGTCCTGCAAAACACTTCTAGTAGGGTTTGATTTGGGATTTATTGTTATTGCGTCTGTCAGTCGGTCCTCATTGTCAGATTCGGATTCAGCGGTAACATTTTTGTCGGCCTCTGCCCGCCGATGTAACAGACGGCCGCTGGCGGTCCGCATGCTGCCACGTCCAGCGCCAGCTCCGGACGTGCCCTGGCGATCGCCCCCAGGCAGCGACATTATACGATTATCATTATTACGACGCTCCATGTTTAAAATGGGTTACCTTTTCCTTGTTAGCCGTGTTAGTTTAAATTGTACACGTTGCCCGCCCCCCACGTGGTCAGATGTTCGACACGGACGTAAGGTAGGATTTTGGGGAGCTTATTATTATTATTATTATTATTATTATATTTATATTTGTACCAGTTTCTACCATTTCTGGCGAAAGTGCCAAGTACGCAGGCTTGTGGCCAAAACGTTACTGACAATAAAAGAAAAATTTAAGAGATATATAATAATCAATGAGAAAGAAATATATATATGAATTAATGTTAATATTAGGTTTCTATAGAGAGAAATTTACGCACTATGCGGCAAGTATTCAAAATAACGGCTTTTTGCATAAGTGTGTACGTCAACGGATGCATTTGGAGGGTTTTCAGACTGTTGTGCAGATACTTAGGAATAAGACCAGTAGACGACACTACTATAGGGACGGTTCGTACAGAATTTACTCTCCATTGTGTCTTTAGCTCTATTGCAAGATCGGTATATTTTGCAATTTTTTCTGTAAAGGTAGTTTGTAAATTATGGCTGTTTGGTATAGCAATATCAATTAAGAAAACTGCTTTGTTTTTCTTGTCATGCAATGTAATGTCCGGTCTATTGTGATGGATTGTTTTATCAGTCATAATAGTCCTGTCCCAATAAAGTTTGTAATCGTCTGACTCAAGAATTGTTTTGGGTGAATATTTGTAATATGGTGTTTTACTCGTAATTAAATTATGTTTATAAGCTAGATACTGGTGTACTATTGCAGCTACTTGGTCATGTCTATGTTTGTAATCAGTCTGGGTGATAGATTTACAAGCTCCGGTTATATGCTGGATGGTTTCAGGACTACTATGACAATGGCGGCATAAATCGTTTCGTGCAGTGGGATCTTTGATTATATATTTCCTATAGTTTTTTGTATCTATGGTCTGGTCCTGTATGGCGATCATAAATCCCTCCGTTTCGGGAAACATTTCGCCTCGCTTTAACCATGCGTTTGACGCTAGTTTGTCAACGACTGAGTTGGTTAAGTCGAGGCGATGTCTCCCGTGGAGTGATTTCTGAGTCCAGGTTTCTAGTTTTTGGGTAACAGTAACTTGGTTTAGCGGTATAATAGGTTCTGATAAATTAAGTGGTGTGTATTTACGGTCAGCTAGAACTATTGCTCGATGAATGGTTGAATCTTGTGACTTAGTAAGGAAGAAAGTTCGAAGAGTTTGAATTTGTTTCATATGTAAGTTGTGCAGATCGATTAGTCCTCTCCCACCTTCGGCTCTAGGTAGTGTTTGTCGCTGAATGCATGCTCTTGGGTGGTGTTTACGGTATTTTGTCATAACTGTATTGATAATTCGCTGAAGATTTTTTATATCTGTCTGTGTCCATTTGATAATTCCAAAAGAATATGTAAGGATAGGAATGGCATAGGTGTTAATAGCCTTAATTGTATTGCGAGCATTTAGGTGCGTATTTAATAATTTATGGAGTCTTGATCTTAACTTTTCAATTAGAATGTTTTTGGTTTGCTTATGGTGCATCTGTCCAGTCTGTTGAAAACCCAAGTATTTGTATCCTTCTAATATATCCAGTGGTTCTATTTCAGTATTATCATTTAGTTTATAGTTATTGTGTTCTATTTCGCCTCGTCTAAACGATAGTATTTTGCATTTGTCAATGCCGAATTCCATGTGTATATCTGAGGAGAACATTTGTGTGATATCTGCTAGAGTGTGTATATCTGCAAGTGTGGTACCAAATAGTTTAATATCGTCCATATATAGTAGATGCGAGAGTGTGTAATGAGTATCGTCAAATTTTATTTTAAATCCTTTATTAGTACTATTTAATAACGTGGACAATGGATTCAGCGACAAACAAAACCAGAGAGGGCTGAGAGCATCTCCTTGAAAAATGCCTCGTTTGATATGAATGCAATCCGTTTCTATGATTTGATTATTAAGGTGTAGTTTTAAAGTACTATTCCAGCCTCTCATTACTGATTCTAAAAATAATACTAATTTAGGGTGTATGTTATAATGTTTCATAATATATATTAACCAAGTATGTGGAACGGAATCGAAAGCTTTCTTGTAATCTATGAACATGCTATATATATTTCTACTTTTGGAGTGGGCCTGATTACATGCAACGGCGTCAATTGTTAGTTGCTCTTTGCACCCTTGACTATTTTTACGGCAACCCTTTTGTTCTTCAGCTAAAATTTTGTTACTATTAATGTGCTTATAAATCAATTCACTTATGCAAGATGTTATTATTTTATAAATGGTTTGGAGGCAGGTTATTGGACGGTACTTTGCTGGGTTAATGGTATCGGATGGATCTTTAGGTAGCATAAAAGTAATTCCTTCAGTTAAATATGGCGGTACAAGATGTGGTATTTGAATGAATTGGTTAATGTGTTTTAATAGGACTGGATGTAAGCTTGTAATTTTTTTATACCAGTAATTGTGTATTTTGTCTGACCCGGGAGCTTTCCAATTATGAGTTCTGTTAATGATGCGTTTTAAAAGAGCTAAGCTAATGTCGTCAAATTCCATAGCAGGTAGGTCCGTCAGTCGGACTTTATCTGCCTCAATCCAGTGATTTTCCCTATGTTCAACTGGATTGGACCAAATACCAGACCAGTATTCGTGCAGTTTTTCCTTACTAGGTATGTTGGTGGAAGTAGTATGAGAAGGGAGGTTATTGATATTATTTTGTGCTAGTGACCTGTAAAATACTTTCTCGTTTCTGGCAAATAAACGGTTTTGAGTTTTCCTGAGAGTTGTCTGTTTATATCTGCGCAATCTACTTGCTAAAACACTTAGTTTTTGTTTTAAGGTATCTAAGAAATGGGATAGATCTGTATTTAGGTTTTCATGCTGTGAGTGTACTTTAAATCTACTTAAAATTTCATCTATTTTCTTCTTCAAACGTGGGCTTGGATTACCGTTGATGTATTCTGTCAGTCTTGCTATATTAGTTCTGAGTTTTTCTATTCTATTTTGTAGATTTTCCTGCCACCTAGGTATAAAGATTTTGGATTGGGAGGATGTATGTGTATGTGTAATTTTCGTTCCATTCTGTTTAGCTGCTGTGTATGCCGCGGAATATATTATAAGTTGTGTAGTGTCAAAATCAACGTCGTCGCATATCATTTTGGGTATTACACATAAGTTGAGGAAACGAACTATATTTGTAAGTTTTTTCGAAGGCTTTTGTCTAGGGATTGGAGGTCTTTGGGTGGGACTAGTATTTTTAAACACAGCTAATGTCTCTGCAAAATTTTGTTCTATTTGTCTCTGTATATCTGTTGGTAGTGATGATCTATCCTCATCTTCAGTCTCGGCTATTTCATTTAAGTTATGATGTGCTGTGCTACTTATTTCTACTGTGCTGGAATCATTAAAGGGTTCAGTGTGCTGGTTTATTATTATTATTATTATTATTATTATATCTTGCATGCCTGCTTCATAGGTCCGTGGTGCTTCAAAGCTGAGTTCTCCGTCTGTAAAAGTCTTTATGTGAGGTTATTTACGTCTTTAGTCCATTGTTTTCTCACCCGCTTTGTCACAGAGGGAAATGGACAATAATTTATTTCCAACTCCTCTTATTAATTTAACTTTCCGATTAATTTCGTTACGTGTTAGAGACAAGTTAGACATTCCCGGGGACTCGCCGAGCTTTAATGCTCGGTGTCATTACAATGCCTGCCACAGTTGATCCTGGCTTACATGATTATCATGTTGAAGTGGTGAGGGCGGTATGAGGGCGCGACAGTCTCCATCTTGCATACGTTTAAGCAAAATTGGCACAAAAATGTCACGATGTCACGTGTACGATAGTCGTTATTTAAGGGGTTGCCCATATCCAACCATTAGCAAGTTAAATTAAGTTTCTAAATAAAGAAACATGATACATTAAAGAAAAAGTCAACATTCCAAGCCTTCTATTAAGATGTCTTAAAACTCGATAACCAAATAGCAAGTAACCGAAACTCAAGGCAAACTTTTTAAACTTTTACAAAACCAAGCAAGTTTTACTGAAAAGTTGTAGGTACGTGATATACGGAATTCCCTTAGGAAACCTTTAGTAACCCTGTACATAGCCGAGTGAATTCAGGTCGAAATAAAGATCTTCAATAAAGATATATTCGAGTTGACAAGTAACCCTCCGCCGACTAGTTGACAAAAGGGTTTTAAGTGAATTGAAAGTACTTAAAGGATTTATACTTCTTTGGTACAAGTCTGGCTAAGGAGTTAGCAGCTTACTGCGTTGATATGATCGCAATCCTTGTACATTTAAATCTCAAGAATCGTATATTATATTGTCGTATAATCGTTAATATGTATTTATTTATTACAGAAAAAAAAAATGCGTCCCATTAACTCGAGGGACTAATGCTCGTTCCACATCCGGTAAAAAACTAGGACATGACAGTCGCCAAATAATGCTATCATATTGTGGCTATATAAAGTGCCAAAAAACAGTATCAGTAATATTGAAGTATTATACTAGAGCGGACATCAAGAACAAAATCTCTGCGTATTCTGCTGGTACAGTATTTCCGTGGGAACACACGGAAACTGGGTGAAGTGAGAGCGAAGATGATGTTACTGTGTAGGCGTGACAAAGACAGAAATAGCGAAATAGGTACCGTAGCGGTCATTTTTATTACAAACATTTTGTTTGCAGTGTCCCCTCTAGAATAATATCTCAATGATCCGTAATTAATTGTATTAAATATATTTATTTATATTACCATAAAATTGTGTAAAAATAATACCTGGTGGTAGGTACCTTTCATATGTGAGAGGCCGCCTGGGTAGGTACCACCACGATGTATATTTCTCCCGCCAAACAGCAATGTAAATGCACTGTTGTGTTTCGAATTGAAGGACATTGTAGCCAGAGTTATTCGATATATTGAGACGTAACATCTTGTGTCTCAGGATGGCGAGCGCAGTCGAATTCCAATCATAACTTTGTAATTCACTGTCTTGTTTGTTACCATCAGGCGAATGGCAAGCTCGTCTCGCCATCCAAAACCATAAAAAAATACCTGCCCACCATAAACAACAACACGACAAAAGCGTGAACCCATATATTTATCAAACAAAACACAGCAATTGACGTAACAATTTATCGTAACTATTTGTACCTGGCCGAGTCTAAAATTGAGCTGAACTTAATACGAGCACCAGTGCGTAAAATGCATTGTGCGTTTACATAATACGCATAAAGCGGCATTTTCATTCAATGCGCACATCGTTTACTCTCTTTCATTGCTCCATTCCGCAGGAATGATTTCACAGCTCGGCTACACTATGCAGTGGATATTTTAATTAACCATTATCTGTAATGTTATAGCATGGAGGGGCCAAATAGCGGCATTTTCCATTATTTTTAAGCTGGTTTCAGGCTGGCGGACGGCGCGGTTCCGGTGGATAGTATGCGCTCCCTTTCACAGTGGATCGCTCGGATGTCCGAAACACTCAAGTGGAACGTCTTATGAGTTATGGCGTGTGGCGTGTGAATGTGAATATACAGAAATGTAGCGGTATTTCTTGAGTTATTGGAAAAGGCATTACGTGTCGATATTTACAATCATAGAGACTTGGGTAAGTGTGACACATTCCGGGATAAGTCCATGTGCTTGCGGTTCTGATAAGAATGATATATTTGAAACTTTTATTCAAAGAAGATAATTTATTAAATTATAAAGTTTTTTTTCTATTGCAATGAATGGCGAGACGAGCATGCCATTCGCCTGATGGTAAGCGATACGACCGCTCATAGACAGTAGCGAAACCAAACAACACCATGAATTACAAAACAATTCTTGGCATCCCATTGCATTAGCCATCCAGAGACATAACATGTTAAGCCTCAATATATCTAGTAGTTATCCTGCAATGTCCTTCAAACCGGAAAACACTACTGCATCTACACTGCTGTAGTTATTTAATATGAACCTTAACAGGAGAAGAAATTCACTTCTACTTTATCCTAGCAGAGTATGCTTTTAACCTCCTTATCACTTACTACACATTTTTTCGACCAACAAAACCCGGTCCATGCCAAACCGTGATCCCGTTAATAAAATCAATACCGGTAATACCGGCGGAATATTCCGGTCGGCTCAACGCCCACTCATTACCGCGTGCCATGTGCGTTTTATTCTCTAGAACAAGCACTTGTGATAACGTTATCACTAAGTGTTAATGCAAACCAATAAGTACTATAACGGGGGCTTAGCTAAGCAAATTGGTCGTTAGCTTATGTTATTCCCTAGTTTGGCACTGTAAAAGGAAGCGCTAATTAAAACGAAGTGGATGGTGTTGTGTAGTCATGGCTAGGAATAGCTATTTAGTAAATTAGATACGTTGTATTAAAGATACTGTTATTGGTCGATGATATGGGAATTTGGCGGCTCAATACTTGTTTGAAGGCGATATGCATTTAGCAAGGTTTCCTGTAGCGCATGTCTTCACTTGAATTTACTTCTTCTTCTTCTTCTCCCTGGCGTTATCCCGTCCGGTGCTAGGACATCACATCTTCGGTATCCTCAATATTATGGCCATTGATCTTCATATATTCCTTGACGACATCTAGCCAGCGCTTGTTTGGTCTACCCCTCAGTTGAGGTCCGTGAATATTGAGACAATATTCCCGGCAAATAAATAGACAATTTAATATTTACTGGAATTCAGTATTTTATTTTTCAATTATACTCAGGTAGTTATTTAAAGATTCCAGATGAGAGTCCAATTTAAAAAAAGCATTTTCTCATATCACTATGACATACGCAGCGGATAATACACTGAATGCGAAATTATTTGCACAGCTCCAGCGCGTTTAAATCAAGGAATATATTGGGTAAAATCAATAATCGGATATAACAAATCGATTATCGATTCATATAAGGTAATAATGAGGCGGAATGGGTTCATTTGTGCGCGCGTCCGGCCGCCGAGACCGCGCACCTACCAACCGGACACGATTATGATTATGACAAATGCGCTCGTTTTCATATTCATTTCCATTAATTTATATTTCTATTGCATCCGTAGTGTTCGGCAAATATTTGGCGATTTATTTGTGAAAACAGCGCGGTTCGGACGCCGCCGTTTTATTAATTATGTTGTGATATGGTTTTGTTATTGACTCTACCTGATATAGTATAGAACTGAATGGTGACTGACGATTATATCTTTCCATTTTTCACTTTTGCCAACTACCTTGGCGAATTTTCGTCACCAGTACGGCTAAACTTTCGAGGCACTTTTATGCTTTGTAAAATCGTAAAGTGCATTAGCCAAACGACCCTAGTTGCTTCTTTTTTAAAAATGTAAATTTATGTAAACGCAACAATAATACTATAATAAACAGTAGTTAATAATTTCTGCAATAGAGTTGCGAGTCAAAAAACTATATAGTCTGTTTATTGCTTAGCCGCCTATATTAGGATACTACAATAGACTAATGGCCGGTTTTTATAATCTATCTATCTTTAACAAGAGATTTCATTAGATATTTCGATGCATTTTGTTTCACTTAGCAAAGATGGTGCATATATTTATAGCAAGCTAAGCAAGATAAAAGTGTATGTTTATCTTTGTTTTTGAAGCATAGAATTGTGTCGACACAGTAATGGTAACTATACCAAACTCTTGTTAAAGATATATAGGATATAGAGACTAACCGTAAAACTCTGTCCTGCTCACATAATGCAGAAGGGGGCTAGATTCCAACAATATTTACTATCCCTCCTATGAGACGATTAAGTTACGAAGCTTGAGTCTTAATAAACCATGTGGTAGTGGTTCGAAATATAAAATTATCACCAAAAGCCATGCCAAATTACTCATTAGTAAAAATACGGGCTAACGTACGCCATTGTCCGTACTCTAACACAATGTTCAACCATCAGTAAAGCATTAATAATACATCCTAGTTTGTTAACACCAACGTAGTGCGTTAATAAAGCATGTGATAGCTATTCACTACCTTTAGGCATTTAATTAACTCTCTATAATTAAGTATCTAATTAAGCAATGTTTTACGCCATCAGACCACACAAATTATCCATATCGCCTCATACAGTAATTTCACGAAGTAATTACCAGGCCACAAAATAGCTCCCTCTTAGATTGTATGAAGTAGCGATATGCTCAATCGGCTGGCACTGGGCCAACGCGGAGTACCGGGTTATGCCCTGCAGTGGTACATTTTGCGTCATATTATCTCATCCATTACCTCGCATGGTCTTAATTAGTGTTGCGGAAGTGACGTTACGGAACTAAGAGTAAAAATACGCGGAAACGGAAACTGAAACCGACGTGGAATCGGAAATATAAAAAAGCAATCAATAAAGTAGTTTTTAACTTTGTTTTATTTTTAAAATAATGTTCAAAATTAAATACCAATAACCAATTGGTTGTATTTTATGAAAGTATTTACCCGCTTTGTCACTATATTTCTAGGCTTTTTTATAAATTAAAGTTTTATAAGAATTAAATATATGCGCAAAAATCCGTATCATATTAATATGTCAACTGAATATCAGTTCTAATAGTTACAGAAGCGGATTCACAAGTCTGTTGCATCACTCGTCTTAATTAACAAACATTTGATAAGCCTACGTAATGAGTAGCGATCAATGCCTGACAAGCTATAGCATGTTGAAAAAATACCCGCGCCATTCATAAAGTAATTCGAGCGTTGTGGATGCCATAACACAGATAGAAGGGAGGTAATGGAGTGCCGGGCACTCGTAATTTGTAAGGAGCTGAATTAAATTGCCCCCCGAATAATGATACGGCCTTGTGTTAATAAGCTGGAATCACGAACCTCTCACAACAAACTCCATGCTATTTTATTTCATCTACTAACATCAGTTCTTAGGGTATTAATAATATAGAGGGAGCGCTGGTACTTCAAAAATGTAGATAATGGTGGTGCCATGCCACCTTTTTCTAACCTCCTATTGGCTGATATTTGACAGATTGTCCAACACACACAAATTACTTGGAAATTAAAAATAAATAGTATAGGCCTATATAAATTCCTTTCAAATTCGTTTAAAAAGATTTGTTGTTAAATAATTGGTTATTTTTTTACTAATATAAGAGCGCTACCAACATTACGAATAAAAAAATATTTATGTTTTTGAAAACGCAAAAGTATGACAGCTCTCCCTCTATATTATAAATACTCTAAGCATCAGGTATTAAATGTTATTGATGCTTGTGTATAATCTACGATGGGGATTGATTCTCTCGCATTAGTATTGATACTAGCTTTTAGTAAATTGAGAGGATTCTTTGGTTGATTTTGTTAGTTGTATTTGTTTTTAATTAATCTAATGGCCTCGTGTTTCAGCGGTGACTACTCTTTCTGAGTTTTTCATTTGGAAAGATAGCACTGTTTACGTGGCGTAGTGCCCCTACTAAAACCGGGGGAGTGCAGGCTACTGGAGGACATCAATACTTGTATTTTGAGTCTGAGTATCGTGAAACTTATGTGTCATGCCACATAGTTTTTCATGGATTACAATTATGTACAAGTTGCTATCACGTGTTTAATTATTTATTTCATATGTGACACTCACAGGTGACACTTAAGCGCTATGTGTTTTTATTTCTGTTAATTTGTGTGGTGAACAATAAAGTATTTATAAATATAAATACATACATTTATGGTTTTATTATCCATATTTACTTATAAATATTGAATAAGTATAATACTTAATACTTATATATATTGAATTTAGGTCTCACCCAAGGATTTCCATTACGACTTGTTGGAAATGGTTCATTCAGCAACTGAATGCAATTTTTATTACGTTTTCTGTTCACGTCAGTCGTCCATTTCATCTTGATTAGCTTTCGGTGCTTCCATTTGAGTAGATAATATTATTAAAAACTCTTCGTTACATCATACCTTAATACAGGTAGAATTAATTTGTAAACCAATTCGAAATCTAAAATTCAGCAACCCAATTACAACATCAATATTAAACTTCACATCAAGTGCATCCCTAATTTACTTCAATACTGTTTTCAATTTACCATCCATTTATTTTGCAAATGATATTAATTAATGTGTCCCGAAAACCTGAATTTCGTTAATGGCTGTGGACAGTATATACTATGAAACACGAAAGAGGTTATTAGAACGATATAATTGCATATTATTTTCACGTGCAAATGGGCTTTTAATTAGTTTATTACATTAACAGGGCTCGTGTTTTGCCGGGCAATAATTTTAAGCAAGTGACATGAGATGTCGTCATATTATTGTTAGTCAGTCTAATTTTGAGAGATGGGATGTTTCTCTAAGTATGTAGAAACCTAACACCCATATGATTACGTCTTATGATGATTCACTACAATCGTTGTGTTTTATAATTCTTAATATTCTACTTCTTAGTGTGTGGTTATACAAGAGGGAACACAGCTAAGACGTCTTGATGAAAAGAACGGTACACGTGTTGCTATTTCTGTATTTGTCACTCTTACGAATTCACACTGTCGTCCTTCTCCTTCTACCGTGTTCCCGCGGTCCTAGTTAACATTTCCAGTATAATACCACAATATTTCTACATGATCAATAAATATCAAACTTCGTATTTCATAAAGCAATTGAATAAGGAGAAGTTAATCAATTTTCTTTTATAATAAAAGAAAGGAAACAACTTTTAAAAGACGATTTACAAAGTTAATTAACTTGTGCAAGTCACAGCGTCCCTAATTAGCCGTGCGGACCGCAAGCACTGCATACGGGCGTCATGATAACGCAAACTATACGCACAAATGTCCAATGCTCATTTCATAATTACCGCTCGACTGTAATAATTTTGCACCACATATGTGCGGTTTTTGCACACCCAGTTGGCGGCATATCGTCCTGTTTACTCCTGAAGGTTGGCAATACTGTGACTATACAATGCACTTTTATTTCCATGGCTGCTGTTAGATTCACTATACTTAACCCGCGTAGGAGGATTTTGGCGAAAAATTACTGAAGTAAGTCGTCGCTCACAAATTGAAAATGCTTGCTTGTATTACTACAGATAGAAAATATTTGTGGAAAGTTTCATTAATTACTATGTAGCATCCTGTAGAGGCAGTCAAATACATCGCACATATTAAATTTTATTGCGCGCAATAATTCAATTGTTACAATTGTGAGCTATCGGTATACCTGTTTACTTAATTAATAATTAGTAAAAACATTAATAGCCAATAAACACAACAACGTTTGAGCAAC
Organism: Hyles lineata; assembly: GCA_030180105.1. Classification (NCBI taxonomy): domain Eukaryota; kingdom Metazoa; phylum Arthropoda; class Insecta; order Lepidoptera; family Sphingidae; genus Hyles; species Hyles lineata. Next base: position 13,208,519 of record JARJEE010000008.1, on the reverse strand, counting down.
GTAACCAAACACGATGCTGTGTTAAATTTTGCGGTGCTTTTGTTATTGTTAGTGATGAAGTCAATTTTGCAGCGAGCCAAATCGAAACAACCGCTATTAGGAGCACAATGCGTCCAATATAGCAAACATTTTGATAAATTAAATGGCATATAAAATACAGTACATGCTTACGACATCGTATGTAGGCCAGCGAACACTGGTCTTAGTTGCTCTTTGTGAATTACCACTTCGTTTCGATATAACTCTGTGAAAACCGTTAGCTATTATTACTTTTGCCTTTTAAAAATATATCGGCAACTCTCAGCGCTTATAGCTCTAAAAAAGCAAAATATTATTTTTTATATCAATAATTTTAATTCTTGTTTATAGAGAAAGGAATATGGAAAGTAACTATGAGAGAAAAATAAAGCAAGGTTTATTTAGAAACAAATCTGTTGGTATTATAATATATGTACAAGGTATATCAAGACTACTACCGAAAACGAAGCCGGGTAGTAGTTTAAGCCGACTTCAGACACAATACAACAGAAAAAGTTGCAAAAAAACCCACGATTTTTTTCCTATGGTCATAATATTTGGGTGGTAAATTCTGAGGTGGTAAATACATTTTTATACCCTTTTATTTATAAAGACTCTAAGGAATCAAAGAGTTTTAATTATTATATTAACAAAAACTATGGATGTACCACCCAAAATTGATGATATTTAAAAAATCATACAATAAATTGTCGCGTTTATTTGCGAAATTTTTAGTTGCATTGTGTTTGTAGTCACTAAAACTACCACCCGGCTTCGTTTATTTATTTATTTATAATGCTGCTTAAGTAATTATTATTCAAGGATACAATAATATTATAGTCTCACGCAGTAAGTAAATGTAACTTTATTTCTTCATCAACTGAAAAGCATTTCCTGCTTGTCGGATACCTCTCTCATTACAAAGGCATTCCTGTTTCTGTTCTTATAACTCTGTAAAGGCAAGTTTTAATTACATTTTGTTGAATTATTTACTTAGAAAAATATGTACGCTAACTGACGCAACCATTCTGCAGCAACAAATAGTATAAAAACTCCTTCCTCTTTCCTGCGAAGTTTTGACACAATCGTGTAGTTGGCCCGTATTATTTCTAGGCCGAAATAACGCACCATATGTGACGAAGTTTCGCGTGTGCTGTGGCCATTGGATGAAACAAAGTTAAAAAATAAAATGATATTAATTTACATTAAATCATTGCGCAACAAAATATTACTTTTGGCTTTAAGCGTCGACATAAAAGTAATCTCCTCGTTTATCTTGTGAATTGCTTTATTGCATCATTAGCTTACCGTGCTAGCATTTAGATTCTAGTTTTATTTACTACATAAGATTTATTTAAAGTATTTTATATTTTGACTGAATGTTATATAAATCATCTAAACCCCTTGAAACTGCAATCTAAAGGACTTTGAGGTAAATAATGCAACACTGTATGTAAATTTTCATTTTTTACAAGTATTTTTTTATTGCAATGAATGGCGAGACGAACATGCCGTTCGCCTGATGGTAAGCGATACGACCGCTCATGAACAGTAGCAAAACCAAACAACACCTTGAATTACAAAGCAATGCTTAGCATTCCACTACGCTCGCCATCCTGAGACATAATATGTAAAGTCAATAAGTCCAGTAGTTACTCTGGCTACAATATCCTCCAATCCGAATCACAATAGTGCATTTAAACTGTTGTTTGGCGGAAGAAATAGACACTGCGGTGGTACCCACTTAGGCGGCCTCTCACATATTAGAGACCTACCACCATTAAATGGTATAGTATATGGACACACTTTCTAATATCTCGCGTGAATTATATCAAATGTCACCAGATTCTGAGTAATGGAAGGTAGAGTGTGCCAACAACCAATCAGTGACGATAGCCTGTACCAGAAGCCGAATCAATGTTGAATCTCACTCGTCACTGGGGCTGTTTTTTTTTGGTTTTTCATAAAAAAAAAAATTGCAATAAATGGCCACACGTGCATGCCACTCGCCTAATGCTAAGACGACCGGTGCTACACGACCAATGCGACACGACCGGTCACCAACCAAACACCCATTCCTTTGTAATTGACAAAGGAATGGATGCCATTCCACTGCGCTCGTCATCCAGATAGATAATAGATGTCAACTCTCCATATGTCCATTACTTATTCTGGTTACAACGTCCTTCAAGCTGGAATACAAAAGTGCATTTAACACTGCTGTTTGAAAGGAGAAATAGACATCGAAGTGGTACCTACCCAAATAGTCTCTCACTTAATATGAGAGACATGTAAAACGATTAAATTCTTATTTATAGACTAGGTATTATATTTTTGTACATATATAGTCTCTTAGAATAATAAAACATTAATCCAAAGCATTTAAAAATACGTGTATAGGACGTGTTATCCCAACTTCTTTTACTTTTACGATAATAAATAGGCATCCTGGGTATAAGATAACTCTTAAACCCTGTATTATTCATTCAATATAGCATAGATTACAGTTTATACCAAATAGGTCTTGTCTCAAGATTTAATCTTGCGGTACCGCGCCTTGGAAACTTTGTGTTCGAGCATTGCCATTAATATTTTAGTAGGCGTTTTACCCATCCACTTAATTTTACATAGACCGGCAAATTGAAATAAACAGTAGGTATGACAATTATGTATTGCCGTGTGGCAAAACTTTTAACCCCAAAAGAATGAATGCATCCACGAAAATGTATACGCTAAACCTTTAGTAATTTTAAAAGATAAAGAAATCTTATACTTTTTCAGCAACTGTAAAATGTTGCAAGCGTTATCAAAATTTACCCCTAATTACATATTTACATTTAAGTTTTTAAATTACCTACTCTTAATACGTTTATCATATTACTATATAGTGAGCTGTCTGTATCTGTACGACCCATAATATACGTCCTACGACAGAGCACGGGCCTTCTCCACTATTGAGGTGTTAGGCCGTATAGTCCACCAATTCATTTTACTTAGCATAAACACTCGCTATTGTACAAACTAAATCGCTATGGTATATAGGTTTCCACCTTCCGATATTTTTGTTCATCTTTATTTTGCGTAGTAATTTACTATAAATACACTTAACTCCGAAAAGTCAGAGATGTGTGGATCTGAACCCGAATAGGCTACCACACACTTAAGCTGAAAATAAAGTATCGTACGTACGTCTTACGCATAGAGTAAATAAGAGGTCAAAAGACACGATAGTTTGTTTGTTTACTGTATTGTGAGCGGTAAGACATATTTTATACGATGCACTTAAAAAATTGTAAAACCAGAAAATTAAGAAACGGAACATGTCATTTAGTTATTTACATCTATAATTCGATATACAGCTTGTTATAGTAAAATAACTATCGTATCACTTTTATATAGTCTGTAAATAACAATTACAAACAATGGATTTCTTTAAATTAAAGGCAAAATATGTCATGATTGAATCTACTAGTTAATTGAAATACACCTAATATTGTGTTCTTCAATGATTTAGCCTGTGACAATACCGATAAATCCCTTTTTATTTTAGTTACTATGAACATAATATTTTATGGGTTCCGAATCTATTCAAATCGTTAAGATTATTAATTTATATGATCATAAAAAAAGAAATTCCATTTTATATGGCACTACGAGCACCACTTTAGTTGCAACACTGAGTGGTTTTACTTTACAAAATAGCAGTTGCGTTATTCATAAACGCACTTTAAAGTTTATATAAAATTAATCATTTGGCAATACGCTTAAGTAGTTCCCAGTAAATATACTTGTAATTAAGTAATTTTAGTAAAAATAATAAATTACTTTTAGTATGAAGTTATGCTAAAAAAGCTATCTTTTTTCTTGCTTGCAACGGAACGTCTCAAGAAAAAGTCGCGTGCGCTTCACCGTCGGGAACTTAGTTTTTTTTATCTTGTTGATCTCAAAGCTTGGAATTCGAAGAAACTATCGTCAAAATAAATAATTTAAGATAAAAAATAAGAACATTGCAATGATTACGTTACGTGTAACAAATTGTTTTCAATAAGTGCCTTATTCGTTTATTGTTGTGTGATCGTACTAAAATAAACAGATGAGAGATCCGACCATCGGTGTTCATTTGTTTTCATTATGACCAAGCGCCGGAGAATCCTTCACGCTGACAAAATAATACAAAATGTTATTCATGTGTTTTGTTTGTTAATGTTCTTGCAGTTGAAAGGTTAGTGGGTAAAATATATTTACATTTGTATTTCCATCTTAGTCAGTCAGCCCCTATGAATAAATAATGTTTAATCTTTCGATCAAAGTGCAAGTATTCGAGCTTTTTTCTCTGAATCAAAAAGGTGCTAATAACCCGATATGTTTTATCACTTGTTATGTGCTGTGCTCATAAAATATCTTATTGTCACTCTTATTTGTAAACTTGTAAGCAAATATTTATTTCAACTTAATTTTGACTTAATCTTCTGAATTTAACACATTACAACAAAATATTTAAAAATTATTTATTAAACAAATATTTCAATTTAAGAATTATTAAATAGATTTTAAAAAAATAATAACAATTAAATGAACTGCACAAAATAACTTTTCAGTTCTATTCAAGTCATTTTTTTTTATTTCTACAGCATATTTATCAAGTTAATGAGTATCACAAGTTATAAACTTCACAGCAATCAGTTAATCATTATAATCCTGCTTATTCCTCCGAAGATGGCCATAAATTATGTTCTTGCATCTAAATATAAGGATATCTTGGAAATCCATATCAATAACCATCAATACATTTTTATGAAGTATTAAGTATGAATTCAAATGTGAATAACACTTAATGTTATTGTTGAAATCATAGGCCAAACCAGATCTATTTTTAATAATATGGTTTCCAAATGTAGATTACCTTGTTATGTGTCATAAATTAAACTCATTTGTTATCATGTAATCATTAATCAATAAGCTTGTAACAAAACTTTCTTTTTCAGGGTATTATTCGGTAGCTAGTAATCCAATACTCCTGTATTCAACATCATCAGATATCCGTATTGTTAACACATCTAAGCTAAGTGCAGTGAACACAATAGTAAAGGATCTTAAACATGGCTCTGCCGTTGACTTCCACTATAGGAAGGAGCTTGTGTGCTGGTCTGACCAGAATGCGGAATTGATACAGTGTATGAAATATAATGACACATATATTGGTGAAAAGGTAAGTAAGAAATCTGTATTTATACACAATAGTGTAGATTATATTTTATGAATATTGTATAATTATATAGTATATGATAGAAGATATATATAAACTGCTATGACATGTGATGAAAGGTCATAGTTCAGACTGTTATATTTCTGATATTTTTCTGGATTTCTGAACTGTTTCATAAAAAGTTATTTGTAAACAGAAACAGAGTCTGCAATAATGTTCATTGTTTTGTGATCCTGTTATCTTACTGCAAATAGTTCTTTGACCTGTTTGATAACAACTTGCCATTTGCTGATAATTAAAACTATGATATATAATTATGTCTATTTTATGTAGGACTTATTAAAAGATTAGATGATAAATTATTTGTTATTGAAAACTATTGCTTGTTATCAAAAGGTCAAATGCATTATTGATGAATAACATTAATTGTAATGTGTAGGCCACAGCTTCTGGTAAATGTATTTTTGTTGGTACAATTTGTTATCACAGCCTAGTAATTATTTACTACACTTATAGCAATAGTGCAATAATAATTTCATAAATAATTCAGTAGTTAGCCTAGTTAATAATCAATTATTGATAAAAGGGCCTTTTGAAATAACATTATACATACTGTGGCAGAAAGCCAATGCTTTCTGATTGATGCTTGATGATTGGTTTGCAATCATTATAATCTTGGTTTGGATCAAGTTTATAATCCACACTGCTGGCTTGTCTCTTATAATTCAGTAACTCAACTATTTCTAATCTCTTCAGAGTTTCTTTAATTTGAGTATTAAATTGTGTTGTTAATTATATCTTTACAGATCAAAATAGTATCACAAGGTTTCTTAACGCCCACGGGCATTGCCATAGACTGGTACACAAACAAGTTGTACTGGACAGACGGAGACACTAATAGAATAGAAGTTATTTGTATAGAACACAAGTACCGAAAGGTTTTATTCTGGTCTGAAGTGGACTTGGCCAGAGGTATTGCTGTTGTTCCTAAAGATGGGTAAGTTCTTATATTATTCTAGTTATTGCTGTGGCTATGTCTGCATAATCTTTTATCCTTATATCTATCTATATCTGTTTTTCCTGTTGGCCCAATCATATGGTATGTTATTAACAAAATTATGATTTTATTGACATGGCTTAATCTCATATCCATCTTTTAGTTTGATACCAAAAACAAAAAAAAAACTTAATTAATATATTAAGAACATTTGAAATGCATGTATTTTTCTGACCATTTAATATGATAAGATATCCTCATTGTTTTAATAAATATATTGACCTATATTTTTAGATACTTTTAAATTATTCAGTAATAACCCTTCTCTGGATATTTCAGGTTAATGTTTTGGACGGACTGGGGTGAAATACCTAAAATAGAGCGTGCTGGTATGAATGGAGACCCCGCCACTCGCAAAATTATAGTCAATGAGAATATATTTTGGCCAAACGGAATTACTATAGATTACGACAATAATTTAATTTATTGGATGGACGCCAAGCTTCAGTTTGTAGATGTTATAGACTTTAATGGAGATAAAAGAAAGAGAATTGTCAATGGGGGCCTTGTGTACCCTTACGCCCTGACATTTTTTAATGACAAACTTTATTGGACCGATTGGAAAACTTGGTAAGTCAAATTTTAAATACAACACAATTTTTTTTATCAGTAACAATCCAATATTTTAGAATAAAAATTACTGGTAGTAGGTCTCTCATATGTGAGAGGCCACTTTGGTAGATACCACCGCAATGTCTATTTTTCCCGCCAAACAGCAGTGTAAATGCACTTTTGTGCTCTGGTTTTGAGGACATTGTAGCCAAACTTAACATCTTATATCTCAAGACGGCGAGCGCAGTGGAATGCCAAGCATTACTTTGTAATTCAGGTCTTGTTTAGTTTTGCTAATGTCCATGAGCGGTCGGCACATCGGCGGAGTTGCTTACGGGCGAATGGCATACTCGTCTCGCCATTTCATTGCAATAAAAATATATCTTGTCTATGTGATAAACATATGAATTATTTTTAACCCATTTTCAAGGTCAATCCACACATGGGATATATCAACCAATGGGCCTTCAATCAAGGAGTTGATAAAGTCGCACCCAGTTCCTGTAGACATCAAAGTGTATGATGAAACGAGGCAGCCTATGCCCACAGGAGATTACCCCTGTAAGAATAATAATGGTGGATGTTCACATTTATGCCTTCTATCTCCTACACCGCCAGGTAAGATTATTATCAGTATTTCATGTCTAATTCTTTCAATTCTGCAACAATTTCTTTTCACAGAACTTATTGACCTGTGATTGTCAGTTCTTAAAACACCCCCTAAAAATGTAGGTATTTTAATGAAGAGGATTACGTAAACAAACTTTATTTCAAGTGAGCAAGTAGCACCGCGATAACACTGGGGACCTAGAGAGTAGATAATGTGACTTTTAAAAATAACGGATGTCGTAAGATAAATAGACACTTTTTGTTACACTCTAATTTAATATCTTAATGCACTTAAGCTGTTTTGCAACTTGTATTAAAATGAATAATCGTAAAGTACATTATTGTAAAACCATGAGTCCTTAATCATATAAATCATAAGCCTTTAAATAGAAAAGGAAGAAAAATAAAGAAAACACAAATATTTGTCACACAAGACAATGCACACATTCGTTTAAAATAGGTTTACATAAACCAAAAAAAAAATAAAAATAAATGAAGTGTTAGCACGTCGCATCGATATGACACGCAGGTGACCACTCAGCATAATGTTGCGCTATAGCGCGAGCTTTAGCACAAAGTTGGTTTTCATTGCTGACCTTGAGTGACATGAGAACGCCAGCCAATATATTAACATAATTTAAATAAATAACACCAACAGCCACATACATAGTCTTGACCCCACACAAAGTTCGAGTCAAACACCCATACCCGAAAGAAATATTAGTGGGCCGCACAAACATTTCTCTCGCTGCGGAGCTCGAACCCGTGGCTTTTCGTTTCACAGGCGGTGTCTAACCGCCTGCGCCACGGAGGCTGTCAATGCTTAGGTATAAAAAACAATGTTAAATTAACCTACTAGTAGAGCAGCCCAAGGCTCAGCAGTACTATATGCTAATACAGTACAATTGATATCGCCTCAGGCTACGTATGCGCCTGCCCCACCGGGTGCAAGCTCAAGGAGGGCAGCAACACCACGTGCTACGACAGCCCGCAGTCGCTGCTGGTCATCGCGCAGCGCTCCATGATCTCCAAGATATCGCTCGACTCGCCCGACTTCACGCCATACACGCTGCCCCTCAAGGACCTCAAGCGAGCCCTCACAGTGGACTTCGACCCCAAGTCTGAATACATCTATTGGGCTGATGATTTTGTAAGTGTTACTGTATATTTTAAGATCAGTTTACTTAGGTGTTCAGATTTTTTAAAATTAAGATATTTTTTCCCACTTCTGGGCAATGGTCTCCCTTCCCTACACAAAGGATTTCACGGGCTTAAAAACATCCAGGTCGTCCCACCATCGTTTTTAGGTTTGCCGCGGTGTTATTGACAATCAGGTCCATTAAGTGATGGTATTTGCTCAATGAAATGGATGCACTCGAGTCACATGGCCTGCCCAATTCCATTTAAGTACTGCTGTTTTGCTTCCCACGTCTGCTACGCCGATTTCCAAGCGAATTACGCTGTCCGCAGTCTATCACTCAGCACTATTCTCAGAATACTAGTTCAACTACATCTATTTCAACTGTTGATTGTATTGTACAATTTCAGGCGAAAACTATATCGAAAGCACGTCTGGACGGTACGGATCAATCTGTGGTGATCCACAGTAGCGGCGTCCCCGACAGTATCGCCATCGACCCGCTCGCCAGGAACATCTACTGGACCGACCCCGCCACCGACACCATCAATGTCGCACGACTAGACGGCTCCTCCAAGAAGGTAACGCTACATTACCGAATAGCTCAGCTGTGGAAAATATTAAATGTTGCCACTATCACACAACGGTGAGGAATGCGGGCCCCCACTGCTCGATCGACACACAGACGTCGAACGTGATGATGATCGAATTATTTTTTTTTTACTTTATAATAAATTGTAACAGCATTCAATCTTATGTATAAGTCTTTGAGAGCGGCACAGTCCATAGAAACTTATATTTTTTAGCTGTCTACATATTTCTGTTTTTCTTCACTCTCTTATGAAATGAAGAAGATTCTCTTAATTACGGAGGACCACAGTTGTGTTGTTGTTTTTTGTACCTACAATATCGATATTTCGCTCACATTACTATCTATACATATAAATAAAATTGTAGTGTCTGTTTGTAAAGTGAAAATAAAAAAAATGTCCAACTACATATCGTTATATACACGATACCTATAACGAAAATGACCTTAGATTTTTTTGTCTGTCTGTCGGTCTGTTTGTTCCGGCTAATCTCTGAAACGGCTGGACCGATTTTGACGGGACTTTTACTGTCAGGTTGCTGATATAATAAGGAGTAACTTAGGCTACATTTATTTTAGAAAAAATATTTTATTTTAGAAAAATAAAGTTTTTGTTAAATTCCACGCGGACGAAGTCGAGGGTACAGCTAGTCGATAATATAATCGATGATTAAATCACAATTCAGGTTATCATACACAACGATCTGTACGAGCCGCGAGCCATCGCGCTGCACCCGACGGGCGGGTTGATGTTCTGGTCGGACTGGAACGAGAAGAAGCCGAAGATAGAACGCGCCAACCTGGATGGCAGTGGGAGACAACTCCTCATCTCCGAGAAACTCACCTGGCCCAACGGCATCGCGCTGGATACCGTCGCTAATAAACTTTACTGGGGTGACGCAAGGACTCGCAAGATCGAGGTATGTTGTACTTTTTCTGCGGAGATGAATGTCAGATGTTGAAATATACTTAACTTTCTTTTTTCTTTTTTTTTGTGGAGTGAATTTGGAAGAAAGTTAATCTTTCTTCGTATCGATAAAATTAATCGATTCAAATTATTATGGATTTTTTCGCGATCCTTAGTGACGAACATATTTTTTCGTTATTATTTTTTGAAACCCGATCATACAAATATGTGCTTTTACAGGTGTGCAACATGGATGGTACGGAAAGGAAAGAACTGCACAGTACAGAAATACTGCATATTTTTGGATTGACACTACTTGGAGACTATCTCTACTGGACGGATATACAAAAACGGACATTGGACAGAATCAATAAAAATACGGGTAAATTAATTGTATTATTACAAATACATTTTATTTAATATGAAATGAAATGAAATGAAAATATTTATTGAATCCATAAAATGTCATACACAATTTAGATTCAGTCATTTTTTTTCCACTACCACCCAGTTCACAAGGCTGTTTTCGCCAGAGAAGAACGGGCAAGAAACTCTAGCGTTGCTCTTTTCAAAATAAGTTTACAATACAGTGATCATACAGGAGTTGAAATTCAGAGCAGTTCATAAATTATTCATAATAATGATTATATTGTACGGCTGAGTTAAGTGTGGTCGCCCTAACCGCGGAACCGGTATACACTGTTCAGCAAAAGCAATGAAAGGCAATAAAAAAAAATGTAAAAAAAGAAATGAATTATATTTAACAGAGTACACACACATCCGGTTCGGGGACTTATATTATGTTTTATTCCCACGCCTTACTATCTTCTAAGTATTCTGAAATTTTATAATATGCTTTATTACACAACTGTCGTTTAATATTAGATTTAAATTTATTTATAGTTAAGGCTTTTATGTGAGTGAGAACTTTATTATAGAAATGTATACAGTAACCCTTAAAAGATTTGCTAATTTTCTGGAGCCTGGTCTTATGACTGACTAGATTATTTCTATTTCTAGTATTTCTGTCATGAATATCGCTAACCTTTTGAAATTGTTCTATATTCTTATGGACATACATTAAATTAGCGAATATAAATTCTGATGCTACTGTCATTATATTTATTTCTTTAAATTTTTCTCTCAGAATTTGTCTGGAGCCTAACGAATAAATAGATCTTATTGCTCGTTTTTGAAGAAGAAAGATGGTATTAATGTCAGCAGCACCACCCCACAACAAAATTCCGTAGCTCATTAGGCTATGAAAGTAAGCAAAATAGACCAATCGAGCTGTATCAATGTCAGTCAATTGGCGAATCTTGCCCACTGCAAAAACTGCAGCACTCAGCTTTTTAGCCAACGCTGTTATAATAATATTTACAAAAGGTGTCGTCTTAGTAATTAGTGTTTAAATAGTGTTTTTCGTTTCTTGTTAGGTTAGGTTAGTTAAACGACTCGTTATTTGCTCTTTTAGATGACACAATTAAATATTAAATCAATAATATGTATGTACGGCGTTCGTAAAAAAATCCACGCTGAACACGTTCGAACGTGTCGTAAACCGAACACTAGCAGGACAGAGTGAGCAAGCCAATGAGCAAGAAAATCCGCGGTACTCCGAATTCGCGTAAAACGGGTTCGCGTAAGTCGAGGTATTACTGTATGTATATTGTGTGCAGGTGCGGACCGGCAGCCAGTAGTGGAGCAGATGGCGAGCATGATGGGCGTGAAGGCGTTCCGCGTGGGCGCCGCGCCCGCACACAACGCGTGCGCCGAGCGGAACGGCGGCTGCTCACATCTCTGCTTCAACAGGCCCACCGACCATGTGTGTAGCTGTCCGCTGGGTACGTTACCTGCGATCAAGACTTTTTAATTATCAGCGATTCGATTCATTACTTGCGTGTTATTCTGTCTCGTATACCCCATATTATTCAGTCTTAAGTAAACATGGATATGTATTTGGGTAAGCTAAAAATCAAAATGAGTTATTTCATTGGGGAAATCGAATTTACTATCTCAAAACATAGATACGGTAATTTCTATATTTAACTTTAAAAGAAATTATTGTGCCTATTTCTATATTATACTCTAACGAAATACTACCACTCTGTATTGTACTATTAAAATACTCTTTATTCATTTCCAGTTTTGGAGCTAAGTAGCGATCGAAAAACTTGCGTGGAGCCGGAAGCGTTTCTAGTATACAGCCGCAAGAACGTGATCGGCCGAATCAGCATAGAGAATGACAATAACGACGCCGTGCTGCCGATAAAAGAACTCAAGGAAGTCAGGTATTGCTAGCTCAACTGCTCAATATAACACGCAACGGACGCGAGTACGCTACCGTTAGTTATGTTCCAGTTATTATCAGTGCTTTAAAGATAAACACATATAACCACAATAGGCTCCATTTTTCCTGCGCTTGGTATTTTCGCACAGATGTTTGTCCGCTCCGTCAATCGGATGTATTTACATAATAAATGAGATTAATTATAGTTACATTAGAGAAACATAAACATTTCTGTCATGAATGTTCAATGATATTGTACACTTACCTTGTGTTGGTCCTTCGAGCCGGATACAAACATTTTATGATTTCAGTGCGTTAGCGGTTCACGTGGCGGGTGGAAAGTTGTACTGGTCGGACAGCAAAACGAAAACAATCAGCCGCTGCAATATCGACGGTACCAACGTCGAGAAAATATTGGAATGGATGGGATTGGTTGAAGGTATTGTTAAAAATATGAGATACAATAATACAGTTGTTGAATTTTGTAACTTCTTTAAATTGGTATTTTTAAGTATTTTTATCTAATATAAATATCGAAAAACCTTACCAAAATTCGATTGCGTTCCTAAGTAAGTCATGACTCATGTTCTTCCACCTATTTTTTTCCTTTAAATGTAATGAGCATTTGGGTATGTAAAATGCAGCTATATAATATTTATGACAACTGAAGCAGTGATCATACAACACAAACTAATAAAGCCAGCTTCTTACCAATTAAGATTCATTTACTACATTACCTTAGCTTAGTACCCAGCAATATACTTCTGACTTTTTTGACATAAAACTTTTAACATCATCTAAAATTAAAGCAATAATCATGGCATAATACATCACTCACTTAACATATCGATGTGGCGACCTTTGGCGGAGGCCTATGACTTCCTGTGGTTGAAGAGAGACGAAGAATCAGAGAGAGAGAGAGACAGAGAGAGAGTACAGATAATGGTTCCTTGTTACAGGGTTGGCGATCGACTGGGCGGGTCAGAACATGTACTGGACGGACACGGCCACGCAGCGCATCGAGGTGGCGCGCCTCGACGGCTCCAGCCGGCGCGCGCTCGTGTGGCAGGGACTCAAGAAACCTAAGAGCATCGTACTGGACCCCAAGAAAGGGTAACTGGCTTAATGATTTTCACTTTTAAGTAAACAAAAATGTCCTAAATGTAATAAATAATTTAACTCGAGGCTCTGGTCTCACACCAGGTTATGTGTAATCTATATATATATAAAAGAGGAACCTGACTGACTGACTGACGCACAGCCCAAACTACTGGAGCTAAGAACGTGAAATTTTCCACAGGGGTTCCTATTGTGACGTATGTGAGCACTAAGAAGGGATTTTTGGAAATTCAACCCCTAAGGGGGTGAAAAGGGCAAAAAACTGTTGTACCGAAAATCGAAACCGTTAAAGCTACAATTGTCAAACTTGGCACTTTGGTTAGTCATTTAAAAAGAAAACTAATTGTCTACATTGTTTTCCTAAAATTAGTCATAAATGGGTTAAAATAAGGGTTGAAGTGTTGCGAGGTTAGGGTGATTTAATGACTATCTAATCAACGCACAGCCGAAACTACTGCAGCTAGAAACGTGAAATTTTCCACAAAAGTTTCTATTGTGACGTAGGTGAGCACTAAGAAGGGATTTTTGAAAATTCAACCCCTAAGGGGGTGAAAAGGGTAAAAACGGTTGTATGGAAAATCGAAATCGTTAAAGCCACAGCTGTCAAACTTTGCACTTTAATTAGTCAATCAAAGACAAACATAGCTGCATACTTTATTTTTCAAAATTGAACCCTAAAGGGATAAAAATGAGGGCTGAAGTGTTGTGTGACTAGGGTAATTTAATGACTATCTAATCAACGCACAGCCGAAACTACTGACACTAGAAACGTGAAACTTAACACAAGGGTTCCTATTGTGACGTAGGGTAGCACTAAGAAGGGATTTTTGGAAATTCAAACCTTAAGGGGGTGAAAAGGGTAAAAAGCGGTTGTATGGAAAATCGAAACCGTTAAAGCCACAGTTGTCAAACTTTGCACTTTTGTAAATCAATCAAAACCAAACATAGCTGCATACTTTATTTTTCAAAATTTAACCCTAAACGGGCTAAAATAAGGGTTGACATTTTGTAGAACCGAACTGTTGCATCAACGCACAGCAGAAACTACCGAAGCTATGAACTTAAAATTTTACACGGGGCTTCCTATCATAATGTAGAGCAGCACTAATGAAGGATTTACCGAAATTCAATCCCTAAAGGGGTGAAAAGGGTGAAATTGTGTTGTATGAAAAAACGAAACCGTGAAATTTGCAGATTTTAAACTTGGCACTTCATGTAGTCAATTAAACAAAAATACTTCATACTTTTTGTCTTAAATTAGCCCCAAAGGGCTTAAAATAAGGGTCGTAATTATGTATGCAAAATCGAAACTGCTGTTCCTGGTATGAAAATTTGTATTTTAGCTACCTATTATAAACACAAGAAATTAGCGTGTGTTATTTTTGAAAAATGGCACGAAGGAGATGAAATTTTATAAAAAGTATTTAGGGTTCCGTGGGTACAAAAAATACCTTAAAAATTGAGCTTGATGGTATGTTCAAGAACTGGACAGGGAAAGCAATATTTTAATTTTTAATAATTTTGTAAGTTGTTCATGAGTGTAAGAGTTTCACATTTACGGGAGGGGTCAGGGAAAAGGAGGAAAAGGACGGAAGATTGTGTTGGAATATCGGGCATAAGCAACTTTCATTTTAAACATAAATCGGTTTCGCACAAATTGTGCGTAGTTCCGGGATTATATTATAAATTTTAGAGGGAGGAATTTATTATGTTTAATAGCATCTACTTATTATAGATAAATAATGACCAATTGTTAGGTTTTGGATTTTTAAGTTTTAAGTGGAGATAAAGAGGGAAATCGTTGTTGGTAAAGTAAGTAATAGACCACATAATTAGCCCAACGGGATACTCATAAATAGATAGTGACGTAATTTGGAGTTTTAGAACTCTCTCAGTTTCAGGGTAGAAATGAGGACGTAATATCTTATTTAGTGAAGTATCGATTTTCAAGTACATAAAATATATTGTAAATAAAGTTAATAATGCAGACGAAGTTGCGGGCAAAAGCTAGTTGTTTATAAAAAATAGTGTGACCTAGTGAAAATTACTAATTACAAAGGATGAGTCTTTATGCCTGTGTACTTGTATGTATACTAGTTTATTTGTTTCAATGGTTCAATAACCTAGCTTTAGAAAACTGTTGTTTGTGTACAACAATATTTTTGAAAATATTTTAGCAATATCTTGTAAGTTCATCAAAATATTTTCGGTGTAAAAAATATTTGCACTTTGATAATATCATAACTAATGAACATTCCAATATCCAGTTACATGTACTGGTCGGAGCTGGGTTCTAAGTGCATAAAGCGCGCTGCCATGGACGGTTCTTCAATCAGCGTGTTCATGGAGCAGACGGGCCGCGTGCACGCGCTCGCGATCGACCACGAGCGCCGCGCTCTCTACTGGGCTGCGCTCGACCCGCCGCTCATCGAGTACGCATACCTCAACGGAACGGGACGCAGGACGCTGGCGGATGATATACCCATGCCATTTGCACTCACCCTGTATAACGATTCTGTGTTTTGGGGGGATTGGAATACAGGTAAATCAATGTAGTATATTAAGAATCAATATTGTGAAAATCAGTTGTAGTAAATGATAGTCTGTAGTTGTACAGATTACGAAAAATCTGAGATAATACCTCTGGCTATTGACATCTTAAAATTAGTCCTTATGGTACATTATTATAGTGATTAATACATCTAAAATTTTATCTTTATGTTGAAATCGAAGAAATAACAAAAATTACGTTTTTTTTTCAATCATCCAAGCAATGTTTTTAATTGAACCAAACATGTTCAACTTACCAATAATTTTCTTTTTCGTACTATCTATCCCAATCAAACTCAAATCATTTATAATTAATTCTCAGGCGTAGTAGAAAGCGCCAAGAAACGCGACGGCACCCAGCGGCGAGCGGTTCACTCCGGACTAGACTACCTGTCCGACCTGAAGGTGTTCGCGAGTGGCGGCGGCGAGGGCGGCGGCAACCAGTGCGG
Source organism: Hyles lineata (assembly GCA_030180105.1). NCBI lineage: Eukaryota > Metazoa > Arthropoda > Insecta > Lepidoptera > Sphingidae > Hyles > Hyles lineata. The sequence goes on along the minus strand of JARJEE010000008.1, from coordinate 13,192,035 downwards.
CGCCGACAACGGCGGCTGCGCGCACGTGTGCGTGGCGCTGCCCGGGGACTACCGCTGCGCCTGCCCCGCACACTACAAGCTGGCTAGGGATAACGTGTCTTGTACCGGTCAGTTAGCAAGATATGGATTTGTGTTATTTATTCAATGAGTGTTGATGGAGTTTTGTAAATTCAAATAATTTAAAATTAATTTGTTAGATTTTGGGATGTTTCAAACCATTCTATCGGAGTCTTTCTCTAAACAGCTATAGCTATTTTCAAGTTTTTGAATAATAGATTAATATTTAAGATAATTTTACGGTAAGACGGGGTTGAAATGGTGAAAATGTCGCCAAAAGCCCCTAATTTAAACAAGAATAAAAAATAAATAAAAAAAGAAATACCACAGCTTCGAAACTATTTCTTTGGAGACATTTTTTTACTACATATTTTAGTGTACGGCATAGAGTATTTTTGACGCGCTTGGCATAAATAGAAACATCAAAATTGTAGGTAAATCGATAAACACTCTATTGTAATAAATTATTTAGATTATGAAACGAAAATGTTTGACTTTCAGAACCGGAAGAATTCCTGTTATTCGCTCAAAAGAACGCTATTGGACGTATTATGGTGGCCAACGGCGAGTCCAACGACGTATTCATACCTCTGACTGGGTTGAAAAACGTCAAAGCTATAGAATATGACCCCGTCAATAAGTAAGTATTGAAATATTTTTCTTATATTTAGAGCGTTGTGTAAATAGTATTTTGACGCAGTAGCTCTTTTGTTGACGGTTAACGTAATATTTTTATTTACTTTACTTGGACTTTTTTTTAAGTATTCAAATATGAGGTTATATCGAATGAACTAACTACCAACACCACTCGGTTTTAGTCGCAAACAACACATTGCCAAAAAACACAGGATCGATAACGGAAGTGTTAAATAATAAGATTAACATCCATTGTTGCTTACTTACACAAAATTCCACAGGTTTCTGTACTGGATGGACGACGATTCGCACGCAATCCGTCGCGTGCCCATCTCGTACTCTCCGACGTCCGCACTAACGGACTCGTCGGCTGTAGTGAGCGGACTGGCTCGCCCCGCCCACATGGCGCTCGACGTACTCGGCCGCACGCTCTACTGGACATGCGCGGATACCGACTCTATCAACGCCACTACTATCGACACTAATACGTCTGTCACCGTCATCGTCAGGGGGGATAATATGATGCCCAGGCATCTCGCCTTCCATCAAACTAAGAGGTCAGCTTATGTAGTATCTCAGGTGTTTGATGTGCACAGAAAAAATAATCTTCATTTATATTTTATCTTCTGTTTGTCTGTGTGACAATATTAACTCGATCACAAACGATCGTTATTGGGAAAAAAAAATGATAAAAGATATAACTATAAATGTGTATGTTAAATTAGTAAAATAAGACGGGTTGGGTATAATAATAATAAAAATAGTCCTAAACCTAGTTAACAAACAAAAGATTTTAAATTAAATCAGAAGTGCTTAGGCCAAGATATGACAATCATGAGAAACAGCTGGTGCCTAGGACAGGCCTGTACAATAAACACCAGCTACGATCTTTATGTTGCAGGGCCTAGTTGTAATGGGTAAATGGGTGGTAGGACCTTGCTTGGCTTGCTTGGCTTATTGTCCGTATTCTGACAAAATGTGACATGTTTAATGTTGATATAACGTGTACGTGTGCAGGCTGCTGGTGTGGAGCGACGCGGGCGCGGGCACGGTGGTGCGCGCGCGCGCGGACGGCTCGGCGCGCGTGGAGCTGGCGCGCGTCGCCAACCTCACCGCGCTCGCCATCGACCAGCCCGCCGCCACGCTCTACTGGGCCGCCGCACGCCAGATACACGCCATCGACCTCGACGGATCCAACAAGTACGCACACACACTCGCACACATACCATAGAATACTAACACAACTCAACTGGATCAACGCACACGTAGACAGCGTTCACCGACACGATATTCGAGACCAGTGCGAGCGCGAGTTTCACTCGCTGCGGACAAGCATCTAGTGATATTTTTTGTGCAATAATGGAGCAAATGTTGTTGGTTGTATTTATTATTATTATTTTATTATTTAAGGAAACAAAGAAAATCAAAGAAACTGCATTAATGATCAGAAAAAAAAACTGACAAAGTACACCTTGGACACACGCCCATATGCTTCTACCATATATAGAAACACTTCCACACCAAACAACTAAAACCACAAGTACATTATATTCACTCACTCCCCAGACGCGTGGTGTGGCAGGGCGGGTACGCGGGCGCGCTGGGCGTGTACGCGGGCGGCGTGTACCTGGGCGGCGGCGAGCGGGCCCTGGCGCGCGTGCCGCTGCACCGCCGCGACGCGCCCGCCGCGCCCGTGCCGCACCTCGCGCGCCTCGTCGCGCTGCGGACTGTGCATAAGGTGCGCACACTGACACATTGCCTCATTTTAATATTTACTAAACTTTAAGTCTGTATGTATGTAAGTCCGCCAACCAGCACTAGGCCAGCGTGGTGGACTAATTGGCCTAACCACACTCAATTGTATTCTCGGTTGTATAGGAAGCCCGTGCCCTGGGACGTATATGGGCTAATACATACTATGGCCTGCTGGTGAACGGAACAGACCTGGCTGGCATGCTCACGGTGATCGCGGGTTTAAATCCCAGGGCACACCTCTGACTTCGGATTTATGGAAGTATTGATTGTTACCACGTACTTTAAACGTGATGAAGTATACCGTAAGGAAACCTTGCATTCTGTAGCGAATTTATAAGAATTTCTATGGTATGTAAAGTCTGTTAACCCGCACTAGTCCAGCGTAGTAGACTACCTGGCCTAAGGCCGAGCCTTCTCAATCGAACTTTGAATTATAGAAAAGTCTCATAAAAGATTTCCATGAAAACCAACTACTGGAGGACGATGGCGATATTAGCACGCATTTTTACTCCTAGCACTGCAGCTCAGACCGTTTGGGATCGACTGGTGCGATGTATAGCGTGTAATATGATGTGCAGGTGGCGCGCGATCACCCGTGCTGGGGCGGCGGGCGGTGCGGCGGCGGCGCGGGCGCGTGCGGCGCGGGCGGCGTGTGCGGGTGCGCGCCGCACTGCGCGCCCGCGCCGCCGCGCTGCCCCGCCGACCACTTCCTGTGCGACGCGCATGCGCCAAGACCACGCTGTCTGCTGCACGACTGGAAGTTAGTGATACATTATATTTATTCTTACTAGATGCATGCACATTTATTTCTACTTTTACGTACTGTGTACTTGAATCAAAGACGGATCCAGCTTTTAAACCAAGAGAGTTCATATAGTTCTTGTCAGAGCATTTAGTGCGGTTTCAATACTCGAATTCGTAATATTCTTTAGTTTGTTACAGCCGTAATTTATGAACACACACACACACACACGTTTTCACTTTATTTATGACATTCAAGGAATTAATTGTACTTATACATTTTATCAACAAGATAATAAATATATTCTATCAATCTAAAGCCAGTCCAGGGGGTGGGGGGTCATGGCCCCCATGACCTCCCATTTGAATCCGCCCTTGACTTGAATATAAGTATTAAGGTGAAATATATTGTGATAACAAAATGTGTGTACTATTCATACAATACAAACGGCAAATTAAGTGTTCCATATTTTTCCAATTGCGAATCTCTACGAATTATAAGTAAATATAACATTTTACTAATTACTTTTCGTGTACTAAAACAGTTAGTTTAAATAATGCGCAATGCTTACAGATGCGACGGGCAGAAGGACTGCGAGGACGGGTCGGACGAGGCGGAGTGCGGCGCGTGCGGCGGCGGGCTGGTGCGCTGCGCGGACGGCGCATGCGCGCCCGCGCTCTCCGCCTGCGACGCCGGCGCCTACTGCGCGCCCGCACACCTGCCCGACGCCTTCCGGTACACCACGCACTACACCCATTCAACTACCCTTATATCTAACCAACTGCGCCACGGAGGCTGTCAAATGTCAAATATATATTAGATACAGGGTCCGGAACAGAATCACGCCAAAAGTGGCCGAGCTTGCTTATAATTATACATTTGAATTTCGAACTACGAGATGTAGCAAAAAGTCTTAATTTATAACCAACTTCAGGTAACAATAAACCTTTTTCCTTTAAATTAAGATTTATTATGTTTTGGACCATACTAAAATTATATAAGACCACACGCTTATTTGTGCTCTTATTTCTTTTGCCGTTTTTAGGCCCTTATAATCTAGCGTATATTTGATCGAGGACATCACGATAATTTGTAGACCTTAACATGGTGTGAATGGTGGGTTCATTTATCCATACAAACTATACTACTGGAATGTTGGGTCATTTAGTACTGATTAAAAACACTATTACACAATACCACCACTATACTTAATCGGTGCATAATGTGGCAGATGCGACGACCGGCTGTGTCTGGCAGCGCGACTGTTATGTGACGGGCACCAGCACTGCGAAGACGGCTCCGACGAGGCGCCCGCTGCCTGCGGGTACACGCACAAGGAACAGGTGCGTGCCAATCATGTTGTTTGTTATCGTTAATAATGAAGATTGCATGAGGTCACTGGAGACAGGTCGCTGGATATTCGAAAGGAAAGTTTTTGTTTCTTTTGGCTCATGATAATTATAAAACTCGATGAACCATTAGTGGCGTATTCCATATCTCTTATTATTCTCTCAAGAATTTTAAAATAAATTTACACAACTTAACTTTATAGTAAGTAATTTTATGGGCCAATATTATGTATTTGTATATTATTTACATTGATGTATGTACATGTGCAGAGCGGTCGCGGCGCGCGGCAGTCGAGCGCGTTCGCGGTGTGCGGCGGCGTGGTGGGCGCGCTGGGCGTGGCGGGCGGCGCGGCCGTGCTGCTGCGTCGCTGGAGGCGCCGCCCGCGCGCGCCGCCCGACGAGCGAGCGCACGCGCTGCCGCTCTGCACGCCCAAGCCGCCGCCGCACCGACACCCGCCGCTCGGCGCCAGCTCCACGCAGTCAGTACCGCACGCACCTGCACACACGCACGCACTCACACACACACACGCACTCACACACACACACCCGCCGCTCGGCGCCAGCTCCACGCAGTCAGTACCGCACGCACCTGCACACACGCACGCACTCACACACACACACCCGCCGCTCGGCGCCAGCTCCACGCAGTCAGTACCGCACGCACCTGCACACACGCACGCACTCACACACACACACCCGCCGCTCGGCGCCAGCTCCACGCAGTCAGTACCGCACGCACCTGCACACACACACACGACTCAATATCATTAAGAACATATCGCTGCAACTTCACCTCACAACAATTTTGTACTGTGTTACAGATCATCCTCAAGCCCAGTATCCCGCTACCCGCGTCCCACGGCCAACCCGCCGCCCAGCCCGGCCACGGCGAGCGGCGCCGCCACCCCGCGCCGCCGCCCCTACCGCCACTACCGCGCCATGAACCGGCCGCCGCCGCCCACGCCCGCCTCCACCGACGCCTGCGAGTCCGAGCCCGAGCCGCCCGCGCGCGCGCCGCCGCCCTCGCCCGCGCCCGCGCCATACTGAACGCACCTGCTCGCCACACGGTACTCGTACACTATACATTGTGTTACCTATGAGGAATACCGCCAACTAAATATTGCAAAAAATTACAATGCAATTTCTATCGCTGGTTTCTCTTCTACCAGTTTGTACATATCCAGTTTGCAAAGATTTTGTTGGCCATGTTCACTCCAGCATGACTGTTAAAATACTATAAAAAAGGGCACGCGCACACATGTTTTGTATAAGCAGCAGAGTTAGACTCGTCACCAACCACATGGTGTCCGGATAAGTATGCAGTAAGCACTTTCTTACAATCATGGCTGGTGAATTGGTCTAATAATCTATTTAATTGTATTAAATCATAAATACACCCAATCACATACATAGTTCCTGACCCCACACTAAGATCGAGTCTTGTGTCATGGGTAACAGAAACTACGAGAGACTTTTCGATCTTGCAAACACTCAGACCCGAAACAAATACCTGTTAATCACACAGATATTTGTCTCGGTGCGGAGACCGATCCCGCGGCCTCTTGTTTCACAGCCGGCGTCTAACCCACTGTGCCACTGTGCAGCTGACATCTAAAGTCTATTTTCTATTTGAATGAATCATAGGAATATGCATTTCACAACGTGGGCGGCGTAACATATTGTCTGATATTGCCAAAACATGACCAAACAATTTGTTGCAATGAATCATTGATAACGCAGTGTGTTTGTCACCATCTCATGTTACAATATCGACAAGTCTCGACTACGCACACATGTTTATTACATCTGTTCCAATGACAGTGCAAACACAGTACGGAGAAATTATATACTGTATCAGCCTATATACGTCCCACTGCAGGGTACGAGCCTCCTGAACAATCGAGAGTACGATTGAAAATAGTTAGGCCAAATAGTCCACCAGGCCTAGTGCGGGTTGGCGGACTTGACAAACCATATAAATTCTTACAAATTCGCTATAGTATGCACGTTTTCTTCACGATGTTTTCCTTCACCGTTAGAAGAAATTATTATATATCCACGATTAATACATTGGGCGGTCATTGTGATCTTACGATGCGTTTTTGGATTAGAATATAATCTGCATTTAATTAATGTTTGTGGGAATTCTAATCAAAGACTTATGGCCTTATTCAAAGATAGTTTTAAAACCTATTATAGATATCGAATATTCTGTCCCTTTCTTACGACTTTTGAATTCAGTTTGACCGAAGTAGACAAAACATTTGATAGCTAAATAGGTTTCAAAACTATATATTAGGCCGTTATACATTATGATGGCAGCATTATTAGCAAAATGTAAAATCATTTAACTCTCTGCCTACCTTTGTAGACACGAAAGAATATAAGATTATTTTCATATATTTCCCAAACTATTAGATTTATGTAATTATTCGTTAAATTATTAATTGCCTTTTCAACTTTTACAGTTAAATCTATATTTGTTAAATGTAAGTATAGCAATAATATTGATTATGTAGAAACTGATGTTACAGTAGGAAAGCGTTTTATTTCAACATGGTGCTATTTCACTGTTTGTGCCTCGGTAATTGTAAGGAAAAATCTCTATTGACTGTACAGAATAGTTTAAGCTAGGAATAATTGTAAATAATATTTATGTACAAAATATAAATGTTAATAAAACGTAAATGTAATACGAGGTAATCAATGTAATGCCGTGCGCACATTGCGAAGTGTTTCTCATAGACCCCTTTCCGTGTGTTTTGGTTTGGATAGAGCTTAGTAGTTACGGGATTAAAGATGAGTTTTTACTTCTAAGAGACGTTTCAATGAGGTCATACAATGGTACGCGTGGACGACACGATAATACATTTGGTAATCTGTACACGACTTTATACGTCAATTAAGACTTTGCTATAGCAATGTTTTTAATGGTAAAGCTTGCACATTTTAAGCTTGGGATCGCAGAAATTATCTATAGGTTCCTATAATCTTGGATAGTTTATAGAATCAAGAAATAATGTATCAGACAGAACAAATGATATGAAGCATAAGAAAAGTATGAATTGTAGGTAAAGTCAAGAGCACATTAAACTTTTCACTTTTAGTACGAGCCTTACATCTACGGCGATATACAAAAAAAAATATCGTATAATAGACAAGTCAAGTCTAATATTTTGTTTGCTTTACATTTGGCAATTTTTTTAATCTCTAGGGGGGCAGCTGCCCCTACCTGCCCCCCCCCCCCTCCCCTCCCTTGGCGACGCCCTTGATTTAATTTAATAACAAGCAACCTCTGCCTTGTAATTATCGAAGTTATCATATCGATCTTTTTTATTCATATTAAATAGTTACGGTTCAAATAACTTACTTACTTTTCGTTTATCATTGTTACCAATTAATAAGATGGGCTCTATTTAGAGCAGTGGCTCTTAACCTTTTAGTCATGGGGGGCCCATTTAGTAAATTTCTATCTAGCCATTGACCATCCAGTTGATTAAATGGTTTGGGTGTATGTTAATATAGTATCCAAATGCAAATTAATAAAGGATTTTTCTCTGTGCACAAATAAAACATTCAATAATTTGTGGATGGTCTTAGGATGGCTCTATGGACGATTTGGGATGCTTCCAGGGATCACCGGTTAAGAACCACTGATTTAGAACGTCAGCGGGTTTATGTTAAGCGTATCATAGATGGCATACATGAAAACGACATCAGAAAGGATTGTGTACGCCACAGTCCAGTGCAGCGTCCTTGTCTAACAAAATCTTTATTATTCGTGCTTTGTTAGGATCGATAACTACGACTATAAATATAGACTACACCAGTTTTAACTAAACCACATCAAGAAAGGGTCGCCGTATAATATAAAAGGTCATTCACATTCACGTCACTCAGCTGTGATGGCTTTGGAAATTGTTTGATACTGATAAAGCGAACTGTCCCTGAAAATAAAAATGGGGTATTTGTTGAATACTGTATTTTGTTATTTTCAAATGTGATGATTATATATTTTAAATGATTACCTCATCATTTCGAAATAAAGCATTTTAAATTTAGTATTTGGAACTTCATGTAAACATTCTTGCACGCCTAAAGTTGTATTCCCTCTAGCTATAAAGAGACCTACATTTTAAATACACAAATCCGGCACAAAAGTGTATGAGAAATGAGACGTAATTGAGCTGCATTATTCGCTGCTTTGTGTTAATCGACAAGTTATTTGGAAGTTAAGCAATTATTTTACTTCAAATGTTAAGTATGTTAAAAAGATTACTTATTTTCTGTAAACAATGGTAACTATAGATGGCATTTATGTTCATAAAATATATTTAAGTGTACATACAAAATTAGTCAATAATTTAATTAAATTGTAAATCCTTATCATACAACACTGTAAAAACGTTTATAAACTGACAGACTGTGAGCAATTTTAATAAAATTTTGTACCTGTTATTCAATTTTTTGTCGTTACTTTCATTACCTTTTTCCCTACTTGCATGAATGTATTTTTCTCTCATATTGTCTGATTTTTATTGTTATTTCTTTTGTTGTGTGTGTATTTAATATAGAATAATTTTTGTATTCGTAGATAACGTTGACTTCAAAAGATATTTAATACCACTGATCGATGAATACCATCTAAGAACTTGGTTTTACGCTCTTTTTTGACGAGAGAAAAGCTTATTATTCTTCGGTATCTGAGGGAGGCCGGAAGGATCATATGAGTGTCACTGACCAATAGCCCGACATACAACTAGCTGCTACCAGCGCCATTAATTATCACTTGTTAAATTTTATTAAATAACGCAGACATAATCGATGGCATCATCTAGTCTACCAATATGCACAAATAACGCGCCGAGATATCACATTACATCTGACGTTATCTATTACCAATCGCTGCTATTTGTAACATCGCCACATGGCTGTGGTTGACATGAAATTTATCTCCCGGGGGGCGTCACTATCCGCCCCTTCATGAGCGCGCTTTCTCGAAGCACCGTGGACACTCGGCAGTCGCCGTTTCGACGCGAGTACACATGGACCATGTCCAAAACACTTACGCGCTGTTTGTTCCTCCTCTCTTGGATTTTGTCATTGGATTGTGAAGTTTACCAAAATCGACCCAAAATCAAAACGTCAGATGGAGATCTCATTCTGGAAGCTGCTTTCGACAAAAGTATATACTTACTTCCGAACGGGCCCAAATCCAGCATTTATGTAGGCGAAGTGAATATTCTTAAAAATAACGCTCACACCAGCAGTGGACAGAGCGTGCCAGCTAACAACGAAGATTTCAACAAATACTTGAACGGTCCAGATGGTCTGCTGCAACGAATCCAAAGGTTAGAAGACAGCAGCTCCGTGTCTAATGAGCTGTCAGTGAATATATCTGTTGTGTGGAGGCATATTAACAGGTTAAATAGAAGAATCACACGACTTCAACTGCAACTGAGCACAAGAAATCGAGATGAATGCCAATCTCAGCCGTGCCAACATGGTGGGACTTGTTTAAATTTAGTTAACGGCTACCATTGCCTCTGTCCAAACAACTGGGAAGGCAAAGACTGTGACGTAGATGTAGATGAATGCCGTAACTATGCCGGCACAGACTTGGGCTGTCAAAATGGAGCTACGTGTATTAACAGACCTGGCTTTTACGAGTGCTCGTGCAGTTCTGGTTGGTTCGGAGTACATTGCACTAAGAAAACTAAAAACTGCTCTGGAGGTGATTTCGCTATGTGTGCATTCGGTACGTGTATTGAGAGCGCTGCTGGCGGCGGTATCAGATGTATATGTGAACAAGGGTGGACCACGAACGGGACTGGTACACCTTGTTTAACAGATATAAACGAATGCGAAGCTAGTCAAGGGCCACGCTGCTCAGTGAATCCTAAGGTGGACTGTATTAATCTTCCAGGCTCATTTCGTTGCGGACAATGTCCACCTGGTTACGAAGGGGACGGTTACAGCTGTTCTGATATTAACGAATGTGTTGTATTACCCAACGGTGGATGCAGTCCCATGGTAACGTGCCACAACACCATCGGCTCCCGAATTTGCGGATCATGCCCCCCCGGCTATCAAGGCGACGGTATAACATGCACTTGGCGAGGATCGTGCAACATTAATCACGGAGGTTGCCATCCTTCAGCACAATGTATTGAAAATGGCGGACTAGGTGGAGCCCAGTGCATATGTCCAGAAGGAACCGAAGGAGATGGAATAGGCTTACATGGCTGCGTCGTAACTACGGGCGGGAACTTCACCCAAGGCTGCGAGAACAATCCTTGCGGCTCACACGGACAGTGTCACGAACTTCGCACTGGATACACGTGCATTTGCTATAGGGGATATAGCGGTGCTCATTGTGAAGTCACTTCTAACATGTGCGCAGTCAACCCCTGCTTCAACGGAGGCATATGTAAAGCCGACAACACCATCACCAGAGGCTTCAGATGCGAATGTACATCACAGTATTCAGGTCCTCTTTGTCAACTTCTAATAAGGTCATGCGGCGGCGTTCTGGATAACGAAGAAGGCAGCATCGTATACCCCGAGACCAATACCACATACAATCATAACGCGCGTTGCGCCTGGGTCATTCGTACGGTGCCGGATAAAGTTATTAACATAACTTTTAGTAAATTTAATCTCGAATCTAGCTCAGAATGTATGTATGACTTTTTGCAAATCCACGACGGTCGAAGCTCTGCAAGTCAGCTTATAGGAAGATTCTGTGGAAACGATTTCCCCAAAGGAGGCAATATCATATCGAGTCACAATAACTTATATTTTTGGTTCAGATCCGACGGCACCGTGGCTAAAAATGGATTTGCTCTACACTGGACAAGTATAAACCCGGTGTGCGGTGGAGAAATAGACGCAACCACTCATGGTCATATCACTTCTCCCGGCTCCCCGGGCAAATATCCACCAAACCGCGACTGTTACTGGCACTTGCGAACTACTCTAGGTAAACGAATACAATTACACTTTTTCGGATTAGATATCGAAGCTCACAACAACTGCAGTTTTGATTATTTAGAAATATTTGACGGAGAGCGCTCATCAGATCCATTGCTAAACAGATACTGTAACTCAACCCAACCTGCACCCATACACTCAGCAGGGTCGGAGATGTTAATACACTTTCACTCAGATGCATATGGCAGTGGCAACGGGTTCCAGATAGCATATGCCCCAACGGAAGGTGTGCCGGGATGTGGCGGTTTCTTCACCGCCGACAGAGGGGAAATATTTTCACCATCATATAATGGATCTTATTTAGAAAACTTACAATGTGAGTATGAAATTAAAACGAGTCCCGAAACCAGAATAAAAATCGTATTTCAGTCTTTTAATTTAGAAAAGTCGTTTCGGTGTAAGTTTGATTATCTAAAAATTTACGATGGTCCATCGGCGAATTCGCAACTCGTCGGAAAATTCTGTGGAACAACGTATCCAAAGTCTTACGTATCGACTTCGAATACGCTTTTCTTCAAATTCAAGAGTGACCGAAGCATTTCATCAGAAGGTTTCAGAATTTTATACGAGACTGTGTGCCAAATAAATGTACAAGGAGACAGCGGAATTATAAAGTCACCCGGATATCCATTTAATTATCCTGACAATAGAGTGTGTGAATATATCATAAGCGCAGCACCGGGAAAAAGTATCCAACTAACATTCCAAGATTTTGACATCGAAGATAACCAATATTACAACTGCCGGTACGATAATGTACAGATTTACGACGGACCAGATAGTAATTCTACAATTCTCGGTACTTATTGCGGTGGTCCTGAGCATACGCCACCCATGCAAACCTCTACATATAATTACCTGTACATTAAGTTTGTTTCGGATCTCAGCGTTTCTGGTACCGGGTTCTACGCAAATTATACTACCATTGATACTGAATGTGGAGGTATATATCGTGCAACCACCGGACTCATAAATCATCCATCTAAAAGTACGGAAACCTACAAGAACGACCAGAAATGTACATGGTTATTAAAGGCTCCCGAAGGATTGCACATCAAGCTAACGTGGAACAGGTTTGATCTCGAGTCTATGACTGACTGTCAAAGTGACTTCATAGAACTTATTGAAATAGATGAAAATAACGAGCAAACTTCTATGGGCAAGTACTGCGGCACAAAGGCGCCTCCTGCTTTGACAATTTCTTCAAACCAATTAATGATTAAGTTCGAATCCGATAGTAGTGTACGTTCATCAGGATTTTCACTCTCTTACGCCTTTCTGGACGAAAAGACACATTGTGGTGGTATGTATATTAAAAGTCATGGCTATATATATTCACCAGGATGGCCAAAGTCTTACGAACCTAACAGAGATTGTACATGGATTATCGAAGTGCCTAAAGGGCAACAAATAAAGCTTAATATTTCACAATTTGATCTGGAACGTCCGATACGCGATAAATGTAATCTCGGCGACTATTTAGAAATAAGGAACGGTGGAACCGAATCGTCACCACTTATTGGCCAATTTTGTGGGAAGTTTGAGTCCAGACGAATTTTATCGATGACCAATTCTCTACATTTGCATTTCCATTCGGACTTCTATTTGACAGGAAAAGGATTTAAAATCGAATGGGACGGTTCCATTACTGGCTGTGGAGGGACGATGACCAGTTCGACAGGCTCCATAACTTCTCCGAATTACCCCAACAATTACCATGAAAACGCGGAATGTTTCTATAAAATAATCGTGAATTCAGGCTCGCGAATTCGGATTTCTTTCCGAGAGTTAGACTTGGAGAGAACTTTCAAATGTAAAGATGATTACGTTATACTTTATGACGGACGAGATTCAAGTGCCAACAGTTTGGGAAAATACTGTGTCATGTCTCCTAAACTAAGTAGTATAGAGACGTCTAGCAATTACGCGTTTATAAAATTCCGATCTGATTTTTACCTATCTGGTAGAGGGTTTTATCTCAATTACAATGCTATATGCCAGAACAACATAACTGGCACGTATGGCGTAATAGAAAGCCCAGATCATCCTAATAACTCTCCACAGCACCTAGACTGTCTTTGGAATATACATGTGCCTAAAGGTAACAAAATAAACGTAACTTTCACACATTTCAATGTAAAAAGATCATACCGTTCTCGATATTGGCAACATCGTGGACGTGCAACTTCCCAGTGCGATACGGATTATTTACAAACAAAAGAATTGTCGGATACAGAATTTTCATCTAAAATGTGCGGAATAATGCCAAGCCACACATTAAGTACAAAGACAAATTCGTTACAAATCAAATACGTTACAGGATCTTTACCTTGGACTGGATTTCGTTTGGAATGGATCAGCTATGGTTGTGGTGGGCATTTGCAAAAAGATTTTGGAGATGTAACATTAGACAGAAGCTCTACATCTGCTGGAGAAATGGAATGCGAATGGTTAATAGAAACATCATTTGGGAAAGCGGTTTATCTCTACTTTATCGATCTATATATGATGGACAGCACTAATTGCACAACTGACGCCATAGAGATATATAATGGAAAAGATACCCAATCGCCACTACTATCCAAGATATGCCACAGAGAGAAAGCATGGGTGCAGTCTACCTCCAATTTCATGCTAGTGCGATTTGTAAAACAATCAACTCTAAAGGATATATTTTTCCAAGCTCGTTTCTCCTCCCCTCGGGTTACGTGTGGTGGCCATATGGAAGCATTCTCTGGATTTATCTATTCCAAAAATTATCCGATGAATTATGATGACAATTTAGATTGCATGTGGTTAATATCGGTACCCCGTTATCACCGTATAGAATTGAGTTTCATAGATTTTGACTTATACTATTCTCCGTATTATGACGAACACAATGCGGATGCAGTTTTGTGCGGCGATCACATAAAAATTTATGACAATATAAATTTAAACTACACGCATAAAATTTGTCCAACTACTAATGTTACCAAAATCATAACGCCAAGAAATAGAGTTAATATACAGTTTATAAGTAATAGTCATGGATCAGCTAAAGGATTTAAAATTGGTTTCAAAGCTGTATGTGGCTCTGTCATAAACGCCGTTACCGAGGGAGTTATACAAAACGATATCGACAGCCATACGAGTAGTTGCACTTGGACCATTGTCGCCGATAAACCAGACCAAAAGATATCTTTAACTATAACACACTTGTCATTCCAAGGCGCAATTAATGGAACTTGCTCAGCGTCGTATATTCGTATTTACAATGGTGACGACAAAGATGCGCCTTTACTGAATGAATACTGTGGACGAAAAATTCCACCCATGCTAGTCAGCGAGGGTAGTGCTATTACTCTAGAACTTGGCACCTATGGTAACAATATCGAAGGTCGGTTTTCGGCACATTATTCACCTTTGAGCAGTGCTTGCGGTGGAACATTTACATCGGAAGAAGGAACAATCGCGTCCCCTAACTATCCTCGCCCGTATCCTGCAGCTGCAAATTGTGAATGGATTTTACAAACCTCACCAGGTAACCGAGTTTATATCACGTTTGAACGATTTGATATAGAATCATCAGAAGGATGCAATGAAGACTATTTGGAAGTACGCGAAAATTCTGGCGGAGGTACACTTTTAGGTGTTTATTGTGGTAACGATATTCCCACAAACACAACGGCTGCTACAAAACTATACATTAAATTCCATAGCAATACACAAAATAACGGTGGTGGCTTTTTGATACATTACGGTTTTCTTCACGGCAATGAAATCACTGGAAATAGCGGAGAAGTTGCTTCGCCTTTATACCCATATCCTTACCACGGTTCTGCTGAGTACAGCTGGCGAATAACCACACTAGGTACCAAAGCAATTTCTGTAACTGTTGATCGCATGGAAATTCGATCGTACGGTGACGTTTGTTACAACAAATTGTCTATTTATGATGGCTATGATGAATCAGCACACCTTATGAATGAGTTTTGCGGAGTTTTAGGCACGGAACCAACAATTTTACAAACGACTTCAAATGCCGTTTACATAAAATTATTTATGGATGAATCCAACACAGGGTCCATGTTTCATTTGACTTGGGTCAATGTTGATAAGGGTACTGATGAGACAGATTCTTCCAATAAAATTAACTGTGGCTCAAACGAAACCGAAATCATTTCTCCAGGCGGCTCAAAAGAACTGACATCACCTCATTACCCCAACGAGTATGACAATGAGTTGAAATGTGAATGGATATTCAAAGCTACACCAGGACACCACTTGCGTATACATTTTGATGATTTTAAAATAGAGGAAACTAGCGGCTGCTTCGCAGATCATGTCACTATATACAAAGCTGATACTTTTGGTGAATGGGAAACTCTTAAAAATAGAGTTTGCTTATCAGAGAAAATAAATGATGAAATAGATGGCTCAAATTATTTGAAAATAGTTTTCGAAACCGATACATCAATAACTATGAAAGGTTTTCACGCCACAGTTACATCCGCATGTGGTGGTATTCTAACAGACTTATCGGGTACCATCGGACCTACTTGGCGTGATATTAAAGATCGAGAAATAACCAATATTAATACAAGGTGTGACTGGTTTGTTAAAGTTCGACCCGGCAGAACCATCAAAATACAATTCCAACACTTCAATATTTCTAATAGTGCTGAAGACTGTGTGACATCACTGATTCTACATAATGGGGCATCATTAGAATCACCAATGCTAGGCAATGGCAAATATTGTGGTTATGAACATGAAAGCAGGGACGACTTAATAACCTCAGGCAATGCACTGCTTGTCAGTTATGTAACCAACCACATTAAACATATATTTGGTTTTCAAAACTTTAGAATACATTATGAAGAGAATAACATCGAATGCGGTCTAGTAACAAAATTAGATTCTGAGCATAGTTGGGAAGTAATTAATTCGCCAAATTACCCGTCAATTCCTTTGCCTTATTCGGAATGCATTTGGATAATCAGTGGACCACCAGGAGAAATTATACGAATAGATTTTATAGATAGATTTGACTTAGATGACGTAGATGACTGCGCTACGGAAGTTGTAGAAGTAAGAGATGGTTCATCGGAACTATCTCCACGCCTTGGACGTTTCTGCAGCGACAGACCTGGAACAGTAAAAACTACAAATAATATTGCCTACATCAGATATCAAACACAACTTGCAGAACCACGAAATGGTTTTAAAGCAAATGTTTCTATTGACATTTGTGGTGGAACAATTTTCTCAAGTTCAGGTGAAATTTCTTCTCCTGGCTATCCTCACTTAAAGGTATTGCCATATGGTTCCGTCTGCGAATGGCGCATTATAGGATCGCGTAGAAATACATTCCTTTTGAGCCCCCAAGATGTCAATTTACCTGAGTCGGAATCGCCGTGTGCTACGAAATTAACAATTGAAGAATTAATACCAGCTAACAACACAATTTCGATATTAAAAACCATTTGTGAAGATGAAGGAGAACTTAAATATCCAGTTATTGAAACGTCTACAAACGATGTTATGATAAAACTATATATTGGCAAACCCAGTGAATGGACTCAAATATCAGAATCTCGAGGATTTCGTTTAGTGTTTAATTCTTCTAAACCTGTTTGCGGAGGACTTGTCACAACATCAGAAGGATTCCTGACTACACCAAGCTATCCATTAGAGACAACATTGGCATACTGTCAATGGTATATTAAAGTTCCTGATAAATCGCGTAGTGTAAAATTAGAAATAATGGATGCCAATTACCAAAATCACAGAATCGGTATTTTCAACGATCTTCAATTTTTTTCTGCAATACAGCGAATTCCAGATGTAAACAATCACATCGTGACCAACAATGTATTTGAGTCTTCTGGGAACACAATGGCAGTTTATGTATGGCTAGCCCCTCAGAAAATGCGGCATCGATTTAAGGCGAAATTCACTTCCGAATCTCCAGCCCTTTGTGGAGGAGACCTTAACGGCCTCAAGGGAAGTCTAGTGTCACCGGACTTGGAACGCTCATACACGTGTGAATGGCACTATAATAATAAGGCTATTACTACAGACGACGGTTTAGAATACAACAGTATTTATATGACTGTTAATATGAACTCATCGGTAACTAGGTCACGATGTCGGTACTACGATCCTAAACTAAATATTAAATCCACGGGAAGCAGTACAGTAGGATTGCCTTTTACAAGAGATATTTGTGGAAACACTCAAGCGTCTTACAGAATACCCTTTTCGGCATTAGACTTGAAAGCAACAAAAAGTCAAACAAATTCCCTTAGTTTTAATTTGGAATGGAAGTCACAGCCATGTGGTGGCATGATGGAAGCAACAGATACTGCCGAAAACATTTTAAGATTGCCTACTAATTACACTGACTCGTTAGACTGCGCTTGGATAGTTACGGTTCCTATTAACAATCGCATTAAATTAGAAATGCTGGGGTCATTCCAGTTAGAATGTGATGAGGAATATTTGAAAATTTCCCAGGGTCTTTCCAAAACTTCTCCTGTTATTGGTGACTTCTGTAAAAGTAAAACATTGGATGATCCCATCATTAGTAATTTTAGATATATATATGTTGAATATCACTCTAGTGCCAAAAATAGTACAAATATTCAATTAACAGCAAAAACAATTGACGATCAATGCGGTGGTTTTCTCTTAAGTTATCAAAATGTGTTTGCATCTCCTAATTTTCCAAAGAATTACTACTCTAATATAGAGTGTACTTGGGAAATAAAAGCCAATTGGGGTAACAGAGTATCCCTTAACTTTATTGAAAGATTCGTTGTTGAAGACCGTCCTAATTGTACAAAAGACGCTGTTATAATTTACGACTGGAATAATGGCAAGTATGATGAAATTGCTCGGCTTTGTGGACGCACGTTACCGCACTCTTACAACTCAACCTTTAACAGAATGAAGGTTGTACTAAGGACGGATGCCGATACTAACCTAGATGGCTTCAAAGCTATATGGTCTCCTTTATGCGGTGGACAATATAAAGCTACTGAGGAAGAACAAATTCTATACAGCCCAAATTATCCCTATGAATATCAACCCCTTTTGGACTGTGAATACGTCATATCAGGCGAGGATCAAAAAGTCATAGTCAAATTTCTCGAATTTGAACTTGAAGGCACTTATCCAGATTGTGAATTTGACAATGTTAGTATAAGTGTAAACAGCATGTATGACTACTTTTATGAAACTTATTGCGGTGATAAATTACCACCTTTGGTAAGTGGTGATTCAGTCACAATCAACTTTAAGACTGACCAATACCGTCAAGTAAAAGGATTTAAACTGTCATTCAAACTTTATACATGTGGCGGACACGTGAACGCTAGCACTGTCATTACTTCCAATGAGGTAGAAAATTACAGCGAAAATTTAAATTGTACATGGTTTATAGAAGCACCAACTGATAAAATAGTAGTCCTTAGATTACCCTATATCGATGTCGAATATAGTAGTGATTGCTCCACCGACTATGTGGCTGTTTACAACGGTCTGACTCTTAAAGATGACACGCGCTTGGCAGTATTATGTGGTAATATAACTTCGAGTACCGTGATCAGAAGCACTGCTAATACATTATTGTTACAATTTGTCACAGACCCAAGTATGAATTCAAGAGGATTTAAAGCCGACGTACTGTTCACGTACAGCACAGCTGTTGGCTGTGGTGGAAAAATAGACTTAACGACAACTTCTTCGTCTCACACCCTGAAGTCTCCCTTAATAGGTCACAACTTAGTATACGAAAATTTCTTAGACTGCCAATGGAATATACAGTCTCCTGCCGATACTTATGTGAAGATTGAATTTTTATCATTCCATATTTCGCCATGTGATGGTGTCAACCAGACGTCAATAGGTTATAGTAAATGTGATTGCGATTTAGTACAAGTTTTAGATGGATTAAATCCGAATAGCTTAGTGGTTGGTACTTACTGTGGGCACACCTTACCACCACCTATGATATCCTCAGAAAATGCTATGAGTGTTAGATTGAGCACTGATGGAGAGATACCTAGCTCAGGATTCGAAGCTCGTTTAACTGTCCAACGTTCCGTCTGCGGTCAATCATCATATACAATCACTGAGAAATTACAACAAATTAAATTTCCCGGATACGACTCAGGCTCTGTACCTCGAGGGTTGCATTGTGCTTATCAACTTAATTTGGGCATGGACTATTCATTTTATGTAATACGTCTAAGGGTTACTGTCGACTTGCAGGATCCAGAAAATGGAGGTGTGCAAAAGAATCGTTGCACCAAAGATAAACTTTTGATTACCAGTATACCGAACAAAATAAATCAAACCATTGGAAAGGATTTAATTATAAGGCATCCAACAAGTGACTTCTTTTATCGCTCTAACTTCTATGATGTCAGTATGCCACAACACATAGAACTTTGTGGCCGAAAAGAATCTATTGACTATTATATCTACGGTGACGTCTATCTCAATCTATTCACATCGTCGGACGGCGATTCCAAAAACCATAAAGGGGTTCTAGTAGAAGTAATGTACGCTGGGTATTGCACTAGAAATTATACAGAGCCTCAAGGTAGAATACACTCCACCCGTTCTATGACTGAAGTAGAACATGTTTGCTCCACGCTTATTACAGCACCTGAAAACCATACGATATCATTATATTTCATCGCAGTCATTCCAGATTACTGGGATGGAACTAGTTTTATAGAAATATTTGACGGAAATGATACAAATGCTCAAAGCTTGATTAAAATAACCGCAGAGTACAGCAATCCAATATTTTCTAATAGCAGATATCTCTTAATACGAAGTTATGGACCTCAAGACGAAAATCCTTCAGCGTCTCGCATGACTTATGATCTTGTTTACACTACAACCGACAAAGGCCGAGGCTGTGGTGGAAAACTGATGAACATTATCGGTAGACTCACTAGCCCACTTTATCCTGAAGTCTACCGAAATGTAACTAGTTGCGAATGGGAGCTGGAAACGCCGTCTACCACTCGTCTTATGTTGCGATTTGAGGTGTTCGATATGGGCGTAAATTGTGACCAGAATTATTTGCAACTCATAAATCGAAACGGAGACTTTATATCATCATATTGTTTAGAAACTCCAGCTGATTATACGAGCGAAGATAATTACGTCAAGTTAGTATTCGTGACAACCTTAAACAACGGTGGCACAGGCTGGGTCGCAGATTTCGTCGGCATCATCTAATTATATATCTTTAAGCACTACCTGAATAGCAAAAATATATAACGGTGGTTTTTTGGTTTATAATGCAGATTACATGGCTTTTTAGTATAGTGATTGTTAGAAATTAAATGTCCATAATTGTAAAACACACTGTCGTTTATTTTTTGTACCTATACATATTCTTCACGTCGTGGGGAACATAGTGAACTGAATAATTTTCTTTCTAAAAATAATCTCCTTAACTCTGCAACTTGGGATTTCGTTCTGGGCATAGTACAACCACCACTCTGACGCATATTACGGATGGCATGAAATCTGGTGTGGAAATGGGTAAGCTGACAGTCTTGGCGTTGCTGGATTTCAGCAATACCTTCAACACCGCCGGTTTTGACGTACTAATTGGCGTGATATGCTCTCATATCATACCTCCAACAGCAATTGACTGGTTTTACAGTTAACGCTGTTAACTGGGAAACCAGTCTGTGCTGCTAGTTATATGCGCGCCGGCACCACATCTGTGTGGAGGAGAAGTATTTCTCTTGGTGCTCAGTGTCTGCTGGGTTACGTACCTTAAGGCGGCGTACTCTCTCCCCTGCTTATTGCTATTTTTTTAAATTCCATTACTAATCACCTACGTTCTTCCTACCACTTCTACGCTGATTATCTCCAAATTTACACTCAAGCACCTATGGACAGAATGGTTGATGCGATTTTAGTAATTAACTACGATATCCAATCTATTTGTGATGCGGCTCAACTGCCGAATGTTGCTGGTGATGGTGTACAGTAACACTATGAGGAATTTGGGTCTGCGTATACAAAGGCCTCATCTGGGGTCCACAAACCCGAGAAATAAGTCGAAAGTTGTTTAATTCGGCTAGGTCCTTATAAAGGTTACACAATTTTCTACCCGTTACCACGAAGATTTCGCTTGCGCAAACGCTCCTTCTCCCCATCCTTGATTATGCCGATGTCAGCTATATAAATCTCATTGAGGACCAACTAAATAAACTTAAAAATAAAAAATTCTGCATTAAATTCATATTTGGTCTACGCAAATGGGTGATCATGTTTCTGAGTTTCGTGTTAAGCTCAAGTGATTGCTTATACAACATCGTCATTATACTCACATTCTTTCTCTTCTTTATAATAT
The DNA here is from genome assembly GCA_030180105.1 of Hyles lineata. Lineage (NCBI taxonomy): Eukaryota > Metazoa > Arthropoda > Insecta > Lepidoptera > Sphingidae > Hyles > Hyles lineata. The sequence continues at coordinate 13,170,128 of JARJEE010000008.1, read as the reverse complement.
TTTATTTATTCGTATCACCTCTTATTTTAAAGAAAGATTTATTTTTCTTCGTGACTCACATTCAAGGACATTGAGGTCGTCTGAGAACATAAAGTTGAGAAAGGCTGTCCATACCACAACATTTATGGACAAATCTTTCGCTGTCGTAGCTGTTCGTTTGTGGAATGCTCTTCCTGTTATAGTGAGAAGTCTATTACTTTCATTGTTCCATGGGAGCTATTAATGTATTCGTAACTTAAGTTAATAAATATTTAGAAAAGATGGTCCAATTGACGGTGAATGGTGATAGATTTGATACATTTTCACTATTTCATTGAGTAGGTAAATTCATTTTACTAAAAAATAGCCATGTCATTTAAATACATTCGAAAAAATCCATAAAATGCTGTTATAAATAATCATCGATTCTCAAAAAATCGATTATTGTTATCAATAATTTGCTCCATCTCTAGTGTTTTTAGAATTATCATCTGTGAATCTGTGATTGTCAAATGATGAGTTGTCAAAGGACGTATACTGGAATTTAGCTAAAAAATGTTTTAAATCGTTACCAAATTTTAAAGAAATTAAACTTATTATACATTTAATCTAATACATTGGTTTATTATCTTTTATTTATTTTAAATTATGTTTAAATTTGTATTTACTACTTACTAGTTTTAAACATATCACACATTTAGTATGGATATACTTTTACAATTGTTGTGGACCGTTCTGCTTTACGGTTCTGCAGCTGCCTTATCTGTACTTGTTTTGGTAAGTTACCTCTTTATATAATTTCAATGTAGATAATTGTAGCATATTAAATATCATTGAGCCTCGAACTTAATTTCTTGCCGACATCATAACCTTACAGTAAACCGCCCTGTTGGCGTTGGTGTATTTAAACAACTATTATGTGTTTTAACCATAAAATAACACAATATAGGTACCTACAAACATGTGCAAGTACTAAAAAGAAATTGTTGTGATAATGCTTCACTTCAATTCAATATACATTGGAAATTTTATACTAGAGGGAACATTGCAAAGTTCAAACAAAATGTAACCAAAAATGAACGGTACCATACCATTCTTTCTGCTTCTGTGCCTGTCACACCTACATGGTAAAATCATCTTTGTTCTTGCTACAAATGTTCCAAATGTCTGCTCTGGTATAATACCTCAATGACTAATAAATTAATATATGTTACTATAAAGTAGATGAAATAGCCTCACATTACAATTTTAATCATTACTAAGTTGTGTATAACTTTGCCAGTAACAGATACAGAGGGCTAATAATATCTCAAGAGTACCTAAATGGCATAGACAATTTAGATTAACAGGGTGTATTACTATTTTAATTACAAATCTAATTTAGATACATAAAAATAAGTTTGTACTGAAACAGATCATGTAACTGAATCTCAAAGCATATTCATAGTGAAATTATTTCTCACACATCAGCCGAGGACAAAACAATGGACTATCTAGAATTTACCCACAGCACAAGCCAGGCATATAGTCATAATATGTTATGTGTACATGCCATTCATGTAATTATTCAATGCACTCAAAAAGTCAGGTGTATGAGATGTAGTCAATATGTAAACATTAACTTTGGTTTTGATTTGTAGCTGTCTTTAGTTCTGTATATTATAACAAGCCCATATCCGGTTGTGGAGAGATATGAGGAGGAAGAGAAATATTATGATGCTAAGAGTAAATCATTATTGAAGTTTCCGAGCATACAGGATACTTATTCAGTGAACCTGAGTGTTGTTGTCCCTGCCTACAATGAGGAGGAAAGATGTAAGTCATTCATCAAATCAATAAGTATAATATACCTTGTGATAATGAAAATAGTTTATTAACCAAGTTTTTCACACCTGCTTTAAATTGTCTAGATAACTATTAAAGAGATGGCAATATGTCAAGCTGATTGTGGGCAGAAGCTTCATCTGAGCCTAGACTCTACACTAACTATCACACCTGCCAAACCCAATGAGTATGCTAGAACAACCCTTTAATAAATGTTCCTTAGCTAGTTGGGTTTGACCACATGCAGTAGAAGGAGACAACAATGATGTTTATCTGTATTACAATATTTTCAGTGCCACCAATGCTTGACGAAGCACTGGAGTTTCTCGAGGAAAGAGTCAAAGAACAAAAATATAGTTATGAGATAATAGTTGTCAGTGATGGTAGTTCAGACAATACTGTAAAAGTAGCCGAGTCTTATATGGAAAGATATGGAAGTGAAAAAGTGAGATGTCTGAAATTAATTAAGAATAGGGGCAAAGGTGGAGCTGTTAGACTGGTAAGCAGATGTTGTCATGATTGTACTACAATCAAAGCAACATTATAAACAAATGATTATACTACTTGGAGAACCTCTCTTGCTGCTATTTCCCACCATGTAATGTCAAAGATAATTTTAATTTTATAATAAATTATTTATTTGTATATTGTACTTATAAATTTAATTATAATTAAGCTGAGTATTAGTTATAAATCAAATCATTTCTTGCAGGGCATACAAAGCTCTAGAGGCTCTTTGATACTATTTGCCGATGCTGATGGCGCATCCAAGTTCGAAGATTTGACAAAATTGGAGATGGCTTTGAAAGACATTGTGAAATGTGATCTCATTGCTGACCCAGGTAAGGTCAGCGATTCCATGGCGCTAGTTATTGGTTCAAGATCTCACCTTGAGAAAGAATCATTAGCAAAGAGAAGCATTTTTAGGTAAGTGCCAACATTTTATGTAGTACATTCATTTAGATTGAATTAAGTTTAATATTTTTGCCTAAATTGGATATTTTTAATACCCTACTTATGTAGTGTATTTTTATATTTTGTTGATCAAAAAAGTATTAAAAAATAGCTTATAATAAATAAGGCAACAAAATGTGAATTCTCTATAATCATTTAATATATAATCAAACTATTAAATTACATCCCAAGCATATTTTAAATTGAAGTTCTTTTGTAATTATATTGACTGAGTAAATATAACGCAAATATTATACAGTTGTTACAATACAGAATAAAATGTTTCATGCGGTATTGTTCAATAGTAGGTAAAAATCCATAATTTGCAAAGTGAAACGAGGAAAATGTGTCATTCAGATACAAATACCATCGTTAAATCATATTTAAGATATGAGGAAATAACATGTATGCCTCTATGATATCTGGAGTATTTGACAGATCAGTACACCTTTTATCTTTTCATGATTGGTAACAAGAAATAACTATAATATGGTTCAAATTAAGAATATTGAGCTATTCTTCATCTGTCTGGCACTAGTATGTCCATAGAGGACCTAAAAATTGGACTTACGCACAATCGCACGTACACCTAATTGTGTTGTTTACGGGAAATTATCCAGGTCTAACTTATGTGGTAATTATGTATATGTAAATTTCATCTGCAGGAGTAATACCTAAGCAAAATATATTTGATAAACGTAATAGTCATATTCTAACTAACAAAATACCTATGTGATATAGTTATACTACAGTAAGATTACAATGCTCTCTCCTTTCGAGCAGCCATCTTGGATCGCGCAGTGATATTGGATTTTTCTATTCAATATCAGCCCGGAGTCAGGAATTTGTGCCCGATATAGCGATAGGCTCGCCCCGTATCCCATCATGGGACGGAACATATACGACGAAACGTGAGTGTTCTGGTAACACATCTGCCTACACCTTTTGAGAAAAGGGCGTGCTTATTATGTATTATTAATGTAACTAAAAAAATAATTACGGTTTTCCTCCTTCATTCTGTAAATGGAATTTTTAATTATAAGCGTCGTGTAAAACAAAGATTAATTGATAAGATCAACACAGTATTATCTCGTCCACTGATAGACACCCATCATACTGTATGATGATTCATACATAGATAATATACTACTGATGCAATTCTTTTACCATTTTTTCTATCTGGTCAGTACAGAAATAAGGATATTATAATGTTAGAATATTTATGGTATGTAAAGTCCCCCAACCCGCTCTTGGCCAACGTGGTGGACTATGTGGTCTAACCATTCTCCGATTGTATTTTGACAGATACTGATGCAGATTCTATTGAAGAACATAGAATATTTAAAGATATTTTAGTATGTAAAACTGACATGCCCAATAAATAGGAAATTAATGTTGGGTATATTTATAATTATTCAATGCACAGCATATGACCCACTGCAGGGCTTCTTTTACAATCGGTAGTTTGATTTGTATGTAGAATTGTAGTATAGTCTGCCAACGGACCTACTGGGGATATGAAGGCTTCAAGTGCCTTAGAAATTCTTGAAAGACTTTATGGTATGTAGATTTCTTCGCAACGCGAGGATTGAGTGTGCTCTGGGATTTGAACCCGTACCCAACGAAATAGCAGGCGCATATTGTTCGTCACTAACATGCTTCTACGCACTTTTGTATGTTAAGTATTAGGTACCTAAATAAAATATTAAGTCTTTTATCTTTGTAACATGAAAGGACGTGATTTTAGGTATGCTTTATACAATCGTATAAAAGTTGCAATATAAGATTAGCGAGCGCAAAGTATCAGATGAGCTAATAAAAGTCTCCAGAAGTCGTCGAATCAAAGCTACTTCTAATAAGTCACTGTCGATCCTTGGGCGAAGCCTTGGTCAGCTTTATAGTTACTATAGTTGAAGATAAAGATACGAGTAACTTTGATCCGACAATTGATAACTCTATCGCTGGTATAACTCTATAACAGTTCCATAAAACTGAGTCATTAATCAACTGTAAAAATTCAAATAATATTTTGTTATGTATCTACAAATCTTATAAATTAATTTTAATATTATTATTATTAGGTAATTTTGCAATATCGGAGAATTCTTGCTTCATTAATGCTGATACTTCACTACTGGTGGTCTCTCATACGTGAGAGGCCGCCATGTCTATTTCTTCCCCAAAAAAGCAGCATAAATGCACTGTTGTGTTTCGGTTTGAAGGACATTGTAGCCAGAGTAACTATTGGACATATTGAGACTTAACATCTTATGTCTCAGGAAGGCGAACGCTTTGACATGCCAAACATTGCTTTGTAATTATTCAAGGTGTTGTTTGGTTTTACTACTGTTCATGTGCGGTCGTATCGCTTACCATCAGGTGAACGACAAGCCCGTCTCGCCATTCATTGCAATAAAACAAATGTATTTCCTTCTGTTCCAGAAATATACTTATGTACGGGTTCCACTTTCTCGTGTGGTTGTTCACTGTGCAGGGCATCCACGACACGCAGTGCGGGTTCAAACTATTCACCAGAAAGGCGGCGCGCGTCTGCTTCCAAAGCTTGCACGTCAACCGCTGGTAATCAGAAAGCCTCACATTTTGTCAAATACTTAAATGTACAAAATCCGAATCAGTAGATTTGGTGATAGATGGTAACGTTGGTTTGCAAAAAGATCCGCTCACTCCAAACGCATATACCTTCTCTGTACCTTTGTGCGTAAATAATAAACAAAAACACCCATGGCGTTATTCAAAGACAGTTATTTAGTTAGATCTATTTTAGATATCGAATGTTTTGTCTTTTTCATCATCATCATCATCACCGCCTATAATGTTGGACAACATTACTGGACATAGGCCTCCTCCAAATTGCGTCATTTCACCCTGTCATCGGCTTGTCGCATCCAGCATCTACCATGACTCACGCCGCGTCGTCAAACCGTCACGCCCCCGAGCTGGAGGGCGTCTTACACTACACTTGCCAAGACGGGATTTCCACTCAACACTTTTACCCCAGCGGTTGTTGGTTCTTCGAGGCCAACCCACAGCCACTTTATCTTACTTTGTCTTCTTCGCTCAAACTGAATTCAACAATCTTTAGAAAGGTACGAAACTAACCGACTGCGCCACGGAGGCAGTCTATAGATAGATATACATATAGATCGTTCTGCACCCACACTAAAAGAAAATTGTTATATCGTGGGTTTTAGAGACTACGAGAGACTTTTTGGTCTCACAAACATCCAGGCTTGATACATACATGTGTATCAACAATGTGCATGTGGTTTCCACATGCATTTGTCTCAGTGCTGGAATCGAACCGGCAACCTCTTGTTTCACGGGCGGCGTCTAAGCAACTGCGCTATGAAGGCGTCTTTCAAACGCATTGATCATCAATATTGTTCCTTTATTGTCCAAATCTCCTCCATCACTGACGCATTCAGCAATTTTTGCTAAACAACCTTAAGAATTCTGATTATTTATAAGGTCTATATAAATTATTTATAAGGTTGTTGTGGAAATCCTTGAAGAAGGCCTATGTTTAGCAGTGGATTATCCTGGAGCTAAAGTATAATAATTGTCATTCATTCCAGGGCATTTGACGTAGAACTGTTATATATCGCACAAAAACTAAACATTCCAATAGCCGAGATTCCGGTAAGATGGACTGAAATAGAGGGTTCTAAGGTAACTCCCGTGCTCTCCTGGATACAGATGGGTTGCGACTTAGGCCTCATCTGGCTAAAATACAGGATAGGAGCTTGGAGAATTAAAAGTATCAAGAATGATTAACTACGTATTATGACAAAGTCTTATTTTATTAAAATAAAAATATATTACTGCAAGAGATTTTTTTATTAAAATACAGCAGATACATCGTACAATAGAAATGTGCTTTCTTGTATTAACCTAAATATAGTAAGTAGGCTCGTGGGATTGTACATGCGATACTCTGTAACTATATAGTACGGAAATAAACATCGTAAATAATAAATCTTGCTTAAAATATGTTTAAAAATTGTTTTATATCGTATCACGAATATATACGATATAGTGTTCATTAACGTACTATATACATTACAAATTCACATGAATATTTCTTATATCAACATAAAACACAACATACACATGTACACAAAAGTCGGCTTATACTAACACAGGGTCAAAACGCAACGAAACGCAACATTAAATAAATATAATAGCAAATCCACCCTTATTTCCAAAAGGTAATACACGGATTTGTATGTATTATTAAACAATAAATTTGAATAAGTCCGCGAAGTGCGGAAAAAATATGTTTTTAACTCAATAAAAATATTGTGTATTACGTTGTGGTTATAAGGATGATTTTGCTATGAATAATGTTAGATAGACGTTTCGTTGAGCTTCAGCACTGCTTTAGTACGTCAACACTAAAAGGAAAATATATAGTGATTGTGATAACATATAAATGCAAGTACTCTTATAGAATATTTTCATTTACATGGAATTATAAATTTAAATACACTTAAGGATATATTGTGCAATCACAATTAATGTATTAAACATAAATAAAACGCGTAATGTTCTGCATATAGAAAAATACCTTAAAAAATTAAGGATAGTGGAAGGATTCCAACAAAGAAAATAAATTAAGTAAATTCGCAATTAAATTTTAAACGTTTTAAAATACGAATGGAAATGCTTGTATAATAACTTGATTATTGAATAAAATATATCAGTATCGCACAAAGTATGGAAATTAAATTTTACCGGAGATTCGCACTTACAACTTTTTGAACTTGTTCAAGGGCCGCTAATTTTGAGCAAGTACAGAGCAAGCTAATAGTTACGCTACATCTAAGAAAATTTGGCAAAGTGAGCGATAGGTTTAATTTAGAAATGAATAAATGTGTGAATCTGTATAAAAATAATAATTTCAATGTGGTAAATAATAGTTTGTCTATATCACTACAAAAATCATACATGCCGAGGGCATTTATAAAGAGGTATTATAAAAAAAACTGTATTGAAGAATATTAAATCGCTTTTGCTAAGGCTGGTTTATAAAAACAGACATGCCGTGACTCACTATATCGCGCGTCATCAGTACTCCAACACTGTACATTTTGTATATTAACTTGGGTTTTACCAAAGCGCTATTTTTTACAGATTATGTGAAGTAATAAAGTATTGATTGTCCCAAAAACTGCTACCTGTGCTATCACTGAATAGACGAAGTTCTCTTACCGAGCCCCCTGCTGTTACGGCCAACACTAGACGAAACAAAATAAATTGTGTGTCGTTAATGTAACCATAGCTTAAATACATTATATCCTACAGTATATGTGTAAAATGCATCCAAATTTTCCATCGAATTGTTCGTTATATTGTTAATACTTATCGCCGTTTAAATCAGTAAACTCGCAACTCAATTTTTTAGGCTAAGTATGTTATATGACATTGTAAATTTATATTTAAAAGGTCTATCCTTTTAAATATTTGAAGTTTATATCATTTTCAATTCTATAGTTAAGTCGTATTTGTTTATAATTCTGTGAAAACTGCATACTATAAAAGTTTGCTTCAATGGAGATACGAGATTACAAAATTAAGCCAACGACTGACAACTGAAAAAGCTATAATTTCATTAAACAGATCTTTCACAAAATAGAATAGAAGGCTCATAACAGACAAATAATAGCAAAAGTATGCCAATAGGTACATGCCCGGAAGACACAAAAGCTTATTTGTATGGGTGTTCTAACATCACAAAACGTTACAGTGTTCACAAAATTAGTAAAGCCTTAATTACTGTTAATAAAACGTCTTTTCAATATCACACAGAGTGAAATGTGGATTAAATATAAAAATCGTTGAATAAAACATAATTTTGGTACAAATTGCTAGTGTTATATTCCTATCCTAGCTGATACCCATAAGTTGGAACAAAAACAAGTATAAGAATAATATTAATTAGAAATCAGTCAAATTTGTTCCAACAACAACCTTTTCGCTGCATTGAAAACTATATTGAATATTTGATGTAAATATAAATCGCCCAATATTTATGGCTTAAGAGTACAGAGTGCGAGTTTGACACAGCATTAAAAACTATACCCACACGGCACGGCACGAGTTAAGATAAAAAATCAAAATAATAGTGTGCCAACAGATCTTTAGTAATGTATCCGTACATGGAAATATATATCACAATGACACTTTATAGAGTAGGTAGCCATTTAGAATTAATACTTTATCAGTATTAAATGGCATATTCATATTTCTGATAACGTAACAATAACCCATTATTATATTCATATGTAATATGTATCAAGCATTATTTATGCCAATACTGGTAAAAATGTATATTCGCTGATGATTATCGCAACGCCACGTACGGATACGATCGGAATAGCTTTCCCTAAATTCAACAAAAAATGAATACACATTCGAGTGAATTTAATTCACGAATAGTGTTATAATTATTAGCAAATTGTTTAACAACGATTCATTTATATTCAATATAAATAACAATCATATAAGTATGTAGATAAACATAAAGCATAGTATAATTTTCTCCAAATATACGTTGCAGCGGTCGATATTAAGTAGCGTTTTAGAATGCTTTATACCTTCAATCCGAACACCATTTTGAGGAACTGCTCGTAGTGTATAGTGATGACACCGTCTTGGTCCAAATCGAATTGGCGGAATGCTGACGTAAGTGTCTGGAAACAGGAAAATTACGAAGGTCAAACTTCACGTTTATGACGTAGTCACGACATATGTCGATTGTCAATGTAATACTCATACCGAAATGGATATATTCACGACTATACAGTATTACTGTGCTTTATAACGTTCATTGCACTTTTAAAGGCCGCAGGGGTGAATCGGTTCAAAACTGGTCATGTTTAATTATACTGCATGCTTGTTAATTACTGTTAATGCTTACTCGTATTTCTGCCATCAACTAAATACTGACGTCATGTGTAGAAATTACTAAACATGGCCAATCCAATGTTAAAAATACAAAAAAATATTTCCTTTTAGGCAAAGCTCATGATGATGCAAAAATCATGACTATGTGACATAATATACAGCATGTATTTTTAGTCGATTTACCTATTTAATACCTATTTACAACGGTATTATTTATTTATTTTGATATTTCGTTTTATCGTTATCAAACTTAGTGTCCAAAAATAAAGTTTTCAATGGATTATAATATTATGGTCTAATAAATATGCATTTGAGTGACATGCATAAATAAGTAATTCTATTAAGCGATAATTAAATTCTACGTATTATGACATAATTTATGGATAGTAAAGAAAGTGGCTTAATACTGATATAATTACCGATATAATACTGACATAATCAAAATTGGAAAACAATACACGGGATATCAGCTTTATTGAATGAATTTTCATTTACGCCGTGGTTTTCCCCACGAGATATGAATCGAAAACAAGAAAATATCACTTACATATAATGTGATGCAGCACTGTATAAAGTCATCAAACAGTATCGTGCCGCGGCCGAACCTATCGAACTTCTGTACCATGATGTTGACCAACTCGTCAGACAGTCTATATCCGAAGGCGGTGAGGGCGTTCTTCAGTTCCTCCTTGTCTATGTTCCCCGAATTGTCTCTGTCAAATGATCTGAAGCAGTTTTGCCAGTCGCTGACATACTTCCACAGAGCTCCAAAGTCCTCAAACGAAATCACTCCTCTGTTTTGTTTGTCGAACATTCCTGTAACCGACACATAATTTATAGATGGCATAAGCACTGTTGGTTTTCCTACAGTTACACATAAATATTATTTTTGCATTATTATCTGGAGTGACACCACTGACAATAATTTATTGCGGATGATGTTGAATAATACTTAAAAATATTTACCAATCATAAGTCTCACAGTTTCAGGATTGAAAGGATTCCAGGTTCCATTTGACAGTGCCTGCTGCAGCTCATCGGCTGATATGTACCCACTGCGGTCCTTGTCCACCCTGCATAAAAACAAACCAATTTCTTAACACTATCACTGTTATTCATTTTAATTAATAATTATCACAATATTGTAATGGATACCTTTTCCTCCTTTCAAAAAGCAACTACATCAACATGATTTTTTGATAAAAATAATTTATATACTAAAAAACAATTTATGGAAATATGAAAAATGATTCAATATCATAGGACAAATCTGTTGTTTAATTTTATGTGACATCATGGGTAAATATTAGAAATCGTTTTTCATTGAATTAAAAAAAATACTTTAAATAAATAATATTACAGTTGTGAGGGATTAAAAAGGCGCTTATACTTGTCCAACCCTTAAACATAGGAAACAAATAAACAAATTTCAATTTTTGGCTACAATTAGAGTCACAAACATGTTGTTTCCTCCCAAAGTATTGCCTAAAGCAGCCTGTATTATGTTATCATTTCATTAGCATACTAACTAATTAAACATTTAGCTTTATCTTTAATCAGTCATGTGTAGATAAAACATACAATTATTTTTCGTTGTAACACCAACATAAAATAACAAGAGGTATATAACCATTAACATAATTAAATGGATATGGCAGGAAGTGCATAAAGTGTTCTGACATAAGTGGTTGGTGCTCCAATGCATCTCTTGTAAAGCATTACTGAAATGAGTCAATGCTTACAACAATTTTGAAAATGCTTGCTTGTTGACTATATGACACAAAGTATAACAAAAAAAGACAATAATTATTATCACCATTTAGACAAAATCTATAGATATATAATGATGAATGATATATAATGTATAGACAAATATATATCTGGACTAGATCACACAAGTCAACATCATCATATTACATTGTATTTTCAGTATGAGTGTTGGGTTGAAAGTATTGTAACCACAGAAGCATAATTGTTTGTAACTCATCCACTGACTCATACTAGTGAATCAGGTTTACATAGTTTCAATCCTGTAGTGTATGTTTAATTTTTTAAATTATAAGTTGTATATAACATGTTTGTATTATGTAGTCTAGAGCATATTTATGGGACTAATTATAAGAATATTTTACTTTTACTGGTGGTAGGTCTCTCATATGTGAGAGGCCATCTGGGTAGGTACCACCGCAATGTCTATTTCTCTCCTCAAACAGCAGTACAGATGCACTGTTGTGTTTCGGATTGAAGTGCATTGTAGCCAGAGTAACTACTGAACATATTGAGACTTAACATCTTATGTCTCAGGATGGCGTGCCAGTGGAATGACAAGCATTGCTTTGTAATTCAAAGTGACATACATATAAGATAATCTATGTAAGTAATTTAAATACACAAATGATAACTAAAATAAATTATATGATAGTAAATAGTCAATTATTAGCCAAATAGTAACCACATAAATACATATTAGTAATACCTTTTCAAAAATTTGAACAAACATAACAGAATGCTAATTGTACAAGTTCAAAGAAATTAATGAATTAACAGATGATAACAGTAAAATACTATTACGGATGTAAAAAAGTTATTGTCATTTGAAAATGTCCAAAACATAGAAATATAAATGTTTTTTTTTCCAAAGAAACAAATACATATCATGCATATTAATTTACAAAAATGGCTTAGTAACTTACCGTCTGAATATGTCCCATAAGAATTCTCTGCTTGGCATTGGAGATTGAAATGCCATGTTTATTATCTGCAAATACAGTAAAGAGTATAAAAGTATGTACTAAAGAGTTTTTATTTAAAAAACCGTCTAAATGAGACACTACTCCTATTTTTTAAGTCATTTAAAAAAATAATAATATGAAGGGATACAGCTGCAGGAAAAATCTTTTCAAGACTTTGAATACTGCATTTACACCTGCAACTATACGAAAAACACCATGGATAACACTATATTCAAGTGATCTTTGGTTTATCTGAAGCATAAAACTAATAGAATCTATACATTATAGAAAAAATCACAAATGAATTACTATACTCAGATACCAAGATGTTTAGATAGCAGGTTCTGTTATTTACAATTAGTTTTGCCTTCCTTAATTTTGAAAGTACATTTTTGACGAGAATAGTATAGCAAAAATGTTTACATGAAAAGAGAACAAGATGTATGTAAGTACATAATGCCGTTTCGAATTGCGATTCGCATGAAACATTTTCTTTCCACTCAACGTCCTTTTATCAAATTACAACGGTTCTGGAAGGCAATCATTATTATAGACTTCAGACTTATACTTTTTATTAATACTCACATTTATTTAATCTTAATAATGATGAAAAACGATTTAACAGCTTTCACTTAACTGCACTTATCTCTGAGAATCACAAAAACAATTTTGATGTAAGATTGGATGACGAAAAAGAGCACAGACCAACATGAAAAAGAGCAACAGCCACAGACAAAGAATAGACCACTAGCCACAGACAAACAGCCATAGAGTTAGTATTATAAAGCCCTATTTGCACGGGCGCTTAAAAAGCGTCGACTTTGACGGTTTTTACCGTTCCCAATATTTATGTTCATATGAAATGGAAATTTTACCTCCAACGCTCAACGTCGAAAATTCGACAAGGCTCAATAAAAAAGCGTCGCGTTTTAAAATCACTTTCGTGTGAACAAACCAACAGATTTACATTTGTCACATTTTTTAACGCGCTTTGAAGTAACGCCCGTGCGAATGGGGCCTAACTGGAGTGCTTAACACTAAAAATCTACGTTATATGAATCGTTTAACTAAAGATTATTTTTAAATATCAGTAGATTTATGGAAATTAATTCCATGCTAACAGCTCATTGCCCAACACTTGAGAAAGTAATACAGTGGACCCCCGGTAATCCGGCCCCTGTCTAATCCGGCACCCCCTATAATCCGACATGATCTATTATTTATTATTGAATATTAATTTTTGATAATATTCGCTAATACATGACTGAACAAGTTACAACTTGTACGCATCATCATTATTGTACTCGACGCGTTTTGATTCTGATTGCTTAGGTTGGAATTGACTACATGCGAGAGGATAGCGGTGCTACATTTACTAAATTTGATATACATAATGAAGCATGATTTGTACTTCAGAGTACATATATATAATACATATAAAGAATCTTATCAGTGAGTCTGTAATTAGTCGGATTACAAGGTACACTTTTGTAAAAAAAACCGGACTATAGGGGGTCTTAGGTCTATAGTACTCTATAATCCGACAAATTCGATAGTCCGACACTGCCCTGCAAAATTTTTGTCGGACTACCGGGGGTCCACTGTAGACGGAGTCACACGTTCTATCTTTTTTACACAAAAAGGAAAGAGATTTATACAAAACCTTAAGTTAAAAAAGAAATGAAGTCTCTTGTCTCCTGTCCTTATCAGCGTAACCCACAGACCAATAAGGCGTAACCGCTTGAGACGTATTGGCGTAGAGTTAGTATTGTACTTATCAACTCCATGCGTATTCGTCATTGGAGGCAAATATTTACGTTATTTTTGGAAGGCAGTAATATTCCTTAAAACAAAATATATAATAACTATCTTTATTTTTTAAACGGAAAAGTATAATAGTTAAATATTATTTCGGTTATTAAAGGAATTTATAGCAATTTATCACTAAATAATTAAATGAATTTTCACTGATGTAGGAGCCCTACCAACAATATATGGACAGTGGATAGTAGTCTATTCTGTGGACAGGGCAGAAAGCGTGTAAAGTGTACCGATTTCTTGTTGGTCTGTGGTACCGACGTAAGTGGTGCGTGCTTTTAGTCGTCTGTGGTGCGTGCGCTCCAAATCATCTCTAGTGGAGTGTCAATGAAATTAGTAGTCACTGGTAGAAGTGGTTCTAGTCGCAAAGATTTTGAAAATACTCACTTGTATTATGACAGACAGTTTAATAAATTAAAGATAATATTGCTTATCATCGTTGTCTAAAATCTATTACATTAATATTTAGTTAAGTTATTTTAATATTTAGTTAAGCGCGATTTTTATACCATATATTCCAACTAAACTTATAGGTAGCGTTTGACGTTTAATATTTTTCAAATTTAACAACTTTGTACAGGCGTAACAAACAATTTCATTACAATTTTCCGTAGATAATACCGCAATTCTATGGCTAAATATTAAATTGTGTTAATTACGACTGTACAAAGTTGTTTAAACTTAAAAAGTATGCAACGTCAAACGGTAACTATTAGTTTAAACTCCAACTATGACTCCAACTAAACTAATAGGTACCGTTTGGCGTTTCATATTTTTCAATTTTAAACATATTTGGACAGGCGTAACTCACACAATTTTGATTTCGCTTGCCGTAAAGCCACAATTCCATGGTTTTAGGCGGAATGTTATTGAAATTGTGTAAGTTACGCCTGTATAAAGTTGAAAAGTGTGAAACGTCAAACGGTACCTATTAGTTTAGTTGGATAGTAGTTGGATATTAGCAGGCCCGTTTAACTTGGGCCTAAAAAGTGACCCATTTTTTTATCTCGCTTTCTCATATGCCGTTTTCGCCCCATCTTTTTCACTTACGCTATTTTTGTAAATGTGTGCGTGTGCACTTGGCACTTGCCGCCATTTTTGTTCTGTTTGTTAGTTTGGTTCGGTTAACTTTATTATTTATATTTTTTATGTTATTTCATCTATTTTGTAATCAGTAACGTAAATATTTAGCAGTGCGAACGTTATATAGTTTGTTTTGTGCAAATGGTATCTATAAACTTGTGATTTTCATGATAATTATTAATGTTGGTCACGTGTTTTGTTCCCGGGTGAATTTACCACAAATCAAATAAAGTATTGGAGAAAGTGTTCTGTGTCCTTCCCAAACAAAGTATAAAAACAATGTACTAAATGGACAGAGCTATGTTGACGGAGCATGGAGCACAAAATTATTGAAAAACATAATTCTAACCTCATATGACAGAAACAAGGTAAATATAATATTTTATTCCGCTGTGACCATGTTGTGACACTATTCCTAGTTTTAAATTGTTGCCGGAATATAAGAAATAACAATATGTTCAAATACATTATAAAATACAGATTTTTTGGATCTCATGTGAAAGGTTAGCTTTTTGTATGAGTCCATCGTGACGAATTATGTAGCCATACACCTTTCATTGATACTCTCGGTTGTAGAGGATGCTCGTGCTCTGCAATTGGGACAACATAGACCGATCTAGTACAGTACAATTCAATATTAGAGCTTTTTATTGGTATAGGTACCTGCAAGTTCATCACAGCTTAATTTATAATTATTTAATGTTTTATAATTATTATTTAACGTCAGGCAAACAGTGTAATCAACTGATTGTGTCTTTTTCATATTTATTTTGTTATTAATTAATTGTTTTATAATTTCCAGGCAAGACTCGGGTTAAATTTGCAGTCCAAGTATTTAGCAGGCAAATGGGTTCATCGTTGGAAGCATAAAGAAAGTTTCACCTCTGTGTCTGAAGGATCTCTACTCTGTAGGTTTATATGTTAATATTTACAAAGGTTAATTCACAGCATAAGTAATTATGTTCATTAATAATCTGTTTATAATATTGATACTATTTGATATGATTAAGATGTTCAGAAAAGGCATTTGTTAAAGGTTTTTGGTCATATGTTATTAAAATGAAATGCAATGCAGTAGTGTATTGAAGTTAAGAATGAAAGTGGAAACAACTGATTGTGTCTTTTTCATATTTATTTTGTTATTAATTAGTTGTTTTATAATTTCCAGGCAAGACTCGGGTTAAATTTGCAGTCCAAGTATTTAGCAGGCAAATGGGTTCATCGTTGGAAGCATAAAGAAAGTGTCACCTCTGTGTCTGAAGGATCTCTACTCTGTAGGTTTATATGTTAATATTTACAAAGGTTAATTCATAGCATAAGTAATTATGTTCATTAATAATCTGTTTATAATATTGATACTATGATACTATTTGATATAATTAAGATGTTCAGAAAAGGCATTTTGGTCATATGTTATTAAAATGAAATGCAATGCAGTAGTGTATTGAAGTTAAGAATGAAATGAATAATATTGAATACAGTATGCATATAACAGGTATGCCTACCAACCTATATTATGTACTGTAATAGCATAAAAGCATTCTTCAAAATTACCTTATTATAAACATATTTTTTGCCTATTTCTTCAATATATTGTTATATAATAGTTAATCTCAAATGTTTTAGTATGTTGGTATTATGCATTTAATGTGTTCTGTGATTTGAAGCCAACACATTTATTGTATTAATTTAACAATATTGCTTATTCTTCAATATGTCAATGTAAACAATTTACTATCATTATTTTTCATTACACTTTACACACATAACATTATTGCCTATTTTTTAATGTATCATAATATCATATCACTTGATATACATTTTTGTGTATATTTTCTTATTGTAAATATGATATTATGACTTTCCCAATTATATTTTTCATTTCGTCCTACGTGAAATAATAATTTGTTATTATATACTTCAGATATGTAAGCATATGTTTTTAATTTTGCTCTGTTTCAAATGTTTGTTAAATGGCGTGTATTTTATTATTATTTAATTTGCACTTTACAAATATAGCAATATTGTGCTGTTTCATGGTATTGGAAAATATATTGTGCACTAAATGTTTCCATTTATACTTTTATTTGTTAGTTCAGTGATCATATTCTTTGATTTGGCATTGTTTTAATAGTCCTAAAATTAACAGAATT
The DNA here is from genome assembly GCA_030180105.1 of Hyles lineata. Classification (NCBI taxonomy): domain Eukaryota; kingdom Metazoa; phylum Arthropoda; class Insecta; order Lepidoptera; family Sphingidae; genus Hyles; species Hyles lineata. The sequence continues at coordinate 13,152,658 of JARJEE010000008.1, read as the reverse complement.
AATATTTACAAATTGAAAATGTTTAAATCAATTTGAAAATGTATAAAAAGTATTTTAGGTTGTAATATTAAATTACGATAAAAATGTTAAAAATAATGTAAAAATATGAAATAAAATTCATTTATAACGTTGTTGAGTAAAGGTTTTGAATTATAACTTTGTTTTATTTTTTTATTTTCGTATGAAATCGAGTAATTTTAACATACATACGAATGATACCCAAATATAAAACCGGTAAATTTTCGGTAATAAAAATCGGATTGCGTAAAATATGTAGTACATCCCTAAATACTGAAAAATCGGCAATTTCGGTAAAGTACCGATTTCCAGCTCTGGTTCGAAACGCGTCAAAATATATATACGTATAACGCGCGAAAAAGATGGCTCAAATACGCGGAACAATAATCTTTAATACTATTGGTCAGTGGTAAAATTATGAATGAAAAGAAAGAAAGGTCCGATGAACATTTGAATGAATTCTATGGAATTCTATATGTAGAATGTATAAACACATGTAGTTGTGTGAGTTTGCATAACGTGTTAAAACATTTGTATGGAGTTGGCCGTCTGTATTTTTAGTCGTCTGTGGATATTAGTCATTGATTTAAAAACTGAGGATAGGCCCTTCAGTACATTTATGGGTGAAAACTCAGTTCCAGCTTTGAAAATAAAAATTGTTTCCATCCATGCCATTTTAAAGTAACTTCACTATTTTACCATATTAAACAAAACGTTTTATTTTTGCTTGCGCTGTATATGTTACTTACGATGATTTGGTTATGGGTATGTCGAATTTAGCTTGATACTAAAATGGCGGATGTCTCAAGTAATGACCGAAAAATAAAGGTTACAAAAAACGGGAAAGTGATAAAAAAACGTCTACGAAATCCAGAAGGTGACTTTAAAGTTTTCACAATTGAAATCTTTACTGTTATGTGATGTAAATCTAACTTTATTTGGCTTTTAGCACTCAAAGTTACGCTTGCAATTCGGTAGTTCAATACTTGACTCTTACTACCTTACTACTTTTTAACTCGTCGAGCGAACATTTCAAATGGTTTTATGTAATTTCGTTTGTTTATTTGAAACAAAAACAAAATAATAACCGTTTAGGAACGCGTCGTTCGTCCTAGTCTACTTTGTACTATATAAATTACTAAAAATAATTTAACTATTTATTTATTAATGAAATGTTTTGTTTTTGCGTACTTAATTACGATATAACGCTGTGTTAAATTCTGTGCATAATATTGAAATAAATTTTCAGAATGGCACAAACAAAAACAGAAACGATTAAGAATCGCCGGGTTGGAGTACATAAACGCAAATGGGAAAATAGTCCCCCCTAAACAACCTGGACCTGACTGCAACTGTCGTCGGAGATGTTTTCTAAAAGTACCAGAAGACGTTCGGTTAAAAACCTTCCAGGGATTCTATTCTATGAAAACACACGACGAGCAAAACGCCTATTTGTTTGGTCTGATGAGACAGGTTGATGTTAAAAGAAAAAGAGTTAAATCGAGCAGCCGGCGAACATGTACATTCGAATATTTTGTGAGGGTCAAAGGACGAGAAACACAAGTATGTCAAACAGCTTTCAAAAATATCCATGCTATCACAGAGCGTAAGGTTAGAGTCCTATGTAAGAAAATGGATGATGGAGTTATGTTTCCAAGTGATAACAGAGGGAAGAACAGTCACCGCAGGTCTGGTGAAGTTCGTTTACCAACAGAAATAATTGATCAAATAAAAAATCATATTTACTCTATTGTCCACACACACAAGTTGAAAGACTTCATTAGATTAGATAAAATTGCTGGCTTGGAAATAAACATTTCTAAAATGTGGAAAGACTACATCAAAACATATGATCCAGAAAATATAACAGCCACACTACCAAAATCAAAACGGAGCACAGATGTGATCCAACAACAAGATCCCATACAGTTGCAGCAACAACCACCAGCCCCTCAAGAGACGTTTACACCTATAACATATCCTGGAAGTGGGCATCTTGTAAATATTGCAGAGAATTATTTTCAAAACCAATATCAAACAGCCACATTAACTACCGGTGCTACAGCAAATTTTTATCAAACGCCTAATGCCAGTAATGGTATGCCTATTTTACTCCAGCCTTCTCAGAGGCCGGCACAGCCTACCACAGCGTACATTGTACTTCAAGCTAAGCAAGAACCACAACAGAACACAACCATCACTATAGACACCAGCGCATTCAACCAAACTGCTGAGATTATACAAGAGCCAGAGAAAAGAAAAGTTAAGAAAGAAAGAAAGAGAGGTCCACTAGTTAAACAATGGCGATACAGCAATATATTTCATGATGAAATCAATGGTGCAGCCCTAGCAGCTATTAAAACGAGGCTTGGAATGTATTATGCAGAAAGTGATGGGTTAAGGAAGAAGACTAAGCAAGCTCGGCCCACTGAGGCGGTGCAGACACAAACACCTACAGAACAAATCACTCAGTTGGGACACACAGTGACTATATACACTCATAGACACAACTGAAATTAGTGATGTGAATGCAATAATTATCTCTACTATAGTTTTATTAAAGTGATGTTAGTTTTATATGGAAATAATGTAATGCATTGATAGATAACAAATTAGTATGTAGTGGGACATACTTTCCTTATTATTGACATTTCAAAAGTAATTATTCAATTTACACTAATATTTCAATCAACAAATATAAATAGTGTCAATATTTCTAATCTTTTAGCAAACATGATAGTTTCTTATGGCAATATTGCATTTTTTAGCGTGGTTGCTTTGTGTAATTGGTGATAGTTTTTGACATAACAACATCAAAAATATTTTCAAAGTTACTATATGCATCCAAATCTTAGTATTAAAGTGACCAGTTAAGAAAATGTTGGCAAGACTCAAATTAAATTTTGCAATTCATGTTATTTGTTTAATCACAAGATGATTCTTTATTATGTAGTAAAAAGAAATAGAATCATGTTGAACAGGCATTCAAATATGGATAATGTTATGTTTAAGTCATCCTTACATAAATTTAATTTAGTCACTTTGAACACTAATGCAATATGTTTACATAAATCTCAGTGATTTGTAAAAAGTAAATATTTATCAACATATACACATAATTGTGTTCTGGCACAGTGGATAAATGCATCTATATGTTAAAGAGATAAATTTCATTAAATTTAGTATTAGAATTAAATATTTTCAAAAAAGAATATAAATGAAATTTTATGAATTGAAAGTATTGCTTTGAAGACTGATTAATATTAATAAATCATTAAAAACGATGTATCAATGAATATGTTGGCTTGATATTAAAAGTAAATACTTGACTATACATACGTGCAATGACGTATCATTAGTTCAAGGGCAGCAATTATAGAATGTGAACTAGAACTGAAGGATATTAGATTAGAGGATATTAGAGCGGATATTGCGCACAAATTCTCTGCGCATCCTGCTGATATGGGATTTCTGTATATGCACACAGAACCCAGTGAAGCGAGAGCGAATATGATGTTGCTGCGTAGGCGTGACAGAGACAGAAAAAGAAGGAATGGTCCGGTACCGTTCATGTTCCGTTCCAACAAAACGTTTGTAACGTCTTGTTTGCAGTGTCCCTCTAGTATAAATATATCAATGACCAATACCTAATGTAAGAAAGATTGTAAAGAAACCGTTGCGTTTTCAAAATGTATGAAAATGAAAATATAACTATTACACGAGTCTCTTTTACCATACGTAATTGCGTAAAGAATTGCTAGAATTTAATCCTCATGGTGTTTCGTATAATTATCAAAACACTGCAATGAAATTGGCTCCTCTAAGTTAGGCCTATTTTTCGATATTTTTTCGTTAAAATGTCTGCTTTAATTGACGAGGCAAAACGGTCAATTATTTGCAACACACTGTGCAAGTAACATGAAACTGGTCATGCTAGCGTGAAGGTCCCAAAGGCAGTGAGTCCTGCCTTTAATTGAAAATGATTTTTGACAATTCACATGACCCGGGTACATACATTTATTGCCTTTATGCTGTATCCAGAAATCGTCATAATTTTGCCGGACGACAGGTGTTCTAGTTTAGTTATATCATGAAATCGGCTTTTTAGACAAAATTGCTACCGATCTGAGTCTCATAATTTATGTAAAGTATATTTTTTATAAACTGCTTTGAGTGGCACGCTAATATGAAAATCAACCCTTTAGGTTTGATTGGTTATTTTTACGGGATACAACATATTTATAATCTAAATATATGAACATATAGATGCATTTATGCCGAACTTTCCATTGGACTGACTACTCAAACTCGAATCTTGATAGTGTTTAGTTTAGATAGCTAACGTGTAGTATTATTTTCGTAATGCGTTTGCCTTCATGTAACATAAATCAAATGTAAACATAAAGCTATCAAACACAAATCTTTGTTTTATTAACGGTAATTACAATAATCTTCGAATTGTACTACAGTCGAAGTTATTATAAAAAAATAAATGTTTATGCGCCTACCTGGAAGGGGAATTGCCGTTAACAACACAAACTTGTTTCAATATACATAATATACAAATTATAACAGCATGTAGGCAAATGAAGAAATCGAAAACTGTTTAGCCTAGTTATGCCGTTAGTGTTTTTAGACTCCTTAATGTATTTAGAAAATGGGTAAATACTTACACAAATATGAGGTGAAGAAAACTGTACGAGTTCCGAAACATTAAACAAGAATTATTAATTCTTTGTTAAAACAACAAGCGTCTCCATCATTTGCAAAGATTTAGACAACAAAAGACTGGTATTACATCTAGGTATACTGACTTATCGATCAATAAAACTAAAATTAAGTACCTAGGTATAATATCAAGGACATCCGGTTGATGAGTAATCATTTTGGTTCCAACTCACCTTCCTGGGGCGATAGTTCCTGGTCAACAACAAGTAAACTCCCGAAATTTTATAGACCGCCTTGTCGTGAACTAGTTTCTAACACATATACATGAAAAAAGAATCAGAAAAACCGCACAATATACTAAGTTACGCACAGAATTGAGATTGCCACCGATCTAACAAGAGACGCAGTATACTACTACCCTCCACAAACATGATTATTTGTTATATATAGCTTGTAATGTACACAAGTTATACTTAATAGAGAAAGCATGCAATGTCCGCAAAGTTGCTGTATGGAGGAAGTTATTATTGTTTTATAAATTTAATAACTATATTAAACCAAATTCATGATAAAATCCGAAAAAAAGTTTTTTTCAATGTGTAACAATCGCGGAAATGTAAGAAAGCATTATCATTAAATACACACATATTATAGTCCGGAGTCCACTTTCAGTTAAGGACTAGTTTTATATAACCAGATCCGAAATAAATACCCACTTGACAGCTTCCGTGGCACAGGGATGCGGGCTATGAGAAGAGCGCCCGCGGGTTCGATTTCCGCACCGAGACAACAACGTGTGTGATTCACAGGTATTTGTTTCGCCTTTATGAGTACCGAGAAATCAAAGATTTGTCTCGATACGCGAGTTCTCGTTTTGCAGCCAGCATATGCAAAGATGTTTTTCTTCTAGGTTCATTTTATATTTACGTTATTTATCGTATGCAACTTGAAATTGAACATGTTGCTGAAAGATTTTGCTTAACCCTAATATAATAATTATAGGGTCCACCAACAGCCGGACGTAAATCTTTTAAAAGTTGATCAAAGTGAAAAGTTAGAAGAAAAGGATTTTAAGTGCCGAGAATCGAACTCAGTTGCATAGAATTCGCAACCGTTTAGAGACTAAAGCCAGTATCAGTTATCAATGAAATGGCGCTTTCATACTCTGCTTTATTGAAACAAAAGGCTAGTCCTTTATGCAGATAAAACACTCTGCGTGTATCGCGCATTGTTGTAGTCCAATTTTTTCGTCTAACCTGCCTCAGACGCATAAAACGCAATGCACCAGCACGTTGCAATGTAACAATATCTACATCACACTTGGCGTGTTGTTTGGAGACACATGTTGCGTCCGTACAAGAGTAATCTTGTAATTACGTATAGAACATTTCGTTTAGTAGCTAAGGTTTAGATAAGACGTTTTCTTAATACAACTATTTCCACACTAAGATTGCACGTGGATCATGGGCATGTCATATTAAATCATATTAAGCATGTAAAAATATTTAAGTAGTCTTTGAAACACATAATTTGAGCGGCACTTGTACACACAATCTATGGTTTAGAAAAGTAATTTTCTTACAGCCGTTCTCAATAATCTATATGTCTTTAACTAGGGATTTCATTAGATATTTCGATGCATTTTACGTTACAGTTAACAAAGATACAAAAATATAGATATGTTTATAGATACCTAGGCAAGATAAATATATATGTCTGTATCAGCCCATATACGTCTCACTGCAGGACACGGGCCTACTCTACAATAGAGAGTACGATTGAGAGTGGTTAGGCCATATAGTCCACCACGCTGGCCTAGTGCGGGTTGGCGGACTTACACACCATAGAAATTCTTATAAATCGCTATGGTATGCAGGTTTCCTCACGATGTTTTCCTTCGCCGTTTTTAGTGCGTGGTGATTGACTACCAATACACACATGACTCCCGAAAAGTCAGAGGTGTGCCCTGGGATTTGAACCCGCGACCACCGTGAACAGTGGCAACCGCATCCAGTCCGTTAACCAACATGCCACCACGCACTTATATATGTCTATCTTTGTTTAATAAAATATAGCACTGGACCGACATAATAATGGTAGCCAGTTTAACCTCTAGTTAAAGATAGATAGGATATAGAGAATGGCCGTTAAGTAGCCTCTGTTAATTGGTCAAGTCCTCGTTTTATCCCCATAGCACTACCGGAGTACTGTGGAATATCAATTGGACGCCTTAAAACCAGATTTCTGTGCGCCGCTTAGGACCTCCAAAATCATACTTTATTGCTACTTAAGTAGCCGGGAGCTGCCCGATCACTTCCTAGTAGAAAAGTCCTATAATAGTAATCGCTTTTGCTCACATAAAAAGCATGACAGTCGAACTGTCTCCAGCCTAATTTGAACAAACTATTTAGTATAGCTTTGTTAGGAGTATGTAACATTTTATCAATTGATGTAAGTATTGTAGATTTTATTACATCTATTAAATTATCCTTACATTTAGCGAGCTGAAATGAAAATGTGGCAAAAAGCGTTACCACCAGTTTGCAATACGATCTATGGTTAGTTTGAAATTGCGTTTTCATTGGTTTTGTTTGAAATGCGTAGATACATATTATGTTTTATTCATGGTCAGTTTTAAATCTTATTTTAGTAAAAGAATGTTTTGTCTTTTTCGCTCAAACTGAATCCATAAGTCGTTTGAAGCACAGTGTGTTCAATTCTTTTTTAGGATAAAAGGAAAATGCCGATTCATAGTACCGGTAAAATATATTGTAGGTCTCGAAACTGCTTAAAATTTATTATAGCATTTTCATGGTTTGTCCTTTGTTTTCCCCAGGTGACAGATTTTTATAAAATAAAGTAATTATCACATTTTACTTTTTGTTCACAGAGCCAAAGGAAAAAAATAATATTTTTATTGGACTTCAAGTTAACTTCTCCAAGAACTTCGGGCCCGAGTCAAGTCAAGTGAATTATGTTTATATTTATTGAAAATGTATATTTTTCCCTACACAAAAAATTAGGTTTCATGCATTGATTTAAAAACTAAGGATAGGCCCTTCAGTACTTTGGGTACGTCAAAAAGATGGCTGTGAAAATAGCGCCATCTGTCAGAATTTTACGTCAATGGCGGCCATGAAATCGTTTTCAATAATGCTACAATACATGTTATATCGACTTAAAGTATATAATTTTCACTTAGCGGTGATAAAAAATGTTATCTTTTTTTTTTCGGAACTTTCAATCATCTTTATTGCACCTACGCATAATATAATTAGACATTTGTAGACGACTTACAGACCGGTGCGCTGTGACGTCACAACCGCTGCACTGGTGTTGGGGACCACTTTCGTGACAACACTTTTCTTGCTCTCCGCCCCGTCCATATATTTTACGTCAATGGTTTCATGGAAGGATAAAAATCTTCACACCAATACTAAGTTTCATCGTAAAATGGCCGTTCTGCATAGACCAATTTGCTTTAAAAGTTTTGTGTACAATGCAACAACCTCTTTCTGAATATGGCTATGATCATTGCATGATGTGCAAAAACTTATTGTAGATGAAATAAAAGCCACTGATTTTTTTAGATGTTTTTAATTTTACTTAGATTATGCTGATAGTACACATGCACCACCTACAGCCTTAATTTTACTCTCAGCTGTTTTGGAGAAGAATTTCGCTTTGACAATCACGGGCTGCTTGGGGAGATTGCCTTTGCCGAGCAGTTTGTAGTATCCCTGAAAAATACAATAAATAAATACACCCAAGTCACATCCATTGTCCTAACCCCACACTTAGGTCCCCCATGTAGTCTAGTGTTTTAGGTATTAAAAATTACAAGGGACTACAAACCTGAAACAATTCCTGTGGATCACACAAATATTTGTCTCAGTGCGGTTATCAAACCCGCAGTCTCAGGTTTCAAAGTCAAACAATATTTAGTTTCCATATAGAAATGACCAATTTTTTTGTTAAACACTTATTTTTAAACACTCAGTGGCTCTTGCTCCACTCAAATCTAGAATCTACAAACCATCTATCAATGCAGTTTAGGTGCTTTATGCAAAGAAAGCACCAATAGTCGAAAATTACTTGCGTCCAAACAATCTCAATATGTGTGTGAACTGCAATTAAACCCTTCAACTGTCATCCATGTTGGGCAATTTAAATGAGTACCTAAATAAAGTTATATCGTAGTTTGCTGTACGGCTTAGATTTTCCCCTTAGAGAATCTATAATATAGAGCGAGCGCGGGTACTTCAAAAACGTAGATAAAAATGGTGGTGGCGGGCCAACATTTTCTGCTCTTCTATTGGCTGACATTTGGCAGGTTGTCATGGCAATTTTTATTGGTGCCTATGTTATAGTTGTCATGATTTATAATGAATAACTTACAGCCTTAACAATGTTGATGACTGGCACTTTTCCGTCAGTAGCCGACGCGTACTTCAGGCGCGCTTGTTCTGACACGAGTGTCCATAGTTTGTCCAAGTTGAGGACAGGGCAGAAGTCCTTGTTTCTCCTCAAGTGGTAATTCCTCATACCAAGCTGAAATTACATAAGAATATATTAAAGCAATATAAATAAATAAATACTTATTCGACAGCCTCCGTGGCGCAATTGGTTAGACGCCGCCTGTGAAACGATAGGTCGCGGGTTCGATCCCCGCACCGAGAGAAATGTTTGTGCAGTCCACAAATATTTCTTTCGGGTCTGGGTGTTTGTGAGACCGAAAAGCCTCTCATAGTTCCTGATACCCACGACACAAGACTCGATCTTAGTGTGAGGTCAGGACTATCAAGTGTTTTATCTACATAATTGTAGATTATAGGTCCTATATATTATTTTAGTTACTATTTGTTGGATGAATTTGAAATTATCTAATGGACAGTGTATTTTTACTTTTTCATTTCCACTTGTTCCATAACTTTACAATTCTTGCACTGAAATTGCAAAATAAAAAATAAGGATAATAAGTTAAAACATTTGATGTAATGATACCCATGACATAATTTGATTGATTTCAATAACAAGACATTTGTATGGGATAGCTTTTCTATATTGTAGTAATTCAATGTATTGCATGCATATTTCAATGTCTGAATGTTATTGATATTGCAGGAAGTTTTGTAAACTTTTATAAAGCTAGTGTGTTATAAAATATAGTCAAATAAAATAAAAATTACAGAGGTAAATCAGTGCAAAACTTAACATTAGCCATGTTAGTACAACTGACAGTTCAAGGTACAAATGTGTTTCTTTTGAATTTCAGAAAGAATATGATTGTGATTTATAAAAATTTTAACCCATGATATATGATTATTGCACTAAGATAAAAGTAATGTTTTTATGTCCTGCCAATTATGTGATGTCAACCATTCAAGGCAAATGTGTGCACTTTATTGAAATGCTTTGGAATACATCATTAAAAGATAATATCATCATATACAAGGTATATCAAGACTGCTACCGAAAATGAAGCCGGGTGGTAGTTTAAGCAACTTCAGACACAATGCAACAGAAAAGTTTGAAAAAATATAAGGTCGTATTTGGGTGGTAAATACATTTTTTCATAAAATAAAAGTGTATATCCTTTTATTTATAAAGACTCTAAGGTATAAAAGAGTTTAAATTATTATTTTAGCAAAAACTATGAATATACCACCCAAAAATGGATATAATTAAAAAATGATAAAAAAAAATTGTCATGTTTCTTAGCAAAAATTTTAGTTGCGTTGTGTTTGTAGTGACTAAAACTACCACCTGGCTTCGTTTTCAGTAGCAGTCTTGAGATACCCAGTAGATATACATAGACACACTGGTGGCCTTTTTATAGACACTTGTAAAACTTATTTTCACTATCAAATGTTTTAGAAATCAGCCCATATATGTCTCTTGTACAGTGGGCAGGCCACCTCTGCAATCGAGAGTATGATAGACAGGAGTTAGACCATATAATCCATCATGCTGGTGTAGTGTGGTTTGGCAGACTTTACATACTATCGAAATTCTTGCAAATTGCTGTGGTATGTAAGTTTCCATGCACTTTTTACAACAAATTAATAAAATAGAATAGGAGAACAAATTGTTCCCATGAAAGACTTCACAAGCAGCTCAAAATTATTTTTTTAAACTTAGTCCAAATGTAGCACCAATGAAACTAATATTGAGTGGTATAAATTAGTATAAAAAATGAAATATGAATGAATTGCAGCATTCAGTTAGCTTGAAAGTAATAAAATAATTGACTTAACAAAATAAAAGGTTTTAGATGTAAATAAACAAACTAACATATTTATTAGTTATGATACTTGTGGAAATTTCTCAATTCAAATATTAAAGTAATGCTTTGTAGTATAATTTTAAGCACATAATTTCAAAATAAGGTATTAATAAATGAGTGGCATGTACTCACTTTGCCAAAGTATCCAGGATGGTATTTGTCCATGTTGATTCTGTGGTGGTGCTCTCCACCAGCGTTACCGCGACCACCAGGGTGCTTACGGTGCTTCCCTGAAATAACCAACATAATATCAATACTGAAGAATGTGTATATTATGTGCATACACCTGCCAAATCTAAAGTATAAGTTGTACTTGGTTGTTGTCACTTGTTACAAATATTAATTAATATGCATTATTCACGTGTTCATTCAGCACTCGGTATATATTATAGCATATGTCATTATGAAGAATTGGTTTGTTTGCAAGGCAATGACACTGCAGTCATTCTTATTGAGTAATAAACCAAGTTTTGTTATGGGTAAATTAAAATCTTTAACAAAAACATATGATGAGGAACCGGCAAAATTAATGCTTTAATAAACAATCAAATAAGTTTACTTGGGTCTAAGAGGTTATGTCTCTGTTTTTGTAACGTGGAAATTCTACGGGGTGTAAAAAAGTAATATGTTCTTTCTTACCGATACGGCCGTGACCATGGCTCACGTGGCCTCTTAGTTTCCTGGTCTTCTTCTTCGAGGTCGCCTACGGCAGAAGAAAAACTCATATTGTAACATAATTTCTTAAAGATCAACCATTTCAAAAATATTTCACTGAACAACACAATCGGAGACAACTACACAAGAAACACAGATTTATTTTAGTTTATACCATTAGATTAATCAGCTTAACAATGATAAAAATTAAAAACAGAGACGAACCATATTTCAATGTTCCGAGAAGTTTTGTAAAAAGAATGAAAGAGAGAGGAAAGACAGTTGTCTATGGCAAAATAGTGCTTACAATATAAAACCATAGTGAATATAATCGATTAGTTCTTTTAAAAAGGGGTTAAGTTATTTTAGACTAACAACGTTATCTGCTTAATAAAAAAGATGATGTGGGGTTTATTTAATAAAAATACTTTGATACGAAATTTAGCGATAAATTTAAGATGCCATTATACGCACTCAAACATTCAAAGTAATTGTTTGGCCTTCTGTTTAATGATATTAAATCGAGAACGTTTTATTTAATTTATAAACATATTTTAATAGGTAAATAAACCTAAATTAATATTTTCATACAATTAAAATATAACCAAAATAGTTAATTGATTATTAAAGTTGCAACAATTATAAGTATCGATCTCATCAGATGATGTGAAAGTTGACTATGTTACTAAAAAGTCTTATCTCTACTCAGTACGTTTCCAGAAAATGGCAGGATTGTGTGTTGAAGATATTTCTGACACGTATTTTGCGAAAATACGTAAATAATTTGTGAAAATTGTGCAATGCTTTTAATTTAATTGCGACTTTACATTGTTTTCTTTATTATACATTAAAAAAATGGAGTTCCGTGAGACGTTATTAGCTGCCCAACGAAATCAACAACAAAAGTCATCTGTGAGTTTGATACTTATTTTGCGAAATATATTTTGCATTTATTATTCATCGATGATACTGTTCATCTCTTATTTCAAACTTAACTTGGTGATTTATTATATTTATACACTTTTAAGGCTTAAATGTTTATCCTTGGCAAGGGATTATATATTAGCAAGGTACATTTCGTTGATAAAGTTGTATTGCGCTTGTGATTTTAGGACAATGCATACTACAAAGCTAGGTTCGACCCACCCAAAAAGGAGATGAAGCAAAGGGATCGACTTTCAGCAAACATACAAAAGTTTTTAGCAAAGAAAGATGAAGAAGAGAAACTTAAAATGATTGAAGCAAAGAAAAAGAAGGAGGAATTACTTGCAATGCGCGATCCAAAGGCTTTGAGAAAGATACAGAAAACATTAAAAGTGATAAAGTCTGCAAATAAAGCTGCTATACAGGATGCGGTTGACAATGATAACACAGCGGTGACCCTCACCGGTCCCGACCAGCCTGATCAGGATGATTACGGATATGAATCGCAAGAGGCCGCTGCCTTGTACGCTAAAATGATGCAGAAGTATAGCAAGCTTCCCGATGAACCAAAATTCCCTACAAGTAGTAAGTAGATACAATTGTTTAGGGCTGTGTGGTATAGGACATTTGGTAACGTGTTGTATATTTTATAAATAGATTTGTAGTTAAATATCCTGGATTCTCCCAATATAGTAATCGCAAAAAATATTTGCTTCATGTCTGTTGACATTACATTATTATGTACCTCATTGGAGGTATGAGTACTAAATAGTAGTAATCATTTTTATATATTTGTATGTAACAACTATGTATACATATAATTATTATTTATATTGTGAAAATAGGTAATGTTTAGTGTATGTCATGAGATCTATAGGGGTATAAATATAATTCTTCAGAATTTTCAAGTCCATTTAAAATATTAGATTTATTTGTAAATATATTTGTCAATAATTTATACCACTCCTTCATAAGCAAAATAAAATAATTTTGCACAAATTATTGTTTATAGTATATATTAATAAGTATGTTCTTAGATAATACTCATGTTTTGCAGGTTAAAAATACTGTTATCTTCTACTGTATGCCCTTATTGAAATATTGAAACTTTATAAGATTAAAATAAAATCAGGCCCAATGATCTTAATAGGTAAATTAAGAAATAGGATCTGTTAATGAAAACTACAAATTCAGCTGACCTTCTGATCTTGATTTCTTGTCTGCAATGTTGTCTGCTTTTACTTCTTTTGCATCTCTAGGATAGCAATTTGTCTCTACTTCATTGTTCCTCTCCAAAATGCATCATATGGCCTGTCCATTTCCATTTTAATCATGCTATTCTCCAAAGGATGTTGGTAAATATGTTGTCTAATAGCCCAGCCCTGCCACTTTTTCTTAATCTAACTATACTTCTTTTACTGGGCTGACTTGTTGATGGATTTGCTTCATGAGAGTTATTAACTTTTGAATACTGCCTATAACTTCTTTCTTAAAGACCATTAATAATAATAAAAATATCACTATATTATGTTTGTATGTACTGTGTTTTTATGAGTACAACATCACACTGGTAATCTCTGCCAACAATTATGTATATATACTTTTATGTATTGTACCACTTAGAAAATATCCACTTTCATCAAGCTCTTCATATATTCTTGAAATGTCCCTTGATTATGTCCTGTTACATAAATAAGCTAATATGTACAAGCAATAATAATTAAAATATTATCAACTCCATCTGTTTCCTGATTTTGCTAATTGTTTTCTTTTGTCATTGTTATTATTATTTTATTTCTATCAGAAGTTGAATCAGTCTGATAAATGTTTGTATCTCAGTAATCAATTGTGGTTGACAGCCTCCGTGGCATAGTTAGTTAGACGCTGGCTGTGAAATGATAGGCTGTCTGTTCGGTCCCTGCATTGGAGTAGATGTTTGTACCATCCACAACTATTTGTTTTGTGTCTGGGTATTTGTGTAAAGTCTCTTGTATTTTATGTTACTCACTAATAAACACAAAACTTAATATTATTCTCAGAGAGAATGTTAGGTGATTTTATTAATTGAGATATTGTTCAAGTTGTTTTTAAATATGTTGGTTTTTCGAGTTTTTAATATTATCATCATTAGATTTTGGATATATGTTCTCAAGGGTGCTAAAAATGGCATTGGGAGTAACCTATTAGAACCATAATTGTTTTTGGATGTTATATGTTAGTTCTGAGGGACAGAATAATTACTATTAAATGGTTATAAAAAAAAACCAGTTTAATCTTATAATATAAAAAGTCAGCCTATAAACAATAATTTCATAACATGCCTGAATGATACAAATTGGGTTTTGTGGTATCTTGGATAATATGAATCTAGATAAAAAATGCCCTTAAGCAAGTGAAGTCGCGAGCTAAATATAGTTATATGAGAATCTGGGCTCTCCTCATAAGTATTGAGTTCTTATCTCAATTGTTAGTTTTGTAAGAAATTGATATTGCAAAAATATAATACTTTGTGTGCAGATCAGTCAGTGAAAAAAGATTTGAATGGCACCAGGGAGAGGGTAAAGCATGCTCTGCAAAGTGAAGATGAACCAGTGCCACATAAAAGGAGACGTCGAACGGAAAATGGAGGTAATTAGACTCGAATTATGATGTTTAAAACTTTGTGGCTTCATGTTTTCAAGTAGAACAATTGGTTGTTGAAAACATTCCAAAACAAGTAATGATGTAATTCAGTATTTTAAAAATGATGTTCCAAATTCTTATCCAGTACTCGATCTGGCTTGTACTAGTTTTATTGATAACAATATAAAATTGTCTGTCATTGAGCTATATTATTGCAGAGAGGGATCATAGCCCACCCACAAGGTATGAACCAGAAAAAGAAAAAAAGAAAGAAGATTCGAAGTCTGATAAGCCGAAAAACAGACGGCCAATGCCTCCACCTATGGATTTCAACCAATTGCTCAAACTTGCCGAACAGAAAAAGAGTGAGCCGGTGTGCGCTGTTCAAAAGAAACCAGTTCAGGAATCCGAGACTGAGAGACTGATGACGAAGAAGCAGAAACGAGACTATGAGGAGGAAATGGCGCGACGACAACGGCGGCAGGAGAGGATAGAAGCAGAGGCGGCGAAGAGTAGCAAGCCCAAACGTAAGTACTTTGTAAATATCCATAGCGTAGTAGACGTCATAAAATAAGCAGAGCTTGAGCTACTCGGGCTGAGCCTCGCGCCTGAAACTATCAATAAACATTACTTGTGAAGAATATTTAGCCAGGTTCATATGAGACTTTAAACAAGGACTACTCCATTTGGTATAATAATAATCTTGTTCCCACTGGTATTCCATGGGATAGCAGAAAGTCTCTAGTTACAAGTTAACAATAAATTAGTCAATGTTTATTTGTTTTTTATTACGTGATAACTAATTGTCTGTTTATTATAATATTTTGTTTACATCAAAGTTTATTTTGAACTTTTTATAACTACAGTTTTACCCATGTTGTGACGGCTTGATAATCATAAGTGAGTCTAAGAGTCATACATACATACATACACACATACAATATACATACATACATACATACATACATACATACAAACATACATACATACATACATACATAAACTCACGCCTTTTTCCCCGAAGGCGTAGGCAGAGATGCCAGGACACCCACATTTCGCCTTGTATGTTCCGTCCCATGATGTGGGGGCGCCATATCGGGCACAAATTCCTGACTCCGGGCTGATAATGAATAGAAAAATCCAATATCAGTTTGCCCGACCCGGGAATCGAACCCGAGACCTCAGCTTTGTAAGCGTACCGTAGTACAACTACGCCACCGAGGCAGTCAATTCTAAAAGTCAAATCTATAGAAATAACCCTTTTTATTATTTTTATTACTAAATTAAAAATTTCAGATCCAAAAGAAGACAGACCTGTAGAAAAAGAAAGAAAACCTGAACCTGGAGGGATAGGCAGGATTCCGAAACTCTCAGACAAAAATAATGGTAGAAATGACAGCCCTAAACCTGAAAGGGACAGAGAGAGACTTGAAAAGATGCATAGAGAAAAGGAAAGGTCCAAAATAGACAGAGAAAAAAATGATCGCGAGAAAGAAAGGCTAGAGAAAGAGAGACTTGACAAAGAGCGATTAGACAGATTGAAAGCAGAGCGTGAAAGGATTGACAGGGACATAGCTAGATTAAACACCGACAGAGAACGATTAGAAAAGGCAAAAACAAAATTGGAAACAAGGACATCAGATAAACCAAGCAAACCTGTAGATAATGCTGTAGATAGATCCAAATTAAATTCTAGGGATAACGTTAAGAAAAGCATAGACTTAAAGAGCCAAAACACATACAGAATAGATAAGAATTCGAATGAGAAGAAACTACCGATACCAAGCAATGGCAAATACTTAAATGGTCACAGCAGTTCACAAAGTAAACCAGTGCCAAAGCCAAGAGAGCAGATTCCGCAAAAGAATGGTATTAAGGAGAGAGATCAAATGGGCAAACCTAGGATAAGTGATGCGAGGCCAGAAAACGGTAAACGGTTGACAGAGAAGGAACTACCTAAACGTCCTGATGGTAAGAATGTGCCTCAAGGAAATCCAAAACTACAGCCTGGCTCTAGCAAGCCAAAGCCTGCAAGTAGTTTTGATTTTGATAAACATATGAATTCTTTGGGGAAGAATGGTCATGCGATGAATAAGAATGGTGTTAAGGGGCCAAATGGTATGAAGAAACGACCTCATCCTGACGACAGGAGGAAACAGAAACGTAAGTCTGAATTTTCACAACACCTTGAATTAGATAGTTTGTTACCAATAATTTTAATCGTACAATATAGTAACTATATTAGCCCATATACATCCCACTGCAAGGCATGGACTTCTTTTTGAGAGTGGTTAGGTTATAATTCAGGAAATAAAATGGTGATCTTATTAAAATAGTGGTCAGATAATGGTATTTATGAAGCATTATTTATTTTAATTTATGTCTTATTTTCTATTACTTAATTTTATTTAAACTCATAACTTTGATTATAATCTTAGTTCATCTAGAACTATGTTAATTAATCATTATAAGTGTTGATATTAGTTAATTCTAAAAGCTTTTGTGTAGAAGCTGTTTTACTATTTTCTACTAGTTGTTATGGAATTTTAATGAGACCTATGTGCAGCAGTGCATACCTGAGACTAAAGATGATGATGAATTGATATTTTGTATGACATATTTAATAACATTCACAATTCTTTCATGTCTGTCAAATGGATTGATGTGGTATGAGAGTAATGATTAACGTTTATTGTGTAAAATATTTCATGCTATCTAATTTGAATTGTTTTGTGTCAGGTCGCGCCGTAGATTCAGACTCGGAGTATGACTCTGAGCTAGATGACTTTATCGACGATGGTGACGAGGAAATGGACTATTCCAAACATATAAAGGAGATATTTGGATACGACAAGTCTAAGTGAGTGATTGTTATTTTTTATAATCATAATATCATAATTAATAATTTACAATAGCATGGTGAAGTCAAGCGCAGTATTCACACACAATTTGTAAGAACAATGTAATAATAAAGGTTGTAGGAAGCTACTAGATGCCAGCCATTTCTGACTGGACACTTTATAAATCCTGAGTTAAAGACTTCCTGCGGCTGATGATGAAGGTGATGGGGAAGTAACACTGTGCTGGATAGCAAATGTTGTTCAGGCTGAGAAAGGGTATTGGTGGCAATAGATGGTTGTCTTTTGCCGGTAGAAAAACTTTAATGTGTCTACTCAAAATCCAGTATACGCTGGGTCAATTCGAATTGTAAAAATTTTGCTCTGTGAGTTTTTATTTGTGACTGTCGCCAGATTTTCTAGATTTTGTGTAATGAAGCGATTTGTATTACTTTTGAACAAATAATACGCAGTAAACAGGCATGGGTGTTCAGTAAAGGCTTGTTTTATGTTTTCTCTTAAACACCTGTTATAATATTATTATTTATTGTGTCTTACGTCACCCTGGATATTGTGTCATTCACTCAACTATTTGATTAGATGTGGATAACTAAGTGCATATAATAACTGCTGATGGTAGATATTTTCAAAAAGAACATAAAATTGTGTTTTTCGATTGATAAGACGTCTTTGATATTAGATGACGTTGATTAAAACTGCAATCTTTTCCTTAATCGTAACGGTTTTTGGTGGTTCAAGACTAAGAATTTGGTAATGAACAGAAGTATTAGTCCCTGTGAGTTTTAGTCAAAAACTTGGTAAAGGCAGAAGATGTATTTTTAGTCCCGATATTGTCACGATTTTAGTATTATGTGTTATTAAGGTATTCAGGGTTCAAAGCGTCATGCTCCTTAGCCCATGAGGCCGTGTTCGGCAAATAACTTTTATGCAGCCTCGTATATACCTCTATCGATGTTGCTAAAATTGACGTACCCTCAAAACTTGCAGGTACCGAGACATGGATGATGACGATGATCCCGATATGGAATCTAGTTTCGCGCGACAACAGCGTGAAGAGTACATCAGCAAGAAGATTGGTAAGTTCTATAGCTAAAAAATGATTGATGCAAATAGTTGGAACATGTGCCGCTAGATGTCGCCGTATCAAAATTGCGACATAAAGATGTTCACACAATTCGTCTGGCCCAAAACCGAGTGAATTATGATGCGATGTCTCGTAGCACTCAGTGAATGAAGGCTTACTAATGTGTTTTGTTTTAATATGTTCTATTTGTTCTAGATTGATTAATTATAGATGTACCTACTCTTTACAAGACACGACTGCAAGACTCCAATTGATAATAAAGTGGAGAGATTATTTTATATTTGGATTATCAGCCTGTTATTTTGTTTTTATTTAATTATATGTTTATAAATGGGCATATACATTTTATTTCATGTTGAAATAAAAAAAACGGATTTTAACACGGATTATTTATATATTTTTTTGTTCTACGTCTCATTTCAGGTATAATGGAAGATTTGGAAGACATGAGAATGGAAGCGATGATGAAAAAGAAAACTAAAAAAGGGAGACGGATAAGCGACGATGATTAATGCCCCAACGACCAACGCTCAGTTACTCGGACCAAGATTGAACCCGGACCCGGCGCTCGCGACCGGACCAGCTACAGATATGTACAATGCGTCATACTCATCACATATACTTTTAGACCATTAATTATACTACAAACACCGATAAATAAGTAGAATAGCCCTTTCTTACCTTTTTTATGCTAAATAACCTGTGAATTATAATTTCAGTTTTCTCTCACAAGCCTTCAAAAGATATTTGTGATTGTATAAAAATTATACACAAAATTCGACCAATGTCTATTACAACTTCTCGCTATAATTTATCTAATTCAATTTGATTCGCATGTCAATTTTTAAAGTAAACTATTTAGCTCACTCAAAGTTAAATGTTAATTAAAAATTATGGTAACTGTAATGGTGCTGTAAACACAAACATTAGTCTTTCAATTATTGTATTGTACTTAAAAACCATTAGTTAATTACTTATAGGTGTACCATATGAATAAGTTACATTGACAATCTTTGTATACGCAGGAGCATAGGAAATCAACCACTGAATAAATGAATGTAAAAGACAATGAAATATAAGTCTTATTGCCTTATGTTTAGATTTGAAATACAACAACAACGGATTCATTCATCATATAAATAATTAAATATAATAAATAACGCGCCTGATGATTGTCTAAAATATGTTCTGGCGTGTCAAAAATGTATTGTAACTTTTTTAAACGGTATTACAATAATAAATAAATGGTTAAATAAACGGGAGATGTTGCATTGCGCGTATCTGTAGGAATATTTATAAAAATCATGTTACCTATGTATAAATCATTTGTTTTGTATGTTTGTATATGGCGATGCGGTTGTAAGATATGTTAATATATTTGTCTCTTGCAATATCACACTAATTTATAGTTTTAACATAGTCATTAGACACACATATACCTTAATCTTTAATGTCGGATTTTCTTTGCTGTATGTCGATTTTTGGCTCCGGTTGTGAATTTCCGTTTCGACAGGATGAATTGTAATTTATTTATATAAAAAAATGACACAATAGTATGTAAGTGACTTTGATTTTCTAGATTATGTTATATTGTATATTATGTTTATTATAATTGATTTATTTGCAAAATATTGATTTATGCCTAGCATCGATTACTTATGTGATTAACTACAACTAGTTTACTACTGCTATTGGAATAATGTATAAGTTTTTAACCAAGTAGTGGTGTATAATAAGTTGGTTACATTGTTGTATGTTGCGAAAATGTTATGTAATATGTATACAATAAAAATTTTGGAAAAAATTGATCTCCATAAAATTGCCTTTTATAAGATTGATTATTGTGCATGTATAATGTCATAATGTCAAGATGGAATTTATGTATACTATCTCACAACTTATATGCTGAGAAGGGCTGGAAAATGCTCTCGAAAGAGAAGTCGAACGTAACAATGTCCTTGTCGTACATTCATATATTGACAGTAACACAGACTAGGGAGTACAGTAACATTAGTGATGTGTGAAAGAGGGAGACCACTATATAGTTTCTTTTTGAGAACGCTTTTCGTACGTCTATTGGCAATGCAAAATGGACTCTATTGCTGAATTTTAAAGTTTATTTTTGTGATATTTGTAAATCGTAATAAGGAAGTAGTAAATCGTACAACAGTACATAATAATTCCATGGCAATCGAGGCCCTGGTGAATTCCTAATTAATAATTATGTTTTTATTATGGCAATTATAATGCCTTATCAATTATAATCTTTGGAAAGGTTAATGACTTATTTGTATGACATAATAGTAACATTATTGTACATCTTGTATATTATGCTTCGTGGTGAGATGAAAAATTATAAAAAAAACTAATAATTAAAGAGTATTTTCAAAAATTTAGTTGTATTAATATACCTCCCTGTAGGGAAAACATCGTGAGTAAACCTGCATTCCATAGCAATCGCTATGGTGTAACATGTTTCTATCATATTTGCCACTGTACGAGCCTTTACTATAATCGAGAGCGTGATTGAAAGGGGTTGGGCCATATAGCATTTCCGCAGACGAGACAGTAGCATTCTAAAAACCTTAGCTAAAAACAGAACATGAAATGACCACAAAATTATATAAAATTGCGTTTATTGCGTCCTAGGCTTAAGAACGATAGATGCAGTTATTAGTTTTAGATATAGTTATATTTAGCTCCGATGCCCGAGTCCCTGCAATATAGGTTTTGTATTACTTTTACGTAGGCATTCGTTTTTCAAATTAGGAACTTATTGTTTTGACATTTGTTTATGAATAAAAATAGCAAGTAGTTATATTAGTCTAACATTAATAATTTGTCCAATATAACGAAATGACTAACTAAACTATTCGATCATGGCGCCAACGCTCACGACTGCGATTTGCCCGTTCCACTTATTCATGCGCGTTACTTTTAAAACCAAGTGGAATGGGCTTCGATCAAATATACACTAGATACAACATGAGCGCTTAAAAAATGGCACCAAAAAAGAGTGCTTAAGCACTCTTTCGCCTTCAGTCACGCACCGACCGTTGCTTCTAAAACGTCGCAACAATTTAGACAATATTATGTGAAAAGCTACTTTAAGCTCCAGGAATAAGGTGGAATTTGTGTTAATGTATTTGGAATATGTGATCTTTTTGTTTACTTTTTTTAATGTCATGCATCGGTGCCACTTTTTAACAGAACTTTTACAGGGAACTGTGTATCTAGTGTATATTTGATCGAAGGGAATGGGTTAGACTTTAGAGAGCGTTGACGAATGGCGAGTTGGAAAAAAAGCAAAAGCCTCAAAGAAGTTCAGATACGGTTACTAAAGTTTAAAAAATCTTGAATAGTTATTACAAAAAAAATGTATGTGCAATAACTATATAATTTTATTATTTATATTTAATTTAAGTGGATTATTTAATTAAATTACCTACGTTTGAATAGAGCAAAAATTTGGTGGTGCGTTGCAATAACGCTCCAAAAATTAGAAGTTCAATCAGTTCATATGAAAAAAGGAGGCATGTTGATCACCCGCTTCAGAAACATTCACTTCTACTTGAATATATCTTATCATATAATGAAATTTTCCAGGTCATCGCGCTGTCTTTTTCATTGTAATAATCCCGCCAATCTTCTTAACGCTCCCCACGGGCCAACTCTTGATATGGATCATCGTGAGCTTAAAATCTGATGTCATTAGTGCTGTTTTTGCTGATACTGTATACGATCGCGAGCGTGAAGTGCCAAAACGGCCAAATGTCAAATTAATGTTTTGAGGGTCATGATCGCCAAGTGGAACGCGCCCTATACTGAGTCAGAATCGTCATATGATAAATAACAATTATTGCTAATCTGTACGCAGCCGCGCTTGGCAGTGACAGTTCAGCAGATGGCAGTTTTCTTCGTAGACGGAGAAACTAATAGACGGAGTCACATGTTCTATCCCTTTTACACAAAACGAAAGAGATTTATACATAACGTTCATGTAAGAAAGAGATGCAAGCTTTTGTAGCCTGTCCTTATCGGCGTAACCGCTTGACTCCAGGAAATTTGACGTTTTGGAGGCAAATATTTACATTATTTGGGGTGGCCAACGGTCCGACGGTTGATATTCCCTAAAACAAAAGATATTAAAGATTTAAATTACATATTAAAAAACAAACCTTATTAATTATCTTTTATTTTTTAAACTTTTTCCTTATATGTATTGAACTGTATATGATTGCGCAGTAGATATTGTTTTTGAAATAAAACTATTATTTACGGATTTTATCGCGGATTTGGTTTAAGTTTTGCTTTTTTTAACTTCTCCACGCGACGTTTCGATTACTTTACAAATTTCGTGGTCACGGGGCGGACTAGATATTATTTTGTTATTAGCTTTTAATACAATAGTTTTTAATTTCAGAACTAGCTATTTACTTAAATTATGTTTATGTTATACAGTGTTTTTATTAGTTTTGGGTGATGGCTGGTGACCCAGGCATGTATGTGCACTGTAGTTCCACTCAAAGTTAAAATATCCATATTTTAGCAATTATATTGTTTTAAAGAGCGGTCAAAGTTTCCCGATACCTTAGGAAAAACGTGTCAACCTGGCCACACTCCCACAAATATCGCTATCTCGACTTTTTGGCGGGAAGTCAAACAAGGCGGAATATTTAAAATTTTTAATTTTATAAAATATTTTATATACTTTAATTATCCGGAGTAATGGGGACCCATAGCGATGGAGACCCAATAAAAGATAATAAGAAGAGAAAGTATGATCGGATTGCTACTACTTCTACTAGTAATCCAGCAGAAGAGATTTTGGCGCCAAAAACATTCTACAAACCTGGTTACAAGAGGCAATATACCGATAACTGTAACAATAACAACTTCCCAGTATTTATTGAAAGTACTGAAAATGAATTTATTGGAAACAAAGATCCGATATTTATATTAAATATTTTAGGAGAATTCATTAAAGGACAGTATGAAATTAGTAGAGTAAATGCTCATAAAATTCAAATTGTTTTTAAGCAAGCCAGTTCAGCCAATGATTTTCTGAACAACAATTCCAAATTAGAAGCTCATAATATAAAAGCATACATTCCAGCATCTTCAGTGGAAGTCATCGGTGTAATCCAGTTTGTTCCCTTCGACATCTCCAATGAAGAACTCTACAGAAAACTCACTTGTGAATATGAAATGGTGGCGGTGAGAAGGTTCACCAAAAAGGACAGTAATGGAGTTAGACAAGCTTTGAAGACGGTAGCTATAACATTTGTTAGTAACACCTTGCCTGAATTTGTTTTCTTAGATCACTGGCGCTTTAAAGTTAAACCATATATTAAACCCTTATTACAATGTTTTAAATGTTTAAAATTCAATCATTCAGCCAGAATTTGTAAAAATAAACAAGTATGCTCGATCTGTGCTGGTGAGCATTCCTACAAAGAATGCATTAATGAGGAGGAAATTAAATGTGTTAACTGTGGGGGTCCTCACCTAGCTATTGCCAGAACATGCCCAATGAAGGAAGCCAAATTGAAACAGAAAAAACTTTCCTATGCTGCTACAACGGCCACTTCTGTTAATAATACAAGTAGTAATAGGAATTTCCCTCCACTTCCCTTACCTAAACATGATACATTAAAATTCCAAAATTCAGGACTGAACAAATTTAAACATATTTCTTCCATTAAAGAAACCAATGACATAATTAATAATGATAGGATAATAAATGCATTAGTAAAAACTCTAATTTCATTAGGAAACAATAAAGACGCTCCTAAGACTACAATTAAAATTAAAGAGATTTTATTGAAACACTTACATAATGGATAGATTTATAAGAATAGTACATCATAATATTCAGAGTATTAATAACAAACGGCCACTTGTAATGTCTTTATTAACAGAATTTAACATTGATATTTTGCTGCTTAATGAAACTTGGTTAAAAACTAACAATTGTCATAATCTGAAATTTCCAGGGTATAATTTAATCTATAAAAATGCTAAAAATGATCATGGTGGTGTTGGTATTTTGATTAGAAATAATATTAAATATGAAAACATACAGCTCCCATTCTACCAGGATATTCAATCAGTTGCAATTTCAGTTCAAACTCACACTGGTCCTTTATCCATTTTGACTGTGTATTGTCCACCTAAAAGTAGTAGATTTAAAATAAATAAATTAAGAAATATATTTAATTCCTTACCTAGACCCTGCTTAATATCAGGAGATTTTAATGCGCACCACATAGCTTTTGGGTGTGCAACAACAAAGTCAAGGGGTACTCAACTATTTAACCTACTGGATGAAACTGATCTGTGCTTGTTAAATGATGGCAAGGCCACAACAGTCCAGGCCCCAAACAGAAATCCATCAGCAATAGATCTCACCTGTGTTAGCCCAGACATAGCTCCACTATGTGAATGGAGTGTTGGTGAAGATCCATTAGGAAGTTACCACCTCCCGATCTTTACTGACATCCTGATCTCCCCCTGTAAA
The DNA here is from genome assembly GCA_030180105.1 of Hyles lineata. Lineage (NCBI taxonomy): Eukaryota > Metazoa > Arthropoda > Insecta > Lepidoptera > Sphingidae > Hyles > Hyles lineata. The sequence continues at coordinate 13,127,024 of JARJEE010000008.1, read as the reverse complement.
TACCAAATAAATTATAACATACAAAAATATCTATTTCATAAAACTGACTGGATTAAATTTGAGATTGAGGCTGAGAAATTATTTGGTGAATTTATTCCTTCAGACTCTGACCCTCTTTCACAATATAATAAATTTTGTGAATTATTATACAATTTAAGGGACCAATGTACACCTATCTTCAAATGTAATATATCATCAAATCATAGGAAAATCCCAGCACCATGGTGGAACGATGAATGTGCAGAAGCTGTACTAAAATCAAAAATGGCTTTGTTAGCATATAGATCATCAATGACAATGGAACTGTTTATTGAATATAAAAAACTGGATGCAAAAAAGAAAAAAATTATCAGTGAGCAAAAACGTAATAGTTGGAAAACCCTATGTTCATCCTTAGATAGATACACTCCTGTTTCAAAAATTTGGAATTACATCCGTAGATTTAAAAGGATTAATGTTATGACTAAACCTAAACAAGACGAATGGTTACCTGATTTTATTAATAAAATTAGTAATGGATCAAACAGTAGTTTAGTGGGTAATGATATATTTTACGATAAAAATAATGACAATGAAATTAATACTTTTTTGTTAAGAGAATTTACATATAAGGAACTTTGTATAGCTTTAGATTCAAGAAAGGATTCGGCTCCTGGACTAGACAATATTCCTTATATCCTTTTACGAAAACTTCCTATCAACTGTAAAAAGAAATTATTAATAGTCTTAAATTCACTATGGCTTAATCAAATTATTCCTGAATCTTGGAAAACTCAGTGCATTATTCCAATTCTGAAACCTGAGAAACCCCCTAAAGATTACAATTCATATAGACCCATATCACTAACCTCTTGCATAGGTAAAGTAACAGAACAAATTATCAAATTAAGACTTGATTATTATGTAGAGCATTACAATATTTTACCAGATATCCAATTTGGTTTCAGAAAAGGTAAAAGTGCTCCAGAAAGCTTTGTCACTTTTATCACAGACATGAAAAAATGTCTACTTTCAAAATCTGTTGCAGTTTGTGCCTTCCTTGATGTTCAGGGTGCATATGATAATGTAGATATTAATCAACTGATACTGGTATTATATGAATTAGGTTTACCCGGAAAATTGTTAAAATGGATACATAATTTCCTTAACGATCGGTCGTTTCATGTTAAATTTAATGGGATATTACACGGCCCACATTCTGTTTGTAAAGGTCTAATGCAAGGAGCATCTCTGTCACCTATCTTGTACAACCTGTATACTTCTCAGATTTCACAATATCTTACAAAAAACGTTAAAGTGTTACAATTCGCAGATGACATTGTTGTTTACTCAATTGACAGAAATATTTCGGTTGCTCAACAAAATTTAAATCTAGCTTTATGTCAGTTAAATTCATATTACAGTAATAAGTTAAAATTAAATATTAATACGGAAAAAAGTTCTCTTGTTGTATTTGGTACTGATGATTTGATCAATATTCAATATAATAATTTATCCATTCCTCAAGTGAAAGAAAAGAAATTTTTAGGAGTAATAATAGATAATAAGCTTAAATTTCAAAGTCATATAAATTACATATGTAAAAATGCAACAAGAAATTTAAATATCTTGAGAAGTTTGGCAGGAACATTCTGGGGTTCAGACCCTAAAACCTTATTAATGCTCTATAAAAGTATCATTAGGAGTCATTTTGATTATAGTTATTTAGCTTATATGTATGCCGGCTCTTCATTGTTAAAAAAATTAGATGTTATTCAAACTATTGCATTGAGAATAATAAGTGGTGCAATGAGAACTACGCCTATACATGCACTTGAGGCTGAGGTCTGCGTACCTCCTCTGGCTATTAGAAGGTTACAGTTTGCAGAAAAGTTTTGTTTAAAAGCTTTATGCAAAACCAGCTCAATATTATTAGATACTGTTAAATTGCCTGAAAATTTATGCGATGCCTCATTAGACGATTACATTCGTCCTTCTGATATAATGTATAACAAAATTCCTGAATTGTGTACTATAATGGCTCATATGAATGAGCTTAGTGTAAATATGAATAAATTTAGTATTTACCCTGTATATAATTGTAAATACGATGCTCTGTTAGATTCAACTCAAGGAAAGGATATCGTAGATGACATAAATAATGTGCTCTGGTATAAAATATACACTGATGGCTCAAAGACCCTAGATCGTGTATGTGCTGCTTTCTATGACTCGTATAAGAAAATAAGTAAAAATTATAGAATTAATAACGAGAGTAGTATTTTCACAGCAGAAGCATACGCAATTTATAGAGCCTTAATGTACACGAAAGATTTAGGTAACGTTGACAGAATACTTATTCTATCAGACGCTCAAAGTGTTATTAAAACAATATATGGTTCAACTTTGGCTTATAAAACCAACTATATAATTTATAATATAAAAGAATTGTTGTATAATTTGAACAAGAGCAAGGTGGTTAGGATTGAATGGGTACCCGGACATTCGGGAATCCAGGGTAATGAATTAGCTGATAAAGCAGCTAATTCTCATTGGGATGAAGACCATAATGATGCACTGAAAATACCCTACACAGATTATTTTCTGACATTAAAAGAAAAAACTAGATTAAGATGGGAGTGCTACTGGAAGGAAAAAAATAAAAGTAAAGGAAAATGGTATGCATCAATACAAGAGAACCTACCCGCCCGCCCATGGTTTAATAATAATAAAATGCAATTTGAAGAAAGGAAATGTATAACTATAATAAATAGATTAAGATTTGGACATTGTCAGACTCCAGCACATCTGTTTAGGATGAAAATATTAGCATCTGATCATTGCCAATATTGTGGCGTACAAACAGCAGACTTAGATCATATTGTTTTAACTTGCCCTAAATTTTATTTATTACGTTTAATTTTAATTTCGGATTTATTAGAAATATCAACATATAAGCCTTCGTCAGTTAAAGAAATGTTAAAGAATCCATTAATGTATAAACCGTTATATAAATATATATGTAGTACAGTAGAAAAATTGTAAAGGTTGTTGATGTTGTAAATGTATATAGATTTATGATTGTATATAATTCGAACAGACGATTTGTAATAGTTAAGAATTGGCTAAAAGGACTTGTTTCCATGGCCGTAAAATTTTAAATAAAAAAAAAAAAAAAAAAAAATATCGCTATCTCATACTAGGTTACGCGGTGGCTACCCCTGTGGTTTTCTTTTTCCTTGGATCAAGGTTGTACGTGGGACGTAAAATAGGTACCTATTCATATTTGCGCTAAAAAATAATAAGAGAATACATTGTTGGTATACGCTGGAATTTGCACATCAAGTTGTAAGCAGTGAGAAATTACATAAAGACATTGAAACTATTGATCTACAAATAAGTGAGTTGAAAAAACATATGTTTCATTTAGTTTCGTGATCACTATCATTTTATTACATGCAAATTAGAAAATGCCTCATAAGTTATTCTATTTTCAATGTTCTGGTTTTATTTATATTTTATTGGTTTCTACAGCCATGAAGGTTTTATCGAGTGTACAAGAAATACCAGAGTTTACGAAACCGACTGTCCACCTCAGAAATGAAACTGAACTGTTGGAAAAACTAAATAAGATGTTAAAAGACGGTCACGCCAAGCTGCAGATAGTCACAGACTTCGATCATACGCTAACAAGACATACTTTGGACAATGGCAAAACTGTTCTCACTAGCTTTGGTATGTATCCAGTATTGTATCTTATTGATCTGCTTTTCCTATTGCTGTCTATTTCAGAAATTGTAATAAATATGCATCAACTTAAGCCACAGAAGTGATAACTGTTTTAACCTGTTTATACATTTTTATTTAAAATCAATATGTAGTACTACTTGACAATGAATACAAATATTTACTGTTTATAATTACATTGTTACTAAGAAACCTATGATATTATGTAATAAAATAAGTTAGTCATTTCTTTGACTATTTCTGTTAAGGAAGATATGAACATAAAATTAATAATTAAGTAGGAAGTCTAACTTATTAGTGCTTCTAACACATTGTGATGTTAAAACAATGAATCATCCATCAACATGGCACAAACTTTTTATCTAGATCAATAATTTTGTTGTGTGTAAATCAACGAATGGTCTTGGGACATAATACACAATTGGTGTGCAATGCCAAAAAATTAAAATGTAATGTTATTATTGAACTGATCCATACTCAGTTGTGGGTCCTATGTATGCTGCTATGAATTTGTGATGCTTTTGTCACACCAGGTATGTTTAGAGAATGTCCATCTATACCGCAACATTACAAGGATGAGGACTGCAGGTTAGCAGGTATTTACAAGCCGATAGAATGCGACCCTGTCATGAGTATTGAGGAGAAGACCAAGCATATGGTGGACTGGTACATTGCAGCTCATCAGTTGTTGAAGTGAGTTACTTTCTCATTTCTACTACTTTTTGAGTTACATTATTTTATATTCTTTATGAATTGATCACCGTGGGTGAGTGGGCTATGCTTACATTTTTTTTTATTCATAAAGTTACTTATTACATTATTTTACAAGAAAGTGTATGTAATAATTATAGTCCTATTTCTGCATGAATATATCGCACCTTTAATATTAAACTGACCGAATCCAAAAAAAAATTACAAGATACAATAGATCTTATGTTACAAATCTTTAAAGAACGTTTTCCAAAAAATGTTTTTTTTAGTTAGGTCTCTTTAATACTAAGGGTGCGATATGATACATGAAAATACAATAACATGGACTGCACATTGGTATTTTTTTATGTTTAATAAATCTATTTACTCACAATAATGTAATTTATATGGTATTCAGTATGTTAAATAGTGCAAATATATTTTCTACATTTAAATTTTTAATGTAATTTTATAAATTAGTTTAAAAAACACGAAAAAAATATTCACATTTTTTTTTACTACATTTTTTGGTGTATTGTTTCTGTAGTCACTAAAACTACCACCCAGCTTCGTTTTCGGACGCAATCTGAGTATACTCTGTATAATATTGTGATATTACTTATTAGCATACCAACTCCTAACTAGTGATTACATAGTGCCAGTCAAATGTCAGCCAACTGAGTGTTTGCAATTTGAGTTGCAGCATTCTGTGAAGAGGATATGATTACGTAGGCGGCGCGGCAGTTGCGTTGTTGCCATTTTTGCCTCAACAGAAACTAAATTGTGTAATATGATACATGGAATGTGATAAAGTCTGAATGCTTTTGCAACAATAGTATTATGTATGATTGGTACAGCCCTTAGCTAAGATTTCTATAATACAGATAAATACAAATATAGTACAACCTATATACGCAATATAACGCCTGTATTACTAAAAAGTTAAAATATAGATATGCCATTGACGCGACCCAGCTCATATCCGTCTTAAAGTATTATAGACGCAATTTTATAGTCGAATATTCTAATGTTGGATATTACGTATTCTAAAAACCTCATACAGAATGATGTGTCCAACCTTGAAAACGAAGTTCCCACTATAACTAGTTTATTTTCAATATTGAATTTTTCCAAATGTTTTTAGAGGAAAGAAATTCCCACGACACGAGCTTACGGATGTAGCTAAGAAGATGGTAGACAGTTTTAGGTAAGTTTTTAACTTTTTGAAACATACTTTTTGTAAAACTATATTCATTATATAGTTTTAATCGCGACAAACGAGGCAGTAAAATTTATTGGCTCATAATGTTTTTTCATAAACATACGGTGCGTTCCAATAAGCGCTACTCAAGATGCTGTTTTGGCTTTCCGTATGACACCCAACATTCACATACAAAGTCCTGGCCCCACACTAAGCTCGAGTCTTGTGTCGTGGGTATCTGAAGCTACGAGAGACTTTTCGGTTTCACAAACACCCAGATTTGTTTTGGTGCGGCGATCGAACCCGCAGTTTCTCGTTTCACAGCCGGCGCACCAACTGCGCCACGAAAGCTGTCAAATACCAATGAATGAAAGGAATAAGAACTGTATTGATTTGGTTTTCGTACCCTTGTTTATGTGAATGGGTTGCGTGACGGTGTGCAGGCGGGGGGTGCAGGACATGATATCGTGGAGCGAGGCGCAGCGGGTGCCGGTGCTGGTGTTCTCGGCGGGGCTCGGCGAGTCCGTGGTCGCCGCGCTCGAGGCCGCCAACTTCTTGCTGCCTAACGTTAAGGTAACATACATTGACTAGCTGCAGAGGGAAGTGGACCAAAATATTTCCAACTCCTCCTAATATTTACTTCATAAGTAATTTTAGCGAAATGTCGGACGCCCGCCTACAAGGTGGACGGACGACCTGGCTAAGGTTGCAAGAAGTCGCTGGATGCAGGCCGCTTCCAACAGGTTGATGTGGAGATCCTTGGGGGAGGCCTATGTTCAGCAGTGGACTTCCTGTGGCTGAGATGGTGATGATTAATTTCGTTGCGGATTAAAGACAATTTAGACATTCCCGGAGACACGCCGAGTTTCGATGCTCGGTGTCATTAAAATGTGTGTCGCTGTTGATCCTGGCTTGGTCCTGGGTGAGGGTGGGACAGTCTCCTAAAATATTCACTAATATTTGGTTGTGTTATTGGGTAATTATATCTAATTAAATGTAAAATAACAATTAGGCTTGTTGTGTAGGTATTAGAATCTTCGAAGGATTCATAAAACCCAGAACAGAAAAAAAATGGTTTCCCATTTTCCCTTGCGCAAACGACTAAAAATGAATTAAACATTTATAATGATGGTTGTCGATGATTTAAAAATCGTATAAATGTTACCTTATTTCGAAATGTAATTATTCAGTAGTCGAGGAAGAGATGCAATACCTGAGCAATTGAGGAAAAAAGGTACTAATACTCTTATTTTCCTGCCATGAGGGCTTTTTATAAATTTAGCCAGCAAAAAGAACAACTAAATGGGCTAAAGCTGGACTTTAGCCCGGTCACAGTGTATTTTCATATCAATATGACTTATGCTAGAATATATATAATTCATTCCAGGTTTCACATAATTCTATCGATAATTCTGTTAACACGACGGCAATGTTTTAATATTTAAGTACTGTTATCGTGAAGATACAATAGGTTTTGAATTAAACAATCTATTGGGAATTTGTATTCATATCCTTTGTTTGAAGAACACTCATCGTTTCCTATACCTACAATTAGTTAAAACTGCATATTCGATTGCGATAACTGTGAAGTTATAGAGGCGCGCGGTAATCTTGAAAGCAGCGTAAAAATCGACTAGCGGTCTGGGTCCGGCTACGCCGGGTGCAGATACTTTACCATATCAGAAATATAAAATCCCTGTAAAACTGTTTCATATTGAAACTTAATGTGACTACCGTCCTCTATACTGCTATTCTCATTCCGTGGTGTTACATCCCGTCCTGTCCCTGTGAGTAACAATCGCGTCATACATATTGTAGCGTAACTCCAACTGTTTACACCGCACATGCAACGGACGTTCTCTATAGAAAAAAAAATCCCCGTTTTGAAACGTTTTTCACTATCGCTCGTTCCTATTTATCATAGCGTCATGTTATATAGTTGCATCCCTCGATAAATAACCCATCGATAACAAAAATATACACAGGGCTAATTAAGAAGTTGATTGAGGAGGGCTAAACAAGTCCATCAAGCTATCCTATTTTGGGTTAATAAATTTGACACATCACAAAACTATGTATAAAATTCCAGGTGGTATCAAATTTCCTGGCAATGGACGAGGATGACAACATAGTCGGTATTAAAGGCGAGGTGATCCACACATACAACAAGAACGAAACCGCCATCAAGAACACCGATTACTACCACATGGTTCAGGAGCGTAGCAATGTGATTCTCATGGGAGACAATATTGGCGACGCGGGCATGGCAGAAGGCATGCAACACTGCGACGTAGTCGTCAAGATAGGCTACCTAGGCAACAACGCGGAAGGTAACCTCAAAAACTACCTAGACAAATTCGATATAGTACTGATCGACGACCCCACCGTCGATATAACCAACGCCATACTAAAACTGCTGTGATTTAGTTTTATATTTATTATGTTGCTGTTCAAGTTTTACAGTTGCATTGCTGGTGCAATAAATATAAAGTTTAATTTGATCCGTTGTTTTGTTGAGATGTCGATTCTTTTGAAACTGTTGAATAGCGACTAGACTTTGAACAAGTTTAGTAATTGTTTTGTAAAAACAAAGTTTTTGTGTGGTTTGTTTTTGCGGTAATGTTCCTGGCGTTCTGTAATAATCGCTTTATACATTTAAAAAAGTAGTGTTCGTATTATACCTAGGTGCTTCGAACTGCGGTGCTTTTCAAAAATCGTCTGCATTAAGTCTATCGAGATTACATTTGCTATTCCTTTATGGTAATTACATTAAATACATTTACTTGTTGAGTAACAGAAAGTATTGTTGCAACTTAGTCGCGGTTTTATCTGCGCCTCGTGTTGATAATGTTTGTTGACTGATTCCTTGTTTATAAACTATAATTACGTGTTGTATGTGTACAAAGAGAGTTTTTATGATTGCTTGATAACGGTTAACAAACAATAGATTTTTGTTTTGACTGAAGTATAGTAGGTTTTTCCACAAATTAGCGATCCGTCGTGGAAAGTTTTATAATTGTATAGAAAATATTTTCTCTCTCTCTTGGTGCTCATTTCAAGAATTGTAACTTTGTGTTTCCATAATAATCTAGCGACATCAAATATTATGTCTGATGTGTCAACACGCTCTGAAAGCGTTTATTAGATGACCTCATACATTGATATCGGAAGTAATACAATTATTTTATCGGTTTTAATTATCACGTTCAATTTACGTCATATTACGACATACAAACGTAAATGTATAGGCAATTACAAACTACATAAAAACTTACTGTTTATAAAATATGTTGGGGAAAACAGACATCGATAGTGGTAATTACACTAAATTTTATAAAAACGACGGATCTCATTTATCTATACAGGGCGTTCCACGGCGATGATATGTTAAATATTATTGATAGACAATTTTAATATTAGAATACCAAAAAAATATTTATAAAAGAAGAGAAAAATAAGCCTTATGGTGGAGCCTTTTGATTGGTATCGTAAAATGATGGATGGATTTTTACTACATGGCGGGATCGATACCCACTTTAGACATGCGACTATTCAAATATGTTAGAATGCAGTTTAAATTATTTTTAAAATTAAAACGATATCTTCTGTCATTAAAATAGTTTGCCTAGAATATTTAATATACTTTCCCTGCATGTAGCATCGCTGTGAAACGTATCCCGTATAGTAAACAAGTGCTTTACGTACTTTATGCACATAGTCGAACTTTAAGTTTCTTCACAAGGATATTAATGTTTGTTGATTGTTAATCGGAGTTTGAGAATATTTATCTGTCCATAGCAGTTTCTAACTAAATCTCAGTGCAATCTTATTTTTGAGAATCTAAATTTACTGTTATATTTTTTGCTCTGATTTATAAACAATCTCAAAACTGATGTTAGCATTTTTAAAATGCATTTAACTAAGGTTATAATTAGTGTCGAAAATTTTAAAATGATATACGACAAATACTGTATAATTAAATTGTTCAAGACGATAAAAAGTTAAAATTGCATTCTCAAGTCGTTTAAAGAGTTTCCTAGTGCTACCAACAAATACGTCGGCCTAAGACGAATATTCTTGTTTCATAAAATTAAATAAGGTTTATAAATTATAATAGTCCATGAATTTTAACACACTGCAATGTGCACATCGATATTTTCACATCACTAACCTCCGTGAAATATATTTAAGGGTTTAAAATAATTGAAAATAGTTTAATAGTATTATCCTACTTATAGTTTACTTCCACGTGTTTCCCTAATAAACAATTTATCGATGTTAAAATATAAATTTAAGTCCCTAGTGATGCTTATTATTTTGCAAAACAAGAAGTTAGAACTTTATACATAATATTACTTATTAAATTAAATAGTGTATTTTTTTGGGGTTCTCATATAAAACCTCAGGAATATTTAATGAGTCTATCATATCGATGAAAGTACCTCGACTATAATTTTAAATGTGAGTTTGTGAATTATTTACCTCACTTTATATTCTGAATATTCCGTAGCGTTACATTACTATTGTACTGTGAGAAGTTTTATATCGACGGGGGCATTTTTAAATATTTTTACAGAGTGGCGTTGATGCGCTATTGGTACTTGTCGGTTGTTTGATGCGTTCTTTTTGACGCGTCACGTTTGTTGGTATCTATATGTCTTTATTTACTTCAAAAATTGATACAAATAAAATTTTATGTTAAAGCAGGTTGTTTTGTCGATATGTTCGAATCGTTTCGCTTAATTTATTAGGTATAAAAAGTTGAAACTATATTTTAATGTTGTAACTCCTAAAGTTATTCACCACAAAGTGTAGAATTAGGAACCTGTAACTACTTAAATATTAAGCGATTCGACTCGATACTATTTCTAACAGGTAAATAGCGCCAAGTTACATTGTTTTGTAATTTAGTTATTACATAAGGCGCAGCTGCGAGCTCTAGTCATGATGGCAAAGCCACTTAGTTGTGAAATAGATGTAATTGTGATTAATGTTTTGTAATTTTATGTGGTGTATTAGTCAATGACGTGAATGTGTTGCTATAAATACTGTTTATGCTGTTACGTTATGGAACTGTTTTGATGTTATAAACTGCTCCTTTTACATATTCTAATGTAAGAATTGTTCAATGCTTCAAACAGGAACGTTTATGCAGAATTGTTATTATTAATCGATTGTTGTATGCGTAATAATAACAATAGTTTTATGCTCATCATATGAGTATAAGCCATGTTAAACAACTTGTGCGATGTAAAGCGAGCCGTTCTCGTATTAGCAAATCGCACTAGGTAGACTGGTTATTATGTGATCGTTAAAATTTGTGATACCTAAAATATATTTGAAATACATATAAAAAAGAAAATATTTACGAATCTTCATGTTTGAAGCAATGAAAATGTATATCAGATCTGTAAAGTGTATGCTAAATGGTTTTATTTGTCAGCACACAGAAACGCAAAATTGTCTCGCACAAATAAATATGGAATGTTGATTTTCAACTTACTTGTTTCAAAAGACATTGTATTTGGAAAGGAAATAAAACAAAATTTGTAATGAAATTAAATATTTTGTTATTATTATAAAACAACACATATTCAGTATCATATGTATTTTCAAGTCATTCCCGCGCTGAGCCGTGCTGTGTGGAATACAATTTTTATAGACGATATCACAAAATAAATGCAATAAGTTAGTGAGAATTGACGTCGCGCATAAAATCACAAAGTTATCATTAATTGTTTCAGATTAATTTAAATTTAGCCGATATTCAACATGGCTGTGATTTTTTTATCAAATGATTTCGTTATATCATTTATTCGCGAAACTATTTAAATTTAATGCAGTATGCATTATGGTAAAGAATCAGTTAAATGACATAAAATGTATAGATATATTTCTGTTCATTCTTATCGACCAGTTTAATGGAAAGCAATTGAAAGAAATGTCCATAATATTTCGATATATTTGCAGCATCGAAGGATATCGGTATAGTTTGTGATTTTAATCATACAATACACTTTTGTTACAAACAAGTAACATATAACACTAAAGCTTACCTACAAATGTACTAAACGTCGCTCAATATGGCAAGAAATACCGAAGGAAAACCAGCGAGGCAGCGTAATGACTGGAAAATACACGTCCAATCACAATACCCTATAAGTCGAATTTAACTGAACAAATTAAAGGCTCTAAAATAAACAACAGTCTTATATTATACAAATTATTTACACAAAGATTTGTTTTTTATTTATTTTTATATCAAAATATAACCTACTGTACATGTAACAATGATCGTTCATATAGAAATATATAATTTGTCTCTATGTACAAAACTAGAAACGATAGTAAAAATAGTCAATTCTTTTAGGAATCATTTAGTCGAGTGACGCCGCGGCGCGGCGCGAGGCGCGCTGCTCGCCGCAAGGCACTTGCACACACACACTGCACGGACGCCAGACAAAACTACGCCTTGCGTAGGGTAGGAAACAATTTAAGCAATTGTTCGGAAACCGCGTGTGACAAAAAGCTGGTGAATGCTAAAGATAAAAGGTATCGTCTGCAAAACTTAAACAATTTCGGAAGAAGTGACCAATATTCAGGAATTAAAGATGAAAGAATTAGATTTCGTTTTGTGTATTCAATTCCATATTGAATACCTATAGTAATCAGCAAGATAATTACAATATTGCGGCAATGTCTTTGGCATCGATTAAAATTACAAAATCATTTCTTCGAAGTTATAATTAATCCACGACACATTATACAGATATTAACCTAAAGTACTCGTATCGATACGGAAGATTTACGAAATAAATCATCATATCTATGAAGAATTATTGTGATTTGTACATAAACGTAATGGAATGCATTTGTCAATATTATTACTAAAATGACGCTCATCATCGTCATAAAACTATTGCGACACGACATACCGTGAAGAAAATGTGATACATCGACAGTCAAAAGTCGATAAAATTTTCATCGACGCAAAAAACGTCACTAACCCTTGGAAAAATTGAATGCGTAGATGAGGAAAATATTGTATGAGCAGCGCGTCTCGCGTCGGCAGAGCGTCGGCCCGACTGAGGCGTGCAGTCTCGCGGGCAAGGCAGCGTACTCGCTATCGAATAAATAACTTTACAAATTACGATCAGAAGGAAGCCAAACGACATCACAATCTACTTAATTCAACTACAAAAATACATGATTTTATCATCAATCACACGTTTCCTTTTATCACTCACTTACAGGTGTATTATACACGTTTGAACGTCGGCGTTGCATTGAACGTATCAACCGCCAGACGAACTCGGTAAGTACACGCACTCACCTATTCAAGTTAAAATATACAAGTGCCGGTATATCCATTTGCATCGTGGATTTAGTAGTGGAATATTGAATCGTTATTTAAATGCAATAATAGGCAATAATCGCGTAGCGCACAAAGAATTTCACTTTGAATCGAAAGGTACTCGTGCCGAATAATATATCTCTTACCTAAAAATATATAATTTAACACATTAAAGTTTGTTAATACACTTTCCATTTCTAAATCCACTGTTAAAGCACATAGACACGCACAAATACTGATTAAAATTATAATTATAATTACATTAAATAACATCGATAGTGTTGGCAGATCTATCGAAACACTCCGCGTGATGGGCGCTTCACTACGCAGTACGTCCGTCATACGAGCCGACCGACATTTATAACAACACTATACAGTAAGAGCACCTGGAGAAGAGAAGTGAACACACTCTCAGAGAGACACACACACGACACATCGACATATCGATATAACGACAAGTGTCGGCGCGTAATCCGAACCAACCTATAAGTACAATGTATTATGAAGACTAGAAAGAACAATTTCATAAAATATGCAATAAGGTAACTATCATCATTAAAATTAACACTGGCGAGCGTATGGAAGTGAACTATTTCTCGCCGCGTACGTTGATTCAAACAGTACTGCTTGGTCACATTGGCTATGGATATTAATTTTGCCAGTACACAATTGGTGATGAACGTTTATAATCTGTATCAACCCATATACGTTCCACTGCAGGGCACGGGCCTCCCCTACAACCGAAAATACGATTGAGAGTGGTTAGGCTATATAGTCCACCACGCTGGCCTAATGCGGGTTGGCGGACTTTACATACCATAGAAATCGCTATGGCATGCAGGTTTTCTCACGATAATTTCCTTCACCGTTATAGTGAGTTACGTTTATAATAATAACAATATATTGTATTTGTAGTCAGCAAGTAACTGTTTGAACTCGTCCAGGAAGCTCGCCCAACACGATGCGACACATTGGTCCCGCTTGTTTCATGAAAGCACATGCATTAGTCTACATTAGTCTAGGACAGATCACAGCCTGAGTTGAAGTGTAGCGCGCGCGGCTCGGGTCAGGTGACGGCCGCCACGTCCGACGGACTCTTGTGCAGACCGTCCTCGTCCGTCGACCTGTCGGGGAAAACACGCATCACTTATTTATTGTTAGCAATGATTACAACATATTTGATGTTTTTTTTTATTAATTTTTAGAAGGGAGAGGCTGTATGAATTATCGACTTATTGATTCTTGATCAACATGATTTGTAATGAGGGAAGGTATTATATATTTCGTTTTCAAGTTAGGTATAGATTATTATGGAGAATTTTCAAACAAATAACCTGGACTTGAAGAGTGCCTTGTTAAATCGAACTATGGACTTGATTCACTTACACTTCAATATATATAATTATTTTTCCACATCAGCTTCATAGTGTCCACGCTTATAATTTGGAGTTAATATTCGATATGATGTATGTTAGTAATGTGTATGTGTAATGTGCACGAGTAGCGAGTAGTGAGTAGTGAGTAGCGAGTGCGTGCGTACCTGTACACGTGTGCGCAGGCGTTGGCGGTGCGGTAGTGCGCGGCGTAGGGCAGGCGCGAGCGCGGCGCGCGGCGGCGAGCCACCACGGCGCGGCGCAGCGTGCCCGGACGCACCGAGTTGCGGATGCCGTGGTACGCCAACCTGCAACACAACACACACCTACTTTAACACCCGAATACGCAAACGTCATTCAAATAATTAGTTGCTCTTAACAGCGCACGGCCCACTTAGCCAGAGGCCGCCTGGGTAGGTACAACCGCAATGTCTATTTCTCCCGCCAAACAGCAGTGTAAATGCACTATTGTGTTCCGGGTTGAAAAACATTGTAGCCAAAGTAATTACTAGACACATCACGATGGTGATGGTGGAATACTAAGCATTGCTACTATCCATGAGCGGTCGTATCGCTTACTGTCAATCGAATGGCATGCTCATCTGGCTATAGCAATAAAAAAATAACATACCTGGGCGCGAGCGCGGCGACCGTGGTGAGAACCACGACAAGCCAATACACGGGGTCGGACATGGCGTTGAGCAGCACGTGGTACGTGGAGGGCAGGTTGAAGCACGACACGCAGATGGACTGGTACACCAGCGTCAGCACGAAGAACGACAGTAGCGAGCCCGTCAGCGCGAATACTTGGATTATCGTCTGATAAAATATATTTAAATGTCATCAAAAAGGCCTTGAATAGAGGCTGGATGTGTGCTTATCACTAGTGTTGTGGACTTACATTGTCGATATTAAAAATGGGTTATTTATCGACTAGTATTATCGATAAAATTCTTAAATTACAAAATATCGACAATATAATTACAGCTTATAATTTCTTAGAATGCAAAAAATCGATGCCAAGTGAAACACATGGTAGCAGACAAAAGCAAATTTTATATGCACTAAATTCACTCCGAAAAACATTACTGCCACTTACGACTTTAGTATGGAAGAGCTGCGTGAAAACATTATTTTATTTTAATAGTGAACGTAATTTAAAAAAAAAAATTCCATACTTAGTTTTAGCTTAGAGAATATTTCAATAAAATTATAGAAATTAATTATTCTTATATAATTTTGAGCTATTTAAAATACCACGATACTGATCACCACTGATCTGAGAAACAAAATCATGTTTTGCGACATTACGACAGCGTATATATACTAACCCAGCTCCTAGTCTCGATGGCGACGTACGCCAGCATGACGACGAGGCAGCAGGTCATGCAGCACGCGCCGAAGGACCAGAGCCCCACGGCGGTGTCCCAGTAGGCGGCGGCGGCGCAGAAGAACACCACGACGCTGATGTACAGCGACTCGCCCAGGACCGCCCAGTAGGAGTGCGCGCGGTACGCCAGCCCGCGCCGCGACGCCGCGTACAGCCCCGCGCGCTCGCGGAGCAGAGACGCCGGTGCCACGCGGTCGTACGCACCTATACACATAGTACTTATCATAAAAGTGAGGCTTTTTATGTTGGTATTTTCATGTGATAATGTAACTACACTGACACTTAGGCTGATTTTAGAGTCACGCTGAACGTCAGCGCTGACAGTCAGCGTGACTCTAAAATCAGCCTTATGGGTAAGTCTAGTGCGGCCCAAAAAAGAAAAAGTATGAATTTTTATCGGTCAACACATTTATACAATGAATTAAATCTTAATTTTATATTTTGATAGTATCTCTGTTCAGTGCAAAAAAGGATTAAATAAATAAATCGATAGTCTTTAATCATAACATGTTAACAATAGCATAAATATTGTCGTAATATTTATATGATTATATCGTTTTTCTACATGGTTAATGAAGAAGTCATTAAAAATAATTTCACTTCACGAAAATAATAATTATTAAAATCCTTACCGATAACGATGGGTGGCAGAGCGGTGAACATCAAGTTATACGCCATGAGGTGGATCTGATCGATCATAACCATGGCCGAGTACCCGCTGTATATCTGGTACCAGAAAACTAGGAACACAAAGGTCTGTGGACAATAAAATAATTCAATTATTGTATCAGTTATTATCCAAGTCAAATTAAGCTTTAATTGTATCGATCTTTAGAAGGTTGCCATTTAAAACGCAGGCAAGGTACATCAATCAATTTTAAATAGCAAAACTATCAACTGTAGTAGTGAATTTGACTTTTTTTAACTCCTTATTTGAAAAAATAGACACGTCTACCCGATAGTAAATATTTTCACGCCAGTCAACACAACCACACCTCTCCTATTTAATATCTCTATCTACACGTGTCGACATACACAGTGTTAAATGTACTCACGGCATTTTTAAGGAAGAAGTACAGTATCATCCTTGCGAGGCGGTCGTAACACCAGTGCCCGTGTACCAGTAGCAAACGCTCTAGGTATTTGAACCGCGACAGAGTGAAATCCGACGCCATCACCGCTTGCATACCCTCTTGCCCGGACAGACCTGTGAACCATCGTCATTAATATTAGCCATAGGATTATGCTCTTACACCTATGATCATCATCATCAGCCCATTGCGGCCCAGTCCTGAGCTTAGGACTCTCCCAAGGTACTCGACAGAGCCCGGTCTGCTGCTTTATGCATCTATTCGCTGCCGGCTCTCTTGTGCAAGCCGATTATCAAGTGGTATTTTGAACCTTTGCCACCATTAAATTGTCCAGTAAAAGAGCACACGTCCATAAGTATTTACAACATTTGGATCCTAGGTGTGTTGCTGGTCTCTCAGAATTGGAGGAGAGAAAGAAAAAATAGGGAGAATTTTTTGGGTTCACTCATCTGTAAAATAGTCTAAGATTAACAGTATGGTTCTAGGAAGTCTAAAATAATTATTTATAATTTATTTGAAGCTAGTAAATAACAAACACATTTAAGATTTTAAAATGATATTAATATAACTCCTACTGATATAACTATTTGTACGTACCAACACCGACGTCGGCGGTCTGTATCATGGAGACGTCGTTGGCTCCGTCGCCGATAGCCAACGTCGTCACTCCCAACTCCTCTTTCACCGCCTGGAAAGTAATAAATATATCATTAGAGGATTTATAAATGTGGAGCAGTGTACGTCAAAGTATATGATAACACCATAGGTGCTCAGAGAAACCGTAGGAAAGCTTGGACAATTGTTGTTTTGTAATAAGAAAATATTTCATATTTGAGTAAAATATAATATATCTCGTTGTATGCACCGTGTTTTAGTTAGAGTTTTGTGAATAGTCAATAATGAATACATACGGAACTTCGAAAAATGAGTGCTGTCTCATGCTTGGACTTCGACGGATGGTTGTAATCAAATCAATTTGTCATACAAAATACGACCTTTGTTTTATATTGAGCCTATGCCAATCGATTGTAAGCATTTTCGACACCAATATATTTTTTATTATATTTGACCTTAACTGCCTCGGTGGCGTAGTTGTACTACGGTACGGTCACAAAGCTGAGGTCTCGGATTCGAACCCCGGGTTGGGCAAAGTGATATTGGATTTTTCTATTCATTATCAGCCCACAGTGAGGAATTTGTGTCCGATATGGCGATAGGCTCGTCACCAATCACATCGTGGGACGCACTCTGCCTACCCCTTCTGGGAAAAAGGCGTGAGTTTATGTATGTATGTATGACCTTGACGATGTAGGCCTTCTGCAGCGGCGTGGCGCGGCAGCACAGCACGGCGGAGCAGCGCCGCGCCAGCGACAGGAACGGCGCCACCAGCCCCGAGCGCCGGTCCAGGATGTACGTGAGCGTGCGCCCGTCCACCACCAGCGCGCGCCCCCCACCACCCACGCCCACTCCACCGGTACTCGACTCCTCGCCTTCTAAGTAGCTTTTTATTGTGGATTCTGCATGCTCCTGGAAATATCAAATTCCTTGTATAAGTACAATGGTTGTGGCTCTGTAAATGTGTTGCATTTATAACAGAACGTATTTCTGCGCCGCAGCCAACGTGTTGAAGCAAAGCGGTAATAAAATAAAACTGTAAATATTATTATATTATATTACAATTATTTTAAAATGATTATGGCAGCGGTTGAATTACTGAAAATTACAAAATCCGCCAAGCTTATATGTTGTGTACTGGGTTCAAAAGCGCGACTAGTTTCAATTAAAACTGTAAAATAAATGAATACAGGAGACACAAATTTTGCTAAAATTGATAACAAATCAAGACGTAAAATTCACCAAGGTGAAGTAATTTACCATATTTTTCTCCTGTTTTTTATTATGTCGAACATTTGTTTCGCTGCTTAGTGTGATGAGTATGTATGTGAGACGATTTGTCGGCAAAGGGAAGGGATTTTGCTATTTGATACAACTCGCAAGTAGTTTACCTTGTCCCTAGACATAAGCTGCAGCAGCCTGTCGTTCTGCGAGAACAGCGCGGCGGAGTAGGCGATGTTGATGGCGGTCTCGGGCTTGTCCCCGGTGAGCACCCACAGCACGATGCCCGCGTCCAGCAGCGCGCGCACGGTGCGCGGCACGTCGGCCTGCAGCCGGTCCTCCACGCCCGACGCGCCCACCAGCGACAACGCGCTCTCCAGCCGGGACAGCGACTCGCGGATGCGCTTCTCGCGACCTGCGTCACAAGGTTTTTTATATAAGGGTACACGCATTGTAAGGTCATTTAAATATTTTGTGATAAAATATAAAAGAGATCAAGTGTTTTGCTAGCACTAGTAGACCAGAGTCGATAATTTTTAAAACCAATAAAAATAATAATAGGATGAAACCCATTAGAAAAGGAGGGGGATAGTATAAAAATGGAAGGAAAAATAATTTACGGGCGATCTGAGGCCGGGAAGGGGATGGGGGTGGGTTTTTAAGGGTAAAAAACGGTTTTTCTCGATTTCCGGCAAAACTAAAAGTCCTATCGAAAAAAGTCAAATGGCAAAGTTGTAGGTAATAAAAAGATCTAAAACTTTTGTATTTACACTTTTTTCACAAAACCTCAAAGTTTATGTGAAAAATTCAAAAAACCAAGTTTTTGGTTTTTTATTTTTATCTTTTACAAAAAAAATATTTTTTTAACGAAATTTGGTGAAAACTTACCTTTTTATGTCCCAAATACGTTGTAATTTATTTGATTAAAAATATTTATTTTTTCGCCTTATTTTGAATTAATATCGAAAAAGCACCCTAATTTTCAATCGAAAATTCACCTGTCAAAATATCAGCTTTTTTCAAAAAATTGGTATGTTTTCTGTTCGTTGAAATCTCTTCTTTCCGATGGTGAAAAAATATATGTATGTTACTATAGTAAATCTTCTCAGAAAATGCAAAGCAAAGCTGCTTTTTTATTTCATACACTTGCTTATCATCTGCCTTATTGCAGATGATACAAACAGATTCATCCATACTGATAATCTGAAACACAAAATCGAATTAATAATGCCTTCACTATGTTATGGTGAGTATATACCCATGAAAAAAAATATAGTAAAGAAATAAATGTCAAAATGTATAAAAAATATATTATGAATATATTAAAAAAAGCAGCTTTGCTTTGCATTTTCTGAGAAGATTTACTATAGTAACATATATATATTTTTTCACCATCGGAAAGAAGAGATTTCAACGAACAGAAAACATACCAATTTTTTGAAAAAAGCTGATATTTTGACAGGTGATTTTTCGATTGAAAATTAGGGTGCTTTTTCGATATTAATTCAAAATAAGGCGAAAAAATAAATATTTTTAATCAAATAAATTACAGCGTATTTGGGACATAAAAAGGTAAGTTTTCACCAAATATCGTTAAAAATTTTTTTTTTTGTAAAAGATAAAAATAAAAAACCATTAACTTGGCTTTTTGAATTTTTCACATAAACTTTGAGGTTTTGTGAAAAAAGTGTAAATACAAAAGTTTTAGATCTTTTTATTACCTACAACTTTGCCATTTGACTTTTTTCGATAGGACTTTTAGTTTTGCCGGAAATCGAGAAAAACCGTTTTTTACCCTTAAAAACCCACCCCCATCCCCTTCCCGACCTCAGATCGCCCGTAAATTATTTTTCCTTTCATTTTTATACTATTCCCCTCCTTTTCTAATGGGTTTCATCCTACTATAATTTTTTTTCACTTTTTATTATTTTTAAAGGCTTCTACCCTGGTCTATAGGGTGTCTACACGCGGAAACTTTTTACGTCAACATTTTTTATTTTTCAGTTGTGTATCAATTGCTATAATGAATTACCGCGAATTTAAGTAAGCTTCATGTTTAACCTTGAACTTTACATTCGAACAATACAATATCGTTCGCTATCACATAGCATAACTTTTAACATACCGGATGATAGATACACACATATCTCTAGAAAATGACAACGCTATGTTACTTAAAATATTATACATATTTATATTTGACAGGAACTAAATATATTTTGGTACCTTCTCCGATCTCGGAAGCCCTGGCGTGTCCGGCGAGCCACTCCTCCCAGAGCGCGGGCTGCATGGTGCGCTTGGCCATGAGCAGCGTGCGCAGGCCGGCGCGCGCGTACTCGCTGAGCAGCGCGCGCGTGCGCTCCAGCGCCGCCGCCGCCGCCGAGCCCGCGCGCACCGGCGCCAGCGCGCCCAGCACCGTGCTGTCCGCGCCCTTCACGTATAGCACCACCTGCGTACACAGGCACTTTTATAAATATATTTTTAACATTTTTTTTAATTCTTTTTATTTAATACTAACGATCGGGCCCGGAACCGCCCGGGTGCCGCCCGGGTGCCCGGTAATTCTGAATATCAATTTAAATCGGATCACGAAAATCGAATGAATGTTCCTGGTATTTGCTAGATTTTTCACTACTGCTAAGCAGTAACTGCTTCTCTCTTATAGGTCATAGCGTGATAACATATAGCCTATAGCATTCCTCGATAAATATATCGAACACAAAAAGTATTTTTTCATTTCGAACCAGTAGTTGCTGAGATTAGAGGTAACAAAGAAACAAACTCTTTAGCTTTATGTATTAGTATAGATTATTTTAAAGTTGCCATATTGATATTGAGGCCGTGTGTATGACATGCGTACTGGTAAAGTTTCTGAATGAAATAAAGATTGTTTTGGATTTTACGGTTTTTTAATTCTCATATAACTTGCACAGACCTTGAATCCTAGGGAAAATTAAAAAGACGACCTAGCATGTTAACATTCTTCTCCAGCAAATATCTCAGAAAAATAAACACATCAACAATCCCCACCTGTCCCGTAGGCATCCTGAGCGCGACGGACATGCACTTCCTATTGGAGTCGAACTGCTGCACGCGCAGCACCTTCAGCTTGGTGATCTCCCCCCGGATGCCCACTTCCACCTCGTCGGGGGAGCGGCTGCGCAACTCGTAGCCGTACGCGAGCGCCGCTTCCGCTAGCGCAAGCTCGTCGGGACTCTCCGCTTCGAAACGAGCAACCTGCACACGGAAATAAGACTTTATTGTTTGAGCGTAAGGTGTATTTTAGATTGCAGGTATGCGCTGGCTGCAAGGTTAATAGACCGCTGTGGAGTTTCTTGGAAATAGCTTGTGTTAAGCAGTGGAGTTATTCTTTTTATTTTTGTAGTTGAAAATGATGATTGTGAAGGTATATTCTAAGCTTTCTAAAGGTCGCTGTGATTTTTTGCGCAGAGGCCTACGATCACTAATAAAAAAAATAGATAGACATTAAGAAATCAATAGACGCTATCTGCAAGGTTGTTGCAAATAACTGATGTAATGAAAAAGATTGCAAATGCAAATCCATAATCTTTTAATTACTAATGGTCATAATGAAAAAAGAAAGGTGTAAAATAGTGGAAGCTATTCTTGACTATAATATCTGTAGCCATCATTTGATAACTGTTATTGGGACTATCAATTAAATAAATAAATAATACCCAAAAATCACATACATAGTCATGACCCCACACTAAGATCGTGTCTTGTGTCGTGGGTATTAGGAACTACGAGAGACTTTTTCGGATTCACAAACACCCAGACCCGGAAGAAATATTTGCGGGCTGCACAAAATTTCTCTCGGTGCGGGGATCGAACCCGCGGCCTCTCGTTTCACAGGTGGCGTCTAACCAACTATGCCACAGAGGCTGTCAATTTCGCTAAACATATTATGCATGATGTTAATTACTTGTTGTTCGGTGGTGGAAGTGCTGGGTTCACTGGTGTTGTCGTCTCGGCTACCGAACGGCAGCTTTGGCAGGCGTATCTTGAGCGGTGAGGTGGTCGACGGCGGCGGCGACGGCGTGGTCGACCGCGACTCTGTTAGTCGGGCATATCTGTAACACAAAATACAACCATTTTACATATTCTTTAATAATAGTGGCTCATGCCTATTTTAACTTATAGCAGTGCAATGCCCAAAATACACAAGTTTTTGTTATACAAACTCAAAATCACGCCTTTTCCCAGAAGGGGTAGGTAGAGGACACCCACATTTCGCCTTGTATATTCCATTTCACGATGAGATAGGGGGCAGCTTATGGCCATATCGGACACAATTTCCTGACTCCAGGCTAATAATGAAAAGAAAAATCTAATATCACTATGTCCGACCCGGGTTGGAACCCGAGGCCTCAGCTTTGTAAACGTAGCGTAGTACAACTATGCCACCGAGACCATTAGTTTTTCAAGTCATTCTTCAAGTCAATATAACATTTAAATACATAGTAAATAAATATTGCTTCATTTACGACGAGTAATTATATCAATCTGTCGGCAAAGCGAGAGTTGCCCGCGTATTTCCCAACTTTAAATGTTACTTAATCCGACGTTAGTTCGCTTTTAGTGAAAACGGCCAGCAGACCTTCAAACAAAAGACTATTTCGATGGGTTCTGAAAGTCATCTGGGATTATTTATTAATAGATTTGCCATTGAATTCTCATATGTAAGAGGCCGCCTAGGTATCACCGCAATGTCTATTTCTTCAGCCCAAGAGCAGTGTAAATGCCCTACTTTGTTCCAGTTTGAAGGACATTGTACCCAGTGTAACTACTAGACCTATTGAGACTTGTCATCTTATGTCTCTTACTAAGTAGTTACTTAGTTAGTAGTGTCTTCTACAAGGTTTCGGTTGAAAAGGGTTAGGCCATAATCTCCATCGCTGGTCTAATGTAGGTTGGCGGACTTCACACACTGTAAAAAATCTTACTTATCTCAGTGGCATGCACATGCAATAACAAGTCCGTAAATAAACATGATAGTCGAAGGAGCGGAATATATTGACATATTTATTATTGTATGGTATCAAAGATTCTACTAATCCAATGATAACGCGCCTTAGTTTTGAATTATTTTGTCAGATTAATGTAAGCCGTTGTAAACCTCATAATCTATGTAGATATCAATAATTATTCACAATGTAAGATATCTTATTGACTTGACTGCCTCCGTGGTGCAGTAAGTTTGACGACAGCTGTGAAATGTGAGGCCGCGGGTTTGATCCTCGCACTGAGACAACTATTTGTGTGATCCACAAGTATTTGTTTCGGGTCTGGACGTTTGTGAAACCGAAAAGTCTCTCGTAGTTCCTGATACCCACGACACAAGACTCGATCTTAGTGTGGAGTTAGGACTATGTATGAGACTTTTGGGTGTATTATTATTGTTAGTTCCAAATAAATATTTATTACTGTATGAGTATCAACTCCTATGCATATTATAGATATTAGGTTCCATTGCTGCTTAGGCCATATGATAGTGCGTAGATCTTAGTTTAGCACGTTGGACTAGTACGGGTTTGTTAAATAAATACACCCAACATATCTTTGAAAATCTCGTGAAGATGTCATAGGTATGCTCAATTCGCTATGGCATTTATCTCCACTGTTAAAGTGAATAACAATTGACAAATAATAAACTCAGAAATTCCTAACTCAACATAATTCCTGGATCCGACGAACGATTTTCGTCTCAGCAGTTCGACTTGCTCTAGAGTCTAGACTGTCATACTTCCCTAAATAAATATATTGCGATCATTTATCAAAATGTAAGATTTAGAACAATATGTCATCGGCCACTATACAGTAGTCGTCAAACAATTAAACCAATATTAATGATAACATTTGTTGACTCAGCCCACTTATGATAATGTTGCTATAGTTTCAACCGAGCCGTTTATGATACGGCAGAGTACGGTCGAGTCACGAAATCACTCGGAACTTTCGTGTGACCCATTTCCATTCTCCACACGACATTCCAAGTCGGTTATTTTTTGAGGTTTTACACGAGCATTCTCATGGAAATGCCGCTTAATTTGTGTAAATTGCAGGCGTCATGGCAACAATATTGTTGAATTCTGTTTCCTTTTTGTACAGGCGAAGGAAAATATTATGAGCGAACTTTCTTATCTAACAGTGCCTTTATTATAAGGTATGGTGAATCAATAAATAAATACTAGCATAATATATTGGGGTGTAAACTATATAATTCGTAGAAATTGATCATGACATTTTTATAACTAAGCATGCTTAGAAATTTATAATTTTAATTTTAGCAGTGCTATTAGTATTTTATGACAACAATATGAGTATCATAATTTACAGCAATTATTACTAAAGATAAATTCTAATAATTAATATTCAGACAATATGCTAAGAACGCGGAAAATATGAGTAAATCCTATTGTTTGTGCAAAACATTATATTTTTAATTATAATGATAAGCCAGTCGTTCTGTGTATTTGTTGTATTCGCAATTTTTTTATATATAACTTTAATAAATATTACTTTATTGTAAATCGATGTAGTAAATATAAAGAACTTGCACTATTTTTTTGTTACATTTAATATATAAAATTATTTACATGACAACGTACTTTTGATCACTCGATAAATAAATATAATTTTACAATCATTACAAAATCTCTAAATACTTCTAGATAAGTATCAAAGTTGTTTGTACATTGTATGACTCAGAATTATTTATCATATTTATGAGTTGACAGAGTTCGGGATCAAAAGATATCGATATCAATTAAATGTAGTGAGTGATAAGGGGAAGCACCTGTTATCTACGTATATGATGAAATATTGGCAAATTATAAGGTTATGAACAAGGCGAAGCAAATACATGCATAAATGATTAAAGAATGTTAAGCCAAATTATACGTAGAATATACCAATTGCGCCGATTGGATTGCTAGTCCGTAGGGCTTGGAGAAAACATTTAATTTAATTTGAAATTCAAATGCAAATAATTTTGTTGTGGTACATAGGAAGCCGTAAGATGTAACATTTATATTTCCTTCTATAGGTATCGACTATTCCAATTTCTTAATGATCAAGTAAAAATAAATTTTACATTAATGCAGTGTATTAAAGAAAAAAACCTTTCAATACATAATATCAAATGCGTGGCTCTGCGAAACCCATAAACATAATTTTCCCACCAATTCCGTGTAAACGTAAACCTTACATCCGAAATAAAGCACCGACAACGGCGGGTTATGGCGCATTAAACGCACTAACGACACCGGTAGCAGTTTATCCTACCAGACCTCTGATCGACTTCGCCGAATGCGAAGAACTCGTAAAATCGCCCGCGCGTCACACACGCGGTAAAAAATAGGTTACACTATAGTCTTTATGCTAGAGGGGACAATATGAACAAAATGTAAAAAAAAAATACATCAGAATTGGGTCAGGAGTTTAGAAGATGCGATGGCTGAGACAAGCACATATATACATAACACGCGGCAAACTAATGGCCTCTTTTTTAAGTGGGGGATGAACCAGGCCGGTACTTTACCTTTTCTCTGTTACTCGTATGCACTCACATTATCTGTCTCTCACTCGCAAGATTTCTAGCGTCCATGATACACGCGCACAGAATTTGTAGGCAATATCCCCTCTGGTACAATACTTCAGTAGGTTAGATCTAATTTCGCTCGGTTTGCTTTGCGCCGGCAAGGATCAGAGTCGATGGCGCCCGACTTTATTGACCTTAGGACTGCGTTTTATGTCCACGGTAAACTGTGCTGACACACTTTGTTTAGAGCGTATTTGTTTTCTGTTTTTCTTATTGCTTACGAGTAAAGTTCAAACGAAAGAAACGTTACATAATCGTATAATGCAGCAAAATGAATTTAGATGTAATTTCTGTCATTACAAAAGCTTGGGGATAGTAAGAAACGTAAAAGGCAATGACTAATCAATAACATCATACATTAATATTTGTTGAATGGTTTAGTAAGACATAACAATATCTATAAATAAGAAAAAAATCAGGTTGATAAAGACTAAATTATAAGAAACCTTCTACATCTACAGAAACAAGTGTCAGATAGTTACTTGTCGTTGGATCGTAGCGTGCCATTGGACCGCGAGGGTTTTCTGTTGCTGATCTGTTCTCCGGAGTTGGAGGAGATGCTGAGCTGCATGGCGTCCACGTGCGGCTGGCTCACCACCACCGTGTTGCACACCGCCAGGATCAGCAGGAATTCGCGGACCTGTACCGAACATCACCAGTACATTATACCAACTTATAACGAATAGAATATTATCTAGACACCACACTGCATATTTTTTTACTCCAACTACATTCGTAATGATATAGATATATTGTGCGATTCTATGGCCTCAACAATAAGACTTCTAATTAATTAAACTTATATTTTATTGTTTGGTCCTTATTTCTTTAAATTGATTACAGTATAACCCGTCAGTGTAAATATTGAGACTGTAAATTGTCTTCTTTAATGTATTTCAGATTCACATCTAGTAGATGACAATCAGATTGATTATTTATCAAATGCTTTTCTTATAACTTGCTAGACTGCACATCAGTTTTGTGAAATAAATAAATAAAACAATAAAAAAATAGAATGAGGCAAACAATAGAATATGTTGTATTTAAGAGTACTGTGGTAACATAAGTACCATAAAGTTCAGAGATAGTGTGAATAATTGGGATATTAAGAATTTTGTCACAAGAACGATTACCAAGGCCACTAGCACAATATTTTAAATTACAGATTTATTAAATTGATTTTTTAGTCTATCCATTCATATGGATAAACCAAAATAATTGGAATATTGTATTCTAACACAACCGGTAATTATCGTTGTCTTTGTGCTTAAGGCGATACTTGTTATTAACCATGAATTTTGACATTTCATTAGCCGGACAACTTTTTGGCTTACCTGTTGCGTGTGTTGCGCGTCGTTAGTGTCGTTTAAATGCTGTAGCAGTCTTCTGTTTGGCGACACCTTGGTGATGGGTGTGACGATGGGAGGCAAGTCGGGCGACGGCTCAGCGGGCGGTCCTGGAGGATGGTCATAGTCCACGCCGTTCACTGTACACCGCCTGAACAACATCTTGTTCTCAGTCAACGTTCCCGTCTTGTCACTGAACAAGTAGCTGATCTGTCCCAATTCTTCGGTAATGTTCAAGGCCCTGCATTCTGTCCGAGTGTTCGTGTCCGGATCGTACATCTCCACGTCCTGATGAATGTGGTACACTTGCAGCAACTTCGTCATTTCTATGGTCACGTACAACGACACAGGTATCATCACTTGCAGTGCTATGATGTACGTCCAGAATATGAGCAGGCCTTCATAAGCCGGTTTGTTTGCGGTCGGTATGAAAGGGACATCTTTATTAACATAGTTATCGAACCAAACCTTGCAGCCGACGGCGCCGGCGCAGCATAGGAACAATAACACCAAGACACACCATATCACATCTGTGTTCATTTTCTTCTCTAAATTCGAGCACTTGTACCTTGGTCCGCCGTTGTTGAGCATCGCCTTGGTCTCGTGACCGGCGTACACAACGATGCCCTCCACGTAATCGGTGTTCTTTATCGTGCACTCCCTTAAAAGGAGGTTCTCCGAGTTTAACGGCACTCGTGATCCGTTCGGATGCGATATAGTTCCCGTGAACCTGTAGATCTTTGTCGACGGCCGCTCCACTTCTATTGAACTTCTGAATTTTAATGGATTGAATTCTAATCGCTGAAAACAAAAAAACAAAATGCAAGTTACAGTTATTACACGCTAGCAAAATGGAAATCGTGGCCGTTGTTTCGGTTTAGCACACTTCCATTGTTTGACTGTAGGATTTTAAGGTAGCGTTCCCACGCTCTGATTCTTCGAAGTGTGCTCGCGGAATACCTAAAATTGCGGTATTTGTGACATCGAATTATAAAAGCGCCGATTTGATACGGCTTTGTAAATGAGGTTAAAGAGTTAGACTATTTAGATATTTCATCAGGCCGACACCATAACGTTGATGTTACGAGCCAATAAGCTGTAAATAACTAAGTCGTTTGGACACTGAAAGCGACGCATTATTCGATTCTGTTAATATTATAGTTTATATTGCAATATTAATGGACCGTTAAACTTTTGTCACAGTGATATCATACACTAAAAGTGTTTTATATTATTTATTTTATTCTTTACTGCACACATAAAAAATACAAAAAGCATACAATATTTTAGAAATAAAATTAAAGGGTATATCTTATTGTCCTAGGCGATTTCTTACAGACAACCTTAGGATGGATATAAGAAAAGAATAAGAATAGAGGGCAGTATAGAATTTAAAGAAGGCAGTATAGAATTTTGTTTATGATATAATATATTTTTAGACTTATAATACGGTATTATAATTGTAATCGCCATCACCAACCATTGTTGAACATAGGCGTCTTTCCTACGCGATTTTCTTACAAGAAGGAAGCCGTTTTATACCTTTGGATGCAAAATTCTCCTGCCCTCATTTAAGCTCATGATCAGACAGTCTCTTTTACTATGGATTCAATTGAAACAATTTATTTATTTTTTGACAGCCTCCATGGCGCAGTTGATTAGACGCCGGCTGTAAAACGTTTGGCAAATATTTAATAATTTAATATTTGTGTGACCCATAGGTATTCGTTTCGGGTCTGGTCTTTGAGACCGAAAAGTCTCTCATAGTTTCTACTACCCACACACACAAGACACAACACTTGCTCTTAGTGTGAGGTCAGGAATATGTTTGTGACTGTTGGGTATATTTATTAATTTATTTGATCTACGATAAAACATATTGTATATCTGTTAAATTACCTTATCCCTGAAGCCCGGCGCCACTATCCTCTGTTTCAGGTTGGTCTCTCCGTCCAAGTTGCACGTGTCCAGGTAGCAGATGCCCAGAGGGTTCGAGGAGTGAAGCAACACCATGTCCGCCGGCACCGCCTCGTTGTTCGACAAGTGGACTAGATCTCCCACACGCACGTCTCTCCATTTCACTCGCACGTACCTCTCCGCTGACCTGAGAGAAAGAGATGCAAAATTGTAGTTGTAGTCATAAAAATTCATCACGGTCCAAATTAACACATTATTTCAAACGTTGTGAGTGTATACAATAAATACCGTTTACAAAACCTACGAAATTGTGTTTCGTGACAAACATAACGTATGCGAGCAATTTAGCCAAACAATTATTTCTAATGAAACCTTTTGAATTCAATTACCTTAAATAACTTTGTGTTGGTTTTAAATGTGGTCGTTTGAACATAATATAAAGTGTGAATTGCAACAATTTTTGTTTGCTTAATTAACTTTGTAGGATGAATAATTTTCGCGTTAGTTTAAGTAGATAAGTCTCAATGTTTATTTGAAAGATCACGAGAGGCCTTGAATTTCGGGGTTATTACATTATTGTTAATCTTTGTCAATTAACGCACTGTTTAATAGCGTACATTAACCCTGTACGATAATCCGGCTACTCAATCTCTTTGGAAAACGTATATCATGATGTTTATGGACTCTTCAAAAATCTTTACATCAAAACATATTCGAAGGAAAATTAATTTCTTTCTACAATCGTGACATCGCCTTGAGATTATTAGAATGTTTTGGGTTCCTGATATGATAGTAGCATTATTAAACCAGAAGCTAATTATTGCTGTACTAGCTTATAATTTGCTGTATTATGACCAAAAGAAGTTTTCTCCATAAATTCTATTGTTAAAAGGCACAAAGGCATTGCCGGTGTCTAATCTTTTATTGCAAGCATATAATTTTGAACATTTTATTTTCTCGGTTAGATGTTATCGCTTGTAGGTCCGTCGGCTCGGCCCTACTTCGTGGCTCCGATACCGAGGTTCGTGAGGAAAAGCAACAGGTCATTTGTACAACAGCACCGCAAATACACGAAACGAATGATCCGATTGAGATAACCGACTTATTTTGTTCGCTTTCTAAGTTTTGTTTTGTCGGCATTATTAATTTAACGGTGATTCCTATATGGATCCATTATGTAAAATAACTAATAAGATGTGATTATTGTTAAGTTATTTATATTACATCGAATATCTATGTTTGTTAATTATGGGGAGTTACTGGAATCGTAACTGTATCTGGGATATTTTTTTCTATACTTAATAACTTGTTGTATTTTTTTTGGGACAATACGATTTATTGATAGACTAATTTTAAGAAAGAATCTGATGTCCAGATCAATGTTAAGAATTGTATAACCACACATAGACTTTCCAAACTATTTGTTGCATTAGCAACATGAAACATTTTCATTCGTATTTTTTTTTGTATAGTGCGCTTTCGCTGAATACATGGCCGAATGATAAGTTTTACGATCTCAAGCTGTTTTATTTAAAATCGGTGTTAAATCTAGTCCCATTACAATCCGCAACGCACCAATCTGGCTACTGCAGCTTGAACAGAAACACATAACTTTGAAACCTCATTAATCAACATTAACTCGTAACACCAACATCAGGAAGCAATAAGTATCTGTCAAGGCTCACGAGAAATTTCCGCAACGATTGTCAAGTTCACGTAGCAGGCTTCGCAATGCGAATAACTGCGAACACAATCTCTATGAGGTAACTCGCGAAAGCGTGCCTAATGGAATAAACAACGGGGTGAACACATACCTCACTAATAGTATAATATAGTATAATAACACTAGGATAGATAAACATAAGGTACGGTCCATTTAAAAGGCAATCATTGAATGGTGGAATTTGATCCGGTTTCCTTTTTGCAACCATATATGACGAGTTAAAAATAAATGTCAGAAGAAAACATTCAGTTGTGAGTGGTTCTTTTTAAGCCAGTGGGCATTCGCGTAGCAAAGTTGTATATCATATTGTTATTGTTGTCGACTTGTTTAAAAACATCTGTTGGCGTATACATATCAAAATAAATCAATTATAAGAACACGTTATTTTATGTGTCTTTCTAAATTCATAAATCCATGCAGAAATTAGATTTGTCTACATAACTTCGTCAAAATTTGGATAAACAACGTTTAATCAACAGAATGTTTTGTTCTGAAGAATCGATTTAAATCTAATCGATATAAACAAGAAACCGATTTGGATGATGCAATAAAGTATAGCGTGTCGGAACAGTGCAGCGTGGCGACTCAATAAATCATTTCTGGCATTTAAAAAAAATCATGTTTAGATATTGAATCTTACCCGTAGGGAATGCAAAGTAAGTTCAATGTTAATTGTGGAAAGGTTTCTAAATTAGTGTATGTCTTACCGGAAATACAGATTTCCGGTAAACCTACACAGCTAGCAGTAAGAATTATGGAAGTTATCTAGCAAGTCGGTATGGTATTACTATTAGTGGTCATATCTTTATCTGAAGCACTATAAATCACTGCCAGTAATTAAAATTAGATAGAAATAGATTTAAGCCGAGATATCAACAAATATTTAAAGAAACCTTCAATAGGAATTAGTGAAACAATTACAGATTACGATGTCGATAGATAATTAATTAATTGTATCTAAACTAGAGATATGTAAAAAAGTTACACCATTCTTACAAAAAACATGAAATTAGGGAGTATCAATTTGGTTTAAATAAATTGCTTAATGTAAGCATGAAACTACGTATAAAATTACATTTCCCGTAAGGTTGGCAACCTTATTGGCACCATAGTGACAAGTCACGACACATTTGCCGACCCCTTTGCGTGCGTGCCCTTCCTTCCGCCTCTCGCATCAGATTCCCGGCCCCGCACGCAGACGCCTTACAAGAAAAAAGGCTTCACGCATTCCTCAGAACGCAGGACTAAACAAAAGAACACCGTACATAAAGGTAAATGACTGATCAAAGAAATTCACGGGCATTTTCCTTTGGCATGACGCACGCCATACTTATGCGTGCACTTGCTTTTTTATGTTGTCAAAATTTTGTTTAAAAGGAAATAATTTCACATGCTTATTAGATCAACTCGGATACTACTTCCTCAGTTTAGTAGT
This sequence comes from Hyles lineata, assembly GCA_030180105.1. Classification (NCBI taxonomy): domain Eukaryota; kingdom Metazoa; phylum Arthropoda; class Insecta; order Lepidoptera; family Sphingidae; genus Hyles; species Hyles lineata. Next base: position 13,094,318 of record JARJEE010000008.1, on the reverse strand, counting down.
TTTGTTCTATCAAGATTATTGTATCTCTAATAGATTATTTCTTTCTAATATATGTTTATTTAATAGATTATTGTATTAGACGGTATCTTTATTATTAAAAACGAAGTAAAATGAATTTGGATAAATTTTATGACCTTACTGCGTGTTCGAAGACGAAAAATTTATTTACATTTCCAGCTTATTTTAGAATGTAGCATTTGAAATGTTAATACCTCGCACAAAATATCTTTCAGCATTCAGATTAATTCCACAGTTGCAACGTGACCAAAATAAATCGTCACGTTATTGTCATTCCCGGATTATCTGTTCTTATATATAGAGTTTCTCTTCCGTCACAACTCACATCGTGAATGCCACGCTTGCAATGTTTATATTTGTTACTATAAATGTATTCATAATCAACGTTAAATTCTTTGAAGTGTGTTGATATTAAAACAATAGTGTAAATATTAAACAGAGTCGTAGCGCTGGTTGGTCTAATTGAGACTGAGCTGTCGTCTCGTTATGTCATCGATACATCGGCTATCTACAGTGTATGTTTATTCCATCCAGTGTTTGCTTTATGGTGTAATAGGTATTTGAACGACTTGGCCTAATTCCTAAACCGATTTGTGCAACTGCACACGAATAGCTGGTTTTATCGGCGTATCCACCCATCCATCAGCTTTTAAATATCCAAAGCACATTTATTGCAAATTAAACTGAAGTAACATGATCGATCTGCCAAAATAATGACGATAGATAGGAAAGGTACCACGGTACACAAGGTGTAAACCCACCTTAAGCTTGTTACACACGCTAGGGTGTACCTGAAAGGTTGGCCGTCCAGTTTTGAATAAACCTACAATAACCCTACAATAAACCTACAAGCGCCACAGCGTCCAGATCTGCGTTTGCCGCTGCTGGGCCACGGCTCCAACTGAGAGATTTTACAAATATAGATTACCATTTGTCAGTTAAGCTAAAAACTATAGTATGCCGAAAATCCTCTTAGGTATACTAAAGCGTGTATGGCTAGCGTTAGTGACTCAGGCAAATGTGATCAGCCAGAACACTATGCACACAGTTCTAACAAGATCACAAAGGACATTACTCTGTATTCCTTTGACAGAACCGTATAATTCTGTAAGTATTGAATTAACATGGCTCAATCAAAGCCATTCAATCTCTACATCATTGCATAATACTGAATAATGCATCGTCGGTCACACAATTGAAAGTACAGACATCATTGTTGAAGTACTTTTAAACATTACTGGTGGTAGGTCTCTCATAATATGTGAGAGGCCACCTGGGTTGGTACCACCGCCATGTCTATTTTTCTCGCCAAACAGCAATAAATGCACTATTTTGTTTCGGTTTGAAGAACCTTGTAGTCAGATTAAGTACTGGACATATTGAAACTTAACATCTTATGTCACAGGATGGCGAACGCAGTGGTATGACAAGCATTGTAATTCATAGTGTTGTTTGGTTTTGCTACTTTCCATGACCGGTCGCATTGCTTACCATCAGGAGAATGGCATACTCGTTCATTTCAGTAAAAACAAAATAATAAAAATTAAAATAATTTAAAAAGTACACATAAGACAAACGTGACTTTCCGAAAAGTTGGCATTTAGTGACCTGCGTCGGCTATTAGCCCACGCAATCTCTTGATCAAAGATATTTCAAACATAGTAAACAAAAGCAGAAAACTTATAACATTTTTTAACTAAAAATAATTAGGAATTTTCTAGTTTTTATGATTGCAATGGGCTGTCACGATATGTATTCGTAAATTTTGAATTGTCTGAACATTTTAATAACACATTTTCTAGGTCTTCTAGGATATATTGCTTTGAGTAGCATTTGTCAAGGTAGACATTATATCATTTATATCAATATCTATAAAAGCATGCAATTGCTCACAACACCGAGAAATGATAAATTGTTAGTCTTAGATAATGGCAAGTGAGGAAGACAGGCGGTAGATAAGATTCTTTAAATTTCCGGCAATCGCTATAACAAAACGAAATAGAGCAAGCAACAGTTGGTTAGACATTAGAATTGTGAGATAGTAACTTGCTCGAGTTGGCCGATGCTAGGTAAAAACTGGCTTCTATCAGTACATTTGTTTTTCATTTATAATTAAGGGTGTTTGTGAATTGTTAGTTAAACCAAGAGTGTCATGCTTAAATACCACTTAAATACTTATTCAATTACCAGTTTTTATAATTGGCCTACAATAATATAGCCGGACGAATAATAATTATAAATTAGAATAAATACCTATAAACGTGAGATAAATTATTATTCATTGCAAGTTGCAGGCAATACAACGAAGCGCATGTTATTTTGTTTGGTTTTACTTTTGTGTTATTTCTGCAGAAGTAAAATATATTACTGTTTGGCACTTTGTTGTCAGGTTTTTAATTAAACAAAGCTAATTTACTGCAACGTACATCATGTCGCACGCTTAGTATTAAAGAGACCTAACTAAAAAAAAACATTTATAGGGAAACATTCTTTAAAGATTTGTAACATAAGATCTATTCTATCTTGTCTATTTTTTTTGGATTCGGTCAGTTTAATATTAAAGGTGCGATGTGCAGTCGAAAAACGACAATGATTGATTATGCGAACAATTTGAAACAGTTTTCCGTGGTAATTGAAATTTCAGATTTTAAATTGCTTTGTCAATTTATTTTTCATGTTAAAACACCAGGAAGATAAGTAATAATTAAAAAGTTAGTTAGGAACAAGAGAATGTAGGTGTACTTAATGTATATTTTGTTATCACTGTCGTAACAGGGAAAATTAATTAAAAACTCATTCTTCAAACTAATGAAGAATCATAAACGTTATCTATATTCTCATTGACTTAACTTTACGATGATGTTATTAGAGAAGGTCGATACGAAAGCAAACAGGCGAACATCATTGAGTGTTAACGACATCACGCCGACGAGGCAGAAGTCTCACCTTTGGCGACTTCAAAGGATCTTATATACAAAAACAATTAAAATGCTTGTTTACGCGACATTGTCTTGTCGATAGATGCTCGTCTATCAAACGCCCCTGCAAACCCGAAGACATGTGAATCATCGACCAAAACACTGTGTGTACATCGGTATTAGTACGACAGTATTAATGGGAAAAAAATACATAGGATTGGCGCTTGCTTATGTCATAGTATTGTTTTAGACTTTATAAGACAATAGACAAAGTTTATTTGTTACGATACAACGATTATGAAGAAATCTGACTTGGCGTAATACAAGCGCTAACGATAGAATTATGGAAATTGTGTGACTCCCTTATTATCATCATACGATGTTAATTTGAAATGTCGTTTATCAGTTGCTCACTAGACAGGAGATAACTGGCACTGATACCATTGCCCTAACGTCACTTAAAAATATTTTAACTGGTCAATAAGTACTCAAGCCATCAGGTGATTCTTTCTTTAGTATATTAGCAGTTTATATTGATGAAGGTAAGTGGATGCAGAATGAAGATTATCATTTGGATTCCTGCATAATTATTTAGATAGCCAACTACAAGTTCTCATACAAACCTTTATTAGCGTCAGGCAGGCGATCGAACATGTAACAAATAGGTAATCATTTGCAACAGGGAAATTGCACGAAGATAATGACTAAACAGAAGATAATGCAGACAAACAACAAATTACTAATAAATATATTAAGTATGTAGATTTTAATTAATATTCCCGAGCCCATCTGCAGTAAAATAAACATGACTTATCTGACCCGGCAGTTTGAACAGCGAATCGGTAGTTAAGTAATCATTCAAATAATTCGATTTTAATTGACATTATATAAAAAAGATAGTACACGCGACCAGAAATCAATTAAACCAATTTTATCACGAACTCGACTAATCTGACAATCATCAACTCTAGTAAATACAACGAGATAGGCATTGATATTAGGCAATGTTTTTGCTCCATCAACTGATTATAAATAATCAGCACCTCCCGTTATTTTTTGACACAAGACGGATTCCACAAAGTTGCCGTGTGATAGAGTCTAGCAGACTAAAATTTCGTGGCATGGTGATGATAATAATAACAGGCTGCCTTTATTAGTAGAGAAATAATAAAGGCTACGGATCTCCACTACTATTGTATTAATGAAGACTTTCATTTGGACCAACTACTACAAATTGGTGAAGCTCATATACTATCATAGACCGCTCTTATAGATATAGAGGTTTCTTTAATTCTTCACAATTAAAGCGACAATTTAAGTGAGTGGGGTGACGATGATAAAAACAATATATCACTATATAAAACTGGATACGAAATAACAAGTCAATTTTACAAATTGGCATGACAATCAAATTCTTACGTGATAAGATTGGAGTGACGTCGGAGTAATTTGAATCGCGATAACGAAATGAATTTGAACGTAATAATGACAATGATCATCTCAAAGTGTGTGTGTCTAAACGATAAGTTTGTCTTTGTGATTTAGGTTTATTTACCGACATTTAAGCCGTTGAAACCTTAATCCCAGTTGTAATGGCATTAAATACTTTTGGACTAAAACAGCCTTTATCAAGTCCTGACTCCACATAAATTACTAATGACTTTACATAAACTAAAAACGAATGTTCTAGATATTTCTTACTTTTTAAATTTACCTTAGACCGGACTCGAAGTTCACATCGGCACGATGTCCTCTAACGGGCTGCTTTTACTTTTACTAACGTTACTTTGCCTCAGGCTTACGACGGTCGACTTCCATAAACACATTTAATGCTAACTATTGATATTGATATTGCTATTCGACATATGCAAGCACTTACTCGAAAAAAAAATATCATGGCATTATTGTAATTAAAAATCTGATCAAATATCTCTAGCGGAAGGTTAAAGTCACTGAATACGCATGTATTCTACACTATAAATAAACGTGCCTGATAGAAATTACATAAAAATAACCAAGAGAGTAATCCATCATCTCCATCCAACTGAACAGAACGAGGAAACCAATTGACTCGGGTCGAGACAGCCACGAGCTGCAATTAGCAACGGAGGCGTGGTGATAGAATAAACTGCTTGATTGTGCCAGACATGAGGTGCAATTTACGTTTTTATCGTAACATCGCTTGAACGTTGTTATTAAAGCAAAGATTCTTGACATCGTTTCTACGGAGGTTGATATTTTCTGATGGATCTGTACGGCAATGGACGCGCTATTTACAGAATTGTCTTTGTATGGATCGAAACCTTCACTAATAAAAATAATGAGATTACGATTATCCTTGACCGAAAAATGTACATTTGGCAAAATATAAAACAGATGTTGTTTGTACAGACATTGTTTTTTTAAATTATATATTTTCAAATGAAAATGCTCATGTTCAGAGCTCCATTTAAAATTAGCACTACAAATTAGATATTCACGTGGATTTATCAAAACATTCGAATCTCACCTAAAAATACACCCACTTAAATAAGAAAGTTTATTAGTACAATGACTTCTCATAAGGCCTCAATGGCAAACAGATTTACAGTCTAACGTAAACTCGATTTATGTTTTCACTTTTGTACATTTACGTCTGATCCGATGGGCGGTCGGGTCACTTTCTCCGTACAGCCGTATCAATGCCGGAATGGGTGAGGCGACACAATTAGAAGTACTGTAAGTGTGCCGCGGTTACATCAGCGCGGATCTTGGCCCATGCAATGTGAAGGCCGGAACATTCACCGGTGGACTCGACGCACCAGCCGCTGCAGCCATTGTAACAACCAACAACACAGCAGTGTTTGTGGAACACCGGTGTTCGACTAGAGCCGTGGGAATCTAATGGGTACATGGAAACCTTTTGTCGCGATTCGCGAACGTTGCGAGAATATCACGTTTCGTGGCAGCTCGCGCCTACACGGCTGACCTCATGGTATTATGAAGTGCTTATTAACTGTGCCGGTGGAGTAATAGGAATTGCTATAATTAATAACCCTTGTAATGTTACGTTTTCTTCAAATTATGTTTGTGTATTTGGAGCATTACGTGCTAACTGGTACGTTAGCGTTACTTTTGTTTTGTTAATTGCAAATTTGGTTTCTGTTGTCTCCAAAATTGATTTAAAATATTTACAGTGACATTCAAAATTTGATAAACAATAAAGCATCGCAATGTTAAGTTAATAAATCTAATAGACATCCATGATGATATCTTTGTATCGTGCATGAACCAAACAGATTGTGAAGATAAAACAAATTAATTAAGATTATTATCGTTACAATTGCGACTGATACGATATGGCTGTGCCTTCCGCGTCCGATTGAAAAACTTGTCCGATATGACAAGTGTACATGCGTTTAATATCATTATACATGTCGGAACATTTGTACATAGGAAATATCGTAAAGTGTCGCTTAATTTCCCAATTATATTTCAGACATAAAACATTTAAACGTTATACCTACATTTGCAAAACTGACTTATGTTGGTCTACTTTCAACCGTTCCGACCAAACGCACCGAAAATCTGTTATTTATATTTTCGTAACATAAGTTCATTGTTACGAACCTAAAAAAAGAAGACATTTATTTGTATGTTGTTATGAATTTAAGCAGTGTCGCTTCAGTTTAATTTTAATTAGAGAAAATTCAATGGATATATGCTGTTATGAGCGAAATCTATAACGGGAGTTGAGTTTGAACATTTGATGTTACTTAATATTCTTATTCTAAACCTATATTGCTACAGAATAAAGAAGCAAGTATCTCTTATTTTACTACGGGATAAAGTTAAATTCCAAGTTGACTACATTATACCAAATAGGAAGAGTACATATCAAGAGATCCTATCTAATAAAAGCCTTGATATTTTCTAATCCTTCATAGTATTGTATACCAACGATGTCACGGCATGTGCTAGTGACGCGGTCCGATATTTCTCTTATTGGTGGTCGTGATCTAAATGGGTTCGCGGTTAGTCGCACTTCCTGCATTAGTTTGGAGTATAACCTCGTTTGTATTGCCAATTCATTGCCAAGCGATCAAGGCGCACTGCTTTGTGGGATTACGGTAAACTTTGCAATACTATTTCGGTGAATTAACCATGTTAATAAGATCAGTTAAAGTCTTTCAGTCTTGTTTTATGGGAATGTGAATTTGTTGTGTAAATATCTATTGTTTTAGTTTATTATACTGCTTTGAAACAGCGTGGTAGACCGAAGTTAAAACTTCTTGGAATATAACACCAGAAAAGTGTCTAGTATAGTTTATATGCTGACACAATTTTATTCAGATGGAATAAAATTATATAATTTAAAAAAAATGCATTAAACTTAATGAATAACTTAATAATAAAATAACTTATATATACAACGTGCTTGCTACAAATACTATTATATTTTCTCCAATTTTAGTAAAAAAAAATACCAATATATTAAGTATATACTTTTAAATATTTTAAAGTAACATCACATGTACTAAAAAGCTTATCCTTAGTTTTTAAATAAATCTGTAAACCACAAGTATTTCTTTCGCGTATGGGTGTTTGTAAGCCCGAAAAGTATCCCGTAGTTTCTGATACCCACGACACAAGACTCCATCTTAGTGTGAGGTCAGGACTATGCATGTGGACTTGTTGGGTGTATTTATTCCTTGTTTATTTATGATTTGTTACTTGTTGATCTTGTATGTTTATAATAAGTTGTTTTATCTTACCAAATAAGTTAAATATGTAATGAAAGTGGATTTACCAAAACATTCGCCCTCATTTCTTTGCCAAGGCCCAGCCGATAACGGCACGCGGCGATAATAAAAAAATCGTGGGGATTTCCGCTTACGTCATATAAATCCCTTATAGCGCCAGGGCGAAATTAATCTATACATATACATAAATAAAATTGAAGTGTCTGTTTGTAAAGTGAAAATAAAAAAAAATGTCCAACTACATATCGTTATATACACGATACCTATAACGAAAATGACCTTAGAATTTTTTTGTCTGTCTGTCTGTCTGTTTGTTCCGACTAATCTCTGAAATTACTGGACCGATTTTGACGGGACTTTTTTTGTCAGGTAGCTGATATAATAAGGAATAACTTAGGCTACATTTATTTTAGAAAAATAAAGTTTTTGTTAAATTCCACGCGGACGAAGTCGCGGGCACAGCTAGTTATAAATAATAGTACAACATTCATATACATATACACATCCCGAAATCAAACATGTGTTTTATCGTGGGAATGATAAACTACGCAGGACTATTTACAACTTAGATCTAAATCATTCCCTGTGTTACAGGTGCCCCTAATATGGGAATCGTTGTAAACCATACATTTTAATTCTTGCACATTTATTAACTAGATTTTAATTTTTATGTGACACAAAATTTTACGTTGTTTATAATTAACTAACAATCCGTCGATTACACAAACATTTGTTTCGTTCGGTTTCGGTTGTCGACAGTCGGCAGTTTTCATAAAAATATTTGCAGTACATAATATCACCAAAATGATGCAAAGTTGAAACGCCAGTGTTGCGAAACATTTACATTCAAACACAAGGTTGTTACATTCTGATGTTAATAAAATGTATTCTCTCTTCTACAGATTTTGTTCTGTCACAAATGGAACTTAGCTATTCATTACTATTATAGTCATCGACTAATATGCTTCAGTATGTGTTCTTTGCATTAAGACGCGTTGTTCAATTTGTTTATCAATTCGAAACACAAATGTAAACATTTCTCAATAAAGAACAGTAAAGATTTGGTATTTTGGTATAAAGATATGCAGACAGTGAGAAATCTCATCGAATACAGGACTATAAATGAACGTAATTATTGTTATACCTATTATTTTACCTATTATTTAATATTCTTATGTTAATTTAAGTTATGTAAGACTATAATGATATGTTCCTTGTTATTGTTAACACATTATTACACTGTGTCAAAGAATTGTTGTTAAAACTATTCAATTTCTTGCATGTCAACATACATCGACAATTGTCTATGTAGATAATTGTTTTTTGTCTTAAAAAAAAAGAATTACCATTTTAGTAACATTTAGCTCAACAAAATGTTTAATAACAGCTGAACAAATTATGAGATAACGTAGATGTAATGAAAGTAATGAAGATATTTACGAATTTTCATTATGTGCGACAGTAAAATAGTCCATAATATGACATAATCCATAGGGGGATATTCCAAAACTGCGGCGTGCTATCAAACGTTTTCAGCTAAAAATGGACGCAACGGAATACTAATAAATAAATAAAAGAAATACATACAATAAATAAGATTTAATAATCTCATAGTTTCACTTAATAAGTTTTCCACAAGCTTATTAGTTATCAATATCAATAGTTTTAGTATTTAAAACGATGAAATCAACTAAAGCAGTCAGCCAATATCTTTTCCACTAACAAACTAATACAATTAGTCACATATCGCTCCACTAACAGCAAACGAAGTGACTCGCGTACTACACAGTTTAAACTACATAGTATTAAATGTGTTAAGCCGTAAATCATCGCGTAGCGCCTTGCTCGGCACGCACTGCCCTTGATTTTGCATATTAACCTCAAATTAATTAAAACCGAGCCGGTTCAAGGCCGCTTTACTTCAATACTGCGGTGGGAACGTTTCATTGAATCCACTTCATCACTTCCTAGCTTCGCATGGATTTATGCAAAATATATTCACCCGGTACTTCAAAAAAGCCAATTTGGTGATTTCTTACTACGGTTGATAGGAAATAAGCTTCAGTGCAATATGTTGGGCTAGACTTCTAGAGCACGTTTGTAAACTTCACACTGGTTAGAAAATCTAACAGGGAACTGTCAAGTATGCAGGTTTCCACGTATGTTTTTCTTTAACGGTAAAGTGAGCGCTACATCATTATAACATACACACGTCATACATCTAAAACTCGAAGCGAGTATGCCTTTGAGGAGTGAGTACCTAAGACCACGACTTCAACTGATTATCTGTCTAAAATAAATAATTTATTGCTCAAAATACAATGAAAACGAAAATATTAATTAAATCCATAAAATGTCATACATTATTTAGATTCATTCAACTTTTTATTCACTACCACCCGGTACAGAAAATGGAAATATACACAATTCAGTAGTATTGACGTATAAAAATCTCCATTGTAGTATGTACACAAAACTGTACGGAATGGAATTATTCGGTCTGATTCAGACAGTTGAAAGATTTACTATTTAGACTACAACCACAGAAACCGATCGTAGTGAATCATCGTAATATTTGTAATAGCGGAATCTGGAATATATTTAGTTTCCAATTAAGTTTTAGCACTAAGAACTTATTGTTAAACTTTATTATTTATAAACAAGGTTGAAATACTTTAAGAACAGGCGTGAACTGTTTCCAACTGATTTGAAACAATTCATTTGCTTACTTACTATACTGCGTTACTCTAACCCAATCTATAAGGGTACTAGTACAGTTTCCTCTAGTAATGAAAACGTTTCTAAAATGAATCAGATTTTCTTATTTTCTTTGTTCTTAGCATGATTAAGAAATCTGAGGGTTCAAATTTAAGCCCATAACAGCCGTTCTCAATTATCTATCTGTCTTTAACTAGGGATTTCATTAGATATTTCGATGAATTTTACGTTTCAGTTAACAAATATACAAATATATAGATATGGTGCATATGTTTATAGATAGCTAGGCATGATAAATATATATGTCTATCTTTGTTTAATAAATTGTAGTATTGAACCGACATAATAATGGTAGCCAGTTTAACTTCTAGTTAAAGATAGATAGGATATAGAAAACGGCCGTAAATCTATTTGAATTTAGTCCGTGAGAATTAAACAAAGTGTGTCTATTTACCTGACTAGGTGACAAAATGAATTTCCTTTTTATTATGTTTTCTCTTGTTCTTTCCGTTTATAAATCAAAAGAAACGTTTATCTGAACATCAATGATATCAACTTAAGAAATTTCATAACTGCCTATAAGTCTAATAAATTTAGGAAAACTTTGAATAAAACAGCAGTTAAGCATTATCTACAGACTTTTATGCCTCCATCAAACTTTACATTTACAACCGAAGCTCAAACTGCCTAAGGTCTTATTCAGTCTGGTAGACTTCGGAGCTCCGTAATTAAAATGCTATTGCGTATTTGGGATGACCTTGAGCCAGGTTCCAGTATATATGTATAGCCTTTAGCAATAAAAGGTGTTGTGTTTAAAAATCCCAAGGGTATGAAAATGATTATAAAAGCGACGTGGACTAAAGCCTAAACTCACACATAATTTGAGGAAAGCCCATGACCAATGAACGTAAATATGAGTTAGGGCAAGTAAAGATACAATCGCAACTCAAATTTTAATAGTTATGAGTGCACGAGGGGGGTTATCAACGAATGTAATGGATGGTTAGTCATAGCATTCAACACGTTAGTACGATTGTACACAATTAGTCATCGGTAATCGGCTTCCAATAGGGCTTTATATTTTATTGATTTTCCAGTCTTTTTAAATGTATGTTACCATTACTTTTATTTTACTGACCCAAATAATTGCAGCTTTAGAATTAACTAGACCTGACGAAAACTAGTTCTTCATTGAACAGTGTAGCTTAGCGAAGGTCAAGTAGGTGTGAGGTCAGATCTACATATATCAAACTAGGAGAGTACTTATAAACAATTATTTATAGGTAAAGATTATTTACGAGGAAACGATTAAATGGTAGGCACGTGTTTATTCTGTTTTGGGTAACAAAGGCATGTATTTGTGATATTCAAATAAATATTCATGTCTACAAGTGTATCTGTGTCTAAACCTGCTTTGATCTTAGGCAACTGTGTTTATGTATTTATAAACCTCTCGCTGTTACGGTTAGATGTATTGATAAGTAACATAACTCTTCTGATTCAGCTATTTGAAACTGACTAGATTGTTCATCTCAATAAGCAATTCAAAGCATAAATCATTTATTGAGGTTAAATGTGGTGGGCTTGGTGTCACCCCTATTCGTCGTTAAAGCAGAGGACACTACACACGTGTCTCAAAAACAGATTGGGGTATTACAGCGTTGCTTGGCTTCAGCAATAAATTAACATGTTTGTTTTAAATGCTGACACTTATGACAGTATTAGTGTGTACTGTAGCTTGTTGACTTGACCTGAGAGAGATAAAGATTGTCTTTTAGAATAATATTTACAAACAATGTTTGCTTAGTTGCTTTATGATGCTAATTAACATTCGTTTTTTATCAATGATCGTTCAGATACCTACGATACAAGCGACACGTCTTTCAGAATATGTAGGTATATGACTTTCAGATAGAACTTATCCTTACGGATTTTATCGCCCCATGACCACGCACGCTGTAAAGTAATCGTATCGCGTCGGGATCTTAAAAAATTTTTTTTACTAAATTCATGAATTTTTTTTTTTATTTTATTGTGTAAAATTCGCATAAATGTAATAAATCATCGTGTATATGACTGTGGGCTATATTTATGATAATTACTTCCTGCAATTATTTTTCAGTGAAATGAAATCTGTTGAGAAAGTCTACTGATCATTAGGAACAATTTCTATCCTACACACGGTTAATACAATGTTTTGGGAGAAGTTTCGCTTTTGTTTTTATGAAATTATCCATATGATTCAGTGATTCTTATTTTCAGACGTAACACTTCTCCACATAAAAAAGTCTTAATCACGTTCAATGTCAAACCGCAGCATCGATATCACCGAATGATACCTAAGAAACATTATGTCACTGATAAATAAGTTGTAATTGATAACATTTAATCGCAGGTCGCGAACTATGTACAGGACATAAAAGGGGTTATCGTCGTCGTGAGAGTTAGTGACTGGGATATACCCAGCCGTTGTTGTTTATATCTCATTTAAGTAGAATTGATTGTATCAACTGGTTTAATAAATTTGAGTATTATAAAATGGGTATGGGGTAGGGAAATTGAAGAGTCAATAATCTTACTCCATGAATGAAACGCGATAGCTGTTACATCAAGTTTTTGTTTAGAAGATAATTGGACTACAATAGACAGCGTGGGTACATAATGGGTTAACGAAATTAAGATGAACAAAAATATATCAAAATTTCATGCTAGTGCTTTGAATAAGAACGTCTCTTTTGCATATATTTCATCTTGTAGGTACATGAAACGTAAAAATCAGTGTTATATCCTGTTGTATTTATATAGAACAATTACTCGTATTCATTTCCCACTTCCTAGCTCCTTGTTCCTTCTGGTTCATTAAATGTGATGGTAAATTAAAAGCGAACAATAAACCGAACCATGACTGTTATTCATGCATCACAGATAGTACAGATAGATAATGCGTGGACGGGCGTTTCGATCACAATCCTTTTCAATTTGATGGTTTTTTAACGAGTATTTCGCGCCGCATGTCGTGATTCCGATCAAACAATACAAACATTTCAATAGATAGACCATTCGTCAGTGCCAATGATTGCTGTTTGGTTTACGTTCAAACGCCTACTTAGTCTATTCTCCGTACGATCGAAACCATAAAAAATATACAGTTATTTCTGGGAACGGAAAGTGAGAGACAATAATTATCAGTCAATCGTCCCTAATATACCAGCCTAGTCGTATTCGGATGTACACTGACTGATTCCGGAACGCGAGACATTTGTCTGTGGCACTGTGGCAGGTTTCACACCACGCGTGCAATAGCCGCCGCTGCGTATCGTCTGTTGCGTGTGTTTACTATGGATTATGGATTTTCTGGGTACCATACGGTTTTTTTTCAACTTCAACAGAGATCTTGGAAATATTTTTACTATAATTTCTGGAGAGTATTGAAACAGTGCGTTCGCTTTTAAGCGGGCATTATGTCAATTGTATCTATTATGGGGCTTTAGCATTAGATCTATTATTTGTCAAAGCAAAATTAGTTTTGTTAGTTTGTGTATAGTCTATTGGACGAGCTTATAAGTATGCAAATCGTGAATTGTGTTCTTTACAAAGATTTCTGCACATAGTTACAGGATATTGTTTGTAATGTATATTTAATAACTGATACAAATAGTTTCCGCATAATAATGTTGTATACCTAATCGATGCTGTTGTTAGTTGTTTTTGTACAATAGGATTCTGTCGTGGGCGTCAGTCGAAGACGCGACAATTATTTGCTTATTATAGAAACATTAGGTATTGCGTGTGATGTTTATGTGAATGGAAGTTAATGTTTTTGCAATGTTCTGCTGCTAATCTTGGTGCAAAGATTTCTAAGTATAACCCCACTTAAATGACAACATTATATTTAATATTTGTCATAAGGCTGCTAATGCACTAGCTTTATAGAGAGACAAGACCGTACATTTTAACCAACAACAATTAGTAATTTACAAAATTACACTTCAATTATAGGGGTCAGTGCATGTAATTGATTGAATTAGTCCATCAATCCGTGGTGTTTAATCAAATTACCTTTCTGTCCACCCACTCGAGCGCGCCTTATTGGACGCGCGCAATCGTTCAAGGCTCACTTACGCGTGACGTCACACGATGCCATCATAGCCAAGCCTTATATTGGAATAACTATATTTATGTCACTTCATCTCGGTTTATTTTGATAGGTGATGCAGTTGACAAGGTCTTTCAAACAAGACAATGCGTTAATAGTATTATTAAATCTCTGGAAAGACTCGGCATTATCACTTTATTATTACAGTGTAAATCCGTATATGAAGTGAAAACTAATAAAACAACATCAACATTGAACCCAAGACCCCACAGACAATAGGCAACACAAATCCAGCGCGGAGGTCACACGCCTCAAATGACCACGGCGGTCGACCTGCGGTTGAACAAAATACGTAGTAATTATGCTTAGTGGCGCAGTACCGTTACCTATTCGCTTTCTTTTCTGTGGCGAGCTGAGACGCGCGTGGAGAAACTCGAGATCGTATGCGGAATGACTTCGCAGAAGAACGAGTGCTGCTCGATGTGTGTGGAACCGGATGTAGGGATGTAGGATCCGGGTCTGTTTTTTATTTTTAGGAAGTTCTATGATTTGTTATTAATGAACCGGGAGTGAACCGAGACAGTGGTCCCGGATTCGAAATCTACAGTATATTTAGACTTTTGGAGTCTTGTTTATATTTTAATCAGTTACCAGTTTAACAGTGGAGGATTTGACAAGAGATCTTTATAAGGTTTTATGGTTGAAATACGCCGACGCGTATAATCATATAGCTGTATAAAGTATTATTGACCTTGGCTTTTCTGTATAAAGTAGAAGCTAAGTAGTCTCTAATCCGTCCTTATCCGAAGTTGTAAACAAATGTTTTATAGGTAATTACATTAATACTCAGTATACTGCCCTTATTTTTGAATATTTCGTTAATTGCATATGAAAAATTATTTATTTATATATCTCCTTACTTATATGATGATTATGCTATTATATGTGTCAGACAAAACAAAAATAATATAGTTAAACAAAACGTTTAATTCTAAAAATAAAACAAACTTCAATTTATACGCGAACTTTAAAAAAATAAAGTTACAAACCATGCATGTTTATTTGTTGAAGTCAATTAAAAAAAATCAATTCACGATCCTCGAATTGGGAAATAATACGCAAATAAACAAGCTAAATCAACATCTCCACAACACAGTCCTATAAATATCTCAATCATGTAAAAAACGTATGGTGTGAATTTCTGCACTCGTGGAGAACATTCTTGTTATATTTGCTTTATTCTTCACTTTAGCATAGATGTGCAAAATGGTTTCATGCAAATTAAAACATGATTTCCCACCGATACAAACAAATCAGATCAAAATAAAGACAAAAAAATTACACTACAAAATCCCAAACATATGCATACAAACACATGTAACTTAGCAAAACATTACTTCCCACAACAAACCAGTTTAATATCACCAATCAAACATATAGGGTGTAAATAAAAAAGGCCACTGAGCCAGGGTTCCGCGCGGACATTGTAATTGGCAATAGTTGTGACTGGTGACGGATGTAGCAACTAGCATAGTGAATACTCCGCAACGAGGCCGCGTGTGTCGCTTCCTATCTCTTAGATAATCTATTTTCCGAGAGCTCTCACTCGGTACTCGGTATTACTCGTGGTATTACCGCAACGGTTCCGTACATGCGTGACGTTGCATAACTGTACTTCGCGTAATTATAACTGACGATATTGCTGGCCCTTCTCGCTTATCTATATCTAAATTCAGTTATCATACCCAGTGAAGTAAAAAGACGATTATAAAAAACAGTCAAAAGGAAAGGTAGCAAAATAAATAGTGATAGAACGGATGAGTATCGTTCTTGATATGATCAGCCTTTACAATATATATGTTAATGGTTTAAAAATTTCTTACATCTGCTATCCATCACGATGTCCGCTTAAAACATTTGTTGATTGTATTTGTATCACTAAGCTTGACAATGACTACTAGACATAAATAAAAATAAACATTTACTAGCTGTAGGAAAAATGAAATCTCACAAAACAATTTGGCAATCAAGGCAAATATTCTAAATAATTTAAGATCATCAATCATCATCATGCCTCGAAGAACTCGCACGTTGCATAACATCAGAAACGTAAGTAATTAAATATAACGATTATAATAAAGGACCTAGCCATGTGTTTTTATTTGTCGTCTTTCAAACTTGTGAAGGTTACGGATGACTTTCGATTGCTTTTTTACTAACACGGTACATGTGTCTGTAGGTCATATTTGTCTGTTAGATATATTCATAAATATATAATACATAATATCGATTGCGTCACTACGTAACACATTAAAGTTTATCAAATGTTGTATTGGGTCGACAGTAGATACCGAACTTACAAATTGACAAAATTGATAAAAAGTAACAAAAATAAACGCCGGCTATTACCAAGTAGTCGTAATGAAAATACTTGGGAATATCTATATTTATTAGTAAACTTCTTACTACTGACCACAATAATCGGAATGAAAATGAAGCAATAATACTCAATGCAAGTATAAAAATTTACGTAGAATATACGGAAATTTAGCACATGCAAAAACCCGAAACAATGGCGCCAGTGAAGTCGAAAGTTAATCGCAGCATGATGACACTCTCAATGCAGTGAGAAGCATTGTTTATACCAAACACAAGAGGAAAGAATAATTCAATTGTATTGCAAGTGAAGCTTTTTATACCGATTGCACTTGAACTGATAATGGCATATAATCATGAAACGTAACATGAGTACAACGACCTTAGAATATTAAAAAAAGCAATTGAAATACATGATTAATATTATGATAATTAATGCACAATTTGAAACGTTTAAAGCAATTGAGTAGTAGGAAGTAACTGTCAAGACGATATCTCTAGCGGCCTCGCCTAGCCGCGCCTTGCACCCGGGAGTAAAAACGCCAATGTACCCTCACGAGACGTATTGTGCCTCACTTCAAAAACCGGATGTATGCCGACCTTCAGCCGCCCCGGAGACTTGGAACTAGTTCCGACTATTACAATAGCGCTGCCATTTAACAAAGGAAACATAATACCAGTTCTTTGCTTGATCTTGAAAGTCCGACGTAATAAAATGCCGAAAAAGTGAATAAATACCGCCCGATGATAAGTGTTGAAATTCTTGTTTGACACAAATCTCTTGTGGTTAGTGAAAATGTAATTTGTTCACTTTATTACGGACTGCCTGCATTGGAGCGTATTTCTACGTTAATAGTAATATAATATCTGTAAAACAAGTTATTGTTATCAGGAAACAAGAAAATGCAGCACGAGAAGAATTCTAATGTCCTTTGTATAATTACTTTTAGTTAAAGTGAATTGTAAATTAAGTCAATTCAAGGCCGGAAACTTGGAAGCGTTAAAAAATTATCAATTTTATTTAAGTAAATAATTATTAACTAGCTTAGTAAATACTTACTCGGTTCTAGATCACACACTATCGTTATACAATTACTTCACTCATCTTAAAAATAACTGTAGTAAAAGAGACGGGCGAAACTTCATAGAACCTTGGGCTTGGCCTTACAAAGTTGGTTTATGTTTTATTTTATAGGGATGAGACCAGTATATCGAAATTAAAAATCAAAATCTTTGCGCCAAATGGGAGTAAAGTGATAATCGGTTTTTATTAAAAAATAAAAGTACCAAAACTGACATTTTTTTCATGTGCAACCTTTTTAAAGCATATCGATGATGCTGGCAGTAATTAATATTAAGAATAAAACATAATTGTCAAATGTCAACGACTGATGACAAGAGTGACAGAGTAAAAATACAAATACAATTTTATGGTGCATTTACACGTTGGCTGAGGCTGAGCCAACTTATACCAACTTCAAGCTATCAACAATGAAAATATTAAGGCTAGCGAGGCCAAACACCCCGTTTACACGCTGACGTTGGTGGAGGCTGGCCGAGGTTGGTCAAGCGTTGTTTATGTCAGTAATTAGAAGACGGCGTGATGACAGGCCGCTATGAAAATCTACTAAATACTCAATGAATTATTAATTTTATTTTCCCATTGTAAAACATCTTATTATGTTTCGATGAGAAACAAAAAAAAAAATAAAAAAAAATATTAGTGAATCTTTCATAAGTGTACAGTCAAGCACGGTTCAAGCCCAATTTCGCCCGTCTCCTTTAATCTAGAATGATATATTTATGTACTGAACGTATTTACAATGTACTCATAACGTAACAAAGTAAAATACTGCACAGTATTCTAAATGCACTTTTCACAAGCTAAAGTTGTGTTGCATGTATTAGTCAAATTGCAAAGGAATTTCAAACGACGACCACAGACGTCTTCTTTTTCGTGTTGAAGTCAATATTCCTGGCGGGCATGTGCCATAGAGACTTATTAAATTTTATATTGGCTTTATGCAGGACTGTCTAGACTCTAGACGGATCGGTTGCACCCGCTGACGCCCCGAGGTTCTTGTACCCACAAGCCATTTCATACTAATGCTGCATAAATTCACTGTATGTATGTTCACCTTTCAATCGAATTTGGAGCGGCGCCAGTATTGTTTTTTGCCCGTCAAATATTTTATGAATTACAGTTTATTTTTTTAACATACAATCCGATGCTAAATCGAAGGTCAACGCAATGAAATCAATTATTGCCACTGAATAGAAGCGCTTTCGCAGAGGAGCGGCGCAAATTATTTTATTGTCTCATGACGTTATGACGTGTATAGAAGGCCTTCGTTGTCGATTCAGCTTGTTAATATCGTATCCATATCATTTGTGAACCAATTTTGACAATTTAACTCTAAATTAATATGCAAGCTCGTATATGCGAATAACGATGACATGGCACTTTTGAAAAGCTATATAAGAACTCAGATTCCGGATCGTTATCTATATAATACATATCTACATCATAAACGAGTTTTGTGACCTAAACAATATGAAATATTGCGCCTCGTAAATGCTTAATAAAACGGCCATAATGCCAACTATTAACTGGTCCAACGATCAAAAGCAATTCAGTAAATGTTTATTGAAAACTGTTTATAAAAAGTTCAGTGAAAGGAGAACGTATAGGCAATATCATGATCCAATTAGATAGGTGTTATTTCAAGATCAAGGTTGTATTGGATATCTGAACACTTGTTACTAGGAAAGCAATTTTATTGGTACTGATATTTTTCTTGTAGATAATGAAAGCGGCACAGAAGTGACAATACGCACAGCGGGCGGTGCCGTGTACAGACAACTTCGCGAGCCGCCAACTACCGATGACATTGACCATGTATCGTGATCGCCATTCGCTTCACTGTTACTGGCATAAATACACTGACATCGTGAATGGACGCCACGTATCTTTACTGCCAACTTGTTTGATCTATTTAGGATTGTGTATTGCGGTGATTTTATTGACTATGTTCTAAACTTTGGCATCTAGAGATACAACGGTAGCAAGCAATATTTTTTCTAATAATTTATGAAGAATTAGGATAAAAAATGGCTTAATGGAAGATAATTTATTAAATAAATGAAAACCTCTTGTAGTTCATATGGCGCGCATTTGTAATTAACTACTGTAATCATTAAGAAAGACGGCGTACAACATAGTTGCAATACATTTAAGGAAGCTTAAATTCTACATTCAGGCATGAAGAGGAAACATGTAGGATTTGATTTTTATCTTATTCCGTAGTAATAATTAAACAACTCGTCTGCAATGATTTTTAGTTTCGCTTGCTGGTTTTATCTACCGCGAAGCTGAGTTGGTAATATCGATCCGAATAGAGAAGTAGACCGAGAATAAATCGCGAGAACGATTTCAATAACAGCAACAAATGAAAACATCCGGAGAAGTCTAGATACTGGGACTTGTATCTATAGTTCCGTAAAAAGAGCTTAAGGAAAATAGATTGTGTAGGAGTGCTGGCATTTTGCGGATTGGGCATAGAATATGCTGATTGTTTTCTCGCAATGAAAAAAAACAATTAGCCTATTTCTCTCTCGAGACCGAGCCGTCTTTATGTAGACCACGGTCAGTTACGTCACGTCACAAGTTACGGATGGACGAGATTTTCTTAATGTTCAGTACTGTAATAAAATATGCACTTTGGCAAAAGCGAACAACGCATTAATGACCACTGCATAGTTTTCTCTGCTCACGAAAATGTTGGAAATGGTTGGACGGAGGCATTGCTGGAATATTATTAGCAGTACTAACATGTGTTTTCGCGGTGTTCACTTATAAAGGTTGAACACCCATCTGGGTTACCTTCGTTATATTAACTATAATTTATCAACGTCTTCGCTAATAAGGTGTCCAATGTCTATGCTTTATTCTATGATTATAAATATGTCTGTAACTCGTAGAATCTGTGAAAAACTCAGTATTATCGCTGTTATGTGTTGCATTATGTAGTTTAAAGATATTATTATCTTTATAAATAGATTACACCTGGCTCAATACGTATTCAAAGGCATTTCCGTTTTGCTGTTTATCAAGAGTACAATATCGTACGATTTTTGCTAAATTTCAATAACTTTATAGCTATTTACTGTATCAGCCCATATACGTCCAACTGCAGGGCACGGGCCTACTCTACAATCGAGGGTACGATTGAGAGTGGTTAGGCCATATAGTCCACCACACTGGCCTAGTGCGGGTTGGCGGACTTACATACCATAGAAATTCTTATAAATCGCTACGGTATGCAGGTTTCCTCACGATGTTTTCCTTCACCGTTTTAGTGCTATTTAATGAATGAATAGCTATTTAATGAATTTTTATTACTAGTTGATATGCACATATTTAGTCTTTGAAATATGATAATAAAATTATACCTTGGTTCCATATTGATTTAGTAAAACATGTTTTATCATCGTTATATTTGCATTTTCATTCATAGGCACTAAAATTTTTGTAAATTATATTTTTCAAACTAGTCATAAAGAATCGTTACTCGAACGAATCTCTTGCAATGCAAAGACAATTAATAGCTGTTTACATTTTGCAAGGTTGTGTTCCGCGTCCGTAGTTAATTAACACAATAAATGGAGAAAAACAATTTATTTAGAGGTTCATGATCCGCAATCAGTGACGTGCAGATGTGGATAGGTAATGCGCGTTAGCACGTTCACGAAGCCAAACTAATGAAACAGCTAATTGCGTGCTTCACATTGGCCTTCAAGGCTTGACCTTACGGCGCCGCCTCGCTGGGATATTCGCAATTGCCAAAATATTATGATTTTATACACCACACTAACTTAATATACACTATATGACTGTCCTTGACGTAACAACATAATAAATATTTCCGATTTCCCTGTTGTGTACTTGTTTACAGAGATTTTTGCGGTACAGAAAATGGTGTAAATATTAATTAAAATATTTGTGAACGCAATAAACGTATTAATTGGACAACGTGCTTTTCTTTAACCACTGTTACAATTACGTAATACTCAAGGCTGTACGTTGAGTACCGTACCGTTCTCGGGATTTGTAGTTTCAGAGACATCATAAGAAAATGACGTTCGTTAAATTCTATTCTGAGCTAGGGTAGTTATTTTGCTATTTGATGATGTTACTGAATGTATTAATGAAGTTGTAATCTATGTATTCACCTAACATATTTTATTAACAATTAAATAAACAGCAATAGAGCTTACGTTCTCACTGCAATTACTCCAAACTAGATGGGCTCTTTGATTACATATAGCGCTGTACTCTTTTACAAAATTTGTGGAAATAATTTGGCATACACGTTGCGTGCTTATAAATAATATTTTCAATATAAAACTCTCGTAAAACCTGTTTCATTTTAATTCAAAGAAAACATGAACGTATTGCATGTTTATTTTGTTTGTGAGCTGATAAATTGCACCAATCTCCGTTAATTTGGACTTTATAATGTGTTAAACTAAATGTTTTATAAAAATTTTGTCTAAATGGTTATTTCATTATTTTATGAAATGCATTTTAATCAAAGTCCAATTTTGTAATTTGATCCTGCCACGTAAAAAATAAATCCAATCCAGTTCAAGCGTCTAGGTGAATTTCTAGGTCAAACACGACATTAACAGAGTCAATAACTTTAATAATAAAACTTTCACACGAAAACATGAAAAGCCGAAAAAATTCGAGCATATTTTTAAAGTGAAAGTAAACTTCAAACGCGGATTAATATCGTAGCTCCAGCCGTTAAGACAAACAAAATGGCTCATTATAATGTGAAGGACATACGTGTGTGATATTTATCAAGACGGTAACAAAAGCGGCGAGCTTAAAACCCGCAAACACTCAAATAAGAATACAATCCGCATGTTATACGAGATAACTCGCGGTTTGGAATCAACTCAACGGCAATAAATTATTCAGTGATCATAACTGAATCGCTTTTGCAGTATTTACGAGACCAACGTTATGATATCTCCACACGAATTGAAGATTTCGCCGAATCGTCTCTTGCCAACCAGCTTGTTGTAGTCGTTACATTAGTAAAGCCAGCTGGTACAAAATTATCCTTATTCATATCTAAGATTGTGAATCAAATTCAATTTACCCATTAACGATTTCATAGTAATGTTGTTTTCTTGCTTATCTCTGAAACATTTCATAGAATGAATGGGATATAAAATATTTTTGCAGTTAATGTTCTGTTTATGATCAGTAAATATGAAAGAGCAAAATAAAATATATTAGTTTAGTCATTCTTAAAACGAACAATGGTGAAAATCAATACCATTGTTCGATTTATGTGATTTCCCTCAGGAAAATCATCCGAAAATAGTAATTTTAAGCAACTGTTCGGTCCTAATTAGTTATTTTTCTGCAACACGCATCAAAATCATTATACGGTCATACCACGTATTTGCGAAATAAAATCAAACAGAAGTATGAGCTAAATAAACACAGTCTTAAAAACGACATAACATTTCCAGCAAACTCGATTAGGTACATAGTTATTAAGTATATTTGTTAGACTGGTGTCGATATTTCCTGATGTGTAACATCAGCACTAATTATTCATAGGCAATAGTGCTAATTGTTCCAACTCGCTCGCATCTGCTAATCGCTTTGTATTCTCGCAATATTTTTGCAACTACAAACGCTTGTATGGACGTGCGAATATTTGTCTAGGATACGAAGTTATGAATTTAAAAAGGGATATGTTCTCTGGGTTTTATTAATTCTATATCTGTATCAGCCCATGTACGTCCCACTGCAGGGCAGGACCACATCTCAAATCGAGTATACGAATAAGAGGGGTTAGGCCGTATAGTAGTTTTATTGACTTTACTATATTGCATGGTGCTAAAGCGCTTCACTGAATGTTCTTGTAAATACTTCCCTTTACGTCAATCACTCTAGTGGAGATATTTTTTCATCGTAGCTTATAGACTGTTTACGTTTATCCTTTACTATCATTTGGAAATTGACATTGTTGTTTAACTACAGAAATGAGAAACTGGTAGTCGTTATATATTTTATATCTATATATTTGCTTCTCCATATATATAGTTCCTATTTATTGCTTTTGGTCCCATTTTTTTAATTTAATTTTAAGTCATTATATCCAAAGTGATTTTTAAAAAACCTTATCGGATTGCTTTTAAATAAATTCGCCACTTAAAATGTATTAAGCGCAAAATATTGTTTAGCATAAATAAGTTATCATCTAATTAAAAATGAAGTGCTACTAGAATTCAACATTATTTATGGAAAAAAAAAACATAAGTTCGAAAAACTAGTCCAGATTCTGATGCCGTTTTTTACTTCTCAAATAACTTAGAACACTGAATAAATTACGTATCGACAAAAAGCTTAAACACTTATTCGAATGCAAATATCGACTCAAAAATGCAAGTAGGTAACCCAGTATGATAATTTATTATAGGATTTAGATATACTTGGACAACCTCAAAACTTACATCGAATGTTGATTTTGGTTTGTCGCTGTTAACGACTGTACATACTTAGAGTAGAAAGTGCCCAAAGTCAATTTCAAATTACTTAATTTTTAAAACGCCTTTAAATCCAGGTGAATTAAGTTTTGGAGATAAATTATGATTAAAATTTCAAACTAATTCAAGTTATATGTTGACTGGTAAGTATGATATTACTTTTTTTTCCGGTGAATCATCATCATCATCATATATCATATAGTTTATGAATCATAAAAAATTATAATTTATGTAGCCAAGCATTTAGGATGTCACATTCATTTATATAACATACTTATTTAGTAACTTTGCAACGATTCAAACCTTATAAACCGACTTAAAAAAGGAGATTCTATATTTTTATCCAGTAAACACACGTGATAAATAGTGCTAGGACTAATTATTTCTAAACAAAACAACTGATGGAACTTCCATGGCCTCGAAATATATTATATTAGGTAAAAATCTTTAGCCCAAATGTGCTTTTGAGGTCACTGAGTGGCTGTTGATTGTTTCCATTAGGCAAAGGCAGTAGTGACTAGTCACTACGCCCCATCAGAAAGTGATTTATAAATTACAGCAATAGCCTGTTGCATGTATAAAATCCGAATTTATTTTAAGAAGTAACCTTCACATTAATGACAGGATATAATTGTTGGACTCATCAATTAAAAATATAAATAATAAGTGCCAGTCTTTAAGTTCGGTGCCCTACAGTGAGTGACACCAACAGGTCAATAATATGTGGTCGTTGACAGGAATTGTAATTATAATTAGATTAGCATTGCCCTCGCCCCGCAACCCGCACACCTCCCCGCACGGGTCCCGTTCCCGTGACACGTTTGTTATTTAGCTCAGGTTGCTAATGCCGTATTGCGGTTTTGCGTTCGTTTCTATGGCATTAGGCTGTATAATACCGTTCAATAGGGTGAGTAGAAACAGGTGAATAGGTGACTCAGGAGTATTTCATTATCCAATTCGACCATTTATTCAATTTTCAATCCCAAAATAAATACGAGTCGTGAAATTAATACATGTGATTTTTTAATAAATCCGGGACTGGTTTTTTCTATTAGGACCTTGAATAAGTTCTCGCTGTTTCTTCAAAGATGACAATAGCAGTACCCCGTTTGGGAAATTTGGAATGGTAATATACATGCAAGGCAGCAGTATATCTAAGCCTAAATTTCAGTATAGGATAGTTCATTTTAGTGTAACCAATTTTTTTTTTCTTAGTTCTGAAAATGTCTACTTTTGTGCCAAATAAAGTGTATTTGCGGGGAATTGTATTGCACTACTTCATTCAAAAGAAATCTGCGGCTGAAGTTCATAGAATTCTTGTTGAGACTTATGGAGACAATGCTTTATCGGATACGATGTGCAGAGACTGGTTTCGAAGCTTCAAAAATAATAATTTCGAACTTCAGGATAAAGAAGGTTCTGGCGCACCGAAAAAAATTGAAGATGGGAAATTGGTGGAATTACCTGATCAAGACCGATGTCAGACGCTAGCAGAACTTGGAAAAAGATTACACGTAGATGAGTCAAGTGTTTCAAAATGTTTAAATGTTTTATGAATGATCATGAGGCAGGGACATTGGGTACAGAATGAATTGACGCGGAGAGACGTCGAACGGCGTTTTCTCGCGTGTGAACTACTGCTTCAACGGCAGAAAAGAGAAGTTTTTTTTCACCGTATCGTGACTGGCGATGACAAGTAGATACACTATGATAATCCAAAGCATACATAATCGTGGGGTAAGCCCGGTCATGCATCAATATCGTGTGCAAAGCCAAATATGCATGGTTCGAAGCTTTTTCTCTGTATTTGGTGGGATCAGCAGGGTGTATTTTTTTACGAGCTGCTCAAACCGAATGAGACTATCACGAGGGATCGCTGTCGACTTCAGTTGATGCGTTTAAGTCAAGCCCTAAAAGAAAAACGGCCGCTATTCGAGCAGAGACACGACAAAGTGATTTTGCTAGATGCCAACGTTCGGCCTCATGTTGCAAAACCAGTGAAAACCTTCCTGGAAACACTTCAATGGGAAGTTCTACCCCACCCGCTGTGTTCACCTGTCATAGACCCTTCTGATTTTCACCTATTCCGTTCGATGGCACATGACTTAGCTGACCAGCGCTTTCATTCTCATGAAGAAAGTAAAAAATTGGTCAATTTTTGGATAGCCTCAAAATACATGTCGTTTTTCCGACGCGGAATTCATATACTGCCAGAAAGATTGGAGAAAGTGGTAGCTAGTGATGGACAGTACTTTGAATGAAATGTTTTTGTTCCACGAATTTTTAACAAAAAAAAATATTTTGTAAAAAAACAGCGAGAACTTATTCAAGGTCCTAATAACTAGTAAAATTTTATTGATATTTGCAGTAATCTATAATAAAATTTTATTTGGAATATGCACATTTATTGGTCGAAAATATATCTACTCTGTATCATATAGAAAATTTTCCAAGTACTCACAACCATAATTATAGTACAAGGTATAGAAATTTTAGTTTACACAAACATGTGGAGGACAAAGGCACCTCTTGATTACAATAATTTCGTTTAAATTCCGCTTTCCTGGTAACAATTGAAATAATTGTGGTATAACACGACAGGTAGTGTTTATCTGTATGTGACACAACTACAGTGTAACAGAAATATATTGTATTGAATATTTACAATGAACACGATGTCGCTGCGTTGGATATTAAAGCGTTTCGGAGTGTCAGGCAATAAGCAGCTTCTTTTGCATAGATTTTTATACTCGCGTGTCAGTGCAGGTATTTGTTAGTCGGTGAAGGACTGTCCTGACTCATGAACTATGGATTATTGTGAAATAATTCATTCCTGGCTTTTGATCATTTTCAGTCACAATTTTGTCGTCTACTCAAAACTAGGTACAATCCCGAAATGAAATTGTATTATTTGTCATTTTAAGCAAGTAACAGTACCAACACCGTAGGTGAAATAGTTAATCAAGGACTCAAAATTATTCGCAATACCATCATTCCACTTCTGCAAGCTATTATCTATATTAATGTTGCATATGAAAAAGACCATTAGTTTAGCGATGGAGGGGTAATAATTATAATGAAAGCCCGGTTTCATAAATCCATAAAGGTATTAATGAGAGGGCAAACAGAACACGCAAAATCACGGCCTTGTGTCTGGTCAAGGATGTGTATTAGGGATTGGCGTAACCTCGGCCGTGCAGTATTCGCAGCGACACGCGAGCTTCTCTTAACTGTTGGAATAACAGATGGAATAGTGCCACCTGATGCCTATCACCCACCCCTTGACATTAACATTAAGATCTCCGCAGTTCGCCATTCAGATCGTATCGAACCTAGCACAATAAATTCCACAAAAGACTGGAATTTTATTAAAGGGGACTATATGGCATTATATGATATGATTGCCGAGGTTTCTTGGGATGACCTATTTCAAATTAAAGATGCGAATCAAAGCGTCGACTACTTTTATAATATCATATATGGTATGTTTGACGCATGTATTCCCAAAAAAAGACGGAAAGGTACACTCAATAGCCGGTATCCAGTTTGGTTTACTCGTGATATTATAAATGACATAAAATTAAAGTTAAAACTCCACCGAAACTGGAAACGTACTAAATCCGAAGACGCGTATCATCTGTTCTCTGACTTGAGATCCGACTTAAAAACTCGTATAGCTGTCGCTTATGAATCCCACTTAGCCAATATAGAAGATAAAATTAAGGTGAATCCCCGTCAGTTTTGGCGCCATATATCTTGTTTACGGTCTAAGGGTGGTTTTGAACCTAAGTTGGAATATAAAGGCAACACTGTCAGCGGAGCTAAAACTGCAGAAGCCTTTGCTGATTTTTTCTCGAGTGTATTTCTCCCAGATGCTCCTAAACTAGATCATTCAAATATAAAGCAGTCTTCGCTCTTCTCGAGCAGATACGTTTATATTAGCGAAATTACTACTTATGACGTGGAAATGGGAATTCGAAACCTAAAAGCAAGTAGTTCAATAGGGCCCGACAGCATTCCTCCCTGGCTTCTGAAGGCAAATGAAACATCCTTTATCGAACCCCTAAAGCACATATTTAATTTAGCATTACACATGGGTCATTACCCTTCTTATTGGAAAACCTCAAGAGTGACCCCAATACCAAAGAGTTCCAAAAACACGTGTGTTGAGGAACATCGCCCGATTGCTATACTGTCCACGCTGGCTAAAATATTCGAACAAATTCTTCATACAAAAATCTATCAGCAAGTTGAACCATTCTTTTGTAACGAGCAGCATGGTTTTAGAAAGAAGAGATCAGTCGACTCTAATCTTCTCATCATAACTGACTACATTTCATCCAGACTTGATCGCGGCATACAAGTGGATGTCCTTTACTTTGACTTTCGAAAAGCGTTTGATAGGGTTAATAATGACAAGCTGCTGGAGAAGTTATCTGCTGTGGGTTTATCTCCAAGCATCCTCAGATTATTCGCTGACTACCTGCGAGATCGCCAACAATATGTGCGTCATGGTATATATGAGTCCCAGCCCTATCACACGCGTTCTGGAGTCAGTCAGGGATCAATACTTGGACCGCTTTTGTTTATATTAATGGTTAATGACTTGCCCTCAATAGTCAAATATGCGAAATGTTTGCTCTATGCAGATGACATCAAACTTTTCCTTGAAATTAGATCGGAAGAAGACTGCCTTCTACTTCAGCAAGATATAAATTCAATTTACCGCTGGAGTATTGAGAATAAATTAGAGTTTAATCCTTCTAAGTGCTTCCAGATGACATTTGGTCGTATGCGATGCCCAATCGCATTTAATTATAAGCTTGGTACCAGTGAAATTCTGCGGGTGTCTACAATAAAGGATCTTGGTGTCACATTTGACCATAAATTAACTTTCCATAACCATATTGTAACGACAGTTAAAGAATCTTATCAACGCTTGGGCTTTGTACTTCGCACCTCGCATGATTTTCGCAACATAAACATAGTGAAATTAATTTTTAGTGCACTAGTTCGCAGCAAGCTTGAAGCTAGTGCTTGTGTCTGGCATCCCTATGAGAGCACATACACCCTTTTACTCGAAAAGGTCCAAAAGGCCTTTTTGAGATACCTATATAAACGTGTGCACACATATTATCCGCTCATGTATCCTACGAAATATCTACTGGGTTGCCTTGGTTATAATTCTTTAGAGGTTAGAAGATGGAAAGACCAATTAACAACCATGTGCAAGGTTCTAAGGGGTATGGTTGATGCTCCCGACCTGAATGGTGAATTATGTAAACTGTTTGTACCTAATAATTACTGCCGCGGCCGGAAACATAGATTATTCGCAGTTCCTACGTGCCGTACCGTGGCTCGTGCCAGGTCCCCAATACCGCGAACTCTCACCGCACTCAATGCTCTCCTGAATAGTGCACCACACTGTGATTTATTCGCAGATGAATGGAAGGTGATCCTGTCGGAATGTTTGTGCTACTGTGAAGCGAATGCGTGATGTATGTATGTATCTTTGTCTACATGATATTTTGATATGTAAAGTTTTTTTTTCTATATGGCTAAATTTTTTTCATTAAATTTTTATATTTTATAACTTAGATATAAGTCAAATATTTTGTTTTATGTTTTTATTATTTAATTTTTTTTTATATAGAATATTTTTTAAATTGTTATTAATTAGTGTAATTGGTGTCAACCGTACTAATTTAATAAAATAAATAAATAAAATAAATAAATAAATAAATCTTATACAGATAGCTTTTAGCACGTCAGGCTTACTAGTCCCTGCAAGTCTGCCTCAGACACATATTGCATAATTAAACGGGTTCAGCAATGGTCAGTGATTACCGTAGCCAATCAAGATCAAAGACACTGTGACCATAGATACAGAACTTTTACTTTTTTATTTTTATATGTATGTCAAAGTAGTGTAATAGATTTTTTTTTGGTTCTCTGAATTATTCATCTTTAAAGTGTTTCCTTATTTTTTATGTTTTTCTTTTACTTTTATTTTAGTCATACTCGTAGCTTAATGGACGGTAATGATTTGATATTATTTGTTGCATTAATTAGAATTTCATGGTAAAAAACAGCGTTTGTGATGGAAATTGGTTTCGAAAACGTCCTTAGCAACAAGTAAGGCCAATTACTTTAAATTTAAAAGAATATATTTGTATTGCGTAGAAATCATTGGTACTCGCGTAGTCGAAATTCAATAGCCACTTAAAAACTATTAAACATTTTTACCGAGTAATAAACAACAATTTAAGAGTAAAAAAGGACTATTGTATAATTTGGCGTTTCTGCAAATCATATCTTCGGTAGCTGCTTATTGTTTGGCGTTCTGCCATGTAAAATGTGTTGACAAATGTTATTTTATTTTGACAGGGAAATTGTCAGCATTGTAATCATACCATCATATTTATGAGTAAATTTTCAGGCAGTGTTTTAACTTTTAATATAATTCAACTTCAAATTGTAAACTGTTACATCTTGCCATCATCTCTGATATTCTGGAAATGGCTTCGTCATAAACAGCCTTTGTTGGAATGATAGACATGGAAAGCATTTTTTGTGTGCAATTTTATAGTAGAATAACGAATACAAGTTGATTGCTTCATCTAAAAAGTTTTAACTACATTCAGCTAACTGAATAAACTAAAAACCGACAAATAAAATAAAATAAATAAAATAAAAATTGACTTCAATAGTATACATTAACATTCCAACGTCTCCACCGACCGCGATAGAGAGACGAAACGTGATGGATCTAACTCCGAAGCACGGACAAAAATACCGCCGCCGGCCTGCTTTCAAATGCAATAACGGTCAAACCTGTTGATATCACGATGTATCCTTCGCTCAGTGGCCAATATCGCTCGTCGATTGCAACTGAACATCACTGAAGGGGAGCATAGCACGAACAGAGTATATTTAGACTTAGGGATTGTGAACGATCAGTTTCACAATTTATTAAAGAAAAATATGATCGAGAGAAAAAAGAGGAATGTAGAGCCGATGTAGAATTGGAGCTTAATGAATTTAATGAAACGGCATCTTTTTCAGAAGAAGGGATAACCTAGTGAATACATTTACAAGGACGTGGTTTAGAAGAACGCATGAAATAAGCATACTTCCAGAATATAGATCAGCAAATAATAATAATTACGCACATTTTAAAGGCTATTTTGTTTCGGATCAACTAACATTGTAAATTCACAAGCTAATGAATTGTTAAACTGGTTGATTTAGCCATCATTATTCCAATCGACAATGTTGCTTATGGTAATTATTCAGCAGGTATTATTTACATTAATAAACATGAGTTGATTTTGAATTCGTACGGGTAAAACTGGTTATTAAACAAAGATGACCGACTTTTTGGCGACGTCAGAAATCACCTGACCTAGAAGAATTCATCCTCGATAATGCCTTTTCATAATGACATAAAATATTAGAGGTAAAGGATATAACGAAAATGTATATTATTATACATTGAATCTTGAATTAAATCGCACTAAAAATGGAATACGACTGATCGCAGCAAGGACGATATTTACACGGAAAATATTCGACATGTTCTTTTCATTAATTAAGTTTGCACAAGTGTTACTGAACGCGATATATTACAATACTTGTGTATGACGCATCCACAACGGCAGTACGGAGGCGTGATAAAATTAATCGGGTTGCTATACAACTTTCCTTTAGCAAAACAGTTCAAAAACATCTTGCGTAAATAAACTAATATGCGTGAGCAAGTTTATATATTCTTTACCGTTTTTAATAGAAAGTATGAAATATTTTCGCATTCTAAAAACGATATTGAGTCATTATCCATTTGTATAGGTGCAGAAAAGATAATGTTACAGTTAAAGGAGGTATTTATAAGATCGATTCAGGAATTATAACTTTGGAAAAACATATGGAAGGAAATTGAACAGCCATCTCCACAATGTTCTAATACGAAGTGCCACGTCACTTTAAGTGTACGCTCTTTAACATCATGCAATAAATTGTAGGGATTTTGTTTTCCTTTTGAGGCGAAAACGAAATAATAATGATTTTGAAACCTCCATCTTCCAATAATGTTAAAGACCAATAAACCCAACAGCAATGTCCTTTTGTTGCGAGATAATTTTACCACCCTGATGCAACTTATACATTCATGATAATTACTATCACTTAAATAATATACATAATTATGTCATAATTGCTCATATGACTTCTAGAAATAATAAACATGCCGTAGGAGTGGTAAGATTATGAGAGAACGACTCATAAAAAAATAAGCGCAATTGGCCATACTGGAAAATCCTTACAAAAGCGGGAGGTAATAAACGTTGGTGACTATTAAACGAATTTACCGCAGGAACACTGCGTCCTAGGCTGAATCGCCTCGTAAAATGTGTTTATAGCAAACTGAGGATATATGCGATGACGTGAGTCAAATTCGTGCGTCCAGAGGATTAATGTTTTCTGTACACATCGATATATCCATACTGGTGAGTTTACAGCTTTCGGGAATTTTTATACGCGTACATAACAATAAACATTATACATACACGGTAAAACGGTGACGTCATAGATTTTATTGAATATTCGGCTGTAGTTCGATGCGGAGTGTGCTTTATATAAAAGTTAAAACACTTCTATAGAGGATATGTTGTATTGATACGTTACATGAGTTAATAATGCCTTAAAGATAAGGTTAAACCATCGTACGTGTTATAATAATATTGTTTTGTTTCCATCGTACATTGTTGTCTAGAAACGTTGGCTTTTATGACATGAAGACGAGATTTCCAATTCGTTACACCCGGATCAGTTTTCACATTATAAAGTCTCTTTAATCTCATATTTTTATAGAAAAAGGTATTATTTTTTATCATCATGATAGAATCAATCACGAATTTAACTCAAATTTCTATTAAATGACAAATCGCCTCATAATGACGTCAAATACTACACGTTTTATATTTTTGTATTTACTTCACAAATTGATAACGAGTATCAATATTGAAATCTGGTTATGGAGAGACATATGAGTAATCTTCGTCATACGTGAACGTTATCAGAACGTGTTAGTGATAACTGATAAGCCTTCGTTCTCAGATTACCGTTGGAGTGGTGTGTCGACTGCATTTTATACTTCGAATCTTGATTCAGTATGTTTGTTACTGATAAATTCACAACATGCAAAATTTAAATACTGGATTGACTAATCTAAATCTGGGTTTGAGCGGATATTTTTAGGTACGTAATAGATTTTATATAATTAAAATAAGGCTTTCTTTTCCAGACAGATGTTTTTGACAGAAAGTAACTTAATAAGTTGTATAAATTGAGATTCTAAAATGGTATGTGATCAATTTCGTTTCAACAATAATGAAATTCAGCTTTACGATTATGGTGCCCACACTTACGTCAATTTCCGTGAAAAGGACAGATGTTCAACAAGTGAGCCCTCACATTTGGCCGGTACTTCCGTTCTATTATACGAGGGGGCGACTTAACCATAATTTTGAGTACAAATCCAAAACTCATACAAAATTATGACGAATTTATAAATTTCACAAAGCTTAGCATAAACTTGGAATGTAATAAAGTGGAAACAGTGTCTACTCAGCAAAAAGGTGAAGAGGCGAAAAATAAACCAACATAAAGAATTGTGTTTAATGACGGGAGTCGTAAATCCCAAGTCTAATGGTGTGAATGAACTTGATGAATCAAAAATCACTCACTAAGCTTGTCACCGACCGCTATCGTGTTTGTGTTTTTTCGATACAATATTAACATACGTAAGATTGATTGCACTAACACTGTTATTAACGAGTCAATAGTTTCTTGCACTTTGACTATTGTTTTCAGTCGGTTCAATGTCAATCACGGAACGAGTATTTTAAACAACTTCTTTAAAATTAACTACAAAGAATTGTTTTATTTGTATACAATAGTGATGTAGGTAACGTCGTCTGTTTAATAGTGACCAAAGGCTTTGTTCTTTGAATCTTTGAATAGGAATTGAAATAATATTGACCCTAATAAATTTGGATAATATAAACATCTTAGCAAACGTTGGTCGTATAGAATTACCAAAAGTCGACCAAAAAGAAAAATAAAAGTCAAAGCTCTTGCTTTGTGCTGCAATATATCATGGATTTGAAATATAAGAAACCGCGAACAGTTCAATAATTGTTTCAAAAACATTAAAGATCTTATCTTCAAGCTTCAGCTTCAGCTGGTTCTGCATTGGTGCAGTGTAGTCAAGCAAATGATATTGCTATGAGTCATAAATTACAGAATGTATAGAAATGACCAGAAAGGACGGACACAGAAGAAAAATAATACCGATTCTACGTATAAACTCGTACGTACATAAGTTGTTTTATTTAATCCAATTTATTTGCTTTCCTCGTACATATTGCCGTTACGAAGTATTGTATGAGACAAACAAAACAATTAGTGGCTATTGACATGGCGAATGATGTCGCACTTGGGTCAATATTCTTATTTTTATATTGGTATCTATTGCTGAGGATTTGATAGCTCCACCGTACTAAAAATTAACCTCCAATCTTATTAGATCTACTTCAAGCCATAAGTTGAATTTCGTTGTTGAATGTTTCTATTTTAAGGACTTGAATACCCTAGTGGTGGAACATTTGTATCTACCCAGACAGCGATCATCGCGCATTAGTTAAGATAAAATTTAATAATATGAGTGTGTTTATAAGGCCGGCATTAATCGATTATAATGTATTACTGTTATTATGTGTGATAAATCTTGTAAGATCGTGAAAAAATATTTAGGGTCATAAAACATTACCACACCGTTAACCATTTCAAGACATTTGAAATCTCGGAAGTGAAGAATATCAATTACGACATGGTGCGGCACCGCCAATTCTCTTTTAAAAACCATAACATTTGCCGTTATGTTGCAAAAAATTATAGAGAAATCTGTTCCACATACAACGCATATGAAGTATGAACGTGAGTAATCGAATTTCACCCGTTCAAAACGTTTCATCGGACCTGCTGAGGAGTTTAAATCTCTTTGTCACTTTAGCTAACATTACACACATTATGAATAATAAACCAAAAGCTTGTACGTGCCAATAAAATATAGCCATGAGTTGGCAATTATAGCCATTGCGGTTTTTATTGTTATCGCCAGCATTGTCGCATAATTGTACTTTATAACTTAATTGTAATATAGGCACCAAGTAATAAGTATACTCGCGCGGTATCCTGGTTCTTGAAACCATTGGGTTAGTGAAGCAAATTTCGATTCGACAATAGATTTGGAGAAAAACTTTGGTAAACAGAAGTGAAATATTTTTCTATTCATACCCGCAAACAATTTGCGATTTCTGCTTTCTTATTCGGCTTATTGCCTGTTGTGTATAGAGTCATAATAACGACAATGTTCATAATATATCTAGGTGAAATAGTCAAATCCGACATACTTATGTGGATCCACGGATGTGGACATCACAGGCAGTTTAAATGTGGACACGCTAGTCACTACCGATCAAGAATTTAAAAATTCATTCAGTTAACTCGAACCGATTTATAGGGGGTCGAACTGCGACTCAGTCAACTTGGCAGCACACGCCATAAGCTAAATGTAAACTTACAATTCGAATGTATGTTAATACTTTGATCATAGTTTCGGATTTATAATATTGCCGTAGATCCCTAACAGCAGCATTCACCAGTCGTGAAGTTGTTAACCTACACATAAACATTAAGAAAATTACAGAACACGGAAATCAAATAAATTACTAAAACATCGGTGAGAGTGCACGAACAAAAACCATCAAAAAAGAAAGCACACAACCTATGATTGAACACAAAGTTTACCTCAGCACTTAACGACGCCTCGTGGAATTGAAATACCTCCATCATTAAAATCGTGTGGTGTCGATAAATATTTGACTGGACCCTTTGGAATAACACACTTGGTTGACATTGTTGTGCCGTCCTGGACACTGATTGACACAGGAACCTTGACCATTGACCCAATTCACGCAAGCTCTGTCCTTCACTCTCGAGTTTTCGACACGCAATGACCTATTTACCAAATAACGTCTAATTTCACTTCCGAACAGATGTTTCATGAGCCTTCTTTGTTGTCATATGGAGATTTCTTAGGAATGTTTTCTTTAATAGTTACAAGTTATGAAATAAAACTTACCAAAAATCTTGCTTCTAGAGCCATATACGAGTAATATTCAATAACAAAAATCACGATAGTTATAATGTCTGTGTAAATGATGACATCATTTCGGTCAAAGGCGAAGCTGACTTTAATTAGCACGATCGCAATTACCCCAGTAATCAAAATCATCTCCCAGAGCTAGCAGCTACCAAATATATTAATGTTCTAAGGTTCCACAACATTTGCAGTCTTATTCATCTAATTTCTAAAAGTCATAAACGATTACCAGATGTCCGTTCGATATATATCATAGGCCATGTCGAAGTTACTAGAATTGTCCATGTTCGTTTAGCGATGGATGGCTCGTTCAATATTCATACGACTCGTAATCACTGCGCCTCCGTAATGTACATATTTATGAATGAATGGTTCTAATGTAGCCCAATTATTGCTATGAATAAATTATTGTTGAATATCTACACGCCATTGAGCCGCTAAATGGTTTTTCGCAATGCCAAGTTTCTAAGTCAGGTGAAATAGATTTTTCATAATTCGTTTTCAAAACATGACTTGAATTACCGTGTAATTTGCATGTTACTTTCATTCTTTATGTTGTTTTTATTTCACTTGAACTGACAGGAACATAAACTTCGCAATATTCTAGTATTGGAAATAAAACAATGTTTCAAAAAATAAAACTTGTTTCCAATCACAAGAGCAAATGCGTGACAAAGTTGTAGTACTGTCATATTGAACTTTTATTATAAAATTAACAAATTAATTCAAATCTGAGGCAAGTTTTAGTGCACTCGTATATACGAAAATTGCTTAAATTAAACCACTTAGCAAGTTGATTCATAATAATATTTTATTAAGTTCATCAATTATTCAAAGAATAAAGGTTTCGCAGAAAAAAATCTAATCTATAACTGAAATGTGTAGTAGGTATATAATACAATAACAAAAACTGTTTACAAATCACTTGAAGTTTATGGAGCACATTTCGACCTGCCAAATTGTTTAACAACGTTCATTATTTCATAACAATAAGCCCATTGTGTGCTGAACGAATTTTATTACAAAAATGCTAATGAAGAAATCCCAAAGTAAGCAGTGTGAAGGTTCCGAGTGTAGGTATTTTTTAACAGGCGTACTGACGCTTTATTTAATTGTGAATACTTCAGCTCCAAGTTTCATTATCTGTGTTACGACACACATAAATCACGTAATTAGCCACACCTTTTGTTACAGCTCCATAGAATCCGTCATTACGCAGCACGACAACCGAGACTGATCAAACAAGATATGTAATTAATCACTAGTTGATATTAAGACTACTCCAATGAAAAGAAAAACACAAAATTGAGAATTTATAAATAAATAAAAGAAATAAATTAGAGGACAGTTAATAACTTGGAAATTCCATTTATCAGGCATAATCCAAATAAAAATCAATATGCAATGCACAAAATAGCCATTCCTTTCCTTATTTCCCCAGACAATATTTATATAAGCTACTATCGAAGTGACCCAATTCTGATGCGAGAGCACGTCTATTGTAACTGGCGAGTCTATCCATTTCACAATATTGAAGGCATTGTCTGGGAAATGAAAGTGAACTATTCCTTCAAAATGCAAACGATAAGCAAACAATACCACTTACTGTCATCGCAAATGCACATTAAACTCGTGATTGTTTAGCTTGTAAATCGACCTTGAATGTGGCCAGTCAAGCCAATCAATTGAAATCAGAGTAAACGCGAAGGCAGCGTCGACAAGCCGGCGAATGCTCCGCGGGCTACTTAAAAGTTCGAGGACGCGCTTGTTTACCGACACGCCTACGAAATATTTCACTACCATCGATCCCTTCACGTATTGGACACCTCTTCAAATATTACTATCCAATTTGTGAGCTTTATTTATTTTATATCGCGATTTCCTAGTACAGGGAAAGCCTCCAAGATAAGATACGTGAATTATTGAGTGCGTTGTGAAATATTCAACCACTGACATGCAACGTAAAACAAAATTCATCAAGTGAAACATTGAAACGTTAATTTGTTTCCTTTGTTGCCTTAATCTATTATTTAACAACTTAGCAACAGCGCAATCAATCATGGCCAACTTTGTGTTTACTTAACTGCTAAACACAGTTTAGTAATGTTTGAGAAATAGGATGTCACAAAATCCGAATTCTCAAAACTATGTTCTTTTTTTGAATAATCGAGGTAAAGTAACGTTTCGTGTGAATAAACACAATATATAATAATTCGTAATAAATACCTACTTAATTCCTATTACAGGAAGTTTTTATCATTAACATTTGTCACAATTCAATTTTTAAAATACCCAATTGTTGATTGATTGAGTAAATTGCAAAATAATACGTTATATTATCCTTTCCATGTGCTAGATCAATATTACTAGCATTGAAGTAGCTACTTGACATCTACTGTATAAACATTACGCAGGACTTTGAAGTATTTGGAAACTAATTGCGTTTATTAGCTGCCTTTCTATTTATACTCAACGTTTGTAATCATTTTGCCACTCACTACTTCTTAGAAAAAATATGAGCTTTTATATTGTATATATTTTTACAGCCTTTATTCCCAAAAAACATGTTTCTGATTTACCAAATATCAAATACTACTTAAAGTCATCAGTATAGAAAACTACAAAAATATTATTGTTTTATGTCTAAATACCACACAGGAAGGGTTAAATCTACAACTGATAAGTGTTATCATCAACTTGAACCAGTCGAGAGCAATGATTATGAAATACTCGACAAATGTAGCTGTCATGATATGGAACGTAATATTGCGAAAGGGTGTTTGCGTTTCCGAAGAAGCAATACAAGAATAAATTTTTAGGTTTAAGACTTTGGTCACCAATCAAATGTGATATACGAGTAGCAGAGGGGGTATTATGGTATTGAGGATTTTTTAAAACTTACATAGCTTTTGATAAAGGTCCCAGAAGGTCGGTCAGATGCTTCTAAGAATTCAATTTCGACTTTGTTTTTGTGAAAGTATAATGGATAAATCCAAGAAGAAGACTGCATGTGCCATGATTTTATTATAGTTATTATTTATAACTGTTTCAGATATTTAATAATTATAAAATGAAAAAGGTAAATAAACAATAATTACTCACTAACAAGTCGACGTAGACATTTCTAATTTGGGAGTAGAAGTAGATGCTGGGATTCAAGGCGCAAAAATATATGTAATGAACAAAATTGATGACCTGAGAAAGCGTTGAAACTTGCATGTTATTTGTTTTGATATCCGGTATACAATGTAAAAAAATACTTTGAATATTGTCTTATAATGTGTCACTTTATTTTATTTTATGAACCAATAGACTGGTAGTACAACGAAATAAACAAAACATGCATTATCAAGGTTAATGTGCTTACCTAATTTTTGGTTTTTCCTCTTATGATAATTTTACATTTGCAATGTTTATCATTCACGTTTTGTATGTATTTGTATCAAATTTACAGGATATGGCAGTTTGTTGGATGCAGGCCGGTTTCAATATGTAAAAAGATAAATATTCATCAGTCTATACTCAACAAAGGGAGGGAAATAAGTTTAAGAATTGTTAGGATAAAATATGGTCGAAGAAGGAACTTTGGGTATAAATATGTACAATATTCCATTGAGGAAAATTATATTCCTGCAACAAATTGCAAACTTATAATCGGACCCAAATTACTTATAATCTAGATAGACACAAGAAAAAAATAGCACTTGTGATAACAGAATAAAAAAATAAATATGGAAACAGTAAACCAATGGAACAAACCTCAAAAATAAATTATGAAAACCTTTGTTACTTGGAACTAAAACGTGCGTGCCATTCGCGTGAATTGGGTAGCAGACTATGGTATTTACCCACACATAAAGGTCTCAATATTACTTATTTGTTATTTCGGAAGAAAAGTCGTAATTAATGTTATTGGTTAAAGGTCATGTTTGTTTCTTTTCTTCGCCCTTTTTCCACCATGGAATCGACATAACTTGTTTTGGACTTATGTTGATGTATAACTAAACTAAACAATTATATGAGAAACAATAACACATATTTGTTATGACCAGTGGAAGATAACTTACTACACTGTATGAATTTCATATTTAAAAAGCCTTTGCCTTAAGCATACTAAACTTTACATAAAGGTTAATATCCCGACGAATTCTCGTTTTTATAGCTTTCTGTTTTCGTGTCGGGATGAAATAAACTCCCGTGGCGTGACTGTCAAAACGAGTGGAGAGGTTCCCACGGGACAAACACTCGTGGCACACAGATCCGGAAGTCCCAGAACGAGTTTTACGAAGCAAAAACTGAGTGAATGAATCAAACACGTATATTTATCAAGGTCGGAGAATTTATGCTTGGGTCATAAAGATTTCGCTTGATAAGTGGTCAGTATATGTCTTCAGTCAATGATCTTACAATTGAGGACGCAATATTAGGCGTAGTTAATGATTTTGATCTAAAGGATCCTGTCATCAGCACCTGTAGTTATCTGAAATAATGGAACTCTGTAAATCTCGAAAATCGAGCGGTTTGCGCGTAACATTAGATATATTATGTAGGCCGTGTTATTGAAGCCAAACGATATATATAAAACAATATAGCATTGATTATTATTTTACAAAGACAATTGTTTTGACTACTTAGAACTTGGCTATAAGATTTAGTGACCAATTCATGCATCTCATACAGTTCTGTGATCGAGTTCCAAACGAAGCGTCTTTGAACAATTGCTATTGCGATTTTGAGTGAAAATGGAGTCCAAAACACCTGATACACCTTCTTTATATTTCCGTTCACAAGAATATCCACAAATCTTGTTAACTTGTGATATACTTATAATAATAGTCATAGATAATCTCTTGCGGGAAATGATATTTAAAGTAGGTTGTAAAAATTACTATCGATCACCAGAAACAAATATTATATACTTTAAACTGTTCAACATTTTCTCAATTATCGGTATTTCCATTAATAATGTTATAAAATATGATTGTCCTGCCTTTCTGGGAAGTGCGTATGATAGTTGAAAGTAATTAGTTCCGTGGACCGACAAATAGGGTTTCCCCACAGTCACCGCAGCGCGGACCGTGCCACATGACGAACCAGTTTTAAGAAACTGACCAACTTTAGATTTACTTATTATTCATAATGTTCAATAGCTTACTGGTTGATTTTTATAACATTTTCCTTGATATCAAATAAAATTATACATTTGAAAAATATTTTCATATTATTCAATAGTATTTTCATGTCTAAGTACAATAAAGAGGAATTGTTTAAAATTGTAAAGCAGTTGAACACAAATACAACTTGAAATTTGTAAGCCCGGACTTTCGTACCAGATTCAAGACATGACTTACTAAAGTCTTTAGTAGATAGAATGATAACTAGAAAAATATTAATATGACATGTAATGTATTACCTATTTCTATAGTTGCATTACGTATAAAAAAAAACATTAATATTTTTTAAGAAAATTAATCTTCATACATAATAGGGTCCTCTAGGAGTGGGCAGATAATATCAACTGACAGTTATCCATGGAATAAAAACACATAACCCGAACAAATGAAAATATGTGTCCCACGGTGTCACTCCGAACTGTCGCAAGTTTACCCTTCAGTAACTTAGTTGTAACTTCGCAAGTGTTTGGCTCGGCTGGCCTTTTCTTGTCTTCGTTGATAGCTTAGAGTGGGTAGACGTTGGCCCAGCCTGAGCCAACGTGTAAATGCACCATTATATTTTACTAATAAAGGATCTACGTCACTAACATAGATTACAATAATAAGCCAACAATATAACCTTGAACTGATAATGAGCGAAAGGCAAATAGTTGAATAAAATATTTTTTTGTTTTCAATTAGTTCTTATACCGGAAACTGATATATGCGGTTTAACTCAGTATTTTCCTGTAGTTCTTTAAAAAAGAAGTAACTATTCGAGAATTTGCGCGTAGTTTTACCAGATTACCAAATATTAAAAGTAAAACTGAAATTACTTAGAGTCATATTTTTAAAGGAAGATTTATAATACTTTGGTGAATAATTTCGACTATTGAGTATCTGCAATTTTTTTATATATTTTTGTATTAACCATTTGACTGAAGTTCTACTACAGAACTTTTGTTGATGGTGTGAAGTCAGTTTGGCCATTTAATTACACAGACTTCATACTGTCAGAATTTTAGTAATTCTATAGGTATTTTACGAAAATACCTTCTTCGATACTCAGGGTCAATATGTATAATTTACGTAACGTGTCCGAAATAATGCAAAACTCTTCGGGGTAAACTGGTGAAGTTAGATGCGGGATCATTCATTCACTACCTAGGACCGCATACAAAAGCAATTATAGTAAACAGCTGCACATGTTTTGTTTCAGAGAACATCGCGCACGTCATGTGCTATGAACTTGACTCCCGAGCGACCTCAATGAGCAACAAACTGAAACGGCTGGGCTTTTGCAAACGCTCCTCTCGGCGCCCCACATGCGACTAGACTACAATGTAATTCCACACGATACCGAGAAATACAGATTGCCTCGGAATACCGGTACAACTTTTGTACATTTTCCTGTAATGCATAAAAACCTGGGTCGAACAACTTTCTGGATCCTTGACGTACTAACATTAAGGCTTATTTACATCGCTCAAGTTTATTGCCAGTTGTATTATATAATTTTTATTTTTGTAGGGGCGATTTGAATAAAACTAGCCCTTTCAGAGTAAAAATGATACATATTTTTTACATGCATACAAATTATTGTTTTTAAGTTTTTTTCTATGCAACATAGAAATTTACACGGTGTAAATGGACCTCCGCGTATAAGGAAGTTACTATTCGAGGCAACTAACTTTGTGTCGCAGTTTCGCAACTACGCGC
The DNA here is from genome assembly GCA_030180105.1 of Hyles lineata. NCBI lineage: Eukaryota > Metazoa > Arthropoda > Insecta > Lepidoptera > Sphingidae > Hyles > Hyles lineata. The sequence goes on along the minus strand of JARJEE010000008.1, from coordinate 13,050,783 downwards.
TTCAACGCATTCATTTAATACTTTCTGATAAGGTTTATTTTATTTTTATAACTTATTTATGTTTTATTGCAATGCAAAGTACTTAAGTAAGCAATGCGATTATGGAATGTATTTGCATACCGCGATAACAGAGAAAAATAAATAAATATTACTGTCAACTGATACAGTGCAACCTGAACTCATTTTTACGTGTCTATTTCTGTGCTTATTTATACGGGTAATTCTGACGCAATTTAATGACAAAAAATATACATAAAGTATCCCTGGGAGTTATTTTTGTTTTTTTTCTTTTACTTTAAACTGCCAGCAATATCTCGTCCGATAAGATTGAAAAGACGAATCCCCAATTACTTATATCCTATAAGTATTCAGAACAGATATTTAAACAAAGCAATAGGAGGCATAGATTATCAACCTTTTACCGCGAACAATATCTTATCTTTGTAAAGCCGTAATCGTAATTGAAAGCAAAAACCGTATGCACTCTCCACTTGGCTACGTCATCAATATTATCACAACACTTCCTGCGCGCTCCGGTTTCTGATAATTATGCAATTTGTATCGCGGCAACTTGGTTTTATGATTACTCCAAACGCGTATAATGCACGACATATTTTATCATTACATGTTTACTGGCCCATATCGATAAATTGGGGCCCAAACGATGGCACATTTTGGTCTTATTACAATTTTTTATTTACATTACAGTAATAAAAACAGATAGTGCAGTGAGTGCACCAATTAATAGCCAATCTAGTGTGACAATTATAGTCAGTTTAAGAATAATATCATTTTTTTTCGAGTAACTTTTACGCTACGCCCAATTTTATTTTGCGGGCCCGACTTAAAATGCATCGCTGCACTGAACAATGAAAATAGGATTACTGTTATTTAGTAAAGGCAGATGCAGGCCGCTTCCAAAAGGTTGATGCGGAGATCCTTGGGAAGGCTTATGTTCAGCAGTGGAATTCCTGAAGCTTAAGAGGGTGATAGAGAGAGCAGCTGGAAACGAGGACACACGTTATGGGGTAATTTGCTCATTGCATCGTTTATAGGTTTTCGTTTAGACTCGAAACAATTTAGCGGAACCATTAAGAGTGAGTGCTACAGGGTGTCCGAAGGTTACTATTAATTAAGTTACGCTTGAAACTAACATACTATTAAGTTGATTGTGTAATTAGTCAGTGTGGCGCTACTGTGTATGTCATTCATATAGGAATATAGGCATAGGTCAATTGAGAAATATTGTTGTACATAGGCGTTTTTAAATAGTTTCACCAATTGTATATCCTATTAATTAGTTTATGTATTAGTACATTCCAAAACTACCTCTATTGGTATAAAAACAAAGCGTTTTAGTTCGGTTACATAATTTTTATTACTTTCTAAGTTACGTTCATTTGAGTAAAATTATAGTTTAAAAGTTATTTTTTGCATTTTTGTATTTGATGCCTAAATTACTCAATGTTTTTGCAAAACATATTTTACCAATTAATTCCTATAGGTTACAATAAAACCGTTGGTTTAATGTCAAATATGGACATTTTCATTCTGCACGCGTACTCGCACTAAACAAACACCGACGCGCTTATCTCCTAAATTACTCGATAGTAAAATCCGTTATGCAGATGTGACTTGTCGGACGATTCTAGAGAACCGTCGGCACTTATACACTAGAACGAGTGCAGAGCTCATTGCAAACCAGTTACTACAACCAATCAACAATGTCTTTATTTAAAACTATTTTACTACTTCATAAAATTCTAAAGGCACGTTTACGATGCAAGAGGTAGGCTAAGCATTTAGTGATTACATATATAAACAGCTATATGAAGACTAGCACGGGAGGGTTGGACGTTGGTGTCAGTGTGAATACTGTCACTAATGTACCTCTTATGTTCATCCTCCAGACTCTCTTATTGAAATTCGGTTTAACATGTATTATGATTGAGGGTTTACGCGTCAATCGTTAGAGTTTGAAATATGTCCTAGCAGCTAATTGACACAATATCTAGCCCTAAACAGGTCTACAATTCTATTCAATATGCACGATTTTAAGTGCTAATAAAGCAATTATGTATATTTAAATTGAATTCACTTTTTGTCATCAGCCGTTTATTAACTTCAGTAATGTTATAAGCAGGTTAAGGATTTCAGCATTAGACCATCGATACTATGACAACATTTTTTTGGTCCACGATTCGCGAAATCGAGCTGGAGAATCGAGCGAGCGAAATCAATTATAGAAATTCTTGCAACAATCATAATTTAATCAAGCTCAACAACGGGAAATATAAAGTGTCGTTTATATAGTATAATTAATTGTGCAATAAAATATACAACTCGGGAATTCCATGACTAACTCACCATTTATAATCACGTCGAAGATATTAAGATTTTCCTGTCATAGAGCGTGATGCTAAATGATCAGATTAAACAAATGCTTTTTACTATATACGCATATATATATAAACTCATGCCTTTTTCCCAGAAGGGATAGGCAGAGGGTCTCTTGGTAGCAACCAGGGCACCCACGTTTTGCCTCGCGTGTTCTCTCCCACGATGTGATACTACTTTCCTGATTATCCTAGTAAGGATTTGTATTTATTTTTATTTGACACCAAAAGCATTTTTTAAGAACTAATTTCGTTACGCATCTTCTTTATATTATCAGCTTACAAAATATGCCTAAATTTAAATTGTCGCATTCCATTGGATTTGAATTTAATATAATCTTTGTTCTTTACGCTTTTAAAAATAAACTTAATGTTTTCCAAAAATATGTATAATGCCGCCCATACACTATCCGAGAATCTGCGTATTTATTCTCTTTTACGTAATATCTTTATCCCACACCTACACGGGTTGGCGTAACATGTTTTTCTACCCATGTTGCAGAAGAATTTGGCGTACTACAGCCCGCCCGACTGACGTCAACCTTTCTAGGAAATAACCAAACCCGTTGCACGCATGTTTTTAAATTCGTAAACCTAAGCAAGTGATTAACTGCCATGAGAATCCAGTCTAGAGTTTTACAACCCATTCAGTCCACTAAAAATGAGTATGTGTATTTTTAGTTCTTTTTATATTAAAATTGTCTTTTGGCAAAATATTATCGGGGCCAATAGTGCACCAATAGCCTAACATTACGAGATTCCTCGCAGACTAAGACTATTTTTGCACCGACACTCAAATATGGTTCATGCTTTAATTTTAACGGCATTATACCGTCAAGTTTCTGGAAATTATACGATTTAAGTACGCCATCTTGTATACATCCTGGAAGACTATAGTCTTGGCTATAGCCTTTGCCCTCGATGAAACTTTCTGTTACGGATAACTAATGTGTTTAGCGTATTTCACATATTTAGTATAGATTTATGTAGCAATTTAGACCGTCTGTTAAGTCCTAAGTCCTAGTCCTACTTCATTTGTAAACATAATTAAATTGTATTACAAAATTTTCAGCAAGGGTTTTCATAAGTCAAGGGGCTGTAACAAAATCATGGGTCAAGCTATTTTTTCAATATGAATAAATTCAACGAGACGTCACGGTAGGCCAAAGAATAGATGGTGAGATAAGACATACTCGTATTGGAGGGACTAACAGGGAAGAGTTTTGAAAAGAAAATAATGGAAAGAAGCCCTTGCTCTCCAGCGGGACAGTAATTGCTAATTTATATATTTGCGTGTATGTATATAACCATGATGCACCGACAGGGCCACCAAGTACTGCTGAATGTGGACAGGTGAAAGAGGATGTAATCATACATTTCTGGAACACTTATTATTCGTGACCTATTTTAAAATTTAAAGTACTCCGTTTATACTTTTTCTATATAAACAATACGAGTTGTCTGTAGGACCATAACATTAGCGCTATTATCATTGCAATTGACACAGTTCGGAGAATCAAACGGTATATTGTTAAATATTATTAACGCGAATAGTGAGACTGCATTCGACGATTTCAACAGTGAATAATAATTCTTATTGTTTAAAACTTTACCACGTCAAGTATTACTATATATGGTTGCAATTACTTTAGTTTTTTTGTACAATTCATTCAGCTATCGTCAGAAGCGATATAATAACAACCTAACCTTCTGTTTAGTTGTTATTTTATTTCTACGTTTTATTTTGTTAACTATATTTAAGACTTTTTTATCTTTATAATTATGTACGTGATTTTACCTGATGGAGTTGGTACATGGTATTTTTCAAAGTTAAATACTTCAATAGATTTCAAATTTCCGATTGAAGTTTTCTACGAGATTCAAAAATATTGTATTTATAGTCAAGAGTATGTGATTAATAAACAACAGATCATCGATACAGCAGATTACAAACACCACATAGTATAACATTTGAGATGCATCGGATTGTTCCTGCGATATTGACGTTGGAAAATCCCATTGGGAGCAACTTAGTAAATAACAATAAAAAGAATACCTGACTCAGATAATTAGGAGGAAAACCATCGCCCACGGCAGTTACGACTTGCATATTCACATGAGTAATAGAATTACACCATCAGTATGAAAATTAACAATGTTTCAATTCGCGTATTGGTACCGTACGATTATAGGTCAAGTTACATTGGACTTTTTGTGCGTGACAAGTGCATTGAGGAAATCTGTTGAATAAACAAAGTTTGACGACCTTATGGTCGTGATGGGCGTGTAGCCGGTGGAGAAATAGCGGGTTGGCTTTTATATGTATCACGAAAATTGTAGCCGTGGTTATTTTTCGTAGTTTGAAATATTAATTGGACGATCGATTGGCACATCGACTAAACAATGAAATTTTTGGGTTTGATGTTGCAATTTTGTTTCCTTAGCAGATAAATATCTGTGGACGTTACAAATATCTGTTCCAGGTGCAAACCTGTGCCATGTGCTGAAACGATGTTAAATATGTCGTATTTTTATTTTCCAGCGACTTGATAATATTTTTTATGTATTTTTTTCTCGGTCAACAATCTCCATTATGTATGTTTTAATAAATGGTCTTCCCTGAACGTACATTGTGCAAATGCTAATACGCAAAATTTAAATATTTAAATGGGATACTATTAATTTTTATACGATTTTACATATGCAGACAAAGAATTATAGCTTGACTAAATTATCAATAAGGTAGATGAGGCAAAATATTTAGGACTTATCTTAGACAGTAAACTCACTTGGGTCCCTCATATTCATAAAGTGAAATCTAAATTGACGTCGCTTAGGGGCATGGTTAAAGGTCTAGTCCGCTGCCTTCCACGTCCAGTACGATATGTAATTTATAATTCCCTTGTAAAACCTCACATTGAATACTTAATTGAAATATGGGGAACTTCAGCTAAAACAAACATGATGTCCCTTCAAGTAGCTCAAAATAAATTATTGAAAACCTTGTTTCATTTTGATTACTTTACGCCAACGGATAAACTATACAAACAAATAAAGGTCATGAATATCTCACAAACATATATGTATCAGAGTTGTATTTTAGTACGAAAAATATTAAACAAAGACATACACACAAAAATAACATTTTCTAAGAAAAAAATACAACATAAAATGAAACTCAGAAGAAGCAACGATATATTATTAATAACACCACGGACAAATTATGGGAAAAAATGTGTAATGTATGAAGGTGCTCAACTTTACAATAAACTGCCGAAAGATATAAGGGAGTCAAAATCAATTACTATGTTTAAAAAACTTCTGAGGGATCACATAATAAAAACTATTAAAATCAACCGTAATATAGAATAAAAAAATAATAAATAAATAAAAATTAAGGAATTACACGAACAAAAATGTATTAAAATAATAGTAATAGTAAAAAAAAAAAAAAAAAAAAAAAAAAAATAGTATTTAAGAAATCCATTAATTACAAAAGCACAAACTTTTTAAGTTAACTAACACCAATTATATCTACTTATCATTTATGTTTATATATTTTTATAAGTAATTTTCTATGAGCCACATCTAGAAATGCTTTATCTATAAAAAACTACTTTAGCTGTCGAGTATGATCACTGGCCGATGAATCAACACCAACTACCTACATTTAAATAAAAAAATAATTGAAAAAAAAACATCAAAGTACCTACCTCTACATAGTATGTACGAATAAGCCCAATCAAATATAATAGTAATGTACAATAACTTAATATAATTTTCTCATGTAAGTGAATGTAAATTCTTATGAGAAATAAAGTTCTTAAACCACAAATTATTATTTCACATTTGCAATTTACTTACATGTTTTGAATTTTAGATCGAAACACCTATTTTTTTACTTAAAATTCTGTCATTGTGTCACAGTACATTACTTAAGTAGAATTATTTACAACACAATACATGTACGTATTTTTATAAATAGGAATTTCTGGTGCCATTAGTTGATGAATCTTATGTGAAGTAAGGGTTGCTTATTGACATAATGAACATTTTGTTTAAATAATAGAAACTGATTTTGCTAAATTAAATGTAACTTCTCAACACAAAGATCAGATTCAAATTTTCTTATTCAAGGCCTCAAGGACACATGTTATGATGTTTTGCATCCTTGGTTTATCTGGTTTTCTACCAATATTAATAACCAAAAATGCTATTTGAGTATTTTCAGCCTATTATTTCCTGAAGTGGGACAAACTTCCTAAGGCCTAATGCTAATTGCAAAACCTGTGCAAAAGACAAAGAGGTTACAACAAAATACACCATTGATTATTTAACAACTGTTTTCAAGCTGATATTAATGCAATGGGCTCTGTGGGACCATTAATAAATTAAGGTTGGTTTTCACTGTGCATGCAACAAGTGTGTGGATTGTGACTTTTAAGTACCTGTTATACACAGATTAAAATCTTTACAATTGACTTATGATTATTTTTTGGTTTTGGAATTATTATCAATAAATTTTGTAGTTTGTTGGTATTGGATGTTACCTCAATGCATTGTTACATTATTATGTACTTTTCCTAAAGATATGAAGAATGATTAAATTGAAAAAATGTATATTTTACTTTGTGTTTTTTTTGCTGTTATGGTGATTACACCTATGAGGAAGCGAAAAATAGCTGTTTGTGATTTTGTGATTATAATTACATTCAGCATTAAGGATTTCTGTAATGACCAAATTTTTTTTTGTCAAAAACTGGTAATTGTTATTACAATATGCAGCAATATGTGTTAATTGGTCATAAGGATATATGAATATGAAAAATGTATTTTAAAGATAATAATACTTGGCATTGTTTTAATTATATACTTAGGATTTATGACTTACTATTTTTTGGGTATTTTTTATATCAACAGATATTAAAGACATACTAACTTAATGTATTAGTTTTGTTATTAGTAGACATTGAGGCATTACATATTTATTTGTTTCATTTGGTTAGCCTCATTTGTGTTTTCATCAAATAAATGGTTTTATGTAATGTTTGCTTGGCATTGTTGTAAGTGCAATAAACTTGTGCAACATGCAACGGTGATGCCTTAGCAACAATACAAATGTATAAGATTTATTGTGCTATTATTTATAAACAAGTGAGTTTCAACATTAAATTGGTGCATATTACAGACATTTTATATTATGTGTTCACCTTGTTAAGTCCTCCAAAAACCATTGTTTGTCACATGTAGATTATAGTTATGTAGCTGTGTGCCATTGGATGTATAATGAAAGATAAATATTACCACACAGAATTGAGGGCAGCAATCACACAGTTGGACACTTACAGTAAATAAAAATAAAAGGCACTTACTTCTTGTACACTCTACAGAATGAATTGTTGATCCTCTTGTCGGACATATGCCGTCTGCGGTCTTCAAACAGATCCTTAATTGCCGTAACACCCAACACAAACAAGACAGGCAGCATAGCCACCTCTTTGCCGAACGCACTGATCGCTGGCACCCAGTTCAATAGAACTATGAATATAAAGTACACATTCGCAATCCTGTGGAACTGCTCAAACAGATTCTTGGGCAAAAACGAGAGCAGAGTATATTTTGTAGTCCTGATTTTGTTGTTACACCTCTGTCCATTTGGATGGTCTTTGGGTGGCGTCTTATCAGGCACTAAGTGGTTGGGTATGACTATGAGGTGTCGGTTGTCGACGGCCGGCTGCGGGCGCCGCAGCAGCCAGAAGGCAGCGCGGCGCCAGGGCCCCACGACCGAGGCGCGCCGGATGGTGTAGATGGAGTCGGAGCGTGAGGCCTGGCGAGAGTGGTGCACGCGCACGGAGCCCAGGCGCGGCTGCGCGCTGGCGGGTGGCGGCTCGCGGTGGCCAGGCGGCAGGATAAAATCGGTGCGGCTGCCCGTGCGGCTGTGGCCGGGTCCGCTGCTGGGCCGCCCGCCCTCGCCGATCTGTCCGTGGGAGAGCGCCCGCTGATGCCCGCGCAACGCTGACTTGAGCGCCGGCCGCGCCGTGGCGGGGTTCCCGGCCAGCATCGGCGTGCCGCCGTGGCTTATAGATCTCGAGTGGCCTTTCGCTTTGGGAAACAGGTAGGTCTGCTCCGGTGCCCCTGGAAGACATGGCACCGTCGACGGAGTCTCTCCACTTCCTTCTGTTGACATTTTTATACATTTGAACGGCGAACGACCCGGTTTTCCCTTTCATTTAAAACTGTGTCACTGCACCGTGTTCTTATATCGTATTTAATGTTGACGATTTGGGGAGAACGTGCTGTACAATTCGAAACATATGGTTAGAAATCATCTGTTCACGGATCCACACATTACTGACGTTCATATTCTCGAAAAACTAAAAAAGCGTACGCGAATTTAAATAGTTCTTGTGTGATATGCATCTTTATGACTGTCGAAACAAATAAAACTAATAATATTTGATCGCCACGGCGCGAACAGTCGTTGTGTGCACAAAAGAGAATAAAACTCAAAAACAACTGGACGAGCGACTGACACTTGCTTGATTTGACAGATGCACAGACCAGACGGGGCGGGGAGGTGGCATTATAGTGTTGGGAACTATATGAAATAAATTATTAACAATTCTTCAGAATTATTTCCTTTGGATTGTTATATTATAAAATTGTTAACTTCATTCAAGTGCCTTCTCATTAATTGTTTTCCTGTTATAAGAGTATTTATAACATTTAATCCTATTTTGTATATAAAAAATATGCAGATATTGTAGGAACCTATTCTGAAATTGATTTGGACTTTAGTAGATAAAAATCAATGTTCTTAAGAAGCTGTGTCAAACGCGAAAAAGTATAACTACTATAAAGTAGTTTCTGAATCAGCGAGTGATTAAATAAGTTTAGGTTAATTTCGCACAGGAGTGGAGTTGGAATGAAATGCCTAAACTCATTAAACATTGAATGTAGTTCAAAACGATAAAATATTCCCAAATATATTTTTCCTAAAATAGCTATAATATAATAAATTATATATTTTTTTATTGCTATGAATGGCGAGACGAGCATGCCGTTCGCCTGATGGTAAGCGATACGACCGCTCATGAACAGTAGTGAAACCACCAATACCAAGCATTACAAAGCAATACTTGGCATTCAACTGCGCTCGCCATCCTGAGACATAAGGTATTAAGTCCAGTAGTTACTCTGGCTACAATGCCCTTTAATCCGAAACACAACAGTGCGTTTACACTGCTGTTTGATGGGAGAAATAGACACTGCGGTGGTACCCACCCAGATGGTCTCTCACATATGAGAGACCTACCACCAGTAAATAATGTATATATACTATTTACTTTATTTATTTTTATTTACGATGAATTTGAGTATATATAATGAGTTTATATACTCAAATTCATCGTAAATTTGAACGCAGTAACTATAATTTGTTGTAGCGTAACGAAATATATTTAGGGGTAGGTCTCTCAAATGTGAGACGCCACCTTGGTACCATCGCGATGTCTATTTCTCCCGCCAAAAATGCACTGTTGTATTCTGGTTTGAAGGACATTATAGCAAGAGACTACTACTGGACATAATGAGACTTAACATTTTGTGTCTCATTGCCTGTAATTCAATGTTGTTGTGTGGATTTGCTAATCTACTGTTCATGAGCGGTCGTATCGCTTACCATCAGGTGACTGGCATGCTCATTTCGTCATTCATTGCAATAATAATAAAAATTAGACTTATTAATTATGTCCTTGAAAAAAATGTGAGCGTCTACTGTACATCACTAAAAAATCATATGTCAAACTTTTATACGTTCGGAAACACACTTTTATTTTATTTTTTCATTATCAATGCCAAAGTATTCTGAATTTTTTCAATACCTTTTTTTCATACTTGTTGTTTAATATAACGTTTAATATTCATTAATATCACGTACTCTTAGCAATTATAAATTGATTTACTTCACTTAGTTTAATAAGAATGAATATCTTTAATCTGTACTTTTATTATCTTTTGCACTGAATTTTTACAAATGGCAATTACAATAACCGATATCATTCGTTCTTTTCTTCATTCTTTTTCAGTCGACGTCATCGATGGCGGACATATTCTTTCCGACATTTTGACATTTCTCTCCTGGTTAGTCACTTCGTGTTGGAATAAAACCATTTAGAACTTTCACCATGGATGAAGAATACGACGCGATCGTCTTAGGTACCGGCCTGAAGGAATGTATCCTGAGCGGTATGCTGTCTGTATCCGGGAAGAAAGTGTTGCACATTGATCGGAACAAGTATTACGGTGGAGAATCTGCGTCGATTACACCGTTAGAGGAGTTGTTCGCAAAGTTCAACGCACCGGCACCCGATGAAACATACGGTCGAGGTCGCGACTGGAACGTCGACTTGATTCCCAAGTTCTTGATGGCCAATGGCCTGCTAGTAAAACTGCTCATTCATACGGGCGTCACCCGTTACTTGGAGTTCAAGTCGATAGAAGGCAGCTATGTATACAAAGGCGGCAGGATCTCCAAGGTGCCCGTCGACCAGAAGGAGGCGCTTGCTTCCGATCTTATGGGTATGTTCGAGAAGAGGCGGTTCCGTAATTTCCTCATCTACGTGCAAGATTTCCAGGAGGATGATGCTAAAACATGGAAGGATTTCGATCCGACCACGGCCAACATGCAATCGCTGTACGACAAGTTCGGCCTGGATAGGAACACCCAGGACTTCACTGGCCACGCTCTTGCCCTGTACCTTGATGATAGCTACCTGCAGCAACCCGCCAGTCAGACTATCCGCCGCATCAAACTGTACTCGGACTCGCTCGCTAAGTATGGTAAGTCCCCCTACTTGTACCCCATGTATGGGTTAGGTGAACTACCCCAAGGTTTCGCTCGACTCTCGGCTATTTATGGAGGCACCTACATGTTGGATAAGCCCATTGATGAGATTGTGTTGGGAGAAGATGGTAAGGTTGTTGGTGTGCGTTCTGGTACTGAGGTGGCCAAGTGTAAGCAGGTTTACTGTGATCCCAGCTATGTTCCTGAAAGAGTCCAGAAGCGTGGACAGGTCATCCGATGCATTTGTCTATTAGACCATCCAATTGCTAACACAAAGGACGCCCTGTCTACACAAATCATTATCCCTCAAAAGCAAGTGGGTAGGCATTTTGACATCTATGTATCGGTGGTGTCATACACACACCAGGTGGCAGCTAAGGGCTGGTTCATTGCCATGGTGTCAACCACTGTGGAAACTAATGACCCAGAATCTGAAATCAAACCTGGTCTAGATCTCTTGGGTCCCATCAGGCAGAAGTTTATATCTATATCGGATTATTATGAGCCGATTGATGATGGAAGCCAGAGTCAAATATTTATCTCAGAGTCATACGATGCCACCACACACTTTGAGACAACCTGTTTAGATGTGCTCAAGATTTACAAGCGCGGTACTGGTGAAGACTTTGACTTCTCCAAAGTGAAAGTAGAGCTGGGAGAGGAGGATCAGTGAACATACCCTATTCACATGTACATTGCTTGTTAGTTTTAACTATTTGTTTAAGAACTGTTCAGGCAACAAACTATATGTTCATTAGGGATTTTGGGTACAGATTTGTAAGAGCTTAGATGTATCAAGTATTGTGCAAATGCTCCAATTCCAGTAAGTGATTGTATTTTTTTTATATTACCAAAAATATGTCAAAAAAAATATAAGATTGTTATTTAAAGGATTTTATTTGTCAATTTAATGATTGCTTTTATTATTTTAAGTATACAAAGCTATAAAATGATCTGCACAAGTGAGGTGTTAGATTTTAATTGTATCAAATGATATGCATTCCATTTTGGTACATTGTTTGATCCTGTAATCATATCATGTTTGTAACTTGTCAAAATTCAGATATGAATGCTCACTATATCTATATGTTCTGTGTAAGATCATGAATAAAGTTACATTATATGACACACTTGTTTTATTTGTGGTTAACACCAATAATATGAAACCAGCTACATAAGTATGTACTATGTATTGAATAAGTCATGGTAGTATAGCATGAAAATTCAACAGTAAATTTTTTTCTTATAGATCACAGATATAAGTTAATGTTTATACTTAATTCATTTAAATTTAAATTGTATTAAAATGCATCTGTAAATTGTAATGAATGATATTATTACACATTTAGTACATACTTCAATGCAAACAAATGGTCATTTCTGCATCCAATAAATATGTAATCACCATACACAGCTGGTGATGAGAAAGTCTCATTAGGCAGATGATAGTCAGTTAATATAGCACCATTTTCAGAGTCAATGACACATAATTTGCCATCATTAGATGCAGCTAATACAAGGTTATCACTCAAACCACATGGTGTAGAGTACACTGGTGATGTTAGCTCAGTTCTCCAAGTAAGGCTTGGCTGGAAATTTTTAATGTTGATGCTGTATACCCTATTATCATGGCATCCGAATACCATTTGCCATTTCAGTTTTTCTACTTCTTTTATATAGATTGAAGAGAATATGTTGCCCTTCGCGCCCTGGTATTTCCATATCTGAAACATTGGAATAATACAATTAGTTAATACTCTTATTGGATTTTCCTAGTTAGAAATTCAACAGATTCTTACTCGCCTTAATACCTTTCTCGACGGTTCTACAATGTATTTCACCATTGACTTCAGCGAATACAACGTATTTATCGTTGTCGTAAAGCACGGGGCTGGCGAATACGGGGCTGTTCAATGTGCCTCGCCAAGCAATCGTGTTAGTTTTTACATGTATACTTGCGCAGACGCCCGACAGAGTGCCTAACAATACGTATTCATTTTTAGCCAGCACTAAATCTGCTGATATTGCTTGGTCACCGACTTGTATTACGTCCTTGATATCCCCCGTCTAAAAAGTAATTGTTAGCATTTTTATCGTTGTGAATGGTCATGTGGTACATGACTAATGTATTTTGATGACGTTAGAATATAATTGATATTTGCGCAGATAAACTGCTCATTATCAGTATAAAAGAGATATAGTACCTACCAATATGTCTATGCAACGAATGTTTCCGTCGTACGAAGCGATATACACAATTCCGCGTAGGCACGTAGCTTTACTTTTTATCATGGAGCCTATGTTGATTTTCCATATTTCAGCGCAGTTTGCAAGTTGGAAGCACACAACTGTTCCGTCGTAGGTGCCCACGACACCACAAGGCGAGGTCACGGGCTCCTGAGAATAACACAACACGGAGGCTTCTATTCGAGATTTCACCGATAGCATGCCTTGCAAAACGCCGCTTATTGCTTCTACTACAATGATTTTGCCTGAATGACTGCCCACGATTACGTATAAATTGCTGTAAAACAAAACAAACATAATTAGTAGTTGCAAGAAATCTCCATATTCTGTATCGTCTTAATGAAACTACGCAATTTTTTGAGAATATTCATATAGATAGGTAAAATAAATATAATTTGGGGCACGAAACTTATAGTAAGTACTTGCTAAAATTAAACTGCTATTACACGCAGGAATTGCGCGACGTTTAAAAAAGTTGAACATTAGTTAATTATGAATGCAAGAGTAGCGTCATAAAATTATTAAACCAAGATCGAAGACAACAGTGTATTTAGTCAGGATGTAGAGATTTTTTTAAGTATGTACTTACAATCCAGTTTGAAACAACGCTGGAGAGGCATCAACGCATTTACCAGTATCGTATGTCCACAGGACAACAAATTGTACAGGAGTAGTAACACTGACTACACTTGTTCTTTTAATGGAAGCGTAATCGGTGTGTATTGTGTCAGAGTTAGATCTCGGTCTTTTAATTTTTTTCTTAGGCTTTGGTTCTTCAACAATTATTTCTTTTTGGACTATTTGCATTATTTCTTCCATGGTATTCTTTTGAGACATCAAATATGGTAGTATTAATTTACCGAATTGAGGTGCAACCAGTGAAAGCTTGTTGCAAAGTGAAACAGCTAGGAAGGAGGTTCCCCCTATTGAATAGAAATTTTTGTCCTTGATTTCATCATACGAGAGATTTTTATTTAATGAGACCTTCAACTCCTTCAAAAACTTTCCTTTTAATGCATCTATGGTTATTGGTGCTATTGTCACCTTTTCATACATTTTAGTCAACAATTCTTTGCATATTTTGCCATGTCGATTCATAGGCAAGTTGTCTACCCTGATAATTTTGTCAGGCCAGTGTTTATCATCAAGCTTACATTTTAAGAAGTCAGTGAGCTCTTGGCTGCTTAATGTTTCAGAAGAAAAGTATACAACGAGAAGTAGTGGTTTAGGCAACCACAAACATGAACAAGTTTTCACTCTTGGACATTGCATAATAGTGGATTCAATCAACTGTAAATTTATTTTATGTCCAAATCTTTTTACGACATCATCTTTGCGACCTCTATAGTAAATGGTACAGTTTTTTATTTCGCCAATGTCACCAGTGTCTACAAATTTTAATGAATTCTCTTCTTCACCACCTTTAAATTTGTTCAGTAAATAACATTTTCTTGTTTTGCTTACTGTAATATAAAAGAGATTATGTACATTTATAACTGAAGGGTTAAGTAATAAAAACAACATTTGTAGTGAGAATCTTTATTTAACAAATTAATTACTCACCTAATATTATTTTACCCATGTTATTATTATCTTCTGTTGGTTCCACTATAATTTGTGTCTCTGAGAGGCAGTTACCAAGAGGCACTTCCCTGTCAGAAGCCACCTTATTAAGATCTAGTTCTGCAACACATGCCCAGCATGACATTTCAGTCACACCATATAAAGTAAATATTTTAGTTTTATTGTTCCAATCTTTTAATTCCTTCAGTCTCTTAATACCACCTAATGGTTCACCACCTAATGCTAAAATTCTTAGTGATGAATGAGCACTTAATATTTTATTTTTGAGGTCAGCATTTGACTGTTGGAAGAATTTTGATGGTGTTGTTTGCCAGAATGTCACTGAATTTTGCTTGTTATCAGGGAACAATATGTCTGCTCTCTCTGGAGCTATAAGTAAAGAAGCTCCATTCGAACATGCAAGCAAAATTTCAATCATGGATGGGTCGAATGTAAGTGGTGTTGAAAAATATATAATATCTTGTGGGGTGATATTGAACATTTTAGTCAAATCATCTATGTTAGGTTGAAGGCATTGTATCGGCACTTGAATGTGTTTAGGCTCTCCCGTGCTGCCTGAGGTCATGGCTATGAATGAATGTTGAGGCACATATTTGTTGTTTTGGCTCACTGGGTCACAGTTGTAGAAATTAATGTTTAGATCAAAAACAGATACTGTTCTGTCGGGCTTTTTGCCAAACAATTCAGAGGTGTCATTGTTTTCCTTATTTTTAATTGTAATTACTATGGTAAATTTGATCTCATTAGTCAATGTCTCTATATCTTGGGATGGATCCAGAAACATAAATGTTGTGCAGCATTTGTGAGCCCTGTAAAGATACAATATATACAAATCAGTGATTTACTCATTAATAATACAATAATTGACAGTTAATTCGTTTGGTACTTACGCAGCAATGACACAGGGTATAATGATGTTTCTTTCAGATACGAGTCCAATGATTCCTTGGTTACATTTTAATTGTTGTAGATTTTGTGAGATGTATTCACAAACTCCATAAAGCTCTGAATAAGTATAATTCTTGTAAACACCATCGTCATAATGCCTCACGGCGATACTCGAAGGGTACTTAGCGCAAGTTCGCACAAATACATCGTAATAGCCGCGTTTTACCTTCATTTGGTTTTATGCCACTTATAACTACTAAAATTTGATTAACACACTCGAAATGCGACTTCGTAAATAAAAAAAGGTAACAGCATTGTTTCCAGAAGATGTATGTACAGGTTGTATGTGTTATTACTGTCTTTCAATTAATTACCATTGTAATGATTCCGTTGTAAATGTTTTGTTTTCTTCATTTCTATCGATCGGGCTATAGATGTGTCAAACTTGGTTCTGACATATGTCATCACATATGTCATTTATTTTCCTGACCACAGGCTATAAAACATATTTTTGGCATTTCAACATTGGTGTCTAATGCAGCAACGGCGCCAATAATAAACATATGTCAATAATAATAACATAATTTGTTAGTTATTTTAATATTTCATTTTTAATTTTGATAGCAACTATGTAATTTAGACTTCAATCTACAAATAAACTAAAATTAATTTATTTTGATACTCCACACACGGGTCAAAAAATGGTTAAAAGTTCATTTATTTTAACGACTTTGAATTATTTTACTATTGTTTGACAATATTCTATTTATTTAGGTTATTAATTACCAGAAAAGCACTAGGATAGGTAGCTATAATTAATATGATTGTAGAAAAAAAAAATGAAAGTACAGTAAAGGTTTTACGTGCATTAATTGATGCTCCTAAAATGTCTCTTACATTCATCGTAACAAAATACCAAAATACCGGACATATTTAGTCAGAAACCCACTATCTTTTGTTAGAGTGAATTATGAAATAAATAAGATTTATGGAGGTACTTCCTTTTTTTGTGCTTAAAAATAAAATCGTTATGGTTAAACCGTTTTGGCGGGAAATTTATAAAAACAGCATCTGATGTTTTTTTACAATAGGATCACATAAAATAGTAAAATCATTTGTGAATATTATCAGAAACTTTTATTAAATTTTGTTATGACGTAAGTAGGTATTACATTTTTATTATCGGCCGAAAGTGTGCGTTTGTACCAATCGGCATTACCCATACACTGATTATTTTTGGTTTTTTTTTAGGCACGTATATTATTGAAAGTTAAAAAAATAATTATATTATATAATTAATTATTTATGATTAACTATATAATTCAATTAATTATAACATCGTTAAACGAAACTCAATTGAGAAAGGCATGATATTTAGCAAGTAAACTATTACTGCTTTCCTCGATTTAAATTTAAATCGTCATTTACGTTTTCGTTATTTATCCAATTACTTTTAGATCGAGGTAGGTGGAAAGTCGTTTTCCTTTGAGAGTGGTGACATACTTTTACTTTTATATACAAAAAATCCTTTTTTTAGAAATATATTTTTTGAAGTTTTCAAACATTAATGAATATATCGTGAACAGTAGAAGTAATAATAAATGGAGAGCCGTATCTAAAGGTTTGCCGTGTGATATGTATTTATATATAGAGCTATGGATATATGTATATGAATGCTTTGTACTGAAGTCAGGTCACTCAAAACAGATAAAAGAAAAAATGAACTTGGTTCTATTTTATCGTGCAGTTTTCATTATAATATAACTTTACTGTTTATATACATGCTTTTAATTTGTATGATTTATTTATTTATTGAATTACAGTTAATTATTATCTTATACGGAATTGCTGCAAGAAGTAAGATTTAAATTATATTTATACATCCTTGAAATCCTTAAAGTTACTTTCTGCTTGTGGTTTCATTAATAGTGACAACAATGCTTAAAAGGATTTGATAATCAACTCTTATAAAACCAAAAATATGAGTATTTGTAAATTGATCGGGAAGAGGAATCCAGGACCCTACGGTTAACAGCCTATTAACACTCTGCCCTTTATTTCTTTATCCATTATTAGTGAACAATTTATCATTGTAAAGATTGTAACACTAATTTTAAATGATCATAAAATTGGACCATTGGTGTGGCATTATGATGTGATGTTTATTATATGATACGTTTGTATATTTAAGCCTCTCTTAATTGTTTATATGACAGGTTTGATTAATGCTATTTTGTAAAGTTTTCACTATAAGTACCACGTTAAGCTAAGTACCAATTACCGTTATCTCAGTTGCAGTTTTTTTTCGGATCTTGATTTGTAAGTATTTTAGGCCAGACTAATAAATTCAATTGACATGCATTCGAGGGTAAGTTTGTCTGTTTCAGGATAACCGAGCGCAGAGGCTCTGCGGCGGAGCTGACCTAAAACTTGTTCGGCAAACGAACGGGCCCAATCAATTAGGGGCGGTCAGCGATCCGTCGGAAAAGAGGGCAGCGCGCGCGCTCTCTAAGGAAACTCGGAAAATGGTAGCGGGGACAAAGCGGGGCGGGGCGCGACTCGGAGGGTGCGTGCTCGAGAGGCGCGAGCGTGCATCGATCGCGCGGGGCGGCGCTGAGCGCTCAGTCCGCCGGGGCGGCCGGCGAGAGCGCGCGTGTGATGCGCTGTCGCTGAGATGGCCGGCGCTCGGGCGCTCGTGGCCGCCTGCTGCTGCTGGTGGTGGCTGGCCGCCGCAGCCGGTAAGTACCAACTCCTCATAACTAACTCGAGCCGCTCCGCGCGCTCGCACCGCGAACAGCTGATCGCCCGGTGTCCGCGCCGCCCGGCCTCGCTGACACTTCACTTTTCACGCTTTTCCCCGGAGTTACGTTACTTACGTGTTATTCTAGCATGTCAAGACGGCGGTCGTAGTGCGTGTGTGCTTTATCCGCGATCACCCCCGTCGCTTAGGTGCCGGAGTTTAATGACACAGAGGGTAAATGTTTGTTTTAAGTGTAGCGCGTTAATTAGTTTCCCTCGTGACGTTTTTGCACATGTCAAAAGTTCAAACTTTTGTGCCGGTAAAAACTTTGTATCTAAAATTTGAATTTAGCGACAAAATGAGTCTAGTAGAGTTTTGAATAGAGTCGTAAGTGTATTGCAGTGGGATGTTGCGGCTGTTAGTAGTACAGAACGAGGGGTTGCCAAGCGGCAGAGTCCAACACGCCTCAGGTCGTCCTTGCCTCGGACTTGTTAAATAAACTCCGATATTACGTAATATACCGGCGGCTAAAGTGACACATCTGCGTAAATATTGATCATAATCACGCCACTGTGGCCTGAGGAAGTCGGGATTACAGTGCACGCGTGCATAACACAACACCTGCCGTCCTTCCGCGACCATCTCCTCACATGCACACACACACGCGCCGACTCGTATGTGAATACACAATACAATATGTCATTTGATATTTGCCTTTTGATATCGAAATTTGTGAATTGACCCTTTAAAATTTAATGGAGGAATTTTTATTTCATTTTTAGATATACATTTTTGCGTAGTTATTCTTTAGTATTTTAGTGATATTATAATTATTAGATTTGAGACTGAAACTTTATGGACATTAAATAATGTCGAGTTTAATTTACGATATTTGCGCGACACACGATAGAGGGTCTGTAAATCCAGTTTAAAAGACATCAACGCGTAGATTTGAGACGTTTTTGATTTTTCTGTCTTCTGAGTTCTCATATCGTTCTCATATTCTAATAATTATATCTGAGTAATTAATGTATATGGATGAATAAGAAATTACTTATAGCGTAAGAATATTAGTGGTATTTTAGACATCCATTTCTCGTCGATTATATGTTATTTATGAAAGTTTAATATTCCAACAAAGGTTAAACAGATTAAAGTACAAGTTGACCTATTTATGTCAATCAATCGATGTAATGTGATGTTCACTAGTCAAAAGCTCTTGAATTGTGTTTACGGTATCATACATTATTGTTTTGTGGCATTTAAGTATTATTATTTTTTAGCTCAAAGTATTGTTTTGCTTTATGCTCATTATTATTGGAAAAATATTATTAATACAGATGTTATACTAGTCATCTCGATATACCTAATATGTATCTTATACATACTGATTTTAATCATCAGATTAGGTAATAAACGAAATTGTAAACTGGCTCTGCCACCGTGAGTTAGCATATTTATCGAACTGGAACATCTGGCCTAAACGATAGAAATACTGTCATTTCCCTTTTACATTTATCAAGCGGTACGACCTGACCTGAGTCCTGATTTCTCCTATTTCTGTTTATAAATATTTTGACAATTCACTGCAATATCTTCACTCGATGTTAACATAATTTAATTGATGAAACTAGGAATGCGAAATTATAATGAAAGTGATTTGACATTAGTTCATCCATAGTTTGTGGATTTTTTTATCCATAATTTGTTTCCGTTATATTTGCCTATTTCATCGGGTTTTAATATTCATGTAAAAAAGGATTTTTAAAATTTGCTGTACCTTTTTAATACATTGTACATCTGATTTAATGTACATCTGATGTAAGTTTTCTACAATTAATCTACAGAAAACTTTAAACAAATTTGCTTATTTTCAAATTTTCTTGATTAGAGAAGTTGTTTAATTTGTCATTGATGAAGATATGGTCTAATGTGTCCTTCGAGGGAAACCTCCTCATGACCGTATAATTTCAGGCTATTAAATATATTATAACCGTGTATTTACTCACAGTAAAGTACAGAAAAGTATATAACCCGTTATTGTATACAATTCCTAGGAAATATATTTGTACAATTTCTAAAATATATAGGAAATGAAAATACATTTCCTACATAAATAATAATAATTACCTTTACAATTTATACTTTTCGTAGGAAATCTATACATTTCCTAAATAGTGTTTAGAAATGTATTACATTCGGGATGTCAATTAGTACAGCGGATATGTAGACTATTACTCTCTACTTTTAATCTCACTTTTGAATGTAGAGATTACATACAGGAATAGTTAGGTTAGGATTGAGATAAATTATACAAAAAAAGTTGGGAAGAACACAAAAAAAAAAATTAAAAAAAGGGAAATTAACTAACCTAACCTAACGATTGTTTCTTTGCGATCGGGTATCTTGATTCTCAGTTTATTAGTGTGTGTGTGTGTGTTTTTTAGTGTATTTCCTAGCGTGATGCTAGGAAATAATATATTATACATAAATTCGAATTGCAAAAAATTTCTTCGAAATATATATATTTCTCAGGAAATGTTTTTATTACAGAGATTTCAAATCATTAGTTTACACATTTTCTAAATATGCTCAGAACTGTCTAGATTTTTAGGATTGTGTACAATTCCTAGTTTTCATTTATTTCCGATGACATGTGTCCGTCCATACTGCCCTTCTATTCGCAATAGCTTGGCCAAACCTTGCCTAAAAGTAGGTTATTATGCATCAATTTTTTTACTGAACTTGGCAAATGTAATTTTATTTTGTTGTATTATAGTTAAGACAGTAAATTTACCTTTCTATGAATGCTCTATGGATCTAACTGTGGAGACGAACAGATCGCACATCAAATCCTTTGGCAATGCTATCGTTGGTTGGATGAACACATTATGTTGGACGACATGCAAATCACATGTAGTGTTGTATATTAGATATACGAAACTGGCTGAATGTATGAAGAATGTTTGGATTTTAGCGTTTTTGCTATACCTTTTCTTTGAAAAACATAGCAGCATACGTTATAGAACCTATATTAATATATTATCTAGCTTCTTCAGTCGAACTGTCCTTTTATCAAAAGAAAGTTGATTAATTATGTATTCAATTACTCTCATTATCTTATTCTGTCTTTTTTTAATTGTTTTATTTATTTCATTAATTTATCTTGTTAAGGATTATACAATAGCTAGTGCCGCAAAGAAATTCGCCGAGCTTTATGTCAGAGCCGATTATTGCTTGGATTATTCAGTAATTTCTTGTCTATTACATATATTTAAGGCAAGGGCAGAAAAAAACCCGTAGAACCAATTTGGGACCTCACAATATACCTATAATACTTTTGGTTGGTCATCGACATTATTGGATTGCAATGAATTTACCATTAAGTGGATGCAGTAACAATATAATGAGACATACTTGGCAGACTTGTTTATAACAGACACATTTGGCATGCATTGTCCATTCCATATTTTATATTTGTTGTCATAAGACGCAATAAGATCATAGCGAAAAATAGGTTAGTGCAAATTTAAATGTTTCTAATATATTTGCAGACACAATCGTTCGTCATGTCAGTTCATTCATGAATATTTATTGCATTGCTTTATCAATGACGTATTTAATTAACTAAATAAATGTTATGATAAGACTGAATACCGTGAGGTAGCTTTCAATATGTGAAGGAAACGATCCAGAAGTCGCAACATGTATAGTTTGAAACAACATATAAAAATATGTATTGCCTTATATTTATCTATTTAAGCATTTAATATAATTTGTAAACGCGAATTAAAAACGTGTTGCTAACTGTTAACCTCAGCTAATTTTTATTCGCTTTATATTACGTTATGGAAAAAATAGTTACACAATATGATATAATTTAATAAGTATTTACTATCTAATAATATATGTATCATGTGTATCCATTATACACTTGGACTGAAAGCGAAGATGAGGAACGATGAGGTCGTAGTGACTTCAGACACGATGAAAGTAAAAATGTCGCAAAAAAAGTGACTATTTTTTTTGAAATTTTTTACCCATCGTCGTATTTGCGAGGGAAATACATTGTTTTTAAAATACGTTTAATTATGTACACTCTTTTATTTAAAATGACATAACAGTACGCTGGGGCTTATATTTATTTTAGCAAAAACTATGTATTTACACTCAAACACGCTGATGCATAAAAAAATAAAAAAAAGGAAATGTATTGTTTATAGTTTTCTTTCGTAATTTTGAATTGCATAATGTCTATAGTCACTAAACCGCCTGGCTTCGTTTTCACACACAGTTTGGGTACACCCGGTATAGTTCAAATGTGTAGATTTATTTTACAAGACCCATTTGTAGAGTTATGTAGCTACTGGATCGTTAAATATGTTTCCAAACTTCATTATAATTATTTAAATTATGATTCTCATAATTATTTAAACTACTATTATAAAGAGAAAAAAATTGATTGTTTGTTTTCATTGAATTAGCTCTGAAACTATTGGACCGATTTAAAATAATCTTTCAATATTAGAATCCTTCATTATTCCTGATGAACATAGACGACAGATTTTTTCCAAAAAGTATACCTGCACGCGTGCGGAGCCGGGTTTGTTCGTTAGTCAAGTTTAAAGACAAAGCCATGAATACAAACGTATTACATTTTATGTAAGAACGATCCTAATCGTTCTGAAAATCAATCCTGAAAATACACCAACCAAAATAAATTGAACGTGGGCGTGTCGATTAATCTTTAATATGATGAGACTTTACACAGGGCGATCTATAGATAGAGATCGAGATTGTTTATTAATTTCGACCATAAATAAGCAATAGACAAGCAGAGCTAGTTTACCGCGGTAAGGCACTAATAACAGTAAAAGTAAAAAATAAACAGTACACTAGAAATACACTGCTATTTTATTTCCATTCTAAGTAAGGATCCTACAATATACCGAACAAAGATGCCAAACCAGACTGAAAACTTTGAATCATAATTTTGTAATGTACATACAATTTATGCCTAAACTTCCACTGTATGCAGTATTCAATGCACGACCTTAAACCGTGAAAACTAAGCGAACAGTGCCGCAGGCTGTCTGAATATTTACTACTAGATGAATGTAAATTACGATATGTGTGTCTGTGTCAGCCTATATACGGCCCTCTGCAGAGCACGGGCCTCATCCACAACCGTAAGTACGATTGAGAGAGGTTGTGCCATGTAGTTACGATATCAGGTAGAAATATTTGTTGATAATAAAAAATGGTTTTCTTTTTTATTACGTTACATTTGATGTAAATCCAAAAATAAGAGGTAATTATTTATTGAAATGTGGGTTATACGATACAGTGATAGGATAGAAATAGTAGTTTTTTTTTGTCCCAGGATCACTATTACACGTGAAACGACTTTCGATTTTTGCTGTATGTCTAATCTCGAATTTATATTAATGCAGTTTATAAGAAACATATATATTGGAAGGAAAATTATTGCAGTAAAAATTAATTAATAAGTTACCAAATTACTCGGTCTCCATTGAATTTGAATTTAAGGCAGTCGTTTGCTATTAAAATATCTGAAATTACCCTACTTTCGTAGAATGTATAAAACATTTTGCTCTGAGAATTTGCGAAATTTCCTCAGCCGAGGGAACAGAGGTTTTAAAGTAGCAATTTCGCTACGGCGGATGCCGCCCGCAGTTCGTCTTACGTAAGCTTCAATACAGTTTCATTGAATTTTTATCGTTTCTCCCTCATCGCATTCGCCGCATTCGGTTTTCATGTTCTTCTGCTCTACGTAGCTGTATTCGTCTTTATTGCATTACTTTTATGATATGAGACATTCCTCAGTAACACATATTCACATGCAGCCGGTGTGACAACATGTGGTCTACATGATGGGGGTGGTTCATATGTTATACCAGACGACTTTTAGTCGATGATTTTCTATCCAAATCTCAATATTTTTTTTTGAATTAAATTACAAATTATTTAGTTAAATTATTTTAATTTACGACTTCTTTGCAAAGCAATGCCATTATGACTCGAAACGGAAGCGTTTCCCATTTTATAAACCTATAAATTGTTAGGCTAGGTTAGTTATGACGAAATATCTAAAGACAATAAACACATTTTGCATGAAATTTTAAATTACGACCAATAAACCCTCGGCTTTATGGCGTATATTGATTATATTAATATTAATTATTTATGAATCTGCTATAAATCTTTTCGTGCTGTGGAAATTTTAAAATAATGGTTTTAGCAAGCTCGCAGGTGTTCAGGTCGGATTGAAACAAATATAAAACGCTATAATTAGATATTACTGGACATACTACATCGTGTTCATAGATTAGTATTGTATTTGAACTATTCCTGAGTCAATTGGTACCATTTCTCAATTTAAACATTATTGTGCTTATTCATATATGAATCATTTTACTACTAGTAAAATAAAATTTTCATACTTGTATATTTTAGTGACGGTAAAAATCACCGTCTTTGACTGTATTTATATTGAATAATCTTGAAAGAACTACTAATTTTATTACACACGTAAAAAATATTGTCTTATTATTATTAACGTTTGTCAGTAACTACCTTCTAAACCTCACATAAGATTATATTTCTTGACAATTCCAATATATTAAATATTAAAATATAATATATAAATTCAATATATAAGCAACATTGCCTTTACACATTAGCGAAATTGAGAGAATATTCTACATATTTTTTAAATGTATCTGATATATTTCCTAAGGGCTAGTAGTGTATTACTTCCTGAACTCGGTCACCTTGAAGAAACAATTTAAAGGTTGCCTTTGCATTCTCTATCATGTATCTATACACATATTAAACAATTATGCAGTCGCACTGAATCGACCATGGCGGTATTCCCTTATCTTATCACTTAAATCTGTTTGGAGAGAATAATCCGACAATAGATAGCGGTATTGTACTCAGATATGAATACATAATAAATATCTGTTATCGTATCAAATAATTTTATTATACCTCATGCAATTAGAATGATTTTTTGATAAAACAAATTTACCATAAAATTGTGACCCCACGTAAAACTGATGTCATGGATATTACAAACTACATATGAATTTTTAGTTACTTGTACAAGTAATAGACATTTTTGTTTGCAGTCATGAACAGATATTTGTGTGTAGTCTTGTAAACTTACAAACTTTATTCATTCACAGTGCACGTTTAGGTTTTGAGCGACATTTACATTCACTTAATCTTGCATATTATTCTGGATTAAGCAAAGAAATATGGGGCAACATTGGGATACTATCAACTTCAAATGTCTCCTTTTCCAGAAACAGTAACAAATTATTATGTGAGTTATACACGCTAAGCCTACGACAGACTTAACTTCATTTATGTATCTTAATCATTTCAAAAAACAAAAGTTTGTCTTTGGAAGTCAATCACCATGCACGATAACGGCGAAGAAAAACAGTAGACAAACCTGCATACCATAGCGATTCGAAAGAATTTCTATGCTATGTAAAAGTCTGCCAACCCGCACTAGGCCTGCGTGGTGGACTATACGGCCATTTTATTGTATTCTGGATTTTAGAGGAGGCTTGTACCCTGCAGAGTGATGTACATAAGGGTGATATAGATACAGAAATACGTGCGTTTATATACTCAACTTAATCAATGCGTGCTAATATCAGGGCTCACTAAATCTTTATACAGTGAAATATAGCCTTAAGTTTTCTAATTTGATTGAAGGTCTTCACTCTGCCGTGGCATGTATAAAGTTATAAAAGTAAAAGTAATTTGCCCTATAAAATACGGCTCCATCATGACTGTCACAAATGTTTTACAGTCTAATATAAATAGATACAGTAGGTACAGGTGTTATGAAAACCATAAATAATGTTCATGTTCGTATATTTTAGCAAATCACGAAATTCAGTGTCTGGCTCCGGTTGTCATTTCATTACAAACTTTTTTTTATTTGAGTTCGGTGTACCATTGCTAGAATATTTTTGGTTTATTTTAAATAGAATTATTAGTATGGTTAAGTATAATGAAGATTTTTTTTTAAAATAAATAACACCCAACAGTCACACACATAGTCCTGACCCCACACTAAGATCGAGTCTTGTGTCGTGGGTATCAGGAACTACGAGAGACTTTTCGGTCTCACAAACACCCAGACCCGGAAGAAATATTTGTGGGCCGCACAAACATTTCTCTCGGTGCGGGGATCGAACCCGCGGCTTCTCGGATCACAGGCGGCGTCTAACCAACTGCGCTACGGAGGCTGTCGTTTATATGAATAGTTTTCTTTTCTACGTGTAAACGTGTAATGTGAGCAGCTTGGTAGAATATTGAGATATTTATATTGATTCGGAAAT
Source organism: Hyles lineata (assembly GCA_030180105.1). Taxonomy (NCBI): domain Eukaryota; kingdom Metazoa; phylum Arthropoda; class Insecta; order Lepidoptera; family Sphingidae; genus Hyles; species Hyles lineata. The sequence goes on along the minus strand of JARJEE010000008.1, from coordinate 13,023,699 downwards.
TCTTTTATGGCACATGAGGAATGTCGAAACCATGACACCGAAGACTTAGAATATACACACATATATATATATTGTCCAAAAGCTATATAGTAAGTAATATTGCGACTGCGACCGCCTCGTATTTTTTCCAGTTAAACATTTTCCCGGAACGCTGTCGTCTCGTATAGCGTGGGAACGTTAGGTAGAAACAAAATAAATACAAATACAATAACTTAGAGCCGCTCGCTATCGATCTATTGACAAATGACACACGCCGCTTTTTTCTGGGGCCGTATTTTTTATTTCGAATACATTAAAGACGAAATAGGAAAACGATTATGAAACCAATTTTTTAAGAGTAGGCAATTTATTAATGTGATGATTCGTAGTGTCAGAGGCTAGAATGAAAATACCTGGAGTTGGATTACCTATTATAGCCCCTCTACACGTTGGGGCAGCGCTGGATTAGCGAGTTGGCTGTCTATATATTACTTCCATGGCTGTCACTGAACATGTGAATGATAGAAACTCAACTATCCGATGGCGATGTTCAGTAGTGATCGCCTACTTTTGATGTGCGCCGGAAAAATTGATACCGACGCCATTCCAAGACCATCGCACGCGCTATAAGCCATTATACGCCACTACACCCTCTACACGATGGGCCGTCATAGTGGACCATCGCGATGGCCCGTCGTGTGGAGGGGACATTAGGTGCAAATATTATTTGATCTTAAGGTACTTAAAGTTATACTGAATACCATGAATGGCTTGGCTTGCAAAAGAGGGACTACATACATTGTATTGAGTGTTGGGTATAAGAAAAAATAAATGGACATCGTTGCTATTCTCATGTTTTTGGCGACATGAATACCCATTACCTTTATAGCAGCCATAAAAAACGGTAAAACAAACATAATCGATTGGAAAGTATCGTTCAGTAATAAATATCGTATCGCTATATTTTTTATTACTGCCATAAAACGCTGAAATTATTTTACTCATTTACGTGGACTGCTACGATCTTAGTTCAATACCAAAATATCCTATATTTGAGTTAATCTTATGTATGGAAAGAATATATCAATTTTAACTATTTATTCATTAACGTTTAGACTCAGCACAGCAGTTTAGTCTAGCAAAGAATTGCCGGCATTATGCAGCAACTAAAAATCGTCCTCATTCCATAATAAGAGGTAAAAGAAAGTAAAATCTCGTAAGTTCATCGTTCGTGGCGGTACGGGTGAATAATAAAAGTAATGAGAGAGCTCGCGTGCCGTCCGCCCTCGTCGCTGCCTCGACTCCACGTCGAAGACCTTTACCTTCTGTTGAAATGCTACGGCATTTTAAACTTCAGTATTAGAATTACTATACGGCTATTTTATAATAGTATTTGTATTTAGTTTACTGCTTATTGAACATTAGTGCAATAGTTCCTATGTGTGTATGAGAATACGCTAAGATTTATAGCCATGTTGCATTTTGCTTCATAGTAGTATTAGTAATGCGTTAGCTTGCAGTATACTACTTTGCTTATTAAGAATTTTTCTTTACGTGGCATCAGCTTCAGGAACCGATGCAAATAAATTATGTAATAAAATATGCCTAATCATTCCCTTATGGTAAAAAAAGCAACTATGAATGGTTTGATTTCGGTGTTAATAATCCAGTTGTAATTTTTAGTAAAAGTTATTTTCAAATCACTTGTTTATTTATTTCTTTTATAAAAATAGACATTTGATCTAGGTATCCATATTAGAAATTTTCTGGTCAACTTACATAGATATTTGAAGTGTAGACTTTTCAGCGGTCTAAAAATAACGATCCGTTTAGAAGCTCAACTCGAGTTGTTGACAGTTTTTCTCAGGTCGTCGTTTCATCTGCCCGGAGGCGATCCCGTATTTTAAGCCTAAGCCTCAGCGGTTAAACGCAGCCTCTTTGTGCGAATCGTTTATTAAAAAGCTGCTTCAGCTACTGCAAATACACAAATTAAAAATCCAAAAATCATTTATTAAGATTAAGTAAAAATGGGGAAATGACTTAAAAGTTCATTTATATTACCTAGGTATTTTGTTTGAATTGTGTTTCATTATAAGGCAGTGAATATGCCAAGTGTACAAGGGGAACTCCGTCGTATAACAATGGTACTAAAATATTCACAAGTTTGTACGTACGCAAAGTTCACCGTGTACACGAAAACTTGTTACGCAACTAGTTAGACGCAAATGAATATTTGAAAAAGTTTAGGCAACGAGCTTTGCAGGGGGTCTTTACTACTTTGTCGTGGATGAATTGTACGTATTTTGTAACGGAATTTCTTACAATATAACACGCAATGGACACGCTTCGTCTATAAATATGGGTCACGCAACTACGTATAATAAGCGTACAATCAATCAATAAAGATATTAAATATTTGGTCAAGGAGAGGCTTTTGAATGTATCTAAAAATAGTTTTCCGCACTCCTTAAAGGGATTCATGTTTATGCTTATAGGGTAATATTTTATTATAGTATGTATTTTAAATGTCTAGTTCATGCAGAAATATAATAGTATCAACCTGCAGAATATCTCTGTTTCGTAAACATTTTTACTGATTCCAGATATTTTATTGTATTTTTTTTTGACATGATAATAGTAGCTAACGAGCAAATGGCTTACATGATTAGACGTCCGTAAACATCCGTAATACCTGAAGAACGGGCTTCGGGTCTATTGCCAACTCCAGGGGATAGGAGATTGAGGGTATTAAGAGGAGGGCACTAAAGACGACAATACTTCATTCGGGCCTTAATATCGGAATTGACATTGCGACAGATGAATTTATCTAGATTCCTGCTTCCCTTACTGTGGTAGTTCATTATAGTTGTAAACACTGCAATTCGAGTCTTGAGGAAATTACTAAAGTTTATGTATTTATGGACACGTAGACGTATATCTTAAACAAATATAAATCAAACAACTTCAGTATCGGGAAGGAATATAAAAGAATATGACAATGTAAATAAATTCAGGAAAGTCGTATGATATTTATTCAACGTTTTGGCATTGACACTGATTGGTTTAGCGAACCTGCCTATACATTATGCATTATGGCGTTTTCCCTTCTATTATCATGAAATCTTGACAGCTATAGATACGGTAGAGCAAGTTGTTTTTTTCTTTTAAACATTTATTTGATGACGCAATGAATCTATTTCTAGCAATGCAAGACAGGTGTTCTAAGGAACCTTGGTAATGACAACAGTCGGCTATCATTTTCTTACATTTTTAAAAGCTTTTGCATCGTACGGGCTTGTCGTATTTGAAAAAGATATTGATGCATGTAACTTCAAAATATCTGTTTAGTAATATATTTTTGTATGTAAAGATTTATGAGTCGGTACTATTTGTCAGAAATGTGTTAAATTGTAAAACTCAATGTAGCTTGGATTAATAATTTAAATGAATATTATATTAAGCTACTATTTAAATTGATTCTCACTCTTAATAGCAAAAGAAAATCAAATGCGTATATTTAATGCAATCACGGAATTAAATAAACCTAATTAAAGAGCTTGACATTTTGATAGATACTTAACATTTACTAGAGTATTGAAACAGCACAAAGTATTGATTAATTTTAGTAACTTCGTAAGTCTATCTCTGTCGAGTTGTTTCCCACTTCCTATTTTGTCATTTAAGGTAATAATTCTTGCTCTGAGAAGCCTGTGAGCCATCTCGTTGGGAAGATAGTTCCTAAAGTTTGATGTTTGAACCGGACGATATGTGTAGATGAAGGATTGCATCATGTACCTAATGTTTTTTTATTCTGCGGTGTTTTATTATCGAAATGTGCAATCATGCAAAAAATACATATCGACTATTGCCGACGTACGTAAAAGAGAGATCGACGCTAGATAAGCGTTCGGGAGGTTGCAGGTGTCGCATTAAGCGCAATGCGGCGCTTCCACTAAATCTAGTTTGACCTCAATTCAAGGATACTCCGGCGAAGTTGAAGCCGCTCTGAAAATTTTCAAACTCTTAAAAAAGTTAAGAAGCGAAGCGCGGTCCCCAGATATAAATGTAGACAGCCGGAACTGGAAGATACTTATATAAGATGCATATTTTTTATAATAGAGCTGCTATTCACATTGAAGGATGTAGTTGTATAACTCAAAGCGGAGAAATAATGACGACCGATTTGCTCAGAGACTAAAAAGTTGACTTTCTGCACTAGACGATTGCGAGTTGTATATTAATATTTGTTACAAGTTTACACATGCGTTTGTTATTGTTTATAAAAACATTGCATGGGATTTGTTCCAGTGCAGGGTAAAGTAAAAAAATATGGGAAATAATCACATAATGATTATCTTTTGTTAAATAACAGTCAGCCAAGAATCTCCCTTCTGTCTATGTTATTTATCATCATCCAGATTAAAGCTGAGGCTTTCGTATACCCACATACAATTACTTTGTAACAACCCCGTCAGTTAACATGCATGGTCTCGTCGGTTTTCGGGCGACAGAGCCACTTGCTGTAGCCAAAAATTACAGTATCGATCACCCCCGGCAGAACCTTACAGGCTGGCCACTCATGCGATCGTATGCTCAACAAATACGAGCGCGTGTAAATTATGTACACCACCGCAATTAGGTCGTCTTCACACATGCTTCGTTTGTGTCCACCGCCTAATAATTTAAACAAGAATGCTTTTTTTTAAAGCTAAATGTATACGTCATTGGAATTGTAAAGCGTTTGCTGTGGGAATAAACATAATTATTTTTGAAGAGGATGAAAATCTTTGCATTTGTTGTTATTAATACGATAAGTTACATTTTCTACCAAGTGCAGCTGGATTCATTTTTTAACTTTTTATAACATGATATTTTTAGTAAATGGTATTTTATGTATCTTCATGTTATTAAACTTAATTGTATACCATGATTGATGTAAAAATATTTTTAAATTATGTTTGTTTCCTAGTTATTAAAAATAACATTAAAATTTGCGTAACAATCGGCGGTCTTATCGCAAAACGGTGATGTCTTCAAGACAACCAATATAATACCAATAATGTATAATTGTTAATTTGACAGCCTTCGTGGCGCAGTTGGTTAGATACTGGCTGTGAAACGAGAGGAAAAATTTCAGAATAAAATTAACGTCTGTTTCGTAAAGTTAAAATAAGATACGTAACCAATAATTTTATGAAGTTGGTAAAGAAATGTTGCTATGTTATTGTATTTGTATAAGGCACTACACAATATCGAAACGGCTATTACCCTGCTATCCATTAGAGTAGCTATTAGACGAAATGAACGCGTTCTCTGGAGGGTTCAAGGCTACATTCCCTGTTTTCCAGTCTTGCGTCTACAAAATTATGTCATCTATTCTACTTTACCTACCATTGTCATTTTATTTTTTAGATTTTTCATTTTTTTATTGAATAATTACCTACAGTAGGCACATGCCTACTGAAGGTAATACATCATAACATTATGATCATATAACACGCTATAACTTTTGGTGATTTTTAAGATTAGAATTTTCTTCCTAAATACATAATACAAAACATGAATAAACAAATTTTGAATTTATAAAACAGTATTTGTAAAAAATTATAGAAATGCAAATTATTATCTGAGTACGAATATCGATGTTATGAAAACTTGGAATATATTCCTGAAAGTGATCTTAAGTTGCTGGAAGTGACGTAATCTGTGACATGCCAAATATATTGTGAATTAAAATATTTGTTTGTGTTTTTACCACAAATCAATAATATTACGTGAACAATGCAATATTTTTACACTTTAAAATAAGTAATCAGTTTTATGATGTATAGAAGTATGGCTTATAACAATAATTTAAAAAAACTCATATAAATAAATCATGCTTTGAGCTTTCCGCAATATGGGAGTTGCATTTTGCAAATCCTTTTTAAATATTCAAAGACCATTCTCCCAAAAATCCCTTGATTCGTTCATGTAGGAATATACAAAATACCCATATGGTATTTCCAAGAAACATTCAGTGTACTAAATTTGGAGCTTAGGCAAATACCTATAATGAGTTTTATGATCACGTAAGTAATTAACGTCCAATGTCGACTAATAGTTATTGTACATTACAACATATATTCAGCATACCACTTTCCTTGGACTGCTTTAATGACATTAATTATACTTTTATTGGTATGATAGAAATGGTATTTAAAATGTTACCATAATAAAGAAGTTTTATTGAAAAATTCTCGAAAAATACCATAAATTTATTGAAACTTGACTCTGATTTAAAAATAAATAAATTTAAAGTGGGATTACTTTAAAAAGAGAAAGATACATGAAGGGTTGATATTTGAAATAACTTTTACACTTGATGTATTTTGCAACGGAGATTCCATCCCCTTCATTCCCCGGGGATAAAAAAAGAAACATACGACTGCACTTAAATTAACACGCTCTTTTGATCCAATAGATCGCAATAACAATTTGCAGAGATAAACTTTTGGCGCATGTTCATACATAAGGGTGATCGTTTTAAATTATTTTTATGGTAATATGAGCCAACTACTTACAAGCGTCGAATTGTGGAAGGATAAGGGGAGAAACAAACTAGACAGAATTTGTGTACAGTAGAGGCGCCAGAGACAAGGAAAAATAGGTTAGATATACGCGAATAATGTATATGATATTGCATATTGTTTGGTTATCTGATTGCTGTAGGTATTAAAATATGATATATGATTTTACAGGATTATTTTATTGGAACACCCTAATAGGCATGACACATGAGTCGCAGCGGGACGTATAGGCCGTCACTGCACTTTGTTAATTAAGGAAAATAAGCTAAATTAATTTACAGCACGTAGCGGATGGTTCGTTGCGACAATGAGTTGGACCGATTGTCCGCCACGAGGGTTGGAATGAATTCACTTTTTCACACACGTGGAGGGTTGAAACGAGGGTTGCCGGTGCCGACACGACAGGTTGCCACCCCTCGGAGACATTACCCGCGTTGCACACCATGTCCCGGGCTGTGTGTTCGATGCGTAATATCGTATGATTTTATTTGACGGCTAATAAATCGTGCCGGTTAATAGTGCCGTCTCTTGATTTAATTCGCGCTTAGGGGCCTTCAAATTTATTCAAATATAATCACTTGGCTTAGGAAAAACCGATACAGATTTGAAGTGATGATTTTCTAACGATGACGTGATTTGGATTTTACACATTCAGTTCTTGACATGAACGTAACATATTGTGATAGCATAGTAACACTTGTCTGTTCATTGAAACTATTCTATATATTATTGTAATTTAATACTATTGTATAGATTAATGTATTAGTTATAAAACATATTGGACCAGAATTCAGAAAATGGTTGTGTCACAATGTTGAAATATTAAAACGTCTGAAGTCTTGCTACATTTTATGGTTCTGCTTTTAAGTTACAACGTTTATAGCCAAGCAATATGTAACTGTGGACAGTTTGTCGTGACATTTTTAATTTATGCCGTGTTTAGAGTCATGCACTATTCCAGACTCAACCGCTTAATCAAGACTGCGCTAATTGAATTAAATGTTTAAATTCTTATTACATTAGTATGTGATTTAAGCAAATGTTTTTCAACTTTTACTTAAGTTCTTCAAAAGATTTGTTATGTTTGTGCAATTTTCTCACGATATTTAAAAATTCATTTTTTAATTAAATCACTTTATTCCGAAAATGTAGGCCTACTTAGACCCTGGGTTTAGAAAATCTAGTTTCTACTAGTATAAATTAGTATTGAACAAATCGTATGCAAGGGTGTAGGAAGCGTGTCCTATAAACCTGTGTACAAAGCGACAATGGTGCACACGTGGTCCGATAGCCCGTTATCATAGAGCCAGTTGTTTGCTCGGGATTAGCCGCCTGCGCCGCCTGGCCCACTGTCAAGTTCAAAATGTCAAAGACACTCCCAGTCGCCTTGTCGAAGGTTAATCTCAAAATAAAGGATTATGTGTTAACACTATGCAAACTTGTGCCGTGATAACACGAACATTCCGTTTATTTTTACACAATACACTTTCATCACGGCAAAATATTAAATTATAACTATCCATTTATAAACACGATATATTCATACACATGATTAGTTTTTTTTACAGTGATTTTGTCGGAATCCTTTCTTCTATCAATAGTAGAAAGAAGTGAGAGATGCAGCTATAGTGGTAATCAAAAGCGTTAGAAGAGGTGTAGGTAGCTTCAAAACCGATGTATATTCTAATCCACCGGATGTTGTCTGCAAGCAGTTGCTTAGAGTCGCGACTTGCGGCAGAGGGTATGCGAAGGACAAACCATATCAGAAATTCAAATTTGTTAGAAATATCGTAGATAACTGTTGCATGGGATAACGTTATGACTAAAATCAATAAAATAATATGGCTGTCTTTAAATCGTATTCAAGGCTTTTTTAAACAACATTATACTAAAGCATGCATTTTCATGGACGTTTGCACTTTTAATCAGGTTTTTTTTTCGGAAATTATTTAACACTAGCTTAATTAACTTAATTATTTCACACTAGCTTGTTTATAAACCACAGTTAAACTAGAAACATACAAAAATGCATTTTTAGTACAAACACAATTGGATTTATTTGATAATTAACACTTACAGGTTCAGTATTATTTTTGGATGATGACAATAATAACTGTAATACTTTACAACAGCCACGATATTGAAGATGTTGATATTTTGTCTAGAGAGTTCGCAAACGCAATATTTGTACATGTGTTACTTTATTTTTAAGTATTGTGCTATTGATTTTCTGTTAATTGTTTCCACGTCCTTGAGGTAAATTGTTTATAAGCTCAGATTTTCGCTGCTGTCGTATTTCTTAATATCATCTTAAGACAAAATAATTTATAACCATTAGATTATGGCTAAATGTTAAATGATTGGCTTCGATTTGTTTATATATAAGAATATAAATGAGATAGTAGGTAAATAGCGCTGTTTTCAGTCATAGCGCCGTACTCACATTTCCTTTTGCTAAAGAAAATATCGAGGGGCACTAGCTACAGAAACCAAAAGCATACGTAATGCGTTCATGCAATATGCAGGAGGTGCAGTAGGTAATTATTTACTGCGCTACGTTAGGGCTGTTAGTTCCCGTATAGTGAGGTTGCAATATCAACACCGGTAATATATGCTGCAATAATAAATAAAACGAGAGGGTGCTATCGTGGAAACATTCAGTTTACGAATATTGTCTTTGTATTTGATTCAAGTAAATGTGACTATATCAACTAAAGCAGAAGCGTTTATTAAGAAACGATATGCTGACGTTTGGTAACCGTATACTAGCAGTTAGGTTCGGTAAGTCACTGTGCGACACGCGACGGGGGCGCAGTTCAACGGCGCGTGTCCACCACCTGTCGGTACACCGGTTCGATTCCTGGCCACCCCACCCTACGTCACCGCCCGCGCCTTATTACCCGCCGTCGTATTCCTAAATCCTACATGCATACCATCAAATTAGCCTTAAACAAATCCATTTCGTCTTATTGTAATTTTAAATTAAGTGGTGATTCAATTTACGTCCATTTTCTTCTTCGTTCTTTCTATTGAATATTTTTTTCGTCTGTGAATTTACATATTTATTTGTCTTCACGAGAAAAGATCCAGTTATTTAAGACCGTTGAAAAATATTTCACAGCCAACGAATGTAATGCTCCTATCTGAAAATATTTGACTTTACAATTAGATTTATGTTATCAGGTGTTAAACTAATGCTTATACATGAGCATGAGCTTAGTTTATAAAGCAAAATCAATGTATGGTTGCAAGTTTTTTTGGAATAATATAAAAAATATAAATAAATAAATTATGTAAGAACCCACGATTGTCATCAAAATTCAAATTTAATATTTAGTGAAAGCTCGATAAAAATGCTAATGAGTGATTTTTTTAAAATTATTCAGTTGACTTCCACATAATTTAAATAATATTTAATGGGTACATTCCAATACACTTGGGCTATTTATACTGTGATAATATTTGGCCTAGCAATTGTGTCGGAGGTGTAACATTAAATATTGCCATTAGCACTTTTAATCAAACAAATCGCGGCATATCACGCCATTTATTCAGCTTATAATACAAGTTTTGACCCACACATAACCTTTCTAATCCAGTATGTAACTGTTCTATAGTGTATAACAAAACACAAGTTGTTTCCACGAAAACGTTTATACCCAACTACGAAAGAAGGGGGATTACTTCTTAGTTTTTGGTCACTGCGCGTTCAAGCTCTATTGGCGTATATACTTATTCGTGGGTTTTACAGTTTTAATTTAATGTGTAAAATTCCTTTAATTAAGTATCCGTACATTTCCTTATCTACTGGTTTCGCGTTTCCTATATATAGTCATGAATGCCTTATCCTAATGCGGTTATCTTTTGAAAGCCAATTTAATTCTGGAAATAACGCACGATAAGTATAAAACATAGTTTGACCACTGAAATCAAACTATTAATCATTAGCGCGTTTAATAATCAATAAATTCAAGTATATTTTTTTGATAACCAACCGTCGAGGTTCAAATAGGGAATTATGAAGGAAGTGAATAAAAACTCCGTTGCCACGCGTTGTAGTGGCACGCGCGCCTTGCATATGCCACGGAGCGCTTTGTCGCCCTTCTTATGCCTTGTGATGTTTTTTTTTATCATGTTCCGCTCGAGCTGACGTAATTTTGGCTTATTTGGTGTTCATAGTGGATGACTCGTGTAAACTGGGCATCAATTTCAAATTAATTTTGATATGAGTTAATATACTCTTTTGAAACGTACTCGTATTTTAGCCCGTCATGTTGTGTATTTTGCAGCGATGTCTAAACAAACAATTATTACTAAATGTTTACTGCATTAAATTGAACTTTCTGTATTATAACATATATATTCTAATGTATTCAGTATTCATATTATGATTTTTACTAAATTAATTATGAATTCAATGACGTATAAATGCATTATATCTGAGTGATACACCGCAATCCTATTTTTCTATCATTTTAAATTAATTGTATCCGTTTAATATGAAACACTTAAGAAAATAATCTCTCTAAATGTTTGCCAAATAAATCTTGTGAATACAGTATGAAATAAATGTACTCACAAGATTTATCACAATTAGCAAATAAAAAAAAGGTGTTAAAAATTTGAATATTTTCATATGTCATTTATAAGACCTCTACAGACCGTTTATAAGAATAAGACCCAATGAATACAACCCCTCATTTGATACGAGTGGCGTCATTACTGGCCAGCATATGGTCAATTTGGTGGGCAAACGCGACAGGTTTCGCCACTGACCACGTGTCGTGTCGCATTACACGGGACTTCAATTAATTGTTATTAACCCGACATCACATCGGATTCCAATCGAGTAGTCACGTAATAAGATAGCATTACACACCGCGTTAGGTATCCATTCGGCAAAGTGAATGAGTAAACACTTGCTTAATGAGCGATGTGTCTAATTGTATTTTTGATCGATGCAGTATGTTTACATTTTATTAGTATTTTTTAATGCTTCAGTTTTTTATACTGCAACAAAAAGAGATTGCATTTCATCTGATAGAAAGCGAAACGCTGAGAACTATTTATCTCTTTGGTAAATACAATTGCCAACCCACATTAGGCCAGCGTGGTGGACTATATGGCCTAACCACTCTCAATCGTACTGTCGATTGTAGAGTAGGCCCGTGCCCTGCAGTGGGACGTATATGGTCTGATACAGAAATACAATTATTCGTCCTGTGCCATAATTTTTTAAAGTTATTATTGCCACGCTTAATTATTCTTTTTATACTCTATTATTGCATTTTAAAAAACAATAATTATTTTATCACTGATTCATGACTGCTGGTCGCCTAGTTAACATCAAGCTTTCAAGAAAAGCTTTTATTAAAATGTTCAATATTTTCAATTGGATTACAGAACAATTCAACATACTCACACAATAAGCATATGTTTTACGTAGATAATAAAAAAAAAAATAAGCTTCGTACTATTGCAAAGCACTGACCAATGTAAATCCAAGGCGTTCTCATTAATACTTATTGCTCTATAATCTATATATAGATTGGAGGCTAACAGTTCATGGTCTTTCAGCGGCACTACATATTCAATACCGGGAAATCGTTTGTATTTGAAATTGTGATTGTATAGCTACAATAAATAATACCTTAACCAAACAAAATCATAGTACAGTCACGATAGAGTTTTTTAATAAAATAATATATCATTACTTTTTATAAAACACAAAGTTCATTATCTACAAAATAATATAGACAGTATTGTCGTATTCACAGCAAAACTAAAACTTAACTTAATATGACAGTGTTTTATGATTCGAATTTTAAAAGTTGCATGTTTCCACTTAGCAATAACAATTAACACATTTATGATTCTTTGCAAACACTAATACGATTGAATATGGAATTCACATGCAGTTAGTATTTCAAAAGCATACGTTCGTGTCGAAATACAATAAAGTAGTTCCCTCAATTAATGAAAATGTAATTGGTGTTTGCGAGTGTTTCCACGTAAAACAGCCGAAGGGTACGTTATGAAACATCAATTATTAATTGCTTGTTCACGAGTGACGGGTCTGAACCGAAAGTGTTCCGCCTAGTTTAATCTCTCGCTTTAAGGATACTCTAAACGTTAATGTATCGCAAATATCCCTGCTTCGGAACGCATGATAAATTGCTCCCGTAATTACTTTCGTTTAATAAATCCTTAAGCGTTGACGTTTTTGTCGGTCGTTATAAAGGACCTTATAATGTTCCGCTTTTACCGTTAAACCACATAAATCATCAGATTTATAAATTGCTTCACGAACACGTAAAAAACTTTAATCAGTAAATTTTTATGTTCCGATTGGACTAATGCACTTTGCTATTGCTGGCCGTAAAGCGTGTGTGATGCAGGATTGCAAGAAAATGGTATAACTTCTTCCTTCAAGTCATAAAGTGCGGTTAACACTTTTATTACGAGAGGACTGTGCTTTGAAAAATTGAACATTAAATCCGTTAATATGTTGCGGTAGCGTAAAGCGCAGTACAGCGGCTACCTCGCATCAGATACTATCAAAGACGAATAGTGCGGGTGTAGAAGTGTTTACGATCACGTGGTAGATACGTTTTACTGCCTTCCGACTATTACTACGTGATATAATGCTTAATAGTATAATAACCCGACAGGGACCTTCCTTATAGCTATTTCAGTAGACCTTACTCAATCGCATGTAATAGGATTGTTTTATTTGAAAACTTCAAACGTATTTAATGGAGATATTTCCTGAACCGTAAGATAAGCGGAATATTAGAGCTCAATTAAATTACGTATTCTGCCGAAGTTAATACATCGTAATATGTTAATCAAGTGTTTACACAGAGGGTAGTTATCCCCTCCTTGTTAATTAATGTTATCATTGCTATTGCTATTTCATAGATTTGACTTCAAATGTTAGCTTACGAATAGCTAATGAAATACCGGAAGAAAGAACAAGCAAAAGATCGGTTAAGATAGACGGTTATCGTAATCATAAATCTTATTTGATATTGCCTCCTTGGTTCTAACATTATGTATTTCAAGCTTATTGGGTAATTATTTTATCTCCATTGTTAGTTGCTTTTTGGAGGATTAGTATAATGTAATGAGATATTTAATTGTATCAAATATGATTTATGTATCCTCTACTATAACCAAAATAAAATTCATAACCTATAACTTGCGTTAAAATGACGAGTGACCATGTTGGAAAATATCACTTTGGTTGATAGTTGGACTTACATACTATAAGCATATAAGCAATGGCGCACCAGAAGATGGTATACAACATTTTAAGAGCCTTTATAATAATTTTTACCATGCCAACTTTTATATCATTTTTGTATCTTTTGTAGTACTTATATAGCTGTTATAAAGTTCATTAGGTTAGGGTCGAACCCTCCAACCTACACACTGACAATTATTACTAATCCATTAAGCAATCGTATTCTCTGATTATGAGTGCCTGTTATTAGGGTTTATTTTACTTTCGGAATGTATAACAAAATTTTAAAAGTACGATAATAGAAATTCATCGGGAAGCCTTTGTAAACGTCAATTTTAAAAAGTCTTCACATTTTCCATTGCAAAACGTCAACAAAAATGCACAATAGAATGCAAAACAATAAGAGTCAAATGCAGATGTCAGATAGGAGGTTGTTTAAAACGTGAAAACTGTCGAGGAGTGGCCGGTGGAAACAGTGACAGTTTACGAGGCAATCTGGAACATGTCGTTTTTATTTGAGGCGCTGCGCCGGAGGGTGGCAGACGTGACGGCGTCGTGTCGCCGTCGTCGCGGCGCCGCGCCAGCCTCCCGCGACAAACGTAGGGCTATCAACCGATAACTTGCCTCGTTTACCACACTACTCGCTCTCATCGATCTCACAATAAAATTGTTTTATTGGATCTTAGGACTTATTTGGTTTAGTTTTGCATTACCATGAATTCGAATATGGGTTAGAAACATGTCAATTTTAATGATAATGTATCATAAATATTAACGTAACGCAGAGTAATTTTATACATGAATGTAAATATATTACGGTTACAACTAATTTTTTTTATCAAAACCACAAGTAACAGAATTATTTTATTAATGAATGAAAAATATGTACATATTTGTATTGTAACATGTTAAGAATAATATGTTGTAACAACCCTGCTTGCGCTCTGTCATAGGCGTCATAAATTGCAGCTTGTTCTGGGAAGACGAGGGCTTTTGACACAATCTGAGTCGCTTTTAATTGAAGTGCACATTATGAGCTTCTGATAAAGTGGGGTGTAAGCATTTGTAATGAAATAAAACGAACCAAATCGCTGATTTGCCAATTTTATCTTCAAATATATTTCTCATCGTCAGTAAAGTGATTACTAAATAAGAGCTTTCAATGCTTTTGCCTTTTTAGTAATTATCTTGAAACAGCATGAACTGTATTTGCAATATGAGCTACCGCAGAGCTTTCATCGCAATGTATTATTCAATACTCACGAAATCCATTAGCTATTTCAACCGCAGTAAGTTTGAATAATGGAGTCTACCACTCTGCAATTTAATTTTACATGCGAAGTAAGTTTTATGTCATACAGTTTGTATTCTACAATGTCACTTGTACAGCTAATTTGACGCCACGACGATAAGATCTATAAATTAAATGGCCGTTACAAAATATTGTTTATTTTGTGGGAGTTGAATACAATTTTTCAGCCAGTGGAAATAGTGCTGTACTTTATTTGTTTTACATTTATTCGTTCCACTTATGTAACGTAGCGGACACGGTCGGAATACATAGTATTGTCTCGTAGCCTAGTTATAGACTACGCCGCGCCGGACGGGCATGCTACGGCGCGGCCCGTGCTCTGCACTGTTCGTTGTAGCGCTACGTGACCGGGTTACTGTTGATGGATGGTGCTCCGCGTATCACGTGAGCGTGGGAATTTTCTCGACGTGAAATCCTCTTCACATCTCCCCACATTTCATTATTTATATCTTAAAATAAAACAAGATATATTGGGATTCGTGCAGGAACTGCGGAATTTTATTTCATTGCGTATATGTTTTGAAGTTTCCCAAAGTGACAAGCAGAGGAAAAGAATCTATTGAATATGTGATATTTTTCTTACAATACTAGTAGATATAATCTAGAAAATATATTACGTAGGTATGTATACTTGTGAAACAGAAAAATAAGAGGCGAATTCGGCGATGATATCAGTCATGACTCACCATTTCAGTCGTTCCCCTTTTAGATCAAAGTTCGTGAACTGACAGTCTCTTAGACTTGACAATGAAATGTCGTTTCAAGTAAAGATTTAATTTTGAACCAGACATAAAGAGAAGTCACTTTATCAATTTTACCTAAACAGTGATGATTGATGGATTTTTTAATGGCAGATGCTGAAAAGAAAAACCTCAATTTAAAAATAAGAGATGAAAATTAATTTAATAGCCGATAGATAACGACGTCAATGATATTGAAGCGAGGTACACGAATGTTATTATTCTTTCCACAACCGACGTGAAACAGCTAATATCGGTTTTACGTAACACAGACGCTCCTTCGCGATCAATAGGTCGAAGCCTTTCTCAAAATTTCGAGCATCCATATTTCGAAGTAGGCCACTGGTATTTATGTGCTCGTAAATAATTCATTACTGGCAACAATTATGTACAATTTACGGTCGGTTTGATTTCATTTTGTCCAATGGAGGCAGTAATATTGCTAGTGTGGCGCTGTCTCGGCCGCGCAGATTAAGAAGTAGTAGCAAATAAATCTCAGCTGTCTCTGCTCTCTAGCAATTCCTTTTGTTTTTGCCACTGTATAAATGTTGCAGGGTTGATTATTTTCTCGTGCTCCGTCAGTTGTTGTAAATTGTTGTACCGTGGTATTACTATTCTTTTAATTCTTTATTACAACACTACTAGTTTTTTTTATATTATTCAAGTATTATTAGGTTTCAATTCTATGATGAAAGCATATTAAGTGCCATATATGTAAAAATAAATAAAGCATAAGCCCCAGCTTGAAGGCCATTCCGGTTTAAGCGTAAAATTAGGTTCTAGGTATAATAATATATTCATGTGGCCTTAAGAATTCACAACTACTAGAAATCCAATGCGAAGTGAAGAAATAATTGGCTACCCCAGCTTTTCTGTTTCCTTTTGATAGTTATGAGATAGTTCTAGGGATATTTTTCACGATACAGTAGGATTTTAATACAGCTGATTTTTTAAATCGTTTTTTCATGCTACGACGGATCGATATATGATTTTAGGAAATAGGGAATCACGTGGGCTTGTAAATAATTCAAAAAACGTTGTGCGGAGAAATTATATTTAGTGTCCTTAGGGTTCAGGGCTCGGGTCAGGATTACAAATCAGTAGCATTAGATAAGGCTGAGCGAAAATTTAATATCGTTAGATGAGAAGTTCATATGATTAACCAATTCACACACGCTTATAAGTTATCATTCCGCTACTACGACGCTAAGCTGAGTGATTACATCACTAATCTCAATGCGAATTATTCTTTAATCAAAGTAGAATAACAACATGTGACTGATAAAAAAATCAAAATAAAATAAAATTTATTTCTGTACCAACAAATAAAAAATTTGTCATAATAACTGCAGTAGTTGTAACTGTGTCGCAGTTATTAGGCCCTCCTTATACGCAACATTAGCTTACATTAGGTTTCTTAAAATATGACAGTTAAATTAACGTGATAAAATAATGTGACAAAATCTAAATACAACATAATAAACAGCCAAAAAAGTATGAGTGAAGGTGTGTGAGTGTGTCTGTGTGTGTTTGTGTAGATCTAAACCAACTATCATTTACATTTTGTTTTTATTACATTTAGATTGATGTTGTAATGTTTGTTGCAGCCACCGAGCTAGATCTGCTAGGCGCATTGTCGCTGCACAACACGTCGCGCGCTGGCGTCACCGTCGCACCGGGCATGCAGCCGCAGCGCACTGCCTACACGCTACAAGGTAATGTACTGACACTGCATGTTACTTACACATAGTGTTAGCTTTATATTGGGATATATTACGAGTATGTCAAAAATTTAAAAATAACAAGTGACATTAGTAGTTTGACTTTGAATTTTGGGATATGGCTAATTGTTTGAATCATGAAATATTAAAAATATACTGCCGGATTGAGCGAGTATTAGATCGGGAGAGAATATTTAAGATAATCGAAGTTAAACATTAAGGAATTAATAAATATTCGTTTAAAACGTCCTGTATAATGCATTGCATTTGATGCGGCCGAGTCGCTCGCTTTCTTGGAATCGGTTACCGAGTAAAACGTTGGCGAATTTGTAACATTAGAGTTTCTTCTAAGTCTGTGCATCAGAATAATTTTTGTGTACCCTCAAACAGTTTTGTTGTATTGTATTTCCGATATGTTGTTTTCATTGTTTAAATTTCATTTATCATTAAAAACTTGTGAAATGGCGAGGTTTGTGATGAAATATCTATTAATAGAATTTAAACCTATATAAACAGCTATATTTAAGTAAGAATTGAATATTATATAACGTTAGTACTTGATGATATTGGTTTGTATAAATTGGCTTTATTATTAATGATTAAGAGTGTCTCAGTATCCAGACAAACCTGTAAATGGTTTTTGTGATACTTAAATATGTGCACTTGTATTTTTATTTTAATTGATAAATAAACTAAAAAAAAAAAAAAAAATATATAAAGTACGGTATGTTCCGTGGAGCGGTACTAGGAATAATTTGTAAAAGAGAATAAGGCCATGTTGAACTGTATTGGAATAAAATTGTGAAAAGTACAAAAAGACTTTTAGTCGAGTAATTTCTTCAAGTGAACCCCTTTAGTCACATACATTAACAAATTAACAATTATGCGTATTGCATTCATTTAATTGAGAGCGTATATTTGGATACTGAAACATGGATTTTGTATTCAGATGACCAAATTTGATGGCTCGTAAATCTGTAGACTTAACAATGAATGGAAAGGTCTTAATTTAATTTATAAATTAGTTAGCGGCCCGGCCCGGCTCCAACCGGGTGCAGATACACTTTTTTTAAATATTAGGAATAATGTATGATCCTAAAGGTGAAAAAAATTTAAAATCGGTCCGGTAGTTTGAGAGCCTATTCAATGCCAACAATTAAATCTTTCCTCTTAATGAGTATAATATTATTTATTAGTGCAAGTAATTTACTAAAATTGTGGTTATTATGCTATTTGCTCATAGAATGGTACCTAAAAGTGGGTAAACAAGGCAACATGGTTTTGCTAATACAATGCAGTTTCGTAGTGACATAAAATCCATCAAGGCGACGTAACAACATGGAAACCCGACCACGACGAAGAATAATAGTGCTGTAATAACATTTGTCTTCCTTGGGGAAGTCGGTGGACATTACCTCGACATTAGGGAAATATCTTTATCGTACACCATTATTATGTTTACTGTTACTTCACCGGGAGTATGTAAATGCACCTTTGCATATTTTTTCCTTAATATACACTGAAATCTGTTATTAACGTTATATAACGGCCTCATTTATTGGCAATTACAAGTACAAACCTATTTTAGTTGCCGAATGATTTATTCCTTTTGAACGACTTTTGTATTCAGTTTGAGCGAAGAAGATAAAATATTTGATAAATAAAATAGGATAATGGTTTCTTAGATTTACGCGAATGTTGCACATTGAAATAAAATGATTATTTACGGATTTTATCGCGAATTTGGTTTAATTTTTACATTTTAAATTTCCCGACGTTTTGATCACTTTACAGCTTTCATGGTCACGGGGCGGACTGAGGTAATCCGTAAATAATCATTTTATTTCAAAATAAAATAGGTTTATAAAATGTCTATGAATAAGAAAGTAAAACCGCTTACTTAATTGGTATAATTTCTTTGTGGAATTTCACATATCATTTCAATATTGGACATCGTAATTACCCTAAGACTAGTACTCTGTGACCGTAGTGTTATTATCTTAGTATAGTTCACTATCCTATATTAAGATAATAACACTAACTTTCCTGCTTTTTAATTTAACGATCAAAATGTAAAGTCAGCAAATACCACACATTGTGATAATAGATTGAGTTATTAATTTTAAACAATTAATATATACCAACAACGCCTAAATGCAATCACGCTATTCCTTATATTACTATGACATGCCACCAACTTTATCCAACAGTGAATAGATTTCCACGCGGCAATGCAATAAAACATCAATGGCAGTGAAGTGCGAAAAGCGCAGTAATTGCATTCACACTAATGGATTATGAACAATATCGGCGACGGCACTAGTTACTAGTTCCACCTGCGGCCAGCCGGCGCAGACATCCATTAGTGAAGCTCCGCTCAGCCGCGCCTCTTTACATTTTAATATTGCATTTTATCACCTATCACTTATCGACGTTCGTATTTCAATAGCCATCTTGGGTTTACACTGGTGACACTGGTGACACACACTGGTACACTGGTGACTCGATAGTACTATAATTCTGATAATATCATTGGTGAATATATTCTCCTTAATGTACATTGAGCTAAAATTAGAAGCATTAATGGTCACATCTTTTGATTTCATTAAAGGAAACTCCCTTGAAATTTGTTTTGCCGTGAATGGCGGTTACACACGACAACAATTATTTCGCTAACTTATTTAGCGAACAGTTGCTATCTACACTTTAACGTTCAGTGCTTTAACCCCTTTGCTAATCTTTATCGTGGTGTAAAGAAAACATCATGGTGATTAGGTAATTATATCAGTTTGTATCTTTACGCCTTACCAAAAATAGGGTGCGATACGCATCTTAATTAAAATCACCCTTGCGGTACTCATTTTTTATTTCCTGACACAAGCCGGCGACACGTCGCAAATTATACCTATACCAAAAAGACCATTAATCAAGTAATAAGTTTGAATTTTATTCGAATATTTTTAGTCCCTGCGTTGAAAGAAATATTACTCGAAATAAATAGTAAATTTTGCTGAGTGAGCCTTCACCGTCCTACTTTAAAATTAGATCACGCCAATCCAATCGTACTGAATACCGATAAAACTTGGCACGGGCATAGAATACCTCCACTGCATAGCCTTTTTAATCTCACAAATATGATTTTCAAATACGAATTCGTGCTTCACAGAACTATTGCTGGGGTTATTTTTCATTTTGTCTGATGAAATTACTATTTCTCTAAAATGAAAACAACTGTGACATATTCATTATTATAAAAAAGTTTACATGTTGCTATACCTACTAGATAATATAACAAATTATGTGTATTGCTGGAGCGTTATTAATAAATTTGTAAAAAACGATCGTTAAAAATATTTCTTAAATAAGTCTTATTACAATTTTACTCTTGTTTATATATGACTAAAATAACGCTGCTGAGCTAAAAGATCCATACCTACTGTAGTTAAAACTCGCAACAACATGGCTGGACCACTTGATTATTATTTATTCCTTTTTATAGAAATTAAAATCTTATAACCCCCGCACTCATTTTTAGCAATTTAAAATTTTATTCAATTTTTAAATGAGACCTTGAACGAGATATTTAATAATGGAATATTAAATAAGTTTAAATATTGTATACTGACCATTACTTCGTATTTTTAACTCTAAAACATTATTGATTGATGCAGAAAATTTTTAAAATATTTATTTTTTGTTAGACACGCTTTCCGCGTTAGCCGAGGGTTCAAGAAGGGTGACGTCCATTGTGCGTTCCCTTCTTATTGTTTGACTATGGTTCGTTCTATAAAAGTTAAGGAAGACGTCGGTTTCAGGAAGCGCGGGACATTCGACGGAGGGTTCAGGGTTGATGGACAGGGCGGGCGAATTTATTGTGACCGTCGTACATGGAAAAAGAGCAATTGCTGTTCCTTTGAATTCGATGATTTATTGAATTTCTTTGTGATAAGTTTGTGTTTAACAGAATACTTTGAATATAAAACAAGATTGTACAGAGAGGCTATTAGACAATACACTTGTTATTTTATTTTTGATCATGACGTTTTAACACTTTTGTAATTGTTTTCTACCTAAATAATAATTTATATTATAACCATATAAAAAGTATTTGGTAATCTGAGCAATAAATATTAATATGTATTTAAGGATCAAAATTAGGGAAACATAAAAATAAATATTCCGTAAACCTTAATCCGGGGCACGTAACTTATTAATGTCAGTCGCGTTCAAATGAAACATCTGTATAACGTTCAATTGTAACAGTTATTGGACAATGGAATTGGATCGCGTCGTGGGATCAGTCGGGTCCATCTGGTTGTAAATGGTTTGTAATCCCTGTCGGAGGGACCACGAGATCACCGCCGGCCACAAACGAACGCCACCATTATCGACATTTATCCACCCGGCAAATATTCGTAATCCCCGACTGCGGCCAGTGATTAACTCGCCTCAATTTGCCCCAAATTTTGTCACTGCCGTGTAGGGTTGTGTAATTATTGCCAATATGCTATTTGTGGGATAATAATAATTCTAGCGTTGCATATTTACTGTTTCTGTACTCAAAATAACTTGCAAAGAACTCAGAAATGTAAATTAAAAAAAAGATCATAATTTCATTACGGATATTTTGTTATCAATCCTAAATGGATTTCGGATTAAATACTTGTATAAAATATTATTATTGAGGATTGAAAACATAATTAAATAAATTTGAAAATAATAGCGCTTAAATATAAATGTAGTCCAAGTTTAAAAACAAATGTTTCTGGAAAAACTCGTATAATCACGATTTAGGGAAGCAACCCTAAGCTGTGACATCAGTGAATTTTGTCGCTTTTCACTTACGCGTAACGTAATCCTCGCCATTAGTCGGCTAGAGTTGCGTACACTAACGTAATTGTCGAAGGGTGTTCGCCCTAATTTGTGGGGATGCCGCCGAGGGCCATATTGTCCCGAACGCGTTCAAGTGTCAAACGTCAAACGCATCGCTTTTTGTCAACGCCGCACCGTGCTCTTTTGCAGACAAATCGCGGTTGTCAAATCCAACATTTTTGGGTAAAATTCTAATTTATCAGAGAGTTCTTATGAGTTTTGTTTTTTAGATATTTTCCTATCAGTCCTTCGTTTCAGTCCCTTAATATTAAACAATATTTTGATTTTAAAATCGTTGCATCACCATTTCTATAACATATTTACATCAATAAATTCACAAATAACCATGAGGTGATTACTGCATAAGTGACAAAAAAGAGTAATTTATGCATAAAAATACAAGCTATATTTACTAAGTGATACATTAATTTGGCATACTGCAAAACGTAAAAAGCTAACCCAGCTTTAAAAATTTGCTTCCTTATAACAGAGTAATAATAAAAAAAAAAATTGTACCTCATTCCTTTAGTTTGTTATACGTCATTACTTTCCGGATTTTGAATAGCAATGTTATAGAATGGTGTAATAATACAACGTGTTTTTTAACATCGGGTTCGATTCCTTTCTAGGAATATTGATTCATCTATAATTCAAGTATGCAATTTATTTTTCATCAAAATCGGGCTCGTGACTTCTTTCAGTATTTTTAAAGCAAGTATTTTGAATGAAATTATTGAAATTAACCCGTCCCACCGAAGGTGGCACACACTTAAAAGATATTAATTATTGTGTCTCGTTTTCATAATACAGGATTATCCAAAAAGTTATATGGACGTCTATGCTGTCATAACTTATCAAACTAATGAATTAGTGCTTCGTATAATTAATCAAATTGTCAATTACTAATATTAGGTCGTGTTGTTAGTGGGTTTTGGCAGCCCAATGAAATTTCACTCAACTGGCATAAAGTATAATGCTGTTAAAGTAACTGTTTCGAGGAACGTGAAACCGTATAGTTTCATTGTAAACCTATGTATCTTCGTGTATCGTATTTTTTTCATGTTGAGTATCATAATTGTTCTTAATATTATATTTTTATCACCTACATAGGAAACTAATTAACATTAAACAAATAAGTTCATTAAGCCTCAGGAAAGAAATATATGAAATGTTTTGTCTTTGACATACAATTTGCATTTAATACCTATATTTTAATAGATTCTAGAGCCATTTCTAGAAATAGTAGATATTTGTAAGATATAAAAAAAAACTTTAAATTCCTATCTTTATACTGGAATATCCGTTCTAAACCAAACCATGGTGTACTAAACGTAGACAGAATTTACTCATTCGTTTTGGTGTTATTTTTCCTCGCGTGTACCTTTATCGACAAGACACGTCGCAGGCTAGATAAATTGCGACGTATCCGCCATCTGTTAAGTCTACGATACGAACAGATTACGCAAACGTGTATAAATTATTCTCCGTAAACTAATTTGTTAGCAGCATTGATTAATGCAAATGCTTGGACGTCAGACTTTCCACTTAGGTATAAGAAAAGTGTATCCGTAGCGGAAATTGATTGTCTTGTAGACTTTCTTTAGATCTTGTAGGTTTGTTTAGTGAAAAAGTTATCTTATCAATATTCCTTGTTGGCCAAAGTACAGACTGATCGATAAAAATTTTAATTAATGCAGATAGTGACCACCCGAAATAGGTGCACTTAAGCACTTTTTAATAGATATATACAGTAAGGCTAATTAGCTGCAATTATAAAAACTATCATATAGAGTCCCGGCTAAAACGTATTCCGGACAGTGTATCACACGGGTTACGATCTTTGAATAACTTGTCCAATTATCTAGAAGTACAAAGTTTCTTATTCTTTGTGCGAACTTGCCTTACTAGTTTGAATCTCTGAACCCTCTCTGTGTATGACATAAGCTTCATCAATGAGTGTCAAGGACAGTCAGTAGGGGTGCTTCAATAATACAAGCCGCAACGTAGCTCCGACATGTGACACGCGCCTAATATGAATCCATAAATATTTTGATAACAAGAAATAACGGACAGAAATGTGAAATAATTATTTATGTACGTACAAGACTGACATCTTGTGGATGTAGGTTAAGTTGTCACGAAGGTTTCTAATAATTAAGTAGTAACATGTTCGTTCTGTGAACGCTCAGTAATAAATAATGAATACACCCAGCACACATAGCAAACTGTCACTTGGAATTACATTCTATTTTTTTTGTAGTTGAACCAAGAAGCTTAGTTGAACAGTATTTTTACTGAACTTTCAGTATTAATATGCTGATAAGAAATAACAAATACACTAAATTGCGGGTATTTGAATCGCTGAAGTTATGTATTATAATATTATTTATTTCTTGCATATCAGTTTTTGTATTTTATTTATTAGCGCTGATATTAAACCGTACAAAAAAATACATTTGGTATATACATACCAAATGTATTTTTTTATATATAATATATAATATAATATTAAAATGTCGGAAAGGTTCTTACAACGACTTTTGGTAATAGTAGAGCCACGCTGTTGTCAGTCATTACTAGTATTAGCGTGAATTGTTACACTTGTCAGCGGGAATACCACTCTCTTACATAAAATCGACGTGAAGCGACAGTGTTGCTGTTGATTGACGGGTGCCCAAAACCTCTTTCATCTTCCCATCTTTTTTCTTTCCCGCTCTCCCTCCAATTTTTTTGGCCAGCAACGCATGCTTTATCCAGCGTTGTAGATGTTCATGGGTGACAGTGATTACTTACCATCAGATGACCTGTTTGTTAGTTTGCCGGACCTATGTAATAGTAAAAAAACTTGATGAAAGCATTTACAGCGCTGTTGCTGAGGTCTACCGTTGGCTACTCTTTTGTCTGCGGTATAGTTTTCAATCAATAGGTCACACGTAGTCAGTGAAAGTGAAAAGCTACCCCTCTCCATTGACGGCCGCTGATTAGCTGCTCAATGAACTGGTTCACGTGACAACGGCGTAATCACGTGGAAACTCCGCAAAGTTCAAACATGATTTTCAGTTGACCTACAAGCTTTCACGTGCACGTCACGACATATTTAACAGCTTTCATATATAATTATTAATCAAAATTATGTTAATTTTTCTTTCCCAGAAAACTTTATCAAATAAAACGAGCTTAGAGAAAAAAACCTGTTGCTTAACTTATGTCGCACATGACTATGCTTAATATATGCTTTAATAATTTCTGATTTAACTTTTCCTGAAATAGATTGCAAGGCAAACATCATGCGGCATGCTTTTTTTTACCACATAGGATATCGCTGTTTTGTATACTTATTTATTTGTTTTGTAGACCATAAACAATAAAAAACGTTATTCTAAACAAGCTCCAATTTCAATTTCCAAAATGCTAACATAAACAAATCGTTTAATTGAAGTTCTTATAGCGGAGTATACAAAATTCCATATGAAATAAAAATAAAATGTTCAAATAAAATCCGGCTAACACAAAACGGGAAAGCCGTGTCACGTGCGCTAAAGTGATAAACGATTGCCAATAAAATATATCCAGTGCGGGGAGCCACACAATAAAGTGTTTACACAAAGCCCTGCAAATATTTGCGTGTAGACGCATTTATTGATAACCGGCGCGGTGATTTAATTAAACCGAGATTTGTGGGGAACGATACCGACCACAATATTCATATCGTATTGACGAAATTTAGCAATATGGCTCTAAGAGATAAGTAATTCAATTTGATTTTTTGCTAGCATTTTGCACGAACGTTCTATTTTATTACAATCTGTTGGGTATTAAATAGCGTTGGAGCAAGCAGCCTTCAAGGGTAAAAGGACATGAAAAGAAATAAAAGCAAGTAAATTATACGATAAGGTTACAAAATAGTTTGATTTAGGAAAGTCGACGCACTAAATCAAAATTGTTTACAAAAAGACAAACTTGAACGCACTGCGCTTCAGTTATTCTCCGTACCGCAATATAAGCAACAGTTGAATACAAAGCGATTTTAAAGGAGTTTCAACCCCTCTCGAAACTACTGAGGGTGAGTTTCCATTTCATAAAGACCTCTCTCGCATTATTTAAATGCTTGCGAAATGTATTGAGATTACAATCTAGCAAGAATTCTACTTATAAAAGTTGATTTTTCAGCTATCTGCAGGAGGGGTCTAATTGATATTAAATAATGATTTAGCTGAGGGGAGCTTAGGGAAGGACATTCATGCATTATTCAACATCTCGCGGAAAGAATTAAACAGATGTTTGGCTTTTTGCTTCCATATTCCTTTTCCATATTACAATCAGATTTGATTGTAATTTGTGTTCCTATATTATATAAGTGATTTGTGTTCATTGGACTAAACTTATTAGATTTATGTTCAAACACAGTAAAGCCTTATTGCTTTTTCCAACTTTCATAAATTATTTATTATGTAGTTTTGTTTCTTACTACGTCTTCTTTACACGTTTTTAGCATTTTTTGCAATAATAATAGATATTATGAAAAATGTGAGGCACTCATAAACGTTTCTGTTATTAGTAACTCTGCTCCAAAATAACGACATAGCATAGACAAGGTCAAGGCTTAAATCCCAGAAAATATCATAATATATTAAAGAATATTCAGCAAGTTTTGGCACAAATAAAACCACAAGAGTAAAATAACAATAAATAAAAAGCAATGGTCCACGCATGGTCTCTTGAGGAAAAGGTTTCATAGATTTCGTCTCTAGCTAAAAGTTCATGTTAAAATCTATCTAACACAAGAGTCGTGAAGTGGCTTTCGGTACACTTTAACTAGAGATCTAACATCAATAGTGAACAACCTGTTTCCAAAGGGTGCATTAAAATATAATATTAATAAATATTATAAGTAACGTTATCCACGTTCGTAATTACTTTGAGTAACTGCTGTTACTAAGTAAACCCTTTCACTGGAGGTTACAAATGGTATTAAACCATCCAATTTGCCGTACGCCAGCCGAACCAATCTAACTAATCGCATTCATTTGAAATATTGCAATAACATTCCGCAATCCACTTGGATTTGCAAATTCATCAAATAACAACGGTTCTTTGTAAAAGGCTTGCGTAATTCTGAATCAGGAGGATTCCCTCCCTGTTGTTTATCTTCAGCTGTACAGTACAAGAAAATAGACTAACGTTCCGACGTTCGGAGGTGTGGCGAGTGTGGGCGGCTGGGAGTCATCGAACTCCGGCGGGGTTGTTGGGAACTTTCTCGACATTCCTATGATTCAATGCGTATTATTATTTGCACAACGTCGTACTACTTTATTCAACTCAACATTTTTCAATTTCTCTGACATATTACTTTATTTGAGACGTGCTTCTTGTCGCTTAGTTTATTATATTAATAAGTTGTATTGAGAATTATACTCGTATGTTTCGAAGTGATGACACTTAATATATTTAGGCAAGTATTTCATAGCGCAAAATGTTTTTCTAACATAGAGTATAATTTATATCACAAATGGTAGTAACGCTACATACGTTTATTAAACTTTTATATGTTTTGAGCAAACACTTGTGTCATATTGTGTTTGTACATAAATACAAGAACTCAGTAAAATTAATAAAATTTTGAAAAGTTTCTAGTTATTATTTTTGTTCATTTTCTTGTGAAACACGTTCATAAATAATAGTACTCACACGAAAACAATATCTTCGTAACCTTGTAAGAAAGCTAGAAACAACAGCAATCTAATTAGTTCGCTTGGTTACGAAGAAGGTTGTCACCGCAGGCAGTAAATTATTAGGAATTGGTGCGTGCTATATTTCTTTCCTATATGTGTCGAGTAGGCATGTAAATATATCTTATCATATTATTTTTCTAACATAACATGAAAAAGTAATCCTATAGCAAAATGTTTAACAATTTCATGATCCGCATGCGATGAAGATTTATGTGACAGCATTACTTTCTATGGTTCAGGATCATTCAAAAAGGCTCCAAGGCCGATATTTTACGACTGCGGTGTATGACTTTCCGTGTCTCTTGACTTTCAAACAATGATCATAAAATATTTTGTTCCGGGAACGGTGGTCACAACCCCTAGCGAACGCCCTTACGCGCGATTTACCCTCGCCGCAGGAGGCTATCACATCATTCATGCGAGATATTATTTCGTCATCCCTTCACCCTCACAGATTTAAATCTTGTATGCTGCGCACTTTATTACTCGATCGTTTTGATTGTCGTTAGACACGCTCCCAATTCGTCAAATTGTGACGTGGCTATATACGTTAAAATTAAAAGTTTAGAATCAAATTCAATAAATGTTTCGAGTTTCTCTGCATTGCGGATTCTGAGACGAGAACGTTGTCGTAGAATAGTTTGCATTATATTGCTGTTCGTATACTCTGTTGGGTAATTGTTTGACTTCATAGATTAGTTGTAGCCGAGTAGAAACTCAAATTGCGGCTTAGCTCATGTAATGCTGACTTTAGAGGTTGACTAAAGTATAATACCAATCAACATCATTTTTAAAATTTATTGTTTACGTTCAAGAACGATTACCGACATATTTTTTTACTTAACGTGACAAGAATAGTATCTTAAAATTTAGCGCTGGTGATTAAAATGGTAATTCTGATCATAAAACAAAGATT
Source organism: Hyles lineata (assembly GCA_030180105.1). NCBI lineage: Eukaryota > Metazoa > Arthropoda > Insecta > Lepidoptera > Sphingidae > Hyles > Hyles lineata. The sequence continues at coordinate 12,994,612 of JARJEE010000008.1, read as the reverse complement.
AATTAATTAATTCATTCATGTAAGGAATACTACGTAATATTATCCTCGACTGTGAATCTACTTATTAGAATCCCTTTAAAAATGTTTCTCACTGCATAAACTGTAAAGCCGGTGTATTGTTTATATAAAAGTACAATTTATACTACCCACCTTAGTTATTTTGGAAAATATGTGTATGTCGGAGGAAGTAGTTGGATTTTGATTCTCGAGCTTATTTGGAAATTGTTTATAAAAACATATTCTTATTTTATTCGATTGGTCTTTTCTGATATTGTAGGAATCATTGTAAATTTGCGATTAAAAGTCACTGTATTGAGTAATTTGTATTACATCCAATCAGAGCTGATGATTTTATGCAAAGTGGGGTACTGGCGCGGTATATAAGCAACAGCAATGGGCTGAGTAGGATTTTATTGTGTTTAAATCAGTGTGAAGTGTTATTCGAAGATCAGTGTCCTGCTGCTTGTAAGTTTTTTATAATTTTATTAATTGCGCAAAGCATGTTAAAAGAAACTGTTATTACTATCCAACTAAACTTATAGGTACTGTTTGATGTTGTATTCTTTTCAAGTCAAAACAATTTTGTATAGGCGTAACTCACAAAATTCCAATAACATTTTTATGGAAAAAATACACAATTCTATGGGAATTATTTACTATTAGTAATAGTTTAGTTGAATAGCATACAAGTGCTTTATTTTCCTACCCGCATTAATCCGGGCGGCAACCGAGAAAAAATTGGCGTAAAACTCCTAAATATAAATATGTTAATAACTTTTCGCTGCTCTTACGTCTCAAATTATTTAATAATTGTGTTTAAATCTGTAAGCCTGTGACATAATTTATTTATTATAATCTTTGTTGTACATTAAAAAAAATCAATACATATAAACAAAATAATAAAAATGTACAACATGCGGTCTTATCGCTTAAAGCATAAGACATTGCTTGACAGACAATTGGATGAATTTGTGTAGACGTATATATGTATATGTATTTTACTCTATCTATCTATCTCTATCGCTAAATTGTTGATAGTATTTTGCATATTATATGTTGCGATCTTTTGATTGAGAGATTATTTTGGTTTAGATCTACTGTGAGCTTCAAGCATATAGATTAAATTTATGAATCGTTTGCTTTTGTGAATTATTCAACCCCTATATTACATGCGTTTTGAATTTATTTTATAAAGTAACAGCATATGTCGAGTTACCTACCGACGAGACAGAATATTTACGTAACAATAGCTTAAAAGCACTTAGGAGACGTTAGACTCCAGCAGGGAGCTATATTGACTGACCCCGAGTTATTTATGAGCTACGTAATACTGCACTAACATTTTATTGCAAATGGGGTGTTACGTATAAAAACGAGTACCAACTCTATAATCTATGAAAACTAAATCTGCAACCGGCAACCAAAACATGGAACAACTCCAAGATTTTAATTCCCACAAACACTGCATTTACTGTGGAATAAATTAAGATACATTTTCCAAGAATGTATAATTGCTACCCTCAGCGAAAGTTTTCCTCATTACCGTATACTTGACCTGAATAGGCTGGCATAAATTTTAATTCCGTTGATTTATTTCACGGTGAATATTTGAGTAACAACTAGGTAGTAAAGATAACAGAAGTTCTATTGGCCTGATGCCAATACTAGTCAATCGTTACAATTCAAGGACTCGTATCGCTGTATTCTAGCAGAAATTCTACTGCAATATATATTATACTTTATCACTAATTTCAATAAAATATATTCTATTACTACTAATATTGGAAAATAGTTAATCAAAGAAAGCACAAGTTTTTTAAGTAAAATATGTATTAGAAAACACTGTATAAAACACCATAATCTAGACATGATTGTCGTTTTACATTCTAGGAATCAAAAAGTGTTGCAGCAGACGTGTTTTTTTTAAGTTATGGAAGAAAATCTTAAAGCTGTGTGTATAATTGTAGTGGTTGTATGTTGCAGGTGATTCTCGGTCGCTGCAGATAGAGGGCGTCGCGTTCGAGCGCGCCGCGGAGCTGCTGCGCCGCTCCCCGGAGTTCACGGTGCTGGCCGCGCTCAAGCAGGAGCCAGCCAACTCCGGCACTATCCTATCCTTTTCCCATGGGTACAACAGGTACGTGCAGGATCGGTGTCGTATTCGATGTTCAAGTCGTAGTTAATTTGCTAGTTTTGTATGTATGTACTCGTAATTAGCCTTGAAGTATTTGGGAAATTTACATTACTTACGTTTATACTTCTGTCTGTTTGAAATAACGTGTTTTCATCTTAAAAACGAATTACCCCTGATAAGAAAGTAAATGAGATATATCTGTAATTCTAATAATTTCTTTCAACCGTTGGAAAGGATATTTAAATTTTGAACCAATGGCAACATTAATATAGTATTAGAAAAAAGTGATACATTACGAGTTTGTTGAAATATGGCATTGGTATGGTGTTGGGTAGAGAGCGGGCGGCGGGCGGCGCGCGGACGGCGCGGCGTCGGCGCGGCGCGCGGCGGCCCGCCTCCACGGCCTGCGGTGAGTTCTAGATCTCAACATCGCTGCGCGCGCACGCATGTCTCCTGCGCGAGCGCGGGCGGCATGCGTGCGCGCGCATAGGGGAGAATCATGTATCTTGGAATGTCCTGTGCCTCGGAATGTCCTCCTTGATCCATCCGTTGACCTGGTTGCGCTCATTGTCACCTCTGCATGGATGTATGTGTGCGCGGGCGGGCCGGCTTGCATGCGCCCCCGCGCCCTCCTCCTCCGCCGCCGTCCGTCTTGTGTTCTGTGTCTTGACGTGTTGTGTAATGTCTGTCCAACCCCCACGACCCGTCTCTCGATGTACACTCACCTGGATGTTGATGTTTGTGACTCCACGGCCGGCAGCGGACTCGCGCTCGCATCGAGGGGACACCGCCGGGCTCGTCCGCACTTGCATTCCAAGCGACATGGGAACCCTTACTGTCTCGTGTTGTGTCCGATGTGCGGCTCGCGGCGCGCGGGCTCCGGCGCCGGCGCCATGCCGCCGCATCGCGGGAGAGCCGCGCTGGACACACCGCGAGACGCTCCGCTCACTCAGAGCGATCTATCAGACACCTTAGATATCCGTCGACACCGAACGCGATTCGTTCCGAGGTACATGGTCCCCTATCCAGGCCGAGCGATATTGAGATGTAGAGCGAGCCGAGGTCCGCTCGCGGTCGGTCCCGCCCCGTCGCAGTTGGAATTGTGTGTTGTTTGCTTTGTTTATGTGTACCTCGGAACAGTCAGCGAGGGCGCGGCGGTGTGTCCGATGTGCGATTTGTAGAGGCGAGTGGTGCGATGCGCAGGTACCTGGAGGTGCAGTCTAGCGGGCGGCGCGACGAGGTGCGGCTGCACTACGTGGCGGCGGGCGGCACGGCGCCGCGCGTCGAGACCTTCCCCTTCCGGCTGGCGGACGGCGCGTGGCACCGCCTGGCGCTGGCCGTGTCGGGCGCGCAGGCCACGCTGCTCGTCGACTGCCACCCGCTCTACCGCCGCCTCATCCCGCCGCCCGACAGGAACTTCACGCAGCCGCAGCTCACGCTGTGGCTGGGCCAGAGGAATAGCAAACATTCATTATTTAAGGTGTGTCCCTCAAACCGTTTACACGATCCAATCTTGCCTGATTTGGTGTTTTCTAAACGTAAGCGCTATGTACATTTTCAGGGTACTCTCCAGGAGGTGAGACTGGTGAGTGGGCCGCATGGCTACCTGGCGCAGTGCCCGGGCCTGGATTCGGAATGTCCAACGTGTGGACAATTCGCATTGCTGCAGGCCACGGTACAAGAACTCACTACACATATCCATGACCTCTCACTTAAGGTAAACTAGGATTTTGTATAGAATCCATTGACCATTTAATCTGGAAATGATCTTGAGAATATAGGTGCTTTATTAAATGTTGCGCGCGTGATGGTGATTGTTGCAGCTGGTGGGCGCGGAGTCGCGGCTGGCGCGGCTGGAGCAGTGCGACTGCCAGAAGTCGTGCTACTCCAACGGCACGGTCCACGCCGACGGCGCCACCTGGCAGAGGGACTGCAATCGCTGCTCCTGCGTGGTAAATATACCATCATATTAGCTCATTCCATACAAAATAATAACATTTGTTGCCGTCTAAAATCATGTCGAAGGAATCGATGTAGAATAGCTACGAGGCTTAATAAGACTGTTCTTCTCCACAGTATTTCAACCTTAATAATTATTAACATAGACGGCGCATCTAAGATGTTCCACATTTTGTAGGATTTGAGTTATTTTACTATAACGATTTACTACATTTATGTTTTGTTATGTTGTCGACAGCACGGCGAGATAACGTGCAGGCCAGTAGAGTGCGACAGGGCGGAGTGCAAGAATCCAGTATTACATCCAGGAGAATGTTGCCCTACATGTTTAAGTGAGTTGTTACTAAATTAATGGACTTCCCTTCTTCTACCGGTCTTTGCTCCATGTTCTTATAATAAATATGAACTTTACGCATATAGATAAAATAATAGAACGCACAATGTGATCAACACGTTTGTAGGAAAAATGGAAGGTACTATACCGTAATTTATATTTTTGTCTATATTACTTATACGTAGTCAGTAGTCACTCTCTTTTCGACCTTTCTGGGTTCCGACCATCCTGGTTGGAAATTTTTTCCTTTCTAATATAATAGTTTCGCAGTTTTTTCTAGTGTATTTTTTTTAACAGTCGCTAAATGCTAGCCCCTTCCAACAGGTCAATGTAGAGATCCTTAGAGGAGGCCTATGTTCAGCAGTAGATCTCCTATGGCTGAGATAATGATAAGATTCCCCTGTCTACCATAGCGATTCGGAAGAATTTGTAAAGAATGCTAATGGCAAATGGCTAATGGCCTAACCCCTCTCAATCGTAATCTCGATTATAGAGAATGCCAGTGCCTGTCCCACGGCAGGATACGGGCGGATACGTGTTGCTGAGGGAGTTTTTTTGCGCCATTTCTTCACAGCCACAACACGTTCCGAAGTGGTGGTAGCAGATATTAACGTTTCAAAAGATCTTGTGAATATAATGATAAAGATAATGTTGCATTTACACGTTGGCTGAGGCTGGGCCAACGTCTACCAACTCCAAGCTATCAACAGTGAAAAAACACATTTACACGCTGGCGTTGGAGGCTGGCGGAGGTTGACCAAGCGTTTAAATGCAAGAGTTGGGTGGGTTTGTTTCAGGACAATGCCTGCTAAAAGGTACGCTGTACGAGCACGGCGAGCGGTTCGCGCCCAAGGAGTGCGCGGAGTGCGTGTGCCACGACGGCAACATGCAGTGCACGCGCGTGGACCCCGAGCTGGCGTGCCCGCCGCTGCCCTGCGACCTCGCCATGCAGTTCACCGTGCCGGGCGAGTGCTGCAAGTTCTGTCCAGGTATACTTCTACTGTAACCCGTACAGGACTAATACTAGACACTGATAGTAAGGAACCGACTAATAGCAAATGCTCTATACCGGACCTCTTCAACTGCAACCATTTTGTTTCAAAATAATAGGTAAATATTGGGCGTGCCCTAGTCCAAAACCCTTTTCGGTGTCACAAACACCCCGACCCGAAAGAAATATTTGTGGGCCACACAAACATGTCTCTCGGTGCGAGGATCAAATCCTCGGCCTCTCGTTTCACAGGCGGCGTCTAACCACCTACGCCACGGAGGCTGTCAATGCTGGTGCGATATCACCGCAATGTCTATTTCTTCCACCACCAGCAGTATAAATACACTGTGTCCCGGTTTGAAGGAGATCGTAGCCAGAGTAACTACTGGACACATTGAGACTTGTTATGTCTCAGGATGGCGAGTGTAGTGGAATGCCAAACACCTTTGTAATTCATGGCGCTGCTATGATTTTGCTACTTTTCATGAGTGGTCTTACCGCTTACCATCAGGCGAATGTCATTCTTGTCTCGCCATCCATTGAAATTAAAAATTATATTCCATATCTGGCCATAGGTGTGGACTACTGCAGCATGGGTCACTCGTGCGACGAGAACGCGACGTGCATGAACCTCAACACCAAGTACACGTGCAAATGTAACCAGGGCTTCCAAGGAGACGGGATCACTTGCCAAGGTACTAACTGCTCCTTCCGTAACAGAATGCAAGAACAATAGATTTAGCCTCAAAAAAAAAAACAATGGACAGGTACCATTTTGATAGCAAGCTGCTGGTAATGCTAAGTTATTTTTGAGGTTTCTTTTATTTGAGTTATCATTTAAAATTCCTTATGTTCGAGATCCAATGTTGCATTTGCTCATGAATAACTCTTAAGAGCGTTTATACCTTCCGCGTGCTTTTTGGCTTAAAAACAGGACTTTTCAAACGAGTTAATATCCACCAATAAACAATTTAAAGGAAATATAACTAATACTAATTTTAGAAAATGTTGTCATCTAGGGATTTTGGTGGAGAACATTATATATTGATAGATAATTTGTGAATACTATAAGGATTACTGAACCCAGGTTTCGATATTTAAGCCTCGAATGGCAATTTAGAAGCTTAAGATATCCGAAATCACAAAATATAAGATGAAAATAAAAATATTGTTAGACTAATAGGACCCTTATGGAGGGATTTTGCTAAGAAAAATAATCTTTTTGTGTTTAGTTCCTGAAAAATAAAAATTTTAACAATGCAAAATTATTCAGAAACTCCCGTCAAGAACATATTTTTTTTACCAACTTATCGTACATATTTTTTTATAGCAATTGCATATTATAATAGAAGAACATCTTATCAATAAATTAACATTTTTATATTACAGCCAAATTAGGTTTCATGTTTTCTACAAATATTTTAAAAACCACTATAAAACACGCTGTCCGACCTGCAACAAATCAGACCGCCGCAAGGCCTTCTAGAGGGAGGACGTAACGCTCGTCGCTCCGGCCTGGCTGCAGTTGATCGTTGTCGTGCGTAGTAAAAATAGCCACGCGTGTACTGCGAATGCCACATCTTAGTACTTTGGTAGTAAAATATTTTATTTTATTTTTATTACCTACAATGATTTTGTTGTTAGTATAAATTATGTTTCAGATAATATAATGAGAAATAAAACTAAGTCATTTCTAAGCTATAAAAGGAAACAACATATTGGAAAGTTGACTGGAACAATACTAATGTTATAGCGTGAAACTATAATTAAGTTTGTTGTTTTTTAGGCTGTTTGGAAAATATATAATTGTTTCTTTAGGATGCGCTTATCTTCTATACATATAAATAAAATTGAAGTGTCTGTATGTAAATTGAAAATTTAAAAAATGTCCTACTACATATCGTTATATACACGATACATATGCCGAAAATTATATTAAAAAATTTTTGTCCGTCTGTTTGTTCGGGCTAATCTCTGAAATGGCTGGACCGATTTTGACGGGACTTTTATTGTCAGGTAGCTGATATAATAAGGAGTAACTTAGGCTACATTTATGTTAGAAAAATTCTTTATTTTAGAAAAATAAAGTAAGCAATGTCCAGTACCGCGCGCAGCTCACGCGCATGCTACCACTGGGCCCTCACGTCGAGCGCCCCCCACCACTTCTCCCACCAACAAATCAATATCACAATTACAAAATATTGTATATAAAGAAATTTAACAATAAATGATAATTAAAATTTCATCTTGGGACTGAATGAGACGGGACATAAACCGGATATAACGGGACGGGAAATATAGACGACGGTGCGCGGGAAAAATATAGTTAGTACGCGAAATAATATGTTGTTGCTAATTCAATACTGGACTCAAAAGCTATCCGCACCCGGGCGAAGCCGGGTCTGACCGCTAGTACACCTATAAAACCGACACGTGGAACATAGCTATTATCCTAAAGAAAATTTAACAGAGACATGCATCAAATCGATATTAAAGCTATAGTTTCTCAATAATATGTCATGCATTTGTGCCCTATATATTTTAATTCACTAATGGACTATACTCATGATTCTGAACCTCCTCTTAAAATTTGAATACTCAGAACAAAATAACCTTGTTTAATAGCATCGTCATATCGATAATTATAAAATTTGTTATATTTGTTCCTCTTCCCATTTAATAGAATAAAAAAAGCATACACAGTACTAGTGATTTGCGTTCCATTATCATGGCAACCATAGTTTCATAATGAGTTTAATAATATTTTAGACTAACTTACTAAATTTTAGATTAGTATTAAATTTTAGTTTAGATTAGTATATTAATTTTAAAGAAATACAATTTATTATTGTTATTAGATATGCGTACTACGATATTTTAGATAGCAGCGCTGTATAGAAAAAAATGGTATTAGAATAATTATGACATCTTTTAACGTGGATTGAAAAGTATCGAAAACGACACAGCTCGTCACATAGCAACTGGGTTATACTTATGACATCGTTTCTTCTAGCATAGGTATTAGTAGATCATTGATTTAATACAGTGCGACAAATGTAATTGCGAGGCTAAATTATGTTACGTACTGTAATTTGAAATTCAATATGTTTCGTAGTTGTAAGGGGTTGTATGGTCCCTAACTCTATTCCTGTGTTCGAACGAGTGCGTGTCGGTTCGAACACGAAATCATTGATAAAACGTCCGCAGTGTCTACTGATTGAACACTGATTTGAATTCAACTTAACAATGTATTAATAACGATAATATGATTAGTACCTAAATTTGTATTGTTAATTACTCGTAAAGTAATATTTGTCTACTTATAATGTAAATAAAATATTTTTATTACATTATATTACCAATGTATAAATCATATGTTGCATTTCAATTAAATATTTGAAGCGCGCGGATCAAATTTGGTTGATCTGATTTTACAGCGAGCCGACGCGGCAGCTCTACGCACACAGCTTTGGTCGCCTATGTGTGCGTGAAATTAAACGAAGAAATGCCTATAGTTGACTTTGCGCGCAAGGTGTAAACGCTCTTAATTATACGAATTCAAAATATTTCTATTTCAGCTGATTTAACGACTTCTTCTTACAGATAATTTACAATTGCGTAGTTTGCTTTGATCTGAATTTGGGCACACTCCCCATCCACCAAACTCACACCAACTTCACCCCAAATTCATTTGAGTCTATTTATAACAACGAAGTAATATATCCATTTCAGATGTAGATGAATGTCAAGAAGCAGGCGGTCTGGACGGCCACCACTGCCACTCCAACACGCGCTGCGTCAACGTGGTGGGCAGCTACGTGTGCCAGTGTCTCGACGGCTACACTAGGAGGGACAAGTTCAATTGCGTTGAGGTAACTGATATCAACGAGTAAGATTAGGCACGAGCCATGGAGCGGGCTATGCTCGGTGTTTCCCTACGAGATAAAATCATAAATGAAGAGATCCGTAGGAGAACCAAGGTTAAACATAGCCCATAGGATTGGCAAGTTGAAGTGGCAGAGGGTCGGGCACATAGCTCGTAGAACCGATGGCCGTTGGGGCCAAAAGGTTCTTGAGTGGAGGCCACGTACAGGCAAGCCGGACTTTGTGTGAATTTTTTTTTTTTGTCGTACGCCCGCCTACAGGGTGGACGGACGATCTGGCTAAGGTTGCAGGAAGTCGCTGGATGCAGGCCGCTTCCAACAGGTCATTGTGGAGATCCTTGGGGGAGGCCTATGTTCAGCAGTAAACTTCCTGTGGCTGATATGAGGAATGTGCCTAAGCTAAGACTTGAGGTTGGCCATAAAAACGCAAGCCTCGAGTGCGAAATGGCTTGATACCGTCAATGAAGATTTATGATCTTAAAATTTTCTGTTTCCTATCCTGAAGTAAAATAAATAGCAGCAGAAACCTAGGCTAATAAGCGAGATCTCGTACAGTCAGTAGTTATTTCTTCTTGACATTTTTGGACTAATTGGTCTTGCAGGAGTGGAAGCGGCTAGTCAGTCTCTTTATATCACCTTATTGTGACAATTTTGTATTCGCTTTAGTGGAAATGTCATTTCCCGCAGTCCATTAGCTTCTGATAATAAGCACTAATAGCTTTTTATCGATGAAGACATGTAATATATCAAGAGTCCCGATATTTGCAGGTGGACGAGTGCGCGGGCGAGTCGCACGGCTGCCACGCGGACGCCGTGTGCACCAACACGCCCGGCTCCTACACGTGCCGCTGCTGCGACGGCTACCACGGCGACGGGTACCTCTGCACGCGTTAGTATTCACCAAACTATTACTGCTTATTTTTCCTCACTTATCTTCTATGTACCCTCATTTTCAATATTACCTAATGCGATATTATAAAATTAGAACTTTTAATTTTGGAGTGCGTGTATTTTTCTAATTCTGCGAGAAATTGTCTGGAACAATCAATTTGTGTTATCATGTCAATCGATTGTTCCTCATCAAACTTACCTAGGAAAAAAGTGCAGCAACTAGTGATCGGACCTAGTAAAATATCGCTGTTGAAACAGACGTGTGCATCCCAGTAGTATAAGGCCTCAGTAGAAGCTGAAGCGCTATTGCTTCGGGTTCCCGGGGCCGTTCTAATATACGCCGAAGAGGGCAACGCGGGGTTTGGTTGGTATGCCATAGATCGGTGAACCTAACATAATCGCTCCACTTTCCCCTCAGGTGGGTCGATAGAGGTAACCCGCGTCAACAATAAAGTGCATGCATGTGTTGCAGCGGTGTGCAGCGGCGGATGCCTGAACGGCGGCGCGTGCGTGGCGCCGGAGCGGTGCGGCTGCGCGCGCGGCTTCACGGGCGCGCGCTGCGAACGCGACGTGGACGAGTGCGCGCCGCTCGCACACCCCGCGCACGCCGCGCCGCCCGCGCATGCGCCCTGCGCGCCGCACGCGCTCTGCGTCAACACGCCAGGATCATACTACTGCGTCTGCGCACACGGCTACAGGAAGCATCCACTCACTGATCACTGCGAAGGTACCGGCTAAATACTTTTAGTTTAACAAGAACTCTTGAATTGATAACAAATGCTCCTGGGAACAGTTTTGTAATTGTGATAGATACGGCCATTAATACCACGACCTATGTCGTTAAAACTTATACAAAACAATTTGCCGATGCCAAACTATAAACAATGTAAACTCGGACAATTAATTCCTTCAAGTTTGAGAGTATTCTCTCTTCAGCTCAGGAAGTCCACTGCTGAACATAGGCTTCCCCCAAGGATTTCCACATCGACCTGTTGGAAGCGGCCCACATCCAGTAACTTCCTGCAACCTGTACCAGGTCGTCTCTCCACTTGACAGTACACTTGACACTGCGCTTGATAGTACGGACTTGCTCATTCCTGATTCGATCTCGTAAGGAAATACCAAGCATAATCCTCTTAGTAGCTTGTTGATTGTCGCTGAGCCTTCGTATGAGGCCCATAGTGAAAAGCCACATTTCGGTGCCGTATGTCTGTCCGTATACTGGTTAAAAACATTACAAACAACATCGTCCTTAGGCACTGAAGAATATTTGACGAGAAGACGCGATGTAGTTTCCCGAACGCTGCTCACCCGAGTTGGATTTGACGGTTGACCTCTCTCTCGAAGTCGACCTATCTAATCTTACTACTTGTACCAAATAAACATATCAACAGTGGAATTTCTAACCGCAATCGAGGTGAGCATGGACATTTGACATGATCTTCGTCTTGTCCATGTTCATTTCAAGACCCACCTTGTGAGAAACTCCACTGAGGTCTTTGAGCATAATGCGTAGGTCTTCCAGCGATTTTGTCAATACCACGGTGTCATAGGCAAATGAGATCATAATGAACATACTATCTAAAGAATAAAAATATGAGCATAAAAAATGAACACATTTCAGATGTAGATGAATGCCTAGAAGGATTCCACACGTGTCACCCGAGCGCGCGCTGCGTCAACACGGACGGAGGCTTCCGCTGCCAGTGCGACACCGAACAATGTGAATTGAGTAAGTACCATGTTCATTATAAACCTAAGGATCTTAAGTACTCTCTAAGTACAACATAGGCCGAACATTGGTTCTATACTCAATATTAACATTTTCTTAAACGGCGCAATGTGTTGGTAATGGAAAATCAGCTGACGATAGGGGTCAAATGACACTTTCGTTTAGTACGTTATAAATTGCGGGCTAACCAGGCATCAAATGACTAAAATGGTGACGGATTCCAGCCGTATAAAAACATTACGAGATAAGCTAATAGTGGCCGACAATAATATGTTGCCGCAAAGTAACAATAATTGATTTAAAGATTTGAACCATACTTCTACTACTAGGTACACATCGAATATATTAAATTGGTAATCCTTTTCATTGCGTTTCACAATATAAGCGTACATATGCAAACAATTTTAACATAGCAAATAACAGAGATCATCACGTTAGCTATGTAATACTGCATATTTTTCTGTGTTTGTGGGTATATGTGTTTGTTATTAAATAAAGGCGGAAACATATTATTGAAACGCCACGCCACCCAACCCGACGCGACGCGACCATACTACAAACTTATTGAGATTTGGTTCAACACGTGTCGCGTCTGGTTGGGTGGCTTGGCGTTTCAGTAGTATGTTTCCGCCTTAACACTACACGTCGAAAGCCTTCACCTCGTTAGATATGTTATGTAGCATGTGTGTACGTGTGTGCAGGTTGCTGGTGGCAGGGGCGCGCGGTGGAGGACGGCGCGGCGTGGGCGGAGGCGGGCGGGTGCCGCGCATGCGCGTGCCGCGCCGGCGTCGCCACCTGCTCGCGCGCGCCCTGCGCCTGCGACCTACACAACACTACGCTCGTACGTACACTGCACACAACACACTAAACATCATTCATTCCTCGTTCAGTTACATGATTTTCCCTCAAGTAAAGCTGGTCAATGACCAGTGTTAAGGGGCTCAAAAGGAACATCCGTGTAGTTAGTATTAATTGGAAACTAGCACGAAGACACGAACAAGCATGTTGCTCGTTTAGATTGCTTAGCTGGTTGGGCTTTTACGCGGCTTGGCTTGCGTTAAGTGAGATCCAACTCTTCAAAACGAAAATTTTACACAGATTTTGGCATACGACATAAAATGCTCGAGCTAATGACTCAAAACATTGTCATACCCAGCTGGCTGGGTATTGTTATAACCATTGTATACGAAATTTTAAACATTATGGGCTAATATACTTACAACTAAAAATACATATCAGCGACTTGTTTGACGCTGAGTATTAGTGACATGTGTACGCGTGCAGGTGTCGAGCACTGCGTCGCCCGCGGCGGCGCACGTGGCGCCGGCGGCGTGCTGTCCGCACTGCGAGCCGCGCTTCCACTGCCGCCACCAGGAGATGCACCACGTCACCTTCCGCAGCGGCGAGCGCTGGCTCTACCAGTGCCAGATCTGCGAGTGCCTCGTCAGTAACTCATTCAAATTACCTCACATACACATTACGACACCACCAATAGTATTTGGAATACAATCTACCTTCTATTTATTTAAACTGAGGTAGAAATATGGAGTAAAGAAAAAACAAATTTATAAATGTGTTATGATTTCAGCTGGGCGAGGTGGATTGCTGGGAGCCGGAGTGTGAGGAGAGCGGCTCGTGCTGCGGCGCGGAGGAGCGCGGCGGGGGCGGCGGGGGCGGCGGGGGCGAGGGCGGGGGGTGGCGCGCGCCGCACCGCCTGGAGCTGGCGGGCTGCGCGCCGCCGCACTGCCCCGCGTGCCAAGTAAATACGCAGCTTTGTCTCGCACCCACTCCACCGCACTCTACCCCGCGCTCCCCTGTCAGCCCAGCTCCCACCTGACTCCCCAGTCGGCTCGCGTACTCTGCGTGGCCAGAAACCGCTTCAAACTCCTCTAAAGTCCGCTTGTTGTGCCGGGTCCGCTGTGTGCGACAAGGGAGGGCGGCGATAGCTTGAGGCGACTAATCGATTGGCTTACGAGGTGGTCCGTGTGTGAAAGCGTCGTTTCCGCTTGTTGCAGGGCGGGCAGTGTGCTACTTTGGTGAGCAATCTCGCGTGTTGTGTGCATCGGTAACCATCCCCACTCTTCTTATTCATTCATACATCTGCTCTATTAACACGTGTTGTTTTGAAAGCTTGCATCTTCGATTTAATCACTTACAAAATTTTGTAGTAAATCAATTATATTTATTGAATGTTGTGTTCTGTTACTAATGGCGCCCAACGTGGGGCCCAGTTTGTATGTAAAATTAAGTCGAGGACGTATTATATCAGGTATTTTCTGTTGCATGTTTTATCATTTATTCATTCCATCAAGCATGGTGACATTGTTATAATTTCATAATTGGCATCGGCAAAATTAGGTTAGGCTTAAAAGAGCATGCTTTAAAGAGAAATCGAGTCGCCAGAATTTTTTACATTTCGCATCCACTTTTATGTTACTTTTGTCACGATATTCAAATAGTTAGATTTAGTGTTATACAGTTATCAAACAGTATGTAAACCGTAATGACCGGCACTGCCATAGTAAATTAAACTATTAATCTTAGATGCCATCTAGTTCCTATTTACAATGTGTCTAGTCAACGATTCATTTTAATAAATGAAAGAGTCGTGCTTGGTGCCGTCAATAATATTAGAAGTAGTGTATTGTGTGGGTGTGTGGTGTGGAGTGCGTGGAGTGGCGCGGCGTGTGACCGAGTGTGTTGTGGCAGAGCGCGGCGCGACGTGACGGCGGCGCTGACGCTGGTGGCGCTGTGGTGGGGCCGGGGCCGCGCCGCGCACCGCAAGCATCGCGGCGCGCGGCGCTAGAGCCGCCCTGAGCACGCGCCACAAACACACACGCTTATTTATTATAGATAGACCTAATGTTAACCAATTGCGCCGGCCGCCGCCCGCGCCCCCCGCGCCCCCCGCCGGCGGCGCGGGCGGCCCGGCTCCCTCCGCGCTCCGCTCCGCGCCGCACTCGTCCCGGACGGATCCCTTCGCCGACTGTAGATAGACGCACGCGAGTGCCCCGCGGAGCCGGAGCGCCGCGCTTCGTGTCGGGCGCGAGAGGGTTCCGGCGTGACGTGGCGCCGGAATCCGTTGTATAAAGTCGAGTGTGATGTGCGATGTGTGAGGAGCGTGAGTGAGTCCCGCGTTCGCATCGAGTCGGAAGCCCTCGGCGCGGCCCCGGCGCCGCCCGCGCCCCCGCCGCACGCGCGCGCCCCGCCGCCGCCACTTCGTGTAATCTTCCAGTTCTAAATTTAAACAATACGTCGATCGCTTCAAGTTATATTCTAGAATGTTAACGGTACTATTTAGCTATATTGTTGCGGGGGCGCGTGCGGCGCGCGGGGCGGGGGCGCGCGGGGCGGGGGCGGGCCGCGCGGCGCCGCCGGCTTCTTCAATTATAACGTAATATTTTATCGATAGAGATAGTGCTGTACATGAGAGTAGCGTAGTGAGACGGCCAGCCGCGGCCCGCCCGCGCGTACGCGCCATGTTGTACGAAATTTTTCATAATATATTATAGTTTTTGTTTGTCTTTATATAGAATCGTTTTCTTGTATAATTTGAAAGTAACCAAAAATAGGTACCAAATATAGAAAAGATATGATTGTTTCTTAATTTTCATAAAGCATTTTGATGCTTGCATGTTGTATTGTGTTCAAAAAATTACCATTAAAAAGATATTCCTCAAAACTGATTTCATATTTTTCCCATATCCACATCCTACTGACCCGCCACCCTATAAGAAAGGAAAAAAATACATACCTTTAACATTTTAATAAATACTCCAATAGAATAATTTCCGACACCAGGCAAGCGGTCAATGCAATCCAACACAATAAACATTTGAACTATAAATTAGCGTCATCGAACGTTAAAATGGCGCCGAAGTCACATCTGCGTGGGCTCGGCGAGGGGAGCGAGGGGCGAGAGGGGTGCGAACGGCGCGGCGTGCACGCACGCGATGCGCAGCGGCGCCGCCTGCTTGAGCGCGCGGCACTCGCTGCGCTCCACCACGCCCGACACCAGCGTGTACGCCGCCGCGAACAACGTCACCGCCTGCACAACACAACACCACTACACTACACTACACTGCATACAAATAAATTAATTATTTACTGGTGGTAGGTCCCTCATATGTGAGAGGCCATCTGGGTAGCTACCACCGCAATGTCTATTTCTCCCGTCAAACACCAGTGTAAATGCACTGTTGTGTTTCGGATTGAAGGACATTCTAGCCAGAATAACTACTGGACATATTGAGACTTAACATCTTATGTCTCAGGATGGCGAGGTGTAGTAGAAAGCCAAGCATTACCTTCTAATTCAAGGTGTTGTTTGGTTTTGCTACTGTTTATAGGCGATTGTATCATTTACCATCAGGCATGCTCGACTCGCCATTCTCGCATTTAAAAAAACTCCCAACAATCACATACATAGTCCTGACCTCACACTAAGATCGGGCCTTGTGTCATGCGTATCAAATGTGTGCAATCAATGCGTGCAAACGCGGGCTTGTTTAGATGCGTGGCCAATGCGCATAGATTTTCTTTGCTAAATCGACAACAGTAATACAGGTTACATAATAGCTACCCTTCTATGCGTCAGCAAACTAGGACTAACTATACCTCACATTTTAGAATACCACAGTGTTATATGAGATAACTGCAAGACGATTCTGAAAATCGGAACCGTACTTTCAAGTATAAACACCGACCCACTCAATATAACTTTATGGGTACTTATTATTCATGATTTTTGTAAAACAGTGTACACTTTAAAGTATACTGCAATGTAAACTATACTAAACACCAAAACTTGTATGAAAGGGATGTAAGCAAGCAGCCCTTACTTTCTCATTCCTTTGTGTATCCAAAAGTTGTTAGGCAGAGATAAAGCAACTCCTTTTTTTACTTTTATACACGTTATATCAAGACTGCTACCGAAAATGAAGCCAAGTGGTAATTTTAATATTTTGCAAAAACTGTCGAATATTTTTTATTGTTATTTTTTTTCCTGTCGTCGTATCTGGGTGGTAAATACAGTATTTTCTAAAAAATAGTGCTTTATTTTTAAAGACGTACTAGGGTACGCAAGTGTTGAAATTATTATTTAACAAAAACTATGGGCTTACCACCCAAACTCAATAATATTTAAAAAAAAACACAAAAAAATTACACGATTCTTCGATTCTTAGCGAAATTAGTTGCATTGTGTTTGTAGTCACTCAAACTACCACTCGGCTTCGTTTTCTGTAGCAGGCTTGATACCCTATATTTTTTACGTTGTAATGTTATTTTAGTGTAGAATAAAACACTACACACAAAGATTAATAAATAAAATACGATTAAATAAACAAGCAGTGAGCACTGACCATAACGATGACCATGGCGGAGGCGAGCGCGGAGAGCGAGTTGGTGTAGTTGCGCAGCTCGGTGAGCGCGGGCCGCAGGCAGCCCGACGCGTACAGCGCCGTCTCGCACGCCTCGCCGCGCTGACGGCACACAACCTTACTTATACGCCGTGTACTTCAAATCAAACTATTATTTATAAATAAATAAATAAATAACACCCAAAAGTCACATACATAGTCTTGACCCCACACTAAGACCGAATCTTGTGTCGTGGGTATTACGAACTACGAGAGGTTTTTCGGTCTCACAAACACCCAGACCCGAAAGAAATATTTGTGGGCCACACAAACATTTCTCTCGGTGCGGGGATCGAACCCGCGACCTCTCGTTTCACAGGGGGCGACTAACCGCCTGTGCCACGGAGGCTGTCCTTTAATAAATTTACGGATTTTAAGGCGGATTTTTTTTTTTTACTTCCCGACGTTTCGATTACTTTACAGCTTTCGTGGTCACGGCGCGGACTATTTCAATGTGTAACATTCGCGTAAATCTAAGAAACTATTATATATGTGTAGTTTTAACAGATTAGTATGTTTTCACAAGTCTTCAGTTCTAGTAGTTTTCTGGTGGTAGGTATCACAAATGTAAGAAGCCGCCTGGGTAAGTGCTGCTGTCTATTTCTTCCAGCAAATAACAACGTAACTGTAAATGTTGTAAAACACTGATATGTTCCAGTTTAAAGGGGTATTTGTATGTATGTATGTATATGTGCATTGTAGCTAAAGTAATTACAGGACATAAGGAAACTTAATATCTTATGCCTCAGGATAGCGAGCGCAGGGGAAGGGCAAGCATTGCTTTCTAATTCATGGTGTTGTTAGGTTTTGCTACTATCCATGAGCGGCTGAATCGCCTACCATCAATAATAATATAATCCATTCAAATACAACTATAGTTTACTCTCCTTGTGGAGTAATAATATAATTAAAAAAAACTAAAAAACACGCTTTATATAGAAAACCCAACTAAAAAATAGAAAATATTTTTTTAAAAATTTGAATTAAGAATATTGTATATAAGAAAAAAAAAAATTATTGTAAAAAAAGCGTGGGGTGCTTTTTAAGATATTATCAAAATGATAATCCTTCTACTTATTGTCTTTGACAGGTGTGCAAAATTTGAATGAAATCTGTCCGTTTAAAGTGGGTCAAAATCGCGTCTTAAGGAGTCGGTTACAAACATACAAACAAACATACAAGTGAAGCTAATATAAAGCGTGTAAAAATGAACTCGATAGAAAAACAGGTAGAACTTACTACAATAACAGACTATTTATAATACGATTTTTTGATAGGCTGCACTTATATGTATGTGATCCCATAACACTATATGTATTTGATATTCAAAAAAGGTAACAAATGATGACATTACCTTTCCGTTCCAAACGCGTCCGCAGCAGGCAGGAGGCAGAGTCCGACGATGCTGGTACCAGTCCGCATTGGAGCTGATGCCGCAACATCTCAACTGAAAGAGAACAAATATAATGAAAATCAATTGATGTGTGTTATAAATGCCAATGCATTGTTCTTTGTGTTTCTTAAGATTTACAAATGCTAGATTAGTGTAATAATCAGTACCACCTTGCTCTTTTTCGTTAAAGCTACAGTACAGTAAGACACAGTAAAGTAGGATCGTCTGAGTTAATACTGCAATGTCTTACAGAAGACCTACGATTATTAGCAGATTAGCTGATGCGCGAGATTATCAGAAAGTCTTCGTCACACACCCAATAATTCTAAGACTTGAATTCTAAAATCTCTAAAACTAAATGGTATCTACGAATTACTATTAAGAACTATTAATCAAGTCCAAAACTTATTCTCAATAAGACAGTCCGCGTGTTTGGATATGCTCATGAGCAGTTAACCCATTCAATGCGGCAACAAATTTTGCTCTCGCTACCCAGATGCGGCATACTTTTTAACGTAAACGCCGATCGGCGTGCGCCGCCCCTGACGGATCAAAAATAAAACGCCAATCGGCGTTTTCAGCACTTCGTTAAGAATTTCAATTTATTCATTTCGAATTCATGGGATTTCTCGAGTAGTACGCTATAATTATTGCAATAAGGACTGTTTTTATTAAGTAGCAGAATTAATTTAATTATTTTAGCCAATTTTATATGAGGTTCGTGAAGATTTGTTGATAGAAATTTAAGAAAAGGAATATCTGCAGTTTATTTAATAGATTATGGATTTAAATGATGAGTAAATCTCTTTATTTGATAAATATTTCTATTGTGCTCTCCCGTCGTACAAACATCCTTGTTTAAAGCATAAAAAATGATATTATTGACAACTTCGAATATTATCAGGGGTTGCAAACCATTTTTTTTAAATTTCATAATAATTAAATCTCAATACAAAATTAGTGTATAGGTACTTATTATTATTAAAATTATCAAACGAATTTAATTATAAATAAAATATATAAAAATAATTTAATAATATATAAGTAAACATTTTCTCTCAATCTTCTTGATTGAAAACGTATACATAACTGGGTGTCGTTAAATAGACAAAATTGATTTCAGTGTAATAGATAAAATTTGATGGTTTGAAATTTACTATTTTTCGCACTTACGTGGGAATATAAATCATATTAAAATACCGCGACAATATCCGTAAAATATAGTTTTATTACGTTGATTTTTTATGCAGTTCTTCTTTTTCAGAGAGAAAACATTCCTAGTCGCCTAATATATTAATTGATATATTGTTTGGGATGACATTTACTTATCTCAGTCGTTATTGGCACCACAAAAGAAACGGAAAAGTGAAAGTTCAAATAAAGAGATTAAAAAATAATTAAGATATCAGGATGTGATAATTGCCAGATTATCAATAAAATATTGACAAAAAAGATAAACGAAATATAATATTTGTTAATTTCGCATTTTGCTCACTGTTTTTAAGCAGCAAAACCTACTTGTTTAAGACACTGTGCAGGACCAAGGAAAATAGGGATTCATGTATAATGTAATTAGAACTAGCGGTCCCATATTCGTCCGATTGTAGATAGTTTTTAAACCAGTCCACATCAAAAACATATTATTTCGCCTAATAACTACCTATATGAATTAAATAATAACACCCAACAGTCACATACATAGTCCTGACCCCACACTAAGATCGAGTCTTGTGTCGTGGGTATCAGGAACTACAAGAGACTTTTCGGTCTCACAAACACCCAGACCCGAATGAAATATTTGTGGGCCGAACAAATATTTCTCTCGGTGCGGGGATCGAACCCGCGGCCTCTCGTTTCACAGGCGGCGTCCAACCAACTGCGCCACGGAGGCTGTCAATGAATTCCCCGAATGTGAATTTCCCGAACACTGTCGATTATATTTCCCGTCCAGTTATGTCCCGTTCTGTTCCGTTTCTCAGTCCCATGACGAAAAACTTGCAATCCTGTCCTGTCAAATTGGGAGCCACCCATTCTAATTTTAAAAGTAGCAAATATTTCTATTTCAATTCCTGACTGCTGTAATATTCCCGTAGGATGACCCCGGGAATAATATTTTTTTTCGGACTAAAAGCTAGCCTATGTGTCAAACCAGGGTGACAGCTATCCCTATAACTAATTTCATCAAAATCGTCGAGACGTTTTTGTGTGAAAGAATAACAAACATCCATACATCCACACATCCATCCACACTCACAAACTTTCACATTTAACTTCCTTATAAGTTTGTTTAATAGAATAAATAAATATGCTATACATGTTTTTATAACCAATAGTTGTGAATCCCTGGAAAACGCCGATTGGCGTTTGCCGCACCTGAGTAAGAAAACTCAACTTTTCTAGAACTGAAATATCCAGAAACTATTTGTACCAGGCTTTTCACTGATAAATTATAAACACATTGGTCTATATTTTATAATTAAAACTTCAAATTTGGGTAAAATATAAAACAACTCTACATTACGCCGATCGGCGTTTTCAGCATCTGAGTAAGAAAAAATAATACGCCGATCGGCGTGCGCCGCATTGAATGGGTTAAAGTATGATTATTTTCAAATCTTGGCTTGGCAAAATGGCTGCACTGTACCTGATGGCAAACACAATGCCAGTCAAACAATTAAGTCAGCCTACCACCACATCAGTACGTACTTCAAGTTGCATAGCAGCGAAGGAGCTGCGCACGGCAGGGTCGAATGCGTCGAGCGCCATGGCGCGCGCCATGCTGGCGTTGAGCGCGGCCGGCTCGCGCACCGCGCGCGACAGCGACGAGATCGCGCATAGCCCCAGCGACAGCATCACCATCGACACCGTCACCAGCGTCATCAGCTACCACAAAATTATAACTGATAAAACACCATCATGTCTTAACACGTTCGATATTTTTTAGACAAAATATTCAATAATTATGTGCGTTTAAGACAACAAAATATTATATTGTTGAATTAACAATGTTGTTGAAATAATAACAAATAACAAATTTGAATTAACTATCAGAAATTATTGGATGGGAACCATCAGAGCGCTTACATGTACCTGAAGTTGGTTGGGAGACCAATAAGATGGTATAGTCATACTCTAAGTGGTAGATTTGTTTCACATGAAATCGACATGAAGACAAACGTGAATCGAAGTTTCATTCAGTGAGTGAGTTTTCTGAATGCCCAATTCCTCTTCGTTCCTCTAAGCTTCTCCTCCTCTAAGCGTCCTCTAAGCATGGGGAAAGCATTTCCCCTTCCCAGTGGGGGCCGCTTGATGTGTCGGCAACATAATATCCATGAACAACATTTTGTGTTGTCCATGGACGGCAGTTAACACTTGATGATCTGTTTGCGCCTTTACCAGTCTTATTCAATAAAAACAACACTATAGGATTTCCGGTTCGACATTTTCTAAACTATGCCGAGGTTTAATTATGTCTTTTTGCTAATACTCATATCATTTATCAGAAAATACCAAGAGTTATGACCATTTAAAGTCAACACCGTTACGAAATCAAGACTACTTACGGTAGCCAAAAGCGAGAGCGATCTAGGATGGTAAGGCACGAGCGTGGAGAGCCAGCAGGTGGGTAGGCACAGCAGCGCGCCCGCCATAAACAGCACGCCGGAACCCAGCTCCACGCCCAGGTCCGACGTCCAGAAGTAATACGACATGCGAAGCAGACTCCATGCTGCCGACCCGCCCAGAATGGCTCCGCCGCTCTGGAAACATATTATTTTCAGGTTCTATCATCATCGCCTTCCATAACACCTTCAGCTGCTGCATATGCTCATTTAATTTCTTTTCAACACTTAACTCATGAAAAGAATAATCTTTCATGAAAGTAAAGTGCTTGCGAGTCCCATTCTTTTTTCCTTGTTGGCATTGAAAAATGTGTTTCTGCACATTGAATTTCAATTAAAGTTGTGAATACAGCGAATAAATACCAGGTGACTGATTGTACTTACAAGCAACAAGCCTGCGCATGCAAACAGAACCAAACCACTGCTTCTCATTACTATAATATTTTTAAATCCTTTTTATATAATTTCATGAAGTAGCGCACAATTTCAATGTTTTTGATGACGCCTGCAAGTCACTTGGGGCATTTGAAATATGTTTTTGAATATCGAAGGATCTTTAAATTGTTTTTTTTCTTAATTATTTTAACCAAAAAGAATTATGTAGGCATTCCATTTATTTTATTAATTCTTATTGTTTAGCAACGTATGCTCATGGATAGTGTCCAATCAAAGATCTTGAACAGTTAAGAATAGAAAAATATTTATGTTTTTTTAAATTCGTCTTTATCATTAGATACCTATCTCTGTAAAGACCAAACAGAAAAAAATATGAGGACAATTAAACGTTGTTAAAATGTTGTTAAATAATTTCGAAAGTTATACAGATAATAACATTTCCATAATAACAATCAAAAACTGTTAAATTTTTCCCAGTATAGAAAAATCTTGATTATTTATTTATTTAAATGCTTTATTGTACACTAAGTTAACTTAATTACAGAACATTATATTATTACATAGTGGTACAAAAGGCGGTCGTATCGCTCGAGGCAATCTCTTACCGACTACCTTGGGATGGACAGTAAGAGATGGAAAAAAAGAGAGGACAGTCAATAGTGTACCAAATAAGATAAAGATTGACTAAAGAAAAAAGAAATTAAATAAAATCATATATGCAAAAAAACGATTACTTACTTACTATTCAAAAGATATTTTGATTACTTACTATTCAAAAGTATTAAGTGCGTAGTGGCCTATTGATAAACGGACTAAACGCGATTTCCGACATATTCACGGTGGCGTGGTTTCAAATCCCAGGGCACACCTCTGACTTTTCAGAGTCATGTGTGTATTGATAGTCGATCACCACGTACTATAACAGTGAAGAAAGACATCGTGAAGAAACCTGCATACCATAGCGATTTGTGAGAATTTCTATAGTATGTAAAGTCCGCCAACCCGCATTAGGCTAGTTTTGTAGACTATATGCCCTAACCCCTCTCAATCGTACTCTCGATTTTGAGGAGACTCGTACTTGCAGTCGGACCTATATGAGTAATACAGTACGTGTAAATGCAGAACTAATATTATACACAATCAAATAAATTAAAGGTAGGTACCGTAGCCAACTTTACCGTAAAATTGATTATCCACTTTTGCGTAAAAGTATTAAAGTTATTATTCTTAACATAAGTTCTCCTTCAAACTCAATCAACTGCGAAAATGGATCGATTTTTCTTTATTTATATTTCGATACTATTAAGCGTATACAATCAAAATCATACGGAGTTTTGAATTTGGTAATGATCGAAAAGACAGATTTTTATTCGCAAATAATAGAAAGTTTTAAACAAATTTATTTCTATATAAGCTGTTATATTTTATGTATTCCATTAAGTAGTTTTGAATAAGTTAGGGAACCAATAAAAATACTTTTAAAATCTAGGTGCTAAAAAACAGGCACCTCATTAGCCTAACAGTAGAAATATAATACCTATACGAAATATGAAGAAAATATCGCGCAGAAGAGATTGATAAAATTAATCATTATTGAATCTAAAATTGACATCAGTAATCATAAACTGGACTGCTAGTAATTAAAAAATATTTCAGTTACCATCATGTCACTAAGTGGTTTACGTAAAGGCTCAAGGCAAGAATCCTTTAATGAAGCCGAAAATTTTATGCGAGTGGAAAACCGATAGTCTTACGTTCAATTACGTACGGCCAGGATCAAAAGTGGCCCGCAAAGAAGTGGATCAGGGCTCCAGAGCTCGACGAGTCTCTGAGGGACACTAGCTTTCCATTAACCCAAACAAAATCAATCAGAGTAAAAACAAATAAGACGGAGATGGAAACAAATAATGCTAAAGAACGATTAAATAAGGCACGGCCCTTATTAGTTCAGCATTTTACTAAATAACCGCCTCTCTCTAAAATTTTAAATACCAGTCGGTAATGAGCCAATGATTGGTACGTCTTATTTACAATGATTTTTGGGCATCTGGTGATCCAGTGCATTCTTTCCACATACTAGAGTGGAAAAATATTTTATAAGTATATTCTAATTGGATCCATAATGCCATGCAACGCATTTTTATATGAAATTTCTGTGAAATAATAAAAATGGTAATTGCATGGAACATACATCCATACCAAATTTTAACAACATGTACATTAAATAGGTTTCTCAAAAACATTTCTGTTAATGATCGGTATAGAAAATATAAAGAGAAAATACAAGGAACTTCAAACACATCATTTATTGAACAATATAATTTCGTACTCTTTTAGGTATGGGACACATAATAGTAAACTTTATTGTTGCAGCTTTATGTGTTCAAGTAGTCAGAAGTTCGGTTTGGGAATTCGGTAAATCTCGAGAGAACAGTATATTGATTTCACATCATGAAGGAGAAATACCTTCTGAACAAAAAACGAAAGTAGTGCCTTTAAATGTAAGTATATTCTAAAATTGAAAAAAAAAACATTAATTTTTTAATTATTTTTGTTCAACTTTTGTTATAATTTGCGCCATTCCATTATGAACAGAGAAAGGATCACTGTTGCTAAGTAGACGTGTCATACACTAACATAATGGCACAAAAAAATGGCGCGATGCGATGAAACGCGATGAATAGACATCGGTAGTTACGTAACAATAAGTGCCGCACTGTTATTGGCTAAAGCGCGTGTGTCGTAGCACCAAGCATCAAGTACGGGATGACGTGGCGAGAGTTGTCAAACGTCGCCATGAGAGCGAATTTAATAATTTTATTTTATAAAAAAATAAATTTGTGTGTACTTGCGCACTAAATAAAATATTTATTTTGTTTCACAGTTTCAGAATAATTTGTACGTTATTTTAAATCAGTCTAATCTATTTTTCCGCAATTGGTTTTGAGAATACAAATAGTCAAAGAAACGTGTATCCGCGCCACTGGTTGAAGCGTGACTGATTGAACGTGAGGCAATTACCTCCAAAACGTCTTGCCATTATAAAGCTCGGACAACGCATCTATTGCACTGTTGCTAATAAATGTACATAAATTTGATTTAAAATTGCCCATTACTCTAAATTTTAAAATATTGGCGTAACTTTTATCTAAGTACGTCTATATAACTATGTTCTTCATACAGTTTAGTACGACCGATTAAGAGGCTGCACCCTAATTTCCACAGATAAATGCTGAATGCTTCAATATAACCTACGTGAAAGTGTATGTGATGAACCCTCTTACATCGCCCCAGGTTAAATTTAACAATAAGACTAAAAAGGTAACAATTTACTACATAATACCACCAGAATACAGTTCCGAATACAGCATTGTCGTGAAGGGAACGCGCAATACGGAGTGCCACGACAGACCGAAAAAACTTCTGCAAGAACAGTATGAACAGAAATCTGAAGAAACTTCAGAGGACCTATCATTGCCCGCATCCTATAAAGTTACCTACATCTAAACTAGAGAAAAAAATAGATAAATGAAATCGTTTTATTCATGTATAACTGTTTTCTGCAATTATTTAAGATATTTAGCTTTATTAACAGTGTTATTATTAACTAAATTAATGGCGAGACGAACATGTCGTTCGCCTGATAGTAAGCGATACGACCGCTGATAAACAGTAGTAAAACCAAACAACACCTTGAATAACAAAGCCATGCTTGGCATTCCACTGCGCTCGCCATCTTGAGACATAAGATGTTAAGTCTCAATATGTCCAGTAGTTATTCTGGCTACAATGCCCTTCAATCCGAAACACAACAAATAGACATTGCGGTGGTACCCACCTAGATGGCCTCTCACATATGAGAGACCTACCACCGGTCCACCCAGATGGCCTCTCACATATGATTGATTGCTCACTGTAATTTCTAACTCAATTAAATAAATATATAATTATGTTATGTATATGTGGGTAGATTTCAATCAAATAAACGCTCAATGTAACTCAGAATATTTTAATAGTTTCCAGTGTGTCTTTATTATTTCCCACATATGAATTACTTGATGCATGCACTGAAAACATACTATTTTATTGTTGAAAATAACAAAATGTTCTATGAATATAACAGTTTAATGTATGTATGTGTACTAATTATAATACTCATAATCGAAATAAAAACGAAGTTATTTTCTTCAAGCAAAAGAACAAGGCACTCACATAATAACAAATCAAACCATGTAGACTTACGACTTTCACAATTAAAAGAATTCCAACAAAACTTACGAGCAGCAGGGTTCAGGCCCTGATCTCCGCGCAACGCTTCCGCATCGACGCAAACACAATAAAATCCTTTGCAATCCATTACTATTGCTTATATACCATTCCAGGAACCCACACTGAATAAAATCCTCTGCCCAACTGATACAAAGTGATTCAACACAATGACATTTTAAAATATTTTTTACAAGATTACCTACAATTTACATTACATATTAAATGAAATACAACTATGATTCAGCAAACCATTTCCAGCAAAACGAAAAACTACATGAGAATCAAGTTTTAACTCCTTCCTAGAACTTACGTAGATATCATTTGAAATAAAGAGAAGATGTTTATGCTCAATAAAACAATACCTATCCTATTGTATTCCTATACAATATTTCCTGTTTATTATTTATTTCATATTTCCTATACAATCCTTTAAACGTATATCCCCTAAAGTGTTATCAAAGTTTAACATCTCCTTTTAACAGCGTCTTTCTATCCCAAAATGTAAAAATATTTTGCTATTTTGTCAGACGTATTTCTATCCTAAAATGTTATTAACATTTGGTTATGTATTTATTTAATATATCCGTATCAACGTTAACTGCTGGTTATAGGTAGGCTTCTTCTCGGCTATTTCATTGTTTATTCTTATGCAGAGAACAAATTCCAATCTCGGATTCTTAAATATTATATTTACTAAAAATTACTTAACTGAAAAAATCGTACTTCAATTAAATCGCCTAGATGTCGAGCCTTACTAGTACATAGCCCATATAGTCAACTATAAGAGCAGTGAGGTTCTTTTAATTCATCTAAAAGAACAAAATGGCTTTAGAGATAAGTCAACAAAGATTATATCAGCCTATAATTGTTCATACTAAGGTAAGACTAATTACAGCAATATAAGAAACAAGTTGAAATAATTAAAATAATCAAAGAAAGCAACTTCTTAATTAATAAACGACAATCACCCAAAGGTGATAAAAAGCTAAATGCTTTATTCAAAATACTTATTACTGAATGATGGATGAGATTAAATAATGAGTGCTTTATTGTTCTTTAGCTTGTTCTTGTGTACTCGACTCGTCCAGTGTTCAATATGGGAGTACGGTGAAGATGTTAAGAACTCCAGAAGCGTCGCCACTTCATCAGGGTCAATGTTCCGGACCGATGAGACGAGACGAGTACCCTTCGAAGTAAGAATTGATTCATGGTTCCTCATTGCTTAACTACTTATAATTAAAATAGGTGCAGTCACACATTAGATATAAATTCGATCGATACAGAAATATTTCTGACCCCGTGAATTTCTTTTGTGCTATGAGTATCAGAATCTATTTAGAAGTTTCTGATGTACACATTTTTATTAGGTGATCTACACCAAGTTTTTGACAGTATTGAGCCGCAACCCTCAGAGTTGGAAAACTATTCGTTTATCCCACAAATATTTGTCTTGCTTCAAAGATCTGAAGTGATATATACATATAATATGTATATACATATATGTATACACTTTTGGATTGTATATATCCGTGTGATATATACAATCCAAAAGTGTTTGTCATGGAGCCCATGGTGGGTGGGACCGCGATTACGAATGGGGCTCCTGGGTTATAAATGAAGAATAAAGATGTATTTTCGTAATGCGTTGTTTTCGTCAGGTACCAAACTGCACGGAGATAATATACGTGAGAGTTGAAATAGATAATGACTTTGCATCGCCAATTATCCAGTACAACAAGCATGTCCACATCGTTACACTCCACTACAGGCCTCCTGGAAGAAGCGCCTCCACTTACAGAATATTCTTAAAAGGTATACCCATGAAGAATTGTGATATGTACGGTGACGGTAGACCACGGCTTAAAAAGAAAAATAGGAACAGCAAAGGTGGCAAAGATAAATCTATAAATCAAAGGGGACATTTGAAACATTCCAAAAATAGAAACAAGAGTAGAGGTAAAAAACAAAGAGGGGATTCGCGAGTAGATGATGATTCTCCTAAGCTGCGCATCACCCCTGCTCCTGTAAACGACAGGTATGTTTAAGCATCTGATGTAAAGAACTATTTAAATAAGGAAATGAGAAAAAAAGCGTTGTAGTCGCAACCTTAACCTCCATATAATTTGCAATAAAATGTTGATTATAATACTTTTCGTCTTTTTTCGATATCTAAAAATAGTGATAAGTTTCTTATTCCATCAAATTGTTCCTTAGTATCTAAGATTCTCATCGTAAAATCTATGCTAAGTAATGAATTAATATTTATTTAATTTACAAAACTGGTGTACAATTTAGCAATTAATAAGAAAAGTTTTTGATAATAAATCATAATCAGAGTACGGCAGTCTTATATACGCCAGAAGTCGGAACACTCAACCAAAAGAAAGGACAAGCTCCTAAAACCACACAGATTTTAAAAAACCTGACTATTGTCAAAAATGGTACCAAACTGATAGTGCTCAGTAAATTAAATTTTGTAAAATTTCATATTTTGTTTCATTACATTCATTACAACGACCTTATACAACTTTACTGCATACCATAGCGGTTTATAAGAATTTCTATGGTATGTAAGTCCGCCAACCCGCACTAGGCCAGCGTGGCGGACTATATGGCCTAACCACTCTCAATCGTACTGTCGATTGTAGAGTAGGCCCGTGCCCTGCAGTGGGACGTATATGGGCTGATACAGATACAGATACAACTTTAACCTTTATTAGTTCATCTGTCCACCCTATTGGCGGAAATCCAATGATGCGCTTACTAATACGTGCGTGCCCTATACTGTAAAAACTTGTAGCTCTATGAGCTACCACTTTTCCGCGCTATGTGCTATGTCTAGTACCACTACCAATTGAAATTTCTGATCTCCTAAGGTTGGTCTCATTGGTGGTTCATCATGTACAAAAATACAGCGCGTAGCCTTCATACTAGCTAGCTAATGATTTTAAGCCCAGTTGAACAGAACTCTCAGTATCTATACTAAAATATTATAAAGCTGCAGAGTTTGATTGTTTGTTTGTTTGAACGCACTAACCTCTGGAACTACTGGTCCGATTTGAATCATTCTTTCAGTGTTGGGTAGTCCATTTATCGAGGAAGGCTATAGGCTATATATCATTACGCTATGACCTATAGGAGGAAAGCAGTAGTGATATTTCTAGCAAATATGAGGAAATTTTGTTCGTTTTTCGTGTTCCGATTGGTCGATATTCTAAACTGATAGTTAGAATTAAACATTTTGACCGCCATTTTAAAACGTGTATGCACCCGGGCGGAGCCGGGCCCGACCGCTAGTGTAAACTATACTCTGTGAACAGAACTTACTACGAGTATTATAGGTACTTATAAATGACAACAGTTCGGCTAATGCTAAATTGTCAAATCGACATTAAGTACTTAAGGATCGTAATTCTCAGGCCTTCGGAAATCGATCGGAAAGAAAAGAAGTTGAGATACACAAGCTAAACTTGTCTTTATATATTTCGGTTTCGTTTGTTGTCGATGTCTGTCTTTCTGTCCGTCCGTATGTCACAACCACTTTTTTTTCGAGACTATAAGAAGTATACTGTTGAAACTTGGTAAGTAGTTGTATTCTGTGAACCGCAATACGACTTACACACAAAAAAAATAGGGGTTCTCCATTCTTAGAACTGAAACTCAAAACTTTTTTTTTCATCAAACCCATACGTGTTGAGTATCTAGGGTTATGTTCAAACATTATATTGAAGTTTATAATATATTTTTTCTAAATTCAATAGTTTGCGCGAGAGACACTTCTAAAGTGGTAAAATGTGTCCCCGTTACTTCTAAAATAAGAGAATGATAAACTAAAAAATATATATGGTGTAGATTACCATGCATACGTCCACCGAAAATTAGTTTGAACGTGATCTAGTCAATAGTTTTTTAGTAATTATAAAAAATAAAAATACCAAAACTATGACTCGATTGTCGTGTTGATATACCCTGTATACCTACAGGTTTATACGGAACCCTCGATGCACGAGTCCGACTCGCACTTGGCCGGTTTTTTTTTTTTATACCTACATCATGTGAATATTATAATTTTTACATTTTATCGTTCATGGATTTTCTTTACGAACCAGGCATTTATAAAACATGTATTAATATATATTCGGAGGAATATTATAATTTATCACCAAAAAATAATAGTGAGAAATTTTCTTATGGTCCATTATTGGGGACTAACGTTTATGTAGCGTTAGATGTTCACACCGTTCAGTCTTTAATACTAATAACATCTTCAATACTTTAAGCATGCATAGAAATTAACTCCTCTTAATTAAACCAACATGGAATTTTTTAAATTAATTTTGGTACAACTACATACTTCATTACTATTAACAAAGGTATAGAGGAATTACAAAGCACTGTACTTTTCATAAGGTTTTAATTAATCACAAAGTATGAACATGCTAGTGCGATTTTTATGCTTTTTCTGTGGTGTGTTATGCTTTACTCAGGTTGTCTGGGGATATGCAATATGGGAATTCGGTAAAGTAAATGCAAATTTGAAACATACACAAGTGGTAGGATTTATTCACGGGAGGATGGATCACAGGACGAAATTCAAAAAGGAGTTTTTATCGGTGAGATTGTTTATATTTTAATTGGTCATAGTTCATTACAAATATGTTACAATAATATTGTACTCATAATGCTCGCATATACGTAATTTTCCACTAGAGATTCCTGGTTTCCAAAGATAAACTTCATGAAATGATATAAGTGACTATGTATCTTTATTTGTTTATTTCAGATTCCAGAATGCATGAACGTAATTTATGTGCAAGTTGTAGTTGAAAATGACACTACAATGCCTGAGGTGACCTACAACAAAACCGAACAGAGCATTGCATTTCTTTACAGGAAGGGACAAAAAAGTACCTGTTACTACGACATTGTCGGAAGAGCTAGAAGAAACAGAAAATGCATCAAAAAAGAAATTGAAAAAATGAAATGAGATATATCTTAAACCTACATATTCAAAAGATAATCTCTAGCCTCAAAAAAAAGTGTATTCGGCAATTAATAAATATGTACGAATCAACAAAACGTCTACGTTTGTCTAAATGCCTTCTGAATAACTGAGTTAAAGGAATATATTTATTTGATTAATAAATATGATTACACAATCACTTAGGTCCTATATCATGAATTAGACACAAATCCTGTACCTTTATTTTCCTCTACTTAATTTATTTGTTTCTCTATCCTCAATCGCCGGCAGTGCACTAAGTAGGACTCCGCATAAGCTGGCGATTAAGAAACAACGGCGCTTTCTTTCCCCAATACAACTGCTTACCAGGATTATATTGGGGCGTGGGCAGGGCAGGGGCATTGCAAAAGATAAATAAAACCGAATCTATCGCCTAATACTCACCAATATCAAAGTAAGCAAAACCTAACTAAAATTTACTCACAACATATTAAAGGAATAGCTGTAGAGCAGCGCAATATGGCTCCAATTTTATTAAATTCATAATCACAAAGTATTTACCACGCAATTTGATCTTGAGTTACCAATTACAACCACTTACAAGCTTTTTCGTACCATAACTAACTCATAGTATAAGTAATTGGTTTGATTATTCTAATAAGGTAAATGTCGCCGTTCCGTTAATTTTGTATTGACATTTATTAAATGTTTAGATAAGAATAAACATGACTTGAAAATAAATACCCCATGAAACGAAATGAGATTATAGTTTGCAGGCAACTTCAGTGGCGATGGGTCGATTGTTGTTAGTTGGTACTATTTTGATGTTCGTGAGCGGTGGTTTGGCCGCTGTATGGGAGTTTGGGCAAGATCGCAGGAACAGTGTGGTTGTGGCTACAAGTACTGGAGACATATCCATTCTGCAGAAAAACAAGCGTGTGCAGTTCACCGTAAGATGAAATCTATAAATTATAATGCTTATAACTTCATAAATATGTATATTCTCTGAATTCTACTGCATGTAAAAATGCAAATATATTAAATCAAATAAAAGTATTTTAGAAACATTAAGTACCTATTACATTCAGCTGCTATAATACATTTGAATGTTCTCAACAATCAGATAATTGTGATTTAACCTTGTGTACAAGTGTATATCTTATAGTTGATGATTATTATATACAATTAGAAACTAAAAACTTTAACACATTTTTGCACTTTTCAGGTCCCTCCATGTCATGAAGTTGTTTATGTGAAGGTGCAAGTGGACAATGAGTTGACAACGCCTGCAGTGACTTACGATAAGGACACGAACACAGTTTTCATCCAATACAAGTTGTTACAGAGCAGCTTGTCCTCTTACAACATTGTAGCCAAAGCCGTTCGACTAAGGAATTGCGGCCAGTGGAGCCAAAGGAGGTTAGGAGTTAGGAGGACACATGACCCAATAGAGTCAGTCGAAGACTACTCTTCTGACGAAATTAACCACCACTGGATGACACTCCCGTCGAAGAAACATCTTGGTCAGAATAATGATCTGGTACTGGGGTATCGAGCGCTGCCGGGCATGTACGGAATTCCGTATTATTAAGTAACAACGGCTTGTGATATTTCTGAGTATTTGATTGCAATAAAATTTATAAATCCATGATAATTAATTGAGTTTTTAATGGAAAATCTTCAATATATAAAAGGAAATACATAACAAAATTAATATGATATGTTATTATTAATTAAATTATAACATTGCAAAAGACCATGCCAAACTAAACCAGCTATAAGCTTTTAGTATTATTGAAACTATTTGCAATCTGTTCGTATTTTTATATCAAGGCAATAATATTTTAGTTAAATCAGATGTGAAACCTGTCATTTGAATTACCTACCCAAAAGTGACCCCTTTCCTCTTTTATCCCATTCACTGCTGATTTACCATCATGGTTCATTCTTTAAATCCATGAGCGGCGGTGATCACTTACTATCAGATGAACCGCGTGCTCGTTTGCCCCATATAATATACAACAAACACACGATCTATAAAGACTATCTCATAAATTATTCAAAATCGAGACGTCTGTTTTAGTCTTTAGTAGTTTAGCGGATGAACGACGGACCTACAAATAACATATGTATATTTAAACATTATATTACATACTGCCTCAGTGGCGCAGTTGATGTACAGTACGATTGCAATGGATTCGGGTTCGAATACCGAATCGAGCAAAGTGATATTGGATAAGTGATATTCGGGGCGGTACCACTGTCTCTCAGGATATCTACGTGAATGGAGACTGTCCCGCCCTCACACCCGCCACTGCAACTCCTGTAAGCCAGGATCAACAGTGGCACGCAATGTAATGACACCGAGCATTGAAGCTCGGCGAGTCTCCGGGAATGTCTAACTTGTCTTTAACCCGCAACGAAATTAATCAGAAAGTTAAATGAATAGGAGGAGTTGGAAATAAATAATGTCCACTTCCCTCCGTGCAATGCGGGTGACAAAACATTGAACTAAAGAGGTAAATAACCTCACAAAGAGACTTTTACAGCCGGAGAAGCCAGCTGTAAAGCACCACGGAATTCATTATTACATATAAATGGGACCTATTGTGTGAGCTGTTATACTTGATTCCAGTAATATGTATGGCAAAAACGCCGGAAAGCACGGAAATTCGTCCTAGTCTCCACTAGGTCCATGTAGTACACGACTCCTGATGATATCTGCATACTATCAAACATGATTTTACGCTCATTGTGCCAAATACTACACTCCCAAAGTATATGATGCGCGGACTGTTCATATTCGCGATTAGGTGTTGAACATGGGCATACAGGCGAATCAACGAGCTTAAAAGAGTACAATTTAGACTTAAAGTTACCATGGCCCGTAAGGAACTGTGATACGCAATAATCGACATCTAGCCAAGTCTTTGTCAAACGATCACGCACGCAAGGAAAATATTGGTATAAATGACGTCCCTTCAAAGATATCTCCCATCTATTTTGCCATTCATCTAATAGTTCGCTATATACCACTGAAGGCGGTTTAAATAATCTGTCAACTTTTAAAATTTCACGTGGAGTTAAAAATCTTCTATCCATATTCTCCCTAGTAGAGTAATACATGGCGGCGCGACGTTGCACCTCCAGATCGACTGGAAGTACACCCGCAAGGACAGGCAATGCTTCGGTACTAACAGTTCTATATGCCTTACACAAGAATATCAACGCCAAACGTTGGCTCTGGAGCAGTTTTCTTCGCACAGCACCGATAGTAGCCCTATCAGCCCATACGGGGGATCCATAACATATACACCCTAAGTAAGTTGCTCCATAGATGATTTTTAATGTATTAAAAGATAGTCCCCACGTTGATGTCGATATTCTTGTCAAAGCGAAAAAGTTCCTTTTCGATTTTTCCCCGACGTTCTTAATATGCTCAAGAAAAGAAAAATTCCTTTCCAAAAATAAGCCAAGATAGCAAAAAGATTCCTTTCTCTTGACAGTTGTATTATTAAACTTGATACGTGGTGGCGATTTTAAGATTCCTTTAAGAAGTAATTGGAACGTTTTATGTGGTGCGAACTTTAAGCGATTACGGTCACCCCATTCAGATATTAATTTTAAACACGTGTCAGCCATACTTTCCAATCCCGACCTACTATTAGACTGTATAAGTAAGAGGCCATCGTCAGCATAGCCCGTTAGTGAGCATCCCGATGGTAAGGGAATAGAGAGGAAGTCGTCAAAGCCAAAATTCCACAAATATGGACCTAGAACCGAGCCCTGTGGGCAGCCCATTGTAAGTGGCTTCGACACGGCATGGTGGCCAAGTTTTAATTTAGTTGTTCCATGCAAGAAATACGAGTAAATAAGCGAATAAATATTCCTGAAGCAACCTCGTATTTTCAACTTAAGAAGCAGCATTGGCCACCAGGCATTATCGAATGCACCGGAAATGTCAAGAAAGATACCAAGCACATATTTGTGTTCAGATGTGCTCACCGCCCTACGAACCGATATCGCCGCGTCAACAGTCGATTTACCGATAGTAAACCCGAACTGCTTCTCGTGGAAAGTTGGACCACCCGGTAACAGGCGAGGAACAATAAGGCGTTCGAGGAGTTTTCCTAATGACGGCAAGAGCGTAATGGGTCTGTATGATTTAGGATCTTGAAGGGATTTATCCCCTCCTTTAGGTATTATTCGTATAAAACCAAAACGCCATACGCGCGGAAATACACCCTCAACAATACATCGATTAAAAACGGCTAATATGGCATCACCGGCAGATTTGCACGCTTCTTTAATCATCCTATTAGAAATTTTTTCCTCGCCGGAGGCTTTGTTAAGAGGCAATAATCTAACAATGTTAATAAATTCGTCAAACGTTGGAAGACTCGAAATTGGAGAATTTGGCAATTCAGCTGCCCACGACCTAATGTGATTATGATATACTGTGTCATTTTCAACCGAATCGTCAGGTATTAACGAGTTTAACAGAGCTTCCGTTGTCTCCTCAATACCAGTTGTATAACTGTTGTTGATTTTTAAGTTATCTATGTAGGCTAAGTCGATTGACTTATTTGCTTTAAATTCATGGTATAGGGGAGACCACGGACCCTCTTTTTCCAACCGGGCTACAATTTTTCGCAATAAGTTACCCTTAGATTTTTGGACGGCGGCTCTACTTATATAATGTGACCTGGCAACTTTCAGTGCATTAAAAGCAGATGTAAATACTTCATCAGTAACGCAGCGTTTCTTAAGTCTGTTAAACCGCCTACGCGCCCTGCGAAAAGTTCTACGCAGATGGACTAGGGACACACTCCACCAATCACATCTACGAGTACCCACAATGGGACCCCGACCGATGGTGACGTCCGCACAATACGTAAACGTGTCCGACATAATCTCGGCACAAGATTCAGCTGATAAATCATCGCGAGCGAAGTCTTTGGCATGCTGAGCAAATAAAGTGCTGAACCAATTCCAGTCAGCACCCTTTGATTTATACCTAAAATTTGAATTATTGTAGACAGGACCATGTGTCAATCTAGGCACGAACTCGTACACAATCAGGCGATGATCACTACATGACGCGTCCGGCAGGACGCGCCACCTATCAATATCTACGTGAAGCGAGAGCTTTGCTGTCGCGGTTCGTTCAGTGAGTGAGATTTCCAGATAACCAAAATCCCTTTTCTCTACCCATCCTTTTTCCTTCCCGCTTTACTCCTGATTTAAAAGGCCGACTATACATCTATGATCCCCGTGTTGTGGATGGCAATGGGCGGCTATGATTACTGACAAAATACATTGCACAGGAACTTATGTATTTTCAAAAGTAATTTAACCTGTCATGAATTTATTTTATTGTTAAGATTCATTGGTGTACAACAAAATTTTTAAATAAATAAATAACTTAAAAATCATTAGATTGAATTTACATCACGTAGCTGAAAACGAATGATAAATACAGGCAGTTTCAAAGCGTTCTATAAACTCAGGGCGATGTCTCGTACTATACAGAAAACAGAGAATTCTATCACAATGAATAACATAAAATGTCTTATAATTTGGTATTAGAAATGTTGATTTCTGTATGATTTCTTTAAAACACCGTTGAGTTTTTTCTTTACCGCGGTACGGATATATCGCGGGGAATAGCTAGTTGCCAAAACTAAAGCTGGCACCAATCTCAAAAAAAATTTTGGAATATTTAGGTATTTTATTACAATTTTGAAGACAGTTTAATTTTTTTTTTAATTCCAAATTCTAGGTACACCTTTTTTGACTGACTACAGTGTGTGTGCGTAAAAGTGTAGGAGAGGGTTGCGAAATATTACTCTTTCTGAATTTTGAGATTTGTACCCATCTACCTAACTATCATAATTATTATATATATTTTTTATTTCAACCAATTAGATGGCTTAGGACGTTGAGTCAAAATATGTATACGCGCCGCGGACTGAAAAAGGTTGGGCACACATACATAAATTACGTTTGGTACACGTGTTCAGACGCTGGTATAGACCAATCACCAACATATTAAAAAACTGTGCAATTCTGACAAAATTAAATACATACACATCGAATTGATAATCTCCTTTTTTTGAAGTCCATTAATAGTATATTATGTTCATAAATACATTCAATAAATCCTGTCAATTTGTGCCAAATATCGTACCAAGAAAGAATTCCAGCTTATGAAATTATTTAATAGCTAATATCTCAACGTTTCTGCGTGAGTTTTTTGTGAGACCTTTCTGTTTGTGTTTGTTTTTACAAATTATTTTGTAATACCGGAGTACTGTATTGTTTCTATTAATTAGGTACTTAAAATGAACCATTTTGACCACCGTCGATGATTGAAACAAGCGAAAGAAAATTATAATTACTAAGTTAATTCTCTGTATTTGTGTAAAATAGGCAAGCGTTAAATCGATATCAAACCGTCATTGCATACATATCCGAAAAGAAAAATTAAAACATTACAGTTTTCAACCGAATTAGGCGAGTATGGTGCAAGTGCGAACTCTTCTATGCTTGCTCCTTATTGGAAATGCATTGGGGGCAGTGTGGGAGTTCGGAACGGATCGTAGAAATAGCGTTGTAATATCCACAAACACTGGCGCCATATCTTTTGTGCAGAAAAATACACGCGTCCATTTTAATGTAAGAGCAATCTCGTATTTTTTTCTTACTGTAATAGTAAAATAAAACAGGGTATTTTTACTACGCTTTTTATTAGCTTCAGACGTATGTATGTTAGTACAGTCCCTTGCCATATTATTAGCCACGCAGCAAACACGTTACTTTTTCAACGTAAGAGTTGCTATTGGTCAAAATTACGTGTTTTTTACTATTTTTAGTTTTTTTATACTATAATTTAATCTAATACTAAAACTAAATATTTTCTATAAAAAAAAATTGTACAAATTATTACACCAGTTTTGTTCTAATTTAGTATTTCGCTAGTATTTTGTTAACCTTCCTTTATGCGCCAAAAGTGCCTTAATTCTTCAAGGAATGCTTTTTATGCATGCTTGGATAGTTTTTAAAGCTGAGGATTGTAATTCCACTAGAAAATTATGTTTTCTATGAATTCTCTTTTTGTTGTAACTATATATTTTGATATTTCCCTCTTCAGAAGCTCCCAGACATTCTCGATAGGGTTAATATATGGTGAATTGCCAGGCCATTCCAAAACTTTAATATGTTGCTGCTGTAAAAATCTTGTAATGCTATATGGCAAGGGCTTAATTACCTTTTCCCAATCTTCTATGGTGAAGTTTTTATATACACGGACCCAATCAAGTCGTTTCTTTATCATGTTCGGTGTCAACTTTGGTTTCCGCGCAGGTTTACGCGCGTTCTAATTATTTTCAGCAAGACGCCGCTGCACAGTGCGCTGAGAAATCAGTATTCCGTCATCCCTGATGTTCTTCGTTAACAAGCGAACGGGTAATTTTCTATTCTGTATACAAATATCTCGGATTTTTCTGCCTGTTCTTAGAGTCGTAATGCGCTTCCGTTCACACGCTCCTTTTCGTTTTGGCGATAAAGCTATCCCAAGATTCATTTTTTGTTTTTATATTCTTGACGGAACTTCTCGAGATGCCTGTCGCTTTGGCAATTGGGTATTGTGATAATTCATTAGCTTTTAAAAGTCCCCGTACTTGCACAACTGTCTTGGAAGAAAGATCACGATATTTTCCGATCTAAAATATTTAAGAAGATAATATTTTTGGTAATTTTCTCACAATACATGCTGTATGAAAAAAAAGATAATATTCTATCATAATGAAACTAAAATTCCATCACAAACTTACCGTTACTTGTAAAAACAACCCTTTTAATTTCAACAATTTTTTAATTTATGAGTCACTATATATGCGACGAATGCATTCGCGAGCCTTTAATTGGGTTTATTTATGTTTTACTGTATTGGCAAGCATTGAAATAATTAGCTAAATTTTGTCAAAGTAAGGGATTTCAAAAACTAATACATGTTACGCCTATATAATGACGCTATTGGCTTTTAAAGTGAGAAAATCTAATTATTTTTGTGTGGGTCTAATAATATGGCAAGGTACCGTATGTTAGTATGTAACAGAATCTTTGAACATGATTTTGACTCCCTTCAAAACGTCGAAATTTGGCATACTTATTAAGGACCGATGACAATTCAATATTTTAAACATTTTGACCCGTTATCCTTACTAGGATAATCAGGATTAACGATTTTTGTTTTCCTGAGACCCGGAGTTTCTGCGTCAAGACCAATAAAGGAATCTACCAGGCGCGCCGATCACCTATTTCTCGGATAAGTTCTCAAAAATACGCTTTTATAGAAAATCTAACTAAAAAATAGAAAATAAATTTTAATAAATTTGAATTTAAAATAGTGTAAGAAAAAATGATTTTATTGTAAAAAAAAGCGTGGGGTGTATGGTATCAATTGGTTATTGGTTCAATTGGTCGATTGTAGAGTAGGCCCGTGCCCAGCAGTGGGACGTATATGGGCTGATAATGATGATGATGATGATGTATGGTATCAATAGTTCTAAATATTTTATGAACATATATGACTAGAAGGGTTATTTTGATAATATCCTGAAAGCACCCCACGCTTTTTTTACAATAAAATCATTTTTTCTTACACTATTTTTAATTCAAATTCACTAAATTTATTTTCTATTTTTTAGTTGGATTTTCTATAAAAGCGTATTGTTTTAGTGTTTTTAAACTATTATTTATTCTGTTCAGGTGAAAGAAGCTAAATCTATACATATCAATAAAATTGAAGTGTCTGTTCGTAAAGTGAAAATATAAAAAATGTGCAACTACATATCGTTATATACACGTAACCTATAACGAAAATGACCTTAGATTTTTTTTGTCTGTCTGTCTGTCTGTTTGTTCCGGCTAATCTCTGAAATAGCTGGACCGATTTTGAAGGGACTTTTATTGTCAGGTAGCTGATATAATAAGAAGTAGCTTAGGCTACATTACTTTATTTTTCTAAAATAAAAGAATTGTAGAAAAATAAATTATTTTAGAAAAATAAAGTAATGTTGCAATGCCCAAGTACTGTCCAGAACCGCGAGCAGGTCACCCGCTTACCACCATATGAAAATAAATGATAATTAAAATAAAAATGCAAAAACCGGAAAAAAAAACTAAATAAACTAATTAACTTTTTTGATAAATTCCACGCGGACGAATTCGCGGGTACAGCTAGGAATATGTAATATTATTAAAAGTAAACTAATTAGCCAAACACTTGTTAAAATGTCGATTTGTTTTATTTCAGGTGCCGTTATGTCATAAAGTAGTTTACGTGAGGGTCCAAGTGGACAACGACCTGACCACACCAGCTGTGACCTTCGAGAAGGACATAAACACTGTTATCATCCACTACAATTTGCTGCAGAGCAGCTTATCCAAATATTTCATTATCGCTAAAGCTATTAAGGAAAGAAACTGCGGTGAAAGACCTCGAAAGAGGAAATCAAAGAACAATCTACACTCCTCATCTCAGAACTGCGACAACCAGTTTAGTAACCGTGAATCGCAAGGAAAATGTACTGCCTGCTCAAGTTGTTGATATTAAAAATATATTAATAAAGATACTATCATATCGCAAGTGTTACCTATCATCATCATCATATCAGCCACAGGAAGTCCACTGCTGAACATAGGCCTCCCCCAAGAATCTCCACAATCCATCCATCCATCCAGCGACTTCCTGCAACCTTAGTCAGATCGTCCGTCCACCTTGTAGGCGGGCGTCCGACACTTCGCTTGCCTGTACGTGGCCTCCACTCAAGAACCTTTCGGCCCCAACGGCCATCGGTTCTACGAGCTATGTGCCCGGCCCACTGCCACTTCAACTTGCCAATCCTATGGGCTATGTCGGTAACCTTGGTTCTCCTACGGATCTCCTCATTTCTGATTCGATCTCGTAGGGAAACACCAAGCATAGCCCGCCCCATGGCTCGTTGAGTGACTTTGAGCTTTTAATGAGGCCCACAGTGAGAGGCCACGTAGAAGAAATCAAGAACTATCGAAGACTTTCGATTTTAGGCACTGAGGTATTTTGGATGAGAAGACGTCGCGAAGTTTCCCGAACGCTGCCCAACCGAGTTGGATAGTATACCAATGCCTGCGATAGTGTTACTTATATATTCAAAATATTATTCGTAATCAATAGTGAAAGGTTTAATATATCATGTATCGAAGCGCAACTTTAATCGTGACAGTCTTACATACCCCAAGTGACAACACCGTGGCCTGGCAGCAATAGAACAGAATTTCACACTCACCTACATAGATAGATACATAGATAGTCATGGTGCCTGCTACAGAGATACGAAACTCCCATTCTACTATGAAGAATCATTGTCAAACCGATCGACAATAGCATTCTAGAATCAAACCAAAGTCCCACATTTAACAATTTCCAACAAGCTGGTGGGTATCATTATCTTACAACCAGTATATAATTTAATAAAGGTTGCGTAACATCTTTAATGTTTAATTTTCACATGCGTACATAAACTTATGCCCGACATCCCAAAAATGTATAGAGATTTTCAGCCCCAATTAGCCAATAATGCCAACTTGTGCAAATATCATCGAATTCCAGCCAGACTGAATGAGCTTATTCAAAAGTAAGGACACAACAACGTAAAGACAAAACAGAAAACAAATCGGTTAGTTTGGTCTAGAAACCAAACTCTCCCTGTACACAGCTGTATGCGCTATCATCATCATCATCGTCATATCGAAGATTCAAGCCAGAATGTTTTACAATTTAAAAAGTGCTTAATTATTCCTAGATGGTATACGATATTAGTTCATTGCAAAATGATTAAATTAAAGACTATTTCGCTTTTTTAAATCATACCCCAGTTTGCCTGATTTTATTTAAATCTTTAATTAGCTTGTGTTGCATTTCTTAATTAGATAATTCAAAATTAGTCCAGTCAAAATAGACATTCGAGTTCGGAATAATTCGCATAGAGCTGAAAATTGCAAGATATGTTCAATACATCATTAGAAACAAAATCCCAAAAGTCCCCATCGATCCCTCTTCTGCAATTTTTTTTATTCAAGGTCAAAAGTGCGATATTTACA
This sequence comes from Hyles lineata, assembly GCA_030180105.1. Lineage (NCBI taxonomy): Eukaryota > Metazoa > Arthropoda > Insecta > Lepidoptera > Sphingidae > Hyles > Hyles lineata. Next base: position 12,951,484 of record JARJEE010000008.1, on the reverse strand, counting down.
TTTTTTCCGTTTTTCTCGAAAACGGTAATTTTTATAGAAAAAATAGTTAAGACCAAAGTTTTAGATTATACAATTCTCTACAAAAATTATACAAACATTTTTTTCGTACGACTCACTGTTCATGAGATATCGTCATTTGAAAGTTTGAGAAATTCATATCTTCCGTAGTATGTACTTCAATGTTTCGTAGTATGTACTTCAAAAAGAGGGAGTTTAACCATTATCTGTTTTATTGATAATCAACATGATATTCTCAATAAAGCATGGTACGAAAATAGAAAACATAATAGAAACGAAGAACGATTTAGCGTCCTGAATGCTGCTGCAGCAATAATTCGAGGAGATATTCAGTCTGTAATAATTGACAATGATAATTATCCTTTTTTTTTTTATTATGGCCCGGCATAGTGGCGGCATTGCACCTGATGGTAAGCGCAAATGCCGCCCAGGCAGAATATCCATTGGCATCGGACGGCAGTCCCATGCCAATGGAAACAATTATGCCGGCCTGCTAAGGTGCCTCTTCACACTACGGCGGAAGGACCCAGGATTGTAGGAAGGAGGGAACACGTGAGATGGCAAACAATTCCACAGCCTGACGGTGCGGCACAAAAAAGATTAATTATAGAACCGTTTGGTTCGCGCCGGGATGGTTTGGACCGACAAGCTATGGCTTCGCAAGCCAGCCCGCGTGGTTCTGGTAAGGAATGGAGAGGAGGGGATCAAGTTGAACAATTCCTCAGAGCATTCCCCGTAATACAGGCGGTAGAACACGCTTAGAGAGGCGACATCCCTCCGGAGTTGTAGCGACTCTAGGTTGCTCGTAACGTCTGCATCATTCACAATGCGGATGGCCCGCCGCGGAATCGAATGTTCGAAAATATTAACAGCGATATTCCGGAGTCCTTGACTTATTGTTTTTTTGAGTTTGGTTTCTAGACCAAACTAACCGATTTGTTTTCTGTTTTGTCTTTACTTTGTTGTGTCCTTACTTTTGAATAAGCTCATTCAGTCTGGCTGGTATTCGATGATATTCGCACAAGTTGGCATTATTGGCTAATTGGGGCTGAAAATCTCTATACATTTTTGGGATAACGGGTATAAGTTTATGTAGGCATGTGAAAATTAAACATTAAAGATTTTACGCAACCTTTATTAATTTATTAAATTATATACTGGTTGTAAGATAATGATACCCACCAGCTTGTTGGAAATTGTTAAATGTGGGACTTTGGTTTGATTCTAGAATGCTATTGTCGATCGGTTTGACAATGATTCTTCATAGTAGAATGGGAGTTTCGTATCTCTGTAGCCGGCACCATGACTATCTATGTATCTATGTAGGTGAGTGTGAAATTCTGTTCTATTGCTGCCAGGCCACGGTGTTGTCACTTGGGGTATGTAAGACTGTCACGATTAAAGTTGCGCTTCGATACATGATATATTAAACCTTTCACTATTGATTACGAATAATATTTTGAATATATAGGTAACACTTGCGATATGATAGTATCTTTATTAAGGGTCCATGTAACATTTTTAAAAAATAGTTTTTTTTATTTTTCGATAATCTGAAAAGATGGTATATTGAGCGTGTACTGACGAGAGGGGGAAGAAAAATTACGAATATTTGCTGAGTTATAGCAATTTGAATGGAGTGATGGATGAGTAAATTATGCTAGTTATTTTCCTGTAGTAAAACTTTAAACGCGATTATCTCGAAACTGTATTTTTAAAAACTGCTCGTGTTATAACTCAAAAAGTTATCGACCGATTTATTTAAAATTTGGTGAGGCCTTTCTCTACATTACTATCGGAAGGATAAACCTAAAACTTTTGATATTTCGCGTTGTTTAATTACTTTTTAGGGGTTAAAATGTCACAAAAATAGCACTAAATTATTTTATAATGAATTTTATTATTATTTTCTACTTTTTTAGGTTTATCCTTTCCGTTAATATCTTATAAAAAGAAAACACTTCAATTTTCTTGTTTCAAATCGATAGATTGAGAGTGATAAATGCAGCAGTTTGGGACCTCGCGCCGTAGGCAGCCGATAAAAAATGATTCTGAGCCGCCATTTTGGACAAAAGAAAATGAATAAATAAATTTTGGACTGTTAAAATCTTAAATAAACTTGTGCTAAAATTTCAAAACAATATAATTATTTAATCACCTTTAAAAATCCGTTTAAAAAATGACCGATTTCGAGGCTTCTACATGGACTTCCCCCCTTAATATATTTTTAATATCAACAAATTGAGCAGCCCTTCGAGTACATTTTTCCTAGCGACTCTCGGTTACTAAATTGGTTGTCGTAGTCGGAATCGTGACCACGTTTCTGAGGTCTAATGTTTTGGTTGTTTCGGTTTCCTGGGCGTCGACGTGAACGTTCCTCAGATTCATAATTTTCATAAGACTCGTAGCGTGGTTTCTTCTTTGATCTCGTCTTTCGAGGTCTTTCACCGCAGTGTCTTTCCTTAATAGCTTTAGCGACAACGAAATATTTGAATAAGCTGCTCTGCTGCAATCTGTAGTGGATGATAACAGCGTTTATGTCCTTCTTGAAGGTCACAGCTGGTTTGGTCAAATCTTTGTCCACTTGGACCCTCACGTAAACTACTTTATGACATAACGGCACCTGAAATAAAATAAGTCGATATTTTAACAAGTGTTTATCTAATTAGTTTACTTTTAATAATATTATATGTTATTAAACTTCTTATACCTGAACAGAAAAATACCCTGTTTTATTTTACTATTACATACATACATACATAAACTCACGCCTTTTTCCCAGAAGGGGTAGGCAGAGGTGCCTGGACACCCACATTTCGCCAGTATGTTCCGTCCCACGGTGTGATAGGCCTATCGCCATATCGGGCACAAATTCCAGACTCCGGGCTGATAATGAATAGAAAAATCCAATATCACTTTGCCCGACTCGGGATTCGAACTCGAGACCTCAGCTTTGCAAGCGTACCGTAGTACAACTACTCCACCGAAGCAGTGTTTTACTATTACAGTAAGAAAAAAATACGAGATTGCTCATACATTAAATAGAACGCGTGTAGTTTTCTGCAGAAAAGATATGTCGCCATTGTTTGTGGATATTACAACGCTATTTTTACGATCCGTTCCGAACTCCCACACTGCCCCCAATGCATTTCCAATAAGGAGCAAGCATAGAAGAGTTCGCACTTGCACCATACTCGCCTAATTCGGTTGAAAACTGTAATGTTTTAATTTTTCTTTTCGGATATGTATGCAATGACGGTTTGATATCGATTTAACGCTTGCCTATTTTACACAAATACAGAGAATTAACTTAGTAATTATAATTTTCTTTCGCTTGTTTCAATCATCGACGGTGGTCAAAATGGTTCATTTTAAGTACCTAATTAATAGAAACAATACAGTACTCCGGTATTACAAAATAATTTGTAAAAACAAACACAAACAGAAAGGTCTCACAAAAAACTCACGCAGAAACGTTGAGATATTAGCTATTAAATAATTTCATAAGCTGGAATTCTTTCTTGGTACGATATTTGGCACAAATTGACAGGATTTATTGAATGTATTTATGAACATAATATACTATTAATGGACTTCAAAAAAAGGAGATTATCAATTCGATGTGTATGTATTTAATTTTGTCAGAATTGCACAGTTTTTTAATATGTTGGTGATTGGTCTATACCAGCGTCTGAACACGTGTACCAAACGTAATTTATGTATGTGTGCCCAACCTTTATCAGTCCGCGGCGCGTATACATATTTTGACTCGACGTCCTAAGCCATCTAATTGGTCGGAATAAAAAGAATATATAATAATTATGATAGTTAGGTAGATGGGTACAAATCTCAAAATTCAGAAAGAGTAATATTTCGCAACCCTCTCCTATACTTTTACGCACACACACACTGTAGTCAGCCCTGAGATAGACGAGTAAAATTTATTCCAAAAAAGGTGTACCTAGTTGGCTTAGCAAAGAAATTGGTAATTAATAATGAATAATTAAAACAGAAACATAGTTTCTGTTTTTATTTAAGCACCCTTATATCTTCTATCTATATATAGATATAATGAAGTGATAGATCTTTAATGAAATACTGTTATTGACTGGATTAATGTAATAGAGCATAATACCGGACAAGAAAGTTTTTTAGAATCTTTGTCATTTAGTAGTGCCTTTGACCGTGCTTATCACAGAAATGGCTTAACCAATTTAGCTTATAATTTATATGGAGGTAGCTTACACCCTGAATTATCATATCACATTAGGTTAAATATATACTCAATGCGCGAAGTATTGTGTTGTTGATGTGAACTGAACTAAAAAGAAAAACGGCACCTGAATGAAGCTAGGCCGGCCCCTACTAAATATAATATTAGATTTACGTCGCCGTACAACTTATCCAAATATTCTGTGGTTGTTACAGCTATTAAAAAGAAACCCTACGGCTAACGACCCCAGAAGACGAGATTAAAGTTTCTAAAATTGTGAATGTTACGATCTTCCACGCCCGGGAAGACCTTTTTGACCGAGCCCTAGACGTTACGATTATGAGTACGGTAATCAGTTCAGATACCCTGAGTCTCCAGGAGGAATGTAGGTACATGCAAGGCTGTATATCTTGTTGACATTATAAGTATGTAAAACAATAAATAAGACACTAGTAGAGAAAAGAAAGAAAAACTATTTATTAGTCACAGACGCAAGGTACATACAACATAGATGAATATAAAAATAATTAAAAATATTTTTCTATGGCTGGTTTCAATTAACTACGCTGGTAGAATAAGATTATTTTTAATTAACTTAATAATGGAAAAAATGGCTGGTCGCGACTGTGACCAGTAGGTGGCCACTCAGCTTAATGTGATGCAAACCACAACACAACGCAGATCTTCAGTGGCCACCTGAAGTGACGTACGGGCGTCAAACCAACGACGCAACAACATTTCTAAAAAACGAAAATAACACTCATAATAAAATAAATATTGAAATGTACAATATTATAAAATAACAAAACATCTGATGCTTTCCTAATAGACGTTGTGCATGTGCATATAACTATTATATTGCAAATATTTCCAATATTTTCAAATTGTTATCTTCCTTACCAATTTTGCTCAGCAAGTTTCGATGCAACTTAGCATGTATCATTTCAGTGCTTTCATTCCACAGGAGCTCCATTATGTAAGTGTAGTAATATGATTTCTTAAAAAAAATATAGGACAAGACGCCTATGGAAGTGGAGAAAATGAATGTTGCGTTCCAGACCGCGCATAGGAAACGTAGTGTAAGATATCGTACGTCACTAATGTCTTGTTATTCATTTTACATTTACTTGCAAGTAGGCACCGAAGACAAATTATAAATAAGGATAAGTATATGAGATGTAATCATTCAATTCACCATGAGAGATTCTCTCGATTCATATTATTAACTGCCCACCTCCGCCCGGGTGCTAATACTTTTGTAGACTCCACTTCACAACAGAAACATATTATTTCGCGTAGTAACTGTTTAATGAAATACGTCCTCTATACTACTTTGCCCATCCCATCCCATTCCTTTCTGTCCCGTCTTATTCATCACAAAAATGCGCCTGCGATATTTAATCGTTATTAGGCTGAAAATTAAAACTGAAATCAATTATGTAAGGCGGCCAAAATGTTCAATTCTGACCAACAATTTATTTCGGTGCAAAAGGTACATCACACAACGATTTTGTTCACAACAACACACACGACACACGACGTTGTGTGAACAGAGGTTCACACAACGATAGACACAGCGCACGTAACGGAAGTCTGTAAAAACATTTCCCCGTTTTTGCTAGATTGTTCACTACTGCTATCCCTCTATTTATCACAGCGTGATGGTATATAGGGTATATCAAGACTGCTATCAAAAATTAAGCTGGGTGGTAGTTTAAAAGACTACAGGCACAATGCCAATAAAATTTAGAAAAAAACAATGAAAGTGCATTTTAACGGCATCTAACAGAACTCTCCTACTACTCCTACAACCTTAACTAATCCCAATTAATAGAAAACATTTAATTCCAATAATTTAGTTACTGTTTATACTTAAAAAGTCAGTAGCACATGTAATTGATTTCACGACATTTTTTAATTATACTTCCAATGAGAAATTAATAGCTATTAATTTAAACTATTTACTCTTCATTAAGCTTCAGTAACGATGAGTCGGCAATTGTTTATTTTTTGCTTCGTTTTGCTGGCAATAAAAACTGCCTGCGGAACATTTTGGAAATTCGGTAAGGACCAAAAACATAGCATGGTCATATCTAAAATGGAGGGAGCAATGTGCATGTTACAAAAAACCAAACATATACAAGTTGCAGTAAGTATAATATATAATTAACATAATTTCATGTTAAATATTTTTAATAATTAAAAAATAATAATAGACAAAACCACCCAACAATCGCATATACACTATTTAAAAAGAAAGGTGCTGATTAATAAAAACATTGTATTGAACAGGATATTTCACCTACTTCTTCAGCAAAATGCGTATTTTGCCCTTCATTTCCCATCACATTAAAATGAACTATTATGTAAAACGAGAAGTAATAAATAAAACTTTTCGTTTATTAAAACTTAGTAACTTTACTAATGACTTAAACTTTATTGTTCGTGACTCGTCAGATGCCGGCAAAATAAAACCATTTAAATATAATTTGCTTTTTACCGTCAATTTGACAGCCTCCGTGGCGCAGTTGGTTAGACGCCGCCTGTGAAACGAGAGGCCGCGGGTTCGATCCCCGCACCGAGAGAAATGTTTGTGCGGCCCACAAATATTTCTTCCGGGTCTGGGTGTTTGTGAGACCGAAGTCTCTCGTAGTTCCTGATACCCACGACACAAGACTCGATCTTAGTGTGGGGTCGGGACTATGTATGTGACTGTTGAGTGTTATAAATATTTATTATTTATAATCAAATTAGTTTTCTTGGAGACAGAAAAACTTCCAGGTTGTTCTAAGGAAACTTGAGAAAGGAGATTTTATCTCTTTTTGCTATTTTCTCGATCTTCGCTTTCTATATTACTAAAATGTTTAATCTTTATGTCAATAATAAATCTGTTATATCTATATTCCAGGTGCCCCCATGCTTCATTCTCGTTTACGTTAAAGTCGAGATATTTAACTATATTTCAAAGCCTGAAGTGACCTTTTCAGAGGAGTCGCAAACCGTCATCATCAAATACAAACAACTACAAAACAGTTTATGCAATTACCGCGTGGTAGCCAAGGGTATACATCGCGACCATTGTAAGCAAAGCGAAGAGAGCATTGTACCGCAGACACCACTGCAGATGAAAGAGTTTCCAGAAGAGGATGTCTGCAAGCCTCAAGAAGAACCATTGCATCCACCTCGTATAGATTACCGCCCGCCTGTACAACAAAAACAGCGAAGAACAAGGCATCCGAAAACAACGAAACCGCCCCGTACTACAGGTCCACCGCGTACACTGCCCCCGAGGGCTCACAAATATGCCCTAAAAAAATACAATCAATACCATGTTTATACTACTAAAAACCGTATTATAATCAAGCACCCACAAGTACACAGCTACGGATTATTTCATAGTTGTTTCACTTGTTGATTTACAATTATGCTTTCAAATAAATATTAAATATATTTATCTATGTGTTATTAAAAGTAATAACTAATTCGCAAGAGATTGAGGTGAGGCGATAGCTTTCCCAGCGCGTTAAGTTCGGTGAGTGAGATTGCCGAATGCCCAATAGCCCTAACCTCTTGCTGCTGGAGGATAAGTAAAAGTTGTAAGCACCCCACGCTTTGTAACAATAAAATATACGCATTTTACTCCATTTTCTAATCTTAAACTGATTATCAATTATTTTTTACTTTCTAGTTAAATCGTTTATAAAAGCGTGTTGTTTTTTCAAACTGTAATTTAATTGCTTGTACTTAAAACATTTATATACTAAGATGTTTATAAAGCATAGATGCGTTGTCCGAGCTTTATAATGGCAAGACGATTGGAAGGTAATTGCCTCACTTGCAATCAGTCATGCTTCAACCAGTGTCACAGATACACGTTTCTCTGACTATTTGTATTGTCAAAACCAATTGCGGAAAAATATGGGAAAAATAGATTAGACTGATTTAAAATAACGTACAAATTATTCTGAAACTGTGAAACATAATAAATATTTTATTTAGTGCGCAAGTACACACAAATTTATTTTTGACGTGACAACGTCTTAAATTAGGTTGCGGCTGGGAGTCACTTATGAAAAAGTGTAACGCCCGGTAACGTTATTTACGCATCGCCATGGAAACGCTTCTCCTAACACATTTCACAATAGTGTTGCAACTTGCGGTCACATGCATTTTAATTAATGTCGATATTAGTACAAATACGTAAAATAATTTCCAATTTGCACTTTTTCGTCATTGATACAATTGCTTTTAAAATAAATTTAACTGTACCAGCTCACATCTAAACAAACGTATAACATGAAATATAATGTTTTCTACAACCATATAAGAAAAGTTTAAACATAAAACATTTTAATACATTCTATTTAGGTTGTCCCAAAGATAAATCCTAAAGATAAGTCCCAATGGACACACGCTACATCTCGTGGTACTGAGTGGTTCCCGAGAAAGTATAGCGTCATATGTTCAAGGCACTGCTCCGAAGACAGCTTTAAATGGATAAACGATAAAACATTTGTTTTTGAATCAGCTGTACCTACCTTATGTTTATCAATTTTTGTATGTCGTATTGTATGTTGTATATTTATTAAAATACCATTTTGACGTGACAACGTCTTAAATTAGGTTGCGGCTGGGAGTCACTTATGAAAAAGTGTAACGCCCGGTAACGTTACGATGAGTCACCGAACGAGAGAGAGGCCCGCCGAATGCCTTGCGTCTCTCTCCCACTCAACTATGATCTAATTATAGTTGAGTGATTAATTTAATTATATTCATATCAATAAATATTCTACCGAGAAAAAGACGTTGTCACGTAAAATCTTCGCCCGTAAAACCGACTTTACAGGCAACCATTTTTTATGGAATAAAATTATTAAATTCGCTCTCATGGCGACGTTTGACAACTCTCGCCACGTCATCCCGTACTTGATGCTTGGTGCTACGTAACACGCGCTTTAGCCAATAACAGTGCGGCACTTATTGTTACGTAACTAGCGATGTCTATTCATCGCGTTGCATCGCATCGCGCCATTTTTTGTGCCATTATGTTAGTGTATGACGCGTCTATTTGTAAAACGTCATTGTTTATATACGGCTGTATTACCAAAGGACATCTGCGTGCAAATTACCCATAATTAATTTTATTTTTCTAAAAAGTTAAATTTCTGAATATTAAGCATAAGATAAAGTGTAATTATTTTAAAATGATTGTATTGTCATCGGTCCTGGATGAGTATGCCAAATTTCGAGTTAATCCAACGTTTTGAAGGGGGTCAAAATCATGTTCAAAGATTCCGTTACATACTAACATACGTGTGAAGCTAATAAAAACATATTATACAATGAGAATTTGTGATTGAATTTGTTCATTGCATCCCTGCGTCCTCTCAAATAGACTATCTGCAGGAAAAGTAAAGAGTAGCAGACTAAAGAGTGTGCAACTTACCTGCTAGTACATAATCTTCGAGGCCCATGAATATCTCAAGCACATCCTCACTAAAGTCTGATAAGCAACTTGAAACCGAATCACATTTCCAGAATTATAGCTTTTTGGTGCATATCTAACAAAGTCTAGAATTCCCTGACTGATTATAATCGTTTAACACACTTTTATGGAGATATCAATGAAATATAAACACAACCACTACTCGAATACCCACATTCTGACATTAATCTATTTACAAATAAACCGATGTTGTTTTATTGACTAATCTTTCATTGCTTATCCAAAATAAGTGAAGCTTAAAACAAAAAAAATGGTTTGGGCTCCGGGTTGGGCAAAGTGATATTGGATTCTTCTATTCATTATCAGCCCAGAGTCAGGAATTTGTGCCCGATATGGCGATAGGCTCGCTACCTCTCAAATTGTGGGACAGAACATACAAGGCGAAATGTGGGTGTCTTGGCACCTCTGCCTAACCCTTCTGGGAAAAAGGCGTGAGTTTATGCATATTTGTAAAACAAAAAAATGAGTTCTTTAATGTGAATATCTATTGAAATATGTAATTTAGCAAATAAGTTTTCTTAAATAATGAAATGTATCTGGAAATATAACATTCTCCATGATAAAAAGTATACAAAAAACGTTAATTAGCCCGGAACAAGTTTCATTTGATTTAGTACACTACAGAAATGTAAGGAAAATTACTACAAAAAATAATTAAAAAATGTATGCACTTAATAATGAAACAACACTAATAGAAATGTGTCGATTAGTATTGAAGCTGTATTTAGTTTTTCTAAACTTTGAGCAAGGCTTGGGTACGGTATGGGAGTACGGCGTAAATCATAAGAACAGCAATGTGATATCAAATATCGAAGGAGAGCTATCTAGTTTTGAAAATATTAAGCGCATCCAAATCACAGTAAGTCAATTCATTTAGCTAATAATATTACAGCAATAAGGAATACAATTCGAAAAATTCAATTAATATTAGCCAATATCAAAAACCTAGAATCAATATACACAGTACCGATCATACGAGACAAAAACGCCAATAATATCAAGTTGGTTTAGGTAAATATTTATGATATCATCCGTTGATCTTCAATTCGATACAAAGCGATTGGAGCTAGTTATAATTTAAAGTTAATGTTTGTGTAATTTCTACAGGTGCCAGTATGTCAAGAAGTAGTTTACGTAAAAGTCGTAATACAAAATCAATTTACAACTCCATCAATATCCTATATGAAGGACATAAACACTGTTACCATATGCTACAAGCCAAAACCAGGCACTTCAACAAGATACAACGTTATAGCCAAAGCCGTGATGGTAAAAAACTGTAGTCCAAGTAAAAAACCGAGATCGAGGTTACGACCTAAATCATACAACGAAAACAAACGAAGAAATAAGTTTAAAAATCATGGAAGTATTTATAAAACTTCTTCAAACCTAGTGTTGCCTAAGCCATTTTATGAAAGTATTTATTATTATTAAGCTGATATAGAAAAAATATATATTATGCACAACATTAATTATTCGTACGTACTATTTCATCCTTTATTTAACAATCTTACAAACTATAAATTATTGTTATAGTTTGTAAGATTGTTAAATAAAGGCTATTATTATTACTATTTCTACCCTCTAATCAAAAGGCCGTAACAGACGATGGACCAATTACGTCCATGACCATGGTACAGTGCGGTGTGCTCTCAAAATAATTGGTCTGGAGCGCAAGCGCTGTTTCAGGCTTATAGAAAAAATAATCTTACCTCTTTTAATTCAGAATAATCTACCGATTGAGATTTGACGTGACAGAAGAGAAAACATTTACAAGGGCATGTGCCAAAAACGGATTTTAAATTTTGATTTTTCTTTATTAAATTCCGAAGTTTACCAAATATAAACTATTGCACACATTATTTTTTTAATTCGTATATAGCCGATATCCTATAGGTCTATAACTCAACCATTTTTAAAGTTTGTATTAGATTTCTCGTATAATCTTGCCGAAAATAGTGTACTTACCATGCATCCACTTCGAGAGCGGGCCTGCGATGCTCTTCTAGAGAATCCAGCCTTTGGCACACCACTGATCGAACCAGAAAAGCCTAAAGTGGTCCGAGTGCGTAGGCCTAGAGAATTCAAACTCGTGAGTATATGTATGTTTCTTAAAAAGTAAAAGTGTGGGATACAGATATTATAAATTAAATTAAGTAATTAAAATTTCAGGCATGTAATCATGCATATTAGTCTTCCGGTTCAATACTTTGGCAGAGTTATTTTGGACGATGATTTAATTAATAATGTCAGCTTACAGAGGTTGATAGTCTATGTGTTACTCTATTGGTGCAGACGCTCATTAAACTTTTATCTTTCACCCTAAAATAAAATTTAGTATCATGGCAGGAGTCAATCCAGATCCTATACAATCCAAAGTTTGCTTGAGAAGGGTTAAGCCATATAGTCCACCACGCTGGAGTAGTGCGGGTTAGCGGAGTTTAAGTACCATAGAAATTTGGTATAAATAGTATACATATAAATTGATACTATTATTTTTTCAGCCTCCAAGGTTTCCACTTTTATCGAAGGACTTCTACTCTTGCTGGTGTAACCATCAGAAGGAGGTACTGTTGCTTATTATAATAAAATCATAATTAGTTGTTTAGTACTTTGCCGTTTTCTTTATTATAAAAAGCCTTAGTATTTCCTAAAAACGCATAAACATTATTGAAATTAATAAATACATGAAGTAAACATATACACTTGTTGACTATCTCATTACTAGAACAAGTAATCATAAACTCATTTATATCGGTTGAGATCAATCTATAAAAGTCTAAGAACATGTTTAATACAGAAGTGCGGTTAGTACCGCGTGTTTGTATCATATATGGCATCTGGGAATGTAGACCGCTCTTTTAAAATTTCCCATTCGTTTACAGTTACAAATGGCAAAGCATATTGTAGACGATAAACCTCCGGAGCTATTTCCAGAATTGTATTTAAAACCCAGGAGGCTGGACTACTACGCTCGTCAACTCGAGGAGAATATGATTGTCAATAAGGAACTCTTGAAAAGGATCAATATTATACAAAGGACTGGGGTAATTAGTATATTATTTTATGAATGCAGACTATAGGTTTATTTTGTGCTGAACCGTGATATAAAATTTGCCAACACACAAAATTTACACTAAATAATCCGTCTTCTGATGCGCTACTTCAGATCGGAGAAAATGTGATGGTGGTTCACTTCACTCATCCACAATTTCCATTCTTCATATCTAAACAAAAATATATAAATAACTAGTCAGTTGAATTTCCAAATCGCCAGCACACAATTAGATTGAAACTTGTGATATTACACAAATTGCAGGGCTATGTCGACTGCTGGATGCGCCCTGAAGCGAACAATAAGTACAAAAGATTACTTTGCAAACAAAGGCAACGCAAGCTGGATGAAATAAGGAAGGCCAACTTATATTTCTATTCTAGACTCCTTATTGCCGTTAGTACCATTACTTATATTATACTCTACTTATTCAAGTTATAATTGACCAAAAAATATTTAAATGTGAATAGTTTTGGTTTTTGTATTGGGGGCATATCCCTCATCACAATATACATATTTTACAGAGATCGGAGCAACCACTTACATACGAATTGGAGGAGTTGTGGAAAGATACTAAACATAAACTTATACTGGGCGCTACGTGAGTAGACGAATAACAATACTTTTTTAAACAGTGCTTTTAAATTCACACTGCACTAAAGATTACTTGTAATATTCGATATATTCTTAATGTATTTCAAGATTTATAGTAACAAAATAATGAGTTAAACTAGCTGCAAAATAAATTATGATGGTATCCACGAATATTTATTTTACATAACCAAAACAAAATCTTTCGAAACTTATATTACAGAACATATTCTTATTGATGACATTTTAAAAAACCCTTATTTGTTGCAGATTGCCGTTCATCTTGTTTAAGACGGAAAAAATCGACCAAGACATTAAGGAGCCCGCTTTCGATAAACCACCAAACGTTCACAGAACTAAGTATCTGATCATTCGCATTTATCTTTTATTCCCTGGATTGCTGCATTTTTCATGTAGTAGCATCTATTTTATTTCACTTTGTCAGAAAAATCAATCATTAGTATTCACTTTTAGCTCTTGCCGGGATATTTCCTCATAATCTTTTGTCATATTTTCTTCTCTTTCATACAAAACAAAACAAAACAAAAGCACTTTCTTCATTATTAGAATCAATTTGCCTAATATAACCATCATTTTATTTTTAATACAGCGATAAAACCTCACCTGGTAGTCTTTTAATAATGTCGTATTGCATTTCAGGGTGGCGATGGACATTTGGGTCGTCGGCGGTTCGAAGATCGGTAAGGTTATTGTGGAGCTGTTCAACGACATCGTGCCAAAAACTTGCCAGTTGTTCCTGGGACTCGTCAGAGGCGATGGCTATGGACACGCTTACATTGGGACTAGATTTTTCAGGTAGAAACACACAATTTTAAATATAAACTAAAAAATTATCTTTCTTTTACCCGCAACAGTTTTTAAAAATACATTCATGTTAAAAGTTAGAGCCCGGCCCGTCTTAGAAAAAAATGCTTTTTATAATTTGTAAAGACATTAAAACAGACACAGTTTCTTTATAACCAATCGTCAAAATTTTGAAATACTTATTTTAATGACTTATATAAAATTATATGAAGTTTGTTTTTGTCAAAAGAATAGTACCAGACCTGTATTGCCGGGGTGGTGACGTCACCAAAGACAACGGGTTCGGGTGTTATCTACCAGAAGGTGAAACTGAACCTATGGGAGCAGAATCCTATCGTCTTAAACACACAGTTCCCGGTAATATATCCACTTTAATCACTAACAATAATTTATCTATTGTTTTTATATACTGGATCGAAGAAAAAAAGGAGTGACTGCTCTAATGATGCCTTTATATCACTGCTACTACTGTTAATTATTTTATTATTTTGCATATTTCGTATCATATTAAAATCCAAGTTATAAAATGATGATGTTACATCAGGTGTGCTGTCAATGGTGGTGACTCCAGACAATGAAGTGTGCGGTCAGTTCAACATCATATTCAAACCTCTACTGCAGTTCGACGGAAAACATGTTGTATTTGGAAGAGTAAGTATATATTTCATTGAGTATCATCATCATCATTAGCCTATTCGCGTCTACTGCTGGACATAGGCTTCTTCTATGGCACGCCACTGGGCTCGATCTTCAGCCCATCGTCTCGAACCGCTACCAGCCATCTTTTGGATATCGTCACTCCACCTCCTTGGATGGCGTCCTACACTACGCTTTTCATTTACTATACATATATTATATTTAAAATCTTATAAACCAAAAATATATAGCTCTATCTTTTCAGCCAGCAAGTCAGAGGAGTAGGTTGGCTTAAGCTCCATCAATCAAACATTCCATTTCGCCCGATATTTAGCGTTCTCAATTAGAAGGTCATTGACTTATATTCCTCTTGATGTCATTAAGCCAGCACCTTCTAAATGTTTGCCCTGCTATATCACAGTTCGTACATTTCTCAATTGTAATATATATGATGTGTTAGATAATAGCAGGGCCGGCGCAGACTCTAGAGCGCATCAGCGCGCTGGGCCTGCCGCTGGGCACGGCGACGTCCGACTGCATCATACGCATGTGTGGCTGGTTCACACGCGCTGGCCAGTACCGGGAAGGAACTCCTAACACTATTAAATTCCCGCCGAGGAGAAAGCCTAAGCAGTGACGTGAAAAGTATACATGCTTGATTTTTGTATTTATTTATTTTTTGCTTTTTGTATTGAAGATGAACTTATATGTTTTAACGACTGTTTCTGTTAAATGATTTTTATAAAATTAAGGAATTGTAATACAATCGGAGAATGAATCTTTTGTCGAAAATTCCTGCGTATTACGATTCCTGTTAAATTAGCTATATAAGCTTGTTTAGGTGTAGAAATAATTCTTCAGACGTAGACAAAAATTTTGTGTTTATTGCAAATCATTTACAAAATAAATATAAAATCCAAATGCAATCAATTAATACGAAGTCGACTTTTAATTACGTACACATTCATAATCAAATCAACAGTTAATACTTGAAGTCACATCAAACTTCTTTACGTCACTCTATCTTAACGAATAATCCGCATGATAATATTAGAGCCAGCAACTGAAAAGAAATAAAATCTATGTTTGAACGCTTTCATCCCAGAA
The DNA here is from genome assembly GCA_030180105.1 of Hyles lineata. Classification (NCBI taxonomy): domain Eukaryota; kingdom Metazoa; phylum Arthropoda; class Insecta; order Lepidoptera; family Sphingidae; genus Hyles; species Hyles lineata. Next base: position 12,935,533 of record JARJEE010000008.1, on the reverse strand, counting down.
TTAACGGATCTAAAATAAACAAAGATCCGTAAAATAGAATAAATCATACACGGCACCTGGATACAATCGAAAGATATATAAATTTTCAAAGGTTATAATAATGCTTGGATTTTCTGAGCCCAATTTTATATCTAATTTATTTATGGTTCTACTGTTATTAATATGAATGAGACGTAAATCGTTTCCGATATTTTGTTTTAATCAAATATATGTGAAATAAAGGTGCTTACCATGATAAAAGCCACCACGATGGCAGCAGCTCCGACATAAACGGCGTCCTCTCTCAGAAAGTCAATCACTTTGTTCAAACACCCGTCAACATACATCGTAGTAGGGTTCGGAGACGACTTACAGTCTAACCTCTGAAAAGAGATAATATGAAATGAATACCTGCGTTGTCCTTTCTTTCTTAAACTTATAAAATAGGACTTTCCTCATTTTAATCATGATTGTGAAGTTGATAGGTATAGTTTTTTTTTTTAATAAAATGTTTGATAACAGGTGAAAGATCTTGGAAGTGTAAGCATTTAGCAACATTATTCTTAGTCTTCTAGTCTTCATAGAGACAAATCATTCTGCATCGTACATAAAATTCAGTTTGCGCCGACCTCGTGTAATGTAACTTATCGGCAAGCAGAAGATTATTAGAGAAAGCAACTCATCTGGACAAGTACTACCATACACTATAAATAAATCATAATACACATTGTGTATTACTACATTCTAGAGAAATCATAATTCCTACCTTCCCAGGGAAGACCTCTCTGCAGCAACTGTCAGGCACATTATCATTCCAGTCCTTGTGACTCCTGACTCCGCAGCACTGCAGGTAGGTCTGCGTGTCGTCCCAGGAGCGCGTGTACTCGTGCTTCACGCCGTAGTAAGGAATAGCGGCATACAGCTCCCGGTCCAGCGTCGATAGGACCTTCTCACGGAACACGAACTGTAGGATCCCGCCTACCAGCATCACCACGAAGATTATGAACACCAGGATGTAGTACTGGAAGGAATATTGCTGAATTCTGTATTTTGGTCGTAATAAAATTCTAGCGAAAATTGCTAGGACTGTGAAATCGCAGTTATAGAATCCATCCATCCATCCATCAGCCAAAGGAGGACTTCCTTTGGCTGATGGATATATGGATGACTGCTGAACATAGGCCTCCCCCAATGATTTCTACAGAGACCTGTTGGACCGCGACCTTTACCAGGTCGTCGGACCATCTTGTGGGTGGACGTCCCACGCTGCGTTTTCCGCTACGAGTTATAGAATGTTTGTTCTTAAATAACTTTAAGCATTGGAGAACTGATACCACAGACTTGAAATCTCACGGATCTAATTATGAACGAATCTTTATCATCCAAGATAAACAATGATATATTATACAAATACGACGTAGATATCGCACTAGCACTTCAAAAGTGAGGCGTTCAAATTCGGGCAATTGGTGTAATTTCATCTAGTCGCATGGCAACGGCGACAGAGGGAAGACGTCAGTACTGTCAATATAATTTATTACGAAAATATTATCTACAGTGCCGAATTGTGTATTTTAAAAGTGTAAAAACTATGGTGCAAATATATGAAACTAAATTGGAGCTACACACCATACGTAAGTATATAAAAACCACATTAAATTTAATTTTTATTTTAAATTAGTAAATACCGCCTTCAATTGTGTAAGAAGGATCGCCTAATACAAAGATCTTGAAGTGCGATAGAGACAAGAAGCGTGCGTCATAGACTAATAAATCAGAAGCGAAACCGAAGATACAGAAAATTGACGATAAAAGTTTGAATGGATTTGGATTGTTTCATATTTGGTTCTAATTCAATCATATTTAAAACGATTAAGTTATTTGTTATGTATTATTTTCATAATATATAACTTAATCCAAACACGAACAATACAAAATAAATTAGCTTCCCCATATATTTTGATTGACTATACGAGTACATATATATTTACACTTATCATTGAATGGTTCCAGATTTCCACGTGATGAGCTCTTGAGACGTAAATAGGTAAGCACTAAGTACAGTTCGAACATACAGAGGGGATCGTGACTGGATGCCTATAACAACAATTAATATTATCTTAGCACATTTTAATTATGAATAAAAATAACTACGAAAATATATAAATATAAAAAACCTGCACCATCGGTTGTTTACTAGTGGCAGGTTACTCATATGTAAGAGGCCGCCACATATGATAGGTACCACTTCAATGTCTATTCCTCCCGCCAAACGGCAGTTTAAATGCCATATTATGTTCCGCTTTGTATATTCTCGCCTGAGTAATCGCTGTGCTTATTGTGACTTAAGATCTTATGTTTCGGGATGACGAGCGCAGTGAATGCCAAGTATTGCTTTGTAATTTAAGGTGTCTTTTGGTTTTGCTTATGTCTACGAGCGGTCGTATCACTTGCCATCATTACAACAAAAAATAATATTAATAAGAGATCGATTTTTCAGTGCATGCTTACCTAAAAACTAATATAAAAAACAATTTATTTCTTTATTTTTTCATGGTTGTAAGCAAATAAAATTACGTTTTGTTTCAGGATGGCGTACCACAGGTAGACTCACGTAGCAACTTCAATATTAATATATTAAATTCTCATAAAACCAAATAGGCAGTTTTATTTATCGTCACCCTTCTGTTTCTATCGCTTCGATTCTATGTTTTGATAGCGCAATGCTATCTCTTTCCGTCTCGTACTTTCTGTATAATCTATTTCATTCACTAAAATTGTCATAAAGTATTAACAAATGAGTATGTATATGCATAGTAGGACAGTTTTTAAGCGTCACGCAATATGGATATGCGTCATCTTTATTAAAACATCATAGAAGATAAACATAATAACATTTAGACGTGATCTTTTTTTGTACTTTGAATAATAATTCAATGAGCTATAATGACACCTCATATCACCAACCTTGTCAATACTATGTTATACAAGGAATATCCAGACTGCAATTGAAAATGAAGCCAGGTGGTAAATTTAGTGACTTCAGACACAAAGCAACTAAACATTTTGTTAAAAAAGTGACTGATTGACGGGTGATTTACCACCCAAATACGATGATACGATACGAATTATAAAAAAATGTCGCATTTTGTTGCGAAATTTTTAGTTGCATTATGTCTGTAGTCATTAAAACTAACACCCGGCTTCTTTAATAACCCTGTATTTAATCACTAATCCCGATACGCACCGTAAGCAACATGCACTTGACCTCCTTGGCGGCGCCGCAGCAGCCGAGCAGCGACAGCAGCATAATGGCGGCGCCCATGGCCACCACCACGCCCACCGACGCGATGAACATGTTGTTCATCATCAGCGTGCTAGAGAACGAGCGCGTTGTCCACACCCATACTCCGATCGCCAGGGCCAAAGCTCCTCCGATCTGCGAGACAAAAGTGTATCAACAATCGTCAAGTAGTTTTCAGTCTGATTTTAATGGGCCCTTTGCTATTCCGTTACTGACAGTATCAGCCCTTATACGTCCCACAGCAGGAGAGCACGGGCCTCCTCTACAATCGAGATTGATAGGGATTAAGACGTATATTCACTTGACTTTCGTATACCGTAGAAATTCTCCCGAATGGCAATGGTATGCAGGTTTTCCCATGATGTTTTCCTTCACCGTTATAGTGCGTGGTGATTGACTGTCAATACACACATGACTCCCGAAAAGTCAGAGGTGTACCCTGGAATTTGAACCCGCGACCACCGTAAACATGTTAGCAGTCGGTTGTGGTCCGTTACCAACAGGCTATCACGCACTTTCATTCCATATATGTACACTTAGTTAACTTATTATTAAAAACTCCATTGTTAATGGGTAAATGGAATCCTTGAAGTTTTTTTGGTTTTACTGACTGCTGTAATCTTGTATTCTTTACCCATTAAGAATGGTAGGTATGCGTTTATTCACATGCTCAAAACTCAACAATACTAAAGCGAGACCTAATAATAATGATGCAAGAACAACATCAATTGCATCTATTTATAAAATAATCTATTTTAAAAACTATTTCTTTTATAAAGATAAACAAATTGCATAGAAACGTTAAATCTTGTTATGGTGCCATCGACCCCGCGTGATCGAGATGAATAATTTAAAACCGGCGATGATATCACCAAGCAGAGCAATTAAAACACCTGCAAATACCGCAAATAAACAACTCTTCCTGATCTATGAAATCGCAAATAATGCAAAAAACAAAGATCTTAACCAGTCTATTAAGAAGCTTTTAACACTTTTTTATTAATGAATGTAGTTTTGTTAAAGAACAGATTAACAAAAATAAAAATATATAATATATTTGCAAGAAACATCTCAGCTTACTAAGAACTAAGCTGAAATATGGTCGTAAGTTCGAACCCAGGCCATACAAAAATGACTTCAAATCTAGGTGGCAAGCGCCAAGCTTTAACGGCGAAGAAAATCTGCAAATCTGAAAGCTTATAACATTTTCGAAGACCACTGAAATTTATCAGCACGCATTAAGCCGAGGCGATAGGATATAAATACTATTCTCGAAAGGGTTGATGCCGGACGGTAGCCGGTCGCATAATAATAAGCTAATTCATTCTACAACACAGCTAATTAATTTTTAATAGACTTATGATTAATTATGAAGGCTAGTAATATTCATTTTGCCGTCCATTCGCACCCCTTATAAATCATGGGTCCCTAAAGTCCATTTTGATTGTCCAGATATGATCTAAATAGGCAACGTGGATAATTTTAGGGGACCGCTAGCAGATGTTTTTATTCTGGCGGTTTTATTATTGCACTTATAATAACAGTTACTATGTACACAGCTATTAATTTAATGTTGTAAATGTAAATAATAATGATTTACGGAATACTATTATTCATACGAGATCGAATCATATCGTTTAATGGCATCTTACGAGTATAAAAAAGCAGAACATTGTACCGTGAAATTTTAGTTTCGTTCTTAGGAAGGAAACTTGTTTTATTGAATTATTAGTTGATTCAAGCTGTTTTATTAAAATTAAAGTTATGCTCACAATGACAACGTAATATGATTAATACGTACATACATAAACTCATGCCTTTTTCGCAGAAGGGGTAGGCACAGGTGCTACCAGGAAACCCACGTTTCGCCTTGTGTATTCCGTCCAATGATGTGGTAGCGGGCAAAAATAGAAAAATCCAATATCGCTTTGCCTGACCCGGGATTCTAACCCAAGACCTTAAGCTTTGCAATCATACCGTAGTACAACTGCACCAACGAGAATAAATATATTTGATATAATATAGTATGTAGTAATTAACTTTTGCAGTTGGAATTCATATTATTTAAAGGCGATTAATAAGGCGGAAATTATTCCGGATGTATTAGGAATGTGGTTATAATCATGAACATCAAATGAAAATAATGGTCTGCTCCGATGAATACATAGTTGGTAGGTATATAATTATATTGCAAAATAAACTGCTTCCAAGAAATTTCGACATACTTGAGGATCTATGTTTAGATATGATGCATTTTGCAGTTGCAAAACGGATATCCTTATCACTTTAGGACCAGGATCTAATCGCGTATAATATACTCACATATTTATAATTGATCTTCTACAAATTGGTCAGCATAAGTATTTTGGCAATGTAGGAAAGATTCCTTTAGCTGTTTACCGTAGAACTACACAGGTGGTTTCTTGTTTTTTTCTGTATTAGTTAGGCTTTGTAATAATACTTACTAGCGTTAATACATTGATGCATATAAGGGAGAACTTCATGCATCTCCCGCAGCTGTCCATGGCACCCCCCATACCCATAGTTGTTCTGAAATAAAAACATTACAGCGTCAGTTCTGCCTGTGAAACAAGTATCCACAGGTTTTTTTCTCCAGCAAAACAATAATTTTGTAATTCACTTTTTTCTCCTTTGTCCCATTTTGTAGGCTTTGTGTCGCAACCCAACAATATTAATTTCGCGTCTGGATATTGTGACCCTAATCCCTCGAATTCTCTTATACTTGTGATACATGTACACGATATATTCTTTATTGTAGTCTTACAATAATTTTGACTGGATTACTGTTAGACATCTGTGAGATGTTATGTTGAACTATGTAGGTAATCATAGTTGCATATCCGTTTATCTAATTTCTTAAAAGTGTCCAACCCATTCCATGATTATTTTAAAATTGAAATTTTATTTTAGTCAATTATTTGACCTAAATCTGGCGGTTAAAAAGATGGACTTAGCAATTACTAGAAATAAGCTATCTGTACTGAAAGTTGTAAATTACAATGTAGAGAAAATCTGATTCGTGATTTAGATAGTCATTAAATCCACATCACAGAAAATCTTGGCTGAGTAGGCGTCGAATCTAATGAATGGAGTAATGGGACGTAGGTTGGCATTGGATGCCTCACACCAGAAGTACTTTATTAGGTACCACGTCATGCAAGCGACCTTGCAGAACCGACAATTAGTCGGATCCTTTTCAATATTCTATAATAATATGTTAAACACATTATGTGATATGGTTTGTAGAGACTAAAGCAATGTATTTAAACGGTCTTGATCTTTAAAAGCCTCACTTTTATTTTTTAAAGCTATATGTTTTAAATACTTACTGAGATATTAGGCATAGAATGTGACAGACTCCGTGGCGCAGTTGGTTAGACGCCGCCTGTGAAATGGGAGGCCGCGGGTTCGATCCCCGCACCGAGAGAAATGTTTGTGCGGCCCACAATTATTATTTCTTCCGGGTCTGGGTGTTTGTGAGACCGAAAAGTCTCTCGTAGTTCCTGATACCCACGACACAAGACTAGATCTTAGTGTGGGGTCAGGACTATGTATGTGACTGTTTATGTAGTTGATGTAATATTATATTAAATGTTTCTCTTCCGTTCCATATATTATAGCTAAATATTATTTACCTTGATTTCGTAGTCCTCACTAGTCCACAATAAACAATACGTTTGTTTAATAACTTGTTTTTTAATTAACGCTGATGAAACACCGTTTATTCGCATTCAAATTAAAATATGCAAATGCTATGTGATATTGACCTTCATTTTCTCACGGGCCCCTAACATAATAGTTTAAACTTTCAACTTTTAAATAACGGTGATGTTACAATAATAGTGTTTTAAAACAACAAAAGAAAGAAGATAAGAATATTTTTATTGGACTACCGAAACTCTAGGACTACAATATTTAGAACCTAAGATGTGCAGAACTCGATCGACGCCTGTAGTCAGAAACTAGCAGGCATAAGACGATGTCGGTCATATTTTTAAGAAACCCATCAATCTGCAGCTATGTTACACCAGTTCCTTGTAAGCCAGATCAATGCAGATGATAGAATAGATTAATTAGTGATAACTACAATGAAAGGAGGGGAAAAATAATGTTAAGGGCTACGTCTAGACTTAAAATAAAGGAAGAGCGGTAAACTTCACTATCTAGGGACCTAAACAACTGAATGTAAACAACATCTGTTCAATTATATCCTGTGCCCTTGTAACATAAAATTATTTTTTGTATACATTATGCAATAAATAAAAATGGGAAAAATTTAAGTAAAGAATAAAGTGTACTTTGTGTTACTTAATAATTAACAACTTTAAATTTACTTGTAATTTAAAATAACTGCCTCACCAGTTCTCCTAATGAATTCGCGGCAAACACTGGGAATATTGTGACTAATCTTTGTATATGCCACAAACAACTATGTACGAACTTGGCAAAAAAACCTTAATTTACAGCCATTAGATAAATGAGATTAATTGTGTCCCCTAGGACATGGATTACCCGTCGCAATAAATAAAGAACAAATATATTTGTTAGTCGTGTACAGATTACCTGTATAATGTTACTGCAATGTATTTAACTTTGCTCTGACATTAAATTTGATGTGAATTATCGTTGTCCGGTCGACATTGTAGGACCTCGCAATCTAGCATGCAACGACTTTGCCACTTATGTTTAATGTCCTTACCTTACGGCCTTCCACATTTCCTTCATCATGTGATTAACATTATTCACCAGTAATATATTTTAATTGATAATTCCTGTCCGCTTATGAATATTATGATTATTGATGACTTTTATAACAACTACCCTCGTGTTTTTTCTTAGGATTACCGTATTACGTTTTATTACTCCTTGGTTCATTTAGGTAATGATCAAAATATAATTTCAAAGTAAAATGGTCTAGATATTTAATAACTACGCTACATACATTTACCTGGTAGATAAAAAATGTGATTTTAATATTATACAACTTTGAACAAGTCTTCACCGTGATAAAAATCAAAGAAGTTTTATTCATGAAGGTTCATTGTACTCATAAAAACTATTGGATAGATTTCTTACTTAAAATGTTACATATTTTTAAAATTAATTATACTTGTTTAACCAGTATGCTATTTGTATCTGTTTAAAATATGGATTTCTGCAGGTATTCCTTTTTACTTTTGATCCTAAATTAGTACCTATTTAAGTTTAAAAACGCAATCTCCACATCAGCATAAACTTGAATCGTGTCAATTAAAGGCAATGGGTCACGTACAAGAAGCTACGAGCGTACAGTGCGGTGGAGCCGAGTCGTGTGTCATGTGTCATTGTTTTGATATGTGTGCGGTGTAGTGTGTAGCGACTGCTGCGTACCATACTTGCACGTTGCATACATTGCCACAACCAAGAGTTACGAGACGAGCTACACCGCCGCTCAAGGTGATGCTAACAAGGTCCATCTAACACGTTCTCTTATCGATGATAATCAGTGAAAGTAGCATTTGTTTGCAACAAATTATATCATGAATCATATTCAAAACTATTTCAACTCGTTGCCGCACCTGCGCAGCAAGTTAGCGCAGTAGTTTTAAATAAACAATTCACCTTAGTTTTGGCGCGATATCACCGTAGTTTTTGGGTCCGTTTAGAAAACAGTTTCACTTTACCATCACTCTTACTAGTCACGTCACTGTTTACGTTAACACGGGTCATTCACTTCGCGAGTGCGTCTTGGTCGGTGGGACGGAGTGAACTGGTCCCGCTCGTCGCACGCCGCCCCACCAAGCATAGGGCCTTCGAAGGCTCTGCCACTATGTTTATGTGTTCGCAAGTGGGTCACAGCACGTGCAATACACTTCCTAGTGTTATCAGCTCATTTCAAACATGTTCTATTGCAAATACTCATATTCCGCTAGGGTTTATTGCTTTAAAACAGTTTACCTATTTCAAATGGGACCAGGACACTAATGTACAAATCTAAGTAATAGGTTTTAAGCTAGAATAGAAATGTGTTATGTTTATGCTGACTTTGTCTATAGAAATAAAAAAATCTTTTTCTATATAAATTTTAAATTTAGAATGGAAGGATAGATCAACTAATTGCAGATCAATGACAAAGGGGTTACTTTTCATCTATACTATAATAATATTGTAAAGCTGCAGAGTTTGTTTGTTTGTTTGTTTGAACGCGCTAATCTCTGGAACTACTGGTCCGATTTGAATGATTCTTTCAGTGTTGGGTAGTCCATTTATCGAGGAAGGCTATAGGCTATATATCATCACGCTATGACCTATAGGAGGAAAGCAGTAGTGATATTTCTAGCAAATACGAGGAAATTTTGTTCGTTTTTCGTGGTCCGATTGGTCGATATTCTAAACTGATAGTCAGAATTAAACATTTTTGACCGCCATTTTAAAACGTGTATGCACCCGGGCGGAACCGGGCCCGACCGCTAGTATCGAATAAAGAATGCCCATTCCTATTATCGGTAAAAAATATTGTAGATCCCGATACCGATACTGCTTAAAATGTATTATAGCAATTTTGTAGTTTGTCCTTAAACATTTTCCTTTTTTATCCTGGGCTGAAAATTTTTATAAAATAAAGTAATTAATAATATCACATTATAAATTTTGTTTATAGAGGCAAAAAATATATTTTTATTGGATTTCAAGTTAACTTCTCCAAGAACTCCGGGCCTGGGTTGCAATTATGTTTATATTAATTGAAAATATATATTTTTCCCTAAACAAAAAAGTAGGTTCCATCGAGGGACAAAAATCTTCGCACCGATAGTAAGTTTCATAATAAAGTGGCCATTCTCCAAAGACATAGCTAACAAGCGGATTTGTATTCCGTTCCGTGAACATACATAATTATGTATGTATATGGTTGTCTTCGTAAAACCTAAAACATAGCGTTTCGATGGTTAGCGCTATTCAATAATGTAACATGCATCCACATTTATTACTAATTCAATACGTGGAATTTAGCGCAATACCTTGGTAATATAATATTTATATTAGTCATGATAGTCAATAAATCCTTGCAGTTAGTTCTTAGTGTAGTTAAAACAAAGGTTTATCAGAAATCAACGAGAAGGAAATGGCGATTAAAGTCACTGTACCTAATAATTTGAGCTTATTAAAGATTTGGGCCACTGAAGTACCTATTCATGCTACTTCCCTGTTACTGAGCTCTGAGTTGTCACGAATTTATGTACCTTTATATTAGGTTTAAGAATTTAATTAATGTAATTGGTGTATGCCGTCTTAATTGAATTTAAAAAAAATCATGGTTAAGCCATAAATAGTAGAATGGGTTTAGGTGATTTACCCCTGGCTTGTAACTCGATCAAAAAAATTTAGAGCGTCTTGTGGCCAGAAATTGGCTTTTGTCAGCTGTATCGATGGTCATCGTAGATGTATAAAATAATGTAAAACAACAATATTTTACAGTTTCGTTTTATTAGCTTTTTGTTAATAAACGTCCACCTCAACTCAACAGAAAACTGGTTGATACAAATGTCACGAATGTTTTACATTTATATGAGCATCTCATAGGCTTCACGGCGACGACAGCTTATAACCACATTCAAACTACTGACGAAGATTACTGCCTCAATGGGAAAATACATTTCACAAAATGGGAATATTTATAACTGGCAATAACGCTTGTTGTTTTGTGCGACAAATAATCTTTCAAATTGGCGACAATAGTTCGTTGTATTTTAATTATTATTTTAAAGCCGTGAATAAAACACAAGATTGTAGCGAACATTGAAGAACAAGGATTCCATATTATTGCAAATAGTACCCTCAATTTCAAAACCACGCGATAGTTAAATTCACAGTAATATTTTCCCTTTGAGGCTGTAGATAAAACATTTAATACACTTATAGTTAAAATATAGACAATTATATGATCTGTCCAACAATAACCAACAACCGTGCAGTGCCGTAGCTAGCCTAACCAATACATTCGTCAAAGCGTCCATACAAGGCGCCTCTACTTACAATGCTTTATAACAAAGTACATATTCTCGTACATATAACAAGTATGCATAAGATTAAACTATGCGAAAATACTTATTAGTTATTATGTTTAATATACACATCATAATACTTGGAAAGGAACATCAGTATATGAACATTTCGAAATATTTCATAGCGCTTATTTATTCCCAAAAGGCATGACCATAGTGTAAATAAATCTTAATTCGATATATTTTGTAGTAGCGTGTATTTAATAAATTTTATTAGTTTTATAAGGGTGACAAACTATGGAAACCTTAACGTAAACATTTAATTATTTAGGCGTATAAAATAATGTATTATTAGGAGGATGAAAATGATATGTCGATGTTGTGTATAGCTAGCCACGGCACTGGCTCCAACGTCTAGTTTTGGCGCAGTTCAGTTATCGACGCGTGACAACCCTGATAGTTTTTCTATTTACAGCTAAGGTGATACATCATAATTGAGCTTTGGTGTACAGAAACATCTGGTACAGGCGACAGACTCAGCGACAAGTTAATACTTCATAATTTAGTAAAATTTACGACACATAGAATTTGACGAGTACTTTGGTTAGAGGCCACAATGTTAATTTTACAGCTGAAACATTGCAAAAATAACAGCAGGGTGCTGGACGCCCAAATTATAGACGAACTTATGATTTGGATAAGTTGTTAGGAACTTAAAATATCAGTATTTATTTAAAATATTGTGACAGTACAAAAAGCGTAAATAATATAACAATTTCAGCTCCAACCAAAGTACATATTTTAATAATAATAATAAGTGGCGCGCACTGCGCAGACGCACACCCATCATTCTATTAGGTACATTTATTCCTACGTTACATTCATCGAGTGGAATCGCTTCCACGAGCCATCGGTACGCAGCTCGTGACGAACAGATCGGTACATAGTCCCAAGTTCTAATTGATTTCATAATAATATTTGATAAGTATAAACAGCAAATCACTCACATAAAGCAACTCATTTCAATTCTTCTAAAACACGGCGCAGTTAAAACGTCCTGTGATTTTAATTATATATTACAGTGGTTAAAATCAAAACAAATACAAACAAAAATATCTCAAACTGGAAAAATCATCATATATTACATTTTTTGCGCTATAAATACAACAAAATACACTTATACAAGCTACGCTCTACTGCGACTGGTTGGGCTCGGGGACCACGCGCGCGCCCTGTACCGAGCTGGCTTCCGCACTCAATACATTACAGATATATTTACAGTACAAATTATATCCATATGTTCCAACTTCCTTCTGACTCGGTAGCCAATCAACAGGCATCAGGCGTAATATGGTGGGACACCTCCACTACGACACCAACAAAAGTCCTCTCCGACGAACATTCTACTAAATCCTTAAAAATAAATTCAAAGACAATTGTTGATGCGTCAATGTACAGAAATAACACGACACGACGGCCCCCGTAGACAATAAATTAACACTAATGTATGAGAGTTACATATTTAATATTACTTTTCTCCTATTATTTAGACATTTAAGAAGGTTAAACTACGTCTATATGTTACACGACCTACGCAGTTCCAACGACACCACTAAACAAAATATATCCATTTGGAAAAATGTACATCAAAGCCTTCATATACTTGCGAAGAGAGCGAACATTCAAGAGTAACAAAAAATAACGATGTTTACATCATTTGTAAAAAAGTGTCTCGTCATCATAATGAAACTGCGCGGAGCGTGCGGGTCCACCATCCGTTGAAAAGTGATCAGAGGCTACAAAACAACACGAACGGTTCGCGCGAATCGTCAAACAATTCCCGCAACAAAAATACAGCTGCCACATTCACTTGCCACTGGATGATCGGTGCGCAACTATGAAATACACAACACAAATTTTACAAATAAACTAATCGCCACTTCAAAGTTCGAGATAAAAAAAATCACCTCTGCTCGCTCGTCCCACTGCGACGCGCCGTCGAGTCCCCGCACGGAGACTCGACCGCACGTGACGTCATCTCGGCGGCCACTGACAAGATCTACTCGACGCTCGTGAGTATCACGCCCTAGCACGGAGCGGCGCCGAGAGGGGAGAGTGTTGGGAGGCGAGCGGCGGGGCGCGGGGGGTGCGGGTGCGGGTGCGCCGTCAGCTGTGCGGGCGCGCGGGGGGTGGTGCGGGGGTGGCGGGGGCGGCGGGGCGCGGCGCCGCGGCTCGCCACTACGGGCGCCGGCCGAAGGCGCCGCCGTTGCGCGACATGTACCCGCCATTCACATTCGACGCTGCGCAAAACGTACCACGTTAACGAACACTCGCTACACAGTTTGTCTACGGTATTAACTTTTTTCGTTTGCTCTCAATATTTCCTCGTATCATAAACGGAAGGCAGTTGATACATGTCGCGTCATGCGCACTATTCCGGCATCAATTCGTTAACTCGCTGAAACATTTAGAAACATCGCATTTATGAAATACACAAGTGACACATTATTAAAATCCGCATACTCATCTTAATTATTTAAAAATGTTAATTTAATGTTGATAGAGTTATGTACCTTGGTTAGGATACGGCAAACAATTCGACTTGAGAATTTCTTCATGATTGCCATATGCACAAAACTTCACCACTACTGTATTAGCCGATATACCAGTGATCTCCGCCTCATAGTACTGAAAAAATACGTGTCTGTTAATTTTTATCTTTATTACAGGATTAACTAAGACCCGGAAATGAGCTCACATTGTTATCTTCCCAGTAAAGCGCCAGACATCGGTCGCCGACCTTCCAGTTGATTTCGGCGACGCCGAGCATGGCGCGTGCCTGTTCGTTGACGGCGGCATTCTGGAAGCCCAGCAGCGACCCTGGCAGGAAAGGTCCTCCTCCGCGCATGTTGTACTCCTGGGGCCTGGCGCCATAGCCATACTGCCGGCCTGCGTAGCCGCCTTGCGCGCCACCCATGTAGTTCATATTGGCATACAACGGCGCCTGCTGCTCGAGGTATCCATTCGGCTGCTGCTGCCTGCGCTGATAAGCCTCCTGGTACTTGGGCAAGTCGCTGTTGCGCCTGAACGGCGGTATGTCCGGCAAGTTCTGGTTGGGCACGTACGAATGCTTCGGTGGATATTGATCGGGATGATGTTGATAATTGCGAGATTGCTGCACTTCCTCCTGTCTTGACTGGTTTGTCAGTAAGTTCAAATTCGCTGCTGCTTCCACTAAGTTTTCCATGGTGTTCATATTGCGATTATAATTTGGTTGTGGTTGAACTTTATTTTCACTTAAGTTTCTGTCGGGCCTCATGTGCCTATCGTTGTAGTGGCTTTGGTGTTGCAGTTGACTGTTGTATGCATTGTTGTATTGTAAGCTCATATTAACATTGCTCACTTGCTGCTGTTGATGCTGTTGCTGCGATTGTTGTTGTTGCTGTTGTTGAAGCTGTTGCTGCTGCTGGTGTTGTTGCTGATGTTGTTGTTGAAGCTGCTGCTGCTGTTGATGATGTTGCTGTTGAAGTTGATGTTGGTGTTGTTGTTGCTGCTGTTGTTGGATTTGATGTTGTTGCTGTTGTTGTTGAAGTTGTTGTTGGTGCTGTTGTTGATGGTGGTGATGCTGCTGCTGCTGTTGCTGCTGTTGTTGTTGTTGCTGCTTGTTCTTTTCCTCCAGTTTCTTTTGGAACCTTGGTGGTTTTTCACTCTGAGTTTGATATTTTCGATCCTCCCTATGTGAAGAATGGGGATTATCATAATGTCCCCTATTATCTGATCGGTGTCTGTTAGATCCCTCGTATCTTGAGCCATGATTCCGAGAATTGTTTCTGCCACTGTTCCTGTCTCTGTTATTTACGTTCCTCTCATTCTTTTCTTCAAAAGTGGAATTATTCTGACGGTTATTTTTATCCTTGTCTGGCACATTGGGCAATTTGTCTTCTAGGAAGTCAAACAGCGACACTTTTCCAGATGGCTTAACAGGAATGCTATCCTCGTCATTAGGCTCCTTATTGCGCCCTTTCCGTTTAGGTGGCTCCTGTTCCTTTGGTTTACTATCCTTACGATTTTCTGAATTGTCCCTCTTTTGTAGGATTTTGAGGGCTCTGTCAACATTATTTTTAGTGTATTTAAGAGTGTTCTCAGCTTGTTCTTCAGTGAAACCAGCATCAACAATCTTCTGCACATTTGCATCAAGCAGAGGTTTTGTGCCACCTCCAAACACCTGAAATTATATATACAAATAAAATAATTTGCAGTAAATTAAAAACAATAAATAAGATAAATTACACTCACCTTCTTAACACCAGACATTCTTTGTGCCTCAGCAATGGCCCCTTTCCTTTGAGCTTCAAATTCTGCATTATCTTGCTTATTGGCCTCTTGGAGGCTTTTGAATTGTTTATCCACCGTCAAAGCTTCCAGCCTTTGTCCAAATGGAATCCATGGTGGAGGTCCACCATCTGCTCCTATACCACCTGTGGATTTAACAATAACAGAGCATTAGGGCAAAGCATGGTTGGGCAGCCGCCGAAGGCGATAGCAATTAATGGCTACCACAGGCCTTTTTTTTGCAAGAAGAAAATCTATTAAGCTCCTATTTCGCTATCCCGACGGACGGCGAAAGGGGTATGTCAGTACCAGTGACACTGAGACACATCCCTTTGAGCCTCTAACTTCCTGACTCCTTCCAGCCCGACACATTGCGGATGTATCTAGCTGGGTCCCTAAGAAAACCTCAGTGACCGTCACACGAATGATAAAGGGTAGTAATAGGAATTATTGCTACTTCACATTAAAATCAACACATTGTTATTTTTGAAGCCTTAGCATGCTCTATATTTCTGCTATTGCTAATTGCCCCCACAGAATTTATAAACAAAATAACAGAGCAGATATTATAACCATTTTTCACATGTAAAATTATACACACAAAGGGGACTTCAGGGGTTCAGTTTCTTTTTTAAATGGGGTTGTAAAAAAATCACTTCTTCATAGATTACGACATCGTATAAAAATGTAAGCCGATCGGCTTTATGAATCACAATCGCAAATCGCAAAATTAGCTTATTTATATTATTACTAGTGAAATGTTATTATAAATTTCACTGGCTATTTAAGATGGCTATTGCTATTTATTCCAATGCTAATGAGCGGCATTGGATATCCCAGGGCGAAGAGCACACCAATCTTGGTCCGCGTAACCGCACGGCGCTAAACCATTGGTGGTACTTCCATTATAGAATGCCCGGTTGGTCCTTGCTTGTAGCTTATTTTTGGATGCCGTTAAAATCTTATTATATGTCCATGATAGCGACTAGACCACGCGCTCTATCGTACATCTCGAGGAATGATCCCTATAGATCGCCTCTTACGACGGGCAGGGAATACCGTGGCGGCATTCTGGCAACCCCGGACCGTAGGGCAGGCTTACATTTTTATTTAATATTTTTTTTAAATTACTGTTTGAATGTATCTCACTCAAAATATGGTTAATACTAAAATCGGAACTGAGATAAAATATAAATAATTTATAATCATATTCAAAATCCTATTTCCGCAACCTTCTTATGAAACACAAACTATTAATAATCACAAACAAGAAATAAGATGAAAACAAAGAAGAACCCAGATTTTAGGTCCAACCCTACAAATTATGGTCTACATTGTAGAAAACATATTTCATTCATGACTCTAAATAGAATCTTTTTCAAAAAAATCTCTGATTGTTACCCTATTTAAATTTTATTCTCTTCATCTTTGGCCAAGTGCAAAAAATTGGTCCAACTTTTCATGTTTGAACAGACTCTATATGCTTTAGTAATACATCAATAATTTCAAGCCTCTTTGGCACAGGTGGTTAGACGGCGCCTATGAAACGAGAGGCCGTGGATTCGATCCCCAGAGCGAGAGAAACATTTGTGTGTCCCACAAAAAATTCCTTCAGGTCTGGGTATTTGTGAGACCAAAAAGTCTCTCTTAGTTCTTGATACCTGCGACACAAGATGCAATCTTAGTGTGGAGTCAGGACTGTATGTGACTGTTGGGTGTAATTATTACTATTATTAATTTCAATTAACTTCATAAATTCTCCATACAGTATATTTTTTGCATGTTTTAAATAACTTAAGATAGGCTTATTTTATACCAGTATGTGTTATTCGATATTTAAAAATGCACGAAAATTTGTATGTTGTATTTGCATATGTAAAAGAGTAAGGATCATAAGAGTAAAGAAAAGAATAAAGATACTTAAAAATAGCAAAATACCCATCACAAATCGCCACAATGTTTTCTTATATTTACGCAAAAGGAACTGATTAAAGTAAATTAATTGTTTAATTAATGAAGGTTTATTAAAATCCCCCACACTTCACTTTAAATATTTACTTGTATGATTTAACCAATTTGGCCACAGCCGATTGTCTCACAAATAGAGATTGTTAAACCATTCAAACAATTATAATTGGTGACAAGATTTCAATCCTGTAGCCTTACAGTTAGGGTGGGCCCCAGTTTGTATAGGTGTTGGGGTTTAAAACTTAGGAAATTGCACCAAGCATATGCAATGATAAAGCATTGTTCAACTTAATCATTGCTTTTGACATAACAATTGAAATCACAAATGTAGTACATGGTTTAGCAAAATGATTAAAAATATGTAATTGATAACGTTTTTGTTCCCCATAAGGAAATATACACATGTCACTTTATGATACTGCACAGAACCAATTCTGACATAGTGGACTTCTCACTGAATATTTTAAAAAGTCTATTAAAGTGTATGACTTATTAATAACAATAATGTGTGTTCTTTTTCATAAATGGTCTCCTATTAACCTGTCAATAATTCGTTTAAAAATACTTTAATTTACCTATGCACTGTGATTAAAATATAGCAATATATTAAGAGCGTTTACACCTTGCGCGCAAAGTCAACTATAGGCATTTCTTCGTTTAATTTCACGCACACATAGGCGACCAAAGCTGTGTGCGTAAAGCTGCCGCGTCGGCTCGCTGTAAAATCAGATCAACCAACTTTGATCCGTGCGCTTCAAATATTTAATTGAAATGCAACGTATGATTTATACATTGGTAATATAATGTAATAAAAATATTTTATTTACATTATAAGTAGACAAATATTACTTTACGAGTAATTAACAATACAAATTTAGATACTAATCATATTATCGTTATTAATACATTGTTAAGTTGAATTCAAATCAGTGTTCAATCAGTAGACACTGCGGACGTTTTATAAATGATTTCGTGTTCGAACCGACACGCACTCGTTCGAACACAGGAATAGAGTTAGGGACCATACAACCCCTTACAACTACGAAACATATTGAATTTCAAATTACAGTACGTAACATAATTTAGCCTCGCAATTACATTTGTCGCAATGTATTAAATCAATGATCTACTAATACCTATGCTAGAAGAAACGATGTCATAAGTATAACCCAGTTGCTATGTGACGAGCTGTGTCGTTTTCGATACTTTTCAATCCACGTTAAAAGATGTGATAATTATTCTAATACCATTTTTTTCTATACAGCGCTGCTATCTAAAATATCGTAGTACGCATATCTAATAACAATAATAAATTGTATTTCTTTAAAATTAATATACTAATCTAAACTAAAATTTAATACTAATCTAAAATAAAATTATTATTTACGGATTTTATCGCGGATTTGGTTTAATTTTACATTTTTTGAGTTCCCGACGTTTCGATTACTTTACAGCTTTCGTGGTCACGGGGCGGACTGAGGTATTAGACGTCCGCTCTGTGACTGTTACAATTCAACTACCCTTATTTTACAATTATTAATTTAAAAAATTAATTTAAATTAGCTAGTCTGTATTTGCGATCCGATCTACGCAGAAGGAGCTCACAGTGTCTTGAGGTCTGGCAGTTGGTCTTTTGGGTTCCGATTTAATTAATTGTAGAATTGGATCCCATGCTTGTGCAAGCTTCAAGCCATCTTCTCTATTGAAATTTGGATGTTTTTTAATTTCAATAGCCTCGCGAAACATCCTGGGCAGGAAGCGGTGTTCTTTAGCAAGGACTTGGGGCTGGTCAAAGCGGAGGTAATGCTTGGAGCCTTCTTCTATATGTTCAGCAACTGCAGACTTCGTTGAGCGTCGATGTTTGACGTCAGCTATATGTTCTTTCATGCGGGTCCCTATGCTTCGTTTTGTTTGACCTATGTAGGAGAGGCCACAGTCGCAATCTATTTTGTAAACTCCCGGCTCTTGCAAGGGTATATGGCACTTGACAGGTGGTAGAAATTGGCTAATCTTCTTGGGCGGCTTGAAATAGGTTTTTATAGAAGCACGCTTCAGGATATAGCTAATCTTGTCCGTGACTCCTTTTATGTATGGCAAGACAACGGGGACTCGTTCTACTGTGGCTGGTTTCACTCGGTTTCTGTGACGGCGGCGTGGAATTTGGAGCTTGTTGTCTCGCAGTACTTGCTTGACGTGTTGCAGCTCAGTCGCCAGGTGTTCCTCGTCACAGATTCCTCGTGCTCTCTGAAACAAGGATTTACCCACGGTAGCTAACTGTTTTGGGTGGTGGTGAGAATCACCATTCAGATATTTATCAGTATGGGTCTTTTTTCTAAACACAGTGTGACTTAAGGACTGATCAGGATTACGGATAACTAAAACATCTAAGAAAGCAAGAGATTTATTATGTTCGAACTCCATAGTGAATTGAATTTTATTGTTGATGGAGTTAAGGTGATTTAAAAATGCAGTTACTTGGTCAGATGGTAAAATTGTGAAGGTATCATCTACATACCGCTTGTAAAATCTGGGTGAGACTGGGGCTGTACTAAGGGCTGTCTCCTCAAAGTCCTCCATGAAACATGAACAGCCCTTAGTACAGCCCCAGTCTCACCCAGATTTTACAAGCGGTATGTAGATGATACCTTCACACTGTGTATCGAAAAAAGACCCATACTGATAAATATCTGAATGGTGATTCTCACCACCACCCAAAACAGTTAGCTACCGTGGGTAAATCCTTGTTTCAGAGAGCACGAGGAATCTGTGACGAGGAACACCTGGCGACTGAGCTGCAACACGTCAAGCAAGTACTGCGAGACAACAAGCTCCAAATTCCACGCCGCTGTCACAGAAACCGAGTGAAACCAGCCACAGTAGAACGAGTCCCCGTTGTCTTGCCATACATAAAAGGAGTCACGGACAAGATTAGCTATATCCTGAAGCGTGCTTCTATAAAAACCTATTTCAAGCCGCCCAAGAAGATTAGCCAATTTCTACCACCTGTCAAGTGCCATATACCCTTGCAAGAGCCGGGAGTTTACAAAATAGATTGCGACTGTGGCCTCTCCTACATAGGTCAAACAAAACGAAGCATAGGGACCCGCATGAAAGAACATATAGCTGACGTCAAACATCGACGCTCAACGAAGTCTGCAGTTGCTGAACATATAGAAGAAGGCTCCAAGCATTACCTCCGCTTTGACCAGCCCCAAGTCCTTGCTAAAGAACACCGCTTCCTGCCCAGGATGTTTCGCGAGGCTATTGAAATTAAAAAACATCCAAATTTCAATAGAGAAGATGGCTTGAAGCTTGCACAAGCATGGGATCCAATTCTACAATTAATTAAATCGGAACCCAAAAGACCAACTGCCAGACCTCAAGACACTGTGAGCTCCTTCTGCGTAGATCGGATCGCAAATACAGACTAGCTAATTTAAATTAATTTTTTAAATTAATAATTGTAAAATAAGGGTAGTTGAATTGTAACAGTCACAGAGCGGACGTCTAATACCTCAGTCCGCCCCGTGACCACGAAAGCTGTAAAGTAATCGAAACGTCGGGAACTCAAAAAATGTAAAATTAAACCAAATCCGCGATAAAATCCGTAAATAATAATTTTATTTCAATGTGTAACATTCGCGTAAATCTAAGAAACCACTAATCTAAAATTTAGTAAGTTAGTCTAAAATACTATTAAACTCATTATGAAACTATGGTTGCCATGATAATGGAACGCAAATCACTAGTACTGTGTATGCTTTTTTTATTCTATTAAATGGGAAGAGGAACAAATATAACAACTTTTATAATTATCGATATGACGATGCTATTAAACAAGGTTATTTTGTTCTGAGTATTCAAATTTTAAGAAGAGGTTCAGAATCATGTGTATAGTCCATTAGTGAATTAAAATATATAGGGCACAAATGCATGACATATTATTGAGAAACTATAGCTTTAATATCGATTTGATGCATGTCTCTGTTAAATTTTCTTTAGGATAATAGCTATGTTCCACGTGTCGGTTTTATAGGTGTACTAGCGGTCAGACCCGGCTTCGCCCGGGTGCGGATAGCTTTTGAGTCCAGTATTGAATTAGCAACAACATATTATTTCGCGTACTAACTATATTTTTCCCGCGCACCGTCGTCTATATTTCCCGTCCCGTTATATCCGGTTTATGTCCCGTCTCATTCAGTCCCAAGATGAAATTTTAATTATCATTTATTGTTAAATTTCTTTATATACAATATTTTGTAATTGTGATATTGATTTGTTGGTGGGAGAAGTGGTGGGGGGCGCCCGACGTGAGGGCCCAGTGGTAGCATGCGCGTGAGCTGCGCGCGGTACTGGACATTGCTTACTTTATTTTTCTAAAATAAAGAATTTTTCTAACATAAATGTAGCCTAAGTTACTCCTTATTATATCAGCTACCTGACAATAAAAGTCCCGTCAAAATCGGTCCAGCCATTTCAGAGATTAGCCCGAACAAACAGACGGACAAAAATTTTTTAATATAATTTTCGGCATATGTATCGTGTATATAACGATATGTAGTAGGACATTTTTTAAATTTTCAATTTACATACAGACACTTCAATTTTATTTATATGTATAGAAGATAAGCGCATCCTAAAAAAACAATTATATATTTTCCAAACAGCCTAAAAAACAACAAACTTAATTATAGTTTCACGCTATAACATTAGTATTGTTCCAGTCAACTTTCCAATATGTTGTTTCCTTTTATTGCTTAGAAATGACTTAGTTTTATTTCTCATTATATTATCTGAAACATAATTTATACTAACAACAAAATCATTGTAGGTAATAAAAATAAAATAAAATATTTTACTACCAAAGTACCAAGGTGTGGCATTCGCAGTACACGCGTGGCTATTTTTACTACGCACGACAACGATCAACTGCAGCCAGGCCGGAGCGACGAGCGATACATCCTCCCTCTAGAAGGCCTTGCGGCGGTCTGATTTGTTGCAAGTCGGACAGCGTGTTTTATAGTGGTTTTTAAAATATTTGTAGAAAACATGAAAACTAATTTGGCTGTAATATAAAAATGTTAATTTATTGATAAGATGTTCTTCTGTTATAATATGCAATTGCTATAAAAAAATATGTACGATAAGTTGGTGAAAAAAATATGTTCTTGACGGGAGTTTCTGAATAATTTTGCATTGTTTAAATTTTTATTTTTCAGGAACTAAACACAAAAAGATTATTTTTCTTAGCAAAATCCCTCCATAAGGGTCCTATTAGTCTAACAATATTTTTATTTTCATCTTATATTTAGTGATTTCGGATATCTTAAGCTTCTAAATTGCCATTCGAGGCCTAAATATCGAAACCTGGGTTCAGTAATCCTTATAGTATTCACAAATTATCTATCAATATATAATGTTCTCCACCAAAATCCCTAGATGACAACATTTTCTGAAATTAGTATTAGTTATATTTCCTTTAAATTGTTTATTGGTGGATATTAACTCGTTTGAAAAGTCCTGTTTTTTAGCCAAAAAGCGCGCGGAAGGTATAAACGCTCTTAATTAATGCTTAAATTTAAACAAATTACAAGTAAAAATTGTCACATAATGTGTTCTTGAAAAAACTACATAAATGCGTCAACCACATTAGCATGCATGTTGTGAAGTTTCCTTGAGAAGTAAGAGCACTAAAAAGTATTACAAAATGTCCCACAGATTAAGAAAATCCATAATACCATCAGTACTAATGAAGCAAGAATATATAACGAAAGAGCTATTAAATTATAATTGCTTACCCCTGGTATGCTTGGCCAGACTCCTGTTCAGCTCCCATTTCTCTATCATATGCGTCACCTTCCCCCCCAACACCGTTATAACACTGGGTGTCAGCCATACTACTCCATGGTTCACCTCAAGGCCTTC
This sequence comes from Hyles lineata, assembly GCA_030180105.1. Taxonomy (NCBI): domain Eukaryota; kingdom Metazoa; phylum Arthropoda; class Insecta; order Lepidoptera; family Sphingidae; genus Hyles; species Hyles lineata. The sequence continues at coordinate 12,912,022 of JARJEE010000008.1, read as the reverse complement.
ATTGTTTAACATTAACTTAGTTCCTGGTGGAGTGTTTATACTTAAACTGCTTATAGGACTTATCTCTACGCCTGTACACGTCGACTTTCCGTCGTGAAGTGTCAGTTTTAGCATTCGAGGAGCGGATGTAGACTCCTCGTTAGCCTTAGGCGCCGACACATTTCGTACCTTCTGAATTTGAACTATCACAGGTTTTTCTAGCCTAGAGGGGTCTTTCGTAAAGTCCTCGGGCAACGCTGCGTCGCCTATATCTCGCAAGTCATACTGAAAAAGAACAAGAATTCAATCTAGGGCTGATGAATGAGACCGTGTCCAAAGACCCAAAATCTTATAAGAATATTACTCACATCTAACGCCTTCTGGCTCAGAATATTTACATCTTCTATTTGACCGTTTTCACTTATTGTATCAATACCTTCTTGGCTCAAGTGCCTGGAAAAATAAAATATTTAGATGGAATTAAAAACTCCACTTATTGCACTAAATTCACTATTTAACCAATTCATATTTACCAGCCTAGCTCTATAAGACTTTCTTTTAGTGACATGTTTTTATTTGTGAACAAATTAACATGATTTCACGAAAAATAGTTGAAAATAATAAAACCCACGGACATACGGCACCATGACAGCACACGGGGTAATAACAGATAACAAATCCGGAGATATTCAAAATAGTTTGCGTAGTCGATTTAAACTATTGCTACTTCTTAAATCGACTAAATATTAACTCAGTCGACTTACAACAATCAAAGGTCAATGTCCTCCCGTGTTTTAGGACATTACGTTCCGTACACGCATGTTATGATATCCAGCTTTTATCGAATTACCTAAAACCTAAATCTCCTAATCCGATTATGTATCAAGCTCCAGTCATCTCAAGCACTCATGCTGAACGTTTTATCTTACGTGATAATAGAAACTACCTTGATAACGCCCGAAACTTAACTACAAATTGCATTGTTGTCGTGCTGACTTTCAAAACTTGAGTTTTCTTTAATAGTTTTACGTGGACAAAGGACGGGCTGCAACTGGCATCATGTCATCGGTAAAAAATTTATAAAACTTATTTATTTTTTGCACGAAAATATAGTAATAATAATATCCTTTTTCCAGACGCACATATTCAATGTAGAAATGACATGCGAGGGTTGTTCAGGGGCCGTAGAACGAGTGCTCAACAGGTTGAAAGGAAAAGGAGTTGACGACATATCTATAAGCCTCCCGGAACAAAAGGTTTCCGTTACTTCTTCTCTCAGCGCAGACCAGTTACTCGATGTTATTAAAAAAACTGGCAAAAAAACAACTTACGTAGGTACAGAGTAATCATAAATTAATAAAATATTGAAGAAAAATATCAGTGTTGATCAGTCAAGGCATCCACTCTAGTATTAACATTTAACCTTATTAATGGGAGTTATTTAAATTGCATTCATAAGCTAGAAACTAATTGTTACATTTTTAATTACCTATGCTTTGTTTTGCATTTTATAATTGTTGTTTAATATGTATAAGACTGTTGAAAATAGTGTACAATGATTTCAAAAAATTGTTAATTAACTAAAGATTATATACCATTTTCTAGTGAAATATATTATATTTTTGCAAATAAACTCTTGCATGTCTAATTTATATAGAAAACTACATAGAATTGAAATTATAAAACTACACATAATAAAATTCTTCAACCGCTTAGGCATATGGATGTTACTGAAGGCCTAGTCAATTGGATTCTGCAACATTTTCTAAAGCATTAAGTCGCAAATCAACTAAGTCAACTGCCTCATGCAATGCATTAAGGTGATCTACAATGGCATTTACAGTAGGTAATACATCTGCACAATCACAATCCTTTATAATGCCCTTTTCACCATTAATTGTCTTATTGGAAATCTTCACTTTCTTAGTAAGTGGCTCAGTGGCATATCTATTTTCATTTATAATTTTAAAGCCACTATTTATTGGAAAGTTTCTCTTCCTTCCAACCCATTCAATAGTGCCACTTGTGTAACATACATCATTATCTTTCAGTTTGATCATGCCAAACAGGTCCTCTTCATGATCATACACAATTGATGTAGACTTATCTATTATTGAAGGTATGGTATAGGTAGCAGGACTTGGTGGTGTGCGTGGAATGTGGCTCATGTGACCCACGCTGTAAGAAGAAAACTCTTCTGATTCGCTTGGAAGCTGGACACTCACACTCTTATACATAGAATTGGGAGCAAAATTTCCTGGTAAAGATTTCACTAATCTTGGTGTATGATTCAATGTAGTTGGCTCCATTAGGGTACTGCTTGCATTTGGTTCTGGAAAACTTGGTTGTACCACAGTACCCTGGGCTGATTCTGGAGCATCATCCATATGAACAAATGTTATAACAGGATACTTCATAGAATGATAGCACAGGTACCAGAGTCTTGCCTAATTTATAGACAAATAGCATTAGTGTTATGCCTTAAGAGACTAAGATTTTTTCAATCTAAAGAAATTGCAGTTATCTCTGAATTCAAGTTTTTCTAGAGCAACATGGTACTTGGTTGCAATTGTTTCATAATCCTGGATGGGAAGAGCAATAATTTAGGTACTTATACAGTAATATAAAATATATTTGCAAATATCTACATCAAAGCTATAAATACTTATAGGCTATCTTTTATTGACAACCTGATTTCTCCCTTTTCGTGCAGAGGATGACTTGGAAATCTGAGAAGCTGATCTAGGTACTGTTGATTCATTTTGTGCTATATTCTCCTTCATATCACTTTGCTCAGTAAAATTTGTTTTCCATAAGAATACCTGTGAAATGAATAAGATTTTAGTTGCTTCTGATATGATTTAAATTTGACAACTGTCACCTTCCATGCCACAACTGGTTAGATGTGAGTTTTGGAATCAGAGGCCACCCTTATGACTGCCACATCTAGACAAATGTTGTGTGAAGCACAAACATTTGTTTGTCTGGGTGTTTATGAGACCAAGTTACAAGACAAGACCTGTATCTTTATGTGATAGAGAGAGAGAGAGAATTTGAGAGTCCATACAATGTATGTGACTGATGGGTGTATTTATTTGTTATTGTTAAAGATGAATATGGATTGCACAAAATGATAGGTATTATGATACAATCTTAAATTTTATGTCTGCCATTCTCAAATGTGAAAGGTCCTGAAATACTTTCAATGAAATGTAACAATAACCAAGACTTACCAATTTGTCTTCACCAGCTGAAGCAAAAGTTTCACCACTGGGTGAAAAACTGACTGCATTTACAGATCCACTGTGACCACTTAGTGTATATATTGGATGTCCTTCTAGTAAGTCTAATATCTGTAAAGAAAAATAATTATTATAAAACATTAAATACTGCCATTTTATGATGAAAAACAAAAATAAAAACATTTAATTGTTTGGTGCATAACAATGTTGTGTAAAAAGCTACTTTATATATGTTATTTATTAGATGTAATAAACATACCTTCATTTTTCCATCTTTACTGCCAGTTAATATATAACTTCCACTTGGATGGATGGCAACTTGATTCACTGCTTCATTGTGAATACTGAAATATATTTTTTGTAAAATTAAGATTACAATAGGATAATGTTATAATTATAACTTATAATATACAGGCAACATTATGTATTATCACATACAACTGCCTATATTGATACTTGACACTTTAGCAATGAATGATAACATTTATCTATTAAGTAAATTATATTTGGACTATTTTAGGAGAAATGATATATTTACATGATTACAGTATTGAATATGCCCTCTAAAATAATAACTTATTATTTATTAAAGCACAATTCTCACACACAATAAATATTTTAAAGCACCGTAAAATGAAAAACAACACCTCAAAGTAAAAGTTAGCTTAGTAAATAATTTTAGGTGTTACCTATAATACTGAACAAGGTTGTGTGTCCTTATGTCATACAACTTAACATTTCCTTGTGAAGTGGCAACAGCTACATAACAACCAGATGGATGCCACGATAAATGCATTCCATTGCCCTTCTGATCTTTGTATGTATGGATGCACTCTCCAGAGTCCAAACTCCAGAGTCTGGTAGTTTTGTCATCAGAACAGGATGCTATGACTGAACCATCATTAGATATACGGGCACACCTCACCCAGTTGGTGTGGCCTACATATGATGATATGAATTTGTGTTTATCAGTTGACCATAGTTTTACTATTTTGTCATCAGATGCAGTGAGTATCTGAAACAATAGATTTTTACATTATATTGCAAACAAATTTATTGTAAATGTAGAACTAATCAACGCAAACACATGTCACTAATAAGCAAGGGTCTTTTCTACATTTAAAATTAGTCTACCTCCAGTTATTAATAAAAATACTGTTAATTAATTAAATACCTTTGTTCCATCAGGACTGAATTGCACTGATCTTACAGTCTGTGAGTGGGCTTTGAATGTACCAGTACTGCCCGTCACAGTAGGTACCCACAGCCTTACTGTTTTGTCTCTTGATGCGGATGCCATATATTTCCCAGATGGGGAGAATGTCACATCCATCACTGCTTCGTCATGGCCCTGAAATCTGTAGCTACGCATTGTACCTCGTAAATCCCATAACTGTAACAAATATTCAAATATGGAGTAAAGAAAAATTAAATAAAAAAGCTTTCCATGTTAGTTACCTTTAAATATTATGATATACATTAATTAATATAATAACATCACGAAAATCCGATGATCTAATCCGAATTTCTTAAGAATTCTGTGAACGTTGTCCTGTTTCTGTTTCATGAGAATTAAATAAACACCTTTAAAGACTTGGACGAACATGATCATGAGTTACATTTAGTACAGTTGAAATATAAATATATTACCAGGACACTGTTGTCTAACGAACCACTGGCTATTTGCTGTTCATTTGGGCTAAAATAAAGTGATGTGATTCCATTTCTGTGACCCTTCAACTGTTTCTCCAAGCAAGGTTCCGGGTACGAAGTTTTATTATCCATTGTATAAAAATGATTATCCATGCACGTCGAAAATAAAGTTCAAAATTCAACAATTGCCACTAAACATTAAAACGTATCTTCAAAGTTCAATATTTGTAATTCCGATAAAATTCGAATTTGAATTAGCATATTATGACAGATACAAGTCACAACAAAAACCATAAACAATAATTATGTTTTTACATGAACTAATCGACTAAAATAGCCCATTCATGCTTGAAATGTATAGCAAGCAAACAAACCTGTAGATGAAAAAAAAAAACTTATGGCCAAATTCCTTTTTCATTCGACACGAGGTATTTCTAATGTTTTGAATTAAATTTCCATGTTTTTCGTATAATCGTCACGGAATTTGCATTCAGTGAATTTGAAAATATTATTAACTTTTGTACTGTATAATTGGAATGCGCAGGTATTTCAAAATTACCTTAAAATAATGTTTTTTAGTCATATGCCTACACCGGGTGGATGTGTCTTTTTTTAATTGCACGTAAATTCTTTGAAGTTTCGTCTTAAAGAGATTTATTTCTTTTATTCATTACAGTATTGTGACGCAAAGAACATGAAGTAAAAGTACGTTCTATGGAGATTATTTCATTGCAGGAAGTTGGTGAGTGAAAAATATTTATTTCTCTGAACTTGCATCTTATTTTTGCATACTGGTTGCATCACTTGATCCCTTGAGGTATGAAAAGAGTCAACGAGCAACATGCAGTTGTATTGTGTCACTGAAAGCAATTTAATACTTTGGACTAAATAAATAAATATAAACATATGTTATTTATATTGCAGTATTCTGCCTTATGTTTTATTATAAACACAAAGAATATTGATTATGTTCACATTTAAAAAAACTCATTTTCCTTTACTTTTGTTCCCTGTGACCTTGATTAACTTCATGCATTATGTCAGAATACAAAAATAATTTTCTCACACATAGTAATCACAAGTTTAAAGAATTAGTTTAACTACTTTCAGTTTATCATCACCATTACATTAATACACAATAATGTAATAAACATCAAGTATGAATTAATTCACTTATATTGCTTAAAGCTATACTTAATAGTGTTATTTTTATATACAAAAAACATTTTCATAAACTAAAAATGTTTAGAGACCCTTTTAATTTAATATAACAAGATGTGTCTTATTATGGTCAGTCTAAGATTCATTTACATTTCAATTGTCATGTATCAATTAACATCAAACAAAAGAATTACCCTATGAATAGTGCATCTGAGGATGCTAGCATGCACAGTTCATTTAGTTTTGTACATTTACATATTTGGTTCCTGGAGATCACATCCATTATGTGTTGTCAGTTGGAACAATAGGTAACCTTAACTATTCATAATGAGTTACATATTTACTTCCTTTATCCTAGATGCTAAAGTAATGCAAAATATGCCTAAAAAGTAATTTGAAACACTGGTGGACAGTTTTATGTTCTTTGATTACTTTAAATGTGCTATATCTGTATTGCTAGTTTTAGTTATACAGATTCCTTTATTCCATACAGTGAGATTGAAGCACAATGAATGTGGGCGGAGTGGGTGTGGAAGTGGGCGGGGAGGTGGCCCTGATAGCTGATGAGTTGAGCCGTGCCGTGGAGCTCACACTCAACCCAGCTGCTTCCCATGAAGCACGAAGCCAGGCCTACAATGCTTGTGAAAAGTGAGTGTAAAAGAATTTAAATGAGCCAAATCCCTATGAATCTTCCTTAGTAATCAGCTAGCATACAGTATTTCTTTTGGAATCAAGTTAAATAGAGAAATATAGGAATTACTATGAAGTCATTCATATAGAAACTCTACTGATTTATTGCTTAAATTTTAGTCATTTTGCTCTTTTTCTAGTTGCTTTTTACTAAACATTATCACTGTTTTCTCATACTATGGACAGTACATTGTTAATTGCAGGCCTTCCCCAAAAATCCTAATGGTCTGATAGCATCAAGTCAAGTCATTGAGCAATAGTTCCTATTTATTTTTATACTATCAACAATGTATGCATGTTGTAACTGCACATGTTTGTTTTAGTTTCAAAGAGAGCTCGCCATGGTGTGCCCAGGCTGGCTTGATATTGGCTAGTGGCAGTCAGTACTCTCCTGTTGTAAAGCATTGCGGCCTCCAGTTGATGGAGCACACAGTCAAGTACAGATGGACACAAATCACACAGGCTGAGAAGATTTTTATCAAGGTAATATATTGAATTGCAAATGGAAATGTTTAGGCACCAACCAAAAAATCTTTTTGTACTAAACATATTATACAACATGTGCATATTTTTTATATAAAAGTATACTCAAGAATAAAAAATATATGCTGAGTTATTAAGTGCTATTCTAAACAATTTGCAGTTGTTGAGATAATGGTTGTTTTAAGAACATAGAACATGAATATGAAAAATGTCTAAATCAATATTTATGTACATACTTCTCACCTGTGTCAATAGTCTGTGGGTCATTATGGGTATCAACTAGTGCTGTATAGGTTTTGAGCGTATTTTGTATGGAAATCCAATGCTTGGTGTGTGATAAATGCATACATATTATGGCCAATAAGTGTGTTTGAACTTTGAGTTGCAATCTGCAAATTAAGAAATCATGAATAGTTTGCTTAGACCTGTTAGGTCTCAATGCTTTCTATTATGTGTTAAATAATTATATATCTTAAAGATTTTACATGGATATTGATCGTTTTAAGTTTATTATGTGTTTAATAGCTGACTTAATTATCATAAAGTTATTCTGAAATGTTGTATGGAGTCACAGGATGGTTGGGGTGATCAGAGATCTAGCTATATATGATGAAAAAGTGGTTGACCACACTAAATCTATGAAAAGGACAAGGCAAAACAATAAGAATGTATGAATTGATTAATGACACTGGAACTAGTGAAAATAATTTGTTATAGTAAAAACTGTCTTCAAACTTTATGCCAATCTATCGTCTAAAATCTATATGTCATACAATATTTTTTAAACCTTGCATGGTACAGTATCTTCACTGCACCTGGTGGTAAGCGTAATACCATCCAGACAGAATATCGAATGGCATCTGACAGTGGTTCCATGCCCTTCAATACAATTATGCAGGGCAGTAATGATGCTTTTTCTCTTTATGGTGGAAAGACCCAGGATAACATTATAAATAGATACATAGTCCTGGGCCCACACGAAGATCGAGTCATGTGTATCAAATACCTGTGGATCACACAAATATTAGCCCCACAGCAGGGTTCTAACCTTCAGCCTCATTTTAATTTAAATTTCTAGGAGAACGCGATGAAACTCCTGTACATGGGTGGTTGGGAGACGCGGCACCTGAACGACGCTCTAGCTCGGGTGATAGTGGAGATGATAAAGCGCGAGTGGCCGCAGCAGTGGCCCACACTACTTGCCGAACTCAGCGACGCGTGCGCCAGGGGACACGAGCAGACGCAGATTGTTCTGCACGTGTTCTTGAGGCTGGTTGAAGATGTTGCTACACTACAGGTGAGCTTTTTAAATACACTGGTGGTAGGTCCCATATGTGAGAGGCCGCCTGGGTACTACTGGACATATTGGGACTTAACATGTTATGTCTCAAGATGGCGAGCGCAGTGTAATGCCGAGCATTGCTTTGTAATTCGAGGTACTGTTTTATTTTGCTACTGTTAATGAATAGTCGTATCGCTTACCATCAGGCGAACGGCATGCTCGTCTCGCCATTCATTGCAAGAAAAAAATGGATAGTATTTCTTTTGATTGGCGCAATAGACCTGAAAATGTTATAAATTCAGAAATTGCAAGTCTATTTTCAAAATGTGTTTCAAAAGTTGAATAACCAACTGTTTTTATAGAACCAAACAACACAGGAATCTTATGAATTTGAAATTATCTTGTTATACTGAAGCGTACTATACACTAAAGCCGCCGGCCCGAACGACACAACCCAGAAAATAATCATGTCGGCAACATGCGCCCGCACTTGTTGCCCGCCGATATGTTGGCGGCATGTCAAACGCTATGCTAACAGCTCAGTTGCCCGGCGACACTCAACATCATAACAATATTCCTTATGGCACGTCGAGCTGCCGACATGTCGCCAACAAAGTTTTTCGACTTGCAATGGGTGAATCCGCCGACTAACCCGCAAACAAAGAGTTGCGGACATTTTCCGGCGGGCTTTGGTGTGGAATGCGCTTAAGAAGCATAAATCAATTAGCAGTAGGTACTATTAATAATTTACACGAGTCGATTACAATGTAGTGATTAGCGTCACATAAGTGTACATTTCCTTGACCGACAAAGCTTATCATACGAAATACAACGTAGCACACTTTCTCAACACACGGTCACGTTTACGCGTTTGTTGACTTAATTACTAAGAGACGAGATATTAATTTAAAACTATTTTTTTTTATTTGCTGTGAATGGTGAGAATAGCATGTCATTTGCCTGATGGTAAGCGATACGACCGCTCATGGACAGCTGTAGCAAATCAAACACCACCATGAATTCCGAAGCATTGCTTGGCATTCTACGATGTTAAGTTTCAATATGTCCAGAAGGTACTCTGGCTTGCAGTGCATTTACACTGCTTGCACCCAGGCGGCTTTTAAGCAACTGGTTTATAGATGCTGTTGAATTATAGTTATTATGCTCAGATAAATTATAAGCGTTGCGCTAATACTGCCGTCACGTTAATGTCGACCTTGATGTAATTTCACGCATCAACAGTATATATTTTTAGCAAGGAATAAAAAATGCAACTTGCAGCCATGATGTCACTGCGACGTGCTGACCTTCAAACGTCTAGTATTATAGGTTCACGATCGAGTACTAAGCACCTACATATTGTTTATATCAGAATGCCTACCTCGCGGTTTATTTTAACTTGTATTGATTGGGAGTAAAGATTGCCATGTAGATCACCATATTATCGGCTTTTTCACCATCGCGAAAAGTGCCGGACGCACGCCTATAAGGTGGACGGATGACCTGGTACAGGTTGCAGGAAATCGTTGGATGTGGGCCGCTTCCAACAGGTCGATGTGGACATGTCTCCTTGAACCTTCTATCCTTGAACATGTCTCCCGTTCAGCAGTGGACTTCCTGAGGCTGAAGAGATAGAGAGAACAGTGATCTACTGTTTATAGGAATATCCTTTCACCAACTATATAGGGTTTTATCACAATCTAGTGTGAACAAATCACAACATTTTAACTTCTACTTATTTTGCTGGTTTTCTGAGAATGTTAAGACAATGGATACAACCTGGTTGGCCCTTTGGCACAACAGCTTTAATGAGCTATATCAAAGCTCGATCAATGTAAATTTTCTTCAAATATCATGGTTCAATAGCACTGCAGCTATCAATTAATACACTGTACTAATTTTGGTAACTAGTACAAAACGTGTAATTATAACCTTGATCTTAAATAATGTGATCCATCAATAGTTATCTTTATTATAATTACAATGAATATTTATATATCCTTATATACCATTGTATATTCGTCATACATCCTACACTTTAGTTATTTAAAATAAGCCATTGGTATAATGTCTATAAGTTATTCAATGTCACATAAACCGCATCTAATATGTCACGAATTGGAATTCATTTATTAACGAGAAATAATTATTGTTTATCATGATATACAAATGAAATTGAAATCTAATATTATAAACAAAGATATATTTTTTTAAATCTATTGCACTCTTGCCCTTGCAATGTCAATTAATAGATTTAAAATCTATCAGAGCCAGCCTAAAATATATTTTGTATGTAATCCAACTTCCTCGTTCATCGCAAACCTCTGCTTATGCTGGCCACAGCCCACAATGCATTTGATGGTGGGTCTGTCTGTCTTGCCCTGCGGCAGCCCATATGGAGTATAATTTATCGGCGCAAGATAGTTTGTTCTAGGTGGCTGACAGCTGGCGGCTGGCCTGTATAGTTTTTTTATAGCAATGAGTTTTCAGATATTCATACTATTCGCCTGATGTCAAGCGATACTACCACTCATGTACAGTAGCAAAACCACACAACACCATGAATCACAAAGCAATGCTTAGCATTCCAGTGTATTCACCAACCTGAAATACACTTTGTTAAATCACCATATGTCCAGTAGTAACGCTGGCTACAATATCCTTTAAGCCGGAACACAACAGCGCTATTACACTGCTGTTTGGCGGGAGAAATAGACATTACAGTGGGTACCTACCCAGGCGGCCTCTCACGAGACCTACGACTAGCATATCCCAGGTGACCCACTGTGGTATGCTGTCGCTGTAAAGTAGGATACGAATATACGTCAACTAGCAAAGTATCCTACAAGTTACTAATATTTTCAGACGCTAGAACAGCACCAGCGTCGTAAAGACATCTACCAAGCTTTAACAAGCAACATGTCGGAGATCTTCGCCTTCTTCATGCGGCTCATAGAGCTACACGTGCAGGAGTTCAGGGAGAAAACCGCCGCTGGAGACTTCAATGCGGCCGCCAGCAATGAGCGAGTTGTGCAGGTAACTTTATACTTGGTCATTCTTATTTACTAGCTTGATTTTATACAATAAAATGGTAAACTAAATGATAAACATAATTTATTTTAACACGTTGTCTCTTGCGCACACGCACGTTGTATTTTACGGGCGATACGCATTTGTTACTCTCATATACAAGACGTGATTTTTATATATAAGTCGCTCTGGTTGTAGTTTTACCACAACATTCCACGTGTTAAGCAGTTTTATCCTGCAAATCCGTCATAGTAAAGTACGCCAGTATGTCACAATTCGGGCTTATTCTGTGGATAGTGTATACTTGGAATCTGAATGCAATCAAGACGTCAAAGTTGTGTGAGTCGACGAGAGATAGCCAGCGAACATCATTAGAAGTTCTGTCTGGCCTGCACTGCACTTTCGAGGAGGCGCATTGCATTCACTTTATTGAGCAAGTAAAAAAATATTTTTCTTTGCAGGTGGTGCTCCTAACCCTGACGGGGTTCGTGGAGTGGGTGTCGACGAACCACGTGGTGATGAACAACGGGCGGCTGCTGCAGATCCTGTGCATCCTGCTGCAGGACGACGTGTTCCAGCTGCCCGCCGCAGAGTGCCTCCTGCAAGTCGTTAATAGAAAAGGATCTGTAAGTCGAAAATATAATGTAATACATAAGTACCAAAGTGAAATAGTGCCAAATGAGGAGAAAATAATCTTCAGTTGCTTGTCGGTGCTCTATTTGGACAATACTATATTCACTCCCAAGAGCAGTGTAACTAATTATTTTACTGGTCTCTTCTTTCTAAAACTGTGTTATGGCTCGAGTCGAATCTTTTCTGGTCTTTGGTCTTGTATCAAAATTAGTCTAAACCTGTTAACATTGTGTGTTTTTGTTGCAGACTAAGGAAAGGAAGCCGCTAATGATCCTGTTCAGTGAAGACGCAATCTCATGCATCCACCGCGCCGCGCTCGCCAGCATCAACACTGTCGACGAGGCGCATTATTTGTTCCTAAAGAAACTCTCTCAGGTACCAAATCCATAACATTTCATTCACTTTAATGTACTTATAAGAAGACAAAGATAAAATTCATTTTAAATTACATGCCCTGGTCATCACAAAGTTACTTATAATATTTATACTGGTGGTTGGATATGGAATTGGAACTCACGTGATGGTGGCACTTCACTTGGCTGTTTGTATTGGCTATTGGTTGTTTGTTGTATATGGCAAAATAAATGACGTTAAAAGCAAACATGCAAATAGAGGCAAATATGACAATTTGACAATCAAGGCCAATAACAAATACGTATTGGCCATATACAACAAACAACCAATAGCCAATACAAACAGCCATGTGAAGTGCCAGCATCATATGGACACTTGTAAAAATGTCGTTATTTTACCGCTTTTCTTAGATTGGTACACATTTTGCATTGATTGTTATGTGAAGTGTGGTGGACTATATGGCCTAACCACTCTCAATCGTACTGTCGATTGTAGAGTAGGCCCATGCCCTGCAGTGGGACGTATATGGGCTAATAAAGATACAGTGTGGCTCGAGTGTATTATTAATGGAAAGATCACACCGCGATAGCCTCGGTGGCGTAGTTGGTTAGACGTCGGTTGTGACAAGTGAGGCCACGGGTTCAATCCCCGCATTGAGACAAATGTTTGTGTGGTCCACAGGTATTTATTTCGGGTGTGGACGTTTGTGAGACCGAAAAGTGTCTTGTAGTTCCTGATACCTACAACACAAGAATCCATCTTAGTGTGTTTAAGGTGTCATTTGGGTGTCATTCATTTATATTTGTGTATTTTTTATATCATTGCAAAAAACAATATGAGCAGGATTAAAATCGATAAACGTAGTTGATGCAGACTGCTGCAGCACTATTACTAGAAGGACGCGGGCGATGTGCGGGTGTGCAGGGCGTACACTCCCATTCACCTCACGTCATACCCCAACCATCATAACCCGATTGTCATATCCAGATCGTCATGCCGACTTGTCGCTTACAGTACACGAGCGCCGTGGTCTACGTACTAAAAAAAAATCCTTATCCCCAGGTGCTAGTAGGTCTAGCTCAGCAACTGACATCTCTATGGAGCAACGCGAGCAACGTGGAGTCGTGGCTGCCCGTGCTGCTGGAGAGCGTGCTGGCGCTCACTGCGCATGCGTCGCTGACGCTGGCGCACACCGCCAACTGCGTGTGGCTCGCGTTCCTCAAGCACGAGCATATCAGCAAGCTGCCGTGCGTGCTGGCGCTCGTGCCCCGGTGGCTGCAGGCCGCCGCGCCTAAAGTGCTCAAGGTAACGCTGTGTTGTATTATCTATTTTAAGCTTAGACTGTTTATAGTATAGATGGTGCGCTGGTATTTCAAAAATATAGATCAAAATGGTGGTGCCGGGCCATCTTTTTCTGCCCTCCTATTGGCTGATATATAAAAAAGAATTCAATACAACAAATACAGCTACAACTACTACACAGTAAAATGATCTTCCCGTTTGTAACGAATATGAGAGCACTGATATTTTCTTTTGTACATATGATCTCTTTGTAGGATTAATTTATTCCTAAATACTGACAATTATCAGAGCCCCATAACAGTAGCATTCTAACTGATACCAAAGCTCCGATGTCTCTTCGGAAAACCTAGCTAGTCTTTAACCCAATTGAATCATTTAAAAAAATAACGAAGACATTGGATATCAATTTTTTTTCTTTGTTGCAGGTGACGTATCCGTCGTCTCGTGTAAGCAATGCCACAGACGCGATCGCGTACGCATGCATGGACTACGACTGTGAACAAGAGTTCGCTATATTCTTCAATCGTTGTCGGACTGAGATATTAGATAGTTTTAGGTGAGTACATCAGTTTGACGCGCATAATTCCCGAGAAGTTGTTGGATGGCGACGATATTTATTAAATAGCCTACAGCAGATTATAAGGTCAGACGATACCTTCATTTTAATCATCAAGATTACTATAAATTAATAAATACACCCAACAATCACATAATCTTGACCCCACACTACGATCTATACTATGGGGTACTATTATGGTCAAAGATATAATATTTGTGTACAGTTTAGCTATAGGGTTGACTCCTTCATATCTTGGGATACTTACCACCTTGGTTACTTATGGGTGCACTAGTAACACCACTGCCTATCCTTCGTAGATGTGGTCGTGAATTTAGATGTAAATAAAGTGTAATATAATTGTCAGGTATTGTATGACGGCGGCGCCGCTGGTGACGTGGTCGTACGTAGAACAATGGACGCAAGCCGCGCTGGACAAGGTGGACACGTGCCCGCCCGACCTCGACGTCACGCACCCGCTCTACATCGAGTGGGAGGCGCTGTCGCAGGTGCGTCGTGATTCACGTTGTTTTAGTATATTGTTACAATATATTTTAATATTTCATAAGTGTTTAAATATTAAATGGATAAATGGAATATAATTAATTTGAAACATAGTGGGCAAATATTTTTTTACTATACATGTAGTGGACATGATGGGATGAGAATTAGCGTGTGTATATGTGCCAGTGTGCTTACGTTTATGGGAGTGTGTGATATGGTTGAACAGTGGTTTAAAGTGCGCATTGGCCAATAGGCCAATACCGACGTGACAATCAAATAAAATAAGATTTTCATGTCTGTATGGTGGAATTTAGTCTAAATTCTTGAACGAAGCTTCTGCTTGTAGAGGAGTCCCGTGCTTAGCTGTAGATCATCACAGTTTAATAACCGTGCTACATATGTGTGCTTACTAATGCGTATACGTACGCGCATGTATTTGCGCGAGCTTGTTTGGGTGTGTTTATGTTGAACACGGTAGTTGTAAGTGACGTGTTGTGGTTGCGTGTGTAAGTGCATGTGGTGCTGTCGCGGCTGCTGCATACAGTAGCGATGTGTGTGTGCGTGCAGGTAGTGAAGTGAGTGTACAGTAGCGATGTGTGCGTGCAGGTGCTGGACGTGGTGCTGTCGCGGCTGCTGCAGGCGGAGCCGCGGCCGAGCGTGTCGGCGGGGCTGCAGCTGCTGCAGCGCTGCGTGGCGTGCGAGCCGCCGCACCCGCTGCTACTGTCGCTGCTGTTGTCGCTCATCTCGGCGCTGTTCGTGTTCCTCAGCTGCGCTTATAGTCAGATTGCCGGTATGTTGTGTCAATAATATTTCGAACAAATGTTATAAGATAGTATTTCCAAATTAAATTGTTCTTGGGTTTGCAGTCATTCTGTCCACTTTCATGTTAATTATACTTTTGTTTAAATTAAATTGGCAAATATCTATAATATTATTTTAGATTGTTTTTATTTTTAGTCTTCGTTTTTGCAAACACAAAACTCATGATAACATAAATTCTGATCTAGAAAAAAAACGTGTTATATGCTGAATAATTACAATAAATTTGAATATGTAATATGACAAAATGATTTAGCTAACATACTTGGTGGTTTACCATGGTATGTAACTGTGTGTGCGTGGTTGTGGTGCGCAGGCGCGGGCGCGGGCGCGGCGGGCGCGGAGCTGCTGCCGCGCGTGCTGGACAAGGTGTTCGCGGCGCTGGTGTTCGAGCGCCCCGAGCCGCTCGCGCGCCGCCCGCGCGCCGTCAAGAACGTGCGCCGACACGCCGCCGGCCTGCTCGTCAAACTCGGCTCCAAGGTGGGTTGTCTGCTTTAATTCAGTATAACTAGGGACCTTAACAAAATGAAAACAAGAAAAGGAGCTCTTTGTCAAGCTTCTTCCTAGCCGCTTTTAAGAATTAAGTTATTAAGAATCAGTTGTAATCTCTGCAATGGTGGGTAACCATGGGCTACGTCGTCCGTCCCCTTTCAGTGTTGGTACCACTACAAAGGCTTCTCCACTTTTTGTTTTACTTTTTTGTTCTAATTAGGTCCATTGTCCAACAATGGCTTGTAAATATTTAAAAATAATAGTAAAATAATAGGCTCTTCACGCAGCCTTATCAGTACCGAAACAATAATGAAATGTTATTTTTCTCTGATGTTTAGTACCATGAATGAAGCCATAACATGTAATATTTTGCCATGTGCTTGTTCCAGTACCCGCTACTGTTGTTGCCGGTGTTCGGGCGGCTGCACGAGATGTGTCGCGCGGCGCTGGCCAGGCCGGACCTCAGCGTCGTGGAGAGCGTCACGCTGCAAGAGGCTCTACTCCTCGTCTCCAACCATTTCTGCTGCTTTGAGAGGCAAAGCGCGCTCGTAGCTGAGGTATATCCTAGTAAAAGTTTATATAATGCTGTAAAAATTAAGAGTGTTCTGAAATAACTCATAGAGATATTTCATTGAACATTGCTAGTAAAATATTCCACCACTGTCAATCTTACTCTCGATTGTAGAGTAGGCCCGTGCCCTGCAGTGGGACGTATATGGGCTGATACAGAATAAAATATTGCAAATATAGAATTTTTAAGCAAAACATTTAATGAAGTTAAAATAATCTCCTAAAGTATTCTATTCTAACATACTTGGGTGGTTATATCTATAGTTTTAACTCGAAACGTACTAAGGTGTATTTAAACTGATTACTATTTGGGAAATTGACTAACATTTATAACTTGTTTGAAGGCGATCAAAACAGCCATACCATATTGCTATTTTTGTTTCTGTCATATCCATGCATCCACTTAATATTTCCTTTATTACAGTGGTTTCGCACAGGCCTATCTAAAGAATTGTTGCCTAAGATGTGTATGTGTATGATGTACATGCAGGTGCTGAGCTCGGCAGCATAACATGTATGTGTGTGTGCAGGTGCTAAGTTCATGCACGTCCCACTGGGCGTCGCTGTCGGCGGCGGTGGGCTCGGCGGCGGGCGTGGCGCGGCTGGTGGGGCTGGACGCGGCGGCGAGCGACGCGGCCGCGGACGACGAGCGCGGCGCCGCGCGCCGGCAGCTGCTGCACGCGCTCACGCTGCTGCTCGGGGTTGTGAAGAGGACCACCGTGCCTGCTGACCCGGACAAGTATGCACCCAATTACACCTGTGCACAGTGATATAAATTATATTCATCATCATCACATCAGCCCACATTAATCCACTGCTGGACATAGGCCTCGTCTTCATAACACCACTTCTCCTGGTCCTGTACTTGTCTCAGCCACCGTTTCCCTTGAAACCTAACGATGATATATTATATAAAATTTTACGGCTATGGATACAAGTCCCTTTAGCTAAGATTGTAGTCATTCTCAACACACAATATGTGGGAGTCACCACAAATAACATTTTAGTCTTGTTAATGCTTTTTGCTACATCCCATAGTTCGAAATACACATGTATAAGCACAGAATACACACAGAAGTCAAGCTCCATACAAAGTGCGCGAAACCAACGCACACATACACAGCGTTCACCGACACGATATTTGAGACCCGTTGAAACCACTGCGAGCGCGAGTGTCACTCGCTTCGGACACGCATCTAGTGATATTGTATGTGCAAAGATGGAGCAAATGAATAAAAGTTATTAAACTTGTATATAAAACTTCAGATTATAATAATTTAATATAAATTTCTTTAATAAAATACGCAATATTATACAAAAACGATAAAAAAATAATCTTTGATCATGACATACACATTCTCAACGACTATGTAAATAAAATTACAATTTATTCATTTTGTTATTGTTTTTTTATATTGTATTTTAACAATCAATCAAACGATACGAGTGCTATTACGACGATACTTGTTTTCGCATAAGCCAGAGTTAACAGCCCTGGCGCAAACGCCGAGCGTAGTGTGAGTGTGGCAACGAAAGTGAAGTACATACACAAGCTTGACTTCTGTTAGTATTCTGTGGTATAAGTAACTTCGGTCATCGAAGCATGTTACAGCATAATTCACTTTTTAATTTTACGGCTAGTGCCAGTCTTTTCGTAACTAATATGTCACGTATCTTCGAAATTCTTACGCGTAGTTTCAGTTATTACAAGTATCTCACAAAGATTTTCTTTACTGTAAAACCAAAATTTTTTAAAATTCTTTTTAAATAATTTTTGATTTTGACTCACGTAAAATAAATCCACAATTTGTTTATTGTGTGTTGTTATCTTATAATTTGTAAACACATTTTTCAAACAATCAAATATGTTAATCAGGGCATCCCGCGGCGGCTTCGGCGGCGGCGTGACAGCATCCGGCAACCCGGTGTGGCGCAACCCGTGTGCTGCACACGTCCTCCCCCTCTTCCCTGGCGCGCTGGCCCTGTGTCGCTCTCTGCACGAGCTGCACATGCCGGGGGGCGAGGCGCTGCGGCACGCGAGCCACGCGCATGCGCTGCGGCCGCCGCCCGCGGAGCGCCGCAACCTGCTGGGGCTGCGGGACGCGCGCGAGCCCGCGCCGCCGCCGCGCGAGCCGCACGCGCGCCCGCTGCCGCACCACCGCATGCAGGCCTATCTGCACACGCTGCACGACACCGTTAGTTACTGTTCATTTTAATTATAACTCACTTGTTTGTATACCCTTTTGGTACACCAAGAGAGCCTTCAAACCCATAACGCTACCGATATAGCAGTCGGGCCAGGATCTTTACTTCGCCAACATACCAACTAGAAATCCTCCATAACTGTCATTCGTATTATAGACAGTACGAAGGTACTTCACGACAAGAAGTGCCTTTACCGGCACTCCACTGGCCCCTATAATTAAGCAGGCTTTCATGTCCCCACTTACAATTATGTTTGGACGAGAATTCACCTTATACGCCTACTTTACATACATTCTGCCTTATTCATAGACAGTTTCAAACCTATTTTAGCTATCGAATGTTTTGCCCCTTTCGAACGACTTTTGGATTCAATTTGAGCTAAGAAGACAAAATATTTGATATTTAAAATAAGTTTTAAGTCGGTCTATTATAAACCCGATTATCATAAATTAACTTCCCAATATTTTCCTTCAGGTGTGTCACCTAGTAGGCGCAGCAGCCACCACCCTGGGCCGCGAACTATACGCAGTGCCAGGGCTGACTCGGTTCCTCACTGGCTCGCTACTATACGGGCTGGAACACTTGCCCGACCACTGGCTGCGGCCTATAGTACGCAACGCACTCAAACCACTCATACTGCACTGCCCGCCTGCACACTATGCGGATGTCGCGCTGCCGATACTGGAGCACTTCGGACCCTTCAGTTAGTATGTTGTCGTTATAGGAAGGAAGAAAATGCATGGATGGACATAGCTCTAGTAATTTGAAGTGTCAATATATTGCAATTCGTCCACGCAATCATGTAACTGTGTGAAATCTGCCATAGAGGCGGTAAATTCTGGAGTTCACCTTGTATACAGCTAATTTCATCCACATCTACCTGATAGATATATTTCCGTATTCCAATAATGAAAAGGTGAAATATACCGATAGGAGTCTTCTAAGTCTTTGTCATATCAGTATAGGTCATATAACTATTAATATAGTTGTAACAGAATGCAACCTTAAATAGCTTTAGCGCTGACCTCTAATAATCATCATTTCTCTTGCAGTGTTGATGCACCTATCACAGAGGTGGGACTACATCACAGCGCTATACGAGTCGGGTAAACTAGAGGAGGAGACTGGCAGCGAATCACAAGAGGTGCTTGAGGATATACTCGTAAGGAACCTCACGCGGGAGTACTTGGAAGTCATCAAGGTGAGGTTACAATGTTGTTTATCATTATAAGAGTAGTAACCTTGAACCTATTGGGTATTTCGTATTAACAAGGCAAGGTTGTCTGGTGCCTTATTAAAAAATATCCTAAAATAAAAATCAGAAATCCTTTATTTGCATAAGTTATAAAAATAATAAAGTGTAAAGTGTCCTAAAGGAGTTTCCTTGGGTCTTAGTTTGTATTTACAAGAATTTCATGTGAATAATTTATTTATGAATATTTGTTTATGTTCAAGCAAACCACATAACAGGTCCTTATGAAAATACTTGGGATATAGATCACGTATATTCATAAGTGTACTTCCTGTTGATTACCATCATGATATAGAAGTATACACCGTGTGAGTAAGATTTGAATTGTGTGTTTGCGTGCAGGTGTCGCTGGTGGAGGGCGGCGTGTCGGCGGAGGCGTGCGCGGGCGACATGGAGGAGGACGCGCCCGCGCCGCCCGCGCCGCCGCAGCGCGCCTCCGAGACCGTGTCGGAGCTGGGCGCGCTCGTGCTCGCGCACCCCGTCGCCGGGCCCGCCGCGCTGCACACTGTGAGATACTGCACTTACATTATATACTTGTGTAGACCTGATTGATCGAAAAATATGAATCATTTTTGCACTCATTATTTATTACATTTACTATTTAGGTGTCATAAAAAATATTATTTAAATTATTTTTTTACCTGTTTTATAGATGTCTAGCACTTGCCCCATTAGTATTTCAATAATGTTGTTTGTAGTACTATTAGATTAGGAAGCAATTTAGCATTTAGTATATATTAATTGATGGTAAATAATCACCATCGCATATCAAGACCTAACAACTTAGATATCTCGTGTTCATGAACATTCACAAATCACCAAAGATATCGTTAAAAGGTTGCAAAAATGTAATTAGATGTAGGTGTAGTTATAACCGTGTACGTGGGCGTGGTGCAGGTGCTGCGCGCGCTGACGTGGGGCGACTCGACGTCGTCGCTGCGCGCGTGCTCGCTGGCGCTGGCGGCGCTGGTGTGCGCGCTGGGCGCGGGGCGCGCGGGCGCGGCCGAGGCGTGCGGCGCGCTGGCGGCCGCGCTGCACGCGCTGCGCACGCACGGACAGCACGACGCCAACCAGGCCGCGCTGCTGCAGCTCGCCGTGCAGGTACACACACACACGCACGCACGCACACACGGCCAGCACGACGCCAACCAGGCCGCGCTGCTGCAGCTCGCCGTGCAGGTACACACACACACGCACGCACGCACACACGGCCAGCACGACGCCAACCAGGCCGCGCTGCTGCAGCTCGCCGTGCAGGTACACACACACACGCACGCACGCACACACGGCCAGCACGACGCCAACCAGGCCGCGCTGCTGCAGCTCGCCGTGCAGGTACACACACACACGCACGCACGCACACACGGCCAGCACGACGCCAACCAGGCCGCGCTGCTGCAGCTCGCCGTGCAGGTACACACACACACGCACGCACGCACACACGGCCAGCACGACGCCAACCAGGCCGCGCTGCTGCAGCTCGCCGTGCAGGTACACACACACACGCACGCACGCACACACGGCCAGCACGACGCCAACCAGGCCGCGCTGCTGCAGCTCGCCGTGCAGGTACACACACACACGCACGCACGCACACACGGCCAGCACGACGCCAACCAGGCCGCGCTGCTGCAGCTCGCCGTGCAGGTACACACACACACGCACGCACGCACACACGGACAGCACGACGCCAACCAGGCCGCGCTGCTGCAGCTCGCCGTGCAGGTACACACACACACACGCACGCACGCACGCACGGACACACACACACAGACACACACCACACACTACTATACATACTACTGCCCACCTAGTAATGGCATTAGAGACAAAGGACAAAGAGTAAACAAACTGCAGGGACCATGTTTGCGCAGCAAACAAAACAGCAAAAAAAAGTTTGAGCATATTATATTTTACGTTGTGGTTAAAAGACACAGTAAAAGCTCAAAATAAAAAATGTGATTATTGAAAGCTCTAAGTCGACACAGCCTATTTCAATCCAAATTTGTAGTCTTCAAGACTTCTTTATTCATAAGCGGTAACCATTTTTCAAAGATTATTGTCATAAAATCCTGGAAATTGATTTGAGAATTTAAATAAATGTGATTTTCTTTTCTTTTACTAGACGTATGAGGTGCTGCGGCCTCGGTATCCGACCATCGTGAACGTACTGCGCGCCATCCCCGACGTGGACCAGCACGACTTGCAGCGACTCGACGACAAAATCGCCGCCAACCCCGGCAAACCCTCCAAAATTGACAAGGGGAAAAGAGACTTATTCAAGAAAATCACTTCTAGGGTATGCCTTTTATACTTATAGTATGCATTTTTAGCATGAAAACAGAGATATTTATCAAATAATAATGGCACACATTTGTGCACACAAGTTTGATCAAATAAAATGAAATGTGAAAAGAGAAACATACCTAATATTTTGATAACAGCATTCATACGCCAAAAGACCATAAACAATTTACACCATGAGATTAAATACCAGGTTTTAATTTATTTGAAAGGGTATTGATATACAACATATTTCCTAAATCATATATCTACTTCCAGTTAATTGGCCGTAACGTAGGCCAGCTGTTCAAGAAGGAAGTGTTCATCCTGGACCTGCCCACGATGCACACGCCCAAGGAGAAGCCTCGCAGCGCCGTGGAGTCCGCCGAGGGCGCAGGCCTAGACAAACTGTTCGCGCCCGGCGCACCCACATAGCCCCGCCCACACGCACACGCATTGACCTGTCATACTCGACCAGCGCCAATATACCTATGCGGGAAACAACGAGACACGGAATATTCTGACCGCGTAGGAGTGACACAAACAAATAATGGCAAAGGGCCGTTTTTGTTTATTTGTTAGCGGTGTCCTCTGGTATGATATCTCAATGCACACACACTAGCCATACTACCGCTATTTACCTTCTACTGTGAATATACATTATACGTTATTAAATTATATTATTAAAGTTTTTAGACAGTTTTATTTACTATCCCAGTGTCTTAAATGAAAATGTAACGTGGAAGCCGTTGGATACTCAATAAAACTACCACTTGGCTTCTTTTTCAGTCGCAGTCTGGTTATACATGGGTTATACCCTGCATTTGCCGTAAACAGAATATAACATAGACTAATGGTGTAGACAACAAAAAAGTACAGGTTAGTAAAAAAGAGGATTTCTTCATTTACAAGCTTGGCCAACCTCATGCAAACATTTACTCGTTGTCGAGAGTTTGTCCCAAGCTGGTTGTTGCGTCGGTTCCCAACGGGTAACGAATAGTTCCTGAGATGAGCGCATTCAAACAAACTTTGCAGCTTGATGTTTTAGTATAGATAAATATCCCCTTTGTAAGAATATTTCACTATAACGACCATGAGTAAGTTCATACGCCGACTTCCACTTGGTCGATTTTCTCATTTGAAGGCTGTGCGTCTGATGCATGTTGTAGCTTGTGTGCAGATTTGTTCATGATTCATGCAATTTGCAACTTGCAAACAAGTAACTTTTCTAATGGAGTCGCGCTTTTATGTCAGATTACAGTTGACGATATCGTACCATGTGATGAGAGTGGAGGAAAATAAAACTTTGTTTCATTTTGAGGCACTAGTATGTAAAGTCCGCCAACCCGCACTAAGCCAACGTAGTGGACTATATTATGACCTTACCACTCTTAAACATACTCTCGATTGTAGAGGAAGCCCCGTAATGGGACGTATATGGGCTAATACAATATATAAAGGAAATAAATAACCACACGAAATCGTAAGAAATTGTTTAATAAATAAATTCTGTATAATTTATTTAAGTAAAAATCTTTCACTTATCGTATGTGTACACCATTTTGGAGCCTATATTAATGTTCTTTCCATTGGAAACCAACTCCACTTTCTTATTCGCTATGTCCACCTTCAGGATAGAATCACTGTCTAAAACAACGCATCTATTCTCGTAGTCTCCTGGGGTGGGCAGCTTTCTAGGCCCCAAGATGGGGTCGGTGTAACGCCATATTTTAAGACAGCTTACATCTGCAACAAATTTTAATTTTTAACCGACTTTAAAATTAGGAGAAGTTTCTCAATGTGCATTATTTTTTAAATTTTGAAATCATACAAATACATCACACTTCTACGTGCCTATCGCTACATAAATATTGAAAAGAAATGAAATAATTTTATTGATTACTTTTTCTTATGAAGATTTTGTACTTATAGAGAACGCCAGATATGAAGTGCATATTGAATTAAATGTAGGTTCAATTCCCGAGAGAAATGTTTGTGGGACCCAAAATTCTTTTTTCAGTTCTGGGTGCTTGTGAGTTATGAGACCCAACAAAATACGACACAAGACCCATAGATTAGTATAATATACAGAGACAAGACCTAATTGATTTTGTGACTTACTTATTTTGTATTTCATGGTGTTTGGTTTAGCTACTGTCCATGAGCGGTATCGCTTACCATCAGTCGAATGGCACGCTCATCTCGCCGTACATTGCAAAAAAGATGAGGCTAATATTAAGGAGTCAAAAATTACCTTTTATAGCCTTGACTTCCTTAGCGATCTTGGCTTTAAGTTTCTCCACAGAGTCTCCGTCTGCGAGATCTATATTGATGGTGAACAGGCCGTTCAAAGGGCTCGGGTTTATGAGCTCCATAGCCAGTCCTTCTTCTGCGTAGAAGTTGATGTGCGGCTGTCCCGGCGCACAGTCTTCGCGGGACTTCTCACTCGCTTCCGGATCATCGGTGAATTTTACTTCTATCGTGTCCAACTACAAGTAAAATTTGGTATTATATAACTTGTGGTGAAAAATTTGGTGAAAAATATAAATAAATCATGTTAAAAATGACACACATTAGGGACGCAGTGTTATGTATCTAGATTCTAGCAGGACACAAATTTTGATATTTTTTGTGTCTAAAATAAAAAATATCAATTTTTTACATCTCATGACGTATTGACGCCCATTAAATCTTGTTGCTTTGTGTAACCGGTGTAAGAAACTAATCTTTTGATAAATCTAAAATACTTATAGATACCAACATTTTTATGTAGGTGCCAGCTATAAAAGATTTAATAAGAAATATTTTTATCCTATATTTTGTTCATAAGACGATGCTTTTTTAACCATCATTAGCTCGTCGTGTCCTGTTTTTCTCATAAGAAAACAACCCTTTCCAAAAGCCGACAAGGGGAATACCGGTATAACCGGTCTTTCTGCCTGACCCATTAATATGATTTTGTACTATGCTTATTCACTGCTCAAAACCAGTTTGTATTCTCTTGGAGTAACAAATTATCAATCAATTAACTTACATCTAATGTATTGAGTAGATACTGCTTGTTTTGCAAGAGCACTGCCGCCTCGTCGAAAGGCAGGCCCACAGACAAAGCTTCCACTCCCACACGCTCCATATTGTCTCTGGTCGCTTGCACGAATGGCATCACACGTTTCATGTACTTTTTCAGCTCGGGAATTGCTCCTAGCTTGCTTGATATCGTCTTGTTGTCTGGCAGACCATTCGCCTGAAAAAACATTGTAAATTATGCAGCTCTTTTATGGTAGCTAATATTCATTGTTTAAGGTTGTCTGGGAGAAATCACCGACAGCGATAAGACCGCCGTTTGTGACACATATGGACACGCTTTGTGTTTATTTATTCTTTTCTTTCCCCGCAAAAATAAATATTATCTCATGAAATACTTAAAATTATCCTCACTCCATTTAATTCCTTCAAAGTGGTGAGAATGATGTGTTGCCACCTCGGGTACTCTTTGGCGACCCACACGACAGCCTTATTAGGTTTCTTCTCTGGTTTAGGCGATTCGCCCTTCTTGGGTTTCTTGACTGCGCAGTGGTTCTTCAAGTAGATCCGGAAGGAGTGCGCGGCGTCCATGAGGTAGTTGCTGGCTTTAACGGCCACCTCGTCCACCACGCCTGCCACCGGCCAACGCTCGTGGAGTATGCTCTCTTTCTGTAATCAAAATTTAAAGCCTAAAAATGTGATGGAACTGTTGCCAAATGTTTGTTTCAGATACGGCTTTTTGGGATTGAGATGTCTTCATGTATGCCCTTGAAATTAAAGAAGCACCTTATGTGAAATCGAAACTTTTTGTTTGACTTAAAAAAAGAGAGGTAAAAAAACATGTTGTTTTTTGTTAATTATACTTTAACAATCATCTGATCTTTTTTCCTAGCATGAATACATGCATCATTATATTTTATTTAGGTAGTAAGTAGGTTTCCTTTGAGGCTTAAAATATACACGTAAATAAATTTATAAAAATGGTAACTCACATGTCCCAACAGCTCCCAGACATGTTCGGCGACATGCGGACATATCGGCGACATGAGTTTGGCTTGCACCTCTATATACTGCGTCACCAAGTCTGCATGCATGCCTCCGTCTGAACACAGCTCTCTGTACTTGTCCCGCGCGGCTTGCAACTCGAAGAAGCCCGTCTTCAAGGCTTCTTTGAACAGCATCTTGTTGTAGTTGTCGTCCGTCTCCATTATCTTGGTGTTCATCTCGCTCATGAACACTTTGTCGTGGAAGTTGTAGTCGCCTGGGAAATATATAAAAATTACAGACAGACTGACTTAACAGATTTTTTAAGTATACACATATTTCTACTGAAAACAATATGATCGAGGGTTGAAAAACTGAATAAAGTGGCATCAAATGGTCAAGCTTGACTAACTTAATTAAAAAATGACAAAGAATTATATGAAAAAATAAAATCGGGGAAGATAATGAAAAATATAATACAACTCTTATAATATAAAGAGTAAATATAAATTAGAATTAAAATTCGATCCCTAAACTTTGAAGAAAAAAAAACAACGCTAAGTAAAACATTCAAATACTGAAATCTTACTAAAAACCTCACCTGTTCTCAAAGTAGATTTAGTTGCAACAATCTCCTTCACCCATTCAATAAACGTATACAGCCTCAGAATTGCAGCATCAGCAGTACTCTCGACGAAATTGGCATCCTCCACCGAATCCCCAGCATCTGCCAATGTCAGTCTCATACCATCCGCACTGAACTTATCAATAGACTCTGATAAAGTGAGGAAATTTCCCTCAGACTTAGACATTTTGGCAGAATTCAACATTAGATGACCGTTGGCTCTTATTCCTTTAGGCCATTTGTCTTCCTCTTTGGGCCACATCGCGCAGTGATTGTAGATGTAGAATGTTAAGTGGTTTTGGATTAAGTCTTTGCCCGACACTCGGAGATCCACTGGGTACCTAGAGCAATGTACATGTAGACTTAATTATTGGTAATATTTCGAATTATACCTAAAGTTATGATTACTAAATCATATGTGGTTAAATTACGTTAATATTAGGTAATTATAATAAATACACCCAACAGTCACGTTGATAGTCCTGAGCCCACACTAAGATCGAGTTTTGTATCGTGGATATCAGAAACTACGAGAGACTTTCGATCTCACAAACACCCAAACCTGAAACAAATATCTGTGGTTCATACAAATATTTGTTTCGGTGCGGGGATCGAATGTCAAAATTAGGTAATTGGGCAATTGCCAAGTGTTATTTGTGAAAGTTTTTAGAGAAAGCGATTTTTACCAAAACTGGAATGAATTTCTCATGAGGTCCAATGATTTTTTAGCGATCTTCGTGTTCTTCGGGAAAGGTGCGTCTTTGAAGAAAATGTAGTCCCACACTTCACCAGTCATGTCTTCAGGTTTGATGTTCAATGCGTTGCCTTTGTTGCCTCTAAATGTATCGCCTTGTAGGAAATGCGCAATGGTGTAGTACGCATTGTAAATCGTGGAATCGGAGAGAGATTCTATTAGCCATTGCTGATCCCATGGTAGCTTGGTTCCTAAAATTTCACATAGTTTTATGAATATTGCTGTAGTGTTATTTACTACGATACTTATTTTGTTGCGTTGATCAATAAAAGACATAAAATGGACTTAAAGTAGGTCACCCATGTTTTATTAAAATGTATTGTTTTTTTTCATTTTCATTGTTGAAGAGCCGACAAAATAATTGAAATTTACAAGAAATATACGGAATTCAATTAAAATATCAAAGACTTGTAACAATAATTATACTCACCAAGACCATAAGTTCTAGAGCACGCATACTCATGCAGCCATTTCAAAGTCGCCTGGAAGTTTTTCCTTACTTCGTCGTGATAAGTGTTCATCGCCGCCAACGCCTTCTCAGTCTGACTCTTCCACTCCTCATTGCCGTAATCGAGATACCACTGATTGCACAGAGCAACCACACACTCATCACCCGACCTCGATATAATGGTCTTCTCAGGTTCGTAATAAATTACGGCACTACCTTCCTGAATTAACTTCGTTTGCAAATTCTTCTTTACATCTTGAATCTTCTTTCCCTTATATTCGCCGACTAGCAATACACCATCGTAAAAACCTTTAAGGTATACCATTTCTTTAGCTTGTGTCAGTTTTTCCCTATCATTCTGACTCTGTATCTTCAGAGAATCGTACACATGCACAGCAGAGAGGTTGCCAAACTCAGGTATGTCAAGAATTGGTACTGGTTTGTATGGCATAATCATTTCATCTGTAATACCATATTTCTCTCTGAACGCTGGCTTTTTCTGCAGGTCAACCATGGCTGCGTAGTCATCTGGAGAATCGGAGGGGACACTAGTCACAATACCCGTTCCTTTATCCTCCTTAATGGTCAGCATTGGCAATGCGTAAATTTTCTCATAGCTCGTAAAAGGGGATTTTAAACTCGCACCTAGAAGATCTTGGCCAACAATTTCGAGCAAAATCTTAAATTCGCCGTCTTGTTCAGTAAAGCCCTGATAAGCCATGTTCCTGGCAGCTCGCCGAGTGCAAATGAAAATGCCGTCTTTGGCCGTTTCGAACGCGATGTATTTTATGTCTGGATGGACCCAGCAATTGGTCTGACCGTACATAGTTTCTGGTCTTAATGTAGCGGCTACAAAGTAAATCTTTTTCCCTTTGAATGACCTGAGAATTTAAAAAAGTATTGGTCAATCGGAATAACGTCATGTACGTATATGAATACAGTTAAATAAAATAAACTATGATGGCAATTACATCCACAAATTGCTATGTTGAAATGCAGGTAAATATTCCTTATGGGATTTAAAATATAGTATTAATTTGCATATGGAATATCGTAAACAAACCAAAAGATAGCAAACAAGACACTTGATGGTAAGTGGCCACTGCTGCCAATGCACATCCACAACGCTTGGTTCTTGGATGTGTTAACGGTCCATCCAATCGGCCAGGAAGTGGGAGGAAGATAAGATGGGAAGTCGATAGAGGTTATGTGCTTCCGGCAATCTAACTAACCGAACGAAACGCGACATCACAGATATTGCTTCAAGTCGATGAGACAGTAGTACCGCCCAAGACAAGCCTAACCATTCATGCTGAGTCATGACTTCTGTTGCCTGGCTCTACTACTTCATAGCCATTCCACTTCATGGGTTGCCAACTCACGTGAAGCAACTAATAATAATTCAATCTGAATACACAGATAACTTAAGAAAGTCACAGATTTGT
This sequence comes from Hyles lineata, assembly GCA_030180105.1. Lineage (NCBI taxonomy): Eukaryota > Metazoa > Arthropoda > Insecta > Lepidoptera > Sphingidae > Hyles > Hyles lineata. The sequence continues at coordinate 12,882,252 of JARJEE010000008.1, read as the reverse complement.
CTAATAATAATATTTACTAAAATGTTAGATATATTACTTGAGTTTCTCGGGTACGGGATCAAGAACTTCAATTTTGATGAGCGTGTACTCTTGAGGGCCTGCGCCTTCGCCGGTGCTCCTGTCGTGGTCCATGCACGGCTGTTTGTCCAGCGGAGAGAATATCGTGTACCGTTTGCCATACATGATCTTATTACGCTCCTTCAGATGACAGAACTGCCACCTTATGAACGAATCATAAAACGGGTTGGCGTCTGTCGTTATGAATTTACGCCGCCAGTCAACCTAGTGGAACAGATATATGATTTTTTAGATATTTCGAATCATAAAAAAGGAGAATAATAATCTATAATGAAAATTGCAGAAGGTTGCTAGGCGAAAATACTTTGAGAACGCCTAAGCGCACTACACGCCAAGGCCCGTTCGGCCCGGCGACATAACCCGTCAACGCAAGGCCACCCAACTGTTGCCGACATAGGTCTGCGGGCGTTTGGTGTATACAGTATTGTATGCTTTATTTTCAACTCTGTATTTACCACAAAAAAAAGGTGATAACAATAATAAAATTTACTTATTTAAGCATGTTTGCAAGAAAAAATAAACCCATAGTTGGAGAGCAATCACGAGGCTTCTGAAAAATTACTACATTTATATGTTGACCAAGCAGATAGCATACTGAAAAGTAACTGTCAAAATTTTATGAATATAGTTACTAAGAGAGCAACACTTACATGAATGCCCATTCTTTTCAAATCTTCTACTGCCCGGGGCGGGAAGTACTCAAGCCAATAGCTCTCATCAGCAAACTCTTTAATCTCCTCATCAGTTATACCAATACTTTTCATTATCTGCCACTGGAACTTGGCTGCTCCAGTTTTAGCAACAGCTTTACTTTTCTTGCCCTTGCTCTTGTCTTTGGGCACTACATCTTCTTGTTTAACTGCTACTTCTTCTTCTTCTTCGGGAAATACCGGTGGGCATCCATATAAAGCCATTTCTCTCTTTAATTTATCTGCACATGCTTTGATGGGCATTCCAGTGCAATGAAAACCAAATGGAAAGAGCACCATGCGGCCTTTTAGTCTGTAATATCTGGATGCAAACTGAAAACAATTATGTGTTTTTATGGTGAAAATTCTATAAGCACTAATTGTATCGCATAGGTAAATTGTAGACTGTTTATTATAGATATTTATTAGTAGCAATACTGGTTTCTCATTATTTTAAACAGCAGATTAGGGATGACTAAGAAATATCAACCCAGGGTTTCATTGCAATCTTGCCACTGGCAACAATGGGTTGAATATCATGTTATGATACAAAATATTATACCATATATTAAACTATACTTACTTCACACTTTGAAAGTGAGAATGTATGACCCAAATGTAAACGGCCATTCATGTATGGATAGGGAAAAGTACACATGAACTTCTCATGTGGTTTCCCATCACTAGGTGCTTCCATTTCAAATATTTTTTCTTTGTCCCATCTTGCTTGGACCTTTTTCTCAATTTCCTGTAGATATTCTACCTTAAAGGTGCCTTTACGGTCCAAGGTAGCCTATAAAAGAAATTAAATACATTATTCACATTATTCGGACAAAGGATAAAGAAATCAAATTGAGAATTAACAAATGATGTAAAAATTGAAAAAATAATTAAATATAAATTTATTATAATAATAATTAACCTTGCGTTTATTCAATATATACTTACTTATACTCATCAACTATGAGTAGATTTTAAAATGGTCCAGAAAGGTAAAAAAAATTAAGATACCTCAAACATTATTTATTTATGATACGAATTTCCCGAAAAGAAATCATTTCAAATTAACTTTTATTTTCTATAACCAAATTATACAACGCTCTGTAGATTTATCTGTTATAAAAATATTAAAGCCACCACAACTTGGAAGTTTAGAATATTACTTTAACATCAAATAACTGAATATTTAAGTATTTAACAAATACTTTTTAAGAACATTTGTGCAACAATTTTTTAAGCTTCTATTTAGATTAGCACCAAAATAACCCGAAATAGAATTAGTCATATGGAATCCCCTACCTGATTAAAATTCTTAGAAAATGCTATTATTGGTGTATACACTTTTGAATAAATTTATAAGAGTGAATTTCTTACCATTTTTAACCGTATTTACTTTATATTTAATATTTTATGTATCTAAGTAATACACGTTGCATTTGCCGCACTTGGGCACTTTTCGCACAGACTTTTCGCAAATCGCAACTTGGCACCTCACTTCTGTCATCTGTGAGTTGTCATTTTGACAACTGATGCTTTTCAATCTGACGAAAAGGCAAAGGTATATATAAACCATACAGCCTAATATGATAGATTTGACGATTGACTTTTGACATCGAGAAATTATATTCCATGTCGAATTATACCCATTGCTAGCATCAAAGTTGAATGATCCGATTTTGAGACCCACAGGATTAATACGAAAAAACAATTTTGTAACGAATTTTACAATGGCTTATCATTCACAACACGAAGAGAAGATCTAGTATCAAACAGCGGTGTTTGATTGGTGACAACGCATTGTTGGGCTCAAGTGGAAGTGGGCAGGTCACTGGGCCAGACGAACAGACTGAAAGTGGACTAAAGCGGTAACAGAATGGTGCCCTAGAGAGGCCAAGAGGAAGATAGGCAGACCACCCGTTTGCTGGGTGGATGACATCATTAAGTTTCAAAGCAAATTGTGGATGAGACATGCACAGAACCGAGACAAGTGGTGCGATAGAGAAGAGACCTATGTCCAGCAGTGGATAAATACAGGCTGATATGATTTGATGGTGATTATTATTATTATTCACCGCCTGAATTTAGACCAGAGGCCTACCCAAGGCATTTTATATCAAGTGACGCTTTTTTTCTGGTACATTGCCTCTACTTGAGGAGTGTTCGTCACTATCGATTATCACTCAGGGTCTCCGTGCCAGCTTCAATATACATGCCGTGTATGTATGTTAGCTCATTCAAATAAGGTTTCACCTTGGAATGAGAAAAAATAAGCTTGAGCTAGTATAAATGTTTGTTTTGGTATTCTAAACGTTGTAACTGGTAGGTAACTCTTCTTCTTCTTAAGAACTAGTAATATATTATAGCTACCATGTGATGCGACTACACTCTTCGTTTTCTCTCTTCTCGATGTCGTTTTTAACTGATGTTTAGTTTATAAAGTTAGAACGCTAAGGGTTAGGGTTTAAATCCTGGGTCAGGAAAAGTGATTTTTATATTCATTATCAGTTCGCAATTTGTGCCCGATATGACGATAGGCTCGCCCTCTATCACATCGTGGGCTGGAACACTTAAGGCGAAACATGCGTTGCCTGGTTATCCCTATAGGTATCACATCTGGGAAAAAGGCATGATTTTTAGACTGGAAAGAAACGCATCCACCTCAATTCAATAACCCGTTACCCGACACACAGCATAGAAACAAACAACAAGTAATGTTTTTTAAAGCCAAGTAAACCGAATGGCAGGTAAAGATAATGTAGAAATATAAAAGGATCCCAATTATTAGGCGTATTAGTAGGCATACTTTAGAATTAGATAGATATAGTAAAATAACTACGAAAATAACGATGTGAGATTTAAATAAAATATATGGTCTGGCGGCTTTGTATTTGTGAGTTCCAGTCAAGAAGCTTTGGTTCCAGTCAAGAAGCTTATACCCAAGTTATGAACAAAAAGTCATGTTCATTCATTGTCACTCTAAAGAAAAGGATAGAAGGCAAAAGCAACGTCATACAAGGTCATATTTTTGAGCTTCAGTGTTTTATAGGGAATGCAATCTCCATTTGGGTATAAGCTTCTTGGTTCCAGTCGTCAATGCTCAAGCGAACGACCGCCCAAACGATAAACGCGCCGCGCCGCCGTGGGACCGGAATGCTCATGGAACTAAAAAGTAACAATAGTTACCATAGACAATCTAAAATTCAATGTTGAAGTTCCCGCTTTTGTTCATTGTTGTTTGAAAGCTGAACAAAATTGACGGAAAAAATTGGCGGCAGTGGTGGTATCTGTCATTTTACCGGAAATTTCGCCCGCCACCTTCGCTAAAAGACGCGTTTTTGAGCCGCTGGGACAAGATATTTACTGCGTTTTAGCGTGTAGTTCGTGATTTTTGGTCAATAAATATAAAAGTTATAATGGCTCCAAGATCAGCGAAGGGAAAGGTAACGTATTTTCATCAATTTTTTCTACATCTCGGCACTCCAAACTGGTTCGCATTGTTATCGGCAAACATTCGCCTCTTTGGATTGTGGCTGTTATGCGTCATTTTAATGGAACAACAAGTATAAAAAGCTCGTTACGTGATGAAGAACTAGATTTGGACTGTGAAATAATTTAGAATTGGTTATAATTTGTGTTTTATTCATCACGTCGGCGCGTTCTTAGCGGTCACATGCTGTCAATCTTTTATCCGTTTTTGTGTACTCTTGTAACATTTTAACGGACTCATAATTGTTTATTCTTTTGCATATTGTTCTTAGCCGTCAATAGTGCTTGTACAGCGTGTTTTATAATTTAATACTACGTCATGGCGCCAAAATGTTTCACAATTGCGATTCTTACATGTATAGAAGAAAGTTTATTGTGACGAGTGTTGAATTTAAAATACTTTACAGCATGTATTTATAAAGCGTATATAAAATGGAAGCAATAAATGTTGTGTAGATTATTTATTTTTCTTTTTATTGATATTCTACTATATTATGAATATAAATTTAATAGGCTAATTTTATTATCTTGCTGCTTTAATCGTTCTATTATCCTCCTCCAAACACATTGAGCATTAGACATGTGCATTGTCCTTGCAGAAAGCAGCAGATGTGAAATTAGCTGAAAATGAAGCTCCTAAAAAGGGTAGAGGTAAAGCAAAAGCAGTGGAAGACCCAGAACCAGATAATGACACTGAAGAAGGAGAAATGGTTATTGTAACTGAAAAAAAAACAAAAAGGGGTAAAAAAGCAGCAAATGATGCAAATGGACAAGAACAAAATGGTAAAAATGAAGATGTGGCTCCTCCAGCCAAAAAAGGTAGAAAGAAAAATGTAGAACCCACTGCAGAAGAGAAATCAAATGATGATTTATCAGCTGAGGAGGAATCAGCCCCAATAGAAGATACTGAACAAAATGATGATGATTCAGAAGTGAATAGTCACACAGAGGAACCACAAGCATCTTCTGGTCGGGGTCGCAAGAAGCAAGCTAAGAAGGAAACAGAAAAGTCTGAAACAAAACCGGGTAGGGGTAGAAAACCCAAACAGGAAGTAAATAATGAAGACAAAGAGGTTGAAGAGAAACCTAAGACTGGAAGGGGAAGGGGGCGCAAACCCGCTCCTAAATATGAAGAAGTGGAATCGGATGTATCAGAGACTGTTGAGGAGGAAGCCAAGCCTGATCCACCCGCTCCAAAAGGCAGGAAGAAGGGCCCAGCTAAAGCTGCAAAGGAAAAAACTCCTGACAGTGAAAAGGATGCTGACGAAGATTTAGATGAGAAACCAGTAGAGGAACCTAAGAAAAAAGAAACTAAGGGTCGAAAAAATCAAGGCAAGAAAGCACAGGCCAAAGAGGAAGCTGATGATGATGAAGAATCTAACCAACCAGCTTCTAAGAAAAGAAAAGTTAACAAAAAGGAAGATAAAGTTAAAGGTACATATTTTATGTGTAGTTGTATGTAGTAATATCAATATTCTGGATGTATGCTAGTTTTAAAATTTCTATTAGTATTTCATGCATAACATCTGTATCTGTATCTGTACATAACATTTCTTAATTTTATAACATTCTAAGCATATTCAAAAACGATTTTGTTTTTAATATTAATTTCAGACATCTACATGATGATCTGACAGAAAGGAAAATGTTTAACACTTGAAAACCTGAGATTAGAATATTTTAATCCATTGTCACATTGACTGTGTCAATATGATTTCAAATTCTTTAGTAATGTTTCCACATAAAACTTGATATAAACTATTAGGCAGTAATGAAAACTTTATATGTAACAGAATCGAAAGAAGATGAAGATGATGATGTACCAGAAAATAAACCAGTTAAAGGAAGACGGGGGCAGAAAAAAGCTGCAGACGTACAAGTAGATGATGATGAACAAGATACCGGTGAATCCACAACAAAACGTCGACGCAAGGTCGCTGAAGAGAAGGGTAATTAGTTACATATTCATTTGTTTAGACATATTGACATTTTTATTGTTCGGTGTTATTACAATTAAGTGTGTTCTATAAATAATTTCAACAATAAAAGATTTTTTCAAATATATGTATGGAATGCTTTATTTTCTTTTACCTTGTCATATGCATTAAAATGTAGCTTTCTTATACAGTGTAGGGGGACAGTATTCATTATACATTTATACATATTGTACAAGTATATTTTTATATCATGATAATGGTGTAAAATATTTATTTCTGATATCAAAATACTTTTTTTTAAATATGCTGACATATGTAAATCACTTAAGTATACAGTAATCTGTTAGTTTAGGTTTTGCTTTTCATGTAACTTTTTTCCCTATCATTAAGAATTGAATTTTGGTTATAATGGTAAACATTAGCATTATACTATTGATACATGGTTAAATATTTTATACTATTGTAGAAATACCTATATAACATTAACATAGCAAATGGGTTTTAATATGGGAACTAATAAGTTGTATTTTAGCATCAATTTGATTGATGAAAACAATTAAAATTGCTAGAAGCTTCCTCCTAACCTACGCCGTCTCGTGGCATAACCACATGCCAACTATGCATTACATAATGTAGTTATAGAGTGCATTATTAACACAAACCAGTAAAACGAACTAGAGACCTTAAAATGTTCTTAAGAACTTGTTATCGACAACGGATCGTTGCTGTGGCAAATTTCATATTGCGGCCTTCAATGCATGCTAAAGGTAATGTGTTTGCTCCTATCTAGTGTTCCGGCTGGCTGCTTTGCTTCGTCTTCTATTCTTTGGTAAACATTAGCATCCTCACTAGTGAGATCCAAAAAGTAAGTTGACTCGTATTCAGTAATTAACGTGCTTTTGTTTTTGTTCCGACATAATTATGCACTAAATATATTATTTGGTGTTCTTTCTCATGGCGCAAACATGTATAGCATTATATTTGCATATTTATAAAGTAGCACTTTGGCATTCAAGTGTTGACGAAAATTATAAGGAGACGTAACGGATGCTTTCCAAGTTTAAAACAACAGCATATAAGAATTTCCATCTGTACAAGCGAGCTGTACGATATATGAAATATGCATGAAAAGGTTAATAACCCTACTTATTGCTTTTGGGATATCGATTGCAATGAAACTTCGTTTTAACGCTGTTGTAGAATGAACAAAAACGTTTCACTTACGCGATTAAAATAAATTGGTATTTTTTAAAGTTGAATCATATCGTTAACTAAAGATGAATGGAGATACCTATAATACAGAAATATCTGTTATTTATAAAAGTTGATGAATTAAAAAAAAATGACGTCTTTTGGTGGCACGCTACAGTCGTGAGTATGGGGCACAGGTATAGGAGTAGGGCGTGAAGGGCAAGAGGGTTAACATCAATATAATTAGGTATCGACAATTTTAAAGTCATCACTATAATCTTAAACTGAAGAGTTTATTTGTTACCGCTAAAATATGGAACTATTCGTTGGAATTGCTTTTTTTTTTTGTTTGGATAGCTCATTTAACGAATAATTCTATAGGCTGTATACCATCACGCTATGCCCAATAGGAGCGTAGCAGATTTTTTTTTGCAATGTCTTTAGTTCTGAACTTCGTTGCGTAAGCTGTGCAAACTATCGAAGTTACGGAACAATTATTATTCCTCTGAAAAAGGTGTGAGACATAAGTAATTAAAAGTCCGCGATAGCGTACATGTCTATCTCACTTAATATAACCTTTTGGATGAGATTGAGATTTGTTTTAAAATATTTTTTAATTGCCTATGGGTTTTTATTCTTATCGTATTATTAGTATTATAGAACAGGATGACAAAAGCAAGTATAGAGGGGGAAGTCCAGTTGAGTTTAAATATAAAACAGTTATGGTACGCAAAATAATATGTTTCTGTTGTGGACTGAAGTCAAACAATATCTGCTGCTGGTCGGAACCGGACCGGCCGCTAGCAGAATTATACCGAATCCTAACATTAAATTCTTCAGAAATTCGTAACGACAAATTAATATATTTTAGTTATCTCTGAACGATGTGTGGATTAACTTTCCAAAAGATTAGGTGCTTAGATAGATGTCTTTAAAAATCTTGAAAATCCATATAAATTGGTACAATAGCTTTATCGCTTCGTGAATCATTGGATGACGAGACTAATGAACCCAACATCTGCGTCGTAATACAAAGCTGACGGACGGTAAAATTTAAGTATTTTGTATTCCATTTGTGTGCTCCTGCGGAAAAATATATTAAATAAATTACAAAATTAAATGGCTTCAACGAACAGACTCACTATCGCATCAAGTAGGAATGTTTATAGGTAGATAATCTGCGCAATTTGCAAAGTAGTTCCGAAATAACTTGGTATCACGAAAATCTGCTGAAATACGGGTAAATATAATGTCATTCGGCCAATTGCTGTATCGGAGACAGGGACGATTTCTGCAGGGTTTTAAAGGCTGCATCAAAAATATCGTTAAAACAAAGTTTCACGTTGCTGGTGCTGTGAAATTAAAAGGTTATGGTTACAAAACATGTTTTTCATCATAGAGATCTTTGAGGTTTGACTGCCAAAAAATACATTTCAGCATTATCGGAGGACACGAAAAAAAAAGCGCCGCTTAAAAACAAGTCAGTGACAGATTACGAGAGCATAGATTTTTCCAATCATTCAAAATCCGCGCAGGGGAAAGACTGGAATTTCAAAATCGCCAGTTGGAACGTGGATGGGATAAGAGCGTGGATGGGAAAAGGAGGGCTAGACTACATCAAACACGAAAAGCCCGACATACTATGTCTACAAGAAATCAAATGCTCACAAGATAAGCTGCCCGAAGAAGTAGCGAACTTGCCAGGATACCATGCGTATTGGTTGTGTAGTGAGAAAGATGGCTATGCAGGCGTAGGCATTTACACTGCTCAATTAGCGATGAATGTGCAATACGGGCTACAAAACGAAGAGTTAGATAACGAGGGTCGCATCATTACGGCGGAATACGAGCAGTTTTACTTAATATGCACGTACGTTCCAAATGCCGGACGAAAACTAGTCACACTCCCTAAAAGACTGCAGTGGAATGAAGAGTTTCGCAAACACGTTAAAGAGTTGGACAAGAAGAAACCTGTCATAATATGTGGAGACATGAATGTTTCACACAATGAAATAGGTAAACATTTTAATTTTTAATACCTTATTATTATTTTTACTTATGTTAAAATCTTTGTTACAATCTGGCGTTTTGATATTCAATGTGTCCCTATAGAGTGTAAGGTAGTCAGATCCTAGATAGATTCTCTGATTCTCTTTTCACTTATTTCTCTATGATGTTCTTGCTAATAATCCAATATTAAATTTGTCAGGGGACAAGAAATACATTGTTGAGTTTGTATTTTCTTAATCATTGTTTATGCTTTTAGATTTAGCAAATCCCAAAACAAATCGGAAGAACGCCGGTTTCACGGACGAAGAACGAAGCGGCATGTCAGATTTACTTGGAGACGGTTTCATTGACACATATCGGCGATTAAACCCAGACAAAACCGGCGCATATACATTTTGGACTTATATGATGAACAGTAGATCCAAAAATGTCGGATGGTATGATTACTTTTTCTTTCTTTGGTCTTACTATAGTTTTCACCTACATGGTGAGTTTAAGCGTAGGTTTTAAAATCAACCCGCACTAGGCCAGCTGGTGGACTATATGGCCTAACCAATCACAATCGTATTCTCGATTGTAGAGGAGGCCCGTTCCTTGCAGTGGGACGTATATGGGCTGATACAGACAGATTAAAATTAACACTAGCACTACATGTTATGGACGAACATCAACTATCGTATGTTATAAATAAACAAAAATACAGATAGTGCAAAATAATGATTATTACTAATAACAAAAAGTAAAAATACATGGTTAAATATAGTTAAAATATATGTGGGTGAGGTTAAGGATGAGCAAGCAAGGTGGTGTCAACTAGACTCCTTGCACGCGTAAAAGCCTTCATAGTTGCTGGTGTCCTATTAACTGGAGCATTTCCTGTGACATGGTTTTGTTGGTCGAGCTATAAAACTTTTTTTTTTTATTGCTATGAATGGCGAGACGAGCATGCTGTTCGCCTGATGGTAAGCGATAGGATCACTCATGAACAGTAGCAAACCAAACAACACCTTCTATTACATAGCAATGCTTGGCATTCCACTGCGCTCGCCATCCTGAGACATAAGATGTTAAGTCTCAATATGTCCAGTAGTTACTCTGGCTACAATGCCCTTCAACCCGAATTTTTTGACCCCCCCCCCCCCCCATCCTTGTCACAGCTGGTCACATTTGTGAGGCTTCCCCTCTACCTGATGTCACATATTTTGAATTTTAGACAGAGTTGCAACAATTTTTATGTTATTCTTTAGTAGGTATGGATGATGAATAACAAAAGAAATCCTTATCATTTGTGAAATATATTTTGTTCTGCGATTTTTTTTAAAACCAATTCTGGTTTCACAGCTCGTGCCCACGTTGATAGATAAGGCTATCTTAACGTGTTAGTCAAGTTAAATAATGAAAAAAATATGTATCTTTATAAATTAATTCTGTTTGGTAAATGTTTTGTCTTGAAAACATTGTCTTATTCTATTGTTATCTTACAATTTCTACGAGAAAAAACATCTGGTAGGTCCGACACATAATGTTTTACTGTAAACGCTTATGAGAGTTTGAACCCGCGTCCATTGGTGCTGAATGCCAGTTGGTTATTTTTTGTCGGCCGCCGCGTCGCTTATCCATATAATATCTAAAGTCCACTAACAGACGTTCACATTTCATAATGACTAACCCTGCATTTAAGTAATTTTATTAGGTCACTCCTTGATTGGGTACATCAAGTTAGATAAGGGTTAAGGGTATAGTTTCTGCCACTTCGGTACGACTTAAAAAGTGTTAATAGCATAATCTTAACGACACGACGAGAATTTATTTAGATTAGGAATCAAAATACGATTACAAGTAGAGGATTTATTTGCATACTTACACATAGCATGTTGATGTTGCAATACATCTATATTTATCTAAAAAAGAGCAACAGTCACTCTAGCCAAAGACCACACCTACTTAATCCCTTGGGACCATAGATTTAGTATAAAACATAGATCGGCAATGTGTCATTTTGAGCGCGACCAAAACTGAGTTACGATTGTGTGCGTGAAGTTTGCATGTGTGCTTGACATATAATGGTGTACCATGCACTTTCGATACTATCATATCGATATCGATATAGCTGTCGGCCTGTAGATGTGAAATAAAATTTTATGGATATATGCGACATTTCATATATTAACAAAAACTTATTTATGTGTTTATTTCAACACAGATACATAAACACACACCTTTTCAATAATAAATAAAGATAAATGGTCATATTATTTGAACAAATAAATAAATAAACACAAATAAATAAAGATAAATTGTCATATTATTTGAAAACATTTTGTTTGAGATGTTTTGTATGGGTCTTTATGTTCGCCTGAACAAAATTATTTTTTTCATTGTGATGTATACGTAGTCCATACACCTAATTAAACTGAGAACAAAAAACACTTTTATGGAATAAAACTATTATTTACAAATTTTTAGCGTTTTCGGTTTATTTTTTTCATTTTTAACTTCCCGTCACGAAGTTTCGATTACTTTAAAGCTTCCGTAGTCACAGGGTGGACTCAGTCTGCAACAAAATCCGTGATTATTAGTTTTTATCACTGAGTAACATTCGCGTAAGTCTAAGAAACACATTTTTACTATATATGTACTAGAGTTAAAAAATACGCTTATTTAAATCAATTAATTGACTTATAACACATTTGGAAGTGTTGGACGCCTGCTAGGCCACGTTGAAGGTATACGGAGGACCTGGTTAAGCTTGTAGGAAGTCGTTGGATGCAGACAGCTTACAACAAACTGATGTAGACATTCTTGTGGGAGACCATTAGTCGCATTCCTGTAGCTGAAGAAAGAGAAAGTTTAATACACTATGAAGTTTTTCTCGATCACGTCACCTAATGTTTTTCCTATGAGAATTTTAAATTTTAAACCTATACCTAATGTTATGATAAATGAATAATGTTGCTTCAAGGTTTAGATGATGATACTGTGCATAGAAGTATCGCATATTTGATAATAATATGTAATATGTTCTTGTTTTGCTATTATAAATTGACAGCCTTTTGACAGGGATTTAAACAGGCTCTTAATTCATAAATCACACACATGAAGTGTTATAATAATTATTCCACAAAAATAAAAAAACAGAAAAAGTAAAGTAATAACTAATATTGTAGAATGAATACTATAATAATGGCCGGGATAACGCCAGGTAGAAGAAGAAGAAGAAGAATGCACACTATCACAACATACTATAGCTCTATAAAAATTTAGCGGAACATGTGTCGTCATCGACTATTTTATCGACAACCTTTTATTGATCGAACCTGTCAGTCAATCCCTAGCAACTTTTGGTTGAAATTAATGTAAATTCACGTATTTGATATTATTTTTTATACGCAATGGATGCTTTCAGCGCATTTATATAATGAAATACTATATTCTTTTCTACCGATATGTATACACGGATTTCCATTTAATTCTACAATATCGTCACAAAATAATATTGTTCAAAAGTGGCCGGTACCTGTGAAAACTTTAATTATTTCGGATTTTTACGCCTGCATGAATCACATCTTGGCACTGCACAATGCACTATAATAAACTACGTTTAATAAATATAATTAAGTACTGTAAAATTAAATAAATTATGAAAATAAGCGAATTTTGTTGCTAGCTTAGTTTGACATATTTTGACTCTGGGTCGCTGCAGGCTACTTCTGTGTAAACGTATGGTCGCATCATGCATCTCGCTTTAACATATGAGTTAAATTATTCTATCTCTTTCACATTGCCGATCTATGTTTTATACTAAATCTATGCTTGGGACTTAAATTCTTTAATTTTAAATAATACTTTGAAATTCTATAACTATTGAAATAAAGCGAATTATTTAAAAGTAGATCAGCGACACATAAATATAATATACGATACCAATGTTGATGTTAAATACTCATTCTAAGTAGGTTGACTTGTTTTTTTTTTCAGGCGTTTGGACTACTTCATCGTCTCGGAGAGATTATTGCCCTCACTATGCGATAATGTTATCAGAGATCAGGTGTACGGCAGCGATCACTGCCCCATCACACTCTTTCTGCATCTGAGCAGTGCTGTTAAACCTAAAGAATAACTAATTTCCAACCATGCAGAGTAAAAACTTCGAATCTCCACTAGGTGACGAAATAAAAATGATTATTTTAATTTAAGTGATATTTCCAGATGATTGTATGAATAAAATAAATCAAAAGCCTTTGCTGTGCTGCCTATGTTTGTACTGTTATTTCAAAATTTGTTTACCTTATTTTGAGATAAGCATAATTTTTGTATGGTTTTTCTGTTTTGTGACGAATCTTTGTAGGAAATAAAAAAACTTTATTCTAATAATGTTTGTGTTTAATTTATTAAAACCATGTTACAAAATTATTACAGTTTCCGCCACTAAACAAATTTATCGGCAGTTGGTTTACGAACTTAATAGAAGATTAGTTGACACAAACTTACGGTTACCTCAATATTGCATACTATAACACAGAAAAACATTTCACATGGCTATAATTGGTAATTAAAATTTATTTCTGAACAATAAGTACCTTTTTATAAATAATTCGGCGTCATCGATTATTTAGAAAATATGGTTTGTATAAGACTGCTACTTGTTGAGATTTCTTATTATGTTTCCTAGTCTAAAATTGACAAATTTGGACCTTTACGACGATATTTCAAATGTGCCTGCAACAAAAAAGAGCAAAGCCATGTTAACACAGGTATTAAGTTTGCAATACAGCTAATGATTGGTCGAACCTAATATTATAAAGAGGAAAGATTTGATGTTGGTTTGCATGGAATAGGCTCTGGAACTACTCCACCGATTTGGAAAATGATTTCGCCATTAGAATTATTGGACTTTATCTCGGATGAACATAGACGATAGAATGTTTTCAAAAAAGTGTATCCGCACCCGGGCGGAGCCAGGCCGGGCCGTTCCGATATTTATAAAGGAATTCCTGTGATTTAAGATTTTCTAACATTTCCTGTCTTCTATGTAGCAGTATGAACTACCACACCGAGTCTTCTGCATTCAAGAAGACATCTGCATATTACTTAGTACAAAATCGACTAATTAGGTACTAAAGGTGAACACATGCTTACAACTGTGTTGATCCAAAATGAACATTCTTGGGTCAGCACAGTCTTGTGCCTTGAACTACGAGAGGCTTTTCAGTCTCACAAACACCCAGACCCGAAACAAATACTTGTGGTTCACATACACATTCGTCTCGATGCGGGGATTGAACCCGCGGCATCTCGTTTCACACGCGGCATCTAGCCAATTGTGCTGCGAAGTCGATTCTTACGAGATTTATAAAATCAAAAAGATCAAAGTGGATTTCGCGTCGAAGTCGAATGAAGTTGGGAATCGCACCAGGACCTCATAGGTCACATCCCATGCACAATGCCAGTAGACCAATGAGGCAAAGTTTATTCATAATGTATATTAGGTAATATGTGCATTGTTGTAAGACCGCTAAATTGAACAAATGATAACCCAAAACACCTAATAAACTTTACATAGGTATAATATATTCATATGGGTAGAAAACTTACTTGCAATATTTTAGTAAAAGCTTCTCTGTTCAACAAAGAATATGCTGCACGCAAGCTACTTAAGGCATTGGAATGAAGATCCTCTAACCCTGAACAAAACAGATTAATACCCATTTCCACTCCTGTTCCAAAATCACATTCATCCACAGCTATGCTGGCATATGTCATTATAGGTTGCAGTTCTGACAGGATTTTATCCTTCTCATCTTGTGTAGTTGCAGCCTTCAGCTTATCAAAAATCTTCCTTAAGGTTGCTGTAAACAAAATAAATTCATAATCATATTACATTATTTTTCGTAATAAACAATATAAACTAACTTTTGTCCAAATTAAAACATCTATGACAGAGGAGATTATATAAGTGTGGAATAGACTGTGATAAATAATATAAAATGTAAACTACATTTTACAATGATCATAATATACCACTATGAAAAATAGTCAACTAAACATGCTAGGCACAAATTGGTATCAAATTATATTTCAAAAACATTATATATCCTTACACTTCAAGCCTCTTCAATCATCAGGTAGTTTTGTTTCATTTAAAGTTATACATATTGGCACTGCATTTCAATCTCCGAAATGTTAAATGTAAGAAGGTTAAATAAATATTTTCTCTGAATTTTACCATCATTTTCAGCTAGAGGTCTGTAACCAAGTTGTGTCTTTTTGTTGTATGGTACAACAATTCCTGCACGATGGAATGTATTTGTAACTGTTGCTTGCTTTCTTTTCTTTGTGTCAAAAGGATCTAAAGAGAAATTATTATCTTCTGCATATTTTTTCACCTTATCCATCACTTTTTGACATGCCATTGCTGTGAATGGTGAAGATTTCTTTTCATTTTGTAGGTACTGGCTAAAATAGATTTTAAAGGTATATTACAGTATTTTACATACATTTTGTACTTATCTATGTCATATTAAATGGTAGCTTCATCTATACTAATATTATAAAGCTGCAGAGTTTGTTTGTTTGTTTGAACGCGCTAATCTCTGGAACTACTGGTCCGATTTGAATGATTCTTTCAGTGTTGGGTAGTCCATTTATCGAGAAAGGCTATAGGCTATACATCATCACGCTATGACCTATAGGAGGAAAGCACTAGTGATATTTCCAGCAAATACGAGGAAATTTTGTACGTTTTTTGTGGTCCGATTGGTCGATATTCTAAACTGATAGTCAGAATTAATGTAAAATAAAACTATGTCCATATCTACCAAAATAGCCCATTGTTTTTTGAGATTATTGCAACAGTTTTAAACAAGGTATACTCTATCGAAGCGTTTTGCCGGAGTACACCAAAATATATCTAATTATAATTTTTCGTTTTCATAAAGGACATTGTTTTTTGAATTGATACTTTTAGATGCGCTGGGGGACAAATTTAAATTCCACATTAGTATTGTTTTCAGACTCAAGAATAAAAAAAATATTGGTACATTGATGCCGTATCTAGACATTATAATGAAACGATATGCAGTTTTATATTTTTTAATATTTGTTCTATTCTTCGATCAAATATACACTAGATACAACATGAGCGGTTAGAAAATGGCACCAAAAAAGAGTGCTTTAAGCACTCTTTCGCCTTCAGTCACGCACCGACCGTTGCTTCCAAAACGTCGTATAACTTTAGACAATATTATGTGAAAAGCTACTTTAAGCTCCAGGAATAAGGTGGAATTTGTGTTAACATATTTGGAACATGTGATCTTTTTGGTTTACTTTTTTTCATGTCATGCATCGGTGCCACTTTTTAACAGAACTTTTACAGGGAACTGTGTATCTAGTGTATATTTGATCGAAGGTTCTATTACTTACGTCACCTTGTAAGGCAGTATGAAGGTTTTATTAATTTGTATATGGTAACGTACTAGACACGACTGCCAACAAGTTAACGATGTTCACGGGTTCAAATCCCAGGGCACACCTCTGACTTTTCTTATTAATTTCTACGTGAAATAAAATCCGCCAACCCGCACTAAGCCAGCGGGGTGGACTATATCTTATTCTATAATATAAAAATGAATAGCAAAATGTGTTGGTAAGCGCATAACTCAACAACGCCTGGACCAATTTGGCCAATTCTTTTTTTTAATTGGTGTTATTACTTTATTACTAACAAAAAGTAATAGCGTCAATGAATAGCGTGCAATATTATTTGGAAAAACAGCACTTTGGTGCTGAAATAAGGGAAGGAATATTGGATGGACAATAAAAAACGGTAAAGTTTTTAATGTTAAAATTTCATAAGGCAATCTTTATATGTACAATGTACATGTATATGGAGAGACGGGATATAATAGAATGGAAGGTACGGGAGAGGGCTGGGATAGCTGACAGATTTAATAGGACGAAATGCAAATGCACGTTATTAGACGGGATGAATAATAAAGCGAAAGGACGGGACGGATCGGGAAGAGACTGAACAGACGGATGAGATGGGATTGAGCCAGACAGTAGGATAGCTACGACAAGTTTAGGTATACAAGACTTTATACGAAAAATAACATGTATTTGGTGTGGAGTGGAATCAAAACATATAAGCACCCAGGCGAAGCTGGGTCGGACCGCTAGTGTGATATATACGATGGTGCATCAAAAAGTTCTTAGAAGTGCAAACAAATATAATTATTTTTTGGGAATTTTTTATATTTATTTATAAGAAGGCTGTCAATCGCACAATAGTTATGCAAAATTTCACTTGTTTTGAACGTATCGTTCGCAAGTAATAAATTATTTAGTCCAATGAGTTATCAAAATATTCAAATGTGGAAAAAATCGAGTTACTTGCGGCAATAAAATACTTGTCGTTAAAAAATGTCTACGCGGTTGCTTACCGGGTTGCTACATTTACGAGGAATAAATCAAGCTGTGAAGACGATGATAACAAAAGGCGTCGTTTGGAAATTTCAATTGCGCTCAAAGCAATCCGCAATGCTGAGTTCAATATTCTTGACCACCCACCATACTCACCGAGTTTAGCCTCTAGTGATATCCATTTAGTCCCAAAATTAAATGAGTATATCCGTGGAACTAAATTTGACGATGATGACGCGGGAATAGCTGCTGTAGACGAGATTTTGATAGTCAAGAAGATATTTTTTTCGGTAGGAACAAGAAAGTTAGAAAACCGGTATTCTAAATGTCTTGAGCTAGAGGGAGAATATGTTGAAAAGTAAAATAATTTTGTTTACGTTGTCTTATACATATTTTTATTGGGATCCCAAGAACTTTTTGATTCACCTCATATATAAAGCTGAAAAGTTTATCGAGTTAAAAATTATTTGTAAGTATATTTTTTAATTTTGAATAGGTCATTTATCGAGGTAGGCTATAGCCTAATATAGGTCTCCTATAGGCATATATATATATGGTCATAGCGTGATATATATATCACGCTATGACCTATAGGAGGGAAGCAGCAGTGAAAAATCTAGTAAACATAACAAAATTTAATTCTATTTGCGTAGTTTTTAGTTAATGAGGCTCTGAAAATCCAAAACGAAGTTCGAATCTTTGGACAATCGAAGTTTATAGCGAGACGAATGTACTTGTACTATGATTCGAACTTCGTTTCGGATTTTTGGAGTAGGGCCCATGGTCCGATTGGTCTAAAAATCGATATCTGAGGGATTCTTTGCTCTGATATTCTAAACTGATAATCAGAATTGAACATTTCGGCCGCCATTTTGTAATTTTTAGTTATCAGTCCAATTGGTCTCAAAATCGATATCTGTGGGACCCGTTGCGATTCGAAATCCAGGCAGTTTGTATAATATAGCAGAAAAATGCTCTGCAGAATACATTTGTTACCTAAGACTTCTTTAAAAAATGAACTACTTTAAATATAATTAAGGAAAAAACACATCATATACTTACTAGACAGCCCCAAATATATTCTGTGCCATGATTGTGATTTGGCAGTTCTTAGCACTGTCATTGCTGCCAAGAAACTCGGGCTTACTGTTGGGGTCGTCTCTATAATAGCCTATGTGGTACTCACTCTTCCCTTTTTTCTTTAACACAGCCTAATAAAGATAAATTTGTTTAATAAATAAAAGACAACAAGCTTGTGGAGAATCTTGCAATAGGTTGCTGAAAAATATCCATAGGAGGTTGCCTGTCAAGCATTGGAATTCCCTGCTACTAAAGGTGATGATGTAAACCTGTAATGTTCTCAGAGAACAAAAACACAATGTTAAGTTTACAATTTAAACTACTCCACTTGATTTATCCAGCCATACACCATACATTACAAAGCTTTTTCTAAAATAAGAATGAGTAAGATTTTCTAATACTACAATGATAAGTGGAAATATTGACAATACAATTGTGAGATTTTTTATAATTTTCGATTTCAACTAACCATATAGACAACCTCCATAGTGTTGAATGGTTATGAAATGAATAAAGAAGTTAAATTTTAAATTTCTTGCACTAAATATAATAGTGCATTTACACATTGGGTGAGGCTGGGCCAATTTCTAACAACTCCAAGCTATCAACAACGACAAGCTAAGGTCAGCTGAGCCAAACACCCCATTTACATGCTGACTTGTTAGTGGAGGCTGTGCCGAGGTTGGCCAAGTGTGTAAATATACCATAATACTCATCTGATAGATAAGGATAATGTTACCTGGAACTCGGGAGGATCATAAAAGAATCTCCAGTGAACCAAATACAATTCTTTATCATCTACTTTTGGCAGTTTTCCCAATAACAAATCATATGGTCCTATCAGTTGTAAGTTTACGCTTGCCAGTGTTTTTTCAATAGTTTCATCATCATTTAGACATTCAAAAAGTTTAAAAAAGTCTTCAGGCATTTCTAACAAAAATAGATCCTTTAACAAAGAGCTGTCTTTAGCATCATGGAATTCCACATTAGCACTGTTAGGTATTAATTTATCGATTTCCTTGCTCTTCGCACTTCCCTCAGCTTCTATTTTTTTTTCTTTTTGTGGTAGCACTTCATCTTTTTTTGTTTCTTTCGCCGGTTCCGTATCTTTTGTTTCTCGGGAGTACGGGCTGAAGCGATTTCTCTTGCGCTTTTCAGCTTTTTCTTTCATTTGTGGTGGATGTTTATATGTCGAATGATGGTTTGGATTTTTTTGATAACACTTGGCACCATACCTACAAGGTGTTCTACTGTCTTTAGTATAAGCTAACCACGCCTCGGACATTTTTTTATAAATAGCTATAACCTTAGGCACAGTTATAACTGTATCAACTCACAAAAAAATAATTAAATAAAGGTTTTATCGAACACGGCTAAAAGAACGAACACACAACGAACATGAACCAACAATTCGAAATCTGTCATGAATAAAATCAAAATTCATAAATATCGCAGAAAACAGATAAACATATTGAAGACTTAACAAGACTAAGAAAGATAGCAATATATTCAATGTTAAACATTTCACTTTTCAGAATGACTCTGGAACGTGAGCGTGACATCTATATTTTTAAATTCTAAGCAAAGGAATACCGTAACATACCTACCGACGTAGAAAGGTGGCAACTGGCAGTTCTGTGCAACTGCTTACTGCTGTGCGTAGCGATGTTGAATTTCGAGTCTATGAAATGAACGCACCAACAAAAATCATGAATTTTTGAAATTTTTTGTCAGTGTCATTTGACCAGGGAAGAAGGGCTTTTTAGGGAGATTATTTTCGATCTTCTGACGATTAATTTTAATATCATTAGAAAATTAATCACTCGGAAGGTGAAATGGAGCAGTATATTTTATTTTCAGGAATGTTACTTACGTGAAATTGTGCATAAATGTGTCAGATTCATTGGTGCGATTAATTAAATGAAAATCGAGTCTTACTAACGGTGCACGATGTAGATAAATTGTTTACTAGAATATTTTCAATGAATGGGTGTTTGAATTTTTATAACATTTCGCCAAGGACATGTACATATTAAATCATCGTTACTCGGACCGTTCGTCGATTCCTGCGGGCTACGGATCATGCTGGACTGCTGGTAAATATATCTTGAGAGAGTACTTGCACAGTTTGTTTTTAGCTTGCCGTTGTTCGGGTGCCAGTTATGTATTGATTTATTAAAATCATGGTGGACAAGTGGAAATTCGAGAAATTATTATATTTTGTAACAATTTAGTTTAAAAAACTGTATTTAAGATCACATAATATATGGGTGGGTCAACATTGGTTTAGAGAAAAGGGTGTTGTTGTTAATAGCTATGCATGCATACAAAATATTATATATATATTATTTTTTGGGTGGTCACCAACATTTTTACATTTTGCTTCTAGATTCTTATAACATATATTTAGGCATATGGGTTACTATTTTTGCTGTATTGTTTTCAACAATGTAACAACAGTATATTGAATATCACATGAAAATATAAAAATATATGTTTGTCTACTATATTCAACTTATAATTAAAGTAATAATATATTTCTTTGTTGTTAAATGAAACAGATCCTCTGTTTAATTTAATATAATTGGAAACATCTTGGTGGAAACATTTTGTTTTGCTCCGTTCTGACCTGTGAATAACTTAAATTATTCATGTGAACTCTATGAATATTTAAACTGTCACAACTTCTGTTAGTTTTTCTCTGAAGGCATTATTTGCGAATTGAATGCTGTTTTTACTTCAACACAATTTGATTTAAGCCTTCATTTTCATTACTATCAACATAAATAGCTGTCTACTGTTGGACATGGTCTTTTGAAATGCCCACTACTGAGCATAAAGCATGTCTTGTCAAAGCAAATATTTCAGAAAATTTCTTGCTATTTAATTTTTTTTATTTGTATATAAAATGGAATTTAATTATATTCTTCAGTATAAATGATATCTGTTCTTCTCTGTCCAGTTCCAATGATGATATTAATGTCATTGTAAGGAGTCAAGATATTGGAAGTCACTAGTCCCCTAAATTTTACAAGTACATTTTACATCTTTCATGTAGTAGATATTGTTACTGGATATTCTAATTCTTAAATATATTTTATTTGAATACACAGCTTTTTGAATGTTTATCAAATGTTACTGAATTCAATAAAGCAGCTTTTATGAGATGTGCTAACAGACAAATGTGTTTATAAAGTATTGTGAAAGCATTTTCCTACTCGTTTTCCTTTCTTTGTTACATTTTTCATTTGAGTGTGAAGTAAAAAGGAAGACAGGCCAAAAAGTATTACACAATACCCAAAAAGTGATAGTTTTATTGGTCTTCAAAATATATGATATTTTATTATTCAATCTATTAGGAGAATAATAATTTAATTATTCCAATTTCCTAGCTTAATATAGAACACAGTCATTGGTTCTATTTAATAGGTTTTAGTTACAGTGATGGAAACAATAACCTGTTTAAGGTTTGGTAAATTTCAATTGGGTTCCCTCTGTTTTTAGGGAATGTATTTTTTTGCCTCTAATTTACTTTCTGTTGCAAAGGTTATTGAAAGCCAATTTAATTAAAATGCCAATATACAGCTAAAGCTCAATAATGAATGAAAAACAAAATCATTAACTGTGAAAATAACTTGTAGGAAAATGTCCAACAGGACGAAGACCTTCCTCTGAATCATAATTCCCAATCTCTCCAACATGTGCATGGTATGCATTGTGTTAATATTTTCTTGTTCACTTGCCAAAAGTTTGTCTTGATTCTGACTGATGTACAGTCAGTAACACAATCACAACACCAACCTATCAGTTAAATTAATACATATTTTTGATGTTGTATTTGACCTTGATTTCTAAATTTGCTGATATTTATGGATGTTCATCACAACCAACACATCTGTTACATAATGCTTTGTCATGGTGAGCTGGAAACATCCAGGTTGGGAATTTTGTTTTGTTTACACTAAAATTCCTCAACACATACCTTGTGTTATATCCTGTACTGAATACATCAAACTCTATTTTATCATATTGTAGGATAATATATATTTATTAGTCAGAGAGGTTTATATGTGATATGGATAAGAAACAAAAAAAAATTCAATCCTTGAAAGAGATATTATTGAAAAATTCCAAGTAAACCCAATAAAATACAATTCTAGATATTTTAAAATACTAAAAAATGTATAAAGCTGAAAACAAAAACAATAGGTTTAACAATTTACGTGTGCAAGATTTAACATGGTCGTAATTTCTTTATTCTATTTATCGAAATACTATTTGTCGCAAGATTTTCTTTTTATCTCGAAATTCAATATATTTTATTATATTTGACTATTTTTCCAATTATAAATTATTATATTATAATAGCACGTTTGTAGTACGTAGTGCTATATTGCAAATCTTTAGGTTGCCGATTATTGATAAAAACATCCGTGTACGACGATGTTGTGTGTTGTGACCAAAATATTTTGCCAAAGATATTTTTCGCTAGAAATTGTTCCATTTTTTCTTTACCAAAACTTAAAGCAATACTTTTCGTGCAAGTTTGATGAAAGTCTGTCTGTGACAGCGTATTTTGGCAGGTACGCTTTAAGATAACTAAGAACAACTAAGAAAAACCGTCTATTTATTCTCTGTCCTATCGGTTGGTGAGATTTATTAGTCATACTCACAAATTCCTGATTTTTTTTGGGTTAGAAATATGCTCGGCAAATTTCAACAGAATTTTTACGCTAACATCTAACCAGGCGTTAATATTTAATAAAGAAAACTATTTTTATACGGAGCGGCATGTATCTCAATGGGTTAATGAAATGAAGTGAGATGAAATCCAGAATGGTCTGCGACCAACTACGTTGACAGAATCTACCGAGTTCTTGCTATTTGAAACTTTGAATGGATTGAATATTCTATCATGAACGAATTAAGGATTATTAATATCTGTATATTCCGCTGCCATGAATTGATATTTATCAATTTTATATTTAACAAAGCGCATTATTCGATCAGCTCTTTATACTAAGACCCATAGAATCACAAATAGTGTTGGGTTCAATTCTGCGAGTTAAACTATGACGCAGACTCGAGTACTCAATGTGACATCAAAATATTAATATGAAATAAATATAAAAAGCCTTAAATTACATGAACTTGGGTATAAACCCCTCGTCGTAAAATTCTTTTCTTACTAGGTCGATTTTTCTCACACGTGTAATCACGCACTCTCGTTGGTTATTGTGCTGTTCAAATTATTTCTGTTGTTTCAACAACGCATTATGGTTATTTTTGTTTGCCGCGGATAATAATATCGTATAGCTCGTAAGCTCTAGTGTATAATAAAACACAACATAAACCTTACGGGACCCATAAAAAGCTTGTAAGTAGGTCTTATATTGTGTACGGGCGCGTTATCCAGTGTATAGCTCCCACCCAATAAGCCCGTATAAAATTGTGTTAGTATTATACGGTGCGTATAGAGTATTTGTTATGTGATTTGCATTACGGTCGTCTCGGTGTTGTTTCCTTTGTGTTCGAGAATCTCGCTCGGGCGCAACACACGGCGCATAACATGGCTCATGATTTGAACTGTTGCGCCTCCATCAGTGACCGAGTACTCCACCTGCGATGCTATATTTAGTTTCATTGTGTGTTGGGCGCAATATATCGATCAAGTCTGCAATTTGGAGCAATATCTACGGCGAAAAGGGTAACTAATTATGGAATGGTTACCTATTTAGCAGTATTAACTATTTGTTTGGGTTTAGTCGATAGTCAAACTAGTTTTCGTTTCATGTAGTTTACATTTGTGTTCTTGATTTACACTGAAAGTATAGTGTTCGTGTCTGACGTTAGGGACACCTCAATTTTTTCGTGACTAACACGGGACTCGGTTAATTAGTAAGCTTTTTTGTTTATCCCGTTATAAACAAGAGAGGTGTTTCATCTCTAATGTTTACACTATTGTACTATCGAAGCGGAATGAGATTAATCACGCGTGTAGGTAATTAATCGATAGAGTTTAAGGTGAAATTATAAAATATTTTTATCTTTACGAAGGTTCATTTTATGTACCTCTTTTGATTCTCCGAATTACATGTCCCGCGCAAGTCATGAATTTTTCTATCGCGTTGTAAAATTATTTTGAGCGCATAGTTTTATTTATACACCGCAAGTTTGCAATGATTTAGATTGCCATTCCTAGCGCAAAAAGTACCACTTGGTTGATATATGAAACTATGTAAAAACATATTTGTCATTATTACATTACTGTCTTGATGTTTCAAGGCTCTACCTACCGTAGATGCTGTAAGATGTATCTTTATGAAAACCCTATCTATTTTCATTGTATGAGCCTTTGAAATGTTTAGTAAAAAGTTCATAATGCTGAATTTATTTAGTAATAGAAGTAGTTTTATTTATACCTGATTTCGTTCACAGGATCATGCTATTAATAAGGTGTAACATATATGTAGGTAATTGGATTACTTGTTCATATAGATCGTCTTCATTAATACCTGTGTGCAACATTCCGTTCTCTCAATGAATGGTTGCAAAAACTCTCGCGCGTATCATTGATGCGTATAGTAAAAATATTCCATAACTGTTTATTGGATGTAAACTGGCTTTTAATAACAAAATAAAGTAATCATTGGAAATAACACAGTGCTGTGTTTGATGCTTGTTCTCCATGTGTTTGTTAAATTTAATGGTATTTATGGACGTATTTGTTGTTTGTTTTTAATCACCGGTTTATCCATCGCAATCTATAATTATGAGTGTATTTTACTTAATGTATTGGGTTGAAATTTAAAATTCCCAAATTTGTTTAAGGTTCATCAAAGACTGCGTGGTGGATATTAATTTTATTTGCTTATATTATTAGGGTATCCTACATTACTCTAATATTTTAATATTTTTTTTAATAAAATTAAAAACCACTTGAATGTAAAAAATAAAAATACCAAGGCAAAACATTTTTTAAAATTTCATTGTACTTGTACATTTTGATTAATTTGCTGTTTGACTTACTAGCTAACAAATCACTATATATGGATAACATATTCTAGGTTGGTCGCCAAGTACCAAACAAGTAGGACCTATGCCTTGTATTAATTTTAATTTCTGCATGTCATACATATTTGTGTCTTGTTAGTGCTCATAGGCATTTAAATGACGGAGAGGTGGTCACACAAGAAAAACAATATTATGTATATGAAAAAGGAATCACTAAAATCGGTTAATAGCTACCGAATATATTGGGTACTTACAAGTATATTCATTTTCTGCCCCATTTCTCGCCCCCGCCCCTACTCTGCCTCATTTTAGTTGAAATGCTGAACCCATTTCATAAAGGTCCATTGGAATTCTACTCAATTTTGAGGAGTTCTACTCTCTAGATCCGCGTATATTCATCGAGCTTCACCAATTTTGTGGGATCATCTGTAAAATATAACCTTTAAAACAAGAAACGATATTTCTAAATCGGTTCGTTTGTGTTCGAGTAATTGGTGTACATACATACATATAAAAGAAAAAGAATCTGACGAATTGAGAACCTCCTACTTTTTTTAAGTCGAATAAAGGGACTGTTAGTACCAAGATATTTCATGAAAACTAAAGAAAAAAAGAGAAAAAGAAACGGCATAAGTAATATAAAGCAAACTCAATGCTTTAAGGGGGTATTCTAGTCTAGAATTTTGAAAAAAAAGAAAATTTTTTTTTTTCATAAATCAATAGTTTAGATATTCAAAAATATCTCCCTAGAAGGATTTTTCAAAATTCAAATTATTTTCAAAGTTACAGCCGTTTTAGTGTCGTGGCAACTAGACCGGTTTGAGCGGACGACTGTAACAATCTTCGATCAAATATACACTAGATACACAGTTCCCTATAAATGTTCCTTTAAAGAGTGGCACCGATGCATTGAAATAAAAATGTAAAGAAAGAGATGACATATTCCAATTAAATTAACACAAATTCCACCTTATTCCTGGGGCGTAAAGTAGCTTTTCACATAATGTTGTTTAAAGTCTGAATGACACGCCCCCGAAAGTAATAAAATTTTACGACTTTAGTTGGACACCAGAATAAAGGCGCAATGGAGTCGAATGATTACATATTTTTCTATGAATTTACGAGAACGTAATAATTATATTATCTTAAATATGTTGTACGAATATGAAGTGGATAGGAATATGGAATAGGAGTCAAGACATCAATGAACAAATAATACAAAAATCGTAGACATACAACTGTTTTTTTAAATATAATTTTAACAAAGTCTCTTTTTAATATCTTCCAACATAGTACGTACATAACACAATAATATTTTGTAACTGGTCAATGTCTGCAAATGGAACACATTGAATGAATTTAAATACGAGGAAAATAAAAAATAAAGTCTACTTCGTAATTTGAAGTATGAGGAATAGTACCCACTAATCCTAAAGGTAGTATATTATTTAATAAGGATAATTAAATTAAGCAGGTAATTAATTAAATAATTAAGTGGGTAGGTATATTTTAAATTAGGATTTGTAGTTACTGATCAGGATTGCTGTAAAATTATTATATTAGTGAAATACGGCCGAATTTAACCGTTGGATCACAATAATATCCTAACGTAAAACTAATATATATCTTTCCTATAGAATAGCTATTGACCTTGAAATAAAATTAATTTGTTAAAAACTTGTCTTTTTGTGTCATTATTCTTTTCTAAGTTTTCCATTCTACAAATGTAGTGCATGCGCACATTAACATATTTTTCAATAATTGCTTTGGTCAAATCATAAGCGTGGTAAAATTGATCTCTCGTATGAGCATCTGTTTCAGTGAATATATTAGTGTTAACCAACAATCGTGCAATCTCCATACACAGGAAATTTTTATTATATTTTTTTAGTATAGTTTTACCGCCACTGATTTTGATATATTTCCTTAAAACCTTTTCGGATATAGTGCAAATTTTAAAGACAGAATTTGATGCAAAGCATAAGCCACCGGCATCTTTTAAATCGATTAATTTATGAAAACTTTCTTTTTTTGTAGCTAATAAATGGTTTTTGCAGTCGTCGCAACTAATTTTCTTTAATAAATAATAGACAACAAAACCCGAAATATACCCAATTATTTGTGTTGTGACTTCATTTAAGTTTTCTTTTAATATATCGGAGAGTTGGTCGCAATTTTCATGATATATTTTTTCGACTCGGTCTTGGTTAATTCGGTTTTGAATGAATGTTTTGGAAATATTATATTCATCTTCGTCTTCGTGACGATAACTGCTTGAGGTGTTATTGATTTTAATGGTGCTAGAAAAAGTTTTTAAAATTGGAATATCCTCAAGCGGTAAGCAATTCCCAGTGAATTTATTACTTAATTCCAAATGAGTCAACATTTTTTTATAAGCTACTTTGAATTGCCGAGTATTTGGATTATTATTATGACCACCATGGCTTCTTATTTTCCCAAAAAATAATTCCACATGATCCTGGCTGAATTTGTACATTGATAAATAGGATAATGTGTTTGTTTCAATAAGCGTTGAAAATAAACTTTCTAAACTATTAATGCATACCAGTAGCCCAATTATGCCTGTATTCAATCGAGATTTATTTAAAGGCACAGTTTTACGTTCATGTACGATACGAGTTTCTGATTTTACTTTTATTGTCTTTTTGTATAATACTTTTGTTGTAAGGGACAATAAATATTTTTTGGCATCGGCGCAAAATTGAAGGATTTTTGGCGCATTTTCTTTGTTAAGAGGTTGACAGAAGCCAAAATTATTGAAATTTCTCGAGTTTAAAATATCGAAAAGATCATTAATTAATTTAATAAATTTTACGGTGGCTTCCGAGTTTGTAAACTGGTCAATTTTCAATTGTTCATCACAAAACTCGATTGCTTTGGCAACACTGTTACTGAGTAACTGTGTGGCCAGTTTAACCTTCATAATCTGATTTTTAAAATAAATATGACGCAGAGTTAATTTATTAGATATATTAAGACCATTTTCTTCTTGAATGGAATGCAAAGCAACTATAAGTTGCCATCTTATAGTATTATTATTGGAATCGTAAAAAATTTTTTGTGATTCAAATACGTTTCTAATCAACTTGACCATGTGGCAGGCGTCTAAAAACACTGCTACCTTTTGATCTTTATTGCAAGGATGAGAAAATGTTGTCCGCATATTGTCGTGATTGTCTATGTTACATCCTAATAATTTCATGCAGCTTATATTTGATTTGCATCCATCAAACGTGACCGAAACAACTCTGACCCCTATGTAATCTAACTTTTGAAGCGCCAATCTAATTAAATTTGCCTTCATTGCTCCATCAAGGCCTTGAATAAAAAAATAGGCTATGGGCAAGGTCCAGGATTGTTGCAATGACACAAGTATAAAAACATATGCTTGGTTGGCTAGGATGTCCGATTCACTAAATCCAATGCCCATATCTACAAGACCTTCATATTTGTGGCCGGTCCATATTTTTTGTTGTCGTATGGACATTTCGTCGACTATTAGAGAACACAGAAGTGGTTCTGAAGACACTTTAACTTTATTATGTAGTCTCGATAATGCTTCTTCTGTAAACCCTGGCTGAGCGTTTACACTTTGATACCATCTTGATAAAGTATTAGAATGTGGCAAACGGTTATTAAACGCATTTCGAACGTACTTATACGCTGCAGGGGAATAAAACTGTAAAGTCAATGCAAATTTGCGAAGCTCCGCAGGATATTTGGCAAAATCTTTTTTTTTCTTTCCAGTCAAAGCAGACATCATTTTGGAATAATCTTCATTTGACTTTTCCTTTAAATCTTGATATAATGAATCGTCTACTAACCCTTTCTTCTTTAAATTCGTAATTATTTCTTTCATATTATTATTTTGCTTTCTTAATCTTTTGTTTTGCTTTTTCAAGTTTCTTACTAAATTAGATTTAAGTTTTAACTGTTTGTGGAATTTCCTTAGATTTTCTTTCAAAAATGATTTCTTAGGTGTATTAAAAATTGATGAAAATTCAGACGGTGTCGGTGAGATCAATTCGTTAATGTTCATATTCAGTTTAGTTTCGGAATTCTGAAAAAAAAGTCAAGATTAACGTCTTTAACCACTTGAACGTCCACATGTCAACATTATAGTACATAAGTAGATGGATTGTGTATTTAGGTATATTGCAAATGACATTATTCATTAAAAAAACGGATATTTATAAATACAGGAAAGTTCTAATACGATTATATTTATACTGATACAACCGAGCGACTTTTCTTTAAACTGCATATACTAGGCACCATTTTCAAGCTCTGTACTAAAAATCAATTAAATAGGAACAATAGTTTAGTCATAAATGATTTTTTAAGTTTTTGCTCTCTTTGAACACGCTGTGGCTTTTCTGACAGCTGATTACGTCCAACGCATAGGTCATTCACCTTAAAACGACAAATCTTACTAAAATCTATGCGCTGTTGCCGCTCTGACACAAGTCACATAAATAAGTACAACTAATATTACTTTAAAAGTTGGCGATGCAAATAAGAAAGCAATAAATACACACACACTTACACTTTCATTACGAGAGCGACATAGCAAAACATCCTGTGCGTAAAAGAAATAGAAATAGGTCAGTATTTGTGTGTGTGTGAGACACGTACGCAATTGACCTCTAAATAATAGTTTTTAGTCTGCCGCCGGTATCCTTTCAGAACGCATGTAACACGGAAGCTCCTGCGCCGCCGCCCCGCGCCGCTTTGATCTTGCCGATCTCGCGCCGATAATTTTAATTTTTTCTTGTTATTAACACTACTCTTAAATAAGTTTAAAACATAATTTATTTTTTTATTGTGACAGGACATGTAACTTCGGATAATTATTATTTAGTGTTAGTGTTTCTGTGTTATTGACTGTTAGCCAACAAACCTGTACGGTGGCCACCGCGATCTCCGGACCTAATCCCTTGGATTTCTTTTTGCGGAGCTTATTAAAGAACTAGAAATAGGGTTATTAAGCATTTGAAAAACTAAAGTGCCTAGCCTCGAACACTGAATGAATAACATTTTAATTAAACAATAATAATATTGTCCATCGCTATAATTTGTACGTTCATGTAAATGGAGGACATATCGAAAATTTAAAAATCTAGTGTAGGTACCTAAGTAAAGTATGTTGTGCGCGTACTTCAAAAGTACCTAACTACGCGCGGTGCACACAGCCACGCTGCGCCGGCGGTGTGGCCTTGGCCTTGGCGGCGCGGCGCGACAATAACACATGGCGCGCGCGACGTTGCCAATTTGTTATCTATTCGGATCTACAGGTCAGTGAAATGTATTTACATAGGGTGGTTACGTTTTACTCATATTTATAAGCTATTTAGTTTGTTTGAAACAAACAAAATCTCATTTTTGGTATTATTAATTTTTTTGCCGTGTCGAATAAATACCAAGGACGTATAGTATACGTAGTATAATTTAATGCTCATCGGTCATATCAACTTTGTATGATCGACTAGTCATTAATGTAGTAATGATACTTAATTAATTATAAGGTATTTGATATAGCATTGTATACCTTGTTTATGTTTGTTACTATTGATTGATTTGGTATGAAATTATTTTCAATTATTACACTTGTGCTGGGTTCTTCCTGGATTAAACTTCTGGTTACGTTGATCTGAAATAAAGACAGTAAATTTGTTATTACTAATTTCCCCGACACATATCAAAATACTTTTATGTCACAATTTATTACCTCCAATTTTGGTACAGAATGTTTATAAATTCGTCTGATCCCCTTTTGTGTATAATACATGTCAGAAACGGCAAAATGATCTGAACACACTACGCTCGAGTTGTTGGGTTTAAAATATTCTTCGTCTCTTTCTTGTGAAATAATTTCACGCCACTTATCCCTGTGTATTGTATTTTTTGGAAATCTGTAAAAAAAATCTGATGTTAATTTATAATAAGTATACATTACATACATAATACTAGTAATTTAAAAATATTAAAACGATTCCATGTATTTTCTGTTCCAAATCATGACACTACTCGTCTTTGTCTATTTAAGCGAGTAGAAAGGGACAACTGCGAAGCACAGTTTGTTGAGTTTATTTTGCTAAATTAAATTATATTTAATTATACGCATTTAATTTCACATATTTATTAATGTACAAAGCAAGTACATGGATTTTACTTACCGAAAATATGAAATCCCATGTGTTTTAAGCTTTGTAAGCGTGTTGTTTTTGCACTTTTTCACGGAGCATTTAGGCATTGTCACAAGCAACGGTCGGCGCGCGACTGAAGGCGAAAGAGTGCTTACTCGAAATTTAAGCACTCTTTTTTGCTGCCGTTTTCTAAGCGCTCATGTTGTATCTAGTGTATATTTGATCGAAGGTAACAATAGACTACGGGCGGTCCGGGCTACCTGAGTATGAATAGCTTTCTTTTTTTCTTTTCATGTACTTTTAGTTTACTATATCAATAGTCTGAAGGTCATTGTAACGTATTATACAAGAATCTATACTCAATTTGTTTTTAGTTTGAGTTAGTTCCATGTAAACCTCGAAGCTGTGAAGAAGTATAAATGAGAAATTACGCGTGCATTTTTAATGAAGGCTTTTATCCTATTTTACAAATTATGAGTCTAATGGGAATAAAAATAGGTCTGGAATCCCATGGGTTTGCTGTTAGGCGCAACGCAGTAAGAATTAAACGGTCTGAGGTTCGAGCTTCAGATGCTTCAAAAGAGGAAAGAACTGCTCGTTATACAGAGAGAAATGCTGAAAACAGTCAATATGAAGTAGAGGAAGGCCCAATGTATGAAGCTGGGATGGCTGATTAAAAGAATGTAAGTTATACGTACTATTTTATCAGAGTTATGCTGCTTGAAACTGAACGTTAAACTTTAAACGCGTTTTTCTCGAAACTACTTTTTTCGATACGGTGATGCAGATATCTCAGGTTCTAATCAGCCGATTTACTTGAAATTTACCATGAATATTCTTCAACTATCTCGCTTTTGCACAAAGCAATAAAAATCGAAAATTTCAAATTTGTAATATTTTTAAAAAATTGGAGGAAGTTGAAAAATGAGTAAAAAAATCGACCATTATTTTCAAACAGCCGCCATTTTGTGAAAAAAATTTTTTTTTCAAGTTTTGTTGGTTTGTGCGATAATGACATTTGTACTGATCAATAATTTGGCATTGTTTTTTTGTTCAGATGAATACAAGGGGAGAAATCCTTTTCACGAGGACACGGCCTTTTTTTTTTCTCTACTTCAAGGACTTATATCTTTTTGAAATTTTTTTTTTTAAATGTATTTTTTTGTATTCTTGAAATATCAATAAACCAATGATAAAAAATTCGATAGTAAAAATATTAACTGCTTCTTTTATATTAATTGCCAAAAAACGCTCGAAATTCGGACCTCTAGACTAGAATACCCCCTTAATTTATGAATATTAACACTACGTGACTCCTTATACTCATTGTATGATAGTGAATAGAATGATACGAAAACTGTAATACACATTATATTTCTACGGCAAGATTGTGTTGGCTCCCTGACAATAGTATAATAACGAATTTTATTCGAGCTTGTTGGTTATAATGATGCTCAAAAATGAATAATCCACAAGTTGCTTTTATTTGTATTTGCAAGTATACTACAGCGACAGACACAAGAATAGTTCAAAAAGATGAACGGTCTATTAAGAGCACTATTCTTCCGTGGACGGTAGCCGTTCAGTAGAAATATACCTTTAACGTGTAAATCCATTTGCATCTATCGGGCTGTTAGCTCTAGTTTGTATTGTTTATGAGTGGTTCAGCATTTTATTAACTACCTTTGGATCGGGAATAAAAATACTTCTAGAGTTTACAAATAAAACTGATGCAGCCGCATTCTCGTTCTAATTCCAGTACGTGTCTAACTAATTCGCGTGTAGAGGTTATATTCTGAAAGCAAAGCATCATCATACGATACGCTCGCCGCGTCCCAGATACGTCGGGAGTCGAGAGTCCGCTGCAACTGGCAAACGGAAATCGCCTAGAGACAACATTGTTGTTTGCTCCCGCCTGTTTGACTAGAAACACCGATATATTACGTTCGGTACCTAATAACTTACATGAAAACAATATCCAGTAATAATATCAACGGCACTCTCTTATAAGCGCCACGATAATATTGCGCTTTATCCCCTGTAGCACGCACGTAACGTAGGCTTATCGAGTTGGTTCACAGTTTATCTAAAAAGCTCTAGCGAATTAGATAAATTTGATAAGAACGAGTACATATGAAGCTTAACGATTGTTTTCAGGCGATGAATGCTTGACCACACAATGGAGCGCCAAGATGGTTGGAGCGGTGGAGACACGACTGCGGCTGAGAACTCAACCGAGAGCTCACATGCCGCCGAACGAGACCGAGTGCGCATCGAATTTTACGCCACGTATGACGTCATGACGGGTGTGCGCATAGCCGCTACTCTCGGCGGCTTTTTTGCGTTAATGGTCTTTTTGATCGTCTATAAGAGCCGTAGTAAATCAGTGAAGGCTCTGAATGATCCCAAACTTGTAGAGCTAGCGGAGGCCGTCGTCGCTGAGGAACAGGCTGTCGAAGAGGAAAGACAGTTGACGGCCGCCTTAGAAGAGGCGTTGTCGGAACGTGCCCGATCTCGTCCTTCTATCGGCGAAGAGCCACCTTGGCCTCGGACGTCGCGTTTCGCGTCGTATGGCGGCGGGTACGGCAGCCTCTTGACGCCACCTCGCCGTTTCTCCGGCCCTCGCGGGGAGTCACTTCCAGGCTCGGCGCTGCGGTTCGCGGAGCGGCGCGCGTCGGGCGGGACGCGCGACCGGCGGCTCAGTTCTGCGACGTGTTCGAGTTCAGGAAGTTCGTACCTGGAGCGGCGCGGCTCGTCGGTGGTGTGCGCGCTGCCCGAGCGGCGCCTGTCGCCGTGTCCGAGCGAACGCCTCGCGCCGCTCGCGTCCGTGGGGAGTGTGGGCCCTTCATATGCTGTGGAATGTGAACTAGCGTCAGTGGGCGCGGACTCTGTGTTTGCGGAGGACGATGCGGATTCTACGGACGATGAAGTGGAACAGTTTTCGACTGATAGCGGTGGTGGCGAGGGGACGTTGGTCGGCGAGTGTACGGAGCTCGCCAGCCGCCCCGTTCATTTGCCGTTACGGTTTGACCGCGCTTCACATTCGCGGGAAACGTTGTTCTAGTCACCGATGGTGCTGCTTGCCGTCGGGTGTTATGTGTTAGATAACAAATTGAAGTATCGACATTGTCATTTTCGTAATAGATGTTAATTAATTTTTGAATTGGCATATAACATATCACAATGACCTTATTAAATTTTACATATCATTTGGTTTTAAAATATACTGAATGAAATATTGGTTCGCACGGGATCTCGTGCATCATAAGGGAGTGCAAATTGTATCCAAACTAATTGGGCGGGGTGGCGAATTGAAATATTTTTCGTTACTATAAACTGAAAAGTTATATTTATACACTTGAATATACGCTGTGAAAATGTGCTTACTGTATATGAAGATATCCTACATATGTAAGGAACGACAATGTCGATACGTTGATGTGTTCAAATTCTTAGTCATTCATGTAAATAGTTTGTTTTTGTTATGATATTGATGTTTCATCGCGTTGATGTTCACATGCCACGCCAATATCGTGAGTTATGTACCTGCGTACGGTCATGCCATGTATCATTTATTTTGCCAACACTTCAAAACGATCGGTGCCTACAATAAATTTCAACAATATCAAGTTCGAGTCGCTTATCTTCGCTGGCATTATTCACCATAGTGTTCCACGTAAAAGTACTATTTAAAATAAAGATCCGCCGAATTAGTCTTTTATAGGCACATACATGTATTATTTAATATTAATAGGCAAGTTAAATAGTTTTTGACGACTTTTAAACTTCTGTATTTACGACTTACGACCGATCTATTTACAATGTTTTCAACTCTACCGGGCTAACTGCCAACCTCACTGGTAGTGAGGTTGTCTTACCATAAAATAAATCTGTTGCCGACTCATGGTGTTTGTGAAATGTAGATAATTATGTACTAACTTGTTAGGGTAGATAGTTGTCAGTGAAGTCAATTGAGGATGTGTAATTTGTATTTTTCTTAGACTCATACCGAATCAAATCAACTACCCTTTTTACTTTGAACATGATGGGCACATAAGACCAATACGTCCTCTGAACAATAAAATGAAGTTGGGAGCGGCCTAATGCGCACGTACCAATGTCACTTTCCAAGTAAACTGCCACTGTTCTTGTTTAGGAAAAATGTTACATGGACACCGGAGTTTTATTGATTCTGGGTGTTCTGATCCCGCCGCAGCGAGGCGTGGTTCCGTAGATTGATTAAAGTCGTTTTTATTACGATTTAGATTTACGTGTTAGTTTATGTAATGTTCGTTGCTCGAATTAAAAAGAGCTCCCTGTAGCCTGTAAAATGTTGAAATGTATGTAAAAAAATTGTAAATATAAAACACAACTCATCTGTTGTTTCATTTTTCATGATCACATTGACGGTTTCTTAAATAAACATTGGCTGTTTTATTAGTGCGGTATAAAACTAAAAGATATTAATAGCTATTAAATTTTAATGACCGCACGCGTCATTTCCGCAGTCACCAGGAATAGTTGTTAATAATAATAATAGGTGTCGCCTTATTATTAATCATTCTATAACATAACCATGAACATAACTGACATGACTGGTTGTACTTATACACTTTATATACTGAAAACAAAATTTACCACAACTCGTACCTTGTATTTTTAAATATTTTTGCCAGCCATAAAGCTGTTTAGATCATAATGGCTTCATGGGCGTAGCCACGGTGAGGCAGGGTGGGTCGCTGCTCCACCCTGGCTCTGACCTGTAAGGTATCTAAACAACTTGGGTGTAACTTTTTTGTATGAAAAGAATAACTGGGATAAGACCAGGCGTATAATTTGCTAGAAGCATATTATTTTAGACTTCTGCCCCACCCTGAACCCATCGCTGGCTACGCCCATGGATCGCTTAGGGTCGAGTGTAGTTCTTAGCTAAAAAAATCAAAGTTAATCAGACTCCGAAAACAAAAAAAATCGACCATCTGTCCCTAGGTGACATGAAAATACATTAATCAGGAGGTAATTTTCAATATTAGCCAAATCCACTTTTGTACAAACCGAGAAATCGTGCATTTTTTGCCTGGTGTTTTCTATTGCTAATATTTAGCTGGAAATGCAATACCCTGAAAGATTTAATGTTTGAAATGAAAAATTAGATGTGTAAATGAAAGTTTATAGTGTATTTAATCAGAAAAACGACATTTAATTTTGGATTTGGCTACCTTTGATTGCAAGTGTTGGCTTTGACTACTTATGAAAACAAAGGAATTGGATTTGGATAGTTTTTAAGACAAGTTTCATGGATTTGACCATGTTTGAAAGTTAAAAAAAATATGCTTATTCTGGGTTTCTGGGCGTGTTTCTGGGTCTACGTTAGAA
The DNA here is from genome assembly GCA_030180105.1 of Hyles lineata. Classification (NCBI taxonomy): domain Eukaryota; kingdom Metazoa; phylum Arthropoda; class Insecta; order Lepidoptera; family Sphingidae; genus Hyles; species Hyles lineata. The sequence goes on along the minus strand of JARJEE010000008.1, from coordinate 12,844,803 downwards.
AAGCCGAGCACAAGTGGTGCGCCATCCGTTATCCGTACGGAATCATCATCCATCCGTAGCCTGTAGTGTTTTAAATTCTATTTGCGTAGCATGTTCGAATTGTTGGGACTATGCAGGACTGGGTCATTGTTGATATTTTAATATTCTTTGTTATTGTTAATATATTAATATAACAACGTTAAGCCAGTGCTAAACTAAAATAATGTTCAATTTTAATCATAAAAGTTACAAAATGTTTATTAAATGCTTAGTCAGTATGATAAATACTGACAACTTACTTTAATAAAAATAAGCTATGGAATAAGCGTATACGATACAAAGTATTACCAATTTGCGGGGTAGATACAGTGGCGTAACTACCCCATCGGGGGCCCGTGGCAAAATTCATCAAATGGGGCCCTTTGTAAATGTAAAAAAAAATACATTGTAGTTTCGTTTTTATGATTATATTTTAAAGTGCGTGGTGGCCTGTTGGACCAGGCGCAGCCGCCAACATGTTCACGGTGGTCGCGGGTTTGAATCCCAGGGCACACCTTTGACTTTTCGGAGTTATGTGTGTATGGATCGTCAATCACCATGCAATATGACGGTGATGGAAAGCATCGTGAGGAAACCGGAGCCATTTGCAAGTTTCTATGGTATGTAAAGTCCGCCAACCCCCACTGGGCCAGTGTGGTGGTATAATTAATGGTTTAGCCAATCTCAATAGTACTTTGGATCGTAGAGGAGGCCCGTGCCCTGCAATGGCACTTATATGGGATTATACAGAAGAGCACAGAATCTTTTAATGACATGGCTTATTAGAATTATATTTGTCATTGGATTATGATCTAATATCACTGCATAAAATCTAAAAAGGTTTCTCTAATAATGATTAAAGAGTGTTTTTAACCGACTTCAAAAAAAGGAGGAGGTTCTCAATTCGACTGTATGTTGCTTTTTGTAACTCCATTTTCATTTCTTTCATCTTTCACTTTCCATCACATAGTACCGATAAACTTCACATAATTGGTCTGTTTTAGAAAAATCTTGAGTATCAAATATAATGGAGTTTTTGGGCCCAAAACAGCAATTAGCTCTTTTTTGAATTTTCGGACTTAAGTATTTTATCTGGCCCTTGGACTTATTTAACCATTCCTCTAAATTAGTATCACATTATGCTAGTAACTGCTTTATTACGGCTATCTGCGCTTTCTCTATGGCCACGAAAAGGTATTTTTTTTAATTAAGTGAACTTTCGATGTTTCGTATCTCTTTAGCGCATTTAAAATTTATTTCTAGTCGTCATAACCCTCAACTCAAACATTCATCATCAGCCTTTTGCTGTCCACTGCTGGACATAGGCCTCCTTCAAATTTTTTTCACCCTGTCATCAGCTTGTCGCATCCAGCATGTGGTAGCGACCTTTTGCAAATCGTCACTCCACTTAAGTTGCGGGCGTCCTACACTATGTTAGCCAAGACGCGGTTTCCACTCAAGAACACAAGACAAGATATGGCCAGCGAACTGCCACTTCAGATTGCTAAGTATGTGTGCTATGTCTTATAACTTTGGTTCTCTGTCTGATCAGCTCATTACGGATCTTATTTTCCAAAAAGACACCGCGCATAGCACGCTCCATAGCTTGCTGAGCGACCATAAGCCATTGGACCAGCCGTGCTGTGAGAGCTCAGCACCGTAGGTACCGTAGGCTCTGGTAGGCACTTGTTGAAAACTATCGTTTACAAGCTTTTGGGAAAAAAGTGTTAGCTGACGAGAAGACTCGTAACCTCTTTCTCAAAGTTTTTTCTACCTAGTTAAAGGGTAAGCCCCAGCTAAGTATATTTGGGAACAACAACGAGCTGGTGGCCACATAAAGCGAAAGGTTGGATCAAGGTGAGGGTGGATCATTACTTTGGTTTTGTCGAAGTAAATTTTTAGACCTATTCACTATGAGACTGAATCCAGACCATCTAACATTTTTTGCAGCTCCTACAGCGATTCCGCCATCAAGATTATATCGTCACCGAAACGTAGGGGCGTTTGTTTATTATTTTATTAATTTATTTTTTTATTATTGTCGCTGTCTCTTGTTAACCCAATGGTCTCTGGGTTTACAGTGAACCTTTCTCAATCACAAATCGTTTCACTTCATCATATTTGTTAGACTATAATGAAACAAAAATATAACATTGAAATCAAATACATGATGAAGAAATGTTTATTATGTTTAAAATATAGTCAATTGTTTATTATTAATAATTTTGTTATTAATGTTATAATCTTATCTGCTTACACCCTGTCGGGCTTGAACCTGAGGCCCTATCAAGCCAGGGATCTGTCGGGCCTGAGACCCTGTCAGACCAGGGCCTTGCCGGTCCGGGGGCCCCCTTAGGCCGGGGGCCCGTGGCATTTTGCGCACTTTGCCACCCTATTGTTACGCCACTGGGTAGATATATTTATATTATAATATGTTTTTCGACATGTTTCCGAACATTTTTTAATGTAGAGTGAATCCAATCGCAACTCAGGTCAAATTGCTTAGTTGTCAAAAAACTGTCATTGTCAATTTGAAGTGTCAAGTGGCAAAGATTCGAGGAAGGCGTATTGTTCGATATTTTTAATTATTTCAAGAAGTTTAATTGCTGCAAAGAACAAATTAGAAATAATAATGGACGACGATTTACCGACCGACTTCCAGGTGATCGTTGTGGGGACAGGTAAGTGTTATTTCGTGTTTAAAACAGCAGCCGGCATTATGGCGAAGCGAGCAGCCTACTTATCGATCCTTTTTTTTCACCGCTGCACAGTCATCAGTGCTGAAAAGCTTTTATATTGTCCCCTTGCGTCATCTGTATGATGGATGTATATAATGAGGGGACTTATTATTATGCAGGGATTAAAATTAGGATATAATTATGTCTAAATATGCTGAAAACTGTCTACCATAATTCCATGGCTTACTCATTAATTAAATATTTGCAGTATTCGGTCTTTTGTTCTTGTATTTTGCAAAAACAAAAATGATATATTTTCAGAATAGTTTGTATACCTAAATCTACCCATTTATCTTAATACTATTGTATGTTTGATTGTCACTCTGCTGAAAAGGAGTCAATGAACTTTCAATGGGTGGTTCTTGAAAATGTACTTAGTTTTGTCTTTGTACTTTGTTGCAAGATGCAAGTTGAAATATTTTTCTAGGAATTTCATTTTAATTTGTTCTCTTAAGGTATTTGTTTTCTTAAATTATTTCTACCAATAAAGTACTTTTGTTAATAAAAAATGTATAACTTTTTTTATTACTAAAAAACCTTAAATTATTGAAAGGTGAGAGAAGTTGTATGAATAATGGGCACAAAATATTTTTTATTGTAATTATAAGAGTATTTTTGAACCTTATTTTATAATAAATATAAATCATAAACAACCATTATTAGATGTAATTGATTTGTTGCTATATTTTATTTTATTAATCTAAGAACAAAAAATATCTAATGGCTACACTGGTACAATTTTTTTGAAATACATTTTAATTTGTATTAACAAAGAAGCAACATCCTGTCATCAATATTATTCTTGCAGGGATGTAATCGACAAAATTTTCTTCACTTAATATATGTGTAGCTAATCTGAATAACTGGATATGAATAAAGTTAATAATAAATTTATCAATGTATTCATTGTGCTAATGCACTTGTTATTAATAATAATTTATTTCATACCTATACCAGCTTAACCATAGCAGGTGTGCATTTATAATATGAAATGATTTAGGCATGGTGGAGTCCATTGTTGCGGCAGCCTGCAGCAGGATAGGCAAAAATGTCCTCCACCTTGACTCAAGTGATCACTATGGCGGTCTATGGGCATCCTACAACTTCGATGGACTTCAGAAGTTCATTAAAGAGGTCAATTCAGATCCAACGAGAGACTTACAGGTCTACAATTTATCTGAGAAGTGGTATATTGAAAAGTAAGTAATGGGGCAATTTGATTATATTATTGGTCTTCTTCAGGAACTGTTAAAACATAGATATTGATGTTTTTAGAATATTTGAATATGATAGCTAAATTCTGGAGTCAATGGATTTCATTATATTGAGGAAAATTGATCATTTGTTTTCAAAACTAATGAATGTAAAATATTTCATCACCCTGTAGACTGTAGATTTTTAGGTCAGGTGTATCATTCAGTATTGTCCATATCTGCATGATCTTATTGTAATGTAGATATGAACAGTTCTACCTGATTAAAAAATTGACTTACAGACAAAGAATTACGAAGTTGGTATTCGGATTGGAATTAAATTGGATACTAGTATACATAAAACCTTGAATGTGTATAGGGAATCCCCACCAGAGAACAAGGAAGATGAGGAGAACAAAACAGATGACAGCAAAGCAGAGCCAGTCAAGAAGAAATGGAGCCAAGCCGACTTTGCTGCAGAGTACAGGAAGTTCAACATTGACATGACACCTAAGGTAAGTGGCAATTATCACGTAAGGCAGAACTGCTGTACACACTAGTTTTGTGTTTTACGGGCGAAGTTCACATGTGGCTATTGCACATGAGGCGTGTTATTTTGATACAGCATGCACCCTTTAATTTAGGCTCCCAGTCATGCTGCATTTTATAGGCACAAAGTGTGTATGGCAACCCACGCCATGTGTGTTATTCCCATAAGTAATATGCCCAAGCTGCTGGTAGATTATGTGAGTTGGTGCTGTAGTTAAAACTATATATATGTAGTCTCATTCTACTAATGTATTTAATGTCATTGAACTGGATAATTACAGTCACCTAAATTATGGGCTTGTCTTACATGAAATTTGGGACAGATTGTAATTTTATTATGTATGGGCTGTATGTTTGGGTTCTGTGTAAATTATTTAAGAAAGGTTATTGGATTTTATAATACAGAAAAAAAAACTATGATTTTAATATTAACAAAAATCTACAAAGGCAAAAATCTGTACATGAAAAAAAAAAACTTCAGGCCCAAAATATGCATTGTTCAATATACCTAACTAATTAATTTCATGAAATCTGGAGACAGCCCAGCTCATCAGTGGGTTGTGTGTATAGAGTACATAGCCAGGTATTATAAGGTTAAATACAAAAGGAATTTACCTAATTTACTTGTGGCCTACTTATGATCTAATTGATTCTTGACAAACTGACCAATTTAATGTAAATAATGCATACATTCTAAACAGTGTTTTAATTACAGAAAACAGTAGAAAGAAAGCAAATACTAACAGATGTTTTGTATTGCATTCATGTAATAAAATTGCATGTTGCAAAGACACTACCTATTGTTTAGCTTAACATAAAATGCATGACCTTGGCAGAGTGAACTTGACTTTGGCAGGGACATTGCTTTGTCTTCAAGTATACACAGACATATTCACCTCATTGAGTGCATCTAGAAATTATTATTTTTTGATTGAAAGGGTATTGCCACAAGATAAAATATTATTAACTTTTTGTTTCTATATGTATATTATTAAGATTGAAATAAATAAATAATACATAGGTTCACAAATATTTGTGCTTTTGATTATAGGTACATATTATTTGAGGAACATACAAAGCTGTTTGTGCTCTTTTATAAATATTGTAATTAAGTATATAAACTTTTGTTTGATATATTATAAACTAATGAGGTGCATTGGTTAATTCTCTCATAATAGGGTCAAATTCTACTATACTGTTGCAATCTGATTTAGATATACTGATTACTGTTGTGCCTTAAATATTTGATTTTAATATTAGATCTCAAACATGCATTTTTGTTATCATGATAGGTACTTTAAAGCCAGTACCAGCCCATATACGTCCCACTGCAGGGCACGGGCCTACTCTACATTGGACAATACGATTGATAGTGGTTAGGCCATATAGTCCGCCACGCTGGCCTAGTGCGGGTTGGCGGACTTTACATACCATAGAAAATGCTATGGTATGCAGGTTTCCTCACGATGTTTTCCTTCGCCGTTTTTAGTGCGTGGTGATTGACTATCAATACACACATGACTCCGAAAAGTCAGAGGTGTTCCCTGGGTTTTGAACCCGCGACTACCGTGAATATGTTGGCAGCCGCGTCTGGTCCGTTTACCAACAGGCCACCACGCACTTCCAACAGCCAACTCCAAGAGACAACACTAAGAGCAATTTCAATATTGGAGATGAGTAACCATATTAACTAGATGAAGTTTCTAGCAGTAGGATATACAATTAAGGTATTTTTGTGTCCTTGCTTAGTTACGCTAAGATAATGGATGATTTATTTGTCCTCCTAGCTCTTATTTTCCCGAGGACCGCTAGTGGAATTGCTGATCTCATCAAACATTGCCCGCTACGCGGAGTTCCGCTGCGTGACCCGTGTGTTGACTTGGCTGAACGACCGTCTGATGCCGGTCCCTTGCTCCCGCGCCGATGTGTTCGCTACCGAGGCCGTCACTACTGTCGAGAAGAGAATGCTCATGAAGATGCTCACTTCTATTGTGGCATACAATGAAGATGAAATGAACAACGAATTTAAGGGTATTGCTGCTTTTTCGTATTTTACTTTGAGATATATAGGAAATAATTCGTCATCATCGTCTTCAGCTACAGGAAGTACACTGAGTATAGGTCTATTGCAAGCCATACCAATACCGATTTCCATAGTAACCTAGTGAGAAAGTCCTGTATCGACTACCTGCTAAATTATTGTATTTATCAATGACAATTCAAGTCAATTAGAAGCCAAGGTTTCTGTCTAAAGAAGCTCCAACAAAGAAGTTTAAACTGATCATTTCTTCTCTAGACTGGAACGACAAGACTTTCCAAGAATACCTCAAGCACAAAGGATTGACGCCGAACCTGATCCACTACGTTCTGTTCGCGATCGCCGGCGGCAACAACAAAATGCCTTGCCTCGAGGGCGTTAAGGAGTGCAAGAAGTTCCTCATGAGTCTCGGCAGATACGGCAATACACCATTCCTCTGGCCTATGTACGGAAGCGGAGAGTTGCCCCAGTGTTTCTGCAGGTGAGTCGGCGCATTGTAGACTGTTTTTGCCCCGTTCAAGGTTTCACATTTTTGTTTGATTGTACAGCGGCGCAATCGAATTAGCAATCCTTGTCGGTCTCAACTGAAAGTTTAAGTTGCGCAACCATGTAACCGAGTTTTTTACCCGTTCTCAAGAAATTGCAGCGAAATAATTTGAGTGTCACCGAATGACTGAAAACTGCAGAGAATGTGAAAGTATGTAATTTTAACATTGGGTCCACGAATTGTAGCATACTAAAAGGAAAGTTGGGTTGTGGCGAGACGTATTTTTTTAGGTGTAGGTACGCGTCCGTCGATGTGATTGCAAAAAGTGCACCATGAAAGTGTTGGTCGGCAGTCACTCATTGCGAGTGCGGCGGTGTAGCGGCGTGGCCGGTTGAATGACCCAAATGTGCATCAACTTGACTAACGCAAACAAAAATGAAGCTACTTTCTAATGTTGCATGCGGCACGATTTAAAATATCGTAATTCCAAAGATATATTACAATTTATTGTTCTTTGTTGTTCATTATCGAAAAATTGACAACGATACTGCTTTCTTCAGCGATCGTGTTGCGTGTGTTAGGAAAGGCTGCAATTTATAAACTGCAACTGTCATACTTCTATACTTCATTTGCATATTTTTAGGCCAAAATATTCATGGACTACCATCTACTATTAAATTGATTATGATCAATTACGTAACTCAATATTTTCGTACCCAGGGCCCTAAAATGTAACTTTCAAGATTAATTCATTGTGTTAAATGTTATCGCTAGCAAAGTTTCAGGCGCGGCTATCTAACAAATACTTAGTCACTCGACTCGAACCGCTTTATCCTTAGGAACGTTTTCGTCTGAATCACCGCCGCCTACGCAACACTACAATACCTATTGCTACCAGTTTTTTGTCATTACAAGACGGCTGCTGATCAGATAATTGTACATAATTTGTATTCATCATTTAGATGCTCTTGAATCTATGTTAATTCGCTTTTATTTTTCCATAGATTAAATATGCTAAAGGAAAAAAATATTGCGTGTCCGATTGGAATGTTTGAGTAAGCTATTAGTAATTGTAGACCAATTGGTGGGTTGTTGAGAAATTAGAATTTGTTGATTCAATTCGGGAAATATTTGATTAGATATTGATCTAAGTTTTTATAGTTTGAAGATAAAAACTTCGTAGTTTTCAATGATAACTATGCATGTTTTTTCAAGTATGGGGACTATTTTGGATATGATCTTTATCAATATCATGGATACTATTTTTGAATTAGTGTGTTATTTCGGTGTTAAGTTTGATGTAGAATTGTGAATCGTGGCGGTTCCTTCACGCTTTTTCCTTCGGCGACAGAGCGTGATGTTTCATATTTCGCGCACACACGCGTGCAAACTGCTCCGTGTTATCACTAATATAAAATGTTATGGTAAAAGTAATGTTGCTATTGAAAGTGTTTTTTTATATTAACTATGGAACTAATTTATTGAAATATTATGATTTAGTTGTTGTGGTATTTTTTAAAGATGTTTCATTTGGAAATTTGTCGTTTAGTAATGATAAAATAAATAAATGCATCCAACAGTCACATACATAGTCCTGACCCCTCACTAAGATCGAGTCTTGTATCGTGGCTATCAGGAACTACGAGAAACTTTTTGGTCTCCCAAACACACAAATATTTGTTTCGGATCTGGGATCGAACCCGCTGCCTCAAGTTTCGCAGCCGGTGTCTAACCAACTGAGTCACGGAGGCTCTGTTACATAAACTAAACATTGGTAACGAGTACCAGTAAAATTATGTATTTTTCATAAAGTTCTTCTACACGTTTCATGTACATTTTTCTATAACAGTCTAAATTACCAAGCGACCCTATTGGCCATTCTAGGATCGTCCCCGAAAATAAACCAATCAAAGTAGTCCAATTTCAAGATCAATACATTTTTGACTCAATTCGTCTATTTTCGGAATCAATCCTTAGACAGGCATCAAAATTATTGATTACTTTCTGCCATTACACCATTCCCGGATTGTAAATAACTTCTAGATTGCTATTCCAATATGTTATACATAAACCTATAATCATCTTCAGACTGTGCGCGGTGTTTGGCGGCGTGTACTGCCTCAACCGGCCGATCGACAAGGTCGCCACCAAAACTGTCGACGAGGGCAAAACCGTTGTCACCATCGAGAGCAAGTCCAAGACCCTGAACTGCGAACACCTGGTCATCGGCATCAACGAGTGCCCCAAAGACCTGATCTCCACTGAGCCGGCCGAGAGTTGCGATATATCTAAAGCGGTGTTTATAACTGACGGTTCGATAATGCCGAGTGAGAAGGAGCCATTGACGTTGCTCCGTTTCCCGCCGCTTGCTGATGATGATAATGCTGTTACAGTGCTTGAGGTCGGACCTGCTACTGGATCTTGCCCTAAGGGACTGTGTAAGTATTACTTTTATAATCGAGAAAACAGGCCGCTTTCAACATGTCGATGTGGAGATCATTGGGGGAGGCCTATGTACAACAGTGGTCTTCGTGTGGCTGAAACGAAAGAACGAAGAAAGATATTTTTTGTATGATTATACTGCCATTTGTATTGTAGTATTTATTTACGCAATTAGAAATAAAACGATTTGAGCTGTGCGCTGTTAATTTAGAGTACATAGAATATTGTAGGTGCCCAATTTATGTTTGAATTTGGTCAAATCTAGTTTTTGGTAAAACTAGTGCGTAGAAATACTATACCTTAATGGTGTATACTATATCGGATACTTTGTCGAAAATATTAAGGATTGCTAAGCTGCTCGACGTAAAAATATAAAACGATTTTTTTTTGTGAGTTGCTCAACTAGACGTCAATGACTAGCCACTAGGTGAAGATTGAAAATATTTTTACTATATTGTATCAAATCTTTGTAAGTAGCAGTAAACAAGTTGATAAAACACCACAGTATTAGGAACGTAATTCTAGTATCATAACCTAATAAGTTCTGCAGATAACGACTACCTAAAATAGCACATTCCGTGACCACCCAACGTAGAACCTTGCGCAGTAAAAAGTTCTATGATTGTGTTTCCCAGACCGCGGTGTCTAAACTAGTTGTGACACGAGACAGGGTCACGATCCAATCGACTTTTTGTTGTTTTTTTGGCCGTTGTTCAAAAACTCGTAGGTTGTACTTCATTATTTTTTTCACACCTGACGATGTTTTATGCCAGTTTGTTTTGTAAGGAATTCTTATGTGTTTTAATTATGATTGGGTTTTTAATCTGTCTAGATTTAAGTGGATGGAAAGGAAGAATAAAAAAGCAATGACGTCTAGCATTTCAAACTTATACATTACTTTTCACTACTGGTTTACTACATCGTACATATAGTTGAAACCCATATAAAATATCTGCCATGAAATCATATTATTTATACCTCTTCACGGTTAAAATAACGTCTATTACGAATAGTATAAAGAGTAATAATAATAGTTCACGCAATTTAAAATTTCATCCGAGAAATCAAAAACATAATATAATGTTAACCTCTTCACAGTTCAAAAAATCTACTTTTTAAAGTAAGGCCACCTATTTAATGTGCTATGGCCACGCTGTTGTCACTCATGACTTAGCATAGATGGGCTGGCTAGCTAGGGGTACCACCGTCTCATAGGAGATCGACGTGAAGCGACAGCTTTTCTGATGCGTTCCGTTCCATTGGTGGAACTGATGGAAGCCTGATGTCTCTTCGCTCTACCCATCCTTTTTCCTTCTCGCTCCCCCTCCCGATTTGAAGGGCCGGCAAGACAAACTTTGGGTTACTCTATACTCGAAGTTTGAATGTTCGAATGTCGAACATCAACATGTAAGATAAAAGTTTTTTACTTCTGAAAGTCAATATGATTCTCTATGAAACTCAGCATTCACTTCGATCTTAGTCTAAAATTACACGTACGATACAGGCTTCGAAAATTTTGTACAGTATTCAGGCCTATTCGAAAAGTATTACGTACGATGTTCGAACATTCGTCGTTGTGTCTGAGCACAATAACCCCATGATCCAAGCGTTGTGGATGTTTATGGGCTATAGTGATCATCAGGTGACCTGTTTGCTCGTTTGCCGGTTATATCCAATAAAACAGGTTACGTTTATATACTATAAACTATAACTAGTAATTATAGTACTGTTAGTTGACATAGGTTTGTAAATGCTTGTTGCAGTCGTGGTGTACTTGATCTCGAACAAGGTGCAGGACGCGGAGACGGACCTGCAGGCCTACGCGCACCGGATCTTCCACATGGACGACGGTGAAAACACCTCCAACAAGCCTAAGGTACCTGTGACGTCATTGTTAACACGCTTAATATCTGTTTTAGTAGATGTTGTCTCATATGTCTTGGTTCGATTTGATTCTGTGTCTGTATTATTAGATCATATAGGTCTAATGCAGGGCACGGGCATCCTCTACAATCGAGAGTACCATTGAGAGTGATTAGGTCATATAGTCCACATTCCACAATGCTGGCCTAGTGCGGGTTGGATGACTTCACATACCATAGAAATTGTTAGAAATAGCTATGGTACGCAGGTTCTCTCACGATGTTTTCCATCACCGGTATAGTGCGTGATGATGGACTAAACACGTGACTCAGAAAAGTCACATGCATAGTTCTGAGGCCATAGTAAGATACAAGTCTTACAACGTGGGTAACAGAAACAACAAGAGCCTTTTCGATCTCCCAAATATCCAACCCGAAACAAATACTCGTGGTACACACAAAAAATTGTCTCGGTGCAGGGATTGAAACCGTAGTCTCTTATTTCGCCGTCGTCGTCGTATAGTCGCCGTCTAACCAACTGCGACACAGGGACATTTTTGCTCGAGCAAAAAAGTAAAAATTACAGAGCGTATTTGCTCTAATTCTGATCAGGGGCGCTCCGAGAACAACTCAAGACTACGCAAATAAAATTGATGTTTCAAGAACTATTTACTAATACAATTAAATACCTCTTTCGACATTGAACCGCGTCTTTTAAATGTTTAGTTTTATTTATCAGGTCTCGAAATAACTTCTCTTTGTAATAAGACTTCAAAGGAATGTCTGTGTTGTCTCTGTTTTTGAAGTAGCTTACTGTAATTGACAGTTTAATGATCTCCATGTATTGTTTGATTTTATAAATATCTATTTATTTTTAGATGCAATATATGTAAAACAGTTTAAAACGGTTCTTGATTTATTGTTATACAATGCGTATATTTATTTTTATGAAATAGAATTTCTTGTTATGTTTCAATGTAGCAGCCCATATACCCACTGCAGGCCACGGGCCTTCTCTACGATCAAGATTATGATTGAGAGTGGTTAAGCCATATAGTTCACCACGCGGGCCTAATGCGGGGGTGACGGATTTTACATACCATAATATAAATTCTTTTGAATCGCTATGGTGTGCAGGTTTCATCACGATGTTTTCCTTCACCGTTATAGTGCGTGGTGGTTCACTATGTTTTTAAGGTTTTTTAACGTTATGGAATTCTATGGTTAAAAAACCTAATATGAAGTTTGCGCGCGATACACCACGGGATTAATCTCTACGGAGTGTTCGAGTGTGGGTGTTGTGACATAAAGTCATTAGTAGTGTTATTTTATGGTACTTAGATTTCTGCCTTTTGCATTGGTGTTAATGACTGATTTCTGTGGTTAAGCTATATAGCCGTAAAACGGGGTGAATAGACATCTTGCGTGGGTTTATATCTTATATCAAAGAAAAAATATAGAAATATAATTTTTAATTAGATGGTTCAATTAGATTTTTTTATTATTTAAATACAAAATAAATAATTACATATGCATTCATCGCGACAGTAGATTTTGAAAAATGTGTCAATTATTGAGTTTTTCTCAACGATGAGTAGAAATGTGTTATTGTATAGTTGTCGAAGTCATAATACAACATGAGACGCAAATGAAAACAATCCTTAATCTGTACAGGCAAACCGGTGCAAATTTAGTTTGAAAATGTAAATAGTATCTATCCACCCCATTTTACGGAAATAGGCGTGACGACAGTATCAAAATATCAAATATTTTATGATGTTCGGGGGAAATACATATTAGAAGGGTTTAAAACGATGTTTTACTTTTAATCCAGAATTAGAGATTCAAAAGATTTTCAATAAAATAAAAGTACAAAATATAGCAATCGGCCATTTTGACAAAAACGTTAGTCACGACGCATGACGTCACGCCTATGTAAACCTGCCGTAAACATTACCAATTTCTTTAGAAATGTGGAGTGTGAACTTTACTAGAACCACTTATAGACTTTAGAATTCATTTTTATCCAACGAAATATGTTTTGTTTCGTTAACTTTCTTCGCTGCGCATAGACACAATGACATGTTTACCTAGTGGTGACGTTATAACGGACGCCATGATACCTACTAGCTTTTTCTGTGCACTATTGAAAGATTGTTAGAAAAATGGCTTAAAACTGTGTTAAACCTTTGTTAATTCTTGAAATATAGATTATTTCGTATACAATAAACGTGTATCCATATTATAGAACATGTTTTTAAAATAATTCGTCATGCCTATTATAATAATTATGTGTTCCTCCGCAGTGCCTGTGGTCGCTGTACTACAACGTGAAGGACACGAGCGCGGCGGTGCGCAGCGCGGCGGGCGGCGTGCACGTGTGCTCGGGGCCCGACGCAGGGCTCGACTTCGACCGCGCCGTCGAACAGGTACGCGCGCACGCACACGTACACGTACTCACACGCATTATCACACGTACACATACGCACACACACACACTCATACGTACACACACGCACACAGACCACAACTACCACGTCATAATATAAGTAATATTACACACGCATCTGAACCTGTCGGTATCAAACCATTTACGTGCCACTGTAGGGCACGGGCCTGCTCAATAAATGGGGGTGCAATTGAGAGGGGCAAGGCCAGATAGTCCACCATGTTGGTCTAAACCGGGTTAGCGGACACGAGCATAAGGTGTCAGGATTTATAACTGTTTATTGGACATACAAATTGATAGATATAGATACATGGAAACTGATTTACTTAAACGGGTGTTGAAACAAAGCAAAATGTAAGGATCATGATTACCAACAATTGCATTGCTCTGGGCAGTCACAGGAATTGGGTCCGCTTCTTGCCCCATGGTATATTCGGTGATGCCTATAATAAGCGTGAACTTGTTTCAAAGTTGGTAATTCTGCACTGACTGAATTTTTTTTTATTATAAAACAAATGAGTATACAAATCACAAAATAGTTTACTGCCGTAGTTTAATATATAAAAACAAAAAGTCACGCCCGGTCTTAGCTGGAATTATGATACTTGTTAAAATAAGGGACGGCGACATTCTTTAGACCTGTGGTTCTTAACCCTTTAGTTATGGGATTAGAAAAAAATCCAGTCTTAGCATTGACCACCCGTCTGGTTTGGTTGACTGGTTTGATTGTATGTTCATATAGTACCTAAATGTAAATAAATAAAGGGTAATCCTATATATCCATAAATAAAATTGCATATAAATGTTTAAAGGATGGCCTTGGGATGGCTCAGCGAACCACTAAGGATGCTTTCAGGGACTACAAATGATCCGTGGATCACTGGTTAAGAACCACTGCTTTAGACTTTAGGCCTGTCCTGGGAAATCTACGTACTGGAAAAGGAACAGCTTACCTCTCCTCGAAAAAGAAAAAAAAAGATCCACAGCAAACTCACGTCAATAACACAGACCATTGAATGATGGAATTTGAAAGTGTCTAAGTTGGGTTTAAGCTGCAGTGAAATTGAATCAAGTTCTAAAATGAACAGAATGTTGAAAATAAATTATGCGCCACTACCTTCCATAGACCTTCCTTACCTAAAAAAATAAATATGATTTAGAGAGCTAACTTCATATTGAGACTTAACATCTTATGTCTCAGAATGGCAAGTGCGGTGTAATGCCAAGTATTGCTTTGTAATTCAAGGTGTTGTTTGGTTTTACTACTGATCATGGCGGTCGTATCGCTTACCATCAGGCGAACGGCATGCTCGTCTCGCCATTCACATAAAATACGTCGGCTAAGGATCGGATAAGATGTAGGTACAGTAAGTGAGCCAACATAATTTATATAATAGGTATAGCGAAAACACAGAAAATTCTAGTTTATACAAGATTTATGTAAAATGCGATATCAGAATCAGAATATATTTGCATAGTATCTGACACAAAAGTCGGATTAGTCTGTCCAATATCCACCCAAAGATTTTACACAACTAAGCGTTGTTACTTTCTGTATCTGGGTTCTGTATATAATCTATGGGCCGTAAAGAAGTTAGAATGTTCTATGTTCGAAGTAAGATATAAATCCACTTCTAAAAATCAATGCTATTATACTCTATGATACCTATAATTTTCTCAAAACTTATTCTATAGTTATGACGTACGATAATATTATATTCGAAAATGTTGTGCAGGATCTATTACACATTCTTAGTTTTACGTATGATGTCCGAACATTCGAACTTCGTTTCGTATAATGGGGTAACCTCCCTGTATCAGCTCATATACGTCCCACTGCAGGGCACGGATCTCCTCTACATTCTAGAGTACGATTGAGAGTGGTTAGGCCATATAGTCCACCACACTGGCCAAGTACGTTGTTACATTAACATGTAAAGAGTTTAGATCTAAGATTGGTAATCCCAGTGTAATGTCAATAACTAGTTAAAAATAAATGTTAGTATTATTTTTCCATGTCACCAATGCGATGACTATTGAAGTCCTTTCAGTGGCTGCTATTGACATTAATTTCATTTCAAATACATTTGATTTCATTTCATTACGTCTAAAATAGGCTATTTAAAAGCCAACTCATAATCAGTCAGGAGTCAGGAATTTGGGCCCGTTATTGCCATAGGTTTTCCTCCTATCACATAGTGGGACGGAACACAAGGCGAAACGTGGGTGTACTAGTAGCACCTCTGCCTACCCCCTCTGGAAAAAAGCGAGAGTTTAGGTATGTTGTGTATTATACAAAAAAAATTTTTAGTGGTATTGTGTTTGTAGTCATTAAAACTTCTATCCGGATTCGTTTTCGATGGTTAATTGTTAGTGACAATATCTTTTGAATCTTGCGTCCCCACTTTATGATAAGCGTTTCGTTGTTTTGTTGGATTACGATAATAAGACTTGCGAAGTTATATGATTACTATCAGTTAACAGCTTTATTTAGCGTCTAGTAAATGGAAATGAATATTTTTTATGAATTCTATATCTTAACAATCTAGATTATAATTTCCCGCATAGTAAATGCGTTATTTGTTGATATTTTATTCCCACGACTATATTAAAATTTCGCTATCAAAAATATTCTATTAATCTTTGAAATTATGTGAACAGCTGATATTAAAATGAATATTTTTATGGGAACATTCTGAGAAAAATATATCAAAATAATATCAACCACCTATTGAATATTACACAAGAGCTATTTTTCTGCAACCTCTTTTAAGTAATAAGTAACACCTGAATAAATGTTATTTCAACGATTAGGGCAAACAATGATGACGGGCGAAATGTATTCTTTTACAAGTGTTTTATACAAGACCTTTAGACACGTTCTATAAGCGCAGTGTGAGACGCCCGCCTACAAGGTGGACGGACGATCTGACTAAGGTTGCATGAAGTCGCTGGATGCAGGCCGCTTCCAACAGGTCATTGTGGAGATCCTTGGGGGAGGCCTATGTTCAGCAGTGGACTTCCTGTGGCTGAAGAGAGAGAGAGACAGATGTATGAGAGAAAGATTCAGTATTACTTAAAAACGACACAATCGTTTTTAAATTACGTATAGTAAAAGAAAAAAAAACTGTCGTAGCAACACGATATACTACGATAACAGAATTTAGAAAAAATGTGTTTAGCAGTGGCCAGTGGAATTTTTTTAGCTGAAGATAATAATATATAATATATTATGCAATTAAAATAATTTAAACTTAAAGACGGGTATGTTAGAGATTCTTAATCTCCAGTAGGTAGGTACCTAGTATAAAGCTTTTATTGCAAAACCTAATTTTAATATATTATGTATGCCTATGCATATATTTGTTTTTATACTTTACAATATATAAAAAGGTTTTATTAAAGGCCTCATTCAGACAGTCTATAAACCTATTTTAGTTCGAATATTTTGTCCTTTTTGATTAATTTTGAATTCTGTTTGAGGGAAGATTACAAAGGAAGTACATGGTGGCCTGTTGATAAACGGACCAGACGCGGGTGCCAACATGTTTACGGTAGTCGCAGGTTGGAATCCCAGGCATACCTCTGACTTTTCGGAGTCATGTGTGTATTGATAATCATTTCCACGCGCTCAAACGTTGAAGGAAAGCATCGTGAGGAAACCTGCATACCATAGCGACTTAAGAACTTCTATGGTATCTAAACCGCCAACCCGCATTAGGCCACCGCGTGGACTATATAGCCTAATCACTCTCAATCGTACTGTCGATTGTAGAGGAGTTCAGTGTCATTTATCAAATCCATCCCATGGTTGTCTGTAAGACATTGCCTTTGAGCGATAAGACCGCCAATTGTACTTTTATGATTGTGATTTTCGTTTTATTTGTATTTCTTTTTATGTGCAATAAAGTGTATAAATAAATAAATAAATAAATACTGATACAGAGAAGAAGACAAAACATTCGATAGCTAAAATAGGTTTATAAACTGTCTATGAATATGGCCATAAGTCTTTAGTTGTCAGTAGTTTATACATAGTAATAACAGTTTTCAAAGGAAATATGATTGAGCAACAAATATTGTATTGATGTAAATTGTAAATCGATGATGTATTTATGTTACAACAAATTATACAGTTAACCAACGTGTTTAAAATATTAAATTCAATTAGAACCACTCTCGTAGTACCTAACTTATTTTTTACAAACAATTATAATGATAACATTATACAATTATTGGCCTTGTCTTCCCTTGACCATTTAACCCTTAAGGCGTATGTTACTGATTATATTAAAATGTATTACAAAGCCCCTCTTATATAAGTTGTCTACAATTTCGTCACTAACTATTACATTCATTGCATAAAATGTATTATTTATTTGGCTTGGTGTAACTATTTTTGTTTGACAGTCTAATAGTTGTTTACATCAGTATTCAGTCATCAGTATAATTTTATTTAACAGGCAATAAAACAAATGTATTAGTGCAATATTTCTTATAATATGTTTCTATTGTCTATTGATTCTGTTGGTTCGTTATAAGTTTAAATTTAGAATTAGTGACTGTTTAAACGGCACTAATAAAGCTTTAACTTGATATTTAATTAATTTTATATTTATAGCATATTTTAATAATCAAGCAAATAATACTACACAAGTCAACAAATACGGAACGAGTAACAATGTAGTTTATATATAGATGACCTACGTTATCCTAATTTCATTATCGTGTCAAGTCATTCGATCAAATTGGAGGTGTGTTTAACGGCTGCCCTAGTTTCGAGTCTAATTTCATTACATAGTTGATTAACTTTGTCACTTCATTGGGTTGTGGAAACTGACACGAAACAATTCAATTACAAGGGGCCAAGTTACGCTGACCTCCAAACGGCACGCAAAGCCCACGTGTCAGCAGATAACCCGACGTTCCGGCTAAATGTATTAGCTAAAAAAAAAATTTATAAACTGTTACGCAAATCTAACTTTTTTTCTAAACCATTTTCATTCATTATCATTTTGTCTCAGTTGCGATTCACTTAATTAAATTAAATTCAAAACCATATCTGACAATAGTATTGTTTGTTAGTAGAAGAATTTTAGCGATAACGCGGTTGACGCAAATTATATTGCAATTAGTGTAGGCTCGACGACACTTTGTAGATGTTATTACCTATTTAAAATAGGTGAATATTATATAACATCGGATATAATGAATTGATAACCAAAGGCAATGCAGCACCGTAATTAGGATTTTATCTCTTGGTTTAGTCCGTCCTCGACCGATAAAATATTATATTAGTTTATGTTTATAGAAATTAGTTGGCAACTATTTTGAAACTGCTAACTTGTATTATGACAAAATTTTAGTAAAAAAAATGATAATACTTTTTATCATCTTTAAAAGAAAATTAATTTAAAAATACTAAAATAATAAATAACGGGTAGCACCGTAATACAGGGATAGAAGGGGTAAGAACGTAAACTCCTATATTTTATCTGAGTATATATAGTAGTTCCCTTACCCACCACTATTACGATGTTACCCCAACGCACCTTATTTCATAATTTTATTTTGACATAGTTGTGAAAAAATGTAAAAGATGGTGCGATCTGCACGGACATCTTATTGATACTTCAAATGTACATTATAGTTTATTGTTAGTATTTAAGTAAATATATTGTAATGTGTTTGTTCGCGTGCAGGCTGAACAAATCTTCAAGCAGATCTGTCCGGGCGAGGAGTTCCTGCCGCGCGCGCCCGACCCGGAGGAGATCGTGTTCGAGGACGACGTGACGCACGGGCCCGAGTTCCAGCGCCACCACGACGACGACGAGCCCAAGGAGTAGTCCCCTCTGGCGAGTAGCGGGACTCGCCGCAGTACGTCCGCGCGTGTCGCCAAGGGCTTGTTTATACCCCGGCCGGACATAAACAAACCCTTACTGTGCTTCCACGGAACACTTACCGACCTAAAGCTTGAAGCGTATGACTGAATTGACATAATCATGTAGTTTAAATTAATCCAGTACCGCTTCTAACGTGCACCAGAATGCTTCTCACACGGTCGACAGTTTTTCAATACGGCAAATTAGCTTCCCTTAGTTTTAAAGCTGACACGCCAAGACGTACTGTTTATTATAAGATGTAATCTCAGTAAGATTTGTACGCTTCGGTAGCTTGACTTCGTGCATTCCGACTGGTGCGTTAGTAGAATATTTTGTTCTATGTAAGTCATCAGTTTGGTAGTGCGGATATCTGCGATAGTTTAAGACCTGAGTGCATCGCTGTTTATTATGATACGATTATTAGTATCTGCTTACTCATGGCACCTACGAGCGCGTGTCGGTTGTTTACAATGTGAGCGAACGTTAATCTCGGCGCAGTCGGTGAATACTGAATAACAGCTAGGTTGTCTTGATTTAGTCAGCAAGATTGACTTATAGCATTTCGAGGCTATTACATAACATCGATGCTTATCAACGGTTCGTGAAATTAATTTCTTTAGTCTTGGACGTATTTAGGATTTTGTTTTTAGTTTGTTTAGTGTTATTGCTCTCTAGAGTCAGTTCGTTTTTTGGCAGTATTGATATAAATTATAGACCAAAGTATTGACAATTGTAAGACGCATTGCGTTAGATAAAGCTAGAAACAGGTTACAAAACGTTACATTTTGGACGCACCAGTCTTAATAATAGATTGTAGCACATATACTTTTATTAAGTTATTTAGCACTTTTATGATATTTATTATGAAATGATAATAATCATGCCGCGCAGCTTGTGCATTTATAATTCCAATAAAATGTGATTATTAGAAATAAAATGTTCATTTCATTTGTGCACCCTTTCATCTCTCCCAACAAACCATCATAATGTTCATTGGAATAAACACTTCTATTCAAGAATATTGTTTCACAATTTTTAAGGTAAAAACCTGGATTATACATAATATTTCCAGATAATTAAATATTAATCTGTGTATTGTTATCAATTTATTACAATGTATTTACATGTTATTCAGACATCTAAAAAAGAATGGTGCTTACTATATAGATAATACAAAAGTAAGCATGTATATCTACAAAGATCTATTATTGGGTTAAGAGGCTTCAAATTAAAGAAGCCTTTTGTTAACAAGATTACAAAGGATTCTATGAATATCTGTTAGGTAGGTATATAGGTCAATAAAGTAAGGCCATAGTTTGCCATTTCATAATATTTATTCCATAATATATATTTTTCACTTCTGGTCCATATTACAAAGCCCTTACATACTAAGAAACAAAAATAGTACATTATTTCCTAGCAATAATTTCCTTTACTATTCGTCTCAGAGACTGATATACATATAAAGCAAATTCCATCAAGTTTACTTACATAAGTATATTTGCGTCAAATTAGGATACAATATTTCATTAATAAAGTAGTATATTTGAACTAAAATAACCTTTTCTCATATGAGAATAAACCATGCACATTGCCTTCGAGTTGAGCAGAATATGTCCTCTTCATAAATCTCAGATCTCCAGAGTAGCTCATGTCACGCAAAGCGGACACTGAACGTGCACCAAGATCCTGGCAACTGTGCTGCATGCCAGCTTGCAGGTATGGCAGGAAACGGAGCACCGAACCTTTATCTACTATACTGCCACTTACCCCCTGAGCAACTCTGTGTTTATCAGATTCTTTGTGGAAATAGCGACTCATAGCAGAGCCCTTGCCATCCTTGTTTTCCATTGCTTCCAAGCTGCCCATTCCTCTGTATTTCTTCAGCCTTACTCCATCAGAGAAGAAATATTCTCCTGGAGCCTCAGATGTACCAGCCAAGAGTGAGCCCATCATAACAGTTGAAGCACCCAAGGCCAAGGATTTAATGATGTGACCAACAGACTGAATGCCTCCATCAGCGATGACTGGGACATTGAATTGTTTGGCATAGGATGAAACTTGGTAGACGGCTGTTGCTTGTGGGCATCCACATGCCATCACCTCCTGGGTGATACAAATAGAACCACTTCCCATGCCAACCCTCAGAGCATCCACTCCTGCTTCAATAAGATTCTTTGCTTGCATTCTGGTAACTACGTTGCCGCCCACAACTTGGATATCAGGATAGGTTTTCTTAATGAACTTTATCATCTCTATTTGGTATATAGAGTTTCCTTGTGACGAATCTAATACAATGACATCCACTCCATTATTGACCAACAGTTTGAGGCGGTCCTTATCTGCTTCCCTGGTACCTATGGCAGCTCCCACCAGCAACTGTTTGTTGGAATCCTTCGAAGCATTTGGATAGCTCCTAGCTTTTTTCAAGTCAGTTCTAGCGATGAGTGCTACAAGTTCACCATCTCCATTGATGATGGGCAATTTGCCTTTCTTGCTTTTCTCTAGTATGTAATTAGCATCTTGAAGTGTGACTCCAGACTGTGCGGTGATCATGTCTTCTATGGGGGTCATCACTTCCTTGAGGCTGAGATGAGGGTCACCCTCCCTGAAGTCAATGTCCCGTGATGTCACAATACCAATCAGTCTGCCTCCTAATTTACCATTTTCAGTAATGGGATAACCTGTGAATCCATTCTTTTTTTTAGATTCTAAAACATCTGCTACTGTGTTTTCTGGGCCCATACATACCGGATCTCTGATGAAGCCATGTTTATATTTTTTTACTTTGTGAACTTCGTTGGCTTGGTACTCTGGAGTGCAGTTATGATGAATGATTCCTATTCCGCCACACAGAGCCATTGAGATGGCCATATCCGCTTCAGTCACAGTGTCCATGGGCGTCGACACCAAGGGCGACTTCAAGTTAATTTTTTTGGTGAGTGGTGAAGTCAGGTCAACTTCTTCAGCAGTGAAGTCTATGTAGCCAGGGAGCAGCAGGAAGTCGTTATATGTGAGACCCTCGCTGTTCGCGAAAATTTCAGTGGCTGAAAGTCCATCTCGGAGATCTCCTTCCGTTTTGATGGACATCTTGAATAATTCTCGTGTACGCTAGTGAGGTTAAAATCTCGTGGCCGGAGACGTAGCTCAGCAAGTGCTAATTGTCGAAAAATATTGTTCTTGAGACTTGAACAACATGCAACCGTACACGTGGTAAATTCTCGGCGATCTTCACAATAAAAGTACAGTATGAAAAGTTGTAAATTTTCAATAATAATTTAATTTTTTGAGTGGCACGTCTGTTCCTATAAACTTTATGATTTCAAAAATAAAATATCAAAAAAATATTTTACAAAAACGAAGCACGATCACCGGCTTCCTCGCTATCTATTTATTTGACACTAACGGGGAGTGTTGCTAGCCAAATATCCATTGTGTACTGTGTAGGGTTGTCCTCTAGAGCCTAGAGCTCTCGATAGTTATAATCGTGTAAAGATAAATAAGTAATTTTTAGAATGTTTAAGGTAATAAATATTACCGTTTTATATTCAAGCATCAGTGCTCATTTAAAATGTTCACAATAAAATAAAATACAGGGTGTTGGTATGCAATATCATTTAAATTAATTAAATTACAGAAGATAAATAATGTGCGACGAAAGTAGGTATTGGAATTTCAGTAGACTTATTGCCTTTAATAATATGTACTTATTCAAGGATGAAAGAAGGAGAAAGTGTTAGTAGGTATAGGCTATATTTGCGTATCAATTTTTCACTAGTTTATTTATACATATATATATATAAAAATGAATGTTTGTCTGTATGTCATCGATAAACTCAAAAACTATTGGACCGATTTGGCTAATTTTGGTCTTCAAATATTCGTGGCAGTCCTGGGAAGGTTTTAGGGGTGAGAAAAATTGGAAAATTTCTAAGGAATATACTAAAAACCTTTTTTTTGGGTATCGTTCAAGCGTGAAGCGTCCAGCCAATATAGGATGATCTTTGTTTATTTGACGGGAGACATAAAAGACGGTCAATCTTCACCATATCTCCACCCATGAGATGAACTTCACTTACCATCCAACTTAAAATCTATCTTTCCATTGTCTTTCATTGACGGCTGATGAAATAGAACAAAATTAAAAAAATGCGTACATCGGGTATATAATATTATCTAGATACGGCGTCTTGCGCGTAATTTTGTTAAATGAAAAATAAAACGATGTCCATATCTACGAAAATAGCCCATTGTTTTTTGAGATTATTGCAACAGTTTTAAACAAGGTATACTCTATGGAGGCGTTTTGCCGGAATACACCAAAATATATCTAATTATAATTTTTCGTTTTCATAAAGGACATTGTTTTTTAAATTGATACTTTTAGATGCGCTGGGGGACAAATTTAAATTCCGCATTAGTATTGTTTTCAGACTCAAGAATAAAAAAAATATTGGTACGTTGATGCCGTATCTAGACATCTTCGATCAAATATACACTAGATACAACATGAGCGCTTAGAAAATGGCACCAAAAAAGAGTGCTTAAGCACTCTTTCGCCTTCAGTCACGCACCGACCGTTGCATCTAAAACGTCGTAAAACTTTAGACAATATTATTTGAAAAGCTACTTTAAGCTTCAGGAATAAGGTGGAATTTGTGGTAATATATTTGGAATATGTGATCTTTTTGTTTACTTTTTTTAATGTCATGCATCGGTGCCACTTTTTAACAGAACTTTTACAGGGAACTGTGTATCTAGTGTATATTTGATCGAAGCTAGACATTATAATGAAACGATATGCAGTTTTATATTTTTAAATATTTGTTTTATTACTTACGTCACCTGGTAAGGCAGTAGGGAGGTTTTATTAATTTGTATATGGTAACGTACTAGACGCGACTGCCAACAAGTTTACGATGGTGACGGGTTCAAATCCCAGGGCACACCTCTGACTTTTCGGATTAATTTCTACGTGAAATAAAATCCGCCAACCCGCACTAAGCCAGCAGGGTGGACTATATCTTCTTCTATAATATAAAAATGTGTTGGTAATAACTCAACAACGCCTGGACCAATTTGGCCAATTCTTTTTTTTTAAATGTTTATTATTACTTTATTACTAACAAAAAGTAATGGCGTCCAATATTATTTGGAAAAACGGCATTTTGGTGCTGAAATAAGGGAAGGAATATTGGATGGACAATAAAAAACGCTAAAGTTTTTAATGTCAAAATTTCATAAGGCAATCTTTATATGTACATGTATATGGAGAGACGGGATATAATAGAGTGGAAGGTACGGGAGAGGGCTGGGATAGCCGACAGATTTGATAGGATGAAATGTAAATGCACGTTATAAGACGGGATGGATAATAAAGAGAAAGGACGGGACGGATCGGGAAGAGGCTGAACAGACGGATGAGACGGGATTGAGCCGGACAGTAGGATAGCTACGTCAAGTTTAGGTATACAAGAGTTTATACGAAAAATAACATGTATTTGGTGTGGAGTGGAATCAAAAAATATATGCACCCAGGCGAAGCTGGGTCGGGCCGCTAGTTTTCGATATTTATTAGACTTCATATCGATTAATCAAGTTTATTACGAATTGGCACAATGAAAAACATACATGGTTGGAAGTTTTTTTGTGTTTACCTACAGAGCAGTTTCCTACATAAACATTGATATAAGATTACCTACACTTTAAAAGTTATTATGGCTTTCTAATAACTAGTATATGTACATGAAACATCTTGAATTTACATGGAATTAATTGTTTTCCTGCCTTAATACGTTAATTCTTAAAATAAATCATACTTATACAAATATCACTTTTTAGAAGCTTGTGCTTATTCTTAGGTTAAATTGATTGCTGGCGCAGTTGTACTACGGTACGATTACAACGCTGAGGTTTCGGGTTCGAATCCTGAGTCGAGCAAACTGATCTTGGATTTTTCTATTCATTATCTGCCTGGAGTCGGGGATATGATGATGGGCACGCCCTCTATCACATCGTGGGAAAATACAAGTAGATACTGTGTCCTGGGTGTCTTGGCTGCCCCTCCGCCTACTTCTTCTTGGGTAAATGAGTGAGTTTATGTTTGAATGTAAGTGGGATAAATTGCCAAATTGGAGTATCAAATAAGCCTTACTTAATTGTATTTGAATCCCCAGCAGATGAAGTTTGGATAAATATTAAGTAATGAGGCATTGAACTAGTGTACGTAAATAATACATAAAGTAGAGAGTAAGTATATTAATAGTAATACTAAGAGAAAGAAACTCAAATAGCAGTATTTCGTCGATTTATATTTTTACCAATATTTTATTCACGATGTCCCATCTTGTATAATATATCAAAGATAAAAATATAGCTACTGGATTTACGCTGCCAGTTTTAAAGAGGTCAATGTTCGTTGTAAAATAGCGTAATGTGGTTTAATTACACGCTTTATATTAGCTTCACTTGTATGTTTGTTTTTTTAAATTGTATAATACCTACATTCATATAGGGAATACATATTACACTTTTTGGAGATACTTAATTTTCGGAATAGTCGTTTGTGGATCGGGATATTTTTAATTCAGCATAGGAAATAATTATTGCTTGCCATATCATGCTTGAACTCAGGCATGATGCGACGAAGCTATAGGAAAATGTTGGAATATGTTTATTAAACAGGTTTTTTAAGGTAGGTTTAATGATTTCCTTGTCATGTTCCGCTACAGGAAGTCCATACTTGTACATGTTCAATGATTTTCATAGGGATCAGTTGATAGTGACCCGCACTCACTAGTACTGGTGGTAGGTCACTCATATTACGGTTTAAATGCACTGTTGTGTTTTGGATTGAAGGAAATTGTAGCCAGAGTAACTAATGGACATATTGAGACTTAACGTCTTTTATCTCACGATAGCGAGCGCAGTGGAATGCCAAGCGTTGCCTTGTAATTCATGATGTTGTTTGGGTTTCCTACTATCCATAAGCGGTCAATCTGCAATTTTCCTTAGTTATAAGTTGTTTTATGATGGAATCTTTGAGCAGTTAAGTACTGCCTATAATTTTAGTTTAAAGTTTAACGTCCCCTTAAATACAAGTTATAAATAAATGTTGCAGAGTAATAATCATACTTATTTATAGAATAACGCGGTGGTTTTCCGTATACGACTACTTTTAAATAATACTTTTCAATAAGTGCGTTTTTTATAAAAATATGGTATGAATTAGGCATAATCTTCCAACCTCAAGATCCTGGATTTTCGGTTCCAATTGAGTCTTGAAATATGTGAAAATAAACACTGTTTTTTAAGAAATACATAATAATAATATGTTGTAGGTTTTAATGTTTTAGTAGACATATATTATTTTAGGGACATTCATGCACTCTGTAATTTATTTTCCACCGGTAGCGGGAATGAAAGGCGAGGCATGGTGGCATGCCCCAATCAGGTCCTAAACCCACTGAAGGAATGGTTTCAATAAATACGATATAATTTATCGATATCGATGCATGGAACCAACGCAACTAGCTGCAGATATATTATTTTCACCATTGTTTTATTAGTTTCAAATTAGTTTCAGATTGTTTTGATATTAGGGTGACGAACTACGTATAATTAACCGTTTTGCTAATTATACTTACACGTGTAAGTTAATTACATTATACAACTTACAACTCTTTTTGTTAAAAAAACTTGTTATTCACTAGGCTTACTAAAACAGCAGGTGCCTGTTAAATACTGATAGCAAAGAACGACACCAAGTTTTACTGCTGTATAGTGACAGTTTTGGTTGTTTATTTAAAGGCTTAAAATAAAAAATATGTGTTTAAGGATACGAAATATAGTTTCAATTAAGACTATAGTCATTTGGAATTCGCTATGTCTAGTTTAGTCCCACTAATGTTCGTTAAAGAGGCTGCCAAGAAAAATTAAAATATAACGCTTATCCTGATGAAAAATTATCAAACTCTAGGAGATCCAAGTGACTAATTCTGTAACCCAAAATTTAATGCCTATTTGAAAAGGTGTGGCTTCAGTTCTAACAGAGCTAAGTTGAGGATTACAAATCAATTAATAAATATAGAGAAAGTTCACACCTCTTTATGGTTGGATGTTGAAAGTACAGAAGCTTACTTACCAAAAATTAGTTTTCTAAGACCCCAACGAATACCCTAGAAGTGTATGATGTTTATCAGTGTGATGTATACCTATACCCAGTTAATTTATTTATTTTTATTTATTTTATTTATTAAATCGATACACCATCGGTGCGCCACCGATAAAATTACATGTTGTTTTATATAGGTATTGTGCAAGGTGACGAGCCTTTACAGATGTATACAGACAGCATTACAATTTATCATATAAAAATAATATCTAAAGTATAAAACGAAGTTTGTTTCATTAGACCACAATTTCATGTTTTAACCTGTGATTTACATTCTTTAGTATATCTAGACAGAAGCTGTGACGATTCAACAAACAGGTGTATATACTTTTTTAATTGACGAAAAAGAAGTGTTATTTTACACCAATATGGTGGACATAAATGCATAATAAAACTTAAGGCCAATACATTATTTAAATATCTACATCAGCCTATATATGTCCTACTGCAGGGCATGGGCCTCCTCTACAATCGAGAGTAGGAGTGAGAGTAATTAGGCCATATAGTACCTACGCTGGCCAAGTGGGGGTTGGCAGACTTAATATTTCTTTACATATGATATATTTTAAAAATATTAGCTATTGTTGCCACAGCTTCAGTTTTACTTTACTACTAGGTATACTTTACTAGCCATAATAAGATCCTATCATATACATTTTTACTGGCAACCTGATGATGACGATGATGAGATGTCTGGGTAGTAAATAATCCTGGATAACAACAGGCAAAATCATCTGCCCTCATCGTTTTAAATTTTGATGTGTATGATCAGTGTGTAAAATAACCCTTGTTCACACAGCGTGACGTGATTTCATAGGCAGCAATTATTTCTATTGTTAATGCATATGTAATGCCTTAGAGTTGCGTAGTACGTCTTATTGTATGCAATAGCTTACTCTCATAACAACCGCAATTGTCAACAGCATCTTAAATGTCAGCAATTTGATCTACAACTTTTCCTTATATCCTTATTTTCTTTGGCTTAAACGTGAAATACATGTATACATATACATACGCACATAAAAATACATAAACTCACGCCTTTTTCCCAGAAGGGGTAAGCAGAAGCGCTAACAGGACATACCCATTTTGCCTTGTGTATTTCATCCCACGATGTGACAGGCGGCGAGCCTATCGCCATATTGGGCACTAATTGCGTACTCCTGGCTGATAATGAACGGAAAAATTTAATATCATTTTCCCCACTTGGGATTTGAATCCGATACCTCAGCTTTGTAATCCTATAGAAGTAAAATTACGCCTGCGAGGCTATCTACACCGTAAAATACGCTTTATAATATCTTCAAATGTACTTAAGTCTCAAGATTGTTTTACTTAATTAATTTATTAACGATAGTACTCATTCCTTAATTTTACAAATGCTCTATTAACAGCACTTAATCTAAGCATCTAAAAACAGCAGTCATTATACGTGTTTGACGTCATATTTTCTGTTTAGGAAAAATATATCTTACATAATACATCCAGTAGTAACACCAGTAGTTATATTTAAGGTATGCTCTGGGCATTTAATTTGGGTTTTCCTCCCATTGTTTTATTGTTTTGTTCACTGGCCGGAAGTTAGTGACGTCGAGTACCAAATACCTACGTGTTTTTTATTATTATAAAATAGAAAACAAAAACAAACAACCTGTTTAAAAAAGACGTAATATTATTATTTTTTATTATGTCATAAGTTCTACATTTTTATTTTGGTTAATTTTATCTCATTCTAATTTATTGTACATTTTTGCTTCGCATTTTTGTATTAATCTTGAATGAAAAGTCAAAAGAGTATAAAAAGAAAAATTTAATCTCAATAAACATTATGAATTTATCTTTACATTATCAATGATTTTAATTTACTCCATAACATTTAATAGTAAAATACTCACTTTTTATGTTTTTTCGTATATTGAGTCTGGCTTATAGTACTTTTAACAAGTTCTATAAATGAATATTAATGTGTTTTCAATATTTCTCGATTGCTACATTCAGTAAACTTCTCCTTAAGCATAAATTTAATATAAGTTTTTTTTTCTATTTCTATAAATATATCATGATCGGCAATGGTGTATATCCGTGTGGTAATATTCCAGTTCGAGTTGATTTAATTAAATGAAATATTTACATTTAACTATTACTTTACTATAATTAATATTTATTTATTTTACAACAGTTCTATAAATCACACTGTAGACACTAAAACTTCCACTTACGTAGTACACAGAGTATTATCATTTGGAGATTCAAGTTTATAGATAATATACTCCTGTAGTCGAGGCCTATACACGAGTATTTTGGCCAGTTAAATCTGACCACACAGCACGCACGTCCCATTATTAATGGATTGCACTTTCACATCACAATTCTGTTCTAAAATCAGTCTTCCTCGACGCATTTTCCGTTCACCCGAACAAAGCCAGTGGGACATTTGTCTCCATCAAAATTTGACCTCTCATCCAACGTCACATTTGCTTTTGGTGGTGGAATTATCACTGTATTATTGGGTTTCTCTGACGATGTGACATTATCCCTCGCAGGTGCATCCTTTGGGCTGACAGGTAGTTCTTGTTTCGGTGGTGACGTTGCCGCCAAATCTTCGTTTTGTTTATTATTATTCCGCGCGGTAGTATTATTTGCGTTGACCCGACTGGTTTCATTCCTTATGTTTGAAGGTAGATCCATTCTGGTGGGTTGTCTTGTTACTGCAATATTTGTAAGTCTCTGTCTAATCTCTGTTGTTTTCGTCCGGAACGGAAGATTTAAGTTGCTTCTGCTGATTGCCTCCGACCTGTCACGATCTTGGAATGAAGGTTGTTTTGGTGGTTGCAACTCTTCACTTATTTCCTGGTAAACGATCGGTCTGCGATTAAAATATATCGCCGGTCTCTGAGTATTTATAATGAACGAGACGACTGTATCCTGTCCGTGGATTTTTCCTACTGCCAGAGCACCGAGCGCGATGAGTAATGCATTCATGACAGGATTTACTCAATTTAAATGAATCTTTTGTAACGTATTAATATTATTATACGAAATATTAACGCGATAGTGTGTTTGTTGGAAAACAGCTGACCGCACAATAAGGAATCTGCTTGTTGTCGATTTGACTTGACGCTTTTTGCACTTAAGGCGAAGGCGATTTATGGTAATGACGATATCGTGTTCGATATCTACACAATTACGGTTGCGCTGGCGTCAAAGTGTAATGTGAACAGGTTCGTTGAGTCACTACGGAATTTTATACTACGTAAGTAGATACCCTGTTAGTCATATTTTTGCCAATCTGCACATATTACTGTTCCTCATTTACAGGTACAGGTTTATTTATAAACTTTAAAGTACGGAATAGTGATATGCAATAAATGGAAGTGGAATTTTTTAGTTAATTTGTAGAAAATATAGTCTGTTTACTATGCTATGATGCCAGTTATTTTGTATAATTTGTATAAATTAATAAAAATAATAATATGTGATGTATAATTAATTCTATGCAGCATAATATTCTCCTTAAATGCCACTACTATTTATAGAGTGGAGAGCCAAAGACGAGCTACAAATTATAAGTTTAACAATGGTAATTGAAGGTAAAACTATAGATCAGACAAAATATTTTTTTCTTGTTGATTATTCAACTGTGTATTTTACCACGCACGTATGAGAAATATAATACTATATAGGTATTTAATCTTTAAAATGATAAATGTTGTGTGCCGATTTATACATATTATTATATAACCTATTTTTTGTCTATTATGATTTATCTGGCTAAGTTTTATTGAGGTTTGTTTTTATCTTATTGTAATTAAGTGATAAAATAGTTCTCGGCTCTTTACGAGTGATACGGATGTTTGTACAAGTTGATGTAATAATAAAAATATAACATTTAATGTTCCGTGAGCGCAGTGGCTTGGACGTTAGATTTCTGTCCCGGAAGCTATAGGTTCGATTTAAACGCGCTTTGTGGAATTCAACTGTTTTGTGCTCTATGGGTATGTGTATCAGTTAATATATACAAACTTAACATTCAAAGCTTTCGCAAATTTTCAAGTCTTGTTATGACAAATTTTATAAATAATGTATTGTTTTAAAATAATCTAACATCATTTATTTGACAAAATGTTACATTTAAATACATATGGACCTGTTTAAGTAGTTTATTTGTATTATTTAAACAAGTAAAAATTTTTATGAGTGATATTGCCCGTGTGATAAATATTTTTATTGCACATACATAAACTCACGCTTAAAACTGCGAGGAGCTAGGCATTTACTTCACTAGCTTTATAAACGCCTAATTATCATACCGGACAACTCCAGTCTAATTGAAACTAGTACTTTTAAACGCGAATTACAAAATATGATTATATAAAACACCCTCTCTGCGTGTTCTTGCTTAATCTATGGCATTAAGTGGAATCGTCGTGTATTCTTGCTTCATAAACTGTTTATTAATATTCATTTATGAGAAAATCATGTTTTCCATGCATGATTTCATCCGACACTAAGTTTTTCCAGGTAATAAATCTTTTAGAATACCTACAATAGGAGTAATCATAAGAACAAGACGTGTCCGTCGTATTTGCAGGTAAATATTTTGAAAACATTTATTGCAACAATCTGATCCAACAACTGTTCTTGATAGACAGATGTAATTATGCATGATTCACAGTTAATGTTTTTATGTATTTTTTACTGACTAATCGAGGTAATCTTTGTGAAGGCTAATGTTTTGTTAAAAGGAAATACAAGATGTGTTTTTCAATAGTATAAATGTTACAAATCTGTGTCTTATGTTTTATATTATGTTATGAAGAAATAGAGGTGCAATTTAAAGTAAAATAATTTTCTAAATTAAATACGAAGTATTTTACTTGTCTTGGATTCTTATATCTATTCCCAAATCTTCATCTTCATCATCTTTTGGCTTGTCGTTGGTTTCTCTTTTAGGAGCATTGACCTCAATTTTGTCACCTCCATACGTATACTGGTTAGGATTCAAAGGCACAAATAACGGGCCGTCGTCAGGTTTTTTAGTAGTTGTTGGTTTATTTTCATGATTGTGATTTGCTTCTTCCGTATTATGAGAAGGATTGTGTGGCTTTTGATGAGTATTTTGTCCGTCATTGTTTAAATTCGGCTGTCCGACGTCGTGGTTTCCATTGTTGGGTTGTTGTCCAGAGACCGGCTTGTTAGGCTGATTATTAGGGGTTCCAAATATTTCTGTTAAATCGTCCTGTCCAATATTGTTATTCCCTTGATTGGGTCGATTATTTTGGCTACCGAAATCTGGTTGGTTACCTTGTAAATTATTATTATGGTTTATATTATTCGATTGGTTGTCAAATCCGGGTTTATAAGACTGTTCATTATTATTCTGTCCGAAATTATTTGGTTTACCTTGATTGGGTTGGTTTTGTTGTCCATGGTTGTTTTGGTTGCCGTAGTTTGGTTCATTAACTGGTTCGAATCCAGGCTGCGCGTTATTGTTGGGATTTTGGAAGTTGGTTTGGTCAGGTGGTCCATAGTTATTTGGGTATTGGTTACCATATCCTGGTCTGTTTGGGTTGCCGAAGTTGTTTTGATTCCCGTGGCCAGGGCGATTAGGTCGCCCATTATTGTTCTGATTGTTGAAGCCAGGACGATTTTGCTGCCCATAATCATTATTATTATTAGGGTTATAATTTGGTTGGTTTGAGGGGTCAAAACCGTTTTGGTAGTTGTTGTTGTCATTTTGGTTGTTTCCATTCCAGTTGCCATTTTGTTGGTGATGTTGATGTCCATATCCGTGGCCATGTCCGTGGCCGTGGCCGTGTCCGTGTCCATGTCCATTTCCATTGTTAAAATTGTTGGGACGGTTGTGAGGAGGACCGTAACCATTTTGCTGTGGCGGTCGACCGTGAGGTGGTGGATTGTTGGGTTCCTCTTCAACAATTACCACGACAGTCTCGGTTGGTTTGTTTTGTCCATATCCATTGTTTGGTTTGTTCTGTCCGTTTACACCATAGGCTCCCTGAACGTTAAAGTTTAGGCCATTGGTCAATCCACCAATAATAGAACCAGCAGCGCCGTGTATTTGTTTATGCACTTCATTTGCACCAGACAATATTCCTTCTAACAGGCGACCAGCATTACACTCATAAGTCACGAGTAATAAAAATAACAACAATGTTTTTCTCATTATGGTGAGCACTTAATTTTTCCGTGAGACTGACTTAGTGCGATGTACACTTGCGATTGACTGGCGCGATGATCTTCATGTTCCGTTGGATAACCTCTTATAAACCTGTTTCGAATACAAATTAAAAAAATAAGATAAATCTCTTGTAAATCTACTTAAATTCCAGACAGGTAAATACTTAGTTACTCACTAAATAGGTATATTATTTCTGCATTCGAATGCTTTGAATGCTTTGGTTTAAACGTACCTACTCTACTAAAATGCGCTCACTATTTTTAACTGTAACAGTCCGTTTGGTTATATTAATCACCACACAGTCTCGTATCAGCTGCTTTTGATCTACTGACCATTTCAAAGCAAAATATTTTCATTATAATTACATATAATAAGTTGATTATCGTCCACGCGGATGTAATGACGTTTTACCATCTGTAATTATTGTTTTCCTCTTCGTTTAATGCTGTGTAATCGTATGTGCGTCTCCATTGTTCTAGGAGATATTATTTATCGAGTGATCAAACGATATGTTCGCCGACCCGTGGTCACCTTGGTGTGGTCGAGGTCATTGAGTGGTAAATACACTCGGCCGAGAAGGTTATGAATTTATTAACGTGGTGCGTTGACGGATATGATGTCTTGCCAATGTTACAGAAGTATGGTGACGGGGATTAAAATTCGAATTGGAGAATGCTATTAGTCTGGCGAGCGGACTTTCCAGTTTTTAAGCAAGTTAAGGCTGTTTGGCGAGATCTTAGCCAGTTCGTTGTTACATTAAGCTTTTTGGAATCAGCAGGTGGTGCAAAACTGGATATATTAATTATCAATATTGCAAGTCATAAAGTAGTGTCAGCATGTTAGCGACATATTATAATGGTAGTGTGTATTTTAACATTTTATAAATATGTACTAGTCACTTGAATAAAATTGTATGATAAATGGTAGTATTACTTATAAATTAAAGGCTTCGATTTAGCTTATAAATTTATTATTGTTGCTCAATGACGAAGGTCACTTTGGGTTCGAAGAAATTGTATACCAACTCGAGGTTGTATCCCTTATCACTTTGGGGAAAATGATTTAATTTTAAGGAAATAACTAGTTCTTATAAACGGGGAAGAATAAAACTCTTGAAATAACTATGGGCGTAGTTTTTCTGTGTCGGGAAATTCCCGCCGCCCGTGTTTCTACAACATTTTAATCACTTTATATCTGAGTTTTTCTTAATTTTATGAGAGTTTTCCCAATGTTTTACACAATTGGGAATGCCGTGATTATTACTATAAATTAACTATATTATGTCAATGTTTTATTTTCTTTAAACATAAAGAAAACATATTTTGCGTTAGTAGATTTTGATTATTTCTAAATATAAATAGTTATAAATAAAGGAATAAGTTAAATTTCACAATTTATTGAAAAAATTAGATGGTTATTTTATATTTCTTAGCCTTCATTCATCACATACTATCATATGTATATTCGATGTTACGTATAGGTACATAATAAAATTATATTATTAGTCATTATATTTTTATGTCATACTACTTTATTTCCTATTGAAATTAATGCGTCAGGCATTGTAATGTTTGCACAAACACATCACACCAGTCTTACTGGTATTCATGCTATTTAAACTTGTTATTTAAATATTTGGAAATAACTCGTTAAAACGAGCTATAATGCAAGTAGGTACATCAAACTCATGGTCAGGGTAGCGGAATATTAAATAAAACCAAAGTAATTTTGTTAATTTGTATTAAATAACAAGAATTATAAATCTAGGACAAATTCAACAGTACATTTAGTGATACGGTCGACATCGCTTTGGTTTCAGCTTTTGCATACAGTACAATTAGCAAGAAAAGTACTAATTCAATTCCATAATACATAATGAAATCAGATCACTAAGTTATTCTGACTTTTCATTACCGTTTCTTAATTTACTATGCGACTTTTGTAGCCAATTGTACTGTAGATGTGCGTGAGATTCTTAAGAAGCGGTACGTGAAGCGATTTTCCTCGTTTCAAGATAAATTGGACAAATATGAAATAATACAAACACATGAATAAACAAAAATTAATGAATAAATAGGAATAAACATTTTATTGATAAAATTTTATGAGTCACCGTTTAATTGTATTAGAAAATGGAATATCCAGTTCAGTGTCCATTGACGGAGGATGTTTTGCGTTCATTGATCCGTATTCATTTAATAAAAAAATGGCAGCGAGAACGTTATTGGTACCCAATGAATAAATGTCAAATTAAACGTTTATAGCCGATGAATTAAAACAACCAAGGTTTAACATGCAAAATATGGGCTTGAGATTCCATCTTAAAACGTAATTCATTTTCCTTAAGTTAAATGTAATTGGCAATA
This sequence comes from Hyles lineata, assembly GCA_030180105.1. Classification (NCBI taxonomy): domain Eukaryota; kingdom Metazoa; phylum Arthropoda; class Insecta; order Lepidoptera; family Sphingidae; genus Hyles; species Hyles lineata. The sequence goes on along the minus strand of JARJEE010000008.1, from coordinate 12,808,407 downwards.
AATTCTTGGTAATTTTAATTTCATTTTGACACCAGTAATAAGTAGAAAAGCATTAATAAATACCCGTCCGTAAAACATATTTGAATTTTAATAAAATACAAATGGAGTCAATAAAATAATTATGTATGTTGTTTATGTTAAAGAACAATTTTGTGAAACAAGTTTAGTATATGGCGGCCAATACCTGTGAAGACCAAACTTAGCTTTCGCCGTAAAAAGGTCTAAGTTCGATCCCCACACGGACAAATATTTGTGCGGTTGTGGGCATGTATTTTTTTATTTTGGGCCAGCGCTGTATACAGCAAACACTTGGTAACTATAGACGATTTTAAGACATTATTGAATTACGATATTTGAATCGATTTTTGAAGTGAAACTTACATAACACGGTAGTGATTTGAAAATTGGATATAACGAAAAGCGACACCGAAAAGATACACTAAAATTACTAGGCCAGCAGAGAAAGGAAGGAGCTCCCAATAAACTTATGTCATCAATATGCGAAGTATTTCTCGTAGCAGAAAAAGTACTAAGGCGACAGAGAAAGAAAGGAGCCTTCGTTAAAATCTATGTCATCAATATGCGAAGTATTTCTCGTAGCAGAAAAAGTACTAGGGCAACAGAGAAAGGAAGGAGGCTTCATTAAACCTATGTCGTCAATATGCGAAGTATTTCTCGTAGCAGAAAAAGTACTAGGGCGACAGAGAAAAGGAGATTTCGTCTTAGCCTCTCATCAATATGCGAAATCTTTCTCAGAGCACAAAAAATACTAAGATGACAAGGAATGGAGAAGGTTACTGTTAGAGTTCTATTGCAGGGTTCTACCCACAGTCCGATGTCTAGCCCCAATTTATATATCTACCTGAAGTTACATATTGGCTACTGATAAACTTATGTTGTCAATTCAGTGACTATGTTCAAAAATTGATGCAATTATGTATTAAAATATGAAAAAATGCTCAGAAGCATGGTAAAACATAATAAAAATATGTAATAAAACTTATTATTATCCTGATACTCTATAATCATCTTATTCTCTCGAAGTCTATTTTACTGAAGTTTCAATACGACTGTGTGAATTGCACACACACACTTTTTTAAAATGTCGATCCTACTATAATTATTGTTTATCCGGCAATTCTTATTGTATTATTGCAATAAGACATTGTGATAAAGTAACATAAATGTCAAATACGTATACATATTGTTTTTTTATACACTGTATTATGAGCTGGCCCAAAATCCAAATATTTTCTATAATTAAACATTCGTATTTCGTTAACACACGATCATTTTAATAGTATGAAAATGTTTTAAAATAAAATAAAAAGCAAATTATACAAAATACAGTAATAAAAACTTACGGTTAGAATCTGAATCAAAAATATGTTTTTATCATTATAATCTATTTACCAACAAGATTATTACATATACATGCATGCATCTGGTTTTCTATAGATATAGACATTTACTATCTTATAACGTATAAGGCACATTTCATCCTTACATACAAATATTTGGTTAAACACGGATTAGTAATCTAAGTTTTTACAAAACATTATTTTATACCATTGAGATAATAAACTAGAGCGGACACGTTGAACAAAATATTTATGACATGAAATTGCGGTACCGTACCGCAGTTTGTTTCTGTCTCTTTCTTTTTTATACAGTTACACTATCTTCCTTCTCACTTTACTGATTCCACGCGTGCTTGAAAATCGTGTACATAATTACTTTAGTCCTTATCTCCGCCCCAGTATATTTCTTCAATCTCTCAAAAACTTAAACAAAAATTAAATAGTTTCATGCAATGGTTATCCTCTTTTAGGTAGTATTTTACGTAGATTCCAATAGAATATTCTTCCATTTTTATTTAATATCAATTTTAGGTCTGGAGACTTTTTCTTTATTAAACTCGAATAGTTTTATATTCCCACCATTGCAGGTACTAAATCATAGATAGTAAAATATAAAACAGATCTATCCTACGTGTTTTTGTTATTACAATATTTTAATTGGAACAGACAATTCAACAGTTTATCTACATTAATTTAGTCTGTACAGATGTTGATTGAATCTAGGGCTATCCAAACATTATTCGATGTGTCGATACACAGTACTGTACAGCTAACAAAATATCTATAGCACCATTAAACACTTATTGGGGCCAATCTGATAGTTACATTGATAGTGAATAAAATCAACATTTCAATTGAACACATTACAAAATGGATGCTTTTTAACACAATAGTTCAGATACGACCCCATCGTATTCTACAATCGTTAGTATAATTAAATTATTATTTATTACCAAATGTACGACTTAGATACATTTTTGATATAAATTCGGTCACGGTTCCTACCAATTAAGTATTAACGAACATTTTTAAAATCTATACATTTATGCAACATTCGATGAACACATTAAATGAAATGACGTCGAGGCTAGGTGAACGACATTTAGAAAATTATATTTGTTACCGCAGTTGATTAGTTGGCTAAAATATACATTGCATCTGATTTCGATATTTTATCTATCGCAGATAACTGTATCTATAAATTGTCTCAATAGTGTTTAACCATTTGTTTATGAATCAGGGGATGATTACTCAGATTATTATTTTTGTATCTGCCTAAAGGCGTCAGCATCCACGATAGTCATCCAGGAGGCAATGTATGGGATGAAAGCGACATTTCCGAAACATATTTTTATTATATCCTTTCCAGTGTGTATGTATAAATATATTCGAATACTCGACAATGTGAAAACTTATGTTATCTGCGATAGATTTACTATCAGCCAACATTAATAAGCGATTTTAATCGCTATTTGACGATCGTTCTCAAATATAAACCAATCAAAATACACCAATTGGGCGTGACGTTAAATCTATGATCCGATTGGTATAATTCCTTGATCCTTAGATAGCGATCGAGATCGTTTATTAATTCCATCGTAGTTAGATTAACATCCCAGTCAGAACAAACATTAAAAATTTCGGTCATAATTGTGATCCAAACCAATTGTCAGCTTAATGCGAATTTTGCAAGCTTATTTCTCGAGCTAAGTTGACCAGGTATGAGACGAATCTTACCGGAGTATTTATATGCTGACGCTATCGCTGATGGTTGGGATGGGCGTGTCGTGCGAGTGCAGCGGGCAGGGCGCGCGCGTGCGCTTGTGTCGCGACTGACGGTGCGGTGCTGACGCTGACGTGTTTGCTGACGGTGCTGACGCGGGTGCTGACGGGGCTCGCCTGCGCGCCGGCGCCACCTTGCGGCTGTGTGGCGGCGCGGCGCGGGGTCAGTCCAGCACATGCTTGATCTTTACGTACAGTACGCACGAGAACAGGAACCCGAATATCGGTATCACTGACATGCCCACGCCGACCGCTGCCAGGATTATTAAGTGGTCCCGTATGTGGTTCGTGAATTGACGTATGCAGCCCTGCAATTAGATTTTGATATTACGTAACCTGGACTGTCAAATTTTATGATTCGGAATGTGTTGTGTGACACAGGTTTTAGTCAGATAAATGATAAATGTACTATGTACACAAAAGGTTATCAAAAAACAACATTTCGCTAGTACTAGCAAAGGATCAACCTATTAATATAGAATTTCTTTATACCCTATGATTATTTAACTCTCTCAGGCTTCCAGCTAGTAAATGGGTAATACATAAGAATAGTGCTTGTCCATTCAAATCCTACTGCAAGGAAAGATCAAGGGACCAAATATCAGTTATTCATAAGTCTAATGTGAGTTAATAACCCAACTAACAATTAGTGAAATATATCAGAATGCGTTACATTGTAGTATATGTTGGAGGGGTGGTCCCTGGTGCCGCAGCGCAGCGTGGTGGTCTTGCAGCACGAGTCGGGCACGAGAAGGCGCGGGTCGTGCTCGTGCCAGCGACTGCGCCGCCAGTCGTCGAACCGCAGCGCGCCGCAACACTTGAACTGCAAGCATTGTTCACAGGTGTTGGTGTGGAGTTTTATTTCAGTTTATATTAGTATCTAAACTTGTCTAGTGAAATTACGCTTAACTAAATTGAGTATCATATACAGTGGTAATGGGAATTATTGCTATTTACAATTAACATCACCACCTTATTATTTTTGAAGCCTTAGCATGCCCTATATTTCTGCTATTGCTAATTGATCCCATAGAATTTGTAAACAAAAAACTGCCTATATAGCTATTTTTCACATATAAAATTACACATAAAAAATTGACTGTTTAGTTTCTTCTTTGAATGGGTTCGTAAAAAACGCACTCCTTCATAGCTTACACGAGTTCGTATAAAAATATTAGCCGATCTTTTTGTGAACCACAATCGCAAATCGCAAAATTTTGCTTATCTACTTAATTTCTGAAATGTTATTAATGACTTCACTTGTTTTTTTTATTTCTTTTGCTATTTATTCCAACACATTATACAATGTGTTAGTAAGTCGAACTTAAAGCCCTTTTAAAATAATAATAGCAAAAGTTGTTTTGTGAATAAATTATTACAAAATAAAAACAGATTTTGCTTATGACGTCATCTCATATTTGCTTGTGCGATCGCTTGGCATCTTTTCTTATCAAGAATACTAAACATCATATTTCTTAAATATTTCAAAATCAAGATAGAATGTTAATGAATACAGGTAAAAATAAACGGATTACTAAATTAATAGGTAAAAAATAGGATTTGGCCGAGAGCCACGATTTTTTTTATCTGGCGAGTAATGTAAACAAACTAATCACGGTTACGGAATCTACGTACGTGTGAAAAACCACGTCGGCCCTTATGGAACATGGATGAATAGAACAGACATGCTGTTCGCAATAATGTTAAGAAAATATGTAAACATATTCTTTATACTGCTACCTTCGATCAAATATACACTAGATACACAGTTCCCTGTAAAAGTTCTGTTAAAAAAGTGGCACCGATGCATGACATTAAAAAAAGTAAACAAAAAGATCACATATTCCAAATATATTAACACAAATTCCACCTTATTCCTGGAGCTTAAAGTAGCTTTTCAAATAATATTGTCTAAAGTTTTACGACGTTTTAGATGCAACGTTCGGTGCGTGACTGAAGGCGAAAGAGTGCTTAAGCACTCTTTTTTGGTGCCATTTTCTAAGCGCTCATGTTGTATCTAGTGTATATTTGATCGAAGACTGCTACTCTTAATAATGTAAACTACATCTATTGGGGTGCGGCGAATTTTGGAACTACAAATAAATTAAAAAAATATATATTTAGCGCATGGTTGATATGATATTTTTATGAAATCGATGCTTCTTGTTTTATACTTGTAATCTAACAGTATTAACATGTCCAAGATAATAAAAAGTGAAGGAGAAAATCTGGTCCTAATATTTTGACATGAGATGAGCATGAGCACACCGCATCTGCTGAAAGATCGCAAACGATCTAAATATAATAAGTATTATATTTTTTTAATAAGGCATTGTAATTAAAAGTAAATTCAAAATTAGTAATTTTAAAAAATTGCGCGCCTTTGGCTTACTACGATCTCGATTACCACGTCAATATTAACGCTGAACATTGGCTGAATACTGCAAGGTGTAAAGTAAAAAATAATAAAAGATATAAACGTATTTATACCTCTGTCTGCATGCTATCGACGGCGTTGGTAACAGCGTTGTCCAACGCGTAGTTAGTGAGGAAAGTGTCGTTGAGTTCGGCATGCAGTTCGTCTTCTATCGCCACCTCATAGTAATAGGCCAACCCGCCCGCCCCCGCCTCCAGCATGAAGGATATCAACAGGAAATATGTGTACTGCAAACAATATATTAGGTAACTGCCAATATGTTCACGGTGGTCGCGGGTTCAAATCCCAGGGCACACCTCTGACTTTTCGGAGTCATCTGTGTATTGAGAGTCAATTACCACGCACTAAAACGGTGAAAGAAAACATCGTGAGGAAACCTGCATACCATAGCGATTTGTATGACTTTCTATGGTATATAAAATGTGGAATTTTACAGCCATAATAAATATGTACGCATGTATCACGTCTGACGTAGTTCGTATAGGAAGTATAGCTATGATATTTAATCCCATTAACACCCAATCTAACGTCACTTTGTGTAATGACCCAGCACATGGGAAAGTCAAGGATAGCGTTTGCGGTAGCTTCCTTCAAGGATATACAGAATGGAGTTATAATATTAATTTAAACCACATGATATTAGCCGTTCTTATACAAAGAAATATTAAATTATAATTAACGATTGTTCAATATGGAATTCGTTGTATAAAATTAATCCAATAGATAAGTTTTTATTGGATAAATTATGACGCGATAAATATTCTAATTTTATGAACAAAGTTATCAATTTTTAATTAATTTTGATTGATTCGTAGCGATCGTATTGTGGTTGAATGTCGTGATGTCGTTACCACTTCATAAAGAACTTTGAAATTATGGGCTTAGTCTTTTTGGACTGCACTGTCTGAATGGACGTTAATATCAGATTAGACGTCCGTATTTTACTGTCTTATTTAATGTTTTAGACATGCAATATTGTGTTACCATATTTTCTTTCTCTTCTTTTAAGTTTTAATTTTTTTCTCATAGTTTTCTGTTAAATATTTCTGGTAACATCGTCATTTATACTTTTTTCTTGTACCTAGCACCGTATGTCTATGCTTAGTTTACAATAATCCCTAAGTTACAAAGTACCTAAAAAAGAAAAATTTATTATTTAATTATTTTACTGTTACATCTACTTATTATTATTCTATCAAATATTCGTGAAAACCTGTAAATGACGATCTATTTCTTACTTTTTATTGTCTATTGTGATGTAAGCTGTTGATTTTCCAATAAATATAGATAAATAAAATATAAATAAATAATATAATGCAATACTTACACACAAGAGGCTCGTTCTATTCTCAGTCTTGAGGCCGCAGCAGCCGAGCGCGGACAAGGGAACTCCGATAGCCCCCGCTATGATCAACAAGTAGGCTATAGCTGGGTATGTGAACGTTGGCAGTAGAGCCACGTATCTGTGTCGATAGGCCACCGTCCATGCGCCGACGCCGAGCACGCCTGCGCCTGCAAACTAAATCATTTGTTGTTAAGGATTTATTTATTTATTTATTGCACAAAATATAAAAAAATATATATAGTGAAGAAACAACATAACAATAGTAGTGCAAGAGGCGGATCTACAGTAAATAAAATTACATTTCACATAGTAATACAAATAGATGGGTTTTAACTTAGCATAGAGAAGTGAATGAAATTTGACAGCCTTCGTGGCGCAGTTGGTTAGACGCCGCCTGGAAACGAGCGGCCGCGTCTTTGATTCCCGCACCGAGACAAATGCACAGCATTTGATGATAAATATCATGCTGCCTAGAAATATTGTTGATTGGCGATAGACTTTTTCTTGCTACTCGATAAAATTTTGCTGATCTAGTTAGCTACGTCTTTACGTTGTACGTAGGCGAACGATTCGGAGGACTAACAAACACAACAAATCCTATGGTATAGGACTTGAGTAGAAGTGGAAATTGTATATCTTACTCCGGATGTCGAAGTTTGTATCGTTTTTATAGAGTAGTATTTGAGGAGTCCAGGACAGTCCAGGGACACCTCAAATGGACATACCATAGTAGTAACGTGTAATTGGCTTAGAAATTAGAAGCGAAGTAAATGGATTAGAAACGAGTGGCTTGTGTAATGTGAGGCTTATGTGAATAGTTCAATTGGTTGAAAAGAAAGGCCTAAAAGTAATAACATATAGTAGAAAAACGTTTATTTTCATTATGCCTCAGGTAGCTAGTAAGTAAGCGATAAGTTGTAAATATTGGTTGCTACCACTATTGTATGACTGTACTATATCAGCCCATATACATCCCACAGCAGGACACAGGCCTCCCCTACAATTCAGAGTACGATTGAGAGTGGTTAAGCCATATAGTCCACCATGCTGGCCTAATGCAGGTTCGCGGACTTTACATAGATTTTTTTATAAATCGCTATGGTATGCAGGTTTCATCACGATGTTTTCCTTCGCCGTTTCAGTGCGTGGTGATTTACTATCAATGCACACATGACTCCGAAAAGGCAGGGGTGTGCCCTGGGATACGAACCCGCGACAATGCCAGCCGCGTCTGATCCGTTTACCAACAGGCCACCACGTACTGGATAAGACTAAGGGACTACCCTTAAAACCCATCCTCATTCACGAAATCGCTGGTGGCCAGTATACAGTACGACAAACTAATCTTCAATTAAGTCGTATGATTAGTGATAATGACAAAAATATGACTAATTTACATTACTCGGCCGATATCCAGCATTCAGGGTACGGGAACAATCACGACTATGAAGTCAAGATAGTACAACTATCACATAAACTACATCTTGGCACCAAACATGCGTGCCGCGTCGATTGTAACGTAAATGAGTCCACATATTTGTTTACACTTGAGTGAGATGACGTTGTTTATATGTTTTTAATAGTTTTATGCACTCGATAATCGTATTTTATATTAACAAAGCATGTTGTGTGTTATCTTACGTATATGAGTAATTTATTGAGTATGTAATTAATAGTAGAAGAAATTGAGCATATATTTTTGTACATATATTATTGTCAATGCAAATGTTAAAACACCGGATTATATTATTATTTTTATGATATAGTGGTATAAGCTATTGCAAGAAAATTGGCATTTTCACGAGATAACACTAAGCCTATAAATTATGTCTAATTAGCAACGTATTTGTAATACTGGGCTGGATTTCTGCGAAAATAATTTGGCATATTTACTGAAATTTTTAGGCTGGATATTTTCAAATAATTTGGATATGTTGATTGAAGTCGGATTGAATGGATATAACAGATAGTACAGCTAATTTAAAAAATATATTTATTTCCAATATTAAATTAGAAGCAGTAATAAAAATATATGTTTTCACAGACTGTCCCGCCCTCTCACCCGCCACTGCAACTCCCGTAAGCCAGGATCAACATTTGCACGCGTAGCAATGACATCGAGCATTAAAGCTTAGCGAGTCTCCGAGAATGTTTAACTATGTTTTGATACTATTACTATTATAAAAATGCTTACAAACCGTCTTAAGTCGTTTGCGGTTTGCGCGTTTGTTCTACCAAACCAAAACGTCGGATGTTTAGTTTATGAATCAACATTTAAATAGGACGATTACTGATAAACCCACCCTTGATTAAATAACAAAAACTCAAATAATAAAAAAATATTTCATAGGGGCAGTTTGAGTCTGAATTTAATTGGCTGCAAAACAATTTTTTGCGTGCACCTACAGCAATGAAATACAATGATTAGTACAATCAAGATTTGAATGCAAGGTGGGCGACCCCACACCCACACTACATGTTATTGATGAGAATAAATTGCACAACAAAGTCAAAGTCCGCAAAGAATTCAAGAGGTGTGTATGGAATAAGTATTTAGGTGTGCGGTAATTTGGTATTTGAAGTATTACCAATAAATCACTGCCGGTTTATACTATCGTCCCAGGTATATATTTGAAAATGTATTTGTTTATTTTGATTTATTAAGGTCTGCTAACGGTCATAGAATTATTTTAAAATATTACAGAAAAAATATATTATATGAACTGTGCAACTAATTATAAACCCACAAAACATGCACAAAAAACACAATCAACAGATGTATACGTATATAAGAAACATTAATATCAGAATTTTATCAAGGTTATTGTTAAATTATTAAATTTAAATAAAATCAATATTAATAAAAAATATTAATATTGATACTTTTTTAAATAACGATAAAAAATCATGGTAAATATCATGGTAATTTAAGTTACTAGCATTTATGGAAGATCTCTCAATCACAAGTTGTATTTTAAATTATGAATGTGTTTTCCTGTTTTCGCTATTGTCTTTCTTCAATATTATTGGGTTCATAGTTAGTGGTCTATTCTTTGGTTCATAGCGTCCTTACAATATAGGTAAGTATTAATACATATAAATTACAAAAAAATCTTACCAAAAACACCACGTTGAAGATATGTAGTACGCACTTGAGAAAATTGACACTACAGCAGTCGGCGTCGCGCGATTTCCTTGGTTTCACTTTCTTCTTCTTTGCTAGAAGTGCGCTCGCGTCCTTTTTCTTTTCTTCTGCCATATTTATGTGACACGCAGCAGAGGTCACGCGTCGGTTTCACCTTCGAAAACTCATTATGCTCGCAATCTCCGCAATTGACCTAGAAAAAATGGAAATATTCAGTATCAGACTGTGTAAACAAAAATGCCGTCATACTATTAAGTCAACCATACATACTTACATTTGATAAAAGGCAAAGCATTATCTAGGATGTGTTCTGTAGACGTATTAAAAGCCATTATAACGAATTACATTATTTATTTAATTAGCAAGCCCTAAGCTATCTTACAAAACTGGAATATAGTACAACGCTTACTCTAAAATTATACAACAAAATAATTGTCTCAAAATAATTGATCCACAATTAGTATAATATTGAAAAATAAAATAGGTATATATTGTATAAAATAATATGACGCAACACGGAATGAAACATTAGAATATTTACAGAAATTTAAAAGTTCATATAAGGTAAAACCATTGTGTAGGCATTATGTTTATATACTTTACTTACATTCAGTCATTGATTTCATCACAATGTAAATTCATATAATAAAATACACTAATGCCTTACTAATCCTTTGGATTAAATATTTTTAAAAGTGTTACAAGTACTGTTCATATACAATTTTGATTAAAAAGTTATTACAGTAATGTTTCGTTACATAGTCTGCCCTTATTGAAGTTGATATTACATAAATACTTTATAAAATCCTAGCAATACTAGACGTAGGTATCAATCATGGTTTACCATAAACACCAAATCCATGAAGAGTCCCGCCTTAAATCCACATCATCTCATAATTTTTAAATCAATTCCCTTGTTCAGTCATACCAATATTTCTATTCATCGTAGTATCTCAGAGTCGTTTCTAATTTATCAACTATCTTTTTATAAAATGTAATTTGCTGTCTCAAAAACTTTTGCATTGTAGCCTTTAAATCGACAGTTCTCTCAGACTTAAAGTGATTAATTTCGGCAAGAAGCGCATACGATATGACATCAGTTCTCCTTAACACTTCATTCAACTGTGCCACTTCCATCTTATGTTCAGCAGTCAGTCTCTCACACTCGCGTTTCTTTTGTACGGCACCCTTATGATTAGCTAACACATCGGGGAAGCTGCCTACAATTCCTTTGTACAGGTGGAATTTGTCACCAAGTGGTTCCCAATCGTATTTTGGCTGTTCATCATACATCCTTCCTATATCAATGTACACTCCGCCCGTCATTGTTATGGCCGTAGTCAATTTAGATTTTGAAACAATTGATCCTTCATCTAAGCCTAATGCATTTCCTAGACTGTAAAATGCTTCACCAACTTTCTGACAATCACTTTTGTATGGTCCCTGGAATCTCTTTGTTTGCACTATGCACATGCTCGACACAGCTTTGACAGACGCATCCATGCTGTTTATAAAAGTGTGGCACTGTTCAGTTATCTGGTCCACTTGGGACTGCAGTAAAGCTTTCTCAGGTACTATTAAGGACACACAGTAATTTAGACCTAACAAATTGTCTCTTTCCGCCTGTCTTTTGCCTGCTTTCCACCTTTTTTCATCAGTGCAAGTTAAAAAATGCTGCCATACATCACTTCTTGATAGCACAGGGTGCTTACACATCCAATCTACAAACTCTTGGAGTTGAACTCTCCTACGTTCAATGAGTTGTTCATCATATCTTCCTGAGATTTGCTTATCTGGCAAAGGTGGAATTGGAATGAGTGTGAATTTTTCTTGTAATCTCTCATGCAGCCAATCAAAGTGCTTGTATCGTCTAGATACTTGTATATTATTAAATGAAGGTGTTAGTTGATATGCTATAAAACTTTTAATTCCTTTAAATTTCGACTCCTTCTTTGGAGAAGCAACAGTAACAGAATATGGCTGTGTTAAAGGAGACCAGACATATCCTTCCTCGTCTTGGATGATATATACTTTATCTGAGTCTGGCACTTCTACATTAAGTGTTGCGAGTAGATAGCTTTCTCCACTAATTTTGGAAGAAGGAGCAAATTTATTTTTTCTCACTGTGCCAACTGAAGACCCGAAGTTAGAAGTGGTGTCATCTATTTGATGATTGTAATCATTGATGGGCATTCCTGGAAGAGGTGTAAGGGGAGCTTGTGCATTATATTGTGTTTTGTGTTGTTGTTGTGCAGGGCCAATCTCTGAGTATGTGTCATCGTCCCAGTCATCATCCCAGCCGTCTTCATGTGAGGTGCCTCGTTGGAAGTTGTTATCACCGGCACTGAACTGTGACTCACCCCAGTCATCAGCTGCTTGATCATACCGTGGAGCGGGTGGTGCCGCTTTAGTTTGAACTGATTCTTCAGGTGTGAGCTTCCTTACATATGCTGCTGGGAACAATCCTGTCTCTCCTTTAGAATTCTTTCCTTCCCACCAGCCTTCACCAATCTCTGTATTGATCAGTGTAAGGATTTCACCACATGTTATTGACATTTCTGTGGTACCGGGCTCCCCAGTGAAGTCATACAAAGCTTGCACTTGGGCCGACATCGTGACCCGTTATCTAAAACAATTTAAAAGAATTACTTAACAAACCTGAGAAATGTTTATTACAAAGGAATGGTACAACAAGTACACATGCTATCTTATCAGTGTTATCTAGAAATGTAGGGAATATAAATGTGATAATTCGCTACATTGGTGCGGATACCGCGTCTTGTATTATTATTAACATGCTATAGATTTAGGCCGGCGCGGAACCGCGCACGAGTTCGCAAGGCGCTGACACATATTCCTAATAGTCCCCAATTAAGCATGGTTGGTAATTGACAAATTTAGAGGTGGACATTGTTTTGCGGCCCCATTAAAAACGGTTCGGAGGTGCACTCAACTGCTATACACTATTATGCAAAACACAAAACATGTTCCTAGAAAGGAATTTAAATTTAAAACGTTCAAAAATACAGGTTTCCTATTGGAAAAGTAGCAATTCAAAATTTAAGTGGTATCAATTGATTGTACGTACGCAAGTACCTCAATTAACAATGTATCTGATATTGTAAAAACGAGAAACAATTTGATAAATTCTTTGGTTTTGTGATGGAAATCAACGCAATGACGTCAATTTGTGAGCGTATATGAAAAGCCATGGATAAAGTAATACAATCACATCACAATTCTTCTATGAATATTCGTCCCAAATAACACAAATACACTTGTTCATTGAAAAACAAACACATTTACTTACTTTTAATGATGATAAAACGTAATTTCAAGGCGGATACACCGATTGTACAGTCATCTGTTTGACAAATTAACGTCAAGCCGTTTTCTTTGCACCTTGTTCTCGATTGCGTGGCATGTTTAAAGAAAACTGGTTAAAATATATGCAGGACAAAAAATAATGTTGAAAATAGCCAATCCAGTGACTCTCTTGGTTTTATTAGCCAATCACAAAATGGCGTTGGGATGCCTCGTCTCCGATGCTAACTCTGCATTGTTGTAAGTATTTTCCGATAGATGTCATGACTAAACGTCAAACCACAACGTTCCGTTTTGCGCACGAATAGTACACATTGAATTTTAGGTAGTTAAAAAACGTGGATTAAATAATAAAGATGAGATTCGATGTTTTAAAGTTTACTTTAATAGGTAAAATATTTGTTTATTGCTAAGATACTATGGAAAATGATAAATATGCATGCATTTATTTCCGAAGTTACTTTATGTTCTGAGATAATTATGTGTATTTTAACATTCAATGTACCAATGTTTTGTTTAGGAATTGTGCAATTTAATTTCCCTATTTCCGATGTAGTAAAATAGCAATTTATTAAGTTTTTTTTCTCAATTGGTAAGATTGTATTGATAATATATGTTCGTAATAAAAAAAATTACATACATATATTCGATTTAAAAAACATTTTCATATTGTGGTACCTGTACAATTGCATTTCGAGTAATTACAATAATTTTCCTTTGAAAATATATAAAGATTAAAGTATTTCACTTTGATGATTATTTTAGAGTATTTCAATACTTAAGTTATTAATTGAAAACTCGGGAAGTGTTGAAAACCTCATCCAAAGAATTTACTTATTGCCTTGCAGCGCCAACTTTCATGCGACTTATCGACACTGTTCCAAAACTTTGGTGCTGGCCGGCAAAGTTAATTAAAGTGTAAAATAACTGCGAATTCACTGGGCTTTTATTGGATTTGCACCACTTTTAAATGGAATTACTGGAGGTATCTGCACCCAATGTTGAGTCGAAAATATTAGAAGCTATTTTAATTAACCAGTTGCTAGATAAAATTGCTGTAAATCTATGAGAACTAAACGTTGTTTTATGAAAGTGCCTATAAAACGTGTTAAACTAATAGCTAGTCAAAAGTATCATGTACCTATCTACTGTGATTTCGACTGCAATACTTATTAGACAAGAAACCCTAGATTTTCGTGTCCAAGCGAGGACTACTGTCTATAATCGGCATTTGAATCGAAATCACCCCAGGGCAAGCACTGGATTGAATTTCCCAACTGATCCTTTTTTATTTATCCGTTGAATGGATTTAAAAACACGAAGACAATCCTTTCGCTCCCTAGTTGAATATTAGCAATTACCAACACGCATTGTGGGGTCAATTTGCAGACTAGAACATATAAGAGGTCAATGTATCTGAATGACCCGAGAAGTATTCTGTTTCATCCACTCAGACCATAGTTATAATGTGGTATTTCTAATTCAATTTACATTTCTGTTAATTCAACTATAGCTTAGCTTAAAATACTTACTCAAGTTTTTTTTTCTTTTGAGGTATCTATTTATGCATATGAAATAATTAAAAATAAAAAATTAAATCAACCAAACTTCATAGCAGTAAGTTGCACAGTTTATATTTTGTTAATCGAGAGATGTGATTGAGAGCTACAAATACGGTTCGGAAAGTTTTACGGTAATAAAATCGTATTTATGAGTGCTGCAACCGGATTGCATATTAACGTGTTTATCTCGGAATGTTTGTTAAATTAGCTTTTAAGACCGTATTTTGAGGATAGTAATAGTGACTTTTCATTCCATAAACGTTTTCATTTGTATCATCATCATCATCAGCCCGTTGCAATCCACTGCTGGACATAGGTCTCTCCCAAGGTACACCACAAAGCCCGGTCTACTGCTTCATGCATTCAGTCGCTGCCGGCCCTCTTGTGCAAGTCGTCCCGCCATCTGGCCAAAGGGCGTCCCACGCTACGTTTGCCAAGACGCGGTCTCCACTCCAGAACACGTTTACTTCAGCGCTTATCCGTTCTGCGACATATGTTGCCACCCCATTCCCACTTCAACCTACTTACTTTCAGAGTTATGTTGGTTACCTTGGTTCTCTGACGGATCACTTCATTTCGAATTTTGTTCTTCAGAGAGACTCCGAGCATAGCTCTTTCCATAGCATGTTGAGCGACTTAACTTATAGATTAGCCTCACAATCAGTGTCCACGTCTCGGCTCCGTACGTCATTACAGGGAGGACGCATTGGTTAAATACTAACACATTTTATTGTATTCATTTGTATGACCCTTCAAACTCTAGATATCGAAATTATTTTGCATGTTTCATGCGAATAGGAATTTACTACAAATTGTTGATATAAACAGAAAATGGTAACTTTGTACTATAATATGTATTATAATAAGGTACATACATACATACAATTAACTCACGCCTTTTTCGTTGTAATACGATACGGTTACAGAGCTGAGGTCTCGGGATCGAATCACGGGTCGAGAAAAGTGATACTGGATTTTTCTATTTATTATCAGCCTGGAGTCAGGAATTTTGCCCGATATGGCGATAGTCGCTTGGTGTACTAGGTAGTGTGGATTATTTTTTTGAATATATAAATACGAGTATACCCTAGAGTTACTGATATAGTCCTGACCTCACACAAAAATTCAGAATAAAACTCGCCATTTCACAGCGCCACCTCTGCTCTTACTAATATTCATAAGGTAGAAATTCGGGTGGAAGTCAAAATTTAATTACTTAATATCATTTCAGAAAATCCAAAATTTGAAAGCAATTAAAATCACTGGAATTGTTTTCTATTTATAGAATTTATAATTCACGCTTAAATCAGTTAACTTCGCAGAAACTATAAGAGAATTCTGTCTTATTCATTATGGGAAAGAAGTGTTTACGATTCTTTGTGTGTTACTTATTAAATTAGTACCATAAAAGTTTTTGCATGCCAATACGGTGTCATTGTAAATTTGTTATTTTTTATAGATAGTTAAAGTATGACAATCCTCAGATGCACTCAAAAATGAATCGAAATCGGATGGCGACTTCATTTTTTTTAACGATAACATTAAAGCTTAGCAATAGCCACTAAAAAGAAAGGTTGAGAATCAGAAGAGAAAATGCTACGAAACAATTTTGACTTAACAGTTTTTTATAAACGTGGTTGGTTCAATAATTGGCCTAACATAATTCTACACTACATATTACTTAATTAATCTATACATATAATTTTGTAATAAATCGAATGTAATATCTGTAATCTATAATATTATCTATAAATTCAAAGATGTCATAAGTTTATTAGTATTAGTCGGGCATATAATTTAAATTACTTTATGATTTCCTACACATTATGAAACGGCCTGTTTATCTATATATATTTATTACCTGATTGTTGTAATTAATATAAACGTAATAGTAACTCTTTTTGTTCGTCCATGCAAGTTTCGTATAAAACTGTAGGTAAGAGAAGACTCACGAGATTTCCTGCACTCCACCGTGTTCCGTTCGCCTTGAGATTTCATTTCACACGCTCGCTGAGCAGTGAAGATTTATGTGAAGGTTCTTACACGGCCGGGATTATCTCCATGTTACTTTAACTATCTCCCAAATACAACCAGACCTTTTAACGTGACATTTTGGGAAAGAGATTTTTTTTCGTTTGTGTGGTTTTGGCGAGGTAAATATGGTTAAGGTTTTTTCGGTTGCGTATTTTTATCATCGTATGTCGCCAGTAGTGTTAAATATACTCGACAGTCATATACACAGTGCTGACTGAAAAAGTCATGTCCCTAGTATTAAAAAATATGTACTAGAATTTTTTTGGTCTCGCAACAGCTACCATTTATATCTCGGCGCAGGACTTGAACCCGCTCTTCTCGTTTCACAACCGCCACCTTGACCAATGTGCCACGGAGGCTGTTGGCTCTAGATTAATGTCCTTATCTACACTAATATTATAAAGAGGAAAACTTTGTTTGTTTGTTTGGTTGTAATGAATAGGCTCAAAAACTACTGGATCGATTTTAAAAATTCTTTCACCATTCGAAAGCTACATTATCCACGAGCAACATACTATATTTTATTTTAGAAAAAAATAGGGTTCCGTAAGATATTTGGATATTTCGGACACAAACTGAAAAAAATCAACCAAAGAAGTTACTTATTTTGCGTACGCTGCCTAAACTACAAAAGATAGAACCATAAAATGTTATAATTAATTGTAGATCTTATAAATATCTCCAAAAAAGTCCGCGACACACTATACCTA
Source organism: Hyles lineata (assembly GCA_030180105.1). Lineage (NCBI taxonomy): Eukaryota > Metazoa > Arthropoda > Insecta > Lepidoptera > Sphingidae > Hyles > Hyles lineata. Next base: position 12,790,707 of record JARJEE010000008.1, on the reverse strand, counting down.
TCTATGTCGAGTGAGGCACAACAACCACATTTTTATTTAAAAATCTTGAATTTTTTTTTGGACTACTTTTAAACGCGTTTATTTTACTCATGCTATTAATCCTTATCAAAATAAATTATTTCATCAATAAGTACAGTTTATGTTGATAATATTTGGTCTTTGAATGATTAAAATTGGACGTTTTGTTTTGAAGTTGTGGTGAAATTAAAATATTACGATTTCTGCTGCACGGCCCGTTGTATAAGATATATATGGATGTTTGTGGAGAGAAGGGACATAAAGTAAAATAGAATCGAAGGTACGGGAGAGGGCTGGGATAGATCACAGATTTGTTAGGACGAAATTTAAATGCACGTTATAAAACGGGATGGATAATAAAGAGAAGGGACGAGACGGATTGGGAAGAGACTGAACAGGCGGATGAGACGGGATTGAGCCGGACAGTAGGATAGCTACGTCAAGTTTAGGCATACAAGAGTTTATACGAAAAACAACATGTATTTGGTGTGGAGTGGAATCAAAAAATATATGCACCCAGGCGAAGCTGGGTCGGGCCGCTAGTGTTTAAATACAGCCAAAATGAAATGTTTTATCCCATTCCGATAAATCCAACACTAGAAAAAAAATAACAGTACAACAAAACCTTAAAAAACATTTTGTAAAAACATAAAACATCTAAAAACACCCACGTTTATCAAAATGAAGTTGCAATTACTCTCACTTGTAAGTTGCGCCCGTCGTTCTTCCCAACTTTCCAATTACCTTTCCGCTGACTGGACGCAGCAACAATGCGACTCGGTTGTATATGGGCTGTGGTAAAAGTTTTCTACCCGCATATACGGCCACTTCGCCTCTCACCTACACGGCGCGAAAGCATTAATCTACTTTTGTACGTATATTGTTATTTAATAGTGTTTTAGGTTTCATTTCAGACGCCTAGCTTACTTTATAAGTGAAGGTAAACATTGTGAAGAAAACAGGGTGCAAGATTCAGGAGGAAAGAAAGGCTATGTAAATTCTATAACAATGCATTAGACCGGTTTTTATAAGGTTTATTGCCGAAATCGTTGATGTCGCACAAGTTAAAGTCGTAAAATAATGAGACATACGTCTATCCCACAGCCTCCGTGACACAGTCGGTTAGACGCCGCCTATGAAACGAGTGGCGACGGGTTCGATCCCCGCACCGAGAGAAATGTTTGTGCGGCCCACAAATATTTCTTTCTGGTCTGGGTGTTTGTGAGACCGAAAAGTCTCTCGTAGTTCCTGATACCCACGACACAAGACTCGATCTTAGTGTGGGGTCAGGACTATGTATGTGATTGTTGGGTGTATTTATTTATTCATTTTATTTATCCCTCGTTCTCTTACATGGGCTTATACTCGTCATGATGTATATGTAGTCTAGTAAATGTCCTAGTCTATGTAAATACTTCCATATTATCTTATCCTTATGAGTACTAGCGGGAGATAGATTATATCCTTGCATCTAGTTGAGTTGTAACATTTTTGATAAAGTTCAACTATGATGACTCAAGATGACTCACATGAATATGACTCATAATTTGTACGCCCTTTAACTGGCCTCCTGGCATTGAGTACAGTTATAATCATAAATATTAAATAGGCGCACACTTAACAGAGATTTGCGCTGTGGGGGACTCGTAGTAAAACATGTGTTTTATGCTGAAGATACCAGGAATTATACATACATATAAGACTTTTCGGTACCCCAAAACCCATTAAAAATACCCACACGAATATTCTCTTTGTGGATCCATTTTGATTCTTAAAAAAATGATGTTCGGATACACAGTAAATATGTTAACGATTACATATTTATTGTGTATCCGAACATCCCTTAAAATAACACAAAGGTTCTAATTTTGAACAGATTCGTATTTTCTAGTTGTAAATTTTCCATTAAAGCGGTTAATTAAACATGCTAAGAAGCGTATCGTGTATGTGCTGCGAGCATAATAAATGTTATTAGCATACCTATTTAGGTAACTATGCGTGGTATGAACGTTTTTTCCCCCTAATGTTTGTGTACTCTGTGACTGCTTCGGTGGTGCGGTACGGTTACAAAACTGAGGTCTCGGGTTCGAATCCCAGTTCCAGCAAAGTGATTTTTACGTTATATTAGATTTTTACATTAATTATCAGTTCGAAGTTAGGAATTTCTGGCCGATCTGGCGATAGGTTTGCCCCCTGTGACCTGTCACATCGTGGGACGAAACACACTAGGCGAAACGTGGGTGTCCTGGTAGCATCTCTGCTACTTAGGTCTCAATGTTATAAAAAGCGTGTGGACTAACCCAAATACTTTCAACGAGGTACAATATTATATTTCACAACTTTAATGAGCCTCTGTCAGATCTGAGAAGTTACAATTTCGTTTGCGCCACATTAATTTGTAAATACGAAATATATTTGCGCAAAAATAGAACTGTTTATGAGAAAATTGTGTACCTATTTTCTTTGTAAAATCTGGTAATAGGTTTATGATAAATCCCGTTGTTTGTAGCGTGCCCGTAATATTTTTCGCGTAAATAAAGAGGCGGGCGCACATTTCTCCGCTCTCGTAAAGAAACCCTAAGCTTAGTTTCAAAAGCCAGGGATATCCTTAAGGCGGAAACATACTACTGAAACGCCACGCCACCCAACCCGACGCGACACGTGTTCGTAGTATTTTCTATGGCCAGAACCACACTACGAACACGCGATGTTGCGTTCCGTGGCGTGTTTGTAATATGATTATAGACTATAGTCATAGAAAATACTACAATTTGATTTTGTCCAACACGTATCGCGTCGGGTCGGGTGGCGTGGCGCTTCAGTAGAATGTTTCCGCCTTAAGTCAAGCACGTTGCGTTATTAGGGTTGCTGTTTGAAGTGTTTTTACTTGCACTTTACATTCGAGTGGGCGCTGTAAACAGAATTTTGTTGCATCCTTATCTGTGGAGGAATTTCTCGTGAAGTATTTCGGATAAAAGGAACCAAATGCATATGTATACTGTGAGAAATCGTAAATATTTATAACGATATTTTGCTTTGCTACGTTAGAAAAATATTTTATAAAAATATTATACTGAAATAATCATAAATATCTACGTACTATTTACGTATTTTATTTGTTTCACGAAACATTTATTTCGTTATAAATGTGTTTTAAACTGCCTTAAGCCCGAGATCAAATTATATAATAATTTAAGAAATCTTAATTGTTTTCTTTATTGTTTAAATTAATGTAGAGTCCACGCTTTTTGGAAGACAGGACGTTGTTCGAATCTAAATACCCCTCATCCATTACCTTCCTACATTATGACATAAATAGAATTTCCAATAAAAGTGCGGTATGCATGCGATCACGGCAACCCTGCATGCATCATTGGCTGGCAGCATCTGGGCCCGACAGCGACAGATTGCGGCCGCATCCCACATCACACAGACGCTGCCGAGATCCACCGCTTACATTAAACACGTACGTGATACTCTATTGCAAGAAATATCGTGATTTAGATTAAATATATTGTTATAAAAATATACCTTAACAGGTCTCTTCGGTTAAGTGACATCGCTTATTGATTGAACTGTGAGGTCAGGGGTAAGAATTTCGGTCAGTTCACTTTTAGACTTGTGGACTATACGGCCTAACCCCACACAATCGTACTCTTGATTGTAGAAGAGGTCCGTGCCCTGCAGTGGGATGTATACGGGCTGATACAGATACAATCCATTTTGTGTAAGTTTTTAAGTTGAGGAGTTATCTCTTTATATCCTGGGATCGAAATAATGGTGTTGCTAATGACACTTCTGCTTTACCCCTCAACTATATATTTATAGAGCTGACCTTCGTACCTGTGAGTCAACTTACAAGAACTTTTTTCAGTGGTCGTTGATTCAAATCTCCAGGCACGCATAACGCCCCCCTAACTTTTCGGAGTTATATGAATATTGTAGTGTATAGCTACTATATGTATACCGAGACTGCAAATCCCAAAGAGTTAATAGGGATTTTTACATAAAGCCATAGAGGCTACTGAATCACCATAAAAATAAAATTGGAATTGGTAACGAAACGAAAATGAATTGGCATTGTTTAGTCATTAATTTATATTACACTGAATGTGGTTTGAATTCCCTATATGTACTTAATTACATTACTATTTTGTTTACTTCCTCATGTTGTCATATGTCATTAATTAACATGAGTTCATGACAAAAGTATCAATTAAAGTAGGTAGAAGAAGTGATATAAAGTTAATTAAGTGGCTCCGTAGGAATATTAAAAACAAAAATTAAATAAACACATCCAACTCTCACATTCATAGTTCTGAACCAACACTAAGATCGAGTCTTGTGACATGGGTATCAGAAACTACGAGAGAGTTTTTCCTCTCACAAACACACAGTTCGGAAAAAATAATAATTCACTTCTGTATGACAGGTTGTGTGGTATAGTTTGTTAAGACATTGAATGTGAAACGCAGAATCGCGGATTTTGTCCCCACACCGGGAAAAATGATTGTATAATTCACGAGTATTTGTTTTTGGATTGTGTATTGTCAGGTCTATAGGCTCTCGTAATTTCCTACCACCATGACACGTGAATTATCTTTGGGCGGAGTTAGTTAGGTTACCTATGTATTGAATAGTTCATTCCTATACAGCGACTGCTTATAGGCTTATAGTTGTCAAGCCGTATAGGCTTTCAAATGTCTCTTTGTAGTGTGGTAGGATTAGTGACGTCATAGGTCTGTGTTATGCTCAAAGCAATAACGTTACCAGATTAAACAATTGCATGCTGTGCAGCGGAGCAATTAATTCCACATGTGTAATAGGAGGACGTGTGATGAGGACGGGCTGTCAGCCGCCGCAATACCAGATATATCTCGAATCCGCTGTCGCCCCCCTCGACCTAGCCAATTACGAAATACGTGCGGACCAATTCGGATATCGCATTGTATGTATATACAAATGAGGTGCAATATCAGTATGACGTCATAGTTGAAAAGCGAGGGAAACTAAAGCCAGCGGATTAAAGCTTTGCAGCTAGACATTATTTTGGAGATACAGATGTATTACAGATTTTGTCAGGTTGGGATGTTGTGAAACTGAAAACATCTTGTAGTTTGTAATTAATATCATGTAAGTGCAGCTAATCATAGTTGGAAGTCGCGCTTTCTGTGTGATTAAATAAATAAAATTGATAATATTGATAACATTTGATGAAAAGTTGTTCTGCGATGGCTGGATCTCAGAAGGATAAAGAAGTAAGGATGAGTTGCACAAACTAACTTTGCCAATACCTTTGCTTTGGAACTGTCATCGCCATACAGTTGAAACATATTTGACCTTGCTAATGTATGGGATTGACATTTTCAAGGTCAAAGGTATTGGCAAAGTTAGTTTGTGCAATTAAGCCTAAATGATCACTCAAAACTGTAGTTTTCATTTAATTGCGACTTTGTAGCCAAAGTAACTACTGGACATATTGAGACTCCACACCTTATGTCTCAGGATTTCGAGCGCAGTGGAATGACAGGCATTGCTTTGTAATTCATGGTATTGTTTGGTTTTGATTCTATCCATGAGCGGTCGTATCGCTTATCATCAGGCGAATGGCATGCTCGTCTAGTCATTCATAGCAATAAAAAAGTAGAGACTCTCTGCTTAAATTATTCTTAAATGGTATTTTATTCAGGCATCATCGCGATTCTCTTTAGCGCTGTTCTATAGGGCTACATGTGTTTTATAAAAATAATAAATGTTATTTCAAAGTTAGTACCAATCCTTTCGATATTATATGCATTTCAAAGTTGTTTTTCTATACTTATGTAGACATATTCCACGCATGACTCAGTGCACAATAACAACACGAATAGATGTTGATTTAATATAAGATTTGTAAACACTATCGGAAATTTAAAATGCACAATGATAACATTTCCATTTTGTTTCTTACGACTTGCGGGCAAATGTAAATCGCTTTTATGAATAATTCAGTAAAGATGTTCTTGTTTGAAGCACTAGTTTATTGTTGGAATAAAAAAATGCAGTTCATTTACATGTTTGCAGTTTTACGTTCATTTTTATTGCCGAGCTTTTTCTATTTTATTTTTAATTTCAGTGTAATATTTAATTTTTATTCTATAGGTCCGGCAAACGAGCTCATGGCGCACCACATATATATAGTCAGTGATTACCGCCGATCATAAATGTGTGTTTGTTTGTTACCTCTAATCTCAGGAACTACTGGTTCGAATCTAAAAACTATTTTTGTGTTGGATAGGTATGCTATAGGCTATGTATGATAAAAGTGTATCTTCGATATTATTTCGTCTTCTTTAATTCGTCTTAAGACTGCGTCCTCATTCGTCATCTTCAACGCCTTTCATCGTCTTTCGTTCAGTTCACTCCTATTTCGCATTCCGTACTTAGACATCTTAATCATTCAACCTCTAACACTTCCCATCTTTAGTATTTTCATTCATTTTCTCTTTCACATAAACTAGGATCCATATCAGACATTCTTCTCATGTTTCATTCTACTCATCTTTCATTATAAGATTTAAACACTACATTAATATAGATACAACACTTCGATCCTAGGTACTTTGGTGCCCCATCAAAATGGGAATGTAAAGACAAGGAAAAAAAAGGCAAGATAACATGGATATTGGATGTTCAGCAAAATAACTACCGAATGAAATTCGACAGGAAAGCTTCATGTCTTTTTCTATGAAATGGGAGTACTAAATTGACGAGCCAGCCTACTCCTTCTGTAGATCAAGATAAAGTGTGTGACTGGTGCTTTATATAATTTCATTTTGTAATTCAATCAAAAGGACAGACATAAACATTTTAAACATCTTTTAACATTAATTCTGCGAAACTCTTTGCAGATGACTTCAAAACGGCAAGTTTTAATTAATTTCAAGATTTTCTGTCTCGTTTGTTGTTGCTTCAAAACATCTTACTTCAAATTGACTAATTAACTTTACTTGGGCACTGAAATGAAATAATTTGTGAGGTAATTTTTCAATTCTTAGTGGGTATGTAGGGTTAAAAAAAGTTAGCAGGTTCGTCAGGCTTTTTAGCTCTGCAGACTCTCCTAATTGGATTTCTATTTTGATATTGTTTATGTTTATATAATATTTGATTCTTGATAGAGCTAACTAGTTTAAGTTTTTGTAATATTTTATTCAAGACGAAGCCGTGATAAAAATTTATTATTTTCTACTAACATTTACTCAACATATTTTAATTTTAATGTTGTGTTCATATTACAAAAATGTTATAGTATCAACAAGAGTCTTGATATCTCGCTACTTTTGTTAGTAACTAAAATATCAATTAGAAAAGATAGCTAGTGGATACACTGATAAGTTGTTAAGGTATAAAGCCGTGGTGTTAGGATTTCTGACGACACAGTAGCGGTTGCTGAACGCTATTTATTTATTTATTATACGTATAAAGTTATATGCACAAACTTTGATTACAAATTAAGAAACCTCTCGAGAAACTTTTCCACACATACAGGCAGTCATAAAAACTCCTATATAATTAGTACACTTTTATAATTTAATTAAATGTAACATTGTTGTTAGCATTAGCAAAGTTTCGAGCATCCCAGAGCCCCACTTATATTGAAAAGTGTATTGGGGACAGTTGAAAGTTACCAGAGGGTCGTAACATTTGCTCTGAAGTGCACTTTAAACTTGCTTGCCGTGGACCAGAGACAAGCTTGCCTCGTTTCGAGCTCTGAAGAAACATTGTAAGATTATGGCTATTGATAATGACATGGTTTTAATATAAGTATCACAGTGATTATAAAGATGTATTAGATATAATTTTAGGTTTAAAACTAATGGTATGCTTTGCTAAAAAGGCATATCTTATAAAGATGTATTAGATTTAATTTGTGGTTTAAAATCAATTATGTTTTTTGCTAAAAAGGCATATTTTCTTGTTTGTAGAGAATGGAGTGGGTTAATGTACCTATTGTCTCATAAATAAAAATTGCAATTGTGAGTTTCCAAATACAAAAATTGCAACTTAAGTATACTATTTTTAATTAAAACACTATCAAGGAAGTTGACTTAAAGTCCCAATAACGAAATAAAATTGACATAAGGAAGGATCTATGCATCCAAGATCACTTTCGTAAACATATATCTTTGACAATGATCAAACAGCATTGTTTTCCAATTCAGTTCACATCATAAACAACAGAAACACTAAAATAGAGCTACTTTCCTTAAATTAGTCTCGGAAATCCGTCCAAACAAAACTGGAATGGATGCTTGTCCGGTCAATCGCAGTTTGTATACGCAAGGACGAGTGCTGTTACAACTTCAGTACTCATTCAGAAGTACGAAACGTTCGCAACGATACACTCCAAGTTATAAGACAAACAAGTCCAAGTTTTGTGTTAGGTTAAGTCCTTGTGTAATGATTTAGTTAATTTATTGTGAATGTTTTAGGATTATAGTGTGAGTAGTGGACAATTTGTGTACTAAATCATTATATTTTTATACCAATAACATTAAATACTCTTTCAAACTTAATGCTTCAATTAAAGTTGCTTGTTTAAAAAGAAATAGATTTAAAATGTCATGGTTGTCTGTAAGATATTGATGTTGAGCGATAAGACCGCCATTTGTACTCTTTGTTATAATTATTTCTGTTTGTTTGTATTGTTAAGTTTGTGTGCAATAAAGATTTAAATAAATAAATAAATAAATAAAATGTGAAAATGGAATAAGGTATTTTAAAAATGTTAATCAGTATCTTTTGATTGATGTCTTGTTGGTGCGTGGTCTGATCGTGTAATGTAGAAAAATGGATGTAAAACAATAAGAGAATAATATTGTTATCGAAAAAGATGGAGTTTCATTCTTAGCCAGAGAAACCCTTCCTAGAACTACAGTTATTCAGATACAAACAGGGAGGACCGTACGACAATCTGACGGCCAATCATAACACTTGGATATTTCTTAGACACAGCGTTCCTCCAGCAATTAGATCTGGATACTTTCCCCCTTATTACATCAGGACTTAACGCAGTTTTCAAATGCCGTTAATATAAGCTGACTCTAAAACGATATTCATACACGTCAAAAAGCACTAATCAGCTATTTAACAGCTCATGAACATTAAAATGGATTTTTGTTTAAAAGCAGAAAAAAGGTGAATGTTTGTCAACTGAACGTTTGATATTACTGTCAAATAAATGAAATCATAATTCATTCACTTTACAATTAAACTTATTAGTTAAAATATGTAAAAAAAATATATATTAAGAATAAATAATGAATATTTTATATCTTATTAACATGATTTAACGTTTACGTTTATGCGGATTAGTGGTTTCTTATGAAAAAGGGGAAAGGAAAGGGGAAAGGGGGTTTTTATAATATAAAATATTCTTGACTATGTTGAGACCTACAAACATAAAACCATCTGTGTATGCAAAGTATGGAAGTTTTTTTTTGTATACTGCTGTATGTGCTGTACTGTGTCAGCCCATATACGTCTCACGTCAGTGCACGGCTCTCCTCTGCAATCAATAGTACGATTGAGAGTCTTAGGCCATATGTGCCATCGTGATGGACATAAGGACAGCTTTACTAAATTCTTACCAATCGCTATAGTATGCAGGTTTCCTCACGATGTTTTCTTTCATCGTTCTAGTACCTGAAGGTTGAATACGAATACACACATGACTCCAGAAAGTGTGTATACTAGCTACTAAGATACGATTTGTTGTGGGGCTCAAAGTAAAAAACCTCGTGATTTGAATACCTTTACTAACGGCTGATGCCAATAATAATCAATCGAAAAAATTAGATTGAAGTCAATCTGGATTGTTTTCTACTTTTCGATTGGTCTCTTATCATGTTTCCCATAGTTTTTTCACTACTGAGAAAGATTATTGGCAATATAGTATCAGAAAAAAGATTGTGCTGTCAATCTCAAACGGCAAATTTTGGATTGGGATTGTTTATTGGCAGCGGCTGATATTCACTTCAATTAGCGATACTAAGAACATAAACAAAATTTTACCATCATAGCTAAAAAATAATCTAGTTTGAATCTTTTTCATCCTCCAAGTAAAGATACTTTGAGGATTAAAAAGATTCGAAACACAAACGAAATATAATTTAATATTTCATGTAATGTTAATTTTAATTACACGTGTTTGAGCAGAGTTTGTCGCAGTAATAAAAGAAAATAAACCGAACGAATATTCCAGTCAAAGTAAAGGTTGTTTGGAGTTTTGCGAATTAAAACAAGTTAAAACGAGTGTCCCAAACACTGCTCACGTAAAAGGATTTTTATAAAACCTTATTTCGGAGGTAAATGATATGTTTTCAGCGTATGCCTTTTTGGAAAAGATTATAAAAAACAAACCAATAACATCTGCAATTTGAGCATAAATACTACACATTTTCATTCTGCAAAGCCAAATATACTTAAATGAATATAACAGAAATAAAGTATTTTAAGTGTATTCCGATGACGTCACTGTGAAAATCCATAAGGTCCATATAATATAGTAGTGGATTCAATATGGCTGAGCATAATAATGGCGTAGAATTAAATTTAGTCGTTATACAAGACAAAAACTCTTCACCCCTTTCTTGTGCAAACTATCTTCATTTTGGCACTCAAAGAATTTAAACTCAAATGTGCAATTTTAATATTTTGGCATCCGTCCCACCCAGTTGCGGCAAATGAGAGAATTATAACAGACGTCTTCAGCCGGCGGTACAGCGTAAATAGCCACTTAAGCTTTAGATAACCCATTACTCTCCACGAGGCTGTGAGCTAACCGATGCATTAGAATTTGCTGTAATATTTTAACTTGGAACATATTGCATTCTCGCGGGTTAAGTAGGGTTAGCCGAGATAAGCTAACTTTATTCTTTGCAATTTGCATTGTTGATTAACTATTTTTATTTCATTATGTTTTCTTAGCTATTATTTTTATGATATTAGCTTTAACGGTGGCTTTAAAAAGAGTTTATTTTATCTTGTATTTTAACTTTGTTAAATGCTCTTACTAGAAGATAGTAAGGACTAAGGAGCAAGCGAAATTAAAGGAAACTGAAAAATCCTGTGCCTGGTATAATGTCCGTATAACATCAGGTAGGATGAACTATGTTGATTTAATGCAACCGTAAAGAATATTGCACTAACATATTATTAGACGGTTTCGTCTCAGTGGTGTGCACTGGGATTCCATCCCACGACCACCGTGAACCTGTTAGCAGCGGCGTGCACAGGATTATGACACTGGGTATGCGGCTTAGTACTCGGTCACAAAAACTTTTTCTTTTATAGTTTTTAGCATAGCCACAGCCACGCGACGGATCTCTAAGTCGGAAACCATGACAACATAACAAGTCTTAGATGTACTACTATTCATCTTCTATAGCAGACAAAACAGCAATCGATCGTCGCGGCGGAAGAAATTCTTATAAGTAAAATAAAAATCTCACCTAGTCAGCTTCAATTTTCACATATTCAAGGTTCCGGTTACTTGAGATTACTATATCCCGATGTAAATAAACGCAAGATTTCGGCCACCTCATTCATTCATTTGATAAACTCAAACCTCACAATCAAATAACATTTAAAACAATAAACAAACGCACTAGTAAAAGCAAATGACTACAATTAATATCGAAACTTAGTAAACTGTTAAATGTACACACTTTCACATGTTAAAATGAAAAATATTTTAAGAAAACTTCAAACATACTAAGTATAAAATAGTAAACAATGCAAAAACACATGAAAAAATCAAAATGGCCCCCGCGAAACACAAAACATTTCTGCTATTTAAACAAATAAAACCTTACTAACCAAAAATGCATAATGTGCATAGGTGATTTATTAGATTTCCGCCTATTAATTTTATTCGGATTATAGGAAACGAACATTTCCGATTACTCTCGACAACTGCCGAACTTCCGAGGCCTGCCGCAGGAGTTGCGGCTTTCGATATTCATGGGTGTGTGCGTTTGCGACTGTGCACGGACACGAAAATTACTACACACATGCAAACAAATGTAATGCGGGACGCGGCGGCATGACTTGGTTGATTGGGTACATTATTTTGCTTTGCAGCGCCGCTTGCTTGTCGCGTGGCAAACATAATATTTGGGTGCTTGCAAATAAATGCTATTTATAAAATATTAGGCGTTTTTAAGTTATTGTATTTTGTTTATTCATTTATTTATTATAAATTAAAGTCATCTAAACCGTACGAACGTTATAATAAAATATCTGTGAATGGCAAGTAATGCACTGCATTTCTGCCTACAAGGAGCGCACGCCCCTGCCTGTTAGTAGCCGTGTCTGAGCTGTTTACCAATAGGCCAACACACACATTGATGGAAATTCAATACAGACTAAGTACAATAACAAGCATAAAATTTCGCACATCACTACTAATTTATTGAACATTTACTTTATTTAGTAATTCTCTTAGATAATGTATTCTAAATGTTACAATTTCGTGTAGCACTTAACACAGTAATTTGAGAGAGTGCTAATTAAATTTACTAGAGCAACATTTTAGAACTTTGGCAGTCCTCCTTTGTATTCCAACTTAGTAAGCGCTAGACCCCGCAGATTTGTCATTTAAATAACATTGTTAGTACAATAACAATGTACGAGATTTTATTTCAATCGTGTTTCTTGTTCCTTTGGGGTGATTAGAGACGATAGTTGAAAGTAATTCTTTGGCGATAATCGTTACGCGGAAACACCGTATATTGATATTAATATTATGAATCGCCTCATTGGCATAGTGCCAGTTTATATGACTGTGAACTTTGAAGTCCTGTATTCGATTGCTAGATAGGGCTCACTACTTTCTGCGGGATTTTATAAAAAGGCAACTCGATTTAAATTGGGACAACGAGGTTAATTAAATACCATAAAAAGTTGGAGTATTTCGTGCCCAGCAGTGGGACGTACATCAGTGAAATGTGAGCATGTACTATAATGTGAACATGAAATGGTATGTGTAGTTATTTTTATATCTATATTATAAACAATATCAATAAAGGAACTTGTACATAAAATAAATCGAATAGCGACTAGCTTATACGGGGTAATTTCTGCGATTTGATATCTCATAAAATTTATATTCAATGCGGGATTCAGAGTACTCTCGCATTTGTAAATCGAAATCCATAGACGCGAAGTGACTGGGTAATTCGCTGAGACGGCTCCGTAATCATTTTGTTTGCTGAGAAATATCATATATTCACCATTTTATTTGAATTATTGTGAGAAGCATTTTACTGGTGGTATAACTTTATTTTAGTTAGTTGGAACCGTGGGTAATAAACTGTTGACGATTTTAAAATCAATATGAGGTGTTTGGGACAATAATGTATTTGTCACTACCAAGATCTCTCAATGTCATATTTTGGCATAAGGGATATTTTGGGTATCAGTCACTACGATTTTTTTTGGAATCACATAATTTGTCTCAGTGCGGGAATGGAACCTACAGCCTCTAATTTTACACAGACGCTATAATCAACTATTACTCAATTACTGTCAGAAATCAGTAAAAAGCTGCCTAAAGAATACTTTATAGAAAACCACCATATTTCGACTACACGCAGTTCCGTTTCAAAGAAATATTTTAAGCTTTAACATTAAAAGCGGCTTATCTGAGGTAAACGCCGTCGAGCAATTTTCTAGACTATTTTATGGGCTACAAAAGTTGCGGAGACCTACATCTAGATGTAATTTATTGTTATTCTCATAATAGTTTTCCGTTTCTTTGTTATCGGAAGATTTAACGGCGTTGATCTTTTTTCTAAAGATTTTATCTTAGGTTTACCTAGCTAGGGCGCAAGGTTTTTTCATATCTGTTCTGGGCTGTCTAGACGTTTCTATTCAGTCTGTTTTTTATTACTTGTAGGTTTTATAGAATAGACAGCTTCGCCCGGGTACAAATAGATTTCTGTACAATAATATGTACGTATTATACATATAAACCTTCCTCTTGAATCACTCTATCTATTAAAAAAAAAACCGCATCAAAATCCGTTGCGTAGTTTTAAACATTTAAGCATACAAAGGACATAGGGACAGAAATAGCGACTTTGTTTTATACTATGTAGTGATAATTGTAGATTTCCTACTGACATTATTTATTAAATGACAACGGTGATTATTATAATTTTTGAGGCAAATGACAAATATCTTAATCTTAGCATTTTAAAAACAATCTACACAGGATGAAACATAATTGGTAACAAGGTCAAACGTTTGCAAATGATACATTTGACACAATTTTGAATAATACATGTAATATAGAATACAACCATAACTTTTACGAATATCAAAACCAGGAAAAAGAACAGGGTATATTTCGACCACAACGGCTGATTCATCAAAAATAATTCCATCCAAATCAATCCGCGCAATTTTTCCTCAAACATCTAATTAATTTAAAATAAGATTTATAAGCTATTGGCGGTATTAAGTGGGATCCTCTTTGTCGAGACCCGAGAGTATCAATCAAGCGGCCAAAGATAATCTTCAAAAATGTTATTTTATCGTGATCTCATTACGGGATGGACGGAGATTGATGTCCACAGAATATAATGATTGCAGCTCGGACAAAGCTAAATCAATAGTATTGCTAATTGGCTTTTTTAATTAATATAAAAACACAATGACACAAATTTCCTATATGTATATACATTGTGGTTTTTTATGTGTGTCATTTTTTTAATATTTGAACTATTAGAACACGGTTATTTGTATAGTTGGTATTTTACTTTTGATATTAACACTATTTATGGTTTTGGTCAACTTAATATTCACCAACTGACTAAAATGCGATAGCATAGCTGTCAGGATGCTGCAATTTTTTATGGTGGGATAGAAATGCCGTCCCGGTCGAACTGCACGCTTTTGCTAACGTAGTAGACTAGTATTGTTGTTGAATTCAGTAACCTTATTTGCCATTTAGCAATCACGACGAAGTCGTTGTACAAAGACCTCGGAACATACACGGAGTCTAATATGGCTTGGTGAAAATAGGTCAACTGAAGAGAGGTGCAATGTCTTCTATTATAGCGTTGGATAACATTATATTTGGGCTATTGCACTTTTCTCATACAATTTGCATATTTAAATAAAATAATATAAAGGAAGAAAGGCAGAGAGCCAAGCATGTTTTGTCAATACAATTACAATTTTATAAAATAAAACTGGTAGAATGAATTTTATAATTATTATTTCAGTAGTTAAATAAATCGAACTACGAGCATTAAGTTAATTATTTTTAATTAAATGTGTCATTATGGAGATATCGGACATGCATTGTCGACCAGTAATGTTGTGTCAAAGGGATTACATCCATGATCCAATATATATCGAAATATAAACGTTTTTATTTAATCATTGCGGAATTAACTGTAATTAGCAGTACATTGGTCCAGTCTGGTATATTACATTTGGATGTTTTTAGTGCAAAATGGCCACTTGATAGTAAATGATTACCATAAAATAGTAATGATAATTTGTAGAACTTTGACCGCTGATCCGTTGCTGGTCTCTCAAAATGTAAGAGATAAGGGAAGGAAATGGACGATTGGATGAAACAGGTACCGGGCACTGCCAACTCACTCCTCGATAAAAGAAACGAAGCTTATTGTGTAGTTGGGACTGCGTGGGTGTATTTATTGAACAAACATCTAAAAATAATTGTCAATCCTTACTTAAATAAAACTCGCCTTACAATCACGTATACCTAACCCTCTTCTACTATTACTGGAGTTCTTTTAACGCAAAAAGACGTGCGCACTCGACTCGGAAAAAATCAAATACGAAAAGAATGAGCTGATAGATCTTGAAAGGTCAAATTCACGACAAAGAGCGCCTTGAGTGTAACATGCGGTAAGGCCCCGGCGCGTTGAAAGGCTTATCCCGGATAAAAGTATTCATCTCATTAAAAGCATGACCTTTTGAAAGACTTCTCGTGTAAGTTCAGAGCTACGTTTGTTTTTAAAAGCATTTTCCCGAAGATTTAGAGGGGTTTGCTGCGTTTAAAAATCGGTTTGCGACACTCACCTGATTATGGAGTTGATATCTGAAACAGAAAAGGGAACGATTATAATTATTTATGTTCCTGAAATACACGTGATGTCGAGTGGAATTACATTGCTTTGTAATTCAAGGTGTTGCTTGGTTTTACTTAGGTTTATGAGCGGTTGTATCGCTTACCATCAGGCGAAGGGCATGCTCATCCCGATATTCATTATAATAAAAATTAAAAATAATTAATAAGAAACTCATTGTTCTTATTTAACTTTTTTATTACTTTATAGTAAACTGTTTTTCTTTTCATAATCTTTTAATGATTTCTGCGAAAAAAAAAGGTTTATAAAAGCGACATGTTAACTAAGAAATTACGAAATCCCACAAGTTATAAAGCCTACAACTTGGAAATTCGCAGGGAACTTAGTAACAAGGTGTATACCCGCTCAGAAACAGCTTTTAAGAAAATTTACTTTGCAAAAGTGAAATGCGGGTTGAAAAGTTGCGTGAAAATCTTGTGTATTCGGTATCACAGACATTGAAACCAGGTTAAATACTTTCAACATAAATTGATTTTGCACCGACCTGTTTG
The DNA here is from genome assembly GCA_030180105.1 of Hyles lineata. Classification (NCBI taxonomy): domain Eukaryota; kingdom Metazoa; phylum Arthropoda; class Insecta; order Lepidoptera; family Sphingidae; genus Hyles; species Hyles lineata. The sequence continues at coordinate 12,774,029 of JARJEE010000008.1, read as the reverse complement.
ATGATTTCACAATTTTTGAGATATATGATATATTCTGTATTATATAAAATATATCGACCTATATACCTGCAGCAGAGAACGGGCCTTCCCTACAATCGGGAGTACGTTTGAGAGGGAGGAGGCCATAGTCCACCACGCTGGCTTAGGGGCGGACATTACATTTTTTTATTGCGATTAATGGTAAGACTAGCATGCCGTTCGCCTGATGGTAAGCGATACGACCGCTCATGAACAGTAAGCAAAACCAAACAACACCTTGATTACAATGCAATGCTTGGCATTACACTGCGCTCGCCACCCTGAGACATACGATGTTAAGTCTCAATATGTCTAGTAGTTACTCTGGCTACAATATCTTTCAACCATTCAACTTTTCATACCATAGAAATTCTTAAAAATTGCTATGGTATGCAGATTTCCTCACGATGTTTTTCTTCACAGTTACATGAAGGATAGCGAATAAAATTAAAATGGAACAACATGGTTTTAAAAACAATATGGAATGATACGGTTTACAAATATCACATTCAAGTATTAAATCAAAATTACAATATAAATATATATAGATATACAAAAATACTATGTAGCACAAATAAAATTAAAAAATAATAAATAGTGTATTGTGTTAATATGTTGTATATATATATATGTACACAAATTCCTGAAACTCACAAATTATTAAACAAGGGTGTAATTTACAATATATGTACATCCATGGGTTTACTAGAAACAGGATGTTTCGAATGTTTGAAACTTTAATTAAAAAACTGAAAATGAAAAACGATAAATACGCTATGATGAAATATTCGGCAGGATATACGTGGAAATACGTTATTAATAAAAAGTTATAGAACAATGAATTTGCAAAAAATATTAACAGTAGTTTGTTTTTTTTTTCTCTGGCCCGGCATAGTGGCGACATTGCACCTGATGGTAAGCGCAAATGCCGCCCAGGCAGAGTATCCATTGGCATCGGACGGCAGTCCCATGCCAATGGAAACAATTATGCCGGCCTGCTAAGGTGTCTCTTCACACTACAGCGGAAGTACCCAGGATTGTAGGAAGGAGGGAACACGTGAGACGGCAAACAATTCCACAGCCTGACGGTGCGGCACAAAAAAGAATTAGAGAGAGAGTATGTAGTGATGGTGCATGTCCATTTTAAAAATACTTTGGGGTTATGTCGAATATGCGCTGGGTATTTCTATTGTTTTATTAATTATCTTTAAATGTTACTCCGCATAAGGTTCCATTCTCAAATAAAAAATTACATAATTTTATATGAGTGTCAATATTTTTTGCTGTAAACTGTTTGGGCGTGTCTTAAATTTCTATATCGGATAATCCAATTTGAATGAGTCAATAGGACAAATATCATAATAATAATTTTTCTAGGGCTAGAGTTCATGTCCAGAATGGCTAAAAGTCCAAATTATAATACTTCTATCTTGAGATGCACGTAAGCTCAATTAATTGTGTGTGGAGCTTATAGTACCTCTGCTTACTATTGCTGCTTAAGTATTACTTTTTATTTTATAATTGTTTGCTTCTATTTTTATATTTTAGCTGTTAGTTTGGTGAATAGAAGATTATTATTGTAAAATTGAATTAATTTCATGTAAATGTTTTGGCATCCCTGTGTTTTTACAATGTCAATGTTTTTAACCGACTTCAAAAAAGGAGGAGGTTTTCAATTCGACTGCATGTTGCTTTTTATAAAATAAATAAATAAATTAAAATAAATAAATTTCACGGTGGTCGCGGGTTCAAATCCCAGGGCACACCTCTGACTTTTCGGAGTCATGTGTGTATTGATAGTCAATCACCACGCACTAAAAACGGTGAAGGAAAACATCGTGAGGAAACCTGCATACCATAGCGGTTCATAAGAATTTCTATGGTATGTAAGTCCGCCAACCCGCACTAGGCCAGCGTGGTGGACTATATGGCCTAACCACTCTCAATTGTACTTTCGATTGTAGAGTAGGCCCGTGCCCTGCAGTGGGACGTATATGGGCTGATACAGATACAGAAATAAATTAACTACCTCTTTATCCTTATTTTTGTTTTAATTAAGAGGCTACAGTAATCCGTGAGACGTGAGTAGAGCTGTATATTGAGATATGGTTTTCAACCTAATTCGTCAATTCTTGTTGCTACGTATATATGTATAGCCTATATTATTTTGTATTGTATCATTTCAACGATGGGTAATTAAATTTGAATACAATAATTGTAATGTGAAAACCACAATAAAATATTGTAATAAGTTTACACTTATAAATTATTATTTTGCGAATGTCTTTATTTTATTTTTTTTACTCCCGGATGTTCAAAGTGTGTATTACACCTACCTCAGTAACTGTTATGACAAAACAACAAAACAAAAATTCTAATTCAAGTTCTGTATCAGCCCATATACGTCCCATAGCAGGGCACAGGCCTACTCTACAATCGCGAATTAGACTGAGAGTGGTTAGGCCATATAGTCCACCACGCTGGCCTAATGCGGGTTGGTGGACTTGCATACCATAGAAATTCTTATAAATCGCTATGGTATGTAGGTTTCCTCACGATATTTTCCTTCACTGTTTAAGTGCGTGGTGATTGATTATCAAAACACACGTGACTCCGAAAAGTCAGAGGTGTGCCCTGGGATTTGAACCTGCGACCACCGTGAGTATGTTGGCAGCCGCGTCTGGTCCGATTACCAACAGGCCACCACGCACTTCAAGTTAATACAGTTAAATTATTATTTTGCGAATGTTTTTTTTTTAATTTCTTTACTTCCGGATGTACAAAGTGTGTATAACTATTACCCGTTCCTCACAAACAGCTCGGCGCCACGTCAATGAATGAGATCTGTATCGCGCGGCTGTTTGACCGCGGCGTGCGGTTATCGGATTTCCTCGTGTACCACGCTTACCGGTACAACAGATTTATCTCCGTGCTTCCTTTGACTTGTATTTACTATCGATATTTCGTTGTTTTATGCAAACACGGATCATCAAGAATTTTGCTGTTAAGTTTGTATATCGATTTGCTAAAGGTATATGCTGTTAGCAATTCTATTTCGCCAATAATTACGAGGTAATAATTATATAAATATCTTTATTTATTTCAAACTTTATTGTGCACCTGTGAGTTACAAAATAGATATAAGAGAGAAAAAAAAACAAAACGTTCAAAAGGTGGTCTTGTCGTTCGAGGGGATCTACAGACAACCAACCATAGGATGGATAAGACGGAACGTCAGTTTCATCAGTTTATCAATTAGCTACTTTAAGTATTACTCGTTTGTGGTCATGAGCCTCGTCTATAGAATGCCTATATTCATCCGTAGTCCACTACATAAAAACATGGCGTCAGGATTTCATATATGTTTCATTATTTCTCTTTTATGAAGTAATAATTTTAATCAAGCACAAAGTATTATTATAGTGTAGATTTGTTATTCTGCATCAGCTTATACAGTACCGCCTTCTGCAGAGCACGGGCCTCCTCCACCACGCTGGCCTAGTACGGGCTTGTGGACTTTACATACCATAGAAATTCTAACAAATCTTTACTATGTTTTTCTTCTTTGTTATAGTGCGTGGTGATTGACTATCAATACACACCTGACTACGAAAAGTCAGAGGCGAGCTCTGGGATTTGAACCCGCGACAATCGTGAACATTGGTATGCACTTGACTTGTTATTACAACCCACGTAATTAATTCAATTATGAGCTGAATAAATTATATTGTGCAAAATAATTAAGAATGACACTCAATTTCGGAAAGTAATTTAATTTATCTATTGTGAGATAAAGGCTGTGAAATTAAATTTCCTTTGCTCCATTGTGACAGTTTCGAAAAATAAAGCCGTCTTTCTCCAGCTATTAGACATGAATATCAATGAATAGGAGTGAATTTTGCCAAAGCGAAATTGATAATCGAGGGTTGGGCTGATTCCACATTCATAGCTTCTGAACTTATCCAAGCGTTCCGTATTTCTTATTTTGTCGGACTTTTATCTGATCTTAGCATATTTCCGTGTCACGGCGACAAGGAAAATATTCAGTTTTACAAGAAAACAAGTATGTTACATAATTTCGGAGTGGCAATAAGAAAAGGATTGCGTTCAGTCAGTATCAGGATTCGTTTGTATCACTGTCGATTTGTAGCGAGCATTCGTTAGTGAATTGTGTTGTCGCGTAGTATGAATTAATAGGCGACATTTCCTGTTTACTACTCTGTATAAATCGTTAAAAAACATTGACTTGGAAAGAGTGTGTGCACATCGTTAATCGTCAATATTTATTCAATTGTCTTTATTATTGGCTACCTCAGAAAGGTTATTGAACGAAGTTACTTGTTAAAGGTATTATATATATACTAATATTATAAAGCTGCAGAGTTCGTTCGTTTGTTTGAACGCGCTAATCTCTGGAACTACTGGTCCGATTTGAATGATTCTTTCAGTGTTGAGAAGTGCATTTATCGAGGCAGGCTATAGGTATATCATCACGCTATGACCTATAGGAGGAAAGCAGTAGTGATATTTCTAGCAAATACGAGAAAATTTTGTTCGTTTTTCGTGGTCCGATTGGTCGATATTCTAAACTGATATGATAGTCAGAATTAAACATTTTGACCGCCATTTAAAAACGTGTATGCACCCGGGCGGATCCGGGCCCGACCGCTAGTATATTAATAATACTCATTTTTTGCTGTGTTTGTATGAAGTTTTCAAGTAGCAAGCTCTGTTCGAGATTTAAAAGGAAGAAAAAAATCTGTGTAATTTCTGAACTGAAATAATTTGCTAAAAAATCGAAGTACGTAATCACATTGGCAATTTGCAATTAACAGACGTAATAATATGTGTAATAGTACAGATGTAATAAACTGAAGTAGGCCCATCTTTCTGATTAAGAAAGCACAAACTACTGGTTGTATTATTGTTTTACCTATATTTATTTAAATCATAAATAAGGAATCCTTAGTGTTTTTTTGGATCAAATTCAATGAGAATAAGGCTCGGTTAAAACATACGTGAACGCTAATCAAATTGAACCTATACACACTGTCGTACTAGATGAATTGGTAATTCAGAAATCATTGAGATGGCTTAGAGCCAAGTTGCACGATGTGTTTGGAGCTTCAGGAAGTAATATGCTTGACGTGTGGGTAATTGTTGAAATTGGTGCCCTCAATGTAGGTGTCTTGGCATTTTCCTACGTTAATTGTGGTAAGACTATTGAAAGATACAATTTAGAGATGAATAAATGAGTAAATAAGTACACCCAACAGTCACATACATAGTCTTGACCACACTAAGATTGTGTGTGGGTATCAGTGACTATTTGCGAGAGACTTTTCGGTCTCACAGATATTAATGGGTTTCAAGTGTTGTAATTCATATTTAATGTCAGAATTACATTATTGCAATGCTTAGAGACATTAAATGTCAATTAAATTATTACTTTACTACATACATCTATATGGCCTCACCGTACTCGCGATTGTAGAGTAGGACCGTGCCCTGCAGCGAGAAGTATATGGGCTGCTACAGATATCATTACTTAGTATAGGTTTTCCGAAGAGAATCTATACTAAGGAACAATTTAATTGATAGGCAGCGACTTTGTTGTGCTGGTTTCCTGGCCCTGAAAAGGTTCATGAGCAGCTCGTCTGCTTATATTAAGGCCTTATATATAAGGCAAAAAGAAAACATTAAATGTCTTTGCTACGGCTGTTGAACTATCTGTTAATGTAAGTACTAAAATTTAAGGTTCCGATATCCTATGATATTCACATTCATGCACCAATATATGAAGAAATTACTGAAGTTTGAAGATATATTATATCAGTTTCACTGAAATAATTAATCGTAGTTAACTAGTCGACTACATACTATTTGTTGCAACACAATCACAAATAAATAAATATCTTAAATCACTTGAAAAATATCATATCGTATAATATCATATTCCACTGAATACGAGAAGGCGTATAATTTTAAGCATCGTTGATACGGATTTCTGTGTCAGTCCTCAGGGACATAATTACGCGACTCAAGCAAGGCTGAATGTTCTATCTCAAAAATTTACTTGAGAGTTGCGGATTACAAGTTTTATCAACTTCTTTAGAAGGCCGAGTTGTGTGTAATTTTTAACGATCCTTGGTTAACCTTGACAGGATCTGCGTAGTTTTCTTTAACAAGTTGGGCTTTGTCAAGGATTATAAATTAAATCACATACTTTGAACTCTTTGAAGGGTGGATTAGTTTTAGGATACGTGCACACCGCATATGTATGTGCATATACCCTTTTTTTGAAATGTGTAAAGGTAGTACTCGATTTAAATATAATATGGATTTCTTTTTTTTATATGGACCAATGACCTTATTTTAAAACAGTTTATGAACCTATTTTAATTATCGAATATTTTGTCCCTTTCGAACGACTTTCGAATTATGTTTGAGCGAGGAAGATAAAACATTCGATAGGCAGAATACATTTATAAACTCTGAGGCCATTAGTATATTTTTATTTAGAAAGAAACAAAATAACAGCTAATACTAAAACAAGTCAGTTTAATCTACGGCAATAATTCACTAGAACAAAATGCGTACAAAAATAACATCATAAGTATAAATCGTCTGTTAATATTCATAGCAACTGCCCGCCTAGTTACTCTCGGGCCTTTTGTTAGCTGTTGAATAGAAATCCGTATCTTACAATCGAGACTGTGAATTGTACTTTCCGATAATGTCGCTTTCCATCCTTTGACACAACGTTTGCTCCAGCCTGTTCATTTTCCACGAGAACTGATCGGCAGTACAGTTCATCCGTTTTATCGACTACTATTATTTTTCCATCAAGATTTCTCATTTCCAGTCCCGTGGAATCGAAGTGGTTTTGACAACTTTTGAAGGAAGTGGGTTCCCCCGCGATGAATTATTCAACAAGTTCGAATCAACCTCTGGTATAGTTATTAAGATGTACGTATAAAATGAATTGAGTTTGGTGTGTGTCCTTTTATTGTATGTGTACTTATAGTGTCTTTAAAGTGTTTTTTTTTGTAATTTTAATTACAACTAGCGGCCATGCCCGGCAACGCCCTCGTGCAGATACACTTTTTTGAATATATTATATCGCCTATGTTCATCAGGGTAAATGTAAGTTTCTAATGGTGTAAGAATTTTCAAATCGATCTAGAAGTTTCAGAGCGTATTCGTTGCAAAAAAATCTAATCTTTGCTCTTTATAATATTAGTATGGATATAATATCAATGGGCATAGAATGTAGTACGCAATTATTGTCAAGAAGATATATAGGATGTCTACGTTCTTTGTACTTTTTGGGTAGAAAGAATATCTAATGAAATGAATTGTAACTGACCGAATTAAATTTTGTATACAACTTCTTTTAGGCCCGCGGTCGTAACAATTAGTATTCTTTTCACGAGTTCGCACCGCTGAAATGAAAATGTCCAATTTTATCGCTAATTACCACTTTCATTACGTGTTTTATTAACTTAATGTTTTACGAATTTGACTTTTTAATGGTATTGTATGCAATTCGGGGTTTCTACTGCTGTTGGTATGACGTTTGAGAAGAACACTGACAGTAGTGAAGTAGATGAAAAAAATTGCTGTGGACTACGAGGATGCAATTTCGATACCCTGATGCAAAATGTTCTTGTAATGTATACTAATATTTTACTGGGGTATATTGTGGGATACTAAAAACAACAAAACATAATTATATTTAGGCATTTAAAATAAACATTAATTGGTAATTATTATCAACATCCTTAAAATCTTCTGTATCAGCTCATATACGTCCCACTGCAGGGCACGGGCCTCATCTACAATAGAGATTACGACTAATCCCTAAAATCCTTAAAAACAATACACAATTTATATTTCAGAATTACAACAATAAATATTTTTAACGCAGCAAATTGTGTCACGTTGGTAGGCGCCGTGAGCCAACGTAATACGATTTTATTGTTGGTACCCCTGTATCTTTCATGCCTCATTTGAGAGATGTCGGTACGATAAGGTGAACGGGGGTGGTATGTCCCGGTTACTCGTACACAGGACGTAACCAAGCGAATATAATAAAAAACACAGATTACCTTTCCGAATATATCATGGTCTTTTTACTGCTGTAGATTAAGCGATACAGTATGTTTAAGCGTGGAACGCATAACTTGTTATCACGTAAAATAAAATTTGTTGAGGTAAATGACGGCTTCCGTGGCATTGTAGGATAACATGCCGGGTGCGAAAGGAGACGTACGACAAAGTAATTGCGATTACATGCTCGATGGTATCTACAAATTGTTCTAAATTAGGTATCCGCTGAGGGATGTATGTATATTTGTAAAAAAACATGTGTATACATGGTGTATACATGGAACAAACCACTTTTTGTGTTGCTGTTAATTTGTGAATTTTACGTAGTTTAATTACCTACCCGTAAAAGAGATGACGTGCAATAAAGGCGATGTAAAGACACGGCGTACATCAATGATCAAACGGCGCCCACCGCAGAGCATGAGTACTTCCACTAAGGTAAAGAAACGTCATAATAAGCAAGCTGGGTAAACGGTCGCTCCGAGCCCGATTATAAGTAACGGCCTAAAAACGGCAAGAAAAATAAGAGCACAAATAAGCGTGTGTTCTTATTTGATTTTAGTATCGTCCAAAACCTAATGAATCTTAATTTAAAGGAATAAGGTTTTTTGTTACCTGAAGTTCATTATAATTTAAGATTTTTTGCTACATCTTGTAGTTCGAAATTCAAATGTATAAGTATGAGCAACCTTAGCCACTTTTGGCGTATGATTTTGTCCCGGACTCTGTATCTAGTATATATTTGATCGAAGCTCCGAGCCATGAAAACAGAATAACTCTTTTAGAGTTGATTTTAGCGATAGATCAGAACTAATATCAAACTCAGACTATGTGATATTTATAATTCGTCATTTTTTATATAGATAATGTAGGCCCAAACTGTGATAGTTATATGTAATAATAATTGTTATTGGTGGTAGAACCACGCTGTTTTCCGTTATGAATGGGCGGCCTCGTCCGGGGCGGTACCACTGTCTCAAGCGTTTATTTCGGTAGTGTGATTACCGGGTGCCCTAGTGGGCAATGGTGAGGAAATGGGTAGTCCCATTTCCTCTTCCCATCCTTTTCCCTTCCCGCTTCCCTCCCGATTTGACCGACCGGATACACATCTATGATCCAATGAGCTGCAGTAATCCCTTACCATCAGGTGACCTGTTTGCTCGTTTGCCGGTCTTATGTTATAAAAAAAAGTGTGTGCAATTCACACAAGGCCGAAGTGTAACTTTGGAAAAATAGCCTATGAGAAAATGTGTAAAATAAATAAGGGTGCAACAGAAAACCGGCAAATCTGGTGGTGGGAGTAAGTGCGCTTAAACGACATGCTATCCTTTCTTCGCTGGAAAAGTACTCTTCGTTCGGATCGACCGTGGTAGGGGCAAGAAAAAGATGGCGCGTAACGGAAAAATGTGACGCGTAACGGAAAAATTTGACGCGTAACTGAAAAATGTGACGGTAATTTTTTTCCAACGCCGATAAAGAAGTTTCACTTCAAAAAGTTGTGATTGTTGGATTATATGCTTGTTTTTTTATTTTTATAATTTCTTAAGAATTCCCTGGCCATACACACACACATACACAAACACATTTCGTAATCTCAGCTTGTCACACCTACACATCTACGCATATAGTCTTATTGAGCAAATAGAGCCTAAACAATCCAGACAAGAAACCCTCGACAATAGGCCTCTACATAATGGCCCCGATTTATTTCGTAACAAAGCACCTGAATGAGTGGGAGCTGGAATTATTTACCGCGCCTCCGTAATAGTTACAGATGGATTTTGGCACCCGATTTATTCAGCTAACGGTCCACTGAAGAACTATTGGGATGGAATAAATGTTTGTGTGTCTTTTTATACTTGGCCGATATTATTCTCTTAATAGTTGAAGTGAAAAGTTAAAGTTGGTTTTTTGGACTTTGTCTTTGACTTTCCATGTGGTCATGCAATTTTCATTAACTTCAGTTGTAATTTAATGTCATTTTTATGCATACAAGATATTTATATGGTGCAATATAGTGGTGTACTTATCGCATTTTATTGAAGGAAATATGTTCTTACTGGTGATAATAACAAAATTGGGGAAGCTATGAATTAAGAAATTCCAAATTATCTCTTTTACGACACACAATACACATCACCCTCACCTAAAGTGTTTGCGAGACCGAAAAGTGTCTCGTAGTTTCTGATATAAGACTCGATCTTAGTTTGGTATTTGGACTAAGAAAATGAAAATGAATGAAAATTAAAATTTATAGGTACTATAAAATGTCAAACATTACTTAGATTCAGTCACTTTTCCTCTACCACCAGGTTCACAATGTTGTTTTCCTTACAGAAAAAGTATGTGACTATTGGAGTTATTTATTTATTTAAAAGCCTTTTGTGTCTATTTGAAGGTTACAGTGGACGCTTAGCTTTACAAGTGAGCGGCAAATGACAAGTGTCGTTGACAGACTGGCTGTCTTCTACGTGTGGCAGGGAATTTGTCCGCACAAGGACCACTGACATCGATATTCACCGCTCATTTGTGGAATAACCGTTGGGAATAACATACGTGGGGAATTCTGATGCGTTGCCACGGCAACGGAGCTTTTAGAACAATGGTGACGTATGTTCTGATTTCAACTGGTGGGAATTAGTAATGGTAAGTGTTTAGGTAATATTGGTATAGGTTAGTTTTAAATTACAACCTATTGCGAGACGAAGGATCGTGGGACATATTAATGATGCTACATTAGTTGCTTTATTACTTATTATATTAGTTCCTTTAAGGCACAGTTTCTTAAAGTGGGGTCCCCGGACCCCTAGGGGTCCGGAACATGTGTGCCAGATGTCCACAGCAGCTCAGTAAACTTTTAATATATATGTACCAGAAAATTTGGGGCGCATGACTTGCGTGACCGTGGCATAGTATATTAAGCAGTGTAGCGCGAGGCATACAGCCGAGGTTGAAATCGGGGTATTTACGCGGGATACCAATAAAAGTCCTTGTTGCAATAAAAAATAGTATTTAATATAAAGTTAAGTCTGTCTAAAATATTTTTTGACAGGGTCCGTGAACTATCTTAATTTTTGGTCCGTTACTGCAAAAAGTCTGCCTTAAGGTGACTCCTAGCCATCTGTTCCAAGGTTCCGTTACAACAACAATGGAGTACAGGGTGTCGGTTGTAATCAAACCCGGCACTGACAATATTATATTATGTACCTTGTACATTAATTGATCATAGATTAACTCCTTATTTATAAGAAACCGCTGATCAATCAATCATACATAATTAAATTAGTTAGATCATGTTAAGAGGAGATGAAACGTTCATTAAGTTGTGCTATTCATACTTCACAGAAAAAAAACGTGATTTCATTCACTCGACAGCAGTGGCGTGCACAGGATTATGATACTGGGTATGCGGCGAAGTACTCGGCACAAAAACTTTTCTTTTATAGATGTTTAGCATAGCCACAGCCACGCGACGGATCTCTAAGTCGGAAACCATGCCAACAGAACAAGTCTTAGATGTACTACTATTCATATACATCTACGGAACGCAGAAAAACCAGCGATCGATTGTCGTGGCCGAAGCAAGTCTAATAAGTAAATGATTAATAAACTAAAATATTATAACTACTCACCGAGTCAGCTTCAATTTTCACATATTCAAGGTTCCGGTTAATTGAGATTACTATAGCCCGATGTAAATAAACGACCACCTCAAATATCTTATCCAAGTGAGTGATGGTTATAGAACACGTCCCTTGCAAGATATCCGATGTGGCCTTTAAAAAGACCGATTTTCATGTGATTCGCAAAATATATAAATAAACTTAATAATAAAATTACGGGTTAGTAAAAAAAAACTACTCATTCATTTATAGATTAAATCTATGCGCCTATCCTTTTTTAAATATGATTTTAGGATATCGTCATAGAAAGTTGGATTGCGTTTTAATTCTATCATTAATGCCTTTTCTATAGAAATCATGGAAAGCTCTGTGAGTCGTTGTTGATTTTGTGTGTTTCTCAAATATGTGTGGATACGTTTTAAACACGAAAATGAACGCTCTGCCGATGCGCTGCTTGCTGGGATAGTCACAATGAATTTCGCTAATCGTAACACTTCAGAAAAAACTTTATTTAAATTGTCCTTATACAAATTTTGAATAATACTAAATACACAACTATTTGCAAATTGAGGTGATCTATAAATACAGCGCAATTCATTTTTCAATTTATCAAAATTAAAATGTGCCTGATAATTATTGGTGAACTCTCTGATTTCATTTTCAGGGAAACGTTCACTATATTTTTTAAAATTCTCACAAGAAAGTAGCTCAATAAACTTTAAATCTTTAATGTTTTTATAACGATTTCTTAATTCACTGACTACATTATCAATTATTTCAACAAAAATTCGCCGATAATGTATTTTTACATCATCGACATTGCGCTTTCTTTTAGGTGGTCCGGTAATGTGAACGGCGGCATCATAATAGATCTCGAACTTCTCTCTAAAACGTTCTAAAAATGACTAACTCTTTTATCTTTGTTACACAATACGCGATGTCACTAGTTTTTTTTTGCAAAATATCGTACAGAATATCCGTTTCTGCAAAAATATCAGCGAAAAATTTTAAAAGAAAATTAAATTCAAATTCTTTCATAATATATAAAAATGAACTGACTTGTGTCAGTGTTTCACCATCCCAGTCTTGTGTATTTTCGTTCATATTTTCAAACAATTCTAGGAGGTGGGTGGACGCATTATTAATAATACTAGAGGTCGCCCAATGGTCGAAATACGACCACTCAATATACATTATTAAAATATAATATTTAAACATTATTAAGGTTCTACTGTCGAAAACTAAACTACTATAACCACAGATTTGACCAAGACTGTTATTTGCCAATTTCTTTTTTGAACGAATTATATGAAATTAAAAAGACGTAAAATAAAGAATACTTATTTAAACAAATAGCGGCCCGACCCAGCTTCGCCTGAGTGCATATATTTTTTGATTCCACTCCACACCAAATACATGTTATTTTTCGTATAAACTCTTGAATACTTAAACTTGACGTAGCTATCCTATTGTCCGACTCAATCCCGTCTCATCTGTCTGTTCAGTCTCTTCCCGATCCGTCCCGTCCTTTCTCTTTATCATCCATACCGTCTTATAACGTGCGTTTACATTTCGTCCTATCAAATCTTTCAGCTATCCCAGCCTTCTCCCGTAACTTCCACTCTATTACCTATATCCCGTCTCTCCATATACAAAAAGATTGCCTTATGAATTTTTGACATTAAAAACTCTAACGATTTAGATTGTCCATCAAATATTCTTTGCCTTATTTCAACCCCACAATGCTTTTTGTTAGTAATTGAGAAAAATATAAATTTTCATAGAAATAAATTCAGTGGTTTCGATTTTCTTTGACATAATATTTCAACCCTTTTTCACTCCCTTTAGGTATAATATAACCTATCCCATTCCAATACGATATACATTTCTATCAGTGAATTATAGCGAAGGAAAGGCCACTGTAAAAATTCGTGAAATAATTACATTCGATCTTGAAAAGGAGTAAGCATAACTTCTTGCGTGTGAACATTATTTATTTCATTGTCTATATTTAAGTAGCTTGATATATTCTCCTTAGTTTACACCACAGTTTACACAAAATAAATTTCTGAACGCATGCATAAATATTTGACAACCAATTTAAATGACAATCACTTTTCATTACTGTCATTAATTTACATCTTTAAAATTTAAAATACGCCATTAATCTAATATTGCGGATATATGTTGTCGATTCGAACCCTTTTTTTAAATACGTTATTTAATTTGAGGGATGAGTTTACCGTATCAACGGTATGAACATTAAATGTTTGACAAACACAATAGAAACAATTTGACCACAGAGTATGTGTGTGTGAAATGCATGGCAGTGTGTGTAATGTTTTATTTTTTGATTTAATGTACTTTATAAGCATTATTATTGAAAAATATTAGCATTCTCCACTTCTCCTACACATAAACTATAAGTGTGCCAAATTTTATGCTCCTGCGTCCACGCAATTTTCGTAAAAAGGGATCCAAAGTTTTTGCATCACGTATTAATATATAGATTAACCGTGCGCGAATGATATGTCCACCTTGTTTCCGCGACACGAGGCAGCTTTTTCATATCGGCAAAGTTGTTGTAATGGGCCATTCGCTTTGTACTGGTGTGAAAAAAAGCCGCGATTGATTTTATAATACTAAAAAAGCGTTTTGTTTCAGCAACTCGTTCGAACGATTTCGATAAAACTAAATTTAATATATGTGCTGAACACCAAACGTACATAGCTTGTGGACATTTTTGTCTCACCAAAGCCTGCACGCCATTAATTTGTGAGGATAAAACTGCTGCCCCGTCGTAAGTTTGTGCAACTAATTTGGATACACAATCGAACTCTTCTAAAATTTCCAAAATAATAGAACTCAAGGTTACAGCGGTCCGATCCGCGCTGACATCAACATATTTGATAAATCGATCTACTACTTCAAAATCACGAAAATATCTCAAAACTAATACTAATTGTTCACGGCCGCTAACATCAGGAGTCTCATCTACCATGACGGCGACAAAATCGGACTGTTTAATTTCGGCTTTAACGCGATCGATCATCACAGATGCAACGCTCGAGATCAAATCATTCTGCGTACGGTTCGACATGCCCGTGAATGAGGTACTTGCACTCTGTAAATGGGTTTCTAAAATTCCATCATACTTGGCTAATAAATCTACTATTTCTAAATAATTACCTCTATTCAACGACGATACTGACTCATCGTGACCGCGAAAAGCTAATTCTTGTTTTCCCAGAAAGCAAACAACATCGATCAGCCTTTGAAAAATGTTTCTATTGCGATCAACTTTAGCATTATGCCTCTCAATATCTAATCGTAACTGGCTGTTGATACTCATTTCAATACGAGATTTACCAAAAGTATTTAATTTTAAGCAGGCCTCCAGATGTTTTTCTGTATGGTCATGCTTCTTTGCCGCGGCATAGAAATTATTTAAATCTGAATATCCTGAATCAGTCCACACTGTACTAGAATTACTAAACAATATGCAAGGAAAACAATATAATTTAATCGTGTGTACACAACCACACAGCCAGTTATACGTTTCATAACTTTTAACATGAAACTTTCGAGTTACATTCCCTTTTTGTTGATTTAATTGTTGTAACTCGGGTACACACCTACCTTTAGACAAAATTTGAATCTTTTCACTGAATGACAATTGTGAGAACTTGTTATTTTTAATTTTTAATAAACACACACTTTCAACACAAACCTCACAATCAAATAACATTTTAAAAAATCAACAAACGTACTAGTAAAAGCAAATCACTACAATTATTATAGAAACTCAGAAATAAACTGTTAAATGTACACACTTTCAAATATTAAAATGTAAAATATTATAAGAAAACTATAATTAAACTGACGCAAACAAAATAATAAACAATGCTTATCACATGAAAAAAGCAAAATGGCCCCCGCGAAACACAAAAAAATTGTGCTATTTAAAGAAATAAAACCTTACCAAACAAAAGTGCATAATGTGCATTTTGCGCAGTTTATTAGATTTCTGTCTATTATTTTTACTCGGATTATAGGCAACGAACATTTCCGATTACTCCCGACAACTGCCGAGCTTCCGAGGCCTGCCGCAGGAGTCGCGGCTTTCAATATTCATGCGTGTGTGCGTTTGCGACTATGCACGGACACCAAAATTACTACACACATGCAAACAAATGTCATGCGGGACGCGGCGGCATTACTTGGTTGATTAGGTACATTATTTTGCTTTGCAGCGCCTTTTGCTTTTCGAGTGGCAAACATAATGTTTGTGCGCTTGCAAATAGGTGCTATTTATAAAATATTAGGCGTTATTAAGTTATTATATTTTGTTTATTCATTTATTTACTGTTAATTAAAGTCATTAAGAAGTACGTACGTTATAATAAAATATCTGTAAATGGCAAGTAAAGCACTGCATTTCTGCCTACAAGGAGCGCACGCCCCTGCTCGACAGTAATATTAAACGTCTTGTGTGTCCAGCTGACGGACACGGGCCATTTTTCTGCTTAAAATTTACATATACAAGGGCCTCGGCCATTTTAAAGTTAATCAGCTGTTAAATAGCTGATTAGTGATTTTTGACGCATATGAATAACGTTTTTGGGTCAGCTCACATTATGGGCATTGAAAAACTTTGCGGTAAGTCCTTATAAATAAGGGAGTTAGTATATTACTGATACAGCATAAAAGTTTACGAAACTGGACAGAACAAATACTAATAAATTCTGCGGGAATAATTTAAATACAAATATCATAGCGGTTTGATGACGTATCAAATAAACAAAAAATATATATCTAATATAAATGTTAATACAAACGATAGCTCTCCTCTTTCCATGCAAAATATCAAAAATATGAAAACATATTACAAGAGGAAATAGTAATGCGCAATAACGAAAATATCTGTCATAAAACTGCAATAAAAATAACGTATGGTTTGAAATGCATTTGTTTTGTCGTAGCCATTGTGGGGATGTTAGGTCTGGTTCTATTCTTGTAACAGTGGACACTAGACGCATAGAATGTGTTTCGCATGATAAACAAGAAAATGATGTATTGCCCGCGTCCATATTAAAATTTATGATGCATGAAAATGGTACTTGTTGTTCTCGATTTAGAAACTTTTTTATTGGTTCATCAACAGATGATACGTTACAGATCAAAAGTAAACACGATACAGGCCGGTCTATGCTTTAATATGTTCATCAATATTTCGATAAAATGTAAGTATGTAGCAGCGTATGTACTACCGTAATTCAAATCAATTACGTAATTAAAATAGGGCCTAAAAATAGCTTTTTTTTTACATTATTTAGGTATCTTGACTACACTGCGCCTGTTGGTAAGCATAAATGCCGTCCAGGCAGAGTATTGAATGGCATCAGAAGGCAGTCCCATGCTATTCGATACAATTATGCCGGCCTGCTAAGATGCCTCTTCACACTACGGTGGAAAGACCCGGGATAGGAATAAGGAATACATAGGAAGGAGGAAACACGCGTGGCAGGAAACAATTCCACAGCTTGACGGTGCGGCACAAAAAATATACGAACATTTTGGTTCGTGCTGAGGCTTCGTGAGCCAGCACGCGTGGTTCTATTTAGGAATTGAGAGAAAGGTATCAAATTTAACAAAACTCAAAAGTGATAATTATTCGAATATAAATCGAGATACAGTAGTAACAGGAATACCTCAAGCTAAAGATTTATAGTTAATGTTGGGCAGTGCAAATATTTGTTTCGCCGTGGATTCAGCCCGTCACTTTGGGGCTTCTTAATAAGTTTCAAACTCAGCGCCAGAATTTATAGTAATCTTTATCATAAAGTACATATGGTTGAAGAGATTAATATTAAACTTAAGATTACGTAAGATGCTTAATTAAAACTGGTTTTAAGTTCGTCGTCCCAGGTCTGAGACTACACCTCTGGCATATCATGGTTACGTTTATTAAATACTTTTTTCTTATAATGGCACGAAATTCTAACTTATGTAGTACATTTTGGGTACAGAATTTACAGTCCGAAATAAAACTACGTCAATCTCCTTGAATCTGGATATTCGCCGTAATTCCAAAATACTACACACGCGACCCTGTTGGTCTAATAACGGCATGTAAATGTGTTTTAAGAGTTTTCCGCAAGAAACATATTTTTTAAAAGTATACGTAACTTTGCCAATCATTATTAGCTCAGCTTACCAAGAGGTCTACACAATGAGAAGCCAATTCACCAAGTTTCCAGTGTATAGTGGCCATTAACCACACATCAAAGGAAGGGTGACCAACCCCTGGAAGATTAATACACGCTATTCAACCCGGTTAATCACGCATATAATACGAGCATAAGTCTTACTGTATGGCCCAACAAATCATTTTCATAATGGAACTCGTTTTAAGCCGAAAATTCCTGGCAAAGTGACTTTGTTGAAATGTGGCTGTTACATTCCAGAAAGAGCTGAGTTTCGTTCATCGGTAGTCGGTTTTTTAATTGAATTAAGAACACAAAGACACTAAAAAATACAGTTATGGGTCAATGAAACCGGACTCTGGTTTGAATGTGGAGTTGGGATGTGTCTCAATAACCAAATAAAAATAAAATTAATTAAAATTAATCATAAAACAATGTATCGCTTCTAAACATTAAAACACTTAAGTTAAACATCGTCGCCAGTATATCACAGTCCACACACCAGCATTTAAAAAGTAAATGAAATCCTATACAAAGAACCCAAAGTCCAAACAAAAACTCATCAATTGGGGTATTTAATTTGCGGCGAATTCTCATTTGGAACATGTCCAACAAGAACTGGGATAATTTCGAAGGCAATTCCGATCAACTTGTACGGAAACTAAAAAACTTTTAGTTCTTTCATTACGATATTCTACACGGAGTTAGTTCCGAATTCGACCCTGTTTTCTACTTAACCGACTTTATTGTTTTGACGTCGACCAGTAGATTGTTTTTGAGTGATAAATTGTTGAACGTAAATAAAAAATCTAAGTTGGCTAGATCTATATGTAGTCAGAAAGCGACTGTCAAATAACTGCTAGTTTAATCGCTGTATTAGGATTTTGAATGATTGACAATAGATATTTGGTGCATATTTTGCTTTCGCTGCGGAGGGAAGTGGAGTTTGTTTCCAATTTATTTTTTCTTTCTGATTAATTTCGATGTGTGTTAAAGACAAGTTAATGTCCCTAAGAGACTCGCCGAGCTGCGGAGGTCGGTGTCAATTCTTTGCGTGCTACTGTTGAACCTGGCTGACAGGACTTTGATAAGTTGTTCATGTTGTGGTACACTAAATATCCTATTAATATTATTAATATTGAGGGGTCGGGTCTTTGTGTTATTTTTTATATATTTAAGTAAGGTAGGAGTAATTTGAAACAGTGCTACAAAATCTCAAGAGTTTATGGGAGAAATACGGTCTAAGAGATCATTTGGGGACATCTTCCCATCTTTATCACACAACCACACTGTAATGCATGTTAAGTCTAGTGACGTTACTAGTTTTTTTTGCATCCCTTTTCTTTTACTCGCACTACAAGATTTAAAACATTTGTAACTTTATTAATTATGAATGGATTTACAAAATTCTTTGTTAGATTTTGAATGTATACCTTTTGGTAAATAAATAAAAAAGGTAGTCAAATACCCTATTGTCAAAAACCCTCCCTAGATATTTGGTACGGAAATTTAAAAACCTATTAGTTTTTTCATGACGCTACTCCGCGGCGCTTGTTCTGTCGCGACGGCCGGCGCTGCGCTGCACTTATTAGCGCAGTTTATTGTTTTGACATAAAAGAACAGATTGTTTTTCAACTGGAACTTGCATGCGCTTCACGGTTTATTCATAAAGTTCGCTCTAGCATACACGACTAGAACATTCTCAATGTTTTTTAACTTTTAAAAATATGTTCTTAGTTCAACCGGTACTTTTTGTGAATAAAACTGTCTTATGTAATATTGGATTTTTCTAGTCATTATCAACCCGGAGTCAGGAATTTGTGCCTGATATGGCGATAGGCTCGCCCCCAGTCACATTGTGGGACGGAACATACAAGGCGAAATGTGGGGCGGCGTGGTTGCACCTCTGCCTACCCCGTCTTGTAAAAAGGCGTGAATTTATGTATATGTATGTATTTATATCTGTATGTCTGGTATTTTAATGATATTTTCAGTAAAGATTAGAACCAGGTACAACTTGAGATTTAATCTATAATTTTAAGTTTAGCAATATCGAATCTAAAATATGAATAAAAATAAATGTATAATAAACAGTTAAACTAAAAAGTTATTCACAAGTTTTTTAAAAATTATACACTTTCATTTTGTAGTTTTTTTTAAGTTTAGTTAGTCGAAATAGCAAGTTTTCTTTAGTTTTACAAATAATTTGCAACATATTTGTAGAGATACAAGGCTTACACTTCACGTCTTAAGTATAGGCAGACCGTGTGTTCTAAATGATGCGGCTTCTAACTTGTCAGTGGATTTTAGGGGCTATTTCCCTCCACGTTCCGTTGATAGCCGCTTCGAGTTGTTGCCAAATAGCAGTCATTAAACTGCTCGAAAATCCGTATTATACAAGCCTGTAGTTTATTAATTCCATCCGTATTATGCCAAAACAATATGGATGGGCAAATGAGTTAAATTTTGTATGTGAGACGCATAATTTAATTTCGACTTAAAATTTAATTCGTTTTGCGGCGACGTGTTTTACAAATGGGACTTTTATGAATCGGAATGGAGCCTACATTACGCAAATCACAACTCGTCAAATTACAGTCATCCGGTGGCACTAAATTGTTCCACTTTATGTGAATTATATAAATTCTCGTATAGTGATGGAGTGAAATTGAATAAACGGTCAAATCGATCACTTAAAATTGTGATGGCTGGTGAGAGATGACCATTTATCGTCGTGGATACTCTATCTAAATTGCCCAGCCAACACCACTAAATGATTTAAAAAATATTCGCTGTATATGCGTTCAGTATGACAATATGTTCTTTGTAATACAAGAAAGTTTCTTGATTTTATATATTTTCCTTCTCACAAATTCAAACGCATTTATTTCTCAAGTATCATACCAATTTAACAACTCGAATTTGCCAAGTTGGACACAGTCACACCATTGTTTCCTTGGCCACTTTAATAAAATTAAAAAAGTTTAGAACAAAAAAGGAATGCAAAAAGTGAATTACTGTTGAGAATTTCCATCGAAGTGGCGCGGCGCGGTGTCGAGTCATGTTTAGCACAATGACGAAGACTTTCCTACTACGAAGAGTGTGGTAGGTAGGGGCTTAATCGAAAAATTCCTTGAGGCATACCGGGGATCCTTGCATGATTGAAGAGGCCGTGGCTGTACTGCTAACTTGGTGATGTATTGTTGTAAATTATACTTGGAAAGTTTTAAAGTGCTTGGAATAAATGTGCCCTCTGGTATACAAGGTTATTTTTAGTATAACGCTGATAGGAGTTTTTTGAAAATTAGTAGCATATTCCATTGCACAAATTTTGCAAGTGTAGCTTTTTATAGATTTTATATAGAGATCGGGACGTTTCCGAAGCAAAAATTTATCTATACATGGGTATAATAACATATTTCCAATTATTCTGTAAAAATTTGTATGGTTTCAGCTTAAATGTAGCTTATCTAAAAAGAATATAATAAATAAAACGTTAATTTTCTTGAACTTTCGATGAGATAACTTACTTCACGTTTATGAGTTAAAAATACACAAGATAAATACACAAAAACATAAATATCTGACTGGTAGCTATTTAGTTTCTCCATGTAATTCCCAAGCCCATATGGTTAAGGTATCCCATTGGAATCTCAATAGTATTGGCCCGCAATTACTAGATCTATGTGTAAACAGGATTTTCTCAAAAGAATGTTGCAATCTAACCTGATTTCTTTTATTTCCTTCGTGTAGCAACGTGTTATTCGTCCACTAACATCTAATAACAGTTGTTTCTCAGTAGTAAACTTTTGCCAGATTCGAATTTAGAATGATTTCCGAGGGCCCTCGACTCATATTGTCTGCATTGTGTCCCGGCGAACGCATGAATATATGGATGAGATATCGAAATTGATGTTTCTGTATTTGAATTTGAATCTTTGCCTTGTATTTTTAGAGTGGAAACGAGGTGTTAATTGGAAGGTGTTTTGAGATGTGTAATTTATTATTCTTTTTGAAGAATCAATGTTATACTAAACTAATAATATCACGTTCATCATACATGGATAAGCAACAATTTTTAGGCTTACTTTGGACCTTAAGTAACAATATATTACTGAATATCTAACCTTGATTGTTCAGAAAGTAGGAAACTATTAAACAGAAGAAAAATTAAAATTGGAGCGATGTTAAAAAAATAGAAAACATTTTAGTAGCAACTTTATGAATAGGTCACGTAAATATCTTAAAATACAAAACTGGTTAAGAAAATGGTTTTTGAAAATAGTCTTTTTTTTATTGCAATGAATAGCGTGACGAGCATGCCATTTGCCTACTATCGCTCTAGCGATACTATCGCTCATAAACAGTAGCAAAACCATGGCATTTCACTGCACTTGCCATCCTGAGTCATAAGATGTTAAGTCTTAATATGTCTAGTAGTTACTCTGGCTATAATGCCTTTCAGTTCGATACACAACAGTGCATTTACACTGCTGTTTGACGGGAGAAACAGACATTGCGGTGGTACCTACCCAGATGGCCTTTCACGTATGAGACTTACTACTAATAAATCTTAATACATGTCTGTTCGATTGTGGCTACCGAGGCCAGTTAATTGAGTTTATTATGTAAATACAAACCACATGGCCGCGGATGCTTGTTCGGGAACCCTTTCAGGGATTTTCAGCTCGTTATTACTTTAAAAGGATTTATAGACTGTGTAATTATAGTCGCGAACCTTTAAATGGATAAGTATGAATATTAAACGGCGGGTTATGCTCTCGTATTCATTGCAAGGTTGCTTTTTGAATATGTAATGGATACGCGAAAATAGAGCGAGTGTTCGCAGATAATTACACGCGAACACTCACTCTACATTACAATTGTAATGCAGAGGTGAAATGGAGGTGGACTATATGGCTTAACCTCTCTCAATCGTACTCTCGATTGTAGAGGAGACCCATGCCCAGCAGTGGGACGTATATGATGGTATTTTCAGTGGATTTTCTATGAACTGTAGAAATTGATGAGGTGTTTGCACATTATTGTATCAGTGGTTGATAACAATCCTCTTCGATATTTTGTGGATGAAATTCATGCCAATACAAACATTTTAGTCATTGATTCTAAGCTCCTTATTAGTTACCACTTTGCTTATAATTTAAGATGTATAGAACTGAGCGCCGATACTCCGTGAATTCTAAAGGAAAATGATATTATTTGAATACTCAAAGGACTTAAGTCGGAATCAAGGCAAATAAGTAATGTTGGAAATTTCAATTCCATTTTGCAAGACGTTACGAACATTTAGCTAAAGAAGTAAATCGTCTGCTAAATGCTGTATTTTTAAATCTGTAAACCTCTTAAAATAATTAATAAAAGAGTCATATTCAACTGAAATGTACCGTCATTTCCGAAACATTTTATGGTGTGGTTATGCATCGTCCAATCCACGTTTATGTCTATGATTTTCATAATCGCGAAGTCATCATGCAACATCAAACAATCGTTATACGCGAACAATGACATCGCTGAACGTTTTCGCACTTTTTTTCATTGACGCAGCCATTAACGCCCGCTGTGGATTGCGAGTGCAGTGACTGTTAGTCTTCAAAGAACATTTAGCGAGACAATAAAACAATATTTCATACACAATTGCACCCAAATTGCACTTTTATCGCAAATTGTGAAAATAACCTTACCAAATTAACCGTTTGGCCTTTTGGTTGGAAATGATGCGTGAAATGCACGCTGGGGATGACGAGTAATGTTGTGTGTTTGTTTGAAGTTAATGTGTTTTAATATGTTTAAAAAATGAATTACTGTAATAATATGTCATTGCCATTTAACTACTCGTCTACGTAGTTTCTATTTTAATATCAGTTAAAATGTACGCATGTCTGTTACGCATTAACCACGTTGGCTTACCGCGGGGCGATAGACTTCACATGCCTTTTAAATTATGAAGAAACTCAAGGATGTACATTCTCTTAAAATTTTTCTTTCACCGTTAATTAAAGTGTACAAACCACGTTCCCGCGTAAAAATACCTCAAGCTAAACTCCCAACACGAGAGCAATTAATTATAAAAGTTATAACTTAATAAAGATCTCAAAAACATTAAATTGCGGCTAGACGCGAACTGTCAAGAGCCTTAATTACGAGCTATTGCCAGCAAAGTTTTCAAGGAAAAACTATCTTCAACAATAGAAACTAATTTAAGAACTTACGCGGGCCGTATAATAAGCGTCGCGGACTGTGTTTTTGAGTTATGCTCTTAATAACTTTGCTGATAGCTCTGTTTCTTCGTAGTGTCGCGACATCTCCGTACAGACAGGTTAAACGAGACAAGTTTAATGTAGATGGCAGGAGTTGCATGAGCAAGTTGTTGACGTCTTTTCAGATTGAGTTTTTGATCGTCTTTTGTAATTTGTTCTGTTGCATGCTCCTGGCACGCTTGCATACAAACTTGGCGTAATATGAGTTTGGTATAGGTATCAGAAAGACTTGTATTATTATTTTATCGCTTAGCTACTTCAAGTCCGATGTCATTCCTAACATCAAATTATAATAAATGGCTCTAATGTGTTTGAGTAATAGGTTGACAGAAAATTTGCTACTATTGAAGTCTAGAAAGTTACCGTCTAGTATAGCTTCTGTATAAATAAACGTAAAATTGCATAATCGTTTTTTTATTATCGGTTAAAAGTCTTGAGTTTCATTCCAAGGCATACTTTTGGATGTTTCAAGTTATATGATTAATAAGTAAGAAAACTACTTACTTAAAGATTCTGTCCTTGATGGCACAATTCATGAGTATTTAAATCTTTAATGAGTCAGCACAGTGGCCTAAACTCACCCGTCTTTACTATAACACAACATAACACAAATATGATATCCTAATGCTTTATAAAAATTGCCATTTGGTTTACTTCCATCTCGGCGTAATAATATAACAAAATTAATTTTCTTAAACGCTTTCCGCTCGGCAGGCGTGAAATTAATTATAACAATTAACAAAATATCACGTAGTAGATTGTTGTCGTGAAATCACTTATTAACAAGTTGAATTGCCTTGCTAACTCTACAAGATTTTCATCGAAATTTACCGCTTCACAGCAACATTTTCGTATTTAATTGATAAAATGTTTTCAATATACCATTTCAAAGATTCAAAGGTTTGTAAGTGAACATTCCAGTTTTGTACATAAAAAATAGTAGCAAATAGGTTTAAGTATGTGAAGAGACACACGTGACATTGAATAGCGAAAAAATATGAATGGATCGGAAACGAGACAAAGAAAACCTAGAGGTCTATTAAGCAGCAATTAATAAAGCACACGGTAGAGTAACCGTTATACATAGAGCCTTGTCGCCGTCGCCTATGTTATACATAGAGCCGTGGATTTTTGTTCATATCAAGAGAATAATATAATAATTAGGCCTTCAGCTCGCGACATTATTAGATCTATGTATATTATTTAAAATATTGCTAAAACATATGAATAATTTGGTGTTCAAAACTTATTATGCTAAAATGTATTTCTGTATAGGCGTGTGACACGAGTTCGCACTTTCAAACACACAAATATAAGTCGTAGGCTTTTAGTACTTGTATACCAAAGAAATCAGTGGAATAATGATCTAAAGTAAGAACAAAGTTTTTACGTGACGTAGTATCTGTATATTGAATAAGTGGAGTTTGTGACACACCAACGATAAGGTACAGAAGGGCAAGTTTCGGCGCTCTCGGATTTATGGTCGCCCTTACAGAATTTATGACGCCTATTCCTCTCGCATCGGAGTTTAACTCTATGAATAGCTCGTTTGCAAAGTTTAAAGGTTGTTTGTGTTCTGTATGCTCTGGGCTTTATTCCGTATTTTATAAGTATTTTATATTGATACTTAAGTTTACAGGGTATCAAGAATAATATTTATTTTGAGATAAATCTTATTTAACATTGGAACCTTTATGTTCAAAATATCTTCAATTACGGTTTGCTGACATAAAATTTTTTTTGAGGAGAATTTTCATTTTTAGATGTACGTGTATGAATTTTTCAGAGTATGCCTTCTGTAGTGTTAAAGAAGGGCGGGATGTGGCAGGCCCTTCATCAAGTCTCGTCGGCGGTCTCGCATGAAGCGTGTCGCCGCGCCGCGACGTTGACAAATTGACTTACTGAATGTCGGGTGAAATTATTTAAAACACTCGCACTGCCTCGGATGGGCCACTTGGTCTTCTGGACCGTTGAAAATTGGTCTTTATTGTTTTTTAATTAATACATACATACGTACATAATCGTCACGCCTATATCCCATAGGGGTAGGCAGAGACTATAGACCGCCACTTTGCTCGATCCTGACATACTACTTTCGCTTCATCCACTTTCATCAACCTCTTCATGCATTCTCGTCGGTTCAGGGTACTTTTGACTTTTTTTGTAATTAATATAAATAGAAATTAAGGAAAACCAATTAAAGCAAGAGTCAACTGTTGTGTGCATTATCTTTTGATTCATCTTTTTATTGGTGTTTGTTCATTTTTATTTCCGAATTCACAAGAGTATCTAGTTTTGTCATAGTGACTACGAAGTTCGAGGCGTATTAAAATTTAGAAAGAGACTATTCATTTTATTATTATATATTACAAATACCTTTTTCGTTTAATATGATGGAGTTAGGAGAATAAGCATTGCAAGAAAGTCACGGTAAAGGTAATTAATTTAGAGAAGACCGGGAAGAGTTTGGGACAGTTTAAAAATGGTTTGATTTGCTTCTTCAAAATGTAATGTCTTCTAACATTATTGTTATTTATAGTTTGGTAAAAAAGAGTCTGTTTTTGAAGAGGGCGCTAAGATCGCATTTAATATTAATATGGCAACCCGATATACTACGACGGAAAAGGTATAGATACTTATTATTTTTATTGATTGTTATTAATAGACTCTTTGTTTGTTTTATATCGCAAAACAAACAAAAATCCTACGAAAATGTATAGAAATACCTACGTATAAAATAACTCAACAAAGACAAGGACATTTTTCATAGTGTTGTCACTTATAATACCACAAGCTCGTGTGGTATTCGGGGGATTATTTTTCCGTCCCAAATGTCGGCCAATAGAATTGCACCATGAGACGAAATGTACAGTTAACAAATAACAATTTCATGTGGACAGAGAACAAACTCCAAATCGACTCATTTTCATGCAAAATCTCCAATTTTCACAATTGAATTCAACCTGTCAGTTTGACGTGTGGTTAATTTGACTGGATCATGTTTTGTTTTTTATATATAGCAACTACCAGAGAAAATTTTCAAAAAATTATCAGTATAATACCATGTAGGTTGTACCACGTGACGTCGAATGGTGCAATTCTATTGGTCGATATTTGGGTCGGAAAAATAATCATAATTATTTCCTTTAATGTTCATTGTCACCGCATCGTATTCTTTTTTGCCAAATTATATTTATTTTAGCAATATACATATTTATATATTATGTAGGTACGCCACGAAGCACGAAGAAACTCGGATTTGGGTCAGCATACATCGTTGCTTCTTGGTATCCCAAAAATATTTCTATTAACAGAATAACTTGCTAGCTGTATATGAAATTTAGTGAAAACCGATATCACAATGGCTATTTCATTTCACATACGATGATATTCGATATAATACGATATGCGTTCACAATTTTATCTAGTTCAAACAAAGTGCACACGCTTGTGAAATAAAATGTTGAAAATATTTTCGCACAGTTTTGCTATTTCGATGTAATTTCCCGCTGGCCGACGGCCTGTTAAATTGACTCTCGATATTATTCGTCAAATTTAGATTTGAAAGGATCTCCGTATATTCGCATTTTTGAAAAATCAAATATCGTGCGAATTCAATTGGATTTATGCAAATTAATTTACGTACCGTTTAAGTACGGGCTTTTGAAAATAGCCCGAGGCGTTTTACAAAGCAATTGCGTGTACAAATACAAGGGAGTGTTTAAGAAGCTGTTTCCGCGTAATGCGAGTCGTTTGCCTCGGAAGAACTGCCGAGATAAATCCTTGAATGTGACGATAAAGGGGTAGGTGTTATTGTGCTGTATGCCGCAGCTCATGTCTTAGACACCGGAATATTGTCTGAGGGTCGAGCTCTCATTCCGCACTCGTTGCGCAGTTATTAAGTATTTCAACCAAAGAAAACCTTTATATTTCAAAGATTTTAGAATAAAGTAAAAATCAGTTAATTCAGGGTGTAAGCCGACTAATTACGCTTCAGCATAAATATCGAGAAATAAAGAAACGAACGCAAAAGTCCCTCGAGTTTCTGGCGTCGTAAAAGTTGGTAATTCGCGAAAGTGACACAATTCCCCCAAAACATTATAAACGCGCGCGAACTTAAAAAAATATGAAATAAAAAATTCCATTTGTAATTTAGCTAAAAGTGCCTAATTTGTGCAAATTGAAATTGAGTTTTACACGGGGGGAAAATGTTGTGTGTGTACCTATTTCACGTTTACTTCATTATACGGACAGGTTCTGATCAGACAGAATAGAAATTTATTTGGTGAAAATTTACTCACTTCGTGATTTACTTCTGTTAATTATGAAATTCTTGTGTATTTTGACGTAACATTTTTCTCCAAACTTATTTTATTGCGATTCCATTACGGTGCGGAATAATGATAGGACGAGGATACGATATTTTTATTTTCCTTGTTTGTTTTATGATCTCTGTTTATTATTGCCGATGATTCTTTATATTTGATTTGATTAACAATATGTTTGAATGCACTCAGAAACAAAATGGCAAGATTTCGCTGAGGACACGGGCAAATGGAAGAAAAAAGGAAACGCGTTTGTCCAGCTGTGGGACACAATATAAAAATATCTGTAATTTTTATTTCATTTTTCAGTATTGATACAGCCGTGGACGAAGTAATATTTTACGGCTAAATCCTGGTTTTAGCAAATAAATTCACCGTATGAAATGTGCTTAATTAAAATTCACTTTTATATGTATAAATAGGTGTATTATTAGTTAACCAACTATATTTGTAAGATATTTTACTAGTTTAGAGTAATCGAAAGTAAAAGTGCGTGGTGGCCTGTTGGTAAACGGACTAGACACGGCTGCCAACAAGTTCACGGTGGTCACGGGTTCAAATCCCAGGGCACACCTCTGACTTTTCGGAGTCATGTGTGTATTGATAGTCAATCACCACGCACTAAAACGGTGAAGGAAATCGTGAGGAAACCTGCATACCATAGCGATTGATAAAAATTTCTATGGTATGTAAGTCCGCCAACCCGCACTAGGCCAGCGTGGTGGACTATAGGGCCTAACCACTCTCAATCATACTATCGATTGTAGAGTAGGCCCGTGCCCTGCAGTGGGACATATATGGGCTGATACATATACAGATACAGAGTAATCGGTCTTAACACCCCAATATCAAACTGAAAGTTCAAGCCACTTCTATATAAACCGGACTTAATATGTTTTAGGGTAAGAAACCCCTGGATTTCTCTGAGTACGACTAACATGTACATAACGTACTAATACAACATTTCTATTAAATGAATGGAGGTATTTGAAAGATGTATAGAACTTGTTTAAATTTTAATTTAATTCTAATATCTTCTTTACATTTAGAGTCATTTCGACAGGTATTGAGAACAAAATCGTATCTGAAATATGTAATGAGGAATTAAGGAGATATTTTGCTATGCAAAGGCCATAACGTTGGAACAGATATTAAGCTGTGGGATACGGAATATTAGATAATCAAATCTTTACTTCCTTAATTAACATAGTCATGTAGTTCTTTGCATGTTCAGCCCAGAAAATAACAAACATTTTATTTTCCGTTAAGAATTTATTCGCTGAATCAGACGATTTGTGGTATTACATTTATGTGTTCGTTTATTAAAAAAATCGTAACTCGGTTACTTTGAATAATCTTTTTATTATTAGCTTATATTCTGTTCCGCAGTGTAGGTAATTAAAGGTTAATCCGAGTTGTTTCTGCACGTAGTATAAAACAGTAGTTAGCACACACGCGCCCACAATTTGCTACCGTTCAAGCCGAGAGGCTGGGGTACAGGGTAGGCTGAATTAATCACATTGCTTTGTGAAGGTTGCTCTTAAGTCTAATTTACATGACAAGGGCTACGTGGGTCAACGTGATAAAGTCTGGCTAGTTTGATTCGAGCTTTGATATATTTTACTTTCTATTTTTGTTGGGGATTTTTGTAATAAATTCGTGTTATTTTTCTTATTTAGGTAACCGCTGTGTGTCGAACTTTTCGACGTGTGTATTTGTTGTTTTATATCGCTTTGTTTTTCTGTAAATGTAAACATTAATATGATATGTACATATTTCTGAATTCCACACAAGAAGTCCAAGGTGAGTTTAGTAATTCGCTGAACGAATGTGTAATTAACGAAGGCCATTTTTGATCGACGCAGAAGCTTACTCGAATATTGGGGCAGTTTTATTACAGGGCTCGTATTATTACTAAAGTCTCTATATCTCGTATTATTACGTTGCAGGGAGATCTAGTTTAGTTGGTTTACACTAAATACTGTGTTGGAGTTATCTAAAATCTCAAAAATAGAGTAACATTTTTGGATTAAATTTTCAACGCTCAATGGTTCCCGGTAAGTCGACGTTCGAAATCGGAGTCTTAAAAACGTGTCAGAATCCTTATACAGTTTAAAACTCTGAACTAGCCAAGTAATACGGAAAAATCCACCAACGTGAACTAAATCTTAGTCACATTTACTTCCAACTAGGTTTTACCCGCGGCTTTCCAACCGTGATTCTCAAAAATTTCACTCTACCCGATACATCACGAAATAGCAGTGAATTTTCTGAAGTAAATATAGAATATGTTATTTTCCAGACTTAGAGAAATTTCTTGTTTCTTTATATACATGTAGGTATCCCAAACTTACACATGGTAAACGCATTATGTATGACCAGAACTACAGTACCAACATGTGGTGCAACGATGCGTGGCGTCGATTCGCATGGCGTTTCAATATGCTTCCGCTCTAATGTTAACAAGGTACAAACCAACAAACAAAATGGGGTAGCATGGGTGATATAATGACAGCTAATATACCATTCGCGACATCACAAAGAATTGGGTGTGCGCTATAACTTTTTTAAAGTTCCGTAATAAAACGTCGAGGTCTGTCGGGACCGCTTTCATTTCCGGAAACGTTTATACCGACTGCATCTTGGTGTTTCTTGGAAATTGATGTACTTACATGTAAGTTATTTTAAGAAAGAAATAAAAAGAAAAGATTTCTTTGTCACAGTTGTAAAATACACAAACATGGATATTATAAACTAGCAGTCTGGCCCGGCTCCATTCATCAGCTTTCATCAGGGCTAATGTAGTATGCTAATGATGAAAGTATTTTTTAAATAGGTCCAGTAGTTTCGGAGCCTATTCAAACCAAATAAACAATCAAATCTTTCTTAATTATAATAATAGTTTAGACAACACACAATAAAAAAAGAAAATGGCTGGTCGCGGCTGTAACCCGTAGGTGTTTTTTTATTGCAATGAAGACGAGACAAGCATGCCGTTCGCCTGATGGTAAGCGATATGATCGCTCATGAATAGTAGCAAAACCAAATAATACCTTGACTTATAAACCAATGCTTATCCGTATATCCATTTCCATCCATTAATTTATCCATATATCCAGTAGTTTATCTGGATACAATATCCTTTAAGCCGAAACATGACAGTGCGTTTACACAGCTGTTTGGCGGGAGAAATACTCAATACGGTGGTAGCTACCCAGGCTCTCAGATATGAGAGACCTACCACCAGTCAAGGTCTCCACTAAGCTCATGTCATGATAGTGCAAACCACGACGCACTGATTTTCAGTGGACACTTTAATAAGGCAAGACCTCGTGGCGGGCAGACTTTCGTCATTTTATAATAGCTGAAAGTTTATCTACGCATGCCTCTGACATAGGCATCACACATTTAGCTACCGAAGATTCCGTCCCACAATATGATGGGGTCAAGCCTAACGCCATATCGGACACAAACTTCTGAACCCGGTTTGATAACGAATAGAAAAATTCAATATCACTTGCCCGACTCGCTATTCCAACCCGAGACCTCAGCTTTGCAATCCTACCGTTATACAACTGCGTCACCGAGGCAGTCATTTATTTAATCTTATTTTTATAAATCGGAAATATTGTATTTGATGTGAATAAATATAAAATCCATGAACTTCTTGACTTTTACTCCTTAAACATCAATTTTAATATATATAATAATACTCGCGGTACGGAAATTAGATGGAGCGTAAAATGGCGTCAGTACGACTACAGTAAACTGAAAAATGGTATTCACGCGTGCTATGGTTCCAGAGCTTGTTTTATACTTTTGCCTTTCTTGTCACTCTAAAATTGTATGGCCAAGAGTTTAAAACGTAAAATAATAGCATTGTTTTTAAAGTACTTTTGTATTTCTATTAAATGTGTATTTACATCCTATTTGTTTTTTTGCATAAAGAAAATATTTTATAATAAGTGTTGTAGTTCTGGTACTCCTGTCGCCCGTCGAACTAGATACACAATAATTTTTGTACCTAAATATTTTACTCTGAAATAGGTAAGTAGCATATTGTAAATAAATAAACTATTATAGCTAGGTAAAGTCATATTTTTTCTGATATTTAACTTTTTTTCTATCTTTTTTTTATAACATTATCTATTATGTGTTATTGAAACTAGGAAATAAGCAAAACAATTCTGAAGAATTGCTATATGTTTAAAATCAGTTGTCTTCAATATTTGATTCATTCCAATACACTTATCTACTAGTCTGTTGAACGATTTTAATTATTAATTCGTGTTAGAGAGTTTAGTGCCGAATATAGGTTCTCTTTAAATATTTATGAAAATCACTGAAAGCTTTAAACACTGAATTTTAATTCAGTTCAATTCCGAAGCAAAAAATGTCGATATATTGTTATAAATATTTTCACATGCATAGTATCCTCACTGCGGTATATATATTTAATGGTTTATTTCTATAAAAAAACATGTATATTTTTGCTTATAAAATAATTTACGTATAACCAATTTGCTGTAACAGTAGCCACATAAATTACCAGTGGATCGGGCGACGCATGTGGTAATGAATCCGAAATGCGCGGAGTCGGTGGCTCGTTAGCGGGAGCCTCCAGGGAAGAGATCACCGGGAGCTTACCCGGCTATTAATTAACAATAATTATCCTATCGATGCACCGGGATGTTACGGGAATTGTTTTGAAAATGTATTTGATTTGGTCAAGTATTAGGGCAATTAGCAAACAGATGTGACGCTTTGCTGCCTAGTTTAATTTGCGTGATTTTAAATTTGGAATTATAAATTGAAATGATTGACTGGTCCTTTGATCTCATATGTGAGAGACCACCTTGGTAGGTCCCACCGCAATGTTTATTTCTCCCGCCAAACAGCAGTGTAAATGCTTCGTTGTGTTTTGGATTGAGGGTTAACATCTTATGTCTCAGGATGGCGAGTGTAGTGTTGTTTTGCAAGCATTATTTTGCAATTTAAGATGCTGTTTGGTTGCCTCCTGTTCATGAGCGGTCGTATCGCTTACCATCAAGCGAACGGCATTCTCGTCACGCCATTAATTGCAATTAAAATATAAAAAAAAAAACTTGCGTGCGTTAGCTCCTGTGTAAGGTGATAGAAGTTTAGCACATTACACAATCATGATCATCAGCCCGTTGCGGTCCACTTCTGGACGTAGGCCTCTCCCAAGGTACCCCACAGAGCCCGGTCAGCTGCTTTATGCACCCGTACATTGAACATTGTCTCACATTTATTAAGAAGTGTAGTAAAGTTGCTCTTTTTGAAGTGTTTCTCCAGCAGCTAAGAAAAACACCGTCTGAATTAATAATTTTATATTTATAACATCAGCTCGGCGCCATTTAAGTGAAGCTGGGCAGATGTTACAACGTTTAATTATTTCTTACACAAAAAATATTTATTTAGGTTGAGTGCTAGTGTTACTTAATTAAATGAAAACAAGAATGTTGGTTGTTTTAACAGTTTTATAATTAGAATTTGAAACAAGTTTGAAGAAAACGAAACTATTAGAAATTATTGCTTTATTATATTTTAGAATATTTTAACGAGTAGGAAAATCTTGTTTTTAATAACTAGGCGTTTATAACTCATGTTTTTAAACTCCTGTTACCCAGCACTTTTTGCAGCACAGCGATATTTTTATTGAAATATTTATTAAGTTAACAAATCATCAGCGAACCAATAGTTTTAAGTTATTTACATATTGTACGATATTAGATTGCAAAACCAACATCCATTTAAAACAAAAATTATAATTAAAAAACTTTGTTTCTCTTGTATAAAACCCACACATTCTTTTTAGTGTTGATAAATAGGAACTAAGTGGGTCTCGCATCAAGGGTTCAAGCCGTTAAAATGCTTTTAGCCGGCGCATCGCCACACAAACGCTTTGCCAGAGATCTCAATGGAATTCCGCTCTAAAATCTTCAAGAATCCGGCGACGTACCGCATAAATATTAAAGCCGCGCTATTTATTTTATTTACGTCGAAACTGCAGTATCGGGCTTCCAAAATTCGTCGGTCAGCGAAACTCGTGGTATTTGTGTAATAAATTCGTCGTCTAGCAAACACGATGAAATATTTTCGAGCTCAATTTTAGATGCTAAATGCTGCATTATTTACCTAGATTATGTGGACTTGTTGGGTTGGCTAAGTGCGAGATTAGAGTGCAGGTATTATCCTAATTTAGTTCTGCACCGGTTAAATTTTCTACTAGCACATTACTGCTATTGCAGAAAAGTGGTGAAAATAACCAAAAGTCTATCTTATTTCCTTTATACATACATACATACATACATAAACTCACGCCTTTTTCCCCGGAATAGATAGGCAGAGTTTGCCCTGGTAGCAATCAGTACTCCCATGTTTGACCATGTGCCAATCCAATATCACTTTGCCCGACCCGGGATTCGATCCCGAGACCTCAGCGTTGGCACTGTACCGTAGTACAACTACGCCACCGAGGCAGTCAGTCAGTCCTTTATATTGGACAATTAAATATATTTTTTACAATCACGTATCTAATAACCACTTAAAGCCACTAAGTCAATTTCAGCAATTACAAAACTGCAAAGCGTTTCAACCCTACCCGGGGGCCTGAAAGGCCTATTAGTTTGGATCTGATAATCGTATTAATTTAACAGGCTAACGACGGGGAGGTGCAGGTAAAGTGGGCCCTTGGAAATTGTCGCTGAAAGCCAATCAGCGTGGATTGGCAAACTGCTGAATAATCACCGTACGGGTTAGTAGTCGGCCCACGCGGCACGTGCTGCGAATGTAAAAAGCCGGCGATTACTTCCCATACACTCCGTCGATATCGAAGTTTAATGTACTTTTTTTTATTTGCTATGCGAGCGGCATCCTCGTCTTGCCATTAGACGAATGGCATGCTGGTCTCGCCATTCGTTGCAATAAAAAAAGTATACAATTAACTTTCAGTACTCACTATACCTAGTACTAAAAAAACTGCACATGCATCATGGTCAAAATTTAATTTATTACCATAAACAATATTACAAAACATACAAAATTTAATTTATGATCTCCATTACCTTTTGCATTTCCAGCCGGCTTTTACCAATTTACTTTGGCATCGGCGAATTCTCTTGAAATTCGCACGGCGCACCTATTTGGATTCACATTTGATGGAAAGCTCATCGAATAGACTTCCAGTGTGATTTCAATTGGATCCCAACGTAAGTGCCATTACACTGAAGAGAGAATTAGGGCGTACGAAAATCAACTGAACAATGCAAATAAACCTAGTTTCGATGTCACCCGAATATTGTTCCAGAGTAACTGGATTTTCATTTGATTAGCTATTGTACTGTTTTGTTTAATTAGAACGGTATTCAGTGTAATTAAATTAGATTATAGTTTAGCGAACTATAGCCTAGATGAATGAAAGCCGGACAGTTAAACAAAGCGTGACGAGCTCAAACTCACGGCGTAAATCCATTGACATAAATACAGGGTATCTCAAGACTTCTACCGAAAACGAGGCCGGGTGGTAGTTTTAGGGACTTCGGACACATTGCAACAGAAAATATTGCAAAAAAAGGCAACGGTTTTTTTTGTTATTTTTTTTCCTAAGGTCGTATTTGGATAGTAAATTCATTTTTTCCTAAAATAATAGTGTAATTTTATATATAAGGACGCTAAGGTATAAAAGAGTTTAAATCATTATTTTAGCAAAAAATATGGATTTACCAACCAAAAATTACGATATTTAAAAAACCTTAGAAAAAAATTGACGCATTTCTTTGCGAAAATTTTAGTTGTATTGTGTTTGTCGTCACTGAAACTACCACCCGGCTTCGTTTTCGGTAGCAGTCTTGATATACCCAGTATATGGACAGAGCGGATTCTGACGTAAGTGGTGCGCGCGCTCCAGTGCATCGCTAGTAGAATTAGTTATCGCAAGTTGAAAATTCAAATTATGACATCACTATGACAGAAAGTTTAATAAAAATAAAGATTATAATTTCTATCCCCGTTTAGACGAAATCTATGGAATTAATTGAATGTAATATTTATTTTAGCACGATTTTCAACTTTTTGAAAACTCAGTTATACTGAAGGACCCAACCTTAGTTTTTAAATCAATGCGTGAAACATTGTCTTTTCGAGTGCATATTGTTGCCTATGGCATATAATCAATTGTCGCTTATTTTGTTTGAATTGAATTGAAGTGTTTTTTTTATTTCCAAGAAGTAGTATAAATGAAACAAACAATAGTATTTACGTATAATAAGACTGCACAGAAAACTTGTACAAATGTATTTTATACAGGATACTCTGATTTTGAAACGGAGTCATACTCTTATTTGTTGAGTTTGAAACAACTCGCAATGAAACCTACAAAGATTTTCCGTTCTATTCCTGTGAATATAAATATTGTTGTGCCTGAATATATTTTCACTTTAGCAGACACTCAGCTAATCAACAATACGGACGTAAAAAGTCGCCCCATTTATGTTGATAGCCAAAGCTGACGCCTGCGTACGTGACAATTTTAATAATAGCCAGAAAATCGAAGATATTAAAAATAAAATATTTTGCAAAAATAGTAACACTTGTAGCTGTAAAAGCAAAGCTACACCAGGCGGCGGCAAATCTTATTTTCAAGGAAGTTGTTTTGAAAATAAATGTTTTTCTTTTCAAGTGGATGGAAGATTAAATTATCTGGTGTTTTGACATAGTTGCTGTGTTCTTTTTGTTTTATATTATCGTTTCAACGTTTTTGATCAAGTGATTCTTATACGTTTTACGACTAGTACAAATCAATATCTTGCGTTTTATGTCTTCACTTTATGTTGGACTTTCAAACTTACAATTAGTTTGGCATGAAAACTTAAACAGGTTTTAGGTTTGGAATAATTTAGGCCTGATAATTAATATTTAAATAAAGGCCAAAAAGCGATTATATAAAAAAAAAATATAATAATAGCCAAAAAGCCATTGAATATATTTAAAACATAATATTTTGTTAAAACAGTAACACTTGTAGCTATAAAACGTGAAAGCTACAGCAGGCGGCGATAAATCTTATTTGCAAGGAAGTTGTTGCTTCGAGTGGATGGGAGTTTAAATGATCCTGCGTTTTGCAAATAATGTTATTTTTTGTTTGGCAGTTATAATGTTTTTTGTCAACAATGTTTTTTCTTTAGTTTAAATTACTTTAGATTTTTTGTAGATGGGCTTTACCACGACAATACCAAATAACTTAGGTTATTCCCCAAATAGCTATTGCCCATTAATTAGAAAATATAAATAAAGCCTCTAGTTTTTTTAACTAAAAAAAATAATAATTACGTATCAATACTTCATAATTGTTACACAATTTAGGTATCAGAAATAAAATATACAAATAAAACGAAAAAATGATATTCCAAAAAAACACACATTTATTGTTTCAAAAATGTTTAATTTCATATTTGACACATGTAAACTTATTTTGTTAATACATACCTACAGTTTAAATTTAACTAACTTAACAAAATATCACGGGTCCATTACCAGCTGAATAGCAACATTCAAATTGGTACGGGGTACATAGTGCCCTTTCCGGGGTTATATCTTTTACGGTTAGGGTTAATTGTATTTGCTCGGAGATCACGTATTTTATGCGTGAGTTACAAGAACTTTGCGTATTTACGCGTTCATCCGCAGGGTTAAATATAGTTTAGTCTGCCGTACGCACGACCACAGCAAATTGCTGTACA
This sequence comes from Hyles lineata, assembly GCA_030180105.1. Classification (NCBI taxonomy): domain Eukaryota; kingdom Metazoa; phylum Arthropoda; class Insecta; order Lepidoptera; family Sphingidae; genus Hyles; species Hyles lineata. The sequence goes on along the minus strand of JARJEE010000008.1, from coordinate 12,735,706 downwards.
GTGCAAAAACTTTACTGACAAGTGTTTGAGTGCATGGAGCTCATTAGGAATGTAAGCTAACATAAAATATTTCTAATTTCGCTTTGAAATTTGGAGAGTTTTGGAGCTCGTAGCTTACTTGTGTATTTTTAAGTATGATGGCTCGCTTAGATTCACACACACAGATCTAATCGCAAATGTGTCACACTTGAATGGGTCGCTGCGTTTGATTTTCCATTAAAATATGTGGTGAATAAACCGGGTCCTTAAGAACATTCTCCTACCAGCTACTCTACCTCTTAGACTTTTTATTACAAAAGCATTTCAAACAGCTCAAGCTGTCAAGTCAATATTAGCAAACACTAATGAGGTGTCAATACCAGTAAGCGCGCAACTACAGCGAGCCTGCACTACTGCCTGCTCATTTCACATGTCGAAGTTGGGCATGAGGCGTGTCGTTTTAGTTGGAGCATATCCAGCGAGCAGCAATTAGCGTCGCTTCCACTGCCCACCGGCTTGTTAACACTTGTCATTCAAATCCAATGAGTTTTTCAATGAAAACTGCGTACTCTGCTCAAATTGATTTATCTGCTTGTCGGTTAAATCGCGATGGTTGTAATAGATTTTAGGGAAAAATTGAATTTTAAGAGGAGAAAAATGGAAATAGTTCAACTCTGAAGAAATAATGGCCGTACATACCTTCATTTTTATTAACCGACTTCTAAAAAAGGAGGAGGTTCTCCATTCGACAGTATTTTTTTTTATTTCTTTAAATGTTTGTTATACGAGTATATTGATTATAATCAGCGTTTGTAGTCTATTGATGAAGACGGTGTATGTGGAACTAGAAGGTAGGGGTTTAATTTGTTAAAAAACAAATGCTTGCCTTGACCGTTCTACTGGCAACTTCAAGTCAGATAGATAGCTGGTTATTTCTGACTATAAAATATTTCATTTGGATTGCCCTTCGCTATCATGTACGCTATAGCCACATATTCGTGCCAGTAAAAAACAAAAGCAGTAGTCACGTCATTTTTAGGAAAGCGACACTTGACCAAACCCAGAGTTTTTATAATGATGAGTAATTGAAACCGCAGCCTGGCCTTCATTATAAAGGGTGAGGCCCTCACGACGTTTACACCGCACGACATGTCGTAACGATATCGTTTAGATAAGAGGGGACACGTTTCTATCTGCCATCTTGATTTGTACGCGTGTTCCGTGCGTAACAGCTTTGTAATCTTAATTTGTTCTGGCGTTTTGACGGTTTGTTATTATGATAAAAAGTAATACGTTAGTACCGAACGATATTTAAGAATTATATATTGGGTCTCCTGTCACAAGCGTTTTAAGTGTAAAAGGCGACCCCATCCGTCTTTTAAAATATTGTAGACTTTATTGTTACTGAATAAATAATTTATTTGTTTATTACTATTTACAGATTTTTTTAAAAGATATTGAAATCTGAAATATAAAACTTTTCATTGATTTTGTATATTGTAGTATTATAGTAGAATTTCATAACGTGCCGTTATTACTCGTATTAGCATGTCTCTTTCTACATTGTATTAGCTTAAAGCAGATCATTCTCATCAGTCTATATCACAAAGACAAAAAAAAAAAACACACACACACATACATAAAACAAAGACAAAGACATAAAGACGTTTTCAGATGCAAGTCAGTCAGAACAATTGTCGCAATATTCTTATTTTTGAAATCAATGAAATATTATTCTCGTATTCATAAGTTGGATTTGTTTTGAATATGATCTTATCATTCATATCCCTTATATAAAATAACAAAATAAATATTATCTGAGCGATACAGTAGTTTATATGTTAATTGTTCAGGCATTAACCAACTTCAGAATAACTTTGCAAACAAACACAGAATCGCACTCACAATGAAAGAGAAAACCTAAAGAAAACACAACCCGACACTATAAGAACCGTAAAACACAATGTATTTTATTTAACGCGAAGGTAATCTCGTTCCATTCTCATTGTAGATTAAACGTCTATGTAGTTTCTAGGTTTCGGTTCCTACTTGGATGAAATTCAACTTTATTTTGGTCGATTATTTATTTTATATATTTATTTTAACATTTTATTGTACACCAGATACATCAAAGTAGACAGATTTACAAGTGGCGGTCTTATAGCTTGAAGCAATTTCTGCAAGACAACCATGGGTCGGATAATAATGATGTGTTGTATTCAATCATAAGATTTTTTCTAGACTTCGCACTGATACCCTGATTAAAGATTCAACGGAAACGAGCGTTACCTGCTATATATATATATAGCAGGAAACGAGCGTTACCTGCTATATATATATATAGCAGGTAACGCTCGTTGAATCTTTAATCAGGGTATCAGTGCGAAGTCTAGAAAATATTATATATATATATATATATATATATATATATTATAATTTATATATATATATATGTATATATATATATATATATATATATATATATATATATATATATATATATATATATGAATCACACACATATTTTTTTTCTTCATTAATCTCTATGTTTCTCGCCAATAAAAGTAAGTAAAGACTTAATCAATCCCAGTGCATAACGATATACTTAACTTCAGCAATCATTTAAATATTTAAATTGCTTGGAAATACTTTAATCAGAACAAAATATCTTCCACCTATTTGTCATATCCATACAATGTCATAATAAAGGTATAACACGGCTGATTTAAAAACCTCCCGATAACTGTAAATAAGGTAATACGTCGCTCCGCGTTATCTTCACAGCATTATCCGCGGCAGTGTTCGCCCGCGTGTGATAAACACACCTAATGGTTTTCTGCTTTTATTTGTCACTGTTGTTGATGACATGAGACTTTACTTAGAGATATTATAGATGTCTTAAGGTAGTTTAGTCTAGACTTTAATGAATTATCGTACTAAAGAATAATGTAGGCAAAGTACTTTATTATAGACAAAAAAATATAACAGGAGACGTCAAGAGTCAAGGTGATCATGTCAAAAATTTGAGATTTTTTTATAATTATCAAAAGTTTTCGGTTATCAGCATAACTGTTGGAAACCAACTAAAACTACTGATAAATGCATATCTCTTCCAGAAAAACTTGTCTGAAGCGGCCTGCATCAATTTTTATGCTACCTCTGTTGGGATTGCATAATATTAATTTTAATTTAAGTTATTGACTGCATTGGTGGCGCAGTTGCATTACCATAAATTAGTCATTTGTATAATTCCAAAGCTGAGGTCTCGAGTTCGAATCCGGAATCGGGCAAAGTGATATTCGATTTTCTTATTATAAGCCCAGATTCAGGTATATGGCGATAGGCTTGTCCTCAATCTCATCGTGGTTCTGATTTCCACCAGGAAAATTTTTGGCTAACCTTTTGGAAAAAACGCGCCAGTCTATGTATATACGTATGTCGTGTATTGTATCATATACTATAATACTTACCACAGAGTCACACTAACCAAACAAAATAAGTAATTTCATACATTGTTCAAGGTAATGTTTCGTGAGGTATAAAGAGCCTCGCGAGAATTCATGTAATAGTGTCGTGTTACGAAGCCATTACTCAGTGCAAACATTTTCAGCCAAACTGAAAATATGAGGCACAATGTAATTTATCATTAATGTATTGTTCAGATACGTTACCAGGGACATGGCTTGTCAAGTGTGTTTGTCTTGTGTTATAGGAGTCAATATTAATTTAATGTATGTTACTAGGTTAACTTTGATGACTTATTTTAGGTAAAGGTAAGGTAAGTAAAGGTAAGGTGGGTAAAGGTAAAGTAAGGTAAGGTCCCCTCTCAATCATACTCTCTATTGTAAAGGAGGTTAGTGCCCTGCAGTGGAATGTATATAGGTTGATACATAGATAAATGTAAGAGAACAAAAGAAATGAACGATTTTAAAATGTTACTGCATAAGAAATATTGCATATTTGAAATATTATTACATACAATCTTAGACCAGAGGATTGTCTAACATGGGAATGGAACTTGGGATTTTACGATTCGTACCCTATATGCTGTCGCTAGACGAGGCAGTCGATAATGATAATTATAATTTAATTAAGTTACTCCAACGAAGTAAATTTAATCCCATTCATTATAAAAGCCGTTCGAATTTTCCATTCCAAATCAAATCAGCATTTTCTATTACATTGAGTATTAAATTCCGAGAGAGGCCTTCAATATCCAGGGGTCGCGCCTCTTGATGAATACTCTCAACGGATCATGCGTTGAATAATTAATTAATTCTGTCTCCGTGGCTCAGTTTGACGTCGGCTCTGAAACGAAAGCCCAGGGGTTCAATCTTGAGAAAAATGTTTGTGTGTTTACAAGTATTTGTTTTGTATCTGTTTGTTACACCGAAAAGTCAAAAATTCTCACGTAGATTTTTTTATTGCAATAAATAGCGAGACGAACATGCCATTCGCCTGACGGTAAGCGATACGGACGCTTTGGACAGTAGCAAAACTAAATAAAACCATGATATATAATAAATGCTTGGCATTCCACTGCGCTCGCCATCCTGAGACATAAGATCTTAAGTCTCAATATGTCCAGTAGTTACTCTGGCTATAACAATACTTTTTGATAGTCATGATAAAAAAAAAATTACGATGTTTATGCAATGTTGTTGTATTCTGGGTATGTTTATGTTTTATTATTATTCAGGCATGAAGTGAAGTTTTAAATAACGTAGCTATATTTGGCCGTAATACTGCGACTCTGGTATTTGACGGAATGTGGGCTTAAGCCAATCGTTTCGGAGAAAGCGTGCCGTTAAATGTCCCGGATGAGCGTAAAACATACAGACTGGGCTTTCTGTGTAATTGAAATTAGAAAAGCGTACATATTTATACTAGCTAGGAATATCAACTGTTACAGTGTTATGTTGTTTTCGTTAATATCACGATCAAATTTTATTAATATTGTCAGGGGTGATTTCTTTGAGCGACATGTAAGGCAACCTATTTTAGTATGACGATGGTGCTGCCAGTTATATTAAGAGAATAGAATAAGGGTTTAAATAAAGAACGCAGTTGTCAACGGCTGATGTGAAAGATCCGAGTCGGAAGAGAGTTCCACAGACCAGGAGAGTTTCACTGTGATTGTTCAAGATTAGTTACAGGCATTAAGTATGCGAGTTGTATGTTGTAGAGAGCCTTGTGATAATGTACATGATGTTGGAAAAGAAAAGACGAAATATGATTGCACAACTGGCGTATTATTTGGAGTTATAAAATATGTTTAAACTTTTATATAAATTTCTTCCAAGTATCCGCATTGTAACTAGCCTAACTTATACTTTTTTTAAAACTATTTTAAGGTAAGTAAGGAACTTTCGTTAATATACAGTTTTTGTGTAAGAAATAAGTAGGGATGCAACGAGTAAAGCATACAGTTTTCTCTTTTGTTCAATGTTGGAAAAAATATAGTGTATTTTTTTATCTCATACACCGAGAATTTATTCAGTATATTACTACATGGTATAAAACAAAGTCGCTTCGCACCTGTCTGTCCCTATGTATGCTTAGATCTTTCAAACTACGGAATGGATTTTGATGCGGTTTTTTTTATAGATAGAGTGATTCAAGAAGAAGGTTTATATGTATATAATACATATACCTACAGGTGTCGCAGTTTGTAAAAAAACATAACATATATTTGGTAGTTGGTGTGGAGTGGAATCGAAAAATATCTGCAGCCAGGCGAAGTTGGGTCGGGCCGCTTGTTATCTTATAAATACACTTAGATAATCACAAAATACGATGACCTATATGCTAATGAGAATTAAGTAAATTCAATAATCAAATAACATGAGGGAATCTGCATACCATAGCGAATTATAAGAATTTCTATGGAATGTAAACCCGTACTAGGCCAGCGTGGTGGACTTTATGGACTAACACTAACTACACTTAATCGTAGTCTCGATTGTAGTGGCTCGACTCGTGCCCTACTGTGGGATATATATATATAGGATGGTACAGTGCAGTACAATAATCAAAAAGACAGAATCATTGTAAACTCACGCACGAGTCCCAGTCCGTACCTAACTTGCAACAAGACATTACACGGCGAAGCTTGTAAAGAGAAACTTCACGCGCAACACCGACGCAACACGAATCTGTTTACAAGTTGTCTGACTGAGACGATGTTACTTTGGAGTTTGGAATATTGTCCAGCTTGTGCGGAATGCAAACGACGTATATATTATTCAATCCACGGGCTTAGGGAAAATTATATTGTAATAAAGTTTGTTAAATCCAAATATACTCGTACTTGTAAGAAAAAATTTGAATTCAATGATATCCACAAATTTTACAACTCACAATAGGAAAAATAAACCGATACTAAGTGCATTGTTATCCTAGCCCTAATCAAAAACTCACACCTAATTACCTTGCACAAGAATGGTAATACACATATAATATCGCATTAACGCAGTATCGTCGTAGACTCACGCATGAGTCCCGGTCCGCAACTTGCAACAAGACATTACTCGGCGGAGCTTGTAAAGAGAAACTTTACGTGTTTACAAGTTGGCTTACTGAGACGATGTTACTTCGGAGTTCGGACTTATTGTCCAGCTTGCGTGGAATTCAAACGATCTATGTATTATTCAACTGTACGAGATTTTTGCAAGTAATTGTTATTCATGTGTATGTTCTTTGAGGTATGGTTGTGTTGTGAGCGGGGTTAGTTATTATATATTTATAAACTTCTTAATAGTGACAGCGTGGTGGTCAATGTGGCCTAACTCCTCTCATTCATACTCTTGACGGTAGGGTAGGCCCGTGACCTGCCGTGACCGTGATAGTATATGGACTGATACAGATACAGATAATAGTAATATTAGTCCTTTTTTCTAAAATAACTAATTGAATAAATTAATTTCATTGCAAGTAATTAACAATACTAAAACCAACTAGTTAAAACGAGCCAAAAAAATAAAAAGGACTATATTACTAGAATTCTTAAATAATGTTCGCTGTAATTTGGTAAAACAACGTACCTCGAAGATACAGTTTGTTTAAAGTTTGTAAAACTTTTGCTATTATGTAAATACGCAACAAAACAAGAACTACATGTGTTGCTGTTTTTGATTTGTACCGTCTTGCCTTTAATTTCTGCTGACTCGCTAATACGTTATGAGTTGAAGTTCTGATTTCAGGAACCGAATCATTAATTTATCCACAAAAGGATATTAACTCTTATTCTTAACCTTACATACATAAATGAACTTTGACGCAGAAGGGGTAGGCAGAGGTGCAACCATGACACCCTCGTTTCGTCGTGTATTTGCCGTCCCACTATGTGATGGGGGGCGAGCCTATAGATATGTATTTCGGGCACAAATTCTTCTCCGGGCTGATAATGAATAAAAAAATCGAATATCACTTTGTCCGGGATTTGTAAGCGACACCACAATTTTGCAATTATACCGTAGTACAAGTGCGCCACCAAGGCAGTTTTAACCTTAGGGTAAGACCGGCTTTGGTATCCTTCGATCAAATATACACTAGATACAACATGAGCGCTTAGAAAATGGCACCAAAAAAGAGTGCTTTAAGCACTCTTTCGCCTTCAGTCACGCACCGACCGTTGCTTCTAAAACGTCGCATAACTTTAGACAATATTATGTGACAAGCTTCTTTAAGCTCCAGGAATAAGGTGGAATTTGTGTTAATATATTTGGAATATGTGATCTTTTTGTTTACTTTTTTTCATGTCATGCATCGGTGCCACTTTTTAACAGAACTTTAACAGGGAACTGTGTATCTAGTGTATATTTGATCGAAGTTGGTAACATACAGAACATTCCGCATTATTAGTAATACGGAATGTTCTGTATGTTACCAGAGCCGGTGTTACCCTTAGGCGCTTTCTCACGGTGCGAAGTCGCGAGCCTAGGGGCCACGAGGGTCAACGGTTTCACCTTCATGACCTTAGGATTTAAAAAGCCTTGAGCTCGATTAAAGGTTTTGATGTATATAAAAAAGAAGTACTCGTGTGATAGTTGGGTTTAAAACGTATTTTCCTTACCTGGGGTTTAGAAACACGAATGGCGCCCTATGTAAGATGTTTAGCACTACCGCTGTATCTTCGCAACAACCTTGCTCTATTTAGGAGTTTAAGATTTAGCAAAGATTATCCAGCCCGGCTGAAAGTTTCCGTTGTTCACAACTAGTGAATAGTTTGTCAGGTTCCCTTGTCATTCATTCAAGTTAGTTCACGCTATCAGTGACAACGCGTCTTTCTTTCAAAGGCCTGATTCGTGAGCGACTTTCAAATTACGTGTCTGGCATATGTATTAGAAGAAGGTACGCTAAATCGCTACGCCTTTTTTATTTTACCAAAGCTGAAATTAAGGAGATTTATGTATTAAGTACTTGATTTACTGGTGGTAGGTCTCTCATATGTGAGAGGCCATCTGGGTGGGTACCACCGCAGTGTCTATTTTTCCCGTAAAACAGCAGTGTAAACGCACTGTTGTGTTTCGGGTTGAAAGGCATTGTAGCCAGAGTAACTACTGGACATATTGAGACTTAACATCTTATGTCTCAGGATGGCGAGCGCAGTGGAATGCCAAGCATTGCTTTGTAATTCAAGGTGTTGTTTGGTTTTGCTACTGTTCATGAGCGGTCGTATCGCTTACCATCAGGCAAACGGCATGCTCGTCTCGCCATTCATAGAAATAAAAAAAATAAAAAAAAAAACTTGATACAATTTTAGCCAGGCTCAATTTTAACAGGGATTTTAATTTTTTTTTGGAAATGGTAGTGCCACGCTGTTTTCAAACATGACTCAGCATGAATGGGCAGGCTCGTCCGGGGCGGTACTACTGTCGAACAGAAAATCGACGAGAAGCGACAGCATTGCTATCGCGTTTCGTTCAGTGAGTGTGATTGCCGTATGCCCAATACCCCTTTTCCCATTTGATAGGCTGGCAACACATCCATGATCCAAGCGTTATGGAGGTTCATGGGCGCTAGTGATAATTTACCATCAGATGGCCTGCTTGCTCGTTTGCCGTACTTAAGCAATAAAAAAATGTACTTGGTAAGCTATGTATTTTCTATGTAGTAGGCCTCGTTTACGCAAAATGTATTTTAAGCACTGTTGTAGTCCGGTTGGAAGGACATTGTAGTCAGTGGTTACAGAGAATTACGAGATTTAACGTTGTCTGGGGATGACAAGCGCAAGTGCCATCAAGTTCTTGGTGATTAGAGGTTTTAAGTGGTATTACTACTGCTTATAGCTGTCTCTCTCGCTAGCTAAATAGCTTTGGCATTTTCGGATTCATAATTGGGTTCATTTTCACATATAACTGTTTCATATCTGGGGGAATTCCGACTTTGCGATAAATATTGTTATGTTGCGTACGCAGTCTTAAAATATCACCCAAAATGACAAATTTAAAATTGATGCTTGCTACTGAAAATACGTAGGCTGGCTTCGCGATCATGTATAATATTATTTGTATTCTATAAAAGAAGTTTAGTACATTTTTCAATAACTTACTCCTCATTCGCCTCGCGTTGAAGTTGAATTAGCATATAAAGGCGCTGAACAATATTTACCTGAAACAAATTAGAGGATTTAGTACAAATTATTGTATGTAAAACGTGATCATTATTATATATTCGTAATTTAAGAAAGGGAGATAGTGAGTTTTGAACATTGTTGTTTTTCTGTTGTTTGTGATTTTTAGCATAAGGTTTTGTTTCAGTAAGACTTGTTATTCGTTTATTTTCATTTGTTACTTACAAGTTTGTACAAAGGTTAGGACAGCCTCCGTGGAACGGCTGAATAGACGTTGGCTGTGCAACGAGAGGCCGTGGGTTCGATAAAATATTGGTGTGAACCATAGGTATTTGTTTCAGGTGTGTGCATGAGAGCGGAACGTCTCTCGTAGTTTCTGATACCCACGACATAAGACTCGATCTTAGTCTGGGGTCAGGACTATGAATGTGAATATTAGGTGTATAAATTATTACTGCTATATACTGATCAGTACAAAAATAGGTGAAACAATATTATTTGTTTGGGGCAAAGATATTTTTGAAGTTATTATAATTAATATTAAATAATTTAATATGTACCTGAATAAAAATATACATCTGTTTATATCGGTGTGGGTTACCAAATCGTGGGCTTCCATATGACAGCCTGTTTGCCCCAAAGGCGGTATTTGTAGTTTTCAGAAAAACCTTAATAAGATATAAACCTCGTTTAACCATAAATACAATTTATCAGCCAATTATGTTAAGACACTGTCATTTCTTTTTTCCCCATCATAAAGAGGCTTACAAAAACAATTTTGCAAAAAATGGGAAATTAAAACTCGTCCAAGGCAAGCAAATTTTCGCCGTTGTTCTCTCAGCAATAAAACAATTTGGAAGAACATTTAGCAGCGAGATCGTGTGAGCGGCCAAGTATCTGGATGTGAGCCAACCACACCTGCATACCGCAGTGTCACGTGGAGTAGGTGATCACGTCAACCTTTACTTATGGATTCATTTAGAGAATACAATAGAAGTCAATACAATAGAATACAATGTATTTATGTATTGAATACAATTTATAAATACAATAGAACACAATACTTTTCTGCTCTCCTTCCGATTTAATGGGCCAGCAATATATCCCTAATCCCAGCGTTCTGGATGTTGATGGGCGGCAGTGATCACTTATCATCTGTTTGCCCGATCTATTGTATAATTTAAAAAAAATTGCTTTAAATTTGGTTCCTTGAATAGTAAAGTCATTTACATTCACTAAATTCAAACGAATAAAAGCGCAGACCGCGAACTCCTATACAAATAGCTAATATCCTTTTGTATCATTCAGAAGTAAAAAAACAAAATTCTGTATAGTTGAATGTTTAAACTCAAGTAACTGCCACTTCAGGAAGTATTATAACAATAAATAAATATCTCAAGAAATTCCCTCTATCACTTCTCTCATTCAATTTCATCTAATCCGGGGTAAAGTCAGTTAATTGTTTTATCTTAATACAAAATTTACAATTCCAAGGATGGAAATGTAAAATTTTATTGAAATGTGAATGTACGCAAAGGACTTTATTTAAATTCGTCTCACAAATCTTTTTATATCCGAGTCGGGATTTTGCATAGATTTGCATTCGTCGTCGGTTTGATCTCCATCTCACATAATGCTGGATTGGTACAGTCGATGATAAATGCTTGTAAATACATATAAAATTGCTATTTTTTATAACAATATTAAAGAGTTACAAAATTAATATCATCGGGTGTTAGAGTTTTCTAGTATTGCGATATCAAACGTCAGGTAAACGAGGAACTAATGTGCAAACTTAATCTAATTGTAAGATCTCATATTATATAAGCGTTAGTTTCTGTATCAGCCCATATACGTCCCACTGCAGGGCGCGGGCCTACTCTACAATCGACAGTACGATTGAGAGAGTGGTTAGGCCATATAGTCCACCACGCTGGCCTAGTGCGGGTTGGCTATCGTTAGTTGGTATATTTTAATAAAAATGTTTTCATGTTCATTTTCAGGCGATTTTCATATTTTATCAACACTATCATTGCCTTCAAAAAATAACTCATTTTTTTACCAAAGCCAAGTAAAATTTACTTTAATTTAAGGTCGCATCTTTCATCGATCCATTTTAAAGTATAAAGTCACGCAGACCGTCTCATTGACTGTAACGTAAACTTAATATTTTTCATTAATCCAGCTTGAAGTATAAAGTCGCGCAGACCAACAAGAAAACTTTCACTCGCTATTCATACCTATATCAAATCTACTCAAATGTAATATCAACAAGTTGTAAGTAACTGACCTACACGACCTAAACTAAACTCATTTGCATTTCGTTTCCCAACACGCGAAGTTCACAAGACGCGTCAAGTTTCGCTGAACTAAAGTTGGATTTACGTTTCCTGGCGTCGACTGTACGCGGAGTATACGATAGATAATAATTTAGATAGAAATGCTTTCAGCTAGGGTGACCATGTTTTGGTTTAGGAACTTGAACTGGAACTTGACAATCGGTCTGTCATTGAAGATTATCGCGGTTATTTCTGACGTATTTGTATACGTAATTCAGTAATAATTATTTATTACTGGAAAAGGTTTTAATTATTTTGTTACATAGAAAATCCCTACAATAATTAACGTAATTATGTTTTATAGCTATTTTCTATTATTAGTGCATATTCAATATTTTCATTTCTTTAAACAATTCATTTGGCACAAATTGAGCGACCGTCACATCGTATTGTCAGGCGCGGGAAATTATCGAAATCCGGACTGTCCGATAAAATCAAGAAGGGTAGTCCCTCTACGTTTAGTTCCATTCTCCGCAGCTGGTATAAAATCATTGAAAAGTATTGCACTGCATGCAATACCCGTGACTGCACAGTTTTCAATTACATGGGATGACGACAAATATGTATATGGTAATATTGTCAGCAAAATAAAAATGATATGGTTCAATCTCTTTGTAAAATGTATTAAATTCCTGGGAACATATTTTGTATGGTGAAAAAAGTTTTATTAAAAATATAGAATGTTTTTGACGTAGTTTCATTAAGTCTGAAGAGTATATTAAAACAGTTTTTATTATTATTATATAGAAACCTCAGACCAAATATAGAAACGGACTTGTGATTTTACTATTCAAATATGATCGAACTTCAAACAAAATTTTAATCTACACCACTCCAATGCAGTAATTCTAGGTAAATATGTACAGCCAATTTGATCCTCATGATTTTTTAATCCTCATATTTTTTCCTACTCATTTTCGGGAAGCGAATCCATGCGAGTCATGGATTCGCTTTAAATTTAATTATTTGAATACTTCAATAGTCAATTTATTCATGGGAAATAAGTCAAGCAGGCCAATGTGACAGTATTTTTTTTTATTTATGAACTTTCGCGCTAAAACCGTACACAGTTAATTAATTAATTATTTTTTATTTATAGAAATATTTAGGTACATGGTAGACATACAGCGCGGCGTTTGCCAAAACGTTTACACGATGGAACATATTGGATATCTAACAAGAACATTTATTTACTTCTCCTGGCGTTGTCACGTTTGAGCAATTCGGATTGACACACTACATAAGTTAGCCGTACACGTTAGGGTATACCTGAGAGGTTTACCTTTTCAGTTACACCTGTCAGGTAAGCTTGAGTTCAGTAGAGGACATACACGTAGGCGCGTACAAACTCTCTCAGAAGGTGAACACAGACTGGACGCTGTAGTGCTTACAGCCTACAGGTTTATTTTAATCTTTAATGAAATGAGCGACGACAGCCATACTCAGTTTAAGCTGGACAGGTATACCCACGAGCAAACAAATGAAAATATGTATTTTTCGGTTGCCTGCAAATTTGTGGAAACCTGCACAGTTTTGTAACATACTCACTCCGATTTACCTGTAGCATTCAACTGTACAGGCAAACCTGTCAGGAACGCCCTAGCGTGTATGGCTACCTTAATAGTGTTTAATAACTTTGACATCACATACCGAAGCACATCACTAATTCAGAATATTGCTTTTTGAAACGCCTGAGGCGTCTAATCTCATCCCATCACGTCTTTAGCAATTATGTTTAGCTTATCGCGTAAATTAACATAAACCTCGCTCTAATCTGTCTTTACCAGAGCTAAATCCACAAACAATCTGTTAAATTCTTGATACTCGGTACAACGACCCCTACATTATATTAATAACGTCTATAATTAAATTACTTGTTGCTAACCCTATTTCAGAAAGCAGATATATGAATTAGAGATCAAAGAAAACACTTGGTTTAGTTTGGATGAAGTCGCCATTTTTTTTATTGCTATGAATGGCGAGACGAGCATGCCGTTCGCCTGATGGTAAGCGATACAACCGCTCATGAACAATAGCAAAACCAAACAACACCTTGAATTACAAAGTAATGCGACATAAGGCGTTCAGTTTCAATATGTCCAGTAGTCATTCTGGCTACAATGCCCTTCACATATGAGAGACCTACCACCAGTAAAGTGACCATTACAAGTAATAGTGATATATTCCACGTTGTAAGTTTCGATTCAATTCTTTATAGAAACCACTAAAAGATAGTTTCTTATACCCATTACACGAGACAATGAATATCTTTCTTAAACCTTGAAATAGAGGCTATCGTTAGCCAAGGACTACTTTGGAGTTCTAACATCAATCAATTTGTAAGCTTAACAAAATTATATTTTAACAGTTAATCCGAAGATTAGCAATGTCTGTATTATTGATTGTCTATTATCGGAAAGATTAAGAGGTAATATTGAGATTATTGAGGAATAAATTGTTGGATTGAATAAAATATCTACAACTCAGACCCAAACGTTTTACTAGGTAAACCGACAAAACCACAAGAGAAAAAGCAATAGCAAGACAAGGTACATCACATTAAACAGGCACATTTCCAAAACAAAAACAATATAACCTATTTAATAATTATGATTTTCTCAAACTTTTTTCCAACAGTTAATATTAATTTCAGCCCAATGATCTCATTCTAACATCTAACTAGTCGTCAATCTAATCACCAAGTTCATTGAAATCAGTTGCACTGAATTTCTCTAGCCACCATAAAAAAGACCCGTGAGACATTTTTGATAACCTAGCGTTTATTTTTAGGGTGATCATAAAGGGCCAGCTCGGTCATGCACATCAACATAATGCAGATGGAGCAGCGTAATGGCGGTCACGGCGGATTGAAAACCCTTAGCGGTGTTGTTAGCTGAAGGCGATGTTACACTAGGATGTAGGGCGGTTGTAAGGGAACATCATTTCAAATAGGTCAAGAATGGGATTTTGTTCTTGGTTGCATATTGTTCATAATCATTGGAAGAATACGGTAATAAAAGTAAGCAAAATAATGACTGAAATGAAAACTACTTTATTTTGGAAATAAAATTATGCATAGATCGGATCACAAACATTTTTCATTAAATTAAGTTTTTTTATTTTAATAGTTGTTAAACAAAAGTAGGTTTCGTAACATTCACTAAGCGAATGACTAACACCACAGTCTACCCCGTGAACTCGAAAGCTGGGAAACGAAACGTCGGATCTGGAAATAAAAAAAAATTAAATCTCACCAAATCCGTCACAAAATGCGTAAATAAAGTAGTTTCATTTCAATATAACATTCGTGTTAATAAAAGAACCCATTAGGTACATAATAATAATTTTCACACAATATTATTCCACCTGAAGAATGTTATTCTACGTCACCGGAGGACATCCCACAATATCAGCCTTTAGCTACTGCCAATCATAAGTATTCATATCACACATTGAAATAATAGCTCCTAGTGACACCAAAGTTCAGTAACCGCACAGAAACAGAAGCATTTAACCTAAAATTGCAGCTAGAACGTAGCGCCAAGAGCACGTTTCCTGTCATCCAAATAAGTGGCTGGGCAGCGTTCGGCCCAGTTATTAACCAGTAAGGAGCCACTACATATTCAGCTACACGCGTTTTGCTAGACTATCTTGACCACACTTACTGTTAATAGTTTTGCATCTCTGTTGGGTGGAAGCATGTGTCCACAAATATTTGATTCATTTATTTACAAGTTAAAGATAAATTGTAATTACTTCAACCTCTCTAATATGCTTGGTGTCATTGAAATGGCGATTACTATAAATCTTGGCTTACAGGAATTGCAGCACAAGGTGCAACGCGGGGTGGTTTCTTTACTCAATAGTCGGTACGGTGCTGAAACCGGTGAAAATATGTGCAAATATACCACTAAAAAAATCACACTTATCCCTGACATAAGTCAGTTGTTGAACACTGGAAGCTATAGTGTATGTACCTATCGGCCCATATACGTCCCATTGCAGGGCACGGGCTTCCTCTACAACCGAAACTAAGATTGAGAGGGGAAACAGAAAGCTGAATAACCGCTTACACGAGAACGTGTCCACCTGAAATTGGCGTTTTCTGGCACAAAAAGCTGAATTGTGATGAATAAATGTGTTTAGTCCCTAACGATTACCATAGCCGTGTCAAGCCCCGGTTCAACTTGTCCACTGAGTTATCGACCGATCTAAATGCTCCACAGCCGTGTTTCCGCCGATTGCAGTGTGCTCTCCGTAATTTTATTTACATAAGCAAATACACCTGAAGTGGGTTTCGGAAACGCTTGTCGCTGTTTCTAGTTTAAGCTGATTTGACAAAAATGTTGGGTTTGCAAAGGCGTACGATTTCGGAGTCATTTTGTATTTAAAATAGTATGGTAAATGAAAATAAAAGTTCAACAACATTTCGATTCAGTCATTTATGTTTCTACTCGGTTAGCATATCGTTCGGCGTATCGCAAACCTCTTACGATTATATATATAAAATGTATCGATAGTGGAGCGAGTAGCGTATATTGTGAAATTTAAAATAAAATAAAATGTGAAATTTAATGTAAAATTTCACTAACACGAGTACACTCACGGAAATGATATAACCACTTTGGAGATTGCGGTTAATTTTTATGACTGTGCACATTGTTCTAGTAATTTATGACCGCACTTGGGACTATTATGACAATGATTATGACATTTATGACACAATTATGATAAAAACAGAGGGTTGTTTGGCCGCTTGTTTAATATTTCAGAGCGACTAATCGGAAAAAGAATATTAAGAATTAGTGGTTTCGTTTATTGCAGGAACATATTTATACATTTTTTGTAGGTGAATTAAAAAGATTCTTTTGGTAGGTCCATCAGTTGATATTAATATAAAATAATCACTGGATAAGTAAGTTACACAGCATTTATAAGTTAAGTTAGATTATTACATACCATCAATATAAAAGTTTATAAGGACTTGACGTCCAAATCCAAACCCAAAATAAAGAAAAATAAGTGAATTCATATTTTAAACTTACTAGTTTCGCAGACTTTTTTCATTCCGTTAATGTATCAAGTCTAAACGTGTAACACTTTTTAATTGAATTTAAAACCATACCGTATCCAGCTTATCAAATTACGATAAACGTAATTGTCAATTGTAGTAGGACCACCTGTGTGAATACTTTGCATTTAATGTTATTACAATACAGCAAGTAAAAAAATAAAACTATACATATTTTTTAACAATTCCTTTGAATTGCATCGCTATCCAACGACAATAATCCCAGCTGAGGACAAATAATGCCTGCATTACAGACACCTGACGACTTAAGGGGATCATTCCATGAGCAAGATACTCGCGACTACATTATACTTCTGTTTAATCTTAAGTAATGTTTTAGGATATTACAGTTGTAAAACAACATTATAGTTTAAATAGAGTAAGTCCGTATTGTTTCACTTATCAGACCATTCGGTAACATACATCGAAATTTTGTCGTCAAATAAAACTTGTTGTATCATTGTAGTTCTTAAGTTACTAAAAAAATGGATTAAGTTATCTGAAATAAAATATTGTTTATTATTATTACTAATTATGTAACTCTGTTTTCAAAGCCGATTTTATCTATAACAACATAATGTTTTAGTGCGTGGTGGCCTGTTGGTAAACGAACCGGATGCGGCTGCCAACATATACACGGTGGTGGCGGATTCAAATCCTAGGGCACACTTCTGACTTTGGAGTCATTTGTGTATTGATAGTCAGTCACCACGCACTAAAAACAGTGAAGGAAAACATCGTGAGGAAACCTGCATACCATAGCGATTTATAAGAATTTCTATGGTATGTAAGTCCGCCAACCCGCACTAGGCCAGCGTGGTGGACTATATGGCCTAACCACTTTCAATCGTATTCTCGATTGTAGAGTAGGCCCGTGCCCTGCAGTGGGACGTATATGGGCTGATACAGACAGAACATAATGTTAATTTTCACAGACAGCAATCGCTGCGTTAAACTTTCCAATGTAGAGTGACCCTTACTGTTTACAAATCAAGTACTAGAGAAAATCCTTTTAAAGTTTGCAATTTATCCGATAGAACAGATGCTTACCATTATATTTGATTTACCTTCCAATAGTGAAGCACAAAGCGTTTTAGATCCAATCACATCCTTATTTGCACGACTCATGGAATGACGCTGTGGTTCGACGTTATCGACTTCAAATATTTGGGTGTTTGCTGTATTTCGTACTCCGTTAATAGATATTTACTATGTCCAATGACATAGTGCCCCACTCTGACTTCAAAGGTAATCAGGATTCGAAATAGACTATTGAAATGGTTGATTTTGATAGTAATTCGAACTAGGAGTCTAAATGCCTTTCATCCACTCTCATCATATTAATGTACATATTATTTATGAGAGGCTGTGCGACCTACAGTCAAACCACTTAGGTGGTTTTGTATGGGTATATGTGCAATTAGACGTATGTTTATGTTTAGTAATAAAAAAAATCCATTGATCGTTCTACATCATTGTACAACTTTTTTATGTTAACAATGGCGGCGTTTGTCAGATACCTTCCGCTAACCCAAACTAGGCCAGCGTGGTGACTAGACTATACGGCCTAACCCTTCTTAATCGTACTCTCAGTTGTAGAGGAGGTCCGTGCCCTCTAGCAGGACGTACAATATGCATATCATATTGCTTTAAGTATTGTTGTTATGATTATTAGCTCACGTAGTGACCACTCCGTATGATGGTGACTGAAAAATCCAATAGTGAATAGTTCACCCGAATGTGTTTTCAGATTCAGTATGTATTTACTATCTGATCTTGATCTGGCCTGTTCTCTCGTTTGCCGAACACACGCAATTAAAAATAACAGGTCGGCATTTTTCAACCAATGAGAGATAAGCATCTCTCGTGGATGCACTATTTAAATATCATTGCACCAATCACCGGACTATTTTATAAAAAAGATAGATCGTTAACCTACAAGTGGATCAAAAGAGCTTTATTTCAATGTTTATATTAACGTAAAATCAATAATACGTTAAAGCCAAAACAAATAATGATATACTCATAATAGCCACAACAATTACAATCCGTATTTGTAATTCCTCTCAGCAAATAGAACACAAAGCTAAAATTATCACAGACCGAACTATGATAGCTGAAATCTATGAAACTAGAAGCATCAAATCGGTATATTCAAATCGGTTAATCGCGATATGTCATTTGGATATACCAGAGCTTCTATCGGAGTGATTTGAATGGAAATTGACTTGGCTGATTGCTATTGGGATTGAGATGGAGAAGAATTCCTGCACACAATCCCAGTTCATTTTATTACTGACTTGCTCGCGGCTGTGATCGTGATGAGTTTATCCGCTATTCTTGAGGAAATGTGAGGCTTATTCATACATGTAAGCTGACTACGTTTTTTCTCATCGTTTAAGAAGCTTGGCTGAATATTTATATATTGTTATATATTTTAGCCAAGAAGTGCTATTGTTTTCACTTTTATGTTATAAGAATTTTACCATTATTTTACAATCAAATATGACAAAAATGTGTAGAAGTAAAAGAAAAATCAATTTACCAACAGCTCTAGTTTTTGAATTAACCGAATCCTGCTAATAACACACAATTTAGCCCATAATGTAGCGCGAGTTCGAAACGGAATATAACAGTCGGATCAGATGCTAAATTACACGGTTCTAGACAGTGTAATATTATGATTCTATACGTCTCGCCAAAGGATTCATTAGCCTTTGTGTCTGTGTTTGTGTCAGTACTGACTACTGCGCCAAACAAAGACATCGATTGCTGAGGTGTTTCCGTGATTCGAGGAGATTTATGGCAATTTACTTGCTATTTGAGACGGGAATGAAAGGGGAAATAGGGAACGCAGTAATTTATTCTGCGTTCTGTTTCTTGTTGTGCTTTTTGTTTAATAAAGAGCACGGAGATTCATTTTAATAGAAAGGCTTTATTTTGTAATATTTTATTTTTCATTGTAATGATTATGAATGTTATAAAATAAGCTTTTATTTTCTAATTAGAAATAAATGCGTTTTTTGTAGGTTTAGTATTATTATTCATCTTTGATTCGACTCCAAATAATTTTGCAAGAGCAATGCACAGATAATTTTCAATTAACAATTACAGATTCATTTAGCCGTTCTAGTTATAACATTCAAAACTAAGAGCACTATTGACCGCCAAATTAATTTATTAAATTCACGCTCTTTTCCTTAGTTGGTAAAGCTTATTTGTACTAGTTCAGTTAGTAAAGATTCCACTAAATTTAATTCTGGCATGCACAATTTCATTCATGTAGGTAAATTCTCGTTAAAAAAATAGGTTTTAGCCTTGACATGAGATACAGTTCTAATTTAGCAGTATAATGTGGACTCGGCCGGCCTCCCCACACAATACGCTCACAAATTGCACACCTTTGTTGCATGTCTTTGATTCAAGCTCAGTAATTTGAGTCATTTTCTCAAATGAGAAACATCTTTTTCCTCCCCGGGCCGTGTAAGCGTTCCTCAAGGTTACCCATTCATGCAAAGTAAGCTAAATTCTACATCAAATGTTAAAGAGCGTTCGATAAAATGGAAATGGTCCGCTTTTTACGGTTACAGCCGATTTACTGAACAACACTATTTTGGTAAGGTAATAAGGTTTGGTCACTAGGGGGTAATACTATAAGTTTTGCAAAGGTAATTTCTGATATAAATATGGGTTTATATTCGGGAACATGTATTCCATAATAAATTTGCCTGTAGCTAGGTCAGTAACTTTTTGACATGCACGTGTGCAATGTCCACATCAAACATTACAATTTTAACATACATTTCACAGTTGATTTGACATTAATTACGTGGACGAATTGGCAGATATTACGAGTAATATCAGTGTAATTAAATCCTGTGCTATCCCTTGCATACTTTTCGTCCCTTGTGTAAAGGCTGACCACGCAATTATAAAATCTAAGCGAGAGTTGGTAGGCAGCTGTAACTCATTACCAACAGTTTTGCTGGTTGCTGGTTTGCTTAGTCTGAGCGATCATATTTTTTTAATGCAATAAAATAAAGTGTATGTCCGGCAAACGAGTAAACAAGTCACCTGATGGTAAGTAATCATCGCCGTCCATGAAAATCCACGACACTTGAATTATAAATGTGTTGCCGGACCATCAAATCGCAAGTGGAGCGGGGAAGATAAAGGATAGAAAGAGGAAAGGAGTAGAGCATCCAGCGATCTTATTGTCTACAACATCAGTTGTGAAATAACAGGTACAATAAACACCTTTACCACCGTTTTTCTTTCTTTAATGTGATAAAGATTAACTGGGTAATACTGGCAACGCTAAAGTCTATGATTCCACTTAGGTAGACATTAAAACAGTCGATTAAAAAGTAACACGAACAAAAAGAACAAAAGCGAAGAAACTTGACTTGAAAAACTAATTACTCTCGGCTCCATAAGGTTGTGTGAGCAAATGATAATTTGCTGTTATTAGATTTAAATATGCTTTGAAATTTAACTATAGGCGCATACCTACATCTAATTCTAACATCTGTGCTATTAGCGATGGTGGAATTACCAATGTCTTAGATTCTGCTCATGTATCTAATAAAACTATTTTTTATACCACAGAATGGCGAGATGAGCATTCCGTTCGCCAGTCGAACAGTAGGAAAACAAAACAACACCTTGAATTACAAACTAAGGCTTGGTATTCCACTGCCCTCGCCATCCTGAGACAGAAGATGTTAACTCTCAAAATGTCTCTCTCAAACCGAAACACAACTGCTGTTTGGCGGGAGGAATACCCAGGCGGACTCTCATATATGACACACCTAACACCAGTAAAACAGACTAAATACACTCAATTAAAATCATAAAAAGTTAATATAATCGAGAAACACTGGTGGTACTGGTGGTAAGTCTCTCATATGTGATAGGCCATCTGGGTGGGTACCACCGCAGTGTCTATTTCTCCCGTCAAACGGCAGTGTAAACGCACTTTTGTGTTTCGGGTTGAAGGGCATTGTAGCCAGAGTAAGTACTGGACATATTAGGAATTAACATCTTATGTCTCAGGATGGCGAGGGCAGTGGAATGCCAAGCATTGCTTTGTAATTCAAGGTGTTGTTTGGTTTTGCTACTGTTTATGAGCGGTCGTATCGCTTACCATCAGGCGAACGGCATGCTCGTCTCGCCATTCATAGCAATAAAAAAAAAACAGAAAGTAGAAGCGAAGAAATATGGACATGAAATAGTAGTTACTCTCGGCTCAACACAGCGGTTGTGTGAGCAGGCGATAATTTGCTGCTCTGCGGCGGCTGACCGTACATTTCAGTGCGGTTCGCTTACTGCGTGGCACGGTCAATGTGCAATACGAAGCGCATAATTCACTACACATGGTGCGAGAGATAAATGCAATGACTGCTTTATTTTAGCTTGATCAGTGAAATTCAGCGTTTGTGAATGGGTATTCTGTGGGTTTCTTGATCTTCGAAGATATTTTGATTTGTTTGTAGTAGTGCCGCTGTTAATGATTTTGTCGAATATGCATTTTTGTTATGATTAGAATCTGATAAATATGTATTAAGTGCCCGTCAACTTCAATTGTGTAATCGTCTTCGTAATACAAAAGAAATTATAATTTTAAATATGAGAGCAATATTTCAAATTTCAAATGAGATGTCTTGATGAATGATGAATTCATTTTTGATGAATGTCTTAAAATATGTATATATCAAATCTTTTAATAATTGTATTTCACAATGTTGTCTCAACCCTCAAACTAAGTTTGTTAAGAGGTAGATATAACAATGCTAGAAGCCTTTTGCTTAAAATGCACAAAACTCAAACAAAAAGATTTTGTAAAAATACTTGTATTTGATATTTATTACCGCTACACAAATATTCTACAATGTTGCTTCTTGCGAAATTTCAGAACCGATACATTTTACAGAAACGTTCGAAGCTACCGTCGTCAGCATTTAAGTTATCCTATTCAATTCCGAAGCTGAAACCAATTGTTAAAGTTGTATACTATAGACAGTTATTAATTTAATCTTAGCGGGCTGCACGCCGTTGCAAATCAACGATACTGGCCAATAGCCAATGCGTGATTGGTTTGCTGTTTGGTCCTTCGAGCCGGATATTTATCTTTAGCAGATATTGACGAATATTATCATATTGGCTACAATCTGTATGACTTCATGTACTAATTTACGATTAGAGATATTTGGTTTATTAGGCTATGTGCAATATTTATTTTTAATAAAGTTATACTCTTTGATAGTCAATCACCACGCACTAAAAAGGTTAAGGAAAACATCGTGAGGAAACCTGCGTACCATAGCGATTTGTATGAATTTCTATGATATGTAAAAGTTCGCCAACCCGCACTAGGCCAGCGTGGTGGACTATATGGCCTACCCACTCTCAATAGTATTCTCAATTGTAGAGTAAGCTCCTGCCCTGCAGTGGGATGTATATGGGTTGGCAAATACAGATACAGATATACTTTTTTATATTGGTTATCAATTACAATACACTGTGGCATAGTTATAAAATATTTTAATTTGGTGATCGTTTCGCAGATTATATTCAAAATTATAAAATCTGTATATTACGGTAAAGAGAAAAGGTTTTTAAAACACGCATTCTGCAAAACACTCGTTGAATGGATAGGCAGAAAGTCAATTAAAAATTGAAATAGGAGTATCACTCAGAAGGCCTGCTTCTTAATGCCTACGGCTAAATCTTGAGTAGTAACTCGTAGGGAAAACGGAATGTAGGGCAGCTTCACATTAGATAGTCACATGACCTGATAAATACTGTAGGAGGTTGTTAGATACAACTTATTCAAATGAGAAAACATG
The DNA here is from genome assembly GCA_030180105.1 of Hyles lineata. Lineage (NCBI taxonomy): Eukaryota > Metazoa > Arthropoda > Insecta > Lepidoptera > Sphingidae > Hyles > Hyles lineata. The sequence continues at coordinate 12,711,895 of JARJEE010000008.1, read as the reverse complement.
ATTCTCGTCACACTGCCCTGCTGTCGAGTGGTAGAATTATCTTTTTTCTTCTACTTTTAGTATAAAATCATAATTTTGTTTTTATTGCAATGAATGGCGGGACGAGCATGCCGTTTGCCTGATGATAAGTGATACGATCGCTCATGAACAGTAGCAAAACTAAACAACACCCTGAATTACAATGCTTTGCTTGGCATTCCGCTGCGCTCGCTATACTGAAACATAAGAGGTAAAGTCTCAATATGTCCAGTAGTTACTCTGGCTACAATGTCCTTCAATCCGAAACACAACAGTGCTTCTAAACTGCTGTTTGACGGGAGAAATAGAATTGCGGCGGTACCCACCCAGGTGGTCTCTCACATATGAGAGGCCTGTCACCAGTAAATGTAATACATGCGCACGAAGTATCCCTTTAGGAATAGGTAAAAGTTTTATTGGCACTATCGCCTCGGCCACGTTGTCCGTCACAAATTATGATAGACACTGAGATTGTCCATAGACCAAGCACAAATTATCCAATCAGAATAATATTTTGTCAAACTGAAAGTATTACTCCAAACGGTTTCCATTAAAGAAGTCTGGAGAATATTGTTTTGTATATTATAATTCAAAGGTAATCTAACAATTCATGATAATTCAGTGTGTTTTAAATTATTTTGTGATTATTATTAATACATTAACATATTGTGCATATACAGTTTTCTCAGCGTAAAAATATATTAAGTAGACTTTTATACGCCTTACTGGTCTTCCGCACATAAATAACTTCTCATTATTGTGGGATTACTGTGTCGTCTGCCAGTAATATCGGCGTTATGCCTTCTTTATACATATTTCAGTAATATATACAGTTTCATTGAGACTGCGGAGAACTATTATATTGCTTGGCAATTGCGATATTGTATAGTCATTGCTTGGCGATCTTAAACTACGTAATAGTAGCAAGCTTTATTGTTTTGTTTTAGTGAAGGATGATGTAATAGAGGTTGCAGGAATTCACTGAATGCATGTCGATTCCAACAATCTAATATATCACCCCACATCAATTCACTGGGTAAAGGCCTGCGCATTTGGTCGACACATTTTTCTGTCATGTGCCAAGCGTATCTAATTTTTCCCGCGATATTTTCACTACTTTTTCTCTGATGGTACATGTAAGTAAATTTCTTATCCTCGAGTGGTCGTTATTTTTATGTTTAAATTGCATGTATGATTTCTGGCTTATTCCTCTTCTTCGAAATATGTGAGTACGACCAGGTGATACAGCTCATAGACCTGGTACAACTTAGGGCGAATATCAGAATTAAATTGCTGTTCGGTATCTATTTCGAGTCTTGACAACTGGTGATTATTAGAATTACATTGTTATTTCGGATATTGACAAAAGCCGACAGACGGTTCAAATGGGGTTAAGCTAGCTTACTGACCGTAATTGTTTTTTGCCCCGGATTAATCATAACACTGATGTCCTATCACTGGACAATGGATATGATAATGGAATCTGGAATAGATTTTTGTTGACTGAGTTATGGTGTGAGTTAATATGTGTTATTTGAATCATGTGTGTATTGATAGTCCATCGCCATGCACTATAAGGGTAAAGGAAAACATAGTGAGGAAACCTGCATACCACGGGGATTGGAAGAAAATTTATATGGTATGTAAAAGTCCGCTAATTCGTTCTAGGACTGCGAGGTGGACAATATGGCCTAATCGTACTGTAGAGGAGGGCTGTGACCTGAGGTGGGACGTATATCGGTTGATACAGGCATAGTATAATTCAAAATCCTGTGTAACAAAGGTAAACATCTAAAATTTTCCCTATCCACGGAGAAAATTATATCCATAATTGAAAACGTGTAATGAATGTAAACAAGTTAAATTAGCATAAACAGAAAGATGTAACATCTAATTATCTTTCCTTGAGATATGCGGTCACGGATTCATTTAAAAATAAATATACTTATAATATCCGGGAACGTTTTCGCTTATATTTTGTTTTTGTTGCTTGTTTTTCGCATCGTGCAAGGTTAAAAGGAATCTTTAATTGGATTTTTTCCTTTCATCGGATATGGTTTACTGCATCTTTGGATCTAAAAGGTTTTTTACTCGCGATGCTGCGGGCTATATGTAAATACAGACGTAACGCTTGAATAGTTTAATTTTCAACGGAGGCATTGAAACAAAATTGTTTCAGCATTTACAGAGTTTCAATTCAATTTGTTTGAGGAGCTCGTTTAATTAATTTGTGGCTGGAATAATAGAGTGGAGAATGTGGATTTTAAATATTTTTCAACAAAGGCAGACGACGGGTCTGTTTTATAGAGACTGGTTAAGGGCGATGCTTTACTGTAGACAACGCCGGGGGCGCAGCAAGTTGTTGCCTACTAAAGGGAATTTTCTATACACCTCGTTTGAGGGACATGTCAGAGCCTTAGGGCGACACGGAAGGGAAGGTTCATTCCCGACTCTATACGTGCGTGTATAATAAAATGACAATCTTAAATATATTTTTTTTTGTTTTGAATAATGAAAATATTCCAAAATTACAATACACACAATTATCAATCATATATATAGTTCTAACCCGACATTATGTTAGTATTGTGTGGTATGTATCCGACACGAATACTTGTGGGTCACCAAAGCATTCAAAAAGATTCCTGTGTCATATCTTGCATTCACACTACTATATAAAATCGAGTTTTCATTCAACATGTTTATTTAACGACACGTGTGCGTCAGCATTTACTTTTCCTTTATTCAATTAGGGTCACCTACTTTCTGCCTCGTAGATATGAGGTTGTATGGAGCGTGAAAATACCCTAGACACATATTGTGTGCACCGCAAACTATTTGAAAGGACGTTCAAGTTGTGTTTCATTTGCTACTGAAGCGTAACTTGTATTCCTAGATTCATAAAAATTTAGGTGAAAAAAAATAAAATCAAAATATGAATATTTTTTGTTTCTAGATTATATTGTAAAATCGTGTTAGGAAAATGCTTTATTAATTATAGTACTAATGAACACCATTTGAAATTGAATGAAAATGAAAATTTGAAATTCGATTTTGAACTTAATTAATTTGATTTTGATTTGAAGTTGATTTTAGTCATCGAATCTTTTGTCCCTTTCGAACGATTGTGAATTCAATTAGAGCGAAGAAGACAAATCATTCGATAGCTAAAATAGGTTTTAAAACTGTCTATGAATAAGGGCGTTAATGTTTTTATCGCACATGATATTTTTCTAGTGGTGGGGTTCTCATATGTGAGAGGCCGCCTGGATAGGTATTTTTTCCGCCAAACAACAGTGTAAATGCACTGTTGTATTCTATTTCAAAAAAGGTCATTGTATCCAGGGTAACTACTTGACATATTGAGACTTAACATCTTATGTCTCAGGATGGCGAGCGCAGTGGAATGACACGCATTGCTTTGTAATTCATGGTTTTGTTTGGTTGTACTCTGAGTTTGTACTAGTGTCCATGAGCGGTCGTCTCGTTTAGCATCAGGCAAATTACATGCTCGTTTCGCCATTCACTGCAGTAACATATATAATATATTACTGGTGGTAGGTCTCTCATATCTGAGAGGCCATCTTGGTATGTACCACCGCAATGTCTATATCTCCCATCAAACAGCAGTGTAAAGGCACTGTTGTGTTTCGGATTGAAGGGCATTGCAGCCAGAGTAACTACTGGACATATTGAGACTTAACATCTTATGTCTCAGGATAGCGAGCGCAGTGGAATGCCAAGCATTACTTTGTAATCCAAGGTGTTTGGTTTTCCTACTGTTTATGAGCGGTCGTCTCGCTTATCATCAGGCAAATGGCATACTCGTTTCGCCATTCACTGCAGTAAAATATATATGTGTGTAAACTTAGGACCTATCTATTCCTATACCGTAGGGCATTTATTATTCCAGATCACATCATTGATTACAGATACAATCCCAAATCTTAACTCATAATTAATGTATGTTGCCCGTGTATCAATGATGTAATATATTAATTCATATGAAATAGGATACAAGAATTGCTCATTTGAGAGTCGTTGGTGGGATTATTGTAATTCCATGTATAAATCAAGCAGCGTTAATGCGGCTACCTCTGCCATATTACGGCCAAGGTGAGAATACATGAATTATTCATTAGGATGGTTGAAAAATTTCTCCTATATTTCGTTGAGATGAATTCTTAAAAGGAAAAGACGTGGAAATCGCACAGTCTCTCGTGTGGACGTTGTTTGAATTGCGATGTTCGTGAGCGTTTAGCTAAATTGTTTCGAATCTTAGTTAAAATTAAAAGTATACATTTTCGTTAAGTGTGCAATTTTTATTTTAAAAAGTCTGGTGTTGTTTATCTTTAATGATTTTTGTAAAAGATTTGTTGCAATAAAACTTTATACGAAAACTTAACCTCCCTAAATTTCTTTAAGTAGGTTTTAGAAATACTAACCTAAAACAATAAACTTACTTGAAATTAAGCTCTGAATGTCACTAATAACCATTTATAATTCGATTATAACAACTAGTCTAGTAAGGCAAGCTTCTTTACACCTGGTCTTCAAAAAAATACATTTCAAACTAGCTTAATTGGTTTTGCTTTTGACGTGTTAATAACCAAAACCAATTCACAAAAATCTCTTCTGACGTGAAACGTATTCACAAGCGTCTCTTTTGTGCCAGATATACCGAGTTCTAAAATAACTTTAGGGGTGAAATGTGACCGAAAAGAATTTGTAGCGATGTTTGTGGCTTGGGAGCATACAAAATGAGCGTGGTACGTGACGTTGCAGCTTAGTTCCGAAGTCGCTCAGACCACAATCTTCAAAGCCGTGAAACTATTGCCTAGACTCGGAGCATAAAGGCTTGCGGTGGGCTCATCAAGAGATAGGACACTAGGGGTTAAAGCCGATATGTGTAACACCGGGCAAGTTTAATTAAAATTTGGAAGTTAGACAATTGAGAAGAATAAGTTTCTAGACTTTGTAGTGCTGAGATTATGCGGTATAACGGTTAGTGAGTTTTAAACTGTTATGGAATATTATGGCTTTAATTAAAAATGTAATGCACTCTACATACGTAGTGTCAAAGAAAAACTACCTTTTCCTGTTGGTGTCTGAAAGTACAAAGGACGTTTCGGTTTTAAATTTAATAATAACTTGCTGGTCAAATTTACATTTATATTTGTTACTAGCGGCCCGACCCAGCTTCGCCTGGGTGCATATATTTTTTGATTCCACTCCACACCAAATACATGTTATTTTTCGTATAAACTCTTATATACCTAAACTTGCCGTAGCTATGCTTCTATCCGGCTCAATCCCGTCTCATCCGTCTGTTCAGTCTCTTCCCGATCCGTCCCGTCCTTTCTCTTTATTATCCATCCCGTCTTATAACGTGCATTTACATTTCGTCCTATCAAATCTGCCTGCTATCCCAGCCCTCTCCCGTACCATCCATTCTATTATATCCCGTCTCTCCATATTCATGTACATATAAGATTGCCTTATGAAATTTTGACATTAAAACCTTTTTTTTATTGTCCATCCAATGTTTCTTCCCTTATTTCAGCACCAAAATGCTGGTTTTCCAAATAATATTGCACGCCATTACTTTTTGTTAGTAATATTGCACGCCATTACTTTTTGTCAGTAATAAAGTTTAGTTTTGTTAATATTAACCATTAAAAAAAAAATCCAAATTGGTCCAGGCGTTGTTGAGTTATGCGCTTACCAACACATTTTGCGATTCATTACTATGTTATAGAAGAAGATATAGTCCACCCTGCTGGCTTAGTGCGGGTTGGCGGATTTTATTTCACGTAGAAATTAATCCGAAAAGTCAGAGGTGTGCCCTGGGATTTGAACCCATGACCATCGTTAACTTGTTGGCAGTCGCGTCTAGTACGTTAGCATTTATACAAATTAATAAAACCTTCATACTGCCTTACCAGGTGACGTAAGTAATAGAACAAATATTTAAAAATATAAAACTGCATATCGTTTCATTATAATGTCTAGATGCGGCATCAACGTACCAATATGTTTTTATTCTTGAGTCTGAAAACAATACTAATGCGGAATTTAAATTTGTCCTCCAGCGCATCTAAAAGTATCAATTCAAAAAATGTCCTTTATGAAAACGAAAAATTATAATTAGATATATTTTGGTGTACTCCGGCAAAACGCTTCGATAGAGTATACCTTGTTTAAAACTGTTATTTTGGTAGATATGGACATCGTTTTATTTTACATTTAACAAAATTTCGCGTAAGACGCCGTATCTAGATAATATTATATACACGATGTACACATTTTTTGAATTTTGTTCTATTTCGTCAGCCGTCAATGAAAGACAATGGAAAGATAGATCATTTTACGTTGGTTGGTAGTTGAACCTTGACCGTCGTTTACCTCTCCCGTCAACCAAACAAAGGTCATCCTATATTGGCTGGTCGCATCACGCTTGAACAATTAAAAAATTGGCTTTTTCTCGCAATTTTTCCATTTTTTCTCACCGTTTAGACCTTCCCTAGACCTCCACGAACATTTCAAGACCAAGATAAGATAAATCCGTTCAGCCGTTCTCGAGTTTTAGCGAGACTAACGAACAGCAATTCATTTTTATATATATAGATATTAGTCCGGGGTAGAGGACATACTAAAACTATATGGCATATATTAATATTGTAAAAGTTTTAGAGAGAGTTTTAGGGTGATTTTAATCTCTTGTAAGACTTCATCAAACGATGTGCGAAATATGTTTTCATTATTTATTGATTTACTAAAATAAAGAATATCATGTGCGTTATGTAATATACTACTCATCAGGAAAATCGAAACACTTCCGTTTTTACGGTTTTTGTTCTAATTTAACACAAAATAATTTTCATTACATGAAAAAAATCACATGATTATATAGCTGGCAGTTTTGCCATTACAGTGGTAAGCGAATATTCAAAATTTAATTTGTTTTGAGACATTCTGTGTGTTTAGGTTTGGAGTCCATGTCATCTTTGAAAACTAAAAATCAGAGTTTATTTTAAATCTTTTTGCTCTTTATTTATTTACTGTGACTTTAGGACTTCTGAAAAGTATTTTTTCTAAAAAATATGGATACTCCGAACGCAGAAGCCGCCCAAGTGATGGAATTGCTGGATTCTGGAGTTAGCCAGCGTGTTGTGGCTGAAAGATTGCATCTAAGCCTGTCGTCTGTTGATAGAGTCTACAAACGCTATCGGAACATTGATTTGTTCACGCGCCGTTCGAGATCTGGCAGGAATCGGGTCACTTCCGAGCGAGATGATTGATTTATTGTAACAACTACTTTACGAAATCAACGCCTTTAATTGCAGCAGCAGTTTCATGTTATATGTAGGGTGGCTGTAAGTGACTCTATAATTAGAAGAAGGTTGAAGGCATGTGGACTGGTACATCACAAACCAGCAAATGTGCTGAAATTAACTGCAGACCATCAAAGAGCGGGCCTTAACTTTGCAAGTGGGCACATAAATTGGTCATACCTAGTGGAATAAAGTCCTCTTTTCTGATGAGTGAAACATTATGCTGTATAGTAACGACAGAAGGAACAAGGTATACAGAAGAGATTGAGAATGCTTTGCAAAATGCTGCATTAAGGAAAAGGTTAGCTGTGGTGGCGGTTCGTTGACGATTTGGGGAGGAATCAGCGCCAACGGTAAGACAGAGCTAGTCTTCGTATCTGGGCCACGTCTGCCTGCACTTAAAGTCATCGGTACATCAAACAGTGTCTTGAGTCTCACGTGTTGATGATGTCCTGTGCACATATGATTGGCAACGGTTTCTTATTCATGCACGACAATGCTAGGGCTTACACCACGAGCGTCGTGCGAGATTATGTTATAAAAGTCGGTATCTCTATTATGGAATGGCCAGCAAGAAGCCTGGACATGAATCTGCTGAACATCTATGGGATGAATTAAAGAGACGAATTTGTGCAACAGATTCTGCCGCAGAATCACTAAGCCAGCTGCAAAATGCAATCCACGAGGAATCGAAAGGAATGACACATTTGATTGTGTCTCTCATCCGATCGATGAGGTACCGTATGAAAGCAGTAATAAGGGCTCGGGGAGGGAACACAAGTTATTAAATAAACGTTTCTTAGCTTTTTTTCATTTTCCTGTGTTTTATCAATTTTCTTCATACTTCATACAGGGTAGAAATAACTCGTTGAACAAAATACGAAAGCTATGAGAATGAAATTTGAATTTAGAACATCAACATTAGGATTTGAAAAGCTCACATTTGAATATTAAATGACATATGACATATATTCCTAAATACATACACAATCACTGATAATCCTTACAAAACATAAACTTGCAAGGTGTTTCGATTTTTCTGATGAGAATTGTAGTTGAAGTGCTACTTGATACTTAATATCATACTTCATACTCACATAAGGCTTTAATTATCATAAATCCTACTAATATTTTAAATGCGTATGCTTGTCTGTTTATTACCTCTTCACGCTCAAACCACAGAACCAATTTTAGTGAAATTTGGTATGGAGATAGCTGACAACCTGGATTAACACCTAGGCTACTTTTTATCCCAACAAAATGTAGTGTTCTCGTGGGATATGCACAAAATTGAAATATATTAAATACTCTTGGAAACTCAAAGGATTGGGATGGGAATTTTAAAGTACCGCAGTAACGTTGAGCTTAAATATTTATAATACTTGTCACGGGTTATTGTTCCTGTGTTTCTAAAGTTGACTGGATTCAAGAAGTATCTGCACCCGGGCAAAGCCGGGCTCGGCCGGACCGCTAGTATATCAATAAACAACAATAATTCATTTTACATTTGGACCCAAATTACTAAGTCAATACATTCAAATTCTTCAACAAAACGCATTTAAATCCCATCATAAGTCAGCAATAACCATTGACCTCATTAACCGATACACTACATTTATCGATAAAATCTAAGTTAATTAACCCTTGTTTATAAAAGGGGATCAATTGCACAGGCAATTACAAGAGGGGCTTGTTAGACCGTGTATCGGATATCGGCAATCACTACCCCAGGCGATTCTTGCAATTGGAATATTCTCGTTGACATTCAAGACATTCGACGCTGTGCACCGAGTTTACGCTTCGGTGGCACAAGTTGAAATTGAATATTGCTCCGTGGGGAATTAGCTCCCATGTCAGCGCATCTGGCTTCGTTCGAATTAGCTGGCTAAAGACGGGCTGTGTGATTTAATTGTGTGCGCATTATGTCGGATGTGTGCGGAATTTGATTACATTGTTTTAGTATTTTTGCTAAGCTCCGTATTAGTAGGTACAGATAGGGATGACACTATTGTTATCTACATAATTTGCGGAGGTTATTTCTATCCCAAACATGGCTGAAGACGAGCCTTTGATTATATTAGTCGCAAATACTCTTCTTTCACGAGATTTTCCAAATCCAAACAAAGTGGATAGCCTGGTCTGGAACCTGATCTACAGCTACAAAATTCTAGGAATAGTCCGTGGAATTTTAATACAAACAAATGCATGTATATAAAAACGTTTGAAAGATACAATCTTCAAGCACACAGACGTCAAAATAATGTGGCGTTGTTCTTAGTTAATTTAGATAAATTCCACGTAATTTGCAGTTACATACGCTACGAGAATACAGTGATACTACAAAAGAAAATACAAAACGGACACTCAAATAGCATTTGGGGACGCACTCAGCAACAGAACGATCCAGCGTATACGGCCACATAAAGTTAATTGAATTCGGATGTCACTGTACATATATAAACTCACGCCTTTTTCCTAGAAGGTGTAGGCAGCGGTGGGACCAGGACACACACGTTTCGCCTTATGTTTTCCGTCCTACGATGTGATAGTCACGGGTTGAAATCCTAGGGTATAATCATCTTGAATTATACAATCGAACTCTCCATTGTAAAGAAGGCCCTTGCCCTGCAGTGGGACGTATGTGGGGAGATACGCATACATATAGACAGTCTTCGTGGCGCAGTTGGTTGGACGCCAGCTGTGAAACGAAAGCTGCGGTTTCGATCCCCGCACCGAAACAAATATTTGTCTGACCCACAGATATTTGTTTTAAGTCTGGGTGTTTGTGAGACCGAAGTCTCTCGTAGATCCTGATACCCATGACACAAGACTCGATCTTAGTGTGGGGTCAGAATTATGTATGTGACTGTTGGGTGTAATTTATTTTATATACGAGTACATACAGTAGTCGTAGTCGTAGGTTTAATAACTTGAGAGTTTTATATAAATAACATAATGTAACATCTTCTACAAAGAACGGGCTAAGGAAGTTTAGATTATACGGCCGCTCTACCATAATTTAATACTTTTTTAATCGGAACTTTTTAATAGCCTAGCGGGTTGAGTAAATAATTTAAAATAATGTACAGGGAAGGTAAATTAAACGCTGACTGGGAGAGAATGCCTCAGGCATAAAGTCCGCCTTTATACGTTGTATAAAAATCATTAATAAAATAAATAAATAAATTTATAATAATAAATAAATGTGTATCAAAACACAAAAATAAATTATGCTATAAAAACCAAGACAATAATATAATATGAAACCCATAAATTACATGGAAAACAAAGCAAGTTATTATAAACCTCATTCGAGAATGTTATTACGTCACGTCTTCTTATTAAAAGAGTAGGCAGTTGTCTATGGCATAAATTAAAAAAAGAACATAAAAGTAATCGTAAATAATGTTTATGTTGTTTACGTTTCGTGAGAGCTGTTGTAACCAATCATAAAGTTGGGCGGGATGTCTCGGTTATGTTATAAAAGTAGGTATATTTCTTTTGACAGTCCGATGTACGAACGTAACAAGTTTTTGTCATCATTCATTTTCTGAGTAGATTGGTTATGATATGAATGAAAAAGCTTCTGTTAATAAGTTATTTAGGGATTTTTATTTCATGGGTAAATGGGTAGTACATACTCAAGCGTCTTCTGTTTTTTCATCAGTTAATGGTAATTATCTTAAGGCTTCAAGAAAATCTGCCAACTAAATGTACAAGTATATGTAAAATTAAACCAAATTCGCGATAAATCCGTAAAAAAAAGTTTTATTTCGATACATATTATGGTAAGAAAATAACTTTCAACAATGATATTCACGTAAAATTATACGAGTATTTGTTATTCTATAAAAATATTTGAATCCAAAAATATGTTTTAATATAAAAGTAATAGAATCCTTTAACGTATATCAAAATTCACAGAAAGGCTAATATCAGCAACAAAATGGCAGAAATATACAAGCGAATACCTAACCAAAACAAATAAAATAATAAATAAATAACACCCAACAGTCACATACATAGTCCTGACCCCACACTAAGATCGAGTCTTGTGTCGTGGGTATCAGGAACTACGAGAGACTTTTCGGTCTCACAAACACCCAGACCCGGAAGAAATATTTGTGGGCCGCACAAACATTTCTCTCGGTGCGGGGATCGAACCCGCGGCCTCTCGTTTCACAGGCGGCGTCCAACCAACTGCGCCACGGAGGCTGTCTCCGAACAATTTTCGAATGAGTTGAATTCAAACACTATTTAAAACATTGCCATCTTGTGGCGTTTTGCACCTCGTCTCATTGTTCTGAAGGCATTTTGTATCGGAAAAGCATTTGCCGCCGCAAAACGGTGATTTTCGCCTCTATTTGATACTGCAGCGATAAAAATGGATGTTAGCTCCATTGTGCTGTTCGCATTAGTGGTTTGAGTGCGCCAGTCATTTGGCATCAGTCGAGTGTTGACAATATCAAACGATTTTATTCAATATGCTTAACTATTTGCACCGGGATTTGTGCAGTATTTTCCAATTAATATGAACTAGTCTCACGTGAATTGTTTAAAGCTTTTTATGGGTATGTTTGAATAGATAATGCATAATAATAATGGATTTGCTTTATAAATTGATTGGAAACATCAAATTCATTTGTGCAAATACTAATGTCTATTGATGAATGAAATCGTATGTAATTATAATTTAATTATGATTGATAATGTCCATTACCCGGAATCTCTTAAATATGTTTAGATTGTCAATTTCAAATAAAGAAATAAATTGTGAGCTTTAGTGGCGGAAATTGGACACAATGGTGATTTATGTAATCCTGAACTCAAAGTGGAATTCCGTGTAGTAGGAATTGGAAACTGCAAGAGGATTGGGTTTTACAAGTCTGTTATCCGGAACAAATATTCGAGGATCTATTAGTATGAAATCTGCGCTGTAAATCTTAAAACTTAATAGTTCTTGTAAAGGTTTTACCCAGATTTCACTGACTAATTCATCCTTTATATAATTTGCTCGTTTTTTTATTATTGTTTTTCTATTAGCCATGTAGCTGGTGATAAAATAAAAGTGAAAGTTGTATCGTCTTTAATTAAATTTGGGGGAGGCTCATTATAGGAGCAGACTACCTGCGGCTGAAGATATAAACTTGGATTAGTAAGACAAGAATAACTTAAACGCAGAATAAAAAAAGTTTGACTTTCAATTTCCTTTAAGAATAATCACTAAGATAAACCCATAAATTTCCACATATATACATGTGAAGCCCAGAATAACTTTAAGTTTGACACTTCAGTGTATTCAATTGAGGCGATGATTAGAAGTTCTGAACGTTATACAGTATACTTTGTTCATTTTGAAGCTATTCAATATTAAATGTTAGTTTCCTGGTAACTGAACCGTCGACTGAATTGATTTAGTTACTAAAATATTGTTTTCATTGCCAATTTGGTATGGCTGCATTGTCGTATGTTTCATGGGAATAAAAAGACAAAAATAAAAACAAATGGTTCAGAACACCGATTCTTTGTCACTTTATACAGGGTATATCTAGACTGCGACGGAAAACAGGTGGTTGTTTTAGTGACTTCAGAAACAACGTAACGAACATTTTTGCAAAAAAATGTGACGAATTTTTATTTTTTTACTGTCGTCCTTTAGTCCTACCTAAAGGTAGTAAATAAATAATTTTTCTTAAAATAATAATCTTTTATTTTTAAACCCGCTATTGTTCGCAAGGGTATAAATTATTATTTTAGTAAAAACTGGATTTACCACCTAAACGTGTTTATATTTAAGATATCATAAAAAATTGTAGTGGTCTGAATGTACCCTGTATTTAGTGTTGAAAAATATTAATTAACATGTGGATATTTAATGTAGTTTGTCTGAGTCCTCATTGCAATTATTAAAACCCAAAGCTAAGTGGGTAATATGGTGAATTGGTTTAGACAAATATCTAGCAGCTTGCTCATCAATCATAGTGAGTTTATAGGACTCTTACAAATAACAAAAAAAAGTGTTGACGTATTTTCGTAATTATATTATACCGTGTGTGTTACAATTAATATAATAATCGATTGAAGTTGCTTTAATGAATATTAATGTTTCATTACACGACAACTCCACCCTTGTAATGTGATGAGAGGTCTGATCCCAATGGACACACCTCAAAGGTTATGTGATCACGTCATTTCAAAATGTTATGACGTAATATTATATGAAATTAGTAGGTCAGCTGTAATGTATTCCCACTGCTGAGCGGGGATACGATCGAGAAGAGGATACAGATGTGTCTATTGAGGGATGTCTATTGAGGGTTAAAAACTTCACATGTTATTCAAATGTTTTGTTGAGATTTCTAGGTTATGCAGGTTTCACTACGATGTTCATTTCATCCTTAAAGCGCGTGGTGAACTTCGAAATTTTAGGGAAATGCCTATGAATTCGAACCCGCGACTACAATCTCAGTAGTTTCCTTTTCTTAACTAACAAGCTACAATACAATGCTACTGGTGACGTAACAGAGCTTGCAAATAACACCATTCACCACAATAGAATTATTTTAACGCTAATTTAAAATAGCACATAAAAGATTTTATGACAATCTATGTTTGAAGGAAATTCCTGTCTTAAAGCCAAGAAGTTGTCGGTGAAATAATGGCTTTGAATATTTGGCGAGGATCAGTGTTTTAACAGTTGCGAGACTCCCTTCCGACTAATAAAACTGCTTTCTTACTTTTGCTCGCTTTATGGATAAAATCTCGAGGCCGGCGATCTGCGATAAAATATTTGAGTTAAGATTGTGTTGCGACTTAATTTAATATCCCGTTGTTTGTTTGTATTTAGCATGTATTTGTTATGAACCTAGAATTATATTAAAAATAGCGATAGCGCGAGTGGATTCTATTAAAAATCAGAGGCCACGGATTCGAAGTTTTGTACACATCTCATATATTTTAAGTTATCGTACCAAAGAGCAAAGCTCCGTCTCTTTGTCGGATAATTTTTAAGCCCATTGTGTAAGATAGATACACAGTCATATTAGCTCCAACAGAAAAATACAGGAGTAAAAGGATTCCAAGCTACATTCACTTAAACGTAACGGGAAAATTCTTACGGAAATCCGAATATCTCAGAATTGTCCACAAGAATTTCATAGGTATGTGAAGTTCCCCATTCCGCTCTAAACCAGCGTGGTCGACTTCCACCCGATTTAATCTTAGTCTGGCAGGTATATGGGCTTATATAGGACCTAAACTATTCTTGTTTTCATTCACACTTTAACTCAGTAAAGTAAGTAAATACGTGACAGTAAACGGTTGCAGTCGCCTACACTTGCACTAGAGGCACTTAGACCGTGCTCTTTGCTCGGAAAAATCCCCTGTTAAACGATATTCGGATTTACAACGATTTAATGGACTCTATGGAAGTTGAGATAGGTGTTATGACTTGCATGGGACAGCAAAATAGCGATAGCTAAAGTGTTTATGTTACATAAAAGTTATATTATTTTTCACTCGATTTGTGATTTCATTAGAACATAGGTTTTTTTAAGTTTTGTTTCGTTAACCCCTCATCATAACTTTCGGTTTTGGTTCTACGTAACCAACAGAATGGTAATCTATAATAACAGTACAATACAATATAGTTTTTTTTTGTATTTTTTCGTCATGCTCAAAATTGTTTTTCATTGACTTATACTCGTATCATTCATTAAATAAAAAATAAAAATATATATAATATATACCTATACATAATATATATAAGTCGAACTTCTAAAATTCGAATTACTGCCGTGAGCGCCCAATTTTGGTGCCTTAGTGACTAGAAAAAGCGCTTGTTAATTAGCGAAAATGTTTCAAAACTAACAAGGTTTTGGTTGAATTTGCCGCTCTGGATTATAATGAGGGCAATCACAAATTAAACACGACTTATTATTTGTATAATGAATTTTAATTAAGCATTGCTCCTCAGAGGATAATTTCGCAAACATTTGCCTCCACTAATTTGGCGTAATTTATGCTCGAGCACACAATTGGTTTGTTTGTGGGCTTGCATTTGTTTTTCTGTTAACATGAGCTGTGAAAATGTGTGAACAAAAAGCGGCCTCTTGATTTATGTTTCGCTTTGTGCCGCGGTGTCTTGTTTGTGTTTTAGGCCAGACAGTTGGTTTTTTAAAGCGTTTTCATATCGCTTGAGATACGTTATTTATTGTTGTCATAATTTTTTGTGAATGTTGCTTGAAATATATTTTTGCATTTTGGCATAGTGTAGTCGTTTTAGATCAAAGTAGCACAATATTTAACACATATTCGTTGTCAAAACTAACTGCATTCTTAACTAATATTTAAATCCGAAAATATTTAATTAATTTTCAAATGTAATTGGATACATAGTACATGATCACCAAACTAGTCATTCGTTTTCTAAATAAGCTGTAGTACTGAATAAATGAGTAATTTTAAGTACAAGTACGTAACGAAGTAATGTCTAGGTGTAACCGCTGAAGCGGGTCTGCTGCGCCATAGACCTCGTGAATTATGGAAGGCGGTTACCACGAATGGGCGGTGGAGGCGGCTTGTTAACTGTCTACGGTTAGCAATCATGCTTCTATTATTGTCTATTGGATGTTTGGTTTTTGTAAATATTAATTGAGGATGGCGGAATAACTAGATTCTTCTTGCCTTGGAAAAATGGTTAAATGAATGCTTATTTTTGGTGGCATTGTCCTCAAATTCGAATGTTGTGATAGTTCGAAAGTGGTGGGGCATACATCACATGGAATGCATCAATCATCAAATGGAATGCAGCCGTCTCTCTGCACCGTAGTCTGCACCAACAAAAAATATGATTTCTTGCCAATTTCTATGACTATGCCAGACTGCTCGAACCTGGATATTTTATTTATTTATTTATTAAATGAAGCTTTACATAATCATGAGCTACACCTGGAGAAAATTATTTATTTATTAAATTAAACTTTACGTTATCATACAGGAGCTACACCCAATGCGATTATATTTATTTGAGATATTTTATACGGTCGATACGTTATTAGTTAGATTTTCTATAGTCGCCCTTATGATTAATTTCATCAGCGTGCTTTTAAAGATATCTACCGCCCGCCCAATTTCGTGAATTATACAAAAATATACAGAGGCCGAACCAGAAATGACACAATCCTATGCATAATTTTTTTATTACTATGAATGGCGCGACGAGTATAACATGGTAGGCGATACTGCTCATGAATATTAGTAAAACCAAACATCACCTTGAATTAGAAAGCAATCATGAGACATAAGATGTTAAGTCTCAGTATGTCCAGTAGTGGTTCTGGCTACAACGTACTTCAATTTGAAACACAACAGTGCATTTACTCTGCTGTTTGCGGGAGAAATAGACATTGCGGTGATACCTACCTCAGCCGCCTCTCATAAATAAATAAATAAATAACACCCAACAGTCACATACATAGTCCTGACCCCACATTAAGATCGAGTCTTGTGTCATGGGTATCAGGAACTACGAGAGACTTTTCGGTCTCACAAACACCCAGACCCTGAAGAAATATTTGTGGGCCGCACAAACATTTCTCTCGGTGCGGGGATCGAACCCGCGACCTCTCGTTTCACAGGCGGCGTCTAACCAACTGCGCCACGGAGGCTGTCTAAGACTATGAGACTGATGACTGATGATGACTATCTATGAGAGACCTACCCCAAGTATCGGATGATCGCCTTTGATGGTAGCCAATCGAGCAGACACGAGTTTTCTACCACCAGCACACTGTATATATTCTGAAGAATAAGACGCACCATGAAAAATTATAAAAATAATTAAAGCAAATATTTCACCTTGTGGGCATGAAATAGAAAAAAACAACAGGCGTATGTAATAAAATAATGTAAGGAGGTCGGGTAACCGCTGAAATGGGTTGCCAACCTGACCGTGCCTGCGGGAACGTGAATTATGGAGCGAGGTAACGTAAATGGATGCTGGTTATTTGATAGTTAACGCGTTGTCTATGTACTAGTGGAAAAATCTTAGAATATTTTATTATTTATTATCACATAAATTTTGCAAAATGGCGACCGAAATGTTCAATTCCGAGTATCAATTTAGAATATCGACCAATCGGATCACGAAAAACGAATAATTTTTTCTCGTAATTGCTAGATTTTTCACTACTATTTCCCTTCCAAAGGTCGTAGCGTGATGGTGTATAGCCTATCGCATTCCTCGATCATAACTTATCCAACACAAAATAATTATTCAATAACAACTTGTAGTTCCCGAGGTAACAAACAAACAAACTCGTCATATAGAATTTATTCTTTCTTGTACATATTTCTTGTAATAATAAAATATGATTAATTAAATATGGTGAAATTGACATTTTATTTTCACTGCTAGCCTATGATTTAGAGACTACGTTATATAATACATACAATCTTGTTTAAAGTTAGAAGACTTCAGGCACCTATGGATTTTTTATAGAAATCACTTTAGACTGTGGTATTGAGACTTCTTTTTTATGTTACTGCCACTACTAAAGTTAGCGTTATTTTATTTCTAATACACACATAATTTCAAAGCGCCACCAAAAGCTATTTTTATATTAAATACCTCGTTCTCTTATTACGATCGTTTTTTAGGTTAAGTGGAAAAAATAACAGAAAGAGGGGCAAACAATTTTACTTCACAATTTATGTCTATGCGAATAAGTAGCACAGAACTTAGAAAACTTCTCCGATTTACTGTCACCGCAAGTAGCACCGTTAATTCCCCATAGTAAAAAGGCCTTTAGTGCCAAATACGGCGTAGCAGAGATGTGGTCCTGTCGACCATTCACCGTCCAGTATTTATAGCCAAAGTTGTACACTGATGGGCCATTCAAAGGCCAATAATTTTTTGCCCTTTCGGCGTGTCGCTGATTAAATCTCATTGCGGACGCCCGTCTTTACTGGTTGCCCGTGATAGCCCTGAGTTATGGTGTTATTATGAGTTCTTGCTGTTCATTTAATGGTGTGTAAAATGTTTCTTATCGTTGTTGTGTTTTTAATGGTTTTCGTTTTGGAAAGGCATTTTTTGTTGTTTATTGAATTTGGTTGGTTTTCATAATTTCTTTTTGATGTTGTGCTTGTAATTTTACGCAGTACTGTTTTTTCCGGAGTTTAAATTGGTGATCAGAGGCAGATGTAATAGTCTTTGCATAGGGTATCCTATTCTAGTCTTTAACTATTTAGACATAGGCTTTCAAATATATTTGATTTGGGCTTTAGTTTACCCCAATACGGATTGCTAACTGATGGAAAAGCTATAAATTTATTACGCATTCTAGAATCCGATATTTAAAACTTTCTGAGTAATTACAATCTTCGATTGATTTAAATAATTTACTAATAGTGTCTCGACCTAGCAATGGATCCCGTGACATCAAGTATTTAAATCTATTAACCATCTTTAGAACATCTGAATTAAATATAATATTCCTTGATACGTCAAACGTTGCTGGAAGTTAGGATCCTCTTAGTAGCCCACTTATGGCTACGAACAATACGACTCGGCGGGAAGCAATTCTATTGAGTTCCACATCTATTCACATTAGTTTGTTGGAAATTGAAGATAGATTGAGTAAACTCTCTTATACAATAGTTAGAGATTGAGGGTCATTATAACTGGGCATAACTAATAGAGGTTGTCTATTAGAGTATTATTGTATAAGTAGGATCTATAAGTATTGTTAGTTATAGAAAAATTAAAAAAAATACGACTGCCTCAGTTGACGTAGTTGTGCTACGATACAGTTACAATGCTCAGGTCTCGAGTTTAAATCCCTAGTTGCGCAAAGTGTTATTGGATTTTTCTCTTAATTATCAGCCCGGAGTCAGGAATTTGTACCCGGCGATAGGATCGCCCCCTATCACTTCTTGAGACGAAATATACTAGGCGAAATGTGGTTGTCCTGGTAGCACCTTTGCCTACCCATTCTAGGAAAAAGGCGTGAGAAAAATAACGTTTGCTATTCGCTCTCGATCATAGTATGGCCTTGTTCTTGAAATAAGATGAATTGAAATATTTTATTTTTTAACTATATTAATCTTTATCAGCCCATATGCATATTTATGTCCCATTGCTGTGGACGGACCTCCTCTAAAATCGAGCGTTAGGCCATATAGTCCTCCGCGATAACCTAGTGCTGGTTGGCCGACTATAAAATATTTATATCCCATTTATATTTGCAATTGACTTACACGCATTCTGATTCTAGATAACTCAAGAGCTGCATAATGTTAACCAGTTACAAAATTCGATACAAAACACAAAATTAATATTCTTTCCGCAACCAGGCGATTGGGGAACTCAAACAACGATCTAATACATCGTAAACATGTTAATTACTTGCCGAAGATACGGTCATTAGCGATTGAACTGCAAACTCATGTAGACTCACTGATGGAACTCAGCAGTTCACTGAACCCAGATGTAGCTATACACGCCATAAATAAATTAAAATAGGAGAGGAATGCTAATTACTAAGACTTTGTTACTAGTAAGTAAATTATATTGGTAGACTTCGCAAAAAGCCGCAGTGGTACGGTACGATTACAGACAGGCAGTTACAGAAGATTACAACATTGAGGTCTCGGGTTCGAATTCCGGGTCGGGTTAAGTGATGTTGGATTTTTCTAAAAATTATTATCGGGAATTTGTGCCAGATATAGCGATAGGGTCGCCTCTTATCACTTTGTGGGACGGAATACATGAGGCGAAACATGGGTGTCCTGGCAGTAAACCTCTGGCGATCTCTTCTGGGAAAATGGCGTCAGTTGATTTATGTATGTATGTAATATATTATTTACCCAATGTCCAAATTACAGCCATATTTTGATTTACCTGAAACAAAAACATATCTCATATTTAATTTGTTATTGGTTTACCTGAAATACCACAATTAACTATTTGTTTAGATTTTACAATTGTAAATAAGATTTATTAATATAGGTACTTGCGTGATGGACTATATGGCCTAACCACTCTCAATCGAACTCCCGATTGTAGACTAAGCCCGTGCCCTGCAGTTGGACGTATATGGGCTGATACAGATACAGAATATACTTTTGATCAGAAAAAATCGAAATACCTTGCAAGTTTATAGATCAAGAGCCCGTGGCCGCCAGACCTTCGTAATTTTATAATAGCTGAAAGTTTGTCTGCGCATGCCTCTGACGTAGGCATCACACAATCGGCTATTATGAAGTTCCGATCGTGGTTGCTTTGGAAGTTATGAGCTTCAATGTTTCTGGCAAGATGAAAGAACCATCAGAAGTATCTGAATACCAAGGAAATATTTGTTTATAGTTGCCTAAATAACATATATAAAATTCAGTTTTTATACTATAACGCCGGCAAAATTACATGTTATCAAATATTACGCTATCTCCAAACTTTAACATTATGTATTAATTTAATTTTATCTGCCTCGAAATTCGAATATCACTATCATATTTACCCCATACATAAGGCATGATCAGAAGGAGGATTTTACCCAAGGAATATTTATTAAAATGGGATAAAAATGTTATTCATAAAAATAAGACTTTTTGGCAGTAAAACATTATGGGATAAAAATATACTGATCAACACAAATTCATCCGGAGCAAATTATTATAAATATTTGGATAATCCTCGTTCATTGGCACGGCAAATATTTAAGAGATTTTTAGCAAAGTATTCTAAACGTAGACTTGTTATGAGTTAATTTTCAGGTATTTGGCACAGCTGTTTTGGAATCAGATATGTATACTATTCTAGGTATCGTACCAGTAATAAGTGGCGCAGTTGTTTAATAAGGCTGAGGTCTCGGGTTTGAATACCGGGTTCAGCAGAGTGATATTGGATTTTTGTAAGTATTCATGAGAGACTTCCCAGCAGTACATTGGTTGGATTGTTTTTAGCGAGAATTCTAAACAAACGAAGTTGTTTCTTTGTCGACGTTTCTGTGAGGCGAAGGCATCACTTATATACTAACAGTCTTACTAATAAAAATATATTAAACAATTGTTTAACGTTTATATACTTATGCAATAGATAGGGTGTAAATAGCTACTTGTACAATACTTTACTAATAAACAGTGTATAGGCCTTGTATAACTATTTAATAGTTATGATACTAACTACTGGTAACATTTTGGGAAGCGTTCCGAAACCTTAAAACGTTGAATACACCTCTTATTTATTTTTCTACTTATCTTTAATATTTACATGATTTTATTTACCAATAGTTGAAAAATAGGGAAACAACAATTCCTTTTAATCAAAAAAATATTTTCAGTGTATCAAAATTGTTTATTTAATATTTTCCATTCTGTAAATTGTCCTCGAAAATTAGAGAACATGTTTTGAACGCGCGTTGAAACGTTATCTGTCATTTTCCGCAAGAAATGTAGAAACTTAAAAACAAACTGTTGTATTTCATATCTTTGATTCGTATGCATTAATTTTATTATGGGAAAAATGGAAAAAGGAGACATTTGTATCGTAGCAAAGAAGAGGAAGCGTGCTACTAATTGGGATTCCTTAGAAAAAAAACGTATGTCAGAAACCTATGAGTGGGCACGAGCCGAACATGAGCTTCGACTAAGAAATTTTAAATTGCATATTTTACTTGAATCTCAAATAAATAAAATAAGTTCTCAGTAAAAACTTGTTCTTTTATTTTAATTACATATTTGTTAAAAATATGTTCTTATAAACAACTGTCTTGCGTTTGTCCAGTAGTATTGTCTGCTGCCTGTCTCTGCTGTTTATGAATTGGTGTTGAGTACCAGTCTGAAACATTTGAAAAATTCCGCATTTTCTGCCATTTTCATTGCAATATTGTACAGTACAGCAAGTGCAACTATGTTTTTACACCTTCAAAGACACGTTAAATCGTTTCAACAAAAACCGAAACCTAAGTTTCTTTTGTTATATCTTTCTTCACCACCACCCTTCTTCGTCTATTCTATATCTTTTCGAATCAAGTCCACCACTTCCTTGGCTTAACTTTTAGTAAACCTGTATTTTCTTTTAAATTCATCTTCTTCCAGAGAAAAGTGATCGAAGCGTATTTTGTAAGCTTTTCTTTTTCTTGGCCGTTCCTCACCGTCAACTCAAGTATATCAAAATAATGCAAAAAATCAATATTTAAAACTAAATTAAAACACGTCGCGAGATGAGACCTGACAATCAGTTAAAATTTGTACGTTATATGCACTCTAAACAAGGTCAACCGACTGAATAAGGATTGTATAAAATGGCATACAGTTATGCAACTGTTATAACGGGCGTATAAGATAAAAATCCCTATACATTGTTTATTAGTAATGATTACGCTATAACGCTGCTATACAGGATGCATAAATGTTTATTAGTAAGACCGTAGAAGTCTATTACTAATCTATTCTAATATATAAAGCTGAAGAGTTTGTTTGTTTTTGTTTTGGATAGGTCATTCATCGAGGAACGCTGTAGGATATATATCATCACGCTATGACCTATAGGAGGCAAACAGTAGTGAAAAATCTAGCAAATTTGAGAAAATTTTATTCGTTTTCCGTGATCCGATTGGTCTTAAAATCGATATCTAGGTCATTTACGAGGAACGCTATAGGATATATATAATCACGCTATGACCTAAAGGAGGCAAGCAGTAGTGAAAAATCTAGCAAATTTGAGAAAATTTTATTCATTTTTCGTGATCCGATTGGTCTTAAAATCGATATCCGGGGGATCCTCTACTCCAATATTTTAAATTAATAGTCGGAATTGGCAATTCGATTGTAATCGGAATTTATTTTGGCCGCCATATTAAAAAGTGTATCTTCATTCGGGCGGAGCCGGGCCGGACCGCTATTATGTTACATACACTATATTTATATCCTAACAGTACTTGTTTATTGGCAATGCAGAAGGAAGAATGTTTTGTTTGGAATTTCTAAATGATTCTCATAAACAAAACTATTAAATCAAGCCAAGGATATTTACTTTTGACAAGATGACACTTCATTTTTAGTTGGTAGTAGTAATAATTTTAATATATGGATTCAGTACAGTGTTAAAGACTGCTATTGTTCAGAAAAATCATCGTATTGATGTAATGAAAGTCTTACGAAGAGTGTCTTATTTTCACTACGTAAAATATCCTTTAAGAGACAATTAAATCGATCGCAGCTAGCGAAACGGCCGCCAATTGTTACAATGCTTTTGGTTTTAAGTATTTTATCTGTTTATAGTTTAATTTTTCCATAAATTTTGGTCTACAATAAAGTATATAAATAAATAAATGATGTTTAACAATCTTGTTTAAGAGCAAAGGCACTTTAGAGAGTTTCCCCCACACACCCACTGCTGCAAATCCTGTCAAATGCCTCCAAGGATCGATAACGCCACGCAAAGAATTGACACCGAGCACTTAACCTCGGTAAGTCTCTTAGAGACACTAGTTTGTTCTTAACCCGCAATTAAAACGAGAGAAAACAAATAGGTATAGGAAACAAAGATTAAGGCTGTTACGTAAATCTATAACACACACATGAATCTTATATACAGAATATACAGGGTATATCAAGACTGCTACCCAAAACGAACCCGGGTTGTAGTTTTAGTGACTTCAAACACAATGCAACTATTTTTTCCCCTGTGGTTTTCCTAAATTAAAAGTGTATACTTATAATTATTTCTTTTTAAAGTTACTATGGTACACGAAGGTTTGAATTATTATTTTAGCAAAAACTATGGGTTTACCACCGAACCACAAAAACTATGGGTTTTTACGATATTAAATATTACAATAAATTGTCGTTCTTCATTGCGATTTTTGTTGCTAGTCACTATAACTACCACTCTTCTTCGTTTTCGGTAGCAGCCTTGATATACCCTGTATACAATATGAAATTCAATGAATTTACAAAATAGTGTTCAATTTCCCGATGCCATTAAAAGTCGAATGGCAAAAACGTTAGCTTTTACCGATGGCATGGAACGAATCGGTCACCCTTAATCGATGCAATAAAAAAATCCCATTTATGTTTACCCAGATTAATATTCGCGTTGGTTTGTAAAACAAAATTGAGCGAAGTTTATATCGGATTCAGGTATCGAGGGATTACTCAATGAAAATTTTTAATTGAAGCTATTTTTCAAACGTTTTGTATTTGTATTTTAGGAGTTTGATTGCAAAATAATTTTATAAAATGATTAGATAATTTTTCATACGTCTATATTTTGTTGCCAGGTAATTGTTTTTTGTGGTAAAACTAAACAACACCTTGAAATACAAAACAATGCTTGGCATTCCCCTGTGCTCGCCACCCTGAGACAGATGTTAAGTGTCAATACGTCCATTAGTTACTCTAGCTACAATGTCCATCAAACTGGAACACAGCAGTGTATTTACACTGGTGTTTGGCGGGAGAAATAGACATTGTGGTGGTACCTACTCGGTCGGCATCTCACATATGAGAGACCTACCACCAGTAAATTAGAAATGAGATGAAATATATCCTACAGATTTCTGAAGTAAGTGTTACCACAATAGTTAGTGTACAATAATGCAGATCACGTAATAAACTCAGAAGAAAACAAGAAAACAAAACTTTTCTCTGTGTGAACTCAGTGCCGATATAAACTTTGTACACGACTGAAACTTACTTTCCTGTTTGTAATACCCTTTCCAAAACACTTTGTACAGCTGTTATATCTCTGAATTGTAAGTGAGTCTTGGCCCTCACACAGTCGAAATATACTTTATTGAAATAGACTTTTATGAGACCTTTTCAATAAAGTAATACTACCACTCAGAGTACTTTTAGAGCACCTCGAGGGTACTCTGACTTGTCGTCTCCAAATGAATGTCTATAAATAATAAATAAAAAATATTTTCTTCGTTTCTCTTTTGAAGACGGCTATTTTTAGAGTTCCGTACCTCAAAAGAACAAAACGGAACCCTTATAGGATCACTTTGTAGTCCGTCTGCCAAGATCCTTTTTCTCAAGAACGCATGAAAGTATCAAGCTGAAATTCATATCAAATACGCAGGTCTACTGTCCCGTGGAGCTGTGAAAAAAATCAAATATCTAAGTCAACGCAATTAAAAGATACAGTCGTTTATGTTGTCAATTTTCGACATTCGCAAGGGAATTAAAACCTACGCGGTACTTCCCGTGAACTCAGAATCTTGAAATTTTGTACGAAGTAACATCTTATAGCATAGTTATAGGAAAAATTGCGAAAAGTAAAAATTTTTAGTTACAACATATAATACAAATATTTGTAATAATTTCAAACTTACTACCCCTTTCCTCATGAATGCGTAGGGATATTAAGTTGAAATTCATATCAAATACTCAGGTCTATAATACCTTTAAGCTGTAACAAAATCAAACTTCTATGTCAACGCAATCAAAAGAAATAACAATTTCAGCTGCAAATTTTGAAATTCGAAGCTTCTCGCAAGAGAATCAAAACCTAAAGAATACTTCCATATGATCAAGAATCTTGAAATTTCGCATGAAACAACGTTTTATGGCACATATAAAGAAAAAAATCCGATAACTTTAAATTTATAGTTACATCACATAGGTTTGTACGGAACTCTCTGTGCGCGAGTCCGACTCGCACTTGGCCGGTTTTTTTTGTGGAAGAGAAATTATTTTTTTCCGCCTACAATGTGGACAGACGAATAAAGTTCCAGGAAGTCGGTAGACGTAAGTCACTTCCAATAGCTTTTTAAACCGTGGGCGAAATGGAGGCTTATGTTCACTAGTAGACTTATGGCTAAAGTGTGCGCGTGGGAGAGAGAAAGAGATAAAATGATTAAACAAGTATTTTTGTGTAATATTAATAGATCCCACGTAAATGTAAAAGACAGTTAGTTTTTGAGGCAAATTAGCACCATGAAGTTTTCTGTAAAAACACATTTTCACTCTTCAGCCACAGGAAATGCTTTGCTGAAAATAAGCCAGCCCCATAGATCGCCACATAGACCTGATGGACGCCCATCCACCTTGTTGGGTGGGCGTCCGACACTTTGCTTGCTTGTACGTGGCCTATACTCCAGAACATTCCGGCCATATCTAATTTACACTAACCCGCTTTATTTTTTAACAAATTCTATACATTTTCATTTAAGGATACCTTCATTATACCATTACATTCACAAATCAACTCCTGTTCATTGAGTCTCTTACAGTGAATAAATCCATCTCAACTGATTTAGTGTTTGAGATCTCGAACGCCTTTCGCTTGTAACATTCCATCTAATCTTATTTGATCTCATTAATTTCGCTTGCGTTTCAGAAATAAGTATTAGTATACCATACGCTATATCTTAAATTATTCCGGAATATTAAAGTAGTCAATGTTGAATATTTTTGCTTACATACATACAAAAACATCCCGCCTTGTTCCCAAAAGGTATAGGCAGAAGTGCTTTCGCCCAACACTTTCGCCTTTTGTGTTTCATCGTATGTTGTGATAGGAAGCGAGCCTATCTCCATATCGGACATCTGACTCCGGACTACATAGAAAAATCAAACGCCACATATTTTTGCAAGTCATTAGTATTTATCTTCAGATGGGTTTTTGTACGATAACAAATGCAGCGATGCCGTAACTTGCAGTCCAAGTCCGAAAGAACCATAAAATGTAAACCATCAATAGTTATTATTCCCGATATTCAAATCAACTTCACGTTGCGGAACTACGGTCTTTTAAAACTGAACTATCATGACTGCATTTCGTTAGAATAAATAAAATCTTTACGAAACAGAAAATTTGTGTTATAATTTTGCTTGATATTTTCTTATATTGATCGTATATTTGTCTTGTTGTTATATACATTCTTTAGGTATTTTCTATTGCAATGAATTACGAGATGAGCATGCCATTCGCCTGATGGTAAGCAATACGACCGCTCATGGACAGTAGCAAAACCAAACAACACCTAGAATTACAAAGCAATGGTTGGCATTCCACTGCGCTCGCCGTCCTGTGACATAAGATTTTAAGTCCCAATATGTCCAGTAGCTACTCTGGCTACAATGTCCTTCAAACTGAAATACAACAGTGCATTTACACTACTGTTTGGCGGGAACTGTTTGCATTCATACACCATGTTCACTTTAAGGTTTTAAAATCAAATTCATTAGACTGCCACGATATCTGCAATTACAAGATACCTCTATAAGACTAGTGTGAAGCTATCCTCACATACGCTCAGCTTCATCCAATAACGCGAAATCTATGTTATTTTTGCGTATTTCAGCAAATGAATTGTGAATGGTGAGTGGCGAGTGCGACCCCCTTAACTACGCGCTCGTTTGAATAGGCCCGGAATCGGAACAATAGAGCCAATCATTCTTTCAACACTCAGCTGCCATTCATGAGCCACAAAGCTATTGTTGACTCACTCACTCATATTTCTCCCTCCGCGGAATCCAATTGTTGGCATGCCCAAATTTCACTCGTTTTATGAGCGTGAATCAGGGTTTTCGTTAAAGTTTTTGTTTATTCACGTTTTTAATTTAATCCCCTCCTTTATTTTGTAAAAATATGAAATACGGTTGTGAAATTGCTGGGTAGTTTGCGAAGCGCGGCTTCATATAAAAGTTTTGTTTTTGTTACGTGAAACATGCATAGTACAGATTTTAAGGATTGAAAATAAAGTGAAAATGTTTGTCTTAAATGTTTACTATTACTACGAATGTGAATATTATACTTCTGTCTTGAACTTCTCTAAAAGTTTGCTCCTAAAAATAGGACATAACTGCGATAAAACGCAACATCCGAGAATGTTTATTGCTCAAAAACAAAACTAAAACAGCTTTATACAAAGCTTTAAGTGCGCTAACCCGGACAAAAGAAGACGTCAAAAATGTTCCCACAGAACAATATCGTTTGAACACAATGGAGCCAAACATAAACACATCGTGTAGAAACAACGCCAGTCGTGCCGGTTTATCTCGCATGGTGATTTATTTCCGATTCGTGTTTGTTTTTTTCCGACAACTGAGGACCAAAGATGGCCACTACAATGGCTGTAATTGTGGTTTTGTGTAACTAAACTTCTCCGTCTTCATTAATCGCTGTCATTGCCACCTCAAGGCCGAATTAAAGGCGAGATGAAAATCAATGTTCAGTATTATGCTTCCATCAGAACAATCACGAAGCAACCACGCCTTGATTTTTAACACAAAAAATACGGTCCAAATATTAACTTTTGTTTGATCTGCAAACGAGAATAGAGATTGAGATTTACAATATTCCTGCAAGACATGAAAATCCTTGGTAAATACCTGCCTTAATGGCTTCGTTTGCCATGTTTCTTCGCTATGATAAAATATTATTATAAGAATTTTACGAAATATACCTATATAGAATGTATTATGTGTATCGTTATTTGTTCTAGAATTTTGGAATAATGTAATTTTATTATATTGTAGGTTCTTTTATAAAGATTCAATGAAGCCTTAGTTAGTATAATTTATTGAAAGATTTAATTGTAACACTACATTGTTATAGCTATAAATTCATGTTGAGTTTTTTTGATAGCAGTTAGCCACGAGTCTCTATTACAGGTAAACTTACAAGGTTTATAGACTTCTGACGATCTTTTTTGCAATTACAATATGCTCTTAAGACATAAGATATTTGGATAAAACACATTTTTGTTAGTTGAAAAAGGGCAATGTGCGAACGATAAAAGGTACATAAGTTTTGTTAGACTAAGACGGAACAAAATACCGGAATGGGGTATTATTCCTTGGAAAGGACCCCTAGACATAAAATAAGTGTTTATTATACCCTGTCACAGACGAAGTTCCACTTATATTTTCGCTACAACTTAGTTTTACTATAATCGTTTTAGGGTTATCATATTCTGTATCAGCCCATATACGTCCCTCTGTACAGTATGGACCTCCTCTACAATTGAGAGTGGTTAGGCCATTTAGTCCACCACGCTGGCCTAGTGCGTGTTGGAGGACTTTACATACCATAGACATTCTTAAGAATCTTATGGTGTGCGGGTTTCCTTCACCGTTATAGCGCGTGGTGATAGACAATACTCATATGACTCCGAAAAGTCAGAGGTGTGCCCTAGGGTTCGACCCCGGGACCACCGTGAATAGTTGGCAGCCTCGTCTGGTCCGTTTACTTACAGGTCACCGCACACGGATGTAATGTCAAATTATTATTTATGTATTTTCGGATTTTTTAATACAGCAAAGTTGAGTGTTGACTGCTGTAAAAAAACCACGAAGATCTGATTCGATCCGATACCACGGCCTAACCCCTCTCAGTCGAATTCTCTATTGTTGAAGAGGACCATGTTTGACATATATAGGCTAGTTAATATTATTATTATGGTACTACTGACGCAAAGTAATCCATCAGGTTTATATAATGTGGGTCCATAAAGTCTAGCTTAGTTTTATTTGTCCCGTCTCGATACTAAACGATAAATCATTCTTAAGTAACTTGCTTTCAGTGCCCTAAAGAATATAGTGACTACAGTTTCAAAAACTTTTTTGGTTTGTAATTTCATATTATAATTAAATGTTTTGTTTTTGTCTTCGTTCAATTCTTTTTCCTATACATTTTGTATACTGTGTACTCCTGTAATTAAGAAGAATTAAGAATTAAATGTATGCCGTGTGTAATCTTAGTTGGAGACCAATAAATAAACAAACATCTTGGAGGTCATGATATTCTGGTGTTTAGAGTAGCCAACTAAAAAAATAAAAATGCAAAAATATCAATTTAAAATGAGCAGTTAAGTTATTACTGATCGAAAGTAAGTTAATTTAAGCAATTAATTTTCTTTCAACTCCATTTTGGGGTGGTAAAAGTTTTAATTACCAGAAGTTTGAAAAATTATATTCTGATGAAAGTCTATTTGAGTTATAAGTGCTGGCTTGCGGAGACGGAAATTTATACCGTTTATGGATATACAAGTTCTCAATAGGTCGGTCCAATTAGCTAAGAATTGGAATTGTAGGAATTATAATGAGCGTAATGAGCTTCATAATTTATTTTTGCAAGTTTTTCGCAGCGACTGATATTTCTGTATTGTTTTGTATAAATTTTTAGCTACTTCATTGTGTTCTACTCTATTATTTCCATCCTTACAACATTAATTTTCTTTTATAATTTTTAAAGTATGTGCAGATGTTAAATGAAACGATACCTACCGGCATCAATAAGTGATATTTTATTTTAAAGTTTTATGAGTATTGGTTTATTCCTGAATGAAATTCTGGAATTGATTTAAGGTCGAGTAACTGGCGATATTTTTTATTGGGGTAGGACTTTGTTCAGCAGTGAACTTAGAGCGAAGCCACAGGATGCGGTGACGGTGTGGTGCCTCTGCATCATCCTACATATAAATTGCTATACTATGTTAGTCGATGCGTTTGTTCGCACGCTGGACTTGCGAGCTAAGAGACGAGGTGGGAAGGGATGATACCATGTGCGGATTATGAGAGTTGCGCTGCGGTGTCGCAATGTCTGTGTGGCATCCTATACTCCGAATGCGTTACGGTGCGGCGACGCATTAGATTGTCGCGGCGTTGTATGGCTTCGCCCTTACTATGGCTGAAGAAAGAGAAAGAACTTGGTATAACCGGCTTGGGCTGTAGTAGCTGAAGTACAGAGACTGAATTTTTTGTAAATATGCAAACTGTGAAGTTTGATACACATTCTATTGAGAATTCGAATCTACTCTTTAACCGTAATATGGTTAAAGCGTTCAATATATTCCTAAGATGTTTATAAAGCATAGATGCGTTGTCCGAGCTTTATAATGGCAAGACGTTTGGAAGGTAATTGCCTCACGTGCAATCAGTCACGCTTTAACCAGTGGCACGGATATACGTTTCTCTGACTATTTGTATTCTCAAAACCAATTGCGGAAAAATAGATTAGACTGATTTAAAATAACGTACAAATTATTCTGAAACTGTGAAACAAAATAAATATTTTATTTAGTGCGCAAGTACACACAAATTTATTTTTTTATAAAATAAAATTATTAAATTCGCTCTCATGGCGACGTTTGACAACTCTCGCCACGTCATCCCGTACTTGACGCTTGGTGCTACGTCACACGCGCTTTAGCCAATAACAGTGCGGCACTTATTGTTACGTAACTAGCGATGTCTATTCATCGCGTTTCATCGCATCGCGCCATTTTTTTGTGCCATTATGTTAGTGTATGACGCGTCTATTTGTAAAACGTCATTGATATATTCCACCAACTAAGTTACGAACATCCAAAAAATCATAAAATCCGAAAAACCCAACTTTTCCGTTTGGTGAAAATAGACGCCGAATAGAATTTTCAGCCTGATTGTTTGAATACATTTAACTTCGCCGAAAAAGGCTTGAAAACTTTAAATTTCGGGGATATTAATTATCTTTTTTGTGAGTTTTCAATGAAAACGGAGCGTTTTTATTAGTACGTTCTTCGACGGCCGTTCAGTTAACTTTTAGTTCAAATTGAAATTGGAGTGGATCCTCAAACAATTTTAATACTTAATCCATTTTTGATATCTATTTCGGTGTGTTTGAATGTTATAGTAAATTTAAAGTTTTCTGGTTTATTTAATACCTGATATTTTTCCACATAAAGGTAGAATTGACGCACATTTAAAAAAATATTTTTTAAGGCTCAGAAAGGTTTCTGTTTAGATAACGTACCAATCTATAAGACTAGGGACTAAACTAGTTATGCTTCCACATTTACAAAGAAGACAGACAATCATCATCATCATTTTAGCCATAGGAAGACCACTGCTGAACCTATGTTCAGGCCTATGTCTCCCCTAAGGATCTCCACATCGACCTGTTGGAAGTTGGAACCAATCCAATACTTCAATAAAAGTGACTCTTAGGTGTTAATACACTCATAAGATATGTGCACATGTCACATGTAGTGTCGTTTGTGGAAGTTCCCTTAGGGTTACGGTGGGATAAACCTGTGAGTGACGGCTATCAAAGACAGCGCGAAGTCCCGTATGACTCGGCGGGAAAGTTAATAAAGCTGTCAATCGGGGCGCTGCGCTGTCCGATGTGTCAGGGACTGGTTATAGTGTTGACAATTCCAGTTTATAAGTGACAATTTGTCTGGATATTCCCTTTTTTATGGAAAATATATTTTATGGTGGATATCTTTGGGAATTGTTTACGATATTAAGTTGTTATATATACTCTGGTGTAATCTTTTTGTGTGTGTTGGAAGCACAGAATAACCAAAAATGAAAAAGTTTTTTTTACAAATGATTGCAAAAAAGATTGTTCACATTTTAATAAAGCCTTCAAAAATACGCGCCGAAAAGACTAAATTAGTTCCCACTCAAAGTAATTTATTCTTATGAATATAATAAGTCTATTCAACAGGTGGCATATTACTTTAAAATTGTTGCGGGCGGTAAATAATTCACAACAATCGCCCACTGAGAGACACAAAGGGCGCCAGAAAGCAACAAAAGGAAAATTTAATCTTACTAATTAAGTCCATTTCGCATTTGGAGTAAAAATGCAAACCTTGAATGTAAAACATTGAGTTCATTTTTTTTTTCTTGAACCTATAGTCTCTCCAATTACTTTATTATTTGTTCTTAAAATTGAAGACTGCCTCGGTGGCGTAGTTGTACTAAGGTACGCTTGCAAAGCTGGGGTCTTGGGTTCGAATCTTGAGTCGGGCAAAGTGATAATTGGATTTTTCTATTCATTATCAGCTCGGAGTCAGGAATTTGTGCCCGATATGGCGATAGGCTCGCCACCTATCACATCGTGGGACGGAACATACAAGGCGAAAAGTGGGTGTCCTGACACCTCTGCCTACTCCTTCTGGGAAAAAGGCGTGATTTTATGTATGTATGTATGTAAATTTGAAGTGATTGAAGAATATATTTATGTAAGCGGTCGGTAATTCAGGCTAGCGAAGTGTCGGACTCCCGCTTCTAAGGTAGACGGACGGTGTCTATGATTGCAGGAAGTCGTTGGATGCAGACCGTTTCCAACAGGTCGATATGGAGATCCTTGGGGAAAGCCTATGTTCAGCAGTTGACTTCCTATGGCTGAAGAGAGCGAGAAAAGCAGTATTTATTTAAATAAATGATGATTTAAAATCAAGCTTGCATTTGTGCCGTATAAATAAGCCGTGGAGTATCTAGAGGGTCGCCATTCCTCCCCTTTATGTATATTTCATTAAGTACTTGTGTACATCCATCTATATAAAATTTATTCTGTGTATTGTGTGTGTACATTTCTGTAAATATATCTATACTAATATTATAAAGCTGCAGAGTTTGTTTGTTTGTTTGTTTGAACGCGCTAATCTCTGGAACTACTGGTCCGATTTGAATGACTCTTCAGTGTTGGGTAGTCCATTTATCGAGGAAGGCTATAGGCTATATATCATCACGCTATGACCTATAGGAGGGAAGCAGTAGTGATATTTCTAGCAAATACGAGGAAATTTTGTTCGTTTTTCGTGGTCCGATTGGTCGATATTCTAAACTGATAGTCAGAATTAAATATTTTGATCGCCATTTTAAAACGTGTATGCACCCGGGCGGAGCCGGGCCCGACTGCTATAAATGATAATTAAAATTTCATCATGGGACTGAATGAGACCGGACATAAACCGGATATAACGGGACGGGAAATATAGTCGACGGCGCGCGGGAAAAATGTAATTAGTACGCGAAATAATATGTTGTTGCCAAATCAATACTGGACTCAAAAGCTATCTGCACCCGGGCGAAGCCGGGTCCGACCGCTAGTATTGTTATATTTACGTTCTGCGATTACAAAGTCAAGCTAGATTTAAGTAAGTAAATATCGCGCCTTATATCTTCGTGTGTATTTTTGAGGGTAAATAATAATAATATTGGCCTAACCACTCTCAATCGTACTCTCGATTGTAGAGTAGGCCTGTGCCCTGCAGTGGGACGTATATGGGCTGATACAGATACAGAATAATAATATCCTGCCTTACTTCCTATAATTTTCAAAAATTTTCACGTAGCATATTTCCAAAGCCTTTAAAAACAAGCGCAATAAACAAATGTACGAAACTATTATTTCACACAGAAATAATTTGGGTTTCAATTAAAATTCCGAGAAACTAAGCATTGGTCATAGTACAATTCCCTCGGGCAATAAATTAAGGTTGTTCAGTTAAACTAAGTAATAAATTAAGCCGGGACATCGCGGCAGATAGTATTGCTACTAGATTTTTTGTTTCATTTGATAGGGTCTTGTACAATTGGACTAATTTATATTCTAATGTTTAAATAATTACTTTGTTTATTTATTCAATCAGGACACCCAGTGGTAGATATAAATTTGCTTACACTTGAAGAATATAAAAATATATTGAACACCTTTTATGGCTATCAAAATAAGTAAAAATAACATCTGTATCTGTATTTGCCTCTATACGTCCCACTGCAGGGCACGGGCCTCCTCTACAATCGACAGGACGATTAGGAGGGGTTAGGCCGTATAGTCCACCATGCTGGCCTAGTGCGGGTTGGTGGACTATACATAATATCATAAAAATCTTGCAAATCGCTATGCTATGCAGATTCCCTCACGATGTTTACCTTTACCTTTTTATTTTCCATCGTAAAAAAGAATAATTCAAATTTCAACGTGAAAATAACAATTGTTTTAAAATTAAAAAATAAAGAAAAACATAAAATAAATACTCAATAATAAGTGAGCTAACTGCTAACTTGGAAAGAAACAAATATTTAATTTAATTTAACGCCATTAAGGCGACGACGTATCAAACGTCCCTTCAAATGTACTCTCGATTGTAGAGGAGGCCCACGCCCTGTAGTGGAACGAATATGGGCTGATACTAAAGCCAGCAAAAAAAGCTCAAAATCTCACTTTGCGTGACAAAGGTCTTTGTTCAAAAAGGCTGCAGTAGATTTATTTTGAAATAAACAAATTAGAATCTACACGTTCTAATACGGGCCTGGGATATTTTCTTAAGATTGCATGGTAAGACCATAGTCCAACAAGTTGGTTTATTGCATCTAGTCGATTTATTATTTTCATTTAGTAAATATCTGCATCAAAATAATCTGATCACTCAATCATACGCACGCGAAGTTAACTCAACATTATCCCATCCCATCCGCCTTAAAAGTTGCGAAAAGGGTCTTAACCCTCGCCTAAAAACTTCACGTGCGTGGTCGTAGCACATCCTTTATGTAGAGGCTACACATCGCGTGCTACAACACAGCTACGAACTCCTGATTTATGGCTCGTATAATTTGTTGCAGGGTCTACGCCGTGCTACGTGGGTCCGCTACGTGCTGAAGCTACGCGCTTTTATTTCAACTGTTTATGTGCATTTTAAAAATGGAATTCGTGACTGTCTTTGTTATTTATGACCTTTGTTTGTTTCGTATGAACTTAACCATATATCGTATTAAAAATAGTTTTAATAAATATGAGAAGCGGTTCTGAAACCCATCCTTAGTGGAAAATTTGTCAGATATGTAAAAACTTAATATGTTTGTTATTTCCAGTTATATAAAAAATATTTGTGTATGAGTATTTTAATAAAACGTATGCAAATTATAAAAAGTCCTTTGCTCTATTGATGAATAAAACATTTCATTTGTAATTCGTTGAGTAATACCCAAAGCATTAGGCTTAATCCTGCGTCATGCATTATTCACGACGGAATGTGTTGATAGTTACAACTTAATGAGTTTAACCGCGAAACGCGACGTGCTGTTAAATTCAATTGTCTTGTGAGAAAAATGAATGCGTGTAAGTGGAATAGTGGGGCGTTGTTTCTCAAACTTTTTCGTGCTGGGACTCTTTGTATACTTAATGAGTAATACACAAAACATTGGAGGTTGAATACTGCGAGTCATGCATCATTACTTACGACACGAGCAGATGTGTTGATACTTACAAATTAATGTGTTAAAGCGCGAAACGCGACGTGCTGTTAAATTTAATTGTCTTGTGAGAAAAATGAATGTGTGTAAGTGGAATAGTGGGGCGGTATTTCGCAATATTATTTGTGCTGGGATTGTTTGTTTGCAGAGTTAGGAATAAATGTGGTGGATCGTTAAATAATTGCAGTGATAGTTATTATGTGATCAGTGGAAGTTATATTGATGTATAATTTAGCAGATATCTAGACTGCCTCGGTTGCGTAGTTGTACTAAGGTACGCTTGCAAAGCTGAGGTCTCGGGTTTGAATCCCGAGTCGGGCAAAGTGATATTGGGTTTTTCAATTAATTATCCGCCCGGAGTCAGGAATTTGTGCCCGATATGGCGATAGGCTCGCCACCTATCACAGCTTGGGACAAAACATACATACAAGGCGAAATGTGGGTGTCCAGGCACCTCTTCCTACCCTTTCTGGGAAAAAGGCGTGAGTTTATGTATGTATGTATCATAGTTTTAAAAAAGCTGGCTTAGATGAGGTTTCTTGCATTAAATATTTATAAGTTTTGGCTGTAAGATAGTTTCTTTATCACTACCATCTTGGTACGAGGGAACTATACTGCCGTATATATTTTCCCCAACGAGTTTCACGAATTTTAAACATATGTTTTTAAGATATAGTTAAATAAATTTTCACAAGAAAAGGGAACTCAAATACTAAACAATTCGCGCAACCTATAATATTCCTGGAACATCTTGAGGGGCGTAGTCCTAGTGTTGAGAAGCGATGTTCCAGGTTAATATAGTATTAGGTTCGTCTTCTGTGCGATTAATCATTTCCACGAATGACGCAATACCTCTCAGGATTACGGTAAATACAGGCCTATTTAGACGCTCATTTCGTGGTATTATTAGGTATTTTATTTTTATCTTGAAATAATATGCTCAGTGAACTATGACGCCTTGTATTCAGTCGTAACTCATCACTATAAAGGTGATGGAACACAGCGTGAGGAAAACTGTATACCACAACAATTTGTATGAATTTACAAGGTATGTAAAGTCCGCCAACCCGCACCAGGGTAGCGTGGTGGCCTGTGGAGGCCAGTGGAACGTATACGGGCTGATACAATACAGTATACGATCTTATTGTGGGGTCAGAACTATGTATGTGACTGTTGGGTGTATTTATTACTATTCAATATATCTCAAAGTTATGTAGACAGCACTGTAATTAAAATCAGTAGCAAAAATGATCAAAGGAAGTGAAAACTTAAAATAGCAAGAATTTTATATTAATAATTTAGGATATAGAACATATTTTAGGGGTGTTGCTCTAAACTTTCAGGGTTCTTTAGTTACTTCAAACTACTTTAAGCGTTTTGCGGCGATCTTCAACCTCCAAAATTAAAGTGTATGGGTCTCTTGACGCTTATTAGTATGTTTTACCGCTTCACAACAGCCCAAATGACAGCCAACAGGTCCCAAGAGTGGTGAATAGCTCGATAATACTATTACTTCAAGTGTTAAACTTTTATCAGGGACAAGTTCCGGTTAATTAAAAGAAAAATGAGTTTCTTGTTATAGAACCGACTAATGTATGTGTATTTATTACTTTAGTATTACGTTAACTTAGTTTTTATATACATTTTAAGCAAAAAAAAGGATTCTAACCAAACAAAACTCAGACTCGGTTCAAATATTAGCTGATCAAATAAACCTAACCGGGTTCTCGCTTACTGCAGCGTAAAGAAATGAAAATAAATAACATTAACGTATCCACCATGTGCAACAGTTTTAAGAAATATTTCTGTTTTTTCTCTAGCATATTCGCCATTATTACCCTGCCATATATGGATCAGCCCATATACCTCTCACTGCAGGGCACGAGCCTCCTCTACAATCGAGGGTACGATTGACAAAGGTTAGGCCATACAGTTCACCACGCTGGCCAATATAGGTTGGCGGACTTCACATACAACAGAAATTCTTGCAAATCGCTACAGTATGCATAATGCAGGTTTCCTTACGATGTCATAGTGCGAGGTAATTGACTGGGATTTGAACCCGCGACCACCTTGAACATCTTAGCAGCCGCGTTTGGTCTGATTACCAACTGGCCACCGCACACTACAGTCTGTCATAAAATCTCAAAATTAAAATAATAATGTTTCATAAAGTAATAAAGCGGCGATTATTGCTTCATTACCTCCCCTGTCGCTCGCCTGTCAATTATGTTCCTTCCAACGAATACATCATTTATTAAAATGGATGATTTTATCTTCGGATTTTATAGTAATATTTGTGTTGACGTCACAGTATCGGAGGTAATTTATAATTGATGGGATAGGTGAGGAGTGTTTTGGTTTGTCACTTTGTGTGACTGATTACACTGATGAATGAATGGTTAATATGGCTAATGGCTAATATGTATAACTTGATCCTTTTAATCTCATAAACCATGTAGTTTAATAAAGGATAATATTTTTTTTGCAAATCTTTGTGCTATATACGCGTCACAAAGATTGGAAAAAACATTATAATGTCAATACGACTATTATTTTTGTATTTTTTTCCTGTCGTCGTATTTGGGTGGTTAAAACAGCGTACTGCGCTCTAAGACTCAAATACTAGACGTTGGCATGAAATCAACTACCCTGAAGTAGAACTGGGCTGGTCACATATGCTACATGCCCAATGAACTATGGGCAAAAACAAGAACATGATGGAAACCATCTTAAACTCTGTAACGTCGCGGTAGGTCCAGAAAATATGGCGAGTCGAGTTGGATAGGTGGGATAGAATCGGCAGGATCGAACCCTGAACCGGGAAGAATAGAAAGAGGGTAGAGAGGCCTTTGCCCTGCAGTGGGACAGCGCAGGCTGATGTATGTATGTATGTATGGTACGCAAGGGTTTAAATTATTATTTTAGAATAAAATAACTATGGGTTCACCACTCTAGCACTATGATGAAGCTATATGCATCCAATCGCTGCCGGCCCTCTTGTACCTATAGGTCGTCTTGCCATGGTCAGAGGGCGTTCCACGCTACGTTTGCCAAGACGCGGTCTCCAATCCAGAACACGCTTACTCCAGCGGTTATCCATTCTGCGACATATGTGGCCGGCCTATTGCCATTTCAACCTACTAACTCACAGAGCTCTATCATATTATCAAAAGGATGATCTAAGAATATCCGAAAGTGGTCCAATATAAACCGTGTACATTAAATGAAATAACATTTCCCACTTTTAGTAAATCTTATTACTACGAGGATGAAAAGGCTCCCTTTCGAACTAAACAACGTATATAAAGGAGGGTTACGCTGCAAGTTTTTTGTTGACGATCAATTTGATCTCGTAATAAAATCAAGGCGAGGACAACGTACGTTTTATTGCTTTCAATGTAAGGATGTAGGTTGTGTGTCTAAGTTTTCATTGCTGGAAGATATTGGTTTATTTGATTTTTATTAACGGTAGGCTTCTTTAATGTGGTCAATGTACCTTTGAAAGGCTTGGACGCACGTAGCGTAATAAATTGGAAGCCTATTTAAAACGGTAGTCCCAAAATGATCTAAACAGACTGGTGTGGAAAGAGGGAGAAGAAGCCTTTACTTCTTTTTTATTCACTTTTATTAGCTTTGCCTGTACTCATGTATGCATGTAACGAAAACGTACAAAGCGTGGGGTGGGTACAACCAAAAATGAATGTATTTTACTTTATTTTCTAATGTTACAATCAAATATTTTTACTTTATAGTTGGGCCTTCTATTACAGCGTGTTTTTAAGTTTTTTAAACTATTTTTTTTTGTGAAGAGGAAAGTTGTTAAGTTCCTTTTTTACACGCTTTATATTAGCTTCACTTGTATGTTTGTTTGTATGTTAGTTTGTATGTTTGTTTGTATGTTTGTTTGTATGTTTGTTTGTATGTTTGTAACCGACTCCTTAAGACGCGATTTTGACCTACTTTAAACAGACAGATTTCATTCAAATTTTGCACACCTGTCAAAGACCGATGACAATACAATAATTCGATAAAAATATATGATTATCCTGATTAGATTCGCCAGGATTAATTATTTTTATAATTGATGACCATTGCCACTGACCACTAGATGGCGTGATAACGTCAATAATGAATGTTTGCACTATTCATCGCTAGATGGCGTTAACATTGAATGTTACTACTGACCAACAGATGGCATTATGTTACTAAAAAGTAGAAAATAAATAATAGTTTAAAAAAACTAAAAAACACGCTTTATATAGAAAACCCAACTAAAAAATAGAAAATAAATTTTTAAAAATTTGAATTAAGAATATTGTATATAAGAAAAAAATATTTTTTATTGTAAAAAAAGCGTGGGGTGCTTTTTAAGATATTATCAAAATGATAATCCTTCTACGTATATCTGTCGATAAAATAATTATATCTATTGAAAACATGCACCCCACGCTTTTTTTACAATAAAAAATATTTTTTTCTTATATACAATATTCTTAATTCAAATTTTTAAAAATTTATTTTCTATTTTTTAGTTGGGTTTTCTATATAAAGCGTGTTTTTTAGTTTTTTTAAACTATTATATCTTTGGGGTGGCCGAGCCAATTCAGTAGAATTGCGGATATTAAATCTGGCTAGGCTTCATCACAAGCTCATAATAAATAATAGCAATAATAATAGTTGGCGTCGTGGTTGTCAAATGTCATTTGTTAAACGAACAGTGGAGACATGACATTTATTAAAACCACATGTATGGTATTGCGTCAGCTGTTTGTAAACCAAAAATTATTAAATTATATTGTACGGGTATTTTATTACTAGATATCTAGATTATATTATCGTTTGGTTGTTTCATAAATGTTAAATAAATTTTGATTTGATATCTATACAATTAATTATAACACATTTAAATTTATTCGTAGTGATCGTGTTATACTCGTATACTTTATTGATACCACTTTTTATTTATTTATTCATACTTCATTGTACACCACACAAAATAATAAGTAGGAACTAAACATAAAAATAATGGACATCCTCTGACCAGATGGCGGGACGACTTGCTCAAGAGGGCCGGCAGCGACTGGATGCATAAAGCAGCAGACCTGGCTCTGTGGTGTACCTTGGGAGAAGCCAATGTCCAGCAGTGGACTGCAAGGGACTGATGATAATAATGAAACATAAAAATAACAATAATAATTTTCTTATCGCAAAACAGCGATGTCTTCGTGACAACCTTTAGATGGATTGAAGTGACTTTAATATGGAAGAAATGGGCGTTGCAATGAAAAAAACAACAAAGAACGTACAGTGATTAAATAACCCAATAATATGTCATCGTGTTTTGCCTTGGCGGGTAGCGGATGGATAAGAACTGCTCAAGACCGGGGTGATTGGCGCTTACTTGGGGAGTCCTACGACCAGTGGACGGCGATATGCTGAGTTCCTATACATGTGTTGTCACGTGTCGTCATATTATTTATAGGTTCGACTGCTGGAATATGATTATTTCATAATTTTTATTAATAATATCATATTGTAACTTCATATTGTGTATGGATGTGGAAGAGCGGGATCTTATGCTACAAGTATCTCGATACTTAATAGAAGGGCCCAACAAATTTGGTTTTTGAATAAAGATTTATTATTATTATTATTCACAAGGATGATGATGATGAAGTGGATCTTGTTTTTTTTTAACTTTCACTTTAATGCCGGAATTCTGGTACGGGCTAGACTATTAAAATATATTATATAGATAACTTTGACTAGAATTTACTCGATTAAATAGGAAATGTCTTAACTCTAAAGTATAATATTTGGATGACTCTTTGCAAAATTAAACGATGCTTGATTCGAGTTTCGTAAGAGGAAACGTACTCGGTCGTATAGTTCAGAGTTAGCGAACATTGTTTCCAAAAGCAATTTCGAGTCTTTAAGTCTTATTTTACTAAAATTATATAAATGAAATTAAGTTCTACGTGCAGTTACTATCGTGCGGGTTTTCATGAAAATTTAATTTCTCGTTTACAACTTTTTCAAGGATGAGAACAGAACTCACAGAGGTGCTGGTAACAATCAGTTCACTCATGTTTCGCCTTGTGTGTTCCGTCACGTGGGACGCATCGTGATGAGATAGGGTGCAAGCCTGTCGCCATATCGGACACAAATACCTGATTCCAGGCTGATAATGAAAACAAAAATTCAATACCACTAATCACTAAGCCTGACCGCTGATTCAAATCCGAGACCTCAATATTATGAACGTACCACAGAGCAACTGCCACCGAGGCATTACTAGCAATAATTATATTAAATATATACATATGACTCCAACAATATTTAACAACTAATCTAAACGAGAAACGAACCCGTATCCTGTCATTTTACGTTGTATCTGTATCAGCCCATATACGTCCCGCTGCAGGGCACGGGCCTACTCTACAATCGACAGTACGATTGAGAGTGGTTAGGCCATATAGTCCACCACGCTGGCCTAGTGCGGGTTGGCGGACTTACATACCATAGAAATTCTTATAAACCGCTATGGTATGCAGGTTTCCTCACGATGTTTTCCTTCACCGTTTTAGTACGTGGTCATTGACTATCAATACACACATGACTCCGAAAAGTCAGAGGTGTGCCCGGAGCGCGGGATCTGAACCCGCGACCACCGTGAACATGTTGGCAGCCGCGTCTGGTCCGTATACCAACAGGCCACCACGCACTTTTGATATATTTTACGTTACTGGTCTTTAAATTTTAACTTACTCATGTTATTACTAACTTAAGAATATTCTTAGTTCCAACACAATACACTCCACTCACTTTAATACTAGACATAAACGAAACTGGCATAGTAGACGTTAACATCAAAGACAATTATGGGGTCGTAATTTTGAGGTTTCAGGGAAAAGGCTTGGTGCCAGCGCGTCTGCGATGCTTTGGCAAACTCACAGGCCGAATATCTTTATTTCTACTTGTATTATACAGTACAGTAATAGTATCACCTTGTTTCTTTATTTTTTATGTGACTTTGTATTCTATAGCTATAGCTAAGAATTTTGGTGTTGTTTTCATGACGATTCTTTAGTCTTTAGGGATAACATATTTTTTTTTAAATAATATATCTTAGAATCATTTAAATCAAATTTTTGAGAAAATATTTTTAATTAGTTGACTAAAAGACATTAGACTAAAATCACACTACTACTAGACATTAGAATCATATTTTTTTTAACGGTACACAATAATGGTTATAACTTAGCCTTGAAGTCATAATTTCTATCATCATGTTTACACAGGAACAGGTATGGACATACATATTTTCCTACGAAATAGATACTTTATTTATACGCCGCTAGCGATAGGTCCTAGTCAAATATATTGGATAAAGTATAGGTTTTTTTAAACTTTGTGAACTAAGCCTTGTGTAAAGTTAAATAACTTATTAACAATTACTGTCTTATTCATAGATAATTTTAAACCTATTTTAGTTATCGAATGTTTTGTCCTCTTCGCTTAAACTGAATTCAAAAGTCGCTCGAATGGGACAAAATATTACTCAAATACATAGGTTTGTGAACAAAGCCGTTAGTCTTATTTCTCCTTATTGGTCTAATGCTAGTGTATATAAGCTGTGAAGCGTCATTGATTCTATTGAAGATTTATTTTAATATCAGTTATAAGTCTTTCGATATTTGCAAAATTATGTGTCTATCTTACAGCCCGGGAAGTTGTGCCATGTATAGTAATAGATTTACTTATTAACATATCGTTCAGAAATACATATATACATAAACTCACGCTATTTCTGACTTCGGGCTGATAATGAATAGAAAAATCCAATATCACTACGCGCGAGGCAGTCGTTCGGAAATAAGCTCTGTGAAATGTAGTTGTT
Source organism: Hyles lineata (assembly GCA_030180105.1). NCBI lineage: Eukaryota > Metazoa > Arthropoda > Insecta > Lepidoptera > Sphingidae > Hyles > Hyles lineata. Next base: position 12,667,660 of record JARJEE010000008.1, on the reverse strand, counting down.
ACTGATGGATCTTCTGCCTACCCTCTCTGAATTAGAGGCGTGAACTTACAGTTGTGTATTAGATTAAAAAACAACAGCACACATCCAATGGTCACGTTTACGAAAGGGAAATAAAAGTCAAGGCTCCGTAACTTGATTACAGAGGTTCCACAAAAGTTGGTCAGTTTACAAGTCTGGCACGTTCTTATAAAGAAATGAGCCATAAGGCATGTGTGTTTCCTTATGTATGTTGTAACTGCGTGAATGGTTAGTGCTCTTGTCGTGTCTTTTATGCTGTGGGTATGCGTGGAATTTCCAGCATTTGTTTTACTAAGGATAAGGCACATGTCACGACATTATCGTACAGTTTCCTGAAACTTAAAGAGGTAAATACTGAATGCAGATTAAAACTCCAGATGTCTTGTCATTTCAGTTTTAAATTTCTGGGATATTCCGGATGATATTGATGTATAGTATTCTTTCAAGCCATATGATTCTAACCGAAGTAATATTCTATCAAATGATTATCTATGAAAATCTATGAAAAAAAAAAACTGCCTGGCAGTTTTGTCTAAAAACGCGAATTAAGATTTCAAGGCATTTGAACAACCCGTATAGTTCGAATCTTTATTGCTCAGGTAATCAACCAAACCGAGGTTCAGCTAAGCAGTAAAAATTATCTTATCGTAGGTTAAAAATAGTTTAACTACATTACGATATTGAAATAAAACGATTATTTACGAATTTTATCGCGGATTTGGTTTAATTTTTATATTTTTTTATTTCCCTACGTTTCGATCACTTTACAGCTTTCATGGTCACGGGGCGGACTTCATTACGATATTTGACAAAAAATCTATTAATTTTTTTTTCTAATATTAGTCCAATATCGCTTGGGGTGTTGAGAGACATGCGGGTCAATTTAAATACCATATCTCAATATCACCTGGTAGATAAAATAAAACGAGCTTCTGCGCTGTATTGACCAAGAAGCTGTCGTAAAAAGCGAATACATATTTAACCTTCGCACAGTCAAACATAATGTGATCAATCAAAATTTGTCTCAACTATAAGAGAATTTCCACCAATTTTATGACGTCCATGAACAGTATTGTATTATCGAGACTGTGTGAGGCTGTTCTGTATTTATAATTCGAAGAGCCGCGTCATAGTTAATTAATCCCGACTCGATATAATTCGGTTGAAACCATAGATAAAGCGCCAGCGTGGCTGTTCCATTATGCACGGACTATTCAATGCCCGCGCCGCGAACACTCCTCGCTGTGTATTTGAATCTAACTGAACTATTAATTATACAGATTTTGTGATGTCATATGGTAATTATACAGTTACCGTGTTTGTAGGTAAGAAACATGAACAGATTTGAAGCCATTACTTGTGTAATATTTTTAATAATATAAATGATAACCCAGCAAAAGATGTTCCACTGCAGGGCACGGCCCTCCTCAACGATCGATAATTTGATTTTGAAGGCTTAGGCCATAGTATGTTTTTTCATGATAATCTATGATAATATATCGAATTCCGGGATCATTTGAAGTCGACTTAATTTGAGCAGAGTGGAATCAACATTAAATGTAATTGAAGCGTAGGTATACACGTATTATTTTGATTCTTTCATAAGATGAATTATTTTTTTTAAACATAAAAAATCAGACTGGTTATAATTTTCATGCAAATTAAAATGTATGCCTATGGGAAATGTTTATCAATATTGTATAGATATATACTATACATACGATACATGTAACTGAAGTTAAATTTAGTCCTAATAGTTACATCTGGAGTTTACTGTAGGGCTGCTCTGCTTTTAATGCGTCTTTTCTCTCTCTCTCTCTCTCGTCTATCCACTAATCTAAGGAAAAATATATAGCTTCCATAATAAATTCATTAGTATCAATGTACCTATATTAATTTGCTCTCTGTCAACATATGATTTGAGAATCAAAATATATTAATCAAGTTTCATGCTATGCAAATAATTTAAAATAACATTCCTTTTCCAACATTCTATTTAACATAAAAGTGTTCATTCATTAAAAATTATACAGAAAACACATATTATAACTTGTTAGCGTACAATTTTCTTCGCTTCTCGCCATTCATTTTACTATTTAAATAATCTTGCACTTTGACGCCAACTGCTCCGCCAGTTAAAAGTTTTCTAAGAAGAATTAAAAACCGCATCCAACCCCTTGTGACGTCAACACTATTTCAAGAACTTCGCACCGCCTGTTCTAAGTTCATTATAAACTTATTTTTCTCTCAGCTCTGACTTACGACGGTATTAAAGTTAACAAAGCTGGCATAGTCAAGATATAAGCATGAAGTACATATGCTTGTATTTTTTACTACAAACATATAAGTTTATAGGTATATTTCTTGTTTCTTAAAAGTCAATAGAAATAAAATATTTAAAACAGTGCTACAGCTTACAACGCGCTGATCAGCATAAACATCGAAATTGTTCTTAAATAGTTTGACTCAATAACGTTAGAGCAAATATTGATAACTATGCAAAAATATTTTGTGTTTTATTCTTTACATATTAATAATTAATTAAATATTTATTTGTAATAATAGTGCTATTCAAATATAAAAATAAAAATCTTTTCTTCTCCTCATACGTGATTTAGTAAGCACATGAAATTTACTATACCCGTAAATACTCAACTGAAAATACAACTGTTTTGTAAAAAAATACGTTGGAAAGGCAAGACCCAACCTTTAACCTTTACAACGTCCTAAAGGGCCGCCCGGCGATCCCACGGGACGTAAGGATGCTCCCGTGTCACGTGTACAATGACAAGAATGCTCAGTACACTCCACAAAAAATACTGGTTTTATACCGGGTCATGAGTATGTAAAGAACTTTCAGGAGTATTAAAGTTTGTGGGTATATTTTTTGGTGCTTTTATATGATTATGTTCCTACTGGTTTTTATGGAATGGACTTCGGACTAACTATATACACCCAACAGTCACATACATAGTCCTGACCCCACATAAAATCAATTAAGTCTTGTTTCGTGGATATCAGAAATTACGAGAGCCTTTTAGGTCTCACAAAAACCCAGGCCCGAGACTAAATATTTGTGGGACAAATTTGTGCTCGGTGCGTGGATCGATTCCGCGAACTCTCGTTTCACAGCCGGCTTCTAACCAACTGCGCCACGGAGGCTGCCGGCTAGTATCAAGCAAAGTCTTGATTTTGGGTTCGTTTTTTATAGTATGGGTCCGGCAAACGAACAATCAGGTCATCTGATGGCAAATGATCAACGCCGTCCATGGAGCTCCATAACACTTGGATCAAATAGTTGTACTAAACATCTGACATTCAGAAGAGAAAACAATAATACGGGCACGTAGTCACGTATCGATATTCTCGGTTCTTGTGCTGCCTCAAGGTCTTGCAGTAACAAGTCATATTTTATTGGTCTCACGCTTCGCACAGAATTGTAAGCAAGGAGACTTCTGCTCTACATCTGATGTACGATGGGTATGGTATCGTCTATGGTCCACGATATAGGGATATAAAATAATGCGTAGATAGGATATATTACCGATCATTTTCTTACTAAAGACTGTGATCAAATTCAATAACATTGGGACACGTCATCGTTATATCGAATATAGTTGTTTCCCATCTTAGTCCGAATTAATATTATTCTAAAGCATTGCAAATATAAAAAAATACGGAATAAATTCAGGTGCAGTGATGAAAATATACAATTAGGAATCCTAACAGCATAGGCTCATAATCACTCAAACACGTTTGCATATTCACCTGTCCTTTAACCTTACATCCAAACAGAAACATTTTCAAACCTTTCAAACGAATTATCCCAAAAATCCACGTAGTATCTACTGCAGGGCTGTCAATTACGTGTTGTACTGTCCACCCTTATCACAAGGACGCGTGGTGTATGTCATTGCCTTTTCCGTCCAGTTTACAGTCATGCGTGACCTAACAAGATTCCCCGACCTCGTTACATCAATTTATCACGCACTTAGAAGGGATTTATACTTTTTGTGGTCGTGGCTAACACTCCTGAACTCATGCAACGTAAGTTTTTTGCGACAACCCTAATTTGTCCTTAGTTTATTCCGCGTAAGTGCATCCTTTTTTTACAGTGCGGGCTATTGTAAGTGAATTTTATTATAATACGAAAATGTTAATTATTTTTTTTTCCCCGTAATTCTTACTTGATTTTGTAGCACATTTTTTTATTTGAATGAATGGCGAGACAAGTATGCCAATCGTCTGATGGCAAGCGATACAACAGCTAACGGATAGTAGCAAAAACAAAAAATACCATGAATTACAAATCAATTCTTGTCATTCCACTGCGCTCGCGATTCTGAGAAATAAGTTTTTAAGTCTCAATATGTCCAGTAGTTACTCTGATTATAATGTCCTTTTAACCGAAACACAACAGTGCATTTACACTGCTGTTTGTCGTGAGAAGCAGTCACATATATAATCCTATCCCCACATTAAGAACAATTAAGCCTCGCAGGTATCACGAACTACGAGAGACTTTTTGGTTTTACACCCAGATCCAAAAGAAACATCTATGGATAGCACAAACATTTGATCCAAGCCGTGACCTCTCGTTCTACAGACAGTGTCCAGCCAACTGTGCCACGGAGGAAAAAAACTATTTCTGTATAAAACAGAAGACTACGTAAATGGAAATTAGTTCACATAAGAATTATTATTCAAAAGATAAAAATTCGCAACATCTAATTCTCAACTTATGAACATGCCTTTTTTATGAAAGCGTTATTCTTTTATTTTACGCAAAAACATATTTTTCCGCTTTCCTTGGCCGCGAGTGTACGTGTGGTTCATTACGTTTGTCGCGTGTGCAGTGTCGAGTGCTTCTGATGTCTTGTTGAGTAAGTTCGTGAGTAAAAAATATGCAGGAAATATCTCGGTGTATTTTATTTTCCTTCCTACCGTGATAAAGTGAGTGCCTGTGATAGTAAGTGCAACGCTCGACGTGTAGATTGGTGTTATTACATTTTTTTTCAATATACAATATAATATATTACTGGTGGTAGGTCTCTCATATGTGAAAGGTCGCCTGGGTAGGTAGGTACCACCGCAGTATCCATATCTCTCGCCAAACAGTAGTGTAAATACACTGTTGTGTTTCGATTTGAAGGATATTGTACCTACTGGAAATATTGAGACTTAACATCTTATGCATCAGGGTGGCGAGCGCAGTGTAATGCTAAACATTGCTTTGTTATTCAAAGTGTTATTTGGTTTTACTACTGTTCATGAACACTCTTATGGCTTACAATCAGGCGAACGGCATTCTTGTCTCGCCATTCATTACAATAAAAAAGTGCGTGATGGCCTGTTTGTAACAGAGCCGACTCGGCTGCCAAACATGTTCACGGGAGACGCGGGTTGAATTCCCTGGTTACACCACTGACTTTTCAGAGTATCTATCACCGCGCACTATAATGGCGAATTGTAAGAATTTCTATGATATGTAAAGTCCGCCAACCCGCACTAGGTCAGTATGGTGGACTGTACGGTCTAAGCCCTATCAATAGTACTCTCGATAGTGGAGAAGATCCGTTACCTACAGGGGGACGCTTATGGGCTAATACAGTCATATATTAAAGTCATATGTTATTAAAATATATGACTATTCAGTAAAAAAGATTCTGGCGATAACCAATAACCGTTTCGAAAACCGATTCAAGTTTATGGTGAGGACGCTTACGGAAATATATAAAATGTGTATTTACCATAAGAAGCAAAACTGCGTTGAATGGCAGTAACTATCGAGGTTGAAGGTCCCCATTATTGTATATTAATATTTGTAAATGAAATTGTACATTTCTTGGGTAATACTTTAATTAGAATGACAAGTCAAAAGTCACAATGTCTAATACTATTTTTCAGTGGCTGTAGTGGCCAGAGACATAACAGTTTCCTCCCCCTTAAATATACACCATTTGCACTTAATAATCAGGATTGAGAGCGTAAGTCGAGAATCTGGTCCACGTGGCGTTTGTGAATTTCTCCACTCTCCGCTGTTATTAAGTAATGCAGCCGGCCCAGGACTTTTGTGATCCTGCCGAATTCCCATTTGTTGGGACTTGTGTAGTTCCTAAACTGCACGGCACGTCCAATATCGAATTGTTTGGTTACAGCAGAATGTGATCTCGCCGTCTGACTCGTTGTCTTCCCTCTGAAGTAAACGTGTAAAGCGGTGCGTACTTCTCTGCCGAACATTAGCTCGTACGGGCTCTTTCCACTGCTGACGCTAGGAGTTCTTAGCAGATGGTTTTTAATGTCCCGTAACTGCTCATGTATCGTACCAGGCCCGGCACTGACTGCACGTAATGCCTTTTTAATCGTCTGAACGAATCTCTCAGCTTGTCCGTTAGTGGCTGGATGGTAAGGAGCTGACGTTCTATGTGTAACTCCCGTATTCTTCAGGAATGTCTCAAATTCATTTGACACAAACTGTCGACCATTGTCCGATACTAAAGTTATTGGTACTCCGAATGTTGTGAATAAATCCTTAAGTTTGTTTATACACCATGAGCTAGTAGTGACTTTCGTCGGTATGATCTCTACCCACTTGCTATAGGCGTCCACTAATATAAATAAAAAATATCCTTTAATAGGGCCCGCAAAATCAATGTGCACCCTCTGCCATGGCCCAGATGGTTTTTCCCAGTGATGTAGTTGTACCGGCGTTGGTTGGTTTTGGTTTAATCGGCATTCACGACATTGACTGACTAGGTTCTCTATGTCTTTGTCAATATTTTTCCAGTAAACATAGCTACGGGCAAGTAATTTCATTTTTACAATTCCCAAATGACCTTTATGAAGTTCTTTTAGTACTGTGTGTTTCAGAGTAGCCGGTATCATAACTCTGGTACCTTTTATAATACACCCATCTTGCACCGTAAGTTCATTGTCATTGTATCCATATCTTTTAACACTTATGCCCGTCATCAGTGCTTTAATTAGTGTGTCATATTCTATGTCTTTTGTAGTTTCTTCAGCTATCTTTTGCCGGTCAATTGTGATGGCATTCATTTGGTTTCTCTGGAAAACGCTGCAAGTGTCAATAATATGTAAAGCTATTTTATCAACCGGGAATCGTGACAAGTAATCTGCGTTACTGTTTCCACTCGATGTTCTGTATTCAATCGTATAATCAAATCCAGATAGGAAATGGGCGTAATGGAAAAGTCTCATAGTACTCATTGCCGGTAATGTTTTATGGGGGTGAAATATTGTGGTAAGTGGTTTATGATCCGTGATAAGTATGAACTTTCTGCCGTAACAGAAATGGAAAAACTTTTTAAGTCCCCAAAATATAGATGTCGCTTCCTTGTCAATTTGGCTGTATTTCTGTTCACTTGATGTGAGTGAACGAGAAGCAAATGCAATTGGTCTATCGGAGCCGTCAAGCATTCTATGTGACAGAACGGCGCCAAGTCCTGTCGGGGACGCATCTGTCGCAAGCACTAGTGGCTTATTGGGATCGAAGTGCATTAATACCCTTTCACTGAGAATTTCCTTTTTTATCTTGTTGAAACTCTCCTCGCATTTCATGGACCAAGAAAATTCTATCCCTTTCTTTTGTAAATTGTTTAAGGGATTTGATATTGAAGCTAAATTTGGTATAAATTTATTGTAATAGTTCGCCATCCCTAGAAAAGTTCTGAGTTCCTTGACGTTTTTAGGGCGTACGGCGTCCAGAATGGCTTTTAATTTATCTTTGTTCTTATGTAAACCATTTTTATCAATCGTGTGTCCCAAATAGTTTATGCTTTTCTTGAAAAAATGGCATTTATCCTTATTTACTTTCAAATTATATTCTTGTAACTTTTTTAGGACTTCGCGTAGTCTTGCTAGCAGTTGATCTTCTGAAGATCCTTGAATTATAATATCGTCAAAGAAACATTTTACTCCTACTAATCCTTGCAGCAATCTGTCCATAAATTTTTGCCACACATTCGGTGCTATCTTCACTCCAAACATCAAACGGTTCACTTTGAATGTACCCTTATGCGTACTTATTGTCTGCATCATGGCGCTTTCTTCGTCCATCATCATGTGTAGGTATGCCTGGCTGACGTCCAATGTGCAAAATATCTCACCACCATTCATTTCCACAAGTATGTCTTCAATTATCGGTATTGGATACTGATCGTCTTTGATAACCTTATTTAATGTAATTTTGTAGTCGGCGCATAGGCGTATACTTCCATTTGGTTTGACTATTGGTACCACAGGGGTTCCCCATTCGGAAGTGTCAATTTTCGTGATAACTCCTTGTTGACATAAGCGGTCTATCTCCGTGTCAACCTTTTCCTTTAGAGCGTACGGTATGCGTCTCGGTTTAATAAAAATGGGTGTTGCTCCTTCTTGTAAAGAAAAATGTACCTTGTAGTTAGGTATACATCCAAGTGTTCCATCAAAAACCTTAGAATATTCAGCCAAAAGTAAGTTAAGTTTTGTGTCAATATGAGATTGTAAAATGTTGATATTGGCTAAATTGAAATTTATAAGTCTAATCCATGATCGACCAAATATAGGTTCCACGTCTTGTTTTATAATGTATAATTTTCCGTCAAAGAATTGTTCTTTGTATTTGCATTTTACGTATGCTACTCCGACCGGCTTGATTAATTCTCCTGTATATGTTTTCATGATCATGTCAGTTTTGAAAATTTTTGTGTCAAGATTCAATGTCTTAAAATCCCTGTATGATATTGATGAGAGAGCAGCTCCTGTGTCCAACTCCATATCAATAATTTTGCCATTAATGTGTATCTTGATCATATATTTATCGTTGCTGATAGATCTTATAACGTTCATATGCCATGGTATATCACCATTGATACTTGACTCCTCACTCATGTCATCAGTATGCACCTCCACGTGCTGGGATTGAAGCAAATGGTTTGCCTTAAATGGTTGTAAGCATACGCGAGCTAAATGGCCTTTTCTTTTGCAGTTATTGCAAGCATTGTTAATATACCTACAATTATTAGCTCTGTGGTCTTCATTGCCACATCGGAAGCATTTGCCTTTCAAATCTTTTATGGTTATAGTCTTCTTTTTGTACGTGGGTTTCTTATTTATTTGGTGAATTTGTTGAGGTATACGAGAGGCTTGTGAGATGTACGAACTGTCATTCCTTGCCGTTTCTATTGCAGTCGCTGTGCGTATGAGGATTGGTAAATCGGTCATATCGGTGCTCTGTAGAATTTTGGTGCGTGCTTCACTATCTTTGAGGCCTCGCACAAACTGAAGTGTAATAAAGTTATCAGCAATTGAGGCATTGCAGTGTTTGCATTTAAAATCGCAATCTTGTGCTAAACGTTTCAATTGTGCTGTGTATTCAGAGACTGATTCATTCTCCTCTTGAGTCCTTGTTATGAATTTGTGTTGAATGGCCCATATGCTTTGTTTTGGTTCTAAGTAATTATCAAGTATTTTAATAAGATCAGCATAATTGACATCATATGGCTCTTTCGGTGCGCACAGATCGTATGCTATTTGATGTAGTTCTGGTGAAATGGAACTTAAAAGCATGTATATTTTGGTCTGAGTGTCATGGCAATTATTAAGTAGCAGGAACATTTCTAACCTTCTTGTGAAATTTTTAGAACTTTCCTTTTCTTGCAGTGGTAGAAAATGTATTTTCGGTATTATTGTTTCACCGCTTCGAGCGTGTGAAGATGCAGGTATTGCGTAATCATACGTAGAATCAGACGTAGTACGTAAATCCTGTAACTTTACTTGTAGTTGTAATATTAGTTCTTCCGTAGTATATCTTTCTTCAATTTCAGTTTCCACCTGATCATCATTTTCTATTATTGACTCTATTTCTGTTTGAATAAGGTCAAATTTTTTACGAAGAATTGTCAAATTTTCAAGACGTACATTTAATTCCGAGTTTGAAATTTCTTGATCTTTCTGTTGTAAAAATATTTGCAATTTTGTAAGCTGCCCCCTTATGAAGGCTCGCGATCTTCTAAGTTTCTGTAATCCCATCCTCGTCGGCAATATTGTATATTAATATTTGTAAATGAAATTGTACATTTCTTGTGTAATACTTTAATTAGAATGACAAGTCAAAAGTCACAATGTCTAATACTATTTTTCAGTGGCTGTAGTGGCCAGAGACATAACACCCATTGATGCTCACTACCCATAACATACAATAATTGAGTCGACCTTGATAATAGTAAAATAGTTAGATGTTGCAGTCTGTAATAGATAAGGAACTTTTAAAGATATGCTGAATGGAATTTAAACAATAAACATATATGAATAAACTCACGCCTTTTAACAGAAAGGGTAGGCAGTTGTGCAACTATAACACCTATGTTTTGCCTTATATTTATTATTTGTTTTATTAGTCAAACAATGTGACAGGGGGGCGAGCCTATCGCCATATCGGGCACAAATTTCTGACTCCTAGCTGATAATGAATATAAAAATCCTATATCACTGGTCGACCCGGGATTCGAACCCAAAATCACAGTTATGCATACATACTGTAGTACAACTGCGCCACCAAGGAAATAAATAATAACTATATGTTTTAGTCAGCATTCGCAGAAAGTTTTTAAATTTGATTATTTTTGAAATTCCCTGTACGATACATGTAAATAAATAATAAAATATTTTTTTCGGCTCTAATGATACAAACGAGTGTCTAAGACAGGTTGCGTTGTATAAAAATATATTTTATTTATATTATAACATCAAAGGACACTCATTATGATACAGAAGACCCGTATGATTAATGTGACCTTGTTCTTGCTAATGACGTAATGAATACACACAATATTCCTATTACATACACATATATTGCATACACACTTGTTTTAGATAATGTTTTATGTATTATTCCGTTGTTATTTTCCATGACCTATTTATCACTACATAGTATAAAACAAAGTAGCTTTCTCTGTCCCTATGTCCCTTTGTATGCTTAAATCTTTAAAACTACGCAACGGATTTTGATACGGTTTTTTAAATAGATAGAGTGATTCAAGAGGAAGGTTCATATGTATAATACATATATATTATTCTACAGAAATGTATTTGTACCCGGGCGAAGCTGGGCCGGGCCGCTAGTATATAATAAATACATCCAACAGGCACATACATAGTCCTGACTCCACACTAAGATCGAGCCTTGTGTGATGGGTATCAGGAACTACGAGAGACTTTTCGATCTCACAAACACTCAGACCCGAAACAAATACCTGTGGATCACACCAATATTGGTCTTGGTGCGGGGATCGAACTCGCGGCCTCACGTTTCACAGTCGGTGTCTAACCAATTGCGTCACAGAGGCTGTCAAACTTACCTAATTTAAGGATTGGCTATGAATTGTAATATTATAGGTTATATTTCTAAGTAAATTACATTATTATTTCCCAAGATCTTGAGTCAGTATGAGCTGTCGACAGTATTATTATGGATTGTATTCCTAAGTAAGGCAAGCCTCTATGCTAATTATTTTCTTAGGATAATTATTTGATAGGGCTTAAAAATTATAACCCAAAATATTTTCAACACAAATCCACGTTGAGTGGTTCCGACATAGTTAAAGATATTTTGTTTTATTCATCCTATTTCATTCCACTGCTGTGCAAAGATAACCAGAACTACCTTCAGAAATCAGCGTCTAAAAAAATTGAAGCAATATGGAAACTTATTAGTATGGTATTTTTTTTCTGAAATAGCAATTCTCTCACCCCAGCGAGGCTTAGTGACTGAAAAGTGAAGTTAAAAACAAACCAAAGTATGTTTTAAAATGCCTTTAATAGAAAGCGGGGGTGTAAACAAATCGCTTTCAGTACCGGAGAGTAAGTTGCATGGGATTTCTCGTTTTAATTATTTCTTTTAATTGCGCCAGAACAGTGTGGTTGGAAATTAAAAGGTGGGTTTGTTTTCGCGTTACGAAGTCAAATAATACGAAATATGAATTTGGGTATTAATTTTGCGGTATTGGCTTGGAAGCAGTGTGATTGTTGTGAATATTGGTACTTGGTTGGAGAAAGCGATAATTCATTTAGGGGAAAATGAAAATAATTTATTGAATCCATTAAAATGTTCAACATCGTTTAGTTTCAGTCATTTTTTTTATCTACCACCCGGATCGGAAAGCGGTTTTCCCTAGAGAAGAACGGGCAAGAAACTCTAGTGTTGCTCTTTTCAAAACCAGTTTGCAATGTAGTGCTTATTACATAATTTACAAGTTGGTCTAAATCAGAGCAGTTTATTAATAATTTGTTGTAAATTTACAATAAACATTTTTAATACGAATATGTTTACGTTATAATAAATATGGCTGAGTGAAGTGAGGATTGTATTGTCAAAGCTTACGAATTTATTTGTATATTTTTAATTATCGCTTGCTTTATTTATGTTGTGTGAGTGTGTGCGTTCTATTGTTGTGACAATTAAATCTCATTGTCTTTCTTTCTTTATTTCTTTAACGGTAGAGACATCTCCGTACCTGAGAGTTTTCCTACCATTCGAAGGTATATGAAATGTCTTTATTAGGTCAGCGTGATTAAAATGCCTACTCCCGAAACTTTTGTCGTCAGACAGATATAATGCATTTGACAAAAAAAAAAATAATGATCACTAGTACCTCAGCCTACCTTTGATGACACATGCTTGGATATTTACCTGTATTGCCCTTAAAAATATCATATTATATGGTGTCATTACGTCATAACCATATTTTACAACAAACCATGCAACTCAATTTCACGGATGAAAACAGTATTGCTAAATTTTTAATATGAAAACGTCTTGCAGCCGGATCGGATATATCGGACAAGAAATAACAGATGGGATAATTAGCATAATCTGGGCATTTTTGGTACGTTGCCTCGTGGATGTAGGGCGGGAAGGGGAGGGTAAGGGGGGGGGGGGGTACTGGTGTACGATATCCCGCATTATGACGACGCTACTGTGTTGTGCGGCCCAGCGAATACCAATAAGGAGTTATAAGTTTTCGCCTTTTAACAGACTGTTGCTAAGTTTTTTTTAAAGAAAGAAGAATATTTATTGTCATAATAGGGGTAGAACACTAGAAGTACAACAATATTTAATAAAATGCAATGAGTAGCAAACACAAAAAAGGGTACACAAAATAAAAGAATTAAAAAAGATATTTGGCTAAACGTTTTTTGTTTTTTTTTTTTATACTTGATTCTATGAGATAGCACTATATGAAAATATTCTACAGCCACGAATATAGTCCCAAGATGTATATATATTTTATGGTTCGGAGAGCAAAGTTTCTACTTTGCAAAAATGCACGATGCATGAATAAAACTTTCCATTTCGCAAAAATATAATAAATATCAATCAAATGAACGTGCACTAAATTGAGAGGACCAAATACGTCTTAAAGAAATTAGTGTGTTTTCTCAGGTACGTCATTTCATGAAGGTGTCATTTCATTTTCCGATATAAAAAATATAATTTAAAGATAAAATATTCTTATCTATGTATGCGTTCATACATAATATATTAAGCTACAAATAACAACATAATCTATACTTACTTCCTTTAAAAATACATTTCTTAAAACACTCCTTAAAATATACTTTATGGCCTTTCTACTAGGCCCTTTGAAATCTCAACGTAAGTGTCCCTTTGGGCTCAAGGGCTCCAGGTTAAGAAACGTCGAGTTAGATGAATAATTTCATAACAAAAAGACGAAAGCAACCCTCCGCATTGTGGGTGAAAAAAAAAGTCCCAACGGGAAAGCTCCGCGGAGCTTTTGTCCGGTCCATTCTCTTTGTCAAAAACATAAATTGTTGCATTATTATTATTACAAGAGGCATTCCCGTTTGAATCGCTTTAACGAACATTCGTGTTGGAATTATTGAAATAAAGGGATTTTATTTTGTAGCCTGATTTTTGGTATATTTGACTCGGAAATTGATTTCAATACATTTACAGTTAAATTTCGGTTATTTAATCGGAATTATTTGGCGTGTAAAATAAAGTACGTTGTATAAATTTTATATTATAATATATAATATATTTTTTATTGCAATGGATGGTGAGACGTGTATGCCATTTGCCGGATGATAAGCAAAACGACCGTTCATGGACACTGGCATAATCAAATACCACCATGAATTAACGAAGCAATGCTTGGCATTCCATTGCGCTCGCTCCCCTGAGACATAAGATGCTAAGTATTAATATTTCCAGAAATTACTCCGGCTACAATATCCTTCAAACCGGAACACAACTGTGCTGTACACTGCTGTTTGGCGGGAGAAATAGACATTGTGGTGGCACCTACCTGAATGTTATTTGTAAAGATACTAGCAGAAACTTGATTAAATGAGCTGTTCCTATGTATAGCAGAGCATTATCTATTTTTATAAGGTAGACATTAGAGTAGGAACGAAGATTAAGTGTAAAAACGGATCATGGTACTAGCCGAGATTCTGTATCAGCCCATATACGTCCCACTGCATGGCACGGGCTTACTTTACAGTCGACAGTACGATTGAGAGTGGTTAGGCCATATAGTCTACCACGCTGGCTTAGTGCGGTTTGGCGGACTTACATACCATAGAAATTCTTATAAATCGCTATGGTATGCAGGTTTCCTCACGATGTTTGCCATCACCGTTTTAGTGCGTGGTGATTGAATATCAACACACGTGACTCCCGAAAAGTCAGAGGTGTGCCCTGGGATTTAAACCCGCGACCACTATCCGAGATTGCTGTACGAAAAAAAAAGTTAAAGTTTGAATTTAGAAAGTTTTCATCTGAAGCACACAGATCGCTGCTCTGCATATATATTCACGATTTCTCGAAAATTGTAAGTGCCTTAATTTTTGACCACGTTGTATGGAATGGGCGAGAGACAATACACAGATATCAATGCACCTTTGAACAATGAAGGGGAATGGTCAGGATGAGGAAAGGTATAATGCCTCTCGCAGTTTCACTCAAGAAAATAAAACAGCAAAGCTTCACGTCAGTTTTCTGTGAATTTCACTACATCATTATTTCGTCTCAATACAAATGTATAAATCAAACAAATCTTTAATAAATTCTCCCGGTCCGGTAGGATTTTCCTTATCCCCCGGCGCCGAGCTGTGAGACGACGAAATCTTTAGAATACGTCTATTTTCTTTTCCAGGAAATTAGGGTTCCCCAGTGTAGATTGCTCAAAGCGATAACAAGCGAAAGGTTACTGCGACTTGAATCGAATGAGGCTGGAAATAATTTACGTTGAAAGCGTCGGATGTTTTCGTTATTTATTTTGTGAAAGCGAAATTGCTTTATCTTTTGGGCGATATACGATTTTGTGTCAAATGCTTGGACGTCATTTTTTATACAAATGCCAACAGGCAACAAGGTAATGTATTTGCCCATTAAAAGCGTAGGCGTTTGGCTATTATAAAGTATTATGCTATAAACGTGTCAGACAATAAAAAATAAAACTAAACACGTAATGGTAGCCAATGACGAAATCTGAAACGAATGAGTAACGTTTCAATTAAATTTAAACAGAATACCTTGATTTGGGTACCTAAACGTCTTAAGTTATGTATGCCCATTAAAATCGCCTACAACTTTGATACAAGATGCCCTACAGTTGAAGGTGCATTTGAGGTTCCTTGAGGCCGCTAATTTCTCGCGAAACTCTACGGGAAGTTACTTGACAAGTTCACATAAGTTTTCTGTGAGACAGCGGTTAAGCCGGGATACAGGGTGGAATATAAAATTGGCTAGCGTAGTTTTACCACTATAAATTATGGTCAGTGGTCGGTTTAACAAGTGTTAAACCGGACAATTAATTTGGGGTGAAAATTGTTTTTGTTTAACAGTAGCGAATCTAATGTAAATCTATAAATATTGCTGGAAGCCGTTGGAAGCAGGCCGCTTCTAACGGGTTGCGGTGAAAATTGGTAGGCAGCGATCTGGTTATGCTGGGCCCCTGGCACTACGAAGATCCATGAGCTGCAATGACCATCAGGCCGGCTGATTGCTAGTCTGCCTGCAAATGCTAAGAAAAAATATCCTTGGGTTAGGCCTTTTACAACAGTGAACTATTTTGTGACTGAGAAAGATTATCTCTCTTTCTCTCTTCAGCCACAGGAAGTCCACTTATGAAAACCCAAGGCCCAAGAATCTCCATTGACCTGTTGGAAGTGACCTGCGTTTAGCGACATTCTACAACCTTTATCAGGTCGTCCGACCACCTTGTATAATGCAACTGGATATATATCAGTAATTAAATGACGTCTTTCTGGCTTTCAATTTTTTTTGGTGTTAAACCATTAGCCATTATTTATCCAACAGCATGTTTTATTTTAAAGTATTTTTTCCTAAAAGTTATTATAAAAGTCCTAATGTCATGGACAACAATTTTTAAAATAAAAAAATATTTATATGATAGTTAAATCATATAAGGTGATTTAACGATAAAATCAATAGCTTAAACACCGAGTTAATGCTAATCGGTTTTAAATCTTTTTTTTATAACAATGCCTAATTTTGCTAAAGAAGAAAAAATTGCTTCATTTTGCCTTCGAAATTGGCGGAGGCTGTTCAGTACATTTCGCTCCATTCACTGTCTTTGTTAGAATAATATAATGATTGTTTGTTTCGGAGCGGGTGAAATGGCTTACCTCTTTTGTTTAATTTCATTCTGGCCTTAATTTTTCGCAGCTAATTAGGCGGCGTTGGAGTTGCAATTTCCTGCTGTGTATCGTCCAATGCTTTATTTTGCCAGTTGTCTCGTCTTAATAAGTATGAAATGGGTTTTTTAGTTCCAGTGAACAATCATGCATCACCGCAATGTCTATTTCTCCCGTCAAACAGCAGTAAATGTACTGTTGTGTTTCGGTTTGAAGGATATTGTAGCCAGAGTAGCTACTGGACATATTGAGACTTAATATCTTATGTAGGATGGCGAGCCCAGAGAAATACCAAGCATTGCTTTGTAATTCAAGGTGCTGTTTGGTTTTGCTATTGTTTATGAGCAGTCGTATTGCTTACCATCAGGCGAATGGCATGCTCGTCTTCATTGATAGAAAAAAATGCAGATTAATAATTCTAAAATCTATAATAAGCTGTCCGTAAATTTTGTTTTAGTTTAGTATTGACGCTTAGTATGCAGATATATATGTATATAAAGCAAATGAAGGCAATATACGAGTAATTATTATACTCCTTTCTAGATATAACAACATTTTAATGAGTTATGATGTTTTGTGCCAGTCACAGAGCACTTTCAGACTACAGAAAATTGCTTCTTAAGACAATCCTCTCATTGTTTTTATGTACGCTTGAGAATAAAATATAGTCTTGGAAAAGAGAAACAATCACAATATATTGTCCTGGTGGTATTTTTTTGAAAAATATATTGGATTTTTAAAATATAAATAGTGTTTATTAATCTATATTATCCCATATATGTATGTAAGTTCCACTGCAGAGCACAAGCCTCCTCTATAATCAAGAATACGATTGAGAGTGGTTAGGCCATATAGCCCACCACGCTGCACTAGTCTAGTGCGGGTTGGCGGACTTTACATACCACAGAAATTCTTAAAAATAGCTATAGTATGCAGGTATCCTCACGGTGTTTCCCTTCTCCGTTACAGTGCGTGGTGATGCACTATCAATACACTTATGACTTTAATAAGTCACAGGTGTGCCCTGGGATTTGAACCCGCGACCACCGTGAACATGTTGGCAGTCGCGTCTGGTCCGTTTACCAACAGGCCATCCCGCACTTATATAATATTCTTATATATAAATAGTATTGCAATATCAGTAGCTAAGTGCGAAGTCATCAGAGTTCAAAGTTCGGGTTGGCTTCGCCATATTTTCTTTCTTGCAAAGACATCATAAACAACACTCTGTACTTCTTTCTTATTCAATATAATTTTTCATTTTAACATCTCGTAGTCAAGGCAACGGCCTTATTTACAAACTCACCGAGCAAGTTTTCAATAGCTTCGCAAAACTGAACATCTATTATACGGTTTTAAAGTCCAAACTTCTTAAAAGGCTTTGTTAGGAGTTAGAACATGCGGGACAATAAAGGTGACGGTATGAAATAATAATATTGAACTAAAGAATAAAACTGTAAGTATTATGTATTGTTTTAGATGTTTTAATAATATAAGTGAAGCAATTATTACACATTTATAAGGGATTTTCAATCCGGTCCCGTAAAATCCCGTCCCGTCCCGGCCTTTCAAAAGAAACAAACCCATCATACATAACTGTATCGCAACTTCAACCATTCACACAGCACATGCAAGGTAATACTAGTAGAATTTTCCCGTTCTTGTAACATTTTTTACTACTGCTCCCTTCTCTTTGGTAATAGCGTGATGTTATATAGCATATAGCATTCCTTGATAAATTACTTATCCAACACAAAAATATTTTTTCCAATCGAACCAGTAGTTTTTGAGAGTAGCGGGCACCAACAAACAAACTCTTTAGCTTTCTATATTAAAAAAAAAAGTACAGATTTTGTAGAATTTTTACGAATGTATTTTAGAACGATCTTAATGGATATTTAAAGTAAACAAACTTTAATAAAAGTAACAAAGTCATGTCCATCGAACGAATGTGTCCAATCCAAACACTACTTAAAGTAGAACCACACCTGGCACTCAAACCTAAAATGGCACAATAAAAGACGTCCCACTCCACTGAACCATCGAACCGTAAAGTACTCTTTCAGAGGCGTTAATGTGATATTTGTGTTCCGCAAAACACGATCTTTTCACCCCCGGGGTGCGAGCAAAGCCTTATTACATTCCGTTTTATACCAATCAAAAGCGTTCAAGAAATATCATGCAGTGTCAATCAAAATGTTGATGTAGATACTCCGTTTTATTGGAAACGTGATGGCTTTGTCGTAATTTATCATGCAGGAGTTTGAATTGAGTTCAGATTTCAGTATTATAATTATAATTTTTTATGACTTTTTGTCTAGGGGCTACGCGAATGGAGTTCAGTATATTTACTGAGGATATTGATGTGATTAATTAACTTAAAAACTGGAGTACGAACACGTAAAGATTTACAATTCCATATTTTATATGAAGCTTTTAGTAAATTATAAAGGACTTATCGTGTTCGGAGCATTTCAATTTGAACCAAGACCAATATTCCGGATTAATCTAATGATTATCAGTATATATCCAATGAAATCAATAACATTCTAAGAAAAAATATTATCATTAGGGTACACCATTCAAAGCATACTTCATTTACTTCATTCCAAAGCTGTGGTGTTAGGTTCGAATCCGGGTTCGGGCAAAGTGATATTGGATTTCTCTATTCATTATCAGCCCGGAGTCAAGAATTTATGCCCGATATGCCGATAGGCTCGCTCCCTATCACATCGTGGGACGGAAAATACAAGGCAAAACGTGGTTGTTTTGGTTGCACCTCTGATTACCCCTTCTGGGAAAAAGGTGTGAGTTTATGTATGTTTGTGTTTACTTTACGTATACGTATACGTTTATTTACTCAACATTAATTATTGTCAGATTTTTTTAATTTTATTGGTCTCTACAAAACAAAATACAATTTGCTAATACGTAGTAGACTCCAATTCAACATATCTAAATGTAAATAATTCGAATGTACTTTAAATGCGAAATACATGAAACCGAGCGGTCGGGCCACACTCGAGGTTATTATGCAAAGTGGAACAATCACTTGGCAAGGAGCTAGAGTTTAATCAAAAATTCTTCTCGCAAAGGGTTACATTTTACTTAAAATTCAACCAGCGGAGACAGATTTGGTGTCTTTGGTGAAATTGAGGTGGCGTGAAAGACCGGAGATATTATATAACAGAATGTTCTGAAAGATCTGCAAGAACTGTGATGTGGACCCATATACAACAAGCATTACTAAAGTAAGAAGATTGCTGAGCCATTCATTGCAAAATTAATCTGATATATGTGTGACAACATACCGGTAATCTTTGTAATTGGCTATTAGTTACTAAGTTGTGGTCTATATTTTGTATTTACAAAATAAGAGAATGTTGTGATTTTACTGTTCTGTGGGATTTCAATTCTTTAATATGGGATAGTGAAATATATATATATATATATATATATATATATATATATATATATATATATATATATATATATATATATAAGTTACCAGCAGGCTTTGTTTTATCATGACAAACGGTGGGAGATAATTCATTGTCTTTTAACAAAACTGTATTTCCAGTTGTAGCGTTTTGGACCACTATGGATTGGATATGCATTTATTTAAAGCATTAAATATTAATAAACCATTAATCAGACATATCCTAAAGCATCCACATCAAAACCTTATCTTATTCCAGACTGTGCATTTACAAATTGAAATTTCCATAGCACGGGGAAACTCATCGCACCGTCCTTAGACATTCGAGGTAAATACTTGACGATTGGATAAATATTTGTTATTGCCGAGTGGAATTGAGTACTTGTTAATTACTTTTTGCACCGAACTGGAATTACGGTGCGGATTTTAGAAATAATTCGTATGCTGGAGCAAATTTCTTGACTGTTGAAGGGAAATCAAATTCTAGATGTTATAAGCTTGGTTACTGTTTACTTAAATGTGTGTGTCTATAAATAATATCAACAAAGTCACGCACAGAAAGATGAAGAGGTATTCACGATGGAAAGTGGATCGTCAACAATGAACACACTTAATTGGTACATGGGAGCAGCGCGGCTCCGTAATTTATTAATTTATTTAATTTTCATATGACTCGTCTGTGAACTTTGGAGTTTTAAAAATACATTTTGTGTAATTTTCTCTCGTGTATTAATCACTTTATTTTTAAGATGGAGAATTGGTTATCATAGAGCCACTTGAATGAGAGCGATCTTTGTGCTGTCGGCATATTACTCGATCATTGACAGCACAGACTAACTCCCTTTAAGTAAGTAAGCTACTTAAGAAAAATATCACTACCATCGGCCTGCTTTGTCTCTACCACAACACCCACCGCGTTTCTTTGTCACGTTATTATCTATAATTATAATAAGCTAATTATATTTTAAACTCAATTTTATACCGATTAATTTCCGTTCGGTAATAAACGCGTGGGACGCGTATACGGCTTTGTTTCGAGAGCGCCCCGGGAGTCAAACCTTGTGGGCGATGGCGCCATTCGTTTAATTTTTACCTTAAATATTTGTAGACTTTTTTATTACAGAATAAGTATACATTTTAATGACTCCAGTATTATTCGGTACAATATGCTTCTCTGTATCAGCCCATATACGTCCCACTACAGGCACAGACCTCCTTAACAAGATTGGATTGAGAGGGGTTAGGCCATATAATCAACTACGGTAGTGTAGGTTTGGTGCACTTTACATACCATAGAAATTCTTAGAAATCGCTATGCTATGCAGGTTTCATCAGGAAAATGTGCTTGCTTTATACTTTATGTAAATGTGTTCAAAACACGTGGTAGCAAAAATTACATGGTATTTTCATCTCTAATTTCGCTTTTTCATTATATACCTTTACTGGTGGTAGGTCTCTCATATGTGAGAGGCCATCTGGGTGGGTACCACCGCAGTGTCTATTTCTCCCGTCAAACAGCAGTGTAAATGCACTGTTGTGTTTCGGGATGAAGGGCATTGTAGCCAGAGTAACTACTGGACAAATTGAGACTTAACATCATATGTCTCAGGATGGCGAGCGCAGTGGAATGCCAAGCATTGCTTTGTATTTCAAGGTGTTGTTTGGTTTTGCTACTGTTCATGAGCGGTCGTATCGCTTACCATCAGGCGAACGGCATGCTCGTCTCGCCATTCATAGCAATAAAAAAAAAGAATACTCATAATTAGACTAAGAATTCCCTTATATGTAAAGAAGGTGCATAGCAGTGCGGCTATATGAATTTCAGTCTTTAGAAAAAAATATTTAGTAGGATGCAAAAGGAATAAATATACTTCTTTGTTAAAAAACATATTCATACAAAAATATAGGGAGCGACGAATATTTATTCACGTTAGACTCATATTTTCGTAGGAGTATCAACATTATTTTTATTTACATTTTCCTTTTCGAAATTGACGCGTGAATTCCTGATTGACTTTATTCCGGTAGAACAAATAATGCAGACACAATATTTTACTTGCTTTTGGATGTAATAAAAGCACAGGTGCGGCAATTCACTTTTTGTAATTTTTTAACACCCATAAATGGTTTTTTCATTATTAAGCACTGGCCGGCCATAGAATCATAAACTTTGATCCACAGCCTACAGAACTTCGATATTTTTATATGTTTACTAAAGTAAAAAGATCAAGCAAATAAATATAAAAAAAAGAAAATCACACCCAACAGTCACATATGTAGTCCTGACCCCACACTAAGATCGGGTCTTGTGTGGGTACCAACCAGGAACTATGAGAGACTTTTCGGTCTCACAAACACCCACACCCAAAAGAAATATTTGTGGGCCGCACAAATATTTCTCTCGTTGCGGGTGTCGAACCCGCGGCCTCTCGTTTCACAGGCGTCTAATGGACGCGGACTTAATATTTAAATTACATAAATCTTCGATCAAATTATTTGTATATTTGATCTATATAGATAACTATAAAATGATACATTTCTACTGTCTCTCTTTCAATGTCTGTCAATGTGAGGGCCCGCGGTCTTAATCAAAATACTCATTTCACCTGAACTTTTTACACGCTACTATTTATTACATATCAGGCTAGCGCATTTTCTCTAAGTTGCCCTGACTTATACCTATAAACGGGTGAAAGGCATTTGCGTTAGGTGCAATGTGAGTGTCCGCCCACATCATTGCGGACCTTGCACCTCCGTGAATATATTTGATGAGTTGACTATCAGCGAAATATTGAATGGTTGATTCTCTACACATTTAAATATTAATAAGTAGTACAGGCTTATAAGAATAATTACGAAACAACAACGTTAATTAAACAAAAAAAGACACCAAGTGAATCTCGCTAAAATTGTCTTGCTCACACGTATGGGCTTTGTATCGCCACTGCTTCATGATTTCGGTCTAGCCACGTCAAAGCCCAGAGACATATAACCAACATGTACAGTACACTGTATCAGCTGATATTCGTCCCACTGCAGGGCACGAGCCACCTCTACAATCGAGAGTATGAAGGTATCGGGTTAGGCCATATATTCCACCACACGGGCCTAGTGCGGGGTGGCAGACTTTTCATACCATAGAGATTCTTACCAATCGCTATGGTATGCAGGTTAGCTCTCGATGTTTTCCTTCACCATTATAGTGCGTAGTCATTAACCATCAATACATATGTCCTGGGATTTGAACCCGCGATTACCGTGTACATGTCGATGGTCCATTACCACTACGTTGGCATCACCAACATAAAAAGTATAAATAAACAAACCATAAAGTCTAAAAATAGAGGAAAGAATACAATATTTTACAGAAGTTGAAGTAAAATATGAAGCGGCATTGTGGTATTACATTTGAATATTTACGCCATCCCTCTTCTCGTCTCGTGGGATTTCGTCCGCTTCATTCGCGACAACTGGAAATTCTTCAAATATTACTTACGGTTTTTGCCGGGATTCTTCGACTTTCGATCCCACGGGAATGAAGTCTTAGTCGCTATTCACTTCAATATCACGGGATAGATTTTATACAAACCCCTTTGATGAATTGGAAGTTTGAAAGACTGAGTTTTATATTTTTCCTTCTTATTGTAAAAAATAATTAAAATATTGAATATTTCAGCAAGAAGAACTCATATTTCAACCTTTCCAACCATAAGTACTATGATGAAATAAAACCAATTTTGACGGATTTCATTGCGGATTTGGTGCGCCTGAAAGTAAAGTGCGATTGAAAGTATTCAAAACTAAAAAATGTAAAAATTAAACCGAATCCGCGATAATATCCGTAAAATTAGTTTTATTTCATTGTGTAACATTCGCGTTAATTTAAGAACCCATTACATTGTATTATGCAAAACGATGTCATCAAGAAACACTAGTTTTTGTACCAGTTAAATACTCTGCACTACATTAGAATTATCCCAATATCATGATTATGTTTACAAACATACATTCACAAACTAGGACCCATACGAATATATGCACCCCAAATGTGTCCGAGCGAGAATCGAATCCATTTCCTTCCTAGTGAAATAGCAACTGCTCAACTGCTACGCCAATCGATTGTCAATTGATTAGTATGCTAACAGTATGCATATGCATCGTCTCTTTAACATACAATAACTTTAAGGAGCCTTATTCATATGCCAATTTCATGTAAATGCTCCGTTATCAGGACGTATAAATTTGCAAAATGAATTTGCGCGGCGCATTGATTTCATAAAATAATTCACGTTTGTTCCTGTTTATTAAGATCGAGTTAAAAATCGGTTAAAAATTACGATTGATGTATGGGAGGAAAGGAAAAGGGGACCTTTTAATATTAACTTTATTTTTATTTAATTATTTATTAAGAAAGGAAATTGATATACAACTAAATATTCTGTGAAAATTTTAAGCATCTACCTGTTGACCGTTATTAATATTGAGTCAAAAAATTCGATAAAAACAAGTTTATAGTATGGGGACACCCATATTTTTTTATTTTTAGTATAATTTGTTATAGCGGCAAGGTAAATACATAATTTGTGAAAATTTCAGCTTTCTATTAATCACGGTTTATGAGATACAGCCTGGTGACAGATAGACAGACAAACAGCGGAGGCTTATTAATAGGCTCCCGTTTTTATCTTTTAGGTACCGAACCCTAATAAAACCTAAGGAGAACTTAGTACATTTGGAATTTCAAAAAGATCACAATGAAAATCGCGCTCAAATGAATATTAAAGTAACATAATTTAATAAATTTCGCCTGAACGGTGCAGTCGCGAAAATACAATCTTCATTTTATTCAACTTTGAGTTATAATACAAGTAGGAATTTTCAAAATCGTTGCGAGGGACGATTAATTTTAGTAACGCTTCATTAGAGAAATACTGGAGCGCGCGCACCACTTACGTCGGAACACTAATACGCGTTTTCTTCCTTTCCATTTTTTTATTGCAACGAATGGCGAGACTGACAGTGGAAAAACCAATCAACACCTTGAATAACAAAGCAATGCTTGGCATTCCACTGCACTCGCCATATTTGTCCAGTAGTTACTCTGGCTACAATATCTATATCCATACAATGTCC
This sequence comes from Hyles lineata, assembly GCA_030180105.1. Taxonomy (NCBI): domain Eukaryota; kingdom Metazoa; phylum Arthropoda; class Insecta; order Lepidoptera; family Sphingidae; genus Hyles; species Hyles lineata. Next base: position 12,642,387 of record JARJEE010000008.1, on the reverse strand, counting down.
ATGTTTGGCGGAAGAAATAGAGCTGTGGTACTCAAGCCAAGCGGTCCCTCACATCTTTTTGAATTTAGAACACGATCCTGATAAATACCATGCCAAGCGCAGATATAAATACTATTAGGTATAAATTACAAAGAGTGGGAATTCTCCAGTGAGTATCCATCCAATATTTTGTGCCTAGTCTTAAAATGCTTACACCTCGGGGATCATGTTAACCCGTCAAATGATAATTCTGAATGTCGATTGCTGATATTTATCCGCCCGACACGCCTCGTGGGATATTTAACGTTTTTGATATGAGGTCTATTGTTAAATATCATTGTTGGATGTTTGTATTCCGTACTATTAAAAACGTTGGACTAAACACACTGGGTGAAAATGAGTTGATAGCCTTTTCCTTAAAATACCCGAAGATTAAGCATTTTGAGGTCTTAATAGCTACGTGTGTTCGTATTCTAAGTTGATCACCCCGATTAATTTGGCCAGTCATCAATTATTCATTGCTCATTTATGCACCTTCTTAAAAGTTAGAATTTATTCCGTTTCCGTCTTACGCCCATAATATTCAAGTAGCGTTTGAGTATTCAGGCGTTGGTATAGTCAAATCTCTAAAAACATTTCCATGATATAAAAATAGTGTTCCTTAAGTATAAGCTTAAACGTAGATTAAACCCGTAAATCTTATGTTATACGAAAATATGAACCAGTATTTTTCCTGGCCAATCTAGATCATCATCCGGCAGAATAAGGCTGTTTCTACATTGTTCCTTTATCACATCTTCCGCATTGTTGCAGAAAAAGTATGATTTACGATCGCATGACGCGAAAATAAATAGGCTTATTTTGTAAGTGTGCTTGTCTTCATATTTTTATATTGCGAACAACAAATTCTTTTACGGCCTTTGTTTGCTTATTGCAAAACGAATGTTTACTCTTCTGACATGTGTCGGAGTATTTTTATCGACTATATTATTTTTTGGAACTTCCTTTACTTTTCAACCAGATTTATCTTGGCGTTTATTTATTTTCATAGTGGTCTCGACGTTTACGTGTTTTTGTTTTGTTTGATCTGAACAAGATTTTATCAACTCTCTCTCTCTCATTTTCTGTATCTTTTTAGCTACAGGATCCTTCCCCCTAGGATCTCAACATTGACTTATTAGAAGTGGCCTGCGACTTTATCAAATATTTGTTTTTAAATTATTTAGATACAAATTCTTCACACTATTCTATCTGATGTTTTATTAGTAATGTTAATTTAACTGTGAATAATGTGAAAGCTGTTATCTCAACTACCGGTTCATTTGGAGCTAAGAATTATTGGTTACGATCAATGATACGCTCCGATTCGATAGGCTACTTAACGAAATTGTTTAATTATTCAAAAACGATTATTGCTGCCAATTGTAAGTAGAATTAAATTATTTTTTATTTATTTTGTATACGTCTTTATCTATCCATTTATCTGTATCAATGTTTTTACGTTTTTTAGATAAGTAAATGAGGTTTTTAAGTAAGCGCCGTTACAAGTAATAAGTGTATTTGATGTTGACACTAATAATGCATAGGAGAAGGTAATAGCGACGTTGATGATTTTCGAAGTACCATTAATTAATTTAAACCATATACCATACCTATTAAGGGACATGCACCGCATCTATCTATCATAGGTTAAACTTTAAACCTTACTGCCGTATACAGAGACATATAAAATCATTACTTAATGTAGATTTTACGAAGAGATTATTTCTGTTCTGTATCAGCCCATATACGTCTCACTGCATGGCACGGGCCTACTCTACAATCGACACGACGACTGAGAGAGAAGAAGAATTTAGAAGAGATTCTTTACTAAGGAACAATTTAATTGACATTCGACGTCTCTGAGTGCGGCCGTTAGACCATTACACTGATCATTGGTCAAGTGCGGTGTGTCATACTTCACAACATTTATAGGTTTCTTTATTAGTCAAAACGCAATTCGAGAGCCTAACAGAGAATGTGTAAGGATGAAGAATGCAAAACAAAAACTATAGACCGCAGTCTTCAGTTTTTGTAAACTCTAAATGCGCATTATGGTTAAGTAATAAATAACACCCAACAGTCACATACATAGTCCTGACCCCACACTAAGATAGAGTCTTGTGTCGTAGATATTAGGAACTACGAGAGATTTTTCGGTCTCACAAATACCCAGATCCGAAAGAAATATTTGTGGGCCGCACTAACATTTCTTTCGGTGCAGGGATCGAACCCGCGGCCTGTTGTTTTACAGGCGGCGTTTAACCTACTGCGCCACAGAGGCTGTGTGGCTATTAAATAGCGCTCCATTATGCTTTTTAAATATTTTTCGTTATAAAACAATAGGGAAGCAGTATCACAGCTAGACAGTAATAATATCCAGTGTTCATTTATCAAGCGGAGGCGTGCGCGTAATGAAACGTCCTTACTTTAACAAATTGGAAATAAATGAAAAATGTAATAAAACACGGATCGCTATGTCTTCGAGGCAATTTACTTTATATAGATACAATTTATCAGACGGTGTTGTAACGTGGTAAAGTCGTAGTTTAGTGACAAATTTATTATTGGCGACGATCCAGCCGTGTCCTATTCAGTATACGAGTATGCCACACTTTCATTGGAAACTATTTATACATGTTTCATAACAATCTTAGAATAACATTGGCGGACATTTTAATGATATTAATAGATGTTTTTGCATGTTCATTTCCGGGCGACTGGAGCTTATTCCTGAATGTAACGAGGTCACTGGAATATTATGATAAAATTGAGAACTGTTTAAAAGTGTTTAAAACACTGATTTTGTTACTGTTACTGGTGGTAGGTCTCTCATAAGTAATAGGCCGCTTGGGAGTTACATGCACTGTTGTGCTCCGGTTTGAAGAACATTGTACTAAAAGTAACCAGTGGACATACTGAAACCTACCATCTTATTTTTCAGGATGGCGAGCGCAGTGGAATGTATTGTATTGCTTTCTAATTCATGATGTTGTTTGGTTTTACTATTGTCCATAAGCGGTCGTATCGTCTCGCCATTCATTACAATAAAATAATCATTAAATGCCAACCCGCACTAGGCCAGCGTGGTGGACTATATGGCCTAACCACTCTCAATCGTACTCTCGATTGTAGAGTAGGCCTGTGCCCTGCAGTGGGACGTATATGGGCTGATTGAATGAATTTTACTACGCTAGTACATATATACGTACTACTCGTATGTATTATTAATTCGTACAATTGGAAGCAATTTCCATAAACCATGCACTCTCTCCCATACTATTCGAATCCGCAAACAAGATAAGAAGTTGTAAGTCTCAATGCAAATGTATTTGAAATTCGGGTTGTAGTAACTAGTATCCTTATTTAAATAATATATTATACTGCAAGAGCAATACACAGTTGGAAACATAGACTAAAACATAGCAATAGCTGTACGAAAATTTATAACTTTGTAGATAGGGGCAAAGCGCTTATGTTGCCAATAGTCACACACGCATGGATTTATCCCTCAAACGCTTCAGGTCTGATCAGACTACTAGATTCTTGGTCTCAGTATCTAAAATGTACTTTGTCGGGCATAAGCTATGCTTTTGATTTTATTGAAATACTTTTATTTTGAGTTTGGAATATTAGGCAAACAAAGCTAGGTATGATCCGGCATAGACAGTGTTGGTAATCAAGTGTACTTACTGGGTAGATAAATATGGGTAATATTAGGTTCTTAGCTAAATGGAGATAGATTTAAAATGAGAAATAATTGTAAAGTTTTTTGTTGTAATTTACAAAAAAATTCCTGTATGTTACCAGATCTTGCTTTGTCAGTGATAACTATCGGTGAAATTATATATAGGTACTTATTCTTTATTCATCCCTTTCATATTTCAACTGTCTGAAAATTCTGTCATATGACCGGCGTATGTTACAGTCCTCAATAAGACTTAAAAGAAACGATAACTTCTACTGATTCGGTGAGAACAGGCATGAAGCTATAGCTGAGTCGTATCCTGTTTACTGACTGATAACTAGATGTTAAGCCCCCCCCCCCCCCCCCCCTCCCGAGATTTTTCGTTTCTTCTAAGGTAATACATTAAAACTGACAGCGTGCTAGCAGTTTTCATTACATTATAACACTTTTTTGTTCGGTTAATTTCACCAGCGTTTCCTTCTACCGCTTTCATCCTTTCTATCCTCAAAGGCTATCCATGCGTTTGTCATTTAGTACAGGATTTTACGACGGCCCGGCGTTGACTCTTTTTCTCTTTTCAACCCGATACCATACAAAGTGGCCACATAGCTTTTGTATTCTAGTTTCTGGCGTGATGAACGAATTCTTTCTGATATTGCAATTCCTAGAATAGAAGTCGAGAATTAGAGATACGACGATTTGGAATATTGTTGCAGCTATTTTAAAATCGTTGTTTTGTTGCTGTTTATTTTTTAATCTGAAAATCATTATTTATAAAGAAGGGTAAAGAACAAGCTGGAATAAGATTTTATAACTTTTTGGAGTGTAATTACTCCTACACACTACACCGGCGGCACGGCAAGCGGGATGTACCGGTGGGTTGCGGCTTGTTAAGTCACATTTTACTGCACCCAAAATATTCCTGCATCTTTAGATAATTTTCGTAATTAAAATTCCATGACCCATCATAAATGATTAGAAATACAAAGTCCACAATTACACGGCTGACAACACTGCCATGCTCTGCGGAAAAAGCTGGGCTACCGGCCCAATGTTGGAACAAACCGTGCCTGTTTTAGAATCGTTACAATGGTGAATTTCGAAGACAAAAGTTGTATATCATGAGATATTACGAACTGGTGTGAGCCGCACTCCAGACCTACCCTCAGTAATGCTTACAAATCTGCTTTATCTAGACAAACACAGGTGACTGAATATCCTGAGAGCGGTCTTTTAGCTCCGCCAGCGATTTCCGATAATATTTGCTTCGTCGAGAAATAATATTTTCTTAAATGTAGATATTGGATTTAAAAGCGTAGTATTATGGATGGAAAAGTTATGTCAATTATTCTTTAATATGCAATATATTGAAATTTTTCCGGGTGCAGTTTCTGTAGCTGAATTTGTTAACTATGAAAATATAAATCACTTGAAAAAAAGGAGATACCATAGAATTTTGAATAAAGTTGGTAGATGGAAGTTAAGTATTCATAGATATCTAAAATACTTAATAGAATAAATATTGGTTTCTTAGATTTACACGAATGTTACACATTGAAATAAAACTGTTATTTACGGATTTTATCGCGGATTTGGTTGATTTTTACATTTTTTGAGTTCCCGACGTTTGAACGACGTTCGACAGTTGAATTGTAACAGTCACAGAGCGGACGTCTAATACCTCAGTCCGCCCCGTGACCACGAAAGCTGTAAAGCAATCGAAACGTCGGGAACTCAAAAAATGTAAAAATCAACCAAATCCGCGATAAAATCCGTAAATAAGAATAAATATTCTTGAATAATAAGGTTAAGGTATCGTCTTTCGATGAATCACTCACAATAATTATCTAAAACACATGACACTTATTTATCTAAAACGTACGTATACTTGTTGTGTAACAGTCTGTGGTTTGACTTTAAGTACATTACTAAGTACTACTAAACTTACAAAGATACATTTTGACTGCATTTGTAAAATAAATTGTTTATTTTCAAAGAGAATTCCTTTTGACAGCGAAACGTGGAACAGAACTGGGTTATCAGTACGAGCTAAACAAACTACAACTCGACTGCACGATAAATTATTGTATTTTGTTTCTCAATGTAACAAATGATTTTTTACTTCGCTCAAAAACCATGGTATAAAAAGGTTTCGACGACGCGCTAATTGGAAAGCGTACGTTTGATAGCAGCCAACTGAAACGCATTTTCGATGCTTTACAAGCGGTTTATTTATTGTTTCGATAATAGGTATGGACTTTTATTACATTGTGAATTTTAAACTAAAGATTGAATAAAGTTATGCGTAGTAGGTTAGTTTATAAATTGCATTTTTGTCTACGATCAAATATGTACTAGATAGTGTCTGGAACAAAATCACTCGCCAAGTGGCCGAGGTTGCTAATACTTTAAATAAATTTTAATTTAAAATTACGAGATTTAGTGAAAAGTCTTAAATTATAATCAAATTCAGGTAACGATAAACCTTATTCCTTAACATAGGATTTATTATGTTATAGACCATACTAAAATCATATAAGAACACACGCTTATTTGTGCTCTTATTTCTTTTGCCCTTTTTTAGGCCGTTATAATCTACTGTATATTTGATCGAAGATTGTAGTCCACATTTTGTCTCAAATTCAAAATAAGTGATGTTCTTTCGTTTAATACCATGAATTTTAACTCCGTACATTTGTGAGCACTGAGTAAGTTACGATATTCATAATTGTATTTTTTTTAATGTATCTCCTTTCCAAATTACTTACCTTGCCTACTACAGCGAATTGGTAAAAAAAACATCCCGGTTTGGCAAAATTTTTAGTTACAGATGTCCCATCAGATGGTCGGACCAAGTCAGCTCGACCCTTAACATCAAATTTCACGTTGCGCTCCACTATGCCAAGAATAGGAAAAGGTGACGCAGCATAATCCGGACAAAGATTACTCCATGTTCAGGGGATCACGACCCTCAGCAATGAGGAAAACGATGCGAGGAGATGTCTGAAGTCATTAAAACTAACACCGGCTTCGTTTTTAGTAGCAGTCTAGATACCCTGAATATTGTATAAAATATAATGTTGTAGTTTGGCTACTTAAATGTTCTACAGCAAATTCTATAGATTATGTTCTTCTCAACTGAATAAGAGTGATAATTCATCCATTAATTAAACTGCACTTGAGTGCTTCTTCAAGGTCTAGTTCGAAAATTAAATCTACTCAGAATTGAAGCCTCAATATATTTCGTTTCGGATTAAAATAATTATGTGCCGGTTCGCCGAATATGAAACTTGGGCTTAGTAACAATAGACAACTAAATTAATTAGAGCACATAAGGCAAACCTGGCTTCGTTTCATATCGTTTAGCTTTTTATTTGTACTCGTATTTAATATGGAATAAAAGTCAAAAGCAAAACTAAAAAAATTGCTTAACATACGCTTGGTCTAAAATATTATAGAATTAATCATACATAAACTCACGCCTTTTTCCCAGAAGGGGCAGGCAGAGGTGCCAGGACACCCACATTTCGCCTTGTATGTTCCGTCCCACGATGTGATGGGTGGCGAGCCTATCGCCATATGGGGCACAAATACCTGACTCTGGGCTGATAACGAATAGAAAAATCTAATATCACTTTGCCCAACCCGGGATTCGAACCCGAGACCTCAGCTTTGAAACCTTATCCATAACAACGCCACCGAGGCAGTCATTAATTGAAAATAATTCATTAATAATTAGAATTAATCAATTAATTGAAAATCAACAAAACACGAAGATAAAGATCAAAACAAACAAGTAAGTGGCACACTCAACGCCGTAGATCCTTTACACGAATTAGAGTAAATGTGTGGCTCTGATAACAAGCAAAAAGGGAACGAATCTTCGGACCACAAAAGGGCTTCTCATTCCATCGTATAATAAAAACAAGGAATGTACGATCGCCAATGGACGAAAACTAATTAACTTTCCCGTAGCTCACGATAAAATACTTTCTATTGCAAGTAAAACTACTGAGTTAACTGAATAAAAAGCAAAATGTATTTTTCTTGCGAGGTTTCTTACTTCGATTCCGCAAGACGGAGCAAAAACCGAGTTAATTTTCCAATGAAGACTAATTTGTGGGATTAAGAAAACGCGGATTCAATTTTAGTTACTTTTTAAAGAGTTTTTATTCTTTTCTTGATTAAGTGTAACTACTGGCCAGTACTGAATTTATTTTATAGCTTTAAACTACATTAAGATATCTTTTATTCTAAAGAAATGTCGAGTTTAAAATTCAATGATTTTATTACGGTCTTTATTCTGTTCACTCCTGTTTAGTTTCACCTTATTTAATTAATCTTATTAATTCACATTAGTTCTAATTAAATATCCGAAAAAATCTTCCAGAGACTGTCCACCAACTGAATTCCCTATATCTAGGTAATAAGTCTGCATCTTCTAATTCGATACCATCTGAACAAAATGACCAAGATTCTTTGCTGGTGTGGAAGACGTCACTGTTTTGTTAAACCCAACAATGTGACCCAGCAGCAGCTTAATTTGAAATATGTTTAACATGATCCCTAGGGTTTCTTCCGTCGACATTCGCGTTGCACCCGTTTCGTCAGTCTGTCCTTCTAAGTAACGTGTAAACAACAAACTTTCGGACACAAACAAGATTAATAATAAATTTTAATAGGATAAATATTTGTTATTCCGACGGAACCTTAAAACCTCGCTCGGAAATTCTAATTCATATTTTGTTTGCGGGATCACGTTATTCTACACTGATCGAAAAGGGTCACAGAAGGTTTGTATTACTTCCCGGATCCTTTCCGCGCTTCAATTGCACGCCGAAAAATAATCACAAAAATTCAAAATATACCTTCTAAGCCGAACGGCAGATATATTGAAAACAGGGTCTGATAAATTCGCAGATTGCTAGAGGTTATTAAGGATAAATTAAATTGTACCGACCACATTCACAAACCCACGGTAACCTTTGAAGGAATATGGAATTAATTCAAGTCTATATTTTCATTCGGTTTGTATAAATATTTTGTGAATAGGAGTGGAGTTTTGGATGAATTTATTGACCTTTTTGGGAGGAATAGAATGAAATAGAAATGACATAATATGTAAGAAAAATATATTGATAGATGACAATAACATAAAACGATATAAAGGGTTTTGATAACATTTTAGGGGCTGTGAATGTGTGAAATTTAATAATGTCTAATTTTTTCTTGTGAATATTTTAACATAATTAGCCGCCACATAGTAAAGTCTGGATTTTGAATCAGATTCTGTATATGTATATACATAAGTATCAAATAAGTTTCTTGGGACTAGATTATGTAAAACTATACAAACTCAGGTTTGGTACTTGTCCCATCTTGGGACGACATAAGCTAGCTGCAAGACGAATTATTCCTCTGCCTACCCTTTCAAGGATACAACTGTTAGAGTAAGCGTCTATATTCATAAAATATTGAAATTGTAATTCTGGTATTGTAATACAAACGAATGCATGTCTTTTAAACAAACCAATAACTGTCATATGGTGTAACATACACGAAAATTTAAATGCCTTAAACAGTTGCAAATCAAAGGCCGGGTTTCCAATAACCCCGTGAACTGGTTTTAACAAAATTTGGCGAGAGCACGGACCAATAAATACGACGCTTATATCCCGGTTATAAATATTTGTGATATACGAAGGGTTTAGTCAAGGGAACGCGTATTGTTTATTGCGAGTTATGAGATGAAGATTTTTAAGGTTCCAATGTGGTTTTGTGTTAATTATAATATATTTGATTTTTATAACAATTATAATTATATTAGTAAAGTGAGTAGGTAATGTAATGTCATTTTTTTATTGCGAGTATAGTGAAACGAGCATGCTATTCGCCTGATGGTCAGCGAGATGACCACTCATGGATGGATCAAAACCAAACAACACCATGAATTACAAATTAATACCTGTCATTCCATTGCGCTCGTCATCCTGAGACGTAAGAAGTCTCGATATGTCCAGTCTTTACTCTGGCTACAATATCCTCCAAACCAGAACACAATAGTGCATTTACACAGGTTTCATGATCATTCATCGAATACTGTTTGTAACATTTAAATTAGCAAAGATTAAGATAAGAATAAATACTCTTAGTATGAAGATTGTAATGAAATAGGACTTCCGCCGTAGAACCGTTGACTTTCCTGAAATATTTAAACTATAAAAAGGGGTAATTTTACTTTTGCAAATGAGACGGGCAATAGAATGGATTAAGTAAATAATTGGGCTGATTAACTAATAGCTCATAATTATAAGGGATACATGTAAAATACCTTTATCATTCATATTTTGTTTTGATAAAACATTGTCTATTTTTGATTAGCTAGGACAATAAGTCGCTTGTCTCATGACACAGTTTAATCATAAAACTTAGCGACAAAAAGTAGTATCTGAAATTAACGTTTTTCAATGATTGTTAAAAGTAGTTTAAGACTGTCTCCACTTGTATTTTCATTAGTTTCTGTTCCAGGTGCGGCAGATGCATGGCTTTATGCCAAGCACCTTGGCATTATTTATTTGAGCACGATAAGTGGACGACTTATCTTGGAACCAGTTGTTATATTGTGAATCGGCGACAGTTCGGAATTTTGGCGTAGAATTTTATTTCCTCTATTGTATTGATAAAATTACGTAGTGTTCAAGGTCGGGCAGGGATGTGAAGGATTGATAGTAATGCGGACCTTGACATCGGCTGGATCAATGCCAAGACAAGATGAGGAATTGGATAATGTTTTCTGTAACACAAGAGTGAAGTAACACTTCTCAATATTACTTTCTATTGTAGAGGCTCATGCCCTGCAGTGAATCATATATGGGCTGAAACGGACACAGAACAGTAGTGTCTCGTCTGTTTATATTAGCGTGAAAACCAAAAAGAATACCGACATGATTATTCCTGCCCGCACGAAGCTAGATGCTCAAACAGAACCCGAAATATGAAATTCCCGACTTGCGATGAGTAATAAACGGGTTTTCTATCATCGTTCACGGTATTCTCTATCTATCTTATCTTCTATCTAAGAAATACCCCAATAATATCATATTTTTTTATACGTATCAAAAACACTCTCTCTTTCTTTTAAGTCAAAGGAAGCTCACTGCTGTACTAACACCTCCCCCAAGAAGACTATGAGAAACCGCTCAGTCAGTATCAAAACGATAGCATCAATTACAAAGTAATACTTGACATTCCACTGCGCTCGCCTTCCAGAGACATTATATTGAGAGACAATGTCCATCAAACCAGAACACAACAGTGCATTTACACTGCAGAAAGAACGAAGAAGGAGAAATCGACATTGCAGTGATACCTACCCAGACAGCCTCTCACATATGAGATACATACCACTTGTAATGTTTTCAAGCATTTATATATTTTGTAATACAAATATGGTTGTGCAACGATACTATTTGGATAATATGATGCCAGTGCAAAGGTGTGTGTTATTGTTCGGCACATCAATAATATGTAAATGCGCATGTCGTACAGTATTATGCACGGAATACATGAATAATATTGAATATAATTCATAACGGAAGTAATAAAATTAAAATATGTCATATGCTTTAGGAAATTTAGTTTCAGTTTGTTTTCAATAACAAACTAAGAATGGCGAAGGTTTAATGTAAGAGGAGAAAGATACGACAGCCTCCGTGGCGCAGACTTACGCACGCGTGGTTAGACTCTGGCTGGGAAACGAGAGGTTGCGTGTCGATCCCCGCACTGAAACAGATATTTATGTGATGCACAGGTATTTGTTTCGGGTCTGGGTGTTTGTGAGACCAAAAAGTCTCTTGTAGTTTCTGATACAAAGACCACAAGATTCGATCTTAGTGTGGGGTCAGGACTATGTATGCGACTGTTGGATGTTTTTATTATTATTTATTATAAATTTTATTTTAAAGTACCCATTTGTATATTATTATTATGGCTTGATAAAGTTAATAAGAAGTCTAAAGTATAAAGAAAAAATGAACTCGATTTAAAATTTTTATATTTATCTTGTTTCAGAGATTGCGAATTTAGAATCAGAGTTCAGATAAGCTAAAGGGAACGGAACGGAATAATTACTGTCCCTTAACAATTCTCAAGATTGTAGTGTAACGCGTTGTTAACTTGTAATTATTTCAGTGATCCGTGAATATTATATAATTCATCCATTCTCTATAGGCGTATGGCGGAATTTGGAACTACAAATAAAATAAACTAAAAATATTATACGCTTTGTTTGAGATATGTCAAGCATTTATCAAATTAACATGTCCAATCTATTAGAATGTCAAAAGAGAAAAACTGTTCCTAACATTATGATAATAGTATGACAACAACGCATCCAAATGCCAAAATATCTCTCTAATAAACGTAGTGAATTCTAATTCCTACTATATATACAAATGTTTACTATAATAACCGCACTTTAATAGTGCAAAGTTCCAAAATAGTAAATGTAAAACAACAGCCGCCCAGTAGTACTATTAACGCAGGTTAAATAACAATTCCCCAATAGATAATTCACAAATCCGATACAAGAGTTCCGCAATAACGAGAGTTTAATTAAACCGGATCAATTGAATATTGCGGTGTACTTACGATTAATATCCAAAGCACTATCTGTTATTGATAGACATAATAAATCAGTTTGGTCAGCGCTTGCCATTCATAATTGGAGTTACTACTTTCGACTTTACGACCGATATGGATAATATTATGATGGTGGAAGAATAATTCTAATTTTTACATACATATATAAACTCACGCCTTTTTTCCAGAAGAGGTAGGCAGAGGATATCCTGGTAGCAACCAGGATACCCACGTTTCGCCTTGTGTGTTTCGTCACCATGTGATAGGTGGCGAGCCTATCGACATATCGGGCACAAATTTTTGACTCCGGGCTGATAATTAACCCCTTACTGCATGTATTATGAAGGATGTTATTAAAAAAAAACTGCAATAGTTCTGACAAAAATTGCTTAATAAAGCAAAAAAATATGCGTCGTCTTATGAAAGAACACTTCATATGATAACATATTTTATTTAACTTTAAGTTAATGATCATGAGCGTAGCCAGCCATGGGCTCAGGGTGGGGCAGCAGTATAAAATAATATGCATCTAGCAAACTATACCCGCTGTCTTACCTCGTTTGGGCTTTGGGCGTATGTCAGTTTGTTAATAAGTCAATAGAGTCAATAAATAGTACTTTACCTAGATAATTATAATTTATTTTTTAAGTTTGGTACCTTACAGGTCAGAGCCAGGGTGGGGCAACCGCCCCACTCTGCCCCACCGTGGCTACGCCCATGTTAATGATTAGTTAACTGTAAAAAACTAACAAACTGTAGAACCCATAAATGGCTTGGTATGCGGTAAGGGGTTAATAGAAAATTCCATCGCCATTCATCGTAATAAAACAAAATCAAAAATTAAATATTAATTGATTTCTGATGCCCAAGTTCCGATTGTTCATTACGAATCACGTCATCCGTATTCTCTTTTGATTTTCACAAAGCGGTTGTTATTCAAAATGTTTCGATGAATCAAGCTAATTAGTTCACATTACATGCAAAGGCATAATTTGTTTAATTTACCTTTGTTAATTCCGATTGCGTGCCTACTGTTACCTGTTTCCGATTATGTAATTACTGGTCTCTCATATGTGAGAGGCCATCTGGGTGGGCACCACCGCAATGTCTATTTCTCCCGTCAAACAGCAGTGTAAATGCACTGTTGTGTTTCGAATTGAAGGGCATTGTAGCCAGAGTAACTACTGGATATATTGAGACTTAACATCTTATGTCACAGGATGGCGAGCGCAGTGGAATGCCAAGCATTGCTTTGTAATTCAAGGTGTTGTTTGGTTTTGCTACTGTTTATGAGCGGTCGTATCGCTTACAATCAGGCGAACGACATGCTCGTCTCGCTATTCAATGTAATAAAAAATATATATATAATTATAAGTTATCAGACTATTTGGCCTGTAATCGTGTTCTGGATACGATCGAAAGATCAGATTCATAAATGGAAATACAAGAAAGAATAATCATAATCGATCAAATCATAAGCTACTTCTTTCATTACATGTATTGTATCTAAAAGTTACAAGTGACAACTCTGTGAATGTGGGATAAACACTGACAAGTAAATTATAAAAATCCGTTAGTGACTTACATAGATTTTTTGACTGCCTCCGTGGCGTAGTTGTACTACGGTTACAAATCTGAGGTCATGAGTTCCAATCCCGATTCGGGCAACGTGTTATTGGATTTTTCTATTCATTTATTTTTATATTCATTTGACAGCCTCCGTAGCGCAGTTGGTTAGACGCCGCCTGTGAAACGAGAGGCCGCAGGTTCGATCCCCGCACCGAGAGAAATGTTTGTGCGGCCCACAAATATTTCTTCCGGGTCTGGGTGTTTGTGAGACCGAAAGTCTCTCGTAGTTCCTGATACCCACGACACAAGACTCGATCTTAGTGTGGGGTCAGGACTATGTACTCGTATGTGACTGTTGGGTGTTATTTATTATTTATTTATTATTATCAGTCCGGAGTCAGGAATTTGTACCCGATGTGGCACAAATATATATGGATATAAGCTCGCCCCGTATCACATCATGGGACGGAGCATACAAGGCGAAATGTGGGCATCCTGGTAGCACCTCTGCCTATACCTTCTGGAAAAAAGGTGTGAGTTTATGTATGTGTGTATCGATTTTTATTATGAAATAAAAAGTAGTATTATAAGAAATCAAGTAATATCCATGCATCTATATTTCCATCGGTTTATTTCAATATCTTTATCTGATATTTATATTATATTTCAGTGAAAAGTTCGACGAAAGGCGTGTTTCATAGTCCTAAATCCGCCACTAGGGTAAACTTTGAGAGAAAAATGCATTACCGATAGCAAAGTCTTGGAAGTGCAAGTCCAATATTTCAAGTTTAGTTTGAAATTGAATCTGATGTTGCAGAAACTGTTGCTGCCACATTATGTCATCCTTTATTTTGACATCTTTCTTTGACGAAACAAAAGAAATATTAAATAAACCGGATTGAATTCTTTATTATTAAATACAATTAATGTAATAAATAACAATTGCCGTGTATTATTAAATTTTGGAGTAAAATACAAATTGTCTTTTTTACTTTTTAATGTGTAGAATTTTTAAAAGTATAATCGCCAAAGATCAACAATAGGAATTGTATATTAATAAATTCGGTTCGTTTAAAAAAACATGTAAACGGTGATCTATTATATTCATTCAACCACTACATTACCTGATTACTTCTGATTTACAAATTTATCTATTTTTCAGTCTGAATATCCCTCCAATTAGGGAAAGAAAAAATAAATTTAGTACTCTATATTCTTAGATATGTCCATATAAGAATAAAATGTGAGTTATCGACATGAATAAAGCCAACGAGATGCTATCATCCGCGGCCATTAGAGATATCGAGAGTCGGTAACCTTTTGTGCCAGTTTCTCTGATATTCTGTGTCATTGTTTGGAACTCCAAGATATTGTACATTGATGTTAACTATATAGAATACTGATGAATGTAAATATTATTATTGTCAGTCAGTTGATTTGACATCGGCTGTGAAACGAGATGTCGCGGGTTTGATTCCCACACCGAAACAAATATTTGATTAGATCCACAGGTATTTGTTTGTGAGACCGAAAAATCTTTCGTAGTTTCTGCTACCCACGACATAAGACTCGATCTTATCGTGGAGTCCGAACTATGTCTGTGACTGTTGGATGTATTTAATTATTTATTTATTTAATTGTAGATGCTAGTTGTATCGGGGTGTGGTGTACACTGTTAAGTAATTTGTGATATTGGGTGACACTGGTGTTTTTATTAGCTGAATAAAGTACCAGTGTATATAAAGGAGACAATTAATCCATTTCTGCTTACCGCTTCTGGAATGTAGGCACTATCTTATGTATGTATATAGATATGTAGAAAAAAGAAAACATTAAGAAATCAGAGTGACCATTCTGGACAATTTAAATGCTGTAAAAAAAATTCTTCATTTATCTGCAGCTATCCTAACAGTCAATATATTTTATTACTACAGAACTTTTTAAAACAAAAACTTTGGCTGCTTCCTTTTATGTTTTTAATAGTATTCGGCGTCTGCGTTGATAACAATAGGCGTTACTTATTTGGCACATATAGTTGGCGTTATCGCACCGATAGGGCGGTTCAAGGTTGTGGTCCAGGTACGTATTTATGACTTAAGACGGGGCCTAATTATTTTCCTACATGATTTTTTTTTATTGAAACTGTGTGACTATTGGACGAATATTGAATAGATAAGCTTTATGCACCTAAAGTGATGTATATTTATGATTACACATTATTTTAATATCATTTTTCAGATACATGTTTTTTTATTGCAATGAATTGTAAGACGAGTGTCCCGCTCGCCTGGTCAGCGATACGACAGCTCATGGACAGTAGCAAAACTAAACAACACCTTGAATTACAAAGCAATGCCTGTCATTCCATTGCACTCGCCATCCTGAGACATAAGATGTTGAGTATCAATATGTCCAGTAGTTACTTTGGCTACAATGTTCTTCAAACCGAAACACAACAGTGCATTTACCTTGTTGTTTGGCGGTAGAAATAGACATTGCGGTGGTACCTACGCACAGTCACATATTTCATTATATGTAGAAAACTCATTTCTTTCTTCATCATCATTATCAGCCCATATACGTCCCACTGCAGGGCACGGGCCTACTCTACAATCGAGAGTACGATTGAGAGTGGTTAGGCCATATTTCTTTCTTGCTCTGTACAAAAAAAAGTATCTTTACTTCACCTAGAAAACATCTAAAATTATGATCCTATCCGAAATTAAGAATAAATAGACTGTATTCTAATGCCACTGCTTAAAAAACAGGCTAACAAACAATTATATGTTCTTCGTTTCCCATACCCATTCAGAAATTCAGGTTGAGTAATTGAGATTTATAAAGGTAAAAGTATCAATTATTCTCATCCCTCTGAATCAGAATCTCATCTCCTGAAAAATGATCTTAATCCTCTAAGCCTGGCTTCGCCTCTATGGTATGTTTAGTGGTGGATCGGGTTTTTTCAGTCTCTAGTGATCCGAGTGCTCCTATGATTGGGTTTTAATATCGATATTACCACTACCAAAAATTAGCTTTTCCAAAAAAAACCTACAAAATCAATCTTTCTTTCTTTCAAGAAGATATCGGCAATGAAGTGTAGCCAATGGTCTACTTTGTAAAATATTAAAGCGTAATATATTATAGATCTAGCCTTTGGAAACTCATTTCTATATCCCATTCATCATTGAGAAATACATTTTCGTGATCTTTATCTAAGTTACGCTGGCATCTTCGGCGCCTCATTCTTTACGCTGGCCACTAGGCTACTAACGGAGAATTTATACTTTAAAAGCATTTTACTTAAAGAATATTAAGCAAGTTTGTTTCTTTATTCTGGCTTGATAAATGGTATGCTGACCAGCACTCGATGACGTGGCCGACACAATTATCCCGACTTGATTATATTCGTACAGGTATACAGGGTATATAAAGGCTGCTACCGAAAACGAAACCGGGTGTTAGTTTTAGTGACTACAAATAGAATTCAACTAATCTTGCAACTATTGCATTTCGCTATAGTTGCAAGGTCATAGGAATAATCACTTTGTGTGATGTAAAGTTTTTTAGTAGGTAAATTGGAATTGAGATACATATAAAAAATTAATACAATAATGAATATCGTTACCTACTTAGTGCTCACACGTGCACGAAGAACATTAACGGTATTAAACGAAAGAACATCGCTTATTTTGAATTTAAGAGTCAAAATGTAAGTGAAAGAAACTAATCAACTATATTAAAACTTTAGTTTTAAATTCACAGTGTAATAAAAGTCCATACCTATTATCGAAACAATAAATAAACCGCTTGTAAAGCATTGAAAAAGCGATTCAGTTGGCTGCTATCAAACGAACGCTTTCCAATTAGCGCGTCGTCGAAATCTTTTTATACCATGGTTTTTGAGCGAAGCAAAAAATCATTTGTTACACTGAGAAACAAAATACAATAATTTATCGTGCAGTCGAGTTGCAGTTTTATTGATTTTTTATGTGTTTTTTTTAAGTGATATTTAAAATATTATAGCATTTGATAAAAAAAAAATTGTTAAACCTTGCGTACCATTCTTTAAAAATAAAAGCATGTACACTATTATTTTAGAAAAATCTATGTCTTTAGCTACCTCCTGGAATCGTATACGGATGTCCTACTTACATCTACCACTTTCCTATGAATTGAAATATTTATTCATAACCATAAAAAGTTTTGTGATTTGAATCATAAATACAATTTAATTATTGACAGTTGGTTACACGCCAGCTGTGAAATGAGAGGCCGAGGATGCGTTTCCGGCACCGAAATAAATAACTATGTGTAGTATTTGTTTCAGCTCTGGGCATTTGTGACTAGACTCTCATAGTTTCTGATTCCCACGCCACGTGCCTCGATCTTAGAGTGGGGTCAGGACTATGTGTGTGACTATTCGGTGTATTTATGTATATAGGTAACTATTTAATTTGATCTAAAAACAACGTCAAATCACGTAAGCAAAGTAATGAATCTTATTTAAATGTTAGATTCTTACCTTTAAGTAGTATAGGTAGGAATTCCTTTAGTACGCACACGTTGGTTCGTGCCTCGAATGTTACACACAGCGGCAACAGTAAACAATACTGTTAATTTATGTGTTGTACAGATTAAATAGCCATTGTTTACGTTCACGGCAAGAGTTTATCGAGCTATTTTTACATGCGCGCACGTGCATTCTTTTGTAAAAGAATTGTATAGTAATACACGATGTTTACAATGAAGTCTGTGGCGTAATTCTCTATTTGCGATTATGCAATTTAATTTTATTGTAACGAAACTTCATTAGTCTCCATTTCTTGGTAGAAATAAGTAAAGAAATAAAAAAGAAATACTGACTAGTTTTTTTGTATACAACTCAACCGATCACAGAGGCACAAGAATACGTGTCGCGTATAGGAACCCATCAACGTACATCCGATGTCGAGAATATTGGCGTTATACGTCAAACGGCGAGACAAATTGTATTATATCAGCCCATATACAAACCACTGCAGGGCCGGGGCCTTCTCTACAATTGAGAGTACGATCGGGAATGGTTAGGTCCTATAGTCCACTACGCTGGCCTAGTGCAGGTTGGCGTAAATACCATAGAAATTCATACAATTTCGCGATGGTATGCGGGTTTCCTCGCGATGTTTTCCTTTACCATCATTGAACACAAGGCGTCATAGTTCACAAACCATATGTCAATACACACATGACTCCGAAGAGTCAGAGTGTGACCTGTGATTTGAACCCGCGACCACCGGGAACATGATGGTAGCCGCATCTTATCAGTTTACCAACAGGTCACCACGCACTTACAAATTATAATTTTCTATTATTGCTTGATAATTTATCGAGTTAATTCTATACTTACGGTGGCATGCAATGCAGTCGATTACAAGGCAGTTGACGAAATTTAAAAAAATGCATTTTTAAGGATAAAATAGATTAAAAAACTTCTACCAATCCAATTTCAATTAAATAATGACCTTACCGGCAACCTTAGAATTTGTAAACAGTACTGCAATGGTACCCTTTATTCAGAAAGGTACAGTTTAACTAATTTGGGATTAGATGAGATTAGTCCACTTTGTTCCTAACTAAATACGTTGGAAATGTTTGCGTACCTGTGAAGGTTGGACCTAAATGGAGGGGTGAAGGGGGGGACGTAAGCTGGATAGCGTTAAATTGTCCCGGTTGCCAAATGTCGTATGTTTTTGTTTTCTTGGCCTGGATAACAATGAATGTGGTTTGTGCTTGTGTGGTACGGACAACGGTTTGGGACGAGACAGGACTTTTTGGGTATTCGTTGATAATGAGTTGAGTTTGACTTGTTAATATAAATTGTGGGATCTAAGTCCTTATTTACCCGTGGTCAAGTGAAAACATTAGTCTTTATGTTACCATAAATTTAAAAACTAAGGATAGGCCCTTCCGTACATGTGGAGTTAAAAAAGATGACTGAGAAAATCGCGCTAAAATAAATATTTAATTAATTTAATTTAATCGATTTCGTCTCAACTGTGTTAAAATATTATTCTAATTTTCATTAAACTTTCTGTCATAATATAAGTAAAGATTTTCAAAACCTTTGCGAGCGACGACTAATTTCAGTAACGCTCCACTAAATATGAACTGGAGCGCGCGCACCACTTACGCCTGAACACTTTACGCGCTTTACTGCCTGTCCATACATTTATATCAACGTATAGTACACATTTTTAGCCACGTTGATTACAATATGAGCTAATAAGTAATATGTTGAACTTAAGCCACATAAATACGGAATCGGTGAGTGCTCATTTCGTAATATAATTAATTTAATTATCTGCAGAAACCATTCAATGGCAGCTCAGGAATTAATTATACTGGATCCTGCTTAATTAATTTCATCTTTACATTGGATTTAAATTTTCATAGCGATAGACAGAGTATAGGTTCATTTCCATTTTTCAATAAAATATCAGTAAATCAACGGTCAAAGCACAGGGCTCCTTTATAATCAAGAAATCTATTGAGAGGGTCTAGACTAGTATGAATTTGAGGAATTTGCCTACCATGGCAATTCTTGTGTAGATATTTATTTTCAATATAATTGCTTAGGTCGGGCAAACGAGCAATCAGGTCACCTGATAGTAAGTGATCATTGTCGCCCATGAACACCCACAACGCTAGGATCATGGATGTGTCATCGGATCATTAAATTGGATGGGGAGTGGGAAAGAAAAACGATGGGAAGGGTTATTGGGCATCCGACAATTAAAATTGACTTCTTTAGTGATAATTAATTATATTTTGACTCCTAAAAGTCCAAGGCACGAATCGTAAGTCCGCGTGCGGTTCAGTACAAAAATTCCGTCAAACAATTTCCAATAAATTCTTCATAAAATATTAATTGGCATGATAAAATATTAATTTACTGGTATCAATTTCAATATTTGAATAGAAAATATTTAAAACAGAAGAATTTAATTCCGAATTATTTATTACTTACAGATTATGTATTGCAGTAGCAGTAGTTAAAGAGGAAGTGGACAAACTCTAACTTATCATTTTTGGCATGTCATTCCTGTACTCATAATAAATTATGCTTGCTCGAAATAAATATAGTTATCTCAAAAAATTCAGGGTTATTTAATTACTGCCAAACACCACTCGTTTCGACAGCCTTAGTGGCGTTTGGTTATTGTTGGTTGGACGCCGGTTGTGAAACGTGAGACCGCGGGTTCGATCCCCGCACCGGGACAAATATTTGTGTGATCCACAGGTATTCGTTTCAGGTATGAGTGTTTGTCAGACCGAAAAGTCTCTCGTAGTTTCTGATACCCATGACACGAGACTCGATCTTAGTGACTATGTACGACTGTTGGGTGTATTTATTTATTTATTTATTTTGTAAAACTGAAACTGAAACCCAGCAGCCATTTGTGGTTTTAGCAAACATTAATATGTTTCAGAACTATAACTCTTAGTTTTTGATATTCATGCCACGATTCTGTTAATTTCACACTGTAGTTAAAACTACGTGACTGTTGGACGAATATTGAAATAAGCTTCATGCACCTGAAGTGATATATATTACAGGTTAAGCATTATTTGAATATCATTTTTCAGAAATATATTTTCAAATTAAAAGCAGTGAAATATATTACTGAAATGGCGCTAGACTTTTCTAAGCTTGAGTCTAGGAACGTCTTGATATATCTTCAACGACACTCAGCGTGAAGGCCAGTTGAAGTTTCGAGAAGCTTCGAGAGCGCGTTACGTGCTCGTCACGGAATCGGACCGTCGGGGTTCGGGCGTCGGGTCTAGTCAGCACTGAGGAGAATTGAAAATATAAATGTAAGATTTGTTCTTTCATTCATTTATTGTTTCCACTAATCGTCCTCGATAGCCTTCGTGGCGCAGTTGATTGGAATTTAGACGCCGAGAGTGAAACGTGAGGATGTGGGTTCAATCCCCGCACCGAGACATATATTTCTGTGACCCTGAATTTCTGTAGTTTTCTATACCCACCACACAAGACTCGATATGGATTTGAGGTTAGGGCTGTTTATTTGTCTGTTGGGTGTATTATTTAGTCCTTAGTCTCTCCTCACGTAATTTCAGTGGAAGATTTAAATAAATAAATAAATAACACCCAACAGTCACATACATAGTCCTGACCCCACACTAAGATCGAGTCTTGTGTCGTGGGTATCAGGAACTACGAGAGACTTTTCGGTCTCACAAACACCCAGACCCGGAAGAAATATTTGTGGGCCGCACAAACATTTCTCTCGGTGCGGGGATCGAACCCGCAGCCTCTCGTTTCACAGGCGGCATTATTTGGCTTATAATTTTGCAACCTGCAGCCAGCTTGACATCAACCCTATCGGGACGGGGTCTTATATTTCAAACTCCCCTTAGCTCGTTATTTTAAATTTATTTTATTTTTTATTTTATACGAATAGATTACAATAAAAATCAATTTATTTATCAATATCTATTTGCTGTTTGATACGTATGAACACCCATTACGACTAGCGCGAGTGTAAAGGTTCTTTTTTTTGGTAAATTGGTTCATATTTAATATAAGATGCAAAGAAAAGAACTGATTTCGTCTGTCAAACGTTTCCTTTCCTCAGCTTACCTTACTGAACACTAATTAAAAGTAAACAAAAGAATCAATTTAATCTATTTTCAACGCCCATTTCCTTTTTAAATGGACATCGATTATCTTACGATTCAGTAAACTTTGTTTACCTTTTATCCCCTGGTTTCTATTTCTATAAATAACAAGCCGAGGGGTCATTAACCGCCTTCGAACAATCGAATTAATAGCGTTTAATGGTAAAGTGCTAAATGCATTGTTATTAGGGTTGGTTATAAACCATTTGCAGTTTGATTTATGCAGCACCAGCTGTTGTGTGACAGCCCTGATTTATTATTTCCAACCTCAGCAAACAATAAAAGGTTTCAAAATTACCGCAATGTTTCTAAAAACATCAAGACAATTTACTGAATTATGAAAATGACACGTATGATTCCTAGGTACCTGTCGTTTCTAGTACATGAGAACTAAGAATATGAATATAATCTATGTTTCAAAAGTTATTTAGGAACTTAAGTTTTAGGAGACCTTCTGCTATTGTTTATCATAAGCCAGGATTAAAAGCGTAACGTCATGATTTATTTTATAGTTTTACTTCTAGGTCAACAGGTCCTCTAGACAGTATAAATTACACCTCATAATGTTGTTAATAAGTATATTAGTATGTAACAAGCATCCATATAAATTTATACAAGCGTTGGATCTACACAAGTCTATCATTTTTTCCTCCCAATCAAAAAACCTGATGTGTTTGTTTACGGAAGTGGGTCGAATCAATGGCACATTTAAAAACATAAGATGGACTGTGAGTATACTTTGAAAGGGTTACAAAAGAATTGATTTAATCTATACATATAAATAAAATTGAAGTGTCTGTTTGTAAAGTGAAAGTAAAAAAAATGTCCAACTACAAATCGTTATATACACGATACCTACAACGAAAATGACCTTACAATTTTTTTGACGGGACCGATTTTGACGGGACTTTTATTGTCAGGTAGCTGATATAATAAGGTGTAACTTAGGCTAAATTTATTTTTAAAAAAACCTTTTATTTTAGAAAAATAAAGTAATGTTGCAATGCCCAAGTACTGTCCAGTACCGCGCGCAGCTCACGCGCATAAAAACTACATAAATTAATTAACTTTTTTGTTAAATTCCACGCGGACGAAGTCGTGGGTACAGCTTGTCTAGGATAAATCAATTATTCTTATCGCGTTAGATTGCTTAGTCAGATTTTTAGAGCTCATCATGCTACTAATTTGGATTAAAATAAACAATATTGTGCTTTGAAGTGTTGAAAATGCTAAACAACATTATATAAATACGCCCTGTTTGACTTTACCTAACTTTAAATGTATCAAGAGGTTAGAGTTTATTCCACCGCACATTAATCAAGCAAATGGACGATATCCTTAAAATAGAGAAAGTCAAGAGCGTTCTAAACTATTTACGCATATACGTAGGGATTAATGTAAGCAAACGAGTAGAAAAAGGTAAGGTGTTAGGATATATTAAATAAAATATATGAGCTCTGTCTGCTGGCAAAATAGATGTGACATTATGTATTTATGGTCGGTGATGTAGAGGCTAAAAACAATATATAATATTAAGTGTGCGTCATACTCAACAAGATACGTTGGCATCGCAAATGCAGGTTTCCACACGATGTTTTCCTTCCTTGTTATAGTGGTGGTTGACTACAACATGACTCCGAAATCAGAGGTACCTAAATGTTGGCAGCCGCGTCTGGTCCGTTTACCAACAGGCCTCCACGCACACTCAACAAAGACAAATAAAATGTATTAAATGTACAAAAACATTCAAAGAACATACAAATCGACGCTAGACGGACACGCTAGGTATTTTGTTACAGAAAGAGCTTCTTTACATTCGAGTGTTGCTATGCTCGAGAGCTGAGCCCGCGCGCTTCTCTGTATTCCAAGGATTTTCATATGCAAAGCAACACTTATAGTACGTATTTCGGATTCGGTCCAACGTGCTGGCGAGATAAGCCTCGGTCGAACGTATGTAAACACTCACATACCTACAATACGGGATTTTAAAATACTATGTTTGTAAAATAACTGAGACGGGTGTCTAAGTGTGCGGACATAAGCTACAATTGTATACGAAATTGTATTTTTTAATGCACAGGTCCGGCAAACTAGCGAATTTAATTCATTTTCATTTTTTCTTTTTTTCTTTACTGCATACAAAAAATACAAAAAGCATACAATATTTTACTAATAAAATTAAATAGTTCGGTTGGCGGTCTTATCGCCCTAGGCAATTTCTTACAGACAAACTTTGGATGGATAAAAGAATATGATGAGCAGACAGGGCAGTATAGAATCGAATGGTTCATGTTGGTGTTGAACTTCCATCAGATATTAACAATAACAACTACAAAACTTGAAAATAGCTGCGTTACTAAAACGAGGCGATTTAGTATCAGAAATCTTAACCAATGTCCATTTTATTAAGTTGGACTAAGTATAAGCCTCTGACCTTGTTAATCTAATTTTACTCAAGCTCCAACTAATACGATTTGGAAGACTAATGGAGTTTACTACAATTGTTTAGCCTATAGTGAGAGCCGACTGTAATTATCGATATGTCAGAAATGAGAAGTTAGTGGAAAAAGAAAAACAGTAGAATAGTCCTGCAGGTTTTCAAGGAAAAAGAATTATCAAGAAGCTAGATGAAGGCTGCGCTGGACAGAACAACCTTTCGTCCATTACATAAGGCCCACACTCAGCATTGGGTGGATATAAAGGCTGAAGAAGAAAAATAATTTTCAAGTAACTTACGGCTTGTGGCTGGCTTTTCTTCTTTGAAAACTGTATGTCGTTCCAATTAAACTTATTAACCCAAATAATAATTAAATAAATACACCCAACAGTCACATATATAGTCTTGACCCCACACTTGATCAAGTCTTGTATGGTGGGTATCAGAAACTACGAGAGACTTGGCGGGCTCACAAACACCCAGATACGAAACGAATATCTGTGGGCTTCACAAACTTTTGTCTCAGTGTGGGGATCGAACCCGCATCGAGACAAACAACATCGAAATAGTGTCAATATCACTCCAAAACACGAAAACATAGGAATGAATAAAGATTTCCGACATAAATTCCCTGTCACAAGTGTGATCACACCGCGGACACGTAATTTGAGATACGAATAAAAAAGTTAGTGTGAAGAGTTGGATCCGCTGACCCCGTTAAGTCACTGAAACTGACCCCGACTCGGCTTATCACATGCGGGTTTGACTAAGCCCCACTGAAAACTACAAAGTGATTCGGCTAGTTTCCACTTCGCAGTTTACGTGTTAAGGATTTCCTGTGATTAATTCTCTTTTGCGTGGACTTTATCAACGTGATGGACTAATGTTTTACATGTGTAGAGAATTTAAATAATAGAACAATTTAAATTTAAAAATAATAGTCATACAGCTAAATCAGATTTCACATTACGACACAAATCTTAGTTCCCAAGTATCAAAACCTATGAACGACTACTCAGAAGTCAGAGTAACACCGAACAAGTCCGGAACAAACACTTGTGGATTATACAAATATTTATCGGGATATGGAGATCAAACCCGCAGCTTTTCTTATGACAATTCACAGGGCCCTAACCAATTGCGCCATTATTCTATCAAACTGAACTGGTAGGAACCGGTCTACGTTTCTTACTTTCAAGTTTATAGAACTTTGTAACACTACGAAACTATTTTACCATGGTTTTACGGTAAATGTTATTGAAATTGTGTGAGTTACGATTGTACAAAGTTGAAATTATAAAACGTCACAGTACCTACTCGTTTAGTTTAATTGTTAGTAAGACTATTTTTCCAGCGTGGTGGACTATATGGCCTAACCACTCTCAATCGTACTGTCGATTGTAGAGTAGGCCCGTGCCCTGCAGTGGGACGTATATGGGCTGATACAGATACAGACAGAAGACTATTATATATTGGTACGCGTTTCAATATAACTTCAAAGACATCATTAATTTTACGATTTTTCAACTCGTCTAAAAGGTATTCTTTGGTAATAAAACTGATATTATACGAGACGAAGTTCAATATGTAACACATGAGCCAGCCATTGACAAAGTGGGGAGTGCTCGTAAATCTCGCTTGTCATTGATACGCGTTAGTGCTTACTACGTTGAGAAATTAAGTACGATGTACGGTATGTAACTGTATCTGTTTAGTCCATATGCATCCTTCTGCAGGGCACTGGCCTACATTTTTTTATTGCAATGAATCGCGAGACGAACATGCCGTTCACCTAATGGTGAGCAATACGACCGCTCATAAACAGCAGCAAAACCAAACGACACCTTGAATTGCAAAGCAATGCTTGGCATTCCACTGCACTCGCCATCCTGTGACATAAGATTTTAAGTCTCAATATGTCCAGTAGTTACTCTGGCTACAATGCCCTTCAATTCGAAACACAACAGTGCATTTACACTGCTGTTTGACAGGAGAAATAGACACTGCGGTGGTACACACCTAGATGGCCTCTCACATATGAGAGACCTACTACCAAACCTCCTTTATAATCAACAATCGATTGAGAGGGGTTAGGCCATATAGTAAATCACGCTGGTCTAGAGCACGTTGGCGGACCTACATACATGTATTTTCATTATTTTCTTTTATTATTGTTATCATTTTCAGTCTCAGAAAGTTCCCTCGTTTTGGTTAACATGGGGGGTAACATTTTGAGATGTTCCCGAGTATTCGATAGTTCGTAACTTTCCCGTCACAAATGAGGACGATTGGACAGTTGGCCTGAATTTATTGCTCCTTTTCTCTCAGATAAATAAATATAATTACAGTTATTCTATGCTGGATATAGTGATTTAGTACAAACGGTTATCGTTAAATAATATTAGAAAATTGCCGTAGCTTAATTTTTCCACTGCCTATAAGGAATAATTAGATTAATAAAACAACCAAGCCTTGGTGTCGTGAAGTGACGATATTGATATTTTATTAAATGCACCGCAATGTCTATTTCTCCCGTCAAACAGCAGTGTAAATGCACTGTTGTGTTTCGGGTTGAAGGGCATTGTAGCCAGAGTAACTACTGGACATATTGAGACTTAACAACTTATGTCTCAGGATGGCGAGCGCAGTCGAATGTCAAGCATTGCTTTGCAATTCAAGGTGTCGTTTGGTTTTGCTGCTGTTTATGAGCGGTCGTATTGCTCACCATTAGGCGAACGGCATGTTCGTCTCGCCATTCATTGCAATAAAAAAAAATGAATTTCTTGGGCGTTTCTTCGCTATGTAAGCAATATTTGCGAAAGTACATATAACTTTATCTAAATGCCCTTCACTGAGAGATTGATGTATACTTATTCCTTACAAGGACGCAAACGACCTTGAATTTGTCCTTGAATATTTCCCATTAGTGTAGTGGCGATAAATTCGGCCGCCATTGTGAATGGCTTTTGCAATCGCAAGTTGTTGTCGAGTTCGACTTGACCGAACTGCTCCGACTATAGAAGTTTGTCTGAATTTATGGCAATTGTTTGGAATTGAATTATTCATTGCGCTGTTGGTATAGGGTTTTGATTACGTCACAGATTACGTCAGTGGTTGAATGTAAACAAGACTATATACACAAAAAATATTTACTACGGACTTTGAATTATATTGTCGACTTATAATATCCTTGGGAACAGATAACACTTGAAAGAGAACATAAATGATTACTAATTTAAAAAAGCATTAAGTTACAAAACATATTATATTGATAAAATGTAACGTTAATATAATAATTCATCAAAGGTAGAGTTGCAGCATTCGGTGCAAATAAAAATTGACTGTTCGTCGCTTAAAATTGACACCAGGATTTCAGTAAAATTGTGAAAAATTTGTGGCCTCATTTACACTTCGTCAATTGCGCTATTTTTTTATCGCGAATGGCGAGACGAGTATGCTATTTACCTGACAGTGAGCGTCAAGCGATATCACCGCTCATGGGCAGTAGCAAAACCAAACAACCCTACGAAATACAAAGTAATGCTTGGCATTCCACTACGATCGCCATCCTGAGATCATAAGATGCTAAGTCTCAAAATATCCAGTAGTTACTCTGGCTACAACGACCTTCAAATCGGAACATAACAATGCATTTACACTGCTGTTTGGCGGAATGAAAATACAATGTGGTGGTACCTACCCAGGCCGCCTCTCAAATATTGGAGACCTACCACCAGTTAAAATTTATACCAGTTACAATATTACAATTATTATCAATAACACTACGTTAGTGTAGGACGCCATCCAGCTAGGGGGAGTAACGATTTCACGATATGAGTTGTGGCAGATTCTGGTTGCGACAAACCGAGGACCGGGTCAAATGACCTATGTACAGCAGTGGACAAATAAAGGCTGATAATGATGATAATATTACAAAGCAAAATTATGTTTAAAATTCAAAAGACATCCACAATTTTAATACTAAGCCGAATATTTCATACACAGTCATTATTATTATGCTTACACTCCACAGCGAAGTGAAATAATGTGTTTTAAATCTGTTACGTCGCTCGGATTATAATAACGTATTGAATTCGCGGTACACATTAAAAATATTGAATTGCGTTCGTCTGCCTGGGTCACGGTAAATTCTTTTGGATTCTGTCGACAAAATATTATATTCAATTTTCCAGGACGTTCAATTTTCGTGGTAAACTATTTTACGTGTTGCCGCGGGGCTTATTTGGACAAGATATAGATAGATACTTCGGACTGAGTTATTTACTTTAGGTAAAACTTGGTAGAATATCAATTGTTGCATGTAGGTTGTTTTATCACTTGGGAACGGATTTACCTGATAGGTAACTTTTTGTTTGTATTTGTCAGAACAAGGTGTTTTTGTTTGTTGTTGCATAGATTTTGTGAATGAGGAAACGCCTCACTTGAACATAAAAAATCTACGACACTTGAATGGTAAATCGGTTACCAGCCTCTTTAGATGTGATGGAAAGAAAAAAATAAGTCGGGAGAAGGAAAAATATATTGTGTCTCCGATATTTGAGGAGAAAATTTAGACAAAAACTATTGAAATTTAGATGTATATTCGTATAAAAATGTAAATAAATAACCACTCATAATATCGAATTTTAGTATGTTATAAAAATGTCATTAAAGACTGCTAGTTCGCTGCATTTGCCCGAGAAAAACAATAGTTACTATATAAACATTACTTTTGAAACTGTGTGTACTCGTGATAATCTCTGACGCCATTAAAATAGAGGTCAAATGTGACGCAAAAATATTCAGTAGTTATCGCCTTCATGTCTTTAAGCAAATATTTATACGAAATTATCTCCAGTTTTTATGTCGTTACTCGTAACTGACTTAATTAGGAGAGCATGGAAATGAGACTGAAAGAGTAATTCATTATAAGATGGCTCAGTGTCACTCAACGCGCTATGGTGAGGGCTCTAGCCTGGCTTTCACTATCACGGCTCCTCTGAGATTGCAGTGGCCACCCGTTGTGGTTACAGGTCCAGGACGAGAGTCCTTATGTTGTAGTCTATCCTTTTTTTTTCATGTGGAAAATCCTCTTGGATTCTCGCACTAGAAGGGAATGCCGGATTTTTACCGACTAAAAACCCCATCTTGCTTCATCGGCACATTGGAGAAACTCCAGGACCTCACTAAGAGCACGCCGAAGTTCCTCCAGTGCGTAGCTTCTAGAAACACTAATGTTGTAGTCTATCCCAGCGGTCCGTAAATACGATACAGTTCCTTGGAGAATGGTCCGATTGGTTCGGAACTATGCGAATGCATGTAATGACGTTGTCTCTCTTGGCCAGACAAGAGATCTAGGACGCGCGCGATGTTACGATTGCGGATGTCTACGTATGAAAGAGCTCCCGAGGGTGACTGACATGACGCGAACTGAGTCGACACAAATTTCCTACTACCGTTTGCTAGTGTTTTGATGCAGAGGGCTATGCTCGGTATTTCCTTATGAGATCGAATCAGGAATGAGGTGATCCGTAGGAGAACAAGGGTTACCAATATAGCGCAAAGGATTATAAAGTTGAAGTGGCAGTGGGCCAGGAACATAGCGCGAAGGACTGATGGTTGTTGGGGCTGAAAGGCTCCGGAGTGGAGGCCATGTACTAAGAAGCGCAGTATCGGACGCCCGCTTACAAGGTGGATGGACGACCTAGTACACGTTGCAGGAAGTCGGTGGATGCAGGCCGCTTCCAACAGGTTGATGTGGAGATTCTTGAGGTAGGTCTATTTGGTTATATATATAGCAGTGGACTTCCTTTGCCTGAAGAAAAAAAAGATGAAGTAGCTTTTACATTAATAATAATTAATTCAAAACTAATTACGTTCTGCATTTTGCATTAATCATATCTTTAGAATACTCTCCAAATAGAATATGCAAATAGCCTTTCCGATTCCTTTAATTATTTTTTTTATTTACAATCAGGAATGTAATAATGACACCGAGTCACGATCAGAAAGCCTCAGATTATCCCTGACCGGAGTTAAAGGGGATTCCGTGAGGGCAAATTTAATTACAAAGATACAACCTGAATTAAATATATTGTCATTGATTTCTGAATCACGATGAGATAATACATTAGAACATTTGTGGGATTTTGGTGATATACATTTGTTAGCAATATTAAAATAAAAGAAAATGGATTGATTCTAATACATCATAATATTATGAAGATCAATGGCGGAAAAATGTTAGAGCGATCGTTGCTTTTCTATCAACCCTTTTAATACTAAAATACACGCGAATATATTTACATAAATACCCTCTTATATACGTCGAGTCAGCTCAACATAACATAAAAAACAACCCAAAATCCTTTTGAATTAATCTGGCTTTTAAAAATCCCTACATTAAATCCCGCACATAGCCTAAGGCTCCGAAAAGCCTATTTACTACAACTAGATAATATAAACAGCGCCCGCATTTATCAGCGCGTACGTTTTACCGAAAAACACGCATTTTTTACCTCTTAACAATTTTCACAACATTTATTGGGGTCTGTAAAACGGCGGATAAAGGGTAAAGTCTATTTACGTCAGCGTTTCGGCCATGTTGAAATGTTTAAAGCGAAAAAATCACGCGAACGTGACATGAAAACTGTACGCGATGTTTTCATAGTAATTAAAAGTTGCCCCTCAATTCGCAAACAAATGGCCGGAGTTTGTAATGCCGGCGTTTTGTCGTTTAGATAGCGGTTAAATACTGGAGCGGGGTATGAATTATTTAGTAAATTATCTTTGTTTGTACAAATAAGAAATAGGATAGGTGTAGTTTATCATAGTGGATCATAGTGGCAGACCTGTCATAATGTTGCCGCGACAACTATTTGTATCTTTGGGTCAAGCTATGGCTGTTCTGCTACCAATTAACATTATAAATTACAAGCAGAACTTTTTCTGAGTGAAAATTTCATCACAACGCCTACGTGATGATTGGTGGAGTAGTTAATGTAGTATGCAGAAATATTACTCTACTCTCTATATTAGCGACCATTTGCCAACATCATAGGCCCACTTGCCAACTCATCGAAGGAGCAAGCTTCCAATGATCCGTATACATCGCAAATCCGATATCCATAGGGTTAATTAAGTAACTAATTCGCGTGTCTCGTGTTCGGTATAACGCAATGGACGTCGTAGAGGAACGTTCTACAAAATCAATTAGTTGAAACTATGACAGCTGAAGACTAAGCTCTGTGCATCTTTAAATGGAGTTACTGTGCTGTTTTAGTCCATACAGCCCCAATCTTCTCTAGATTTAATTCAATTAAGTATTAAAATACCCAGCATTATGCAAAGAACATTAGGAAGGAAAAAAATATCCAAGGGTGATGCTACTACGTTACAAAAAGCCGACATGAATTAACAGATTTGCTGTAGCGTTTTATTTGTCGTAATAAAATATTCGTATGAAAGAGCAAATATTTTTTTGCCAACAGCACGGATGCAGTTTTTAAAAATATCAATCACGGCAATATTACTGAAATCGGGGATGTTCTGCAGAATAGCCAACTTTAGTCATATGCGGCCTCCTTGACAGTTTCCGTGGCGCAGTTGGTAGGATGGCTGTCAAACGTGAGGCCGCTGGTTCGAACCTCGCACAGAAACAAATATTTGTGTGATCCACAGATATTTGTTTCGGGTCTGGTTTGTGAGACCGAAAAGTCTCTCATAGTTTCTGATACGCACGAAACAAGACTCTTTTTACTGTGGGGTTAACAGTATTATATAATTTAATACATAATTAATCTTACGTGTATCGTATATACTTGGAGGAGATTAGCCTAAAGAAGAAAGAACTGTAAAATCACGAAGGAGGCCAATATCACGGGACGATCATATCATACACACAAACGGGATACGAAAATAATATAATTCATTGACCATGACCCTGTATCAGCCCATATACGTCCCACTGCAGGGCACGGGCCTACTCTACAATCGACAGTACGATTGAGAGTGGTTAGGCCGTATAGTCCACCACGCTGGCCTAGTGCGGGTTAGCGGACTTACATACCATAGAAATTCTCATAAACCGCTATGGTATGCAGGTTTCCTCACGATGTTTTCCTTCACCGTTTTAGTGCGTGGTGATTGACTATCAATACACACAAGACTCCGAAAAGTCAGAGGTGTCCCTGGGATTTGAACCTGCGACCACCGTGAACATGTTGGCAGCCGCGCCTGGTCCGTTTACCAACAGACCACCACGCACTTAACTTGACCATGACTCACTAAACCAAAAATATATTCAACACGACATTTTATAAAGCAGACAACTTAAAACGTTAAAATAAAATTGTTTCATTGTTTGCTCGCGGGGTTTATGACGTTCTATCCTGTTCGCATAACAGTTCGTGATGCAGTTTCATACGAACAATCCTAACTTTAGTACCGCTTCACGGAAGCATCACTCTTGGGAACTTCGTCTTTATGATTTAGAGGTGTGTTAAACTCACTCTTAATGTACAATTTCCTTTAGGTTATTCTATTTTATTGCGCTATACTTATCTCCAGGTGAATAGTAATTTGCAGTCACTTTGGCGTATGAGAATAACGCTTAAAAACTTATGCAACCGACTATAGTAAAGTTTGTTGTAATTCCACCTGTAGGTATTTTTATTGTTTGTTCTGAACCTTTTTGAAAACAATGTTTATTATTGGGTATTACTATTAGGTCTTTGAAGCACAAGAAATAAAAAAATAAAACAAAAAAATATATAGTCGAATTAGGAACATTGTTTTGATTTTGGTTTAAATGCAATCAATCATCATATATTATTATTTACCCAGTATAAACATACTATTAATAACATCATCATTAACTTTAACTAAGAGAAAAACAGTGTGAAGCAAAGCCATTAACATTAGTTTAATTAATCTTTTTAGTATATTCCAACGGTATACTAAACTAGATATCAAACACCTAGGTCTAATTGCACAAACTTACTTTATTCATAAAGTCAAATGGTGATAACATTTTTAAAGTCAAAATTATGACCTAAGTTAGTTTGTGCAACTGAGCCTTAAAATGTTGAGTCTTGTTTTTAAACCATACAATCCTAAGTTGAAATCCAACTTTTGGCACAGAAATACTACCTCATAGCTGTCTTTTTCCTATTTTATTTTACCGACCGGTGTCGGAAGAACATCAATCACTTACGGATACTTGGTCCGATAGTAAAAGTAATTTTTGTGGTGAATGACCCCTCCGTGACTCGCTACGGCGAGATTCATTTCTGAACCAAATTTATTAGTTGGATTGTCTTGAGCTTGCATTGGATAAGTTTTTCAATTTTGGTTCATCGTTATAGAAGTAATGCAACCACGGAGTATAATATTAAATATTTTTTCGTATTTTTCAGGTAGCTGTTTAGAAAAATAAACATTTATAAATAAAAGAATAAGTCAAACTTTATTTAAATTACCTAAATTATGACAATCCATGCTATAAATTTCACCTTACATGTAGGAAAGTGATCCTCGTATTAAAATTGCCTGTCGTAAAATTTTTAAAGACACTCCCGTTGTGTTTACCAAATTTTGTTCCGATTAAATTGTTCTCGATATTGGAGACAGCGTGAGATTTC
The DNA here is from genome assembly GCA_030180105.1 of Hyles lineata. Lineage (NCBI taxonomy): Eukaryota > Metazoa > Arthropoda > Insecta > Lepidoptera > Sphingidae > Hyles > Hyles lineata. The sequence goes on along the minus strand of JARJEE010000008.1, from coordinate 12,607,712 downwards.
CCCAGGGAACGTGTGCGCTTCATTGCTCGAACCAACTTATTGTATTGACTTTAGTTTTAAAGGAAACCTTTTGGGAAGTTGTATGATCACTGAGAGTCGAGACAAAGGTATGAGGTAAGCTTAAATCCCCATAACTAAGTTAAAAGCTCTATTATTTTTAATAGGCCATTCATTCTGTGTCACTGGAGTGCAAAAGAATTCGGTGCCTTAATTTTTTAAAATTTTGATGAATGGCGAGTTGAGCAAGCTAGCGACGCGACCACTCATGGACAGTAGCAAAACAAAATAAAACCATGAATTACAAAGCAATGCTTGGCATTCCACTGTGCTGGCTATCTTGAGACGTAAGATAATAGGTAAGTTTTTGAGCTATTTAAAAATGACCTGTACCAAGGTCCTCTACAGTAATCTTGACCTTATGGCGCTTGTTAGAGCTGACTTATGTCAAACTGTGGACTTCTTGTAGCTGATTAGGATGATGACGCTATAATGATGATAAACAAAGAAACAGCTCACATTACTGATGAAGATAATATTTTTTTCAATCCTTTTTTGCACGACATATGTAGTGTATTTTTACACTAAAGAAATTACATCATAATAATGGTACGAGAGGCGGTCTTATCGTACTAGAAAATTTGTTCCTGGCGACCTTTGAATGGATACATAAATAGGAAAATGAGAAGGCAGTCTAAGGTGTAAATGAAATCACAGTAATATAAAATTAATTATAAACATATAATTAGATACGATATTTAAATACAAACACAGACATAATATAGAAAATATATTTTTTATTTCAAATACAACATCAACATTACTAGCGTTAAAAATAATCTCATTATTTAAACAACTCAGACGATAAAATCCGTAGATTAAAGGACTAAACGTGTCTGTAGTCAAAATTTGGCACGCAGGATTATACGATACTGGATAAAATATTTAGCTGACATTAAAATTTGCTTATAAAATTTAATGCTGAAAATATTTACGCGGTAAAATATTACAGTATAGATTATACTGAAAGATTGATTGCTGTACACTAATATTGATAGATTTCATAAACGATCAAAATTCACGCAAAGAACTCACGACGTTACTTTTCACTTCTAGGCAAAGCAATAACTTTGTTTTTACATGGAAACTATAAAACTTGCCATTCGATTTCATGTGGTACATCGAATCTCCCAGCACTAAAGAACATTGTTTTGAACTGAGAATCAATAGGTCAATTTTTCTCTAAATGCAGTATCTCCATTCGTTATCGTGAGCTCCGGAAACTTCCACGAGCTGCACACATATTCAACAGAAGGCATTTCGTTGTCGCCTTGTTGGTACATATTTTTTAAAATCACAAAGATTCTACGTCCATTTTAATTGGACTAGTGTCGACGTATAGCGAAGTAGATTTTTGAGACCTGACACGGCGATATTTCCAAATTTAAAATTTTGAATGTGTTCCACGAACTAAGAATAGTGATGAGAATCGGTGTAGTTTGAGTCGGAAATCAAACGCTGAAACGCTGGTTTGAATTACAGATTTGATACAGTTGTACTCTACAATCGATAGGGAGATATTATTGAACCCCAGAAGAATTATTATTTTCATATAGCGTAAGTATTCATTGCCGGAAATTCATTATTGTTACGTTTCGAATCCCATTAGAAACTACATTAGGCCTTTCGGTTTTACATTTAAAATAAGAATTTGTGCCAGGTTTAATATCTCATAAATCTTAAAAAAACGTGTACTCGTTTCCAAGATTATTCATATTTCAGTGGTAAAAATATTGGTTCATAAAAATACAAAAAAGGTTATCGATGATCGGGCCTATGCTTCTAAAATATTGTTTTCCGTCGATACATCCACAAGGCAGTATTTGATAGATGACTACCTATTCCCTTTTCCCAGAGCGAAGTGCACGCTACAACAGATTGTATTGACTCCTTTCTTCGAGAAAAATGGATTATGAAAGAACCCGAAATGTACTTTCTAAGTTATCACTTTGATCGGAAAATTTTGAGCGATTTTGCACAGTCGAGTTTTAAACAACAGTTTTCGTTCAACGGCTTCTGTTTTATGGCTCTTTTTGATAAGTAGATCTCGGTTTTTTGGCATCCATACTTTTTTCTGATATATGGGGGAGATTAGGATATCGGGGACAATTTCAAGTTACTTCATTATAGAGATTTTTTTGCATGGTCGACCGATTTTTTTTATAAAAGTTATTGAGGATGAGGTACTATAAAACAATAGCTTGTTATTATTTTATCATTTTAGTTCTGTATTTAAATTATAATATTAAGTTTTTAAAATTGGAAAAAACAATAGTAAGGTAGTTTTGCCTATGTATTACAATTATATTGTTTTAATACAAAAATCTAGGCATTGACAATGCGTGTCACAAGTATTGAGTAACCTAAAACCCAACTCATTTTACAAGCTAAACAAGCCAAGGCCTCGCAAACAATCCGTCTATAAATAAATGTAAAAGAATTTCTCCATTCATTTAACTGCAATGCACCGTAAGAGCAAGGCCTGCTAAGACGGGAAGGTTGGTATTTGTATGGAATTGTACAGAAGGCACGGATTTGCCAGCGGTACATGTTTGCCGAACAAACAAAAATCCCGCTCGTTATATCAAACCAGATGTAACCGAACTGTGACAAGCTGCAGCGAAATTTACGCAACATGCGCGGCTTCGATAAATATTGATGTTCGTACTTATTACAAATTAATTAAATAAATAAATAAATACAATTGTCTTTAAAAAATAGTGGAATGTATAAAAAATAAACTCTACCCAACAAGTCACAACAATAAGCATATTCTGGAATAGGTATAACTTATTAAAACGTTAGTAAGCCACAACTTATAATAGACTATGGAGTGACTTAAATATACTTAAAGGATTCAATTGTGAAACGATGCAAATATACAGTGACGGTAGAAGTTATTATGTCATGAAGGCTATTGATCCTGTATTTATTTAATATTCAAAGAACAGGTTAGATATACTAAATTATGGTCCCTAATTCAACCCTAATTTACATATTCATAATAGAATCCTAGGTTAACCCATAACTGTCAAAAATGCGTTCCCAATACGTCAATGGAGCACCGCTAAAATTCTATTCAAATTTAAATATCGAACAGTAGAATTTACATTCCCGTCAGGTTCCGTATTGGTGCGCTGCAAGGCTTATTAGTGTTTGATATTCCCCGCAAATTATCGCGCCAGTGTTGCCACGTGACAATTTAATAGCTAGATTTATCGCTCGTTTGTGTTCGTATAGTAAATTGCTGACTTACGTTGCAACACTGAGTTAGGTACACGACTCTTTACTTTCGTGTTTGTTTTTAGCTTCTACAATTTCTATTCCTAATGTTTTTGTTACAAGCTTTAATGGAATTGTGGATAAAAATATTATTTTTCATATTGTTCATCATTTCTGACAGCCTCCGTGGCGCAGTTGGTTAGACGCCGCCTGTGGAACGAGAGGCCGTGGGTTCGATCCCCGCACCGAAAGAAATGTTTGTGTGGCCCACAAATATTTCTTCCGGGTCTGGGTGTTTGTGAGACCGAAAAGTCTCTCGTAGTTCCTGATACCCACGACACAAGACTCGATCTTAGTGTGGGGTCAGGACTATGTATGTGACTGTTGGGTGTTATTTATTTATTTATTTTATTTGTTTCTTTTTCTGTTTTGGATTTTAAGATACTATTAGATCAAAATGGGGTAGTGTTTATACAGCAAAGCTGCCGATGACGCTTATGATGATCACACTTAAATCAGTGGTCAAGTAAATAATATGTTATGAAAACCAATATCTGAATCACCGAATCATATAAATGTATTAAAAAAAAATAATTACAAGATCAATATAACCAATAACGTACGGTCTTGTAACTTACACACCGCGTCATTAAATGGCAATAGAATGGTTAACTATAGTAAGATAATCACGAAGTTCAGAAATAGGAAACCGATCAGTAAGTTCAATGGAAACGTATGGAAATTAACAAGTTCCGATAGTAAACATCTCTAACGCGAAACCAATAGGTTTAAACCCAAACTTTATTGACTTGATCATTGTACTTCGTAATCAAGACGACTTTGATAAACCAGTTGACTTGGGATTTCCTAATGGCGTATTGTAGGCAAATGGTGTACATAATGAAAGGGAACAAGATAAATAGGACCGTTATTCGGGGGCAGAAAGGGTAATGTAGGATCGATATATCGATGAGACTTTGGGATTTGAAGTAACGTCTCTGACTCCAACAATCATTAACTAATCTTACGAACTTTGAATATTAGGCAAATATAAAAGTATCAAAATTATATGAAAGTACTACTTAAATATTTTTTTTATATACTAAGCACAAATTAATTCAGAAACATTATTATCAAAATGTCAGTGACCGTTAATTATACCCGGACTTCAAATAAGCAAATGATATAAAATAATAAAAATGAATTAATTATAATCTGTACACCACATCTTACATCACAATGTGTAGTGAAATCACTATCCTGACAGAATAAATAACAAAAATACTCCTACAAAATTCCTAAGACACATGTCAATTCTTTACGATAGTGGCGGTCATGTGTCATATTTAGGAATTGGGATAAAGTGACACATCGAATGCTGGGTCTTAACAGCTCAGTGCGTCTGCCAAAGCTGAGATATGGCGGTCTCCAATAAACCTTGATTTATTGTGCTCTCCTGGACATGTTTTACGAGAAAACATTCTTTATTTAGGTTTAGAATAAGATTCTTTAGAAAAAGAGGCTATTGTTCTGTGTTTAGTTTCGCATATTTAAACGTCATCGTCTTTTACTAAAATCAATTGATATAAATGATACCTTCGATTTAATTATGCGGTGATGATGATTCTTGAAATATTATTATTCAATAATTCGTAACTACAGGTTTAACATGTCCTATATTTTTAAGTTTATTACAAAGTATTAGCACATTACCAATGTCATTAATATTTACTCTGTTTGTACTTTAAAATACTTCTTTTCTTAGGGCACGATGGCTTAGCGATTGTGGAACTAAAGACACCGCTTTGTATATATTGTTAGATTCCAGAAACACCACATGAACAAAATTGATCAATTTCACAAATAATTCTATAAGGATCTATTACACAGGTGGTAAGAGCAAGATATTTCTGTTACTGGTAAACAGTCATTATACGCCGAACCCCTGAAAATAAATCCAGATACCATAAACAAAAGGTGCAATAAGCCTAAAATCTTGAAATCATGTTTGTTTCACTTAACGACAAGATTCCTTTAAAAATCCACCCACAAATGATTTTTAAACCCATAGTTTCCCACGACACAGTTTAACGACATAAAGAAACACAGTAAAAGTGTGGAACAAGTAATTTCAACAAAGATTAAAGAAGCAGCTTGTCAAAAGCAAGCGGCTGATTCGTCGAAGAGCTAAGTTTTTCAGTTTGTGCACAAAGTCTTGGAAATTTCCTTAAACGTATTACGTAATACAAGCTAAAGACCTGTCTTTGTTCCCGACAACTTGTCTAAAGGATCGGCAGTAAGCAGCATGTCTTTGATATTACAGTCTCCGTGGAGCTATTGATTAAGAGCTGGCTGTGAAAGGCAGCGGGTTTGATACCGTGTAGACCAAAATGTTGTTACGGCCCACTAACATTTGTTTTTGTCTGTGTATTGTGGGGTAAAATAATCTCATATATTTTTGAATAGCTATGATACAAGATTCAGCAGACCTTACCGGGTCATTTACGCAATGTGTTACAGGTACTAGACAATTTGTGGTTATTTTATATTTATTTCACATGTAGTACATTCAAGCAGATGAACTTTTCATATCCATTCATACGTATAGACGAAACCGAATTAACGACCCGGGGAACATTACTCGGCAATGCGGTATGCCTCGGCATAAAATATGAAGTTTTCGGGTAATTTGATAGTCTTGTAATAGTTTAAAGAAATATTGGGAACTTTATCCCATTTTACACAAGAAAATATAATTAATGTTCCCAAGATAAATCACTGAATTAAAAAAAGTTACTTTCAAAATTCACATGAAGTAAAAGACGTTAAGAAAAATTATATCCTCACTGGAACAGTTGAAATGACTGAACAAAACGTGTAAAGTGCTTTAATAGCCAATGCGACTGTGACACGTTCCGGTAACAGCTAATATAATTTTGTTTTTACTCTGTTTGACTTCTCTTGATTTTTATTTCATTTATTTTTATTGAATAATACTGTAAACAAGTACAGCTGATCTCAAGACAACTTTCTATCCCAAATTTAAACTTCAAATGGAATCGAGTGTAAAGAGTAGCCATATGGCCTAACCCATCTTAATCACTATAACGGTGAACGAAAACATCGTGAGGAAACATGAATACCATAGCGATTTGTAAGAATTTCTATGGTATGAAAAGTCCACCAATCCAAGGCCAGTGTGGTGGACTATATGGCCTAGTTTATTCTCTATATAGATATGCCATAACTAAAACAATCAGATAGTACTTACAGCTAGGATTTCCTCTCAGAAATAGCAACATATTCCCATGAACATAAACATACTCCAAAACAATAACAATGGTGCTTCATAAACCCTAATTATACCAATTTCGAGTGAAGCTCTTTAGTTATTTATCCCATGGTTCTCACGAATTTATACGGTTCCCGTGAGAATCCCTGGGTTGGTAGAAATCGGCTATTTGTACTTATAAGGCCCTTGGTTGGAATTACAATAAATAATTTGGAACTTACATTCTGAGAATGGGTTTGTGAAGATAATTCTTATAACGCTGGTTGTTTTATTGTTTAAGAATGTAGTACTTGCAAAAATTTGTGTGATCCACAGGTATTTGTTTCAAGTCTGACTGTTTATGAGACCGAAAAGTGTCACATCGTTTCTGTTACCCCCGACACAGGACTTGATCTCGGTGTAGTGTCAGGACTAGGAATATAGCTGTCGGGTGGATTGACTTATACAGCGTTAATTTCTACGAAGTATTCAAATTTTCACAAAAGGTTCAAAATCATGAATATAGTCTATTAGTAAAATAAAATATTTTTTTGCAAAATTAATTATTTTTAAACTCCAAAAAATAAAATACATTGACTTTAAGCTCATTTAAGTTATTCTGAAGCTTACTATCTTTACTTCCTCTCATCCTTGTCTTACTGTTTTTTCTGCCAGTCTTGATTGATAAATAATAATAAATAGTAATGTTATTATCTTCGTAAACTCTTCTCAAGCGAAACTGCATGTCACAGGCCTCCTCTACAATCGAAAGTACAATTAAGAGTCGTTAGGCCACATAATCATAATACATATTATTATTTTAATGTCTAATAACACATATTATTATTTTGAAATATATTAATGTATAATCTAAACCATAAACCATCAAATTAGGGCTAATTTTGTTTACCCTACAAATCTTTTAAACAAATAACTATATTTTAACCTCTTGAAAGACACTATCCGTCTGATAAGTTAAGTAGGTACATAAAAATAGACAGCTATTAAGAGTTCACGATTTTATTTATGAATGAATTAATTTATGAGGGCTGGCTCAAGTGCGGCCCTTCATACGAAGCTATTTCTGTACCACGTGTCTTTGCCAGATGCACCAAGGGCCCTTTTCTTATCTACGTATTAATTTTACGGCTTCTGTTCGTTGTATGAAAAATTAAGAACGCAATACGGTTGATATGTATCTTGAATAAGTTTGTTTACGTTTGAGTTACAAATGTTTATTCTTACGAATGAAATACTTTAACAATGTATATGTTATGGGCCAAGTGATTAATTTGGCATTATTCATAATGCCCGGGCTATATGAATAATGCCCAATACGAGCGGGCAATGTGATTATAAACAATAAATTTATCACATTGCCCGGGCATTATGAATAATGCTCAGTGCCTATTGGGCACAGTGATGTAAAGCGAATCGAAATCAAAACAATGAGCCGAAGTGGCATCGTGCGGCTATTGCAAGGTCACGCACCTCCCTTGGTACTACTCCCATGGAAAGGTAATGCACCATTCCTGAGAAATATCAATTATAGTAACCTAACTTCAAAACAATTGTTGTCAATACAAATTTGCTTCTGCAACGTCTCCGGCGCTACGGAAAGTTCAGCCCCTTCGCCCTTGCGTAACAAAAGATAGGCACCCATGCTCACCTCCGCAGCTTCGGCTTTCTGGTCGCCTCTGGCGACCAGCCTCAGCCGCTACGGCTCGCACGGTTACCTATCCTTCGTTACAGCGGGCGGGGGCTGCTCTCCCTCCGCGCCTCCGGCTTTTTATATACACTCTAGGGTCGGTAGCCAAAAGACTACGTGAAGTAGGGGTGTCCCGAGTCGGTTTTGGGGCACAGTCGACCTAACTGATCCATAAAGTGGGTACACTAATTTTCTTTTGAAGATAATTTTTCGGACGTTAAAAAACTACTAAACATAAGCAGATCAATTCCACCTTTCTAATTTATGGGTCTATTATATCGCAGATGCGACAATGTGGCAGCGCACCACGTAAAAATTTACCCATTAATCACACTGCCCGATCATCATGTAGCCATGTTCATAATGCCGGGGCAATGTGATAAATAGGCGAGTTTAGATTGTAATTAATCACTTGGCCCGATATGGCTTGGCATTATTCATACTGCCCGGGCATTATGAATACAGCTCGCATTAATCACTTGGCCCATAACATATATATATTTTTAAATGTGGGATCCGGACCATATATGTGACTGTTGGGTGTGTTTATAATATATTATTTTATTTATTTCTTTCTTTCTTTTTATTAAATCCCAAACCATTAAAGCGATCTTACTACACCCACAACCAAACCAGTCGTCTCGTACAACATTGAGTCATATTTTGGCATTACCTCGTGCCTTCCATGTTTAGACTGCAGATAGCGCACCAGATGCCCAGTTTGCCTAACACGACTCGTTCCAAGGCCTCTCTCAATTACATGCTCTTGTGAATTTAACGCATTTGTTACGTCATTATGCTGTCATTTGATCGTGAATATGAATAGGAAGGTCGCCTGCGTTGGAGTGCAGTTTTTGCAGTGTTTTGGTAGAGGAAATGCATGTATGCTGGGTTTGATAATGAATCATATATTATGAGGGTATTATATAGAATTATCGGTCTAGATTTTTTTATTATTGCAATGAATGACCAGACGGCCTTTCCATTCGCTTGTTGGTAAGCGATACGACCGATAACGGATAATAACAAATCCCATTACATCACGAATTACAAGGCAATGCTTGGCATTCCACTGCGCTCGCCATTTTGAGACGTAAGATTTTAAGTCTCAATATGTCCAGTAGTTACTCTGGCTACAGAGAACAATGTCATACTAAAACATCGGATTTAGTCAAGATAGGTTTTAGTCACGTTTGTATTATAAATAATTAGCCTAATGATCTATAAAACTAATCCGATATTTGTGGAAATTTGAGAACTTAAGCATTAGTTTCGCCCCGTATTGGCCAAAATATTTCGGGTCCAAGATGTATAATATAATATGTTTTTTTTAAATAACCTACACTAGTATTATCATAAAATAAACTTTCATCAAGAAATAACGTTACTGCAATCAAAATCTATTACGCCAAGCTCCAAGCAGTTTGTAAATATTAAACAGTCCAAGTTAATAATAAAGTTTTTATCGTTCCAGGATTTTTAATTTGAGACCTAAGCGCTAGATAAGCTTACCGGATTATGACTCCTTCATAGCTTTACAAAAGCTTCACAATTAATTCACGTAGTTCTTTTGCTGTTACTTTTGTCTCTGTTTAAAATAAAAATCGTTGCCGACTACAATGAAATCGGTTTTTAATTAACACCCCGGGGATTTTAATGAACATCGCCATAAAAATCCCGGCTTCTGGATTTATTTTAAAATAGCGGCCCGGCCCGGCTTCGCCCGGGTGCTGATTTACTTTTTTGAAATATTTTATCGCCTATGTTAATTAGGGATAATATAGGATTCTAATGGTGAAATAATTTTTCAAATCGGTCCAGTAGTTTCAGAGCCTATTCAATGCAAACAAACAATGAAATCATTACTCTTTACAATATTATTTTAGACATTAGTTCAACTATTTCTGCTGTTGGCCTCTGAATGCACAGTTTTGTGGTCTTTTAAACCAGCAGGACCTATAATTCATATTTTTGCCGCACCATTCTTCGATCAAATATGCATGATCGGAGGCACCATTAGTTGATTATTCGTTCTACGGCGAAAAGACTAATGATTTATCAAGAAACACATGGGTAGTTCAATGGCTAGATACATAGACTCACGTCTCAAAGTGGTAGCCTTATCAACTTAATTTCTGTCGTAATTTATAATAGAAGGCAAGATCGCCTTACCCGACACAAATTCTCATAAAATGCTCAAACCGAAGGCCGCAAAATTGTACTGCTCGACCCGAGACTCAAACTCACACACTTAACCAATGAAGCAACAACATTTATTCATAGCAAGATACATATATAACAATGAAGAGAGCATACTTGACGTAGCCGAAGGTGAACACGCAACGTTTCCGATTGCGAACGCAAACAGATGTTGAAGTTCACGGCCCAATTAGCACGTGTTTACTAAACGCTTGTCAAATTAACATAGTCTATTGCAACTGTCTTTCTGTTGTTTTTTTTTTTTGTATTTGTCTTATATTTAGTACGAAAGGGCTAAGTGTCTGTAATTGCAATGCTGGCTGCATAGAAGCTTTTTTATACTGGTCCGGCATAATGACTGCACTGCACCTGATGGTAAGCGCAAATGCCGTCAAAGCAAAATATCGTATGGCATAAGACAGTAATCCCATGCTATTCGATACAATTTATTCCGGCCTGCTAAGATGCCTCTTCACATTACGGCGGGAGGATCCAGGATTAACTATTTGTTTATTGAACAGTATTCAAAAACCAATGATGTAGTTTAGCTTATTATAGTAAGATTTCCACCTACTGATTGCTGCTTTGAAGGATACTAAAACAGCTTCTTTTTTTTTATCAAAATTTATTATTTTTGTAAGAAAAATGTAGAGTTTGTTGCTCAAAAGATTTTTTGTAACCTTGTATCAACATTTTAATTATTTTTATTGCACTAGCTGTTAATGATTCAGTTACCTGACACCTGAATGACATGACATTACACCCAACAATAGTGAAATGAAAATTAAATTAAACTCATCAACCCGCATTAAGCCGGCACGTTGGATCAACGCCTTAATCCTTGACATACTTGTCTGTTAATTAATGTTTACATTTTTATATATTATTCGCGCTAATATTATACATTTCTACTAATTTTGTTTGATAGTCTTTCTATGCAATGCAATGCAAGTTGTTATTATAGATAACAGAATGAAGGTTTTATCCCGGAAAATAAAATAAAAAGCCATTAGGTGCATTGTGCATTGTATTGTGAAAAAGAGTTTTGCAGGCAACTTTTCAATATCACTAACTCAACTATAGATAATTTTTCTCATAATAGTGTTACGTGTTATGAACACAAACGTCAAGTAAGACTTGGTTTTACACATTCTGCGTCAACAATATTTAAAAAATAAAACATATTAATGAGCATAAATCATTAATAGCCATGCTCGGTTAATAATATCTAAAATGATAACTTCATAATGAGTTACTAACTAGCGCCATACCTGCTGGAGAAACAAATGAGTTGAAAAATAAAAAACACAGACTGAACAATTCAGTGTCTTTGTTGTATTGAAATCATTTGCAAAGAAAAGTTGAAAAGTTGGTCAAAGAAATATACGTTTCATTTTACAGTTAAACAATGAGTAAAGAGATGACAAAGAAATACCAAGATGCATATAAATTAGAAGTGACATGACTATAATTTTTACGAAATAAAAAGTAATATTTTTATTTCCCAAAAACTAATTCCCACAAAATTAACACATCTCCCTCGTACTTTTAGTTGTAGAGGGAGCCCATGCCCAGCTCTGAAACCTATATGGGCTGATACAGATATAGATAGAGATGTAGACACATTACATTCACGAGATAATCCCACATAATTATGATCAATACACGTCCCATTTAACAGCGAATCAGATTGATGCGAAATAACATTTAATTACTTCCACCCTATCGAGATGTGTTTGAATATTCCGAATATCTGTTTCGTCGAATGTTTGTTGATAAACAGCTTTGGAAGTGTATTTCCCACAAATTACAATTGATCAGTATTCCTCGAATAAGAACCGAGTCATCGCAAATTTTCGCTTCACTGCACATTGATGGCAATAAAGTTTTTAGCTTTTAGAATAATTTATATTATAGCATGACATAATTGAGAAAACCAGACAGCACTAACTATTAACCCATGTCATGTAGTTATTTCAATTTGTAGTTTATTATGACAATTTACAATTCTACTAACCTGAGTATTATTCACACTAGTTTGAAGGTATGTTAGTTCAACTAACCCACTCTTAGACTTAAATATATTTAAAGCTCATACCCTATTTCTGTTCCTTTACTTTTTCATACATTTTTCCTTATAACATATAGAGATCGTGGCGACACATCTACGTATGCAAGTATAATATATATTCATAGCTTATTCAAATAAAATAAACATATATTAACAGATTGTCTTTATTTTACACTGCCCTTTCTTTTTCCTTCTCATATATCCTATATGGTAGTCTGGCAGAAATTGCCTTAGAGCGATAAGACCGCCATTTGCACTTTATTGTTTTGAATTGTCTCTGCTTCTATAAAAAATATTCATTTTTTACTGTGTACAATAAATACATTTATTCTCGATATAATTCTAATCCCTCTCTTAAAGGTCTGTGTCTGCTACTGATCTTATTTGTCCGTTAAAGACAAAAACTATTTCCTCAAATTAAGATCTTGTTTAACAGTATAATTGTTATCAGTTGCCTTGACTGTGGGAGCACTGTGCCCTTTATTACAAAGGGTGAGTTCAAACGCACAGATAAAAGTTTTATCACGCCAGACGCATGTATTGTCATCATTGTTTTATAATTGCTTTGTCTGTTTCACTGGTGTTCGGATGTGGAGCATTTTAACCTAAGATTTTGAAGAAAAATGAGTGTGGAAGTTTGAATGCATTGTTTTGTTTTTATATGGGAATTAGGAAGTACATTTGTTTTGATTTTCGCAGTATATTCTCATAAACAGTGTGTTTTTGAACTAATAATAAGCTTGTGTCAAAAATATAAGTATAGCACTGTAAGTCATCACTCTAAACGTAATTACATTTTTACTTGGTTTGGACTGATTTGCATTTGAAGGTAAATAAGGAAGGATATTTGATGTATTATCTTGAAAATATTTTAATATTTCTCATTTAATAGTAATCATTTGACTGATTATACATTCCAAATACACTTTAGGCTGCCAAATCAAATTAATCATATTGCCAGCCGCAGTCTTCGCAAGAAAAAAATTAATGAATCATAAATGACTTCATTCGTAACTATGAAAAGAATTTCAAGTACTTAAAATCACTCATAAATAATATCAAGTGGAAGTACTATTTCGATACGTTTTTTATGTTAACCGATCAGCAGCGCTATTAGCTTCATAAAAATCCTGGAGTATCATACCTCCACTACTAATGCATAAGATAGAAAAATAAAGCTGTCAGACAAGCGGATGAAAATAGCCATTAATTGAAAAAAAAAAGGTACAGCAAAGTTGCTATTTACCACTACATCAATAAACTATTTATTCCACCAGTCGTAATAACGCGATGCTAATACTAGTATTATTTATATTTTATCCACAAGCACGCTCAGTTTATGCAAACAAGTACGCTCAACTTATTCATCTGACCTCAGCACTTCTAGACCAACATTATAGCCATGTTTATCAGCCTTGGGCCTCTGAAGCTTTGTCCCATTTGTAGCACAACGGAGCGGAACAGAGAAGAGGCTTTAGTACTGGTTTCAGACTATACTCAAATCGTTAGAAACCTACTGCTATTCTTTTAAGAATTTAAGCGCTTTTGTCATACGTGACTTGTGTTTTCGGAAAACTTTAAAACTGTGTTATTCTGACTAGTTATTAAATAAATCACAATACTAGATTTAGGCGTACATTGAATTTCCTTCAGCGGCGAGAGATAAAGATAAAGCAAAGAGGTTCTCTACGTAATATAATAATAATTAACTACAATTTTAAACGTTAATATTATTAGTACTGAATTGTTAGGTCACTATGTGATATTCAAACCAGTATCTTGAATGGACTATAAACGTCCTCGACAACGTATTAACGGGTACGGGTCTTCTCTACAATCAAGAGTACGATTGAGAGAGGTTAGGCGGTGTAGTCCACCAAGCTGGCTTGATGTGTGTTGTTTCGCCGTTATAGTGCGTCGTGATTGACTATCAATTCACACATAACCCCGAAATGTCACAGGTTTACCCCGGGATTTGAACCCGCAACCACCGTAAGCGTGTTGGCAGCTGCGTTTGATCTACCAACAGTTCGTTCAGACACGACATAGAAAACTCTTTACCACAGATCATTGCTAATTTAAAGCGACACTATGAATACAAAGGTGGGTCGACATCCATTCCCCGGAATGTTTGTCCTCATCCATCACTAGACGAAACTTGCCCCCAACTACAATGTAACGAAGCGGAACCAAGTCCGATTCACAGACAAGTCGTTCACGAATTTTGCCAGGCACAAAGAAACTTTTTAATGGCCGCTTACTTAAGTATAGATCATTCTGGTAAAGGAACGAACCGAAAGTGTTTTTTGTTTCGACCGAATTGTGAAGTGGAGTTTCCGTTGTTATCGGCTTTTTGAACCGAGTTGCGACTTATCGAAAGGTTGCGTCGAATTTGGGCAGTCACGTAGAAATGTTCAGGAATAAAGATTGAGTTTGAACTTTTATGTACGTTTTATCATACAATAATAATTATATTTCATAAAATATAATTGCAAATAGGTATTTTTGTGCATTGTAATTACGATATAGGCCTAAATAAACTGTTGCGTTAAACAATACAAATTGATAGTTTGAAACTTTAAAATATTGTTTACGTATGTACATAGGTATTTATAAATTAATTTTCTTTCTCTTTCAATGGCATAAATTATGCTTCCCATCCTTGTTCCCATCAGATAATTTGAATTTGTCAAAAGATTCAAAAACAATTTGATAATATACGCTGCATCCATCAAAAAATCCAAAAGAGACGTCGATTTCCGAGACGACTATTACACAACAAATCCCGTTACTACATCTAACAAAAATAACCATCCGAAGAACCTATTAATGCGTGTTTTGTAAAATTATGCCAATCTGCTTAAAACACTTTCAGTTTGGGAATACTTCCTACTTCCCGATCGTCGAGCTGTAGCCAAACATTCGAACCAATTTCTCCGTAGGAATTTCAATAGAATGTTAATTCAAATTTTTGACGTACAACTTTAAACCGATGAGTATTTTGAGAGACTCGCCTGTCCACAACAATGCAAGTAATCTAATTTATTTAATTAACTGACGAAATATATTTTATTATACACGTGTGCGGGAATTCATGATATTGTGGAAATATTTTTGAAGTTGGGCAATAGTCTCCGAATTTTAAATGCTTCGCATATTTTGTGAATAGGGAATTTTGTTTAGTTGCCAGGGCATCTCATTGTGTGCTGGAGAGTGGTGACTGTGGCATAAAAATTATAAATCTTTGGAGTAATTTTCTTTGTAAGTCATTGTTAGTGGAAATCATGCTTCTAGTCACATAAAAATAATAAAGTCAATAAAAACATTATAAAAGCAATTAAAACTTTTATTTTGAATCATAGGTAACAAATCGCACCGTTTAATAAAATTTGTATTTTATTGCTACAACACATTAATATGTAAGTTGTAACCGACATTATACTCTCCTTCTCATAATCTACCGATGTTGCACAAAATTTTACCGAAGTTTATATCTGGGGGCGCGGCCGAGCCCCCGTCCAAGTCGAGCTATAGGCCGTAACATCCTTTTCTCGAAGCAATTCAGACCATTTTCAACCCCCTATAACTTCTTAAACTGGTTAAAGCATGAAGCCTGAATTTTCAGTTACTAAGCAGGCATTGTGTAAACATGGTATATTTAAAATTTCATTCAATTTGAACCAGTAGTTTAAGAATTGTAACTAGTCAAACTTTCTTAATTTTGTCACTCACTGACTGACCGATCATCAAAAGTCTAAGGCACTTCTAGCTGACATAGAACCTTCAAATTTAGAATATAATTAGTGTTTAGTGTCTAAAGCAAGGGAAAATTCAAACATTTCATAATTTGTGTCTAGTTTTCTAGATAGACCAACTGCGTGAATAACTTTGTAATCCCATATAAATGTATAGGATTACAAAGTTACATTTGCAGTTAATAAATCATTTATTAATGGAATAATAGTTGTAGATAGATATCTATATATATGAGGCATAACAGGAGGGGATATAGAGAGGGAAATGGTGTATATTCAGCCCATGAAACTGTACAACATTCCTCTAGAAAAACATGACGAAGAAAAACTTGCAAATAAATATACTAAATAGCTCGAAAATATCAATTACAATGAAAGAAAGAACATTAATAATCAAATCCGCTATATTTGTGATAAATTGATACCTACAAAAATAAGAAAAATCTATAAGACAGAGGCTTTAAGAAAAATCGTTAGTGATATTCTAGAAGTAAGAAGTACTGAAAAGGAAAAAAGTAGGACTCTACAAAAAGACGTGAGATCCCATCAAAAACATCCTGTAAAAAAATTCCAAGTCTCGCAGCTCAGGTTTTCTACCGCAAAAAGTTGTGAGATGCATGTAATACCAAGTCGATTAATTTATTTAGACCTTAAGGGACCTTCTATATAAAGTTATTACGTTAGTTATTACCATATCAATATAAAAAATTCTTTACGTTTTAAATAAATAGATCGACTTGGCCATCGCATGAAAACATAATGTAACGTACAATTTGTACATAATGCTGCTGGCCAAGTCGATCTATTTATTTAAAACGTAAAGAATTTTTTATATTGATATGGTAATAACTAACGTAAAAACTTTATATAGAAGGTCCCTTAAGGTCTAAATAAATTAATCGACTTGGTATTACATGCATCTCACAACTTTTTGCGGTAGAAAACCTGAGCTGCGAGACTTGGAATTTTTTTACAGGATGTTTTTGATGGGATTTACGACTGTTTCATAAATTGAATGGCGTTTTTTTCTGTCCTCTCAATGTTCCCAATATCCACAAGAGGAAATAAATCTGTACAGTACTTAATAAGTTGTTTGTTTAACGTCAATATCAATACCGGGAATTGTTAAACGTCTTTATTGATACATGCACATTCCTTTTATTAATATGGTATCGGGATTGTTCGATTGATATTTTTAACACTTCAGATATGTCCTAATAGATGTCGCTATTTTAAAGATTATCTTTGGTAATAATATTTGATATATATTCAAGCCCTACCAACACTATCCAAGAAAGAGTAAGCAAATTATCGAGGACTAGACACAGCGGTGTGTGTGAACACTATTACTTGTCATCAAGAAGCTTATACGTAAATGGAGATTGCATTCCGTATATAAAAGTGAAGCACAAAAATTTGACCTTGAATGACGTTGCTGTTGCCTGCTATCCTTTTCTTTCGAGTAACAATGAATGAAAATGACTTTTAGTTCATTCATTGTCACTTGAAAGAAAAGGATAGCAGGCAACAGCGACTGCATTCAAGATCAAATTTTTGTGCTTCAGTGTTTTATACGGAATGCAATCTGCATTTGGGTATAAGCTTCTTGCTTGTCATGGAAACGTGTGGGTTGTTTTTACGATCGGTGGCCTGACTGTCAATCTTTTTAGAGATGAAAAACCCAGAGATATCAAACCTTTTGATTTGAAATATTTACAAAAAAATCACCTTGCAGAATGGAAAAATAATCCTTTCCGATCTTAGCCTAAAGAAGCTTACATTATACCTATAATCTGATAAAACATCCCTTATAAATAGAAAATAATTCCTTTTCACCTTTATTAACATTCTACTATTCGTAATACGTGGCGAAACGCTGAGACTTATTTTATTCAATACAAGTCTGGGAAACAATTTCGGTACACGTGATTTCGTCCGTTTTTGTTCTCGCGTGAAGTTCATTAATCTTTCGTGTATTCCCTCCGTTTTTGCCCGCGCTTAATTTTACCGGGAACTCCCTCTTTGATCGGATAACCGTAATTAAATCACTAATTTTGCTATGGTTACGCGAATGTTGAATTAATTATCTCGGGGAGTATTTAGAAGATAATTTGTAAAGACAATTATATTATAATTTTAGATTGGTGGAGGTCTGTGGCGCAAAACACCAAGATTTTTAAGACATAAAGAGTATGTGGCTCAGTCGGTTAGACGCCGTCTGTGAAATGAGAGGCTGCGGGTTCGATCCCCGCACCGAGAGAATTGTTTGCGACCCACAAATATTTATTTCGGGTCTGGGTGTTTGTGAGACCGACAAGTCTCTCGTAGTTTCGACACAAGACTCGAACTTAGTGTGGGGTGAGGACTATGTATGTGAATGTTGGATGTTATTTATTTATGTTAAATTTGTCTTTTAACGCCTCTAAAAAGACGAGTACCTAAAAAGTTTTTGAAAGTTTTTGTGCCACATAAAATAGGATACTCTATTAATCAGGACCAACTTTTGTGTTAACATATAGTCCAAAATTCTTTCTATAGAGAAGCAGGCTTGCATAACATACTTAAATCAAATTTCTCGCTTTGTGGTAGGTACTATATTTTATTTATTTCTTATCTCAGTGATCACTGTACCAACTGTTTTTGAACATGGAACATAAATCAATAATAATGGCAATCCTTCAGGTCGTTCACCCTGAAACTAATGGTATTCACAAAACACATTTATCCACATCAGTTACGGTGCTAAGCAGTATTTTCATTTCGCTGAGACTTGAAATAAATGTTCTCTATTGATGCACGCTCGAATCCCCTCCGATATCGTGGAAATATTCAGCACATTACTCAAACAGGTCGACATATCAATATATTGCATTTGGAGCGACAGTAATTTATAATGTGTCTTGGTATGTATATTGATAACGAGATTTATTAATGAAAGCGTATATCAGCAATAATAATGTCCACGATTGAGAGAGATTGTGTCTTAGGTCCGCTGCCTTGGCTTAGTGCTGGTGGTCTTCATATAGCTCTTCGAAGTTCTTAATTACGTTAATTTCTCTTTCTTTTTTTATGGAATGGTGAGACGAGCACCCCATTCACCTTATAGTAAGCGATACGAGTACCGCACATGGACAGTAGCAAAACCGAATAACACCAACAATTACAAACTAATACTTAACATTCCACTGCGCTCTCTGTCATGAGAAAAACTTAACTTTCTTCTTGTAAGTCATTAAATTGATGCGGCAAAATCATATTCCATGGACCCACAAAACCATGCCGAATAATACAAAAATAAGTTATTAAACAGAATATCATAGTAAATACTCGGTTATAATTTCATGAAATTCACGTAAGAATAATTGGTTGTCGCAAGGCCGCGCTTGAAATGTAATTAAAACCATGTTTGGGCAATGCGCAGCGTTCCAGACAATGTACGTTATTGTCTCCACTTAATGAATATTTACACTTGTCATGTTTACCTACAGTAATTGATATCGGAGTGAACTGTCCGTGTGTCGGTTTAAATGCGAGGTTATGTTTGAGATGCTGTCCTAATTTTTTTTGTCTTTATGATGGGTGGTTTTGGGTATAAGTGAGTATGTGGTGTATTTTGATGTTATGGATAGAAATATGGAATTTGTGTTTAAAGGAAATAGATATAAAACTTACTATTGC
Organism: Hyles lineata; assembly: GCA_030180105.1. Classification (NCBI taxonomy): domain Eukaryota; kingdom Metazoa; phylum Arthropoda; class Insecta; order Lepidoptera; family Sphingidae; genus Hyles; species Hyles lineata. The sequence goes on along the minus strand of JARJEE010000008.1, from coordinate 12,587,751 downwards.
TTTCATGACGTGTATAGGCTGTGAACTCAAGCCAGAAAATCCGTCTTGTATGAGTTTTTCAGATTGGAATTTCTTATATGTATCCATAAAGTAGAGATTTGCACCATATAAAGTGAGGTGTATATATTATAATATATACTTCTGAAGTTTGCCCTTGCAATGTCCAATCAGTTCATAGTTATTATAAGAATCTATTTAATCACCGATTTCCCTACATAACATGTATTTAATTTAATATTTTTTGTCGATAAATAAAAATAATAATTTAATAGTATCATTGATCATAATTTAAATTATTTGTCAAACAATATACATATAAATAATTCCATTGTCTGTTTGCCTTTACACTTCATTGCATGTAACACCAAAATGTACTGCATTTAATATATATTTCATAATTGTGTAGATATTAAACGCCATTATTTATTTCAAACTGACTTGCAAATAAACCGAATACATATAAAACATGGCCTCAATATTCTAGCATAAAGGCATTTTTGTTGAAGGCAAGGATCGTATTACATAGGCCTAATTTATTTACGAAAACAATAGCTACGTTTTAATATATTCGAGAAATGATTGCGTAAGGTTTCCTTATCAATCAAAAACACAACGAAATAATAATTATACCGTGTAGGCGAAGCTTGTAGGCAATATTAACTTGACTGTTTAATTATTCTTCGCTCTGTGTGTGGCTAAAATACTAATTATATTTGTGAATAGCACTCAGAACGAAAGTTCATTTAGAGTCAATATATTTCATAGATAATTACTAATTATGTGCCTGGTGGCCTGTTGGTAACATACCAGAGGCGGCTGCCAACATGTTCACGGTGGTCATAGATTAGTAAAATATACAGAGAACGGTGGTTTAAATCCCAGGGCACACCTCTAACTTCTCTGAGTCGTGTGTGTATTGATAGTCAATCTCCTCGCACTAAAACGGTGAAGGAAAACATCGTGAGGACACTTGCATAGCGATCTGTATGAATTTCTATGGCGTGCAAAAGTTCGCCAACCCGCACTAGGCCAGCGTGGTGGACTACATGGCCTAACCACTCTCAATCGTATTCTCGATAGTAGAGTAAGCCCGTGCCTTGTAGTAGGACGTATATGGGCTGATATAATACAATTACTTATTAGTAAATCCTTTAATAATGTATCGATAGTAACACATTCAATTTTACTTTTAGCGTAAGACGATCCAAATAACTTGATAAATCCAAACCATGCTTTGTATCAGCAAGTAAAACTAATGGTATCAATAACATTTTCGATATTGTACATATGTATAAATACACGCCTTTTTTACAAAATGGGTACGCAGAGGTGCTATTAGGACACCCACGTTTCGCCTTGTGCGTTCAGTACCCCAAGCAGGAACATTTGGCTCTATAGTATAGTAATCGTAATAGTAAAATTTTGTATGGGAATTTGAACAGCGCCATTGTGAGCGTATTTTGAACTAAATTATGGCAGCGGGAACCATTTACGAAACTATAGTATGGTAATAACGATAGTTTTACTATACAAATGTATAAAAAGTGGTAGCAGGAATAATTCTTGACGTATAGTATCGCCGATTTACTATCGAGAAATACGATTGTTTTGTCACCGACACTTTTGCCGTGAGAACATTATCGAGAGTATATTTTTGTATTTCTACACATCGAATTAAGGGAAAATGTGTTAATTACGGTTATGCTTAGTGTTTCCCGATGCCTTAGTGTTATTGTGTGTAATTATCTACTCCGTATTTCGCTAATAATATGAAATTCAATGATGCGATATGAAGTTACAATTATTGTGATACCTAACTCAAATATGAAGGTTATTTCTTAGACGATGGACTGTTTGAAATCGGAGCAACAAACTTGGGAATCTTGTGAAAAAGTATGAGTTTATAGAAAGTCTGGAATTTATTGTAGTTAGAAACATACCTAACCTAAACCTGTAAAAAAACTTATAAATAAAATATTTACACGGAACTTTGATTTTCGTTTAATTAAAATAATTGCCGAGGAACTTAACGAGCAAAAATATAGAGAATACTTTCATAAAGCTCTCCTCCTTAAAAATGTAGAGGGATTTTATAAAACATATATACGTATCTTTATCTATAACCTATATAATATGAGAGTTATTATTTTGCATTAATTGTTATGTGAAAACCGCTAATGTGTGACAACTAATAAAAAAAATTGCTACGTTCGGAAATCTAAACGCATAATTAATTGGAGTCATTTTTGTATATTGCGGAATAAAAGCAATAAATATGTATTTGCTTATTAATTTATTCCCATAACCTTTCTACGCGACATTAATGCATGTTTTATATTTGTTTGTTATTTTATAATGATAATAAATTAATTTACCCACGTAGTGAATGTCAATTCCGCACGAATCATTCAGTACCATTCGTTCATTACCCTAGGTTATCTGTCACTATCGTAACGTAATAGTATCGAGTTCACGAGAGTATGGTTAAACGATTCATGCTACCGATATTGAGTAGTAATAGTATAGTAATAGTTGTCACCATACTATTACTATACGATACTTCAAAATGTTCCTGCTTGGGGTACTGTACTCCGATAGGGGCGAGCCTATCTCCATATCGGACACAAAATTCCTAACTTCGGGCGTATAAATAATAAAATATCACATATCACTTTTTGTCCGACCTGGGATTAGAACCCGAGACCTCTGCGTCATAATTTCACCATAGCAGGGGCGTGCGCTCCTTGTAGGCAGAAATGCAGTGCATTACTTGCCATTCACAGATATTTTATTATAACGTTCGTACGGTTTAGATGACTCTAATTTATAGTAAATAAATGAATAAACAAAATACAATAACTTAAAAACGCCTAATATTTTATAAATAGCATCTATTTGCAAGCACCCAAACATTATGTTTGCCACGCGACAAGTAAGCGGCGCTGCAAAGCAAAATAATGTACCTAATCAACCAAGTCCTGCCGCCGCGTCCCGCATGACTTTAGTTCACATGTGTGGGGTAATTTTGGTGTCCGTGCACAGTCGCAAACGCACACACCCATGAATATCGAAAGCCGCAACTCCTGCGGCAGGCCTCGGAAGTTCGGCAGTTGTCGGGAGTAATCGGAAATGTTCGTTGCCAATAATCCGAGTAAAATTAATAGGCGGAAATCTAATAAATCACCTATGCACATTATGCATTTTTGGTTAGTAAGGTTTTATTTGTTTAAATAGCAGAAATGTTTTGTGTTTCTCGGGGGCCGTTTTGATTTTTTCATGTGTTTTTGCATTGTTTACTATTTTATACTAGTATGTTTGTAGCTTTATTAAAAGATTTTTCATTTTAACATTTGAAAGTGTGTACAATTAACAGTTTATTACTAAGTTTCGATATTAATTGTAGTCATTTGCTTTTACTAGTGCGTTTGTTTATTTTTTTAAATGTTATTTGATTGTGAGGTTTGTGTTGAAAATGTGTGTTTATCTAATGAATGAATGAGGTGGCCGAAATCTTGCGTTTATTTACATCGGGATATAGTAATCTCAAGTAACCGGAACCTTGAATATGTAAAATTGAAGCTGACTAGGTGAGATTTTTATTTTAATTATAAGAATTTCTTCCGCCGCGACGATCGATCGCTGTTTTGTTTGCCGTAGAAGATGGACATGAATAGTAGTACATCTAAGACTTCTTATGTTGGCATGGTTTCCGACTTAGAGATCCGTCGCGTGGCTGTGGCTATGCTAAAAACTATAAAAGAAAAAGTTTTTGTGACCGAGTACTCCGCCGCATACCCAGTGTCATAATCCTATGCACGCCGCTGCACCATAGTGCAACTGCACCACAAGGCAGTCAGAGGTAATTGATTTCAGATATTGATAGTTAAATAACATCAACTTATGAATTAATTATCCATCGTAAGACATTCATATTGGCCCAGTTAGTGACTTCTACACGACGATAGATTTTTTTTAACTAGTCCCAGTGATCCGCTAATAGGTGCGACACATTTTGAATTCAGTATTTTTATATTTTTTTGACGTATTAATATTAAAATTATATTTGGATCATTGGATTAGAGCGAACCTAAATACACAAATGTTTTTTTTTAAAACAACGTTACTCTCTTTCTCTCTCTGTTTCTTCTATTTATTGAGTTAACAGTAATTTCCGAGTCAATTCAATTTTCAAGTCATTGCCTCTACTTTACTGCTAAAAAGACGTCACATATTCAACCTATGCTAACTGGTTACGCCATATTTATACATTTCAATACAAGGTCATTGTTAATTTGACGGTGTCTCGAACCGCCATTTTATATGCATTTCACGCGCAGTTGGCAGTATTGTACATCCTTACTTCCAACATTCCCGCTCTTTCCTTCTCCCTCTAACGCACGCTTTACCGATATATTGTGTACTATTCGCGCGTAACGTCGCGCGGGGACCACGGGGACGCGCTAGCGCACCCCCAGTTCCGCAACTTCGCTTCGACCCGCCGCACGCGCCGCACACGCACTCGTGTTATGTAAGTGTTCCCGCCGCCGCTAACCCTGCATGTGCATATGGCGCCCCGCTAATCCGCGAATAAATAACCAATCGCACGCCGCTTAAATATTAACAAATAATAATTAAGGACTGAGGACCGCAAAGTTGATGCCGGCATAGCTATTTAGCACGGGACAAGCCTCTGCTTGTGTGTGTCGCGTTACTTGTTGCTGCGTCGACGCCATCACGCTGGGACTGCGCGCCACCTCGCCGAGGATGCAGAGATAAGGTATGCGTGCGTTCCCATACTTGTCCTGACCCAACCGCATCCGCACCGCGAACCAGCCCCCTTCTGAAGGGGACATTAAAATTACAGTCCACTATATATATTGCCAACTACGCCTTATTATTGCCTAGCATCAACCTCGAATTGTTTCTCCGCGTATACCTTTCGGACCCTCAGCCAACCCCGCAATCGCCCCCCTCACCGCCACCGCATGGCACGTCGTTCTTCCCGCCCCCACCACTAACAAAATAAATTCGGAAGTGACAGGTTCATTCTGAGCCGACAAGACAAATATTTATTTAGTGAAGTACAATTTGTATTGGATTGTTTGTCGTGTTGTCCGTGACAGTAGCGACAGGGGGTAAATACCAGGTGTTTGTCTTGTCATGAATAGTTGACTTGACTAGATACCGATATTCCGTGCTGTATTCGATTATCTGAGACAATTATTGAACAAAATAAATAAAGAAATACAATGTTTAAGACTAATTTTAAATAGGTACCTATGTCGATTTTGGCTTTCGCGTGAGCTACTTTTGTCATTTTTTTCTTTTTGTCATTTCTTGGATAGAAAAGATAATTATACATAAATCATAACATGGACATCATCAATAAAACCACTAAGGTTTATACCAAGGCTTATACTTATACTTTATACTTACACCGTGAGGTGATCGACTAAAAGTATTATGGGTTCGATATGATTTTGTTTGATGGTACAATTTAAAGGCTCAAAGTCACTCAACGAGCCATGGAGAGGGCTATGCTCGGTGTTCCCCTACGAGATCGAATCAGAAATGAGGAGATCCGTAGGAGAACAAAGGTTACCGACATAGCCCATAAGATTGGCAAGTTGAAGTGGCAGTGGGCCGGGCGCATAGCTCGTAGAACCGATGGCCGTTGGGGCCGAAAGGTTCTTGAGTGGGGGCCACGTACAGGCAAGCGAAGTGTCGGACGCCCGCCTACAAGGTGGACGGACGATCTGGCTAAGGTTGCAGGAAGTCGCTGGATGCAGGCCGCTTTCAAGCGTTCTATTGCGTTCTATTGTATACTAGTCTATACTCCCTAGCCTAGCCTAATTACTCTGAGAGTTTCTCGTCACGAGAATCGTATATCATTATCGCATGATATAACCGCCATAGATTATCGTGTTTTAACAAATATTAAACGCGATGCAACTTTTTTTATGTCCTTACGATACTCGTACCTTCGAGGCAAGAATTTCTCTCTGTGTTGATTGGTTTTAGCTTTTAAAAGTTCGAGAGGCGAGAAATAATAAACTGTGGCTTGTCCTTTTAAAATTTTGAGTATTAACAATTTGTAATTAAATTCCTGATTTTACTTTACTATACAAACAGACGGGGACAAATTCAAATATTTGATAAAATCCTAGAAAGATTCGACTTATAGTAATTTAATTTCCAACGAATTCAGTTTTAACATTATCCCATTTACTATTCATTCGACAAGCTCACACAAAGTTAACAACGTTTTAATAACATCAAATACCTTTTGTTAACAAAGTTGTGGGTATAAAATACACATGGGAAGTAAAATTAAATGTATTTTCGCCGGTGTTCTACGCGTTTCATGAAAAATGTAAGGCAGAGCTTCTTTCTTGCTTAGGTGCTCGAAAACTTGATTAATATAAACTTTGCATACAGGTTATAAACGACGTACAGCTTATACTATTTTATTAATTTTTCATATACTTCATTGTACACCAGGACAAAAAGCATTATAACTCAATTTAAAATCTGTACAATCGGCGGCATTATTGCTTATTATGATCAATTATTAATAAACTGCTCTGATTTAAACCAATCACTGTATTGTTAGTGTTTGAAAAAAGCAACACTAGAGTTTCTTGCTCGTTCTTCTCTAGTGAAAACCTGCTTTCCGAACCGGGTAGTAGAATAAAAAAAGACTGAATCTAAATTACGTTTACATTTTATGGTTTAAATAAATTATTTTCTTTCCATTTCATTACACTCACATGGTGAATGACACAGCTTTACCACTGTTCTCATAACTCATTAGCAAACAGCAACGAGACGCATCAGATCGTGGTGCTAATGAACCGAAAATCTCTATAAATGTCTAATATTAACGACACGTAGGTACATATAATACACTTATTCTGGGATGTTTTGTGCGTGATCGAATAAGAAGAAAAAGTAATAAGTAAGTACAGTCGGATAAAATTGAATTTATTTTATAGAGGCTATATCTAAATACAATATGACAAAAAACCATATCCGTTTGAAGATATGGATTTGGGTACCTCAATTGTAGCATTTTAAAACATACAAAAGAAATATAATAAAGGATAATATCATTATATTTAAATGTGTTAATGGAATTATTCATTTCAGCTTTTGTTTTTTTTTTGTTGTAGTACTGCCTGTGAAATCAAGATTCCTCCTTCTCATAAATCCATCCAATGGTTGTCTGGCAGAGATTGCTTTAATGCGATAAGACTGCTATTTGTACCTTGTTGTCATAATATTGTCTCAGTATACTGTTCTGTTTATTGGGTACAATAAAAAATAAAAATAAATTAATTATCGTAAGTTAATTTTACTTATTACCCTAAAATCTAGCAATGTTATATGATCTGGCAACAAAAACAACACACACTCTGAAAATTCTGAAACGTCGCGACACACGCTGCAGTTGTTAGCAGTGTAATGTGAATTGTTCTATTTTTGAAATTATTTTACAAAGGATATTTTTTATCGTATTCTGTGAAATGGATCTTTAAAATACAACACATTAATGATGTCTGATAACACCTTTATCGATTGGTGGAGTTTTTTTTACATTAGTTTGTTTATTTTGTTACATATCACCCTGTATATGTATCATCTAATTTGCAACGGTACATCATCAGTAGTATACATCCTATAGCAACGAGCAGAAGTGTCGAACAAACACTTGAATGTATTTATCAAGTCGGCATTCGCTCAGAACATCGTACGCGTGACTCAGTTTGCATCGTAATGACATAATACTTGTGATTACAAGGTCGCCTCCGACTCGTTACGAGTACCTAACTCAGATAGTTTGTTTACAATTTATATTGTTACATTTTCCTGGGATTTTCCGTGAGAAATATGTTAATAGTGTTTTGGCTTAAAATTGGCTGTTGAACAAGAGGATCCAGGATTTTCGCACTGTGATAATTGGTTGTTTAATTTATCTTGTTGGATCTAAGTGCTTGTGAAACTGAGAAGTCTTCTAGTTTATAAAACCCCCGATACAAGCTGTCTATCTAAATGTCAATGTATATCAAATATGGGTTTATTATTCTGTAGTATGACTAAAACATGTCTCAATAAACGAGGATTTTTACAAACATGGCCACTGAATACATAAGCCATCAAATTGAATTTCAAATTTCGCTATATTTGGTCTGCGTGTGATATCGCCGCAGAGCAATCAATCTGTGAATCCGATAGAATTCAATTTAAGTTCGTTGAGAGGATTATGCAACATTTTTATCACACGATAAATATATGTTATACTCGTAGATAATACTTTATCCTGTACTTTACTTTATAACTCGCACCATAATAACAAAAAGTAAATTAGTTTATGAGACTGCCAGTAAGTGCGTGGTGGCCTGTTGGTAAACGGACTAGACGTGACTGCCAACATATTCACCTGCATACCATAGCGGATTCTATGGTATGTAAAGTCCGCCAACCCGCACTAGGCCAGCGTGGTGGACTATATGGCCTAACCACTCTCAATCGTACTCTCGATCGTATTTAGGAGGCCTGTGCTCTGCAGTGGAACGTATAAGGGCTAATACATACAGAGATTGCCAGGGCGCCTATAGCTGGTAGTATGATAGTGTTATGCCCCGATACCGATCACTTTACACGATGGTGAAATAAAAAAATATAGTAGGTCACGTAAATGTATTGCATTTCGATTGGAATTCGCGCCTGGCATACCGAAAGACCCCCTCTTTCATAAATCATAAATGACAGAAATAAGTGGCGCGAACTTTGAGTGACACTAGGAAAACGCTACCTACCGTTTTCGCAATACAAACGTGAGCTTACTTATATTGGGTATTTTTATTTATTTATTTATTTATACTTTGTACACATCAATAGTACAGGCGGACTTAATGCCTAAGGGCATTTTCTACCAGCCAACCTTAAGGTAGTGCAGAGAGACGGAAGCAGGTGCTTATTAATTTGTAACGAAATAAATGAGAAGAGAATATATATACATCTATAAAACATAAATAATAATATTTATACGAATATATATCAATTTAATTATTAATATTTACCAATATTATTATACATATACCTACACATACATACATACACATACACACATATATAAATACTTTAACTTTATTTTTATTTGTCTCGATATATTTCAACACGGTAGTTAAAATGCTACGTTTCCTGATTACTCATATCACACATTCTTGTAGTAAGTACATATCTATGATTATATTATGTATAAAATGTAATTCGATAGGTGACCAGAATGATAGTTAATCACCACGTACTAAAACAATGAAGGAAAACATCGCGAGGAAACCTGCATACCATAGCGGTTTATAAAAAAATCTATGGTATGTAAGTATACCAACCCGCATTAGTCCAGCGTGGTGGACTGTATGGCCTAACCACTCTCAATCGTACTCTCGATTGTAGAGGAGGACCATGCCCTGCAGTGGGACGTATATGGGCTGATATAGATATCTACATATACAGATATAGACAAGAATCAAAGATCGTTATCCTAATCACATCAAACAATCGATATCAAATCAAAGCCTAGCAACTACCGAAGGTCATTGGAGCAAAAATACATACATTTTTTTGTCTTGCAACACGTTTTTGTGTCAGAAGTCGAGATTATTCAATGGGACAGAATAATTTACATCGTGAATAAAAGATGTGTGTGTCCCGTGCGTTTTTCTTTTGATAATATATTACATGCTTTATTTATATGTTCGGAAGTGCTCTCTCGTATGATTTAGATTTTAGTGCTGCAAACAATCCAGTCACGTATTTTAAATGTATCTGGGTCTTGACCATCCTTTTAAATTTATTTTTAGGATTGATTTTATTAATAAACAAACAATTTTAAAAATAAACTGTGTATGTCCTTTTTTACGAAATAAATAAATTATTATTATTAATTAATTACATTTGATATGCTATTCCGTGTTAACTTCTATCTTTTAAACTTTAAGCTTTCGCTTTAAATTGCCAAATACATACCATGGTAGTCTTTAAAACATTGCCTTAAGGGATTAGACTGCCAATTGTACTTTTATGTACCTATTTTATATTATGTGCAATAAAGTGTAAACATAATATTAATAAATAACTATTTAGTAATTGAGTGATAGTCTAGTTTGTAACGGAATCGATTCACAAATCAAAGACTAAACGAATCTAAGGAACGAATCTAATCTATCTAATCTTCTCTATCTATCTTTTCGAAGTTATCCCTAGATCAAAATATTGGATACTCTAAGCCAACCATCGTTCACGTCAAACTATTCTAGAGGTGGTTTTCGGCAAAATCATGTTTCAATAAAAAATCTTTAAGTTAATATCCTAACCTAGGATTCGAGCTTTAATTATTTAATTATTCGACTTGCCTAATTAAAGCATCTAATAAAATATGAGAGTCAATAATTTATGAAGAATCATGAAATGAGCACTGATAACGCATTTAGTTACTTTATTTAGCCTCTAAATAACGAAGAAAAGAAAAATTACACTGTCTTAACGGAAGAAGGAATAATTAAGAAACTGCCATGTGCTTTTATTGATTAACTTCTGTAAGAGTTGGTAGATTACGTTAGGAAGAGATGATTAATTATTGCAGCATAAATTAATTCGCCTCTCTTCATCATATAATTAAATTCTAGATAAGTCATGACGCATCTAAAACCAGGACTATGATTAATTGAACCATTCGTACTTTTCTGAGAAAGGAAAAAGATGTATGAAACTTGTGTTTTACTGAGGCAATATGTTATATACTAGGTCAGGATCCAAGTACTTTGGAAGTAAAAAAATGACCCATTTACAACCTTATATCCAAGAAATTTTAAAACAGTTTCTTTAATTTTGTATAAATTTTCAAATTTGGCTGTGGCATGCCCATTGATTTTCTATATAAAGATGATTATAATTTCATCGCTTAAAACATAATTAGAAAGGTGAAATTTTATAAAGAGCTTAAAGGTCATTTATACAAAAGGTTAAAATTAAAAACGCTCAAACCACATCACAGAGGTTACATAAAATTCCGCGTAATTTTATGGCTATTTAAAATAATAGATAAAAGACTTTTTATCGCGTCCCTCTCATTTATTACTCTTAAATTTGCGGTGAAAAGGTTTATTTTACGGCACTTTTAACATTCCATTATAACATTTCATTACTTCGTAAATACGGTTCGGTATCTCAATTAAATTGTTGGACTGATTTTTTTACTTACCTTAACAGAGGAATATTACTAATCCACTAGGAAACTCCAGTTCTATATCACTAAACACTATATTTACACTGTTAATATAAGTGTTGTGTAACTGAAAATCATTTAAACATACACTGTTGTTATCGAAATGTGCGCGAGAAACATCGCATTCGAATTAGACGACCGTACGGGGCACACGTTCAACCTCATCCAGCGTTACCGCCATACTGACTTACGTAGGAACGATACAGGCGCTTTACCCACCAATCCAATCTATTCCATCGCGTTACTTTCATCCATTGCTCGCTGTGATCACGAATTTTCACAGTCATCCAATACTGAACCATCAATGTATATTGAAAAGTGGAAATGATTGGAAAATGGAAAGTAAACAATGTAGTACAATTTCCTGTCAACAGTAAGACAACTCATGGCAACGTCGGAAGTTTTATCTGGAATGGTCATTCGCCCTACTAATTCGGACCGATGCCAAAAAGCTAAGCCTGCCTTTGAGACTGTAGGTCGTTCTAGTGAACTTTGTGAAAACGTCAAATAACCTAAAATTTCTGACTCCAAACAATACTATGTAGATGAATTATTAATTTAATACATTCTAAACGTTGTGAAGTAGCTTAATAAGTGAACTTTTTAGCTGTACGACAGGTTTTGCAAGGTCGATTAACTGACCTCCATGTGTAAAAATACACATTCTAACGATGATTGAATAAAGTATATTATCAGAAAGTTTATTTGTTATCTTTGTTCACATATGTATGGTGCAACACATGGAATTTATTTTTTGAATGGGGATTATTTTTGATTCGGAAAGGCAACCTTTTTGTCCCGTGAAAATTGTCCCATTGCCATGGACTCGATTGAATAGAATGTAGTTAGAAATGTTTTAATAATACTAAAAAGAGATAAAATTCTGAGTGGTCTCATTCATAATATAATTTTAAATAATGTCAAAAGTACCGCGACCTAGTAAAAAGATAGTAAATTCATTAATGGTACAATTTTAGATTGAATATATTAAAAATATCTGGTAGAATAAAAATACCAAATTAATGTCGTAATAATTGGTCTTTTCATCTTTGGGCTTTTTATTTTTTATTAATGTGTAATTAAGGTTTAAATTTTATAATAACTTGTCCCATTTTACGATAAAATTAAGCAAATTGGTTCACTAAAAATGTATTTAAATTACTTCATTTATCAGCGGTCAGTGTTCTAGGTCGGCTTATGTCGCAAAATAGGGAACAGTTGAATCGAATTACTATGGCGGTTTGGTTGACACCACCAAGTATTAATATCAGCACAATTAAATGTATTGAGATCACTTTATGGTAACCTAAATGTGGTACAGCTATGGTTCTTAGTGAAGAGGTGAAAGCATTTGAATGGATCAGCGTAAGAATGTCGAAAATCTCTAGTTAATATCTTATCTTAAAGGCTAAATGGCTGATTTGATTAATACATGCAGACTTATTATTAAGTACCGCGTGGTCACTTCGCCGAGCCATAAAAATAATTATCAACAGCCTTCATTTTCCCAGTTAAACGACGCGAGTTATATTATAACCCATATTACGGGTATATGTGTATGGTAGCTTGTTGGTAAACGGAACAGATGCGGCTGCCAACATGTTTGCGATGGCCAAAATACCCGGCTTTCAATGGATTCAAATACCCGGTACACCTCTGACTTTTCGGAAGCATATGTGTATTGATAGTCCATCACGCACTATAACGGTGTAGGAAAACATCGTCAGGAAACCTGCACATCACAGTGATTTGTAAGAATTTCTATGATATTTAAAGTCCGTCAACCCGCAATAGGCTAGCATGGTGGATACTGGAGTATATGGCCTATCCACTCTCAACCGTACCCTCGATTGTAGAGGCTACTCTGCAATGGGACGTATACTCAAAGTTACTGAATACATACTAGAGGTTAATAGAGCAAATATGAAGCATGAGCAGGCTGATCGGCGTTAAGTATCATGTCTCTCCTTATATAGGAACAACACCAATCACTACTTCTAATAACTGAGCGATGAACATTGCATGCACAATAACCTGTTGGAAGCGGCCTACATCCATCCATCCATCCAATTCTTGTAACCCGTAATAGTAATTTTGTTCACTATGCCTGGACATTGTTCAACAACTTTTCGGCCTCATCTGCCATCACTTGTTTGGCCATGTTCTTTAGTTCCAAAAAAAATAATAGTATTTTCCTTCGATCAAATATATTATACTAGATATAGGGTCCAGAACAAAATCACACGCCAAAAGTGGAAGAGGTTGCTTAAATAATACTTATACATTTGAATTTATCGAACTACGAGATGTAGCAAAACCTCTGGAATTATAATCAACTTCAGGTAACCATAAACATTATTCCTTTATATTAAGATTTATTATGTTTTGGACCATACTAAAATCAAATAAGAGCACACGCTTATTTGTGATCTTATTTCTCTTGCCGTTTTTAGGCCGTTATTTATAATCTAGTGTATATTTGTTTGAAGGTATTTTCACTCAATTATGCTAGATTTTTTATATTATTAACGCGCATGTTCCAGCATTAGTTCCTGTAGAGGATTTGGAGCATACAGACAGCTCTAAAGTTTGGAATGCATTAGCACTTACTGCTAAGCCCATGAGGCGCTGTCTAAATATACCGTTTATTTTTGAGCCCTAATAGAGCTCGTGTTTCTCTAATGGAAACTATTTATGTGAAGTTTAGTCAAGTGCCGAGAGATGTCGCTATATCAAGGTATAATTTAAAAACATATTGTCTTTAAAAAAAGTATTATTGTCCGATTGTCCGATAAGGCGATAGGCTCGCCCCATATAGTATCTTGGGACAGAAAATTAAAGGCGAAACGCGGGTATCCTGGTTGCACCTCTGCCTACCTCTTCTAGGAAAAAGGCGTGAGTTAATGTATGAATGTACCTATGTATGTATTGAGGTAATTAACCATACACCTAGTCATTTTTAATAGCTATGAATAGCGAGACCAGCTTGCCTGATGGTAAACGATACGACCGCCCATGGACAGTAGCAAAAACAAACAACACCATGAATTACAAAACAATGCTTGGCATTCCACTGTGCTCGTCACCCTGGAACTATGATGTTAAGTAACAATATGTCCAGTAGTTAATCTGGTAGTCAAACAATTTATATTTTATTTAACTCTTATTTTATTGTTATAAATGGCGAGATGAGCATGCCATTCACCTGTTGTTAAGCGATACGGTTTAAGTCTCAATATGAAGTAAGTAGTGACTATGGCTACAATGCCCTTCAAACCGGAACACAACTCTACTAATAAAGCTCTTTGAATTATCGAACAATATTAAGTTAAGCGCATAATAGAATAATATTGTTGACCATAATCGACAACTCTATCTTCAAATCATAATGAGGTATAATACAAATCTACACAATTTCTATATTGTTTCCGAGTAATGTGTTTTATACTACAATGTATCCATTTTTATAGAATATATTAAATTTATACATAAAAAACCAAATGTAATGACTTCCTGCATAGTGTATGAATTATTCATTCGTTTCAATTATTTTGATCTATGAGGTATTCTTACCGCAAATAAAATTCCATGTATCACGCTATGATTCTGATGAATCATTCCGGAACCTAATAGACATATTTTATCAATATTTCATGCCTATTATTCATGAGTACGTGAAATAGAACAAGGCGTCTTCGAAATACGTATATAAGTCATAGATATATTATTAACTGCCTTGTTGGCGTAGTCGTACTATGGTACGTTTACAGAGCTGAGGTCTCGGGTTCGAATCCCGGATCAGCCAAAATGATATTGGATTGATTGGATTTTTCCATGCATTATCAGCCCAGAGTCAAGAATTTGTGCCCGATATGGCGATAGGCATGCCCCCTATCGTGGGACAGAACATTCAAGGAACAATGTGGGTGTCCTGTCCTCTGCCCACCCCTTTTGAGAAAAAGGCGTGATTTGATATACGTGTATATTATCAAAACTAACTTGGTTTACCACTAAACATTTTTTAAAAACGCTATAGTTTTAAAAAAAATTGCTTTCTATATTGATTAACAAGCCATTTTAACCTCAAATTAAGTGAATACATACTAAAGGCTAATAGAGCAATCTCTTAGTATGTAATTTTTGATTCATCTCCAAACAATTTTCCGGGTTGTGCTTGCATTCTTGCCGCTTGTCGCGTCGCGGGACGGAAACGCTGAGAAAATTAGGCCACTCGGCACTCGGAACACTATCTTCAGGGGCATGGGGATATTGTGTAATAAGTCGAGTATATTTTGGATACTGTCCTGCCCACTGTAACTCCTGTAAACCAGGATCAACAGTGGCACACATTTTTTTATTGCAATGAATGGCGACTCGTTAACAGTTAGCTTGCTGGTAAGCGATACGACTACTCTTAAACAGTAGCAAAACCAAACAACACCTTGAATTACAAAGCAATGCTTGGCATTCCACTGCGTTGTTGCGGTGATACCTAGCCAGATTGTCTCACACATATGAGAGACTTACCACCAAACATTGAAGATCGGCGAGTCTCTGGGAATGTCTAACTTGTCTTTAACCCGCAACGAAATCAATCAGAAAGTTACATTAATAGGAGGAGTTGGAAATAAATTATTGTCCACCTCCCGTGACTAAGAAATGAACTAAAGAATCCCTAAAACCCTAAGCCTTAGTTTAGGGTAAATAAGACTTATTGTAAAGTACAGTTAATCACATAGATAATACACTATATGTTAATCACGTAGACGAAGTTTCGGGCAAAAACTAGTACATAAATATATTTACGGCCTCCGTGGCGCAGTTGGTTAGATGTCAGCTGTGAAACGAGAAGCCGTGGGTTCGATCCCGCACCTAAACAAATGCTTGTGAGGCTCACATTAATTTGCCTCGGGTCTCTATTTATTATTATCATTATTTACACACGCCTATGTCTCATTTGGGTAAGCAAAGACAAGAGCATTAATTACTAATGCCCTCAAATATTATATTATCTTTAAGTGCACACTGGCGGAATTCATAAGGGCGACTATAGAAACTCTGGCTCATAATGTATCGACTGTATAAAATACCTACGATTTTATACTTGTATTTGAATTAGTTGTTATGTACATATATAGATACACACATACATAAACTCACGCCATTTTCCCAGAAGGGGTAGCCAGAAATTCCCGTGGCAGCTACCATAATATCCACGTTTCGCCTTGTGTATTCCGTCCCACAATGTGCTAGAGGGCAAGCCTATCGCTAATAAATGGGACTGACTCCGGGCTGATAATGAACAGAAAAAATCCAATTTCACTTCGTCTGTCCCGGGATTCGAACCCGAGACCTGAGCTTTGATATCGTACAATTGCGCCACCGAGAAAGTTATTTTGTAAATAGATTATGTTTAGTCTAATAAAGAAATAAATTTTCTCATTCCTTTCAACAGTTATTAATTTCTCTATAAAAACTAATTTTTGCAACATAAATTACATTCCTTAATGTTCTGAAATTTATCCTTTTAATAAGGCTCTACCATTCGTTTCTCTACCTTAATCATGTATTGGACTTGGACTTGGACTAAATCCCAATATAATAAGAATACATTGATGATGCAAGCTATCTTAACGTTTCACATAAGTGATCATTTAATCGATAACGTTTTATTGTCGGATAACTTAGGTATGCTTACCATTAATCTTGTTACCTTAGATTCACAAGTGGCTAAAATAGTATGACTATAACATTAAAGTTTGTCCTTAATCACCCAAGAATGATACGAGTTTTGAAAAACTCTATATTTTTTAAGAATTCGTCCTTTGCACTTTTTGTAAGCTCACGGCAAACAAAACCACTATTTTTATTATTTTATAAACATAACAGCAAGTATAATAAAGATATTTCGTTCTATCCGGTCGGTTCGTTTACTGATGCGCATAAAATATGGCGCGGTTGAGGTAGAAATTTAAGGGTAAGGAATTTAAGGGCAGAATTTGTTTAATAGAAATTCCATTCTAAACAAACTACTGTTTTGCTAATACTTATACTGTACAAGTAAATTTAGACTAAACTATTATTTTGCTAATATAAATACAAATGAATCCTAATTCCCAGCTTTATTTATTTTGAGAAATAAATTAGGTTCGCAAATCTGAAAATCTTGTTTTTAGGGGTTCCGTATTGTCCATTGTTAAGGGAAAAGTCCATTATTTTATTAGGGCTTCGCTAAAAATCCTATGGTGTTAGAAATATTTACGTCACTGTAAAAAGAAGATAACAAATCCTTCTACGCAATATACGGAGTACAGACATCTTGAATATAATTATAAAGCATTTGTTGTGCTGTTTTTATACAAAAGAAACGGACTGATGCTATATATATGATACTATGTATGTTGGACTATATGGCCTAACCTCTTTCAATTTCATTCTCGATCATAGAGAAACCCCCGCTCCCAGATACAGACTCAAAGGAATAAAATTCAATTAAAGTTTATATAAGTTATATTACATTCACTAATGTAATTGAATCGCTAGAAAACGAGCTTTAAAAATAATGTTAAGTTATTGAAAACAGCTTCTACACGTTTATTCTATTACCCTTGAATTATTTGTTGTACAATAAACACGTTTCCTATAAAAATATAAGACAACATTTCACTTTAGACTGCAAAATCGAATTTACTCGGGGAATTTCGCAAATTGATTTACCGTCGCCAAATGGCTAGAAATTACCAACAATGTACTTCCATGTCTGCGGCAATTGAAAATTGGCTTTTGCTGGCAGCTAGAATGTTAATGCCGAATTGTTTTTGCTTAACCCAACCATTGGCTGTCATAGGGGGCGTGCCAGTAGGGTTTCATTGAGTATGACAGCTAAATGTAGGCAGAATTAATAGCTATTGTTATTCAAATACATTTAAATAAGTGTTTAGTAATTGCTGCCGGCTTATGCCCGAGAGAGATTTAGTTCATATATTTTACTGGCCTGTTTATTTTTTCTCAAGCGAATACTTTAGTTTCTTTGATATTTAATCAAATACAATAGCTACAGACGAAAAAACGATTGCTGCTTAACCCACTAGCCTACAGCAGGAGAGCTGGAACCAATTTTTGGGTAGGTATTTGAGGCAAGCTGAGTAACTTGTCCCTTAGCTCTCCAATTATACCCCAATTCGGAAGTGCAGACCTGGCTGGTGACTAGCGTGGCTAAATCTTTAGGGGTTTTTTAAAAATATTATTTTATTTTTCATCTTACTATATGATCGAGTATAATATAGTCGATCTCACATCATATAGTCACTATATGATGTGAGATTGAAAAGTCTCTCTTACTTCGTGATTCTCACGGCACTATACTATTTGTGCGTATACGAGTGTGGATTTTGGTGTGTAAATTTAATTCAATTTATAGCTTTTGAAGTTGAAAATAACAAAACGATTGTCAACCACCGTGATTCGTAGAATCCATCAATACTTTGGCCATGTGATTCGAAAATTCTTCGATGATCTGCAAAAAACCATTCTACTTGGCAAAACAGAGGGCAAGAGGCCATGTGGACGTAGACCGATTCATTTGACGGACCTTATTGTCCAGAAAAGATCTTAAAAATGAAATGTAAAAATACTCAGCATTGAGTTAATGATTGGAGAGAGAGAGCAAGAGATAGCTTTTGAACATACGAGGAGCATGTATTTTTTTTTCATATGAATGAGGTATAGTCAAGCCCTGTGAAATAAATTCACTGGGGCATGATGACTTCAGTACACCAAACTACACAATTTAAATAAGTGTATGCAGGGCTTGTAAACAATGTTGACTGACGCAACCGCACCTAGTCTCTAGTCAACAATAAACAATGAGCGTATTATAATTGCCACATTTCACGAAATATTCCTTTTTATAGCGAGCACAAATGAGATGGAATGACGATATGTTTTGAGTATAAGCAAAGTTTTCACTTGAATGGAACAGTGTTTTAATAGATATAAAATAACAAACGAACGAATATTACAAGGGAAAAGGGTACGCTATCATAATATTGTATTTTCTACGGTATTATTGTATTGGATATTTTTTGTTGTAAAACTAATGGTTTGGAAAAGTTATGTTTGAATAAAGTTCTGCGTTCATTATTCTTTGCGAAAAGTTCAATTGTAAACTTCCAGTTGAAAGATCGAATTATTTACACGTCTCAAGAAATCTAGTTATAATTTACATAAGCTGTGCGCTATATGGTCCCAAAATAAGGGAATTCAGTTCAGAATTTGAAATTTAAACAAAATATCTGTCCAGAATTTGATGATGTTTGAAAAAGTTTGACGCCAGATTACCAGAGGGTCCTTTTAAGCATGAAATATTTTTTTGGCCTTTATAAAACTATTTTATAAATAAATAAATATTTCTTTGAATTATACGAATGAATCGCTATTATTTATATTATACACCCGTTTACGCAAAACCCTAGTGTAGATTGATTAGGGACATATTAGTCTACCAATATCCCTTGGGAGCCTTTACCTCAGACTATAATTAAGATATTCTGCAAACAGTACACCTCTAGACAAAACCTGTACACCAAAGGATGGAATGATAATGGAATTTCATTAAAATGCATCCGCCAGATCAAATATCGGATAGACGACTCTTGTTGCTAAACTTA
This sequence comes from Hyles lineata, assembly GCA_030180105.1. NCBI lineage: Eukaryota > Metazoa > Arthropoda > Insecta > Lepidoptera > Sphingidae > Hyles > Hyles lineata. Next base: position 12,567,792 of record JARJEE010000008.1, on the reverse strand, counting down.
TAATCAGGTTAGACCCTGGCTTTCACAGCACGTATGATGTAAATAACTTTGGATATTATTTTAGTTCGATTGCGGATTTGCTGGAAATTGCTTTTAGTTTTATCAGTATTACTTTCACTCCTATAAGGTATATCAGCATTCATATTATCACCTCATAAACAGTCCACTGCGGGCCACGATTATCTCCGTTGAGATGAGTGCGGGTCTATAGGTTTCAGACAGAACTTGGAAATTCTTATGGATAATCTCACGTTTCGTTACTCACTTTGTTACCGCAGAAGTAAATGTAGGTACGTGACTCGAAGTACTTAAGTCCAATGCTTTCATTAATAAAATATGCCTTAAAAATCATAATCTCATATCATACACACATACATGCATTATCGTCACGCCTGTATCTCTTAGGCGTAGGTAGGTAGAGACTATTGATCGCCACTTTGCTCGATCCTGACATATTACTTTGGCTTCATCCACTTCCATCAACTTTTTCATGCATGCTCGTCGTTTTAGGGTACTTTTGACTTGAACCTTGTTGAGGGTATCAACAATTTGGGGTGTGTAGGTGCTGTGAGGTCGAACTCTACCGACTGTTTCACGTACACTCGCCTTGTATATTTGCTTAGTTAGTCTTCTTTCATCCACCCTCCCTATATAACCTATTTAAATTGGGAGTTGGGAGAATTTGTTAAAAAAATACTTTTATTAATTAATTTAATACAAATATATTTTTTATAACTAACGTAAACTAGCTGTTCGTCAACAGAGAGATGTCAAGCGAATCACACTGATGCAACGCAGGCATCGGCTTATATAGCAATTTAACAATGGGTAATTAACACTGGAAAGGATAATGGGTTCTACTAACAACACCAGGTAGAATACCATTAGTAATCGATAGCAAGTCGATCTTAATTATACATTCATGGAACAGAAACAGTGTCCAGTGCTTACGTACATTACACTCATGTGTCATGTACATGTTTTATATACATTACCCATGTTTACATAGGAATTGTAGGGTATATGGAGGACGTGGGTACAGCCCGCATAACTACCTATCCTACGGCTTTTTCAACTAGCCTCACAACCAAATTGTGTAGAAATACTAAGACAAAACTGACTTAAACTAATTTCTTTTTTGGCTTGGACTGCCCGCTCATTTTTCCTGTTTCAATATCCATCCAAAGGTTCATCATCATCATCATATCAGCCACAGGAAGTCCACTGCTGAACATAGGCCTCCCCCAAGGATCTCCACAATGACCTGTTGGAAGCGGCCTGCATCCAGCGACTTCCTGCAACCTTAGTCAGATCGTCCGTCCACCTTGTAGGCGGGCGTCGCTTGCCTGTACGTGGCCTTCACTCAAGAACCTTTCGGCTCCAACGGCCATCGGTTCTACGAGCTATGTGCCCGGCCCACTGCCACTTCAACTTGCCAATCCTATGGGCTATGTCGGTAACCTTGGTTCTCCTACGGATCTCCTCATTTCTGATTCGATCTCGTAGGGTGACTTTGAGCCTTTTAATGAGGCCCACAGTGAGAGGCCACGTCTCGGTGCCGTATGTCATCACTGGTAACACACAACTATCGAAGACTTTCGATTTTAGGCACTGAGGTATTTTGGACGAGAAGACGTCGCGAAGTTTCCCGAACGCTGCCCAACCGAGTTGGATTCGACGATTGACCTCTCTCTCGAAGTTGGACCTGCCTAACCGGACCACTTGTCCGAAATAGACATATTCGTCTACAACTTCGAGAGTCGAGCCCCCAACTTCAATAAGGGTGGGCACAACATGGATATTCGACATAATCTTCGTTTTATCCATGTTCATTTTAAGCCCACCTGTTGGGAGACTCGATTAAGGTCTTCGAGCATAGTGCTAAGGTCTTCCAGCGATTCTGCCAAGACTACAATATCGTCGGCAAATCGAAGGTGAATAATATACTCGCCGTTGATGTTGATGCCGAATCCTTTCCACTGCAAGAGCTTGAAGGCATTTTCCAGCGCGGCAGTGAACAGTTTCGGAGATATGACATCCAAAGGTTGCCTGGAAGAAATTACCTAAAGTGATAAGGCCGCCTCTTGTACTATTATTATTGTGTTGTTTCTTCACTGTATTTTTATTTTGTGCAATAAAGGATTAAATAAATAAATGCCTAGTTGGTTAGTGACAAGAGCATCTCCTTTGTAAAACGACCGCGTGCTGTGGCCAGTATATTGGATTTCAAGCAAACGCCAACTGAATGCATAAACTTCTAGCAAAATTCCGCTGAGAGTTTTGATCAAATTAGATTCTGTGTTTCGTATTGATTTGGAATCTAGTCGGTACTGTCTGTTAGGAACTGGACTCGGGTCAAGGATATTTTTATTATGTAATACCTACATAGTATCAATTTTATTCCTTTATTGTTTTGTGGTTGCGTGCGTTATTCAAGAACTACTTTAACTTATTTTGGATACGTGAAGCATTACTTATTTAGTGAATAGACATAGCTTCTTATACGTTGGTACATATAAATCCCATCAAGTTCTATTACAAATCTCTTCAAAACCTGGTATTTCCGATATTTTGTTGTCAAGCAGATAGTATTTTTTTTATTGCGTATGTCCGGTATTCTTGCAAGCAGGTCACCTGATGGTATGTGATCACTGCTGCCCATGAACATCCTTAATACTTGCATCATAAATGTGTTGCTGGCTCATCAAAATTTGAGTAGGAGCGGGAATGTAAAACGATGGGAGGAGGAAACCGAGAAAAACGTGACAGCTAAGCTGTCGCTTCACGTCGATCGCAAGACAACGTGATGAATAATGAAAATTGTCGTACCTTGAAAAGTTAGGTTCCATTTTCAAAACTCCATCTCGGTAGTATTTCCACCATGTCGAAAACTGAAAAACAAAATAAATAACATTTTTGATTAAAGGCCAATTAAATACTACCTAACTAGATCAGAATTTATTTAGTATCACTAACATAAAACCACTACGTTCTAATACTCACGTAAGTAAGTCCGGCTTAGAGCGTTCATTTTTATTAGTTCTAACCCTCGTCAAGCCAAGTGGTCATAGGGTTCCTATATAACAGAAAATAAACATTAAAGGTAAGTTAGGTCCAGCAAATAATGTGAGGAAAGCTAATTGTTTATCCCAATAGATTCATATGACTTGTGGACAATGTTCCCTTCCTGTTTGAGTTCGACAAACTGTAATGGGCAAATAAAGTTACGAAACATGACGTGGGTGGTTCTTGCTGCGAGCCGAAAAAGACCAATGTAACTTGACCCCTCCTTACTTCAGTTTCTCAAACAACGATAGGCCCACGGGTCTCTATCGCTGGTCAACGAATTGCTTATTTTTGTTGAAGATAAGCACATCGACAATATATCACTTAACGCAATGAACCCGGTTATATATCATTGTTTATCTGATACAGTTTTTATGGGCTTCAACTATTATTGAATTAATTTATCGGGAGCATCAGTATATTGGAATACTTTTATTTTTAAGCAATGAGGAAACAGTGCTTACAGTTCACAATTATTTCAAGTCCTAAACACGCCTATAACTTAATTAAATTTATTGAAATTCATATAAAAGTGAAACAATGAAAATATAATGAAATGAAATAAGACCAGAAAAATAAAATTAACTGACGTTGGTCAAGAAGCTGCCAAGCTCAAGTGGGACTGAGCTGGACATGTGTGACAACTGACAGATGAGATGTGGGTCAAAACTACCACGGAATGGGTCCCGAAGGGCCGTCGACTATGTGGAAGACCTAGACGCAGGTGGCGAGACGAATTAGATGCTTAATAGAAGGATTGGTCATATAAAGCCATTGACCGGGATGCATTGAAGGCGGAAAGAGAGGCCCTGCAGTGGAACGCTACAGGCTCGTAATGAAATAAATAAGAGTATACCCGCAAAGAGTGTAGACAACTATAATTGCCCCAAAAATCAATAGTATTTAAAATATATCAACTCGCACTTGATCAGTGAATCAGAAGACATAAGCCATAACCTCTATCAAATTTAGATGAGGCCGTGCCCTGCATTAAGACGTATAATATTATCAGGTTTAATACATTAATAAATTTAAATTAACCGCACATTCCATATCATGTAAAATTGAACCTGTCTGGCGCCTATACATTGCACAATTCGTTCGAAAGGCATCTGAACAATGAATGAAAGTTTAAGCACTATAAAAATAGGTTGATAATGAAGTGTTGGTATGCCAGTGGGAGGTGGAGCAGCGCTGTGTGGGCAGAGTGCATTGTTAATGCGAATGCGAGTGTTCCAAACATTGCAACGATGTTTTAGGGATGGGATTTATATTCTAATTCTGGAAAACGGCATAGGGTCAGGTTTTTTTATTATTAATGTTTCCAAATTTTCCGAATTTGTCTGATAGCCTTACATGCCAGCAAGCCTTGCAAAATTAATAGAATGCAGCACAAAACGGGCCTTTTGAATGTAAATTTTAGTGGATAAATAAAAGATTACTCGGAAGTTTAATGTTCTCACTATTTTCTAATGCTACTAGACAAACAAGGTGATATTTAATATATAAGCAGCTGTGGCAATTGATAGAGTTCAAAATTCTATTCAAAATACTACACCTTTATAGAGCGTGGTGATTGACTATCGATACACTCATGGCTCCAAAAAGTCACAGCTGTGCCCTGGGATTCGAAATATCGTGAGGAAACCTGCACATCATAGCGATTTGTAATATTTTCTATGGTATGTAAAGTCCGCCAACTCGTACTAGGCCAGCTTGTTGGACTATATGGCCTAACCACCATTAATAGTACTCTCGATTGTAGAGGAGACCCGTGCCCTGCAGTGGGACTTATATGATGACCTGATACAAATTCAGAATACTGCGTAATTAAAAAACGTCTTTTGTGACAAAGACTAATCAGATTTCTACATAATGATAAAAAAGCGTGCGACACTAGTCCAAAATGAAATAATCTCAATGGACGAAAAAATAAAAAAATCATTGTGTGTTCAATTTAAATGAAATTGTTGAAATTATTACTTTTATAGCATAAAATATGACAGTATACCGAAGATGTAATTAAATTACCTGGAATTATATTGTATGTACTCGTTTACCTACGCTAGGATTCCCAAAAAATTAATGAAAGTTTTATATCCTAGAAATACATATTTTTTATCAAACCTTATGGAACTGAAATTGTAAAGCACAATAAATTAAATTAAAAAATATATATTGCCACGAATGTCGAAACGAGCTTGCCGTTAGCCTGATGACAAGCGATTCGATCTCTGATAAACTGTAGCAAAATCAAACATCCACTGTGCTCGCCATTCTAAGATATAAGTTGAACTATTTATGTGACTGTTAGGTGTTATTTATTAGCCGGGCCAGCAACATTTCTAATATTGCCAGCTCATCAAATCGGGAGGTGAGCGGGATGGGAAAAGAAAAATGGGTTATTGAAATCCCATGTTATTAATGCACTTGTTTTAATACATAGGTCACAAGTATCTTAAGTAGACTTGTAAGTTTCCACCCTACATAACACAGCGATAATTCAAACCTAAATGCTTATGCTAACAAGATTGCTTGACTTGGTAATCGAACCCATGACCCACTGTATATAGTCTGTCCATTCCGGGTAACTATAACAATAGACTAAGTAGGACAACTACCGAGCTTAATAAAGGAGGACGTTCTCTTTACTATATTTGAAGGGTTATGGCCTATTGATGGCACAATCGGGATATGTACGGCGCGTAAACTCCCATTATGGAACGCACATAGCCGTTTAATTATGCGATATGTATTATACATAAGATGCCAGCATTTCCTTACCACTTTGTTATGTTTATTGTTAATTGAAACGCAAGGTTATAGCCCGAAAATGTTAAGCAGAAGCCCGTGCCAATGGCTAATCATATATTAATTTATATTATTTATAATTACAACGATACATCCGACAGTCACAAACATAGTTCTTACCCCACACTAAGATCGAGTTTTGTGTCGTGGGTATTAAGGAACTACGACATTTTCGATCTCTCTAACACCTAGAACCAAAAACAAAAAAAATGATACAAAATTTGTTTTGGTGCGGGGATCGAACCTGCGGCCTATCGTTTCACAGACGGCGTCTATTATTTTTACCTCATCATCCACTGAAAGTACACAGCCAAGCTTATTATACTTGTGCTTAAAATACCGACACATAAATTGTTCTGAAGCACAAATTCCCTCTCACATAAAATTTGATTACTCGTTAACTCTGACTTGTTGAATGATATATATAGTTAAGATGAAATAATGTTATTTGTATGTTCACCTTCTTTAAATAGACTGAATATGGGATATATCCCCCTTACATATGTGCATCTTAAGAGCCTCTGTGTATTTTTTCTTTGGTGTTATTTTTCTGTTACAATAACTGGTAGTTGTTGCTATGTTCATTGTTCAAAAGTGGTAGAGCCACGCTGTTGTCATGACTCAGCATGAATACGCGGGCTCGTCTGAAATCAGCTTGGCTGTCGCATTTCATTCGATGAGTTTAATTTGCCGGATGCCCTTTTTTCTTCCTATCATTTTTCCTACCCCGTCCCCTCCCGATATCATGGGCAAGTAACCTCTATGATCCAAGCGTTGTGGATGTTCATGGGCGGTTGTGATCCCTTACCAACAGTTAAATAATGTACTCGTTTGCTCCAATGCCATATTTTTTCAGAAAATCATACTTCTTAAGACTCTATTACCTAAACATACGTAAAACACAGGCCGCAAATATCGTCTAATAACACTACCTAAGCTCGGCGTTTCTAGAGCTAGTAGATATTATGATTGTGTTAAGAATAAAACGAGACGGCATAACAAGGAATTTATGATGATTGGACTTTTATGTGGCGTTACCAATATTCAACCTAGTGTTTATTCTTGTTAGTATATTTCCCCCTTTCGTCACGTCTTATAGAGGAAAATGATTTTTTTTTATTGCTATGAATGGCGAGACGAGCATGCCGTTCGCCTGATGGTAAGCGATACGACCGCTCATGAACAGTAGCAAAACCAAACAACACATTGAATTACAAAGCAATGCTTGGCATTCCACTGCGCTCGCCATCCTGAGACATAAGATGTTAAGTGCGTTTACACTGCTGTTTGACGGGAGAAATAGACACTGCGGTAGTACCCACCCAGATGGCCTCTCACATATGAGAGACCTACCACCAGTAAAACTTCTTAACTTTGTTATTGTAAGGGGTTTTTAAAACTATATTCATGCTTTATACTGTGGAATCATAAATAGAACAAAAGTACATCTAATGCTCTATAGTACTAAGCTAACAGTATTGCACTCTTGCCATGTAATAGTGGCGAATTCATCAATATATGTATATATGGGAGATAAATCAAATCCTGTATGAATCTCTCCCTCTCTCTCTCTTTATTTAGCCATACGAAGTGCACTGCTGCACATGGGCTTCCCCATAGATCGCCATATAGATCGCCACATAGACCTGCTGAAACCAGCTAGCATTTAGCGACTTCTTGCTACCATTACCAGGTCGTCAGTTTTAATTAGGTTACACTTTTTGGTCGCATAAGGGTTATAATTTAGAAAAAGCCACCCACATAAGCATTTCTATATAATGGCCCGAAAAACTAACCTAACACCTAAGACCTGGTCAAACCAGGATAAACAGAAGCTAAACCAAATACAAGATACACTTACTCGAGTCACTATCGCAAACCACCATTGCATACCGACTACCGTAACAATTCCATAAAAATAAAATCAAAATGATCAAAAAATAAAATCCTGGTTTTATTTAACAAATTATAACATGGAAGAGTTTAATTTAACTTCTAGATTAAATTAAATATAGCCAAGTATAAAAATTGCTCTCATTTCGCGGCTCATATTCCGTAATTGTTAAGTAAATCTCGGGAAAATTTTTGAAGACGCTACAATCGTGGAATTCTCACTTAAAGCGACACTCCCGGTGTTTATCCCCCACTTAGCGGAATCTGAGGGTTCTTCTTTAATATTTTGCGCTCTTCTATCTACTTGTTTATGAATTTGTATATTAATGATGAGATAACAAAATAGTGAGTGTGAATATTTCCTATCCCGGGAAAAGATGTTGTGTTTGAAAAAATAAGTACTTGCTTTTGTCTTAGGGTTTTAAGTATTGACTTAGAAACACTGCAAGAAATATTGATTCACAATGATCGAGCTATGGGGAAAATTTAAGGATCAAAAAAATAAAGAAAAAATATATGTCACATGTTCTATTCAATCATCATAATCAGCCGCAGAAAGATGACAGTTGAAATTATTTCTTAAAAAAAATACTAACCAAATAAAAGCAGCCTGAACCGATTTACAACACGAGTATAATATAATACATATGAATTTTAAATACTTCAGGCAAATTTCATACTAAATTGAGGCCAAATCGAAAAATATAAGTTTTGACATTGTATGTTTTCTTCCAATTTGTAAAAGGAGCCGTGCAAACGGATTCTTGCTCAAATTACGTACTTTGGATCAGGTGTTGGATTGTAAACGGTATTACTGAATCCATAACAATATTTAGATTGCTTTCTCGATCGTGTACAAGCATTCAATAAGGACAAGTCTTAACTTTTGGATAAAATGTATGCTTATTGAAATTACATTTAGATAAATTATTGCAGTATTTATACTGAATAATATTAATAATATGAATCTGTAATTTGGGTGTTGTTTTAATTTTTAGAGGTATTATTCACCTCTCTCTCTCTCTTCAGCCATAGGAAGTCCACTGTTGAATAAAGCCCATAGCTTGGGAAAGCCTATTTTCATAGTTAAAAATTCCTTTGATATTGTTTGAAACCAAATTCTTAATTTTCAATTATCAATGGTCTGAATATTGTACTTTGCATATCTATAATCCCAAGAAACCTTCACAACAATCACTTTCTATAATATGTTCCTACTCCTTCCATTTTTAGAATATCTAATCTACCTAATGAGCAAACCGTCTGTTCTCTTGAATTCTAAATATACCTTTTAAACCCAATTATCCGAAAAATATTGAATAACTGAAGTCTGAATAGTAAGCTAGGATCTCATTACCGCGGTGTTGCCGTCGGCACCGCACAATTTATTACTAATAAGATGCGAATGAAAGCAGTATCCCCGGATACTCCCAAGTTTTATATTTTACTTCATCGACCCCACAATATGTAGTATTTCAATTTGCAATGAACTGGCTATTGGAGACTAGAACGAGATTCTGAATAGGAAGGGTAATAACGGCCTCCCTGGCGCAGTTGGTTAGACGCCGGCTGTGAAACGAAAGGTTGCGGGTTCGATCCCCTCACCGAAACAAATATTTGTGTGAACCATAGGTATTTCGGGTCTAAGATTTGTGAGACGGAAAAGTATCTCACAGTTTCTGATAACAATACAAGATTCGATTTTAGTACGGGGTCCGGATTACGTATGTGACTGTTAGGTGTATTTATTTATTTCAATCTTAACAGAGTATCCACTAGAGAGCAATAATTCTCTGGCCCCTGTACTGTGATAGCCGGACGGATCTCGATCTCCGGTAATCTCTTTCAATTACCGAACGAAACCGGAAAAGTATACTTTTTATTCGTTTCATGTGCTTCCGTAGTATCTCGACCAATCTGAGCCATTTCTATAGTAGTTTTAAAAGCAAGATTACACCATTCTTGATACCTTCATCTTCAATATTTTAACTTTCTTCTCGCACTTTTTCCATGCATTTCAAAGATCTACTATTACTTAGTGAAACAATTTCCTAGTTCTTGGATCTGTTATTAAAAGAAAAGCAATTTAAAAAACAATAAGTTCATCATTTGCAGTCCCAGAGAAACAATAATACTGTCTACAACAAGTCTGTACAAACGTGCTCAAACTGCTGGAATGCTCGCTTATTTTACGTAGAAGACGCTTTCTAATAATTTACTGACGGTTAAGAGGCTCTGTCTGGTATATTCTTCTTAGGTAGGCAAGCTTTATTGAACAGCCACGACGTGCAAATTCATCTTTCTTTTTTAATTTTTATTTATTTTTATGTTTTTTTCATTTACATCTGCATACGTTGTTTTGTTCGCTAGTGAGAAATACACAGATTTTCTTTCTTTCTTTCTATGTCGATTGTCATACTTGTTAATAAAAACTATAACAATTTTGAAGACAATACACGTATGTTTATCAAATATAAAGGGGCTAAGTTGCAGCGAGGCACTAACGCAGTGCATGCTGAAGCAACAACTCCGTAATGTGCGTGCAAACGTGCTGAAACTGCCGCTTATTCTACGTTGAAAGGCGTTTTCTAATAATTTACTGGCTCGGCGCTTAGGCTAAGGCGCTGTCTTATTATATTTTTTATTTGGTAGGTAAGCTATTGCAATGGACTGCAGGTACCAGCTTATACTGTTTACTAAAACAATAAAATTTATGTTCTTAGTAATAATTATCTTTTTTGTAAACCTAACCAGTTACCATAAAAAATAAGAGTATTTTGAAAATTCTCTTTGGTATCTGCAATACAGGCCAAGAGCCTAGTGCTCTACCACAGTGATGTCTGTGTAAATATTACTAGCTTTATAAATGTTGTATTGTGATACTATTTTATTGTAACATATTGTAATATTTTATGAAATAAAAAAATATGGTGGCGATTTATGATTATTTATATATTTTTAAAACCATTCAGGACTATGTACGTGGCTTTCTGACTCATATATGGGCCCATACAACTCCGTTTGTCGTTGCAATTTAGCACATCACGTCAATCTTATCTACTAATAATTTAAATAAGTGTCCCTTATTTCATTAAATAATTTACTGCAAAATGATGATACTGCACCAGACAGAAAGTAAAGTTATCTAAGTAGACTGCTAACTAGTAAAATATGATAACCGTCGATCGATACAATCTAGCCGGTTTGCTCGAAATAGCATTCCAAAAACCTACGAATATTATTACATACTGGTGGTAGGTCTCTCTTATGTGAGAGGCCACCTGGTTAGGTACCACCGCAATGTCTATTTATCCTGTCAAACAGCAGTGTAAATGCAATGTTGTGATACTGGACATATTGAGACTTAACATCTTATTGAGACATAGGATGTTGATGGATGATGAGCACTGTGGAATGCCAAGCATTGCTTTGTAATTCAAGGTGCTGTTTGGTTTTGCTACTGTTCATGAGCAGTCGTATCGCTTACCATCAAGCGACTGGCATACTCGTCGGCAATGCCGAAATATTAAATTTTATCTTTGTGACAAATAATTGGTTTTGTATTTAAGGCGGTTGGTGCACCGTTTAGTGAAGGCGCGGGAAAGAAAAACAAAAGTTAGTCAAAGTTCTTAATGAAACGGAAGTATTTACTGTGAGAAGTCGCGGGTTCGACCTCGCGACAAATATTTGAGCCAAGTATTTGTGTTGGACGTGGGCTGTGGGAACGACACGCTCCAAATGAAGATTTTAAATGTGTAACTTCATGGTAAATTAGATTATAAATTATGCGAAGAGAATACGTTTCCTTTGTTTTTACATTTGTTTTGGTGAAGAGTTACTTAATGTGCTAGTTTAAAATAGTTTATTATTGTTTTAATATTTAGATAAGATAAATTGGTATTTTAGTACAAGCAGTAATAAGTAACCTACAGCTGAATAAAAAATAATGATCCTGATCTCCTAATGACAATTTCAACATAATGGATTAGTTATATAACGATAGTATTCATAATTCCGTCGCGAAAGAACAAACTTAAGCTGAGATGGAAACTTCTGCATAATAAATATATTAAGAAGAAAAATATAACGTTAAAAATGAAAACATCCTTTTTAAAGTCGGTTAAAAATAACCCTATAATTCTTCATTCGCCACAACATCGCTCTCACAGTCGACAGAGTGACAGAAAAGTAAATTCCAAAGTTGAATTCTTTCATTACCACTCCCACAATGGAAACTTAATGAATAAAAACTTTCACGGCTTCCCTGTTTATTTTTCTCATTACTTATTCCGCAAAACTTTTTCTATCAATGAGAGGAAATAACTGTGTCTCCAGAACGAATAAATTATTTTCGCAATATACAAAATATCAAGTTAGCTAGATCCATAGTTGCAAAAATCATGTAAATAGTTTTTAGCGCAATAAGACAAAAACTCACTGGGTACCTGAGTAGGTACCACCGTAATGTCTATTTATCCCGCCTAATACCAATGTAAATGCACTGTTGTGTTTCAGATTGAGGGACATTGTAGAGTAACTACTGGACATATTAAGACTTCACATCTTATGTCTCAGGATGGTGAGAGCAGTGGAATGTCTAGCATTGCTTTGTAATTCAAGGTGTTGTTTGGTTTTGCTACTATTTATGGCCGGTCGTGTCGCTTACCAACATGCGAACGGCATGCTCGTCTCGCCATTCAATACAATAAAAAAAACTTATTGCATCAATGTTTTGCCTATCACCGAATGTTCTACTTATAATTCCTGTCCATCAATAGGTTCTGTATCTGTATCAGCCCATATACGTCACACTGCAGTGCACGGGCCTCCTCTGCAATCGACAGTACGATTGAGAGTGGTTAGGCCATATAGTCCACCACGCTGCCCAAGTGCGGGTTGGCGGACTTATACCATAGAACTTTTTATAAATCGCCATAATATGCAGGTTTCCTCACGATATTTTCCTTCACCGTTTTCTACCAAAGGTTGCCTGGTAGAAATCGCTATTAGTAAGGCCACCCATTGTATAGAACTATTAAGTGTATATCCTTTAAAGTGTATGTTGTAAAGGTGTAATATATCGTATTATTGTTATTATCATGGTGGGTCATACTCATTACTGAGTTAACGATTAAGGAGGAGTTCAACCGATAACTGCTCATCGTAAACCTAACTAGTTATATTGCCATTTACAAGGGAAGAGTTCCTCGGGGCGAGAATCGTATGCCATTATCGCATGATATATATTACAGGAATATCCTAGTATAAGCATCAGCAGTATCTCATTACACTTGATACCTAGCCTGAGCACATATGATTAAGTCAATTTCTGTTTAATTTAGGTTAAGGAAGGAATTTAATAAATGTTTTATTTTTTAATACTATTGTTACATAACCGCCATAGATTTAAATTGTGTTTGACAAATGTTTTCATGATACAATCTTTCATGTGAGACACTCTCCCCGCATAGTAAATTGGACTTTTTTTTTATTGCCATGAATAGCGAGACGAGCATGCCGTTCGCCTGATGGTAAGCGATACGACCGCTCATGAACAGTAGCAAACCAAATAATACCTTAAAATCACACCAATGCTTGGCATGCCACTGCGCTCGCCATCCTGAGACATAAGATGTTAAGTCTCAATATGTTCAGTAGTTACTCTGGCTACAATAACCATCAATCCGAAACACAACAGTGCATTTAGACTGCTGTTTGACGGGAGAAATAGACACTGTGGTGGTACCCACCTAGACGACCTCTCACATATGAGAGACCTACCACCAGTAATTTGCACTTAAACTGATTTTGTTTCATTTGATATATTTATCTTAAAAGCACTGTTTTTGAACTTTTGATAAAATTAGAATATACTAATATCTCATAAATTACAATTAGAGAATTGACCAGGTATGTTCCTCTTCACCCCTGCGGTTTTTTTGTTCGTAGTTTTTTTTGCTTTACACCCAAGACAGTTATTGCTTGTTTTGAATATTTACGATATCTCAGTTACAAATATAATGATCTTTGTTTCATATAAGACGACGACAGGACCATTTCCGTATACAACATGTAAATGCAGGCAAAGTCGTGAAGATAAGTTAGTGTATTAAACGATAGCATGTTCAGAATACGCCGGCGGGCGCTGACACAGCTCTAATTTGTTCAATTTACCGGAGGCTTTCCCAATATACCCACCTCAAGCCTAACTTATAGGAATTTTTCTTTGTTCCGTTTTTTGTTCCTTATCTCTGTATTTGTTAATGTCTGTGATTTGTATCTGCATCAATCTGTATAGTCAGCTCATTGATATAAAACCCCACGATTCTTTTAAATAATTAGATTTGCTTTCCAGGTTTACTATTACTATTTTTGTAAATTGTCCCGAAAACCATGATTTACTCTGGTCCAGTCTATTTTTCAATAGATTACATTGCCATTATATAAATGTGGGATGAAGAAAAAAGAAGGGGAATTTCTAGAATTCCTACTATGAAAGCAGATCCCAAATGTTAACTTATATTTTCCGATTAAAGTGCTTAGGTGTTATATTATATATTTATTTATTATGCTTAATATACAAAATTCAACAAATGCCTTAATGACTCAACACGGTCTGATCCACCTTAACAAATACTCATACATAAACTAAATCACTAATCACTACAGAAAGGAGATAAACGTGCGCAAATTTACAGGGAAGTTAACGTTGAACCCGTGTACAATTGAAAATGATAACAAAAGACGATGCACGATGCAAAACGTTAATTCCAAGCGGATGAGCTTGTCGGAACGCTCCAAATGTCTGAATTTCATCACGTCTGCAATGCTATGCATGTTCCTTTTCTAATCCGCTGCGTCACTTAAAAGGAATGAACTGGTTCATCTATTCAATAGATGTTATTTTGATGAATATATGTTCCTATAGCATATTTGCAGTTGAAGGATTTTAGGACTTGCTTCTTATATGTCTGAAGAGATTGCCGGCTTTTTTCAAAGATAGGTTAAAAACCTATTTTACGGCTGTTCTCTATAACCTATCTATCTTTAACAAGAGGTTAAAATTTTCATTTTTATATCGATACAATTCTACGCTCCATTAAACAGAGATAGACGTATATATTTATCTTACCTAGCTATCTATAAATATTTGTACCAAATGCATACCTCTCTATCTTCGTTAACTGCAACATAAAATGCATTGAATGATATGTAATGAAATATCTTTCTAAGTTGCTCGAAAGGTACAAAAGATTCGATAACTTAACTGGGTTTTTAAACAGTCAATTAATATGGAGGTGTTTCTTTACAATTACTTTAACACTAATCATAACTGTTGTTAAATAAATAAATAAATAACACCCAACAGTCACATACATAGTCCTGACCACACACTAAGATCGAGTCTTGTGTCGTGGGTTGCAGGAACTACGAGAGACTTTTCGGTCTCACAAACTTATCTTTATTAGATTCTTAAATCATTTGTATTTTTAAGGAAACTAGAATCTTCACTCAGATCTATTCATTTATTTGTATTATGAAGCGTCGCATCTTTCCTTCGCTACTCATAACTGCTCAGTAGTGTTAAAGTAAATAGCAATAGCAATCACAAATAGAAAGTGAAGTCATAAATAACATTTCACAAGTTATATAATAAGCTAAATTTTGCGATTATGATTCACAAACCAATCAGCTAATATTTTTATACGGTCTCATGTAATCTATAAAAGCGTAAGTTTTTTTACGAATCCATTTAAAGAAGAAACTGAATATTCAATTTTGTGTGTTAAATTTTAGATGTGAAAAATAGTTAAATTATAAGGTCATTTTTTTGTTTTATTCTGTGGAGGCAGTTAGCAATAGCATACATATAGCGCATGCTAAGGGATCAAAAATAACAAGGTGGTGAATTGGTGAAGTTAATTTGAAATAGCAATAATTCCCATTACTACCGCTCAGAATAACATGCATACATAAACTCACGTATTTTTTTTCAGAAGGAGTAGGCAGAGGTGTTACCAGGACACCCACATTAGCCCTGTATTAATCGTCCCACGATGTGATGGGGGCGAGCCCATCGCCAAATCGGACACGAATTCCTGACTCCAGGCTGAGCGTGAATAGAAAAACCTGATAGCTCTTTGTCCGGCTCGGTATTCAAACCCAAGACCTCAGTTTTGTAATTGTACCATAGTACAACTATGCCACCGAGGCAGTCCACCACTCAGAATAAATAAGCATACAATTAGTAACCATTCCCCAACGTTAAGTAGCGTTTTATCATGTTAAAAAATCGACCGAAAATTCGCCCTATAGACAATAGCTTGAAGTGAATTATTGCGCGTAGTTAGTTATGGGAAGCGATTCTCCTGAATTTCGACTGGAATTTCTATGCGGAATTCTTTACCCCGAGGGTTTTGGGAATTTATCCGGTATGACAAAACTCTTCCTCATATTTTATAAGGGGGAAATTGGAATATTTATAGATATAAAAATTATGAAAGAAGAATCTTGAGAAATGACAATAATATGATAAGATAGTGTGCGACTTGTCATCTAGTAAGTATCAAAAAATCGTGACTTGGCTACCAAATAATACTTATAACAGTGTAATATATTATGAATAGCGTCTTAATTTATTTAAATTATCTAGATTCAGATTAGCCCATAAACTATTGTTCTATCTATTTGATATTAGACACCAATTAGTACTGAAATATAAAAAGTATAAGTACACTGTCTCAGTGGCACAGTTGTACGGTATTACAAAGCTAAAGTCTCGGGTTCCAATCCTGCGTCAAGAAAATTGATTTTTTTTATTGATTATTTATTTGTTTATTTCTTTAATATAATTAATATACATTAAATAAATAATTTATTATCATAAATATATTATTTATTTAAAGAAAGAAATTGCTCAATGATTACTAAGCTCGGGCTCAAGAATTTGTGCCTGATATGGCCGATGGCGATAGGCTCGTCCCTATCACATCGTGGTACCGTGGTACGGAAAATACAAGGCGAAGCCTGGATGTCCTTGTTGCTACTAGGGTAACCACTGCCTACCCCTTCCGGGAAAAATGCGTGAGTTCATGTAAAGAACTAAAGAATATTGCTAATTATTATCAACCAGAATAACTACAAAAAGGAATGAATTTAATAACGTCTTCTACTATATTATTACCTGGGAGTTATTCAAATCAAATTTAAACTAAAACCAAGATATCCAAAAGTAGATTCATTTATATGACTGTAACTCCGTGGAGCTCGCGAGAACTCGAGGTGTTCATATCCTGTTCCAACACAAATATTTAGCCACGTGTTTGTCTAGCGAATGTTGGGAACTACAGTCTGACTTCTACTAGACTATGATTGCTAAGCTGGTGTAACTTGGTGTTTGAGTGATTCGAATTAATTTAAACGGGCTGTTACTGTACAAATCTACGTAGGAGAATGGCTTCAAAAGACAAAAGTGAATATGAATAAATATTCACAACGCCTGCTTGTTTTCTTATAGCAGAGTTACACTACTGGAAAAAATATAATTATTTTAGGAAGTATATTTTCTGATTGCCGCGGTGGTGTAGTTGTATTACGGTACGGTTAAAAAGCTGAGGTCTCGGGTTCGAACCCCGGATCGGGTAAAGTGGTATTGGATTTTTCTATTGATTATCATGTCGATAGGCTCGCCTACTATCACATCGTGGGACGGAACACAAATGGTGAAATATGGGTGTCCTGGCACCTCTGCCTGCCCCTACTGCAAAAAAGGCGTGAGTTTATGTATGTATGTATTTTAGGAAGTGATTGTCGACAGATATTAAGGCGATATCATGCGGGATGTAAAATCCTAAATTGCTAATTCAATGGACATGAACTAACGGTGAAAATATATTACCTACCACAATGTTTCCTCAGTGTCTAAAACGATGCCAGTCTGATCGTAAAAGCCAAATATCAATTTACCAGAATTAGATTTCTAAGAGTACCTTTTAAATGCTAGATTAATGCGAATGCAACTGCAAATAGAATGCGGAAGGCGTCGGCTCGTGTGGCATTTACAACCATACGTTATGGCAGAAACAGTAAATTTAGCGAGCCCAAATCGCACACCATGCAGGCTCGTATCGGAACATAAATAACCAGAACATAGGAACCATTGTCTTCTAGGCACACTTCATAACTGTATAGTACTGCTATGATATATACAACTATTCACTTTGAATAAAACTTGTTTTGTGTTATGTGCAATACTGATATAGCAAAAAATTCAAACAAAAAACTTTTGAGGCCGTCTAAGATCTTCTCTTCGAAATCAACACGTATTAATAATAATGGTTTTATAGATTTACGCGAATGTAACAAATTAAAAGAAAACTATTTTTAATGGGTTTTATATACATCTAACATTTTTAACTTCCCGACGCGACACTTTGATTACCTACTAGAATTTTTGTAGTTACCGGGCAGGCGGGCCGGACGGGTCCAAATTTAAATCCGAAAAAATAAACCAAATCCGAGATAAACTCATTTAAAAATAGTGGTATTAAAACGCATTAATAATGTCACAGATCAAAGTTTCTGAGAAAAATATTGCAATTTGCTAAACATAAATTTATAAAATGTTGTCCAATTAAAAGCGATAATTTCAAAAATCATCTACAGACATTTAAATATTAATATTTATATAATTAATTCAGTCATAGGTACAGCCCTGACGATCAATAAATCACCTCGTATAGTTCAATCGTACAATTTATCTATTTAATTATTGATATTACAAGAAAATGCAACTTGATATACACATCGACATCTACCGCATTCTCAGCACTAATGAGATTGCAATAAAGACCAAAATGATTTGTATATTGTTGCATGAGTCGCTAGCGTAGGGCCACTGTTCAAAGCTAACGTCTCCAACAAACGCGCTAATTAATTATCTCACTCACTCAATCAATCAGTCACTCACTCACTCACTCACTCACTCAGTTGTATAAGTTGACTTAACCAAGATGATTATTATTCACTTGATTATTATAAATTATTTGTAAACTGCTATACATTAAAAATAAGCTGCGACTCCTGTATAATCACTGTATTGTAAACTTATTTTGAAAAGAGCAACACTAGAGTTTCTTGCCCGTTCTTCTCTGGTGAAGTCAGCCTTGTAAACCGGATGGTAAGGAAAAAGCGACTGAATCTAAATAATGTATAACATTTTAAATATTTAATAAAGGATTTTGGTTTCATATAATTTTCACTACTATTACAAAAAATGCGTTATATAGCATCAGTATACTTCATCAGAAGATGTAAATTAGGAATGATGATGACGATGGTCCAGGTCTATTTACCATTAGACATAATATACCTATACTGACAAGATGTCTTGATTTCCAATATAACGTGACAAACAATCATATCCCAGTACTACATAATCGACTTGCGGATCAAATAAAAAAAACTCTCCTGTGGTTACCTAAAACTTGTTTTTGTCCACAAGTACGCCATACTTTTACTTTCATCTACACTCGATGCGTTCTATCTCAGTTTGACTAAGGACAGATTCGAGGCGCATTCGTTCAACCGATATAAAAAGTGAGCAAAGGCACGACAGATTCCTGGCATACATCCGCCGTCTAGGCAGCGAGAATGAAGAGCTTCATACATTTTGAACGGGTTTTGCATACGATACGGCGCGACGCGACGCATCGTTTACCATTTTTGCAAACGGAACGCCTTGGTTAACGCTCTGACTACGGATTTTACCACAGAACGGATTTGTTACATTTTTATTCTTTACTATGTGTATCTGTATCAGCCTATATACGTACAGATATATGTACTACAGACCATGGCGTGCTCTACAATCGAGAGTACGATTGATAGGGATTTTTTTCAGCCTGTGTGAATTGAAGGTGATGTTTGGTTTTGCTTCTGTTTATGAGCGGTCGTATCGCTTACCATCAGGCGAACGGCATGCTCGTCTGCCACCAAGTGGACCACGTGGCCCAAGAGTGGGATGCGATGGACCTGGCGGTGCCGGGTGGATCTAATGAGCGTTAACCTTAAATCATAAGTTCCAGTTGAATTTAATTAATGCTATACAATAGGTGATAAATTGTAACTGATTAAATGATAATGATTGATAAAATGATATAAATGATTAATAAAACGATATTTATTTATCATTAATGCAAGGTTATTGCATTAATGTTCTGTAAAAAAGGATTGATTGATGAATTTATTATCATAATTATGTACATTTATGATCGTAATACTGATCATTTTTATTTAATTTACGCTTATTTAGTAGTACGTAGTGCGTGGTGGCCTGTTGGTAAACGGACCAGACGCGGCTGCCAACATGTTCACGGTGGTCGCGGGTTCAAATCCCAGGGCACACCTCTGACTTTTCGGAGTCATGTGTGTATTGATAGTCAATCACCACGCACTAAAACGGTGAAGGAAAACATCGTGAGGAAACCTGCATACCATAGCGGTTCATAAGAATTTCTATGGTATGTAAGTCCATCAACCCGCACTAGGCCAGCGTGGTGGACTATATGGCCTAACCACTCTCAATCGTACTTTCGATTGTAGAGTAGGCCCGTGCCCTGCAGTGGGACGTATATGGGCTGATACAGATACAGATTACGCTTATTTCAAAGAACATATATGGTATATAAAAGTCCGCCAACCCGCACTAGGCCAGTTTGAACGACTATATGGCCTAACCCCTCTTAAGGTTACCGCTCATTAGACCCACCCGGCACCGCCTCGTCGCTCGCGACCCAATCGTTGTCGCAGGTGGAACACGGGTTGGACCTCGCGTGGGCCACTCGGTGGCAACGCGCGGTTCATTCGGGGCTTGTGAATTATCAATGCACAATAACGCAAGACAAGCATGTGAATAACGAGTTGTCACCGAGTGGACCACGCGTGGACGGCGGCAATCCGGTGACGTTACGGAGTTGATGTAGTGAGTGTATGTCCATACAATTTCATGCAAAGAATATTAACCGCGTGAGGCGAGGCGGTGCCGGATGGGTCTAATGAGGGATAATCTTTAATAATACTTTCTATCGTAGAGGAGGCCCTTGTCCTGCAGTTGGACATACGAGTACCTATATGGACTGAGCGCACACATGAACAAATGAATCAACAAAAAAGTAAAAATAAAGGTTGAACGCCTCATAACTTTATTTAAAGGCAGACGCAATTTTTACTATTTAAATTTGCAAGATCTTCAATTTTAATAAAAAAAAACATATAATATTTATATTCAAAATAAAATGGACTTTCGTTAATTGCCTATCATAGTGTTTCATTTTTTTGTCATAGATCAACGAGTCAATACGTTCTTTCCGTTGAAAAGATATTAAGTGCTTGCATATAATTTATTTTTTTCAACAACTTTCAATAAAAAAGTAGAATAATTAAAATCGCATCACATAGTACAAAGTTAGCACATAGTAAAAATATTAGAATTGAGAATCTCCTCGTTTTTGTGTAGTCGGTTAAAAACTAGGGCTTATGCTTTTGTTTGTTTACTTTGTAATACTTTGTAAATAAGGTGTTAATGAACAAGTAATCAACATTAAAACATACTTGTATGACAGTAAATTGATTTTAACACGTGGTCTACAATAAATTCTAAAGCTTAGCATCCACTTAGGAAAAAGCGGCGATTATATTAACCAGTTTTTATGTGTTACATTATCTCTTTAACAAATAAATAAATACACCCAACAGTCACATATATAGTCATAACCCGTAGCAAAATCCAGGACTTGTATCGCTGATATCAGAAATTACAAGAAACTTTTCAGCTTCAAAAATACCTAACCTGAATAATACAAAAACAAAAGATTTTCGTCTTAGTAATACAGAATAAAAAAATGGATTCAGATACACCCAGAGATATATAAAACTAAAATATTATAAAAGAACTTAAATAATAGTGATGTTGACTCATATTAGAAATTTTAAACAGTATTTTAAAATTTACTAGCGGCCCGACCCAGCTTCGCCTGGGTGCATATATTTTTTGATTCCACTCCACACCAAATACATGTTGTTTTTCGTATAAACTTTTGTATGCCTAAACTTGACGTATCTATCCTACTGTCCGGCTCAATCCCGTCTCATCCGCCTGTTCAGTCTCTTCCCAATCCGTCCCGTCCCTTCTCTTTATTATCCATCCCGTTTTATAACGTGCATTTAAATTTCGTACTAACAAATCTGTGATCTATCCCAGCCTTCTCCCGTACCTTCGATTCTATTTTACTTTATGTCCCTTCTCTCCACAAATATCCATATTTATCTTATACAACGGGCCGTGCAGCAGAAATCGTAATATTTTAATTTCACCACAACTTCAAAACCAAACGTCCAATTTTAATCATTCAAAAACCAAATATTATCAACATAAACTGTACTTATTGATGAAATAATTTATTTTGATAAGGATTAATAGCATGAATAAAATAAACGCGTTTAAATGTAGTCCAAAAAAAAATTCAAGATTTTTAAATAAAAATGTGGTTGTTGTGCCTCACTCGACATAGATAGGTATAGTGTGTCGCGGACTTTTTTGTAGATATTTATAAGATCTACAATTAATTATAACATTTTATGGTTCTATCTTTTGTAGTTTAGGCAGCGTACGCAAAATAAGTAACTTCTTTGGTTGATTTTTTTCAGTTTGTGTCCGAAAAATCCAAATATCTTACCTATTTTTACCCTATTTTTACCTTGGAACCCTATTTTTTTCCAAAATAAAATATAGTCTATGTTACTCGTGGATAATGTAGCTTTCGAATGGTGAAAGAATTTTTAAAATCGGTCCAGTAGTTTTTGAGCTTATTCATTACAACCAAACAAACAAACAAAGTTTTCCTCTTTATAATATTAGTGTAGATATCATATTTTGAGAACCTGATTGTTCGACATAATTTAAATAAAAATATTTCTATATGTTTTAATTAAAATGTATTATTATTGTGAGCTATGACTAAATATTTTGATCAGCAAAAACAAATAGTAATCCATCCCGGCAAGCTACAATCTCATCGTCTTTAATGGAGATGCACCTTTACATTTCAATGTATCTCGTAAAATAAAAACCAGTATTTTCTCATAATGACCGCTGTTTGCTTCATACTTCGTACCTACTAGGTACATATGTATATATTGTCACAAATCTGAATAATCAATAATATTACTGTTGATATTCGTGTCGGTTGCTAGTGTTGTTTTCTTTCGTTGGTCACATAAGTATTAGTTTATACATTATGTAGGCATTAATTTTAATTCCACTATAATTTGTAGTTAATTTAGTTGGTGTAAAATACTGGTAATAATTAGTAAGTATCAGTAGTAGTTGACAACGACAAAGATTTATCTAAATGATTATACTTTCATTCCTTATCCTCAAAATAAAATGGTCTTTGTGTCCTCGAAACAAAATCACTTCCTCTTAGTTAAACTACCGCACTTTTACGGCCGCACTCAAAGGCATTTAAATAACATTTAATGTCAATTAAATTATTCGTTAGTAAAGATTATCTTCCTAAAATCAACACTAAGTAATGACTTAATTGTCATTAAATGTATCTGAGTGCGGCAATTAAACTCAATTCAAATCTTTAATTAAGTGTATGTTTGCTTGCTTCCATCGTGTTTCATAGATTCAAGATGTCAGATCGAGTGGAAAATGGTTTTGAACCCCACCCAGTCACTAAGGCATTTGTTCTGAGTGGCTGTACTTCAGAGGACGTCGGAAGAGCCATAATCGAAAAAGGCTTACAGAAGCAACCTTTTTACATATTTGACATGGACGAGGCATACCGACGCATCCAGCACATGAAGAGCATGATGCCTCGAGTCAAAATATTCTACGGTAAGTTGTTTTTGGTTTGTATTTATTTCTGAGGATTTTTTATTGCTTATTCCCTAAAAACTTTGGTATGGGTATAAATCAGTGATTTTTTTAAATATTTTTTTTCACATCGAACATATTTTGGTTATTTTTTAAAATACAATATTTTCAATTACAAATTGAATATTAATTAGCACAAGTCAGAAAAAGCTCTGAAAGAAACCCTATTTTTCAATTTCGAATCAATAAAAATAGCTATAATTCTTTTTTTTTATTGGCGTATATTTTAAAGGCAGATTGTTAAATGCAAAGAATGCACTATGCATGGTATTGTCCTATGATATAATAGTCGAATCGATAGCCATACCTGAACAAATGTAATGCATCCGAACAGCAAACAACAAAAAAATAACCTGAAATTTGAACCTAGGCCCTTACGTAACAGTTTCAACGTTGTACATACGACACAAGCGACCTTTTGGTTTATCAACGTCAGATTGTCAAACGCATTCGTGCCAAAAAACAGCAAAAACGGACACCGAGGTGGCATTTGAAAAATATTTCTACTATTCACGCTCCACTGTTGCCTTCCATCGCTTTTATTCGCTATAAAATGGGGTAGCAAAAATTCAGTTAAAAACATTTTTTATCTATACTAATATTATAAGCTGCAGAGTTTGTTTGTTTGTTTGAACGCGCTAATGCTAATCTCTGGAACTACTGGTCCGATTTGATTGATTATTTCAGTGTTGGGTAGTCCATTTATCGAGGAAGGCTTTATATCATCACGCTATGACCTATAGGAGGACAGCAGTAGCGATATTTCTAGCATATACGAGGAAATTTTGTTCGTTTTTCGTGGTCCGATTGGTCGATATTCTAAACTGATAGTCAGAATTAAACATTTTGACCGCCATTTTAAAACGAGTATGCAACCGGGCCGAACCGGGCCCGATCGCTAGTCTAATATAATTCGACGGTTCCTACGTATATAAGGACAAGTCAAAAACCGAGGTTTACAGGAGAGCGTAATTTGTGTTCAATTCGCCCTAGAAATAATTCTATGACCAAAAATAAAAAACATCTTTCTACAATCATTTAACTGTTTTAAGAGCTTTATAGTTCCATTTACACATATTTAATTTTTTTACGTTTTCTTAGAAAACTTGATAGATGACTGTTTCTACACCGATAATAAAATAGAAGCATGTAAGTCATGTCTATGATATCTTTTTATACGCAGGAAACAAAAAAACTGTGTCTGATATAGAATTTAAATATTTTTTTTATGAAAATAAAGGATTAATCAACTATTTTTAAACTAATACGTTAAATATCCCCAAATCATCACCCATGTATATAATAAGTGCTCCAATGGAAACATATCACTTTATACGTGGATTTAGTAATTCGCGGTAGGAATATGTTCTTTTAATGTATACAAAGACATGTCTTTAAATAAAATGATTCGGTTTATGTTTTATTAATTAAACAAGGTTTATAAATTCAACATTATTTATTATTAAGCAACAATCTTCTTAACATATAAATAAAAGGCACTTAAAGGCTCTCTGAAGTAGGAACTAAACGTAAAAAATCACTGTTGTCTAATAATTATTAGTAATTAACTATTTTAATTTGAAAATTGTGCCTGATTGATTGATTCAATAATCATCACAGTTTGATTAAGAAGGTTCCCCAGCTTAATTAACTACCTATCGACTTAATTAGTAAAATGTAATAATCATCACAGCATTGTTTGAGTATGTGCCTCATTTTAACACCTAATTGGTAAAATTTAACAATCATCACAGGTTTATTCAGACTGATTCATCTTATCACTAACTTAATAATTCAACCGGACCTTGGATCTTATTTCTACATGAGGTTCCAGAAATATGGTTGGGTTCAATGCCAAGAAAACTCAGGTGTGTGCGTTCACGTGCAAAAAATCCCCGTTATCTCCCTCCCCACTCTTCAGGGTACTCCCCTTTCAGTGCGGGATGACCTGGGTATCATTGGTGTGGATATCCTCTATGATCTTAATCCAAGGAATCACATCGAGGGCGTAATATCTGCCACATCACGCAGGGTTGGAGTCCTGAACAGGGTGCGTCGGTTTTTCACGCCCGGTCAGCTTTGTCGCTTATATAAAGCGCAGGTCCGGCCGGGTATGGAGTACTGCTCGCACCTCTGGGATGGATTCGCCCAGTACCTGCTCGATGCCTTGGATGGATTGCAGGGGCGAGCCATCCGCATTGTGAATGATGCAGTCGTTACGAGCAACTTAGAGTCGCTACAACTCCGGACGGATGTCGCCTCTCTAAGCGTGTTCTATCGCCTGTATCACGGTGAGTGCTCTGAAGAATTGTTCAACTTGATCCCCTCCTCTCCATTCCTAACCAGAACCACGCGGGCTGGCTTGCGAAGCCATAGCTTGACGGTCCACACCATCCCGGCGCGAACGAAACGGTTCTCGAATTCGTTTTTGTGCCGCACCGTCAAACTGTGAAATTGTTTGCCGTCTCACGTGTTTCCTCCTTCCTACAATCTTAGGTCTTTCCGCCGTAGCGTGAAAGGGCACCTTAGCAGGCCGGCATTATTGTTTCCATTGGTATTGGACCGCCGTCCGATGCCAATGGATACTCTGCCTGGGCGGCATTAGCACTTACCATCAGGTGCAATGCCGCCAACATGCCGGGCCAGTATAAAAAAAAAGGAAAAAAAATACAAAACAATATCTATAAAAACGTAATGATAAATTTAACAATTTTATTCATCATTGACTCTGACTTTTCGGAGTCATGTGTGCATTGATAGTCAATCACCACGCACTAAATCGGTGAAGGAAAACATCGTGAGGAAACCTGCATACCATAGCGATTCATAAGAATTTCTATGATATGTAAGTCCGCCAACCCACACTAGGCCAGCGTGGTGGACTATATGGCCTAACCACTCTCAATCGTATTCTCGATTGTAGAGTAGGCCCGTGCCCTGCAGTGGGACGTATATGGGCTGATACGATACGATACGATTCATCATTGCCCTGTTCTTCTTCTTCCTCACTATGCTTAAGGTTTTTATAGAAGTTGTGATACTTATTAGGAATAATTAACGTGTCGTATAATTTAATCAAATCCTTATATTTCACTTCAGTG
This sequence comes from Hyles lineata, assembly GCA_030180105.1. Lineage (NCBI taxonomy): Eukaryota > Metazoa > Arthropoda > Insecta > Lepidoptera > Sphingidae > Hyles > Hyles lineata. The sequence goes on along the minus strand of JARJEE010000008.1, from coordinate 12,540,978 downwards.
ATAGGAACAGGATTATTGTATACCTTCTCTAAAATTAGTTTGTGTTCCTTCTTTTTGCAGCTTTTTCTTTTCTTCTTCTCTATTCTTTTAGCATCGACTTGTCTCGTCCGGGGAACTCCCGTAAATGGCGACAAGTCAGACAAGACCGCGTTCGCACCGAGTGGCGCACATTTTAAAACACCGTACAAAAAGATATGTAATAGATGTCTGTATCTACGACACTTATTTGTTGTATTTATAATACTTGTTCTTTTGTACGATTTGTAAAACAAGGTAAATAAATAAAATAAAATCAAAATGAGTATGTCAGTATGTGCGCATAAATCATCTAAAGCCAATGATACAATAAAAAAAAAAATGGCATTTTCGACATGTCTTTATATACGTAGGAACCGTCGAATTGTGAGGAGTTGGTATGAAGCAATAGATCCATGGGTGAAATTTAAATTGCCTAAAATCGAAATTAAACGTTTTACGTCGCTGAATGCCGTTTTTCCATAAGGCAACGTGTCTTTTTAACCAACTTTAAAAAATAGGATGAGGTTCCCAATTCTTCAGAATCTTTGTATTTTTACACGCTTTATATTAGCTTCACTTGTATGTTTGTTTGTATGTTTGTATGTTTGTAACCGACTCCTTAAGACGCGATTTTGACCCACTTTAAACGGACAGATTTCATTCAAATTTTGCACTATTCATCGCTAGATGGCGTTAACATTGTATTCTTCAAATGTCAAATGTTACTACTGACCAACAGATGGCGTTATGTTTTTATAAATTATAAATAAATAAACCAAACTAAAAAGTAGAAAATAAATAATAGTTTAAAAAAACTAAAAAACACGCTTTATATAGAAAACCTAACTAAAAAATAGAAAATAAATTTTAATAATACTGAATTAAGGATAGTGTAAAAAATTAATAAGAAAAAAATATTTTTTATTTTAAAAAAACGTGGGGTGCTTTTTAAGATACTATCAAAATGATAATCCTTCTACTTATATCTGTCGATAAAATAATTATATCTATTGAAAACATGCACCCCACGTTTTTTTACAATAAAAAATATTTTTTTCTTATTAATTTTTTACACTATCCTTAATTCAGTATTATTAAAATTTATTTTCTATTTTTTAGTTGGGTTTTCTATATAAAGCGTGTTTTTTAGTTTTTTAAAACTATTATTTATTTTTTAATTGTTTTTTTGTGATGTCAACGAGTCGATAAGTTCTTTTTTTTTGGAAAATCACTAAAATAGGTTAAAAGACGCCAAAGTTATTAAGTATTTGCATCTATATTATTATTTTTCATCAACATTCAGTGCAAAATTAATTAAAACCGCGTCACATAATACAAAATTACAAACATTAAATAAAAATATTAGAATTGAGAATCTGTAGTCGGTTGAAAATATATATTAATTGTTTTTTGTGATGTATGTTCACCCATTATCCAAAAACGTATTTGGATTTTTTTATCTGTAATAATATAACTGTTAATACTACCCGAGCAACCTACGAACTCCAATTCTTCTGAACTTTATAGATTTAATTATTTATTCCTTCGCAGTTTTTACTAAAATGATATTACTACAAAAATCGTTTTATTTCAGCAATGAAATCAAATGACACCGACATGATGATTAAACTCGCTATTTCCCAAGGCACGGGTTTCGACTGCGCTTCTCGCGGAGAAATTTACAGGCTAAGAAAGTTTAACGTGTCTCCTTCGTAAGTAATAATTCACATATTTAAATAGACATGACTTCTTAAGATACAGGAAACCAGTATTCCTAGCACAGTTATCCTAGTAATATGTATCTAAATAAAAACACCCAACAGTCACATACATAGTCCTGACTCCACACTAAGATCGAGTCTTGTGTCGTGGGTATCAGGAACTACGAGAGACTTTTCGGTCGGACAAACACCCAGACCCGAAAGAAATATTTGTGAGCCGCATAAATATTTCTCTCGGTGCGGGGATCGAACCTGCGGCCTCTCGTTTCACAGGCGGTGGCAACTACACCACGGAGGCTGTCAAATCTCTGATTGACAAGCCGCCATTATTATACCTATAAGCCATGATCAAAGTGTAGCTTACACTACGGATTATAAAGGTTAGTTGGTCAGTCTTGAGTCATAGGTTTCGCATACATATATAAACTCACGTCTTCTTCCCAGAAGGGGTAAGCAGAGGTGCCACCAGGTCACCCACATTTAGCCTTGTAAGTTCCGTCCCACCATGTAATAGGATTGTCTATCGCTAAATATCAAATATTTTAAACAACTTATTATTTTACTAACTTAGTTGTTTGAATGTTAAGTTTGTTTTAGCAGTCAATTCACTCCACAGGAGTATGATATACGCGATGCCAACAAAAACAGGAGAACAGATGGCATACGCTCGCAACTCGGGCGTCAGACACACTACGTTCGACACGTCGTATGAACTCAAGAAATTTGTTCAGCACTGGCCAGATGCCCGGTAAAGTTGCACATGTATCTACTGACAGCAACTAGTCGAACCGGGTAGGGCAACTACATGATGTGATGGAAAAAGGTTAGGTTGGATCATGTGGGCACCTATTTGGTGGATTGTTTTGGCTGTCCTTTCCCAATTCTTATTAAGAACGGCAAAATTTCGTTGTTATATTATTTAAGAATGATTTAAGGACTACTCGCCTGCCTGATATCAGCCGCTTAGAAAAAAAAAATACAGCCCTAAGTCAAATACTTCGATTAAACAGCCGCATGAAATTAATTATCCGGCCTAGCACTTGAACCTACAGTCTCGCAATTATTGAGCTATACAGTTATACATGATTTCTAGTAGCAATAGTAATTTACCTAAGCAGGTTTGATTCAGGCTGAATTCAACCGCATGGCATTACTCTTAGGTTATATGAATAGGCAAAGGTTAGACAACGGCCTCATTCGCCTTAAGAGCCTTTTACACGTGGAGAGTTTCTCGCGGCGAGAATCGTATGCCATTATTGCATAATATAACCGCCATAGATTATCGTATTCTAACAAAAGTTTACATGATGCAACTTTTTAAAATCCTTACGATAATGATATGATGACGTAAACTTGAACTACAAAGTTGAAAAACAAAGATTATGAATATACATAAGCAAATTAGTAAAATCTTTCATTGCGTTAAGTGATACGAATTACGACCGCTCATGGACAGTAGCAAAACCAAACAACATCACGAATTACAAAGCAATACTTGGCATTCAACTGCGCTGACCATCCTGAGACATATAATATTAAGTTTCAATATCTCCAGTAGTTACTCAGGCTACAATGTCCCTCTAACCGGAACACAGCAGTGCATTTGTGTAAATGCACTATGGAGAAATAGACATTGTGGTTGTACCTACCCAGGCGGCTTTTTATATCTAAAAGTTCTACCACCAGCAGGTAAACCTATGTATATAATATAATATATATATAATAGAATACATACACATACATACATACATAAACTCACGCCTTTTTCCCAGAAGGGGTAGGCGGAGGTGCCTGGACACCTACAATTCGCCAGTATGTTCCGTCCCACGATGTGATAAGTGGCGAGATTATCGCCATATCTGGCACAAATTCCTGACTCCGGGCTGATAATGAATAGAAAAATCCAATATCACTTTTTCAGACCCGTGATTCAAACCCGAGACGTCAGCAGTGTAATCATACCGTAGGACAACAACATCACCAAGACAGTCATTTATCAGTGTCATATTTACATTCATAAGCCATCAAATAAAAGTATTATTTACGGATTTTATCGCGGAATTGATTTAATTTTTACATTTTTATCTTCCCGACGTTTCGATCACTTTACAGTTTTCATGGTCACGGGGCGGACTGACCGCGATAAAATCCGTAAATAATACTTTTATTTCAATGTGTAACATTCGCGTAAATCTAAAAAAACCATTATAAGCCATCAACTTAACGCCTTCGTACAACTACGCTACCGAGGCAGTCTAGTATAATAGAATAGAAAAATATAATTAGTAATAGTAATTACAGTTTGCTCATCCGCGTCCGCATAGACAGCGAGTGTCACATCCCTCTGGGAGAGAAGTTCGGGTGTGATTTCGAAACAGAAGCGTTTCATTTGTTGGAGGAGGCGGCGCGACTCGGCTTGAAAGTGAGCGCAATTTATTCGACTAATTAAAATTGTAAAGCCATTTTAATGAAATCTTCCTTGACATTTTCTTACAATGAATGCTATTATTTTTAAATGTTTTTTAACGAAATGCTGGTATTAAAATTATAAATTATATCATCTTTTTTGTTTGATATATCTACCGAAATAATAATCGCTACAAATTTATCGATGACAGTTGGTTTAATAAGCTAAAATGTGTGTAAATACTGTATGTAGCATGTAACTTTGGTCAAAGAGCAGCTTTAGTTTACCGTCTGTCCAAGCTAGCTGTTCTTCTACTGTATGAGGACATGGTTGAAACACAACAGTAAATGAAAAGAGATTTGCGACTTACGTGGTCTCGTGTCGTTGGACCCAATAATTTACAGGCGAAACACATGACTATCTAATTACCCAAAGGAGTTATTCTGTGCAATACTACTGTACTATATTTCTATCTTGGTCTAAGGTAGAAATATGGTACACCGTACAGTAGAAAATTACCTGAAATGACCGATTCCTCAATGCCGCTTTTTTCCTTCATTATTTCTGAAACTCTTAAAATAATTTTACTGATATCTACTTCAGGTGGTAGGAGTAGCATTCCACGTTGGGTCCATGTGCTGGTCAAAAGACAGCTACGTCACAGGACTAAGGTACGCACGCGCGCTCTTCGACTATGAGACCAAAGCTGGGCGACGTATGAAAATAGTGAACATTGGCGGCGGTTTCCATGGCAACAGGACCGATTGCATCGATGAGGTAATCTATAGAATTAATAGTAAATACACCCAGCAGGTGGTGGCCTGTTGGTAACGGACCAGACGCGCCTGCCAATGTATTTACAGTGGTCGCGGGGTCAAATCCCAGAGCACACCATTGACTTTTCGGAGCCATGCGTGTATTGTATATAGACCTAACCCCTCTCAACCTTGATTGTAGAAGAGGCCCTTGCCCTGCAGTGGGTTGATATATATACAGACACTCAGCAGGTATATTGATAGACCTAGCCCACAGAAATCGATATATTTCTGTGCCTAACCCCATGAATCACCCCAAATTGACTTTCAAGATTCACACTTACTTTATACGTAAAGGCAAAGCTATGAATCTATTTAGTTCGAGATTGGTAAGGCAAAATGCTTGATAAATCGTTCACATTTACGATGATACGAGGCCTAGTTGATGGCTTATTAATGTAAATATGACACTGATAAATGACTGCCTAGGTGGTGTTATTGTACTACGGTACGATAACACAGCTGAGGTTTCGGGTTCGAATCCCGGGTCTGGCAAACTGATATTGGATTTTTCTATTCATTATCAGCCTAGAATCAGGTATTAGTGCCTTTCATCGTGGGCGGAGCACATAACGCGAAACGCGGGTGTCCTGGTTGCACCTATGCTTACGCCTTCCGGGTAAAAGGCGTGATGTTCATGTATGAGACTGATGAATTGGGTAGAAGCTGCTGATACGCGCCACTAAACATACTTATTCTGGGGTGTATACCACGCGTTTAGTATATTGTGATGGCATATTAGTGCACCGTACTCTTTGAATTCCTTGCCGCCCACTAAGTGTTCGAAACTCTTTGACAAGAAAAGAGAGTTGATAAAATATAATTTAATAAAACCCTGCTTAATTTAACAAATCCTACCACTACTAGGTATTTTATTTTAGCCTAATGTATGTTTTTTTTTTCTATAGACTTGCAAAACAATCAACGCTGCGTTAGAAGAGCTCTTTCCAGACCCAAACATTCAGATAATATCAGAACCCGGCAGATACTTATGCGACTCCGCTTTTACGATGTACTGCAGTATCAACAATGTTCGCAGGGTAAGAATACTAGTTTAATATTTATGATAAATAAGATATACTAACGTATTTCATAGAAATCTCTAAAGGGATGCTCTGGAAATCCTTTGGATGAAGTCTATTTCAAGCGACATTAGTCCAGCGGCTTGTAATGACAATAATAATTCTATTTTTTTGTTAACTGACTGATACAGTACTGACCATTTGTTAATCTATTTTAACCAAGATTTTTTTTGGTTGTTTGTGAGACCGAAAAGTCTCTCGTACTTCCTGATACCCACGACAGAAGACTCGATCTTCGTGTGGGGTCAGGACTATGTATGTGACTGTTGGGTGTTATTTATTATTTTGTTAGGGACATAATGTACAACAGCACAGCCACTAATATAAAGATAACTTACCTGAGACCTGCTATCAAAGCTGGGAGTTCCGCGCTGACGATAACAGTGGTTTATTGCATCGTAGAACACACATTACAGTGTCAATGAAACGATTGAAATCAGAGACAATATGTCTCTGATTTCACACACACTACGCGTTCGAAAGCATACATAAACCCACTTTACAGTGTTTTACTTTAAAATACACGTTTGTACACAGTTTTTAAGCGCGGGTAAAAACTAACCGCGCGATACTTTTACAAGATACAAGCGAATTCATGCACGTCAATTTGCGCGTAACACGGCCAAATCTCTAGACACGGTCTAACTACCAACGAAAAATCAAATTATTACATTCTACCCTCTATTATGCTAATTTGCAATACAAATACTATTATAGATGCTGAAATACATTATATAAAACACGCGGAGAAAAGGCGAAAATTGAGTTGGAAAGCGGACATAACATTCAAACGACATAGTTAATAATACAGATTACCGTTTTAAGCAATAAAAAAACGTCATTGATAAAAAGTAGTTTCTCTTCAAATTTACTTGGACACTAAATTAGTATAGTCTCATGATACAATAAAATAGTGTAATTAAACTTCAATAAACAACTACATTTAGTTTCATTTCAGTTTCAAACAATTTATTTGTGTACAAAGGAGCTCTGCGGTGCGTCAAAAGGCAAGTCATAGCGAACGCGCGAGCCAATTTGCTCTAGACTTACCTTGTATAAACACTATTTACTTAAATACTAACTTTAGGAATTTCTTATAAAATAAACTCGGTTCTTATTAGAAATATTGTGTTGGAAGTTTATACCAATTATTGTTATTTTGTCCAGTGCTGAGTTAAAATCTTTCGTTTTAGACTTTGTATTTATATGGTATGAAAACTAACAAACAATTAATGTATGGTTTATTGTAATTGTATTGTAGTTTAAGTAACAATACAAATAACCTGATATTTATTGTATAATTACGGCATACGAGCAAACAGGTCACCTGATTGTAAGTGATCCGTATCTGTATCAGCCCATATACGTCCCACTGCAGGGCACGGGCCTACTCTACAATCGAGAGTACGATTAAGAGATTGATTGTAAGTGATCACTGTAATCCATAACGCTTGGATCATAGATGTGCTGCCGGACCATTAAACCGGGCGAGGATCGGGAGTGAAAAAGAAAGAAATCTGTCCCAGCGAACGAAACGCGACATCAAAGGTGTCGCTTTACCTTGGTCTCCTGTGAGACAGTGGTACCGCCCCGATCGAGCCTGCCCATTCATGACTGCCAACAGCGTGGCTCTACCACTTTCCGATGACCTGATTTTCTCTAAAACTACTGATATTTCCCTATAGTTCTCGAACACAGATATGTTGATGTCTAGTAGTTAATTCTTACCGTCACTCATTGATATCAAAAATATTAGAAACAGGCCCAGTCGACCAAAAAAAAAACACATTTATAGCTCAGTTTTTACTTAGAATATGTATTGCCCCCTTTCTGGTTAATATTTCTCTCTTTCTCTTTCTGCTCAGTCACAGGAAGTCCACTTCTTAACACAAACCTTACCCAAGGATCTCTAGAATAACCTGTTACAAGTGACTTGCGCCTTGCGATATCCCGCTACTTAGGTAATAGAATAATCGGTGAACATCAATTTTAAAAAATCCGACAAATTGAGAACCACCTCCTTTTTTGGAAGCCAATTAAAAATATTAATGTTAATAAATTAATATAGCTACACTTCTTAACTTTACTTTTTATCTTTTTCAGACAAAAATAAACGGGAAGGAAATGGCTATGATATATATAAACGACGGCACTCATGGCTCCTTGAATACTTTAGCAAAATGGCATACTGTTGAGAAATTTATGGTAATTACTCAATTTGTACAATTTATTCAAGCAACTATCACCTCTGTAGCGCAGTTGCAAAATGAGAAACCGCGGGTTCGATACCCGCACCGAAACAAACATATGTATGAACCACAGGATTCGGGTCTGGTTGTTTGTGAGACCGAAAAGTCTCTCGTAGTTGTTCTTCTGACTGTTGGATGTATTTGTTATTTATTTTTTCTTGGTCATAGACAGCTTTAAAACCTATTTTATTTATCGAATGTTTTGCCCTATTCAACGACTTTCAAATTCAATTTTAGCGAAGAAAATATTCGATAGGACAGGGTTTTAAAACTGTGTATAAATAATATAATCTCAAAAAAAATAATTAAGAAAAATATTTGTTTTATCCTGCAACAAAAAGAACTAGCTGTACTGTACTGTAACAGCCTTTATACATATGTCACACTGCAAGGCATGGGCCTCCTCTACAATCTATCGATTGAGAGTGGTTAAGCCGCGAAGTCCATCAAAGGTTGGCGGACTTTACATACCATGACAATTTTTACATAACGCTATGGTGTGCAGGTTTCCTCACGATGTTTTCCTTCACCGTTATAGTGCGTGGTGATTGACAATCAATACACACATGATCGACTATCATTTCGATGATTTCAATTGTTACTCCAATCATTATCTAAATTATGTAAGAAAGTTGATTTGTGCTAAAATGGCTAATTTAAAATTTTATTCGGTAAAGTGTATTTCAACATAAGCACTCTAATTAAATTCTAACATCATGTAGCGGTTTTGTCATTTCGCTAAACCAATACCCTGAGCAAATTTTGGTCGGTGAATCGAACTAGTCCAATAGTTGTTAGTGCTTTAACATTTACTAATTAATGTCGGACATGGCACTGCAGCGCTGTAATGTAAACTTCGCCTAATAGTAATAGTTTAGTGACTACAGAAACAATGCAAATAAACAATTGCGATTTTTTTTGTGTCTTAAGTTACTAAAACTACCACCTGGTTTCGTATGTATATTCCCTATATACTAAGCGGTTTATATAATATTTATTTATTTTTTACACTTTGTACAATTTAAATAGTACTGGCGGAGTTAAGATAGTGCAGAGAAAAGGTGGCAGGTGTAAAATGATTATGTATAATAAAAAAAAACAAGAAATACATAATAGATAGGTGGTTACGTATCTATACGAGGACTAAGACATATATCCTGAAAACAAACTAATTGCTTTTTTATTCTTGTTCCATAAAATAGCAGGCAATCAGAAATCGGCAATCCAAAAATAGTGGCGAATTTACCAGCATGTTTTTAAACAGCAGTTAATTTTACCCAAATTAAATTGACTGCTTTCGTGCCGTAGTTATACTATTACAAAACACAGGGCAGGTACAGGTCGGGCAAAGTGAGAGGTCAGCTGGGTAGGTATCACCGCAATGTCTATTTCTCCCGTCAAGCAGCAGTGTAAATGCACAGTTGTGATCCGGTTTGAAGGACATTGTAGCCCGAGAACTACTGGACATATTGAGACTTAATATCTTATATCTTAGTATGGCGAGCGCAGTGGAATGTCAAGCATTGCTTTGTAATGTAAGGTGTTGTTTGGTTTTGCTACTGTTCATGAGCCGTCGTATCGCTTACCATCAGGCGAACGGCATGCTCGTCTCGCCATACATAGCAATACATTTTTAGCGCTCCACTGAAGACCCCGCAGAGATTCTTGAAGAGGTGATACTTTGGGGCCCGACTTGCAGCCCGTGGGACCGAGTACTGAAAGACTTTACGGTGCGTCTACCACGATGCTCCCCGGTAGACTGGCTGGTCTTCCGCGGTGTCGGAGCTTACACCATCTGCTTCTCCACTAGGTTCTCGAGGATTGATATACCGGCGGTACGAAGTGTGGTGTCTTCCGAGTTGTGGTCAGTTAATATCTAAATTAATTTACTTCTTTATGAACTTGAGCTGCCTATTATCCTTTTCTTTGGGGTTTACGTTGTAAAGTGTAAATGTTAAATATATGATTAAAAAATTATTCTTTTAGGGCCTTTTAACTAAGGGAATATGATGATGACAATCATCATCATCAATCATCAAGTTTTTGTCTCCGTATCACGAACAATACATAACATTTTATTATCCGCTTAAATATACGGCGCTGAAAGGTAAGGACCTAAAGACGGTTCAATAACGGTTAATGAGTGGAGACTGTCCCACCCTCACACCCGCCACTGTAACTCTTGTAAGCCAGTTAACAGTGACACGCATTTCAATAACACCGAGCATTGAAGCTCGGCGAGTCTCCGGGTATGTCTAACTTGTCTGTAACCCGCAACGAAATCAATCATGAAGTAAATAATATAAGGAGTTGGAAATATTTTTCTTTTGTTATTCATGAGTATAAGATTTTTCTGATCAGCTACAGAAGACCTCAAATTTGCTGTCTTGTTTTTCAGGAACAAAATAAAAGATAAGAAAGTCTTCGGGCCGCAAGATTTTGAAGTAAACCCCGACATTTCAACTCCTGTTTTAGGGACGGCTCTACCTGTCCTCGCAAGTTCGACAAACGACCATACAGACACTTCAACACTTGCAGTTTAAATATACGAATTAATTTAACGTTAAGTAAGATAATTAGAACAATGGAATACATTATTTCGATTCATAATACATACTTAGCCTAGGTAACTTATTTTGAATATCCTATTTATTTTATTGAAAAAGGCACACCGCAACACGTATATTAAATATTTTCTAATCTTACATACATGGACAAACTACTGATATACATATCAATTAAAAGCATACTCATTTGTAATAGTACAACATCAAATTAAATTAGAAAAGAAATTAACAGTAGTGTCTATAAAAATAACAAAATAAACTTATTTAAATTAAAGGATACTAATAAATAGTGATGTTTTTTATTTCTGACGATAAAAACGTATTTCCTTCACTGGCAGCCTTTTCAGTCGTCATTTGAAGACGCTTACAACAAAAAGAGTTTTTGTTTCATGTGATAAAAAATATCATTACAAAACTAACTTATCCTGAGGACACACAAAAAAACTCTTTTAAACGTGACTAAAAGAGTTTCAGTAAGCGTGCTATAAGAGGGAAAATGTCGTGGAGTAATATTGGGTTATTTCTCATCGTCAATACTTACGACAAATAGTCACGCGCCGCGCCGCACATACATTATTTGCATGATTTGTTTGAATAGCGTGCTCCAAATAATATTGACACGTATTCGTACACACAAAAGTCAAGTAGGCCGTGAGAAATATATTCCTGGGCGAAGTACGAAATAATAAAAGGTAGAGGCAAAAACTAAGTATGGAAATTAAATAAATGAATTAAATTAAATTATTACTGGTGGTAGGTTTCTCATATGTGACAGGCCATCTGGGTGGATACCACCGCAATGTCTATTTCTCCCGTCAAACAACTGTGTAAATGCACTGTTGTGTTTCGGATTGAAGGGCATTGTAGCCAGAGTAACTACTGGACATATTGAGACTTAACATCTTATGTCTCAGGATGGCGAGCGCAGTGAAACGCCAAGCATTGCTTTGTTATTCAAGGTGTTGTTTGGTTTTGCTATTGTTCATGAGCGGTCGTATCGCTTACCATCAGGCGAACGACATGCTCGTCTCGCCATTTATAGCAATAAAAAAAATTAAATCAGCTATCATTTACATATTCCCGACCCTGCACTAAAATTGAGTCTTGTGAAGTATCAGAAACTACGAGAAATTTACCCGAAACGGTATTTGTTTCGCGTCACACAAATATTTGTCTCGGTGCAGGGATTGAACCAAATGCGCCAGGGAGGCTGTCAAATGGAAGTGATATTATGGATGAAACAAATGCGATTGAGATTATATTACCAATACCGAGGTATAATAATTATATATTATAGGTTCATACCTATAAAACGTTATATGAGATTTGCGTATAATTTTACTATTTTAAAAATGATAACTAAATCTAAGTATTATGTAGGCACTTTATGATATGTCTATTATTTCATTAAAAGTCAGTATTAAATAAAAACAACACGCAAAAAAAAATCCCCACAATCGATTGACAATACCTGAAAGTGAAATAAGCCGGAAATACGTTTACGTACAAAAACATTATATTTGGTATAAAGGAAAACATCAAAGAAGGAATATTGGGCAGTATCCTCGGCGGGATTTTACAAACTTATCCTTTTTTATTCCTTTATATTTTATCGCTTAATCTTTGCCTCGTTTTTGTACGCTCTAAGTACGTTGTGTATGGATATAATTCCCAATAGAGTCCTCGTTTTACTGTTTTTATAAGCTTTTTGTGGCCTCATTCATGTCTAATATTTTTATGCTTTGTGTCACATTAGGTGTGATTTCTGTTAATAGAATAGGAATTTATGCTGTAAGGAGAAGAGCACCATAATATCCTAATACATCTATTACTATATTACAATTATAACGAACTAACTTAAAATTATGTTAAGGTTAATTTTACAGTACTTTACTGTATTAGCAGGGCACTAGCCTCTTAAAAACGAGAATACAATTGAGAGGGGTACAGTAAATAAAATTACGGTAAATTCAATTACCAATTTTACAGTATTTTGCAATAACTTCTTTGTTCCGGTGCTAACATACTATGCATTTCTCTAAGTCATCATAAAAATATACCTCTAATACGGCTTTCATAACCACGGCTTTAAAATGTAAATACACCGCCTCATCTCCGCCTTAAGCATTTTAATTAAAACACTTATCGTGCCGAATTAATCAGTCTAATAAGGCGAGGGAAGTGCGTGTTAGCGGCGGCCACTCGACCGTAATACCTGCCCTTATTGTCCCGAAGATCGGAGCAGGATTACCCTGCGCAAGAAGGTCTATGGGCCCCGTGACGATTAGGGATCTTTAAGAAAGCCTTTGAGATGCGACGATGGGAATTTCACGACATATTAGTGTTTATGATGGAGATTATTCTCATATAAACCCGGGGAAAGGATCTATTAGTATACAATGTAGTCAAAATATCAAAGATCAGTTTTTGATAAATCAAAGGATTTTTATTTTAACAAGGAAGTAAAAGACATTTGCAGGTTTTATGAATAAATCTAAATATTTTTAAGTTGACGTAAAATTAACAGCTTGTTTCTCTTGTCGTAAAGTGCAATTATCTATGTGAATGGTCTCAAAAATTGCGCGTTAATGCTCAAAGACAGGCAATATTTCAAAAATGCTTGCCATTTCCTCATTGCTAGGATAACCTTGATCATTACCAATTAAGAAACCGACAAGTCGCGTACTTTACCAGTCCTCTAGAAAAACGTTAAGAACACGCCTATAAAAATAGTATCCATTCATGATAAACTGAACCCGTGGCCCGTTACTTAACAGATTGAATGGACTTTTCCGAACAAAATCCGGCTCTGTACAGCCCTTAGTCCTTTGAACTACAAACTGTACAGTAACTGGCACAATGTTATGTCAGACCTTTCAGCAAATGGCCAATTGGACAAGTTTGCGGCCCGTTCGAGCCGAGTAATTTCCGAATCACAAAGGGACTCAAACTTGCCCCGCTCTTGCTAATGATGCCACCCGGCTAACTTCGGCTTTCACCAGGCAATAATAAACAAATACAACCATCAGATTTACAATGCTTTAAATAAATTGATTTTTAGATTTTAAAATAGTGTCACTTAAATAAAAAATATATTAAAAAGAACAGTAAATATTAAATCAACAAAGAATCTATGAAACTAAAGCTTAAACTCCTTATTCATGTAAATAATAAAGATTTCAAAAGAGTTTTAAAAATGTATCATATTGGATAATTGATTTAAGAGTAGATAAAAATACTACTTGATATAATTTAAGTATAGTGTCGGCAACCTGCGACTCGCGAGCCACATGCGGCCCTTTGGATGTGAAACTGCGGCTCTTTGAGGCCATAAACCTACATTATTTATTTAAAAAATAAATATTAACAAATCATTTTGAATCGATTAAGCAGGATCAGGCACCATTTCTATCTCTCAGCCACTTATCCTTGCTTTTGCCGCACCTCTCCCCTGCGACAAGCGTCGTCATAGTCCTTAGAACAAAACGTGTCTCTTTAAAAACTAAGAAATGTAGTAAATTGTATATTAAGCTCTCCCGACTCATAAGCTTGCCCACCCCTGGTCTAGTGCCATGTGCATTTGAAATGGTGAATTTCACCAGACTTCGATTTCTATTGTGCATGATCATTCTGTTTATACCTTTCTGTTTAACCCTCAGGGTACGGACTATAAAAAAGTTACGTTCAGTACGGACATGGGTTAGCCTAACCCGGCGACTTTGATTGGGTGTATGTCGAGCTGTACTTTGTCAATTTGAATAATTTTTTTTTTCATTTTGTGTGAAATTGTCTCAAAAATATGATAGAATTGTCAGATTAATCATTTAACTAATTGAAAAAAAATTATAATGAAAAATGTGAACGGGTCTTGAAATTTTTTTGTAAAAAAACGTTTTTTTTTTCAAAATGCTGTAACTTTTTGAAAAAAAAAGATATTAACTTTGTATAAATCGCGTTTGAAAGGTAAAAAGTAGTTCTTTCAAATGTCCATAACGGTTTTTTGATTTATTCCAAAAACTATATTTTTTTTGAAAAATGAAAATACGCGTTTTTTCGAGTTAGCGAAAAAACGTTGTTTCGTTGATTTATGATGATAAAGGTTAAAAATAATTACTTTGAGCGTAAAAAAATTGTTTCTCAGATATTGTTGAGTAGTATCATATAAATAAATACCAAAAATAATTGTTAAAGACAAATATTTATTATCAAAAGGTTACAAAAGTCATATTACATAGTATTGCTGCACTCGCAGCACAGTTTCGCTACGTGCTCTTTACACATCGCCTTATGACATCTAAGAGACTTATAATACGTTTTTCGGTCAAGGGAACTTGGACATAAGTTACATCTCTTTTGCTTTGGAAGTCTATTGTCGACAAACTCATCGCGAATGTCCATTTCTTCCTCGTTTTCATTGTACAACTTCTCCAAAGCAGTAACGCTTCGAGTGGTTCGACGCGTTGCCATGTTTTTAATGCGTGTTCTGTAATAAAAAATTACAAGAAACAAAATTTAATGAGTTATAATTCACTACGAGCAGCAAAGATTTCGATATAAGACGTACGTTCAAGTGATTGAGATCTACTACAATACTTCGCTTACCCATGTACAACGCGTTATTTTGAGGTTAGAATCTACAAAATTAAGTAAAGAGTACGTATCTTACTTACCTTTTTATTCCTCAGCGGCAAACAGACGAAAATTAACACTTTATATTTTTAAAAATTTTGGATTTTGTAACGTTGGATACGGACTGGGTGTACCACACCCGAGCACAATGTTCATATATGTCTAGCTCGGACACAAAGCGGAGACTGACTCTGCCGCTTGGGCCTCTAATAGTGTGTACCTATAAGTTTTTCCCCCCCCTGGTCCGGACCCCCAGCGCCGACTTCTCTTCGTATGGCGCGTCTTTCAAATTTCGCTCGGGTTACGGTAACCCAGTCCGTACCCTGAGGGTTAAGACTGCTCTTGATATACCCGGTATATCCGGATACCAAAAACGAAGCCGAGTGGTAGTTTTAGTGACTGCAAACACAATGCAACTAAACATTTTGCAAAGAAACGCAACAATTTTTTTTTATTATATTTTAAATATCGTCATTTTTGGGTAGTAAATCCATAGTCTTTGCTAAAATAATAATTTAAACTCTTTTATACCTTAGAGTCTTTATAAATAAAAGGGTATTCACTATTATTTTAAGACAAATAATGTATTTACCACCCAAATGGTAAATTTCTTATTTTTCTTATTGTCATTTTTCCAATGGTCGTACCATATAAGAAAATATTTAAAAAAATTGACGCTTTTTTTTGCAACATTTTCTGTTGCATTGTGTCTGAAGTCACCTAAACTACCACCGGCGTCGTTTTCGGTAGCAGTCTTGATATACCCTGTATAAGTTACATATCATAAAAAATATTAAAAAGGCTCAAGCTTAATTTTTTTTACTGATCAGATACTAGGTTTTGACAGCAGATTAGGAAATAATACTCACTAATTAAAATCTCAAAATACACGGACATAAAAACAGGAACATACTATACCACAATACACAACAGGTATCGCTTGTACGAAAATGTACCCCTTCAGGCGTTAAAATAAGGGTGGGAAGATTATACAAATGTATTTTTATATTACAGAAAGAGGAATAAAACTGAACGAAAATACATATTACTATGTATAGTTATAGTGCGTGGTGGCCTATTGGTAACGAACCAGACGCGACTGCCAACATGTTTACGTTGGCTGCGGATTGAAATCCCAGGGCACAACTCTGACTTTTTTAGTCATATAAGTGTCTAACTTACTATTAAGGTATTTTTAATGCAGTGAATGATGAGACGAGCAATACTTGGCATTCCACTGCGCTCGCCATCTTAAGACATAAGATGTTAAGTCTCAATATGTCCGGTAGTTACTCTGGCTACAATACCCTTCAATCCGAAACACAACAGTGCATTTAAACTGCTGTTTGGAGAAATAGACATTAGAAATAGAGGATACCGACGACCGGGCGAAATGGACTCCCTCTATGGACAAACTCCTCTCAATCGTACTCTCGATTGTAGACAAGGCCCTGTAGTGGGACGTATATGGGCTGATACAGATACATACAAATAGGATAGCCGGTAACTACATAGAACAAACATTGTGGAGCCATAATGTTACCGTAGGCCTTGGAGCTTGTATACATTTTATAACTCCAATAAATTAAAACTAAGCCAACCAAATGAAAGTCACATTACACTAATTACTTTATACACGTTTCATTAATCCACGATTGCTTCCAAAAAGTAATAGGCGGCAATTAAATTTATAAAATCCTTGAACCGAAATGTGCAGATATTTCCGAAATAACATTAATTTCAATGATGGTAAAAGCCATTAGTGTTCAATAATTTCCTCTAAACACATGTAGGCGTAGGATATCGTCTCGCTTCACCGTGGCCCGTATAATTGGTCCATTTAGGGCCCCATTACCTTCCCAAGCGAGTCTCCAGTTACCGTTAGACACTACCATTACATATTCTAAACTGGCGACACATTTAACGCATTAATATTGCCATTTAGAAACGCTTTGGATTCAGCATCTAAATAATGTGAATTCTGGTTGGGCTCGGATCGACATTATTGTATAAGCCAGCGAACAGCTTTGCTTTTGAAATTTCTGGATGCCTAGTACCCTTTCCCATCCTTCTTTTATACCGATCCACTCGATTTGATGGGCCGGCAGCACATCCATAATCCAAGCATGGATGGATTATGGATGTTCACGGGCGGCAGTGATCACTTAGTATCAGGTGCTTACTCGTTTGCCGGATCTATGCAATAAAATGACTATATGTCCTATGGACTATATGGCCTAACCACTCTCAATCGTACTCTCGATTGCAGAGGAACCCCGTGCTCTGCAGTGGAACGTATATGGGCTGATACAATATGCAATAAAAAAGTCAGCAATTAATCAGGTGGATATTCTATTTGGATTGTACTTCCCATAATATTATGTAATAAAGTACTTTTGTCATGCGAGTATTAAGAAATACTCCGTGACACAATACTAGGTATATTATTAATTATAATCTTTCATCACTCAAATAACACAACACTTTTGTATTATATTGTGTCAGCAGCAAATGTCTCACTTTAGAGCACGAGCGTCCCCTATAATGGAGGGTACGATTGAAAGAGGTTAGGCCATACAGGCTATATAGTCCACGACACTGGTCTTTCACGAGTTAGCGGACTTTACATACCATAAAAATTAATATTTTTGAATAACATATTTATAACAACACAAACAACATAATATATCAGTGTCATACTTTTAAGCTCTCTTTAATATACACATTATTTATACTGTCCATTATTATGGCTCTGCATAAGACATTTTCATATATTTTCCCTACAATGGGCGTTCATACGTCTTCTTAACGACCTATAAAATATCTGATTTCGAGAGAAAAACACGTTCTTATGATTTTAATCTTTTCCCGATCTTGTAATACCACAAGCTATATGTTATACACGTTGAAGCACAGATATAAATTGTTTTATTGATAAACATAAAGAAGTTACATATATTTCTAAATTATACAATTATTTTTAATCTTTCAAGCATAATTCCTAAATCCTTGTACGCAGGGGTAATCTTAATTACTCAGTACTTACGATACAGGTATTGTAGTTGCGTTTCAAAAATTCATGTAAACCACACAAATATCCATCTGAAGAAGGATCAGTCTTATATTCCTCACCACAACTTTATAGCCACTAAGTCAATTGAGTTGAAAAGTTTAAAAATATAATACTTTACATAAAAATCCCTCATGATTCTAGGCCAGAAAAAACTACTATGTAATTCATGGAGTTGTTTGGTTTTGCTACTGTCCATGAGCGGTCGCATAGCTTATCATCAGGCAAATGACACGCTCGTTTCATTCAACGCAATAAAAAGAAATATCTTAAACTTTTACACACGGCTTGAGTGTTTTCACTAACAGTCGTTCTCTATAATTTATCTATCTTTAACAAGAGATTTCTTTAGATATTTCGATGCAATTTATGTTTCAGTTAAAAAAGATATGGTGCATATATTTATAGATAGCTAGATTAGATAAATATATATGTGTATATTTGTTTAATGAAGCGTGGAAGTGTACCGATATAGTTATGGTAGCTATTTTAATCCCGTGTTAAAGATAGATAGGATATAGAGAACGGCCGTAAGGCGTTACTGTAGTCAAAAGAGTTGGAATATCCGGGTAAAATCTCCGGAGTGGAATGACCTCAATAATTATCTCTTATTCGCTTTATCTTGAACCCTATGCCGGTAATGAATGAGCCACATTAATTTTAATTAAAATGGCCTCTCCGTTATACGCCGATTTTGGACGTACTTCATGTTTTTTTGGTTCGCCGTTGATTTAATATCTGCAAAATTAAGTTTTATTTGAGCCTATTTCTTCGGCATGCTCGTCTCGATAATCATAGCAATAACAAAAAAATTGAGCAAATTGCTGTTCAATTTGGCAAATTGACTTGACCTATGGGAGAGAGAAACGATCATGTGGCGTATCCGATGATACATGGTTATTTCTCCTGCATGTAAAGTCCTGTTTCCTGGTAAGGCAGATTATATTGAGTAAATTTATCTGTTTAAAACAATATATATTCTATTATAGGTATTACTTGAATAATACAGATGGGACCTTAAGTAGACAAAATCTTTGAAGTTGAGCAAACGGTTTTTTCAATCCTACAAATTATCAAAATATCACTATGAACATAGACATTAACGAAAAAATTTGTGGTAAATGTACACCATTCTCACCGACATTTCTTACATTCAGTATTTCGAAATAACAGGCTCTTGCGAGTTGAGTAGGCATTTTCGCAAAGGTCGCATTAATGTGACCCGGAAACACCTTAGCATAAAGGTTATTCCACATACGATAATGCGAAGAAGGAAATTTGCAAAACCTTACCTTTGTATATTGCTTTCTTTTTAGATGGTGAAATTTCTTTTTATTGCCCTATGAAAATGAAATACAGTTTGTCCTATTACATTTTTTTTTTTATTTTGGATATGTCATCGTTCCCCTAATTTTAAAAGCTTGTTATAATGTTTATTTATATGATCAAAAATGTGAAATGAAAGACCAGAATGTTGAATACAATGTATTAAATTTAAGAAACATATAAAACTTACAAATTTACCTACCCTATTTTACAGATAATAAAAATATTTTACGTTGTTAAAGTTGCATTATATCTTAGTTCTCCGATATTCTTAATTGCCAGCTTCAACCGGTGTCCAAAGGCTTAGGCAGATGCTGAAAAGAAATAGATTTTTTTTGAAGAATGAAAATAAGTTTGGAATGCGAATGCGTGGTCGTCATGCTGTTGTCAAAATATTAAGAACAGTTTTTTTTTTTAAGATTCTATTATATTCGTCATGTTAATACTATTAGATTACGAATATAAATGTGTACTGTTTATATTATAAAAACAAATATGTTTAAAAAAAACTGTTCCTAACATTTTGACAACCACACGACAAAAAAACCGTAGACAATATTTACTTCGAATTGATTTATTTAGTATGCAGCATAAAAAAAATATGACAAATTTGTCTACATTAGTAATGACATATGGGTATAATACCAAACAGCCTCCGTGGCGCAGTCGGTTAGACACCGGCTGTAAAACGAGAGGCCGGGGATTCGATCCCGAGAGAAATGTGCGGCCCATAAATATTTCTTCCGGGACTGGGTGTTTGTGAAAGGGAAAGTCTCTCATAGTACCTGATACTCACGACACAAGACTATGTATGTGACTGTTGCGTGTATTTATTTGTTTATACCTTCGACCGGCGCGGGGGCTGGTGCCGGGGCCTCGGGCGCTGGAGCAGGTGCTGGCGCTAAACAAAAAAAAAGAACCACATGAACAAAAGCCTCACACAGCAACTTAATAAAAAATATCATGAGTCAACAAAAGGCTCATACTGCAATTTATTAAAAAATATCATCAGTCAACAAGAGCCTCATACAGCAATTTCTGAAATAATATCATGAGCCAACAAAAGCCTCATACAGCAATTTACTGTTCGACGCAATTTGCAACCCAACCTATGTATGCTTCAAAACTAACAGCCTTATTCAAAGAAAATCTTGAAACCAATTTAGGTATCGTTTTTTGTCACTTTCGAACGACGCCCGAAGTTAGAATTCAATTTTAGTGAAGAAGATAATAATCGATAACTAAAATAGGTTTTAAAACTATCTATGAATAAGCTTATACATGTTTTATGATGTTATAGTGATCTTAACTAGAGTTTCTCGCCCGTTTTTTCTCTAGTGAAAACCGCTTTCGGAACGGGGTAGTAAATAAAGAAAATGACCAAATCTAAATGATATAGAACATTTTAATGGATTCAATAAATTATTTTCATTTCATAAACATGATGCAGAAAGTCTGAATTCAGGAGTCCAAACTTTTGCCTGTGTCTACATGACGGATTTACTATCGTTGCGCGCTATCGTTGCTGTTGCGTGGTGACAAAATAAAAAGCTTCCGTATGCATATGTTTATGTAAAAGTTGCAGTCTTATGGGGCCGTATTAATCACGTGATCTTTGATTTATCATTCCACCCCCCTCCCCTTTAATGATATGTGGTGAGATTTAAGGGTAAAATTAGGGGCCATGATAAAAATCTCTAGACAGAAAGGTTGCAGTTGTTATTAATTGGCATACAAGTAATAATAAAGGAATCGTGTAATCATACGAAATAAATATGATGTAACATTGCAATTAAAATTAAATGAATCGAAAAAAAAAATACATGTGATATTTTACTAGACCCCCCCCCCCCCCTCCCCCTTTGTGATATTTTGTGATTTTTGTCAACCCCCCCCTCCTTTCAAGCCTCATGTGATTAATAGACAACCCCTATTATGTGTTTAGAGAGCTTACCAGGTGCTTCTGGCGCGGGTGCAGGGGCGGGTGCCGGCGCCGGTGCTGCCTCCGGCGCAGGTGCTGGGGCGGCACCTGCACAAATAAATGTGTATGAGCTATAATGTACTGAGTATATCAACATTGCTAACGAAAACGTTACCGGGTCGTAGTTTCAATGACTACGCACACAATGCAACAAAAAAATCGGTATATTGAACACTCATGATATAATGCCTGCATCCGTAGCGAAAGTAGTAAACATTTCAACTATGTTTTTAAGAAGACTTTTTCATCAGACTGTTATAATACGCACACTCAGGTGTAATATTTTGCTTGTAAATATATTTTAATCGCCAGTTGTATATTTATTATATTCACAAAAAGAAAATATTTCACATAAATTGTACGTTTAAGAAATAAAAGTACAAAATAAATTCATTAAAACCAGCTTCACTTTAATCACATTTTGAATCACTGACATTAAAACATTTCAATTAATTTAATTAAGCAATGATTGCCTAAGTAAACATTTGCCTGCTTAAAAATTAAACGAGCAAGATATTTGTCAAAGATCTCGTACTCGGGCCAATTAATTACAATCCTGTTTCAAATGGGGTTCGTCCGCCCACGACCAACTCACAGACATATTTCCAAGAAATACTAATGGTGTGCACACAAAAGGAATATTTTGGCATTCAAAATATTTATTCCTGGAAAACTGAATAGGTTTTAATTAGTGGATAGTATGACTTATTGACTCGTGAGAATGGAGTGCTTTTAAGGGTAATTAATACACCCACGGTATCTACTAATTTTGGGATTGGCCCAACAAATTGACTACAATCCTCGAAATATAATACTAGACAGCAGTGTTTATCAAAATCTCACCACCAGCTAAAATTCGAGATTTTCAGG
The DNA here is from genome assembly GCA_030180105.1 of Hyles lineata. Classification (NCBI taxonomy): domain Eukaryota; kingdom Metazoa; phylum Arthropoda; class Insecta; order Lepidoptera; family Sphingidae; genus Hyles; species Hyles lineata. Next base: position 12,518,243 of record JARJEE010000008.1, on the reverse strand, counting down.
CCCAGTTCAGCAGTAACTTCTTGTGGTTAAAGAAAACGATGATCATTTACTAAGGGTCTCTGTCCACTGACTTATAAGACACAATAGCAATTTTTACAAAGAATACTTTATGCCAGTAACGTCAGTGGAAAAGTCATTATAAACTTGCTTAGGAACCGAATAGCAGAATCCGCAAATCAGTTTTGTACGATATTTTTATATATGTATGTATTTTGTTTTGTGTTTCATTTACATTATAGATATATTTTGGCATATTTGTTTATTGTAATATATTATTTAATTATTTACGCACCTACGTCATTTCATCACCCTAAGTGCGACTGGAAGAGAATACCTCAGGCATTAAGTCCACATATACATCATTTGTATGAAGTGTAAATACAAGCTCTCTCATATTAAGTAAACATTCTTATTTGTACGCAGTAGTTCTGAAATTGGTATATTTACCTTCCGCTGGTGGTGCTGGTGCTGGTGCCGGCGCGGGCGCGGGTGCAGGTGCACCCTCAGCAGGTGGTGCGGGCGCGGGTGCAGCAGCAGGTGCACCTGATAAGTATGTATTTCCGCATGAATGTATTTCGTATTTAATACTTAATGTTATTTTAAAGGGTAGTTTGTCACATTAGTGACGTCCAATGTCACCATAGCATTATACCAGATTTGAGGATGCGAAAAGCGTGCAGTAATTTAAATTCTTTAAAACTTTTCATTACTTTACAAAAAAGACATTGGGGAAATTAAAGTTAAGTATGTAAGTAATGCGTGATTTTTAAATGAATATTTCACCTTCAGCCGGAGCCGCGGGTGCAGCTGGTGCCGGCGCCGCTCCTTCCGCAGGAGGTGCCGCGGGGGCACCTTCAGCTGGTGCTGGCGCGGGTGCAGGCGGAGCTCCTTCTGCAGGTGGCGCGGGCGCCCCTTCCGCTGGTGCGGGAGGTGCTCCCTCCGCGGGTGCTGGCGGTGCCCCTTCTGCTGGTGGAGCCCCTTCAGCGGGCGCGGGCGGCGCACCTTCCGCAGGAGCCCCTTCCGCCGGAGCCCCTTCGCCTTCGCCTCCCCCTTCCTGGTATATATCCCCTCGATTAACTTTATTTGCAGAGATAATTACGATCAAAGCGCAAGCTGTGGATAGCTAAAAATAAATCATTAATTGATTAAAGCATTAGTTTAATTTATTTAATATACATAATGCTATGCAATTTTACCTTGAGGTCACTCTTTCTGATTAAAACATTATCGATTTTATTCAAAGGGAATGCTTCACCCGCAGTTAATTACAAAATGCAATTAAAATCATGAATACCATCGCATTTATGAATGATTGTATTGCATTCGAAAATATTAATTACTTTTTCCATTACTTTCATGTTACTGGATTACATGGAATAATTTATTAAAATTAATTTTGAAGTAGAATGTATTTTATTCTTCGTTGATTATGGCAATCCTGAAGCAAAAAAGCAACGCAACGCAACGTAAACAAGGTACATTGGAACTTACCAGTATAAATGTGAATTGATAGATTCATATTATGTGTTTTAATAAATTTTATTCATTTTGCTAACAAATGTGATTGCTAGCCGCCCTAGATTTAAAAATTGGTTACCCTACCCTAGCGCCATCACGAAAAAGCGCTCTTAGATCTTTTTAAGTGACAAAGGGACAAAATATTTGGTCATTATCATAATCGTCGTCACCATAAGCTCAAAACAGCATATATGTGACATTTTTCGGTTTGAACATCAAAATTAATTATTATCAACCTTTATTTTACCTATTTCATGCCAGACAAAAACAACAAATATTCCTGGATATTTAAATTCGTGCAAAAATAACAATTAGGTATCTTTGTTACAGGATTTCTCAAACATATAATGTTCCTATAAATTATTTATTACAGTCTATAATAAGCATTCTATTTCATAACCAACCTACTTCGTTAAAAAGCCGTACTCCCAGCGTAGTTTTACGACAAAGAATGACCATTCATACAAGGCAGACGACCGGCTAAAAATAAAAGTCGAACGTCGGTTATTGTTTTATTTTTATCTAGTCCATTTCACTCGCTCCTCGCTGACTACGAAACTTCTCAGTTCGGTCATTTTTCTGCCCTGATTGCCTTCTTAGCGGACATTACGCTCGGTCTCTTACAAATATTGCTTTGGTATTTTCTTTCATGGAAGGACTCATTAATTTGTATGATAAGTTATACTGATACTGGATTTAAAAATGAGCTTTCGAGCTTAACATTTCATGATGTTGTTTTTTACTTTAAAAAATAATGCAGAATTTCTGAATTATTTGGAAAATAAGACTAGTAAATACAAATACTTCTACCTCTTACAAAACCCCACCGTAGTTCGCAACTCCAGTCAGGCGAGCTTAACACTCGCACACAAATAATTAACATCAAGCGTCATAGTTCGGTGAATCTCATAAACATATTGTTTTCTCTTGAACTCACAATAAATAATTAATCAATAATTCAATCTTAATTATTTCCAACTATCGATTATTTTTACTAATCCGGCCCTTCTTATAGAGCCTATATATGATGGAGGCACTCAACAGGGTGCGATGATCCACCCTTATATTCATCTGACGCGCACGAGTAAATCCCAAAAACCTCATTGGGTTCCCTAACTATAATCAGAATGAATATAAATTAAAAGAAATCTAAAGCGGGAAACAAATATTGAGCTAGGAGAAATCCAGATGCACATGACGTTTTGAATAAAACAAATATTTTTTATCCACTGTAATTCGCTGATCCAGCTTCGATTTATCGGTACTTAACTACGAAAATTATATCCACTCATGAACAGCATTGCCTGAATATTTCGAATGCCATTTTAATTGTTTGCCTACCGAAGCCAACACTCGAATCTTTTTATGACCACAAAAATTTATGTACTTGCGTGGCTCTGTATAATTTGAACATTAAATATTATATTTAATAATAAATATGATTATAATTAACATTCGAATACAATATATGCCAAATTCAGAAATGAAATTACCAGAACTTATACATTAACATTTTGGTAACAATTTCCAATAAAACTATTACTAGTAAAAATATTTTATTACAGTAATATTTTCCATGGATCTTACGTGAGAAACTTGTTATTACTGCCTGCGTTTTTCTGAATCTTACTAAAATTCAGTTATGAATTTATTACGTACTTATAGCAGTTTGTATTTGTTGTTGTATCACATAGTATTGTAGAAATCTATAGTCACAGGCCTCTCCAATTGCACGCTATCGAGCGTGATTCTCGATTTCTCTCATCGGTTCACAGCTAGGCACTCTGTGAAGATTAGCTTGTATAAGGGTGTTCACAGCTACATATTGATACAGTCAATACGCATTAAATCGTCAAATGTTAATAGTAATTTAAAACGCTACGTGATCCTTAAAGTTATTTTTCATTCTAATCCAGGATATTCTTTGATTATACATACATACATAAACTCAAGCTTCTTTCCCAGAAGGGGTAGGCAGAGGTGCCTGGACACCCACATTTCGCCTTGTATGTTCCGTCCCATGATGTGATAGGTGGCGAGCCTACCGCCATATCGGGCACAAATTTCTGACTCCGGGCTGATAATGAATAGAAAATTCCAATATCACTTTGCCCGACTCGCGATTCGAACCCGAAACCTCAGATTTGCAAGGGTAGCTTAGTACAACTACGCCACCGAGGCAGTCAGGTGTTTGATTATGATTTCGGTAAATCAATATTACAAAACAAAACAAAGTGATTTATATTCTTTTCAAATACAAAATCGTGGAACGTGGGACACCAAGCATTAGAAGATGACTGATGGATTGTGGTGTGACAAATGTTTCGGCTCTTGTCCGCGGATATATGGTATGCGATCAATAAGCCATCTCGAATTTTTTACACGATGTTTTACATTTATTTCCTTTACCATTGTTATTTCTTCATGTTTTATTTCTTTGCAATTGTTTTGCTTGTCTATATTTTTGGTTCATTTTATAATTATTGTTTTGGCAGAAACCAATGTTTTCATGATGGGAAATTCTCCATAAAAAGTATTGTATTAAAATAAAAAAAAGTACTTACGAAATATACTCGTATATACTTACGAAACATGTTATGTTTGGAAAACTATTACACATAATAGGTCTGATTAAATGTACGAAGATAATAGACTAAGGAAACATAAAATGGTTCATTACTTATTTTACAGATAAATGCGCTAATACTATCTTGTAATGTAAATAAAACACAGACAACAAAACATAAAAAGTGGACAAATATCTAGTTAACTATTGTTCGTAGCCACAACAAATATTTCTACCGCTAGCATCGTAGAAAATGATTTCCTTTCATGAAATGTTGCTGAACGCAGCAAAGAAGCTGTTTGCTAAAAGGAAATCACTTTGTGCGGACGAGTCAAAGGAAAGGACAGGAACACAGGGCGGGCTAAAAAATGAACATCCACTACATGTAATATACGTACAGAAAATTAATTTTATTAAAAGTATTTATCTTACAAAAACATTATTCAATAAATAAATAATAATAAAAATTATTTTGACATGTTCGAAATGATAGAGATTGGTTGGTCGACAGACATTACACGTTTTGTGGAGGATCTAATTGGCTTTCTACCTACAGGATGACATAGGTTCCCATAGATCCTTAGTAGTAACATGGGGTAGGTATATCACATAGTTATTGACAATGACAATAGTCAGTTGGAGTAAGGTCTTAAAATTTATGGTGGGGATAAACACTTCATGCCTCAACCTCTTCCTCTTTTACCTTCTGATCTCCCGGCTTGCCCTTGGACCAATCTGGTTTTTTCTGTAAAGCAATACAATAAATTAGCAACACACCAACATTTTTCAAACTCGCGTATCATAGCTATATGAAAGATACGCACAAAAACCAGAAGCATGTAATACAAAAGTGTATTTACAAAAAAAAAAACAATCACGGAAACAAATGATTTTACACAATTCGTATCAAAGAACAAAGCTCAGCAGTAGATTGAATTCCATTATTCCTTTAGATCGATGGGGCAGACGTGAAATATTGGAACTTCCTCCAGCCTTTGAAAAGCTAAGTACTAAGTCAATGAACTCGCTGGAAAGTAAGTTGCGCCATTTGTTTCCTTGATTGAAACCATAAATAAAGTGCTTCACTAATGACCCGTTCCGTACACATGTCTGAGACCCGGCAGAGAGTACGAGCGCGGAACAGGCCCAGTCAGCCACCCCGATGTGTTTACTCCACTCACATCAGGTAACTCGAAAGCAATCATAACAAAGCTCAGAAATATTCATAAAAATGTACAAAACCCTGCCAAAGCAAATATATAGCAAGTCACTTCAGTATATGTATATAAACCTAAAGATATACGCAACGAAGACTAATTACAAACACGCTGAAGCGAGACCGTTTACGTTCCCAATAGGCCCTACAATGTAGTGTTATTGCAGCACTTAATTTAACCTCGTTTCCAATAAGGCAGTTTCAGGGGAAAGAAAGTGCGTCGTTATTATTAATGAACTGCAAAGACACGACATTGCAAATATATGTTTGGCTGAATCCAAATACAAATTTAAACACGTATTCAGTGCCAATCACTGATGTATTTAGAGTTGGCTGAATCTGATTGATACGCTAACTGCGCTAATTGCAATCGTTCTAATAATGCTCTCGAAGCGGTGCTTAAAATACAGCATGCCGCGGTGTAACTAATCTTCATCTAAAACAAAACGTGTTGATACACACGGTGTCTCTTTAATTTCATTTACCTTGCCTCCACCGCCACCCTGTGGAACATTGCACGATAATATTGTAACGGTATGCATATTTACTTCTACAGATAACCTACTGACGATTGCTTCTTAATGCGTGTTTGTTTCCTATCGAACTATTTATTGGTGTGGTGAATTGACATTTTCAAAGATAATACTTGTTTAAATCATAATTTTACTTATAAAAGTACAAACCAATATAAACAAATAGCATCAAAAGCATGTCATGTGTTATTTGAAAGTGTAAGTACCTAGTATATTTCCTTCCTAACTCGCTTTACCCCAGATACGAATTTGTTAGTCACTGACACAAAAAAAAAAACGAAATAATCGCAATTGAACTCCTATTTATCAAAGGATTTGCGAAGCTTTGCGGGGGAAGGCCTGAATTCTTAATGTACTCGCATTTAAACAAAAATGTCGCAGCGTAAGCCATCGGGCGCGGAGGGTTCAAATTAATGTTAACATTAACGCAAACCCAAAAGTGCAGTGGAAGCCAGCACATCTTCCAAATATTCTCACCTCTTTGTAAATGGGCTTAGATGGTCTTGTGAACTCAAAACAATAATCGATAGAAAAGAAGAATTTATTTAAAATAATTAATGGGTAATTAAAAATAAGTCATCTGTTGTCGGTGATGGAAAATGGTAGTAAATTAATTATTAGTTCTACTTCTTGCCAATAGCCCAATCAGCCTTCTCCGCTTTCTTGGCCTGTCGGAACATGAGTAAATTCTGTTTGTTACTGTGGTTATGTGTTTGTGTACACTTTTATCAAACGTAATGTTACTTCGGGGCTCGAACCCAAATCAATAATCATTACGATCTTTACCGTGTTTAGATCCAAATTAATGTAAGTAATTTAGTAAGATACAAAATTTAGTGTCATCGAATTGTCAACATTTAAACTTCAGCCAAATGGCTGATTAATTTCGAGACCAATTAGTAACTTGTTAATTTTAATAATAGTTTTAATAGATCTTCCAACTCCTCAAAAGTTAGATATATTATCTTAACTTTCAATTGTTAAATTGTGATTCCGGCCTCGTAAGTGCCTTTGTTAAAAATTATAAGTTTCTTGAAGTACTCAAATATTTCAGTTTCATCTGACATATTGGAGAGAAAATATGAAGATTTCATTCAAATTCTATAACTTTTAATAAAGGAGCTATTTACCTCTTTGTCTTCTTCTTCAAGGGTGAATTCCTTCTTTTTCACAACCTTCAATTGGTTACGGAAGTTGAATTCGGCGGCCTTCTTTTGGAGCTTGGCGAATTTGTTCTCATATTTGGACACCTTCTTGAGTGTGGGTTTGACGCTAAAAATAAATAAATTGTAGTCAAGTCTTCATTCGTAATAACTTTTATTATAAAACTAACCATAATAGGACGCAACATTGATATTTATAAGTTAAGTATATATACCTCAAAAAGGTATATAGTAAAGGTATTGTGTCTCGAACTTAATATGGGTAATATTAACATCTTTATTATTTCTGCGAAATATGAAAATCATCTTGTATAAGAAGTTCTACACGTATGCCAATATTCATTGAAATTCACCTCAATATTATAAAATTAGATACGAATTTGAGTAACATGCGCGCCTAAACCTTTCAGGCGGGGCAGAAGCCAAAATCACAGAATACATAAATTAACCGTGAGTTATTTTTTTTTGCCAGAAGGAGTAGGCAGAGGTACACCCACGTTTCGCCTTGTGTACTCCATCCGACGATGTTATAGGGGGCGAGCCTATCATCACATCGGTCACAAAGTCCTAACTCTAATCCAATACCTCTTTGCCCGACCCGGGATTCGAATCCGACATCTCAGTGATGTAACCGTACCCTAGTACAACTACGCCACCGAGGCAGTCAAATCACTGTATTATAATAGCATAAATTAATGAATAAAACAGAAACTACGTAACCTAAAAGAAAAAACAAAGGAATAAAAGGAACAGAATTAAAAACAATTGAAACTATAAAAGACAAACTAAGCCCTCGTGGTTAGCGAGAGTAATTTTTCGCTCCCACTCTTACAATTCACGCAGCCCTTTGTACAGTGTATGAATTCATATTTAATAACAGCGTCTGCGGTATTACAATGACTTCAACAAAGGAGAGCTCAAGAGCGCGTCCTACGGAGCTCTCACTGCCGTGAATATCATTATACAAGCCAGTAATTGTATTCCCAAGCACATCCTGATTCCTACTCCACTGCATCCTGCGTTTAGGGATCTATCGCTTGGATTTAATCATCTTACGCCTACGCGGTAATCTTTCCGAGTTTTATATTAAGTTGCTGGCGTAAACAATATTGTTTATTTTTTTTTTATTAAGTAAGCTATGGACTCAAATATTACATAAAAAACAATTTTATTAATATGAAAATATACTTTACTAATTATCCAAACAATATTGATGTAAATTATTTTACCTTTTAACAATTAATCAAAAATACAATATTGAATAAAGTTTCTCATTGTGCGTTTACTGTTTATAAAATTACTGTCATAATATAATCGTGTCTATTTTTTTCTACGACTTGTAATAAGTTCTCGTACAATTTACGCTCACTTGGTGTAATAATCCCGTCGCTGAAAAGCAAAATATATTACAACCGCCATCGTGACATCAACCTTTTTACTTTTACTTAGCCGTCTTAAATCACACCCGTCTACAGATCCTTAGCGGGCGGCTACAGAACCACTTTAAACAAGTTTTTAAAATTGCAACGTTTTCACACATCTCTGTTAGATATAAAGAGCATGTCACTCGCAGCACATCTCTTTGCCTCAATCTTATAAATTCTGAACAAAATCCCTAATACGAAATGGTTGTAAACTTCTCACATCTTTAACATTAAAACTCGCAAGAAACTCTTCGATATAAGTGTAAAAAACGAAATAGACGCCTAATGGAATGTTAAAAGTGTTCTTTATTGAAATCGTTTCTTACAAGAACTTTTAAATCGTTCAAGAATATTGGCATCGCCTCGAACGTCTTATAGTCGTGGGTAAAACGGCGCAAGAAACTCTCTCGATAAATTGAAATGTAAATGTTTTTGCAATGTCAATATTTTGAAATATTCAGTCGGTTGCAAATAGTTCAGTATTTTGTGAAATTGAAATCTAGAGAATATTCAAATATTTTTCTCTTTCGGGTATTCATTAAATGGATTAAATAAGCCCAACCTCATATACCTACTCCATCAGTCATCATTACAATAGGTTTCTGTTGTATTCTTACAGTTCTAATTATTGTGAAAATACACACTTATTCACATTAACGAACAACAAATACATGTAAAATGTAGTTTTAGAAATATCATTTGAATAAACGTATACTTACAATTTGCCTCTGAGGTCGTTGACTTGAGAGTTCAGGTCAGCGATCTGATGGAATAAAAATTATTATAGAAACTATGTTTGGCTAGACGGATCAAAGAAAATAGTGGAAAGTTTAGACAATAGGCATAGACGTTACAAAGATAACAATAACAAAGTTACAGATAGCAAATGAGATTCACGAATGATTCAACTATGCGTTTAATTTTCATTAACGTTAAATAAATTTCAGTATTCAGAATATAAAAAGAAATAGAAAGCATAAAATACAGTAGAAATATTAATGTAATTTCATTTCACAAGTTTGTATTGTTTGATTTATTTACAAAGCTCGAAACTCAATTGAACACAATCCACGCGGCAAACTTGTGCAATGCCTTTGTGAGAAAATAATGAACACTTCATGCAATGCACATAAAGAATAACAACATTTAAAGCTTAAATCCAAAAGATCTGCGAAATAAAACACATAAATAATAAGCATATGTGACGTATGTATAGAATAGTTTATAAATATATAAATTAATGCTAGAGAAGCAGAGAACAAGATATAGAGCTGAGCGAAGATTAGGCAGTGTTATTTGCGAGCTGTAGTATATATTTGTAGTTTGTGAGTACATACTGAGAAAATTTAAAAAAGATCTGTCCCGTATCCTATGACACTGTGGCTTCCCGTACACATTTAGCCCGTGCTCTTTGCCTACGAATGACAAATCTTCAGCGTGATCTAATGAGTACTTGTTTGCTCTAAGTTCGTGCACAACACGTGAGTGTCACGTGGTGGGGAGCCATGCCCGTGGGGGGTAGCTGGTCGCCTGCAGCTCCTGGGCTCTCCGCTGCTCCGTGTACACAACAATACATCTACCATTATGTGCAGGATTGTACATGTGCAACAACACTACAGCGCCAACAATATGCTACTTCATGGACTCTCGCCTTTACGCGTCTATGTACAACGCTACAACGAAGTAATATATTGAGCGCTCGTCTAATAAGTACATCTGCTAAGTGAACACAAACAACGTTTTCACTGAAACAATTCGGTAAACATCGATAATATAATGTACACAGTATAGTTACGACGTTGCGTAGTTGTGTAGCAATGAGTGACGGTGCAAAATCGATCGAGACTTGCAGATGTCGGTATATTTGTTTGTATGTAGACAATATGGTATGTTGGACCGCAAGTGAGCATAGTATAGGCCACTTGGCGTGCCGTGAGGTGAGGCGCGGAGCCGAGCGGGCTGGGTGCCGCCCGGCCGAGCGCGGGAGAGGATGGATAGATCGACCGGAGCATGGCACTTTCAATACTAACACTCGGTGTCCATACAGGTATTGCAAAAGGTTTACAGGGTGTGTTTCAGCAACCGAAAACGCAAACGTGTCGCGAGTTTGTCACGGCACATACATTAAAAGTCGGAGATTTGGAACAAGAAGTTTCAATTGTACTATGCACTTGCGTGTGCCAATAGAGGAACCAGTCCAGCGTTCCAACAACTATATGACGGTAATCACAGTTATTGTCGTATAAAAAGAGAAAATTCAGTAAGGCCACTAAGCTCGCCACCACACATGAAGCAACACTCTGGCGGATGCAGCGATTATACTCGATTATATAGTTTTAACACAGTTTTTAAGATATTATTAAAGTGCCATACTATTTGAGGTAGTATTAATGGGGAGCGGGAAGCGCAGGTGGTTATGTACATGTCATGCTAGGAACGTAAGCTGTGCCGGATGATCGATACACGGTGGACGATGGACGGTGAACACGCAACGATACGACGCAGATGACGTGGACGTGGTGACGTGACGGTGGAGGTGCTGCGGCGCCGCCGGGTTGCCGCGAGTGGCGCGATGCTATCGATGGAGTTAGGCGAGCATGCCGCGCCGTGTGAGTGCAGTGTGCTTGTTATGGACGCCGGTGCGATGCCGGTTACTGTAGTTAGTGTAGTTAATGGTGTAAGCTCGCGCTTGATGGCGATGACGCGTCGCCTGCGCCGGCGCCGGCGAGATCGATTTTGCACCGCACGCCTCCCCGTGGCCGCCCCGACCCCCCTCCCCGTGCCCCACCCCCCGACCCGCACTACGACACGCACACACCCGCTACCCGCACTACCCGCGCTACCCGCGCTACACGTACAGCACTAACGAACGGATACTCGACCGTTATTTACAATTCAACAACAAACAACCGAATACTTACAAAGCGTTATCAATGTATAAACACGAATTGTCACACGCGCACGTTTGTTACATATTCGATGACTGTGGTATTCACAATGGTTATAAAGTATTGGTCAATACCTCATAATCTCTTTTCCTGACTTCATGTTCCAAATCCCACTTCTGGCCCTCACACACATACATGCGGTCATGATACTCCTGTATTATTCTCTTGAGAGTTGCTATAGAAAAAGGAAAGACAGATTATTGAGCCGGCAGAATGAGCATGGCATATGGCATCGGGCATCGGGCATCGGGCATCGATGTGTTCCCGCGGGCGTCGCGAGCACTGATCGCGCGCCTGCCGCCCGGGTGCATGTGTGCGGTGAGCCGAACAACTATCATGTCATTTGTAACAACTAAATCAGAGTCAAATCATAATGCATTCCCATTCCTAATATGCAGTTTACCTCCATTTTCCTAATTTCGATCGCTCGTTCTAGTTCATATTTATCCCCCTCAAGGTTGTATATTCTGTGCCAGTACATTTGACATATCGTCTGCAGTTCCGCTAAAGAAAAACATATACACATTTTAAGGCATGACAAGATGATCGGCGCAGCGGTGTCCGTTTCGCGGTACTTAGTATAGACTGTATGTGTCGTGTGTCGGACGCGGTATGAGCTACTTCACTGTGGTATCAAGCGGAAGCGAAGCTACATGATTATTCGGGTGGGTATCAAATGGCAATCGCTGCAACGTATCTAAGTACATAAGTTGTTATTGACTTCACAACTCGATGAGAGAATATCTACAGTAGTAAACTATTGCAGCTCCCGAGCGGCTACAACGGGTCCTTGTTATTTTAGCGTTTATCTTTACTTGTTATCCACACGGTTAAGGTTGTAGGTATAATTTATTTTCAGCTCCGTTTTATATTGTAAATCTGCTGCGAAAACAAAACAATACTTTATACTAGTCACGTTATCGACATGAACTACTCAAACGAAGAGCGTAATTATTGCGATGCGCCCAAACCAGGCCAGACCTCGAGCGCTTTGCGGGCAACCTCCATCTCGCGATCGTACTTCTCCTCTTCGAGCTTGGTGATACGCTGATGGTAGCCGGTAATGATGCTCGTGAGAGCGGCTACAACATCATCAACAAGAGTTACTCGCGCTCGCACCGCAGCCGCGTCGTGTTCGTGTACCAGTAATGTTCCACGCGTCATGGACGATGGCGGACAGTAAGCCAAGGAAAGTTTCAGAAAGTCATTTTAGATATTAGAAAAATAGAAGGTAGTAAGTAATAGTATCGCAATAGTTTAACGACTTCACATGGAGCTTAGAAGAGATAGAAACGCGTTAGAAAGACAAGTAAACGGACCGTGGAGAGCGTCTCCGCCGGCTGACACACCAACGTTTAGAGTTTTATTCTTTTGTTAAACCAGACGAAGTAGAGACAGCACGGCACTTAGACATAACAGATTAAATACGTTAAAGTTGTGTGTGAGTATATTTTGTAAGTTCGTCAGTGAGTTGCTCGATCGCAGCTCATCTCACTACCTCCATATCTTTTCTTTTAACGATGTATTCCAGATCGAACTTTTCTTCTTCAAGGTTAGCGATGCGTTCGTGGTAGTCTTTGCAAACCCTCTTAATAGTATCTATAATGGGACATAATACATCATGTATAATGATAACCAATGAATCACTCGGACATAGACAATTGAAACTCGCCGTGTGGTGAAGTGTATGACTGCTAGATTTCCATATTACATTTGGGTCTACGACACCTTGGGTGTAATGGCACATATTTAATTGTATTGAGCTGCATTCTGCGGCTGGTTAAATATTTACCTTCGTTTGCGTCTTCAATGTTCTTGGGTTTACCGCACCTCTCCTCGATGATGCGCCTCCTCTCGGCGGCTTTGCGCTCCTGTTCCTTCTTCAACTCCTCAGCGGCTTTCTTACGCAGCAGCAACTGTTTGCCCACATTGTGACATGTCAATACACTACGTACTTACATCAAACCATATTTTAACTAGTGTTTTTTCTTAAACAGCTTGCAAAACTCGCTAATAGTCTTTGTTATTTACTACAGTTAGACTGGTATTTATATAATTTATCGAAATCAGAACAATCTAAATTTTGTACAAAAGTTCGATATTACTCAACTAACTTCTAAAATATGTTCCTTGATTCTCACATCTACTACAACAATTGATAGATTTGGATACTCACCCTGAGCTTCTTCTTTCTCTCGGGGGTCATGAAACCCTTCTTGGCCTTCTTAGCCTTGGAGGCCTCCTCCATGCGCTTGCGCACCTCAGCGCGCTTGCGGTCGATCTCGGCCTGTTTGGCCTTCTTCGCCTAGTAACACACCACATAGTAATATTGTGACGACAGTGTATAGATTAATTTGTGTGTATGTTATGTTGTTAAGTTTGTGGAGGCAAAATGTGTCTGATATTTAAAAATGTTTGTAGAGTAAATGTAGTGTGTCTATGTAAATACTAAATTGGTGAAATTATTAGTTCTGTCTGTTTCACATATACTGTGTCTACAATATGTATAATTAAATATATTTAGTGTTTGTATAAGTATTCATAGAAATGTGTGTTTTTTGTTGAGTAATAGTGAGTTGAAATGATATGAGTGCGTGTATTTTTCCGGCGGCGACGCGTTGCTACTTTACCTCCTCGAGACGCTTTTTCTGAAAAGGAGAAACACGCGATTAGATATTTCATCGCAATTCACATTTTCTGTTAGGTAATTAGGTATTACGTAACGGACACCAATTGTTTTTTATTATATATTTTTAGTGGAATTAATTTTTCCTTACGGCCAGTTACTTTTTTAATTCTGTTTTGGTATTGACAAAATTAATACTGACAGCTTCTATCCAATAATATATACAATAAAAGGCATTAAAAATTAAAGTTATGTTTTTTACATATTGTGAGAGTTGATTGTAAGCATTCTTACAGTTTAATGAGGTGAATAGGCACACGTGGATGAAAAAGGTCCATCTAGAGTATACAGTAAAATTTCTTTGGCAATAACCTTTTATTCTTAAAAACCCAAAGCCAGTGTTCCCATTCACCTCATTATAAGTAGCTAATTAAGAATTATTCTGTGCTTGTGCATGTCTATCATAGTGTGGTGCAACAGTGACATAGGCGATACGCAAGTGTATTTAGATTATTCTTTGTATAATAGCATTTATTATTCTATAGCCCTTCGATTAGTTAACAGCTTCACAGGATTAAATTTGTACTATATTAAATATTGTTTTCTTCTTTGAATTAATCTATGCATTTGCGTTGTGATAATAATTATTTTTACACTGATTTAGTATATACGTTGCACAGTGCTTTTAAGCATACAGTTGTACTGACAATGTTTATCGACTTACAAAACAATAAATAAAAATAAGGGCTGGAACAGAAATAATGTGAATAAAATATTCTTATGATTCTGTGTATGTGTAAATGATAGTTGTATAGTGATTTTCCACAAAAATCCAAATTAGAACTATACTTTTTTTGAATTTGGAAGAAGTGTCAATAGACAATAATTTATCAAATACGATCTCATTTTATGCCAATGATCAATTTCGAATTTTTTTTTAATATTTTTATGTTAATAAATTCAGCAAAACGTTTATACAGCCAAACCGTATGGCAAATCGTTTTTTAAATATATGTACATTTTTTATTTAACAAACTTTTGCAAATTATTTCAATGAACTCCATGTTTTCAAGCGTTTATGTGTGAATGTTTGTGTGAAATGTATGCAATAATTTAGTATATAACAAGCATAATAATTACCTTTGTCTCGAGGAGTAAGAGAAATTAATACTGTGATGCATCAGGGACAGGCGACGAGATCGGATGAAAGTTTCCAGACGACATGATTACCACAGGTGCCAGGGGAATACAATGGAACAGAAAATAATAAAACAAAACGTGTTAATTAAAAAAAAATGATATCGATCATTTGAATAGTCGATTATCTCCTTTGCTAAAACATCACTAAAAATGTTTGTATTTCCATTTTCAATTGCATTTACTTTTTATTTTCTTACTGTAAAATATCTTATCAATGATGATTAATGAATTTGTGAAGCATGGCTCCATTCCCCTCGATAAGCTTACCTTACTTCATCATCCGCCATTGTTGATGTGTTGGTTCACTGGTGTCCTGCAAAGGAAATAAATCATAAACGTATTGACTTATCGATGATAACAAATTCTACTAATAATGGCCTTGAATGTCTAAAATATACTGTACGTCATGCAGCTAAAGAATTTCTAAGTATAGTTTTGAATTACCGATAAATAATGTACTTATCGATTTATCAATTGCGTACTTAAAAATAATGTTATATTTAATTGTGATAACTAATTATAACAACGTGAAAACATGATATTAACATAAATAAAGCGTATTTGGCCATGTTCATGGGGCGCGTCCGTCATTTGAAACTTTTTGGACAAATGCCAAGTTTAAGCCGAGGTGTGAATACTGACACTCGATACCCTAAATCCAGCTACATCCGCCCAAATCCTGTTTCTACTAGCATCCGTTTTTTTTTTTTAAATCAAGAACTAGTTTATCAGTGATGTCTTTAGTCTATTATTAGTCAGTAGCAACGTCACCAACCGGAACACTTTCCGCGTAAGAGAGTTGCCAACCTAGCGAAAATTCCACAATTAGGTTCGGGCGTGTTCGTGTATGTTCGGCTAACATCGGGTGCGCGCCTGAAATAGGTTGGCTGGTAGTCCCGCGCGTCCTAATTTGGTGGCGCGTGGTGCTTACTCGGGTTTCGAACGTGATGCAAACCACACCGGGTTTAAGTGATGTACCAGAAATAATATTAATTTACGTCATTGTATATAATAAATTTAAAGTGTGAATTACTGCTTTAGTTAAATACGAGAGTTTAGGAAGTGTGTCAATTGTTTTAATTATGTTACAAGACACGTGATCGAAATATATGCTTTAGTATTTATTTTCAAATTGGATTCGAATTAGAAATCACATGTGTGTAAACGTTAAATATGAAGTTTAAAAAACATGAACAGAAATTCCAATTGGTCACGTGAAATTTTTTCTCGAACATCAAAAATGTAATCCCGATTTTTTTTCATGTCCTATTTTCATATTTTTTTATATTTCATAACATAAAACCGTACATCGTCTTATCTATGACGTCACATATTACATGAGCGAAACTAACACGGCAGTTCGCAACTAATGGTTGGCGTCACTCGACTTTTAACTAAAGTACGCGGAAGGCAAGTTTCACACACTTATCGAGACCGATGCATCACGCGCACCGGCCGGCGACGTTGACGTATCACTTCACTGAACACACTCGATTTTCAAATTATTATATTAAATATTTAGCGTCACAAACTCACCTACGGCAAGAAAAAGAAGAATGGCCCTATAAGATGGTTCAGCCAACACGAGCCACAGCTGCTGACTGGCGCGAGGCGGGCGGCAAGGTGCGGCGGGCGATGCGTAGGCGCAGGCCCCCCCGCGCGCCGCTCACCCGCACACACCCGCCGCCCGCCCAGCCAGCGTTAGCATACCCCCGCACCCCGCCAGACATTTTTAGAGCAGTGTCGTTTTGACACCAACACCGAAATAACAGCAGATGTACGCTCCAGTATGAAAGTTCTCAGATGCCACGTAAATTTTTGTGCAAACGGCCACGCGCCTAGACATAATTTTCCTCATGTATAGTTTTAAATATGAAAGAATATATTTGAATGGATCCACATGATATTGAATGGGTGTATAAATATGCATAATAATAGATTGAAGAATAGATCCATATCATTACTACTATGACAGGACGTATGAAAAGGTTCAATTGATTAAAAGTATTATTTAAAGAAAATTCAACATATAAACTATACTTAGACTATATTTTCTTGATCTGCAAACGAATTTGAGAACTAAAACTTTCACACTACATTCCACACCAGTGTCTGGAGAAGAACATCTGTTCAAAAGTGCACGAGCAAACACGATGACGATATTATGAAATAGCGAAACATTATTTAGATCAAAGAACACATTCACACCAACGCACTTCTTAAAACAACAATACCGAAATTAGAAACAATTTCAATGTCACACAGGGTCTATAGTTACTAAATCTACCAGCAGGCTTCGTTTTCGGTAGAAATCTTGATATACCCTGTATGTAGATTAAACCTTACAGTTATTATCAGGCTACCTATCAGTTATTTTTTTGCAAAACCCAAGAAATTTACATTAGTCTTGCTAATGGTGATTGATTGCCACCGCTCATTATCACCTACGAATGTACCCCATATTCGTAATTCGTTGGCGAACTCTCAACATAAAAAGAGAATGGGGAAAAGAAACAGGTGTAGAAATGGTTATTGTAATCCCGACAATCTCACTCACCGAATGAAACGTTGACAACAGATACGTCGCCTCACGTCGGTCTTCTGTGAAATAGTACTGTTACTCCGGTATAGCCGTCCCACATGTAAACTACTGTACTGTACTGATAGCCTCCGTGGCGTAGTTGGTTAGACGCCGGCTGTGAAAAATTAGACAAATATTTGCGAGAAGATTTAAATAATCTGTATGCGGGGTCATGACTATGTGTGTGACTTTTGGTTGTATTTATTCTACTGTACCTACTGTACTGTATCAGCCTATAATATCCCACAGTTGAGCACGGTACTCCTTTACAACTAAGAGTTTGATTGATAGGAGTTAGGCTATAGTTCGCAACGCCATACAGTATGTGCACAGTAATCCATTGTAAATACTCTATGGATCTATCACTTTTCAAAAGTGTAACTAGGTATTGCCCAGATTAACGGAAAAAACTATCTTCTCCTACCCCATAAGATTTAAAAATAAAGAGATTAACGATATGTTAAAAGCCCATCGAGTGGTAATAAGGAAGACGACAAATAATAGGAAATGGTTCCTTATATCACAAAATAGAACATTATCATCATCATCATCTCAGCCACAGGAAGTCCACTGTTGAACATAGCCCCCCCTCCCTAGGATCTCCACATCGACCTGTTGGAAAAAGCCTTCATCCAATGACAATACAGTGTTTTCTGTTCATAAGCAGAACATAAGCCTATTAAAATAGTTTTAAACACTATTGTGGCTTTCCATCTGTCTGACCTCACTACGGATGGCCTCTAAACGGTACGTCTCTAAGTTCGATTCGAGGTTAGGAAACCCATTTTGGATTTTTCTTAATATTTTTTTTATTACCGACCTTACCGATATAATTACTGTAATTATAAACCAGAGAACAAAACCATCTCTTTGATCCACATAATTAAAGGATTACCTGAGGCAGATAGAAAGATTTATTTATTTATTAAATTTATTGTACACCAGAAAAAAAAATAACAGAAATTAAAACATTTAAAATAAGTACAATCGGCGGCCTTATTGCACTAGGCAATCTCTTCCAGGCAACCTTTGGATGGAGATAAGACACAGGAGAGAGAAAAGGCAGTCTAGGGTGTATAGTAAAATATATGTATATATACCAACAAATAAACAAATTAAAAACACAAACTAAAAGTAAAACATACATATAAATAAATACATATATATACAAAATAGACATAAAATTTAATAAATATATGTGTAAGTTCAGTGAGAGTGATAGTGTTCCTTGAAGATTTAATTTTCAACAAAGAGTCAAGGTGCAAATTGAAATGAATTTAAAAGTGAAATTAATTAAAGTCTGCAGTGGCAGTCACAAACGACTTCTAACTATTCACTGAACGATGCATTTATCTGTAACACAGATGCGAAGTCAGGATAATTCTGGGGATACGACCTCCTAATCCCTTGATATAAAATATGATTTAACTTCAAAATTTATATTTGAAATGAAGCGTCGGATTAAATAAATAAATAACACCCAAAAGTCACATGCATAGTCCTAGACCCCACACTAAGATCGAGTCTTGTTTCGTGGTTATCAGGAACGAGAGACTTTTCGGTCCCATAAAAACCCAGACCCGAAATAAATATTCGTGGGCCGCACAAACATTTCTGTCGATGCAGGGATCGAACCCGGGGTCTCTCGTTTCACAGGTGGCGTCTAACCGTCTGCACCACGGAGACTGTTAAAAATGTTACAGGTTGCGAAAATAATGATGGGCCACAGTATTCAAAACATATTTTATTAGATAAAAGTATCTTTGGTAGTTTTCTGTTTCTATAATTGATCTTTATCTAAGACTTATTTTGTTAATAATTAATGTTGAATATCTTATAGAAAGATTTATTTGAATAAGTATCTGAACAGGTCGATGGTTACGAAGCTTCACAATGCACTGATGGGAAATTGTTCAAAATGTGTATTTCGCTATTACGTCTGAAACGAAAATAGAACACATGAAAACGCAAGCTTTCGTCAAAGATTACTAAAGACAAGCCCACATGATTGCCCGAATCTATTCATTATTTAGTTAAGCGAAAGCATGTCATTTTAGTTTATTTGTTTAAGAAGCAATAAATAATCATCATCATCATCATCATCATATCAGCCACAGGAAGTCTACTGCTGAACATAGGCCTCCCCAAGGATATCCACAATGACCTGTTGGAAGCGGCCTGCATCCAGCGACTTCCTGCAACCTTAGTCAGATTGTCCGACCACCTTGTAGGCGGGCGTCCGACATTTCGCTTGCCTGAACGTGGCCTCCACTCAAGAACCTTTCAATAAATAATAATATACAAAAAATATAAAACAAATTGAATTATTTAATACACAAGAGTTTTCGTAGAAATGAGGTAAAGTAAAGAAATAAATCAAAGAGATTCCTCATAAATATTTACTATAAATTACATTATTTTTGCCTTACAGTAAATATAATATGTTAATAAACTTATAACCATTAAAGAAACGATTAAATAATAAATGAATAAAATATCACTAAGATAATAATTTAATCGTATTTTTTTCTCTATGCATATTTTTTTATATTTAACTCTTCATTCTAAAGACGGCCCATATAACTTTGATACAAAATATTACTTGCCAACAAACAGTTAAAAATAAAAACTGGAATAAGCCCCGCCAAATCGGCAAACAACACAACAACATAGCCTCTTTTTTAATGTCTTATTTTGAATATTGAATTAATTCTTCACTTAATTTTTTTTTTATTTTTAAAACGAGTTATTACTAAATGACAATATTTTGTTTTTTTGTTTTCACTTAAATTATTCATATTTTATCGCAATTAATTATACATCTATATTTACACGCTATATTTTCCATTTTCAATTATTCTATGCGTTAATTAAGGATCAAAATTGTATACTAACTTGTACTGACTCTTAAAATCGAACCTGTAACTCATACCAATAATACTTTTCTGAAAATTCAGTCAATGTAATAAGCGTCGGGGTAACAAAGCGCCTTTGACTAGTCGGCACGTGGCATCGCATCGCAAGATTGCGCCTTCACAATAGTCAGCCCTGATTACGTCGGACAATAATCAAGTCAGTCGGCTATTGAAATAGTTCTACGGATGCAATGGATAGTTCGGACCATCATTATATAGATTCCAATTTAACTTGAGTGTTAAGATCGAGAATCGTTTTGGTGGTCCATTAAAAAAGGACATGGTTTTTCCAGGGCAAAATATCAGTAAGATACGAAAAAGATCTTTTGTGAAATATTTAGGCCAAATATATTTACTATATATATAAAAACGTTTTAATTATCTTCGACTACAGGAAGTCCATTGGTGTACAGAGGCCTGCCCCAATATGTTTTGCCACCGGTAATGCTTGGCAAGCTTCAGCGAGCAGAGCGTAGCTTCTCGCCGTGATGACGCTGCTGCCCGTCATCAGCCTGTCATTTAAATACGCACTCTCTGAGGTGATTTTTGGCTGCCTTTCGGTTTTTTAGCCACCTAGGCGTATTACAAGCAGATGAAAATGTTTCCGGACACGGTAACTGTTGGTTGCAGCCATTTCAGCTCAATTTTAATGCTAAAAGTTAAGGATCAAAGAAATGAGTAAATAGACACGTTACAAATCTATAGACTGTCATAAATAGATATAAATAAAGCTAATTTAAAAATAAAAACGTATTTTTCAATAAACAGCTTTTACTTTATAAAGTTGCGTGCAATTCGCACAGAAACGGCACATCCAATCACACACTGAGTAAATGTGTGCTCTCAGAGCAATTTCACAGCGTGCTCCGGCTCATTGCCGACCAAATGTATGACAATTCCTCCTAGAGAAAACTTCAGTTCAAATCCTGATAAATTATACTACTTTTCTCATGTCAGCTAGGATCAGTAATGGCACGGAATGAATGTATATCAAGTATTGAAGATTTGTGATCTCACAGGGAATCTAGCTTGGTCTTAACCTGGAATTAAATGACTCAAAAATAAAACGATTGGAAGAATTAAAGGTAGATGCTTAATCGTATTGTATTACAAAATATTATTATATTACAAAATATTATTCTCGGGGTAAGACAGGTGTAAATTACCCGGGACAGATATTTACATGGGACTTATAGTGCAAATATTTAGCTTGGTTTTATTTAGTAATGGCCAAAATGCCGGAAAGCGTAGAAATTCTTCCCAAACGAAGAATCATCGTATTTATAAATTACATGAATTCAGTCAATTTACACTCATATACATCCGCTGTTTATGACTCCTAAAAATAAACTAACCAGGCAACAACGTTTTCTTACAAACTTCCACAAAACTATCGATCCAGATGGTACATTACACAACAAATAAATATAGAAGTGTGCAACAACACTCATTATGAACTCCGTCATAATATATCCGAGAGGTATATACATTTTTTAATTGCAATGAATGGCAAGACGAGCGTGCCTTTCGCCTGTTGGTAAAGGATACGACAGCTCATGGACAGTATCAAAACCAAACAACACCTTGAATTACGAAGCAATGCTTGATATTCCACTACGCTCGCCATCCTGAGACATGTAAAGTTAAGTCCTAATATGTCTAATAGTTACTCTGGCTACAATGTCCTTCAAACCGAAACACAACATGGTTACTGGTGGTAGGTCTCTCATATGTGAGAGGCCATCTGGATGGGTACCACCGCAGTGTCTATTTCTCCCGTCAAACAGCAGTGTAAACGCACTGTTGTGTTTCTGGTTGAAGGGCATTGTAGCCAGAGTAACTACTGGACATATTGAGACTTAATATCTTATGTCTCAGGATGGCGAGCGCAGTGGAATGACAAGCATTGCTTTGTAATTCAAGGTGTTTGGTTTTGCTACTGTTCATGAGCGGTCGTATCGCTTACTATCAGGCGAACGGCATGCTCGTCTCGCCATTCATAGCAATTAAAAAAAAAATAACACGACAGTGCATTTACCCCGCTGTTTGGCGGGAGAAATAGACATTACGGTGGTACCTACCCTGAAGGCCTCTCACATATGAGAGACCTACCAACAATAGACTATAAATGAATATATGAACCAGTCTCACAGAGTAGCAGTAAGTGGATTACAAAACCGCAAGCAGAATCGAATTGAAGTTGAACGCAAACGTTTAAAAGCGCAGGTTTAAATCGGAAAGTAAGCAAACAATACGTCTTCTAGCGGAAACGTGGCTTACTAGTTGAATATATATTGGTTCTTTAAACAATAAATCACATACAAGAACAAAGTTTAGCGTAGAAATAAACTGCAGTTTAGTGTACAGTGTAGAAGAGTTATCTGAGAATTCGTTTCATTTTTTTTCACCCGCCTGGGTAGCTACCACGCCAATATCTGTTGCTTCCGCCTAATGTAAATATCATGCCTATCCGATATAGGTAACCGAAAATAGTAAGGTAAGTACTCACAGTAAAATCGGCACTCATTTTATAAAAATATCACAGATTTCTTTACAAAAACTGCATTTTACCTTTATTTTAAAACTCCATTACCTCATTTA
This sequence comes from Hyles lineata, assembly GCA_030180105.1. Lineage (NCBI taxonomy): Eukaryota > Metazoa > Arthropoda > Insecta > Lepidoptera > Sphingidae > Hyles > Hyles lineata. Next base: position 12,494,952 of record JARJEE010000008.1, on the reverse strand, counting down.
ACTAAAATACTAAATCTAAACCGGTGGGATGATGATATTTAGTACGACAGTTGAGCCGTAGATTTATGTGGTGGCTCGCGTGTAATACCCAGTGTTGAAACTACGTGCGATGACGCGCTCGCCCCTGACCGGATAATGTTATTTCTCGGCATCTTCACTCGATCAACGTTAAAAATTCAAGTATTTAGAGATCTTCAATTTACTTTAGAAGATTTTCAATTCATTTCTATATACCATTCCACCGCCGATTTTGAACATTTAAGAATATAAATACCGCGATAGAGTAAAGAAATCTGGCTTTCTGATTTCCGATATTTGCATGATTCAACAAACATGTGTTCCAAGTTTAAATATAATTAAAAAGTACGTAGTAGACATTATCAGATATGTAGGTGCGACAAAAAACGTTAAGTAATCAGGATTTTAATATTACGGTGGTTAAAATAAGTATTCTTTAAGTGTCGTATCCTAAATCATTGTAGTATACATACATTAAAAAAATGACATGACATAACGTATTATTCTTATTGTGATACACACATTCTCCTGAAAGTAACTATGAAATCGGAGCGTCTTTTTTCTATTCGAAAGAAAATAATTAACATATAAACTACAAAGATTAATTTGCATGATCTCGAGTTACCCGATCATTAAGATTGACCTGGAACGTGGACTAAAATAGCGCCACTGGAACAAAGAACCAGGTCGTTATTGCGTTCACTGAGGAGATAACTTTCGGTGTGGATAATGTTATCTTATGTTTCTTCGTCAATGTTTTTTTATCCCATACTTAAGTGCGGGCGGTTTTTGGGACAAAAATTTCCTATGAGCTCCCTTTTCAGAAGCCTGGTAGAGGCAGTAACAGGTAAGGACAGGTAAGTCGCGGCACACTCATGAATATTGCGATCGGGCTAGATTCTTTATAATATTACAGACAACTCTAAACATTGAGGTCTAAGTTCATGTAGGAGACTAAAAATACTTAAAATATCCTTAACCCTGCCCAATATAATTTTAGACTTCAATTTTAATGTTTTATTAATATATTTGTAGGTAACGATTTCCCGAAATTGTATTTGAGTCTCCCATAATCCCACTGACCGAAAGAAAGACAACAGAAAAGCTATTACTTAACATCAATTTTTAGAGACACAGTGGAACCGCTGCACCGCCGTAAAGGCGACTCGCTAAAAGAAACAACGTAGCTCTGCCACTTACTAAATTATTCCGATTGGCGCAGCGGGTAAGATATCAGCTTTCTGTACTAGATATTACGGATTCGATTTCCGTTTCAGTATTTGTAACCTTTATAGTGACACACGTAAATGAGACGCGTTTTGGGGTCAGCTCCGTATATCCGAACGATACCAGACAGTGGTCAGTTGTAAATATCACGCCGACACAATTATGTCGACCGTGTGCTGGTTATCGCTTACCGTTGGATACTTTATTGACATCATCATCATTGGCCATTAAGATCTACGGGAGAGGCTTAAACAGCATTTATTGGAGATTTTAGGATTGGAAAGTACATGTACGCTGGTGACTAATTAGACCGATTTGCGCGTGGCAAATACGGCTCCAATTTGTACGGTTAAACCCTGTTCCCGTATGTCATTGTGAAGGTGAAGGAGAGTGGGTCGATAATGCCAAATTTCATAATATTAATTAATATCGATCCTTTATTGTACTGCACTAACAATCAGGTGTATAATAAGGCCCCATTTGTTAACTCTTTTACGTTCTGGAGTTAAGGCCGTGTATAGGATAATGTAATGTCGAACGCCCGCCTATAAGGTGGACGGACGACCTGGTTGAGGTTACAGGAAATCGCTGGATACAGGCCGCTTTCAACAGGTCGATGTGGAGATCCTTGGGGGAGGCTTATGTTCAGCATTGGACTTCCTGAGGCTGAAAAGAGAGAGTTAACTTCGATACAATACGTGCATGAAACTCCTACCTGTTGAGCTACTGATTGCTCTAATTATATCCACAACAAAAATACATTTGATCGCTCATTTGTTTACATTCGGTTATTTTAAAGCATGATTTATGCCAGTGTTATATCGGAACCGACGACATGTAACATTTATTTTCTTTGAAATCTACAACATTTTATTACATTTTCTTACTTAATTTCACACTTGAATATTATTTCATATCTTTACAATTTATTAAATACAATATTTGAATATTTGCTTTTATACCTTGCAACCTTAAGATCAAAGAGAAACAACATAAATATTTTACGATCACCTGGAGAAAGCTTACTGTCCCTGACGCAAAAAAACTCATATTTTTTTACGGACAATATTACAGCAAAACGATTCGCTCAATAACAGGATCTCGTCAAATATCGTCAATCGAAGCTCTACGTTTATCTTACAACAGATATTTAAGTAACATCACAACACCATTTAAATAATAGGTTATACGCAACACATATGTACACACAACTTATTGCAATATACACATACTAGTAGCAACATCTATCAACACTGTGTGGTTGTATTAATTTATATTTATTATGTATGCAGTTTTTAATAATTAAAAAAATAATATCCTGCCTTATTCTATTCTAGAACCTACACGTTGCTGCATTTTACAACTAAATTTGAAATACCACAACTGATAAAAAAAATGAAAAATAGCCATGTATTTTCCAACCTAGCCTAGGTTTTCTTTTATCTGCTCATAACTAAGCCAACAACTAGTACGGAACGCACGTTTCGTTTTTATCACGCAGGGGAGCCGAAGTAAACAATAAAAATCTATTAATATAACCGTTAAAAACTTGGCATAAACAACTGCTCATTAATTTGCTTATTGTGGATTACAAAATTATTTTATGTTGACAGGTAATATTGACAAGCTACGCTGGCGCAATGGATAAAGCAACTACCTTTTCAACAAGAGGCTAAGATAATAATGGTTTACAACAGACAAGTGTTGTGCAATCAACGTAGATTTGTTTCAGTTCTGATAGTCCATATTTGTCAACCATGTTCTACTTCTAAGATCTATTCTACGTTAAAATAAAGTCATCGCATCAGGTTTACTCATGTTCACAGCTTATGTTACAACATAATTCGTTAGTGAATTTATAATCGCTCTTACAAGCATTTCATTAAGTTTTAATTCATTACTTTTAATGTTGTGAGTTTTTTTTATTATTACAGTGAACGGTGAGACGAGTATGCCATTCGTTTGATAGTGAGCGTGACACAACACCGTGAATTACAATGCAATTCTTGGCATTCCACTGCGCTCGCCATCCTGAGGCATAAAATGTTAAGTCTCAATATGTCCTGTAGTTACTCTGGCTACAATGTCCTTCAAATCGTACATAACCGTGCATTTACCGTGCACTGCTGTTTGGCGGGAGAAATAGACACTGCAGTAGTACCTACCAAGGCGGCCAATATGACCCACACCCAGTTGTCATATTATAATCTAGCCACTTGGCTGCTTTTACATAGCTTCATATTGGTCATCTTTTACATATTTCCAGAAGTAGAAAGACTACTTTCAGGTATTCAAAATGTGCTCTTAATTGTTTCCTCACCTATAAAGTAAACGTTAATAACTACAAACCACCTCACACCTCACTCAGACCAAAATTCAGTTCGTAACAAAACTATCGCGCACATCTCACACGTAGGTGCTACATATTACATCAAATGTGAATATATCAGAATCCTAGACAATTTTCAAGGTACATTTCGCTCCATATTTTCGCGTTTAAACTCAGCTGACACAAATATTACCAATATGAATGGCACACCGTATTCCGGAACAGTGAGTATTGCCACAGTGCTGCAAAAATATGTCACACAAAAAACCTTTTTCAATTGTAAATTTTCACTTTGATGTTTGAAAAGCAAAGGGGAATGCCGGAAAAAACACATGTCCGCGCGTTTGAATAAATTATTTGACAAAACGTTAATGTATCTGGCAAATCTGTCGATGTTTCCTTTAATATTATGTGTGCGTGAATATCAATAGACATATCATAAAAATATTATTGAAACAGAGGTAAAGAGGTTGGAGAAAAACGATATTAAGGGTTGGTTATAAAATTACACTTTGATGCTCTACATTTTTGTACGGCTCTATTCAACGCGCATAAAATATACTCAAACATGTTCTTATTATACACATAATGACGTGAAGATGTGTCGTGTGACATATTATTGTGATTTTCGTATAACTGTAATTCATAGAATAAATTTTAAATCCCATACCCAAAATAATGCTGAATTATTGTTGCGTGAAAAAAAAACAAACCAAATACCTTTCACATTTATAAGTAAGACAGAATTACTGAAGCATTACATTTTGATCTAAATGTGGTCGTTTAGATAAAATTTAAGGTTTGCTTTCGATCATTATTCGAAACGGAGTTGTTTACGACGATAGACGGCGTTTATTATGACAACCTAATGTCTTTGTAACTTTGTAAAAATAAAATGTAACATGTAAATTGACTTTTTAATAATATTCGAGACGTTATTGCATATTTAGGACATCGTTAATGGTTTATGAAGGCGACCTTGCATTAAAATTTTGATACGAATTTTTAATTAAAAATATATTCAATTCCATGGACTTGTATCCACTTTGTTTTGAGCGAAACGTTGATTGAGAACACAAAGTTGTAGAATTTCTATGTCGAAATCGAACATTATGAAACAAATATTGCGTCACCACCATCAACCGAAAATAATCTACTGTTTGACATCAGCTTCTCGATTCTCCAAATACTTACACGCCTCTTAAAATTACTCCAGCTTTCATTTGGAACTCATCACTAAGTTTCCCTACCTAACCCTTCTTTAATTCTAAATTCATTAATACTCTTGTGATAAACTAGTCATAAATCGAATGTAAACATTTTCCCACTTCAAATTTGAAAGCGCTTTGTTTTTCGCCTGATGGTAGTGGAATTAAAAGTTTGGATTGAAGGCTTATTTGCGCGTTAATAACGAGTTTGCGGTTTCAAATAATGTGGAAGTGTTTTGAAAGCTGCTTTTGTGAAGTAATTACAACAAGTATGTTAGGACAAAAAGCAATTACAATAAGTATATTAGGATATACAAGTAATTATAACAATAATATAATTAGATAACACAGATGACGTGGTTGCATAGTTTTATTAGAAATAATATCAGCATTTTTCAATCGCTTAAAATATCCACTTTCAGTATATCTGCTTCCAACAGCAGTTCATCCTATTTACGTCTTGTTTCTAAATCCAATACAATGGTTTTAGTGACGTGTAATGAATTTGAATTGTTATCCGTTTTGTCTGTTTTGGCAGCGTAAATTAAATGTATTGGACTATTACAGCCCATATACTTCTGACTGTTTTTACATAGTTTTTTATACTGCAAGGCACAAACCGATAAACCGTATCAATTTAGGTCTCTAATTACAAATTGTTAGCGATTAGATGGCCTATCGGTAATCGATCACAAAGTTGTGCAGCTACATGTTAATCCAACCCAACTAATTTCAGGGAAAATAGAACAAATACAATATCCATAAGACCAAACAAAAACACACAGAATTCGGTATATACAACATGCCAATTAACATTTCATTGGAGCGTGTGTAAATTTGAAATTTTGATGACCTGCGCACGAGGTTTGGGATGAGACTTAGCTTCGGATTACGCTTTCAATATGAAAGCCATTCCGTCGCTGTCGTAACGGGCATTGTACGTCCGATAAACGCCGGTGCGCCATTTAAATGAAAATACACCGATACCGACTACCGAGCCAGACCTAGTTGTGTGAGAAACACGTTTTTATACTCAGTTGTATTAACATAAGGTTTTGTATTGATTTCCTTTGGTAGGAGTTTTGTTTTGGATTCATTTTTATTTATTTAACTAGGGGCGGGCCCGCCTGAGTGCGAATACTTTTTGAACCCAGTCCACATCAGCAACATATTATTTCCCGTACTGTTTTTTATATATTCAAACTCAATGCCGTCCTCTGTACTGCTTTTCCTGTCCCGTCCCGTCTCATTCACACTTAAGGCATACAATTAAGTCCCATCCCATCTCTTTGAGTATAAATAAGTAATAAATATATCGGAATTCTTTTTTTTTTTTTTTTTTTTTTTATAATGGCCCGGCATAGTGGCGGCATTGCACCTGATGGTAAGCGCAAATGCCGCCCAGGCAGAGTATCCATTGGCATCGGACGGCAGTCCCATGCCAATGGAAACAATTATGCCGGCCTGCTAAGGTGCCTCTTCACACCACGGCGGAAGGACCCAGGATTCTTTCCTCATCCCACGGGAATACTACATTTATCGGGATAAAAAGTACGCTTAGTGTTAATTCAGGATGTCAGCTATCTCCATATCAAATTTCATCGAAATCCAATAAGCCGTTTCTGAATACATCGCGCACAACCGCACAGACAAACGTACAAATGTCCCATGTCAGTTCTTCTTATTTATCTTCCATTTACAGACATGGATCGGTTACAAACATATTTTATGTATAGATATAGAAAAGAGAAAGTAAAACGATTTATTTTGAAACAAATTGACAACTAAACTAAGACCGAAATCGTAGTTTCAAACATATTTAATCTATACTTAAAAATACAATTACGTCTATAATCACTATAATCACTATTACCAACCGGTTCCATTTTCGGAAGCAGTCTTGGTACGAGTATACCTTGTATTTAAAATGCTCGTGAAATTAGCGCATATGTTATAATGGCAGAGCTTTAAATTATTTTGCCTCCCACGTTGAATTACATTTTGGTGCGGTATGCTAAGTTACCATACAACATTAACTAATATTTTAAATTAATATTTATGGCGTAATAATATAATATTTCATACAAACTTTTACACAAATTGTTGGTATTTTTAATTAGGTTACATGTTGAGAGAACTTTTGAAATTGGTTTATTAATTCCTAATATATGTTACGGCTCAATGTTTTGTAGTCAACAGCTTCTACAGCCAGTTATTTCTTCATGTTCTTCATAATGTCAATTCATATTGTTTTTTTTAAAAGCAATGCTAGTTAGAGCTTAGCTTGCATTGCTGTGCTCTTGAAAATTCTGATAAAGACCAATAGTCAATTAATCCTTCTCTGTACCGATCAGCTGTGAGAAGTATGCTGTCCCAGACATAATTATAACATTTATTTCTATACCATCACATACATCTATACTACATGACTGGAGCACATTAAAATCCTATCAAGGACACGTGTTTACGGTTATTTTCGGGAGGTATTTTAGTACGGCACATTGCGTTGTCGTCTATTTAAAATCCCAAAGAATTGCTAAAGCGTGTAGTAAAAATAACGCGGTTCATTTGTTAGTTTCAAGAGATTAGTATCGGAACTACCGACTAACGGGATTTTTACTTTTGGTTAGAAATGTAATACTGTAATAAAATAATTTTTATTGTACATATTCGCTCTGATCACACATTTGAATGTATTTTACCCTGGTGGTTGGTCTCTCATATGTGAGAGGCTAGGTAGGTCACACCCCAATGCCTAAGTCTCCCACTAAACAGCAGTGTAAGCACACCGTTCTGTTCCGGTTTGAATGGACATTGTAGCCAGAGTAAGGACTGGACATATTGAAACTTTGCGAACGCAATGGAATGACAAGCACTGCTTTGTAATTCATTGTGTTGTTTGGTTTTGCTACTGTTCATGGCCGATCGTCTCGCTTACCATCAGGCGAATGACATAAATCATCACGCCATTCATTGCAATAACAAAATACATACATAAAAATATAAACTCACACCTTTTTCCAGAAGGAGTAGGCAGATGTACTACACATATACAACTATATACACCCATGTTTCGCCTTGTGTCTACTGTCCTACGATGTGATAGAACACAAATTCTTAACTCCGGGCTGAGAACGAATAGAGAAATCCAATTTCACTTTGTCCAGCCCGGAATTCGAACCCGAGACCTCGACATTGTAATCGTACCGTAATACAGCCACACCATGGAGGCAGTCAACAATACTTATATTCCAAAATACACTTTATTTATAAGTGATTAAATTAAATTATAGCCGGCGTCAAAACCACGCAATGTTCGTTGTATTAAACATTCGTAGAAGTAACTGATTCTGCTGGCTGCCATGTTTCACTCTCCTCTCTCATATATTTTAAGTCGTGTTAAGCATAAGAATTAATGACTTTAATTTAGCATATCCCTGTTATTAGATTCATGCTATTCTTCCTTATATTATTAAATTCCTTTACTTGATTTTATTCAGCTAATCAAAATAGAATAGCTAATTAAAGTGGATGGATGGACTAATAAAAAATCCAGGGAGTTATTGGCTGGATGCAGGCTACTTCGAAAAGATCGTTAAAGAAAGGAGAATTGTTTTTGTGAATGTGATTATAATTGCCTATCTATTAAAATATATAATTATAACCAAAAAATGCCTCGGTGCTTTAGTTGTACTAGGGTACGGCTACAAAGCTTAGGTCTCGGGTTCGAATCCCGGGTTGGGCAAAGTGAAGTTGGATTTTTCTATTCATTACCAGCCCAGAGTCAGGAATTTGTGCCCGATATGGCGATAGGCTCGCCACCTGTCACATCGTGGAACGGAACATACATGGCGAAATGTGGGTGTCCTGGCACCTCTGCTTACCCCTTCAGGGAAAAAGGCGTGAATTTATGTATGTATGTATAGTATGTATAATCAAAAATAGAACTAAATAATTACTGGTTTATAACCTGGATCAGGGATCTATGGTTTGGTTGTAATTGCTACGTCGTTACGAACCTCCGATCGTCTATTGTTTAATTTATATAACCTCAACATATAGAACAGTTTTCCAGACCCCATATTTAACATCTTACAAATCAGGGTCCTAAATCAAAGCGAAAAAATGCATGTCAGCAAGCCGCCAGAAATTTATCAAACAGCGAGAAGTAATCTTAGTATAAAAGCCTACTGGCCGATCCTAGCATTATATTCTTACAATCAACAATACGTACGTTTTATCGCTACAGCATTGAGCATACGCATTCCAATATCCGAATGATTTATTATTAATCACAGCAATATGAGTAACACTTTCCAATTCATTAACGTGTGCTGGTAAACCAATATTTTTCATAAATTCCAATGACTTGCAATGTTTTTGTTTATTCAATCAAGTCATTGTTTTCCATGGATCCGTGGACACAATACAGTTGTGTACTCAAAGGAAATGTATCTATACGGCCCATTACTGACTTCAAATAACCTTTATAGAAACGACTCTTTCATTTTATTTATAAGAAAAATACATATTTAGAAATGGGTTTCGAGAAACTTTTCACCTTCATTGTGCAGAGGTAAAATAATTAATTAATTAATTTTTGTAATGTATTTTTTTTTATTATGGCCCGACATAGTGGCGGCATTGCACCTGATGGTAAGCGCAAATGCCGCCCAGGCAGAGTATCCATTGGCATCGGACGGCAGTCCCATGCCAATGGAAACAATTATGCCGGCCTGCTAAGGTGCCTCTTCACACTACGGCGGAAGGACCCAGGATTGTAGGAAGGAGGGAACACGTGAGATGGCAAACAATTCCACAGCCTGACGGTGCGGCACAAAAAAGAATTAGAGAACCGTTTGGTTCGCGCCGGGATGGTTTGGACCGACAAGCTGTGGCTTCGCAAGCCAGCCAAAGCAAGCAGCAAGGATATATTCATAACACTGTTTTAACACTTATAAAACCCACTCTCAGTGTCTATGTTCAGCGCCCAAGTAACATTTAAGCGGAAAAATATTATATTTACCAGCGCATTACCAGCTATAAGCTTAAAAAATGTTGTACAAGAGTGTAAAAATATGTTTAGGACTGGACTAAAGTATAACTGTACAACTGTATACAGTATAGCTGATTAACGGCTGTATAGAGCCTAAATTTTTACCTTTAGCTTTTAAATAGCATTGGAAAACGCTAAAATACAGACCGCGGCGTAAAAAACTGCGTTCAGAAACTTTATACGACAATAACTGTATATTGCTCTCAAATTATACTTTTGTATAACCTACTTCTGTACAAGAGCATTAAATATTGTTATAGCCTGAATATTGGTGTAAAATTACTCTGTTGTTCAGCCTTCAAGTTAAGCTTGATAATAGCTGTACAACGGAAATCTAGGATACTCTTACCAAGCAATTCCCTTTATAATAGTGTAATACAATTCTATCTCATGTAGAAGAGTTTGTTACTCTTTAGGCTGAGATGCGTTCTTAAATAACGACTCTGTTATGCAAAAAGCTGCATTAAGAGGTACTAGAAGAGCAAGAGCTGTATAAACTAAGGACGCCATTTTATCATAACCTCTAAATTGCTTTCCAATTTTACGAGATATTTTTTTGTTTGTTTTTGAAATTTCAGTACAAATTTACTAAGGATTTTAACTGTATAGTACACACAATTACGTTTACTATCAATAGAACAGTCCGGGTTACTCTTAAAACTGCTTTCAGATATGATCACATATTTGTTGTTACAGAAAAAATGTATGTATATCCTTTATTTCGAAGGGGCGTGAGTTTTGAGCTTTAACTAGTATACATATTCACATAAAAATATCAGTCGCAAGCATAATAACAACTATAAACAGGAAAGACCACTTAGTTATCAAATATTTTTTTCACTCATACTTCACATATGGTCTCTGCCTTGGCACATAGTAAATTAAGAAATAAAATGGAGAATGGAAATGGAGAAACGAACACAATTATAATATATTTATTCTTCTATTAAGATTTTCACAAGCCTGATTCTGTATAAAAGAAGAAAAAGGAAAATTAGAGAATGGAAGCTGTATAAAAGTATCTAAATAGTATCTTAGCCAGCCAAATAGTACAGCTATTATGCAGCTGTTATACAGCAAAATCTACACTTAAAGCTGTATAATTTTGGGGCCCATTTCAGAGTTATAAGGGCTGTATAGCTTGCTATACAGTCTTTATACAGCAACGTTTAACAGCCTGTAGAAAACAAATAGTCTATAATACAGCTTTTATACAGTTCAAAATGTTACTTGGGCGATTTAAACCACTAAACTTTCATTGATGTCTAACCCATAGAAATAGTGAATACTTTCGAGTGTCGAAAGTACAGTACATATCACGATCTTATTAATTATCACTATGCGAAAATATAAGTACATTCCTCCATCATTTTGCAAAACACAAACAAACAGACTACTGCATTATTATTCCCAAACATTTTAGCAACATCAGACCCGAAGCACCGTATAAAAACATGAAATTAAAGCGGAGAAACACTTACGTCGGCGGAGTGTACGAACGTAAACTTCGCCCAACTTGCTCATAGAGTTTCAAATAAAACTGAAGCAAGCGTTTCCAGACAACGCAAGTTGAACATGAGCCTGTCAGACGAGCAGGCGAAGGAATTCCTCACTACGTAACGAGGGGTAAATATTTAATTTTCACAAGTTTATACGCTCATTTTCGAAATTTGCAACTAAACATATTTTAGTTGGGACCGTTACGCTAATGAATTCGAAAGGTTATCGTTTCATGTTAATACTGAATTTATAGATATTTCTCGATCCCAATCGATTGTTGAAAAAATATCAATTTACTGACACTACAGTTTATTGAAATCATTCTTCCATTAATCCGTATTGGTGCAGCATGAATAAAGCATCAAGTCTCCTCATGCAATATTGGTAGAGGAATGATGACAAGAGTGAAATATTTGTATGCAGAGTGATGCATACACAACGATATTTACTAAGTGTCTATCAAAACAGTTAAAACATGATATTGATACATAATTAAATAGAGAAAATTCTTTAATAATATAAATGAAAAAATAATCTATCTAGTACTTTAATATCCAGTAGTTATACGTTTTAACTTTTAATATATACAAATAAATTCTGGTGTACGAAACGCTAACTCCATACCCTAATGGTGTACTGTCATCAAGTTTGAACCATTTATATGTAGATTAATAGGAAAGTTCCTTGTAATTATTTATTCATATGGTAACTGGTACATTTCGTTCGCATTTCTGTCATTGTGATCCCCTGCCCGGGTGTTAGCTTCCGGCAGAAGTTCTCTTACATTTCACATCACAGTTCTCTCCTTCCTGTCTGTCGCCGTCTTTGCAGACGTGTCTGTAGTTTTATGAGCTATATGTAAATAAGATTCGTTGATATATTAGGTACAAACAACATACTTAAACTTATACCTAGAAAGTTCAGGTTTCGATTCTACTTGTTCATTTTGTTTTGATGAGTTAAAATACACCTACATTATAAAAATCTTAAAAAATGAATAAAAAATTCTAGGACATCCATTATCATTTGGCATTGTTCTATAATCATCATTTTTCTATGCCTCACTAAGTAACTATAATGTTTTTCATAAAATTCATAAGTGCCTCTGTGCTGGTCCAATGAAAAACTGTGGGAAAATGAACATAAAAGGGCAACAGTCTTAAAATTCGACTACAGTAGTCTGAAAATTAAAATATTTACTTAGTTTTACAAACTACGCACATAAATAATGGACAAAAGGTTCTAAGTTCTAGCCAAGTGTAGTGTCATAATTTTCAAACCAGCCACAAGGTTTATGATACAGCTTAATGACCATCGCAATTTGCAAATGGTAATAACTCGGAACGAAGCCTTCTTACGCTTTGTTTCATATTTATGAAATGTATATCAACTGCCGTACTCAGAGACATTTAATGTCAATTACATCATTGGTTAGTATTGACTTTACGAAAAGAATCTATACTTAGGAACACTTTTTTTGCAATAAATGGCGCGACGAGCATGACGTTCACCTGATGGTAAGCGATACGACCGCTCATGAGAAGTAGCAAAACCAATCAACACCTTGAATTACAAAGCGAAGCGCTCTCCATCCTGAGACATAAGATGTGAAGTCTCAATATGTCCAGTAGTTACTCGGGCTTCAATTCTTCAAACCGGAAAACGACAGTTGATTTACACTACTATTTGGCGGGAGAAATTGACATTAAACGTCTCTCAATGCGACTGTCTAGGTTATGGTCTCAGCCGCTCTCAAGCTGATACAGATAAGTTGTTCTATCAAATTACTTCGATGGTTAACATAGATGAAAGAAACAGAAGTATTTTTTATTATTTTACGACCCAAGCCCTTTTTTCTGGATGAATGATACCTTACGTCCTTTTCTGTACCCAAGAAAAAGTGTAATAAAATTTCGTTACAATCGATTCCGCAGTTACTTAGTTAAAGTGTAACAAATAAATATATACATTCGTAAGGTAAGGGTATTCACGCCAGTTCAATTTAAAACTAAACCACTAAACAAGATGAAATCTCTCCTGAACAGGCATCCCCTACGGGTTGAGTTTTATCACGTTATGTATTATATCCATTGTTTGGCTCAAGTTCGTCCTTACTGCACAATACACAACACAATACCTTTGTTAATTGTCATTGTACGTGTACACCTGCGTGTCACTGACTTATGGCTGCGAATTATGATATGGTTCCGGATGATTGTTGGTATGAAGTTGTAAGGTAATATAGATATGTTGGGAATTTGGAATTGGCTTATTATAATATAGAGCAATGTTTGGAGATTAAGATATGGAAAATGGTGATATCTCTATATTAAATACTAGTTTATTTTTGTTATAATATATTACGCATTGATGAGCGTTGGTCACGCTACAAATTAACATCAAGAATATATTATTTCTTATATCTATAAATGTAGTATGAGGGCTATATTCTGATAGACCCTATATATTTTAGTACAATACAGTAAAACTATCGCATTTGATACACAAACATTCAACGACCATTCAAATAGTTTTCTTTGTTCAAGCAGAGTCGCCGGCAAGGGAGCCAGTTAAGAAGATCCATCGAGAAAATTTCCAGGCATATGCTTAGAAAATGTAATAAAACGGAAGATTAAAACGTCTTTGTATGTGTAGCTATTCGTAATTTCGTTTTCTAACGCTCGAAGCGAGATTAAAATTTTGTCCTAAAAAAGCTTTAATTGCTAGAGTTAAACGCTATACTCGCAAAAGAGAAGACCTGAAAATAAATCTAAAGATAGCCTCCGTGGCACAGTTGGGCAGACGCTAACTGTGAAACGAGAGGCCGCATGTTCGATTTCCACACGGTGTCGGTTCTGGGTGTTAGTGAGACCGCAGAGTTTCATACCCGAGACCCAAGAATAGATTGATCTTACATTGGGGTCCGGACTATGTATGTTCTGTTGAGTTTATTTTTCATTTATTTAAATTCAGAAATTTATCACCAAAATTTCGTTTCTGTCTAAAAATGTTGGCAGCCGCGTCAATCAAAACCAACACGCCACCATGCACTTATTTTAAACTGATACTTGCATATATTACTAAAGAGTTATATCAGAGGCAGTTATAAAAGTTTGTACTGGGCGCGTAAAATGCAAGTGCCAGCATCATACATCAGGTGCATTGTAATCCATTTCATGCCAATATAAAATTATTTATTTATAGCTAAACGTCTTTGAGAAGAGCCATGATGAGAGGTGCTGTTTCCCAAAATATGATTGTAGTGTTGATGGATCATCGCATCACTAATACACGAAAAATCAGACTTCAGTCTTTATAATTTAAGCTCCACCTACCTACAACAGTGAACAACACCGCGCTGCTCGACTAGTGCTGCCATCTATTAAGTCAAGCGAAAACTAGAAGTATTTTTGAAGCAGCAAAGTCCCTGTTAAAATTTCCCACAAACAAGTTGCAATAGTTTTTCCAAGATGGCATTGTACACATGTATTTTAAAATTCAATAATAAAATAAGTAATGTTATTAAAATTCACTGGTGGCAGATCTCTCATATGTGAGAAGCCGCGTGGAGAGGTACCACCGCAATGTCTAATTCTCTCGCCAAACAGCAGTGTAACTGCACTGTTGTGCTTCGGATTGAAGGATATTTAGCCAGAATAACTACTGGACGTATTGAGACTTAATATCTTATGTCTCAGGATGGCCAGCGCAGTGGAATGCCAAGAATTGCTTTGCAATTCAAGGTGTTGTTTGGTTTTGCTACTCTTTATGAGCAGTCGTATCGTTTACCATCAGGCGAACGGCATGCTTACCTCGCCATTAATTGCAATAATAAAATGATTTGCACCATAGAGACTCATAGCTTATTTCTGCAGCTTTCTTTAAAAGCTCCACTAGAACTCAAGTTTGTTTTTACGGTTAAGATTTTCCTTGCTCAAATCATTGTATGACTATCGTCCTGGTTCCCGAACTAGCAAATACTCCTTATGATACATTCATGAGGACTAGTATTTATTTATACTTGTGTATGTAATTTTTTATGTATAAATTGTAAAATATTTATTTATTTACCAAAATCCTATAAGTAGCACTTGTATGTATTCGTATAAATATATAAGCTCATTATTATTTATATTTTATTTAATTTTTGTTTTTTTTTTTCGATTCATTTATTTTCCATTTCATTAATAAGCACCTGCTTCCGTTTTTACTGCACTACCTTAACGTTGGCTGGTAAAAAATGTCCTTAGGCATTAAGTCCGCCTGTACTATTTATAATATTAAATGATTTAAATAAAATAAAAAAACAATTAAATAGTTTAGTAATTAGTATTAACCTATCGCAGACTTATTCAAGAGTTCGCATATACATATACAAAAATGGATTTATGCTTAGTGTATTTTTTATGAATGCATGTTCGCCTGTAGGTCTAGATCCGACTGTCTACATGTTTACGGTAGCCGCGGGTTGAAATTGCAAGGCACACCTCTGACTTTTCTTCGGAATCATGTGTGTATTGATATATTCAATAATTACACTCTGTAACGATAAAGGATATCAACGTAAGGCAACCTGCTTACCATAGCGATTTGTAACAATTTCTATGTAACGTCGGCCAGCGTAGTGGACTATATGGCCTAGTCCCTCTCAATCGTAGTTTCAATGGTAAAGGAGGCCCGTGCCTTGCAGTGGGGCGTAAATGGACTGATACAGTACAGTACAGTTTTTATATAAGTCGGAATGCAACGATTTAATTTCCAAGTAACCTTTAAGGTTTCCGGCTTAACTAGTGCCGCGACGAGTTAATGCAACTGATCAGAATTTCCCAGAAGAAACGCCAAGGTTTTATAATCACGCGATACTCTGATAGTAATACTCTGTTACAGAATAGACTTGCCGCGGTGCATAGACGATGTCTGACATGTCTTAGAGGGCAAAGCTAATCATTCAATCCTAATTTATGCTATTAAAATTGTATTTTGTAATCACATCAAATAAACAGAAATCGAAACTCGTGTACACTATTAAAGGCTTATGTATCATGTTATATTTTCTTCAGTTTGCGCTAATCGGCTATATTTTTCATTCTTTCTTTACTAAAATTAATAGGAAACATTTGTAAAAAGCACACATATTCAAATATCCATCGATCCTACACAAGTGTGGAATAAAGAATGGTAAAAGAAAATCACCTAATAAACTTATATTTCATGGTCACATGTTTCATACAAATGTTGTCTTCCTCAAACTAGATTGAAGAGATGTTGCGTCCACGATGCAGGGAGAGGGTGTGGGGGTGTGTCGCGGGGGCGGGGGCGGGTATGGGGGGTGCCGTATGACGTCACAGTTCTAGGCTGCGTGTACAGAGCAACGCCTCCCATATTCGGGTCACCTATTTTGGGACGATGCACTTAATGTCAAATAAGATCTTAACGATTTAATTCGTTAAACTCAACTCTTCCTTTTTCTTTGCTGTTTTAACAGTTCCATTTTATGTTAACTGTTTGATGAAATGGTAAAAGGTATTGCTAATATATAAAATACGTGTTTTCTGTTTAAGTACACAATCATATAGGAACCGTAATATTTATTTCTCCCGCTAAACAGCAGCGTTAATGCACTGTCGTGCTTCGGTTTGAAAACATTACAGCCATAGTAACGACTGGACATATTGAGACTTAATAACTTATGTGTCAGGATGGCAAGCGAAGAAGAATGCCAAACATTGCTTTGTAATTCATTATGTTCTTTGCATTGTGGCGAATGGCATGCTCATATCACCATTTACTGCAATAAAAAACATAAGCACTAAACCACGTGTCGGTTTATAAGTGGCAGTTTGTATCAGATTAGGATTATTATGAATCTACTTGATTTGACGCCTATTTTTTTTTATTCCACCGAATATTTTTTTCTCCGTGCCGAATCTAATTTTGAAAAGCTTAAATCATAAAGTAGTCTATATTAAAACTGCAGTAGTTAGCCTCTGTCTCGATGGCACAGTTGTACTTCGGTACGATAACAACACTGAGGTCTCAGATTCAATCCCAGATCGGGTCCCAAAGTGATATTAGATTTTCCTATTAATTATAGTCAGCCAAGAATTTGGAATTTGTGCTCGATATGGCGATAGGCTTGCCCCCTATTACATCTTGGGACTAAACACACAAGGTGAAACGTGGGCGTCCTGGTAACACTTCTGCCTACTGCTCCTAGAAAAAAGGCGTGAGTTTATGTTTGTATGTATGATTTTACTTATAACTATATTATTTTAGCGCTCCACCGAGGAACCCGTAAAGTTTCTCGAAGAGGTGGTACTTTAGGGCCCGACTTGCAGCCAGTGGGACGGAGTTTTTTTTAAAATTTAATTGCAATGAATGACGAGACGAGCATGCCGTTCGCCTGATGGTACTGAAAGACTTTAAGGTGCATCTAACACGATGCTCACCGGTAGTGTGTAGTAAGTGGCTTCATTTGTGTAATAGCAGCTTGGGTCAGCTGTGAACCATGAGGTTCCGAGTTCAATCCTCAAGTCAGGCAAAAAATGTGTAAGTTTTTGGTTCCTAAATGAAAAATAAAAAAATCAATAAAAAAGGTCCTATTTATTCAACGTTACTGTCAAAAATCCATGATAGAACCAACAGGACAAACATGAATATGCTTGGCCAAACCGACCTATTCTCCGAGACCCTTCAGTATTAGAAATCCTACATTTGCTGAACTTAACTCA
Organism: Hyles lineata; assembly: GCA_030180105.1. Taxonomy (NCBI): domain Eukaryota; kingdom Metazoa; phylum Arthropoda; class Insecta; order Lepidoptera; family Sphingidae; genus Hyles; species Hyles lineata. Next base: position 12,476,883 of record JARJEE010000008.1, on the reverse strand, counting down.
CATATCTGTAGCGAATTGATATAACGAAGTTTTGACACCGGGCTATGGCCTTGTCGAAAAACCCACAGATAGATAAATAAAATAAATCAATAACATCCAAAAGTTGGTAAGTTGTTGGTAAGTGCGTGGTGGCCTGTTGGTAAACGGACCAGACGCGACTGCCAACATGTTCACGGTGGTCGCGGGTTCAAATCCCACGGCACACCTCTGACTTTTCGGAGTCATGTGTGTATTGATAGTCAATCACCACGCACTAAAACGGTGAAGGACAATATCGTGAGGAAACCTGCATACCGTAGCGGTTAATGAGAATTTCTATGGTATGTAAGTCCGCCAACCCGCACTAGGCCAGCGTGGTGGACTATATGGCCTAACCACTCTCAATCGTACTTTCGATTGTAGAGTAGGCCCGTGCCCTGCAGTGGGACGTATATGGGCTGATACAGAACATCCAAAAGTCACATACATAGTCCCGACCCCACAATAAGATCTGTTGTGTTTCAGATTGAAAGACATTGTAGCCAGAGTAACTACTGCACATATTGATTGAACATCTTATATCCCAGGATGGCGAGCGCAGTGAAATGCCAAGCTTTACTTTTTAATTCAAGGTGTTGTTCGGTTTTGTTACTGTCCATGAATGGTCGTATCGCTTACTATCAAGCGAATGGTATGCTCGTCTCGCCATTCACTGCAATAAATTACAATTCCACCAAATATATTAACACACGAAGGTGAGCGAATCACAAGTTAGATATGAATGAAAAACAACATGACGTGATTTTATTAAAAACCCTGATATTGCGTTTGTCGCAGTTAATCTGCTCTACTTTCTTATCTTATTTTTGCTAAATAAATTGTACACACGTTTGTATTTATACCCACAAAAAAGCAAAGGTCAAACTAAATCAGACTTGCAATATAAAAATAGTAGTCCATTATAGATGACTGAATATCTTAATAAGGACTAATATTACTACTTTGGATTATATGTGTCACCTCTAGCTAGATTATAAAGCTTTCTAGTATTATTTCCTGTATAAGTTATATATGGATAGATTAAAAACAAATCAGATGTTTTCTATAAACCTAATTTTACCCACTAACATAGTAATTGAATGAAATCAAAATTTGTCCTCGCCAATCACCATGGTGGACCTTCATAATAATTAGTGTCGACTAAATTCGCGATCGACCATCCCCTCCCGTACCCCGCACACCCCCCGCTCGCCCAACCTGTTTCAGAATGAAACTGACCCAATTCCTACACTGCATTCCCCCTCCGCACCGACTGACGTCATAGCATACCATTACAGAACGCAACAGCCTATATTCCTTGAACCAACCACGCCATAAAACGCCATTACATGATGTCATAAGGACGATGATGCTGTAGCAGAGCAATGGCGGTTAAGTCCATTTGGTTCTGCATCACCGGGGCATACATTCAAAAACTGGGTCATCCCGGGTTGCAAGGCTCTATTCATGAATCGAAGCACGCGGGTGACGCGCGACCGTTCATTCTTACCGCCAGTTGTTAATCGAACACGGTTCCAGCTATCTTGACGCATGAATCGCCATATCACAGACATTAAAATCACATGGATTACGCACATAGGAAATTGAATTTATTCATATGAGGAATTATGAAATAAGGCTACAAGGATAGTTTGGAAGGACTTTATTTTAATTATAGTAGGTTTTGATTTGGTATTCCTTTTAATAACATAATTTAAAATTAAGAATTTAACTTGCATAAATAAAAATAAAAATTTCATTTGAAGAAGATTTTTGAAATTTTGTGTGGGTATTTCTAATTCCTAATTCCAATTATTTACTGAGTACATAAAGAAAGTGTATCAAATAACATACTGTATTACGATACAATGTGAGTTAATAACATTAACCTGGTTGACCCAGCAACAAAGGCAACTTGCACAAAGCTCGTGACGTCATCAAGTTAGGATACGGCCACCAATACTTATAAGTACTTACTTACTTATACATATATAAAATCGTACGTTGGTTATAACTTGTAAAACTAATAGAGCAAAGTTGGATCTGGTATCATGATGAAGTATATATTTAGAAATTTAGAAGGTTGTATAAAATATGAGTACTTCAAAATTTTAAAACAGAAGCAACTAAAATAAAATAATATATCCTTCTTTCATTTCTTGAACGTGTTCCATCCATTATGAGATCATTAAAGAAATATGTGGTGTAAGTTTATGTGACAAAGTTTGGAATATTGTGGTGGTGAAAACTGAAAGAACGAAAAAAAAATTTAAAGAAAAAAGATCAATGAAATCTTGTGTCGTGGATATCAGGAACTACGAGAGAGTTTTCGGTCTCACAAACACCCAGACCCGAAACAAATGCTTGTAGTTCGCACAAACATTTGTCTTGGTGCGGGGATCGAACCCACGGACTGATAAAATACACCCACCAACTGCGCCACGAAGGCTGTCAAAATGATACGATGGTTTGCTCATGTAGAGTAGATACATGAAAAGAGACTAGCCAAGCTATTATACAAGGCGAGCTTGCATAGTAGAGTCGACCTCACCGAACCTACACCATCCAAATTGATGATACCCTCAACAAAGGCCAGATAAAAGTACCCTGAATCGATGAAAATGCATGAAGAAGATAATGAAAGTGGATGAAGCGAAATTAGTATCATATCAATATCGAGCAAATTAGCGATCTATAGTCTCTTCCCACCCCTATCATGGGATACAGATGTGACAGTTATGTATCTATGTATGTTCCACCCATGTGACATAAATACAACTATATATCATAACATTTACTTCCAGAAATAAGTACTTAAAACCTGCCTGACGTCATATCTGCAGGTATTAGGTATTTATATTAAAATCCAAGGCTAGCCTTGCCTAAATGATATTCAAAAGCCCACATATGCTTCCAAGACATATGACATATCAATAAATAACTTCAATAATTATAATGTCAAATGTAAACATAATCTCACTTTCGATACAAGGCCAAAAATTATAGAGGTTGTTACGATATCAGAAAACAACGCCATACTAAGTAAGCAGCATTGTGTCATCACAAGCCATTGTAGTTTAAAACGAAAATAACCCGCGCCATTACTGTGTGGCCTAAAATACGGGGCGTTCAAATAGTGTAATGTAGCCCAATATGTTTAGTGTAACACCAGGGATGGATCAACGCGATAAGGGGGGACAAATTATGTGCAGTTGCATGACTTATGGAAATATACATATTTGTTGCAACTATAATAAATAAATAAATAATAACACCCAACAGTCACATACATAGTCCTGACCCCACACTAAGATCGAGTCTTGTGTCGTGGGTATCAGGAGCTACGAGAGACTTTTCGGTCTCACAAACACCCAGACCCGGAAGAAATACTTGTGGGCCGCACAAACATTTCTCTCGGTGCGGGGATCGAACCCGCAATAACAATAACAATCAATAATTAGAAATCATGGTATAAAAACGTTAAATCCAACCGATTGGTATCTTACTAATAGCTATGTAATTTATTACTTTAAAAATAGATACAGATAAACAAAATAAGCTTTACTACAATTAAGCACATCCTCACACAAATACAAAATAATTAACAAAAGATAACCACTAGAAATTATTTACAAAACTTTTATAATAGACAAAATAGATAATCGACACCGATAAAAACATTTATAATTCAACACGTATGCTAAAAATTGAAATATTGACTGTCATGTTACGTATATTTTCTTTTCTTCATATACTATTAATTTAACCCATCTGTATCAGCACATAAATGTCCCACTGTAGCGCACGGGCCTCCTCTACAATCGACAGTACGATTGAGAATGGTTAGACCATATAGTCCACCACGCTGGCCTAATGCGGGTTGGCGGACTTACATACCATAGAAATTCTAATAAATCGCTATGGTATGCAGGTTTCCTCACGATGTTTTCCTTCGCCGTTTTAGTACGTGGTGATTGACTATCAATACACACATGACTCTGAAAATTTAACCCATACCTACTATATATTTTTCCTTTTCTCCCTAAACGTAGGGCCCCGTCGATGTCCCAAATGCACGCCTGCATAAGGCTAAACAAGAAGGCCGCGTCCTTGCGCGGTGACGCACGCGGCCGCCTTGGAACCGTGAATGGGCCGCGCCGCTGAAATTGTGTTAGCCCACTAAACTTATTTATTTATACGGAACCACCGCAACAACCTGTGCGCCGTGCTACAGGTTTAATGTGTTTTGATTGAGTATGTAATAATTTTATATCAGCCCATTAATGTCCTTAGCTGGGCTAAAGTCACATTTACAATAGGGGTTTCAGCTTAAGTCCAACACGCATATCTATATCGATGGATCTGTTAAAATTGGTAGATGATGATTGATTGATCATTGATACACACTTTTAAATTTCTTATATGAAATATTTATTTCTTTATAGTGCACCAGGAGAAGACACAGATATTAAAACTAAATTAAAATCAGTACAATTGGTGGCCTTATTGCACAAGGCAATCTCTTCCAGGCAACCTTTAAAAACCTTTAAATTATTATTGAAATACCATATTTCTCAAATTGATATGAAATAAATATTTTGAATATCCTCAATATGTTTCCCTGGTGTATATATTATTACTTTGTAAGTTAATGACAAGCATGTGCGCCTAAGATTTGCGCGAATCGTCGTTGTGAACTTTGTCACTGCTTATCCTCACTGACATAAATTGGAACAGTGAACGTGTAGGTGATATATTTATATATTTATCCGGGTTTTAAAGTGTTACTATCGCAAATGGAAGTCGTCAATAATGAATGTATATTCAGTACACTCATACAGCCATGCAAATAGTATATTAGCTCACATGGTAACCGATTTGAAAAAACCTCAGTTCCATACCTACAAAGGTTTCAAAGCTCTAATTTTGCTTTTGTTACTATTTGTTAATGCAGCAAATATAATAGAAAATAATTTCAGATGATAAAAAAACTATAATCTTGGTTACTTTTATCTCGTATACCTACTTACTTTCATTTTACAAAATAAGTGAATGGACGACTTATGCCAAAAATAATTATAAATACCTGCTGTGATTAAAGAGAAAACATTTTTTATCCCAAAGAAATATTAAGATCTTACCATATTTATCGAGTTCACAAAAGCGATTACGTTTACCTGATATCGGAACCGAATACTTAACGCGACACATATTGCATTGGCCATTATATTGAGTTTTACATGAATAATGAAAAAACTAAATAAAAATTACATCCTAATACCATCGTTTCGAAATGAAACAACACATCTTTTACTTCACGCCAAATGTTCTTTGAGTGGCAACAGCCCAGTGAGCCGTCCAATTACAGTAGCTTTAATGACCTTCACGATACTCTATCACTCATAACCTAAATTATAATTATAGTTAAAAAGTACATTATAATAATAAAGTATATTAAAATAACAAAGGTAACCCGAAAAGAATCCCAGGTAGCGATTTTTTACCATGCCTTTAATTTTAAGTATTCAATATTTTTATTGTTTCTTTTTTTATTTGGTGAACCCATCGATATCAATGTTACACTAGATAAGACGTTCTTTGTAAAAAACGTGTCCCACCCAAGTGCGGTGCATGCACCGCACACGAATCAGTCTGCCGCGTGACGGCTACGCAGCAGTACGCCTCTTTGATTATATTTATAAGTAATTTATTTTGTCTTTTCCCCGTCAAACCGATAGCGAAATTTTCTAAAATTACAATATAATTAAAGCATACAACTTAAGTGATAAAATATTGCAGTATAATGCCGATAATACAGATATTTTATTTATTATTCGATTAAATATTTGTATAGCTCATTACAAATACAAGGTGAGCTTCTTAATCGTATGTCTCATTCCCGCGCATAAAAATTGCCCGTCGAGTGAGAGAGACGAACTATATTAGATATAGATTATTCATGGGGCATTCATATCAGACGACCAAATAGGCATAAACTATTCGAATACATTACAAATACAGATATGTAGGAAGAATGTAGGTAAAAATTGATTTCAGTATTTTATTTTAATTTTAAGGTGTTAATTAATAACACAAAATATGTGTTGTATATATGTTTTGAAACAGTGGACAGTTTTTAGGCCCTATTTCTTTATATGAAATACCTAATGGACTACGTTGAAATTTCGAACCCACTGAATGTTATTAAAGACTAATATCACTAAAAATTGTTTTAGATTCTTGCGCGTCGTTACAAAAGAGGGAGATCTCTATAATATTTGTCTGTTGTTTCATTATCTTATTGTAAAACTGTGATAAACTTGTACACTTATAAGAGTTTTTAGTTTAATTTAGATAACTTTCATGAATTACTCACATAAATAAAAAAATATTACAAAATATATAATTGCTATGACGGCATTCATACTTAGGCAGTATCTTAGGAAAAGCTATTATTGATTTGAACTGTCTCTTCTGTCTAATAATCTTTGATCATAATTTGTAATATTCAAGTAAACGTACTAGATGTCGCTACTGAGCTTTATTGAAATATGGGACAAACAGTTTCTATGACGCGTCGCGTCTATCGGTAGAATATAAGTCAATGGGTGAACCTTAATCCTTAATAAATAAACAAATAAAAATATATTAAGATATATGTATTAAACCTTGTAATTCAAAGTACAATGTGTGCATACATGCATATGCGAAGGATTGACGTCTAACTCCTCGTAATTGTAGAAGAGAGTTAGCACAGCAAAGTTGGTAAAAGCAGTACTGTTCATTCCATGGAGACAAAAGCTACTAAAAACCATGTACATATGTTTATTTAAATATAAACTTATCATCTAAGGACCATGGCAACCTATACTGTACCAACCCATATACGTTCCACTGCAGGGCACGGGTATCCTCTGCAATCGGGAGTACGATTTTAGACAGGTTAGGCTTTATATCCACCACGCTGGCCTAGTGCGGGTTGGAGGACTTTACATACCGTAGAAACTCTTTAAAAACCGCTACGGTATGCAGGTTCCCTCACAATGTTTTCCTTCCTGTTTTAGTGCGTGGTGTATTGACTATCGGGATAAAACATAAGATAAAACGGGTTACAAAACAGTGAACTGAAGAGGTCCATCCACTATATGTAAACATTTGCGAAGCCCTTAGTAACTTTTTACCATTGTAGGCAATCAGTAGGTGCCCTAGAGTAAAATTTACTAGATACCCCGACCGTAATATCCACAAGCTAACTGAGCTGTAGGACACGTGACGCCGACATAGCCCCTTTGACTTTTCCCAAATAACCAGTTCAGGAGCTCAACAGCAGTCCTGTCATTAAAAAGGAGGGATCACTTGAAGCAAGAAAAGCGAAGAACAGAAATGAATGGATACAGCTTGAAGAAGCATAATATTTGTGATAGGAAATACTGGCTATCCAACCAGCAACCCTATGTTGATTATAAGATAATTCAACTTATAACTTAAATATATTTAATAGCAAAGAAAATCCTACAACTATATTAATTTTACAGGCTTAGGCTAATTTGGATACCCTTAGAAAACTGTTCTATTTTAGTTTAACAAATTCCCTGTTTTAGTTTAATTGTGTTATTACCGAATTGTAAACTGAATTATGTTGTTCATAAAGATTTCTTTTTTGTTTACAATACTGAAACAGCCCACGCATATCACGCTACATAACTCCCAACCTCCAAAAATAAATTCAAATTTTCCAACATCCTTATAATTAGTTGCACTCGATGCAGCATCCGTACGTCATCGCATCAAGGTGTTTCATCCGGTTAACTCCACTCGTCCTCCGCTAAATGTCAAACGGGCAGTCGATATACCTCCACTTGTTGCTCGGTGACCGGGTCACGGGGCGCGCGCGGCGGTGGAGGCAGGTGCAGGGAGGGGGTGAAGGAGGGGGGCGCCGAGCTCCCGACACCGGTCAACGACCGCACCGGACGCACCCTGTCGCATGCAAGCTATTTTAGGAACAGCCTGCATAGGTAAAGTTCGAAGGTCAAATTATTTCGATCCCACCTATATGGTTATTTTTTTAAATTTAGGTGATTGGGGTTTCTTGTTCGTTTTTCAATGATGATTCTATGGGGATTTCTCGAAACTCAACTAAAATATATTTTTATAGGAAAAGCAATTCATTTTAAAAACTCGTGAATTAAAAGGTGATGCATGAGTATATTTATCTTTTTTAAGTCATTATTTATTAGACTAAAATTATTAGGAAAGGTAAATAGCTATAAATACACATAAATCTTAACGTTGTGTGCAACTGCAACTTGAAACTACTCTTTAGACATATATTCAAAAACATAAACAAAAATAAAATACAAAAATAACAACTGCAACATTACTACATCCCATTCGTAAAGCTTACATTAGTAGAACTTAAGCGGTACCCTAAAAATATCCCCATACACGCCATTGAAAGATATTAATACGGTTAGCTTGTATTTGAGATGGTGAGTTGCATAATGTAGGTGGTGACGTCACGGGAGGCTTGTCACGAGCGGAGCGGGCGCGGCGGCGGGCGCGGCAGCGGGCCACACCGTCCATTCATACTGCACACACACACACACGCACACACAACCCGCACACGCCGACCCAGCCACATCATCGTGATTTTCGTAATGACGTCACCGAGCCCCGACCAATCGCAGCGCAGATCCATTCAAGCCTAACTGCTGAAGGGAAATTCGTCGCGTGGGATGAAGGCACCAGTCGACGGACGCTCGCCGCGTAGGTGGTAACAGTCGGCACCTCACTTCCGCGTTCCAACAATGCAAATGAAAAAGTTTTACAAAGTTTTCATTTTTGCAGTTACGTTTAATTTTATTATGTTGCGTTATATTGGCATGATTTTGAGCTGGAGGAATCTGTGGGTAAGTAATTTATTAATTCGAATTTAAGAAAATATAACAGAAACTGTATCAATATTACAAAGACATATACGAATTCTAACTTTTTTTAAAGTTGAAAGGAAAAGTTAAGTTAGCTTCGTAGATCACGTGTAGTGGCGGCTACGAGCCGCTACGCTACGATGCTACGCCGCCCACGCGCTGTCTGCCTCGTAGCTCCGTAGACTCGCCCACGCAAAGGAGTTCGCTCACGAACTTTACATAAATTGCCGAATATAACTTTGTCTCGTCGATTCCGTAAACATTGCTTAAAATATGACCTCGCTTTTGTTACAAAAGCAATATATTTAATTTCATTAATTTTATGTTAACTCAGGCCTAGAATATAACTGTGAGAGGAAAAGTATAAAAATGATCATGGGAAATACAAAGGGCTGGGCAACATATTTGACCTTGAATGTAAAAAATCGATTATAGACCCAATTTGTTCAATGTCATCACAGTATTTTGCGAAGCAATATTTTCCCATAAATAAGCTTGGATTAAACACACAAAGGAAGTTACTTCCTTGAGTTAACCAGCACGCAACTTGCAATAAATCAATCGAATGCAGGAAGTAATAAATTACCAAAATAATATTAAAGTTATTTGAATAATAATTGTTAATATCAAAAGGTCGTAAAATCTCCGTATCGTCCTTGCATTTCCACCGAATTCGATCACGCAGAGGTAACGTTCAGTAAATTCGATTCAACAATGACGCTGACCTTCTGGAATGTTCCTTTTGTCTTCCGTTATCGGCTTATTATTGGATGCTATAATTTTACCATGTTCATTTACTAAATATTTCATTTATTCAATAAAACATTTATATGATATCATAAATAATATATTTTTAAATATTTTTTTAGAAGATCAATAGGTTAAATAATTAATAAAAGGAGATTATGATCTTCTAATTTGTTGATATAGTTGAATAATTAAGCAATTTAATTAAATATAGTTACATGAAATTAAAGTTGGAAATATAAATGGATTAATTTTTACGTAATATCGTCAAATATAAAACCCAATTATCGGAGTACATATACATAAGATATTCCTCATTTGCAATACCCCAAAATGGCAGATAATTAATTCAATATGGTATATTTACGGTTTAAAAAATATCATTATAAAAATATACATTCTGTAAAATATTATATAGTTTATTGTCGTTTACACATTCGAGTATTGAATTATATCGGATTACTAATATTTTTTTGATCACTCCTACGCCAGGTAAGTATATTTTTAAATTTAACCTTCCTATACCCGCGTATTGGTCTGTCAGACCGACACCGTTTCGGTTTGCGTCTTTTTCTTATGAACGGAAAATGTTAGCACATTGGGCTTTTAATCGTAAATTAAATTTTAATGTAGTTATAATGATAGATATTTATTTAGTAAACGTTAGAACTATCGGGTCCGAGAGACCGACGCGTGTATATGTGTTATTGTATTTGACGCGGGTATAGGAAGGTTAAAAATTCAGGCCTAACCACTCTCAATCGTATTCTCGATTGTAGAGGAGGCCCGTGCCCTGCAGTGGGACGTATATGGGCTGATACAGATACTAATAATTTTGTAATAATAACATATCATATTGGTACATAATTTTATACTTTTTATCATCATATAACTGACCCTCAATTATCAGAACAATGAAGCAATCACCGTCCCTCCAAAAATAAGCGTGACGTCATAACCTTCCTGAATTAATCCGAATAAGGTAACTTAGTTAAATACGTTCGTTTCAATTTGAAAAGAACATGCAATGTTGTGTGACGTCACTGCAACCCACCTTGACACGGAATCGAGTTTACTAAGAAAACCATTGTTTGTACTAGTTACCAAATCTAATAAGTTAAAGCCTTTTTGATGGATTTTATTAATCGAATTTACAATCCTTGCTTTATAATTTGATTCCTTATCCTTTAAATAAAATTACCAAAATCAGATCATAAAATATATGCAAATTCATGCTCAAAGACTTAAGATATATATTTAGTTATATATCTTGTACGAAGGTTAGATCCGTAACCTTTAAGAACAAAATGCCAACTCCATAGCGACTGCAAAAATCGATCGACCATTAATAATTAATACACAGCAAATACATTTACATGTAATAGGTGATGAGTTGATACCCTCAGACTTCAAGATGACGTTTGTGACCTTTAACAATGGAAAATGGAGATACTGAATTCAGCTCACTTTGTGTTCGAAAGAAAGTTATTACTATATGTAAGTACTGGTGGTAGGTCTCTCATATGTGAGAGCCCACCTGGGTAGGTACCACCACAATGTCTATTTCTAACGCCAAAAAGTAGTGTAAATGCACTTTTGTGTTTTGGATTGAAGGGCATTGTAGCAAGAGTAACTGCTGGACATATTGAGACTTAACATCTTATGTCTCAGGATGGCGAGCGCAGTGGAATGCAAGCATTGCTTTGTAATTCATGGTGATGTTTGGTTCTGCTACTGTTCTTGAGCGGTCGTATCGCTTACCATCAGGTGAAGGGCATTCTAATCTCGCCATTCTTGCAATAAAAAAAATCCGGCACTGAATAATTTAAAAAATATTTGTCATAAGACAATGATATTTGTTCGATTAGCGTTATTATAAGCCCTATAATTCCCACTGCTGGACAAAGGCCTCCCTCTTTTCCTTGGTTAAAGCTAATTTTTTTTTTAATTATAAAAATTAGCGTTAACCAAATCTGGACTAGTGCCTCCCCTGAATCTCATTTACTTAATTTGATCTTTAGTGTTCTCTATAGCAAAACCATTGGTTCTCATATTTTATTTGTTAACATCATACCAATGCTTATTTCGTTGACCTTAAGGTTGAAGGTTCACTATGTTATAGCTCAGATATATTGCTGATGTACCGCCATAGTTTTCTTAAAACATAATCAAATAATCCGGAGCAATCCTTCCAGAGACATACATGTCACATATCATATCCAACAAACAAATCATTCTATAATATACAGTCGAAAATTATTTTACACACACTTAATAACATTATTCTCGAATTATTATCACATGTTCTACAGAAATACATTCATAATTCAGTTTGTGAAACCGAAAAGTCTGTCTTAGTTTTTGATACCCACGACACAAACTCGATCTTAGTGTGGGGTCAGGACTAGTGTGTGACCATAGATAATACACTATATAGGACATGTGTGACTGTTGGGTGTATTTATTTATTTATAACACATATTTATGGCTTCATTTGCATGGCTTCATACACAGTCTATAAAACTATTTTAGGTATCAAATCTTTTGTCCCTTTCGAACGACTTTTGAATTTAACTCGAGCAAAGAAGACAAACATTCGATATCTAAAATAGGGTTATAAATTTTATATGAATAAAGCCGTCAATCTTTTATTATAACTGTAATAAGTACTTTGAATACATTCACGCCATTATCGAAGTCATAGTAGATTCTTCACTGTAAATCATCGGCTAGAAATTGCATACAACTTAGGTATCTGTATCAGCCCATATACGTCCCACTACAGGGCACGGGTCTCATCTACAATCGAGATTACAATTGCGAATGGTAGTTAGGCCATATAGACCACCACGCTAGCCTAGTGCGGGTTAGAACTGACTTAAAACTTAGGTATACGTCATTGAAATTAAATTTAGGAATCCTGACTACAAACTTTCAAGTCTGTTTTGAATATTTAATTATTCATTCATATCTATGGTACTGACTTTATGTTGGGCCAAAGTTTGTATATCGTCACATAAGGACTTAGATGCAATTTATGCACAGTTCACTTTCATTATTTCACGTAGCGGATGTTTTGAATTTTAACGTCCAAGCTATCTTGACGCGATATCCTGCGTTGTTTTAATAACCATGGTAATGTTAAAACGAAACAAAATGCACACTACGCGAATAAATAAGAGAAATGCATTCATTTGTCATAGAATGGATCCCAGGAGATCACGATCCTTAGCCTTTGCTTATTCACGCTGCAACTAAACAGGCCATTTAAATACATAAATATTATTATAAAGTGATTTTGATTACACATTGAATAAAAGGAAAAGAGTTTTAAATGAGTGCTGAAAAATGTTATATTCTTATAATAGAATATCAAACATTAATTGTCTACATGGTTCAATGTATCCAAATGTCTTATTTGTATTGATAGTCAATCATCACGCACTATAACTTTGAAGGAAAACATCGTGAGGAAAGTTGCATACCATAGGGTTTTGTAAGGATTTCTATGTCTGCCAACCCGCACTAGGCCAGCGTGGTGGACAAAATACCCCTCTCAGTTGTACTCTCGATTCTAAAGGAGGCTCGTACCCTAAAGTGGGACGTGGTGCAAGAAACAATTTGCAAGCAGTGCCCATAAATTCGATTTACCAACATGTGCGGCATAATATGTGTATGCTTATATTATGCCGAAAAAAAACGTGTTTTTGTATTGGCTATGGTGAATCCAAAACTCACAATATAAAACATCAATCGTTTGGATTCTGGGCTACAGGTGTGGTAAATCGAAGGTCTATTTATTTATTTTATAAATGTACCAAGTTTTGGGATATCCACAACGAATGCTTGGCTACATGCATTCCTATAGGAATATTCGCGACATTATTCCTACAGATTTGACAGCCGAAATATTTTGTTTATGCACCCCAGGGCTTATTTATTTATCACCAAATACAATTTACATGACTCTGAATTGGACAATGAATATTAATGTTTCGTTTAATATTAAAATACTATATATTTATCAAACACCACTTACTATAACTGTGAAGGAAAACATCATGAGGAGACCTTCATACCATAGTGATTTGTAACAATTTCTATGGTATATAAAGTCCGCCAACTCGCACTAGGCCAGCGTGGTGGACTACATGGCCTAACCACTCTGAATCGTCCTCTCTATTGTAGAGGAGGCTCATGCCTTGCAGTGGGACGTGTAAGGGCTGATACAGTACAGTGTTCATATTGTTCGATACATATAACTAACCCCATATGCACTACTCGACTTAAGACCTAATTTCTATCATTCTATTTTATATAACACTCGTACAAAACTTCACAGAAATGGAAGTTAGTTTAACCGAGCATGTCTGAACATAAGCTTTTGGTAGCATTAGACATCATCCGCAAAGGCCACAAAGAAACAATATCCATAAAACTGGAGAAGCAATTCGTATGCGAGGGGCGCGGGGCGAGCGAGGGCGGGAAGGGGCTCGGCTTGACGTCAGAGCACTCCTGTGACGTCATAGGTCTCTGCCACACCCGCGTTTGACGTCATCACCACCGAACCTAGGCATACACAGCGCAACGATGTAACAGTGGGCCCGATTCCACCTACGTCATCGAATATTGTATTTCATGAAAAAAAATAATTACATAAATTTAAATGTGTATTTTTAAACTATAGGGTATTATCGAAATATTCTTAAAAAACAAATATGATGATGAATAAAAATTTGTTTTATTACATCGTTAATTCGCTATCCAGTTAAAAATATGATTATAAAATAATTAAAACTTTCATTAAAAAAAGGGAAATGTGGCTAGATGCACCGCGGCGGAGGTTTTCGCTTGTGCCTGTGAAATTCAATGAACGAGCTTGGCAACGTCACGGGCGCTGCAGGCACTCTCTCCATCCCTGTCTAACACGCCGGTTTGTCGACGGAGGAAAGAGACAAAGAGCCCCAGTGACCCAATTTCCCGACCTCGCTCAGTAGGGATCGGCGTCTATTTTTAATCTGAAGGTCGATTTATTTATAGAGCGGCCGCGAAGGCGCGTCTCGCCCGCTATCACGCTCTTCCTATGTTACAAACACCTTACGATAATGCTTTTTCGTATTCAAATATTTATTATTTGTTTTAATGTTATTTTATAATGTATATGTAGTTGGGGATAAATTATGTATACCAAGATGTGGTCGAAAGCGTAGGATTATGAAGCCTTTTTTAAAATATGCCCTGGTATACGCTAATGATGATTTTGATGATTATTTGTTAACCTTGTAAGAAATATAAGTTATTGTTAATTTAATTAATTTAACACTTCCCGTTCTCAATTTTATAAATAAGGTGATACTTTAATTATCTCCTCAGCAATTGTAGTTAAAACCTCTTTTTTTCAAATTCCGGTCATTTCTTTACGAAGGGCGGGTTTTATAAATTCATCTGGATATATGTATTATATCTGGATAATTAATATATCCGCCAAAATCCATAAGCGAGTAGGAATCAAACCTCCAGTCTTCAATCCAGAGAAGTAACCTGATGGTTGCACAGTCGTTATTTGTGTTGGTTACCATGTCTGGAATGAAAATCGATTTTTTTTATTAACCTCAATTTTGCCTAGTAATATTCTAAATCTCAGATCTGACTGTCTCCGTGGCGAAGTTGCACTCCGGTATAACGGCAAAACAGAAGTCTCGGGTCCAAATTCCGGGTCGGGCAAAAATATATTGGATTATATTCTTTTCAATATCAGCCCGGTGTCAGGAATTGGTACCTGATACAGCGATAGTATCCTGGCTTGCCACCTATCACTTTATGGGAGGAAACACGTAAGGCGGAACGTGGGTATCCTGGTAGCGTCTACCCTTTCTGCCCCTTCTTGGAAAATGGCGTGAGTTTATGTCTAATGAATGTATCTAGATCTGAGTCCAGTGTACTTCTAACTAGAAAAATAAATTATAGTTAAGTTGTTTTGACAATTAATTAACTTATAACAAATAAACTACTTCACTGTTGTTTAAATTCAGAATAATAACATAAATTACGCATATAATCGAGGAATAATTCATAGTATATTATAATACTTGACTGCCTCGGTGGTGTAGTTGTTTTACAGTACGGTTACAACGCTGAGGTGACGGGCTCGAATCCCAGGTGGTACAAAGTGATTTTGGATTTTTCTATTCATTATCAGCCCGGAGTCAGAAATTTGTGCCCGATATGGAGATAGACTCGCTCCCTATCACATCGTGGGATGTAATACACAAGGTGAAACATGGATGTCCTGGCAGCAACTCACCCTACCCCTTCAGGGAAAAAGGCGTGAGTCTAGGTATGTATATATAATAATCATTAATTATAATATAATTTTGATGAACTAAACTGCCTCGGTGGCGTAGTTGTACTAGGGTACGGTTACAAAGCTGAGGTCTCGGGTTCGAATCCCGGGTTGAGCAAAGTGATGTTTAATTTTTCTATTCATTATCAGCTCAGAGTTAGAAATTTGTGCCCAATATGGCGATAGGCTCGCCACCTATCACGTCGTGGGACGGAACATACAAGGCGAAATGTGGGTGTCCTGGCAGAGCCTACCCCTTCTGGGAAAAAGGCGTGAGTTTATGTATGTATATATGTAATGTTAATGAAAAGGTTACAATAAACTATAAGGCTCGGTAAAACGTTCATATAAAATCAAATACAAATTATTAATTATTGTTCTGCATGCCGCGTTTTTAAGTTATATACCATAAACAGTATTGAGCACGTCATGGTTTTGATTTCAAATAATCCACAAATGGTGCGATGCAACCTGAAAATCGACCCCAGGATCCCAAAGTACATGACTCATACAGGCATCAACTAAGCTTAAAGGACGACATTTATTTGTTAGTTACACTTTATAATATTAATTAATGTTATATTTCATTGATCCCTAACCACGGCCGTATTCATAGACATATATAAAACCTATTTTAGCTATCGAATTCTTTATCCTTTTAGAACAACTTTTGAATTCGATTGGAGCGAAGGAGATAACACATATATACCTATACCTCTAATTCATTATGCAATCTATTTCTAGATATGCAAGACTGTTATTTTTTAACCGCACCGAGAGAAATGTTTGTGCGGCCCACAAATATTTCTTTCAGGTCTGGGTGTTTGTGAGACCGAAAAGTCTCTCGTAGTTCCTGATACCCACGACACAAGACTCGATCTTACTGTGGGGTCAGGACTATGTATGTGACTGTTGGGTGTTATTTATTTATTTATTTAAAAAATCAGTAACTTCAAATAGAGTCTAGTAATCTTCTATACTTTAAGAATTCATAACGATATCAAGTGATATTCAACTGATCGTACGCATTCAAGATGATGAAGCTGCTATCCGTCATCAGCCTGTCATTTCAATGTATCATTTCTGCGACGGTCATTCCACCATTGGTCAGTCAGAGATTAGTCCGATAGCTGGCTGGGCGAAGTGGGTTCGAGCCCTGGATGGTATAATTTTGAGCTCATTACAATCAATAAATACAAACAATAGTTCTAATTGAGTACATAAATAAACACACCCAACAGTCACATACATAGTCCTGACCCATTACTAAGATCGAGTCTTGTTTCGTGGGTATTAGAAACTGCAAGAGACTTTTCGGTCTCACAAGCAATCCAATCCCTAAACGCATACCTGAGGATCACACAAACATTTATTTCGATGCGAGAATCAAACCAGCGGCCTCACGTTTCATAGGCTACGTCTAACCAACTGCACCACGAAGGCTGTCAATTTAATATGTATTAGCTGTTTTGGCAGATAACCATAGTATTTGCTTGTGAAAGAATATCCCATAGAGACTAAAGCCTGTACGGGATGGATGTTAATTAAAAAAAAGCTACCTGTCAACAAAAACATTAGGAAAGGATGTTCTAAATAGTTTGAAAAAATGCGAACAGTATCGGCTTACCGAGGGATCCGTACAAAAAGTCACGTTACAATACCATTTATATCAAATTCGTTTTATTGGGTTAGTTTCAACGTCCATCAGCTACGCTTTAGAGTTTAGAGTGTTAGATCCCGGGTTCAGTTATTGAGTAACTTTTAGGCTACAGGTTTCTTAAAATATTTTTTAAGATATCAAATAATTAACTCCGAATGCGTAAATAACATGGAACTTAGATATATTCGCTTGATACGTCATAAAAACATCTTAAAGATCCTCATTATATTTTCCAACACCAGTGCATGATAATCATCACACAACACATGACTCCTAAACCCTAAAGATTGTTCTGGTAATATGGAACGGTCATGGTTCCAAAACCATGACCGTTCCATATTCCTCACTATCACGCATATAATTTATAGAAAATACGGAACCCCCACTAATAGTTAATAGATAGTACCGACTATACACGTGATCGCGGCTCTGCCCGCTGCGGTGTCGCGATGTCACGGCTCAGCGCGCGGTGTCGGGTGGCCGGACATTACTTCCGCGGGGCTTCGGCTCCGGTGTCTAATCTATTCCATAGTTTTTTGTTAACTAACTTTATTGTTTAGATGTCCATATGGTATTCTTGCTTCAGGTGTTAATTGGTAACCTACGGGTCTGCCTGCCTTGTCGTCTACACCTAGCTATATTGTCGCCGCCTTGAATGTTATACTCGCAGTGGATGGGGCATTGTGCGATTTGGGCTCGTAGACTCTGCGTAACTTTGTATACTCTTGTAGAGATTTCTCAATTATACAGGCTATCTGACCATATTTTCGTTCATTGTTGCAGATAGTGAAAATTAAGTAAGAATATTTTGAAAAGTCAGAGATACTTAGATTACAATAAAGAAATAAGTATCCCTTGTAAATTCTTACAAAATATTCTATCACTACGCTATCATTCCCTTTTTTAGAAATAACCTTAGGTATCGTCACACTAAGCTTAAGGCTTGAACTAAATTAATTATTTTTAGAAAATTATAAAATATTTTAAATGGAAACAGTTTCTTATTACGTGGCGATTTCCTTAAATCATTATGTACAGAACCCAATAAAAAAAACAATAATAGACATTACTTATAGTGAACCAAAATATGTAATCGAGAATACTGAGAACTATAGGCATATTATGTATTCGTTATATTTTCCTTTTATAACTGATAATGTAGAATATATAGGTAAAAGAGTAGGTAGTAATCAATTAGGGACAGCGCGTTTCCATAGCCATTCCACGGCACGACATTACTAAACTTTAAGCCTGTATGCGTAAAATGAAACCGTAGAAAAATAGTTAATTAAATAATTAAAAAACATGTAAACGTATTGATACTATTGATTGACATGCTGCAAATCAGTAAGGCAATTTTGACACTTAACTAAAGTCGTTTACTGATTGGAAGACGTCTTTCTATGTCTGTAATCATGAATTCACCACTAATACAATTAATAACTAAATTATGAAGATGTCTTATATCACTGATATCAGAAAAAACAAAATCGTTTTCGCCCAGCAAGATTTATAGACAAAATATTTATTGATCCCACATTCACTTACCTCGATGCATGTTTCAAACGTGCAACTTCTTGTTCCATGCTACTATTAACTGAAAGCCATCAATTGATCTATTACCGCAAAACAATGGACACTCACAGGCTTCCACTTTTAAATCTTTGTGGTGGTCTGTCCATAATCCTGTAAGGGGGGCGGCGCCGACCTCCTTCCTAGGGCTTCCGACCGGCCTCGCCTAGCATTCCTCTGTACACTATACGTACTAACTACTCAATACAATTACTACAACACCTATGGATTTTATAACTTCAGTTCACATGTTTAAATAAAGAACAGTCCTAACCGATTACTGGATTTTTCTTCATCTAGTATTTTCTATACCGGGTATATCAAGACTGCTACCGACAACGGAGCCGGGTGGTCGTTTTAGTGACTACAAACAGAATGCAGTAAATCCATAGTTTCTGCTAAATTAATAATTTAAACTCTTTTATACCTTAGAGTCTTTATACTTAAATAAAAGGGAAAAAATGTATTTACCACCCAAATATGACCATACGAAAAAAAATAACCGTCGCTTTTTTTTGCAAAATTTTCTGTTGCATTGTGTCAAAAGTCGCTCAAACTACCACCGGGCTTTGTTTTCGGTAGCAGTCTTGATATATCCTGTATATTTTCGTTGATAGAGAGGAAAGAAAGTTTGACTACATGACAAGTAATTATGGTTATGATTATTTGTAAAAAAACGCATCATCTTTTATCAAATTGAAATCTGATAGGTAAAATTATATTTTAAGTACAGTCAAAGGATTCATTATTTTCATTATTATAATCAAAATAGGTTATTTATTTTGAATATATAACAGCTTGTTAACATGCGGTTTGTAAATATCAAACCTAGGATATCAGTTACAAAATGTCCTACATGTTTAATTATAATGTATACAAATAAACTATATAAAACAATAGGCTGGCGTGTGACGAAGTCCAAAGCTTAAAGCCGTTACGCAAGCGTGGTGCAAGCTAAAGAGCACAGCGGATATATTTTTGCAATAATTTAATGCTTGTATATAGAATTAACAACTTTTTCAAATAACATGTTCTGAAACGACTAGATGGGTACACTAAAAATTATATATATCTATTTTTCCACAGCTTCAATTTGTTATGTAAAATAATGTATTATATTTTGCGTTTCTACCGAATTTGACGCGTATTTGTGGTATAAAATTGTAATTACAAGCAATAAGTTATTTATACGAAATATTTAAGCTCTAAACACTATCCGTAATATGAAAATGTAAAATCCAAAAGTACTATTCAATTTTATTATAAAACTACATTATGCTAACTTAATTGCATGCTTAATTGTGTCAAATGACAAGAGATAAATGCTACACTTAAATATTTTATCTGAATTGATTTGCACATACTGGTACAGTTTTTTTCGTTGGCTATTCTATCAGTACAAAATTGATAGGAAAAAGAACTCTTTGGCATTACTAAGTAAACGTACTTATATTCAAGATACGATTTCATGTTACTTTACTACACCAGCCAATAAATCGCCACCATCGATCAATATAAAAAGAAAACTAACAAATGACGACGAAACCCAATTACGTGGAGCCGCGTGTCGCGTGTGGCTTGCGCCAATCGTATTAGCAGGGGGTGGTATCAGGACATTATGTAGGCCCGTCTGGTTCGTATAGCGAGTTGGAAGGTGGACTTCCATCAGCATTCATTCGAACCCCAGTGCACCCCGCGTGTACACGTCCTACAAATTGTTTTTTATTTTATTTTTTTATTACTAAGGTACTAAAGAGTGACGGCCAAGTTTTTTTTTTTCGTTTTTATTTTTTTGTGTTTTGTGTGTGTCAAGTGAGTATCTCAAAATTAAGGGTATATTTAAAAGGCGTTTTGTTTTATTTTATTCAGATATTTTATTGTTCCTTTTATTTATATTTTTTAAACTAAATGTTTGTTAGTCGTGGGAAACTATGTGATAATAATATTATGATTATATTTAAACTATGTAAGAAATGATAAAATGTTTAAAGATAATTCAGTTAATTACTTTAAAATAGTCGGTTTTTTAATTCGTTATATTGCTGTGTTGTTTTTCTATTTCAAAGGTATACCGTACGTTTTAACTTTTTGTTTTTGTCTTAAAATCAAACATTTTAGATTTTTAAATTTAATAACTATATCAATATAATTTTTTTATAAATATGGTTTGCATTATATTGCTGGGAACACTCGTCGTTCTTCACATAGCTTGAACGGATTAGATCGTATCAGATCGTATGCACTAAGCCCTCTGCCCTGGTCCATAGAGGTTCGAATAGGTATAATAATTATAGCCAAATTATTGATTTAATAAGCATTTGCACATCTGATATACTTATTTTAAATTCTTCAGATTAACAAAAATTAAGTCAAATATTGTGTACCATAAAGTTTTCAGCCCCCATCCCAAAAAGTGTAGGTTTACTTTATTATAAAAGACTAGTATTTTTTCCACATAAGGTTTTTATAATTCAAATTAGTTGACTGGCGCGGCATTAGGATCGAATGTTGCAGTATGCGTGTGTTAAGCCGGTAGTAAGGTTTCGCCGAGAGCGCGGGGCTTCGCGCCGGTCATCCGATACCTTCACTTTTTTAACACATCCTTTCAACGGGGCTGACGTAAAAACTTGCATACTTCATTTAATCGTATAATTAAAAACCTAAATCGATGAAAACGATACGAAGAATTATATTACAACGTACGAACTGACATGTATCTGCAAAAAACTTTTATAACAATTTCTTTACTTAAATACGGGTGGATTTAATATTTTACTTATGAACCTATCTTCGTAACACAGTTTGATATTTTGTGACGCTAAGTTTCTTTTGATTTTTTTAGTTTTATACTACCTAGTACATAAAATATTATTTAAGCTTTATTATTATTTGTACGCTTACGTAAGGCTTCGTCAGAGCGTCTCGGAAGAGTACCACAAAGGTCCAGCCTTCAATATTGTGAAAATGAAGCCCAAAGCAGCTGCTGGCCACTGCACAAGATTAGTTAAATCTATACTCTTGTGCGTGTGACAGCGGCTATTGCGGGCATTTCATTGTCTGCGAGTCAAGATCTCTTGCGGAACGACCGGGAATAACCACATTCCAATACAGACGACCAACATGTATTATGACAATTGTCTTATATTATTCAAAAATTGTTCATATTTTGTCATTGTTCTACACTGTGCTGTAGCAAAGTGAGTGAACTAATTGGCTGACCGTAAGTTCCCAGAATGGTGAACTCTTCCAAATTCCATTGAGATATGAAATCGACACTCACTTTTCTTTCGATGTTTAGTTACGCTTTTGTTTTATTGCATGGCATGTTTGTTGAAATGTATTGCGCATATTTTGTGTAGATAGTTTTATTATTGTGCTTATGTGTGTAGATATTTCTTATCTGCAATTTAAGCAACGTTTAGCCATTATCTATGTGTAGTCCTTTGTCCAATCATAATATAATTATAGCATAAAATTCATATAAAAATTATCATTATACTCTTTTGATACAAGGAAAAAAAACATAGGAACTTAATGTAAATGGTTTTGAATTTTGAATACAGCCGTTTAGAGTCATAATTTTATTTTATTTTGTATATTAAATGGAACCTAATATAACCGCTGAAAAGTTTTATAGTTATAACGTACCTAGTTAGTGATTTCATATTTTAAGTTTGTATAGGAATTTAAAACCTTATATTTTTCGAAATGTAACAACTACAAATATATTTTTCATTCATTATTAGATATAAACTATTAGATATAACAAGTATCTGTTGATTAGATTTTATGTCGTAGACGAAATACTTTTGTAGAATTTTGAAGAAAGAAGACACAAACAACATTCACAAACGCCGATGAATTGGTGAGACGTATAAACCTTATTTTACACTTTCTTTATAGGAAAGCTCATAAAACATCAACATCCTCCATTTTCTACGTTAGAATTGCAACCAATTTCTAATCCATATATTTTGCGTAATATTTGGACATACTAAGCACATCTACTTGTGTTATATTTAATTTCTTTATCTGCAGTCCTACGCTATTTTTTATATTTGATATTTGATACTTACATTCACGTTATTTTTTATTTTTTATTTAACGCCCACATTCATGTCCATTTTAATTTATATTGTAAAGCCATTAATTCACTCAATATTTAGTTGATTATGAGTCTAATTCAAAATAAAGCAACACTAATATATTTGTGTTTTATTTTTGTTTTCAATATAAATTCTCTTAATATTTTAGAGCACTTTTCGTAATAATAACTAAACTATTCATACTTCTATAAAGATTAAAAAACTTTTTTATTTTATTTAATGAAAATATTTATCTATAAAATAATTGAAAATGAGGAAATTTTTCAATAAAATAATATACATAGCAAAAGAACTACCAGTTTCAACGAAATGTAGAATACGGTACATGCAACGCCATCTGCTGTCATTTTCCTTGACTACAAACTACTCTGCTTTCCCTAAAGCAATCTATGTATTATTTAGATGGAGCTTTTTATTGTATGTAAAAAACATACAAATAAGTCGGGAAATCTTTAAAATCCTATTTATTTTATTTCAAAAATATTACTTATGTTTTAAATATTTTAAAACTAGAAGAATCTATGGTTTGTATCAGACAACAAAGATGAATTTTTAAATAAATAACTCTATTTTTCTAACATATTTAACAAATGTATTAACTTATATAAA
Source organism: Hyles lineata (assembly GCA_030180105.1). Classification (NCBI taxonomy): domain Eukaryota; kingdom Metazoa; phylum Arthropoda; class Insecta; order Lepidoptera; family Sphingidae; genus Hyles; species Hyles lineata. The sequence goes on along the minus strand of JARJEE010000008.1, from coordinate 12,452,901 downwards.
TAATGCTTTCATCAGTAGATAGTGGTCTTAATTTGTCTTAATAACTATTTAGTTTCCATTAGTTGCAATTTTGATGTGCTAGGCTCAAATAAAGCAACACATAACTTCTTTAGTCACGAAAAATAGACGTTTGGATATTAGAAAGTCACTCAATTTAAATGTTCATAATCTGAATATTTTAAAAGATTTTTTTAACTCCCACTGACTATACAGGGTATATCACGACTACTACCGAAAACGAAGCTGGGTGGTAGTTTAAGTGACTACAGACACAATACGACTAAAAATTTGAAAAAAAACGCTACAATTTTTTATGATGTTTTAATTATCTTCGTGTTTGGGTGATGGGTTTACACCATTATTTTAGGAAAAACTATGAATTTACTACCGAAACAAAAGTTCGTCGCGTTTTTTTGCAAAATGTTGTCTCAAGTCACTGTTTTAGTGACTAGCTACATACCAGTTGGCTTCGTTTTCCGTCGTAATATGGATACGTCCTGCTTTAAATTAACTAGAAGCTGAAATATTAAAACAAGTTATTGCCAAAAATACCCCTAACATATAACAAAAAAATAAAATAAAAAATATCTTATGGCTTCGTAAGATACCCCATTTCTTCTTTAAAACTTAAGCTGCAGATTAGTTCCCACATGTTTCTAGCTAACCTGTTTACTTACTTTTATATTATAATTCTTTTTCTGCAAGCGCACGATAATAATGAAATTATTTTTGCTGCTTTGCTTCATATTTGGCCTTTAAAAATATTTGTGTGGAACTAACATTATTTCCAGTTAAAAAAGAATATGCAGACGAAGAGAATGGAAAATGACGAAGCCCAAAACAACTATTGGTCACTGCACAGGAATAGTAAACTGAGTATACTCTTGTGCGTGTTCCAATAGTTATTGTGGGTGCTTCATAATCGCCGTTAGAAGACATCAAAATTGAATATGTTCATCATTTATCTGGACTTTTAGAAATTGCGGGTTGAACGACGAGAATGGTGAGTTGAATGTATTGTTTTAATGGTAAAGAAGCGGCACAGTATGTTGGTAAGTGCAGTACAAACGCTCCGAATGGAGTATCAATTGGTGAGAGACTATGATGTGGACTATGACTTACCTATCGGCAAAATTATGCCGACATATTCGATATGTTTTAAATATACCGGGTGTATTCAGACTGCAAACGAAAACGAAGACAGATAGTTTAGTGACTATGTAGGGGCCATACTATATTCATTCGAAACGAAGTTCGAAACTTCAGATGATCGAAGTTTATATACGATACGAATGTACCTACATAAACTTATAGTCGTTATTAACTTATGGTCGAACCATAGACTTATAGTTACGATGTACGTTATACAAATTCGAACTTTTACAAAATAGACATTCGTATGGTATAAAAACTTCGATCGTCCGAAGTTTCGAACTTCGTTTCGGATGAATTTAGTAGGGCCCACGACACTACGCATCAAAAATTTTTTTTACGTGTGACATTCATCGTGTTAAGGTGCTAAATACGTAGGTTTGCCTAAAATAGTAATATATCCATTTATTTTTAAAGACTCAATGGTGCGCAAGGGTTTAAATTATTATTTTAGCTAAATCTATGTATTTATCGCCCAAAAATGAATAAAATTTGTCTGTAGTTACTAAAACTACCACTTGGCTGCGTTTTCGGTCGCATTCTATATAATACTGACAGCCTCCGTGGCGCAGTTGGTTAGACGCCAGCTGTGAAACGAGAGGTTGCAGGTTCGATCCCCGCACCGAGACAAATGTTTGTGAGGCCCACAAATATTTGTTTCGGGTCTGGGTGTTTATGAGACTGAAGTGTCTCGTAGTTCCTGATACTCGTGCCTAATACCCACGACACAAGACACGATCTTAGTGTGAAGTTAGGACTATGTATGTGACTGTTGGGTGTATTTATTTATTTTATATTGAGGGTGGACTGATATAAGAAAGAAAAATAGAAATGGACAAAATTATGAAACTGCTCTGCTGGCTGTACTGCTAAACAATGTATACCAGCAAAATCGTTTCCTCTCCTTACACTTCTTTAATGGGTTTTGCTTTACAACGATATAATGAATAGTCTATGTTTGAAATGTTCTTTGTTTCGATGTAAATGTGAAATTTGTAATGCTCGGTACACAGTGATCCAGCTAAAGGTTTGCCAAAAAGAGCCGAGCCAAAACCAGAAATGTAACTAAAACGAAATTCATTCGGACTTCGATGGCCGAAGTAAAAAGTGTTTTTTTTTTTCACTTTTTGTTTATTGCAATGAGTGCCTTTCGCCTGATGGTAAGCAATACGACAGCTCATGGACAGTAACTGAACCCAACAGCACTATGAATAACAAACCAATATTTGGCATTCCACTGCGTTCACTGCACTGCATCCATAATATGTTAAGTCTGAATATGTCCAGTAGTTACTCTTACTACAAAGTTCTGAAAACCAGAACACAACAGTGCATTTACTCTGATATTTGGCGGAAGAAATAGCCATTGCGGTAGTGCCTACCCAGGCGAACTCTCATATATGAGAGATCTACCACCAGTAAATCCACTTCTAAAAATCAATACTATTCACAATGATACTTATCAAATAATCCTTAGCCTATGGTTACGACATACGATAGAAGATTCAAACAAATCGTACAGTATTACGCACAACGTTCGTTTCGCATCCTAAAGTAATCCCCCAGACTATCTTATACTTACTACAAATACTTGATGGTGCTACAAGGCACAAGTGTGGTCGTAAAATCAAAATACCTATGTTTTGCATCCATTATCTTGAAAAAGGTTTTGGGCCATATATACTCAGTACCAGTAATTTAAAAAAAAACAATGTCGATACATTTTTAGTATTAGACATAGTAATTACAAATACCAATTATTAATTCAGAGCATTTCTTGGATCTGGTGTGTACCGAGTAAAATCAACTTTATACTCTGTATCAAATATCTATATATTGTACTTCTGTAAAAAAACATTGGCATGCAAAGTTTATTTTCAATATAGGTACCAAAAGAACGAATGTAAACGTACATTGTCTGCAGGTAGTACATGAAATCAACTTAAACAAAATAATATATAATTTTATATTTATAGTAATAAAAATCGCCTGTACTATGCCGTCATAGAAAAGCTCTGTTGCCACCGTCCCCTGCCGGCTCAGCCACGAACTTTTTCTTTCCTCTTGAATTGAAGGTATTCAATTATATTTTCGGAACCGGGTCGACAATAGAACGAACCAATTAACATGTGTTTTGTCATAGTTTCTTTAAATTTCTTTTTTCACTCGGATTCCTTTTGAAAAGCCTCATCAAAGACTTTCATGGGATCTGCGCAAGATGCTCATGGGTGGTGGGAAGGTTTTATTGACAATCAAGTGAACCGTATGCTTTAGAGGCTCCCCTGTTTCCCTACCCGTCATAGGAAGCGACCTAAAAAGTTCACTCACTAGCGATTCCGAGAAGAAACACAGAAACAGGATCGCGTGGCCTCGCATCTGTCGTGAACGTCCGTGACACTTTAAACGAGCGTCTAAACCGAGATATAAGTAACACAGTAACAGTAGGAAAACTTAGATCCCCAATGAAAGAGAAGAGACATTGTTCGACGACAGGCGATCACAGGAAAAGAATGGAGGTGCTTCTTGCTCCCTATTCTTGCTCCCTGAGGTATCCAGTGTCGCCAAATGCGCGCGACATCCACTGAGAGGTTTTAGTTGATATAGTGGTGCAGGATTTGTTAGGGATCCAGCTCAGACCGAAACGTCTCAGGCTACAAGGCCAGTGACACTAATATATCCCTTTCGGCCTTCTTCAGGGTATTGAAAGGGGAGATAGACTGCTATTCTCGTGACTCAAAAGATTGTGAACCATATGCCCCTTATAACCTGAAAAATATCCATAACATTTCATACCGAATTAAGTATTCGAAGATTCTGAAACCTTCGACAAATGACGTGTAACTTAGTGACCAGGGGGGTTGCTCTATGAAACGATACGAACTTCGAACGAATCAATATTCGGACTACGTAAATAAAACTTCACTAATATGCCTAGATCGAAAGCAGTTCTTTTCTGAAGTAAGACATACTTGGTACGCGGGCTGGTCAGAAAAGAACGCGTGAAGAATGTGGTGAATTCTGTGATTTATACAAAGTTTGTAAAAAACATCTAGACAAGTTTTATGAGTATACAAAACTGAGTAGAGACTTTTGATAATATCATTATAAATATAGATGTACATTTGAAACTTCAACCCAGAGCCAACAGATAAATCTCCAATCCAGAAAAGTTGTTTCTCACGCTAAGGTAAGTGAATATCTAAATTAAAATTCAACTTATACGTAAATATTATTTATTTATTGTAAACTTTATGTCTTCCGTTTTTTCTCCCTACCCTAGTCTGACACACTTGGGGTCAAGTTATCACTTTTCACCCATGATACAGAATGAGTTGATTTATAATAATTTTACAATCAGCTGTTTGTATGGCATCAATAATTGAATGGAGCAGACTTCAGTCGGACCTCAGTCTTCACATAACTTCTTATCTCTTGCGGAGGACTCTCAGATATGCAGAATTCTTCACAATGTTTTGCTTCGTTATAAAGTCAAGCTGTATTCAACTAGGAATACACGTTCACTTGGAAAATTAAGTGATGAATTCTAAATCTCCTGTCCAGTCCCCCTCGGCTATGAAGACGTAAGTATAGGTAGGTATAGGTCTACCAGAATCTCATGGCATTTTGGGAAATTTGAATTTACGCATTGCAACACTGGGGTAATTGGATGAACATATTTTGATACTTTCAATAATTGTAATTAATTATTATTTCAAATTGACATGATTTTTTTTAGTACAAATTTGTAAATAAAGTACATAATGTTTTAAGTATAAATATATAGGTTATTTAAACATTAAAATGACTTCAAAATTGTACTTTTAGTTTAATAGCCAATTAAAATAGGTAAATAAGATTTGTTCAGTTTTAAATTATAATATACATACGTGCCTTACGAGTATTTATAAAATAGAAGGAGCGCTGGTACTTCCAAAACGTAGATAAAAATGATGATACCGAGCCACCAGTTTCGTTTTAATTCTCTCTTCTTATTAGTTCTCACTTAATCATATCATTATCAACTTTCAATTTCTAAATTAGAAGTAGTGTGATTATGAATCGGTTTTATTTAAATAATTATTAGATTCCAAAAATATTATACGAAAGATGCAAGATTGTAAAATAAAAAACGTATAATTTTATTGTCAGTCTTCTTTATTTAATTAACTCTTTAGTCAGAGCTTACTTTTACATACTCTTTCTGTACATCTTTTGATGAAGACGATGAAGATAAAGGAATAATAATAAACCGTTCCTTATCTAAAATCTCTGAAAACTCCTATAAATAGTTATTTAATGCATTACTGTTTAGTATCAAAAATGATATCAAAGTATATACGATAAAACACATGCACATATCTAACACTAACCAAAAAAAATGAAGTATCAAAACTATTCAATCCAACTTATTTGTTAAAACGACATCGATTTTAAAATCGACGATTTTATTTAAATTTGGCCAAATTATTCACGGATCTGGAAATAAACCTTGTAAACAATATGTCGCACTTGTGATTGTAGAATTAATTTGTATATTTTCGCTGAGGAAAAATAGAAATCTTAAAATATTCACATCGAATGACATAACTCAAGTTTTGAATCAGCTGTTGACCGTTGGTATTGCCACATAAAAATCATTATGTTTGTTTTTAATTTTATGCCATGAGATTCTGGTACACCTATACTTGGAATTGACAAAAAAATATAATATGAAATTGCTTATAGGTAATGATTCGAGTTTAGAAAGATTTACATAGGAGACATAATTTTCTTGCTATTTTGTTCTTTGACAATTATAATTTCTATTTTTTACATTAGTGTCCAAAAAGAAAAAGAGGAGTCTAATGTTTTAGGATACAGCAATTATCATTTTCTTTTTAACCCTATCTAAGAATATTTTAATCTATATACCTATTTTATCTATAGCATGTATATTACACAACTTGCCCCAACGGCTACGAGTTGTGAACCGTGACTTACTAGATTCGATCCCTAAAGCTAAATTCTATTTTTTCGGTAGATTTCATACTAGAAGTTGTCGGGGCCTGAATTTGGTACTCGGCATGGCGATAGGCATACCTGGCAGATTTTGAGATGTAAATAGTACGCTCGGCAGTCCGTGGGTAGGGACAGTGGAGCCTCTGCTCACAATTTGGAAATAAGGACTTATAAGTAAAAATATAAATAAACACAGGGAACATAGATAATAAAACAATACAGCCGTTGTTGAAACATTTATTTCTCCAAAAACACTTCATCAGTCTTAAGAGTCTAATAAATATGAATATACGTAAGCAACTATTGCCACATTGTTCAAACATCAGAATATGTACTTATTTTTGTTCAATTTAGTCCGTTTTGATCGCGTGAGTTTGTTGTTTATCAATTATTTTTATATGTTACGAGTTATTCTTAATGATAGAAATGTACTTTTCGGCGCAAAATATACCGGACTTATACATAAAAGACTGAGAGGCAGAATTGAATCCGAAATAGTTCGTCTTTACATACCGTTTATGCTGCAAAATGCAAATTGCAAGAGGTAGGTGTTACATAATATTATAATCTATTCATAAATATGAAGGAATGAACAAAATGTTTGTGTCGTAGTCTCAAGAAAATATTGAGCAATTTTGTTTACTTTTAACATAGGTATGCTAAAAATGTTAAATGTCGTTCGTTTTCATAAAGAAAATTAATTTGTGATAGATATGAAGAGCCAAGCACGGACAAATAAGGTACGGATGGGACTAGGTTTAATGCACTAAGTAACTTTACAAACACATCTTAAACATGTTGAACAAACAAAGTGAATAGGTAGTTTTGAGCCCTCCCGTTTTAAAATTATGAAGCTAAAATACATAATAAATTCTATTATGTCACGGTCACAATAGCAAATTGTGCTCACATTAAGCAAAGTTATACCTAGGAAACAAATTAAGAACGATTTTGTAGAATTAGTACTCCATTACCAGAGGGCCCAAAGATATAAGGAACTTGGAAATGACTCCTAGCGCTTACAACTGCAGCGTACTTTGACACAAATACAAGCAAATAGTGGCTTATTCGCATCGACGATAGCGATTTTCAGGCCTACTCATCACACTCGATTTTATTTGAATAGAAGTAGAGTAGGAAACATGCGATATTTCTATTGGATATTAAAATAGCGCACAAACTTTGTTTTACTTAATTCATATTTAATGGGATCAAATAAAATCTAGTGCCAAAAGTAGATCACCGAAAAAGAGACCCGTCATAATGAATCACGCGTAGCATTCTAGATTCATCTGGGTAAATCTAAGCATGATTATGCTGATATATTGGCATTATACCCACCATGTGCATTGTGCAGTGCAGCCACTCTGCTAGACATGACAAATTAATAACAAATTCACAAACATAACGAAAATAGTTGTAGAACCATTAAAATGTCTTTATTACACAGTATCAACTATTGAATAGTAGAAAAGTATGTACATGCTTGTTATGAGTTATATCCTAATTTTCAGGGTCAGAATTTAGACATAAATAAGGTGAATCGGGGTGAAAGTCAACAGGAGAAATCGGAAACATTATTCTTTGTCATGTCTAAAATAACGAACACTATTTTGATGTATTATTTTTTAAAAGTATGCACAGGAATAATAGACTGCGGAAAACAAATACCTAATTGGGATTTTGATCCCGACTGTACATAAATAATTCACGATGTGTTTTTCAAACTATCTTTACAAGATAAATCATACTGAAGGCTTATAAAAATGAGCATAAAAACAGTGCGATTTCAACACATACAGCTTGGTTCACCGCCATTGCGGCAACAATACAGCGTGATTGTAAAATTACGCTATACATTTGCAAAAAGTAGTAATAAATGTTTCCGATTACCCATGTCAATTTTACCCTGATTGACCGTAGTCATCAACAGAATTTTTTATCGAGTCAGAAAAGCGCATCTGCTAAAACTGTCATATATAAGGACGGTACATATGTATACATATTGTGATTATTTTTTATTTATTTTGGAATCGAGTTTACCGTTAAGAGATTAGCCGCTGTGTCGTCATTGTGCAGATTTGTGATGTCATGCGTATTTATACCAATAGAAATCTTGTGATGCCAAAGTATTCAAAAAAACGTTTTAATATGTGATGTTTAAGTTTCTCAGGCGTGTAGATGCCAATTTAAGCATTCAATTAAATATACTGTTGACATTCGATTGCATTAGTTTGTGATTAGGATCGAAATCCTATCATTTAGGTATTACAGAAATCCATAATAGAGCACAATTTTGTTCTAATTCACTTGATCGAAATAATAAAATCGAGAGTCAAGAGTATCTCTTTGGTTTCTTGGAAAAGTGTCTCTTGTAAAGGAGAATGCCCCATTCATGGCATCGGTTAAAAATATCGTTGATCCCGGTACCGATAATGCTTAAAATTCATTATTATAGCATTTTTATTTATGGTTTGTTATTAAACATTTTCCGGTTCTATCCCGGGCGACAGATTTTTATAAAATAAAGCAATTATCTTGATATTATACATTTTATTCCCAGAGCCGAAGACAAATAATGTTTTTCACTGGACTTTAAGTTAATTTCTTTAAGAACGTTTATTGAAAATATATTTTTACCTACACAAAAAGTAGATTTCATTGAGGCACAATATTTTCGCACCGATACTAAGTTCCATAATAAAATGGGCATTCTCCTTTGCAAATATTTAATATTGGCTGATACAGCATATCAACAAATTTTATTGGTGTAAACGCGCATTTATATCCGAGTTGTCCTAGAACAGCATGAGACACATGGTGGCGTGTAGACACGCCTTGGCGGGCAGGAACTTATCGTCGAACGACAGCGCGTAGCGGTACATCCATATTGCTCTGTCGTACTCGCCCTGTGGGATTCCAAAAATATATTGATAAATTTATTTATTTAAACCTTTTTTGTGCTGTACAAAGAAACAATAAAGAAATTACAAAATAGTACACGTGGCGACCTTATCATACTAAGTAATTTCTTACAGGCTACCATGGGATGGATATATGTATAAATAGGAGAAAGTTATTTAATGTTAATGAACACAAAATTCGAAGCTTAATTGATAGCCAGTATTGACCAGAAATTAATTAGAAATGGTGAACTAGGTAATCGACTTGAAGTAAAGTTATAGTTTCGCATTTTGGTCAAAGATTGCCAATGACCTGATAATATATGTACTGTTTTCAGTTTTCTGCTGATAAAGGACGACAGCGCACCTGAGATCCGCGCATAGACGGTTAATATTTCCTATCAGATGAACCTAACTCATTAAAAATAAATAAATACTGATACTGATTTTGGGTTCAAAGATTCAGAAAAAAATATATAGCTTCGATATCAAGAACAAATAATATTTATGAGAAACGAGCTCACAACACTGGGTATCAGTAGAAAAGGCATTGATATAATGTTTCTGAAAGAAGGCTGATAAAAATATACAATTGCCGGATGCCCAATACCTCTCCTCTCTTCCCATCCTTTTTCTTTCCCGCTCCCTTCCTAATTTGATGGGCCGGCAAAACATTCATGATCCAAGTGTTATGGATGTTGATAGGTGCCAGTGATCACTTACCATTAGATGACCTAATTGCTCATTTGCCAGACATACGCAATGAAAAAAAAATAACAATCTTACCAAATAAGTGTGTGATACAGCTACCATGAACGCCTCAACTTTACTTTTCGGTGACGTGTAGAATGATAGATAGGCGATGTCTTTAGACTCTTGGGGCTTCGACTGCCTGGGAATTAAAAAAAAAACATTAATATTAGTTGTTTAATTATAATATATGTAATTTTAACATCTCAGTCCGTGTTGTGATATGACTTCATATCAGAATGTGTCCTAACGTGAGTCATGTCATTTAGAATGATAATCTATGTTTAAAGTACGGTAGTTCACGTTTAGAAAAATTCTTGAAAAAAAAAATAATTAGACAGCCCAACTTTTTCCCAGAAGGGGTAGGGAGAGGTGCAAACAAGATACACAAGTTTCACCTTGTGTGTTCCGCCCCACCATGTGGTAAGAAGCAAGCCCGTTGACATATCAGACACCAATTCTTGACTCGGGGCTAATAAAAAATAGAAAAATCCAGTATCACTTTGCCGGACTCAGCATTCGAATCCGAGACATCAGCGCCGTAATCGTATCCTAGTACAACTAAACCATCGAGGCAATCGAAAAATTCAAATACGATGTAATAATGGCACAAAATAATAACTGATAATTTATAAATAGTATTTATATCATAGTATATTATGCAAAGGTGATTAAGATGATGGGACCAGTTGTCATCATCATCATCATCATCATCACCTTTCGGTTCGATAGGACCAGTAACTCAAAAATTGTGGCCTATGCAATGAGTTTTTATCAATCCCCTTCTTTCTGAACTAATGTATGTATTTAAGAAGCAGAAAAAACAATGTAAATAACTAGTGAAGTTCAATAGACCTTCATTTAATAATATATATATATATTATGGCTGTAGATAGCATCGTCGGACAAGGTAATAAAGTTTACAGAAAGACCCTAGATGTAGACCGCGTCCGACAGGTCACTGCGTAAATCTTTAGAGGAGGTATATGTTCAGCCTAAGAGTATTTATAATATAGAGAGAGTGCTGGTATTTCAAAAACGTAAATGCAAAAGGTGGTGCCGGTCCACATTTTCTGCCCATTTATTGTCTGTTGCAGAAAGGAGAACCACTGGAGTAAGCGTCTTCTGGAGTGGGATGCCCTTTAGCCAGATGGCCGGACGACTTGCACAAACCGCCGGCAGAGACTGGATGCATAAAGCAGCAGGTCATGCTTTGTGGCGTACCTTGGGAGAGGCCTATGTATTTAGTAGATTGCAACGGGCAGATGATGATGATTGGCTGACATTTGGCAAATAGTCCAACATGTACGAATTATTTGTGTTCAGCAGAGGATTTCCTTGAACTAGAGTATAAATGGGTAAATGAGATAGATAGACTGTTGTGTTTCGGATTGAAGGACATTGTAGCCAGAGTAAATACTGGACATATTGAGACTTAACATCTTTTGTCTCGGGATGGCGAGCGCAGTGGAATGCCAAGCATTGCTTTGTAATTCAAGAAGTTGTTTGGTTTTGCTAATGTTTATGAGCGGTCGTATCGCTTACCATCAGGTGAACGACAAGCCCTTCTCGCCATTCATTGCAATAAAAGAAAATTTAAAAAAATCTTATCTAAGTTTTTAAACCTATTTTGTTTGTCGAATGTATTGTCTCTTTCGAACGACTTTTGAAAATTAATTTGAGCGAAGAAGACAAAACATTCCATAACTAAAACAGGTTTTAAAACAGTGTATAAATAAGGTCATTAGTATCCAGTAGAAGATTTCCTTCAAGAGCAGTGGTAGATGAGTAAGTGAGGTAGATAGTGTTGGTGTGTTGACTGATGTCGCTGACTGTCGGCGCTGAAAGCTTAGATCGTAGCTTACGGACGGGGGTCAGCGCTGACAACTACGCATTGTTCTAAAACGCTCCTTGGAAGCTGATAGATTTGAACTGTCAGCGTGAGTGTAAGGTGAGGCTTACATCTGCAGCAGCGCGGCGAGCGCGGAGAGCGCGTGGTGCGTGTGCGGGTGGTGCGCGGGCGAGGCGGCGTGCGCGTGCATGGCGGCCGCCGCGCAGCGCCGCGCGCAGCCGCCGCGCCCCGCCGCGCCGCACCACCACGCGCCCCACGCCGCGCCCACGCCCACGCCGCCCTTCTGCACACAACATTCAAACATATTGGCTGGGCACACACGTACGTATATGCCCGGTTAAACTTGCTCGATCAAACAACTTGATCGATGCAAGTACGAATGTGTGGACTATGCAAGTCTCAAAACAAGTGCTCGAAAGCAACCAAAATGTTCGTTTCGACTAAGATTCTGTCGAATAGTTTCAACGCAGTTGAAACACGGTTTTTGAGCAAGTATTGAAGTGACGCAGAGTCGATCATATTCGCCGATAGCCATGCTAGGATGAAACATGTTCAATTCAGATATTCTCACACAGGATAGGCCCTTCGGTACGTTGGAAAATTTAGAAGTATCAATAATTAGTCAGTGAAAATCGTGCCATCTCATATTACATTTTATCTCAACTACATCGAAACAAAAATGCTCAAATAAGTATTGAACTTAAAGTAATAAATTAATTATTAACTATAATAAGAATTGTGTATATTTTTTTACTAAAATTACTGTTACAAAACAAGTAAGCACTATCACAATCGATACCAGAAACGGTTACATTGAAAATTAAGGCAAAATGGAAAACGCTATAAACATTTCTATATGCTTTGCACCGACTAGGATAACCGCAGTTATTCATACAGGCACGAAAATATGCCAAGATTGTCTACTCTAAATAAATAATAAACTGAGTCCGAAAAACGTAATACTTGCCTGTGGTATCCTGGTCGACTTTCCACCACCTTATACAGTTGAAATCCATCAACAAACAGTAGACCAGACGAATATTATATTAATCACCCTTTATCCAACAGGAATTGATATGGCTGCAGAAAAAGAAAAGTACTCACCGTATCAATATACTTCGCGATCTTGGCTCCCAGCGTGATATAGTCATAGAAGTTGAACATCTCCGCAAACTGGTGCATTAGGCTGAGGATCGGCTCCCATCCATCCTCTTCCACCTGAGCCACTCGCTCCACGAAGAAGTCATCTTGAGCGTCCAGCGGCATGCGGCAATCAGGCACCTTCTTGCCTGACGCGCTCATACCTTGCATCTCGTTGGGGAAGCTGCGAATGATTATGGACTTTGTGTCAGGTGTAATAAAGTTTGTTATTGTTAAGTTTAATACATTGTGGTATGTTTTTTTTTATCAAATCCTGCAATTTATTACTTTGAAATAATATATCGACTTTAAAAAATATAATATTAATTTACCAGTGGTACGTTTCACGAACGATGGTCATATTTATAAGAGAAAACAATATGCAACGTTTATAAAAATATGTTGCATTCACACGTTGGGTCATCCATAAATTACATTAATTTTTCTATCTTTTTTTCTCACATTTTGTCACAGTTAAGTGAGTTTCACATGGCTTCACATTTTTTGCTATTTAAAGTTATTTAAATAACAATAAATAAAAACAGCAATTTCGTAATTATTTATATATTTCTGTATAAAATATTTTATATATTAACAATAAATTAAATATTTTTGAAACTTTACAAAATAGTATAAAAAACATATCCTAAAATAATATTGATAGCTATTATAAAGTTGATGTTTAGATTTACAATTTTACAATAACAATTATGTCACCACAAAACTTATCCTCATTTCTGTGACTTGACACATTATTGGAGCCCTCCTTCCTCAAAACAGTATGACGTAATTCGTAACTTCTTTGTTTTTTTTTTTTTCTATTAATTTTCCTCCTAATTATTATTGTTATAAGTTACGCACACACAATAAACACCCACTATTTTTTTTTCTTTAATGGCCTATGCTATATGGTTGTCTAGAAGAGATCGCTATTAGCGAGAAGACCGCCAGTTGTTTACTATTTGTAAGGTTTCTCTATTATTTTCTGTTATTTTATGTTATTTGGTGTTCAATAAAGTGTTGTGTGACGTAATATATGGATAGCCCCTACACAGAACTTATCTTTATGTTGTGATTATAATGTATTTATTTAATTAAACTTAACAAAAAAATGGTTGACATCACGATGACTATGCAATTCAAGTCATTTGACATAGAAATTAAATATAAAAAATAAACTATCGACTTCATATAAATTAATATTTATGAGATTATCCTCCTGACAACCGTGTTGTTGTTTTATTTTTTAAAGTGATCCCAGAAAAGAAATCTACGTACTAAATTATAGTATTAAGTATTATAATATTTTTGAATTTGAATTTTCAAAATATCAATTTTCACCAATTATTTATTGCATATTATACTCAAAATAAAATTTTGACATTTTTATAACGCAATCTTTTACGGTACATAATTCTTATAAAACCAATTTATTTTTCACTTACAAAACTATTTTGTGTATTGAAAGTCACAACCATCTAACAAATATTTGCAAAAGGAACTATATGTTGAAGAATTCATATGACATGAATTTATTGACATGTTATTTAACTGATAACAGATTATAGGCAGTCGTTAAGCAAAAATCAACAATTAATCCATTCTTTTTATGATGATTTTTTTCACTCGCCACAGATTTTTAGGATTTTTATGCACCTGTGTATACTTGTTTCATAATCGTTTATTTAAAAAATCAGTCTAATAAATTATATATATGTACATAAAAATAGAGATTTATTGAAATAAATGTTCAATAAAATAACAATATTTAAAGAGCTTAATCTATGTGAGCAGTTTACAATAGACATAAAAATAAGTCTTGTATAATTAATTAAATTCCGAACGGAAAATAATAAATTATGCCACTTAAATAAAAAAAATATCAACGAATAAAACATAATTAAATAATGGAACAAAAAATGTAAAAATAGTAACTAATCTACATAAAACTATAATAACAATCTCACTTTAAATCTGTCTCGCTGAACAATTGCCGGAACGTGAGAATATGGAGCCAATAGCTGAGCTGAAACTTCTGCTGGGAACAGTCGTCCTCTTTCATTGGTAAATCTTCCGTGTTCACATCTATAACATAAAAATAAAATCATGTATTTTGTACTAACCAATGTTTTATTTAGTACAAAAAAATAAATAGAGCACAAACAAATTTTAAAAAAATATTTACAGACCCGACTCCATTTTAATTCATGAATCGTGGTCGTATCTACAATTTTTGGGCGTTTGTATTTTGTTGGTATTTAAAATGAAATGGATTGTATAAACATACTTTTTTAATATACTCACTGTACATCATACACCAAGTAGTAGTAGGCTACTATGGCCTAACCGCACTGGATCTTAAAGCTAGCTCGTCCCGTTCAGTGTCACGTCTATAGGCTGATATTACTATATTATTATTTGTATACTCACTATAACAGCCCTTAGCGCTGCATGATTTCACAGCTTTATCAATTATTTTCATCATGGCGTCATAGTTTTTTTGATGGGCCTGTTTATCCGTCCTTTCTGTCGGCATGTTCTTTATAATTTGGTCGAACATCGAGCTATCTATATGGTCTATGGGCACGCCTTGAACGTGATCGTCTTTCAGCTCTAACATCCGCACTAAGCCACTGCTGCTCTCTGTAGGAGAAAGATTTAAAAATGTTATATTAAACACTAAAATATATTCTTTTTAATAATATAATTTTTGTAATGAATGGCGAGTCGAGCTTGCTATTCGTCTGATGGTAAGCGATACGATCGTTCATGGACAGCAACGATACACCACCATGACTTACAAAGCAATGATTCATCCTGAGACATAAGATACTAAGTCTCAATATGTCAAGTAGTTAGTCTGGCTACAATGTTCTTTAAACCGGAACACAACAGTGCTATTTGGCTAGACTAATAGACACTGCGGTAGTACATAACCAGACGGTACATACCCACACACGTATGAGAGACATACCTCCAATAGATTAATTACAAAAGTATTAAAAATAGGTGATGAAGGTGATGGAAAGAACTCCACGTCGACGCAGGAAAGCGATTTTGTCGTATCTCGAAACATGCGAATATGACTTTTAAAAATCATTCAATTGAGAAAAATATACCGCATTGAATGGTCTCGTAAAAATAGAAGGTTTTATTTTAAAATTGTATTACTAAAAAAATGGTATTCCTAAGCCTTCTAGTTTAGAAGTTTTTTTTTTTTTGCTCTGGTTTCGAGATTATACCACAAGATTGCTTTCTGCCGTCGACATACTTAACATCATTTACAAGACATCACAAGTCCTAGAAGATTTTGGAAACGTAAAGCATTAAGACAATATACGGTAAGACATATAAAACGAGTAAATTTAATTGGTGGTCAACCTTTGAAATTGGCACTTTATATTGTTCTTATTCAGTTATCATGATATAATAGTTAAGAAGAGGTGCGGCTAGCCACTTATGAACCAAGTGAGTTAACCAAGGTCCAAGATTATTTCCATTCCAAAATATGATATTAAATGATGATGTAAGGCAATAAATGATAAGAGAAACATACCATGGGTTTTACCCCGTTCTTGGTTAGCGAAGCAATGTATGTTAGCCACATGACAATTGCTACCATCCTTTTCACACACCATGCTTATCCCTGGCTCCATTTGTGTGCAGATGTCACCTTCAGAATACTCTGCAAACAAATTAATCATCATTAACATCATTCACAATAGAGGAAGGCCACTACCAGACCCAAATTTACCCCTAGGATTTTCCAGCGATTTTTTGTTCATATTCGAGACATATCGACGCTGAGATATTTCGACGCGCTTATTTAAGAACGGCTAGAGTGCTCTTATATATGTAGTGCAGCCAATTTCCTCGCGACTTCGATTGGCCTCGCTCATGACCTATATGGCCTATACCAGGTAAATCCTGACAGCGACCGAAAACGAAGCCAGGCGGTAGCTTTAGTGAATTCAGACACAAAGCAACTAAATAATTCGTTTTTTTTTTTAATTATTGAACTATACGAGTAACGTTTTGGTGGTATATACGTAGTTTTTCTTAAAATAATGATGTGCACCATTTATTTTAAAGACTCAACGCACACATTTATATTATTATTTTAGTAAAAACTATGTATTTACCCCTCAAACTCGCTTATACTTAATTTTTTATTGCATAGTATCTGTGGTCCCATAAACCACCACAATTTTCAGTTCCAGTGTGTATCCACCGTGCATAACATGGACATACCCAGGTCCTGCAGCGCGTCCACCTGCTTGAGCACGCAGGCCCAGGCCAGCAGCAGGCCGCGCGCCAGCCCCGCCATGAACCGCGGCTCCACGCGCAGCACCTGCTTCAAGTGGAACATGTGCGTGTAGCGGTGCTTCTTCAGCATGTTCAGCTCCGCCAGGATGAAGTTCGTCACCGGCTAGGGGAATAAAAATTTCGTCACCAAAATTGAGCTTGCACAATCTCTCTTACTTCCCATTTTAGACTATGCTGACGCTACATATCTGGATCTAACCGAAGAACAGCTGAATAAACTCGAACGCTTACAAAATTTTTGTATTAGATTCATTTTCGGTCTACGCAAATTCGATCATGTATCTGAATATCGTAAGAGGCTGAATTGGTTACCTATCCGTCTTCGCCGGAATACTCATATCTTGTCACTCTTGTACAGTATACTTTTGAATCCTGCCGCTCCTCAGTACCTCAAAAACCGTTTCCAATTTCTGCATAGCACTTATTCCAGATCCTTACGTTCTTCCAATTCCTTGCAACTCCAAACTCCCGTGCACTCTTCCCAGTTTTCCCACCTATCCTATACTGTGCAAGCAGTTCGACTTTGGAATGCACTACCGATAGAGATCAGGCGTGCAAGATCTTCATGTCACTTTAAAGTTTTGCTAAAAAAGCACTACCTCCGTAATGTTACTTAATATTATATATTTTCACTTTTATGTGTTTATTGTATCTTCAATATATTATAGTATATATTAGTATATTTGTATTTATCTAAGTATTCGTGTATTAGTATATATTTTATTATTTCCGCTATGTCCTCTAGATTTTCTTTATTGTGTACCGCCACCTTCTTCTGATACTATCCATATAAAGGTTGTCTGGAAGAGATCGCTCTAAGCGATAAGGCCGCCCATTGTAATACCATGAGCCTTATATTTAATTTGTATGATTTTGTGTGTTTTTGTATTTGGTTTACAATAAAGAGTTTTGTATTGTATTGTATTGTATTGTATACATACACATCGAATACATAACCTCTGTTTTTTGAAGTGGATTAAAAACACCACATGGCACATGGCTATATGCTGTATGCAAGCCGCTTCCAACAGGTCAATGTGGAGATCCTTGGGGGAAGCCTATTTCCAGCAATGAACTTTCTGTGGGTGAGATGATCATGATGATATGTGATGATAAAAACACCACACATTAGGGAATTTAGTCCGCTATCCCGCAATAGGCCAGCGTGGTGGACTATATGGCCTAACCCCTTTCTATCGCACTCTCGATCGTAGAGGACGCCCGTGCCCTGCACGTGCAGTGCGACGTATATAGGCTGATACAGTATAAGGGAATTATGAGATACTTTTTGATTTCAGAATAATAAGAACCGAAACAAATGTAAGTATATGTATCAGCACATATATGCCCCACAGCAGGGCATGGGCTTCCCTTACAATCAAAAGCACGATTGAAAAAGGTTAAGCCTTACAGTCCACGCTGGCCTAGTGCGAGTTTGTGGAATTTACATGCCACAGATTCTTACAAATCGCTAGATTTCCTCACGTTTTTTTTTTTCCTTCACCTTTATAAAGCGTGGTGATGACACATTTATATCAGCACAAAATCACGAAAGCTAAATAATGTCTACGTCTATTCTCACCTCATAAAGACTAAGTCTAAACGCCTGTTCAGCGGCAGTAAGTGCTTCGTCGAAGTAGCCCATCTCGAGGTACACGGAGGCGAGGGACGCCAGCACTATATCTTTGTATTTGGCCTCCACGTTCTTGCTAGCTGAGAGGAGACAGTGCAACGCGTTGACGTTGTTTCCCCGGACACGCCAGTATAACGACGATAGTGTGTACAGCACCCACTTTGGTGCTAATTTCTGCAAAAAATAAATAAATAAATATAAATAACACCCAACAGTCACATACATAGTCCTGACCCCACACTACTGACTCTTGTGTCGTAGGTATTAGGAAACACGGAGGCTGCCGTCTCGATTTTCATTATATAAGTGTAAAAATTGTGTCTGGTATTAAAATATGCGTTGATGATACAATTTTTTCTATAACCATAATAATATCTAATCAAAACAGGCACCATGGCAAGGTATTTATTTCATCACCTTCATCACCCTTAGCTACAATAAGTCCATTATAAAAATTATTAGGTCGTCCGGCCATCTTGAATGTGGCCTTCCAACTGCATCAATTCCAAAAACGGTCCAACATTCATCACCTTCATCACTATTCATATCTATATTATGGTATTTATAACTTGGCAAAAAATAGTGCGATACGGTGAAAATTGTCATAGCAGAAAAACAATTATGACAACACTATTAAAAATGTCAATGTCTTTGTTGAATAATTTTATACGTAGGCATTTCGATACATTTTCGTAAAAAATTGTTTATTTTATATCAATAAAATAAACAAAGATCCTATTATAACAATCAATAAAAATAACAAGTATCTATTCCTTTTCCGCCGTAGTATATCGGATAGCCTTATTAATATTAAATGCGATCTTAGCGCCCTCACTAAAAACAGACACATTTTTGGCAAGCTATACATCCCTCTAACTTACCGACTGCATAGCAGAATATATTCTATGTCCTATCTCGGCGTCCTGCATGTTCCTAACTAGGTCTGGGTCGCCGTCACCCACGTATTCTAGAAGCTTCTCCCTCAAGTGTTTAGTGACCACCACGTCACTCACGAACTGCGGCCTGTAATATTAAACTGAAAAAAGAATTCCGATTTTGGCTTTGTACTGTTACTACACGATGAACTTTTAAATGGCGAATGCGGTTTGATGAGTAGATTTATAAAGATAAGTAAATCAGAGTACTTAAGCGAAATAAATAATAATCTCACTGGCGCAGCCACTACTGTCGAGCCTTTAATTGAGAGGGGTTTGGCCATAATTCACCAGGCAAGTGCAGTGCAGTTGGGGTTGGCAGACTTCACATACCATAGAAATGTAAGAATCTTTATGGAGTGCAGGTTTTCGGTTTAAGTTTAATCTAAACCGATTTAATAGCTTTAAGAAAAGTAAACAGTAATGGTGTGGTTTTTATTAAGAGCAATATCATCCCTCTCGAATTATATAAGAGAGGGAAGTCCAAAAGCATGGACCGCGATTTTCCATACTGTGTTTAAATAATATTATGAGATATTTTTTTTACTTATTCCGTTTAATATACACTGATTTCATATTAGATATCTTATTTGTACCTACAGCTGTGGACACAAGTGTAACATTAATACTAAAAATGGTCTGAAAAACTTACTTCTGCCCTTTCTTCTGTGTAAATGCAGCGGCGTCTCTATCATTGGGGCAGTTGGGAGGGTGCCACGGCAGTTCGTGTTCTACTGTGGGGGGGACGCCAATTTTATCCCCCAACAGAGCGCCTATTCTGAAAACAAATAGTTGGACTTTTTTAAAATGTCAAATACGGGTCTTTAATGTTTATCAATACATTATAGAACTAAGTACAAAAAAGAACATTAAAAGTGAGTGAAATTGAATAAATGAACCTTTAAAATTATAAGATACATTGAATTTATCGATAGTCTAAAAAGATAAAACAGTTACCTTAAACCCTTATTTTCAAAAGGCAAAAATACAGGGTATATTGCCTCAATATTTTGCGGCAATTCAGATGCAGATTCTTTGCATTGTCTACTAGAAGGCCAATCAGTCTCTACATCAAAGTCTTTTTGGTATCTGTTAATCTTCATTGTTGGTGGGTACCTGTAAATAAGAACATAAGTGTTTTCAGTGCCATCTTAATTAATTCCTCCGTGGTTTATTTTAAAATAACTCCTTTCATAACTTCCCGCAAATGGTAGAGGCGATAAAAACACAGCAATAGGTAAATAATACACAATTATTAAGTCCCGCCTAAAATTGTTACTTCAAGTGACCAGATATCCAATATTGGGTTCAACCGCACTTACTCTGTTGCAGTAGATATGTATTTATTTATTTTATTATTTTTGTATCAAATAAATCTTGAACTAATATTTAACATAATAGTACCAATGGCGGTCGTATCGCTCGAGGCAATCTCTTACCGACTACAATGGGGTGGACATAAGACAAGGAAAATAAAGAGAGGGCAGTCTAAAGTGTACTTTTAGTATAAAGCTTGAACGGTAAAAAACACTTATATAAATGGAATTTTCCGCCTTTTCTATGACAAAATAAATGTGGTCACTAACTTACATTATAACACCCGTACTATATTGTGAAATGTCATTTTCTGGTAATACAGGCTTCTTATCACTAGGTTTTGGAGATTCTGTTTTCACCTCCGCTTCATCAGGTACTAGTTTTCCTGAAAAGTACATAAAAAAGTAAATATTACATCTTTTTTTATTGCGATGAATGGTGAAACGAGCATGTCATTAGCCTGATGTAAGCGCTACGAAGGCTCATGGACAGTAGTAACACCAAACCACACCATGAATTACAAGTAATACTTGGCATTCCACTGCGCTCACCATCCTGAGACGTAAGATATTAAGTCTCATTATGTCATGTGTGACAATCTAGTGGAAATCAAGACGAATTACGCTATTACTTCTACAATTTATCCCACAATGGACATCAAAATAAATAATACAAACATTTAACAACAGGATAAAACAAGTTTTACCGCAACCACAAATGCTTTATCATACTTGTTATTACCACAAGGTGGTTCAAACTAGAATTTAAGGATACAATATGCAAAGCTGCCGAGTTGCAAAATTATAATATACAATGCTGGAAGATCCGGCATGTCCTAAGTCATTTGTAATTACGACATACTATAGTATGTTTTCATTAATGAATGTAATTTTTTTACAAACTAATGTTACTCGCGTGAAATTATGAAGTAATTCAACAGGAGAAGCATTTAGATTAAACTTTTATTTTTTGTTTTCGCGGGGGATAACGATTTATCGCTACCCCGCCTGGGGTTTGGGTTCACCGACCTCATTACTTAATGTACCACCCGGTAAAGATGTTACCATCTGGACAACTCTTGACTCCTAACGAGTTCGAGTCCATACGAAATTCTTACAACGGCATACCAAAAATCCCACCGTAGTCCTCTTCAGGGCATTGGAACGACTCCGAGATCCTAAAAATGCTAGAGCCTCGCCGGAACCGCTACTGAGGCCTTACTCTGAAAATCCGAAACGAAGTTCGAATCTTCGGATGATCGATGTTTATGACGATACGAATGTACCTACTCTCTAAATGTTCGGATTCGTATAACGTACATCGTAACCATAATGTCTATGGTTTTGACCATAAGTCTATGTAGGTACATTCGTATCGTCATAAACTTCGATCGTTCGAATATTCGTACTTCGTTTCGGATTTTCAGAGTAGGGCCCCTGTACGATGCCCCACCCAACGCATTTACACCCCGTAATCGCATTTAATGGTCAGTACGCAGTCTCTTGTTAAGATTTAACTTACTCTACTGGTAGTGGATCTCTCATATGTGAAAGGCCATCTGGGTAGGCACCACCGCAACGTCTATTTCCCCACCAAACAGCAGTGTAAATGCACTGTTGTGTTTCGGTTTGAAGGACATTGTAGCCAGAGTAACTACTGGACATATCGAGACTTTACATCTTATGCCTCAGGATGGCGAGCGCAGTGGAATACCAAGCATTGCTCTGTAATTCAAGGCGTTGTTTGGTTTTGCTACTGTCCATGAGCGGCCGTATCGCTTACCATCAGGCGACCGGCATGTCCGTCTTTCCTTTCATTGCAATAAAAATAAAAAAACTTACACGATCGCTTGAAAGCTATCCCTAAACACAAAATCATGATATGTTGTTCCATTGCCGAAAAAAACACGAAAAATAAAAACATTTACGCACATATTGTAATATTAATAATATTGAAACGACGAGTACCTTTAACATCATTAGTGTCTTGTATCGGTGGATCCCTCACAATCTTTCCATCTATGAATTTAAACCGATTAGCCGGTATTATAAAACTGGAAACCATCTCTGCCTTAGTATTAATATGATTCACAAGTCTTTGTATACTATACGCAGCCTCTATTTCTTCTACGCCCTTCACTTTAAACCATTTCTCTTCGAACATTGGGCTATCTAAGAAGTATTTTATGAGAGAGCTCCGGTCCCCATCGTGTTTTAACTCATTAATATTTAGACCAGTCAGTTCTGTCATTCTAATGCAGTTTTTCTCGACGTCTCTGTAATCTAAGAGTTAATATTTTAGTATAAGCTATCTATTTTTATTTATTGAGACTTAGTGACGGTGGTTACTAATCCTAACAGAATTAGATACAAAATAAATACAAAAGAATTAGATAAAATGTATACTAAAAGGGAGAGATATGTCTTGTAATGAGGGTACAAAATAAACACATAAATAGCGATATATAGATTTACAAACCAAATTCTGCAGCATGTTTCATAGTTCTCAAAAACGATGCTTGGCTTCTGAGCCACTCCACTTCTATGTTGTTGAACTCTGTCAACTCTTTTTGTAATATATTTATAGTCCTGAAATAATAGAAATAATCTTAAGTGTGACTTAAACTTTATTTGTAATATCATAAAACCTTGTAACCAGACATACATAAACTTAGACCTTTTTCCCAGAAGAGTTACGCCTTGTGTGTACGGAACACACAAGGCGAAACGTGGGGGACACGGGCCTTCCCCACTACAAGAGTACGATTGAGAGTGGTTAGGCCATTCTATCGCCATCTCAGCCATAAATTCCTAACTCCGGACTGATATGGAATAGAAAAATCCAATGTCGCTTTGCCCGATCCGGGATTTGAACCCGAAACCTCAGCTCTACAATCATACCGTAGTACAACGCGCCACCGCTGTCGATAAGGTTTATAATTTTTTTTTATACATCTTTAATTATTTTTATTAGACGGACTCGGCTTAACCTGTTTTTGTAAAATATAAAGGTAAGTGACGCAAGGGATTAAGAAAAACAATCAAGAACTCAATCGTCTATTTAACTAAATATAATGCAATAAATTTGCAACTAATCGATGTCTGTACATGCAAGATATTTGAAAAAAACTATTATATTGTATTTTATGAACGTAAAAGAACCCAAAACAATTCTTGTTAGAAGTTTTGTCTGTATGTCTGTGTTGTTGTGGACAAAGATCTCAGAAACGGCTTAACAGATTAAAATGAATATTGGTACAGAGATAGCTGACACCCTGGATTAACACATAGGCTACTTTTAATCCCGAAAAATGTAATGATTCAAAGGGATGAGCAAGAATATCAAATATATTCAACAATTTCTGTTCATCCAAATGTTTGCCAGGAAGGTCATCCATTTTACTATTTAATTTTTTACTCGATATATTTATTCACTATGCAACTTGAGATGTACAATAAAGAGTATAAAAAAATAACTATGTGTTACTTTTTTAAACTCGCAAGGGATGGAATGGGACAGGATTACATGCCTTGAATGGGAAAGAGACGGGAGAAGGCGGGATTTACCGAGTCAGGATGGAACGGGACGGGACAGAATAAGGAGTAGAGGACGGCATTGAGTTTAATTAAAAATAAAACAGTACAGAAAATATGTTGCTGATGAGGTCTGGACCCAAAAATGTCCGTACCAGAGCGCAGCAGGACAGACGCTTATTTCATAAATTTAAAATTAAACTTAAGTTATATTATTAAGAGATCCGTTGAGAATCGCATACGCAGTATTGTCTTTCAATATGCGCCTCATTTAACCTTACACACTGTATAAATATACTGATGACTATTAATATGGAAAAATAATAAACACGCGTCATATTGTACAAACATATTACATGTATAAATATTATATATGGACATTTGTTTTTCACTCCTCAAACACAAAATTTGCATCTGTATTCATTCAATTCATACAAGAAAACAGTATTTAGTATTTACCATACATTTTATATTATGAATTAAAAGAGGATATTCGTAGAACTTACCCTTCAAGTTGTTTCATTTTCGTCGACAAAAACATGTGACACAACACGGCGCTTTTATGCTTCTCAGCTAACTCAAACATAGGATTGAGTTTAAGACATTCATTAAAATGTTTTAGAGAACTGTTGAATTCGCCAACAATAGCATACGCATTGGCGAGAGCAAAATGATTGTATGGGTACTGCGCATCATGATCCAAAGCAGCACCAAGGATTATTAATGCATCATCTGGGATTTTACTCCGATGCAGAATTGATCCCATACTCAGAAGGGCTACATCCTTGTATTCCCTGAGGAAGAATATTTTATTTACATTATACATGTGCTTTATCAACCAGGTGTCGAAAATCTGTTTTTAAGTCATTTTGTAAGAAAAACTTCTAGAAGTAGGGGGCAGTAGTAGTAGTGCAATTTCGGCAGAATATAAAATTACTCAATAAAACACAGAAATAATTGGCCTAATTCTAAACTTACATTTGGTTTTTGATAATAATTATATGCACCATTTACACGGGGGGAGTTTCTCGCCTCAAAATTACGATCATCGTAAAGATATAAAAGAGTTGCAACATCATTTATCACAACACGATAATCTTTGGCGATTATGTTAATAATGGCATACGATTCTCGTCGCGAGAAACTTTCTCCATGTAATTCGGCTATAATAGATTTTTATTTAACAGAGAAAATATGTAAAATACTATAAGTTTAACTAGCTAATTATGTCGCGTGTACGCAAAGAACCTGAAAATTCCCCTAGGACAGTAATATAAAACGCCAAGGCGTGGCAAGGTAGCACCTGATTTAAATAATTTATACATTAGGCAGTGTATACACCCATGTGCATTATATTAATATTTTTTATACCTTGGTGCATAATGAACAGCTCTCCGGCTGCACTCCATGGCCTTGGGCGCATTGCCTCTCACTCTCCAATACAAAGAGGCCATGTTATAATGTAGCCATGATGAGCTATTTTTCCTTAATATAGTGGCCAGCCAGTGGCCAAAAGGATCTACTGTCATGATAGGAGCTATCTGCTCAGGCAGGGAGAGCTCTGCTTCAGCTGTGAGATTTTCCCGTTGTATCATACCCTGATGGAAAAGAAACATGAAGAAATGACATACATATATACATATCCTAATGTCTGTATTCCGAAAAGGACAGCTAAAAGTGCTTCTAGGAACACATTTTTTTCTAAATGGTTACAATACAAAATAAAGAAAATGTTTTTAAAATATTTGGATGTGTTTACATGATTAAACAAATAAGCAACTTTATAATAGTAAATAATTCTAATTAGCTTAACCTTAATATACTAACATTATCCCTATAGCAATAACTCCAAGGGGAGGAAAAGCAAATTAATGTGACAATATGGTTGCTAAGTAATTAACAATTAATTAATTTATTGAAACAAACTTACCTATTGCAAATACTTCCAGTTGCTGTGATAAACTTTACATTTATAAACAAAAATACATATTGTAAAATTTCTATTTTACTGACTATCCAAAAAAACTCTATTTTTTATACATAACAAAACATGAAATTTAAAAATGGTTAAGAGAGAAGAATAAGTACCTGTAAATGCTCAAAAGCAAACATACTGAATGTAAGGGAGGACAGCTTCTTACAATCCGGTACATCTGTATCCCCATAGTTATTTTCATGCAACAAATATTCCTCATCCGATATACCTTTTGACTTGCCGTCTTCCAAAAATGATGTGTACCAGTCTATGGAATTTAATTGCCCAACACTCTCACAGTTTTTATCTACATTCAAAACTGTAGGGAAATCTGTAGCTTCCTCCACCTGAGCCCATAACTTTTCTATGTACTTTTGCCGTTTATATAGATCATGATACAAAGTTACAATGCTGTCCCATCTTGCGTCTTGGTCTAAGAATGATAATAAGTCATAGGAACGTGTTAATTCAAATGGTGAATCAATCTGAAAATAAAAACATTAATATGTACATCGCAGAATTACTTTATATTTGTATTCTAATTTAATAAGCAATCAAAACAAGGTTAAAGCATTTGTTAATTTTTAATATCACTAGATTAAGAAATTATTCCATTTAGGGAGTGTTACAGCAAGTTGAAAAAGAAAAAATTTGAACACTGCAAAACATATTAAAAAATTAAGTTGTACCAAGTAAAAAGTATTTATTGTAATTTATTTAAAAAATCAAAATAAAACTGGTTGATTATCAGATAGAAATAAGTAGAGGCTATATGATTAAATTCTTGAAATTAGAATCACACATACCCAAGTTAAAAAGTTAACAAGTGTTCATTCTACTTAGGAGAAACATTTGAATTACATTATTGAAATTATTCATGAACATTCAAATAAAGTGAAATCATTTTCACACCTGGTGATTAATGCCTTCAAACAATTTGGTAATTGTTTGTTTACTTGCCAAAATAAGTAAATTTAGCCTAGTTTTAACTGAGAATTATGTTTCAAGTAGTGAAATATAAGAAATTATGAATTAGAAATTAATTAAATTGGAATAAGGTAAAAGTTAAGCAAGAATCTCCGCGTAGAAATCTAGTACAAATTTAAATTAAGCATAGCAAGCACTTGCAATGGTTTTAAAGTGAGTATGCCATTTTTTTACTATACAAAACCTCTCGTTTCATTTATATGATTATACAGGAAACTGTTATCGTACCTTGGGCTGAATAAGCCCAGTCTCTGTGACCATCCAGTGAGTTGCACCCTGTGCATTGATAATACACAAGCTAAGTAGCCACCAAACACATAAATACTTCATTTTGACAGTGTTCACTGTTTAAATCAGTAAGACATATTTCATAAAACAGTATTTCATTGAACTTTTAATAATCCCGATATTGCCGAACAAACCGTTCGCAGCAAACGAGATTGCTTTGCATTTGACAGTAAAGTTGACAGTCACCGAGCATGACATTGACATTTTAGAGTAGACTTGTTTCGTTTCGAATATTCTACACTTGCATTTTTATGTTCTTAACAAATTAATCTAGAATAAAATAAAGTGCAAAAATACCATTACGATATATTTCATTGTAGTTTACAAAGTTAAACATATGATAATGGAAATATGTTATAATTAAACAGTAACTAAGGCAGTTTTATACTGGTACTAGTAGTAAATTCTTTGCACTGGTTTTTAATTAATATTTTCATTAATTATCTAATTTCAGTTAGCTACACTTATAAAACAAATAGATGGTATTATTTGCATTTTATTTGCTTAATCAGGTACCTATAGGTACAACAATTCATCTTAAAAAAACCAACGGATAATTTTATTTACTATTGGCTGAATCTTTTTTCTAAGAATGGCTAGTTCACATAGAAATATATTTTATTTATTTAATATGTATCTTTATAATTGTACCTACTCACTTGATTCATAGCTAACGCACAACTATTATATACCTACGCTATTTCATATCATAAAATAGTGAAAATTGTGAGCACCATTTCAAAAATGAATGCTAATGTATCAGAGTCAGAGATCACTTTTTAGGATGATGAGGACAGGAATGACGTTCTTCGTTTAGATCCATTAAAGAAAATTATCGTCATAAACCTGCGTGCCTCAATCATACTGCGCATGTCCAAATAACCTCATACAATCCACACCTCGGGTCATCCACACGGCTTTAACATTATAATTTTATATCGCAAAACCACCCTTACTAAGCACAAAGGAAGTTTGACTTTGTTTTAGTACTTACCAGACATGAACTATTATGTAAAAGTGTTAACAGTTTAATTTTAACATTCAATGGATGAGACTACATTGTTTCCATGATGTATCGAACGGTAACATCGAATACGAGATGCAAAAAATATTAGGATCATGTGAAAATTACATTCATTAGTGTTGTGTGAGAGGGAAAATGGTAAATGACGTGCAGGTACAATCGCCACCACAATTGGATGTGCATGACAATAACAGCACAAACGCTTGTGATGTAAATAGAGGTGTTAAAATTGTGGAATATAAGGTAATAAGGTAATTTTTAATAAAACTAGGGCTTTTTGAGTACATTTCTTGGACTAAACTGTTTGATTTGCTTTTAAAGGGACTGCTTTGGAAATGCGGACTACGAGAGATATGTCTTGCTGCCCTTTGGCTTCCACTTGGTGCTTTAATATTTTGTTACGTGTCAGCGTCTATATTCCAGGCAGATGATATACACGAAACACATTGTAGGGTAAGTCTACAGCAATGATGACGCCATCCTATTCCGCATATCAAACATAAATATTCTCGTATAATATAATAAATAAATAAACATAACAAACATTAGGTCGCACACACAAATATCAATAAATAACATTACAATCAAATATCAAAAGCAGCTATTAAAATATTATTACAAGTATATTATCAGTTTTGTTTACATAATATGTATAATACTCTGTTTTTGTTCCTAAACATTGTAATTGCTCGCGCTTTCATACTTTATTCACTTCTTGAGTACTATTATTGCACACACTTTTCTGATACGATACAATTAGTAAGTATACGCAAATAAAATATTTGTATAATCACTGTATTTCTATGTCTCGCAGGTTTACAATGTAGTTCCATCAATAAGTGCGATTACCGGGATCAGCCCCCAAAGGTACATATGGAGGATATGCATCGCTTTTCACTTAGGACCAAGGTTGTTAATAGGATCCTTATATTACAATTATCATAAAGAACGCACTGCGCACATTACACAAGAAAAGGTAAGTAATAAGCAATTAGCACGACCATATACTTAATTACTCTAAATTGAAGCAGGATATAAATCAGTAACTATCTAATTGGATATATGGACTTTATGGCCTAACCACTCTCCGTCACCCGTGGGACGTATATGAGCTGATACAGACAGAACTATCCAATTACTGTATACAAAACAGCTGCATCAAAATTTCATTTTAGCACTGGTTAATTTAAATTTAAAATTTTCTCAATTATCTTTAGCTACAGGAAACCTATTGGTGAACATTAGTCTCGCTTCCACTTCCAAAATATTATTATGTAAATTAATAGAGAAGGCCTAATTCGTCAGCATTGAGGGATATTTCACCGTAGTCCTTACAACCGGATACGTAAAGAATTGTTGTATAACATGTACAAGCGCGGATCCAGCTTTTAGGCCAGGGGGGTCATATAGTTCTTTTACCCCAGGGGCGGCCATATAGTTCTGCTAGGAGTGGGGTGGGGGTCATATAGTACGATTTCAATACTCGAATTCGTAATAATGATTTTTAAAGTTTGTTACAGCTGTTATTTGTGAACACACAACCACTTTTTTACTTTATTTACCGATATACAAAAAAATATTGTGATTATAAATTTTATTAACTTTATAATAAACACATATTGTCAATCTGGAGCCAGCCCAGGGGGGTCATGACCCCCATGACCTCCCCCCTGGATCCGCCCTTGAACGTGTACAGGAGTTTTAGAAACATGTAGCATTTTAATATACCGCCCCTTATTTTCAGACACGAGTTCTTGCAAAAAGATTAGGAGAAGCTTGCTATTGGCTTAATTTTATAGAACTATTTGCACTAACCGGTGTTACGTATGTTTCCAACAGAGAAAACTACTGTAAGTATCTAACTACGTATTATGATCGCAGTTACTATTTATGATACTTTTTTTCTCGCACTTGAATTATCCCCTAGTTTAATTCTTCACAACTACGAGCCCAATTTCCTTTTTTAGCTTTCCTTTCAATTTATTTTCCATCTGCTTAATTTGCGTGTATCAAGACAAACTTTTTCATTTCCTAGTTGGGGTCCATCACAGTTGATAGGCTAACTAACGTCGCTAAACAAACCTAAACAAAAAATAAGTCTAAAACCCCTAAGACTATTTCCAACTTTCGGTGAATTGCGAACCCCTGCTGACCTATGCTTACATTATTAGTTTTTCTTTGCTTTATTTTCCAATAACTATGTGGGTGTTGCATAAAATGTTTCTATGCAATTATTTATCGGTTACTCAACCGGTCGCCTGATGTTGAAGTCACCTTGAATGCATTTGCGGGTGGGCACCTAACGCTTATAGAGGCCATGGGGTGGTATGCAACGTTGGCATTAACAGCATTAATTCCATGCAGTAAAGTTCACCTTTTGACATTATCCAATTGTTGATGTTGAAGATGGTCACATGAAGTAAGTGTTGCGGCCTCTGATTCGAATCAACTTATCAACATTTAAACAGTTCTTAACGTTTAAATTTAAATGGTAATTTGTAAGTGGGTTAATCTTAATTAATTGCCTATCCATTTGTTCGGACAAATGGCATCGATTACGCATCTACATCCTTTAAATTGTGGTACCACCCAATTGATTAGGTACTGTGGCCTTCATAACCACTAAATCCAAATTTTATGTAACTTGTTTTTACTTTCCAGTTGTTCACGAGAAGATATTCATAGTGTTTATGGTAGCAGCGCTGCTACACATGCTATGCCGAGCGCGAGTTGGCAGCATCGGCAACGACGCCGTCGAACCAGTGAGGACCAATAAACTAGTGTGGATACTCTTTTATGTAGCCATTGCCGCAACCTTAGGACTGATAGTGTTCTTTCTAAGGCATCGGCTACTCTGTCGTCCGCTAGGTATGCTATTTTACATCTAGATGAATCTTTAATACCATAATATGTCTGTTTGCGTAAAATTTGCATTCTATAGATTTTATAAATTACCGCCACTAAAAATAGTTTAATACTGTATCGACAATATTTTTCATATCTTGTCAGTACATCTGCAAGTTATTAGCAAAGTTAGAATGGCAGTGGGCGGGGCACAGACTCATATAAGCGAGGTCGGGGGGCAAAAAGCGTAAAGGTGACCGCACGTCATTATACGGGGTGCATATACCACACCACTTGGTAGATAAATAATCTACAATGAATATACGAAATATTCTAGCTGCTATTCTAGCTACTGTAGCAATCTGTAATACATTGATGAAATTCTTGTTAATATAAATAATGACCATCATTTATTTCGTAAGGTGTTCTTAGGGTGCACCCAGACTTTAGAATTGTGGTATTTAACTGGTGGACCCTGGAAGCATCCCAAGTGGTCCGTGTAGCCATCCTAACGCCATTCTTATATAAATGATATACGTGTTGTATGGAAAGACCTTTTCTTGATTTACATTTAGCTACTGTATTAATATATAACCAGTCAACCATCTGGGTGGTCAATGACTAGACAGAAATTTTGACGAATTATGAGTAAAACGATAAGAACTTCAAACTTCTTCAGGCGTATAGTAATTAGACAGTACCTAAATGCTAATTGACTTCCCTATTTACTTTTATCCACTTACCGTAGGTGACAGAAGCTTCACTGTTCTCTGACACAGTATTACACCATTTTAAACCTTGTTAATTATAATTAAATGAATTTTACACATTTTTCAGCGTTTACATGGTTCTCGGTGTGCGAGTACATACTGGCAACAACAAATATGGCGTTTCATGCTGTCGTGGTCCGAGATTTGCCTTTACATCAACTGCAAGTGGTCGGCCCCAACCACATAAAGACTAATTGAATTGGTACAAAATGTAATTGTGAATTGGTACATTGAGTTTCCATATTTTTTTAACTTCAAATCGACCGGATAATAGCTAGTATAGGTTCTACAACATTTTTATAAAGATTTATTATATAAAACTCATAAACCTATAAATTGCTATGTGACGTGGAATACATATTATATGAATAATTTTATTGAAGACACATAATACCCGGTCGATATTTTTAACTACTTTTAAAGTAACTGATGGCATGATCTTCGCACAAAGGAGTCTTTCGGAGTTGTTTATATAATTAGTGAAACAATAAGATATTTTTTTAAATTTCTAAAATAAATATATTATTTTACGTGTCGATTTATAATAACAGGCGAAGATTCAAAGCTAATACCGCCTATTAAATCCGAAAAAAATGGATACTTAATTAGTCATTACAAATGTAAAAGGACCAATAATAAAAAAAACTTAAATTGTATTCAGAAGACACATATCTCCACGTTTTTTCAATTGCTACAATCAAATCAATCAAAGATTTTATTTTTAAAACACCAAAATACTCTGACTATCTCCTGTTTTGAAGATACATA
This sequence comes from Hyles lineata, assembly GCA_030180105.1. Classification (NCBI taxonomy): domain Eukaryota; kingdom Metazoa; phylum Arthropoda; class Insecta; order Lepidoptera; family Sphingidae; genus Hyles; species Hyles lineata. The sequence goes on along the minus strand of JARJEE010000008.1, from coordinate 12,419,706 downwards.
TGATTAACACATGATCAAAGAAAAAATATTATAAAATTCCTTTCAATACGTTACAATATGAAGTTACAAAATTATGAATTTGTTTTCAAGCATATCATTTCGCACAATGGTAGTTATTTTGAAAGAAATCATGTATCTAGGAAAAAGATCTGTACCTCAGGAATCACCGCTCGTCAATGTGTACAACGCCTTAAGTACGGTTTAAATTAGTGAGTAGATTAATAATATTACGTTTAAATTGTTGTTGCTTAGTTTAAGATTAGCATAGAATAAAAAGTTAGAACGTATTTGCTATGTTTATTGTTCTGTTGATCCGTACGAATTTGTAAGGTACGTGAGTTTTTTTTGTAAATAAAATCAGCTTCCAATGGATTTTAGGACGAATCTTACTTTTGTTGATTATTGTTATTATAATGCGATTTATACACCATTAATTGAATTACGTCACAAGTACATGTAAATCTAAATACCAATTCATACAAAATATGAGATTGAAATGAAACGATTTACATCTACATTATCATTAAATAAAAATATTTAATAAATTATTATACTAAGGCACCACATTATTTTGGAAATTACACACATATTACTTTTAATTTCTAAAAAAAAACATGAACGAAGATTATAAATACGAAATACGTATTTTTAGATAATAACTTAAGTTATGTTCATATTTATGGTTGTATTTGTATTAAGTAATATTACCTATTTATATTTATATGTATAAGGTTTATAATGCTGAAAAATACCAGTATTGTTTTTGTTCAATTTTAAGCGTAAATATATCTTTTGACGGATATATATTATATTATTATAATATTATTTAAAATAATATATTAAACGAGTGGTGTTAAGAATATGTTAACTTGTTTTACTTGGATTATATTTTAAAACCTATGAAATATCCTTACTAGTCTCTTGTCTATTAAATAGCTATTTAATTATCATCTGATTATGCCAAATGTAAATGATGCAACATTTAAAATCGTAAAATAAATTCATATTATGGCGGAAGAAGGAACAAATGGTTAACCAAAGTAAAGATATTAATAATTAGTTCTAGAAATCCCGTAATAAAACAATAATCAAAGACAAATATCTAAAGAAATTAACATGTCACCATGTAGATGAGAAAAACAATCGAACATAAAATTATTCCTTTGAAAAAATTAAAAAGTATGTAAATTGACAAAGTTGACATATATTTTTGTAAAGTGACATCTAGTGGTGAGTTTTAATTTTATACTATAACCAATAGGGGGCGCTTGAAACTTGACAGTTTGAAATAGAGAACATTCGCTCTCTGTCTTATCAAAGATGGCGGCAAACGGGAGCTAGGGCAGGTATAAACTTTTGTATGTAGTAGTGTATACGTACACGAAATTTCACGTTTGACCACTCTGGACACGCACACAAGCATAAAAAACCGGGTGAACGCGGGGCAAGGGGAGTGACGTCCGTGAAGTTGTGTCAGCATATGCGCAAACGAGGTGCGCATTCGTCGCGTGCGTTGTCGGGATTCTTTGTGCCATTCTTCGCATACCAATAAGAGTATATTCTTTAAATTTAGTCTCAAATTGTTACTTAACCAAAATTCGTCCGTTCACTTCATCTTCGAACTCCATAATAGGTAAGTGAAAATTGTTTTTTAAGTGATTTTCATACAATCTTGAAGAGATTTTGGTGATTTTTATACGGGAATGTCAACAATGCGATCGCGATCCTGCAATATTTTACATAGTTGTCGTGTTTGCTTCGCTGCGACTTCCGGTCGTTCGGGTGTCGGCATTTCGCGATGTAAACATTATCTAGTTTTTGGATTCGAGTGTATTTAGGCAAGCCGTCGGGAATGAAGTGTGCTCAAGGTGCTTTTGTGTTGTTAAATTCGCTTGAGTGTGCTTGTTGGGATGGCGCAATTTTCGAAAGACGCGGTATGGTATGGTACGGCCGCGATACACTTCAGTCGCGTCGGTGGGTGCATGCGATTTGACGTATTCCGCGCGCAGTGATGTCACTTGACAGTTTATTTTATGAAATGTCAAACGATTAATGTAAGCCGCGAGTGAATGGTAAATAAATTAACAGTGAAATATAAATATATGCTGTGAAATAGTTCACCGGTGATATGGACTGTTATTATTCCAAGTTTTATCCGAGACGTGAGTATTTATTAGATATTATTCGCAAAACAAACAAACGGATTCCATGAATATTTTTGTGAATGCTTAGAATACTTGGTCGTGTTTTCAAAACAATTCCGTATTTTTTTTTAAAAGTGGGATTAAAAAGGAAAAAAGAATTTGGAAGTTTTGGAAAGTTTAGATATTATTCTTGTTTTAAAATAAATTAATAAGGATTTAGGCGCGTTCCATTTGCGGAAGTTAAAATATTATGTGTATTTTTAATTATTCTTCTAAGAAAAGTTTTTTAATTTGAAATACATATTTTTTACAACAATAAATTTTATTTCCTTTTAAATTAACTTTCTAAATATTTATTATAATTAAATTAAATATATTTATATAATTTAATTAACGGTTTTCTTGATTTATTACTGTCGGTGTAATATATTTATAAAATTTATTTTATTCATGAATAATTCAATAGCATCAATGGTTAAAGATGAATTTTAAATAATCTAATTTATTCAAATACTTATCATATAAATTTACCTCTCAACTGCAATGAACTACTCTTGTTATATTACTAAGACAAATCTTGTTAGGAAACATAAGGTAAATAAAAGTAACGGCCAATTCGTTTCCTAAACAAAATCAATCTAAATACATCCTAACATAAATTTAATTAGTTCTGTAACTATAAGTACTAAGTGTGCAAGTATCAAAAATCAATTGTCCGCGCTACGATCGCGCCCTATAAATAATTGCCAATGGTAAAGTAATAGACCGTACGGCGGTGCAACACGAACGATTTTCTAGACGCGGCGATGTTCACTTACAGTATCTGTCTGAGTTGCGAATGGTTGCCAAGAGTTATTTTGGTCAATACAGTTGATGTTTTTATTGCGCGTCGCGACGCCGACGCCGGCCTGCCAGTTGCACGACAAGCAATAAGACGTGCAAAGTGCTGACGCTTCAGCCGGAGGCCCTCACGCCGTCGCATCTAATAGTCGATTCGGGACGATTTATTACGTATTCTGTCTTAGCGAAATTGAATTTAGAGCAATTTCACTGTACGATCACTGTTATTATGTTCCTTGATTAAACTCTTTTATTTGTTGAATTACTCCATGGGTTTTATGTTGATTTCCTTGACTGGGTTAACTTGAGATTTATGTTATTTTTTTACACTTTAAGGCAGAAAGAATTACGTGTTAAGTTTTCGTGATGGTTTTATGAACTCTATTGCAAAACGTGATGATTGCTAAGATCTGGCGGCACTCTGTTAAACTACCAATTATACCAAAAATAAGTTTCAAAAAGACCAATGTTCACACATCCAAAAATAGTTTTATTATCTTGCTAAATAAAACGATTCTGATTGCAGTTATTGCATACACATTAAGTGAAAGTTCCTTTAATAAATGCAAGTAATGCTATGTAAGCTTTGTTCAGATTTGATCAGTTCTGTTTATTGATAAATTTGTACCGCTGCCATGACGGATGTAATGCAATCGACGGCATAAGATTAACTCGGGCGCAAACACCTTCAACGATTTGCCAAATTATGTAAAAGTCTAAAACCTATTGTGAAAGTTAGCTAAGACTAACTGAAATCTAAATAGCTTTCGAAAGTATCTATTTCCTTATTATAAGAACTATTATCTGGCTGAGATGTTAATAAAATAAACATGGCTAAGTTTTTGAAGTTGGATATCCATACCCTATAATCTAAAAGTGTTGTGAGTTACACGTTACGATTCTAGGCATAACGCACTTTTTATTATTAAAAAAGTAAAATATAAACTACTGATTAATTATATGTAATACGAATTATATGGGAAAATTATTTAAGACTCCCAAGGGAAGATTTGTACTGACCTGCTGTGAATACTAAAATAAAAGTGAAATAAAAGCAATATGAAAGCCATAAATTATAAAAATGAAAAAATCAAATCATTCTTTATAAACAAACCAAGCTATTATAAATACTTAAATGGTTTTAAAAACAATTTATGTTTGCATGCAAAAAATTGTTCCGTGCAATAAAAAAATACATTTACAATATGCGAAATATCACTTTAACAAAAGTTTAAACTACTACGTATATTATATTAAAAGAAGAAATATACTTAACTTTTTGTTTTATACCTAGAAAAGTGGGAATAAAATGTTTGACGACTAAACTTTAAGTACCTGCAACACTGCTTTTATTCAATGTTTGGACAAGTTATTTTTGTATTAAAGTAGTAATAAAAATACACCCAAGTGTCACAGAAATAAATCCACAGTATAATATCGCAAATATGTGTCTTAAGTGATCCTGCGTCTGACTTTTATGTCTCATAATATAGACCCAAAATAAATAATGGTTGATCACACAAGCATTACTTTTATAATACTATTACAGATTTAGAACCCGTATCATCTACAACGACAGTCCCTTTCCTATCGCACTACTAAACAAAATAGATAATATTTTACTACGACTGTTACTTCATCTAAGAGAAGGCTTCGTAACTTAGATGAAAAGCAACCACGCTTGTTAACTAAGCTCTCGAAAGTTCTATGCTACTCAGGAAAACATGATAAAAGCCGGTGATCCTGTAGTATCTATGACACCTGGTATAAAGCATAAGCAGTATTTAAGTTACCACAATAATCAGGCTTTGAGTATATGTATAATTAACTTCGGAGTTCTGTTAAATACACATAACGCGCGGTAATTTCATACTTAATGAATCGACTATGGGAACAGTACCACGTAACATAAAAGGTTTATGTAAATAATAAAACAAGCCATTATCTATCTTATTAACCTGTCGATAAAATTTAAAGGGAAATGCAATAAAATTATTGATATATAATCGATATCTAAAATCAATTAGTGGACACGCAGTAGCCGCTATTATCAGTAATACCTACTTAGGCTTACTGTTTTCTTTGAATTAGCTAGTTTGAGTAATTCATATGTTTTATCAGTGGGCGCCAGCGATTACTTTCGGGCTTTATGATAATTCCCGCGAAAATTTCACGTTCGATTAAGATAACATTTATCGCAAATCTTCGGGCAAAAAGTGTGTTAATAATTATTAATTACTATGGAGTTTGCATTGCGAATAAATATTTTTTAAGAAACGTTACGATTAATATAGTTAGTTTAGAGTAGTAAACTCATATTATACTATATATTATATCATATATCATACGGAGAAAAAAATCACAGTTTTGGTGTATTTATTTTTTAACTTAACTCTTGTATAAAAACATTGCACTCTTGTTTGAAACTGTCCTGTGGGAAATTAACACAATATATTAACCAAAATGATTAGAAATAAGGCGGTATAATATGGCCATTAAATTTAAATCTACTAAACGCAATTAACAAATTTAAATATACAAATGGACGTGAAGTAACTTAAAGCAATCAATAAGATCGTAGAATAGACAGTCGATATTTTTTAAAAAACCTAATGTACAGTTATATCTTTCCAAAAACAATATACACCACGTTATGAATGTTTTTTTAAACTGATTTTGTTTGGTGTAATGGGAATTGAATGAAGGTGTACGCCGTACGGCCACCGTGGGAGAGCGCCGCGCTACCTGTCTCTACCTGCTCGTTATTGGCCTGCCGAAGGTTCCTTTAATCCCCGAACAATCTCTGCGGCCACGAATCAAATTCATTGAATATTAATTGTCACACTCTCGGAAGTGTAGAAAAGGGACACGTTTTATGTGGAAACCATTAAGCAAATTTATTGTTGATATGTTCGCAATGGTTTGTTTTGTTTTTGGGATTATAAGTTGTGGATGATTCTAGAAACTTCGTATTTAATAATTAGTTTTGTGAAACATATTTGGATTAACTTTTCTTTGTAATTTATTTTATAAGAAATACAAAATATTTTTACGAGTGTCGTGGCACCCAAAAACAATCTGATGCGACCAACTAACGGAATACGGCGTGGGCGGCCCCGACGAGATGCATACATAACGCCTTTTTAGACGATCCGACGGAATTAATATGTGTATAAAACGATAAAACTTTTATATGTCTCATTTCTATGTTTAGTGTTAGCCACTCGTGTAATAGTCTCTTACGTCTCAAAAGACAAACTGAGTCATGGAGGGAGCGTTAAAAATTTCACAGCACCGCCTGGAGATATGATTGCGACGAGTGTCCAGTAGCCTCGCTCTATTCTCGGACTCCTATTTGTGGATTACTCTCGCGTGAAACCCCCGGCACACAACTAATGAAATAAACCGTAACATCAAAGCAGCAGAGTGCGGATTCACTGGCGGCGGCCTGCGCCATCCGACCTTCTGGCGCTACGGGAGATCCGAGCGAAAGGACCCACTCCTTGCCTCTTATTTATCTTAATTTCGCTCTCCAAAGAAGTGACAAATGAGGATTATGGTTCTGTGAAATCGGTGTCATTTCGTTTTGTACATTTTCCACGTGTGTTTCCGTGCGTGAATATTGCAACGCGTCGTGTTATCACTGAATATGTTTTTATGCGCTTACACGTACGTTTTAATCCGACGGTTGCAGGAGAGTCGCGCATTTGTAATCACAGCATATGACGTGCTTCAAGCAAATGTCTAGACAAAAAATACAAAGTTATTGATATTGCGTTTTATTGACGCATATACTGTTATTTTTTATTCCATTGCATCTATATTTTAGCTCAGTGTAGTTATTTTTCCAAATATTGAATATAGGCGAATGCTCTATCCGCTATCCTGTTTTATTAAACTCAACGAGACGTATCGATAACAAATTGGCGAACCAGACAAACTTGTTTCGAACGAACTTAGGTCTCTGACTCATTTGATTTAGTTACTTCTAGTGTGCTTTTATATTTTTACTGCGGAATTGGGTTATAAATATGTAAATTACTTTTTTACTCTATGGAAATAATTTGCTCGGGTATTTTCCTTATGTAAGTGATAACTCCCACGCATTATTTGATTTGAAGAGTGAATTTAGGATCTACAATATTTGGATAAATTTAATTATCAAAACCTGGATTTTAATTAGGCTTAGCTGTTTCCATAAGCTATGATAAAATTGGAATAAATAAGTCAGATCAGAAAACATAAATTAAAACAAAAATATGTAAATTAAATAAACTTCACATTTCTCCAAATGTATCTATGTATTGTTTTGTCAGATATTAAGTAGTGAACAACTCCACTATTTAATACTTAAATATTTATCAAATAGTTTAATTCATGTGCATTAAACAAATCACATTGACAACATGAAGAAACATTACACTAATTATATTAATAGAAGTCGGACAGCAGTTATTAATCTTGGCAGCGTGGCGAAGTTACTTTCGCACGACATTTCAGTCTTCGATGAAGAATAAATTAAAATGCCGAATTTGCTTACGGAAACAGGATGTGCATGCATCCTTTTCTCACGGTAAAATATGTATTGAAGAGGCAATTGTGGTAGACGAGTTCAATCGCTTCGACTTTATGATCTCTCCGGCGGCGGCGGCAAGTTGCACGCAATCCAGATTTGAATTGATGTGCCGATATCTCTTACAGATTGTAAGACTGAAAGATATATGTTTTGATGATTTGATACAATAGCGGTTTTTTGCGACGTGATGTATGTTAGAAAAAAGTAAAGGTTAAATGAGTTTGGTCGTAATAGTTCTGAATAGTCAGTGTAAAATAATAGTTGAATGAAGTATGAACTGTAAGGATATTTATTTATACTTCATAAAAACGTTTATCTTTATATTGATTAAATCTGTAGCGTACGGCCCAAAATAGAAAACAATTCAACAGGGCGGGAGAGGACTTTTGCTCGCAAAAGCTCGGTAAATTATCTTATCTATTTTTAATAGACAATTAGTTCGAGAACGTTGTTTATGAAATTGCGAATGTATTCGTGGTAATGTCGCATATTCCATTTATAAACATGAGAATAAATTTTATGAGTACCTAAAAACTAATTCTTAGTATATCAGTCAAGGTATAAAAATCTTCTATTTTTACTATGTAAACAAATAGGTGGATCTACTTAAAGAAAGCAAACATAAGATAAAATCGTTTTATAAAACTTCAATAAACATGTATCAGTGTATTAAGATCACACATTATTAAGACTGGCGCCAATAATTGGAAGCGTTTGAAATCAATTTATAATTTGTCTGCACTTTCATCAAGATGTTTCCGGCAATGCTTTGGATGTATCTATCAAACTTCCTAAACTTGTATACTGTTTGTTTAAATAAGAACGTTAAGAAAAATAAATATTTATATAACCTGCTTTATACAAATTCAAAAATACATTATGCATTAAGATTTTGCCCATTTGATGTTACTGGATAACAATTATTTCATAGGATCGTAGCAGCTACCGATAGTGTCATATAGTATTTAGCAAGTATCAAAATTAATAGACGTAAAATTATAATAGTCTCCTAAATAAATACTAGCTCGAAGTGAATGATATAATACATGAAAGTTATATGATTTGCACCAAGGTGCGAAGTGGCGCTCACAGACCAACTATTTGCAACTCATTAAGTTAGGTTGATGACTAATGTAAAACACTAAGTCCTGTGTTGTGATCCGAACTAATAACGACTGTAGTTTAGATACTAAAATAAATTGATTAAAATAACTTTAATAGTGCAAGAATATGATAAGTAATCATAGTGATTTTTAAAAGGAATTCTACCGGGTGTTAATCTTGTCTGAAGTCACTAATGCTACCACCTGGCTTCGATTTCGGTGGCAATCTGCATATACCATAGTATTTAAAGTTAGCTAACCCACAATAGGATAGCGTAGTGGACTGTAGTCTAAGTCCTCTCAATTATATTCATATTTCTAGCTTAACCGTGAGCAATTATGGAATGATATAGGTAATACACTAACGGCATTTTTCATACAGTCTTAAAATCTATTTTAGTTATCAACTGTTATGTCTTCTTCGCCTAATCTGAATTCATAATTTGTTCGAAAGGGACAAAACATACGTTAGTTAAAATAGGTATTAAAACTGACTATGGACAAGGCTTTACCACTATGCTGATTAAAGTGACATAATAGGTACATTTCTGTTGTATACAATTTACATATTTATCGTTTTTAACGGGGATCTCCACATGAAGGCGATCTTGGTTTATAAATTATGTGGTATTCCCCGCGTAATACACCTTTTTGTGTATTCTAGCCGTCGCTACTTGTCCGAGAGTAATTCACTATTCAATATTTCAGTACGAAGCAATTTATTAATCCTCTTTGTTTTTTAATTAATCTGTATCAACCTATTTAAATTTAATAAGACTGTACAGTTATTGAGCAAATGATTGTCTCTTAAATATTATTTATAAATATTAATGTCGAGAATTCGCGAATAAAATTTTGGTTTAACTCAAAATAGTGTAATAAAGAATATATGCATTAATTAGTTGTGTTATACCTAAAAGACATTTGAAACCGCAAACGTACGAATTAAATGATTTATTTTTTCTTGTAAACGAATTATGTAAAATATATTTAGTTTTATGTATTTAATTTTAAAAGTGTTTCGGAATGTACGAAACTGGTATTCTTATATCGAACACAGGTGCTGTTATTCATTGAATACATAATTCATAAGATTTATTTTATATTATTATAATATTAATTTATTTTTATACATTGCGGCCGTGATTGCGGTTTTTAATCAGGCAATTTAGTACTCGTTCACCGAAATTGAATTAAAAATAAACCAGATTATAATACTAATGTATCAGCCCATATACATACCTACTACAGAGCTTGGCACCCCTATACAATCAAGTTTAACTGAGAATGCATAGGCCGTAGTCCATCACGCTGGCCTATTGCGAATTGGTAGACTTTTCACATGAATAATTGTAAACATCTGTTTAATATGAACGTTTTCATTCACGTTATATGAAGCCGAAAATACAATTTTGAACACATCAATAAATCGGAAAATTAAAAAGCGTAAGGAACGCGGGCGGAATCAATTCTTTTAATAAAACACGTATCTGTGCAATGGAAATATCCCAATCGTTCAGCAATATAGTGAAAACGAAATTACAGCACAGTTTACAAATAATTTTCTCGATTGAGTGCACTACACGTTGCAGGTAGAATTCGATATGAAGCTCACTTTGAGTTCACTTGTTAAACTATCGTTATAGTTGGAATTGTTCCCGGCGCTCGGCCGACGCGGCACAGCCACGGGGCGGTCTTGCCGATTTAATTAAACTTGTTATTTGTACGTTTTATTTCGCAATTGGGCCCCGGTACGCTTTGATTGTACGTCTGTTTGGTGCTAGATTCACCTTTTGTCTTGAACATTTTTAGCTATTGCAGCAACGCGCACTCTGGTTACGACCTCTTAAGATACCCCGTGCATCTATAAATTGAACAAACCGAAGTACAATAATTCTTTGTACTTTAAATTCAGAATTAATCTATGATTTATTTAGCATCAGATATTATGTGTTAAATGTTGTCATTAATAGTTCAAAGTTCAGAAAACGATTAGAACATAATCTTACTAGCAATTGGTAGATGTAAAAACCGCAGGTAATATTACGTAGGTCTGGCGAGACAATAATTTAAATGATGTTATTGCCATCTATCAAAATATAAATAAACTGTACAGCATATTAATGTTTTATACTACCTCATTAGCACGGGTTGTTTTTTACCTATTCCGAGAAGTCAAATACAGGTTTGTTGATAAATCTAGCGAAATATGCTAATCATCCGCACATTCGGTCGTGATTGCGTATCGAATAGGAAAATAATGGTATTTTTTTAATTGAATGATAGTTGTATGAAAATACGCGTGGAATATTTCATGTAACATTTTCGTAGTGTTGTAACCGATTCTGGAAACTACAACATTTCGCTTTAATGTTATTCAAAGTAAAAGTTTTCAGAAAAATGTTCGTTTGCAAATTGCGCCGGTTTTAATGGAAACATTGTAGCGGGACAGACGTCGAAGCGAACAATTAGAAGTTTTTGTGTTGCTTCATTAACAACGGAGAGCCACTCAAAGGAATATTGACTAGGAAACACAACTCGGTGCAATAAAGCGTTGTTGACATGTTTAACATTCATATTTTAATGAGTGTGCACTCGTCTTCGTTCCTCGCAAACAATATGAAATATTCGTTTTCGTATTTGCACTTGTGTGTTTGGCTTTTCCATTTCAGACAAGGTTTCCTGTACCATTAAACATACAATATGTTTTATTATGAGGAAAAAATATTACTCATTATATTCGTATTGTAGTTTAGCCATGTGTATTTTCTACCATTTGGTAAAAATTATAAGACCAATAGTTTTTGTGACAATTTTAATAAGCATTTACATATTAAGTATTTATTATTCAAGCCACCCAATAAGTGTTACAAGATATTATTATAGAACTTTTATCATAGCTTTATGACGTCATGATGAAAAATAAATAAAAGGGAAAAGATAAGCGACACTACCTTTGACGAAATAACAGTCAAAAGAAAGAAGATAGTAATAATCTTTAAAACTGTAGCGTATTATACGTTATTAAATGTCTGTTACCAATGTACGATGCTACAACAGAGACAAACAGCTCATGTCTCTGTCTGGAGCATCTCTGCTGGGACTTGAGTTTTGTTGCCAAATGAGGTCGCACTGTAGGTTTGCGAATCGCTTTCCACCAACTTAGATTATCCTAGATCATACCTCTATTCCTTATGGACGTTCACAAATATTGTAAAAGCATAATTCCATATTATTTTGTTTTCGTTCTTATACTTCTATAAAGTCTGGAAAAACCCATTCCGTCCTTAAGAATAATTCATTTATTTATTTTATTTATTTATTTCGATAAATCTACAAGCAGGAGTGTCGGTAAATGTTTTGATTCTACACATATAATTATTGAGGAAAAATGACGCTCGTATGATCTCTGAAATGAATATGAACTGACCCCATAGTTAACATGTCTTTTTTTCTGGATTTGGTAATCAACAGGTAAAGTCGAAGTTTGCGTTACCATTCGTACGCACAGTTTGTTCATCTGTAGTGACCACAAACTCTTGATTACGTACATCAAACATACAACGGCGAGTTTATTACATCCGTCTTGCTGTTGCGATTTACTCATCGGTTATTTTTATGTTAAATATTACGTATATGACCACCATTAGCCACAAGAGTCCACTGAACATAAGCCATTCCCAAGGTCAGACATTTGAAGTGGCAGCTTTATTGTCGCGTTTCGTTTGGTGAGTGAGATTACCCGATACCCAATACCCCTTTCTTCTTCCCATCTTTATTCCTTCCAGCTCCCCTCCTGATGTGATGGACCGGTAACGCAAGCATGACCAAAGCGGCAAGCTTTGTGTATGTTCATGGGCGGCAGTGATCACTTATCATCAGATGACCTGCATGCTCGTTTGCGGACATATTGTGTAAAAAAAAATACGCAGTACTTGCATCAATATGTACATATACTAATTATGGTTTATGATCTACTTATATCGGTCTATTCATTTTCCACGTTGTTGGATTGTTGACTCGAACCTCGAAGATTACCAGCCCTCTCCACTCTCGCCACTGCAACTCTTGTAAGCTGAGATCGACAATGGCACGCATTTTAATGACACCAACACTTAACTCGATGAGTCTCTGGGAATGTTTTTATGCTGGATTCTAAGTAAACCACGCTAGGTCAGTGTAATTAGGTAGACTAATGGCTTACCTATGTTAGACTACTTGTCATATTTATTATATTTGTCAATGGTAATTATGAACTGATTCGTAATTCCATTTCTTTATAGGACTATGCTTCCTGTGCTATTTTGGTTAATCTTAGAGTCATTTTTCCAATCATATCATGGGATGAAAATATTAAGGAAGCATTGTCATATGTGTCTCTATCTAAAACTGGGTATATAATATAGGCTCAACGGTTTATACATATAAATAATAGGAAGTCGTCAGTTCTACTAAACTATACGCGGATAAATCATTCAGTTTTGCACTCCGGAAAATCCCATAGTGTGAATCCTAGTTGTAAGTTGTGTTAACAAAGATATAAAAAGCTAATTTTGAGGACCTATATGACTTTATTCTCGAGTATAGATCAAACAACTTACTGCTTCCACTTGAAATCACAAAGAGCTTGTTTTGTAACTAAATCTTTGGCGATAATAAGTTACAATAAATGATAAATTATATTTATTTATGAAATATACACTTTTAAAATTAGAGCTATAATAAAATAAAATAGATCGAGTTGTTTTTTTTATATTTTAGAAACGTTTTAACTATTAAATATTGCCTACAAATATGATTAAATTAATACTATTATATATTTTTAATATATTTTCCTTCATTCTTTTATGATATTCTAAATCTGATAAAGCATATCAAATAATCTTTATAATTGTAGCGTGTAACGTGACTACATAACCACAGTGTAATATGCCTGTTGACTTTTTAATAAACCAATGCATAGACCGCGTTGTGCAGGATTTATCCGAGCGGAAATGTAGGCAAACGTTGCGGAATACAGGAATAATATGAATTTTAGCACGGGTTAAGAGTGCAGGACAGGCGCATATATTGATTTTCACGTGTTGTCGTGTACCTGCGTGTCCTGCCGACACTGTGGTCGGTCGCCGCAGGGCTCGTGTGCCGGGCTCCGCGCCGCGCCGTTTGCGAACTGCCTGCCCGCCGAATTCTCTTCCGTTCTACAGCTATGTACGATATTAAATCACAAAACGTCCATGAATGTATAGACTATTCTGCCTGTCTATTCTATATTCCATGAAATTACACAATTTATTCTTTGAGAATATTCTAGTAAGTAATCATGTCCTAAATATATTTTAGTGTACACATATCAACATCAATAATATTAGTACAAAAATAGCGGCGCGGATATCGGTAAAATGTGAAATTTTATTAGCCAACTGTATGATTTGTATTCTACAAAGAGCAGAGCGTTTAGCCACCGCTCTCGACTCCGAAGATTGATGTAGCGCCGCTCCTGCTACGGCGAACCGACGCGGCTGTCGCACGATAAATTAAAACCAACTCACATTAGAAGCGGTATAATAAAACTCACTATCATCCTGCTCGTTTCTAACCGAGATCCCGTGCAAGACAAGGATAAAAACAACGACCATACTACAGAACCGCTTTTTTGTTATTCCACGACGAGACTAACCGTTAACAGTAACTTTGTTCCTATGATGATGGCTTAAATAAAGATGTTTCGTCCACAAGGGAGAGTGAAACTTCGGTTGCGGACTGCCGCTGATTCATAGAAAATTTTGAGAGTAATTAGCCTCATTATTCAGTTTTTAAAGACTTCATCTGCGCATGAATTAATCACACTTAATCTGGGATAAAGGCCCGCAGCCACGCGTACCTACTTATTGTTAAACCGGCGTCTAATTGGAGACAGCTATTTCTTGTATCTCGGCGGCTCATTAAAACACCATGAAAACAAGTATTTCTTACTTATTTAGGTTAAAAATTATGTGTAGCAAGAGCTATGCGAACGAAGCGAACTGGCCAGATTACTTGGTCGGCCATCGCGTATCTGCAATCGGTAAATGGTTACTTTAAGTCTCGATATGCGAAGTATTCCCCGTGGAATGCCACCGTCGTCGTGCTGTACTTATATGCGCTCGACGGACTGAATTTTTTCTTATCGCCGATGCATTTTCTGCAAGTTTTCAATGTGAGCGACATGTGCGCCGCTTCGCAATGATGTATGCCAGCGACGCCGCTTCTTTTGCTTTTTAAAAATTCGTCCACGTATCATTTAATTCAGCGGGTGTATCATTTATAACAAACGTTTTGTATTTTTGCTGCCCATAAGCGGTTAGAATTTCGCAGCGGTCCGAATCAAAACAGATTATTACAATTCAGGCGTTTGAGTCATAAACTGGTACGAGATTGTGTAGGTACGGTAAATTGTGCGTTGATTGTTGAGAGGCTGAGCGATCAGCGATTGCCGGCATATATTTTTTATTAGCTCGTGATTGTTGCGGGCGCGGCGTGTGGATATTAAGCCCGGCAGTAATAACCCGCTCGGCTCCCGTCATCCATCACGGGCGTTGCAATCGTCCCGCTGTCAGTCTATTCCGGGATGCTCTGTTTTCGCTAATGATTCCACTCCGCCGTGAGATCACGCGACATTTACAAAGGCCGATTACAACGATTTGTGCGACAAAACGCATCTTCATTTCGGCCGTGGCCACTGGCGGCATCACGTATTTCATTTTCCCTACACATAGTTGCAGTTTTAACAAAGCGCGCTTTATGCATTTCGTTTTAAAGCGGCACGTATTCCGCATCGCGTTCCTCGCGAGAGAGTTTATAATTTATTTGCGTCGCAGTTTTCTGGCGACGATTTTCCCACAGGGGCGGTGTCTCAAACGAGCCGCTCCCGCCCTTTATGTGGTTTTTTGTGGCGGCACAAAATGCCCCAGTGGAAAACATTCAGTGATAACTGGTAACAATCGCAGCCGCCCGGATGCCCCCTTCCATTCCGCGCATACCTTGCCGGACCTCGACTGATGCTTTTTCATCTAGCACCGCCGACACGCTCGCCCAACTCTCCTGAATCTCGACGCACTCGCCTGTCCTCACTCGTCACTCGTCACTCGCCACCCGTCGCCTATATGACACCCATTTTTATACTGATTGCGTTTACATTTAAATAAATAGCACAAACTCGAACCAAAGGCCGCAAGTGAACGTACATAAAAAATAAACATTCTAAATATATTATTTTTGTATTTTTTAAAGCAGGTACGGATATTAATTATTTTAAACAAGTTATGCGCACTTCGGTCACAGAAATGTTTTATTTTGTAAAGTTTCGGTAATGTTATGCAGAGCTAAAGATAAATTAATAATTATCGCTTGTAACATAAACTAATGGCTACTCCAGCTTTAAGAGTCGGTTGTTGGTGTGGCAGTTCATTAGCGGAGGCGCGCTTCAGTCTCGCGTATTTCATTGTTCCATTGTGTTATTTGCCTCTGTCCGGTGCTCACTGAGAGATATACAACTCTCCTACACTTTTGGCACTTGCTACAACTTAGTTTTTTTCACATAACAACACGAGTGTTTCGCCTACAAGCGCGTCTGGGCCACTACCAAATTCATAGAAACGGAACGTTCCATGCTTCGCTTCGGTACAAGTTTTTATTAATGTCCTATTGTTTCTTAATCGCCGCTAGAGATTTGATATCGCGATATGTTTCCGTTAAAAGCATGAAGTTGAGTAAGTAAAGCGGTAAGGTCCCTGCCGGTAGTTTTTCTCGTCCAAAAAGCGTGGCCGTCAGATCTGGAGTCCGATATTAATTTATCTCGTCGGTCGATCGCCGCTCGACTGACATTGCTGCGCCATTGAGCGGCAGAAGATGTCGATTTTTCAATCCATAAACCAGCTTTATTGACACGCGGTCGTAAATAAAAATACCGCCTACTTAGTTCATTAACATTTCTTGGTTTGATCTACTTGGAGTGGTGCATGTGAATAACATTTCAAAAATTCAATCATGTCTCACTCGAATCTCGATTGCCGGGAGTAGAGGACAACCTGGAGGAAGTCCATGACAGCGAAAGTAATAATTACCGCCAAATTTTACTTTTCGTCAATTTTTAGATAATTTTCATATTAATGTTATAGATATTGCACTAAATGAAAGTTAAGAAAGCATGGTGATCTGTCTAATCTAAAACCAAAAAATAAGTTAAAGTAAGGGATTTTTGAAATACATAATTAGGAGCCCTTTGGTGTAAAACGTAAGACATAATATTATAGTCTTCCGTCATGGACGGTGATTTGTCTCGAGTCTTCAACATTTTAGGCTTCATTGAGGTTGGTGCGCGGCTGGCGCGGGCGCGGCGCACGGCACACAAATCTCACGCTAGACGTATCGTTGTTCCAGTTAGCTGACAATAAATCGTATGTTTAGCGACGCGGTGACTTGTATAATTAACAATAGCGGCATTATACGCGATTTCCAAACTGAGCGTCGCAACACAGATCGTTTGTCACGACGCAAATTGCTATTTATGAGGATTATCTGCACTTAAACCGAGCACACGGCCCGGTGTGATACGACCGTGGGCAAACATTTTTTTATTTTTTTTTATTGCGTTGAATAGCGAGACGAGCATGCCGTTCGCCTGATGGTAAGCGCTACGACCGCTCATGAACAGTAGCAAAACCAAACAATACCCTGAATTACAAAGCAACGCTTGGCATTCCACTGCGCTCACCATCCTGAGACATAAGATGTTAAGTCTCAATATGTCCAGTAGTTACTCTGGCTACAATGCCCTTCAATCCGAAACACAACAGTGCATTTACACTGCTGTTTGACGCGAGAAATAGACACTGCGGTGGTACCCACCCAGATGGCCTCTCACATATGAGAGACCTACCACCAGTAAAACATAACGATAATACTCTCCATTCACTTCATTAAAGGCTAAACTAATCTATTCTATAGGTCGATAACCGCGAGAAACAATAAACTCAAAATATGCGCTAATGTTTTTTTTTATTATTTTTAAATATTTTAGTTTCTGTCGAATTCCAAGCAACATTAAATTTGCATATTTTATTGCACATTTATTGTAATTTTACTTCACTTATATTATGTTGATAAAGTATTTCGTTTAATGGATGCAAAGATTCATTGTTGTATTTGCAAAGAATGCGCGCTGAACCTCTCACCTGCGTGGTTTAGCTGCAAACACATCTCATAAATAAGCCATCGCTATTTAGCTAACAATCGAGCTCCGATGGGCATTTGGTCAGATTCCGAGGCAAGCAGCCGTGGAAGCCACGTGTGCTCGCCTCCGCATGCCTCGAGCAGAATATGCAGCCCTTGCAACGTGGATTTTGGCCCCTATGCCGAATATTCCATTCACATTGGACGCAAATAATGCTGCAGAATAATGCAATACCGGCGAAATCAAATGTCGATTACCATTTCACGTTGTTGTACGTACCGCCGCTGCGTACACTGCGTAGTGCGTATCTATTGATAATGTGACTAATGTGTGGTTACTGATAATTTAATAACTGTCTATCTAAGAGATTGTACATTCGAAGCCAGAAGTACTCGCCCACGCCACTCGACTCTTGTGTGCGACAAATTAAATCCGTTTACGTTTCTTACTGCATTTTATTGCTGCACTTTAAAATAGAAAACATTTGAACAAGAATGTATTGAATGGCCGGCCATATCGAAAAGTATCGGCGATTAAAACTCATTTATTCCCCGAGCTAGTACGCTGACCTGAAATATACTAGTCGGGTATAACGTATTAAATATAAAATATTTTGTATGCTATATATGAATGTGAACGGAAACAACATATAAATAGTGAACGTTAAGTTTTATAACACCTATCATGCTTCTATTATGTAAATTGTTCGACAGCATTGCATGGAGAATGAATTTTTAACGCGACTGCACCCATTTACAGCGCGCGTGCATTGTTATTATTGGATATTATTACATTCTGCGGTCGGCACAATTCGTATAGTTAATCAGTGGATCTGGTAAACGTATCTATGTGATAATATTAATAGGCACAAAGCGTAATAGCCTTTTCTGACGTACTAATTATATTAAATGAGCATCCGTAATTGGAATGCAACGTTGTACATTTCGTAATGAATAGTCATTTAGCAATGAAGTTAATATATTTAATTGATTTGTCTTGAAACGTTACACATTGCTCTGCCTTCGGCTATTATGCAATTTACGGATAATAATATTACTCCTTAAATATCTGCATTTAAGCCAAATGACTAATTAATAATGTTTAATCATATTTGAAATACTATATCATTGTGTACAGTTATTATAAAACGATAAGAAATTTATAATTATTTATGTGTATTATTCTATCTGTCACCCTCCCCCAAGGTTGCGGGAAAGTTTTTTGTGGTACAATCTAAATCCTTGATTATGTATAATATTTATTTTGCAATAATTCCTTCAATGTAAATATATTATAATTACACAATTATATCTATAATCGTAAAGATTATGAAACATATTACCGTTATTGATATTAAGTAAACATTGTTTCTTTTGCGTTGTATGTGTAAGTTATCTGAGATAGTTATCCAAACCAAGATTGTTCATATAATGTATTCGTTTTAGGTAAGTGACAAATGGAAACTCGGTGATTGGTTCTCGCTCATGATGCATCCGGCAGGGTACTACGCAAATCTCGGTAAGAACCGCTGAAATATATTATTTTGTGTTTTCTATAAGTCCTATAGATAGGCTGCGTCAAAGGCTGATTTGGGTTCTATAAAAAGCATAAGGAAATTACAGTAACCAAGAACGGTAAAGGCACAAGTGACACTACGTTTAGTATTGGATATAATGTTATTGCCTTACAAATTAGTAACTTATAAATTATTAACGATGGTTTATATCAGTGCGATTTTATTGAAATAATAAGGAATGATATAGGATCTCCTGCCTCATCTAATGCATTAAAACAACCGCAATAAGTAGGAAATTTGCGATTTCGAACTTTCTAGAATTGACTAGTAGGTATATCACAGAAAATCTAGAAGAAAATTATTTGCTGGTTTTCTATGACATAGTGTAGTTACTAGCCCAGTCAAGTCGGTACCTGACCAGCTGCAGGCTCTCATAATATAAAAAACGGCTAGATATGAATCAGTGGATTTCGTTGGACGATACTTAGCACGAGGTGATACCATAACTCGTATGATCCTTTACTACAAAAGATATGGAAATAGGCCATGATGTAATCACAGAAAATGGCATCAAAACATTTATAAAGTTGAAATCTTATCGTTTTACGAGGAAGTGATAAAACAATGTCTGATTTGATTATAATCATAAATTGTGACATTATTTCTGGCGCCACCTATTTCTATTCCGTACATGTATTAGCGTAACATATTGTCATGTCTGGGCATCCGGAGGGGTAGACAGAGTTGCGACTTGTGGTCCACTTCGTGTATGCTATTTACGGTTTCCGCTTTATAATGTGATTGAGGACGATTCAATCGTCATTTTAAAATATAAAATTACGATTAATAGTTTTGCTTGTATATCGTCATTCTAATTGAACCTATAGTACAGGATATGGCAGAAATCCTTGCACCAAGAGTCTTAAGTTTGAAGTATTTTGTTGCGGTAAAATAAAAGTTGGTAATAAAATGCAGGCCACATAGGTGTAGGTAACACCACGTACAGTGATTTTCCTTGCTCCTATAAAAACGTATGTACAAAGGAAGTATTTCGCCAATCACCGTATCATAGATCTTAATTAACCATAGTGGGTTTTATATTGCCTCAGGTGCAAAGCAGTAGTTTTTGCACCCGTCATTGTTTAAGAATCGCAGTAAAATTATTCGCAGTGAAGGAATTGTTTCGTTTTGACATCAAAATAGGTCTTTCATGTTCCTCGAACAAAAATGATAATATTTTATTAGTCCACTAGTTTTTGTAAACTTGAACGGACCAAGATGATTTACTTAGACAAAGTATATTAAAATGTTTTTCCATAGTAATAAAATAAACAAAAAACGCTCTACATACTACTGCCGATTTAAAGTGAATGTGATCGTATTATGCCTAATTGTCTTGTAATAATACTGGGACTGTATTTACTATTATTTATACCGCAGGCGACTATCTTCCTATACTCGTGCATATACGAGTAAGTCCCACTTCGTGTTTATAGATCAATGTCAGAATTTTTAGCTCCTCGTCCTGTATTTGTACTTAAAATACCATATTTTAAAGCACATAATAAAATAAAATAAGACCGAAAACAATACTAGTTAGCAATTAACTGTATTTCCGCTATGGACGATCTTTTACAGACAAGAGAATTATGATATCGATGCGGGTTTTAAATAAGAGCCATTCGCATTCGCTGGAAGTAATGGAAAATGTCGCGAGCTGTTTCCTAGAAGCACTATAAATAGTTCTATTGACTGGTGACATATTGTTAGAGACTATACCACCCACATACACCACAACAATTCTTATAAGCCAGGATTAACATCAATCTGGATATAAACATATGTGTGTGTTAATTAGTAAGTAGTGGATTGTTAGTAACCGGACGGATTTTAAAGGTCGAAGACACAGTCCTAGGTTGGATACTTAGGACCCAGACCTTAGACTTTTCGAGGTCATGAGTATATTGGTATAGGAAATTGGTCGTAAGGCAACATATACAATAGAAATATTAACAAGAAATTCTATGGTATGTGCAAACAGAAAATCTTCAATACATTAGCGTGATGGACTATAGCCTATTTTCTCTCGGTTGTAGCTCATGTTCAGCAGTAAGTTTAATTGACTTGGATTCAATCCACAACAAAATAAAGCTTGTCAATAAATATTGAAGTGACATTACTAGTCAAATAAACATTGAACTTTCTAAAAACAACCGAAGTTGCGTGATATCGAGGCGTAGGTTTGTGCATTTTTTATCGGATAGTTCCATGCAGCTAATTAAGTGTTGGCTCACGTCTGGTGTGACCGTATCGCTGCGTTTTCCTTATGGTTTTGAAAGAAAATCCTTCGACAGTTTCTTGGAAATTTACAATCGAATTAGCGAGTTGGTGGCAGTAGATAGCTTTGTATTTGCGGCCCGCGCGTCACGCCGCACGTGGCGTTCAGATAGGGTTTCGATTTGTGAAAAATCATTACTGTTTAGTTATTTTATGAGGTGTGTTCCCATGGCGATTATAGAAGAAGTAAATAGAATATTATGCTATGAGTTATACATGAAAATATTTAATTCAATAGTACCTATTTAATTTTATACGCGTCTGATTTTCGCTAGACATTATATTAAGGGACGAGATGAAATCTAATAAAATTCATAGAAATTTTTGAGCACCTAAGAGACTGGAGATAATTGAAAACAAATTGGTATTATGAACTTTATTTCTGACATGGATCGTATAACTTCTCGAAAGCATGAACCATGCTAAATAGTCACAAATTTGAAATTAAATCGCTCTACAAACATAAATCATGTTGCAATGATAGGCCGAAGTGCGGAAAAATACCAGTTTTAAGAAATAATCAAATAGAATTGTATTATGATTCAATTACGCACAAAACTCGCAAGACGAACGAACGACAATGAATCCAAGATTTTACAGTTATCTATGCCACTGCCATCAGGCCGATGGAGCTAAACGTCCATTAGATATTAAATAGGAATTGCTTCCGTATAGTTTAATGTGTAAGCGTAATATGAATTTTCTCAGTAATATAGCAATTCTTCGATAGCGACTATAACTCCTTGAATGATTATTGAGAAATGTCCATACATCATACTGTAATTTTATTACATTAATATCACTACATAGTATAAAACAAAGTCGCTTTCTCTGTCCCTATGTCCCTTTATATGCTTAAATCTTAAAAACTACGCAACGGATTGATTCTAAATCTATTAATGAAATCTATTTGTACCCGGGCGAAGCCGGGCCGGGCCGCTAGTAATACATAAAACATAATTGACATGGGACTGCCGTCTGATGCCAATGGATACTCTGCCTGGGCGGCATTTGCGCTCACCATCAGGTGCAATGTAGCCACTATGCCGGGCCAGAATAAAAAAAAAACATTAATACGCTATTATGTTTACAATAAATTTTGCGTGGCTATCATGTCATATAATTACAGATAAACAAATACTGCATTTCATTGTTAAGGCGTACTTCCTTATAATTAAAAAATCTGATATGATTTAGATATTATCATTGTTTTTATCAGTTATTAAGACTCGTTTTCCTCTAAAATATATTTTAAAGATAAACAGACAACGTTGTAAAAGCAGATGGACGCAAGTTTTCTACAGGTCCTTGTGAAAAGCTTAGGGGATTTCTATGTTTAGCAATTAACTTGTGGATTAGGCCGATGACGATAACGATATTTTTGGAACCAATGAGAATATGAAATCTTACGGCTTTTCGTTTGGAAGCAAAGTTAATCGTCATTTTATTAGTTAAATATTCAAGTAGTATAGAATTAAATAGTCTAAGTAAATTCATCTTATGTCTAAAGCCCCCCTTTATAAATTAAGAGGAGGGGGAACTTCAACAACGGCGTCTGTCGATTAATAAAGTCAGGGTCAATGTACTTAATTCGTCATAAAGTATGAGATGTTATGTTACATTTAAGCAAAATATAAATGTTAATAACGTATGTTTTTTCATTTTACCTAATTATTATAACGATATATATATTAAACGCGTACTGTTGCTTTATTTTGCGTTCCTTTTTTGAGTTAATACCACAAACATTTTGTAAATTTAAATACTTGATTTAAATAGTGGACTGAAAAAAATTGCTCTAATAATATAATATAACTATAAATATTTATAATAAAGTACAAAAAACCATTTTCTTACAGTAATAAATATGTAAGATAGGAACTGCTAGTATGATATGATACTTCATCGCACTGTCATGTCGAGATCTCAATAACATTATTGTGTGTCAATATGAAACTACAGCCGATGGTATCAAAAGTACGTACAATCATTCTTAGAAACAACATACAAATAAAAAAGATTAGATATTATCTTTGTCCCAGTACTCTAAATGTATGAAATGCTTCTGTTTGTCTGCCCATATATGTATGTCCCGTTGCGGGGTACATAGCTCCCCCAAGTTATAGAGGGCTTAGCCCTAAATACACTACTCGGGCCTAGTGGGATTTAGTAAACTGAACCAGCTTTGAAATTCTTGTAGAAAACTATCTTATTAAAGTTGATTTGTTTCCAACTTATCTTATTTAAATTCTATTTCTTGTCGGTTAATTATTTTTGTTCTAAGTCACTAAGTAGCGTCATAATATAATGTACTTTATTGCTCGATGTCAATATCTTACCATTGTTGATCCTGGCTAAAACTTACTTTGGTCAATAAGTCTCCAATATCCATCTAATGTCTGGTATACTGTTTTATATTAGGTCATTAAACTTTTTATTTGTCTGCTCATCCAGTTTTTCTACTTTTACAAAAGTACATTACCGAAATTCATAAACCACATTGACGTCATAACGTCAAAGAAATGCCCATCAGTCTAAAATCCCACCGGAAATAAAGCTAATTTGCTATTAATGGTCTATAGTTATCTCCAGGTATTATTTAGTCTCTAATGTGGAGTATTTGTGTTATAAAAGCAGCTAATTTTGTTTTAGATATGTAAATACTAGCTCGTAACAAAAACATCATCTTGACGTTTCACTTCCCGAATTAGTTTCGCGCCAATAAACGCATCAAAGTGTAAACTGAAAATTTGGTTATTTAAATTAGCAACAGCTATTGCAGTAGCGAAATATTGGTGTTTTTTTTCCTGCTACCTGAAAAACGAACCGGTATTATCTTAGTTATTATTCTTGCCGATTCTGTTATCGTTTCCGCGAAATCAGCTGATAAAGTGGCGTTGAGTCAACTGGCGTTAGTGTACTCTGGCGAACGAATATTTTTCATCTATTCTAGGTGATTAGTGGGAACTGATAATGAAATGATAACTGATTTTTTTTCTAACTTCATTGTTAATTAAATTTAATTTGAATCATTTCAATAAAGCCGTGGGCATGAATTTTCAATAGTGAATGAATGAATTTTAAATAGCCGATTGTTTAATAGGTTCTGTCACTTATGAAGTAAGTTACAAGTCATTTCTGAAAATTAAACATATTTTCAACTTGCTAACTTTTCGAATTTGGTAACAGAACAAATAGTTTCTGCCTTCGGAGATGTGACAAGTTTCTCAAAGAGGTGACTATTTCGAAATGCAATAAACTTAAATCTATGAATAAAAGTGTCAATTTCGATTCTCTATTTTTGGTTTAGCCACATGTTAAGTAGTTTGGGACGATTAGTATCATCATCATCATCATCTTAGCCATAGGAAGTCCACTGCTGAACATAGGCAGAGGCCTATATAACAGGTCGATGTGGAGATCGTTGGTAGAGCCCAACGATCACCACATCGACCTGTTGGAAGCTGCCTGTATCCAACGACTTCCTGCAAACTTAGCCAGGTCGTCAGTCCACCTTGTAGGCGGGCGTCCGACATTTCGCTTGCCTGTACGTGGCCTCCACTCTAAAACCTTTCGGCCCCAACGGCCATCGGTTCTGCGAGCTATGTGCCCGGCCCACTACCACTTCAACTTGCTAATCCTTTGGGCTATGTAAATAAATAATAAATAAATAACACCCAACAGTCACACACATAGTCCTGACCCCACACTAAGATCGAGTCTTGTGTCGTGGGTATCAGGAACTACGAGAGACTTTTCGGTCTCACAAACACCCAGACCCGGAAGAAATATGTGTGGGCCACACAAAAATTTCTCTCGGTGCGGGGATCGAACCCGCGGCCTCTCGTTTCACAGGCGGCGTCTAACCAACTGCGCCACGGAGGCTGTCGGTAACCTTTCTTAATTTGTAACGATTAGTATACGTGCGTCAATTTATTGAATTTATTTATTTACATTGTAATTCGTTTTGGATGTATAATAAACAGTAATTCGTGATTTAAATCGCATGTATTTAATATAACACCTAATAATTTAAAAAAAGATTTTTCGATGGTATATGCAAAATGAAGTATATACATAGAAGATAAAAATCAATATAAATACATTTGTAATTGTACGCGGGACATCTACCTAAGGCCCTATACCCTAAGACCACCTTTTATACCCAATCTATGTATAGAAAGATTAATATACTTATCTATAAAAAAACAATTTTATTGCCACCAGCAATATCAGAAGTGCATAAAAAAATTTCTTAGTAAAAACTTGCATAAAAAAATTATTCATAAAGAATTCTATACAGAAAAGGAAATGTGTTTACGCCTACGTGTAAATAATTTTCCAGTCAAACATTGTAACGATAGCGACGCTGTCTTGTTAAATGAGTTGGATTCTGACGCGTCTGTACCGGACAGATGCGCTCTCGCCTAAACCCTAAGACCACTTTTTTTACCCAATATATGTATAGAAGGAAGAATATAATTATTTTTTAAAAAAATTCCTTCAGCAATATCAGAAGTGCATAAAATTTTTGCATAATAAAAACTTTCATAAAAAAATTTATTCATAAAGAATTTTTCACTGAAAAGGAAATGTGTTTACGCCTACGTGTAAATTATTTTCCAGTCAAACATTGTAACGATAGTGACGCTGTCTTGTTAAATGAGTTCGATTCCGACGCGTCTGCACCGGACAGCTGATGCGCCAGCAGGTAATCACCAGATGGTTTATGAGCGTCGTTAATATTTCCACATAATCATTTTGCTCTATATACAGAGTTATTAATTTTTTGTACACAAACTTACTGTCTCATTAGTATTTGTGTTGGAGTTAATGTTAATTCATATTGTACGCGCTATGTTGATTTATGGACTCTAAGCGACGGGTACTGTAGCATTGAGTTTTTTAGTTTTGAATTTGTGATTTACGTTTGCACTATTGACAACAGTGTACACAATTGACGGAATACTTCTACGAAGTTTAATAGAACAAACGATTTTAATGATTAAATATGACCATTGATTTATAAAGACTAAAATTGGTGTGATATTTTAAATATTACTGGTAATTTATCTAGCAATATTAGTATCGAATCAATCCCTATTTTACACGTTTTATTTATTCTTAACTTATTGCCGACAGACAAGCGCACATAGACAAATCACTCCGCAGCATTAAAGTCTAATTACTGCAAAATCTACTGCATTGCTGTATCCAATACCCTTTTTTAAACCAAAAAGCCTATCATCAGAGTACATTTAAATAAAATATCTCCCAAACGGCAACAGAAACAAATTGGTACGAAACGTTCAGTCGAATGCTCACCCCTTCTTTCGGCGTTCAAACAAATCGTCCAAAATACACTACATTTGCACTCGGCTTAATTGCTCCACTCAGGTTGTTTGCAGCGGACCGGGTGGTTCGATTGATTGGCCAATTATACGCCACTAATGCCTTCTCGGTTTCCGTAAACCATTTTGTTAACAATACAATTTATCTCACTGAATTTTGAATATATTGTCGATTTTAAGGGCTGATGACCAATGATGAATGTATAACTTCAAAAGAGTTTAAAATTAAATAAAGTAAAAAAATATAGTTCATAAATAATTCGATGGTCCATATCTAAACTATCGGAACTGTAAAGTAGCGAATTTACAATTTCAATATTTTACGTAGGGACGATCGAATTACATGTGCTCAATTCAAATATTATATTCGTAATTGCCTTGTCAATGTCCTATAAGATTACAATAATATCTATATTATTTAACATCAAAGATGAATATTGCCAATTACAAGTGATACGTTGTCCATAACTGGTATATAACCTGACATTGCTCTCGAAAGTTCGGTGTTATTTTTTAGTTTTTAAGTGCAGTGATTTTTATTGAAGTA
Source organism: Hyles lineata (assembly GCA_030180105.1). Classification (NCBI taxonomy): domain Eukaryota; kingdom Metazoa; phylum Arthropoda; class Insecta; order Lepidoptera; family Sphingidae; genus Hyles; species Hyles lineata. Next base: position 12,392,081 of record JARJEE010000008.1, on the reverse strand, counting down.
ACAGGTGATAATTTCCGGCTCATAAATAAGCACTAAGGTCGGTGATTGTTACATATTATGTTTTTGCGACATTTCGTAAGTAACACATGTCCTAATATTGCAGTTTGTTTTAAAGGTTATCTTGTCTTGATTGTAAATATAAATGTAGTTAATTTTAATGTTATTGTGGTAGGCAAACTGACGAAAGAACTTTTTGGCGCGCAAATGAATATTCAGATTGGTTGACGGCGATCTAGGCGTATCTAGCATCAATGTCGATCAAATATAAGCCTCTTTTGGAAATGGCATTATTAAGGAACCCAACCATAAGTAATAACATCTGGAGAAGCAATAAAAATATATTTAAAAATATCTATCTGTGGTTTAAAATACTCTACTTCTGACTAACCCAGCAACCAAAAAATGTGACTTTATTTCTCTTAAACTTAGGATTATAGTGTTGTATTATTAGTTATTACATAAATTAATATTCCTAAAAAGTGAGATAAGAGTTCAACGAAACTCATAATTTGACGCCCATTTTCACGTTTTTTATATCTTGTAATGAGTAATAAATTATGATAAATATTGAAACATTAGCTTATCCGTGATGAGTTCCATAAAATTGTCTAATACGTTTAGATATCTCGTATGACTAATTGATTTTAATTTTTACCGATAATGCAATGTTTCTGTTTGGTATTGTGTCATGACGAGTAATAATACGTTGATGTTACTATGGACAATATGTTTTTGGTAGAGTTTAAGTCATAGATTTCTAAAAGACAATATCAATATCAAATTGAAATTAAATAACACTATTTATGCATTTTATTATAATTAACGCGAATTTCTTACTTCTGTACTCAGAGACATTAATGTCCATTAAATCATTACTTAGTGGAGATTTTACAAAGATAATAAAATATATTCTCTTAGTAAAGACTAAGAAACAGTTCAATAAACTTTTAGTGGCAGATTTTCATAATATCTTTATTTAAGGCATATTTTAAGTATAAAAATATTTTTTATCGGGAAAGCATTACAGTTTCTGAGTTGGCATGTTTGATTCAGAAAACGCGGGAAAATGAAAATAGGCCAATGCATTAAAGCTGAAATATGTCAAAATTCATACTTAGTGTTATATGAATTCATTATACAGAAACATTTAATGAATAAGAGTTAAGTTCCAGTTTATTGTCACGCTCAACATCTGCGACTCTACTTGTTAAGTAATACCCGATTATTCATTATAAACCATAATAATATTTCGGTTAATTTCTCTATTACTGAAGATTTACATTATCATTATCATAATTAAAGGTAATAAGAGGTTAACTTTTGTGTGATAATATTCGCAAAGGCTTCTGTAATTTGGCGTCATTTATCCTCATTACTGATTTAGCTCGGGTTCTCGGTTCTCATGGTCGGTTCCTCTCGGAATTAATGTGCGCTGTTGTTTAATCTCCGCGCTTGGCCCGGGGCGTGGTGAAATGCAAAGTTCCACACGTGAACACCGGTTGCCTGTGGGCGCACACGCGCTACTATCAGCGCTACAAACACACTTTATCGCTATGAATAACCATAAAACTATGATTTATAAACGTCGCCTCACCATTGGTTCACGTAATAAAATCCTATGCATTGTGCCATGTGCGGCTGAATCGTGCCGTTTCTATCGTGTGCCGTTTATTTCTGCATAAAAATACGTACGTGTTCGAGATGTACGCGCCGATATTTTAATTAACGCCCGCCGCTGCACGACTACCGAAATAGAACCGTGGTCCGTGTCTACTTCAACTTGACCAAATAAAATATTACACTATAAACTTTTTTAATATCAAATGTTTCATAGTATGCTAATTATTTTAATGTCATTCACCAACGCTACTAATTTTATAGAGCACGGTCGGTTAATAAAGCGGGTAAGTGGCGTTGTTGGCTCACAAAAAGAGTGTTGTACGTGTTATCCGTGACGGCGCACCTGAGTTAAATATTTGTCTTAAGGCTCGTAACAAGTAACGAGCATTAATAATGAAGAGTCGGGGCGCGCTGCGCGGGACTCGGGAAGTGTAGTGTGTGGCGTGTGGAGTGTAGAGCGACGCTGCGTCGGGTGCACGGCGCGGCGTGCGGCGAGCGGTGCAGCGCGGCCGGGCTCCGCTCCGCGCCCGCGACGTGACATAACACGCTCGCCCCGCCCACGCGCTCTCGCTCACTCCGCCGCCGCGCGAGCGGGACGACACCACTCCCTCCGTCAAAGCCTCCGCGCCGCGTACTGTTTCTAAGAAAAGCCAACTGTTATTATCGGGCGCGGATTGTTCTCGACCTCTCGCCGCTTTATTTTGCTCCTCTCATGAATGAACCGTCGGCGCGTCGTGCCCGCAGGTGCGCACCCCGGAGCGTTGAATTTCGACGACGATTACCCACATCTAAACTGGTATAGTTGCGTGCCGATTTTCAGCACGCCACACGATAATTTCCAGTGGCGGACGCGACTACGCTTTTGAGATAATTTTGGGGCTGCAAAGGAAGTTGCGTTTTGGGAGCACTTTCGCTTGTTTGCTATTAGCATAGATTTGACTTCTCACGATCTTTGCTGTCAATCCGCCCACTCGGTTTCACGAATGGATAAATGTTCGTCGAATCAGCCATCAATCAGACATCTATTGGCAGCAATGCATGCGATATTTCGGTATCCGCGAGATGTACTTGCTGCCAATGATTGTATAATCACTTTGATTGTATTGTGATTTTAATTATAATTTTATGCATCTTTACTAGATAAAAAAAATACATGAAATATATGGGCGAAACATCAATTATTATTGTTCTGCTGATTAATATTAAGCTTGGTATTCACATAAATATTAAACATTTATATCTAATTTTATTGCTTTAATAGTGATTAAGGTTACTATGTGGCAATTAAAAAGTACTTAATTAACTTATCTGATCTTATAACTACTGAGAAATGGGAAATATCTTGCGCACCATAATTCTACGAAAAGGAAATTTAAAATGTAACTATGATAAATCCCAATAACTCAATTTAATTATCAAACTTAACATGAGATACTATTACAATCTAAACACTTCCAGAGCGTACGGTCTCTTCATAAAATTAAAAATGTTTTGATTCCATTTGGCAGTGTGACAAATTTATAGGGCAGCCGCGTGAGGATGCTAAAGTTTCTTGGCATCGGACTCGGGCAATAAACAAGAAATGATTTATAATGTAGGCGCCCAACACACAATAGATACGATTTCCTGTTCTTATAATTTCACCATATTTATAGTCGCGTTTTTGGAGAAATATCAATTTTGAAAATGACTTCTAATGAATGAATACAATGCTGGCACAACTCGCAATATAACAAATTAGACTTTATTTCAATTATTAGTTTGAATTTGATGTATTACAAATTCATTTCGTTTTGTAAAAATATGAATGAACTCGTAAGATGTATAAATCAGTTTCCCTACGAGATAGCCCAAACCTTGTCGAGTTTTTCGATTGAAGTAACATGAATTGCCCTAAATTAGATAATTTGGTCGATATTAAGCAATAACAAAATGCTTCTTCCTTGTAGTCAAAAATGTAATTTTGCTATATCACATAATAACGCTAAAGGTTAAGTTTCATTATAATTTTTCAATTAAAAACAAATTATAGTATCAAGCATAGCAATTTTCCATTACCGATTTCCATCTATCTCGTATATAATTAGCAGGTAGGCATTAAATAGAACGACGAGCATTAGTCACAGCGCATGAAAGTGCTAACCATTTTAATAGCGCGTTATCATCTGATACGAAATTGAAATCATTTTACTATCAATAAGGGGTGAAAGTCATAAAACTGTACCACAGATGAACAAAACACCCTTTGAGCCACTTTTTGCGCCGGTAGAAGAGGTGTACCGACTGTGCCAATGTGTATTGTTTTTCCGTATATTTTATTTGTTGCAATCAAAGCAGAATGACTTTTTAGCGAGGCAAAACAAGTTAGTTATATTCTGGAGCGCAGACTTTGTTCAACAGCTAAAAAGATAATTTGACGGGAAATTGCTAAAGAGATGTTTTTAAGTTTCACAACTATTTTCTATGTGTAGATATTTTTACCAGTGATTCTTCCAGATGACAACTTTGTATACAAAAACTCACAGACAAAAGAAGTCTGCTGTTGGAAATAGGCTTCCCGCATGATTTTGTTCAACTACCTGTTGAAACAATCAGCATCCAGATAGTTTATACTTTAGATTCCCATATAAATGTTCCAAGAAAATGTGTAGAAATAATACTCCATCACTATTTTTAACAGTCATCTATTATCCTTGACAAAATTAATGGTTTAAAGCCTGATCCAAGCAAGATTTCCGCTGCATTAACATACAACATCAAAGGAGTCATCAGTCAATCAGCTTGTCATTAAAGCTTTGGTGTTTGCACTAACCTTCGCAGTGACTTATGACATGTTCGTTCTGTTTACAACTGATTTTACGTACACTATGTCACGTTTGGACCCCATAGAGCAAGGTAGAGCAATGGATTTCAAATTTACTCGTTCTAACATTGTCTTTCCATGCTTGTTCTTTAGGCCTGACCCATAGGTCAGTCCTAAGAAGGAGAATGTCAGAACATGGTCCTTTTTAGGGCTTTATATTGGACCATTAGCTATTGATAGATATCCATTCCTCACGTTTTATTCCTACTAAAACCGTATTAGAAGACGCTGTTTATGAACTTTCGTTTCATTAATTGAATATTAGAAACTATGTAGGTATTGAGAAATTAAGCTAATTTTATCAACTAAGAAAATCTAACAGCTGCATGTTGATCCAATGTTCCTAGTATGGAGCCAATATCAATTGTTAAAGCCTCTAAGGTGTCGATGCTAAAGCTGGGGCTACATGGCCACGTTTCCATGCCATACCACTCGAGTTTACTTTCGTTTTGTCCTTGAACCGGCGCTCCATAAAGGCGCGTATTTTTGGCGACTCCACTTCATGCACCGTTTCCTTTTACCGTACACTAAACGGAACATAAACGCAATGGGTATGCATCCGTTGAAGAATATTTGCCCTCTTTATATAACAATATGTTGTAAACAAAGAAGAGGACACTGGATTTAGACGGTTTCCAACAGGTCTCTGAAATTCTTTGGGAGAGAGCTATATTCAGCTGTAGCAATATGACTATCTAGTGTTGATATTTTAAGTTTATAGACTTAAGAAATACTACAATCATCTCGTTGTTTATAGTAATTAAAAATAGGTTTATGTATTTATCTTGGTTTAAAGTCCAATGTAGCAGCATATTTTCCTCGCAAGTACTAGGACAATACAATAATGACAAATTCATTTGAGCGACGTTTCTTTACCTGCCTACAATATGCCCACTTTGTAGGTCGGCTTGGCAATCACGATTAATGAGATTTCTTGTTGATTGTAACTCTTAAATTGCATAGAAATTACTAGGTTTATTAGTGTCTAACTTTTACCTGTGACTTCGTCTGCCACCAATTCAGATTATAAATTCTGCATTTTTATTTGATCTAAATATTACCTCATTTTCTAAACTAGCTCTGTGCAATTTAATTCGATCTGTCAGTCTCCGATCTGCACCGTCGCTGCATGATATAAGGAAAAACCCACAAACACACTTTCGGATAATGATATCCAGTAAAACAATTACGTCGAGATACGATAAAAACAGCTTTTCCCATTGTACAATAATCGTTGTTAAACGTAATGTAAACGTAGACATGTATTAACTACTCACTGCGGCTATGATTGGAGCTGTTTCGGCACTGGAAGCCGACAAACCGGTCGCGGGAACAAGCGGTAACAGTAGCCTTTACGTTTGTCGAGCCACGATAATGTGCTTGTTGCTAACTGTTGTCAATTGATTCGATCGTATTGTATTGTGATTAAGAGGCTTCATCAATATCAGTTTTTTTACCATTTTGATGTATCATATCATTATAGCTATCGATATTTTGATTGATGTATCTATTTAGGTAGCAGTTATGTTTTTTATATTCAAATGCTTATGTAAAATTAGAATGAGATTAATCTTTATCATTTTACATTTAAATAAATATAGATTTTAGTAATCGTACAAGTATGAGGTATTGTTTTAGTATCAATTCAAATAATAATTGTGGACATCCTGTTCAGAAAATTAGAGACTAGTTCACCAAGAGGCACTAGAATAGAATAATAAAAGGTAGAGATGATACTAAAAAACTAAAACTTTGTGAGAAAACCCGAAGTTGGTGAAAAAATTATCCGAACTTTACATCACCTAGGTAATATTTATAATAGAATACTACAGTATTTAGTAAAAAGTTAATACTAGACATAAAAGGAAAACTTCATGTTAAACAATAATGTAACAAGTAGTAGCTAAATATTACATAAACCCAAATTGTAATTAATATTTAACATCGTCTAATTCGAAGTACATTCACAACCGAATAGGATTAATTAAACTGTACACATAGTGGTAAATTCAATAATAGACCACTACGGAATCTGAGACGTACATCTATAAAGCTGCCATATACTATCTGATATATTCCGCAGACCCGCAAGTCTAAGTGCTTGGTCTATTGCTCCATTCAAAATAGTTCACGTGTGCGTTCACTTTTAGTTGCAATCTGTTTTGATTCCACGCTCCGAAGGTGACAATTGCGTTATACCTATACGTTTTTTTAGCCGTACTGGTGTTACCATTAAATGGAGTACATGCGTTTATTTTATGCACTAAATCTACGGATTGTGTGTACATTTAGAAATTTAATTTGACACGTTTGATTTTAAATTAATATCTTCTGTCGTTCTTGTCAAGTTAAATACGTATTTGTAGCGCGATTGCGTTAATTTATCATGAGCTACATTGTTGTTAGTTGAAAATAATAGCGAAAGAGTATTGTCATGCAATGAATTTAATCATTTCATTAATTACACTTTTTTGGGTATACGATGTTAATTATATTTAATTCACTATACAGAACATTTCAATTGGTAGAGTATTTTTTTAGTAACTTGTGATTTAAAAAAATCGTACATTCTGTAACAGAGAATATTGTCCATTAAATTGCGAATATGATTCAAGACTAGAGTACGTGGTTGAAACGCATTTAATAATACAACAGTTCATTTATAGTCTCCCACATTACCTACGGTCTATCTCGGAGTTAATGATACAATTCCGATAACAATAAAATCGTCATTACGTTTTACGTCTCCGGCTACAAAGCGGTGCGGGCGAGTCAGATCATCACATTTTTATCATAAATGAATAATTTCAACAGCCGTTATTGTTTCTTTATTAATATTCAACAGGATGTTCAAATTACTGTCTGGAACGATATTTGAAATTATAGTATGTATGTATAGCATCTTAAGAATATTTTTGGGTAAATATTATATTAGTAGATATTTATATCTCATAGGAACATTATATTACTAGGAGAAAACACATGGATTATAATTAAATTACTTTTAGAGAACCAATACAATATATCCTGCCGTATCAAATTTGTTTAAAAGCGGAAAGAAAAAACAAATATAAGTTGAACATTGTGTTAAAATTTATATCTATTGCAGTATTGCGCCCAATTTCAAAATCAAAGTGATTTTAATAGAGCTATCTCTTACACTACAAGACCTAAGTACTATAGGTGTGGTTATGTAGTGTATTTTATGAAATAAATGAACTAAAGAATAGACATGGACAATTTTGTTATTTCTTTTTTCCAATACCAGATTCTAGTGTGAATGCAATACATTGTTGTAGTTTTAGTTTATCAAAACAATATGAAAGAAGCGGCCATAAAATTCACATGATTTCCATAACTCAACGTTGCCAAACTGACCATGACGTCAATTTACAAAACCATTATCATTAAGAATAATGGCAACGCTTTAGTTTGTTTTTTTGCAAACGTACACGACTCTATGGCATAAATCATAATGATTAGTTAAACCTTAAATGTGGTGTATGTCCTTTAGTGTTATAAACGCCATATCATAGTTAAGTTAAAATATCCTTGAGCCAATAACAACCAACAACTCAGATTCCCAGAACAATTCTACCCAGACTCAATAAACATAAAAACAATGTAAATGGTAACTTTGATGTTTAATTTTATTTATGAACGAGAAGCATACGTTTTCTCTGCAGGCGACGCGGAGGCAAAAACACATAATGATTCACAAAGACGCGATCATTTCCACCGAGTCGGAAAATTCCTGTAATCGTGTTGAAACTTTCTTCAGCGATCAGTGCACTGGGTGATAATCAACACGCGAAACACGTGTCCGCACAAAGACGTTTGATCGTACACATTACCATTGTGCCAATGATCAACCAAAATACACGTCCTGTTCCAAAGAATCTATTAGATCTGATGCGGTCATGACAGGATGCCTAGAATACACACAATTTACGGACGCACGGCGGTAAAACATTCCTAACTAATGTTTTATCATCGTCAAGATAAGAACACCGAAGTAATGGTGACATCATCACCGCACAAGCCACGTCTTGATAAAGAAAGTGGTCTACGTAATATTTAGACGATAAGATAAATTTTGCTAATACAATAGTTTCAAAGTCGGTGCGCAGAGCCGCGGTTCTGGTTTGTGACTAATCGTGAACATTAACAACAACGAAGCCGGTAACGAGGTCTATTAAAATCCAGATCGAAAGAGTGCGACAGAAATAAAAGAGTGTTTTGGTCGAGTTTCTTGAACGGTAGTGGAGCTCCACTCAACCAAAGTCGAGTTAGCACAGACAGGAGAATATCGAATCGAAACTCGAAATCTCAAACCTGTTTTCTGACATCTCGTATCCTTATCTCGGGTACAGCTGCGCGTATAATTGGTCTCTTTCTGTGAGTCACCGTTTCTACGTATCACGCCGGGCCCGCTGCCGTCCGCGCTGCCGGCCGCTCTACGCACTTCATGGTCACTCGTTCGACTTCGTCACGCTTTGGCTGCAATGACTGGACACTTAATGCGACAATAAATTAATGTCCAAAGTAATAAGTAAATAGATTTCTTGTTAAAAAAATATTGCTCCAACCAGTTCAGTTAGTACATTTCGTAACCGTCGAAGGCCCATTGAGTTACTGGATCGAGGCTACCGTGGGTTTATACTTTCTTTATGATTTTTATTTAACTTGAAAACGATTCGAACAGTATTGGGATTAATAGAATGAATCATGCATGGGAATAAACGGATAATTGAACAGTATGTAAATATTGACCGAGATTTTGTTAATAAAGTAAGGTACTTGCGTGCTCTTGGTTTAATTGGTATTTTATTTGTTTGCTGAAAGTATCACCCAGGTGAAAGGACGTTTTATTTGTCATCGTGCCATCAAGATTAAGAGAAAAATTTACAGCACTTAAAGCGTTCAAATGCTATTTGGCGAGATTTCGTATAAACATACTTTGGTAAGGAGAAGTTTATTTAAAAAGTTCGAACGGAACACAATCTGAAATTAGCAATTTTATTGTGTCGATATTTGATCACGCACTACTCTTTCATTAGGCAGCGCGAGGAATTCAAGTGCGAGATGTATTATGTCAGTATTGAGAAAAAGCTGCCTAATAATAACCACCGAAAAACTCTCAATTCGCGTTTGTTTTTATGATAATGACATTGACCATAGCCATGGACACAGTCAGTTCATTAGACGCGTACGGTGCACGATGTGTACATACTATGTAGAGTACAGGTATGATTCGTTCGGTTGTTTATTGATAACGAATGGCGCCGAACATAGCACACGCTTCAAAGTGTAGAAAGAGAAAGGGAACTTATTCAAAAGTAGGTAATGTTTTTGCCGTGGTGGATGTGTGTGTGCGTTGCGGCACCGAGCGGCTCGGCGCGGCCGCATGATTCATCGAAGCGTGGGTCGAGCTTATTGTGTTCACTCTATCTGTGCATACTAGATAACTACTACTTTTTCTTTTGCCTTGATACTCTGCAGATATCACCTTCGTTCGAGCTGTTCACCTACAAGCAATTATTTCACTTTATTGCCAATGTTTCTCGCTTAAGTTGCACCGCGCGTCGAATCACAGAAAATAAACGGCCGCTCTAAACAAATGCAATTGCGTAAAAGTCAACTGTGTAGAATTGGAAACAGCCGCTCATTAAGACTTCATTGTTGAATCCCATAGTGTTATTTACCTTTCACCGCGTCCGCGTCGTGTCTTCTTTTACTTGGGCCTTTTATGTTACAACAGATCCTTTTAGTTTACCTGCTTTGTGTACAGAAGTGTTCTTAAACTATTTATTAAATTTTACCATCGGATTGTAACGTTTTATCTCTTTTGGTTGTTTTAATTCTTTCTTATCTCTAGTTTGTTATCGGGACACGTCGTTTTTAAATGTAACAACGGTAAGACGACTGACAATAGCTGGGTTGGAGACACATGCATTGTCTCATCTTTTGCTATGCTTACAGAATGTTTGGAACAGATTAAGTTTTATGGCACAATTAGGCAACAAAATTCCAGGTTTGTACCGCTTGTGTAGAAACGGTTCTTGGTTCTTAACATTGTTCCGAGGACAAATACGGTACAAAAACAAATATTATTCGATAAGCGACTTCTAGAATTACGTTTTTTGTTAATTTTGATGCTAACGATGGATTTAAATCTCCATTAACTAAATTTGCTTTATTCGCAAAATATCAATGTTGTGGTAATATTGCTGGTAAATCGACAATTACCAATGACATTTAAGAGAACGATACAAATAGAGGTGATGATGTCGCAAAACGCCGTGATCGGTGCGCGGGCCGCCACAGCGCGCGCGACTCCACCGGCGACCGCCAACCGGCGAGCTTTCTCACCGTGGCATTGTAATAGATCCGCTCACTCGAGACCTCTATGCTAATATTTTGTTCGATACTACGCCAATACATGTTCGCTCATAATTGAATAATCATTTGTAATCCAAACATTCTGTAACTATTGTTATTACATCTATGTCGGTCGGTGTATATCTCTCTGCTGACTTTAAGCATTTCCTTACATGAAGTGACTAGATTTTGAGGCTCAATGGATCATGTTGACCAGTTTTTAAGATCAGAATATTCAATTTTGTTTTTGGAAATCAAAAAGCTTATAATCTTGAAAACTTTCACCATTGTTATATGCCAAAAACCAGGACTTAATAATATGATCACCACAAAGGGTTAGAGTAGAACTTTTGCCAAATGATGATTAATTAGAACCTACATTACTCTAGTTCTATTGTATTCTACTAGTAGAGCCATCAGACCGTATCACTGAACCATTAATGTCACAATAGAGGTCTCTGACACTATAATTGTAAAATCGTAATTTAATTACTACTTTGAGTATGTACAAATTACCTTAATTAGGAATTTTTCTATTAAAAATATTCATAAAAAAATATAAATTACTTCATTTGCTCATACCAACATCATTGTTTACCATAGTACTTAAAAATATTATGGTAAACCCTTTTAATTTCCGTGCAATTGCTATTAAAACATTATCATTCCACGCATCTAGGTTATAAACGTCTTAACTTTTGATATTATTGTATTTAAACATAATTACCTTAAATGTAACAAAGTTTTTACGTCTTTTTTAGTGTCGGACATAAATAATATCTTTTATTAAGCTTTTGACTCCATTGAAACGGTTGGAGTGTGCCTTCAGAAGCGTTGTGCCAAGTGAATACGTTTTGATTCTTTCAATTTTACATTAAATTATCTCCATTATTATTCTGTTAGTGAGTAACTTTTTAGATACTATCGTTATTATTGGCAACTATTCAACAAAAGGTGCAAATTATATGCATCGAATGATAACTAAATAAATTCGTTTTAGTTATTTGCATAAACTGCTTCTGCAAATGCAAATGTGCCAAAAAACGGAAGGTATATTTCATGTGTTAGAATATCTATATTGCCATAAATCAATATATTTTTTGTATTAATTTATTGCTAATTTGCTTTATTGTTGAATGGCGAGACGAGCGTGCTATACGCCTCATGTTAAGCAATATGAGCGCTCATGGACAGTAACAAAATCAAAGCCCACCATGAATTTCAAAGCAATGCTTGGTATTCTACTGCGCTCGCTATCTTAAGACATACAATGTTAAGACTCAACGTATCCAGTAGTTACTCTGGCTGCGATGCCCTTCAAACTGGGACATAATAGTACATTTACACTGCAGTTTGGCGGAAGAAAAAGATATTGCAGTGGTACCTATCCAGGCGGTCTAACATATGTAAGACTTACCACCAGTGTCACACAGTTGGGAATAATGATTCGATTTACGGCACTACAATTAATAACAGAAGATATCTCTAAAAATAAATTTTGCGTGGTAATCTTTGCACATTCTACAGCGCGGATGGTCCTTCCGTGCATCAAGTTGCAATGGTGACCACTGACCACGCGGCCAGCAGGTCACCGTCGTGTGGCGCGGTCGGGTCAACGCTCCGTCACGCGTGTCGCAAGCGTTTAATTGCGTTACTAAGTGTTAATTAATAAAATAAAACTCAATACAGTTAGATTTATTTGTTAAGAAATTGCAAAGGTACGACAAGCGTGGAGCTTTAATGACTAGAAAGTACACATTAAAAGTATTTAGTTAAAGGTAGGGAAACGACGTTAGTGTTACGATTTCTTTTATATTATATGTAGGCGCAATTTCATTATATTTATTGAGAAGGAAATTTGTCATTGTATAACTAATTGATTTTTAAGTTACTAAAGATCTTCCTTATATCATAGATATATGATAAAAAATTAACATGATTGTTGTAAGTTACATATAATTAAACGAGCTGAGAATATTTTTTGCTTTAAAATGTTCATGTTTTGTATTAAAACGTGATGCGTTCACATACGTTATTTAAGAGTCAGGTTTGTTACAACCATGCCAAATTTGTAATTGCGCGTGACTATAAATGGTATTTTTTTCATATCGTGCGTACATTCTGTGTGAAATGTTATGGAGATTACGTTCCTAGGGAAATTATCTTTTTGTATATTTTATTGTTATCTATCTTCAGTGAGTCATGAATACGAAACATTCAGGCCCAACGTTTACAGACACCATAAATGTGACGTGGTTTAGGATTTATAGAGTTTAGTGCCCAAATCGCTTTCCATTCACGCATAAATGATGCCGTAAGACTACTGCACTCGGCCATAACACACCCATCTTGTCAGCCTACGTTGTAGAAGTTCAGCCGCAAATGGCTCGCTTCATTCCCGCCTCGGAGCGAGCCAGTTAATGCACCGTTACACTACGTATGTACCGGCGGCCCTGGCTAACTCTTGCGCGTGTTTGATGAATTCTCAACAAGCACACGTGACAGCGGAATAACAATCGCTTCTAATTCATTTCACGGAATCGTCGCACGGCATTGCTTACAAATTTTATATTACGCTAATTGCGGCTAATAACGTGCGATACTTGGGTGGCAACGTGGTAAGTGCAATTTACTAAGCCCAGTTACTCGGTTAATGTATAAAAAGATTAGCATCAGATGCATCGCATCGATGGATTTGAAGGCACAGGAAGTGAAACCGGCCTCGGGTCGCACTTGCGAGCGGGTACCTAGATTTCACAAGCTCCACGGTCCACACACACTCACTTCTGAGTTAGGCTTTAAAATTGAGCTGTTCCGCGTAACAACGCTTTCATGGACCATAAAACTGCTACTTGTTGTACGTGACTTTTTCTCCATCGATCATTAGCGTGAATTATTGCTTCCAGTTTATTTTTGTTTATTGCCGCGTTAGTAAATATTTTACGTAACCGTAAATGTAATAAGAAATGAGTAATTTGGTCAGTGTTTACACAGCGTGATGCGTGGAGGTTCTCCGGCGTGACGTCTTATCAAATTGTATAATTATTATCTGCGTGCTAAAACCACAATGAGTAAGGAATCGAAGTTCGCATGGAGGTGTTTATCAGTCGGCGCAGGTGTGGGTGGTTTTGTTTCTGCGTGCGCTCATATCGCAACATTCAATCGGGCCTTGTCAGCGATAAACACCTGTACTGTACGAGCAAGATCATGTTATTGCAACGTCGCTTGCAACAAATCAGTTGGGCCTGAGTGACGCGCGGGAGGAGGGCTTGTGTGGTGACGGAGGGGGCAGAGGGAACCCGTTGCAGGGGAGAGGGGGGGGGGGGTGTAGCACATGTATTATTCAAGACTCATTTCTATTCAACGGCGACAGGCCGCCCGATAAAAACTTCTCGTTTGACAACTTGGACGCCTGCACCCTTTGTGCTTACGTCATGTCCCCTACAGTTAATATATACGGTGTTTAAAGTGTCTTCAACTTATTTGTCAGCTTTGTATTTATGACTTCGTAATAAAACCTTTAAACACCTATAGTGCGCTGTTACGGTTGTTTTATATTAATTAATTCAATGAGCTTTGGAAACTGGTTTTGATTCAAATGTCAGTCTGATAGTTACCCGTTTAATTTATTTCCAAACTTTAAAAAAACTAGTTAAGTTGTATATTCATTACGACGCTTTTTCTACTCTATTATTATTTGAAATTTGTATGTACATTATTTTTTTAATGAGACAGCACAGGACAGCACTCTTTATTATCCGTAATAATGATATTGAGTTCTACGTATACGCCCTTTTAAATGCCTAAAACAGAGTGGAACTTTAGTAAATTTTCCATCGCTTATTTAAAACCGGTTGTTATTAACAAAGCAAAAATTAGAACGTACTGTTTTAATGAAATATTTTTAAATTAATCTTAATTAACACGTTAGCTCTCCTATTATAATTGAATAATTAGTTATTAAATATGCACTTATTTGTGTAAAAACTCATCGGTATACGGTATAGGTAGACTTCTCACCGGACGGCTCGAGACAATGGCTTGAATAAACTAAATTAAATTCAAGATTATAATCAAAAAATATTCTGCATTTACTCACTGTAAAGGAGTACAAGGAAGTAGCTACTATTGTACCTTATTATTTTGATAGTTAGGTGCCAAAAATATAAATAGTTTTTTTAATTATAACATTGTCTGTGATATATTTACAGACATTTTCTAGGTATATATATAATATTGCCCCAAAACTGGTAACAAATATGAAAAAACAAAAAACGATGAATGAAATCCATTCACCACTTATTGTATATTGTACTGTAGGTATTTTTTTACAATCACTAACACTAATCATAACGGTTGGCGGGTATCTAACAAAACCAAGAAATAAGCCTTTATCATAACATATATTGTTTTGATATTCTATAAAGTCTATGGTCTATCTATGGTCTTCAGGGATGACTGGAGAAATAAGTCTCATCAACGCCAACGCACAAAAATATATATATATTTTTTTTTTATTGCTATGAATGGCGAGACGAGCATGCCGTTCGCCTGATGGTAAGCGATACGACCGCTCATGAACAGTAGCAAAACCAAACAACACCTTGAATTACAAAGCAATGCTTGGCATTCCACTGCGCTCGCCATCCTGAGACATAAGATGTTAAGTCTCAATATGTCCAGTAGTTACTCTGGCTACAATGCCCTTCAACCCGAAACACAACAGTGCGTTTACACTGCTGTTTGACGGGAGAAATAGACACTGCGGTGGTACCCACCCAGATGGCCTCTCACATATGAGAGACCTACCACCAGTAATTTATATTAACCAATATTGTGCACTTTCCAACGCAATCTTGATCCATCTGCACCAATTCCGCGCTGATTCCCATAGAAAGTAATCGCTAGTAATATCCACCGCTTTCTGATTAAAATAATCTATCCAAGTTCATTGAGTGCGTCCACGCACCCGGGTTAAAGTTCAAACAAGTGGTTAGCCGAGAGTGGGAGACAGAAGCCCGCGTCTCGTGTGTCGTCGCGTCTCGCCCCACTTACTCCCATAATCATACATTTATTGCTGTTAATGGCTTTGCAATAATGTCTTATGAGTGAACCGATATCGTTGGAGCCACTATCTGCCGCGTCTAAGCTATGTTGATTATGAATTCGTTTTTAATTTATTTGAATCCGTAGATGTACGAAGAGTAAAAGTGTTTAGTTTTGAACTTGCGTACTTTCAAAGCTAGAAGTTTGGATTCAGCTTATTTTTCATTTTGCAATATTGAATCAGTAAATGTTACTTTATATTAGGTCTTATCTACGATTTTTGTACACTTTGTACTACTTTTAGTGTTAAGAGGATTTCAGTTAAAATCTTCCACGGTCACCTGCATATAATTCTTTAGATAGTGTGGAAATAATTAAATTATACATAAATAAATTTTACTAAGTAGAATTAAATATAATAAAATTCTTTTACTAAATCCAAAAGTTTCCACCGAATATTAAATGAAAGGAAATGTAGTATCGTGAATGATTATTTCAATGGAACAAAAGACAAGAACATAAGACGTCACTGGTTTTATAACCAGAAATATGTGTATGCAATGTTAAACTTTAAACAAATTAAAACTAATTTGCGTGGTTAATCAACAAAAGTTAGTTTTTCATACCGATCGCAGGAAGTGGAGTATTATTAAAATTGTTACTGTAATAAAACAACTTTAATTGAGGAATTAAAAAGTGAATAGCGCGTCACCCGCTGGTTTATGAAAGTGTATTATATCACGTTACCAGAATAGGAATATTCAGTAATATAAGGAAATATATAAATATACACATTTGTTATTTATTTTCGCCTTGCTATACCTATTCGTCATCAAAATATACATAATAATATTACATAAGTATTTTCATAATAAATAGGCTGTTTTGATATGATGGCATATAGTAGTCATTAAGTTATATTTTACTTTAGTTTTAAATGTTTTATAAAAGGCATAAAAATTACAGGATTTGTGATTACGATAGTCATACGGCTTTTTGCACCCTTTTTAAACACATCCCTCCACCCTGGCTAATTAGTTAATAGGTAATAACAGTGTTTCAGGCTATCAATTAGGAGAAAATATGAATTTATCTAAACAACACACAAAGATAACGGTTCTGGCGTTATTGAAACTTCAGGCTTATAAAGTTAACACTTTACAATGATAGAGTCTGATGAGAGGGCTTAGGTTTTAATATTTTATTTTTAAATTTGAACGCATATTGCTAATATCTTTGCATTGAGAATTCAGAATTACTATGAGATCAAAATATCGGGGAGTATATTTAAACTCTTACTAAAATAAATTATATGTATATGCAAACACCGAAACAAACTATGAAGTACAAAGTAGCTCGCACGTATGCAGTTTATATTTATAACACGTGGATATTTGTTTAGTGCGACTGGCGAGTGGCGACACACGAAAAGCCCTAAACGTGTATTCGTAGGCAGTAAATCGGATTTAACCACGGAATGACAAGTGGCGTGTAGTCGGTGCGGAAACGGCGAAACCGTTGTCGTTGGCACACTGCCCGTGACCGACCACGCCGGACGGCCGCCGTACAATGGTAAGGGTGTGGACTGACGATTTGTGTTCACACGTCCCGACTCCAGACACTAGGAAAAGGAAGATTTTTGAAGTCGACGCCTTTGTCTTTACTGTTAAGGAAAGCGCGCGAAAATAGTTTAAGCTGAGTGAGGAACTGTTTTCTTAAATGAAACTCTATTTTTTGTAATTATTGACTGCAATTTATTGATGTTTTTCATTAGTAATTTTTTTTTTTTTTTTTTTATTGCTATGAATGGCGAGACGAGCATGCCGTTCGCCTGATGGTAAGCGATACGACCCCTCATGAACAGTAGCAAAACCAAACAACACCTTGAATTATAAAGCAATGCTTGGCATTCCACTGCGCTCGCCATCCTGAGACATAAGATATTAAGTCTCAATATGTCCAGTAGTTACTCTGGCTACAATGCCCTTCAACCCGAAACACAACTGTGCGTTTACACTGCTGTTTGACGGGAGAAATAGACACTGCGGTGGTACCCACCCAGATGGCCTCTCACATATGAGAGACCTACCACCAGTAAAGTAATTTTGGGTGTGGTATATCTTTGTTTAAGTTTTCGAGTTTTAGAAAATACCGAAAATGACAAGACTCTACCTGATATTGAATTAAATTGTATGGAAACATTTGTTGACAATCTGAATAAACTGCACGGTTGTAAGAATGATTCAAAGCTGACGCGGCGAGTGCATGCAGTGCGCAAGTTGTACGTGTTTACGAGTAACTCGCAAGTACGTATTTGTTTGTTTGCTAATGTGGCTTTTTGTTATTATAGCGCGTAGGGTATAGCAACAGTCTAACATCGGTTCTGACGCGCGACTCGTGAAACCACAATAAACTTGTGACGCAATTGCGCGTCTCTACCTAACGACATCGCTCGCTTTGACAGAGCTTTTTATTGCCACCATTTGAACCATTCATTATATATTAATCTTTAATGATTCACCATATTAATGGAATCATCGTGTGGTGCTCAGCGCTCATAAGCAGGAAAATCAATTGCCGAATGCGATACTTATTGTGGCAAACAATTATTTCGCGTTATGTTGCTCAATCAGAACACAATAAAGATGCACCGAACAAACAACAAGTTTCCTTTTAAATCGTCGACTCTTTGTAAAATATCGAAAGTGAAATCCGTCGTGTATCTATGACGCCCGCTTTGTGAGCGGGTGTTGACTGCAGAAAAATGATATAGTTACAACGTTTTATGAATGCAACTGCACCTTATAATAACCCGCATAGTAAATGCGGCGGTGATTGTCCGTGTCGAAACTCTCCATGGATCGTGCCGCAACCTGTCGCAGCCGCTCTCTAATTACTGCTATCAATTCCATTAGCGAACCTTATTGTGGTACACACTACGCAGCACACAGAACACTGCGCCGTGTGCCCTGCGCCATACTGTACTCGGTAAATAATCATTAAATCAATGCAGCGAACCTCGCAGATGAACGGATATTAATGCACGTATCGACAGGCAATAATTAAAATTCTTGTGTTTATACAATAGGTAAACAGCGTCATTATCTCCCTAGGTGGTGAGCCACTCCGCAGTCGGCACACAAGAACGTCGTACATAAATGGAAAATCATCAGAACAACTAACCTATCCACTCATTATGTACATATGTGTGTCGCCAGGGCCTTGTTTTTTCCATTTATATGTTCTATTGCGAAGCAGGAATTCTGCTAATCGTCGCCGGCCACATTTTGCACATGCCACGGATGTTGTTGCTGTGGTAAATGAGTGTAATTTAAACTCAGGTCGCCTTCTCGGCGCGGCTTGTAGTTCACTCCATCGACGCGGTCGCGGTGAATGCGCGATTATTAATGTTCCGATAAAAACCGACCGCTAGTGAGTAGATGCAGATTCCTCGCGGTGAGGCGTTCAGACACAGTGCATGGGCCGTGGAGGTGTGGTGGTAATGGTAATGGTGGTGCAAGTGTTATCGCCGGCGTCGCCCACGCCGCGCGCGAGTAAATCACCAAACACGCGTCCGCGCCGCGCCGCCACGCCGCCACAATCTATGCAAATCGCGGGCTCAAACTTATTGCTCTCGCCTCGACTCCTTTCCAAATGCATACTAAATAGCTCACCGACCACGCCACTCTTTGTTCCACGTTTTTCACTTAACCTCTTGTACCGCTCGCTTGATTTTTAATTGAAATCATTTTGTGCTCTCCTAATGCCGTCGACCGTGACCAGCGTCACCTAAATATTTGGCGAATACTGAAAATGATTTCTGCGTTTTTGGTATAGACGTGTCCAATTCTTGGTATTATAATTGAAATAGCTTAAAGTTTTCCGACGACACTTGAGCAATAAGTATTTAATGACATTGTTTAAATGAAAGTCGCAGGAATCAAGTTCGCACAATAGTGGAGTTAATTATAATTTGATTCTTTCAGTGGCTCGTCGTTTGTATTCCCATGGTGTTCTCAGAATAAGACACAGAATGTAACTAGAGATGTCGCTCTCGTTCTTCCGCATAGATGCTACTCGCATTGCGATCCAATTATACCTGATACCGTCGAGAAATATTATTACACTGATTTGCTATGGCAAGATAATTATTGTGAGAATCGTAAACGGGCCACAAAGCTAACCAAGTATGGTTGTAATGCATCAGCATGTTGTTTATAACGTTAAATGGGTTTCCTGTGTTATTTTTTATACCACTGGCCATTGGATTACGCAGAAATAATGCCTATGATGTAATTGTTGGAAGCAGGGTTGGCACAAGCGCTATTGACGATTCTACATTTGACGTACATAGTCACGTACTGGATACTTATTATTCACGCCATAACGTAGAAGCAAATAATCCCTATAAACGGCGCATTACGGCTGTTTCCATGCGCCTATTCGACCAGCAAGTTCACTTTTGTTCAATAACATGTGGGTCTTGGCTGCATGAGCTTTCTAGAACTCAAAGAGTTGCACTTGAGACCGCATGGCAACGTTCAATTGGTCAATGAACCCTTGCAAATTGTAGATGCCAATTGTCTCCCGGCACCGCAAGGCAGCTGCGTAACTGTAACGGTTAGAAGTATTAATTGCAGCGACCATCAGTCTCTCCCTAGCGCCGTCAGTACCCGACGCTCACGGAAGGCGAGCTATCCAACCTCGCTTTGGCTAACTGGAGTTATCGAAGCGTATGAAACTATTGATTGTAGCACTTGAATGATTCTATATCATGGCTTAACCGATTTCAAAGCACTTGAGGTGTTCGCAACAAACTTGTTGCACGCTAAGAGCGTACCTAGCATAGTCATAAACTTAGTTAAACCCTCTGTCGGCAACATTGCCGGCTTCAGTGCAGTTGAAATTAATTCGATTATCAGCGCACCTTGATCTCGCTAAAGCTCTCAGATTCCCTTCATTAGGTAGGTGCGCGCGTCTGCGATATAATGAAACAAACACGCTCTAACGTTGTTCAGCCGTAAGTTATTTGTGATGTGAACGCAGCAGTCAGTCCCGAACACTTACATTAAACTATTAGTGAATATTGAGATGGGTGTCGCGTCCCGCGGCCGGCGTCGAACTCACGCACTCTGCGCTGGAAGTTGGTCATGAATTCATTGTTTTTGACGTGGTCGTGTGATATTGAACCACAATAGGAAAGAGTTCAGGTCACGTTTGAAGTCTGCACGCCCGGGGAATATTAAATCTTCCGAATGTATTGAATGGCTTGAGTTTTTAGAATTCTTCCCTATACAAATACACATTTTATTGAATAATAATTCATATCGCTTTCTTGTTTGGCATTCGTAAACGTCTTTAATCGTGTTCCGCGAAATTTGTAGTGATTTGATATGATAAGAGGCGCATCCATAAATAATGATAACGTTCCTCAGTAGATAGTGATGTATGTATGACTGGATGATGATGAATATATGAGTGAGATAACATTGAGATATTATTATTGACATTATGCTAATGACTACCGAATTGAGTGTTGAGAAGGTTTACTGATGTGCGTTGGTGGATAGATGGATTTTATCTAACTTGTTGCCAAAATTTATAATCCTAGATTATGCTGCGCTAATTCCGGCTCATATTTCTCTGACAAATTAAATGAACGCGCCAATAAACTTTTTGTCATGGTTTTCAGAATGTTAAACTATACATTTTCTATTCAGTGTTCAATATCAATTCTTTGTCACTATTCTTGCCTGATAAAAGACGAAATTGAGAGCGAATCTATAATTTCACTGGTGGTAGGTCTCTCATATGTGACAGGCCATCTGGGTGGGTACCACCGCAGTGTCTATTTCTCCCGTCAAACAGCAGTGTAAACGCACTGTTGTGTTTCGGGTTGAAGGGCATTGTAGCCAGAGTAACTACTGGACATATTGAGACTTAACATCTTATGTCTCAGGATGGCGAGCGCAGTGGAGTGCCAAGCATTGCTTTGTAATTCAAGGTGTTGTTTGGTTTTGCTACTGTTCATGAGCGGTCGTATCGCTTACCATCAGGCGAACGGCATGCTCGTCTCGCCATTCATAGCAATAAAAAAAAATAAAAAAAAAAGTCGCCGCTTTTATTTGTATTTACGCGAACCAAACTCAGCAAAATCTGCACGTCATTCACATGTTTGTGTTATTCATTGAGGCGTAGGTTACGTTAATTAATTAAATGTTAATTAATTATGCTGATGATTTAAACGTTCATTAACAATTAAATTAAATCATGTAGTTGATATTCATAATGTTGAATGAAGACATTAGGGCGATACATAGGTTACAACATGGTGTACACTGCACAGTGGGTTTATCTTTGTGTTGCGTATGGTCACGCGCTGCCGCCTTCTCTTTGCGCCACACCGCAAGTAATCTTCGCGTCCGTTTTGCAAAACCGATCCTATAATTGGTATGTTTGTGAATAAGATTAACATTTCAACTAAATCTATTGTTGAACAAAATAAAGGGGAGTTCGATGTTTGCATGGTAAATATGGACTCGGTTGAAATAGACTGACTTATTTCGGAAAAGGGGATTACAGATTTATTGTTGACAAAACGCAATTTGTGAAATTCAGTTTATAGTTATCAATATGTGAAATTATTTCATCTGTATCTATCCAGTGATTGCAGAAAACAAAATATAAAAGATGGATTTAACGAGTTTGAACATCAAAGCCTAAAAAAACATGCATCGGAATAGTAGAAAAGGAAAATATATAACCGTCTGCTTGAAGACAATTTGCTAAGAGCTAGAATAAACAGCAACTCACTACCTACACAAATGTGAGACATAAGCTTATGCTCCACGATAATGAACTGTGAACTCATTCAACTTTCCTACGCGAGTGTAGAAAGTAAATCTCTTTTTAATACTTGCCCCGACGTTAATTTGGTATACGGCGGTCGGGCACATGGCACTATTACCACTCGATCACTTGACGTGTAATGTCCTGTGACATATTACTTTATATTCAGGCTAGCCGCCGGCGGGCGTCGCCATACGACATTATTTACATATAAGTCGTTGTTCCTGCGCTCATTCATGGCCCGGCTCGCCAGACCAGGCTGATTTATCGCCTTAATTTCATAAGTATCTCTTTGTTGCCGTGCATCTATATCATATTAAAGTAATACTCCGCCTTTATTGGAGATGCTTCCGAAAGGGTCGCGTTTGCCGACGGCGATTAGCGCGTGTTCTTACGTTTTATGGGCGCTTGATGAGTGCTCAATAAAAATTCACATTACATCAACGTTATTGGAAGCTATATGCGCATACCCGTTCTATAACTGATATCTCTCAAAGAGCCATGATTGCATATTAATAGTTCCAAGCGAGACACAGAGTAAACAGCAATCAGTCGATCAAATACAGCTCGTTTGCTTTATGCGAGTTGTGATATAACATTACTCTGGCCACACATTTCTCCCCTAACAGTGATAGCCTCTTTATTGCGATGTATATTGTAAGATGACCCGCGACATTCGCTGAGAACTTGCAATCCGAGTCTTAATTCGCAGCTGGCGAGTCAGTCGAGAACGATGATTCATTAAATTGCACAAACAAACTATATTTTCATTTAAATATTTAGAGCTAAGGTTGAAATTTATACAACAACTTAGACGCGCATACGTCTTTCGTAAGCGACGCTATTGGAAGTTGGCAACCGACTACGTGACTCATAGGTGCGCTCCCAAGATCATCTCTATGAACGCTTTGTGCCTGTAGTAGTTTGAATTCAGAGAAAAATTGGCATCCGCACTCCAAAAAGTCAACCGATTGAAAATAATCATAATTCAATGTATATTTTGAGATTCGCGCGAACTGGTGATTCAGAAAGTTATGATTTTGATTGTTTGCCAACTTGGTACTTATGTTTGGATTTATTACGTTACTTTACGTTTTCGTGAAACGCATTGTATGGGTTTCGTCAGAGCTAATGATAATCGCGTCTCGAGGAACTGTTGCATGTGCGCGAAACTGATT
The DNA here is from genome assembly GCA_030180105.1 of Hyles lineata. NCBI lineage: Eukaryota > Metazoa > Arthropoda > Insecta > Lepidoptera > Sphingidae > Hyles > Hyles lineata. The sequence goes on along the minus strand of JARJEE010000008.1, from coordinate 12,368,144 downwards.
TTTACTGGTGGTAGGTTTCTCATATGTGAGAGGCCATCTGGGTGGGTACCACCGCAGTGTCTACTGGTGGTAGGTTTCTCATATGTGAGAGGCCATCTGGGTGGGTACCACCGCAGTGTCTACTGGTGGTAGGTTTCTCATATGTGAGAGGCCATCTGGGTGGGTACCACCGCAGTGTCTATTTCTCCCGTCAAACAGCAGTGTAAACGCACTGTTGTGTTTCGGGTTGAAGGGCATTGTAGCCAGAGTAACTACTGGACATATTGAGACTTAACATCTTATGTCTCAGGATGGCGAGCGCAGTGGAATGCCAAGCATTGCTTTGTAATTCAAGGTGTTGTTTGGTTTTGCTACTGTTCATGAGCGGTCGTATCGCTTACCATCAGGCGAACGGCATGCTCGTCTCGCCATTCATAGCAATAAAAAAAAAAAAAAAAAAAAAAAAAAAAACTAACAATGGATTTAGTATTGTGTAACGGTACGGGCGAGTTGCGCCGGCGGGCAGGCAGTAGACTTCTGTGCTGGGACCGGAGGCTGTGCTACTGTGGCGACGGCGGTGCGGAGTGCACGCTGTACGCTGCACGACATGCGCCACGTGCCGCTCTACAGTCTACACTACTCCTTTGTCCCGTACGCGCATCTCGATGTTTGTAAACACTCGCCCCGCCGGATAAACATCTTTGTGCACCGCACCGACGCACGCGCGCTTTATTTTCACAAACATCGGACACCGCTCCGGAGACGCTCACTCTACGATAATCGATAGTTGTGGCCACCGCCGACCCGCCTGACCCGACACCGTGCGTCGATACCTGGTACAGATACGGCTATCAACTAAATGAATTATAAAAGCCTTGTTAATGTAAATTACTAATCTTTACTATTGATACGGGACACTACCGCGAGACATCAATAAAAACCGATCGCTCTATAACTTGACAAATAAACGAAAAGCCAGTTGAATCTATTGAATAATTAATGGGCCAGGGGCGACGAAATGAAATTTGAATCGGCGTTTATTATTGATTTAATAACGTATTATAACGGTAGCCGGTACGCGGCCCACGTTCGCGTTATGTGCTTTTTATAACTTTAATTAATACAGAACATGCGGCCAAATAAGGCACAAATATTTCATAAAGCGTGTAATAATCGTGAAAATATTAATGAGTTGTTACATAACTGACCTTTTATGATAGAAACAATATACATGAAAACCGCACGGTGGGCCGATTTGAGCAACCCGTAGCGCACTGGACGGTCAACCGAAAATTAATTAACATACTTTGGGCGCAACCCTCCGCTGCGCGCGTACGCGGCGTTCGCCTCACAGGTGGTCCATCTGTGCCACCCTCGCCAAACACCCCCTGCGTTAGGGTTGTTGCCTCTTTGATACCAGTGGAATATCATTTTTGAATGTTAGCATATTTTCGTAATGAGATGGCGGGTCATTGTGTAAGTTTTGTGTTTTAATATGCGAATTGCATTTCATTTTGTGTATTGTCATTTGATAAACTTTTAAATTAAAATAAATTATAAATGTTTGATTTAAGTCAAACGTAAGACATAAATATACACAATGAAAAACGCAGGTACTGCTATTTATGCTAAGGCTATATGGTTTTGTAATCTAACGATTCAATAATTTTATCAGATCTGAAACCATACGTTGGTAGCGCTACACCATAAAACAGCCAGTAAAGCCTATCGTAACCATCTTTATTTGAAATACCATCTACTCCTATTTCGTCAACAATAAGTCAGCGATATAAAAGTAGAGACTCCAAACACAAACACAAAAATCTTTGAGCGGTAAACGTCGAGTTTTATAGATTTGAGTAGCAACACGCTACACGCGGGTCACCGCTGTATTAAATTGCCGGAATTATTTCGCTGTTAAATGCATTCCATTTACAAGGAATCGCGTGCGAACAACCAAACCGCCTATTTTACTTCTGAAGACTTTGTTTAGAACATTTTTAAAGGGCTCGGGGACGTGGCCTGTGAAAATTGGGTGTAATTACGAAAAACCTTATACGCAATCCCTTAAGTACTAAATTGGTTTCAATGGTTCGTTGATTGGTCTTCTTTTATGCAGCAAAGATAAATATCGTCGGTATTTGCAATGTGATCGCTTATGTACTAGTTTTTTTTTTATTGCTATGAATGGCGAGACGAGCATACCGTTCGCCTGATGGTAAGCGATACGATCGCTCATGAACAGTAGCAAAACCAAACAACAACTTGAATTACAAAGCAATGCTTGGCATTCTACTGCGCTCGCCATCCTGAGACACAAGATGTTAAGTCTCAATATGTCCAGTAGTTACTCTGGCTACAATGCCCTTCAACCCGAAACACAACAGTGCGTTTACACTGGTGTTTGACGGGAGAAATAGACACTGCGGTGGTACCCACCCAGATGGCTTCTCAGATGGTACTAGCCCTAATCTACTTTTTAGCCAGGATAAACGGGAGATTTATGTTTTAGGATATTAAAAATCACAGGAACGTAACCCTGGTTAAAAATGATTAGTCATAAAAAGTAATAAATATATGATTCTACTTACAGTAAACAAAGGCCTAATTTAATGATCTAAATACCAATATAGCATATAATTTGGAAATGGTATACCGTAACTGACATTGAAAGTCATACGAGAAAGTTAATAAAATCCACTTTAAAATATTTAACATAGTTGCGCGACATATTTGAAATAATTCTAAATAAAATTATTCGACATTTTTCATAATTAGTCTCATTTAAAAACATATCGAGGTTTTGAAAGTGGTCAAACGTGACTTAACCAAATTGAATTATTGATTATGAAAGTAATCCGAGTTTATGACTGATTGAAATTGATAGGGTAAGGTTAAATCTCTATAAATGTATCTAAGTTAAGTCATATACGACCCAATGATGGATATTCTCTGATGAGACGACTTAGGCCTTTGGCCACCAAATTGGCTTAATGCGAGTTTGCGGTCTTTAAACCTCGACAGACATTAACCAATATGGAACTTGATTACGTCGAACATTGTATCACCGCATATACGTTCCACTGCAGGGCAGGAGCCTCCTCTACAATCGAAAGTACGATTGGAAGGTACAGTAGGCAGTAGTGCGGGTTGGCGGACTTTATATACCGTAGAAATTCATACAAGTCGCAATGGTATGCAGGTTTCCTCAAGATGTTTTCCTTCACCGTTTTAGTGCGTGGTGATTGACTACCAATACACACATGACTGCGAAAAGTCAGAGGTGTGCGCAAGGAATTGAACCCTTTGTATTACCATTATTACCGATAGTTAATGAAAAAAATAAAATAAATAAGAGTAGTTGTAGGAATGAAACAGTGAGCCCAAGAGCACGGAATGAGGAATCCGTTGCACACGTAATTAAGCCATTACTTACTCATCACATTAAAGTCAATAAGTCGTACCTACCGAAGGTCAAATGAGTGTACTGATGAGAACAACGAGTATTATTATATTCCCCCCGATACGTATAATAGATAAACGCACGATAAAACTATAAACATGGCGCACAAAGGCTTCTGTGTTAAGTTTTGTCTTCTGTATATGAGTAAGCTGTTGCCTACATTGTGGGCATCGTCTATAAATACGGTGTGCCTTTGTACCGCCCACTCGATGCGATGTTATAACTATTTCTGAGAGCTTACTCCAGTTCTATTTTGGTTTACGTTACATGCTGAAGTAACGTTACCACAATCAAAATTTTCCTATTACGCTCACGAATTAAATCGCGTCAGTCTGGACTGCTCTATTCTGCGATTTGAGGAAATGACGTAAATACTTATGTATTGTTATGGTAATATATTTATTTGTACGCAAACGTAACGATTACGAGTTGGGAATTCAACGTTTTGTTGTTTTTGTCAATGAACCATTGAGTTCATAGATGATACAAAATATGCCATAAGTTTAACAGTGCTAAATTGTCTGCTCCCTCGAATGTTGCAATTTATATTCTGGTACATCGTCGCCTCATTGGTTAATGGTATACGTGGGCCGTAAACTGTGAAACCTAGGTTCAATTGTCAAACCAGGCAAATACAATTTGTGTTACTGTTTCAATTCCATAATAAGATTTTCCTGAACGTTGGCTATTTCCTTTTCCCGTCGTAAAATTAATAGTTAATTGACTAAATTTTTTACGATAAAAGATTTTAATCAGAAGAATAGATGCTTTACTAAAATTAACTTATACGCTATAGATAGGCGAAAGAATGGAACATAAGAACGCCAAACAAATCCAAACACACAGCGCTTGATAGCGTGTTTAATAAGCGTTGATGGTGTTCATAAAATAGCTGCCGTTTGAATCGACCCCGCTCCCCATCGCGAGCGGCGAACGCAAGGGCCCCACTTATTGCGGACACTTGTCATATCAGCACAATGAGCGCCACCCGCCCGATGCTTTATTATTTTAATTATTGCACGTTGACGATGCGCCCTTTGTGGGTCGGCCGCGGAGACTGCTTGAATTAGTCACTGCTGAATAATAATTGTCCTAATTGAAGATCCTTGATATAGCGGCTTGTGTGGGTGTGTGCTTATGTATTTGTTGTTTACAAATAGGATGTGTGTGATCATACCTGATAATGAAAAGGAGAATGCCCATTTTACTATGAAATTTAGTATCGGTGCGATGATTTTTGTGCCTCGATGTAACCTAGTTTTTTTGTGTTGGGAATAATATATATTTCAATAAATATAAATATAATTGCGTCCCATGCCCGGAGTTCTTGGAGAAATGGACTTAAAGTCGAATAAAATTGTTTTTTTTTTTTTTGTCTTCAGCTCTGTGAACATATTGTAAAATGTGATGATAATTGCTTTATTTAAAAAAAATCTGTCGTCCGGCATAAAACAGGAAAACGTTTAAGGACAAACCATAAAAATGCTTTAATGAATTTTAAACAGTATCGGTATCAGCATTCTCCTTATTTGGGTGGTTTGTAGTTTAAAGAGCAATTGAATATTTTTAAATAGCGAAGTTTGTGGATCAAAGCATGACCATCTACATAATATGTATTTTATACATGCATTATATTTGATATTGAAAAAATAACAGTTTTTATTGAATAAGGTGTTCCCATTTTATGCTGGCATAATTGCGGAAAACTTAGGTTATAATACTTACGACTATTAAATTGTATACATTATTAAATAACACGGCAAGCGACCATTCAGTAATATGTTAATGAATTTATAATGAATGAAAATAAAGTGCAAAACACCGTGATGACGTCGATAATTAATGTATGTAATTAAACAGACTTCGCAAACATTGTTCGTAAAAGCAAACCAAATTAAAATGTGCATCTTTATCAATATTTGCTTGGCCTAAAGACGTATGTCTGGGTCTTGGTATGGAAAGTGTACAAAATTCACGGTCTTGCATTCAATACGTACTATTTTGTGATGATGTTACTTGGTTAAACAACCTTGAGAATACCTATCTCTACTTCCTACTATTAATAATAATTCAGTCCTAAAACGTCCCACTGCAGGGCACGGGCCGTCTCTTTCATATAAAGGGGCTAAGCCGTGATCTGCCACGCTGGTCATTTATGGGTTAGCGGACTTCATATCCCGTAGAAATTCTTGTAAATCCATAATATGCATTTGCATACGTTTTTCTCCTCTTATTTTTCTCTACTTTTTGAACATATATTCGATACAACGAGACATCGACGTCATATATCCGAGCATGATAAATGTGCGTTTTAATGCAGTTGTGAACACAGTGCAACAATAAGGCCAGCTCAGCAGTGGCGGTTGCGTCAATAATGTTGACATGACATGCACAAGTTGCCGTGTAGCCACTCACACATACATACATTATTAACATTGAGAAATGGTTTCGTCAATTGTAACTCATTTTTGCAGGGTTTAATATTGTTTAGTACATGTCTTTGCTTTAAAATGTAATAAGGTAGAGTCGCTAATGGATTCATAAAGATGTTTTTTCTTACTTAATGCAAAGTGAAGTAAAAAAAAATTGTTTCGAATATGATTTTGCCTAGTTATATTTTATACAGATTTTATGATATATCTAATTACATAGTTTTTTTCACTCGGTTTTATATCTTATTTGATTTGGTTTACTACAAAATACGTTCTTGCACGAATCTGCATGAGCACTCCAAAATTATTAACAAATTACGAGAAGAATGACAAGTGAGGAAATTTAATTTCCAGTATAAAATTAGCGAATGTTTTTATAAAGAAGGTGAGTAAAGAGAGATAGGATTTATAAAGCGGAGGACAGGTCGTCACGAAGGCGGGCGGCGCATACTTTCCACTCCCGGCTCTCGATCCGATCTTCATAAAGAAATTCTTCGTTTTGATATTATATTTATATTGTAAATGTTTCGTACCTGCATATTTGTAACAGTAAATATGAAAATTTCCGGAATGCCTGCGACCTCGCTTCTTGGATCTTGAGGGAGCAAAGATTATTCGATATTAAGAATATTTTGGATTCAGTGGGTTCGGGCTAGGCTCTTTAACTTTAACGTGTTCTTGGAAAAGTTTTACGTCGGCATTAACGTGTGATTGTTGATTAGATTCCGTTCTCAACAGGTGAGAGAGCACACAACGCCTCCTCACTTTACTATTATTTTATTGTTCCTTATTCAGAGAATGCGTTAAACTTGAATTTTCTTTATGAGGTAGTTTTTTATGATGACAAGGAGCTATTAGGGAAACTGTAGAAACTATTTTGAAGATGTCAAATACTTTAATTTAAATAACTTAATACATTAAAGTATATATTTTAGAAAACTGATCGTATCTATCTCGACGGTGTCCAATATAACCGAATCATATCAAATACAACTAATGTGTTGTGTAAAGAGATTGGAACAAGTTTTGCCCACTTTGATGCATTATCACATCGTCCACAATACGATTGGAAGTTTACAACGCGGGCATCCGATACGGTAAACAAACAAACACAGTGACGTCAAACGCGTTCGACGCGAGAAACGAGAGAACTCGTTGTTAGGGTTGTCACACACTTCCAAAAACATCTTCTACAAGTGTCGTACTTACAACAAGCAACCAAGTGTTTTGGCACAGTCTCAGTCTGGTTTTTAAGTTGTTTTTAAACAACTAATGCAGAGTTCTCACCGATATCTCGTTTATTGTGTCTACTTACACTTGATAATTGGATTTCAAGGATTGTTTCTTTTGTTTAAAAATATTGTTGATCTACAAATACTAGTAAATTAAAATTATATGATGCATTTAATTTTATCTAGAGAATATGACAAAAGCGAAAATCTTACGCCAAGTTTCGCAGAAACATTCGCTTTTATCTTAGCTGCTCGAATTTTTTGTTTAAGTATTACGTAGAAGTAAGAAATTAAAACTAGTAAAAATGTTTTATTCTTGGAAACGGGCTAATAAAAAATTGTTTTAATTTTGTTTGCAAAGTATCAACCCTGCTTGTGAAGTAGTACCAATACGCGCGGTGCGTACGATGCACATTGGAAATGTAACATATTGTGTATTGATGGATCGATTACAATTGTTTTCCAACATTGTTTAATGATGCTCCTTTTCCTACGTATTAATGCAGACACTGTCGGAATAAGGGCAAAAGGTATAACAACTTTATAGGTTATATATTTAAAAATTTACACTTCTTTATTTGGCGATAGAGCAGATCTGAATCAGCAACTTTGTGAAATATTTATATGACTATTAATTCGGGTACTAGACTAGTGATGAATTGGAAAGACAAGCAATGTGTGACCCAAATTAATTATTTGACCACTTAAAAAATGTCACGTTACACATTTCAAATCTCTGCGTTCATGTTTCACGGCCAGCATTGTATCGTGTCGATTACTTTAGAGAGGGTGCCAAACAGAGATTACTTCTTCAAACAAATTAATCATACTTTACAAAAATACATTGTGCTATAAAGTAAACGATGTGTGAAAATTAAATGTCTAAAGTTGTTCAACACGTCCATTTAAAAAAATATGTCTGTCAGCAGATGATTATGAATTGGCGTGAACATTAACAAAATGGAGTGTTTACAAATTAACAGTCACATGTTTCTAATAAACATATAGTATCTACTCGTTTCACCTGTAAGTTGTTTGTTTATTTGGAAGTAAATAAAAGCGTGAAGAAGGTATCGGGCAAAGTTATGTCGGCTGTCAAGAAATAATCGACTCGTGTTAATGAATAGTGTCTATGGATGGAGTTGCACGGACTTTTAAATACTAGAATACTTACTGTAAAAATCATCGACCCATCGAAATATCGAGTATCCTAATTTATGAATTAGAACCATACAGTAGATTTTACTGCTTTAATGTATCACTTTTTTTTAATACATAGATATAGAAAAGTACCGAATGAAATAATTATTAGTTTTATATGTAAAGAAAATAAATAATAATTCCTCGGGACCACACTGCACGCAACAAAAGTTACACGTTTTATTTTATCATTCTGTTTCCTGATGCCGCATTGAGATCAAACCTTAGTTTTTAAGTCGGAATGTGAGCAATGCACTATAAAAACTACATTGCGTTCTGTAAAGTGGTTTGAGTATCAGATAAAATAACAGAAGCAGGAAATAGACACGTAAGGCTATTTAATTCTAAAAACCTAATAGGGTTTCAAAGAGATGTTTTATTGTTACACACAAGTTTATTCAAATTAAACGTAGGGTTGAACTTCGTAAAAAGACAGGCTTTTCCTTCGTATTTGCCAATTTAAGATTTGTAACTATAAATAGTTTAGCTTAAAAACGTTCTTAACTATCATTGTTAAAAAGCAACCGGGATCGATTCTTTATATACTTTTAGGCCCCGAGATTTGTTTGACTAAAATTATATTATGTGTATTAGTGTATTGTGTGTTTTAGATGTGATGGCACTTCACTATTGTGGTACCATCACCAACACCAATGAATCGTGTAGGACAATTGCTAATTGTAATTAATTTGATAGTGTTATTGCACACCATCACCAACACCAATGAATCCTGTAGGACGATTGCTAATAGTAATTTGTTTGTTTGTGTTTAGCGAGCGGCGCGCTCGCTGCCGGCACCATTGCGTCCCCGTGGAGCACGGCCGCCGGCGCGCCCGACACCAATGGCTCGGGCGGCGCTGACGCCAAGCACCTCGACGTCGGCGATGCCAGCGACGATGAAAAGGTAACTATCCACAACCTATTATATTTGGCCTAAAAGCCTTGCTTTTCCAACTTCTGTTATTTACTAATACCTTGACAGCCTCCGTGGCGCAGACACACTGTGAAACGAGAGGCCGCGGGTTCGATCCCCGCATCGAAAGAAATTTTGTACGGGTTACAAATATTTCATTCGGGTCTGAGTGTTTGTGAGACCGAAAAGTCTCTCGTAGTTCCTGAAACCCACGACACAAGACTTGATCTTAGTGTGGTATGAGATTGTTGGGTGTTATTTATTTAATTAATTTTAATACTATTACTTTTAGTTTTCCGTTTTTGTTGTGGGGTAATAACTTTGACATTACCGGAGACTTTTCTCTCCTTTCCAATAAATCTCAATAATTTAATATTGATAATAGCATGCTTTTTGAAGTTACTGACTTTTCTTTGGATATGATTAATATTATGTTTAATCTTCTACTACTACTTCAGCCACAGGATATCTAATGCTGAATTTAAGCCTACCCAAAGATTTCCAGTATTCGCTTGTTAGGAGTGGATAATTTTTACTCTAATTAGTTAAACACAAGCTGCTACACAAACGAAACAGATTTTTTTATTGTTATTGTAATCAAATTTATCCAGATATAAAGAAACATTCGTAGTTTTTAATTAAATGGAAAAGCCTAGGATCCGCACCGCCGCCTCATAGCGAGCGGTGACGGTCGGCTGCAAACACCTGCAACACTTGTACTTGCGGCCACTGTGTAATTTGTTTACATAACGAGTAAATATTGACTCGCAGCTATATATTAACAAAAGCAGAAACAGCGATGCTTCAAGTGGTTTCACGGAACCGTGAATCACTATGTTTTCGACCGTCCAACACCGCCACGAGGGCAACACGTTATTTTTATTTTCTTTTGAGAATAGTAGCCGGTCTATTAATTACAATGACGCACTACTTGACTAGTATCGAATACAGTAAACAAACCGACGTCCAGATGTACATACATCTGTTTTATGTAAGTTTTCATTTGTGATAAGTTATAGGCACGGGTCATTACAAGAAGTCTTCCAGGAAACCGCTTCGCACACAGCCGTCGCAATTGTCTGGCATCTTTCACAAGAATTGCGGCTTTATAAAAGTAGACTTTAATTTGATTAAATATTGACTTAAAGTGGGAGTCGTTTAGAAATGTTTTTCTACGATCGAGACTAATTATTAGTGTATGGTATGATATTGTTTTAAAAAAATAATAATAAATAACACCCAACAGTCACATACATAGTCCTGGCCCCACACTAAGAACGAATAGTGTCGTTGGTATCAAGAACTACGACAGACTTTTCGGTCTCACAAACACCCAAACCCGAAAGAAATATTTGTGGGCGGTTAATGAATTAATGTATGTTCATCTGTATCTAGCCTCTACTCGACATACTCGGAAAACTTATTGTTAATTTTAAAGCCTCTACATTATTGGAACAAATAAAAAAATATATTGAACATACTTGCAGAAAAGTCATTTATGGCTATATTTTTCATAATTTGCTGTAAGTGCAACAATTATTCGTGTAATTTTATTGAGATATTGAAGAAACAACTTTTTTTTCCTTTTCATGGCCCGTAAAATAGGCTTTGAAGTCGCATTGTAAAAGGTTAAGACTAATGCTCGATGAAAGATAATGATGATGATGTTAACTAAAGTTATTTTACACAAACAAACAAACTGACTAATTTACGCTTTCTTTTTTAAAGTCCTAAAGGTATAAAAAGGTTGCTCTAATAAAATTTTCGGGTTATAATATTATTAAGATGTTAAAAGCCAGGACATGTCAATACAACAACGTTGTTAGTTAGAACTTATGTTTATAGTAATGCTTTCTCTCTATTTTTTTATTCCAATGAATGGCGAGACGAGCATGCCGCTCGCCTGATGTTAAGCGATGCGACCGCTCATGAACAGTAGTAAAACCAAACACCTTGAATTACAAAACAATGTTTGGCATTCCACTCAGCTCGCCATCCTAAGACATAAGATGTTAAGTCGCAATATGTCCGGTAGTACCTTAAGTCGAATCACAACAGTGCATTTACACTGCTGTTAAGCGGGAGAAATAGACATTGTGGTGGTACCTACCCCGGGGACATCTCACATATGAGAGACCAACCACCAGTAATCCTACAATATTCTTTTCGTTTTTTGTCTATGGGGACTTCAGGATCTCTGAATCAATTAATAAAATATGTACTCGTATTACAAACATTTATGACGCACGGCACTGAGAACTGATTATCGTTTAGGTTGAAAGTTTCTCAAGTGGAGTGAACGTCCACCGAAGTGGACCTCCTGTGATCAACAATTAATTTAAGTATACATGTGATTTTGTCATTTCAGAAGAAAATATATTTTGGTCTCTCATAAATATCGGTTGATATATGATGTGATATCCCGATGATAATAATGATGTCTAATGGCCGATTCCTATAATCTATCTCTCTTTAACTAGAGATTTCATTAGATATTTCGATGTATTGTATGTTTCATATAACAGAGGTAGAGAGATATAGATATTATACATATATTTATCGATAGCTAGGCATCAGAAATGACTACTTCTACCTTTGTTCATTAATTCATAGATTTGTATGTACATAGTAATGGTAGCTGTTCTGACCCCTTGTTAAAGATAGATAGGATATAGAGACCGTAATATATTGGTTGTTGATGAGAACTGTCGTTCGCAGGATATGTCGGCGGCGGACGCGGAGGGCGTGTGGAGCCCGGACATCGAACAGAGCTTCCAGGAGGCGCTGGCGATATACCCGCCGTGTGGACGACGCAAGATCATACTGTCAGACGAGGGCAAGATGTACGGTGAGTCCGGGAATCATAGAGCATTATTACTGTTTAATATTTTGTAAATAATATTAATAAAATAATATTACTTGACTAGTCACTAAATAAGCCTGATAGGGAAACCTGCATAGGCTGCATACGTGGCGGGAGGGGTATGAGCCAATTTTTAATATGATAAATATTAATCGCCGTAAAATTAAAATCCTTCAATCCAATACAAATATCTATATATTTGAATCGAACTACGAGATACATCTCGTAGTGCTACAGCAAAATTTCTTAAATTATAATCAACTTCAGGTAACAATAACCCTTATTCCTTAAAATTAATATTTATTTTGTTTTTGAACCATACTAAAATCAAATAAGACCACACGCTTATTTGTGCTCTTATTTCTCTTGCCGTTTTTTAGGCCGTTACTTACAATCTAGTGTATATTTGATCGAAGTGAACAGACAGGTGAAGTGGTAGAGTCATACTGTATAGTCTAGTGACTGTAGGAAACACTTGGATTACTGTAGGAAAGTGCTGGTTTGACCGGGATACTACGAGAAAAACGACGCCAAGTAATGTTTTCGCTGTTGTGCTTTTTTGATTGAGACTGCCGTCGGCTCAAGTACTCTTTGGTTAGTCCCTTCCTTTCTCAACATATTTAGAGAAGCTATCAACCCATCTTCTATTCAAGTGTTGTAGCTGTACATAAGCGGTGGTGAGCCTTTTGATCATTTGCCGGACCTATGCAAAAAGTAATAATAACTCAACACGTCCACCGAAGAATGTGTCATACAGGTGTGAAATGTCTAGTTTAAGAAGCCACCCATAAAGTTTTCATTCAGTTTCGTTACTACATCGAAGCAGGCAAAGTCAACATTTTTGCTATTAAATACGCTCACTTTTCTAACAAGCCCCTCTTATCTTATTCTAAGGGTCCTCACCAACTTTTTTCCCAAAACTCTTTATCTCGGATATGCAAAACATCCCATCTGAACCATGACCTTCCTTAAGCCTACCGTTCGTGTATTCAAGGCCGATACATAAAAAACAGCTTACATGGAAAAACATTAGACCGTGTTATCTATGCATAATACGTTTGTATACCCGTATACATATTAGTGGACACTTATTGGTTATTTGTCGCAGACTTTATATAGATAATAATCTAAACGATATCGGAAAATTAGAGATTAGCATAAAGATATGTTGTACACGTTTGATATACTGAAGTTGAGTCATCAGTGTGAAATTAGAATGAGGATATTGAATACTAGATTACTGGAATAATTTTTAATATGTCCGCTGTGTAAATCACTGAGTGGGCGACATCTAAAATTGCGTTTGGCCATTCAAGTTATAATAAAAAGAAGACCATTTTAAATTACCGTGTAACGTTATTATTTTTTCACAAATAAACCTTAATTCATTAAGTACTTTTTTATTTTATTTCTATGGCCGACGAGACGAGAATGCCATTCACCTGATGGTAAGCGATATGACCGCTCTTTGACAGTAGCAAAGCCAAACAACAAACAACACCATGAATTACAAAGCAATACTTGGCATTCCACTGCGCTCGCCATCCTGAGACATAAGATGTTAAGTCTCTATATGGCCCTTAGTTTATTATTATTGTTTTTCGTCGATTTAAGAGGTAGAGCAAAAAAGCAAATGAGTAATTTGATGGTAAGCAATCACCAATTGGTCATTGTAGGGACATTGATGTTCTTTGGAAATATAAAACCAGAGAAAGCAGGCGGGAAGCAACGATCCTAGGGCCTAAATGACACTTAGATTAATCTTAAATTCTTTTATGTGCCGCACTATCAAGCTGTGGAATTGTTTGCCTTCATGCGTGTTCCCTCCATCCAATGATCTCGGGTCCTTCCGCCGTAGTGTGAAGAGACATCTCAGCAGGCCGGCATAATTGTATCGGATGTCTTGGGACTGTCCTCTGATGCTATTCGATACTCTGCCTGGACAGCATTCGCGCTTACCATCAGGCGCATTGGTGTCACTATGCTGGGCCAGTTTAAAAAAATATCTAATCACCATGCAAACGAAAAAACAAATAATTACAATGGAATAGTAGTGACCATTGGTGATTATTTTCTGTATCGGCCCATATACGTGCACTGCCCCACTGCAGGACAAGAGCCTCCTCTACAATCGAAAGTATGATTGAGAGGGGTTAAACCAGTCCACCACCCTGGTCAATTGCGTGTTGGCGAACTTTACATTTTTATGTGAGCCCTGAGAATTGAACTCGCGACCACCGTGAAAATGTAGGGTGCCGCGTCTTGTACGTATCAATAGGCCACTAAGCACTTTAGGTTAGTGATTCTTTTAGCTGATAACAATACCTCGTCACCTGACCAGTTTTAAAGTTAAAGTAAAAAATTCAACGTATGAAATTATTTTTGCTTTTACAGGCGGTTTCGTAGTCGCGTTTCAGTTTTATAACTTTTATTTTATGTTACAACAACCTTTACACTGACCTACAAAGCTGTTTTTTATATAAAACGAGTGGCATGCAAACAAAAGTGAATACCATTTTAAAATTTATTTAAAAACTACACTTGTTTTGCTATAAAAACCTTGTTTATGATAAAGTTTCACATATTTAAGTTCCTGTGAATTAGGCCTTAGATTTATCGGGTGCGTTATCAAATATTGGATTCGATATATGCAGAGATTAAAGTAAAATGTTTTGACACTTAATCAAGGATGTATCTAAGTATTACAAAGTATGCTCTTATTTCTGCAAATAAATTTAAATCACAGTTTCGGCAAAATTATTTGTTAATAACGTCTAAATCATAATTTTAAAATATAATAGCAATATCACAAAGTACTTCTAATATTGATATTCATTCATATTAAACTTCATGTGCACTAACTTAATTGTTTTCCTAGAATAAAATAGCAAATGCAACGAGTATATCGCACTTGTAACTAGTTTTTGTTTTCTATAACATGAGAGATTTTCTACCCATACCACTAATATATTACAGATTAGATTATGTATCTAAAAATAAAAGCATGTATTAGACCGCCCGACTTGGGAATTGAAACATCACGGTTACGAGGCTCAAAGAAATGAAATTACATCAAGTAGAAAATGATTAAATATGTTAACGCAGACATTATTACGTTCGATTAACGTACATGTCAATTTATTTAAATAATGGAGCGATATCAAGGCCGGGCGCCCAAAATGAACAATGGATGTGGCACGAGACAAAAGCCAATGTAGGTACCTATTGATGTGAGCCGACAAAGCGGTTTGCGCAATAGGATTCCACGGAAAGACGTGAACCGACAATTATTATCTCACTCGATCGGACCATGTCGCCAATTCGAAGAAGTCAAGTGGAGTCGCGTTGCTTTTGTTCGCAGTTAGGACTTTATCACGTTCCGCAGTTGGGAAAAAGCTGAGCGAACACTAAAACTTTCACTGCGTTCTCCGTGAAAGTAAAAATTCAGCTCCTTCACGGCGCTCCATAAACTCGCGGAGAACCAATAAATCGCGATTATTAAAAGGAACACTTCCCGTTCTTAAACAACAGGGTGGCTTGGCGGGAATTTTTTCACGTTACAATGTTAACTCGGGCAGCTCGTTAACGCCTACGTGACGACTGCTACTTAAAGAAACGTTTTGCCTTAGTAAATTAACTGCCGGAGAAAATCTGTGTTTACGCCACCGGTGGCGAGCGATCATAATGCCTTACGAAGAGGGAAAGAACCCGGGCGGCTCTCGGCGCGTGTAATAACTAAAACTAACACTGTCGACGTAATAGATTCAGAATGGACCTTTTTGGAAAGGTTATGGAGCAGAATTGACGTAGAACAATTATTAGTGGGAGCGAGTGCCATTTACACCGCCGGACACACATTAAGTTTGCGTCGGGCGCTAACATTATACGTCCCGGTTTTAATTAAAGGACTGCCCGCTCAGGCCCGTCGTGGTGCCAAATGGAATTGCTAAACAAATTTACCACAAAGGCGATATGTCCACCTTAAGTGATTTAATAGGCGTAAAGAAATTCGCAGTTTAAATTGCTCCCAATCCCTTCGTATCTTTATAAAACGAAAAAGGGTACGAGACTCGCGGAGATCTTGCTTTGTGTAATTTAATTAAATATTTGTTACATTTAATTCGCACGGGATTAACTCTCGTGTGTAAAGAGTAAGAAACTTAGCATAAATAGATCTGAGCATGTCTGAATCCATGCGGGTAGTGACTGACTACCATACATTGGTAAGAACATGGTGACCCATCTGAATTGCGTATCCTATGATCGTCTGCAATCTTTTGGCGTCCAAACGCGTTGTTGTTAAGCTGTTGTCAAAATATTATGAACAGTTTTTCTCTCTTCACATTTTTTTATATTAGGCATGTTAATACTATTAGATTACGAGTATAAATGCTTGTTGTTTATATAATAAAAACAAGTCTCAAGCAATGTGCTAAATATATATTTAAAAATTATATTTGTTCGATGAATTCGCTACATGCCATATATGTCCCACTGCCCTCTAGTGCACAGGCTTCCTTTACAATCGAGAGTACGATTAATAGTGGTTAGGCATAAAGTCCACCACGCTGGCCTAGCGCGGGTTGGGGGGCTTTACATACCATAGAAATTCTTATAAATTCTCAATAATATGTAAGGTTTCCTCACGGTGTTTCACCATCCCATTACAAAGCAATAAAGAAATGTCTATGCTCTCAACTTTCTTGAGCCTATAAACACGAGTAAAAGAGCATGGTGGTGTATAATAATTGCGGACACGCGCCCGCCCGGACAATATATGAGCACATTACTCCGGGACGTGTCCTCCCGGGCTTAATCTAGCGCCGGAGTGCGTCATCCTTGTCCATCGAGCTCCCTGCTCACCCCATCTAATGTCGCATTCATTTCGTACACTTGATTGCCGTGTATGCAGTATTTTTAAGAGATGTTTTTGTAGGAAAGAAAGTGGCAAAATAAATGCAGTCGGTTGTGCTTAGATGTGTGATAGTTGGAGGTAATGAGTACTGAAGTAGATTCGGACCCTCCATTTGAATTGATCACGATATTTTGGATTGTAAGTGTTCATATATATTCCAACGTTTTAAAGCTTAGAACACATCACAATTAGTCTCATCATCTCAAAATCCTGAAGGTTATAGGTTCGTTTCCAAGTTCAGGTCATTCACTTGTGCAAATGTTTCCGTTTAAAAACATGATTTACCTGGATCCATATTATTCGCCATAAAGGTTGACTTAGGCAGACAGTCGCTCGTAAAATGTGTGTCAGATGTCAGACCATATCAGTAAGATGGGTAATAAAACACGTTCATCCGACCCCACGTGGGTCGCGGGAATAGATTTATAAACCATACTTATGTTATTTTTGTGGAATCGCAATCAGCGACATCAGTTCATAGGTAATTTGCAAAGCGTGACATCATCCGATTGATAAATACACGCGGCGTATCAGCCACCGCTACAAGATAGACAATCTCAAAACATATCGACCAATTAGGGTTTAAGTTATATGCTATTGGATGGAGTGGGCCGGCCAGGCGTGTGGCGTGTAGCGGCGTGTGTTGCGGGTTGTAGCGGGCTGTATCGGCCGCGGCGGGTAGGTGCAGCGAACACGTGTGGCGGCAACTTGCCGAAGCGCGCTCGCACGCTGCGGTGTGTAGTTGGGAACAGTTTGCCAACAAAGCTCTACGGAGCAGTGGTGCCGGCACGTTCGTGAGTTAAGACATTCAAAACCGCTCAATATCCTGGCAGTATGAAAGTTTCGTCGGCACACGGCTTCACGTGGTCCGGGGGCGGCGGGCGAGGGGTTCGTCGGGAGGGCTAAACTATGCGAAGAATGCGCAATTAGTGAGCGAGCGAGCGTGTAAGGGGCCCGGCCGCGCCGCTAGGCGGCGAACGCAGTAAGAAAATATAAAGAAGGGGCGGGCCGCCCGCGCCGTTGTTTAGCGCACCGCCCCCCCTCGCGCCCGCCGCGCCCCCGCGCCCGCCTTCGGGCATAACTCCCGATTGTCTCCCGAGAAATCCTCCTTAGACCTGTCGCAACTCAACCCTTTCCGCGAGGATTTGCTTCGCATAGCTTCTGTTTGGGTCAGCGTGAAATTCAGCTAAGACGGAACGGACGCTCCAATTCAGTACAAAGTCAAATATTTTTGTTTTTGTCGATGTCTCTTATTGAAAGCGCTGTCTGTGACTTTCATTTAGGACGAAATATTCGGTGCGTCACAAAGACAATCACAATAATATATTTATATGCCTAAAATACTTATAAGTAAAGAAGAAAAATAAACTAAAAGTTTATATCCGCTGTAATGATGAAAATGTCGAAAAATATTTTATACCTTTGACTTCATTATTAGCCAAGCTCATATTATTAACTTAGTACTTATAATAAAAGTTTTAATGAAATCATGCTCAGATACTTTATTGACTTTCTTAGAGTTCTTATTTCAGACAGAGTTTACTCACAATATAGCTTTTAAATAATAATATGTTGTACTCGTATAAGTAAATAAATAGAAATAGACATATCAACTATTCACGCCAGGTATTTATTGAATAGAGGCCTTATCGCCATCTCTTGCGCCGACTTCTATAATTTGCCTGATAAATTAATGGGCGCTATCCCAAAAATATATTTATTTGTATTATGGACCACGAGTAAAATTGTGCATTCTGCATTCACAGAAGTTTTTAGTGAGCGCACAATAATCGAATTTATAACGTAAGCACTTCACAACAATGTTATTGACCGCCTCAGTAGTGATGAAAATATATTTCTGGGAATAAAGCCCTTTTAAGCGAAAACAATCGCGAAGTCATGCTTCAGGTACGAGAACGAACGTTAATGCATTTCTGATGGATCTTCAATATCTCCCCAGTTGTCGAATAAATTACGTTTCACAACGCCTCGGGTCACGAGAGAACCAACAAAAATATCATATTGCCTCTATAACAACGCATCTGCGTTTTCCATTGATAACTTATAAATCGTCTGTCGTAATGATGATTGACACGATGAATAAAAATGACGCTATTCTCTAGTAATTATACGTTTTAATATGAATAAGTGTCGGTCCGTCGGAGCGTGCACGCACAATTTCATCCGCCGCGAGTGCGCGAGAGCGTGGCCGCGTCGCGTCGCGCTGGCAATGGACCAAATTAGCCAACTAACGAACTAATAAATAATCATCTCTTGTTTTTCTATTCGCCGCGGAATAGAAACGTTCTGTCGGTCCTTGTGCATCCCGCACTATTTATAGAAGGATGCACACGAGCACTCGACGCGACGTTTCGGGTGAAAGCACTCTTAATGCTCAATTCGCGGGCGGAGATGTCACTGGCGCGGTGCGGCGCCGGTGCAACTCACAACACACAACACACAACTCACAACACACGACAAATATATTCCTTACTAATCCGCGCTAACAGCAATTTGTTAGAGTGGCCACACTTACTAATTTTAGCTTAACGCCCGCGCCGTGAAAACTTTACGACACTGCCATAATTTCGAAGTAATTTCAAGAATGTTTGACTTAACAGTCTTCTAGGGTTTGTTTCCAAAACTCGCCGCTTTCAATTTAATTTCGTATTAAGGTAAAAATAATTTCCGTTCTGATTTGCGTTGTTTTATTTTGATGCCTTTGGGTGAAAATGATTATTTAGGAAAAAGTGTTTGACGACCTTTAATAAAGTGCAAAAAAATAATTTAATTTGAGTCTACACATTACGCTCAAAGGCACTATTAAAATGCATAAATAAAAGAGAGTGAACACGAGTAGCGCACATTGACACGCTCGTATAATATTACGATGTTTATTGTCGAATGCCGTGAACGAAATCATACCACGAGTGCGTCCAATTTACGTACAGATAGTTGTACAATGTACAGAGTAGAGTGTATAGACGCACCGTACTATATGTACACGGTACAGTACACGCTCGCCTCAACGAGCAAGCAAGGGGTTAATTAAATTCGCACCAGCCGCCTCTCGTCGCCATCGCATTCCCCGAATTCAATGAGATTTCAATTTACTTTGGTCCGACCGAGCCTTCCCCCGTGTTGTTCACCAATTAATACACTGTTACCTAAATTAAAATCGCGACACAAGGTCAATTAGATCTCGTTTCAATTACCGTAATCACGATTTATTAGACAACGCGCGTACTGCACTTTCCTACACGTAATTTAATTAAGCCGCTCCGGCGATCGTTAATTAATACGACAGACGCAAAAGTATTCGTGGTGAAATTTTAATTGATATTTCAACCGAAAATTTAATATAAATACAATGTAGTGAATGCCGGTTGAAAATTATAACAGAACGGCAAGTTGCATTGAGTCCGCTCGATCCACCCCGCATTCCTGGCCGACTGCAGTTTCAATGATTGAAAATAGCTATTCAAAATATTTTGAAAATTGTTTCATAACAGATCGGCGCAGCTCCGCCGGCATGGCATTGTGGAGCGCGCGTTTATCTGAATCAACTATGCGAAACATTTCGCGGGTTATGTCAATCGACGCACGCTTTTGTATCTTTTTCGGTTTTCCATTCGCGGCACGTTTTAATTGATGGAAATTGTTTTACAGGAAGGAACGAGTTAATAGCGAGGTATATCAAACTTAGGACGGGCAAGACGCGCACGAGAAAGCAAGTCTCGTCACACATACAGGTGCTAGCTAGGCGAAAATTACGAGAAATACAGGCCAAACTCAAAGTGGTAAGTGCTGTTGACTATTTACAAGTCACCTGATAGTCACAAAGATGTTCAAACATATAGGTACATGTTAAATATATAAATAACGTTTAGGACGGTGGGGTGATGAAGGAAAAGGCCATGCAGTCAATGAGCACGCTATCTAGCGCACAGATCGTTGCAGGTTTACCACACCCAGCGTACCACCACACGGTACTCAACTTGCAAAAGGCATGCCTTTGTGTTATTTGTTAAAAAAAAACACCAGACTAAATTGCCTCTGATTCGTGTTGCTTCTACTATTTAGGCATGTTGCCAAATGCACGTATGGAAAAAAAATACACAACAATAACACAAATCGATAACTGAATTCGCTTTACTCACATTTTTCATTCGATGTTTTTTCACAATCGCGTATAGTGCGCTGAATAAAACCTCCGAATGCAACTGTGTACATACGCAAGCACTGAATGGACGATATGTTCGCAAAGCTCTCATTAATTGCGAAACGCTAACTTATGAATCAAATAAAATATAATCATCTTTAACGTGAAAATATGAGAAAACGCTTAAGTGTGTAGACTTAACCATATCAGCCAAATAACAAGACAGCTTAGTACTGTGGAAGTTGTTTTATTATTTATTGAACTTGATGATTATTTTTGCAGCAATTTTGGCAGCCAGGTCTTCAGCCCGGCACATCACAAGAGTAAGTATATTTGACCTTATGTACCACGATAATATTTTTCTTTACGGTTTTGTAGTTATTCGTATAGTTGTTCGTATAGTGTAGGGGAGGGCAAAAAAATAACAGTATTTTATTGTTACTGAAACAATTGTAAATTTTAATGTTATGAATTTATTAAATATATTTTTTTACCCTTTATTGTTCCTGGTGGTAAATGGAATTTTATTCAAATCGAGTATTGAATGACGTGACAATATGACAAAATATTGGTGCTCTGCAAAAAATGCTCGTATCCTGAATTAAACCATTCTGCCAGATTATTATATTATATACCTTACTTTTTGTTCGTCTTTTCCTGGGGTAGGATATTCAACATCCAGATAGATTTCGTACAGAAACAAAGAAGTAACATTGATAACGTTGCATTTAGGTATTGATACGGATCATGACGCAGATCGCTTTCAACACGTTTTTATAGAAATCCTTGGGGAACCTATATTCATCAGTAGACTTGCTATAGCTGAAGAATCCTCGGAGAAGACCTATATTCAGCAGTAGACTTCCTATAGCTGAAGAATTCTCGGAGAAGACCTATATTCAACAGTAGTTCCTGAAGAAACAGAAGTATCCAGGACATAATATGAATGTTTGTGGTCAGTGTGAAGCCGTTCCCTGGCGCGGGGTACAAGGGCGTGGGCGGTGTGGGCGGCGTGGGCGTGGGCGGCGCGGCGGACGTGGCACCGCCGCCGCCCTGGGAAGGCCGCGCCATCGCCACGCACAAGCTTCGCCTCGTCGAGTTCTCCGCTTTTGTGGAGCACCCGCGTGATCCAGACACGGTGAGATAACTTAACTAATCCAATTTCCTAATGTATGTTCCATTGCAGGATGAGAACCTTTGCTAGAATCGTCGCATACGAGGTTGTATGTCAAAGTTCATCTTGCTGGCTTGGTGTTGGTTGACGGATTTCATGCCGTTCGCCTGATGATAAGCGATACGACCGCTCATGGACAGTAGCAATACTTGGCATGCCACTGCGCTCGACATACTGAAACATAAGATGTTAAGTCTCAATAAATCCAGTAGTTACTCTGGGTAATGTCTATGTCGCTGTAAGGTGTACGGGCTTCAATCTCTTGCCTTTCCAGTAAAAAGAAACAAAAAATGTAAACTGTCAAACTGTGCTGTCAAATTGACAAATAGCAATTTGTTTACTGGTCTGTGTAGTAAATTATCATTTGTATTACTTGTGATCTGTGATTTATTGTATCCACAGTTCACGCTTGATATGTTTTGTGATTAATATATAGTTTCTACTTCACGTTTATTAATTTACCATAAAAATGTCGTCTTCGGAAACAGCACAAGTCAGTTCATTACCATTGCCACCTATGCAATACATAAACCTTTACACTGATGATAATGTACGACGAAACAGAGCCCCGCTGCCGCCGCGTCCTATACATGATTCTTATTCTATGTTTGGACACTCTTTTAATGCTGACGATGCCATCATCAGATCTTTAGAGAGTCAGGTGAGAAACATTATAAACGAGTAAGATGAATGAATGTAATGAAGATCTACAATCGAGAGTCCCATTAAAGACGTTAATAGGTCATGGTCCAACATGCTGGTCGACTGCGGTTTGGCGCACTTTACATAACATAAATATTCCCATATCCTCACGATGTTTTCCATCACAATTATTGATACTACTAGGAAACGCCTCCAATACGCAATGTAGACAAATTTGATGATTTGTGACCAAAGCCCTTTCAATTTTTAGGTAGTAGAGTCCCAGCAGAATGCGTATAAGCAGTGCGGAGCAAAACTTACATTTTGATGGGTGAAATACATTTTGCAAGGCTATGGAAGTGAAAAAGTTTTCTTTTGTAATGCACCTGATCGTCACGCGAGTCTTTGACCCGTGAGATCTCACACAGTCGCCTAAAAGTCTAGCGCGCAATGTTGAACTTGACATGCGTTTGAATATCTTGGACAGAGTGTTCTGGTTTGGAGGTTTTCTTGATATTTTTTTATCATTGAAGTACGCGATAGTTAATAAATATTTATAGACGTTGTTGTTAAATCAAGTGAGATTAATAACAGATCAACACATTTACGAAGTAGCTCGCAAATCGCAAACATAATCCTTGACAGAAATAAAAATACTAAGAAACGAAATATTCTGTATAAAATCAATCCACCACCCTCCCTTTTCAATAGAAGGATATCTATCCATAGCTTGACCTTGTACAGTTAGCGGGAATCGCAAGAACGCAAAGACGTGCACTTGCGCGGAATAATTTCAAAAGCGTCCGCGCCAACAATGAACGAATTGAAAGTAACATACCTTGAACTTTTAATACCGAGAATTCGGTCTAGATGGTAACCGGCGACCGTTTCGAAGGTACTGCGGTACCGTTTCGACGCTTTATTTAGGATACATTTGACAGGTTTAATGTAATTAATTGGGTTGAAAGTTACAGAGTTCGTTTAATTAATCTTTATAATTAAGATTGGACATGGAGTTTACAGTGGTACATTCGGTATAAACTATAATTAATACATGAATTTAAAAGTATACTTATTCGTAAATGCTGAATAGTGAATGTGATAATTGACGCTTTTGTAGAAAAAGTACAAATATATTTTTAAATATGAATGAACATATCGTTACAAATCGCACGGGAATTGTAGTCAGCAACGCTGACCTTTAAGAATTGTGAATGAAAGAGTAAAGAATGGAGTTGAGAAAGATAGTGTAAACAGTATTTTACAAATAATAATAGATTTAGGTCATTTAGTTTAGTTATTTCATAGAAATCGCTATGGTATGCAGGTTTCCTCTCTATGTTGATTTGGGTACTTCTTTGTAATCTAAATACATATTTGATGTTTATAAAAATTTAAAGCGGGAAAACCAGCTTTAAATTGTTATGTATTTATTTATCTCCCAATGTTTCGACAACTTTCGGGCTTACAGAAGTATTTTTCCGCGATTAAATTGATAAAAACTTTATTTATGCTCATATAATAAAATTTTACTATTATTGGGAGTCATTTAAACGTACTATGTTTGTATAAATTATTCAAATGTGATCGTAATAAAATCGTTAACATATTACCATAGTTGTAATTATCTTAAATATATATAGACCATATACGACGGCTTCTATGACCCATTGACTGCAAAACTGACATACGAACGGAAAGCTACAGCTTCGATTTTAGCACTGAGACAAAAGTTTAAAAAACCAACTCTTACATAAAAAGTTTCAAAATTCTTCGGAACTAAAACAATGAAAATCTTATTTACTTGTGGGTTAGCGACTATGTGTATATGTTTTAATTAGATTGTAATGAGCTTGTTGTTGTTTGTTGCAGTATCCGCCGAGTACGGCGACAGTGCAACACTTATTTGTGCATATAGGCGGAACTGTCACATACGCAGATCCTTTATTAGAGGTATGTATAATTTCTTTACATAATAAGGCTTTAATTAATTTACCTCGCTTCACTAAAATATTATGGGTTCTATAATCTACAAATCTATGGATATAGTTATTTAGAAAATGATATAATGTTTTTTGTACAATATCACAACAGGCTGATCAATCCCTCTGTTGAAGTAAAAGTGCCGAAATCATAATCATAAAAAAGTGACTGAATCTAAATACTTTATAACATTTTAAATATTTTCATTTCATGTCATATTAAGAACAACAAATAACTTCTTTATACTTTACTGTACTTCCACACACTAGAAGATATGGCTTTTTTGTCTCTCTGCGTTGTTGTTCCAACGTATGTATAGAATAGAATAAAATAAACAAATAAGCCAGAATTTTACACACTTAAAAATAACATGTTTTTTTTCAGTCGGTAGATGTTCAGCAAATAAACGATAATTTCCCAGCCCTCCGTAACATCCCAAACACCGCTCTAAATATAACTAAATTACTTTTCTTTAATTCCAGTCGGTAGATGTTCAGCAGATTAACGATAAGTTTCCGGAGAAGAAAGGCGGTCTGAAGGAGTTGTACGAGAAGGGTCCGCGCAACGCGTTCTTCCTCGTCAAGTTCTGGGCGGACCTCAACACCAACAACCTCGACGACCCCGGCGCCTTCTACGGAGTCACCAGTGTGTACGTATCCACTCATATGTATGAACTGCTCTGATTTATTTAGCCTATTGCTGTCTGTTTTCTTGTCGCATCCAGCATCTGCCAGCGACCTTTCGCAAATCGTCACTCCACACAAAGGGCGTCAAGAACACGTTTACCCCAACGGTTATCGGTTCTTCGACAGATGTGACCAACCCACTGCCACTTCAGCTTGCTTATTCTTATTCTATTATTATTATTCCTTAGTTCTTTGTCGGATATGGTAATTGCTCATTACTTATTGATTTAAAGCACTTGTAACTTTTATTTATTTATTGTTATAAAATTGCATAAAACACGATATAAACAGATGTTCAAATTATAATAGTATTCTACTACGACATGTTTTGCTAATATTATAGCATGCAATATACTACTATTAAAACTTAACCCAGTAACATTTTTATATTATTTATTACTATCAGCTTAAAAAATCTCTTACGCTATAAAAATTATACTTAGTACTAAATTGTAAACTTTTTGAAAGAGCAACACTAGAGTTTCTTCTCTGTTCTTCTCTAGTGAAAACCGCTTTCCGAACCGGGTGGTAGATAAAAAAAATGACTGAATCTATATGATGTAGAACATCTTAATGGATTCAATAACTTATTTTCATTTCATTTCACTATAATATTTTATAGTAATTTTTAAAAACAATGCTGGAATTTTTATGATGATGGAAAGATCTCGAACAAATTAAACATAACCACAGACATTTGTTCCGGGTCTGTGTGTCTCGTGGCGGTAAAATTACTATTTTGCTTCATAACAGCTATGCAAAGTCATTATTCATTATTTAAAAGAATATGATAAATATTTTGACTGTGTTCTGTCTGTTGCAAAACGGTCCCTGTAATTTGAGATGTATACTTTGCCATTTCCGATTATTTACTGACTTTGTCGATTAGCTATCTCAAGTTTTACAGCCAACATAATAAAGGCTACTTCGCCATATAAATACCCAGTGGCTATGTACATACTATAGTTTTAATTGAAACAAAGCTGAGTAAATAGTGTGTTCGGGAACTTTTCGCTTGAGTAGCACAGACGCACACTTTGAATGTCAACTACTGAACTACGACATTTGCGAATAACATTTACGGTGCTCACAGTATCTGTATAATGGTTAATTTTACATCGTGGGATACGAGGTCTCGGATTTTGTGCCCGGATTTGGTGGAGTAATAAGTAATTTAATAAAAAAAATATACAATTTTCTCAAAGAGCATGTGAGAAAAAAGTTTGAGCAAGATACGAGCGGGAAGGAGAAAACTGTAATAGTACATTATTGTAAATTGCAATGCACTAATTTTATGTACCATATGACATATTGTATTTTTCCGAATGCCAGTGTAAGCTCTTTTCGATCTTGCCCGCAAAATCGACCACTGTCTGCGTTCTTAGCGTATCATATCGTATACTCCTGTCTCCCTTCTCTAGCTCATCGAAACAGGCGCTTAACATCCATTTTATTCAAAAGAATTATTTGGGATATATCTCAAACGGCCGATGCCAATATATAATCAATCGAAAAAATTAGATTGAAATCTGGATTGATTTCTACTTTTCGATTAGTCTCTTACCATGTTGCCATAGTTTTATCACTACTGAGATGGATTATTGGCAATATAGTATCAGAAAAAAGATTAAGCTGTCAATCTTAAACGGCAAATTTTGATTGGGATTGTTTATTGGCAGCGGCTGAAAACCATAAAAAAAAATAACCGCTAATTTCAATAACAATTATATTTATTTTCAGGTACGAAAGCAACGAGAACATGACGATAACATGCAGCACGAAGGTGTGTTCGTTCGGCAAGCAAGTGGTGGAGAAGGTGGAGACAGAGTACGCGCGGTTCGAAGGCGGACGGTTCGTGTACCGCATCCACCGCTCGCCCATGTGCGAGTACATGGTCAACTTCATACACAAACTGAAACATCTCCCGGAGAAGTACATGATGAACAGCGTGCTAGAGAACTTCACTATACTACAGGTAAATTATATGAGACGTAATCTTATTAGGCTCTAAATAGTAACGATTTTGTTCGTAAAATCTACACCAAGTTATGATTTAATTGACATTAAATGTCTCTGAGTATGGCCGTTAAAGTATCTATAAGATATAGGGAGCGCTAATACTTCAAAATCGTAGATGAAAAATGGTGGGGTCGGGCCACCTTTTTTTGCTCTCCTATTGGCTGATATTTAACAGGTTGTCCCACATGCACGTATTGCTTGCTATTATTATAATGTCTCATAAAAACCGCTATTTTTACCACACTACAAAATTGTACTAATTGCATCAATTATTCTGTCATGAAACGATGCGACAATCGTTAAGAAAACAGCTTGCTCGTTTATGAACCTATAAAAACAATTTTCAATACTAATTTAAAAGCAAATAATATACAAAGTTAAGCGTTTTCCTTCGTACAATCTTGTGAAGGAAAATCATTCTCTCGACCATTTGCGTCATATACGCGGAAACAATTACTATGGGAATTTACCTGCTTTGAAAACATAAGTGAGACAAAATTCATGGAATTTATTATAAATGCTGGGATTATATGTTGTATTCTGGAGATGCTAAATAATTGGGTTGTTTTGAAAATAGTGATATCCGTTAGCATTTCTAATTTAATATTTTAGTTAATGAATTATAAAGATCATATAGGTCACACTGCAGGGCATAGGTTGTTCCTACTATTAAAGGGGTTTAAGCGATACTTGCGGTAGTACTGGTTGGCGGACTTCACACATGCCATAAAAAATCATGTAAATCTCCATGATACCTGCATCCTCGGGATGTTTTTCTTTCACATATTTTCGATACCCTGATTCCGTTTGATTTTGATCCTGTTTTTATTGCATTAATTATAATTAGAGATAAATATTATTTCTAATAAAATACATTTATAACATAAGTCGATTTTAAACTTTCAAAATAACAGGTGTAAAGTAGCCAATTTACAGTTTACATAGTTTACGTAAGGACTGTTGATATATTTATTTCAATACTTATAAATTATTGTTGATCTATGTGACTGTTGGGTGTTATTTATTTATATATTTATTTACCTCCAGGTGGTATCAAACCGCGACACTCAAGAGACTCTCCTATGCGCGGCGTTCGTGTTCGAGGTGTCCAACAGCGAGCACGGCGCTCAGCACCACATCTACAGGCTCGTGAAGGACTGAACCCCGCGGGAACCCACACTCCTGGCCACGAGACGGTACAAGGGATATTCTACTATCGATATTTTGAGGAAGCCTGTTCAAATCGGTTGATTGGTCACATTGTATCGATATGGTTCATGCATGGCACAACCCTAATTTACAAATATTTGAATATTAGTGGATAGGGTTTAGTACGCGCAGTACTAAAATATGTTCGAACCAGATATTGTTTTATATTTTGACTAAAATTATGGACTGTAAAATCTTGGAAAAATTTAACTATCAAAGGAACTTCTAATTCTCTTTCTTTAAGTGTCGTATTTGTTTATTGTCTTCTGTATTTTTCTTCTGCTGTAAGCTAAGAATGTTTTTAATTGTCCATCCAAGTATACAAGGCCTGGTAGCCTATAAAATACATCAAATATTATCTTGTACCGTGTCACCTAGCGGAGTTACCCTTGTGGAAGTCTATTCGGCATGTAGCAACATTGTCGTCAGATATACAAACGGTTGCTATCAATATAGTGACGAGAACGTAATATAGAAAAATGTGATCTGAAAATTACGCTACAAGTATTTTTGTAACTGAATGTTTAATGTATAGCTCAATTTTGAATAACCTATTGTAGTGAACTGAATTGTTCTGTCGGATTAGTCATGTTATTGTTTTAGATTTTTTTTTTCATATTGTTTTATTTCATAAATCGTTCCCTTTTTACTCAAGTTTTAGTATTTATGTTTTCTTATTAAGAAAACGTTGAAGTAACAATAATTAAAAGGTTTTACATTATTTCATAAAAATACGAACATTGTTCTATATACATAAATCGCGTGTAAAATAATGTCAAATAAGAAAATATAGAATTGAATACACACAGTGCCTCTATAATTATGTTACATTAACATAAATTTGAGCATATTTAGTCTTTTCACTGTTATATATAAATTGTTTGGGACGGAACGCGACAGTGAAAAGATTAAACCTTAGTGTAGTGTACCGTGAAACATAAATAGATTTAATAAGTATATTATAATTAAGAAGATGTCTTCTATCTTTACAGTCGACCTTCGCTTCTGTTAATTTTCTGTAAACCAGTCCAAATTTTCACTAACCCTCGTGGCATCTTGCGTCTTATCTAATTTAAACATCGCTTGGTATTCTTGTAACTTAGGTATTATTGAGTGGTAGCATTTCGTTATTGATTTTTAGTATTTTTTGCCAGATAATTTTACTATTGCAATCTTTGCCACATGAAATTATAATTTAAGGACATATTGTACCTAAATGTACATATTTTAATGTTACAAAGTACGTATAGTGTTGATGTGTTCGCATTGTCTGCCACACGTACGTTTCAAATTAAATTGTATAATACGACAAATAAGAGTTGATAATTATGTGCAAACGCGTGTACATATCTCCATGTTGAAATATAATATACAAACTTATTTCTGGATAAATATTTCTAGGCTTCTCCTTCGGCAGCTGTTAGTTAGGTATTATTTCAACTGATAACGTCCCTGGAAGTATTGTATTTAATGTTCCACATTACATGATCGCAACCTACTTTCGCTTCAATTCTCAAAGTACAAATTGTGTATACTGTATACCCACAGTAAGTAACTGGACAGGTTCGGTTATACAATAAGTTTTTCGTGGCAATGATTTGATCTCTCTTTTAGTCAAATATATTTAGGGCCCTCCCGTTGTCGCGTTCGCGTGCGCTCAGTTAAATTTAACGTGCTGTTAAGTTTATTGTGCATTAAATAGCGTTTAGTTTCAAGACATGAGGTAGGCAAATATTATCTTAGACGATAATAAATAATAATAAGGAGATTTTTTGTATTTATTTGATAGAGTTATATTAGATAAATTGTAAAGTGAATAGCTTTAAGGATTTTTTTTTTAAATATGGCGATGGTCGTACGAGAAATTATAGGCGAGGTGGTCACTTAGTACTTAAGAGGAAACACTTAATTTTTGTTGCGATTATAGATTTTTTTAATCTCTTCAATTAAAATCTTATTGATTGGTTATGTACCGTGTATGGTACCGAAATAATGAAAACAACGTGTTCAATTGACGTGAGAAGCAAAAGAGATCTGCTACGTTGTGATTTTATACTTTATAATGTTACTATTATGTACTCAGATGAGATTAAAACGATTTTTCGACTCTATTTTATATAAGTTGTGAAAATGTGGAATTGTTTCCTACGCAATATTCATTAGTGACAATAGACGGTGTTGTGTAAATACATTTTAGTGCATTTCTTTTTATTTCATTTTTTAGCGTTCTAAGCGTTTTATGCTTCTAAACAAGTCTTTCATATCGACAATCTGCCATATCAAAATGAGAATATTAAAATATAGTCGGCAGTGTTGGGGACGATCATTGGCCTGTGCTATCAGAGTTTTGTTATGTTTCGTTTTTTCAACAAATATGGCGAATGATATCCCGCAACAAACGCCGACAGTGTACAGTATTTTAAAGATAATACTATGTTAAAGATTTGTATGAAAATTTAATTATATTGTCTTCATAAAATCACATGTGTTGTTATTTAATCATTTCACACCGATTAGTCTAAGCCTGATTAGATAACTAATAACTACGACGTGGTGTTAGAGTTCAATGTTGAATTTAATCACATTGGACCTTGACAAAAATGCACCTGATAGTAATCGTACCTGATAGTAAAATAAAGGTATCTGTATTAGCCCATATACATCCCATTGTAGTATGAACCTCGTCTACATTAAAAACGATACGACGATACGACTCTACGATTGAGAGGGACTAGACCATAATATACGCAATTCCAAAGGATTCCTAACATACACGGTTAGTCATAAAGGGTATATGAAGCCCAAAGGGAAATACTAATCATCATAATAAAAAAAAAATACAATGGGGCCAACCCTGATATGGCGAAAAAACATCAGCTGTTCCATACAAAACTAATAAATAAATAAATAAAACCCAACAGTCACACACATAGCCCTGACCCCACACTAAGATCAATTTACAAAATTGTAAATTGTTTTAATTTACAAAATGTATGCAGACATGCATGCCTCTGACTATCTCCGTGGCGCATTTGTACTAAGGTATGATTGAAAAGTTCAGGCCTCAGGTTCGAATCCCTGGTCGGGCACTGATATTGGGTATTCTATAAATTATCAGAAGAAGTGTCAGGACTCAGAAATGTGTGTCTTATATAGCGATAGGGCCATCTCCTGTCACATCATGGGACGGAACTAAAAGGAAAAAAACTAGGAGTTAATGTATGTATAATGTATGTTTTTAAAAGATAAATTATAAAGTTGCCTCAATTCTGTGCCCCGAGTGATTGATTCACTTTGATGATTTGATTGAACGAGCGATTTACAACAAATTTTGTGTTCGGTCTTTCATTTCCATCTTCATCGAGCGCGAGACCCGTGGGAACCAATTCACGACTTGTAAAATTTGTCATAACCTGACAGAACACTCGGAATTTCGTGGACTCCGCGAACTCTACTCATTGTGTACGTGAGCTCCGTTGATTTACCACGCGATGTCCAGTCGTTGACCACGCGACGTTTAATAGTGACAACGCGGCGTTCACCCGTGGACCACCTGCCGTCAACGAGTGAACGGCGAGGCGGTACGTTGTCTGCAGCGCCGGTTTCAGCATCACCAATGATCCTCGATGAAATTGCCACCGCGGAGCCCAAAAATTATCCAAACTCGCACAATTAAATGTAGGAATCAGGCGTCTGTTCATCGTTGGTGTCCGAACCGAGGTCTACCTTCACCCCACTTCAGTCAGCCTATACAATATTCTGTACTCTAAAATATGAATTAAATAATACCTAAGCGCATAATTTGATAAGGTCAGCAACAAGCTTTCCTCAAAATATTATTTAGTTATTATCTATATCGTTATCTTCGTACACAATCAAATAGAACACTAGGGTAGAATGATGTAAGATTCGAAAAACAACATGCTGCATTTTCACTAAATACCTATAGTTATGAATTATTTTATCATTTTCAGCCATTCATCATCATAATGTAAACAAACCTATAAATTTCGTTATAATTGCTAATCTTTGTGTGAAATATAATAGCTTTAAAGACCTCATGGTACACAGTCCATTTTTTAAGAAACGACGTATTTAAAATGGCTGTAAGTATAAAAGTGTAATCGTCGCGTCGCCCACACAAAAACTTTCTCTATAAGGAAAACTTACACAACATTTTTATGCGGTCACTTTCGCGTACGTCTGCACCGATTACAATCCAAATACAGGAAAAAACAAATACACTATGACAAGGAATTTTAATGCAAAGGTATCTGATCCATATCTCATTAATTGATATGTCGGATTTAGCTTATTAGATAACACCATATGGAAAATATTTTGCGGCCGAAAATATCATTTCTGGGTGTGATATGGCTTAAGGTAAGACGGAACTAGAACGTTATTATTTGAAAATTAAAGTTTGTATTTGAAAATCTATGTGTATTTCACAGATGATTGGTGCTAAAGTAGGGATAGTGTTTGTTTTGGCTGCCTTCAGTGTAGTGGCGGCGTCGGGTAAGCATTTGAGTTTTCAATAGCTTAGTTTTACATAGAAATGTAGGTTACTTCTTCGGCTTCTTGGATAAATTCCATGAATGCATGTTGAGCAGTGTAACGCTTAGAGAAGCACTGCTAAGAGGAAATAAATTACTACTTTTAGTCGCTCATAGCCGATTTGATTTTGCCACTGCCCTGACATATTCCCCTGCGACCGGGATCAGCCTTCTGCTTATTCCGATTTTAGGTACCTACATCCTAAAGGGTGCTTTTAACTACGACATGTAAAAAAATTTATATACAAATCTATGTAGGAAACTTCTTATTTATAAATTATTACATTTTTATAAAACTTGATATATGATCTTTTCAGAGGACTTACCATGTCGGAAGCGTGACGTGGGTATTGAAGGCAGGTCCGTAGTATGTGTGTGCGACGCTAACTACTGCGATACTATCACACGAGAAGACCCCGCGCCGGGAACATACGTAGCATATACTTCGAATAATGTAAGTAATTTTACTATTTCACTATTATCAATAATTTTAAAGTTATCTGTGACTTCTATAAATCATTGATATGATGCCAAATAAATACACTACGATTAACTTTCTTGGGTTGAATCTTGGTCATGAAAATTGAAGAAAATCGGTCATGATTTCGCTGTAGAAATAGTTTCTGTCAACTCTTTTCTTGGTAGCTCAAAAAGCTACAATTTAAACCCCACAACTCCAATGAGCTCTTCTCCCATGCTTTAGATGCTTACAAAACCGGGGATGGTAATTTACATCACCTACAAATTACCAATTATGTTAATACTTTTACATGCTTACGAATATTTTCACCTAATATTATTAATATATACATTACCCAATATCGTTATAATAAATAATCACTAAGATAGCCTATCTATTTTTCTAGTGCTGTGATTCTATATTTAATTATTGTCGTCAGTCACGTGTCATGGAGCGCAATTGTTTAGGCTGATTTTATAGTCACGCTGACCGCGCGCTGACTGTCGGCGCTGACAGTTGAAATGTATGAGCTTATAAGGAGCGTTTTATAACAACGCGTAGTTGTCAGCGCTGACCCCCGTCCGTAAGCTACGCACTGAGCTGTCAGCGCCGACAGTCAGCCCGCATTCAGCGTGACTCTAAAATCAGCATTAAACTCTGGATGTAATGCCCGCACCGAGATATATTGTATTCAATGCATTTTACAATAAATTAAATTTCAGGCAGGACTACGTTTTGCTAAAAGCTATGGTATCATTGAAACAGCAAATCAGACAGTTGCAGAGGAAGAAGAAGAAACAGATTTACCCGAACCAGAGGAGAAAGATTACGAAGATGAACTAGAATTTATAACCAGAAACGGAACTGATGAACCTGGAATACTTGGTAATTAATTTATTTATGTACCACATCGGCAAAGAACCAAATATATAATTAAAATTACTAATAGGTCCTAGATTAATAGTGGCTGCATACATCAAAAATGATAACGTGTCTTATTTGTAAGACAGGCATCTATTATTTCACTATATAACTTATTAAGCAGCCAATCGCCAAAACATAAGCTAAATAATTTTGGAATATGCTATCCTATATGTGGAACGAGGAAAGCCACATGAGCAGCGTATAATAATAATGAATCAGGTGCAATGCCGCCACTATGTCGGGCCAAAATAAAAAAAAAATCTTCTCCTAGTTCCCTAAATAATATTTTTAAAACGTTCTACCTGGTAGACAAGTGGTGGTTAACCACACAGAACAGGCTACGCATGTCACAGAAGTATAAGCCATCATCCTTTAGAAAGTAACTAATAGACAAAAAATATTTTTTTAGAGATAATCAGAAGTACAGTGGTGTTAAGGTTGTTCCTGATCAATCGATTTCAATTAATTGAGGGCTTTGGTGGGTCAGTAACCGACGCCGCTTCGATAAACTGGCGGAAACTTTCTGACAGGACTCAAAGACGATTCATCGAGTAAGTGTGTGTAAATAAGCAATATTGTGCCGTATTTATTTATTATTTAAGGTTCTCGAACAGTATACACATTATCAAAATAAAACTACATTTACAAGTTGCTTTTTGATGTATATAATACTACATATATACCAACTACAGGAATACAAAACGCTTTACAAATTACACATGCAAACAAAAACAAAGAAAAATACACTTATCGTAAAAAAAACAACTAATCATGCTATTGAACCATAGTCTTCCACTGTTAAACACAAGAATTACTTTTAACGCTATAAAACATAGTTGAATCGAGATGCCATAGTTAAACATGCTAGCAAACTACGTGTTGATGGACTAACAGTCATTCTCATAGTCTTGATACAGATGTTTTTTTTGCAGTGGGTATCTGTCGATTAGCCTAGTGCCAGCACCAAGAGTTGACTAATATTTGTCTCAGTTCTAAATAATGCATTGATATCATAACAGCTATCTTCATCAGCTAATCTGACAATTCTTATAATTTTCAGAACTTACTTTGGACCAACGGGTATAGAATACAATTTGATCAGGGTTCCGATTGGTGGATGTGATTTTTCCACTCACCCTTACACTTACAACGAGCTTCCTTGGAATGATGCAGGCCTCACTAATTATTCACTCTCTGAAGAAGATCTGTTCTACAAGGTATAAACTTGATAGTGTCTTAGATTTACGCGAATGTTACACATTGATTTGGTTTATTTTTTCCATTTTTTAACTTACCGACGTTTCGGTTACTAAACATCTTTCATGTTCACGGGGCGGATTTCAGTTCTTAAATCCACGTTAAAATCCGTAAATAATAGTTATATTTCAATGTATAAATGGCGTAGCTAGATAATTTCATCGTGTTTATCTAAACCTTTTACTGAAACATTAATAAAATGTTTATTGATAACTTTAACATCCCTACATTTGCTTTAATGGAGGGATGGTGTACTTACGCGTTGTATACCATCATATTTATTACTGATATTCTGCCCCTACTGTTTCAGTTGCCAATGATCAAAATGAGCAAAGCAGTTGCTACTGATGAAATAAAGATTACTGCCAGTACGTGGTCACCGCCGATATGGATGAAAACCAATGAAAGAATTACTGGGTTTGGACAACTCAAGCCTGAATTCTACCAGTCCTATGCTGATTATCATATTAAGTGAGTTTGTTATTTCATTTAACATAATACTTACCTACTGCGTGTAAGATAGGGTATGTATTTGATCGAAGAAAATAGGACATAGTAATTATTTATACATTAAGTATTTGTACTAGGTAGCTGTTCAGTTTCTTAAGTTACCTGTAGTTACTGAATTAGGTCTATTTCGTCTGTATATTTTTTACCAATTATTAATGAAACTGCATTTGTATTATAGATTCATGGAAGAATACGAAAAAGCCGAAGTTAAAATTTGGGCCATCACGACGACTAACGAACCAATCAACGGAATAATACCGATAGTAGATTTCAACTCATTAGGATGGACGCCTGCGCAGTTGGTAAGTTTTGCACTAATATAAGTCTTGCCCATACTTTGTGGTTCCGCAAATATTAAATGTTCCCTAGCCTGCATTATTTATAAGTATCAGGTACCAGTACCACGAATTTTGTCTGAGCTTATCACGTTACTGGATGTCGACGAAGCGCATACACATTAAGAAGCAATTTTTAGCGGTTTTCAAATGCGGAATAATAATTCTAAAATATTAAAGCAATGCAAATTGTTTGCACGTGATTTTACTTTTTAAATATGATCCTTACCGTCTAACTTGTATCTCTCTCTTTGTTCCTCAGGGTCGCTGGGTGGCCAACAACCTTGGTCCTACTGTAAGAAACTCTCGCTTCAATAAAACTTTAATTTTGGCTGTTGATGATCAGCGGTACATCTTGCCTATTTGGTTGAGAGGAGTAAGTATATTTTCCTTCAGGGACTAGCAGTATTTGGTTCGTTCTTTGCATAAGTGCCGAAACTGGCACTAGTATCTTATAATCGATAGGATTTTTTTTCCTAGCTAACATCAACACTATTTCTTGTTTATATATACCTACCTAACTATTTATAATTATTTATTGTATACAAAACACATTAACATATTTTTACAATGAAGGGAATTACCTATTGAATTGTACTTACATCAATTTAGATATAAATATAGTAACAAAAAACTGATTTTTAATTTTCCCGTTCTGAAAATCACTGTAGGTCCTATAAAAAATATCGTCTTAGACACTTAAAATAATTATTATTTTGGACTATTTTTAACATTACTTTTAATCCACAGATGCAAAGGGAAGACCCAAGATCTATAGAATACATAGACGGTATTGCTATACATTATTACGGCAACTTCGTACCAGCCACTATTTTGACGCGTTTACAGGAGATTTATCCAGACAAGATTCTACTATCCACAGAAGCATGTGAAGGTGACACTATATTGTATTTAATAGATTACTTGCTCAGAAATTAAATATTAAATCTCATAACGTTGATGACAAACGAAACCCCAATCACGATTTAGATTAAATTTTTACAATTGAAGTATCTACTTTATTACACTATTATTATTATTGGGGATGTCTGTGATAACTCGAATTCCCTCCAAAATTAATTGATGATTATCAAATTTTATGATCTAATAGCCGCTCAATAAATCTGATTATAATTAAATAATATGTTTTGTTCAGGTCCTATGCCCTGGCACATACTACAGGTTGAAATTGGGTCATGGAGAAGAGCTCGTAGATACGCCACAAGCATCATGCAAGTATGTATCAATTATTTATTTAAATGTTTAACATAAATAATTACTGTGCCACTGCCATTTTGCAGGCACCTAATTTGTGTACTAATAAAATGTCATAACAAGGATTTATAAGGTTATCCAAATCCGTAGCTTCGGTATAAACTAGTGGCCTGCTGATTTACCATTAAGTACATATCTGTCATGATATAGGTGTAGCACTAACATCGATTGTGTCAACAGCAATTTTAATAAATAGTAATCGTTTTACCATTTCAGGATTTAAACAACTTCGTTGTCGGCTGGATCGACTGGAATCTTTGCTTAGACCCCGAAGGTGGTCCGAACTGGGCCCACAATTACGTCGACTCGCCTATCTTGGTCTACGCAGAACAAGATGAATTCATAAAACAGCCAATGTACTACGCTATGGGTCACTTTTCCAAATTCATTCCTAGAGGTTCCAGGAGAGTCCGAGTCACTCGCAGGACTGTCGGTACCTTGGAGAATCTTGCTGTCTTAACACCTAAAGGAAATGTTGTTATGGTACTCCAAAACAGGTAGGTCTCATCTGATTAGAAAAACATTATCATTATAATGAGACATTTCCGATTGATTGTTTTTTATCGAACTAAAAGATAATATGAGCTTACTTTAATACGTTGTGATATCCACATAATATTGTTTAGCTTCAGTTATATCCGCTTTAAATTTATAAATCATAATGTAGTTTATTATTAATTTCTCATGGTTATTATATTAATCATGACTGCAGGCTTAAATAAACCTCCAAAATATGCACTTTACATACTTAATGTAATGTTTGTTAACTTTACACTTTGTCGGCATCTTATTATGAACTCTTAGAGCAAAAACATTAAGTAACGGAGGAACTTCTTTTGAATCCCAGGTGGACCAATTTACTTCAGTTATTAGATTACAACTTTATCTGCCAGGTTGTAAATATTTGTACTGGTGGTAGGTCTTTCATATGTGAATGAGAGTATTCATCTGGGTACACACCACTGCAATCTCTGTAATCCCGTCAAACAGCAGTGTAAATGCACTGTTGTGTTTCGGATTGAAGGACATTGTAGCCAGAGTAACTACTGGGCATATTGAGATTTAACATCTTATGTCTCAGGATGGCGAGCGCAGTGGAATGTCAAACATTGCTTTGTAATTCGAGGTGTTGTTTGGTTTTGTTACTGTTTATGAGCGGTCGTATCGCTTACTATCAGGTGAACAGCCTGTTCGTCTCGCCATTCATTGCAATTAAAAAAAAATTAAAACAATATTATTTGGTTAGTTTGATGCCAGGTAATCTGCTGGTCATGACAAGCCAATCGTTATAAATCGTAAAAAATACTTTTGAACTGGAATAGGGAGGTGTCTGATAAAAGAATAATAATTATTGTCTTGTTATAAACATTGTTATGTTTTCAGGCGAACACACGAAGTCAATACAACGATACAAATTGACAGACAAAGGTACATTCAACTTACAATGGAACCTGAATCAATCAAAACATTGGAAATTAATATAAACTAAAAAATAAAATGAATATATCGACATCAAATATTTATTTTTATATACATCATGCCTTTAAATTAAATTATTGTCTATCTTTTAACTACATCACTGCTAAAATCGATATACAAATCATCATATTTACAAACCGTGGAAATAAATTACGTAAAACTTTTGCACTCTAGCCATAACTTATTTTGAGATATCTTTTTACAAAATAAAAAAATATGATACGAGAGACATACGAGAGTGAATGGCCTTGCTATTGAAAACAAAGAAAAGACCGGGCAAAATGGAGAAAATTCAGCGGGAAGGCGGGACCTGGC
Organism: Hyles lineata; assembly: GCA_030180105.1. NCBI lineage: Eukaryota > Metazoa > Arthropoda > Insecta > Lepidoptera > Sphingidae > Hyles > Hyles lineata. Next base: position 12,328,161 of record JARJEE010000008.1, on the reverse strand, counting down.
AACTGCCGGGATAACGGCAAATAGAAGAAGATGAAACAAATACTTATTTTCTTTTTTAATGAATAATAATAATAAATAAATAACACCCAATAGTCACATACATAGTCCTGATCCACATTAAGATCGAGTCTTGTATAGTGGGTATCAGGAACTACGAGACATTAATTTCATTCGTAATCAATAGACCAAGAGCTCGTGGACGCCAGACTTTCGTCATTTTGTAAAAGCTGCACATATTATAGGCATCACACGATCTATTATGAAGTTACGATCTTGGTGGCTTTGGAAGTTTTCAGCAATGTTTCTGGCAACATGAAAGGACCATCAAAAGTGTCTGGCTACTAAGGATACACCTTTTGACAATTAACTTAATAACATACATAAAATTAACCTTTTATACTATAATGCTGTTAAAATAATAACAAATAAATAAAATTACACCATAAATTCAGTCTGGTCTAGATAGTCAAGTGCTTACATTCAATATTAACAGATCAGACCTGTACAGATGGAGGTTCAAACTAAATAAAGCTGCACAACTTAATGCTAGAAAATAGAAAGCTGTTTTCTATATAAACTGGGCGATATTGACATAATATTATGGTAGTTAATTTAAACCGAATATTCCTAACCACCCTCATTAACATCGTACCAAGTTTGACATAAAGCTGCCAGGTAGTTCTGTTACGAATCACCATTTAGTTTTCTATGCTTTTGATCAAGCCATATAGATACAACTCTATTTACTGCTCAGGTAAGTTCCCATACTGAATGGAAGTCCATCTAATTGGTAAAATACTCACATCTTTATGGGATGGCCAAAAATTGTGAATATATTTATTAAATATTTGTCAGCTTTTTAGTGGTTTAATGTAGATGAGTCCACCTATAACAGGTACATCAGGTGAACAATATAATATTGATCTGTAATTGATTGTGTATATATAAGTTAGTTATTGTATTATCTGTTGGTGCATCATGAAAAATGTTCACATAATATAAATAAACAACCAAAATTACGAATTTAGACAAAAAGAACATGATTTTTTTTTAAATATTGTGCCATGCCACCTGGGTGATGAGAAGAAAGTGAGATAAATCAAATAACAAATTGCATATTATGTCAATATCACCTAGTATCATAGCAATTATAATGGAAGACTTGAACAAAATTGTACATATCTCTTGGCTTAGTGCAATAATTCAGAAATTACAATATTCACTCAAAAATCATCTGAGTGCATAGGAACAATAGTACTTTCTCTTCTTTAAAAAAATAATAGTGGAGCTTGTTAGGCTAGAACACCAATTGCAATTTACACTTTATAATCAGTCAGAGATGTGATTTTGTCTAATGGCCAAACTCGACACACTACCCTACTTCTTATTAAGCCTTCTGGCACTGGTCCATATGCCCTAGAGTCTGTTGAGTTGTTCGAATTATCTCCTTCTAACCAGACATGGCCACGGGGGATAACATAGGTGTACTGTGGAAACCCAACTTTCACCTTATCCCCAGGTAGAGCTTTTATCCTTTTGCAAATATTTTGTCTAGGGTTTGATGGACATTTTGATATTACTATGTCTCCTCTACGAAGCCTTTGAAATCTTGGTGACAAATGTTCTGTGAAAAGGACATTATTTGACTCCAACGTTGGCTCCATCGATGGGCCGGCGCACTGAAATGAGAAAAAGTCTTTTAAAATCTAAGTTCCAATCAAAAATGTTTAAAATGTCTGCTATTATGAAAGCCACAGTTGGTTCCCTGTGGAATTTAGGGTTCTAATTCAAAGAGCTCATTGTGTTATTACAAATAGTAATAACACAAATTGCAAATATGTAGAATACAAAATATAACCTAATGACGCAAAAATATATACTAGAGGGGTAAGAATAGAAAAATGTATTAACTTGCAAATTGTGGAATGGGTAATAGTATAACATACGTACTATAACAAAATCTCCTACATATTCAAATGTACAATGTGTAACACATGCATACTGCAGAACACAGCCAAAAAAACCACAAGTTTTAGTGAAAATTCTACTGAAATTCATTTTGCAGTATTTAACCTCTTCTTTTCTTCAGTTATCCACAAATTAAAAATAATATTAGCAATTCACAACGTTTATATATCATTATAATTTATTTATGAATAACAATTATATTTTAAGATTTATGTAAACAATTAATAATGAATTGGAAAACTTTTAGCAGAAACGATTTACACAATGCACAGCTGATGAGCTGACATTTGACATTTAAAAGCCCTTAGCAAAATCTACAATTTCTGACATCTAATAATATTTTATCTCTTACTCGCTTAAAGATTAAGTATTGGTGTGAAAGAGAAACAGGAAAAGTAATAATGTTAAAATGCTGGTCATGTCATACGTTTACGATGATGAATGTTCAATTTATCGACTTTTTTTGCCACGCTTGAGCAAGTAAATCGACTTTGAACATGTAAATTTACATAGTCCATAGATATAGTCGACTTTCACAATGTATGTATGTGTAATCGATTGTGACCTGTGGTTGTGACCACCACCATGGCAGATTGAATGAATTTGACACATTTGTCTGGTTCATTGACAGATTGTGTGTGGAGTTGGTTCGGACACATCAAGATCGAAATTCGGAATAAATTCCATCTGATTAAAGTGAAATAATATTATCTACGGCGCATTAAATAATCAGTGGTTATCTATATTTGTTGGCAGTACGGCTAAATTATTCGTGTCTTTATTTGTTATCGAGAACGTCTCGTTAGATTGGGATTTACAAACGACATTACTTTCGGGGCGCTTTCTGTGTAATTCTGCGTTGAGATTTGTTTTTAAACGTACTATATTGTATGTTTACGTTATCAACTGTTGGTGGTGCTGTGCTAGTGCCTGGGTGTAGTTAAATCGATACTGTATTAGAGGTAACCTATTGTTATGAAATGAGTTTGCATATTTTATGTGCTCTCTGACACTAGAACACCTCATGGGTTTTCGTTGCTGAAAAACGGAATAACGGAAATAGTGCATGTAAGTATTTGGTTCCTTTTTCTGTTTTAATTCCTAAGTATTGTGTTCATATTACAGCTATGAGTCACTTATGCCTTTGTGGAGGTTGCCTTTCAAAACCATAATTATCTTTCTTTTTTATAAAGTACATGCACACACGCATTCCATTCTTATGTGGTTTTATTGCAAAGGATAAAGTTTTTATTCCTATATATGAAAGAACAGTGAATGATTAGTGTGTGCTGTCATATTAACATATGCATTGTTGTAGGATGTATTGAAAAGATTAATGACCTTTCACATAAACATAACTATAAAATAACAGTTTTATTTCTATGTATTCTTCTTTATCAGATGTGTAAGTAAGATAAATTGATAAGCACTAATTAAATTATCATTTTAATGCAGGGTAGGTGATTATTAAGTAAAACATATATAAAGTATGTCATATTTATAATGATAACCATAAATATAACACTACATGCTACTTGTATTACAGTACCATTGTGTACATCCATTAAATAAAATGTTTTTGATAATTGTAGATTCAAAACATTGAATGGCATATCATGTAAACATGTAAGATTTTAATAAAAGTTAAAGTATAATAATTAATTAATCGAGAATAGCAAAATCGAAATTTCGTGGGCTTAGTCAATTTACTAATTAATTACTTAATACATATTAAACATAACTAATGCCTACAATACCAAGAAGAATATTATAATTTGACAATTTAAAAGTTTGTGGTTTAGTAAATATTATGTTTTTCCTCGTTCCTGTAAAATTAACTGCACCTACCGTAAGGTTTTAAACACTGTTGTTCCGCGGTTTCATAATATCACCCACAATATTTCATGCATGTTTTAACATAGGTTATATACTTAGAGTGATGATAATATTTGTAACTATATATTACACATTGTAAATTATTTATTGAAGTGATTGTTTGTGAAATAAATAATTTACAATGTGGAATATATAGTTACAAATATAATAATCACTCTAAGTATATAACCTATGATAACACATGCATATACTCTTTATTTTACTTACAATATGTGCAACAATACACAGCAAGTTACATTGTTTAAAGTAGTTTATATGCTTTTTTTATGTTACAGTATGAAATGAAAAATTATGTTATTGGACATTGTTTTGATTCCTATTTATAAATATAATGTATAATTTAAAACATGTTATTTAAACCTTACTTTGAAGAACTTTTTGCAATATTTTGGTCATTTTTATTATGAAGTCCAAGTAATATAGCTGGAATATGAATAAGTTATCATAGAAAAAATTGATATAAATTAAAAGAGTTTTTTAATAATGGCTGAATAAGAAATAATATATAAATATTATTTCATGTACTCTGTAGCTTCAGAAAAGATATATAAAATAAAGTTGTTGTGTATATATTAAAAATGACAATAATTAAAATGTTACAATGTAAATACTAAAGTTACACCCATAATACAATCTTATATATAAAAATGAATCGCAAAATGTGTTGGTAACCGCATAACTCAACAACGCCTGGACCGATTTCGATGATTCTTTTTTTAAAATGTTTGTGAAAGTCCAAGGATGGTTTTTACGGCGAGAAAATTTCGAATAATTGCCGGAAAAGCCCTAAAAACAGCCCTTTTCTTTACCCCATACAAACGTTTTCTAACTAAAACGTTGAGTCAATTTGAGCTTTATTGCTATTGTATAAGGTTCATATTAAATGACAAGCACTCACTGTTGTTTAAACAATGTAGGTATGTTCCTAACGTCAAAGAGTCAATTTGTACTTTATTACCGCTATACAAAATTCAAATTCAATCATATCTATCAAAACAATGTGCGTGATTTTCCCATACAATATGTTCATGGGTTTGTAACTGTCAAACATTTAATTTTCACCCTGTCGATATGGTAAACTCTGCCCTCAAATTAAAGAACGTATTTAAATAAAGGTTTTGAATCGAAAACATATATCCACAATATTCGATTAGTGGCGTATTTTAGATTTTAAAGAAGTAAAATATTGACAGTGAAAATGGATTGACATTTTAATTTATTGTAATTGTTTATGCATGCGTTCAGAAATTTATTTTGTATAAACTAAGGAGAATATATCTAGCTACATTAATATAGGACAATGAAATAAATAATGTTCACACGTAATGGTGGATTAACATGTTGGCTGAGGTTGGGCCAACGTCTACCAACTCCAAGCTATTAACTATGAAAAACATAAGGCCAGCCGAGCCAAACACTCCGTTTACACGCTGGCGTTGGTGGAGGCTGGCTGAGGTTGGCCAAGCGTGTAAATGCAGCATAAGAAGTTATACTTACTCCTTTTCAAGATCGAATGCCATTTTTATCACGAATTTTTACAGTGGCCTTTCCTTCGCTATAATTCACTGATAGAAATGTACATCGTATCGGACTGAGATAGGTTATATTATACCTAAAGGGGGTAAAAAAGGGTTGAAATGTTATATCTAAGAAAATCGAAACCACTGAAGTTATGTCTGTAAAAAAAAATATTTTAACTCTTTATTACTAACAAAAAGTAATGGCGTGCAATATTTTTTGGAAAAACAGCTTTTTGGTGCTGAAATAAGGGAAGGAATATTGGATGGACAATAAAAAACGCTAAAGTTTTTAATGTCAAAAAATCATAAGGCAATCTTTATATGTATATATATATATGGATGTATATGGAGAGAAGGGACATAAAATAAAATAGAATGGAAGGTACGGGAGAGGGCTGGGATAGCTGACAGATTTGTTAGGACGAATGTAAATGCACGTTATAAAGCGGTATGGATAATAAAGAGAATGGACGGGACTGATTGGAAAGAGACTGAACAGGCGGATGAGACGGAATTGAGTCGGACAGGAGGATATCTACGTCAAGTTTAGATATACAACAATTTATACGAAAAACAACATGTTTCTCGTGTAGAGTGGTATCAAAAAATATATGCACCCAGGCGAAGCTGGGTCGGGCCGCTAGTTGACCCATAAAATAGGATGGTAATGTTGATATTGTTATTCCATATAGGGCTGATAAACATTGATAGATGCATTCTAGTGTGTATCTGATAATGTGAAATAGAAAAAATCCACTGTAAGAAATAAATATGTTCTACTGGTAAAGAAATTACAAAAACAATTCACTATTCTGTATCTGTCTATAGCAGGACATAAGCCTTTTTTCATTTACATCTATGAGGGTTTATCATTAATGATTTACCAATCAAGCTGGGCATGATTTTTAAGTTGAGTTACTTAATTAGTTACAATATTTTTGTTATCTCATTTAATCTTATTCCATTGACCAGATTAAAATTAGTGACCATTCATATTAAAACTAAACAAACAAATATTAATATTAACCATTTCTTTTTGTACACAGATAAAATGGCGAGGTTTGCGGGGAAGAAATGTCGGCTGCTGTCGATGTTATGGCTGACGGGTGGTTTCTTTTTTGTGGAGCTCATTGTGGGATACATCACAAACTCCATGGCATTAGTGGCAGACTCGTTTCACATGTTGAGTGATGTCGCTGCCCTCATTATTGCATTTTTATCAGTCAAAGTAAGTTTTTGCTTCAATTGAACACAATCTCTTTTTACTATGATTATTATATTGATTATAAAATAATTTCTAGGGTTTGGGAAGTCCTTCAACCTGCACTAACCGGTTTTAATCGTAGTGGAGCCCCATGCTCAGCAGTTCTAGTTGATAATTATGGAAAAACGAAATCATACATTTGGTTCACTGCATCATCAGACAATCAGTTCAATGTTTAGAGTATGGGATCATGAATATTAGCTTCATTGATATAAAATATATTCTATTTAAACTTCTTTAAAGAATGCAACATAAAGAACTAGTAACATTTATTGCCATGGCTTAACATACATACATAAACTCACGCCTTTTTCCCAGAAGGGGTAGGCAGAGGTGCCAGGGCACCCCCATTTCGCCAGTGTGTTCCGTCCCACAATGTGATAGGTGGCGAGCCTATCGCCATATCGGGCACAAATTCCTGACTCTGGGCTGATAATGAATAGAAAAATCCAATATCACTTTGCCCAACCCGGGATTCGAACCCGAGACCTCAGTTTTGTAAGCGTACCATAGTACAACTACGCCACCGAGGCAGCCATGGCATATGTAATGTAAAAATTTACAATTTCATTATTTTATTGACTTAATAACATAAATATGTTTGAGATAATGTAATATTTTCAAAAACACCTGTTAAGACATCAGAGCATTTTTTCAAGGCTTTATTTATCCTATAAATTAAAAATAACCCGTTTTTACTCACAATTAAGAGACATATTGTTTTTGTAAATTTTTTATAGACTAGTCACTAGATACTATTGACTAGATTCTAAAGAATGTAGTGGTAACAGAACAATGAACCACTCGAATTTATGACCCCACATTCACCGAACTTCAAGCATCCTACTTGACGTTTTGTTAAAACCTAATTTTACAAAACCAACGAGCGTATTGGTGTATCGTTTCATTGCAATTGCACGAATGTGGGTGACGCGAAGTGAAGTGTGCGCGAAGAGATGTAGCATTAATTAGACAAAAAAACACAAGTAAATGTTACGATTATGTCTCATTGAGAAATTTAGTAGATTTTTGAACTATCAAATGCTATTACATTGCTACCTGATAGTTTAATGCCATCCACGTAGTATCGACCATCAAATACATTTATTTCACATTGTTAGACACAATTATGCCGATTGCCGACCCATTCAAATGCTGCATGCTCTAGTCTATTGTATCTCTTTCTCTCTTTGTTCAGCAGTGGCCTTACAGATACACAGCACTTTATTAAAAACCACTAATTACGGAAAAAATAAAACATAGAAACCTTAAAAATAAGTGACAATCGGCGGTCTTATCGCTATATCTCTTCCAGAAAACAGACAATTCCAAAAAATAATGGAAACGTCGTAAGGGAAGAAAATAAAAGAGGGCATTCATGTAAAAATTAATAAAAATAAAACAAAAAAATATTTAACTTCCTATGGCTGAAGAGAGAGTCTATACTCATACTATTTCAAATGTTCATTTTTTTTAGGTAACCTCAAGTAGTCTTTACAACTCGTATGTATATAGATCGGTTTTCGGAAGTATTGTTCTAGCCAAACATATACGTGATGCCAATAGTACTTTGAGGAAGTGTGGTCGCTTCCTCGTTCCTATTGATCCGTACGTAGGAATTTTACAACAAGTTTCCTCGTTTTATAAATATTTTTATAGATGTCTTTTTGCTTACTATGGGTTCTAAAGAAAAACATTAAATATTAATGATACCACGTAACAAATTAAGTTTAGTTCATGTGATTATGGAAAATCCGCTATTATGAGTCATGTCAGTGCGTTGCACTTCGGGTTCAATCTGTATACATCCGATTTAGATCTATTTGGTTTCACTGTTTCGACTTCCGAAAGAACATCATATCTTCTACAATATTGTGATTTCATTTACCATCAGGTACACCGCTCCCACTTTGTAATTACAAAGAAAAAGGACAACAAAGTGGCTGACTGTTGCTAAAGTAAAGTTATATGTCAGCCTCTGAAGAAATACTGATTCAGCAAACTTAAAAACATCGATTCTAAACAAATACCTGTTGACTATATAATTCTTAGTTTCGGTGCGGGCATCGAACCCGCGTCTGATAATTTCATAGCTGGCTCCTCGCCCAATACGTCACCCAGGCTATTCGTAATATGCATAATTCACAACTAAAATATATAAATGTGTTCTAAATATACTTAATATATTATACAACAGGAGTTAAATACTTTTCTCGGTCTGAGTATTGATCTATTTAACCGACCTTATAGTTTCTCGTGGCATTCATTCCACATGGGTGACTTGTCTCAGTTTTCATACTATCGGTAACACGTTTACAAAGTTGCAAGGCACTAGTATCATACCTTGGTGTTTGTATGACACCCATAAACACATACCTATATAGTAGAATATTAGAATAGTTCTTATCCTGGAAGTCAAACAATAAATTAAAAAAGTGGTTGGCGGGTTCCTAATTAAAGCCCGGCGTCCACATATTTGCATCGTACTTATCGGGCGCATCGCATCAACCAGATTATAGTATTATTTTTATCAAAATTCATACAAGTGCGTCTGATCTGCATCGTACGGTTCGCGCGAATCTGCCCGTCGAGAACGCCGATGTCGAGGGGCAATGTAAGCAAATCCGACCGCTGCTGATACTGTGGGTGCATTGTAAAAAAATAATTTATTTGATGTGTTGCGTCCGATACTTACGATGCGGAAATGTGAACGCCGGCCTTAAACGACATACGATTCGTCGAGCTTATTTCCGTCCCAATATGTAACAGAAGGCAAGTCAGTCCCAAGTCACACACATAACCTGACCCCACACTAAGATGCATGTCTTGTGTCGAGAGAATCAAAACCACGCGAGATTATTCAATCTCAACACCCTGACCAAAAATCGATTTAATTATTTATTTGAGCTCGCAATCAAATCTCAATCCTCAAGAAATACACCTTACCGTACTACTTTATTTAATATTATTATGATGCAATATCTACGTCACATTACAAACTTAAGAAATAAAACCCGTTGCGATTTCCCGTATTGAGTATTACTCACAACTGTGATATGTATATTTACATAAATACCGAGAGATGCTTACGATAATATTGTGTCACACTGAATACAAAGGGGTATTGGTACAAATATTTTGCACCAAGTTTTTTTTTTGCCTCTGACTAATGATGCTAACGAGTGGGGTCTAAAATATTCACGTTTTACCCAATTAAAATCCCTCAGAGTGGCCACTCGGTAGATGGGGGTAAATTATTCTCAAATTAAACAGCTCTATTCATTTTTATATTTGGAATTTTGAATTTTTATTCTAACAACTATATTCATAGCCAGTTTTAAATCCTATTTTAGTTATCGTATGTTTTGTCTTCTTCGCTCAAACTGAATTTAAAAGACGTTCGACATGACATGACATGAAAGCTTCCATGGCGCAGTTGGTTAGACGTCGGCTGTGATACGAAAGGCCGCGGGTTCGATCACCGAACCGAAACAAATATTTGTGTTTGTTTCGGGTATGGGTGTTTGTGGGACCGAAAAGTCTCTACGAGAGATACCCACGACACAAAACTCGATCTTAGTATGGGGTCAGGACTATGTGACTGTTGAATGTATTTATTTATTATTTAAAGGGACTAAATATTCGATAACTTAAAATAAATTTTGAAACTGCCTATGAATAAAGAGGTAAGAATGTATGATTCGGAACCCCTAAACCGTGTCTTAAGGCAATCATATTCATCATACTAATGTGACTATTACGTAGAACTCTAATATACAAATTGAATATTTGTGTTATGATGTAAAATGTTTCTCGCCCCCTCAATATGTATGCTCAAGGGGTTCAAAATAAATGGCTTTTGTCACCATCTGCTACAGCTGTTGCCACCTGGTCATTGTCTATATTATCATGCGTAAAAACACGATAATATAATTAGAAAAAGTCGTTTTTTCTAATAGTGTCAGTAGCCGAATATTTCTGTAACCTACACAATTATCAACCCTACGTAGTTGTAGAATAAGGGTAAATAAAATGGTACAAAACTTACATATTATAAAAGAATTGCACGCCACTCACCTAAGCTTGCATTACATATTGCATTAAATTATACGTTAAGCATTAACTTATTTTTCTGTTTTGAAGTGAAATATTTTTAAAAATACATCACGCATTTTACGTACCGTTTATCATTGTCAAATACGGCAAATTCATTGCTGATCATAGGCCTTCCCTAAAATTATCTCAGCTAGATCTAGATTTTTAAACTTATTGCAAATGAAATTGAAATATTAAAATAGACGTCGCGTAAATCTAAGAAACCATTTTTGCAAATTCTAATAGTATTCTCCAAGAATATAAATATATTAATGAAGATGATACAAAAATGGCAATGTGCTCAATTTATGACGCTGATACATTTTGCGTAAAATATTAATAACTTAATATGGACCGCAATCGCTATAAAAATATGGAGAAATTGGATGATCTCAATCGGAATAAATTAAAATTAGTCAATAGAAAGTAAAGCTCATTAACACACGTCATCAAAATATAATATTACATCTTTAATTAAATTTTATGAATCGTGAGGAATTGCGGCTATACATTAGCTGTAGAAGCGAGCTACGTACAACCATAATAGGATTATAATAAGTATCTGAAGAATCATGGTATTCTGTGAAAATGAGTCTGAACAATTATATCCTTGGATACGAAAGTCTATGAGCGGAAAAAAATATCTATCACATTTTTAAAATTGGCCTGGCGTGACACCTGCCCATATTAATGAACACGTAGGCATTTCCATTGAAGCGGAGATAAGGGGAGTGGAGCAATGATGTGTAGAAATCGACTAGATAATGTTATTAGATCTATGTCATATTAATTAGGTCAATACTCAATATAGATGTATCGGGCATATTATTTTATTTGATGATTTTTATACATTTCTGATCACCTTTTTTTAAAGGAAACTCAATATAAATATCCTATGAAATACTTTCAAAAGTGGTAGAGCCAGGCTGTTTTTGAAATCGATGTGAAGTGATAGGTTTGCTGTCGCGTTTCTTTCGGTGAATGGGAGTCGGATGCCCAAAGCTCCTTTCCGGTCTCCATCCTTTTTCCCTGCTCTCTCCTCCCTATTTGATGGGCCGGCAACACATTCATGATCCAAGCGTCGTAGATGTACATAAGTAGCAGTGACAATTTATCATCAGGTGATCAGTTTACTCGTTTACCGGACCTATGCACTAAAAAAAACACTTAATTTAGGCCATCAAACTTTTCTTCACCTCACTTACTTTCAAATATAGTAATGAGCATCGGAACATTCCTCATTTTAAAACTGTATTTTTCTCGCAGATGTCACCAAAGAAATGGTCGAAGAACACATTCGGCTGGGCCCGCGCTGAAGTCTTGGGAGCCCTGGTGAACGCAGTGTTCCTGGTGGCTCTCTGCTTCAGCATCACGGTGGAAGCGGTCAAGCGTTTCATTGAGATCGAGACGATACACGACGCAAAGCTACTTGTAGCTGTGGGAGCGTTGGGTTTGCTGCTCAATATAGTGGGGCTGTTTTTGTTTCACGGTAAGTTCTATGTAATTTTTTATACACCTTAGGACGCAAACAAGCGTATGGCCCGCCTGATGGTGAGCAGTTACCGTAGCCTATAGACGTTTGCGACATTAAAGGTATCACTTGCGCGTTGCCGACCCTGTAGGGACTCCCCTTTTGAAAACCCTCATGCTGTAGTCTTTGAAAAAACCTCTGCAGGTAGCTCATTCCACAGCCAGATTGTAATGTATGTCGATTGCAGGCTGCTTTTAACAGTTTGCGCTAATGTTTAAGGCAGGCCAATATACATATATTGTACAGTGTATTGTATTGTATTGTACAGTGAATTTCCTGTGGCTGGAAAAAGAAAGTAGTCATTAAATTAATATATTCAGCAGTGAAATATGTACCATTCTGCCAATCCGCACTAGGCCAGTGTAGTGGCGTGATAGTCAACCTCTCTCAATCGTACTCTCGATTGTACAGGAGACCCTTGTCCTGCAGTGGGATGTATATGGGCTGATAAAGACATGTAGTTCATGTAGACTTTCCCTTGGTTCTCAAATAGCGAGAAATGTCTCAGTTCTACCAGAAACGAATAGTTATAGGACACAGAAAGATTTTTGTCGGGGCAGGGAATACCAACTCTCCAGAAAATTTGTAATTACTAGTATTAAAATTCCTTTTTTGATACTTTGTCATGAATTATTAGATGCAGTTCTGTTTAGTTTGTAAAGAAATTACGTGAGCATGTTTTTGTTTATTCTGTCATTATTACTAAACACGTTTTAGCTATTAACATTAGTTGAACTAGTAAACACACCACATTCGGAAACAATCGCATCAACGTTAATAATAAATAATATTTATTTCCAATACTAACGTTTCTAATGTGACAATACATATTCATAAGCCATTTGATACTGACGTAAATATCGTTAAATAACATTAGACTATTCAAAAATTATATTTACGTGCTGTTTTTATGAACGGCTCAATTTGAATAGCATATGAAATCGAATCAATCTGTTCCACTTAGTGCCATGGTAATGTCACCATAGTAATAGAGAATGAATCGGAAACTCACAAAATTACCTATTTTGTGGAAAAATATTTTTTGTTCTCTCGATACATTGAGACTAGTATATACGCTATTTTGCCTTCACACTCAGTGCTCATTTTTGTCTACATCATTACTTTCCATCGTTCAAACGAAAAACAGGTCTCGATAATAAAATAAAGTAAGACATTGCTTCGTCCCACATACCTGAATGTCCTTGTCTTACATTGAATGTAAATTGACACAAGAAGAATTAGCCGCCCAGGCCAGCCATCCACCAAACCGCATTAGGCCAGCGTAGTGGATTATGGCCTAAGCTCTCCCCATTGAACTCTAGGTTTTCGAAGGATATCTTGCTTAGTAGTGGGGATTATGGGGTGATCTACAAATATCTATGTGTGAAAAGGGGCCACCTCTAAATAGAAATAGATTTTTTTTTCAAAACCTTTTGTTAACTTCTTTTGTAAAAATTGTTTTTATTTTTGGAAGGATAATATTTATTTTTGATATTCATGACTAGAAGTTTAAATCAATAGTTTACGGTTAACACAGCAGTGTGATGTTTCCGGTATTTTTTGTTAAATAATATATATATATTTGTGACTCATTTATCCTCATTCTAAGTAATGCCAAACATATCCTCGTAATGATGTAACCGATCTTGGTGGTTCCCCTATTTTTCCTCTGCTTTTTCTATTTAATACACATTTAAAAATAGTGACGTTTTACAATAGTATCATTAAATTATTTAAACCTAATGCTCTTAGAGCTCAATCTATATAAGCCCAAATAGAAGGCCATTGCTGAAAATTGCTTGTTGATGTATGATTAAAAATGACTTATCTGAGACTGCGATTGCGAGTGGTTAGGCCATATAAAAATGACTTACATACCTACATATATTTTGAATGTGGGCGCCTACTTCATTCTCTGTGTATTATCCAAAGGATGTCTAGGAGAAAATGCTCCAGGCATTAGGTTTACCTTTACAGTCTGTTTATGGGGCATAAATAAACAAGATATTTTGAACTGAGATAGATTTTGATATTATCATCATCGTAACTCAATGATACCCTGAAAACTCTACTCTGTTTAGTTGAGATTATACAAAATTAATTGCAATGATAACGTGAATTTTCGACTCATTTATCTTCGTGTAAATTACTTCTGTACATCTGTATTATTATGTTTTAGCAAGTATTTAACGACGAATAATACTGAACTTGAACAGTCCGCCCCGTGACCATGAAAACTGTAAAGCGATCGAAACGACGGGAAGTTAAAAAATTTAAAAATTAAACTAAATCCTTGATAAAATCCGTAAATAATACTTTTATTTCAATACTGAACTGTATTAAATAAACATTACTAACGGCCCGACTTGGCTTCGCCGAATGCAGACACACTTTTTGAAAATATTCCATCGCCTATGTTCATCAGGAATAATGTAGGATTTTAATGGTGAAAGAATATTTCAAATCGGTCAACTAGTTTCAGAGTCTATTGAGTGCAAACAAACAATCAAATCTCCTCTTTATCATATTAGTAAAGATAATTAAACTTTGCAATGTTGTAATAAGTAATGTCTCATTTGAAATCGTTATCACTGTAATTAAGGATTAAAATTTCATTATTTTTAGAGTCGAAGATATATTTCTGTCGGAACTCTCCTGAAATCTAAAATTGTATTTTATACTAAACGCGATAGTTGTTATTTTGTGAGTCAGAATCTAATAGTGTCTGATACAATAGCATGATGTAATTTTCATCAGAACTAAAACATTTTGCTGTATTCAACTATGCTTAAAATTCTTTTTGTTTCGGTAAAAATGTGAAAAAAGTGACGGGTAAAGAAATAACTAATCGTTATCCTGTGTAACATTCGGTTTGAATTTGAATATACGGATGTATTATAATTTAATGATGTATGCTTCTTTAGTAATTGTGAATTCTAGTTTGAGTTGCTTTATATTTTTGTATGAAGTTCACGAAAGCGAAGACCAATGGTTGTATTGGTGGTACGTGACAATTACTATACAATACTGTGTGTTTCTTTTCCCATTCAATTCAAGTATAAGCTATTCATAAATTATATCGTTTACAGTGTTATAACTTTTAAAAATTATTACAAATTGGTCGCCGTAATATCAACAACGATGTGATATTCGATAATCATAATACAAATAAGCTACACTCTGTACTACAGCCGCATAGTACGATGATTTCAACAAAATAAGTTCATCTGTCCAAATTTTTGTAGTGATTTTCTTAGTTGAGTCAATTTGATAGAATGCCACGGTAGCCTCTCCTTATCTTGTTTCAAAATTAAGTGAAAACTAATCCCCTCATAGAAACCCACCTATACCTATGCCTCTTCCGGTATATGTAAGCATATTATAATATGTTATGTATTAATATATATTGTTTTAGAACACGGTCACGGCCATTCGCACGGTGGAGTCCCACCCCCGTCGAACGTGAGGCATCTCACTGAGATAGTGAACAGCAACGCAGACATGGCCCTGGGCCACAATGCTACTGACACGGAGGAGACTGATGAAATGGTCCCGCCGAAGGTCAGCAAGGTTCAGAATAACAACAAGCAGACGCCATGCCGGGCCACGCATGATCCCGGCCATATGAATATGAAGGGAGTGTTCTTACACGTCCTGTCTGATGCTTTGGGTGAGTTTATTTCATTTTTTTTAAGTCATTCAGGAATTTAATCTCAATTGTGAAATGTTCAAAGGAAGTAGTTCGAGGCTCTCGAATTTTATATTGTTTACCAACATAGACACTCCAAAATATTTGTAATTTTAATACCAAATTCAATAATTTTGAATATCTTAATTTTAATTTCGTTTTCTTAATTTTAGTTCGATGCCGATGCATGAATAAGATCTTACCCCTATAACTTTGTTGATATTCATTGTTATACTGGACTAATCACTAATGTTGGATATAATCGCTTACAAAAATTAACACTCGGCAAGCTGATAATTAAAATCAATCACGTTTTTAGCGCATCGTTTATGCCGGTTACAACTAGATTATCAAATAGTATAGTGGCTCTTTTCATACTTAGACTTTTTAATTATAAAATATATGCATCCTGTCACCAAAATTCCTATCACTAGGTCACATTTAGTAGATAATGCACCTTGGATACAATTTGACATTGCCGGCTCACCTTGACATTGACGAAACACTTTCGATAAGGAAATAGCTGATACCACTGTCTGACTAATTTGAAAGGAAAGGTGTTTGAAACCTTGAGGAATTCTGATGAAACCCATGGTGAATCATTAATGACGTATTTGCCATAGTAATTTACCATGAATGATACTTGCGGTAGGTACCTATGACATTGTTCGGAAACGTTGATGGAAAATTTGCATAGTCGCGGTTTTAGGAATCTATTAAGTATATATTATTTAAAAACGACACTGCAAGACGTTAAACATTTACAAATATTTATTGACCAGCATTAATTTTATAACTTCTTTTATTTGAGATATTACATATTGTGGTGTTACATTATTTCCACATCTTGAGTCTCAATGTCCTATTTCTTCGAACTCTTTCACTCGATGTAAAATACTTAAATCTAATATTTGTTTATCTGTTTATTCTAAATGGAAGAAAAGCGTTACATTATCGAGTATCGTAAGATTTTTGCTCGGTCCGCACTCCATGCAATGCAATAAAAATTTATTGATCATAAAGGTTATTGTATATTATTGTAATTTATATGCCACTAATGTCGAGTTCTATACCACGATAAGATAAGGCTGGCTTGTCTAAAAACACGTCTATTTGCGAATTCGCGTGGTGTTTGAAAAGTAAACTGCGGTATTAATCAAAATATCTTTATTTGGTGAAGATAAGATGCTTTTAATCAAAATTGTTGCTACGGAACAATTCTTATGAGTAAATAAATACACCCAACAGTCACATACATAGTCCTGACCCCACACTAAGATCGAGTCTTGTATCGTAGGTATTAGGAACCACGAGGGAATTTTGGTCTCACAAACACCCTGACCCGATACATATCTATACCTGTGGTTCACACAAATATTTGTTTCTGTGCGGGGATCGAACCCGCGGCCTCTCGTTTCATAGCCGGCATCTAACCAACTGCGCCGCGCAGACTGTCAATGGATGTCAATTATATGATTCAATTCTGTTTTATGCCATTTCTGCCAACTTAAATCCCATGGTTAATATCTGTAGATTAGCGTTAGAAATCGAGTTCTGTTGCAGTTCATTCAAGATTTTATTCTCCATGTTGCATCGTAAATCAACTTTTGAGTGGGATGTGATTAGTTCCCGCTGTGACGATATTTTCGATGCCTCAAACCTGTCTTGTTTATGGAATAAGTATAAATTGTTGTAGAGCCTCTTTGCTCTTAAGAATTCTGTTTCAGTTTTATTTTATTTATTAATTAGTAACTTATTAGACGATTTATATAATAAAAACCTACTTCTGCCTACACTAATCCCAAATATACATGGGATTTATACATTTTTTTCTGCCATGTATAACAATGTTTTGGCTTAATTTTAAGACAGGTTGTTTGCCTGATATCAACCTTTTTGGGGGAATAGTTATTTTGTTGTCTATCACCAATGCCTAGAATTGGTGGTTGAATTCAAATATTAGTATGAAGCGCCACTGAGAAGTTTTATTCGGTATGCCGGCAAAACATATTTGATCTCGGAACAGACCCAGCCTGACTACAACCTCTGTGCTGCGCGGAGATTTGTGCCTGCGCGCCAGGCTAGAAGGCCGGACACCCCGAAATGCCCCTTTCGACTTCCCCGAGGTATCGAAAGGAAGGCTTAAAGCGCTTTCCTCTCTTTAAAAAAGTTATACAGATTTTCTCAAGATGTGTTCGTTGTCCATTAAAGCAATAATTAACTAACAAATAATAATACACAAGTGACATCAAAAAGTCTAAACTGTAAGGTTTAAAACCGCAGCTTTGGTAGCCAGGCTTCCCTCGCTGAGCGACATAGCGCTCAATATATTTAAAGTAGACAGAATTAAGTTAATATTTTCATTTAAAATCATGAATTCGCATCAAGTGCATCGCAATCAGGCTAAATTTAGCATTCCCGTCCGAAGTTGGCATGACAAAGCGCATTTTCTTCAATATTGTATACACTAGTGATAAATTTCCATTATTATGACAGCCAACCGTTCCAGTTTCAGAATTATTGTTTGCCATTTGTATTTCATGCAAAAATCCAATCGCGACGCTATGGAGTTTTAAATGTTTTCAGTTTAAGAATTTTTGAAATCTATTTTAGGTATCTCTTATTCAATTTGCAAATATACACTTCATAATGGTTTTAAAATTAAATTAAATATAACATTACAATTCAAATATAAGTAATCAAACAGATACATAACACATCGAAATATAAATAAAATACATTACACATCACCTCAACATTTGTATGATCTAAAAATTATTCAACGAAACCGTCCCGAACCTTACCTGGTGAAAATGTTCCCATTGTATTGGCAACATTGTCTCTTTGGATTCCCAGAGATATATGCTGCACCAGGAATAATTTGGCGGAGTGATCCTAGACATTCCGCCACAATTGTCACCCCAGTTCACGGACAAAATTAAGAAAGAATAACAATGAAAATTTTCAGATTTATATTGATTGTGGTGTAATATATGCAAAAGTTATATTTTTTATGAGTGTCCTTAATAACAATTACCATATTTTATAGGGCTTAATTTGTTTTGTTGCCCAAATCCCGCTAGATAATATCCTGCTGTTTTCGGGAAATATTGAAAGTTAATGCAATTGTCAAATTCACGTCAATAATAACACTTATGCATTTTCCATAATACACCCAAGTATTGTTTTAGTTCGCTGATTCTTTAAAATAATTCAGTGTGTTATGCGATTTGAATTTGAAGAAAGAATGATACATTATGATTATCAACATCAGCATATAGTTGTCCACTGCTGGACATAGGCCTCCTCCAATTTGCGTCATTTCACCTTATCAGCCAACATCTGCCACCGACATTTCGCAAATCGTTATTTCACCTAGCTGGACGTCTGGGGGGTTACCCATGAAACGATACAAACTTCGAATTTTCGGACGCCGTATGTACTTCACTAATGTACCTAGATACTTCGCAGAATGTTGGAATCATCTATCGTACGTCATAACCATATACTAAGTTCGGAGAAAATGATAAGTATAATATAAAATATTATTGACTTTTTAAAAGTGGTATTCTTATATCTTATGTCGGATGTCGAATATCCGAACATTCGAAGATCGTATCGTTTCATGGACTAACCCCCCTGGGCATCTTATACTTCGCTAAAAGAATGATAGAGGGATAATTCTTAGATGAGGATCTAAACACTTGCAATTGCGAAGAACATACCACAAGTAACCGAACGATAAACAATAAATTTAGTTTGTTTATTATTTATTCACCTTGACTTCGAATAAGGAAATCAAGCTAACAACTTTATAAACAAACATTAAATCTCGATGCAAACCAAAAGGTTCTCCAATTTCTTTCGCACCGTGAAGCGGTGGAACAGTTTGTTATCACACATGTGTTCTCTCCTTCCTTTATGTCCCATATGTATAATAAATGTTGCAATGGTAACGCGTTATTATGTGTAATCTTTCCGGGTTAAAAAATGAAATCTGATATTTTTATTGCATTGTCCGTGATCGCAAATGAGTCTTTCATTAATAACTATAAATTATAAAACCCGCTGACCGTTCCTTGATTACCTCTGATTATAATTGACTGTCCCGCCTTTTTTGTTAATTTATCAAGTCTGATAAACGCCTTCAATTACATAGCATTCTGTAGTTTTTTGTATCTTTAAACGACAAAAAATTTCAACAAATAGCCTCATAATTCATAGATAGTGACAGTGATCCTATTGACATACAGCAATTTATTGAGGAATATGTATTATCAAAATGCTGAGAAATTAAATTTTATATTACATCATGGTATCTTGCTAATGACTAAGCTTGTCCAAAGAACCCCATACATTTTACTGACACGTTATATTATACGCAAGGCGGCCCGCCATCTCATTCCTAAACACGAAATCGGGAACGAAGGTTTCGCCACAGCCTTGATAGTCCGGTCAGCAGTTGGTGTTACGGGCAGGTTGGCCTAAACCCCAATATTTGGTTCTCATTCCAAAAATATACACTATCCTATAAATTGTTCATAATTTTACAGACGAATCGCATCTTGAACTTTCTGATCGAGAATTTATGTTGCGTTTTTATTTACATCAAATATTTATAGTTTTGCATTGGTATTGTTTCACATAAGTCATTATTATCATAACTGTAGCATTATTTGTACAGTTGTTTATAGGTATAACTTGCGGTTAAAAATCCCCAGCGGTAAGCACCTATAAGTTCGATGAATTTCTTAGTGCCTTGACTGGGTATGATGCAAACTACGATGCATAACATAATATAATTTGTCTAAGTTTTACTTATATTTTCCTGCCAATATTAAAAAAAGACTATTACATTATTCTGCAGAGTTTTCTCAATTAAATGTATTTATCGCCCATAATATTTTTAAATGATATCTAATTTTATGTTGCTCGAAAAAATATTGGAATTAGGTGAATTTGGTGTCTTAACTAGATATCAGAGTTTGTAGGAAGTTGCTTGAATAAAGGTCAACTTTCAATGGATCGCTGTAATCAGCCTATGTTCACCAGTCATTTGTAGTGTAACCGAGTATTATGATTGAGTAAATATAATATTTTTTTATTGCAATGAATTGCGAGACGAGCATGCTGTTAGCCTGATGGTAAGCGATACGAGCTCATGAACAGTGTCAAAACCAAACACCTAAAACTACAACGCATTGCTTGGCATTCCACTGCGCTCGCCATCCTAAGACATAAAATGTTAAGTCTCAATATGTCCAGTAGTTACTCTGGCTACAATATCCTTCACACCGAAACACAAAAGGGCATTTACTCTGCTGTTTGGCAGGCGAAATAATATTTGCATTGGTACCTACCCAGGCGGCCTTTCACATATGGGAGACCAGTGAAAAAGTTTGCTGATAGTTTCAACAACGAATATAATAATCCCCGCAATACTTAAACTAAATCAAAATAACAACATGCATCACTTTCTAGGTCGTTCGCTTTATTTTGGAATATTTTCCAGTCTTATTTTTGTGTTTGAATGTTTGCACTTGGCTCACGTTGTATTTGCGCTCAACATGATTTGACTCTTTGCCTACTGTTTTGATAGCTAATGTTTATTAAAAAGGTACGAACATATTTACGTACATGTTTTGTGACAATAGCCCTATAATGTGGTATAATGTAAAATTTTGGCAGTGTTGAAATGTTGGTATCTATAAGTAATGACTGAAGCAGCGTATCTTGTCCTACAAAAGTTCGAACTTTGTTATTTAATGACCACGTTTGTGATTCATCTTCTATTTTGGTTATGATAGTTTACGCGCCACCTATTATGTTTGTCTATTGAGTACACTGCGAAATTATTTAAAAAAACGAGCCATTTTTATTTCTTAAAATCGTTTTATTTTTGTCCGCACGTGTAGACTATTGAACATCTTTGAGTTTGACTCTGAGTTTATTCCGTATAGGAACATAGTTTCTACATTTCAAATCTGCAAAAATTCATTAAATTCTTCATTGCTAATCATGCGGGACTACAAACTTTAAAATTATCTAATAAACTATTAAAAAATACTACACCAGCGAATTCCACTAGCTTAAGTATTGTTTCCATTTTATCGAAGCTTCAATAACAAATTGGTCACAATTTCAAAATATACACAAATCTACAATGGCCTATCTAACGTGGCGCGTCTAATTCCGATATATATTTTTTAACACGCCGCGCCGCGCCGGCCGTCATCGTGTCATTGACATTATTTGTACGGTGTACAAAACAACGCGAACTGGTCGTAACCTTGTGCCACATAATGAAAGGGATCTTATCAATACAGCAATTATCGATGGGCCCAATCTGATGTTATGGAAATTATCTATGAATCCCTCTTGGCAAGGCTGATTGGAATTTTCTGATTATCATCCTTGTGATTGCAAAACATCAGCCTATTTGTTGATAATAGTCATTGAATTTACCAAATAATTGGGTAATTACGCTTTTTGTGAATCTTTTTTGTTAAGTTCAAATAATTAAGTAAAATGGCATAAAAAACAAGTAAGAAAAAAAAAACGTCATACATTTTTCGAAGTATTTATAATTTGCATATCAGTATGCAAGTTCTAGGTAAATCTAGATCCCAAGTGAAAAATGAGGACTGCAATATATCACCATAAAGTATCTAAATTTTAACTTCAGCAGATTTTCATCTAGACATTAATCTAGATCGGTCGCGGACTGGTTTATTTGGGTCAAATTGTAAAAAAACTCACATATAAGTGTTGTAATACGAGTTAATGTTCTTTATTTTATTTTAATACTAAAAATACATTTTGTATTTTACATTTTTATTATTAATGTCCAATACATATTGATGAAATTTCGTATCAAGCTAATTGATAGCACTGTAAAACAAAACATGTAGTTTGTTCAAAACCAGACTAGTCTGGTCTTAAAGCACATGATTCATGATCATTTCCTATGTATTTTGATATGCTCAATCTAAATCTGACGCAAAGCCATCTATTACACAATTTTTTTAATATAACAGTTTTCATCGTATGACGATCTTTATCAAAACCAATTATGATTGAAATAATCAGAAGATTTTAGGGAGATAGGTATTGTGAACTTTAAATTGTGCTTTCATCGGAAAATAATGTATACTAAACTGCCGTCTAGAGGCTAGTACCCAGAGCTATTCATATCAAGAAAGACCCAGAAGGTCTTGCATACAAGAGACCTTCCACTTGAGAATACAACAACACAGAGCTCAATATTTTCTTCACCCAGCAGTATGACAAAGAAATCACTCAAATTCTCTCCCTACAGGTTCTCTAATCGTGGTGGGTTCAGCGCTGGTGGTGTGGCTGACCGACTGGGAGTACAAATACTACATCGACCCGGCGCTCAGTATAGTGCTGGTGATCCTCATCTTGGCCTCTGTGTGGCCCCTGCTCAGGGAGTCATCGCTCATCTTGTTGCAGACAGTGCCTACACATATACAGGTTAGTTGAAATGATTTAAAATAAGGGTTAAAATAAGGATCCATTCCATGGTTGCCTGTAAGAAATTACCTAGTGATAAGGCCGCCATTTGTAATATTTTGAATATTATGTGATTTCTTTGTTGTTTCTCTGAACAGTGCAAAAACTAAATAAATAAGGATGTTGTGTAGTTCGACTTATTCATATAAAGCTGTGTTTAGAGATATTTTGGAAGGATTATAAGCTAGATTTAGCTCATTTGTAGAGTTATGTAATTTGAAAATGCATCCGTATGCTAAGTGACTAGTCTAAGGATCTTGATCAATCGAAAGCTTTTTCCTACCAGTTGTAGTTAACGCTTGAAAACTGATGAGAGTATAGATTTTAAGTTCATTTTGATTCATATTGAAAAGTGGTAGAGCCACGCTGTTGTAAATTGTCGCTCGGCATAAATAGGCTCGTCCGGGGCGGTACAACTGTTTCATAGAAGATCGAAGTAAAAGGGCGTTCCGTTTCGTTAGGTGAGTGTGATTGCCGGGTGCCAATTCCTATCCTATTTCCTTCCCTCTCCTCTCGATTACATAGGCCGGCAACATATCTATGAATCAAGCGTTGTGTTTGTTCACAGGCGGCTGTGATCACTTACCGTTAGGTGACCTGTTTCCTCGATTGCCGAGGAAAGGTGTAAAAGTAAATTAAAAAAATTAAAAAAGACAGGAAAGACGAAGTGGAGGTCTAGATGTGTTGTTTATCAGCTCAAAACGCTCTATCTCTACTTATTGCGTCAGTTAATAAGCTCCTAAAACTAAAATCAATGCAGTACTCCAAACACGAGATAATGTCACGCGAGGTATGTCTGAGTAATATAATCACACATAACATATAGACAGCCGTACAATCACGTGTTCGAATGTGTCTCACGGGATCCCCGCCAGACGAGCGATTGTGACATCGATCGAACTATCGGAGCGGAAATATAATCACCACGCCGCGTTTCCCAAGACTGTTATTAGCGGCAAATCTAGTGACCCAATTAGCTGAGATAGCTTCGCAGGGTTAGATACCTTTAAGGACTCATAGATAGCCTCCGTGGCGCAGTCGGTTTGACGCCGCCTGTGAAACGAGTAGCCGCGGGTTCGATCCCTGCACCGAGAGAAATGTTTGTCCGGCCCACAAATATTTATTTCGGGTCTGGGTGTTTGTGAGTCCGAAAACTCTCGTAGTTCCTGTATCCACGACACAAGACTGGATATTAGTGTGGGGTCAACACTTTTTATGTGACTGTTAGGTGTTATTTATTTATTAATTATTTATTTACTTGGTTAGGTAGAAGATTAGCAGAAGTAGCGTAAACGTAGTCGAGGATCCTCGCCCATCCTGTGACATTCATGACTGATTGTTGGTGTGATCTTTAAGGACCCATAATAAAACAAGACCCGGGTTCGTTTTGGAATCCACAATAGGGCAATAAAAAGAGGTTAACTAGCTTTCCGAATGTTAACGTTATTTATATTGTTCTGCAATTATAACCTTGCCAATTGATACTGCCTACGGAAGAAAAATGGGGTTTATGTTTAGAAAAAGTATCAACTGAACTTCCTTTCCTTAAGATCATGAATTAGGCTACCAAAATTAATAAAAAAATACTAGCATCAACATTTTAAGTGTATCGTGTCATAAAACGTAAGTAAATAGGCATAAACATAATTTACAGGTGGGAGGTGCGAGTAGGCACGTACAAAGAATTTGTTTGATAAGAGAGTATTGTCAATATTTACACGATGTTTCGCAGCGTACCTGCAAAACGTACGTTAGCGGCTATAGATTTCTCTCTGTGTATTAGTGTTGATGTCATCATGAATGTTTTGATATTTTGGAAATTAGTTTAGCATTAATGTGATTGCGTCATTTATTTCTCCTATTGGACTTAGTGGCGGTAGTATGAACAATTTTAAAGGGATTACTGACTATGGTATCTATGGATGAAAAAGACGCCTAAAAACACCACTAAACATTGTTATTTCTACGGCGTTAGTACAGTAAAAACAATAGTTCTAAGCTATAACGAATCGGAAATATGGTGGAACATGTTACAAGAATGCGTCATTAGCACCTAATGTTTCTTGGGCGTTGCAGAATATAACATTTTAGCTTTCTATGCCAAAATAAATCTAAACAGAATTCTATTGTTATAGCTACAACATACGTCTGTCATCTTGCATCACGTAAACTATATGAAATAGTGTTAAAACTGACAACTACGTAATATTTACCTCAATAGCCGAACTAAAGTGATGCT
Organism: Hyles lineata; assembly: GCA_030180105.1. Taxonomy (NCBI): domain Eukaryota; kingdom Metazoa; phylum Arthropoda; class Insecta; order Lepidoptera; family Sphingidae; genus Hyles; species Hyles lineata. The sequence goes on along the minus strand of JARJEE010000008.1, from coordinate 12,302,427 downwards.
TCATATTAAAAATGATTCAAATATTAAAGTGAACTTCTTTCCAACCAATTAAAAGAGTATGCTTAAGCATACAATTTTCTCTGCAGATTTTTTATTTAAACATTGAAGTTCAGGTGTCGTGAAAGTTTTAAAAGGTGCGCCTCATTAAGGTGATGTTACGATTCAACCGGTGTTATTAGTAAGTTGAAGTACCATTGAATACAGGAAGGACTGAAATGACGTCTGGTGACGAGTTGACCCAGTAAACTTTACTGCATTATCGCGGGTTTTTCGACAAACTAAATCTATGCATTCAATCCTGATGAGTGATAACCCTATTTAAAATACTGTTTGTTTGTCCAGGTGGACGCGATACAAAGGCGATTGTTGGAGAAGGTGGACGGCGTGCTGGCAGTCCACGAGTTTCACGTGTGGCAGCTGGCCGGAGATAGGATTATAGCCAGCGCGCATATTAGGTAAGCTTTATACTGAGAATACTGGTAGGTCTCTAATATGTGAGAGGTAGGTAATAATAATAATAAATAAATAACACCCAACAGTCACATACATAGTCCTGACCCCACACTAAGATCGAGTCTTGTGTCGTGGGTATCAGGAACTACGAGAGACTTTTCGGTCTCACAAACACCCAGACCCGAAAGAAATATTTGTGGGCCGCACAAACATTTCTCTCGGTGCGGGGATCGAACCCGCGGCCTCTCGTTTCACAGGCGGCGTCTAACCAACTGCGCCACGGAGGCTGTCAAAAAAAAAAAGGTACCACCGCAATGTCTATTTGTCCCGCCAACCAGCAGTGTAAATACACTGTTGTGTTTCGGATTTTAGGACATTGTAGCCAGAGTAACTAATAGACATATTGAGACTTAACATCTTATGTCTCAGGATAAAGAGCGCATTGTAATGCCAAGCAATGCGTTGTAATTCAAGGTGTTTGGTTTTGCTACTATTTATGAGCGGTCGTATCGCTTACCATCAGGCGAACGGCATGCTCGCCTCGCCATTCAGTGCAATAAAAAAAAGAATCAGTTACAAGAATGAAAACTTCAGAGCTGTAGATCTGACGGATGTGATTATTATTATGGTCGAAGTTATTGACTCAATCGAACTTAAAATTAAGAAAAATATCTATTGGTGTGGCTACATGACAATAATGGGCCTGGTAAAGACTCACCTTACTCAGCTCGAATTTTTTTTATAAACTAGCCTGAGACATTGCACATTTCAGATATCTAAGGATACGTAGGGGCGTTTCTATCGCAACAGGTGTGAATATCACTCCACTTGCAAAAATAGTATTACATTTGGTATGTGATCAGTGGTTAAGGTCTCAGGAAGTGGCTGGATGCAGGGCGCTTCCAACAGGTATATTTGTTTGTCTATGGGGAAGCCTATGTTCAGCTGTGGACTTTCTGCAGCTGAAGAGAGAAGATAGTAAGAGAGATAAGCATCACACGAAGTCTAAAATAATACAAAGACACATTACATCGCGTCAACATGCAGATTTTTATATATTTAGACAGCCTTCGTGGCGCAGTTGGTTAGACGCCGGGTGTGAAACGTGACGCTGCGGGTTCAATCCTCTCACCGAAACAAATTTTGTGTGAGCCACAGCAACCACTCTCAATTGTATTCTCGATTTTGGAGAAGGCCCCTGCCCTGCAGTGGGACGTATATGGGCTAATACAGAAACACAGGTATTTGTTACGGGTCTGGGTGTTTGTGAGACCGAAAAGTCTCGTAGTTCTTGATACCCGCGACACAAGACTCTTATTGTGGGGTCAGGTCTATGTATGTGACTGTTGGGTGTATTTATTTGTCAAGCCCGTGTCGATTCGGTTCATTCATGAAAATCGATTACTACAGCATCCTTACCTCATTGATAGAGATACGGATTTATTGTAACATCGCCCTTGCCCTACAAGTTTACGTAACATTTGACATTAGTCTGGCCTCTTATAAAACACATTGACCTTTGATTTACTAATGAGTCCGGAAGTCAACTAACTCGGGTTGACCTCTGTAGGTGACTATTAGTCCTGGTAATTTATTTCTTGAGTTATTTCATTAATTATGGTATTTTTTCTATCAATACCCTTATTATTGTCAACATCATCCTTAGCGCATATTTCATTGCTCAACACGGGCCTACTCTACAGATCTCCATAGGGACCTGTTAAAAACTTCTGGCATAAAATCCCAATTTTTTATAGTCGTTCCATACTTGTGAAAACCTCTGCTCTTTTGCTTATGATCAAACAAATTGCACATAATGAGTGGATACCACCAATATTTACATCAGATCCTCATTCGACTTGAAAACGTACTTAATAATTGGTTCTACTAAATCGAATACAGGAATGTTTGTTACTTTTTTAATTGGCAACCCAGAAACCAGATTTCCCTCGCGTGATGTGTCGTAGTAATTTTCTTCGCACGATTGTATCATGAAATATGATTTCAAAGGGTTATTCAAGTTCAATGTGAATGTTAAACTCATGAAACGAGTATTAATATTCCTAAGGTTTATCGACCTAGCATTCGTCATTATTGTGAGAGTTTGCACTAAGTTGGAGTTTATATCTATTCTAATCCACCCGAAATGTAATGAAATCTCATCGTATCTTATAAAAGTTATACAAGCCTCCATATTGGTGTTCATGAATTTGACGCGTTGCATACTTTGCAAGTGTACATCAAGTTTTAAGTTATCTTCAAAATCTGTTACGTCAATTATCTATAAAGACAGTGCTACCACCCGTACCAGTTTTTTACTTGTAGTTTTACGATTAACACCATGGTTACGGTATCAGAAACAACTGCATGAAATCTAGTTGTCAGGTTTCCCTAACATTTATGACATGAACCATTGTAACTATAAGTAGCTTTAAAAAGATAAGAAAGAATCAAAAAAATAAGACACTTCGTGTTGCTGAGGGATTTTTGCCCCATTTCTTCTTTAGAGCTGTAGTTGTAAATAACTATTGTAATACGTGGTGGCATTAATTAACGATTATTTTGCATTAAATAAAGAATATTTTGATTTGTTTTCTATATAGCATATAATATAGAATCATTCCACAGCATACATAAGACAAAAGAGCACTAAAATGTGATTCCTTTACTAGGGCAGAAATTAGATATAACTTTTTTTTAACATAGATAATAATTAATTTATTATTCTAATATTATTCATCAAAAGTCGTTAGCAATGATGTTTGTTTTCGATCAAAACATGATGTCATTTAGGCACATAAATAAAATTAATCGGTTAAAATATGTCTTTCCTTATTATGTTTTTATTACTATTTATTAAATTTTGTCATATGATTAAGTATAAATGGTAAATTTAACATGGATTTAAAAAAATACAGAGTATATCAAGGCTGCTACCGAAAACTAAGCCGGGTGGTAGTTTTAGTGACAAACACAATACAACTAACACAAAGAAAAGCGGCAATTTTTTGCGTGTTATTTTTTAAATATCAGCATATTTGGATGGGAAATAGCAGTTCGTTTTTTTTTTTTTGCAAAATTTTTAGTTGCTTTGTGTCCGAAGACACTAAACCTACCACCAGGCTTCGTTTTCGGTAGCAGTCTTGATATACATTGTATAGCCAATTTTAGTAGTACTTTATGGACAATACCGTAGTGTATACTTAAAACTATTTGTTAATAAACGGTAAGACAAGTCTCACATGAATATTTATATGCTACTTTTCATTGAACAATGTGCAGTCAATATGCAGTCAACAATGTCCATACCAATTGCGGTATGGACATTGTTGTATGTATTCCATACTTATTGACAGCCTCTGTGGCCCAAGAAAATAAACAGGGTGTGAAAGAGTCGTCACGGGTCCGATCCCTGCGTGGACTTTTTTCTTTCTTGTTTATGTGTTCTTAAATATAAGTCTTTCGTTGTTACTGATATCTACAAGTCTTGTATTATTTTGTGTAGTCATGGTAGGTGAGAGTTGGTGTATTAATATAACACTTGAGTATTTTGCCGACTGTTAACGCACAAGGATTAAAGCGATAAATGGGCACAAACAAGACTGAACCGATGTAGCAGCGCCCCCGTCACTCGCAATTGATTGTAAGGTGAAAAGGAAACAAATATTAACGATAACGCGCGGCGCAACTCGTTCGCCAATAATCACATTCATTCACTTGTAAATTGACCTACAATCTGATTCATTCTCTCGCAATCTAGGTCCAGAACCGTCCAGGACTCAGTCGTACTTAAGGATCACACTTGCAACCTAAAAGTTTTATTAATATCATCCACATTTCGTGGAGATAACCAGTTTCAAAATACTAATCTATTGCTTAACTTCTTATGTCTCAGGATGGCGAGGAATGGCTGTAGAATGCCAAGTAATGCTTTGTAATTCATGGTATTGTTTGGTTTTGCTACTGTCTGTGAGTGATCGTATTGGTGAGCAAACGGCATGCTCGGACATTCATAGCAATACAAATATAGGTTATACATTCTTATATCAAAAAGAGATTTACACACGTTTAGTAGAGCACCGGGCCTAATAGATAGTATTCCCCTCATAGTTCAGACATTCTGCTTCTGTACAAATGCACAGTAAACCCACAAAGTTAGTCGGCAATTCTCTACAAGAAATTTTATGGTGATCAATATCCACTGAACCAGGCTACGGCAACGTGTTGAAATAAGGTCCGATCCTGTCAATACAGGTTACTCAGGCTGGTACCCAATAGTGGGAAACACAGTATAACTACTAGTTATATAGTTATTAACTTTAACTATTATATAAAGTGGCCGGCAAACGTGTCATTGCGAACACTGATAACAAATCCCTTGTTTGTCGTGAACAATTGTTATGTAGGACGCGGCTTGTAATGATAGCTAGGATTTGATGCACCGCCGCGATGTAGGTTTAGTGGCGGTAGGCAAACGCAAGGTCCCAACTACCATGCTCAATGTGGGTTGTTTTTGTATTCTGATATTTTTCTGAATTGGTCCTGAAAATCCTTAAATTTTGGCTCTGTTTCCAGAGTCAAGCAAGTGTTATTTCTCATAATGTGATGAATGATGTTTTAAATGTTTTACGTCTTAGCATAAGGAGGAAAAACATGTAACTCCACCTCAATCTGAATATGATAACATGTAAGACGGACCTTAAGTACTACATGAAAAGAAAAACTCGTAACTTCCTCGGGATACGGTGTGCTCTTAATAAGTAATTAGTAATTTTAATGAAGAGTCTGTATCTGTATCAACCCATATACGTCCTACTGAATGGCACGGGCCTCCTCTACAATCGAGAGCACGATTGAGAGTGGTTAGTCCAAAAAGTCCATCACGCTGGACTAGTGCGGGTTAACGGGTTGACGGTTAAAGTACTATAGCATCATTTTAATAAATACCAATATGTAATTAAGAAATTACGTAACAATCATTAATATATTTATTTATACTACGTACGTTTGTTTATACAGCGGTGTCGATGCCAAGTATTTATAAAAATCTATAGCGAATAAACTGTGGCATGTTGCATAATAGTCGTCTATTTTCATAACCTATATTATGCAGCTCATTTTTTTGGTACTATTTCCGGATTTGGAGTAGCAAGATTTGCAGAGAGCACTACGGCGAATGAAAATATTCACCATTTTCTATAAAAAATTTTGGTACTCAACCTAGATGTTCAACCAATTTAAATTCTTAATAAAATTTGCTGTGAAGTACGAACTCATCACGGAACTACAAGTCATAAATGACCTCTGATTTTTCTTTAATTACGTATTCAGACTGAAAATTATTTCGAATCATCATATATTTTATTAAGTATATAGACTGAAAATTATGTCAAATTATAATATAACACAGCAGAAAGTATCTAAATTCTAATACTCTTAAGAATTTTTAGATGGAAATATGGATATAAACCTAAGCTCTTTAAGAGTACGACATGATTTGCTCATTATTTATTTTACTCCAAACTTAAAAGGTCTGGGTATCCTTAAAATATCCACTTCTATCATACTATGAGAATTGTCAATAAAAGAGCTACCAAATCTAACTGTGCAATTGCTATTACTCAATTACAAACAATAAAGTTACGTAAACTAAACACAGACGTTCGTAATCTTGATAGATATTACATACAACAAACGAATAGCACTCAAGCGCATCAAAGCACAAGTCCAGTGTAACCACAAGCCAGTAAAGAGCGCCTTATCATAAATAGGTGGTAAAGTAGAGATATTAAGTACCGCACCACCTGAAATTGTAGTACGTTCCAATTACTTGGAGACAGTACAATACAAGACAAGAACGCTTTATTGTAACCAAAACAAGAAAAAGCATTTTAAATAGTGTTACAACAGGCAGTCTTATAACTTAAAGCGGTATCCGCCAGACAACCGTGGGGTGGACAGTATCGGGAAAGACGATAGTCCACCATAAAGAAAGACAAGAAAAATGCAATCTTCGTAGCTTATATAATACGAATACTTATACGAGTATAATAATACCAATAGACTAACACATTTACATTGTATCATATATTTTATACATATATTTAAAAAGACAATCTTAAATCTATACGTTGATAATAATCTTTACCTATTACTACTATCCACGTGCAAGCTCTGAATGAACTCACTGCGTCGATATTTCTCGAGCACCGTAACTTATACATCGATAAACGAAATAACAATAGGCAAAAAAAAATCCGAAGTTCCGATGTCTCTTTCTTCCTTCCTTACTCTTCCTTTCTTTTCCCCTCATATTTGGAGAAACTGGGAATATATTATCCATATTGCAATCTGCACATGGTAAAGAGCGGTGATAATCACAAACCAATACTTTTAAAGTTTTCACTATAAATACTGTTTTCAGTCCTACATTTTTTATTTACATTTAGGCACTAGCATGAAACTTATCATTAGTTTAGTTAAATTAGGACGATTTATTATTCAATACTATTTTTCTTAGGTGTTCACATAAAATGCATGCAGTTATTTTAGTTATATTAAATGATACATTTCAAAAAGTTTAAAGAGAGTGCCTTTTCATCGCAAGGTTGGCAGCAGATTGACTATTTCTGGCATTATCAACTACTGTAATACCTGGTTGTCTTTGATGAATAAAGGACACATTGAATATGAAAAGAATTGTCATTTGTTTTATACGCATACTTAACAATCAAAGAATGACGTGATCTACTTTTATTTCCAGAAAATATCACGGTTCCTGTTAAAAAAGGGACCTGGAATGAAAAATCAGGAACAAAAGTACACAATAAACATGCTGTTTGAACGATGCATTGTGGAATTTTTACATTATGTACATTCAAACATTAGCGCGGACGACGTTTGTTTTTGGAAAATGCTTCACAAATAAAATGTTTTGTTGGCATGCGCCCAATTTCAACTAGTCTTTGTCCCAGAATCAATGTCAATGAACCGTTGCACTGGCTTTATTTGGCAACACGCGGATGTACCAGTGTTTTAGAGGTTTTTTTCTATCAGATTTTGTAGGTTAAACTCGACCTGACCTTGACCCTTCTAGGTGAGCACCTTGGAGTGATACTGATCCGTTCAGACTGCATCGATTGTCGAGAGGCCTTAGTATTTTGTCGCGAGAAACCTAGATATCTAGATACCTATAATCGGTCTGTAGAACCCTTTATTGCATTCGGATTAGAGATGTATCTTCAATAGCCTGCTTTAGAGGGACTTTTTTTGAATAATGTACTCCAACATACAATTTTACTTTTAGCGTGCACAAATAAAAGGGAAGTACGGAGGAAACAATGACCATCAAAATATTCAAATTAGCCAGTGACTTGAATAAAAGTGACCCGCGCAGCTATTCATAATGTAACGATACACACGTGGATGTCTGGGCGTGTGTAAACTCCCTACATTTTTAAAACTACACAGTATGTATCCGAAATACTAGATCAATATTTTGCCTCCCGTTTAGCTATGGTATCGGAAAAATATTCGTTTCCAACTTCGCTTTGTATTCTTTCTAAACAATGTTGTTACATACGCTGGTTAAATACACTGGTTGTCTGGTGGTATGGTAGGTCTCTTATATGTGAGTGGCCGCCTGGGTAGGTACCATCGCAATACCTATTTTCCCGCCAAACAGCAGTGTAAATGCTCTTTTGTGTTTCGGTTTGAAGAACATTGTAACCACCGTAACTACTGGACATATTTAGACTTAACATCTTAAGTCTCGGGATGGCGAGCGCAGTGGATGCTAAGCTGAAAGCCAAGATGTAATCTGTAGTTTTACTACTGTTTATAAGCGACCGTATCGCTTGCCATCGGGAGAACTGCATGCTAGTCTCGCCATTCATTGCAATAAAAATAAGAAAAACTAGAGGACCCAAAAGACTCGCTGAGCTTCAGTACTTGGTTTGCCATTGTTTATCCTGATTGATAGGAGTGGCAGTAGGAGTAAATGGGTACTGCCATACTGGGTAGTAGTATATAAACTAACATACAACACATACATATTATTATATACGTATGTTGAACAAGCCGGGAACGGGAGCGCGAATGAGTTGATTTTTTTTTGTATTCGTGACCCATATTCGCGATTTATTGTGTCGTTGAGATTAATTACTTACGGTGTGTGTGAATATGTTGTGTTTAATGGATTCTGTACAATGAGATAGGGGTGATCTTTAATGTTGTTTTAATAACTGAGAATATTACATTTAGCCCCAATAGATGTGGGTGCATTGCAATTAAAATGTCGAAGGCACTCGAAAGTCAAAGACAGATGGAAGGAAAAAGTAGAACCATTTACCCAGCAATAGGGAATATGCATGTCATTTTTTTATATTTTTAATCAATTCTGTATGTTATTACATTATAGGAAAAAAAATATAAGTCTTTGAAAATATCAACCAAAAGAGTACAAAAAAATAATCAAAACTGCTATCAGTTTCGAAGCAAAAAACGCCATGTTGGCGCGAACTCGCTGTGACGTCAGAGGTTGCGTTATGAACAACGTAGTATTTGGATTAAGTTTCTTTCATGAATTGCTACAGAACTGTATTTTGCGACAAAATAATCCATTTTATTTAATAGTATAAAGAAAGCACAAAATAATTCATAAACAAACGTAAAACAACAAGCTAAAACTTCATAAAAACGCAACCATTGTCGTCACTTTCCTTTTCAAGCAATAGATCGCGTTTCGGAAAATGCGCGGCAAATTTGAAATGTCATTTTTTAATTTTAATTTTTTTAATTTGAAATGTCATTTTTTAATTTTAATTTTTTTAATTTGAAATGTCATTTTATTTTACCGATTTAGAGTTGATAAATTAAAAAAATATCTTTAAGGTATAATTCTATATTAATAAAGATTACAAAAAAAAATATTTTGACTTAGTTTAAAGTCTGGTGCATGTTCCCTATTACCAATGTCTTATTACTGTGGTTAAAACAAAATATATTTTTATTTATATCAAGTCTGTGTAGTTTCTCATAACACAGAGTAGGAATTTTGAAGCTGAAAAACACTATGAAAGCTATACAGTAATTAAGTGCTAAAATTTAGGTTACATTTACCTGTTTATAGTAACTGAAAATCGTAACACACAGGATACAGACTTAATAAAAATATTTAAGCAACTAATATTTAAGCTTAGAGTATTTATATATAGAGCCTGACAGCCTCCGTGGCGCAGTTGGTTAGACGCCGCCTGTGAAACGAGAGGCCGCGGGTTCGATCCCCGCACCGAGAGAAATGTTTGTGTGGCCCACAAATATTTCTTCCGGGTCTGGGTGTTTGTGAGACCGAAAAGTCTCTCGTAGTTCCTGATATCCACGACACAAGACTTGATCTTAGTGTGGGGTCAGGACTATGTATGTGACTGTTGGGTGTTATTTATTTTATTTATTTATTTATATATATACTCTAAGTATTTAAGCAAAAATGTTTAACCGACATATCGAAAACCCGATCCCCGTCACATAAGCTAGCACGTTCGCTTGTTATCGTCTAAGCAACGAGTCCATTCCATTAAACTCGGATTAATGAGCTTATAATCAAAATAGAGATAAACTCTGATTGATTCTGTTAATACTTAATGATAGATAGATACTGATTAAACAACTGTCAGCTAATATAGAAATGAATTAATATTATTTTAGGCCTGTCTTTAAATAGGTAAACATGCTCTGAGTTTCATTCAGTTTTCTGAGACATTTTCCACTAGTTTTTATGTAATCATATGACACCTTTTTTATCTCAGCACGTTATACCCCTTTCAACCATTCCATAATTCGACTCCAGCTTTAACAAAATGTTACAATTAAACGTATATGGTAAAATCATAGAAATTCTTAAACAGTACAATTCTAATTTACAGGAACAGCTGAGTCCATACCTAATAGACAGACAATGATGATAAAAATACTAGTAGTAATAACAAGACAACAGCACGTCTCATAAACATTTTTATTGACGACCCCCCAAACAAACCAAGTCACGCCGTAACAACACAAACTTATCTCCCCATTGTATATGTTTGAAGCGAACGTGTTGATACAACACCGGTTGATAAACGTGCCTTTGTTTAACTTGTGTCGGTACGCGAGATTATCGAGCAACGCTATCGATTATCATAATATTTTATGGTAGTAACGGTTTACATATAAACACTGCTACTAAATTGCTGGAGAACCGTTTTAACAATGGCAATGAATAACAAGACGGGTATGCCATTCGCCTGATGGTAAGCGATATGACCACTCATGGACAGTGTCAAACCAAACAACACCGTAAATTACGAAGTAATGCTCGCCATCCTGAAACATAAGATGTTAAGTCTAAATATTTCCTCTCAGTTACTCTGGCCACAATGTCTTTCAAACCGGAACACAACAGAGCATGAACACTGCTGTTTAGAAATAGACATTGCGGAAACCAGCACCAGTAACTTCGGGTAAATCACTCATCATCAATTTAATTGAGAAAACTGTCTGTGGCACACGTAAATGTCACGTTTTGGGTTCAGCTGCATGTCCGGTTTCAAACAGGCATTATAAATGTGTAAAAGTCAATACTGACTGTAAGATACACGATTTTTATTAACACTGCTTATATCAGGTGTAATAAATACAGTTGCTTTGTCCTGCTTAAAGAAGAAAAAAAGGAACCAAATAAATAAAGTGCCCCACCAAAATGATAGTTATTTCGAGTTGGCCATAATTACTGTCTTAAACAAAGAAAGTTGACACAGCATTCCTGGGATATGGGGATAGAAAGAGTTAAGTTAAGGGGATAAAAGGACACCTAAATATTTCTAAGTATCCAAAAACAATACTGATTGAGTCAAAAAAATTGCAAAATTAATACGAACTGTCTCTATCACTTACAGTTACAGAATTCAATTGACCTTTCTTTCGAACTAAGGGCACTTGTACATTTTCTAAAGTTATTATTTATGTTGTTTCTGAGAATCAGTCTTTTGTATCCCTTATAATGACACTGAGTATTCGGCATATCCTGTAACGAACACGTCCATTGTCAACGTCTTCATGTTTGTTATAAAATCCAGTATTCGTAACTGCAATTACTGCATCAGCTTCCCTTTGTTATCAATAAATTTTTTGTTTGTTATTAATCAAGGCGATAGGAATCACCCCCTATCACATTGTATGACGGAACATACAGAGCGGAATGTGGGTGCATGGCATCTCTGCCTACCCCTTCTGGAAAAAGGGCGTGAATTTGTGTACATATGTATGTATGAATGTTTTTTTTTATTGCAATGAATGGTGAGACAAGCATGCTGTTCGCCTGAGGATAAGCGATATGATTGCTCATGGACAGTAGCAAATCCAAACAACGCCTTGAATTACAAAGCAATGCTTAGCATTCCACTGTGCTCGCCATCCTGAGACATAAGATGTGAAGTCTAAATATGTCCAGTATCTATGTATGAAAAACGTTTTCACCGATACTGATAATCCTTTATGATAAAATCAGTTCACGCTCCAATTAATAAAATGAATATTAATGTGTTATAGGTGTAGAAACCTGTCTGAGTACATGAAGATAGCTGAGAAGGTCAAGGAGTTCTTCCATAACGAGGGCATCCACTCCACCACCATACAGCCGGAGTTCGTCGAGCTACCCATCGGCGCTAACGAGGTGGGCCTTGAATTTTATACTCATAATTTTATATTAATTTACTTTGACATACACTTTGATGTAGTTGGGTAGACGGTAGACGCCAGCCGTGAAACTTGAAGATCCGGGTTCGATCCCCGCACCGAGACAATTTTTGTCTCTGGTGGTTTCAGATACCCACGAAACAGCTGTTCTGGTTTTAGTCGATCTTTTTGTGAAGTCAGAACTACGTATGTGGCTGTTGGGTGTAAATATTAATTTATCAATCATATGTATAACAAGATGATTAAGTGTATAATGCATAGTGTCTGTGGAAATTCTTGAGGCAGATAATATTAAGCAGTAGACTTTCTATGAACTATACCCATTCTTTTTTTTTGCAATGAATGGCGAGACAAGCATGCCATTCGTCTGATGGTAAGCGATAAGACGTCTCATAGATAGTAGCAAAACCAAACAACAATTACAAACCTGAATTCCAAGCAATACTTGGCATTCTACTGCGCTCGCCATCGTAAGACATATTTATTTATTTATTTTATTGTTAACACTTGTTGGATACAATTACATTTGTTCACTAATTCTTAAACTAGGTAAACCTGTCTTATAAGAATTAGTTGCTTCCCAAAGTTACATAAGATGTTAAGTCTCAATATGTCCAGTAGTTACTCTGACTACAATGTCCTTCAAACTGGAACACAATAGTGCATTTACACTGGTGTATAGAAGAATAGACATTTCGGTGGCACCCACCCAGGTGGCCTCTCACCCTAAAACCTATCCTAAGAGGGAAAGATGAGGCAATGGAATACAAGTGTAGTTAAATAGCGAGCTATGAGAAAATCTCGTGATGGGAAATGGTAGAATTTTCAAAAAATTTACTGGTGGTAGGTCTCTCATATGTGAGAGGCCATCTGGGTGGGTACCACCGCAGTGTCTATTTCTCCCGTCAAACAGTAGTGTAAACGCACTGTTGTGTTTCGGGTTGAAGGGCATTGTAGCCAGAGTAACTACTGGACATATTGAGACTTAACATCTTATGTCTCAGGATGGCGAGCGCAGTGGAATGTCAAGCATTGCTTTGTAATTCAAGGTGTTGTTTGGTTTTGCTACTGTTCATGAGCGGTCGTATCGCTTACCATCAGGCGAACGGCATGCTCGTCTCGCCATTCATAGCAATAAAAAATTTAAAAAAAAATGTCATGGAAAGAAACTGATTAATGATGCATCAAGAATGGGTTTATTAGTTCAGTTTAGTTTTATGATTATTGTAATATTGGTGCTCACGTATAAGATAACAAAGATCATAATCATTCATGTGAACTGGTATATTATTAAGCAGCACATATAAAAAAATCGTGTCTTATCCAATCTTATCAAGTTTATTGCAATTTGCGTTATGTATTATTATTGGTACCTATACAGGGTATATCCAGACTACGACCGAAAACAAAGCCGGGTGGTAGTTTTAGTGAATACAGACACAATCCAACTAGAAACTTCGCAATAAAACGCATTTTTTATGATGTATTAAATATCATCTTGTTGAGATGGTAATCCATGTTTTTTGCTAAAATAATAACTGAAACCCTAGCGTACCATGGCGTCTTCGTGAATATTATTACATTAGGAAAACTATGTATTTACCACTCAAATACGAAGATAGGAAAAAATACAAAAAAATTTTTTCGCTTTGTGTCTGTAGTCACAAAAACTACCACCTGGCTTCGTTCTTGGTGGCAGACTTGATATACCCCGTATATGTTGTACATACTGCCATAAATAGAACATTACCGTAGTGTAAACTTAAAACTATTTTTTACTCAACTATAATACAAGTCTCACATGAATATTTACATGCTACTTTCATTTCATTCTTCATTGAACATTGTGCAGGCAATGTCTTAACCAAGTCCGTTATGGATATTGTTTATATGAATAAATGTATTCCATATTATATGATATTATATTCCATGTGTATTCTATATTAATGTACATATGTCTGATGAATAGAGATATGAATTTTCCATACTCCGGCACATAGAATTTGTTATTTGCAGGCGTGCTCCTTGCAAAACAAAAAGAACTCTCTGTCATGTCATTCTGGACAGTAAAAAATAATAAAAAATATTCTAATATTTACTGCGAATGCTTGGGTTGGTAATTGCGTATTCGAAATTCCTATTGTTTTTGTTCATTATGTTACGTGACATGAAACAGTATAGTTTTTAAAAGTCTATGCAAATCGCATAAAAATCTTTGATCGGGGTCTATTGGTCATTTTATTAGAATCTCCTTGGAATTTGTACCAAAATATTCCACTGCCCACAACTCGCAGCGCCACCTATTCAGAAATTTTACATCCGATTGAGTAAAAAACTTAACACATGGCAAAGGCAATATAAAGTTATCCGATGAGATAAAACTGTGTAATCTTTGAAAACGTATTTTGCGTTGTGGGTGTCTGGCACAAGTCTAATCTAACTAATAAAGTAAATGAGGGCGCTTGCATTGGGTGCAAGATATTAAAAAATAAGTGAATTTAAACCTCAATGTATTCCAATCTATTGTGATCTTCAATGATAAGGGTTTCAATAACTCTAGCTGGAAATATATTCCCATGTGCAATTTCTTGTCAAATTCATCGCTAGAAATTAAACTTTATTGGCTTCTAGGCATCATGATATTGGATATGGCTTATTTTATCCATTTAAAAAAATGGATATAGGTATAGATATAATGTAGAGTCTTAAATTAGTACAAAAAAACTACGAGTTTGTATATAGGTCAACTTTGAGAAGTTATGCTTAAATGAAATAATTAACAGCTCTACAATGGCATGACGGTATTAATGTAACTGCTCAAGTTTTTAAGCTTCAGACACTTGACTTGTGTCACATATCTATTTACATAGTTATATCTCAACTCCACTTATATCTCCTTATATGCGTAAGCCCATGTAACCGAAGCATGGGCCTCCTAGTCAAATAAAATTAATACCATAAAAAATCGATGTTGTTTCAGGTGATCAGCGGTGCGTCAGCGGAGGCTCCATGCGCGTTGCACTGTCCACCGAACGACCTATGCCACAACGCCACGTGCTGCGGGCCCAACCAACAGGTCAGTTGGGTATAGCCATCTAATAGTAGCCTAAACCACAGTAACAGGGTAATGTATAAACAAAATAGCTCTACAACACTATCGAATAATATAGACTTGGCTGACTGATCGTGCAATCGATTATGAATAAATTATTTACAATTAGTTTTGTATTTTTATTTAATAATAAAATTGAATTTATTTTTACCGTTCCTGTTCATTAGTTTTGTATAGTTTATAATTTCCAAATTAGTCGATTCTAACGAATAGTCAACCTGTATTCGGCACGTCTCTAGTTGTCTAAAGTGTTGAATTTAGTTAATCTGCTCTCTAAAATCCAAACGTAAGTAACATTAAAACGATAATTTGTGTAACATAAATGTATATGCTATGCATGTATTAATTTATTTCTTGTATATTTTCCTTGTATTTTTATATATTTACTTTTGTAATATGTACAGAGAGTCGTGCTAGTTAGTCCTTGATCTTTTTAACACGTCAAGTGTTTTTTCGTTTATTTTCAATTACAGTTTTACAGTTTAGAAACAATAAGGGTTCGATAAATCTTTTTCAAGGAGATGCAATCGTTGAGGGTGGACACAATGCGGGTTTCTGCGGCCGAGCGCAATCTTTTACAAGACTGTTGACGACAAATAAAATACAAATCATTAGTATTATTATGTTGTTTCTACATATTTAATTGTGTTAAGATGTATATTTTTTTGTTAATTCACGAGTACCTACTTTAGTGCCAAATGTTTGTAACTAAGGCTGTGCTGTGTAAACTTTATGTAAATTATATAAAAATAGAAAAAAATATGATTTGTTTTAGTTTTTCTTATATCGAGTACTTTACTCATCTTGTCACCAGACAAATGTACACAAATTTTAAGAATAACAAAAGAAAATACTTGTGCCATACAATACAATTCAAATATACATGAACACAAATTACAACTTAAAACGCATTAAAACATATCATAACCAAAGTCTATACAGTTGCCATAGCAACGAGACACAAACAATTTTACAACAGATTCTCAATAAAGTCATGCACCATAAAACAAAAGAGTACATACAAAACAACATATATTTTAAATCAAAAGAATTTTAAATTAACTGAAACTCCCATAAAAACAAATATGTTGGTATCACACCCGTTGTACTACGGACGTCATAAACAATATTGGTTTTGTGAAGGACGGACAAAATTATTCCGACCTTTATCAGATATGAAAATTACGTGTACCGGCGATCAAAGTGATATCATCAAGAAATATCACGAGGTAAACGCAATTCCGTATTGATTTGCATTTCTTTTTGTTTCAATGTCAATGTATACTTGGACATTAGCGAAGTAATTCGAAGTATGTACTGTCGATAACATTAGAATTGATAATCGAACATAGACTATAGAGCCACGTGTAGATTACGCCAATAACTGTCATTTTGTTTAAACAATCGCATCTCATTGGTCGACATGGAAAGTGAATAACCCGATATATCTAATAATTATTCGTCTCGTAATTTTGCATATGGGGCCGATTGAATTGATTACTTTTGTGTAATAGATATGTCACTTGTACTTGATAATAGATAATCAACAAAGTTTTTTTTTTGTACAAACAAACCGGATTGGCTTACGTTTATTATTATTGTTTTAATTTACTGTAGCAGTGGCCAGTCCCGACAGATTTTATTGTATTTTCTATAATAAATATTTTATATATGTAATATGTGTTTCTTGTTATTTTCTTTATAAGTATTCCTCATATGTACCTATAAAATAATATAAAAATCGCATTGCACGAGTGTTCCCTTACTCCTCTCCTTGTTCGCCCTGAATGGAAATTAATGGCATTTTATCATATCCACTAGTTTTTTTCGTATAAAAAATAATCTATAATTACGTAATAGTATTTTACCAAGATAAAGTATCAAATATATATATTTACTTTTTTATATATCGCCAGTGATATAAATTGTAAAATATTTTTGTAGTGCATTTTATTTACATTTCCCTTGTACTTGCGTATCCCGGTTTCATTTCTGTTTATATAAGTGATAGCATTTTAAAATTACGGAACGAAATTTAAAAAAGCAATGACTTTCTTAACACGGTACGTAGGCATTTATTTATAGAGAAATTAAAATTCGAGCCTTTTCGCTAGTAAAGCCGTGTTAACAAGTAGTTAATGTGCATCAACCTATCTTTTATTATCAAGTGGCTTAGTTTTACTTATCATTGTCATCATTACATAGTAACTGATAGTGCAGTAATTAGCTGAAAATGATTAACCAATATAAGTACAGATCAAGTGTCATTATCGGCGCGAATTGTGTCCATTGCTGGTTTTCAATGAAGCGCGCTTTAATTTCCAGGAACACAAGACACCATCTCCAACAGTCACGCCTTATTTGTGCCGGCAACGTAACATGGGATCAAGAACTGAGTCCTTATGTTCAAACAATGAGGCTCAAGGCCAAGGCAGGGCCACCACGTGGAACTTAGAAGCATTAGAATGCGGGTTAGTAGATTAAATAGGCAGTTGCATGAAGTTCGCTCGTGTATGTGGATTGTGAATCGATGTTCTTTATTTTTGTCACAGTATTTTATTTTTGTTCGATGTTTCTGCTGTCCATTTTACTGGAAACTTATAAATACATAAATAAAAACGTTACTGAGATTATGAAAAAGTATTACATAATTTTATAGATTTTTTCGTGTTAAACCGAATAAATATCAGTGCACAACTTTCGAAATAAATATTTACGAAGTAGAAGTTTTTTGTAAAATGGACATGTTCGTTAATTTGATTTTATATGCATTTGACCAGATTATGATACAAAATTAATATTTTGTAGAGAAACAATGTAGAGATTTAATGGAAGGAACTTTATGATTTAATTCACGTTTGTTTGTAAGTTATAAAATAAATAAATCAGCTAGCATAATTTAACGTTAAAGTAATATATAGAAATGTATTTAGTTTGTGATTTTTTATTCGAATATTAAGCATGTAATGAAGCCAATTTCAGTTTGAAGCAAGCATTTTATGTGTCGTAGATTTTCTCAGATTATAAAACGCTTATTGATACTTGTTTCTTGTTAATTACGATTATACAAACCTCTGAAGAAAGGACAAAAGACGTCTCGATAACACAGAACATGAACTTCTGGTGATAAAAATTGCGTGTATGGGGAGCTGGAATTAAATCGCACTTGCACAGCCCGTGACTATCGATAAATTTCACGAATAATAAGTATATCGATGATAATAGAGGGCGTTAATGTGGATATTTTTTTTAGTTCCCTGCTCCCGTCTCCAATGCTGGAGGATAGGCTGGCCGTGTGACGCACGGGCGCGCCCGTCCGCGCCGACACGGACTTACTTCAAACTTTCACTACACATTAGCTGTGAAATGTGAGATGCGCCGATAAACTTGTGTTCAACCGTTTAACATCTCACGTGGCATTGTGTCCAACTAGTTTTACTTATTGTTATAGAAGTGACAACATTTATGTTACGCGAGAGTTAAAATTATAAGCCAATTACAAAGTGGGCACAAGAATATCGATTACTGAATAGCGATAAATCGATTGCGATCGATTTTTATCGACTAATTTATTCGAGAAAATGCTGTTGCAAAAAATTGTTTTAAATATGAATACATAATTCCGTTGCACTCATTATCCCTCAAATATGGTAATGTCTGTTTGATGATCTTGGTTATTTACAGGTATTTTTATAAGGAATATAATTGTTATTATTCAAGCCGGCAAAGACTATATAATAGCTTAATAATCACAATTATAGAAAATATTCCAATGTCCACGTTTCTTGGAATCAAAGAAATAGGAACCGAGTTAGTAAATGTGTGAACTGTATTGTCGATGATAGTTAGTTAAATCGATTAAATTTAACCGTAAGTGAATAGTAGAAATGGATTGTAGACCGCTTTTGTATAGAATTTTCACAACTAATATGTATGAGTACATATACCAAAACACGTTGTTGAATGCTTCGATAATGTTAAGATGTTTAATATAAGTATCAATATTTTTTAAATAAAATGAATTATTAAAAATAAACATTCAAACCACACAAGATTGCATTCAATATTTTTATTTATTACTAGCACTCCTTACTTTTAAAACACTAGCGAGAATCTGAATTATCATATTATTATAGAAGTTAGATGTCAGTTATAATTTTAAAGTATGTAGGTAGTTTCTACATTTGTCTGTGCGTTAAAATCGAAATATCAAAAACTGCGATAATATACAGAAAATTAGAGTAAACCGTCAGATATTTACAACTATTTATAGTATTTAAAAAAATATCCTCTCACCTAAAAAAGCCCTTCTTAAAATGCGAAAAAAGGGCTAACAAAACGATGCTTACAGGCCGAACTAGTTGAACGTGAACCAACTACGAAGAGGCACATATTTAAAAAAATCTGTATATGTGAACTAAGTTCATTGACCCTTTAATACCTACGACTACGACACGTGTAAGAAGTATTATCTTATCTGAAATCGTTGATAAACAAATACTTGCGACTGAAGATCCTATTGAAACATCTATTTATACCTTCAACGATTGTTTTTAATTCTTATCAGGCACATGCAATGGTCATAAATACGATCGATTTGCTTGTTATAGTGTTTACAGCGGTTTTTTTTCGATTATTTTAGTCGATTTTTACTAGGCGACTTGTTTTTTTTTTCTAAATTAGTGTCTCTTGCTATATTATTTAAAATATTATATTTTTATTTTATGACGATTTACTTCTTTATTTAAATTAGTAAACATGATTTAAGACATGCTAAATTGAGCAAACCACAACTATAATTTATATATTTTTTACTATTCGAAATCTCGCAAGTAATTTCAGACTCGATGTTAAAATCACAACAGCTAAATATATTACTGAAATATGGCAGCATTTTCATAATAAAATACCACAGTATAACTTACTTATAAAATACGTTATTTTTATAGTTTAGGTAATGAGGCCTGCCGGCTAGCATTTCTAAGCGGGTAAATGCAATAATGTCTAAATAAATATACGCGAATTGGTTTCATTTTAGCCACAATTCGCCTCGTGTGGTTCTTCGTCCTTGCATTTTGATTAAAATAATCTGATATCAATTCAGCCTTCAGAAAAAGTGTTTGGAATATTTAGGCCGAAAATGTTTCGTTACAAAATGTAATTGTTTTAGAAATATGTTTAAGATGTTATGAAAAATGGTTGATGCATTTAAAGTGACAAGTAAAACTGTCCGTTATGTTTGTATGTAAATGTCAAGGAATCTGTTACAAAATCTGTCTCAAAATTCTTATTTTAGAAACTGAAATTAAGTAAAAAAACATTTATAAGGCGTCTTATTTAATAAGATAGATAAAAGAGAGATTCGATTATAAAATTATGATTTAAAATTTATTTGTATAGATTTAAGTTTATTTGTAATATGTTCGTTATGAGCGTTTTATAGCGAAATAAGGATTGTCACTGGCGACCCTAATGGATGAATTATGAAAGATACAAAATTAGCGAGCATACAATAATTAGATGTTTATTGACGAAATTATTGCTATTACTGTAAATAGGAAAGTCAATCTCTTTGTGACCTTACTACTGAACCGCGACGCAAATTTAATTAACACTAACCTCTAACATATCTAGAAGTATCGATTTTCATGTTTCCTGTTCGAATAAGATGTAATTCGAATTGACTGTAGTCTTTCAAGAGCACATAGTTTCATATCATAGACTGAACTAACAAGCATTATAATTTACTAGACCCGAACCACTTAATAGATGATTATTGACAATTTCCTATTCAATTTCTTTGAAAAAATCATTTCACGTATAAAGTAACTGTTGTTAATTTCAAATCTATGCCTTGTGGGTACCTGTCGCAATCCTTAGGCCCGGTTACATCAACTGACATTGACCATAACTTTAACTTTGACACTGGCAGCCCCATTAATTTGTCATTCAATTGTATGTTGTTGATGTGGTTTAACGTTGGAGTGCGTGGTGGCCTGTTGGTAAACGGACCAGACGTGGCTGCCAACATGTTCACGGTAGTCGTTTCAAATCCCAGCGTATACTTCTGACTTTTTAGAGTCATGTGTTTATTGATCATCAGTCACCACGCATTATAGCGATGAAGGAAAACATCGTAAGGATACCTGTATACTGCATAATTTCTATGCTACCAAATAACCAATCTAACCAATCTCAATCGTACTATTCATTGTAGACAAGGCCTGTGTCTTACAGTGAGACGTATATGGTCTGATACTGATGTGGTTAAAGTTATGGTCAAAGTTAGCTGAAGCACCTGGGCATTTCCAAAACAGTGACTGACGGTTGGTCACGTGTGTCATCGCTCAATACGAGTTTGTACCTATTGTATGTATGTATGTACAAATGTAGATTATTGTACATTGTGTACAGGCGCAGCCTATACGCGGTTTGGGGCCTGTTTCACTGCGTTTTGATAAGAGAATAACGTTATTTGCACATCAGATCCAAAGAAAAGTTAAATATACTTTCCAAAATGTATATTTTATTTCTGCTGACATATTTATTCAATGCAATATAAACATATTTTTGTTGACATTACATTAGTGTAGCACAGGAGATGTATGAAAGCAAAATACTAATGTAGTCATCAGTAGAGTTATTTGTATATTATGCTTTAAAGATTTGCTACTCTCTGGAACTGAAGGGTAAATATGTAAATGGTATTAACACCCTCCAAAGGGTATATTTTGTACCCAAATTGTATTTCGCCTAGATGAAATTAACCCATTCAATGCGGCACCAAATTTTGCTCTCGCTACCCAGATGCGGCATACTCCGTAACGTAAACGCCGATCGGCGTGCGCCGCCCCTGACGGATCAAAAATAAAACGCCGATCGGCGTTTTCAGCACTTCGTTATGAATTTCAATTTATTCATTTCGAATTCATGAGATTTCTCCAGTAGTGTGCTATAGTTGTTGCAATAACGACTGTTTTTAGCAAGTAGCAGAATTAATTTAATTACTTAAGCCAGTTTAAATATGATTCGTGAAGATTTGTTGATAGAAATTTGAGAAAAGGAATATCTGCAGTTTTTTTATCGATTATGTATTTAAATGGTAAGTAATTTCTCTTTATTTGATAAGTATTTCTATTGTGCTCTCCCGTCTTACAAACATCCTCTTTAAAGCATAAAAAAGTACATTACTGATAACTTCGAATATTATCAGGGATTGCAAACCATTTTCTTTTAATTTCATAATAATTAAATCTCAATACATAGTTAATGGATAGGTACTTATTATTATCAAAATTATCAAATTTATTCAAAGAAAATGATTATTTTATACCTTCAAATTATTGTTAATTGTTGGTCTTTCTCAATCTTATTTAAATATTTTCTCTCGTTCTTGATTGAAAAAATAAACACAACTCGATGTCGTTAAATAGATAGAATAGATTTCAGAGTAATAGACATAACTAAATTTTTTAACAAATATATTAAACCGACTTCTCAACAAAAAAATAACACTAAAAAGTAAAAAAATAATAATATAAAGACCACTGCAAATTATTCTTATTTCATTGTTCTTGTCTAGCCAACAAATCAAAATATATGCATAACATATTGAAGGCGGGTCGCCAAAAACGAAACATAATTATATATATTTAAATTAATATAAGGCATGGGTCCTATACGTTTGGTACTTGGCAACCCGCCTTCAATATGTTACGTTCAAAATCGGTTCACCCAGCACAGAGATATGAGGTAAAAAACATAAAAAAGAACATACAGTCGAATTGAGAACCTCCTCCTTTTTTAAAGTCGGTTAAAAATTTGATTCTTATTTTGAAGTTTACTATTTTTTGCACATACGTGGGAATATAAATAATTAAAATACGCGACAATACCCGTAAAATATAGTTATATTACGTTGCTTTTTTATTAAAATCATGCAGTTCTTGTTTTTCAAAGAGAACACGTTTCTGGGGCCCTACTATATTCATTCGAACGAACGAACGAACGAAGTTGGGCCCTACTATATTCACCCGAACGAACGAAGTTCGAAACTTCGGATAATCGCAGTTTATATACGATACGAATGTACCTACGTACATATACTTATGGTCGTAATTGACTTATAGTTACGATGTACGTTATACAACTTCGAACTTTTACAGAGTAGATACATTCGTATCGTATATAAACGTCGATCGTCCGAAGTTTCGAACTTCATTCGTTCGGATGAATATAGTAGGACCCCATGTCTTCGCACTCACACATATGACAAGATATAAAAAAAGATAAATGATGCAAAAGGTTCTCACACGCACGAAATAAAATAAGATCACAAATTGAATAATAAATTATTATTTATTCTGAAGATGGCTAACATACTTGAACAACATACTTTTAAGATCAGCGTGATAATCAAAAATCTGCTTTTATTGATTATAGTTTGGTTTTAGCAAGTTTTAATAAATAAACGTGCCAAATAAAAAACTGAATTTTTATATCTCTCTGCGTCTTACCAAATAAAACATGGGACTGATGCAAAAACTGATAAATAAAATATCACCGGTGAATCACTAATTAATAAATAATTTTAAAGGCTAGTTTCTCATTTATTATTTTTTATAAAAATCAACTACTTATAATATACGTAAGTATATTTTTATGGTAAAATTACAAATTATAATTGTATATGAAAAAAATTTTTTCTTTACAGTAATATCAGCATTATAATATACTAGCTGTACCCGCGACTTCGTCCGCGTGGAATTTAACAAAAACCTTATTTTCTAAAATATAAGATTTTTTATAAAATAAATGTAGCCTAAGTTACTCCTTATCATATCAGCTACCTGACAATAAAAGTCCCGTCAAAATCGGTTCAGCCATTTCAGAGATTAGCCGGAACAGACAGACAGACAGACGGACAAAAAAATTCTAAGGTCATTTTCGTTATAGGTATCGTGTATATAACGATATGTAGTTGGTCATTTTTTTAATTTTCACTTTACAAACAGACACTTCAATTTTATTTATATGTATAGATATAAGTTTGTTTAGTAGATTTGAAGTAAAACATAAATAACATGATGTTTTAGTTGTTTGTAAATAATAATATGAATAAATAAATATAATATTTATGATTTTAGAACCAATAGTTGTTAATCCCTGGAAAACGCCGATTGGCGTTTGCCGCACCTGAGTAAGAAAACTCAACTTTTCTAAAACTGAAATATCCAGAAACTACTTGTGCCAGGCTTTTCACTTATAAATTACAAGCACATTGGTCTATATTTTATTATTAAATCTTCAAATTTGGGCAAAATATAATACAACTCTACATTACGCCGATCGGCGTGATCAGCATCTGAGTAAGAAAAAATAATACGCCGATCGGCGTGCGCCGCACTCAATGGGTTAATGCATTTGACATAGAGCATAAAATAAATGTATAAAGTTTTCATACCATTTGTACTGAAAGTAAGGGGGTTTATACAAAATGCGGTAAAACCAGGCCCGCGTACTTATTTAATGTGTATTTTTGTAAAGGCAAAGGAAAACTTTTATGGTATTATTTGCTGGTTTTAAAATTTATTGCAGTTAGTTTTTTGAACTTTATATAATTATTTTTTTCACTAATTTGTTAATCCCGTATTTTTCTTTAACTTTTGTGTTACTTGATGTATGAAATTATTTTCTTTTATATTTTTGGCCTATTTTAAGTTTCCAATGCCGTAAAGATTTTCCTGGTCTAAAAATCAAATACACGTATTGTTTAGATCTAAGGTTAAAATTTATTGTTTTGAAACTGCAAGTGTTGAAGAGTGACGTGAATGTTAGACCGATTGTGGAATGAATTTTCACAGTTAATAAAAATATGTATTGAAACCGCCTCTTTCAATTCAAAACATTTATTAAGTTCTGCTCCATAACAATATTTAGGTGTATCTAGTGAGGTGTCTACTTACTATACTTATTTTACTATAACTACTACACTATACTTCAGATGAATAATAAATTGTTCTTATTAAAATGCAATGTTGAGATTCAAATGCAAATCAGTGCAGAATTATTATTTCTAAACATACCTATGTATTTGCTAAAACTACAACTACCATCATTAAATATTTATCATTACATATTATATACTATTAAAGTAGATACAATATTACTAAGATATTTATCATGTGTTCATTTTATGTCTAGATTTTTTAACGAAATTACAAAAAATCAAATAAATATTAAGCTTATAATTTCGACGATAAAACAAGTCAGAATTTTAAAAATCTTAATAATTTAGTTTGATACAACACAGAACAGAAAAGTCAAAGAAAGATCTAAAATTCAAATCAGTTTCCATTCACAGGCTAATTGCATTTTATGTGCTGGCAACATTTCTACCTATATAGGAAAGCCGAAGGCGCTCTCACGGGAACAAGTCTGGTCCCCCCTGCGCCATTACCGTACACATAATACTCCCTCCCGTTGATGACTTGGGTCTGCTGTTTGTCCGATGTTTTATACTTGGGTTTGGCGAAGAGCGACTCGTATGGAGGAGGTCGACTGTCGTCGTATTTATGGAGCGATGACACTTTGTTGCGTTTGGGTCTCTTGCGCTTGAAAGCCTTTACGTTTATTTGAAAATACCGCTTGAAGAATATCTGAAAAAAAGGAGGGTAAAACTCAAGTTAAATCAATTTCGAACTTTAGTTCATCGCTATAAGTTTGGCTGATGATTAGGTATATCTATGAAATAGATGAAAAAGTCCAATTGTAGCAAACTTGAAATAAAATATATCAGTAACGAAACTGAATTCTTTAAAATGCAAGTGAATAAATACATGACCATAAACAATCGATATGCCTATACAGCCAACAGCGTTAGTTCCATTTAGAAGTATTGAAGGAATTGACGATAAAATAAAAGGAAGTATGGGACACTGGAATTAAATACAAATCTAATAGAGCAAGAGCCCGTGAACCCCAGACCTTCGTTATTTTATAAAAGCTGAAAGTTTGTCAGCGCATACTCCCGACACAGGTAAGAACGATGTACCATTATGAAGTTTGGGTTGCCCTGGCTTTGGCAGGTAAACGGTACTAAAGGTGTGTAAAATACCGATCTACTTTCGTCAAATTATAAAGTGCGATTTTTTAGTATTATGTTCAGAATATTATTATAAATCACATTATTCATTGCCAGACACTTTACATCCGGGCAACCCCTTGCCAGACACCCTTACTGTTCATGAAATTATAATTTTACTTACGTTATAGTATAAAAGCTGATTTTTATATATAATACTTGAGTAATAAGTAAATGATGTTTCCTCATTAGCCAGACATTTTTGATACGTCCATCCCCTTGACAGACAAGCATGTAGTAGGAGCGAGCGCGAGGCAGTATACCGGGTATCTCAAGACTGCTACCAAAAACGAAGCCGGGTGGTAGTTTTAGTGACTACAAACACAATACAACTAAAAATTTTGCTCCGAAACGCGACAATTTTTTTATCATTTTTTTAATATAGTCATTTTTGGATGGTAAATCCATAGCTTTTGCTAAAATAATAATTTAAACTCTTTTATACCTTAGAGTCTTTGTAAATAAAAGGGTATACACTATTATTTTACGAAAAAATATATTTACCAACCAAATACGACCATATAAAAAAGAAATCGCTTTTTTTTTTCCAACATTTTCTGTTGCATTGTGTCTGAAGTCGCTTAAACTACCACCCGGCTTTGTTTACGGTAGCAGTCTTGATATACCCGGTATACATGGGTGGGTGCGAGAGAGATGCGCTTGTGTTGTTTATTATTTAATACATCAAATAAAACAATAATATCTGCTATCTATAAGAATTATTAATTTAATATTCATTATTAATGATAAGAATAATATTAATTATATTATTACTTAAGTAATAGTGTAAAAGCTGGTTTATATAATATATATAATTCTTGGGTAATAATTAGATGATGTTTCCTATGTTTATTACGTAAGTAATAATATCTGTATCTGTATCAGCCCATCTACGTCCCACTGCAACCCTGCAGTCCTGCAATGCCTCCTCTACAATCGAGAATACGATTGAGAGTGGTTAGGCCATATAGTCCACCACGCTGGCCTAGTTCTGGTTAGCAGACTTTACATACCATAGAAAATGCTATGGTATGCAGGTTTCCTCACAATGTTTTCCTTCACCGTTATACAGCGTGGTTATTAACTATCAATACACACATGACTCCGAAAAGTCAGAGATGTGCCCTGGGATTCGAACCCGCGACCACCGTGATTTTTTGGCAGCCGCGTCTGGTCCGTTTACCAACATGCCACCAGGCACGTAATAATATAATTAATATTATTCTTATAATTAATAATTAATATTACATTAATAATACTTGAGGATAGCATATATTATAGTTTTATTTGATATAAGCATGTATTAAATTCGCCGATTGACCTCAATCGGTCAATCGGCGAATCCAACTCGGTTGGGCAGCGTTCGGGAAACTTCGCGACGTCTTCTCGTCCAAAATACCTCAGTGCCTAAAATCGAAAGTCTTCGATAGTTGTGTGTTACCAGTGATAACATACGGCACCGAGACGTGGCCTCTCACTGTGGGCCTCATTAAAAGGCTCAAAGTCACTCAACGAGCCATGGAGCGGGCTATGCTCGGTGTTTCCCTACGAGATCGAATCAGGAATGAGGAGATCCGTAGGAGAACCAAGGTTACCGACATAGCCCATAGGATTGGCAAGTTGAAGTGGCAGTGGGCCGGGCACATAGCTCGTAGAACCGATGGCCGTTGGGGCCGAAAGGTTCTCGAGTGGAGGCCACGTACAGGCAAGCGAAGTGTCGGACGCCCGCCTACAAGGTGGACGGACGATCTGACTAAGGTCGCAGGAAGTCGCTGGATGCAGGCCGCTTCCAATGGTCATTGTGGAGATCATTGGGGGAGGCCTATGTTCAGCAGTGGACTTCCTGTGGCTGATATGATGATGATGATGATGATGTATTAAAAACTAAACAACACAACCGCATCTCAGTCGCACTCACCCATGTATATGCTGCCTCGCGCTCGCTCCTACTACATGCTTGTCTGGTAAGGGTTTGGAAGTATTAAAATGTCTGGCTAATGAGGAAACATATTTTACTTATTACTAAAGTATTATATATAGAAATCAGCTTTTATACTATAACGTAAGTAAAATTATAATTTCATGAACAGTAAGGGTGTCTGGCAAGGGGTTGCCCGGATGTAAAGTGTCTGGCAATGAATAATGTGATTTATAATAATATTCTGAAGATAATACCAAAAAATCGCACTTTATAATTTGCCGAAAGTAGATCGGTATTTTACACACCTTTAGTACCGTTTACCTGCCAAAGCCAGGGCAACCCAAACTTCATAATGGTACATCGTTCTTACCTGTGTCGGGAGTATGCGCTGACAAACTTTCAGCTTTTATAAAATAACGAAGGTCTGGGGTTCACGGGCTCTTAGACCATAAGATTACCCTCAAATAACATAATAAAAACAAACCTCGCCGATAAATACTGCCGATGCAGCAGCTAAACCGGCAACCATTATGTAATAAGTCATCATCAAATCTGTATTCCTCAGTTGTCTGTCTTTCGATTGGAGATCTAAAGGGCATATTTTCGTCGAAGGCAAGTCGCGGTGTTTCATAAATTCAATTATACCTGCTTGAAGAACATATTGAAGGCTGAAAGGAAATTGCCACAATAAGGTAAGCATGTACATAAATAATGCTGTCATCGACCGTAAAATTGCAATCATAAGAAAATAAAGTTCAATAACAAAGCCACTCGCGATATTGTATGCATTCAATGTTTGTCACGTAACAATAATATATGCATAGGCCAGCTAATCTTCAACTCAATTCGTTTTCTTTGAATATTTTTTTCTTTGTTAGGACGAAATTACATCGACAATACTTTATATTATTTTCATTATAAGTACATACCGACTTTAATCTGATTGTCGAGCAAATTATATTTTGTTTCATACTATGCCGAAATATTAAAATTACAATTCCAATTTTTTCCCATAAAATCGATGCTATGGCATTCACGATACAAATTAAACCTTGTTTATTAGTCTGTGAATTAGACTATCATTGCCGCGTTAGGAAGTGACAGGTATAATTTTTTTTTTTGGATTTTATCGATTTAAGAAAAAACGCATAATCTCTCTGCAATTTAAAAATATTACATTCGATCCTCGGGGGAAGCCTATGTTCAGCAGTGGAATTCCTGTGGCTAAGATGATGATAATGATGACATGCGATACCATACTTACGCAGGGTCGAACAACTTCTGCAACGTACTACCAATTGGATAAGCAAACGCTCGCCGTTGCTTCATGAAGCAGTTAGGAGCCACAACGTAAGTGCATCTATCTGACTCTTCTACACCTTCCCTTGCCTTCTGAAGGTAGTCATTGTACATGAGATGATCTATAGCAGTCTGTTCCCTTACGTAGACCGACCCGCTTTGCACTAGCGGTAAGAAATCTTGGTCCAGAGGCAGAGAATGAAAAGTAGCTCGGCCATTTAGAACCATCTTGTTTAGATAGTACAGATCGCTGTTAACCTAAAAATGAATGGGAATATTGCAGTTAATTGACAGCTTTTTATGTGCGATTGGTTAAGAGTTAAGACCCAAGTTGGAAAACGTGAACACTTGGGTTGAATTACCGTAACGGGTTAAATTGTTGTTGAAACCACAAATATTTCCTTTGGATTTAGGTGTTGTGACACGGTAAAGTGCGGGACTTTCTGATACTTACACTTGTTACTGTATGCTCCACCGAACGGCCTTCAGCGGAAACCCATCTGTAATTCTTTTTGTAAAGATCCTCTGGATTCTCAATATCGAGTGTGAATTTGGACAATGTGAGAAAGGCGGTTAGATTTGCCGTGTAGAATGCTGACAGTAATATTATGAAGATCCACCATGTTGCAAACAGGACTCGAGTAGTAACTGAAAAAAAAAAACACGAAACACAACTTCACGGAAACAGTAGGTATTTAAAGGTTTATAAGTACAAAGTAGTAGGTACAGAAGATAGATAATTAAATAGCTCAGTTGAAAGAAGACACGGCTGCCGAAATGGTGATTCCAGATTTAAACCCACGGCACACATCATTGTCAGTGTTGATATCAGGCGGATAGCTGATCGTGAAATTATAATTCTATAACATGGCTGTAAACCCTTAGTATATAATAAAGCTAAGCAGAAGAAGAGGGCATAATATAATATATAGTATAAGTAGGTATATTATATATCTGTATCAGCCCATATACGTCCCACTGCAGGGCACGGGCCTATTCTACAATCGACAGTACGATTGAGAGTGGTTAGGCCATATAGTCCACCACGCTGGCCTAGTGCGGGTTGGCGGACTTACATACCATAGAGATTCTTCTAAACCGCTATGGTATGCAGGTTTCCTCACGATGTTTTCCTTCACTGTTTTAGTGCATGGTGATTGACTATCAGTACACACATGACTCCGAAAAGTCAGAGGTGTGCCCTGGGATTTGAACCCGCGACTACCGTGAACATGTTGGCAGCCGCGTCTGGTCCGTTTACCAACAGGCCACCACGCACTTACATATTATATATAGTGTATAATAATTAATATAATGTATAATGAACATTTGGGTAACGATTTATTAATCTTATCCCGTGCAACATAACTGAACTAAGGGCCAACTATGCTAACCATTTCGTTTGATCGTTCGTTATTATCTTTTCTTTCTCTTGATAAATGATTCAGAAGGCTTTTAGTTGTCATAGTAAAGATCAAAAAGCGACAGTATTTCCACATAAAATACTATAAATGTGCTATTTAAAAAACTATTAACATCATATCCATTAAAGTAATCAATTTCTCTTTCATTTCTAAGTGACAAAATTTGTACGAAAAAATCGACAATTTATCATAACTTCGATTATTCACAACGTAATTATCGTGGGCGTTAAAATAACAGCGATGTGGGGTGTGACCAGAAGTGATAGATGACGTAAACCATTAAAGCGATAACATCAGTTACCCTGACCACGAGCCGTGATTACACCGCGTCAAATTCAATGACACCTTAAATATTGTCGAACTTTCTTTTATTTACTTGCACTACATTTTGGTTATTACTTCTTGTTGACCAAGTAATCCAAACTTTTGTAGATAATCGTTTTGAATACGTGTTTATTATTTTATATCACTACGTTGTACAGACATAACCATGGACATAAGAGAGAGCTCAAAGTGACAAAAACTATATCACATCTTCTTTAAAGTTAGCGTGTGGAGAAATGTAGAAGTAAGTTGGTACAAATAAAAATAAACAATATCTGCTTGGCGCAATGTTTTACATAATTTCATACTGTAAACAAGAGCATTAATACTCGTAATCAAATAGCAATAACATGTCCAATGTAGTAAAAAGGGAAAGGCTCTAAAAAATTGCACAACAGTGCCACTTGTGACAGAACATCGTAAACAATTTGTACTTATTCTTATTAATGGACAATATTGGGTCAATATCATCAATGTTGTGATTAAAATAAGTATCTATTTGTGTGTTTTACCCAAGATATATAAAACAGTAATCAAATATCATGGTTCGAAACTATCGATGGAATACAAATCAGTACCTACCATAAATGAAACATACCCAAAATAGTTTTGAAGCAATGAAATAATTTACTTACTAGCCTCAGGTGCCAAATTGGTGCCTTGTTTTATGAATGCACTATACACAAACCAAAAACTGGGAGAAAGCGGTAGTTGGCGTTCCTTGTCCCGGACCAGTTTTGACCGCAAAGTTGTTAGAATAGTAATGCAAGGTCCGTAAGAGAAAACAGATGCCAGAGTTAAGTACCTGAAATGAAAAAATACGATGAAACAAATTATATAAGCCATGTAGATCGCTTATATTTCTTGCAACAATCACGAACCACGGTACTTAACTATCATAATATGGAGTCACTAATGTATGTGTGACTAGTGAAACTCATTTAAAAAAAACTTATTTGAAATGAAATGAAATATATCAGGAAATGTTTTCAAGCTAATGATAGGACTTAAAGGCATTTGAATTCAGAAACAGAAACGGCGAGTCCTTTTAAAAATAATGAAAAACAACTATGAGCTAAACTCACCAAACCAAATTATTGAAAGGTGCTAGGAGTCCAGATCCGGCAGCTGATTCCTTGGGTCTTTTGAGCATCATCACCCAAATGCCTTCATCCAAGTTGTTAGAAAATACCACCATTCTTTGGTACTTTATCAGTTTAGGTAGAAAAGCTGCCACCATGTCCACTTGCTAATAACAATATTATTGATTTATTGTTATCGAACTTTTAATTACCGCGAAATAGTGCACCTTCATACAGTGTTACAAAAGTTAATTACTGTTGAAAGTTTTTAGTATGATGACTAAAAAACCCTAATGATGAAGATATGATACAAACAGCCCAGGGCTTAATACTACGAGAATTAAGCCCTGCGGGGAGAATGCGGGGACACAAAATTCTGCGTTTCACAAATAGTCATTTCTGAACCAAGCCCTGGAAGTTATTCGGTGCGCCTATTTTCAAATTATAAAGTCACATTTACGTCAAAATGGAACAAAAGTTGAGATTATAGCGTAAAAACCAATGGTTTTTACGCTATAATCTCAACGCCCGTTTTTACCTTTTGCACTTGGTACGAAATTTACAGATTTTTTTATATAATGAGATATTCAGGCTCAAACGGATACTATATACTTATGGCCCTAAAACACACACCCAATTTGGCAAATCCGGTAACATTGGAATCGTGTAGTTTATATAGCTTACGCAGCCAGGTGATTTATTAGCGTGCTTGATCGTAAGCGGTCACTGCCGCGTTGTTCAAAGACTTTAGCAATGCCAGGGACACAGTCAAGTAGCATTCTACAACGTGCTTAATACTATCGTCTACTGTGCTTCTTTTGATTCCAAATTATTATATCTATTAATGCGGCCTAAAGTTTTTCACTTAAAATTTGTAATACCAATTATAATGGCTGCCTAAGATATCATCATCATCTCAGCCACAGAAGTCTACTGCTGAACATTGGCCTCCCCCAAGGATCTCCACATCTTCCTGTTGGAAGGGGCCTGCATCCAGCGATTTTAGCCAGGTCGTCCGTCCACTTTGTAGGCGGCCGTCCGACATTTCACTTGCCCGTACGTGGCCGCCACTCTAGCACCTTTCAGCCCCAGTGGTCTCAGTTCTACGCGCTATGTGCCCGGCCTACTGCCACTTTAACTTGCTAATCCTATGGGCTAGGCCAGTAACTTTATAATTTAAATTATCAACTTATACTATTTGAATACAATTTCTTTAAGTGTTGGGATTACTATTGTGATAATAGTCACTTACACTAGTATTCGCGAGACCAATTAATGAATCTTCAGGTCGTTCGCCTCCCATCTCGTAACTCTTTTCCGGAAGAATAATATCATAGGTGAAATTAAACTTTTCTTGCAGTATGTCCAAAATAGCAAATGCTACACCGCGGCCGTGTAGTGTTCCATTTTCCCCCGATACCACCCAACTTAAGGGATAATTCTGAAATAATTATAAATCAGAAATAAAAGTTAATAAAACCTGACTGAAGCAGTAGTTACTTTATGCTCTTCGTTTTAATTTAGAACTGGGAGTTAATCCATTATTAAATTATAGAAAATTAGAATATTTTGCGAATGTTCGTGTCTTTTTCTGTACTACTACTTATTGTTCAAGTAAATTATTCCAGTAAATGTAAGGCTGTTACTTACTGCATAAGTAGCGATTTTCAGATTTTTCCCGTTCACTTCATCAGCCAGAGCATTTAGCTCAATTTCTTTTTTTGATAGTTGCGCATCTACAATACCAATTGTGGATCATGATACGATATTATTCTTTATGCATATGCAAGTTTTGAGCATTTTAAAATCATAAAAATAGTGATAACAAGTCTTACTAAAAGAGTCAGTAAATTTTCAGTGAATCAAAATGTTTAATTATTATTATTCATGCATATTTTTGTGTACCTAAGTATTTATTTCTACTACGCGACACAACTCTCAAATTATTACATAAACTTTCGTCTATAAAGGCAAAACTGGGTATAAGTAGGCCTAATGGCAGAAAATTCATTGCCTTCTATCTTCAATCATATTAATTCGACTTTGTAATTAAGCACATTATTAAGTACCATAAACGATTGCGCTATTAATTAGAGTATCACCTGTTAACGGGTTGTCGTAGACAGCATTGCAAAACGTGGCGTTACATATTGACGATATGATGAGCTCTATGCCGGCCATGGACGGAGCGCGTCGGTGCAGCCGGCCCGGTCATTTGGTAGTCGATGGTCAAATGATACGCCGCGAGGATGCCACCTTCGCGAGGCGGTGACCGTGAGTACATCGTCATATTATTTAATGCATGGGTAGGTTAACGTTGATATTACTATGAAAAATATTTAATCTTCAAAAAGTTATGCATCATTTATATTTAGTCACTCTACCACTCGGTTTACAAGGCTGTTTCCGCCAGAAAACAAATAATTACAGGAGTCGCAGCTTATATATATGGCAGCTTGGGAGCTATGCTTTTTTATGTGATTGAAAATAAACCTACTTTGGTCCATGATGGTATTGGAGACACAATAATTCAAGTCATTCATGAATATCCGAAACGTTTTATAAAATAAAAAAAACCTTACAAAAAGCCCAACTTACATTTAAAATATAAACTGAATCAGTCCATAACAGCTCACTTCTGAGTACTAAGCACGATACTTCTCTACAACCGAAAGTTTGATGGGAAAGGCTTAGTTCATTGTTCACCACGCTGGTGTACCTAATGGAAGTTGGAGGACCTTAAATGTTTTAATCGACTGAAAATACACACGCGTTTGAAAAATTAGACATTTCCTCAGGGATTCGAACCCAAGAACACCGTCTGGTATCTAGGCAGTGACGTCCGGTGCGTTACCAACAAACCGCCATGATCTTGAGGTAGGTACTTCCCTACACAAGTAGACACGTATTACGAAAAAAGGTTACATTTATTTCAGTATTATGTCCTTGAACAAGGATTTTCTCTACCAGTATGCGAGAGGCAGTGCAGTTACCTGTTACTGCATCAATCGGTCTGAGACTCTCGCTTTTATATGACACTCTTCGTGTGCGAATCCGGGACAAACCTACCCCGATGAGTACTGAATTGGAAAATTACCAATAAAAAAACATTAGGTCCATACTTTTTAAACGTCGAACTTAGCGTTCCATACAAATAGTATGTTAATGACATAGCGCGGCGTAGCGTATTACAAGCGAAGTCGGGGTGTTTACTATTTAACCATTGCATCATGAAGGGACATGGGCAATAGCTACGTCCGTCGTTATTTAATTTGCCCGCTATAAATAAACTTCGTAATTAAATAAATAAATAAATAATAAATAACACCACACAGTCACATACATAGTCCTGACCCCACACTAAGATCGAGTCTTGTGTCGTGGGTATTTGGAACTACGAGAGACTTTTCGGTCTCACAAACACCCAGACCCGGAAGAAATATTTGTGGGCCACACAAACATTTCTTTCGGTGCGGGGATCGAACCCGCGGCCTCTCGTTTCACAGGCGGCGTCTAACCAACTGCGCCACGGAGGCTGTCAAATGTAATTATGCTTGTTTGTTATCCGGTACCCGTATTTCTGAGGGAATATTTAATTTCAAGTACTTGGTGTTTTTTTTAATTCCATTGAATGGCAAGACGAGTATGCCGTTCGCCTGATGGTAAGCATTACGATTTGTCATGAATCTGTAGCAAAACCAAACAACACCTTGAATTACAAAGCAATACCTGGCATTCCACTGCGCTCGCCGACCTGAGACATAAGATGTTATGTCTCAATATATCTAGTAGTTACTCTGGCTACAATATCGTTCATACCGAGAACCGACACACAACAGTGCATTTACAATGCTGTTTGGAGGGAGAAATAGATGTTGCGGTGGTACTTGGTTAGGTACCACAGGCGGCCTCTCACATATTTGAGACCTACCACCAGTATCTTTATTTACCTAGTGACTCTTCTTCTTCTACCTGGCGTTGTCCCAGCCGGTGCCAGAGTCCACCTTCCGGCAAATTCTTCTCCATTTCGCCCGATCTTCGGCACCCTCAATAGTAAGGCCATTAACCTTCATATCTTCCTTGACGACATCTAGCCAGCGCTTCTTTGGTCTACCTCTCGGTTGGTTGGTGGGTTTATTTACCTAGTGACTGGCGGACTTAAATGTTATATAAGTAACAATGTATTTTACTGCTCTTAACTATTCTAGATTACTAACCACTGGAGAGATAAGACCACCATTTGTACTTTTTGTCTGTATAATTTGACATTGTTTTTGTGCGTTTTTAATGTGTGCAATTAAATCTTTAGTTAAACACCTCATACTTACTTGTTTGACACAATAAATCTTATTTAAAACTAAAATTATAGGTAGTCAAGAAATTGCAAAATTTAATAAATCAAATGATAGTTTATATTGAATGAAGTGCGTAAACGGCGCCTGTTGGTACAACGACCAAACGCAGTTGCCAACATTGTCACGGTGATCGCGGGTTCGAATCCCAAGACTTTTTCGGTGCGTGTGTCTGTATATATTGATAATCACCACGCACTATAAAGGTGAAGAAAACTTTGTGAGGAAACCTGTATAACATAGCGATTTCTAAGATTTTCTATGGTATTTATAGACCGCTAACCCGCACTAGGCTAGCGTGGTGGACTATACGGCTAACCACTCTCAATCTGTGCTCTCAATCGTGCTTTCGATTGTAGAGAAAGCCCGTGCCATGAAGTGGGATGTATTTAAATTAATATAAAATCCATATAATATTATTATAATATTGAAACACTGTTTGGTGCAATAATTTGCAGCTATATTTTATTTAATAGCGATAA
The DNA here is from genome assembly GCA_030180105.1 of Hyles lineata. NCBI lineage: Eukaryota > Metazoa > Arthropoda > Insecta > Lepidoptera > Sphingidae > Hyles > Hyles lineata. Next base: position 12,265,102 of record JARJEE010000008.1, on the reverse strand, counting down.
ATATTATGTTGTAACTTGCATGCAAGAAATATTTTATTTTAGATGAAATAATAAATGATAATTAACGATTTAAAAATATTTTACTCATTTAGAAGTTCTTATTGGTCTATGGAAGTATCTAAATATCTGTGCGGAAGTATTTTGTAATATTGCAACACTGCTAGTAAATTGTCAATCGTCATGTGTCAACAAACATAACCTAAACAAAAATAAATCTTTACAGTTTACACATTTTACTGAATTTCAAATTAATACAATATGCGCGAAGTTTTCTTATCAAGTTGCGAAAAGAATTTTATACAGAAAATTGTGTCTGAAGGACACGTAAGTTCTATTATTATGATTGTAATATTCATTCAAATTCGCTGTAATATGATGCTAAACTTATTTAAAATTTCAGAGATTAGATGGCAGAAATTATAATGAAACTCGAAAACTCGACATATCTTTTGGTTCTGACTACGGCAGTTGCATCGTCTCTTTGGGAGAAACAAAGTAAGTATAAAACTTGAATGTCAAGAACTATCTGTCTTTATAAAATTCTTTAACATTATTATTTTAGCCATAAAATAAAAAACTGAACTGAACATTATTATTTTAAAATTTTCTTTAGTAGTATTTACTACTTAAGCAATTTTTATAGTATGTAATTTACTAAGTCTGAAATGAAAACGGTACAAAGATTATTGTTATTATTACAGAGTTCTATCACAAGTCACTTGTGAAGTGACACAGCCAAAACAAATAAGACCCAATGAGGGTATTTTGTACGTAAATGTGGAGATTGGACCCATGGCTGCACCACAATTTGAACCCTATAGACAAACTGATCTGTCCGTTTATCTAAACAGATTATTAGAAAAATGTTATAAAGATTCGAAATGCATTGATTTGGAGTCACTCTGTATTGTTGTGGAGGAAAAGGTAATAAAGTGATAATGTGCTTTATATTTTATTTATACTATATTCTGGTATATATATGGGATTCCTAATTTATAGAGCCAATTTTCACACTATCTTTTCCCTCAGCGAAATTGCTATAATACCATGGGCAAGACTAATAATTTTCTTATCTGACATCCAGACCAATGTGAAAATTGCTGTTCAATTAGTGCTCTGTAGCCTTCATTTTAGGCATCCTATGCACTTGTCATATGATACCTTAAAATGACATCACAAATGCTTTTGAAATCAGGTAGAGTATCTATGGATTCCATTTTCCTAGCTCCAAAAATAGCACTATTTATCATACATTACAAATATTTATCTATAATTTTTTTTATTATGTATTATTGTTAATACCTGTTAATATTAACATACTTTCACTTTAAATTATAAATGGGTACAATCAAATTAACCAAACAAATATGAACTAACATTTTATGTTCCTGGATAATTTATGTACCAAAGAGGAACAGGCTATTCTTTGCATAAGTATGGCCATCCTGTGGAATAAATTGAAACTGTAATTTATCAACACTATGAATTCATTACATTCTAAATTTATGATACTAAAGTAATGGAAAAAAACTTACATGAATTGTCATTTATTATATATTGTAATATCCTTAGAATTACAAAATCCTAAGACTGATTTTATTGCGATAAATTGAATGGTACGCTTGGTACCATTCATCTCATGGTAAGCAAAAGCTCTTGGACAGTAGCAAAACCGAACAATTCCATGAATTATAAAGCAATGCGTGGCATTCCACTGCACTTGCCATCCTAAGACATAAGAAGTTAAGACTTATGATGAGTTACTACAAATGTAAAATGCTATTACTTTCAGGTGTGGTCACTCAGAGTGGATATCAAAGTTTTAAATCATGATGGAAATGTAATTGAGTGTGCCAGCATAGCCACACTTAGTTCTCTAGCTCATTTCAAACGGCCAGACTTTACCCGAAGTGGGGATAGTATTATCATACACACAATAAGTGAAAAGGATCCTATACCAACAGTTTTATATCACTATCCAGTGTGTACCATGTTCTCTATATTTAATGGCGAGTAAGTATATTTTTTATTACTATTATAATTAGTTCCTGATACCCATGACACAAGACTTGATCTTAGTGTGGGGTCAGGACTAAGTATGTGACTGTTGGATGTATTCATTTTTATTAATAGTTACAAAGTAATGCTTGGCATTCCACCGCGCTCACCATCCTAAGAAATAAGATATATGTTATGAACACAACAATACATTTACACTGCTGTTTGGTGCAGAAATAAACATTGCAGAGGCATTTACATACCCAGATGGCTTCCCACACATCAAATCTATAATTACCTAATAACAATTTTGTATACCAATTACAGCATCTTACTTTCTGATCCCAACTTCATTGAAGAATCAGTATGCATGAGTAACACTGATGAAGGCATAAAAACTGCTGGAGGTCTTCTTGTAGTGGGCATGAACCAGTACAAAGAAATTTGCCTATTAGATCTCACTGGTGCTGCAATATTCAACTCTAAAATAGTGCATAAAGCTATCACAGAAGCAGCCAACAGATGTAAGGAGTATGTAGACCTTGTCAAGACTGCTATTGCTACTGATGACAATCTAAGGTAATTATAAAAAATATACATGTGCAGTACTATGTATATTCAAACCAATAATTTTTTTGCCAAATTGACAATTATTTGCAGTGTGTGGTTAATATAATTGATAATAAGAAATACAAATAGAATAAAGCAGCTAGTTATAAGAATTTTTGTTATCTTTTGAGGTTGTGTATGTTTGCATGTTCCATATTGTTAATTGTGTGGTAAAATTAATTCTCAATTATGTTCAATTATATTCTCAATTAGTTGTGATGTGGAATTCAATCTCAAAATTAGTTATTTATTAATCATTGATTTAAAAACTTCAGTTAATTTAGAATATCAAGATGATGGCCGTGAAAATCGTGCCATCTAATACATTTTTTCAATTCTCAGTCGAAATAAACATCCTAAAATAAATATTAAAATACATTGTTGTAATATTTTTTTTCTTAAGAATTATTATCTTTTTTAACTAACCCTTCTGTCATAATAAAAACAAGCATTTTCAAATACAATGCTCAACTGGAGATGCACTGGAGCGCTGCCCGCACCACTTACGTCGGAACACGGAAACGCGCTCTTAAAATTTTCTTCCGCAGTTTTGTCAGTCGTTCTACGCTCACAGTTGTATTTATTCCTATATTACAGACAGAAGAGGGTCAAGATCAACTTTGCAGACACAATAACCACAGAGCACAAGTTAGCGCTCAGCAAAAAGGACTTGAATATCCGGCTCAAGAACTACAACGTTGATGATCTAACGAAAGATGAGGACATGTCCGAAGATCTTAGTGAGCTAAGTGATGACAACCCAGAGCCCAGTAAATATGATGGTGAGATAAAAATATTCTATTTTATATCACGTGACTGAATTATTCATGTGCAATGCGATTGAAAATCTATTGCTAAAATTGCTTGTTGTAATTGAAAATCGCCAGTTGTTGTCTCCGAATGATATGTACTTACACCAAATAATTCATCGAAGTACGAATCAATTTGCAGAAGTTGATTCCGACGTCATCGATGTCCTGGATATTTTTTTGATTTTTCTTCAAGCAGTGACCGATAAAATCAGTACTAAGAAACGAAGTGCTCTTAGTTTGTTATTGGTTGCTAAATTAAAAGAGCAAAAAATAATACTGTATTTGGTTCTTCCAAGTGTGATTTTCTGCACACTGGATTTCCCTGATCGCTATTCGTGTTAGAGAACCATTGTTCCTTCTTTCATGATTATTTTTCCAGTTAAATAATAGTTTGTGGTCAGGTTTTCATAAATGTTTCGTGACGATGAGTAATTTCGGGCAATTAAAGCAATATACAACATTTAAAATTAACAATATTTGTGGACCTTTAGTAAACGGATGACGTATAGTTTAATTATTAAGGCATAAAGTAACATGAAGGATGAGCTAGAAGAAAAACTAAAAGAGGAAAGGTTGCATACGAAAGACGCTGCTTACTTATGAAGCGAATGTTGATGAAAGGGTTTTAAAGGGCGCCAAAAAAGGCCAAATTAGGATAACTCATATCCTGTGGTTATGTGAAAAAAGATGAACCTATTTGACAGCCTCCGTGGCGCAGGCGGTTAAACGCCGCCTGTGAAACGAGAGGCCGCGGGTTCGATCCCCGCACCGAGAGAAATGTTTGTGCGGCCCACAGTCTCTCGTAGTTCCTGATACCCACGACACAAGACTCGATCTTAATGTGGGGTCAAGACTATGTATGTGACTGTTGAGTGTTATTTATTTATTTGTAATTGCTTTTTCCTTATAGTATAGTAAAGATAAAGAAAGATGGGCTAGGTGTAGTGGCAGCGAAATATTTAGGTAGGAAGGGAATCGTTGTTATATTAAGAGCTTAGAGTATTTATAATATAGAGGGAGTGCTGGTAGTTTAAAAACGTGAATAAAAATGGTGGTGCCGGGCCACTTTTTGCTCTCTGCTCACACTCTCACTCTCACTGCCCTCCTATTGGCTGAAGTTGACAGGTTGTCCAACAAGCACGAATTCCTAGGAAAAGAAAATAATTATAAGTAGTTTAGGGCTATTTAATTCTATTCAAATTCGTTTAACGGTATAATAACTAAATATAATTTCGATTATCAAAGGAACTCATGGTTTGTTTAATAATTAGTTTAATTTTCACCATTTATAGGAGCGCTACTAACATTACGAACAAGAAAATACGTTTTTGAAGACGTATGTATGATATGACGATACTCCTTTTATATTATAAATACTTTATGATTGAGAGACAAACTATATGAATTTTCTTAAACCTTAGAGTATTTAAAATATAGAAGGAGCGCTGTCATACATGTCTATCTTGGTAAAGTAGAATTTTTTTTGTTCGTAAGGTTGTAAAATTTAACCAAATATTTAACTGCAAATTGCTATAAATTCCGTTGATAGCCGAAAGTATACGAGTATTTACTTATTATCCGTCTAAAACGAGCTTGACTATAATTCAAGAGCCCTAAACTACTTTTTTAATTTTCAATTATTCGTGCATGTTGGACAACCGGTCAAATATCAGCCAATAGGATGGCAGAAAAAGGTGGCCTAACACCGTGATTTTTACCTACGTTTTAGAAGTATCATCGCTCTCCCTTTATTATAAATACTCTGACTGTTATTTATATACAGTTTTAAAATCTATTTTAGCTATTGAATTTTTTGTCCCTTTCGAACGATTGATGAATTCATTTTAAACGAAGAAGACAAAACATGAGATAACTTAAATAGTTTTTAAGACGGACTATGAATAAGGTTGTAAATCTAAAACATACAATTTCCCTGCACTGGATAATCTGCCCTGCGATACTTAGTTATCTATTTTATTTACTTCATTTTGAAGAAATTGGTTACATTATTTGTCAGAAGCGTTTCTTGAGATATCTGTAATTTTTACACAATTGCCATTATATCCACAGTATGATCTATTTCTTAAAAATGTTTACTCATAATGTTTTGATTCAAAATTTGAATACCATGTAATAATGACACATAGGGTTCTGTTTTCCTTTTTATGATACAAATTATTGGAACTGTACAAGTGTTTGTTTATCCTTATGTGAAATAGGGTTTATTAATATTGACCAGTTCTCTATGATTAATGAAGATTTTTTTTTTATTTGGCGTGTTGGTAAGCGATACCACCACTCATGAATGGTAGCAAAACCAAACAACATCTTGAATTACAAAGCAATGCTTGGCATTCTACTGCGCTCGCCACACTGAGACAAGATGTAAAGTCTTAATATGTCCAGTAGTTACTCTGGTTACAATGTTCTTCAAACCGAAACACAACAGTGCATTTACACTACTGTTTTGCGGGAGAAAAAGACATTGCGGTGGTACCTACCCAGACGGCCTCTCACATATGAGAGACCTACCACCAGTTCATTCATTTTATCATATTTCTTTGATTATATAATTACCTAGTTGTTTCTTTTTTATTAAACATTTTAAAAATCCCAATGTTAAAATTGTTTTAATTTTTGTTTGCATCACATAACCAATATATTCAACTAATTATTTTTTTCAATTGTTAACTTGTTAAAAATATTTAATAATTTTTATTTGCTTTACAGTTGTGTCATCAGTTCCCCAAACAGCTGAGGTGGTTTCCAAGAAAGGTTCATCAAAATGGATAGAAATATCATCAGAATCCGAGGAAGACTGAATAATACAACATAATTTGTTAAATAAAATGTAATAAATTTACATTTCGATTTACTGTTATTATAATCTCCCTTAACAGTATTATATTAGCATTGCATATCCCTCATCAAATAACAATCATAATATTTTGACACTGCATTTTTATACAACAAAAAAATCTCTACCTAGACTAAGAGGAAATAAATAGTACTTTGTCAAAATCAAGGGACACCTGTAGCATGGAATTACTAAGTTAAAGATCATTTACACAGTCCACAACATTCTCAAAATCCATTGCATTCTGTTAAGTTTATTTGGCATGAAGTAATATACTTCGAAATCACTGTAGATTCTCAATCCATATGTCTATAATTTAGTCATTGTAGAATGCAGATTGAAAAAGAATGACATTCGTCAGACTATACAGCCATACACTTAATGCTATGTCAACACTACACACTTCATATACTATACATGAGAGTCATATACACATTTGTATTTACACTGAGTCAGAGTTCATTCCATTTTTCTGGTCTAGTTTGTTGCCATTTGTTTTGACCATATAAATAAAGTAAGTCATTATCTCCTTCTCGTTGACTGGCAATGACTTAAAATGTTTCTGGATAGCCTGAAAAAAAAAGCATAATATTATTTTCAAGAAATTGTAACTTTAATGTTATTTATATATATTTTTTTTTATAAAATTTGTAGTATACATTATCTTAAATTGTATTCATATTATATTTATGTTGTGTGATGTGGTATTTAGTTCAATATATTTTAATAGTTTTAAATTATATAACATGAAAACTCTCTGGTACTTACATCAGCTAATTGAGCCTTATTCAGTCCTGGCCTTGTAGGCACCTTGTAATGCCTCTTGTACCTCCTCAGAGTATTTACTTGCAACTGGAACCAGTCTACTTCCGGAGTGTCCATCTCAGCTTCATTGCTATCATCCTCAGAGTCTTTAGGCCTCCTTTGTTTGGTCCTGGCACACTGTATCATTGTTTTGTGGTAGTCACAGATGTAAGTGTGCCTTGCCTAAAACAAAACATAGTATTTTTTATGTTTGATTTTAAGTTATTGTATGTAATTATTGAGAGTTATTCAAGTGATTTTCATCATCTACATGCAGTAACACAACAGTGCCATATTTAGAAATGGAAGAAAGTTATTTCGTCCGTGGTCAGTGCGCGGTTTACGCAGTCACCGAAAAGACGCGTTTCATGAATGTCAATAGGGACATAAAGAGTGTCGGTACATACCTGGCCGTCGATATTAAGTTTGAGCCTCCGGAGTGCGACAGTCTTTTGTATGCGCTTGCTGTATGAAGCGTTGCCCGCCGACCGTCTGCACCGATCGCCGTCATCCACAAGGCAACATATTTGGTCTGAATTACCTCTAGAATCTTCTTCTCCTGTACTAAACCCGTTGTTCATTTGATACTCCCGTTGAATCATATATGATTAATGAATTAAACTTGCGTATTAGATGTCGCACCAGGCGATGGGTACAGTTCGACGTATTCACAAAGACACACGGTTGAGGTTATGATTTATGACAACACAGAACGTTTAGAGGAAATAAATCAATTAAAAACATGACAGCTGACCCACGCCTGGTTATCTTCTGCACCACGAACGACCGCAACAATGGTAATTCTTTATTCACTGCACATATGCAAGAAAATGTTCATTGCTAATTCACAACGTTCGTAACTTGTAAATACCTCAATTTTTATGTACACGTGACACTTTTCAATGCCGGAATACGAGGCAAGTTTAAATTATCTATATTTTTTCAAATTGCAAGAAGGTCAATTTTTGTACTGCAATGTAAATTACTTTCTCATCCGCACCGACAGATCGCTTCGCCATTACAATACAAATGAAATGACTGACTGAATCGTTCCCGCACTCACTCGCCCGTCATTCGCTCACTCCAAACTCGAACCGAAAAATAGGGTTCCAACACAAGCTTTATTGCATATACACATAGAGCACAAAATAGAGTATCACCGGTGTAGTTCAGAAAATGAAAACAGTTCTTTTTGTGAACGTGTGCGTATATGCGATATGACAACGTAGCTATGTATTGTAGTATAAACAAAAAATAAAGCTAACGCCGCCCGTATGATTGGCTAGAATATGGCGGGGCATTTAATTTAAGCCAATCAAAGCGTTTTGTCACTGACATCGGTGCTTATGTATTCATTACTGCGAACGCGAAGTTCCCTACGTAATAAGCGCTGAAATCGTGTGCTCGTTTGTAATAAACATAATACTCGGTGAGTTCTATTATTTCATAATATCATCGCTATATTTTTACTATAATCGAAGATATTATACCTTGAAGAGCTCAGTGTTCAATTTGTGGTAACAGTGTTCCCATCGTATGATATAAATAGTTTTACATTCTAATTTTGTAAGCAAATGGCTGCCGAGTGCTGAAGTAAGGTGACATACTATATATACCTACCTATGACAATGTGTATTATTAGTACGTGAGTACCTATTTATCAACGTATCTGTGTACATGTAAGAACATTTAATTGACCAAGAATCATCAATCATTTCACATTTTTATTAAAACAATTGGCGGCATGCAAATATGTAGCTCGAAATTTGTTCCACTTCGTGCCAATTATTCTTCACAAAATAAACCATTCGTGATAACTGATAACGCTCTTAAAGCAAATTTTTGTATACTATATTTTCACGTGGTTATATCTAAGCCATTATAAACATTTTAAGGTTGATTTTTAAAGTACTACACATTTAATGTTAAAACTTTTCATTAAGAAGCACTGTAGTGTGTAATAAATGGTTCCCGTATTCAACGTTTTATGTGATGCCGTGTTATCACAAAAAAGGTAGCAATTAGATGCTTTGTATGTGAAAAACCGGAACATGATACAAATGAACATGATCGTAATCAAATCAAACAACATCGCGGGAATTTGCCGCTCGCCCGCCAAACAGCGAACGCAATTTCGCGACGCACGTAAAACTTCAGCAATATCAGCTTGTTTATTTTCTATTTTAGCTACTTCACGAAATTGGAATCTTGATGGTATTACAGACAATCAGTGTTAGTATAGCATAGAATATATAATTTCAATTAGCCTTATGAACATTTTGTTATTGTTATAGGTTATTTGTTATAAGTATGTGACTGCTATCAGGAGCGGGAACGTTAAAAATTGTATACTACGTCTACAGTAATTAGATTGGCATTAGCCATGTCTTCGGTGAGTTTGATATGTTCTTCAATAAATAGGTATTTTTTTTATATTTTCGCTTCGCTTTCATCATGGTGATGACGACTCCGTTGGCTTCTGCTATATATTTATATGCTCAATCATAAAATAATATTTTTATAAACAATTATTTACCAACCTCAACAAAATATATTTGAGTATAGTTTTACGCTATAATTAAGGTCTTTAAATAAATATAGTAGAATTGGTTTTATTGGTAAAATTATTTTCGCGATGGAATATTAATTATTTATAGATAAAGCCCGTTCTTTGCTTAATATACGTAAACAAGCAATTGGGGTACCATTGTATCATGATAATCGTGGTAGGTACATGAGAAAAATATTCCATTCAATTTTCTACTAGGCTTAAATTACTTCTTCTATATTTTTAGGCAATTTATGTTGAAATTTAGAAAGTCGTCAAATTAATTGTGTATTCAAAAAATATAGGCGATTGTTACTCATTATATGTCAATATATTGTGAATAAAGCTATAGACGATGTTTTTGTATCATGTATGTTTCTAGGCATACATCGGCATATAAACTTGGAAACTACACTGTCCTTGCATGTTATGATAAAACCCTTGTGATGTTTAAAGGTATAGTTTGTTCAATATGTAATGGTCAGTCTCTGTTTAAACGCTTAATAAACGATAAATAATAAGAAATTGCTCTTATATTTATTCATATTAATGAAGCCTCATCTTATTTTAGTATTAATTTGTCCACTATCGCAGTTTTGTGGGTTTTCATTTTAAGACAATTGTGGCATTATTGTCACTGCGGATCCTCGAGTTTCAATAGAATGTTATAGCAGATGCTTTTATTTTTGTGAACAGGCAGATGTACCTTACAGATAAATTGCTCTAATGACCATTATACCTCGTCATCGTATTGTGAAACATGTAATCAATGTAAATAAGTATGTGATATAAACAAAGAATTTCAGTATGAACGCGGATAGCCATAGCATAGCTGCGCTAATCGTCTTATTGACCGGTTGGTGGACCGGGTTGTTGCCAGTTCGTACACCCTCGCCGTTGGTTCGTGTGCGTTCGAACCTTTCCATAATGGCCGCTGCGCGTTGGGGGCGCCGCTGTGCACTTGTTTGGCGTCTGCCTCCGCGACGTTGCCAGCTTTATTGACTTAAGTACTAACGAAGACAAAACGTACGCGCGTGGAGTGGAACTTACGGCCGGTAGCTTTTCGATTTAACAACACGCGCGACCTTGTGCTTTTATATTTTCCAGTGGTAGGACGTCGTCGAAAAACCATGTGGCACGCCATAAAATACTAAGTCTTTGTGATAAAAATCAATTTTCTTGAAAGAATACCTAGTGTTTCGTGTTACAACAATCGAAAGTGTAGTTAGTGGTTATCAGTGCCTATTATAAAGCTAGTACTACAGCGAAAGTGAAATGATATCAAACACTGATAGAATCGAAGAAGCAATATAAAGTGGTCGAGAAGGCATAAAGAAACTGGTTGACCGCAGGCAACGATTGTAACATGGGGGAACGGGGCGCGACGGGGGGCGCTTGGGGTGCGCGCGACGATGCCTCGTGGTGGCCGGGCGGCGCAGGTGAACTGCAGCACCAACAACAAATGAACGAGGAAATCGGTACCAGCACCGCTACATCCACACACCAATTGTACACTTATAAAATGACCGGCAGCTTTTCAAACAATGGGGATACGACCACTCCTAGTTATGATTATCGTATGATGTCCAATGCGAACGCGAGGGAACAATCTCCCCAACAGCCATGGTGGTACGCCTCGGGCTCTGTGGAATCGCAACAAACATCCTCGCCAACGGTACGGAAACCTTACGACATATTGTGTTGATTGTTATGAATAAAAACTAATCTTAGAAAACAAAAATTGTATTAAATTATTTGCGATTCAATTCCAATATTTCATTACCTGTGTTAGAATTAAAAATTCTTTAATTTCACGGATAAGTTTCATGGGATTCACTGTCACAAAGCGCAATATCAATAAAATTATAAATCGTAAATTGTTACAATTTTTATTATTAATCAATAAACAAAGACAAAAGATTCATAAAAATAAATTAACTCCTTTACAAAAACGTATCCAATTGTACATTTTGGCGTTTGGAACTGGAATGATTCATTTGTTCCTTTCTTTGGATCTTTACTCTGTAGTTCCAAAATTAGAGATGCGATTAATAAATTGATTGCGTTACTGATTTTTGTCGGACCAAAGTAGAGCTTAATTTTTTATTATTTTATGTTTTTTAATGTTCTGTTGCTACTAACATAGAGGAAAATATATTTGGACGAACTTTAACAAAAATGGTGATTTTTTTTTAATTACAAATGTTTCGTCAGTCATGGGTTTTGCACCGTAGTCATAATATAGTCCTCGATTGTTCCAGCCTCAGGGTCAGTCAAGTCCAGAGAGTGAGCAAGGCAATCAGCAGTCGAACGGTATACAGCAAAATCACCAGTCTCTGCAGCAAGAGCAGAATCAAATACAGCAAAACTTACAACAAATACAGCAACAGAACTTGCAGCAGGCGATACAACAACAGAATCAGTCGCTGCAACAGTCGTTGCAACAACATCAGGAAGGCCAGCAGCAGACGCTGCAACAAATGATACAACAACATCAACAGCAACAACAGCAACAGCAGCAACAGCAACAACAGGCACTACAACAGACACTGCAACAGACGCTGAGCCAAGCGCAGGCGCAGGCCTTGGCGCAGGCACAGGCGGCGCTACAGCAGCAAGTCGCGGAGACTATACAACAGCAACAGCAGACGCTGCACGAGCATTTACAGGCTGTTCAACAGCAACAGATACAAGCTGCGCTGCAACGTCAGTCTGCCACATTACAGGTGAGCAAATATCCTTGTTACACCTAAAATGTGTTTTTATAGTGAAGGAACTCGAAACCATCACAAACATCACTAAAATACGTAGACAGCTAAAATAGCTATAGAAATAACCTATAAGCGACATTTTGCATGAATCGACCTTCTTATTTGCCTTAACAAACCAGGTGAAGATTCCTATCCTGTCCAACACTCCCTACATTGCCTTGGGATTTCTAAGCTGGAGTTTCTAAAGGCTCAATAAAACATCACCTAGCAGCAAAACTATCAATTTTAATAAAAATAGTATGTTATTGCACTGAATTACTCTCAGACTATGATTGACAATGAAATACTGACAACTGTTGGGATTTTAAATGATCATTGTGCGTTTCAATTTCTTTATTTTTTTTTATAATTTTTAATATCATTGCATTTGGGTGGTAAATCAATAGTTTTTTTGTTAAAATAATAATTTAAACACTTGCACGCCATAACGTCTTAACAAATAAAAAGTTGTACATTAATATTATAGGAACAATTATGATAACATATAGGATTATGCTCAAACCTAGTACTTATAATTTTTTTATAATTCACTTTCTATATCTCAATGCATTATGTTTATTTATTTATTGTTTATTGTAACCAAGGAAATTATATCAATTGTTGTTATCACTCTAGATAATCTCACAGAAAACTACAGGAGAAGGAAAGGGCAGTCTGAAATGTACTTAAGGATAAAGCTTGAATCATTAAACTGTGAAATATATTTTGTTATATAGCATCCAGTGAACATCCATTTTTGCAATATTATAACTCTCCAGAGTAACTATTGGACATATTGATACTTAATATCTTATGTCTCAGGATGGCGAATGCAGTGGAATGCCAAGCATTGCTTTGTTATTCAAGTTGTTGTTTGGTTTTGATGCTGTTCATGGGTGGTTTTATTGTTTACCAATAGGCAAATGGTCTCAACAATTACTAGAAAAAAAATTATAAAAAATAATAATAACCCATTATTGCAATATCATAAAATATTGGTTAGGAAAAAACAATTGACTGAAGGAATAACTGACAGTTTTTTTTGTTTGTCTGTCTATGATTGGTTAAACCTCTATGTGACTTTCTAAGCCCTTCCTTCAATGAATATGTTACAACTTAAAAATATCCAAAACATTGCTGATAACTAGCGGGCACCTATACTGATGTCTATGATAATAATTAATAAGTACTCTCTTTTCATACTTGGCAGTGGACACATACATACATATATAAACATCACACCTTTTTCCAGAAAGGGTAGACAGAGGTTTTTTTTTGATGATCATGCCTGATGGTAAGTGATACAACTGCTCATGAACAGTAGCAAAACCAAACAATACTTTGAATTACAAAGCAATGCTTGGCATTCCACTGTGCTCATCATCCTGGGACATTAGATGTTAACTTGCAATATGTCCAGTAGTTACTTTGGCTGCAATGTCCTGCAAAACGAAACACAACAGTGTATTTACACTACTATTTTGCGAATCAAATAGATATTGCGATGGTAACTACCCAGGCGGCCTCTCGCATATGGGAGACCTACTACCAGTCCTGTGTGTGTTTCGTCCCGCAATAATGGACACATGACAAAATTAAATCATAAGATATGGCACCAACAGTTTAATTTCAAACAATTTCGACGGTACACTTCTCCACAATGCAGAATAAGATTGAAAGTGATTAGGCCATACATACATATAACCCTCTACACTGGCCTAGTGCGGGTTGGCGGACCTTATATACCACAGAAATTCTGCACCATTATAGTATAATTATGGTGATTGACTACACAAATGACTTGACGTTTTTTACTGGGCAGTTTATTAAGGGTCAGATTATATTTTTTTAATACATTTTATTTGATAATATAACTTTTATTATTCTGGCATCAGTTAGCAAATGTGTTGTATTTTAAAGTTATGTTTAAGACTATTGTCCAGTTTTATTTTTCTAGCCAATAAACTCTTTTCAAATATGAAGGGTATAAAAAAATCAATGACAGTGATAAGGCCATTATTATTATTTACCTAACAACATACATGTATCTGATGATAGCTGTCTCAGTGTGAAAATAACAATTGGAGCCTATTAACACCCACAACACCAGAAGTATAATTTTGTTGTTACATGAGATTTTAGAATAGTTGATTGAAGAGCTAAGAATGAGGACATACTATTTTTAATAAAAATAGTTTTTCACAATACATATTTATTTAAATAGTTGTGTTATACTACAATTGGTTTGGAGCATTTTACAACTGTGAAGAATCTCCCTCAGGATGCAAACTGCCTGTTTTAGGATTGTGTATTCAGTAATTAGAAAAAGCAGAATTTTTATAAGATCATTTGGTTGCCCATTAACATTGAATCATAAAACTTGCTAATACGCTACATCTTGGATTTCATGTATAGCAATAAACCCGAAAATTAGCAAAATCCAAATACCATTTCATTTTTCTTTTTTTGTTGTTTTTTTTTGTCAATGGTGTTCAATAAAGCTTTTAAATAAATAAATAAACATCTAATCTCAGAATGTCATGTTTGCTGTTATTTGATATTAAACCATACAACCATGAAGCCATAGCATATTATGGAATCCTACACATGCGATTACTTTTCACACTTGGCACTTTTTTCTGCTTATATCACTTAAATATAATTCTATTTATCACAATTTCTTGCACAAGTATAAATAAATAAAATAAATAAAGTCGTATGTCCTTTTAATCCAGGAGTTACAGCAACAGGCTCAGCAACAGGCGTTAGCTCAGGGCACGGTCACAAAGGGCAGGATGCCGCGCGCTCGCCCGTACAACAAGCCTCGCGGACGCATGACCGCGTACGCGTTCTTCGTGCAAACGTGTAGGGAGGAACACAAGAAGAAACACCCCGATGAGAATGTCATCTTTGCTGCTTTCTCTAAGAAGTGCGCGGAGAGGTGGAATGTAAGTATTTTTGTGTGTCTTTTTATGTTTTTATAGTTTAAGAAAATGATCAGCAGACATAAATTGAAAAACACATGTGAGATTTTCATGTTTTGTTTTATAATAAAAACTCTACTTTGGATCACTTGTGTAAATATATTCAAGATGTTATAGAATATAGATGTAAGTTTATTTTCTTCTTTAGATCATTTCAATAAAATTTCCCTTTTTTTTGAAGAACTTAATTACAAAAATAGACTTGTCACATGTGATGTTCAAATAAATATTGCAGTACATTTATAAAATAATCTTTGAATACGGCTGCGTTGGTATGAAGTTCAGGATCTATCAGGTCTAATA
The DNA here is from genome assembly GCA_030180105.1 of Hyles lineata. Taxonomy (NCBI): domain Eukaryota; kingdom Metazoa; phylum Arthropoda; class Insecta; order Lepidoptera; family Sphingidae; genus Hyles; species Hyles lineata. The sequence goes on along the minus strand of JARJEE010000008.1, from coordinate 12,249,437 downwards.
TTTCCGCAGACAATGTCAGAGAAGGAAAAACAGAGGTTCCACGAGATGGCGGAGCAGGATAAGGCGCGGTTCGACCTGGAGATGCAGAGCTATGTACCGCCCAAGGATGTGAAGATCCGCGGCCGCAAGAAGCAGTCCATGAAGGACCCTAATGCGCCCAAGCGATCGTTGTGAGTGCCGGTCATGATTCTTCCACTCTTAGAGTTGTATTATTGATATTTTTTATAAAGCATATTTACTTTGTGGAGCATTAGGTATAAAAAATGATTAACTTGGGTATTGACAAAAGGTCAAAAAGGTGACACACCATATAATTTGAGTGAAGATAATCTTGTTCCATAAGTGATAAAGCCTTGTTTTAGTTAATGTACCTGGACTGGGGGTAGAACTAGCTCATATCAAACCAAAGAGAAACTTTGCGTTTGATTTCGTAAATAGGAGTCCCAGTGCCCCATAACTGGTGTTAAGTTATTCATATTTGCTAGGATGGTACAAAACTCGTCTCAGGGTGTCACGCTGTCTCGCTTTTTGAGTTTGCTCTGTGTTAATACGGTTTTTCTCGCATTTAGCCCAGAGAGTTTACAAGATGTGTGATAGCATCCCATACATCCAAGCAAGCGGTGAGAACGAATTTCTAAATATACCATCAATTTTACAGATCAGCGTTTTTCCTGTTCTGCAACGACGAGCGTTCGAAGGTGAAGGCTGGCAACCCTGAGTACACGATGGGAGACATTGCCAAGGAGTTAGGCCGGCGCTGGGCCGCCGCCGATCCTGAGACCAAGTCCAAATATGACGCACTGTCGGAGCAAGACAAGGCGCGGTATGATAGGGTAAGTAAAAGTATTTGTTCAGGTTAGAATTAGCTGTTGTAAATTGAAGAAACTAATTATTAAAATAAACTAAAACGATGCTACAAATGAAATCGATTGAATGATTGAGCATGTTATATTTCTATGGCAGTATATCTTAATATGAGGATAAAAACACATTTTGTGAGTTGGAATTTTTGAGGGGAACAGTAAAAGTTGAACATGCCAAGTGTCGGGCGCCCAACCATAAAGTAGACAACAACCTGGTCGCTTCCAACAGGTCTATGTAGCGATTCTTTAGGGAAGCCTTTGTTCAGTAGAGGACTTAATATGGCCGGAGAGAGCAAGACAGTAGTTTAAAATAATTATATATCGTAGTAATCCAATTTAAACAGGGCTTTCTTAGCTGTATAGGTTATGATCTCAATCTTAACTTTTGGTTGGTGAAGAATTTAAATATAGTCTAGCAGTCTAGATAACTATTATTATTTATTTATTTAACAAAAAGATATATACATCGGAACTATTGTAGTGTCCTGCAAAACTACAAACAGTTTGATTACACAGTGTTAACTCATGTAAATACATATTTATGCTCGTACATTACGGCAAGTTGACTAAATAATGCCTTTTAAGTTTATATTTAATAAATATAATATTTATTGTTTACCTTATTACACAAATAGTACTTAGAATTTAAGTATTACACTTAATGTATCTAATATATTTCTTACTGGATATTCTATGTGGATATTTGTGGTTTTACATATACTGTTGCTGTAGTGATACCACACTAAGTTAAGCTTGTATCGTGGGTAATCATATGGACTTAACGGTTTTTTTTAAATGTATAATGAATTTTTGTTGCAGGAAATGACGGCGTACAAGAAGGGTCCCCTGGGCATGGCGGTGCAGGCGGCGCCGGCCGCGCATGCGCAGTTGCAGCAGCAGCTGCAGCGCCACGCCGCCGCCGCGGAAGACGACGGAGACTTCGAAGCCGACGACGAATACAACTGAACACACACGCACCATTGTGATAGCTTCCCACAGCCATAGGAACGTTCTGTACCCCCACGGTACGGTGTACGGTGGTTTATTAACCGACTTGACCCCCGAATATATCATTTTATATACTGAAATATTTTTACATAAAGACGGTCCGTGACGGTGGTCGTTTCTCATCAGTTTATTTTGGACGATTTATTGTGCCGTCGCTCGGTCGGAGTTTGGTAGAGACTGAATAAATAAAACGTGTAGGTGATGTATTTTTTTTATATTTTGATTTAGGTCAGTTCTCGGTCTAAATGCGGTTGTAATTTGTGTGGAATTTGGAATTTGTCGTGACGTGACGATAATGTTAATACCTGTGAAATATTCGGTAATTGTTTAAACTTTGTTGATTTTATCAATGAAATAGTTGAAATTATATTTTGTTGTTGTTAAAGTCCTATGATTTGAGTTTAATTCTGTTGTGAAACGTATTTAGTGTGTACAATAATATGCGGCAATAGATTTTGGAAACGTTTTGAATACTGAAAATGCATTGGTTAGGTCGAGATTAAGTGGCCTTATAATTTTTAATCATAAAGGTCGAGGTGGTGTTATGGAGTTGTCTACAATCGAATGATAATTTAGTAATAAATGGGATGTGTATGAAGTCGTTAGTTGCCGTCACAGCAAGGCATGTTATTGCCTTTCGCAAATACTCTTTAATTTAGGCAACGTCGCAATGAACAAAGGATGTATAAAAGTTCAAAGAAAATTTTAGTGTCGACGAGTCGATAGTATTTGAAGGTAGCTAGTGTAAGTGCGGAGAGAATGAGCGAGTGAGATTTGTTATTTTATGTCCAGAGTATAATTAAATTATGTTTATGTTCCCGTATGGGATGATTTGACATTGAAATTTCTCATTATGTTTATTTGAAGTGCAGAATCCAGTCGCCCCGAGTCTCGTTTGTCCGATGATTGCCTGTGTGTTGTGTTATGCCATAAGAATGTCTTGTATTGTGTAAATAATGGACTGCAAAACGTGATAGTACTTAACGTAGTCGTACTAGGTACTACTACCGACTAGATTTATGCTAGAATGTACTTTGCTTTGGTATTTGTTGATTCGTTTCCAGTGTCGTGGAATCAGTGGGCACGGTGAGCAATTGTGTTGTAAAGCAATTCCAAGGGAATCACCATGTGTATTGTATTAAAGATATAGTGGAGACATTGAATGATGATATTTTAAGCTGCGTGTAACAGGGGCGATATTGTTTTGAATTTGTAAATTAATCACTGTACAAAACAATATAGTGAATCTTTTACACAACATTGTTCTTTTATTTTATTTCGTATTTTTGCTATATTAAACGATATTCAGTAGATTTTGCGTGGCGTTTAGTTATTTGTGGAGTATCTATCACCTTTAGAATAATCCATGCAAAAGTATACTTTAAATTTTTGACAGACATCAATAATATTTATCAAATATTGCCGCCGTCATTTGTCATATTCTAATTTTAAAATAATAATCCGTGATTTAAAACCGCGTACTATTTGACAATTCACATTACACCGAATAATTATTTTTAATCGTTTTTAATAGTCACAGTAATTAAATTAAAAAGTACGTTATTCAAATTGGCCGAACTTTATGAATAATGCCAGATTAATCACTTTGTTTATAAAATACCCACAACACAAGTGATATACTTGACGTCGGACTAGACCGAAAAGTAAGGTATTTGGTTCTTACTATATGTGGGTAGTTCTAGAATATTATTTAGTATTTACTACGCATCTTTATTATAGATCTCAAATCATCGATATACCGGGTACAAATATTGATTCGCTGCCTTAAACAGTTAAAACCTGCCTGAACCCCTGGGAAAATTAATAACTTCCTATCTAATAAATAAGGGAATCGCAGTTTTTTAAAACATTTGGTGTAAGGTATTAAAAAAAAAGTTGTGGCCTGGTCAAGTAAGCGGAGTGTGAAGTGAAGTGTTAAGGTGGTCGAACGACCTGGTTAAGGTCGCAGGATATTGTTGGATGCAGGCCACTTCCAAACAGGTCTATGTCTAACTATGGGGTTGGCCTATGTTCAGCAGTGGACTCACTTTTGCTGAAGAGGAGAGCAGCCCGGTCCGCTATCGCCTGGCATAGATATTTCTTGACATCATTCACACACACTTTTTTACTGCCAGAAAAAGTGCTTCCATAAGCATCTGATGATAGTGCAATGCAATCCAAATTAAGAGTTTGTATCTCATATACAAGACCCCACCATCATCATTAATCTATCCACCGGCGAGAGAAACTTCTTTAATTAATATTCATTCGCCGGTCTTAAAAACTTACAACGAAACACTGGGAATGCATAAAATTGTAGGAGTATTTGGTGTACACCGCACACCACACAACTGTCACCGAGTCAAGTTCTGACTGGTACGTGATGCCACGCCCCCAAAAAGCGAGATAGTGTTCTCATTCCATCTCACTCTAAGCCACGCCCACCCAGTTGCGTACACGCAGAGACCTCTTCGCCTATTATGATCGCCTAGTATAAATGGAAGGCTCGCAATCGAAATCTGTGAGTAATTTGTGTGCGTTCACGCGGTGTACAACGGTCACGGACGTTCTGCCAGGCTAATACTTGATGCCACGCCCCCAAAAGCGAGATAGTGTTCTCATTCTATCTCACTCTAAACCTCGCCCACCCGTTTGCGTACAAGCCGAGACCTCCTCGCTTATTATGATCGCCTAGTACAAATCGAAGGCTCGCAAGAGTTTTCAGACATTTATTTTCTTACCTACCCACTTTTTTCAAATGTCAGGTTTTTAACGTTGCATAGCAGGAGCAATATGTATAAAGTCGTCATGACTAAAACTAAGAGCATTGATTGCGATTTATGCCAAATTTGTTCAGTCGTATTTGTAATTAAAATTATTTAATTACGAGTAAATAAAATGACTCATGTTAAAAGTAATTCGGATTGACCAATGAGAAATAGCGACTTAGCCATCAACGGCGTCCTTATACGAAGGTTTGTACGGCGTCGCTATTTTTACAATTTCATGCGAAAGTAACACTCCCTTGGCGCCCCCCTTATTCCTGGTGTCCGGGATGATCGGCCGACTGCATCATCATTTCCTAACACTGTGCCGATTCGAAGATAAACACGCAACTAGTTAATAAAGTTATGAATCAAATATTCTGCATCATGCAAGTCAAGGGCAGGTCAAAAGATAGTACGCATGGTGTAGTTTTAATTAAAATAAAAAATCGGTTCATTTGAATCATGTTTTATTTTATAAAAATAAACGTTTTGACGACAAATAGTTTATAATATTCGGGGTCCTTACGCATTTATCAACTCACGTCGGAGTTCCCACCAGAAATGTTTCAAGACATTGTAAAAAATTCAGTTTTTACAAAAGTTACTTTTTATCTTAAAACATTAACAACGTTACATTTTTCACATCTAATTCTAATAACGGTCGATCACGTTCATTTATTTACTTTTTACTTAAACATTACATCAGCGTTTACGAAAATAATCTATTTCCAGATTGTCGAATAGGTAAGTTTAATATTGAGATTATTTTTGTAAAATAAGAGAACATAGAAATAATACAGAGTAGTAATTTAGCTTCAGGCTGGTTTAATCATATTGCGCTGTCTGAAAATAGATTTCATACCATCCTTATTTTTTTTTCGTAAACTAGGTATTGTGCTAATTTTAGCTTAAATCTTTGTGTTAATTGTTCCAATTATCACTGGTATGACGTTAGAAAATGTTAGAAGTTAAAAAATGCGTGGGCATTTCATTTAGGAAGCTGTCGCTAATATTTAGCACTTTATTAGACAGCGCAATATAAATTAACATTGCCTTTTCAATAATATTTGAAAACCGTGGTCAAGAGGCTAAGTTTTTATTACGTATTGTATTACTGAATTTATAATCAGGATGGCGATTACGCGGGGACTAATTCTACTCCCAACGCCTATCCGAAGCATGGGATGTATTTCTATTAGTTGATCTTAAGCCGATACTAAACCCACATTCCGTGGTAATTAACTTTCCAATCGAATAAAACCGGGCGTTAAATTAAGACTAGATTAAGGTTTCGTGAATGCCAAGAATTTTATGATTTTTTAACTGGTTGATGCGCGATAGCTGATGCATCAATACATCTAGGGACAGTAACATGCAATATACAAATGGAATCCGGTTTAATTCGATTGATCACTGTTCAGTTGAATGTCGCCGACGACCGGGAAAATAATATCCAAATAACAATTGCAATGCGATACATACAAATAAATTACCAAGACATCTATATAATGCTATTTCATTTTTACATACAAGTACATAATTGTCAATTTTTCCGTATACCAGGCTAATGACAAAAGCTCGTTCGAACATATTCTACATAATAACTATAATATTATGGCATACACAATTATATAATAATCGACCAGGAAAATATAAAACAAACTTCTGAACGGTACAGGTTACAAAATCTAAGATGGCGGTCCTATTGCGTTTTCTATTTTTCTGGTCAAGCTATAATTAACTAATATCACGAAATACGGTACGCAAATTACATATTTAAATACGAGATCAATCCATTATAGGTTGTCTTAATTAGTTTTTCGCATTTTGTAAATTATACCAGTCATTAGTGTTTGTCTACGACCTCATTATATAAACAACTATTTAATGGGATTTTTATTATCGAATCAGTGATTCCATTAGGTATGTATGGTCGTAGATTCTAGATTTTGAATCAAATATAAAAAAGGAAAAATCTTGATTTTTCATAATCATCATAATTGTGTTGTGTAGACGCTCAATACCCTGATTGTCATAAATTACAACTGACAACAAAAAAACGAAAAAGGCAGGGCGAAAACGGGATGTACGGCCTATTCTTGGTGTTTAAAAAGATATTACTAACGCCAACACTTCGGAGCCGCCGCCGGTCACACTACGAGATACAAAGTTTCCATCTTAATTAGTAAAGTAAGAAAATACTCGAATATGGAAGCGACGAAAATCTTCCAGCGGTGGCTTCGAAGCGTCGCTAATATATACATTTTACACGGGGTCGGTGAGTTCTGTGCGTCGCTATGACGCGTCGGCCTCGTGCGGATCGGGCGGGTGCTGCGGGATGTAGTTCCATCTCGCTCGCACCTGCGTGTCGGCGGCGGGGTGGTGCGCGTGGCGTCTCGCTCGCACGACGGCGAGGTGGCGCTGTATGTAGTGCTCGTGCGGCGCGAGCGCGGCGGCGCGCGTGAGGCAGTCCTCGGCGGCGGCCAGCTTGCCGCGCTCCACGGCCACCACGCACAGGTTGTGCAGCGCCTGCACGTTGTCCGCTTCCAGTTCTAGGATGCGGCGGTAGCACTGCAACATAAACAACATCAGCTAAAACTACTTGTATCCATAGTCGTTTTTTGATAAACACCCAGTACCAACATCAGCTAAAATGACTAGTATCCATAGCCGTAAATTTTTATTAAACACCAAGTACCAACATCACCTAAAATTACTTGTATCCAGAACCGTATTTTTTTGATAAATACCAACATCAGCTAAAATTACTTGTATCCATAGTCGTAATTTTTAATTAAACACCAACATCACTATCAACTTGGGCGTAATTTTATACTCATAATTGATTATCAAGGCTGTTAGAAGTTTCTTCGAAATTCTAGTAATAATGATTGTCAATAAACTAATCGTCCAAGAGGTCGCTGTTGAAATCTTTGTAAGGTATAATATTTCTATAAAGCTCCTATAGGCACCGTGCGTAAACTATAGATGGCGTTATAATCCCGACAGTAGAGACACCGTGCGAGTAAAAAAAGAAATTTTCCAGACCCATTGGTTGTCACTGTCTAGTGTGTAAATGTGATTTTACAATGATTAAAAATATAAAATATAAAATACAATGATTAAAATTATAAAATATGGTTTTCTACCAATAAACAATGATCGGCAGCGTGGTCAAAATATATCAAAAGGCCAAATATTTGCTTCACAACTTTTATGTGCTATTACTTTGGATACAATGTTACACTGGACCTCAGCAATGCAAACACCATTAGAATTAAATAAATTACATAAAAAGAATGGAGTGTTAATCTCATTTTCACATGATATATTATCATTTTGACATCCGACACTTCGACTAGATGGTTTTTGAGGTTCAAGTTCAACACTATTTTCAGGTCTAAATTTCTGACAGGACTTTTCTTCTTTTACTGATCCAGCTCGTTGCATTTGACGTTGGTGTCTTTCAAATCTTTCAATTTTTTGATCCAAGTTTTTTATAATTTCTTCACCAGGAAAAATTGTAGGTACATACGACGGGTGTAGAGGATTTTCTGATTTCTTGTTGCCAATAAAATGGGCGCTGCAGATGGTAGTATTTTTAGACGGGAGCCAGTTATTTGGATGTTTACTTAAAGAAACAACGGTTATTGGTTAGGTTCAATGATCATCGAAAATTGAACTGTTTTCAATCATAATTACCTACAAAATTGGTGGTTTTTATATAAATAAAATCAAATAGTACTTTTTAAATACTTGAATGCATACTTACGTATGTTTTACAACTACATTTATCCATTTAATTCTTTTATCCCTGAGCCATGGCATGTGAGTACTATTAGTAGGGAAATAGTAAAATTTTACACCCTTGGAGTTGTTTTTGGATGTATTACAGCATCCAGCAATACAACAATACATTTTGATAACTTAAATTAGCAAAATTTAACACGAATATTCAGAATTTTTTTCATGGTTTGACAGTACAATTTTTGACACTTGAGGTAAAAGTTTCGGATATAAGTCACGAGATGGCGGGATCATCGCCACGCACGGTGCCTATGGTGGAAGATGATTATGATGATGATGAAACAAGTATACTAGCCACACCATGCGCTCAAAAGCGGCACGAGTTTCGAGACGAATGAACTCAGATAAAAGATGCAGAACGATGAAATTCTTCGAGTTACTGTTACAACTTATTTTATGTTACTTAGTAAGCAAGGTCTCGCCATTAACCACTAATCAACATATTATTACATCCAAAAAACTTACACTCTCAGCAGCATCCAAATCCTTGACAGAGTTGATGTATATATCACCCAACAGCACTAGAGCCTTCACGTGGTCTGGATGGTGTCTGACTAGCTGCTTGAGGAACGGCGCGGCCTCTAGTGGGCGGCGGCGGTCTGCCAGCAACAGCGCCAGGTTGAACAGAGCTGAGCGGAAGTCCGGCTTGAGGTGTACAGCCGCCCGGAACCAGCGTTCCGCGCACTCCGCGTCGCCCTCGTCCATGCATACCATGCCCAGGTTGAAGTGGACCCGCTCGTTTGTCGCTAAACAAGCATGATACATCATCATAAATACACCCAACACTTACATAATATTCTAATACTTTACTTGTGGTAGGTATCTCATATGTGAGAGGCCACCTGGCTAGGTACCACCGCAATGTCTATTTCTCCCGCCAATCAGCAGTGTAAATGCACTGTTGTGTGTCGGATTGAAAGACATTGTAGCCAGATTAAGTACTGGACGTATTGATACCTAACATCTTATGTTTCAGGATGGCGAGCGTTATTTGGTTTTTCTACTATTCATGAGCGGTCGGTCATATTCAGGGCACATAGTGCGGAGATCTGATGACCGATGGGGTCGGAAAGTGCTCGAATGGAGGCCGCGTAGCGGAAAACGCAGCGTGGGACGTCCACCCACAAGATGGTCCGACGACCTGGTAAAGGTCGCGGGACGTCGCTGGATGCAGGCTGCCTCCAACAGGTCTCTGTGGAAATCATTGGGGGAGGCCTATGTTCAGCAGTGGACTTCCTTTGGCTGATGGATGGATGGATGGAAGAGCGGTCGTATCGCTTACCATCAGGAAAACGGTATGCTCGTCTATATGTTACAAAGAATACTAACATGGAAGAGGTGCCGACCCATCAAATTGGGACGAGAGCGAAAAGGAAAAAGGACGGGAAGAGGCCAGGTATATTAAGCATCCAGCAATCTCACTCACCAAACGATACACGACAGCGGAGCTATCGTTTCACGTCGATTTTCATATATATTAGTAGCAATAGTAAAAGTGTGCTAAAAATTCGCAACTAGTATATCAACAAAATGACCATCAAGACTATATCATACCATCTTTATCAAGCAGTTTGAGCAGCCTCTGCCTGGCGAGATGTCTGAGGTCAGCCGCGCCCAGCTCTTGCAGCAGTATGGCTGAGTTCAGCAACGCTTGCTCGTGTTCAGGCTCCAACTCCAACGCCTTGTCTAGGTAGGCCAGCGCTTGTGACGCCTTACCCTGCTCCAATAACACTACACCCAGCTGGAAATTGTTTTATTTTTATACGTTTTGAGATGTGCCAGTTTTCGAACAGCATTACTATTAAAACTAAACATTATTGAAACTAAATTAATTTAATTTATATAATAATAGAATCAATTACTTTGTAAATATAGAATAAATATTACTCGTATGTATTGACTTGTCATAAGAGCTATTTTATCATGTAGGCATGATCAATAAACCAAGTTTATTTCATTTCATTTCATTGTGCAGTAGAATTTGTCGTTGCAAGACTACATAAATAAATCTCTTGAATAGGTTTATTTCATTTAAAAACAAGATACTACTTACTTAAGTGTACTTTAACTATACAGGAGTGGTCATCAAATTTAATTACATTTTATGTAAGACAATTTATTATACTGAGCTTTCAAAATAATTCTTGGAAATGATGAACCAATAAGATTTTCAAACGAGATTAGGCAATTACAATCTTGATTAGATGAACTACGTATTTGAGTAAACTTGTTTACTTGAGCATTTAAATTTATTCTTAGAAATGTTAACATCAAAAGCCATCAAATGGTATAATACATTTTTATTTTTTTTATTGACACTGACTGTGATTCGAATGAATTAAAATATTAATTTATTATTACAGATCATTTCATCAGACCTGTAAAATTTAAAAAGTTCATTCTAATAGAAATTGGTCTAAAATACTTACGTTATAATAAATGTCTGGGTTTCCGCTGTCATACAACAAAGCCCTTTCATACACCTCCTGTGCTTCCTTCGTCCTGTTCAATTTGATTAGAATATCTCCTCTATTAATATAAGCTTGAGTGTAATCAGCTCTCATGCTAATCGCTTGACGATACAGCATATCTGCCTCCTCCAATCTTGTAGCATTCTTGGATATTAAATTAGCAAGGTTTAAAAAGACGTTTAGATGGTTGGGAGCGATTCTCGCTTGATAAGATTCGCCAGGTTTGGCTTTAGGGAGCAAGGATTTAGCTTTGACGTAAGCGTCTTCTGCTTCTTGGTAGCGGCCGAGGTGATTGTATGTGCGGCCCACGTTGATGTGGGCACCCACGTCGTCGGGTTGGACACCCACAGCTGTGTTGAAGAATTCCAAGGCTTCTGAGTATCGTCCTTCAGCTTCAAGCGCGTGACCAACGTTGTTGTATAATTTGGCGTTGTTGCGGTTTACCTGATTGATTTGTTAGTTATTAATTTTAGTCGCTCATGAATTGGGTTTTGTTATTAAACATTTATTTTTAATTCTCTTTTGCACTGTTCAGAGAAACAACAAAGAAATCACATAATCATAAGTAATTTCTTACAGACAACCATGGGATGGATATTAACAAAACATTCTGTATAATTCGTAAATAAGTATTGTAACCAAAATGATTAAGCAAATTTGGTGTTAATCATTTGCTTCATAAATAAACATAACTGAATTACAACAGTTAACAGGATTACCTAATAAAATAATAAGTAGCGAATTTCTAATAACTATTAGCTTTACTATAACAAATAACTACAAAGATGTCAAACTTACTTTCAGTCCCGAGGCAAAAATAGAATATTCAGTCTTCCAATCCCAATTCCTTAAGTAAGTTTTGGCACTGAATGCCAGCAGGAGGAATATTAAGGCAGCTGCAGCGAGCTTCGCACGTCTCTTGGCGAGAAGCCTCCATCCATGGGCCACCAAAAGGCACCAACCCATGGACGGCATGTACAACACTCTCTCGGCAACCACGAAACCCACAGGGAAGAACAAGTTGGACGCTGGTAAGAACGGCAGTACGAGTAACGCTAGACCCTGTGAAAAGAGAAAACCGGTTTTAATCATTAACATAAATATATGACGGTACATCTCTAGTGGAGCGTTACTAAAATTAGTCGTCGCTCACAACGATTTTTGAAAATGCTTGCTTTTATTATGACAGAAAGTTTTGGTTTAGAAGAAATCTATTAAAATAAGTTATTTAGTGTACTTATTTATGTTAGCGTGATTTTCACCGTCATCTTTTTGAAACTCTAATGGCCGATGCCAATAATCAATCGAAAAAATTAGATTGAAGGCAATATGGATTGTTTCCTACTTTTCGATTTGTCATTTACCATGTTGCCATAGTTTTTTCACTACTGAGATTGATTATTGGCAATATAGTATCAGAAAAAAGACTGAGCTGTCAATCTCAAACGGTAAATTTTGAATTGGGAATATTGGGATTGTTTATTGGCAGCGGCTGTAAGTGTATTGAAGGGCCTATCCTTAGTTTTTAAATCAATGGTTTTAATATAATAGATTCTGTATTGTTCGTGTTTCATATAAAGTTGGATGTTGAAATTTTAGAAATTAATGAAACAAAAACAACAATTATTTTCGTATAGGTTACGTTCCACGAATAAGCCGAGGCCTTTGCAAACATTTGGTAATGTGTTTAGTAATAAATTACGTTTCTACGTACTGATAATAATACGTTTGAATATTCATCGAGTTTATTTATTTACAAACTTATTGTACACCAGTAAACAAAAAGAAAAATATAATGTTTAGTTTAGTTTATAATATGAAATGTTGTAGTTCATGTTATACATTATCATACAAAGCACACAATTATTTTTCATTCCTACTTTTGGCTGAGTAAATTTTCCATTTTTTTTTGATGATGATGATTATATTCTCTCCCGCAGATTCTGTAGAATGCAGAAATATATGATAAAACAAAAGCACATTTCGAAGCCATTTATGCCCACACCGTTTTGTCATATATATCTGCATTTTGCGGGCAAACGCGGCGGGCGCGGGTATGACCGCGTCGTGAGAATCCTCTCTTAACCTGAAAACAAACTATCGTATTACGTCAGACGCATAGAGTAAAAAAGCGGCCATAGATACTGGCGAAACGCGTCATAGACCGATCTGAAAAATGGATTCTTTTGTTATGTACACACATAAGTCGTGACCTTGTGTGTTCCATTGTCTTGATTGGTCAGTTAGCCGCGACTAGTATTTATGGGCGCTTCTTTGCTCTATGCGTAAGATGTAATAAATTGGTTTGATTTCACCTTTACAGTAACTTACCATAGACAAAGCGGAGCATCGAGTTCTGAGCGCGTGTATAGCGGCTGCGAACAGAGCGGTGGCAAGGGCTATGGTGGCCAGGTTGCGTGGATCCCGCCAGGATCTAATCAGAGCTACGGTGCCCATTGTCCAGTCGCAACATAAAGCTTCTGGCAGTGTGAGCAGCCACGCGTTGAGAGCTGGTAGGTAGGCGAATGTTAAATGCCTGAAATTTGAAAAGTTAGGTTATCAATAGCTTAAAAGGCAAAAAAAACTTGGGTATAAGATAAGTAAAGTTCTGTTTAAATGATATTTTGAAAGATACATATATGTTAGATAATGTTTATATGTAAAAAGTTAAATGTCAAAGTAATTATACCTATGGCATATTATAATAATGATTGGATTTCGCCTTCGATCAAATATACACTAGATACACAGTTCCCTGTAAAAGTTCTGTTAAAAAGTGGCACCGATGCATGACATTAAAAAAAGTAAACAAAAAGATCACATATTCCAAATATATTAATACAAATTCCACCTTATTCCTGGAGATTAAAGTAGCTTTTCAAATAATATTGTCTAAAGTTTTACGACGTTTTGATGCAACGGTCGGTGCGTGACTGAAGGCGAAAGAGTGCTTAAGCACTCTTTTTTGGTGCCATTTTCTAAGCGCTCATGTTGTATCTAGTGTATATTTGATCGAAGGATTTCGCATAGCATTTTTCTTTTGATGTTCCCAACCAAATTTCAATATGTTTTACATTCTACGTAACATTACGAAGTAAAGTATAAAAATATTTGCTCAGTTCAAATATTTACATTTAAAAATCCAATAAGTGTCGCCGCTAAATTTTAAGTCGATTTAATTGTAGATAACTTAAACTCCAAAAATAGATTTTCAAAGCCAATCCTAACACACGAACACCCGAAATCCAACGTAAATAAAAACCAGACGAAAAACAATGAGCGGACAATGACGCCGCTCGTAAAATTAATGTGGCCCAACATCACGGCGTCGTTCAGTACACTAAACCGGTTGTCAAAGGCAACCATTACCCCTCGACCCTCATTACTCAGGGTAATAAAGAAAAAGATGCTCTCATCTTCAGCTAAAGCGGTTACTGAACGGGGCAAATCTGTTATGACGTTATTGCCGTAATTAGACCATGTAGCAGCCTCTTTCCTCGGTAATTTGTACTTGTTCGGAGTTGGAGACCTTTTTTTTTATCGAGATATCATATTTAGAATTGCACACTTTTTTGGTTGTTACAATGCTATTGTATTTCCCGCTTTTATAAGATAGAGCATTCAAAATTATAAAAAAGATGCAAAAGTATTCAAAGCATGACTTAAGTTTTAATATTTCCAGCTTTTCTTATTACAACTGAGTTAGAAACAATTAGAATATGTTTTCCCATGAGTGATACAAACTTTTCGTCAATCGTCTACGCATTCAGAATGCTAATTATCGACCCCAGCATGTATGCATCCTCCACTAGCCAGCTGGAAGTCCTGGCCATTTCCATCCAATTTAGGATTACCTACATATTTTTTTATTGCAATGAATGGCGAGACGAGCATGCAGTTCGCCTGATGGTAAGCAATACGACCTCTCATGAACAGTAGTAAAGCCGAACAACGCCTTAAATTACAAAGCAATGCTTGGGATTCCACTGCGCTCGCCATCCTGAGACATAAGATGTTAAGTCTCAATATGTCGAGTAGTCACTCTGGCTACAATGTCCTGACAACCTAACCTAACCAACCTAAAAATTGAAGCAACAGTACCCAAATGTAAAACGTATCCATACCTGGTAGGCGCCGCAGCCGCTCCAGCAGGGTTGTCGAACCTGGTGAACACGGGCAGCTGAGCGCCCATGACATGCAGCCTGGCTGCTAGGAGAGCCAGGGTGGCGCAACACACAGTTGCCACTCGCCTGGCCGCCTCGCCGCACGCGCAGCCCCACCCGGAGCCCTTGCCCCACGCGTCCATCCACGACCAACGACTGCCGCCTCCTGAACTCCGGCGCTAGGGTTGAACAATTACAGTTGAGAAAATGTCGATGATGGTTAGTTATGGTTCATTACGAATAAAGATTGTACGTTGGGTCCTATATGCGAAGAGTGATGTAATTGGTGGAATTTGCCTGGATACCGAATGTTCGTAGAAATCGATTTAAGGGCTTTAGATAATGGAAAACCCCTCAATCTTTCCATGTAAATGTTTCAATTTAATCCTTTATATAACCGGAATAATAACAACTCGTTAGTTGTAGTTCGATAATTCTCATAATATGCTATGGATATTTTGTTTCGATTGGACATACATAGGTGCATAGACATAGGTGCAGTATATCAATTTACCGTTAATTATAAAAGAAATTAAATTCAAAACAGATTCATCACGTGATAACACCAAGGCATATCAACAACAAATTTAGTTACGTACGCTATGCAGCCACCTGGGAACCGGAGTCTTCAGTTTCACAACCTAGACAAATGAAGTTCGTCTGTTGTCAGACGTGTGATAAGTAATTCAACAGGCGTCGGTGCAAGTTTGTATGAAGTTGGTAGTATGTACCTTCTGAGCGACGAAGAGTTCGTATACGACGCAGACGCCGGTGACGGTGATGCCTTGCTCCTTGCACAGCATGGCGATACCCACGCAAGCGGTGCACGCCGCCACGTACCGCCAATCTAAGTGATGATTGTTTATTTTAATTACTTGATTGTATTTTTGTGAGGGTAGACGCGATTTTCATAAATTCTAAATGTATGTCGCTGCAAACATTATTTTGAACTCTTGAACTTATGACAACATTACAATTACAACCTCGGATTACAACTAATATTATGTAATCTCAGTAGACTCAAAAGTGACACAATATTTTGGACAAATTAATAATATTATATGACTAACTACAGTCTCAGAAGTCGTAATACATTTCATATTAAACTAATAACATATTTTGGCTTTAAAATGAAATATTTCAACAACAAACAAAACTAACTATATTGGATTAAACCGAATGTTACACATTGAAATAAAACATTTTTTTACGTATTTCATCGCGGATGTGTTTTAAAGTCTGAGACTACAAAACCTGTAAAGTAATCGAAACACCGGGAAAAATTTAATAATCAAACCAAATCCGCAATAAAATCGGTAAAAAAGTTTTAGCATATTTCATATAGATTTTTAATTCACCATTTTTATAACAACACAATTAATTTCTCTATTTAATTGAAAATCACTAAAACAATTACACAATACAAACCTGTATATCTCCTTCTGTTAGCCGCTCTAGCGTAGCACAGCAACGCGCCGAGGAAGAACAGAGATGACAGCATCTCAGCACGACCCACCACGCCGGTAACCTGTACATATACCCACATTTTATTTATATTTCATTTCATTTTGTTGTATTTCATTGAATTACAAGAATTGCTGGGTAGACCGTAGATCGCATGGTGTAATATACACATATATTCTAATGCTTTGTATAAAATGATGTGAAATTTGTGTAGTTCGTAATTAAATTATTGAACACTTTGCGGATTATTCATTATAATTTGTTGAAGAAAATTTTTTTTAATCACACTCGAAGCCTTCATGTCACAATTGGTTTAAAGCGCTGTGAACGAGAAGCTACGATTTAACAATTAAAGCACCCACATGTAACTGACAGGTTTTCGGTAACATACATTACATATTATCTAGCGTTTACAAATAAGCTAGATTTAGTTTGTTCTAAGTAGTAATTTGCTCTGGTACCACGTTGTTTGTATTATTTTCAATTCTATAATTATCATTATCAGTCCGGAGTCAGGAATTTGTGCCTCATATGGCGATAGCCTTGCCTCCTATCACATAATGGGACGGAACATACAAGACGAAATGTGGAGTCCTGGCGTCTCTTCCTACCCTTTCTGGGAAAAAGACTTGAGTTTATGTCTGTGTGTAATATGGTGTGTAATATGTATAATTATCATTTTTACCGCTTTAAATGAAAGTAAAGTTCCGTACAAGTGAATTATACGTTGCATCAGCTGGAGTTATAAATGAGTGCCAGGGGAAATACCAACTAATTCCAGCTGTATCGCCGAGTTAGCCAACAACGCGCCATGATAAATTGCAAACAGATCGAGCAAGAAAAAATATGTTCAACATTTCTACCGCTTTGCAATTATTTTAACGCTAGATAAATATAAGCATTGATTAGTTAAAGGATATTTTTTAGGATTATAACAAACGTCAGCAGTAGATAGGTACAATATTTATTTAATAATTACCTTATTCATAGACAAATTTAAAGCCATTTTTGGTTATCGAATATTTTGTCCGTTTCGAACGAGTTTGAATTACGTTTGAGCAAAGAAGACAAAACATTTTCTTACTAAAATAGTTTTTAAAACGGTCTATGCAAGGTCTATGTGTAAAGCCGGAGATATTTATTTGTAAGAGAAATTTTGGAGCTTGTGAGAGCAAACATTTATTGCTAATTGGTTAAGATTTCGGGATTTTGATGGACTTCATAGCCTTGTTTCAAAATAAGTAATTTTTCATCACAAGGACGCCACCATAAAATATTGTATCAATCAGGGAACCTCTGTATACTTATAACAATAACGAAGAGGTCTGTTTTCTTTTAGAAACAATTCGTTTGAATAAGAGTATTTATTGGAATTATTACCAAATTTATTTCAACAACAAACAATTCGTTGAAGTGTTCCCAGAACAATCAATCAATTTAATTATAAAAGGAAGCCAAACAGTAACTGTTTCCAAGGCTATTCTGTTGACTTGGCACTTAGCAGTTATCCGAATTGTTTGTGATGTAGAAATATTATAGAACAATTTCCAGTATAGGTATTGACTGAGATATATGATATTCATTTAGTATATTTTTTATTTTTTATTCAGAAATTATGTGTAAAAGGTAACAATGTAAATTAAACAGCCGCAAACAACGAAATTGAGAAGACTATCAATATCGTCATATTATTATATTCAATACTGGAGAATTTTCGCTTTCATTGGGAAAACTTGACTAAAATTTCCTTACATCATTACGATTATTATTTCAAAATATAATTTTGATTTTGGTCTTGTCAGCAAACGTGCATAGTCAAAATTTCGTCCCATAATGTGAGAAGCGGTAAAAACCTACTTAGATTTTTATTCGGGAGATATACTAGCGACATTAAGTCTTGAGGAATATAAAACGCGCTCCCTTCCTGACCTACATAAGAATAATAAGGAAGACTTTAGCGACCCTGTTAATTCCAAGTGTGGAATTTTAAAATGTCGTAGTTAATTAGTCCGTAATAAGATTTTTATGTTTGCTGTTAATTGTCTATTCAAAAGTCCGCGCATGTCAGCGAAATGGCAGTTATATATGTGTAATGAAGCATTACAATTATTTTGGATTGAATACTTCAAGTACAAAAATTTATTATTTAAAAAAAAATATTTATATAACATGGGATTTTCGAGGAAAGAAAATGTCGCGCAGTTTATAAACACTTGAAAATTCTGACCAAAATATTCAAAGGCATGAGAAGTTTACTAACTCGCATTAAGCTAAACTGGCGGGCTACATCTATCTAGCCCATTCTTTCCCACAAAAGAATACAAAGACTCATTTTTCAACTTCATTGCTGATCCAATTTTAAAACCAAATTCAACAAGAAAAACGTACTGATAAAATTAACAACCCCCGTTATCTAAAAACACAAGCACGTGTAAAAAACTAAACGAAAACAAAGGAAGAAAATCGCCGCTGAAGCATCTACGAAAACACAGTTGTTTTGCTGGGGTGTAAAAACTGAATGTACGGAGCAGTGTGGCAGCCCGACGCTCACGACTTCATTACCGGCGATACGTACAACTGTGATGTTATTGTAAAAACTATGCTCCCCAACACAAGTTTATTTTAGAAAATGCAGCTGAACACAGTATGTGTAAAAGAATGTGATGACTATGATGCTTTCGTTAGGAAATGGGCTTGTGTTTGAAGGTGTTCAGTCATTATACGGGCTAATATGAAGCCACCTATGCCAGAATAAACCAATTAAGCCTCGTTTTTATTGTAATGAATGGCGAGACGAACATGCCATTCGCTTGATGGTAAGCGATACGACAGCTCTTTGACAGTAGCAAAACCAAACAGCACCATGAATAACAAAACAATGCTTGGTATTCCACTGCGTTCGCCATCCTGATACATAAGATGTTAAGTCTCAATATGTCCAGTAATTACTATGGCTACAATGTCCTTCAAAAACCGGTGCAAAACAGTGCATTTACACTGATAGAAATAGACATTAGTACCTAACTCAGGCGGCCTCTCAATTATGAGGGACCTATTACCAGTAAAATGGTTGTTCAGTTAGTGTAATGGTTGTTCTCAAATTTGTATTACTACTGAATCTTTAATCAGTGTTTCATGTGATTGCTGGATTAAAATATTCCGTCATTCCTAATATCGTTGAGTGGAGGAGGTTTTTTGTTGCCAATCGATACTTTGTCCAGGTGGTATTGCATTTCAGTTGCAATTTATCCACTTTTATGAGCTTACCTAAAAAAAATCGATGACATGAAAACGTAACGTAGGTAAATAATAGTTCCTAAACACTAAGTTACTGAATCGAACAGCATATCTAGTCTTTCCCTGCGACACAGAAATAAAACCCTCAACGTTCTTTAACTTGCAGCGAAGTTCGTCCTTATTTTCTGGTTTAGTTTTTCCAGTCTATAAGACAGGCAATGTAGTGGCGTCGCGTCGTGGTGGCAGGAAGCAGGCGGGCCTCTCATGACTTTATTACAAACATCTTGGCGACGGCGCAATGTACATTCAACTTTCATGGCTAACTTCGCTCTTGAAATATAGTTATAGTTTTTCTTAACTTTAAAAGTATTTTTTTATTGAGTTTCATGCGTTAGGTGATGCTTGTTTGTGTTATATTTAATTCCAACGCGGATTTTATTTTCTTTATTATATATTCCTAGGGAAAAATAACACTAATATGTTTTGCTGATCTCGATAAAATAGAATATGGTATGCATATACTTGAATTTTGATGTTTCATTAGTTAGTAGTTAGTAACATATTATTGGACATGGAAAAATAAAGTTTATTATATGTAAAAAATTGGCTGTGCTGAATGACATTAAATTACAATTGTCAGAAACCAAATCATTATATCATAAGATGCTATAATCAACCTTATAATTAAACATTGAATAAAAAACTGGCAAAATTCAAATTATAATTTCCTGTCGAGTCAATTTTTATCCAATTCTTTTTCAAATTATAGGGGTGAGCTCTTAAATACCTTTTCGACTGCTTCCAGGAATTCCGTGCTTAAGCTGTTGTTTCAGCTGACACGGGGATAGAAAAAAGTTATTATGCCGCTCGAAGTTAGATTTCTTTGGAGTCGGGCGGGTTTGTGTCGTGTGTGTTTACATCGTTTGAAAGATAAATGTTGGCTATTCTTTCTTGTCTTAGATAAGGCTTTGTTTGTATTTCATTCTGTTGTTTATTTCAAATTATACTATATATATAGTTGATTGTAATTTCCAGCTAGCAGGTTTTAAAACCCTAATTATTGAGGTGTATTTTAGACTTGGTATTTTATATTTGTTATTTATACGCTGGAAAACGAGAGGCCGGGGGTCTATCCCACGCTACCATTTATTATTTTTATATTTTGTTCTGGATGTATTGATTTTAAAAAGTATTTTATATTTTCTAATACTCAAGACACACGTTTTGATATCGTGTGTGACTGTTAATGAGTATTAGTGTATTTTTTGTATTCATACTCAAATATCACTTTTATCGACGGAAATTTTGAGAAACCCTGTGTCAATGAGTTTTCAGTTAAAATCTTTACCAGTAGTGGTTAAGCTTACGTTAAGTTTGTGGTTCTCTCTAACAATTACAAAGTATGTGAAACGTGCACCATGCCCGAGTAAGGACCTTGTAATACATCAAGTATGTCGTAGATTTTGGGTCTTGAATTAGCAATTAAAGAGTTAGATATTTACATAAGATACTAGTTTTTCTCGCGGCTTTGTCCGCTTTTAACATTTTTCCGGGATATAAGTCCCGTTATATATTTTCTCGACAGTAAAAGAACTTTATTTGTTTTTTTTTATTACTTTTGTGGATAAATGGACTATCTAACACTAAGATATATTTTTTAATTCGAACTATTAGTTGCTGAGATTAACGCGTTCAAACAAACACTCTTCAGTTTTATATAAAGAGTGAAGTTGACATATGGTATTTAATTTAAATCACATGTTCACAAATCACCCCCGGTAACATTGTACCGAGATTGAAAAATAACTGCCTTGTAGTTTTGTCAACAATCGCGATTTTAGTTTTCAAGGCTTTAGATCAACCAAGATACGAATCATTTTACGGCTCAGGTAAGTTACCGAACTGAACTAAAGTTCAGCTAACCGAAAAATTCTTGTTCCTATATAGGATGGTCGAAATCGTGAAAATTATTAACACTATTTGTGACAAAAAAATCATCTTGGTATATATTCAAATTTTGTACAATGTCACCTAGGGTGATGAGAAACATGTAGATTAAATTAAATACCATATGTAAATATCAACCTGTATAGATATACAAGTGCGTGGTGGCCTGATTGTCAACGGACCAGACGCGGCTGTCAACATGTTCACGGTGGTCGCGGGTTCAAATCCCAGTGCACACCTCTGACTTTTCGGAGTCATTTGCGTATTGATAGTCAATCACCACGCACTAAAACGGTTAAAGAAAACATTGTGAGGAAACCTGCATACCATAGCGGTTTATAAGAATTTCTATGGTAAATCGGCCAACCTGCACTAGGCCAGCGTGGTGGACTATACGGCCTAACCACTCACAATCGTACTATCGATTGTAGAGTAGGCCCGTGCCCTGCAGTGGGACGTATATGGGCTGACACAGTATAAGTATAGATAAATGAACTAACTTTAATGCATTTTCATAAATATTTATTTTTAAATTCGTCAAGATTACATATTCGCCGTTGAAATTGCGATGTCGCTGTGTGCTGGTGCAATAAAGTGGAGTAGTTACGAGTGGTGCGCGTTGTCATGCCGACCAACGAAATATGGAGTGAGATGACATTTTTGTTATATATTCAGCAAGTCTTGAATATGGCGCGGTGCGGTTATTTAGTGGAGTGCTTAGTGAAATGTTGAATATTTTTATACGTGTTACGGAATATATTTCGTCTGTCGCGAAAAATGTATGTCGAGTGTTAAGGACTTCACTGGGCTCTGAAAATGTCGAAATCTGCCCACGACTACTTAAAATCACGTAGATCTGGTTATAGGTATCTCGCATGTGGGAAGCTGCCTGGATAGGTGCCACCGTAATGTCTGCTTCTCCCATTAAACAGCAGTGTAAACGCTCTGATGTGTTCCGGTTTGAAGTATGAGTACATTGTAGCCAGAGTAACTACTGGATGTATAGAGATTTGACATCTTAATATATTTCAGGATGACGAGCGCAGTGGAATGCTCAACATTTCTTTGTAATTCATGGTGTTGTTAGGTTTTGCTTCTGTCCATGAGCGGTCTAATGGCTTATCATCAGGTGTTAAGCCAGTCTTGCCATTTTTTGCAATATAAAAAAAACCTTAGGTAAAAACCTTTGCATGTGAATTGTAATTAAACTTTGAATAAAAATTACCTTCACTTATTTTCAGAATGACCTGTAATAACCGTTACTTTTATAAAACAGCTCATTTATAATACATGCGATTACTTTTTTCAAGCATGAAGGATTTTGTTTATAATTTTACGAGTGGCTAATGGGAAAAATTGTTTGGGGATGGACGATTCATGGAAATTTGCAGGTTAGAAGCAATCAGCTTCCTTCAGGTCTCCGTGCTTTGGATGCCTTTCAGCAGTAGAGTTGCTGTGGCTGAGGGTAGTGAGGTGGAGGTGAGACGTTCATGATTTTTATTAAGAAATTCCTTAAAGAACAATTTTTTATAACCTATTTTGTCCCACTGCTGGACAAAGGTCTCCCTCAATAATTTTATAATTGATCTAAATCATCTAAGGGTTTCACGGTTTATTTTTTACGTATGGCTAGCAAGATGAGTCTTTCTAATAACAAATGCGAAATATTTTGCAAGTCAAATACACGACGCCAATGTATTTTTGCATTACACATAAAATTAATTTTAGGTCCATTTCTCCCGTGGATTCGGTACGAGATAATCCGAGTTACGCGGCCGCCTAAACCTTTTTTTAATGAAAAAAATACGAGTGTTTCGAAACATTTTAGGTATTACCATAACAAAGCCGTTTTACGTTAAAATTTACTGAGCTCTGTCTTTCTTGCTTTATTTGTGTTTCGGCGGGGATAACAAATTTTTACACTTGCATATATTAAAGGTAAATATTTTAGGACTCATTATGTAAGTCTGTTGCGCCGAGAACTGACAAAGGAATGTTACGTTGGTTTGGTCATGTAGAGAGGATGGATGAAAGGAGAATCCTTATTTATTTCCCTATTGATATATAACGCAAATATACAATGCGAGTGTGGATGGAAGAGTCAGTAGGGGTCGACCTCACCGAACATACAACATCCAAATCGGTGATACCCTCAACAAGGGTCAGGTCAAATGTACCTTGAACCGGCGAGAATGCATGAAGAGGTTGATGAAGCGAAAGTAATATGTTAGGATCGAGTAAAGTGGCGGTCTAAAGTATCTGCCTACCTCTATGGGATACAGGCGACGATTATGTATGTATGTTGCGCTGAGAGAGAGAAATCGGCTGCAAATTGAAACACCATGATTTTTATTCCCCCACTGAGATTTGAGTTATCGACCAATACTTGTTTCGATCAGTCCGAAAAGTCTTCTTGTAGTATCTGGTATCCACGAGACAATACGACTGATAAGTTTTATTGTGGTTTTAAGTATGGGTACGTGTAATCCTGTGAGTTATTATTGACTGTACTGCTATGCAAGATGTTTTTGTACAGTAACTGTCAATATAGCAACTACATGTATGCGATAAAAAGGAAGTAATAGCTTAATTCCAGAAAATAATTCCGTAACAAGAATCCGTATCATGAAATATCCCAATAAACGAGATGTTTGACATGACCCGTACACAATTGACCCACCAAATTGGCTTTCAACTCCGATTTTATAGCTCTAAGTTCTGACACTAAAGAAAAGTTCAGATCATAGTTAGAGAGGCCGCGCTGGGTACGTACCACCGTAATGTCTATTTCTCCCGCCAAACAGCTGTGTAAATGCACTGTTGTGTTTCGGTTAGAAGGACATTGTAGCCAGAGTGACCACTGGACATATTGAGACTTAAAATCTTAGGTCTCAGAATGTCAAGCGCAGTGGAATGCCAAGCATTACTTTGTAATTCGTGGTTTTGTTTGGTTTTGCTACTGTACCATGAGCGGTCATATCGCTTACCATCAGGCGAATAGCAGTATACTCGTCTCGCCATTCAAAGAAAAAATAAAGATATTATCGTACAAAAAGTCTTAAAAATTAAAAAATGATCTTATTGTTACAAAAACTCCTAATTACGTAATGAATAGTGATTAAACTCACCGCTTCAGTGTGGATGGGATGCACGGCGAACAAGATGGCGGCGACAAAACTTGCGAACTCCGGCAGGAACATCGCGCACACCCTGCAACAGAAGTGGGTCGGCTGAAACATGCGGAATGCGCCAAGTTTCATACTTGTAATTATAAAGGCGCCGGTGTGGCTGGCTGACGTTTTATCGCTGACTATACTTGCTCTACGTTAGGTTGGTTCTGGTTATGTGTGTAAGGTTGGGATGATAATGTCATGATGATGATGAAGTGGTCTTTCTTTAATTCGGAATGGTTATATAGCTTATCTAAAGGAGAATGTAAATTTTAATACGAAACTTAGTATTGGTGCCAAGATTTTTGTTCCTCGATGAAACCTCCTTTTTTGTGTTGGGAAAACATAATTGCGACCCAGGCCAGGAGTTCTTCGAGAAATTAAGTTAAAGTCCAATTAAAAATATATTTTTGGCTCTGAGAACAAAATGTAAAATGTGATGATAATTACTTTATTTTATAAAAATCTGTCGCTCAGGATAAAATAGTAATAAAACTTTTAAGGACTAACCATAAAAAATGATATAATGAATTTTAAACAGTATCGGTATCGGGATCAACTATATTTTTTACTGATACTATAAAAGGGCATTCCTCCTTTAGTTATTTATTTTACTTACTGGTGGTAAGTCTATTGTATATGAGAAGCCATCTGGGTAGATACCAACGCAATGCCTATTTCTCCAAACAGCAGTGTAAACACACTGTAGTGTTCCTGTTTGAAGGACATTGTAGCCAGAGTAACTACTGGACATATTGATACACACCTTATGTCTCAGGATGGCGAGTGCAGTGGAATGCCAAGCATAGTTTTATAATTCATGATGTTTGGTTTTTTATTGCTATAAAATATTATTTATTTATAGTTTCTAGTTACTAATATTATAAATTATAAAGGCATCGGTGTGGCTCGCTGACGGTTTATAGGTTGCGTGTTAGTGGTGTAGTTGGAACCATATAATTAGAATGGTCTTTATTTAGTTTTGGAAGTCACTTTGGTAACAGAGCAAACACGACTGCCAACATGTACACGGTGGTTGTAGGTTCGAATCCCAGGCTACACTTCACTGTATCACTATCACCTGTATTGACAGTCGATCACCACGCACTATACGGCGAAGAAAAACATCGTGGGGGCATTAGTATATCATAGCGATTTGTAAGAATTTTAAAGGTATGTGAACTCCGCACACCCGGACTAGATCAGCGTGGTGGTTGGTGGACCATATGGCCAAACTCTTATCAATCGTACTCTCGATATTAGAGAAGGCCCGTGCCCTGCAATGGGAAGTGTATGAGTTGATAAAATAAAATTACTTAGTTTGAGATGATAGTATGGTTTGTTCGATCGTTTTTTATTAAGAAATATTGATTACTTATCAATACGATTAGTTTAAGGAGTCTACTAGAAGCAAAAACTGCAAACTGGTATACTAGGGAATCAAAAAGAAATAGGGGCGGACCACATTGCAAATGGGAAGACGAATTCAAGAAGACCGCGAGACGAAACTGGAGACGAGTCACGAGAGACAGGACTCAGTGGAAGAAGAAACTTGTAGCATTTACGTGTTTCTAATTATTATTTTTTATGACTCTCAGTATTAAAGGCTATGTTTTATTTTTTTATTTTAATACAAGTTTCGTTAGCTACGAAAGAGCTGCACGCGTTTTAAATGCGCGTTAAGGCGCTGCTTCAAGAGATTCGAAATTGTCATATGAGTTGCCCGGGTCTAGCATGCTGAGCATGGTAATAGCCTTGTTCCCTATCATATTTTGACATGGAAATAAGCCTTACGAGCTGTGGGTGGGACGTGTGGCATATTTGAATATCCTCAGGAGAATACAGGCTGTACTTTTTACGTACCTAACTACGTACGTATTACATAATTAAGCAAAAGTTAAAGTACAATTTTATTTGAATAATTCAAGGCCAACCCGCATTAGGCCAGCGTGGTCAATTATATGGCCCAAACACTCTTAATTGTACTCTCGAGTGTAGGAAAGGCCCCTGCCCTGCAGTTGGACATATATTGGCTGATACAGTATTCATGTCCATCTTTCATTATTTTATTACATAGTGCCAGAAAATGCGAAAAACGTTGCTTATAAACGCTCATCACATCGACCACCAACGTTCGTACTCTGTATACCAATTTGGTTTTAAACCAAAACCGTACAGCCTCTAAAACATGTATAGTGTTGCGTGGATAGTTTGAATTGGTTCAGCGTTTGTGTCGCGCCCTGAAAACTTTTGCGGTTTCATTTCACACGCACATCGCGCGTAGTGAATGTGGACGGTTAAAGCGGCGAACACACGAGACGGAGAGCCAGCGTGACGTTTACGCATTTGGTTAATATATTTTACGTCATAAGTCTGTTAAATGGAATAACTACTCAAGTGATGGTATGTAATTGCTCTCTCTATTCAGTCACAGGAAGTCCATTGCTGAACATGGGAGGCCTATGTTCAAGGACATTGACTTGTTAGAAGTGGCCTGCATTCAGCGATTTCCTACAACCTGTCGGTCAACCAGGTTGTCGGTTCACCTTGTAGGCGGTCGTGCAAGACTGCGCTTGCTTGGCCTTCATTTCAGAACCTTATTGTTATTACTGCCGCATTCAAAAACAAGCAAGTCGCGTTTCGAGTAAAACTAGTGATTTTCAGATTCTAACAATATTTTCCAGGGGCAAAATTGTGTTATAATACGAAGGGTTTGATTGCCGTGTAGTAGTTCAGCAGGAGAATTCAATTATCCTTATGCGTTTTACTGTTACTATAAAAAAAGAATAAAGTTCAGTAACATATGGGTTCAATGCACCTCCGCAAACTACCTACACAGATTGTGAGTTTTTTACTAAACGAGCGCTCCTTATCTAGAAGTTCGGGTTGTGTTCAGTATAATACGGCGCCGCCGGATGGCACCGCGACGTGTGCCGCCATCGCCCCGCAAATGCCCCGCAGATGCCCCGCAGTCGCCACGCAGACAAATCGCGCCGCTCATGTGCAACTATCCCTACACCACGCTCGGCTTCTATTTTACCATTCGGCAACTAAAACAGTTTTGTCAATATTTATTATTGTTTATTCCGCAACGCTGATACCGAAATTGGTTTTCTAGTAATTGGTTGTTTTTGTGAAATGGAAATACTCGTGTGATGGGTGTATCGCTTAAGCCGATCTGATTGCTCGCCCTGCTAAGTATTTAGGCTTACGCCTGTTTTATAATAAAAACAGTATAATAAATACAAAAACCTGTTCTAACTTTACAATTGAAATTATTCAGACAGTCGTTCGGACATCCTTTGGCGTCGAAGTCGCCGAGTCAACTGGCAATAATTGGGCAAGTTGCGGATTTGTCATTGTGGCAAAGTCAAATCTACCCGCAAAGCTGGAACTATTCGAGCTGACAATTCATTGAAATGAAGGACTCAGCGGACATCTTTCGATACGATTCGCGGCATCGAATGTTGTAATTGGGTTGTCTTCGCAGACGTCATCGAATCGAATCCACAACTACCCGCAGTAGAACAACGGCTAATTGCGACTAACACCGCTCCGGTATCCGCCGACTAACTTCTGCCGGAATTAAGGCACTCGTTAGCGACTTTTTGCAAAGCTGGTGAAATCTCTTGCGAACTTGGCGAAAAAACATTTATAGTTAGTTTGTTCGCGTAATGATGAGCGTCTTCGACGACTCGCAGCGATTTCGCTTCGTGTAAGGAATTACACGCTAGTTAAATTATCTGATTCGACTTTTTGAGTGGGTTTAACCGAGTGAGTTGTTTGTTGGTTAAAGCGGTTCATATTCTTGTTGGGTTGCTTACATTGGGCCATACTGGCTCATAGCCGCCCATGAATGGTAAAGAAAAACTCAGCCTGTTTATGGGCATTTAGAGGTGCAATGAATAAAAGTATTTCCTTTCCCATGAAACAGCAGTATAAATGCACTGTTGTGTTTCGAATTAAAGGACACTGTAGCCAGAGTAACTACAGAGCATATTGAGACTTATCAACTTATGTCTCAGGATGGCGAGCGCAGTGGAATGCTAAACATTGCGCTGTAATTCAAGTCGTTGTTTGGTTTTGCTACTGTTCGTGAGCGGTCGTATCGCTTACCATCAGGCGAACGGCATGCTCGTCTCGCCATCCAATGCCATAAAAAAAGTATAAAATAGTAATAATGTAATTAAGAGTAGTAATAAATACGTTTATCCAACTCCACAATAACACACTTGGCTTGTAGGTATCACCAGCACATGTATTTATCACAAAAACATTTTATTTTTATAAGCAACCGTATAATGTACATAGCCGAAGTTAAAATGGAAATAAAATAAAGAAACCTTTCCATTTTTGCGAACAAAAAGAACTTGGTAAAGCTAATATTTTTCCCTCTAGCGGATATTTTTATATAATGGTTTTACCTCTACTATTAATAACAATTTCAGTGGAAATATTTACCCTGAGTTTGACGGTAACAAGTTAAACTCAGAAATTAAATTGGCTCTTAGTTAAGGTTGATAGTTAATTGCATTTTCCACGTTGCACCTCACTCGCAGCCACCGAGCTATGGACAAGAAATATTATATTTTGTTTACAGTGATGTAAAATTTGTGTACTGTATACACCAATTTTTCGCCACAGTAACCATTTTTTAATTTATCGGTCAGTAAAAGTAGCTCCGTCTGGATATATTAGCCGTAAAAAGTCTCGTACCTATACGGGTGGATCCAAAGCCTTGAAAACTGAAATCGCGATTTTTGACGCAACTCGCAATAAAGTGTTCTTACAACTTGGTAGAATATTACCTGGGGTGGTAAGAAACACGTGGTTTAATTTAAATACCATATCGCTCATCCAAAAGACCATCGACGTAATTATGATGATGAAAACGTTTTATTCTTTTATATAATTATTTTTTTCAATTCTTATGATTTCACACGAAGTTATTATGAATTATGATTCATAGTAAAGTACACACATAAACTAATAAAATATTTCATTAGAATGGTTTGAAATTAATTATATTTTTAATAAACTTTTAATACATTCTTCTGAAAAGCAGCTAAAACGTAATTACGTCATTGTTCTTTTTGGTGAGCGATATGTCTAAAATTCCTCTGTAAAAAGACGGTCAGGAAATCTTATTGGTACAAGTATATTTTGTAGTGAATCTCATGCTATGTCTTCTGGTAATTATGATGATGATCGGTTGTAAAACGCACCGCTCTTTGAAAAACTCTTGTTTGACTCACAAATATTTGTTTTTGGTTTGGATATTGAGAGGCTAAAGCCTGATAACTACACTACTAGAGTAGGTATTTTACTATAGGACCAGAACTCGGTGGAAGTAGGTTAGATGCAAATATATGTAATGATAATAACTACAAACTTCCTCAAATTAACTCAGTGTGCTTAAGATAGTATTTTAAAAAAATCTTTAAAGTATTTTAACTGCTAACTTTGGTGAAGTTGTTATTTACATATTATATATTTTAGATACATATTAATATATTAGTGATAACTATTAGTTTAAAAAAATATTATAAATAATAATAATAATAACAGCCCCACGTAGACTTACAGGCCTCTAATAAATGATTGAAATTTGGTTCCCATTTTCCGGAAACTGAAGGATTTATGGTGGCGACTCAAGATCAGGTGATTAACACAAGAAATTACAGAAAATTTATTTTAAAAGATCCAAACATTCAGAATGATAAATGCAGAAAATGTCACGGTATGCCTGAAACAATACAGCATATTATAAGCGCTTGTTCAAGCCTAACTCAAAATGACTACACGTACAGACACAACCAGGTCGCAAATATAATACATCAAAAACTTGCCATTAAACATAAATTAATCCCTGAGAAACCTATGCCGTACTATCAATATTTCCCAAAACCTGTGTTGGAGAGCAGGAGCCACAGAATGTCCTTTGACAGAGCTATACTTACGGACAAAACAATTCACAACAATAGACCGGACATTACTTTAATAGATAAAACTAATAAAATTGCTTATTTAGTAGATATTGCCGTACCAAATACACACAATTTGCAAAAAACCGTAACAGAAAAAATAAATAAATACACTGAGCTCAAAGAAGAAATTATACGAATCTGGAAACTCAACAAAGTATTAATTGTGCCGCTGGTGCTCTCCAGCACGGGTGTGATACCGAAATGTCTCCATCATTACCTTAGAATACTTGATATCCCAGAGAATATTTATATAACCATGCAGAAAGCTGCGATACTTAATACTTGTCGGATTGTACGAAAATTTCTACAAGAAGACACAAACGCTTCTTCTCAAAATGACAGACACTTGGCCTAGGCCCGTGGGTGTCATTAAACCGAAATACATGTATGTATATTTCGAGAGAAATAAATATAGTAAATAATAATAATAATGTTATAAATGTTAAAAAAAGAATATCAGTACAATATAGAATACAAACGGTTGTATACTTTACAATGAATCCCGTGTATCAGTGTGATCGTTAAACAGATTAGGCGGTATCTAAACTTTACGTAGTTAGAAAGCGCAAGACTTAACTATAATGAAGATTTATTACTGCTCAACAGTAATATATAGCTGAAATTCCGTTAATTTGTCTTAAAACTATACATAACTTTAACTAACTATTGGCTAGTATATAATATGTCCTCTATGAATCATATTTCAATGTTATGGATTTATCAAACCAATTTATTTCTCTTCGAAAATGATATTATCATAAAACTTATCAAAAAAATTGGTCGGTATTAAAATTGTCGATGAATCAACATGATTCAGTTTTATAAAAAATCCATTTTACAAAGGGATTATTGGGCCTCTGGCTATCTCACTAATTAATACTCGCTGTTATCGTTTCATTTTGATATTTTGTTTTTTTTTTAAGTTTTATAACATTTTATATCGAAACACTGTTATTTTGAGCTCAAATGAAGTCTATCACTTCACATGCAATGTTTTTTTAAATAACCGTGTAAAAGATACGGAATACAAATCGTCAAATGTGTGTGTGAAAAATACTCAATGAGCAAAACATCAAATCGTAGCCAATTCGTAGACGGTACATAGCGTGCGTAGACCATCGTAGCAAGCGTAGTACTGCGTAGTGAAATAATTTTGTATCAGACGCTGTAATTGAATAAATTTAATATTTTATTCGATTAAGTCTACGATATTGAACCCAGAAAGTAAGGCTCAAACAGATAATAAAACATTGTTGGAATATATAAAAGTAATTGGAATAGTTTTTGTGTCGAGAACTTTTGAACAAGTTTGAGTTTCCGAACAGATGTTAGTCGTTAAAAAGTTCAGGACAGGTGATCGCTTGGACCTTGGGATATCACATACCAGAGTAAAATAATAAAAGGATGAGTTATAAATACATTTGGGGGAGATATAAAAAGGATGAATCTATTTACGCTAATGTATAATCTTAGTTATTACCGGCAGTTTTAATGATGAAGTAAAATATTATTGGGACCTGCCTGTCCGGTACCCCTTAATATGATTTTTCAGGCATGTAAAATTTACCAAGTACTAACCATATTTACATATATAATGTTGTTGAGGAAAAACAAACAAATTCAAATCATTTATTTGCGGAATAAGGAAATCCTGTAACCTGACAGAATTTCTTATAGATGTTCCGTAGATACAACGTTTCTTTTCTCGTTTCTCTGTATTCAATTCTGACTGGGCATTCAAATTTCAAACATCTGAAAAGGAGGATGCCCATTCATAGTATCGGTAAAAAAGATCGTTGATCCCGATACCGATACTGCTTAAAATTTATTATTGCATTCATACGGTTTGTTCTTAAGTTTTCCTGTTTTATCTCGAGTGACAGTTTTTGTAAAATAAAGTAAGGATTATCACATTTTACAATGTGATTAAAGAGGAAAATTAAAAAAAAAAATTGCTTTGAATGGCGAGACGAGCATGCCATTCGCCTGATGGTAAGCGAAACAATCGTTCATTAACAGTAGAAGAACCAAACAACACCTTGAATTACATAAGATGTTAAGTCTCAATATGTTCAGTAGTTACTTTGGCTAGAATGTTCTTCAAACCGAAACAAAACAGTGCATTAAGATTTTAGACTAATGTTTAGCAGGAGAAATCCACGTAGCGGTGGTACCTAACCGGGCGGCCTCTCAAATATGAGAGACCTACCATCAGTGAACATTTGTTTTTATTTGCTCAACATAAAATGAAAACAGCCGTAAATTGTGTATGATTTTTTTTGTTTCAGGCCAGCGAAGTCTTACATTCTGCAATGATTCATTTATGGGTACATTTAGTATTGGAATAAACAGCATTAGCAATCGCAAATAGCAAGCTGAAGCCGATAATATCATTTCAAAAGTTATGTAAATAAGCTACATTTTGCGATTTGCGATTGTGATTCACAAAGCCGAGCAGCTAATAATAATTTTATACAATTTCGTGTAATCTATGAAAGTGAGATTTTTTCTTACGCCCCATATAAAGAAGAAACTGAAAAGTCAATTTCGTGTGTGTAGTTTTAGATGTGAAAAATGGTAATAATATATGGTCATTATTTGTTTACACATTATGAGGAGGGCAATTAGCAATAGCAAATATAGAGCGCGCTAATGCTTCAAAAATAACAAGGTAGTGATGTTACTTTAAAATAGCAAAAAATTAATAGTCAGATTTTTCTATGCATATAAATCTTAACCTTACACACACATCTGACACATCCTTCGCGAATTCCCGATGCACAGGCGAGTAAGTTGGCAAACTGCAGCGAGCGAACTTGCTATGTCTAACGAACCGTTCGTTTTTCATGTTTACAGGTGTTGTATGAGGAATAGTTTGTTTGCATAACTTACGAGTTGTCGTTATAATTGTATGCATAGAAACGTAAATACTAGTAATAATGTAATATGTGTATTATTTTGTATGTAAGTTTATCATACCTTGTATTAGTCTTTTATCTCTGTATCTACAATCGCTAACATCTATTGCTAACGTCATATAGTCCACCACGCTGGCGTAATGCGGATTGGCGGACTTTGTATCCCATATGAATTCACACTCACACCCACCACTGTAACTCCTATATTACAATGGTGGGTGTGAGGGCGGGACAGTCTCCAGCTGGAGATAGTAAGGCTGATATCATTAGGATAAAAAAATGATATTACTTTGATACAGTTTATTTATTAATATGTTTAGTAATACATGTATAGTTATTACATTGGTAGAACTGTAATAAGATATAAATAGAGAGTCTTAAAATACATTCTTAAGTTATAATGTTCATTGGCAGCGGTGTTCACTTACCATCAGGTGAACCGCGTGCTCGTTTGCCCCCTAAAACGTAGAAAAATAAATCCGTAAGAAAGCTAAAAGAGGGTGTAGTGTATCTGGCCACTTATAATGTTATGCATCTGGCCACTCGCAGATACTGTATACCGAACGTGTACATTAGACAGTTCTGTCGTCAATATATTGTCATGGTGAAATGTCTTTCTTTTACTTGCACTTCTATTAATATATTACAGTGGCGACGAGGATTACATGAACCGCATATGGGCATCGTTAAAACGAAGGCTTCTGCTAGGAGTTATGTGTGGTGGCCTGGTATCGATGAGGCGGTGGAGGCAACATGTCGTGAGTGTACCCTGTGCGCGGAGGAGGCGGACGCGCCTGAGCGACACGCGATCGCACCGTGGCCATGGCCTACTCGACCCTGGGCCAGGGTACATCTGGATTTTTTAGGCCCGATTTTCGGCAAAATTTATTTAGCCATGGTGGATGCAAATACTAAATGGCTTGTTCCTAGTACAGCAGCTAATTCTACCATCGAGAAACTGGCGGAAGTTTTTGCTAGGTGGGGCTTACCTAAACAAATTGTTTCTGATAACGGGCCCCCGTTTACTAGTAAAGAATTTTCAGACTTTTTAACTAGTAATGGTGTAGAACACGTTTTCTCTGCCCCATACCACCCGGCATCGAATGGGGCTGCAGAAAATGCAGTGCGAACTGTTACAAAAGTTATTAAGAAAGCAGTTAGGCAAAAAGAGAATATTAATTTATTTTTGAATACTTTTCTTTTACACTATCGTAATACGGAACACTGTTCTACAGGTGAGAGTCCTGCAAAACTAATGCTAGGTAGGAATATACGTACTAAATTAGACTCGTTAAAGCCGGATAGAGAAAATAAGGTGAAGCGTGCTCAGGAACGTCAAAAGAGAGCGGGAACAGAAGTTAAGCGTTCTCTACGGTTAGGAGAGGATGTATGGATGAGACTATATAAGGGAAAGGAGAAGTGGGCCCCGGGTCAGATAGGTGCTAAAATGGGTACCACTGATTATAAAGTTCTGGATGTGTCGGGAAAGGAAATGCATGGGCATATCGACCAGTTAAGACAACGACGACCACGTAGTGTATTAATTTGTCCGACTAATATATCTAACCGGAGTCCGCATGAAGCAGAGCGTCCTTTAATGTCTGACGTGGGGTCGGCGATACCGACAGACACTACTGAGACTCGGAACTCTCAGAGCGTGCGGGAGTCCAGCCCACATCAAATCGCGACTGTTAATCCAATGCCGTCTACGTCTACTTCTGGGTCAGAGCCCCTTATCAAGGGTACGGAGCCTAGGAAGTCTGTTGTACTCCCTCGAGCTCAGGTTTCTGTACCGGAAGTAGTCCGATCTCGTACCATCCGAGCATGCCGTTTAAAGGGAAAACATCAAAATAACTAATGTTAAACGTAGATTATAGTTATTGGATAAGTGTTTTTTAAGGTGGAGAGTTGTAGTGTATCTGGCCACTTATAATGTTATGCATCTGGCCACTCGCAGATACTGTATACCGAACGTGTACATTAGACAGTTCTGTCGTCAATATATTGTCATGGTGAAATGTCTTTCTTTTACTTGCACTTCTATTAATATATTACAGAGGGTTTTAGAGTTTTAAAATTATGGCTTCAGTTTTGCTTTGTTTTCAGACATTATTATAAGAATGTGTCGGGCCCTATGTAACGAGAGAAAAAGAGAAGAAAATAATGAGAATACAACTCGGCTCGTAGCTATAGGGATGTATATTTTTTTAAATTTTAAACAGTATTTAATAACCGCTGCAAAATAACTGTTATAACAAAAAATGATTTAAAACAGTATCAATATTGATCGCAAAGTGACAGGTATATTAATATTTTTTGTAGTGCAGTGTTCCCATTCGTTTTCTCTTTCGCATCCACGCGCCTAATGGAAGATGACGTCAAAGCACGATAGCGGCGTCCTTTTCTGTCCCTCCTACTACCAAATTTAAAATAATTGTAGTTTGTTTATACGTAATTAAACGGATTTGAAATGTTGTTTATGCATACGATTTTGAATAAAGTAAACTATTGATATAAATAATAATAAAAATTGAGTCCAAATCATATATAATAGTGATTAATAATCAACTCACTTCAAATAATAGTAAACATAATTATGCAATAAAATTTGGAATACGCGTAGTTTTAAAAACAAATACGAGATAAAATTGTGTTATGCCAAAGAAGAAAACGTCTTAAATTTATTGTAAATTGTTTTATATCTTACTAACAACGTGACGCATTTATTATAAAATTCAGTTCGCTATAACATAACTTCTTATTTTAAAACATAACTCAACAGCGCATCACTTTACTAATTCATAATTTTTTATCCATCTAAGTGAATTTTAGTATCAAATTTAAAATTCTGAGCATAGAAAATTCTATGTACTATAAAATGGCACTTTGGGAGCATTTTATGATTTTGTATAGTTGAGATGACAGCATCTGGCATCTTACGGCATTACGGAGTCACTGACCTTGTTAGCGAGACTTCAGTGCCTGCAGGTAAAATGTAGGTCAGTGGCTGCACCGACAACTTTGTAGGGAGCAAGATTTTCATCATTTTTACCATTATTTTCAACAAAATACGCAATTAACCCAAAAACGCGAAACCAGTGTTGAAAAGTGTCAATTTGTTAATGTTTTGTTACTTATTTTAATGGGTAAAAATTATAAAATATTTGCTATCGTGGAACCCAAATTTTAATAATAAATTGACAGAAATTGCACAACTAACGGAAATTAACGGATTAAGAATCATGAAAGTTTTGGGGCTTACTGGAAGGAGTCCACTACAGAACCTAGAGAAGTCTCAAGGACCAAGGATATTCATTGCAAAGCGATCTATTATTGCTGATACGTGGTTTTCACTTGAAAACTTTTTGGTCCCAATAACGATCTGTTTTCGCTCTGCTCTACTTCAAACCAGCTTCCGTGGAATAGGTTAGACGCGGGCAGCGAAACGAGAAGCCCCGGGTTCGATTCCCACATCTGCAAATGTTTGTGTGAACCACAAGTATTTGTTTCGAGTCGGGGTGTTTGTGAGAACGACAGTCTCTCGTAGTTCCTGATACCCACGACACAAGACTCGATCTTAGTGTGGGATCAGGACTATGTAAACTATGTATGTATTGTTTGGTATGTTTATTTATTATTTAACAGTCTAATCGCCAGTGCTATGCGTTCTCTTACTCACGTTTTATGTTCAACATGGATGTAATATCAGCATTACCGACTGATGTAATTTTACTTACTAAAATTAGTAATTCACATTAAACTGTGAAACAAAATCAATCATTCAAAAACATGAGTATTTTGAAATTTGAAAATACAATTAAAGTGTGCCACTATTTACTGTCCTGTATTGTGGTTCCCGCATGCGGTGTCAGACTACAAATGTTAATATAGACGCGGCGTGCAAACCTTCCGTGAGACCGCATCACAATCAATCACAATATGATCGCTGATACACCGATAGGAAGGAAACAAAGCTAAATAAATTATTCAAATATTTACGCGTTGTGAATTGGTGGTTATCGATGGAAAATTATAAAACAGAATTGGCGATTTTTAATTAATACACATGATTTTGCACAGAATTAATTGCTTGAAATATAATAAAAGCGTTCCACTACTGTGTGGTTCGAATGGTATCAGACCGTGTGTTTACAACTATTATAAAGCTGGGTACATACTAGCGAGCTAACTGTAACTTGCCTGATAGAATAACGAGGTTCTAATGTGTACGTGTTACAGTTTAGGCTTTACAGAATGAGTACTTACCTTAAAATCTCGCGTACTGCTCGCAGTAGGCTTGCGTACCACGTACACACTATGTTTTGGATTACATACATGGCAACGGTTACGGTTACGGCTTGCTGGTGAGTACCCCGCTTTAGCAAAGAGGTGTCGTGCAAAGCTTTTGTGTGACCGCATCACAATTAATCACAATATGTTCAATACGAAGGAAGTGTAACTAAATATATTAAATTATTGAAATATTTATGCGTGGTTTTGTGGTCAATGATAGAATAATATAAAACAGAATTCACATTTTTTTAATTGTTACAGTGAAAATATATGTAATTACAGTTAATTTTTTCTTATGAAATAAAAAAAGTGCATAGCAACAGAACATGCGAACTTCCTTTCGGATCATAGAATAACCAAATACTTCCCACATGCAAATAAAAGTCAATGTTATGATCCAGCTACTACGATATCTCTTGGCTGAGTCAGTAAGCAGCTCCACCGCATCTCACACGCGCTTTAATTAACAAATGGCTTAATTATTTCCCAACAACGATACACTCATTATGAGCAAATTAATTATATTTCACTAATTAATTACTCACACACGAAGATAAGACAAAGGGTCGCCGTAATTAAGGGCGGTGCGATGCCTATGTAGGGCGTTATGAAAAACCAATTTAACTCTGCGGTAAAAACTTTCTCGCCCATATCTAGGGGAGGGGGGAAGCCTAAGGGGGAAGGGGAGGGGGTGAGTCTCCCGGTTCATTACGTTATGAATGGCTTTCGTGTCTTACGTAATTCTGTTGTTTGCTCATTCCACCACTCTAGACGACGTTACACAAATTTGTATTCTGGAGTTTCTCGTCGGAAAATGCGGGCTTTTTTACATTCTATCTCGATTCGGCTTTTCGGCTTTGTTTTGCAAGTCGCCGTTCGCACCCACTTGTCCGAGTTTGCGACTGAATAACCCTTATAGTTGTATCTAAAATAGTATCAGGTATTTATGAGCAGCAATTAAATGTTTTTACGTTGCTAATTAATTTAAAGCGAACGTACTTGTTCACGTAATATTTGCGTGCGTCGATTTAAATAAATTATTGTTAAAATCTAGATCCTTTGTGTTAATTAATTACCTATTTAGCATGTATTTAATTTAGTTTTAACTTAACGTTTATAATAGTTCAAGTCACGTTAACTTTTAAACTTTAAAAAACCGATAAGGCAATCAATAGCAGATGTTATCTGAGAAAAGTTTCCGATCGAATCGGCCACGCTCCGAGTTGCACGTACCGGAATGCAATAAAATCTTATTTTACAACATGCATTGCTTCCAAATTAGGAGTTCCGGATGCGAACCGCGGACCGCGGCGAATTTAAAAGTAATTCCATTATAAGTTTCATGTTGAACATTTTCCAGTCGCAAATAATGCGGGAGGCCTGAAAGTTTCCACTAATACGATCGGAGTGATACGTTGAAAGCGCGTTTACAACTTTTCGCTGGCGTAAACAGGACCTGCCGGCAGTAGCGGCGCAGGACCAAATTTGATGTGGGCGAAATAATTTTACGAGACTTTTTAGTTTAGATTGTTTTTTATATTATAACTAAAATATTGCTTGTCTTATTAGCTACAGTACTTGTTTGCTCACCTCCGGCTAAAATATTACTATAAGTGAAGTCTTGTTATTGGCTATCAGTCTTCTATTTTAGAGTTTATTTTAGGTTTATATAACTGTAATCCAGGGGCGTGCGCTCCTTGTAGGCAGAAATGCAGTGCTTTACTTGCCATTTACAGATATTTTATTATAACGTACGTACTTCTTAATGACTTTAATTAACAGTAAATAAATGAATAAACAAAATATAATAACTTAATAACGGCTAATATTTTATAAATAGCACCTATTTGCAAGCGCACAAACATTATGTTTGCCACTCGAAAAGCAAAAGGCGCTGCAAAGCAAAATAATGTACCTAATCAACCAAGTAATGCCGCCGCGTCCCGCATGACATTTGTTTGCATGTGTGTAGTAATTTTGGTGTCCGTGCATAGTCGCAAACGCACACACGCATGAATATTGAAAGCCGCGACTCCTGCGGCAGGCCTCGGAAGCTCGGCAGTTGTCGGGAGTAATCGGAAATGTTCGTTGCCTATAATCCGAGTAAAAATAATAGACAGAAATCTAATAAACTGCGCAAAATGCACATTATGCATTTTTGTTTGGTAAGGTTTTATTTCTTTAAATAGCACAATTTTTTTGTGTTTCGCGGGGGCCATTTTGCTTTTTTCATGTGATAAGCATTGTTTATTATTTTGTTTGCGTCAGTTTAATTATAGTTTTCTTATAATATTTTACATTTTAATATTTGAAAGTGTGTACATTTAACAGTTTATTTCTGAGTTTCTATAATAATTGTAGTGATTTGCTTTTACTAGTAAGTTTGTTGATTTTTTAAAATGTTATTTGATTGTGAGGTTTGTGTTGAAAGTGTGTGTTTATTAAAAATTAAAAATAACAAGTTCTCACAATTGTCATTCAGTGAAAAGATTCAAATTTTGTCTAAAGGTAGGTGTGTACCCGAGTTACAACAATTAAATCAACAAAAAGGGAATGTAACTCGATAGTTTCATGTTAAAAGTTATGAAACGTATAACTGGCTGTGTGGTTGTGTACACACGATTAAATTATATTGTTTTCCTTGCATATTGTTTAGTAATTCTAGTACAGTGTGGACTGATTCAGGATATTCAGATTTAAATAATTTCTATGCCGCGGCAAAGAAGCATGACCATACAGAAAAACATCTGGAGGCCTGCTTAAAATTAAATACTTTTGGTAAATCTCGTATTGAAATGAGTATCAACAGCCAGTTACGATTAGATATTGAGAGGCATAATGCTAAAGTTGATCGCAATAGAAACATTTTTCAAAGGCTGATCGATGTTGTTTGCTTTCTGGGAAAACAAGAATTAGCTTTTCGCGGTCACGATGAGTCAGTATCGTCGTTGAATAGAGGTAATTATTTAGAAATAGTAGATTTATTAGCC
Source organism: Hyles lineata (assembly GCA_030180105.1). Lineage (NCBI taxonomy): Eukaryota > Metazoa > Arthropoda > Insecta > Lepidoptera > Sphingidae > Hyles > Hyles lineata. Next base: position 12,208,351 of record JARJEE010000008.1, on the reverse strand, counting down.
AAGTATGATGGAATTTTAGAAACCCATTTACAGAGTGCAAGTACCTCATTCACGGGCATGTCGAACCGTACGCAGAATGATTTGATCTCGAGCGTTGCATCTGTGATGATCGATCGCGTTAAAGCCGAAATTAAACAGTCCGATTTTGTCGCCGTCATGGTAGATGAGACTCCTGATGTTAGCGGCCGTGAACAATTAGTATTAGTTTTGAGATATTTTCGTGATTTTGAAGTAGTAGATCGATTTATCAAATATGTTGATGTCAGCGCGGATCGGACCGCTGTAACCTTGAGTTCTATTATTTTGGAAATTTTAGAAGAGTTCGATTGTGTATCCAAATTAGTTGCACAAACTTACGACGGGGCAGCAGTTTTATCCTCACAAATTAATGGCGTGCAGGCTTTGGTGAGACAAAAATGTCCACAAGCTATGTACGTTTGGTGTTCAGCACATATATTAAATTTAGTTTTATCGAAATCGTTCGAACGAGTTGCTGAAACAAAACGCTTTTTTAGTATTATAAAATCAATCGCGGCTTTTTTTCACACCAGTACAAAGCGAATGGCCCATTACAACAACTTTGCCGATATGAAAAAGCTGCCTCGTGTCGCGGAAACAAGGTGGACATATCATTCGCGCACGGTTAATATTATTAATAATGCGTCCACCCACCTCCTAGAATTGTTTGAAAATATGAACGAAAATACACAAGACTGGGATGGTGAAACACTGACACAAGTCAGTTCATTTTTATATATTATGAAAGAATTTGAATTTAATTTTCTTTTAAAATTTTTCGCTGATATTTTTGCAGAAACGGATATTCTGTACGATATTTTGCAAAAAAAAACTAGTGACATCGCGTATTGTGTAACAAAGATAAAAGAGTTAGAGTCATTTTTAGAACGTTTTAGAGAGAAGTTCGAGATCTATTATGATGCCGCCGTTCACATTACCGGACCACCTAAAAGAAAGCGCAATGTCGATGATGTAAAAATACATTATCGGCGAATTTTTGTTGAAATAATTGATAATGTAGTCAGTGAATTAAGAAATCGTTATAAAAACATTAAAGATTTAAAGTTTATTGAGCTACTTTCTTGTGAGAATTTTAAAAAATATAGTGAACGTTTCCCTGAAAATGAAATCAGAGAGTTCACCAATAATTATCAGGCACATTTTAATTTTGATAAATTGAAAAATGAATTGCGCTGTATTTATAGATCACCTCAATTTGCAAATAGTTGTGTATTTAGTATTATTGAAAATTTGTATAAGGACAATTTAAATAAAGTTTTTTCTGAAGTGTTACGATTAGCGAAATTCATTGTGACTATCCCAGCAAGCAGCGCATCGGCAGAGCGTTCATTTTCGTGTTTAAAACGTATCCACACATATTTGAGAAACACACAAAATCAACAACGACTCACAGAGCTTTCCATGATTTCTATAGAAAAGGCATTAATGATAGAATTAAAACGCAATCCAACTTTCTATGACGATATCCTAAAATCATATTTAAAAAAGGATAGGCGCATAGATTTAATCTATAAATGAATGAGTAGTTTTTTTTTACTAACCCGTAATTTTATTATTAAGTTTATTTATATATTTTGCGAATCACATGAAAATCGGTCTTTTTAAAGGCCACATCGGATATCTTGCAAGGGACGTGTTCTATAACCATCACTCACTTGGATAAGATATTTGAGGTGGTCGTTTATTTACATCGGGCTATAGTAATCTCAATTAACCGGAACCTTGAATATGTGAAAATTGAAGCTGACTCGGTGAGTAGTTATAATATTTTAGTTTATTAATCATTTACTTATTAGACTTTCTTCGGCCACGACAATCGATCGCTGGTTTTTCTGCGTTCCGTAGATGTATATGAATAGTAGTACATCTAAGACTTGTTCTGTTGGCATGGTTTCCGACTTAGAGATCCGTCGCGTGGCTGTGGCTATGCTAAACATCTATAAAAGAAAAGTTTTTGTGCCGAGTACTTCGCCGCATACCCAGTATCATAATCCTGTGCACGCCACTGCTGTAATCTACCATATCACGATATAAAATAAAATAAATAAATGAATATGCTATTAGACTAGTTGGCCTCGCTTTTTGTAAACCAGATGGATTTATAATTTGGTAATTAGTTTGTGGTTAGATTAACCACATCCCACCATTGTACTCTAAAGTGGAAAATCTATAATGACCTAGGTAAGACAGAAGCGTTTAGGGATCGACTTGTGAGTGGTTTGAAAAAAGAAAAGAAAAAGACAAAACAGAAGACATTATTCAGTGCTCGTATTGCTCAGGAAGTTTTTTGCGTCTTTTCTTCTTTACAGTTACAACACGTTCTGAAGCAGTAAAAAACGATTCAAAAGGTCTTGTGAAAGACTATTTTGATTATGATATTATATCATATTATTCGTCGGTCAATGATTTTGGACCGCACTGGAATTACCATCAGGTTCTATTGATCCTGGCCAAATATCTTTCTCCAGTGTTGTAGTATGTATAAATTATTAAAAAACGTTAAAATAATCCTTCCCAACATTTGTAGTGTGCAACTTAGGGAAATCTCCCACATCGTCACGCCTTACTCCGCCTCTGCCTATCTCATATACGTTGGCAAGTGTGCTCGAATGTAGCGGATCAAATTACTCTGGTTTGTCACTCAACCATTATTAAATTGTTTATCGCGAAACGGAGGGAGTATTTTATTTATGCGCCGACTTAATACGGTTTTAATGAGAGACGGTTCATGTGTGAACATATTTATAGTTAAGCATTACTTATGCGTTTTACACGTCTGCAATTGTTTGGCATACTACTAGATTTGAGACTTAACATTTTATGTCTCAGGACCGCGCTCTCTCGGTGTAATGCCAAGCATTACTTTATAATTAATGGTGTTGTTTGGTTTTTCTGCTGTTCATGAACGGTCTCGCGATATCGCTTACAATCAGGTGAATGTCATGATCATATCACTATTCACAGCAATAGAAAAATCTTTATACAGGGTAGTGGATGCGATAACATTAATTGAAATCAGATAAGCTCTTCTAGTATTAAAAATAGATTAATCACTACGAAGTTTTAAATATATACAAGATACACCATTTTTCTGATTTGTGTATACAAAGATATCGATTTCACATATTTGGAATGACGTGTATTGTAATAATTATAAAGCATTTGGATTGAAACGTAGCAATCAAACCGTATTTAAATAACCTTATAATGCCACAATCCTGTTTTTAGTTACTAATATACTATGTATGTATGTATGTATGTAATGTAACTTTTATTTCAGTTTTATTGCTAGGAAAAAGGAATAAGTTGAGCCTCGGGCTATCTAAAGAACTAAGCGAAAAGCGAGACATTTCAACCGAACAAGAAGATAGAGCCTTTAGGCAAAACTGGCTTTCATTTGATTCTATTACTTCTATATTATATTTTATTGTGTGTTGTGCTACTTTGGCGTCTTTAATAAAAAAATATAATAAAATTATGTAGAAGTATAGTGGACTAAGAAATATTCATATTTTCCATTCATATTTTGGACTTACGATTTAAAGTGACCTACCGACATGAGTGATCCATATTTAAATCGTAAGTCCAATATATAACCGAAATAGTGACGTCAATATCACCCACACACATATAGATAGTGTAGAAGAGAAATAATAATATTGGAATTAAACTTAATATTTTCCGCACCCTTTTCAGAGGTAAACATAGCATTACATCTGTATCTGTATCAGCCCATATACGTCCCAGTGTAGGGCACGGGCCTACTCTACAATCGACAGTATGATTGAGAGTGGTTAGGCCATATAGTCCACCACGCTGGCCTAGTGCGGGTTGGCGGACTTACATACCATAGAAATTCTTAAAAATCGCTATGGTATGCAGGTTTCCTCACGATGTTTATGATGATAGCATTACATAGTACTCTATAATAGAGATATATAGATTGAAAGGTTTCTTTGACAATTCCTATGTTTTATCTGATTCCTGAGCATTGAGTCCACGCTAATAGATCATCCAGTTTTTGCAGCGATCTATATTCTGTGATGGCTGACGAAGCGATCGCATTAGGCGCGAATTCCACATTAGTTTATACTAATATCTGGTAGATGACAAAGGATATTCTGTTTCATGTTTATCTAATTACTATTGATTATTTTTAATCATTGAATTACTCTTTTTAATATTTAAAAGTATTTTAAGATTCAGTTTTAGTCATTATAAGTCTACTTTTTAGGAATTAACAAACAATTAATTAAATTTTGGTACAACAGTCAGTTTTGGTCAATTTCAGTGAATAGTATGACAAACTTTACGATAGCTGAAAAATAAGCAAGGAAAAAAGTTAAAGCGATTCTCCACGACACATAATCAGACGGAAAAAGTGTTATTAATAATGGAAAAGAAATCCAGTGATCGCAAGCAAACGAATGCGTTTATTGTAGAATTCTCGTCCATTATCACTGCGCAATCTCTTGATTCTTTTATTTAATTGATTTTCCACCAATGCCTTATACTGTTGAAAAGAGTGTAGCACCTGACTCTTGTTTTTTTGGAAAATATATGTGAGTCATCCTGCTAGTCATCAACAAATATTTTTATCCACCTCTTGAAATGCTAGATTTCCTTAAAAATAATTTTTATTCATATGTATTTTAGGCTGCACAACATTGAAGCACGTGTTCAAAAATAATGTAAATTTCTCGTCGGTTCTAACACGGGCGGTTATAAGGATCCACTCAGACATCCTGCATGTAGACAAAAGCCGTCGAAATATCATATTTGTACGCCATTAACGAAGCGCGCAAGTCGGGAATTTTGGCACCCTTTGAATTTCCAGGATTTGCAAAATTATATTTTTCTTTCATGTACTTTGTGTCTTTGTGAATATGAAATGTAAATTCATGATGTGGATACATTATACTTATATCACATTTTACACGGAAATTACTCCGTTAATTCTATTCAAAAGGTTATTTTTTAATATCAAATATTCCACGCATTGCCTTGTGTTGTTATTGTTAGAAAGTACGAGTAAGTTTCCGCCTTTCCGGTCTTGTTCAACTTGAAACTAATTTCATTACGTCGATTACAAAGAAACTGTGTTAATTGAATAATTTAATATCGATTTGATCTTCCAAGATGACATAATCTTATTAATGGCAACACTAAAATAGTTTGGGACAAAAAATAAAGAAAATAATAAATTATCATATTCCATTTATAACAAATATACCACTAGGTATACAAGAATGAGCCTACGTCAAATCGCAAAGGAAATCTTACATCGCGAAGAATTATCAGATGTTCCACTTGTAGAAGAATCCGTTTCAACGCACGTGACAGCCATTCAACACCAGAGATATTTTTTTATTTTTATTGCAATGTATGGCAAGGCGAGCACGCCATTCACCGATGGTAAGCGTAAAGCGTTACGACCGCTCATGGACAGTAGGAAAACCAAACATCATCATGAATTGTTATTCCACTACACTGGCCATCCCGTGACATAAGATGTTAAGTCTCAACGTTACTCTGGCTATAATGACCTTCAAACCGGAACACAACAGCGCATTAACACTGCTGTTTGGCGAGAGCAGTAGACATTGCGATGGTAACTACCAAGGCGGCCTCTCACATATGAGTGACCTACTACTAGTAAAATACACACATATATATACGAACTAAACAGAAAATCCTTCATTAACCTCCGCGTATAAACGTTACATAATGTTTACACAAACTATAAACTGGAAATGATAATGAGCCATCCAAAATCGTTAATAGGATTAAACGAACAAATTGGATATTGAGCATAAGCCGCACTAAGTTCGTGGTGGACACAGCAAGTAGCCGTAATTAGCAGTAACTAAGGGGATCGGGTGGAGTGGGGCTGATTAAAACTGGCTTAACTCCGGCCCGGTGCCCCGACCAAGCTCCGCACGGCTCACCCAAATGGTTACTTAGAAACTAATGTCTTTTGATCGGTGTTTGTGGATAGTTGAGACGTAAAATGTTGGATATATTTCTTGGTAATAATGTTGAAAGTAACCATAATAAAGTATTTAATGTTGAAAATATAGTTTTGTGGCGTACAAATGTGTTAATCTAGTTGAGGGAACCAAAACAGTCCAGTAAAATTTGACTAATTTCATTCAGACAACTATGTTCTGGTACTGATCTTTTATCTGTAACGATTTGCATGCTTTAAATATGATTTGTACACTGCTTATTTTAATGATTTAACATTCTTAGTTCTAAATTCAGAGTCACTTGAAATTACACGTGCACCAGTACACAAAATCAAACTAATACGTTGAGACTAAACTACGAAAGTATTTAAAATGCAGTTTCATACGTTAATAACAACTGAGATAAACATTCAGAAATCAACGCGATCACATCGAGCCGAGGTTATTATTTTACAGCGCGTAAAAATAAATTAAAACTCTTGATGGAGGCGTAAACAACGCTAAAGTAGATTTGCGAGCATTGTTCTGAATAATTAAACGACGTGCGCCGGCTCTCCAGATCGTCGGATTATTGACTCCTAACAATTAAAAGTTCCCCCTATTCAATTAACAATGAACCTTCAACAACGCTTTCATATTCATTATTCTAATGCCCGGGTTATGGGAGGTCAGTTTGCGCTGCCGTCTTTTGCTTATGTGGTTTCGTATTTCTAGTTACATTGATTGAATATTTGAATGTTTAAGCGTAATAAATTCAGTGTTTTAGTTTATTTCTTCTTCTTCTGCCTGCCCTATAGTAGACGATGTCAATATTATAATTTTTATTCACAGTTATGTTTGGCTTTCGACTTTAGGATGTTTGTGTGTTTTCTTGAGTATTGAAATAATAAAGAACATTACTTTTTGTACTTTATAACAATAATTAGTAGATTGGAATAGCTTCACACGAATGAAATCGGTTGTTTATCACACCAAACGAATACAAAAATTGCCCGTATTCCGTATTTTTGTACTCAAGTTTGGTAATCAAAGTCCGCCAAGCACTAGGCAAGCGTGGTGGACTACACGGACTTAACGCTCTTCTCAATCGTACTCTCGATTATAGGACAGGCCGGTGCCCTGCAGTGGGACGTATATGGGCTGATACAGTTCAGTACAGTATTCAAGTAGTTATCGTGTACATACCTCGAACGAATAATTGTCGAACTTTAAACAGATATTATCGTATTAGATAAATGGTAGATATGCTTTTAAATGAAGGGATAATTATTTCGTTTAAAATAATCAAAATATAAGCCCAGATATTTGGCAATACAATCAACACTTATCATCCATCATACATAATTAAATTCATAATAATCTAATTAAATGCGTGAAGGGTGATGTTCGTTGAAAAGCTGATATGTTATTAATATTAAAACTGTGAAACTAACCGCCTGTCAGCAGTTATTAATCGATCGGCTGGATATGTATTATTGAGTCGATACCTTGAGAGTTTCGAGGAAATAAATTATTTTAATATGAGTGATTTGCGATGTAGAGGCGATACTAGTATAGGGTGCCAACGTACCCGCTGTTTTCATAACTTCGGATTTTCAGAAGGCATTTGTATGAGGAAGGTAATAACAATACCGTAAATGATGGAGCTATTTTGAATCATATTATTTACTACAGAAACAAATAGATACTGATGGATGGAATAGATAGTAATATGATCAGCTAAGTTTCGTCACGGTAGTTAGAGGTGTTGCGACTTAAAGTATTAATTTCGCTTCGTTAAATCATAAGTTGATATTAATTCCAGGCTTAGTAGATACACAGCTTATTCAATAATATAGTATGCCAATAGATAGTTCCTTCAGCACTTTCTAAATACCCCATAAATACTTATATTGCAGAAAAGTAAAGACTGGATTGCGGAATATTGTTCTGTTCCGTGTCATCCGAGGTATTAGGTTTGTAACATCACCTAAAGGTGTTTGAGTGACTAAAACGATTAACATTTTACACCTCGATCCTCCACGTCAATGGAGACTTTCCAGTACCTACGAGTACTATTATTTTAGGGATAGTTCAAGTTTCAGCCAGATATATAACCGGTTTGCCATTTAAGAGACTAATAACCTTACCTGTAGTAGAGCAAGGAGACCAGGGCGTGCAGCAGCAAGTTGACGAGATGGTAGCCCGCAGGCTGAAGACCATGCACTGCATAGTTCCATCTGAATGTGAGCACCGTCAGCGGACGGTACGACTTGTGCGATTGCTCCTGAAACAAACAAAAAACAAATTAGACTTGTTTGAATTGATAGTCAATCACCACGCACTATAACAGTCAAGGCAAACTGGTTTTCACTGGTAGAAGATCTCTCATACGTGAGAGGCGGCCTGAGTAGGTACCACCGCAATGTCTCTTACGCCAAATAGCAGTGTAAATGCACTGCTTTGTCTGCTATTTGTAATTTCAATCCGGGGATTGAACTAAACTGTAGCCAAAGTAACTACTGGAATATTGAGACTTAAGAAAGAAAGAAAAAAAAGAAAAGCATGTAAGCAAAGAAAGCAAAGAAAGGAAAGAAAGGAAAGAAAGGAAAGAAAGGAAAGAAAGGAAAGAAAGGAAAGAAAAGAAAGAAAGGAAAGAAAGGAAAGAAAGGAAAGAAAGGAAAGAAAGGAAAGAAAGGAAAGAAAGGAATGAAAGGAAAGAAAGGAAAGAAAGGAAAGAAAGGAAAGAAAGGAAAGAAAGGAAAGAAAGGAAAGAAAGGAAAGAAAGGAAAGAAAGGAAAGAAAGGAAAGAAAGGAAAGAAAGGAAAGAAAGGAAAGAAAGGAAAGAAAGGAAAGAAAGGAAAGAAAGGAAAGAAAGGAAAGAAAGGAAAGAAAGGAAAGAAAGGAAAGAAAGGAAAGAAAGGAAAGAAAGGAAAGAAAGGAAAGAAAGGAAAGAAAGGAAAGAAAGGAAAGAAAGGAAAGAAAGGAAAGTAAGGAAAGAAAGGAAAGAAAAGAACGGCATGCTCGTCTCGGCACTCATAGCAATAAAAAATACTTGCATAGCATAGCAATTTGAATAATTTCTATGATATTTATAGTTGAGATCTCGAGTTCGAATCCCAGGTCGGGCAGTGATATTGGATTTGAAATAAAACGATTGTTTACGGATTTTATCGCGGATTTGGTTTAATTTCCCGACGTTTCGATCACTTTACAGCTTTCATGGTCACGGGGTGGACTGAGGTATTAGTCATCCGCTCAGTGACTGTTACAATTAAACTACCCTTATTTTGAAAATATTAAATTAAAAAACTTAATTTAAATAGCTAGTCTATGGTTGCGTTCCGCGATAAAATCCGTAAACAATCGTTTTATTTCAATGTGTAACATTCGCGTAAATCTAAGAAACCGATATTGGATTTTTTTGGATCCAGGTATTCGTGCCCGGTATGGCGATAGGCTCGCCCCCTGTCACATCGTGGGACGGAAAGTGCTAGCCGAAACGCTAGGCAAAAGGCGTGAGTTTATGTATGTAAATTGTATTACACACTGTATAAAGTTAAAAAGGTCAACTTACAATGGACATGTTCTGCAGAACATTCGGCCATGTACTTTTTAACTTTACACAAATTTTAATGCACACACAAATTTTAATGCAGTTTTCAACAAGGTATTTTGAAAAGTTTTAGTGTACGCTCTAACTATGTGCTAAGCTTACACGACTAATGTTTTAGTACAAGCATTAAAACCTAGTAACACTAGCCGGCTAGGTTGGAAATGTTGCCGCTGTTTAAGACCTCGAGATATAATGAGCTGAATATATACCTACATATGTCGTTCTCTTTATGATTATTTTTTATTAACACTTTACATATATCGGATTTCCGAGCTGACAGTTGCGTTCGTCCGCATCCATGGGTACGAGAAGCGGGTGTTACGGCAAATTACATACAATTCACAATTTACAGAATTTACTTGATTGCTAAAACCAATCTACACAATTTCAAATTACAAGAGGAATGTAAAATTACAAAATTCCGATCAGCGTCACAAAAGATAAAAATGAATTAATCTTCAATTTTTGACAAGTCATAGACACGCGCCGTCACGGCCGTCCTGCGCATATACACGTCCTCGTGTATGTCGTCATCTTAATCATCTGTGAAAAACAACATTTTAATAATTAATAGTCACATTAGTTCGGCCATTCTGGCTACTTTAGTAAAACCTCACATAAAACTATTCACTCGAATGGGTTACCTTAAATTATTCAGTCATACAAAAATTCAAATTCAATTTTCTCTATATGACAGGGTCTTATCTCTGAGATTTCATTTATAAAAGTGGTATTGAGAGTTTGTGCCCAGACTATTAGATGATGATGATGATCAAAGTCCTACAGGTTTTGCCAATAATACTGCTTTACTGTACATAATGTTATTTACTACCAGTATTACAGAAAAATAACAACACTAATTATTTTAAAGTTTAGGTATGGTCACATAGACTGGATGTAACATAGATTAGATGGATTGTCACAAAGACTCGTTGTCACATAGACTGGTTGTCACATAGACTGGTTGTCACATAGACTGGTTGTCACATAGACTGGTTGTCACACAGACTGTTTGTCACACAGACTGGTTGTCACACAGACTGGTTGTCACACAGACTGGTTGTCACACAGACCGCATGTCACGCAGACTGATTGTCACACAGACTAGTTGTCACACAGACTAATTGTCACACAGACTAATTGTCACACAGACTGATTGTCACACAGACTCTTTATGATTGCTATGTATACTTACATATGCCGTCACGGCCATCCTGGCCGTGAAATATTTGGCGCCGACTAACCGCTGTATTTGATCACCGATCAGAGGTAAAGGATATTTGTTCGGAAAAGTATTGCTATTCAATTCGCGATAATCTACACAGAGGCGATCAGAGCCGTCTTTTTTTTTAAGCAAGTAGTATTGGGCTAGCAAAGGGGGAACAACTCTCGCGAATGACACCTGCTTCAAGTTCTTTTATTTTGTTACGCACCAATTCGCTTTCATTAGGGATCATTCGGTATGGGCGGTGTTGTACAGTTCGACTGGGATCTACAAGTTTAAATTCAAGGTGTCCAGAAGTAACTCTGCCTGTGGGAATTCCTTTAACATAAAAATTGTAATACGCTTCAAGTATTTGTCTGATTTCACTAAGTGAATCTGATGGAATATCGTTATTTATGTCATTAAACTCCTTTATTTTTTCACCAAACTCACATTGCGCGATAACATTGGTTTTATTGACAATTAAATTGTTTTGTGAAACCTCAACTAAAAACCTAAATTAATAAGGTCACGTCCTATCAATATGTCATGACTTAATGAAGCGTCAGGTACCACATGAAATATTAACTCCACTGAATAGCCTTGAACTGAAACTGTCGCTGTAATTTGAGTATTGCTATGCAAGCTCGATTTATCTATGCCTAAGAGTGTAACTGAACTGCAATTTCGTTTAACAGGAAAACATTGGGTTACTGTCTCTTTAATTAATTAACATTCCGATCCAGAATCAAAACAAAATGAAAACTTCTCACCCGGATTATAGAATTGATCCATTGCAGGCTGAATAAACCGTCGTTCATTTTCTGGGACCTTCACGATCTTCAGTTTATTACAAATTATAACATCGCCGTGGTGGTTCTAAACGTTGTCTTTTAATAGCTTCATTCGTTTGATTTATGCGGTCGGAAGTGGACAAGCTTCTTTTTCGGTACACAAATGGCATTAACTCACATTGTCTGACCATGTTGCATCAGACTGACTATTACATGCTAACCACGTGGCTGCCGGACCTTTTAGAGCCTTACTAAGAAGCATTATTAACCGGCTTCCGTTTGTAGGATTTTCTTTTAAACAAATGTCAACTGTATTACACCATGCCTGAGCAGCCGACTCTTGGTCCTCGGGAATGAATTCCGGAAGAATAAGTTTATTTTCTTTTCTTTGCGGTTCGAGAAATGCTTTCATGAATTCCATCATGTTGCGATGTTGCAATTCCAAAAGATTGTTCCAATTTGTGCGATCTCGATTAGTACGTAGTATTGGATTTGCCTGTTCTTAGCCATGGTTCTCCGCTTCTGAGTCCATTACCACTCCTGATATCGGATTTCCGAGCTGACAGTTGCGTTCGTCCGCATCCATGGGTACGAGAAGCGGGTGTTACGGCAAATTACATACAATTCACAATTTACAGAATTTACTTGATTGCTAAAACCAATCTACACAATTTCAAATTACAAGAGGAATGTAAAATTACAAAATTCCGATCAGCGTCACAAAAGATAAAAATGAATTAATCTTCAATTTTTGACAAGTCATAGACACGCGCCGTCACATATATATAAATTCACGCCTTTCTTCCAGAAGGGTAGATAGTGCAACCAGGACACGCACGTTTCGCTTTGTGTCTTCCGTTCCATGATAGGGGGCGAGCTATATCGGTCACATATTCCTGACTACCGGCTGATAATGAATAGAAAAATCTAATATTACTTTCACGACTAGGGATTCGAATCGATGTTTTATTAATACTACGGCTGTATGAAACTGCAACTTAAAGTATTGTTACCCCACATTAAAATGGAGTCTTGTTTTCTGTACCAGAAACTACGAGAGACTTATTGGTCTCACAAACACCCAGCCCCGAAACGTATACCTGCTGATCTCACAAACGTTTGTTTCATTGTGAATCGGACAATATTGTTGCTAAAGACAGCCTCCGCGGCGCAGTTGGTTCGACACCGGCTGTGAACCGGGAGGCCGCGGGTTCAATCCCCGCACCGAAATATTTGTGTGAACCACAGGTATTTGTTTCGATCGAGAAGTCTCAGTCTTAGTTCCAGATACCCACGACTAGTGTTGCCAGGTTTAGTTTTTGAAAATTCGGGGCAGGACATTAAAAAAAGCGGGATTATGAGTTCTTCAGCGGGACGCCTATTAAAGAAGGGGAAAGTATATATTTTTTGCTTTCACACATTATTACTCTCCCTCTTTCTAGCAGCATATACTTATCACATCGAAAAACGTCGCATCTCTGGAGGCTCTCAAAGACAATAGCCGTTTTTGGTTCTTATTATAATTATTGAAGCGCAGCTCAACCAGACCAAGTACCATATCTCTCGAGGCTTCAATTCATGAGGCGCCATGGATTTATACCATGCATACATACACAAATTGACGCCTTTCTTCCAAAAGGAATAAGTAGAGGTTTCTTAACTTACTCCAAATATTTCAAAAAAATTGCATTTTCCTCTAGCGTTTGCTATGGGACTTCATCGAGTTATTCCTTAAATTATCAGACTATAACTTTTTCGATTTACCAGAGCGATCGTTATTTCCAAGATGAAAATTGATATTTTCCGACACGCCTTTACACATGAATTCTGACAAATTATGCTCGCTATTATGCTCGTAGAGAATTAAGTGAAGTTAAGATGCGTTTTTCTTTTAAATTACATCTACATGTACATGTCGTAAAGTAAAATTCGCCAAAAATACTCTCTAAGCGGTATGAAACTTGAAATTGTTACGAAGGAATTTTCATTGGAGCTAGCTAATATTCACGAAGGCATACGTTCACTAACAGTATTTCCTTGCACATGTGTTACCTTCTAAAATAAATAAAGAAAGCTAGGAATTCGTGAACAATCCGCGAGAACTTATTTGAAGTCCTGTATTTTTTTTGGAATCAGCATATGGAAACAACTTTAGAATCAAATTAGATACTAAGTACTTAGTATAACCTATTATTTATTATTATTAACCTAAGTTAATAATTGTACGAAAACGCTAATACAGTACGGATTATAAATAAAAGTGTGTAATATTTAGTTTTCTATTCGTTCTGAGAGGGGTGGTCAAAAAGCAGGACATTTGGCGTCCCGCCGAAGGTTCAATCGGGACGCGTCACCAAAACCCTGAAAAGCGGGACGTCCCGCGTAAAGCGGGACACCTGGCAACACTACCCACGACACAAGATTCGATCTTAATGTGGGACTATGCATGTGTTTACTGGTTGTATTTATTTATAAAGATAATGATGAAACAAATGAGGTATAATGCATACATTGTCAACATTTGATACAATCACTGAGTACAGCGGATTATGAAGCAGCTATAAACAACATTTGCGGTGGAGCGATACTATTACAAATTAGATTTAGCATGTGCGGTTTACCGAGCGCACTAAATGTAATGAAAATTTATTAATGGCGTACTTGAGTGTGTCAAAAATAAATCACCCTACTCGGTCGAGCTCGGCGTAATGCAGTTTATGCTTGTGCCAAAAATGTTGCGATAGATTAAAAGTTGGGAAGCAAATGCTGCTATAGCACTAAAATTTCAGAGAGATCGGTAAGACCATCGTCAATACTTTTGTATTGTATGAGCTATATGTGTAAAAAGGTGAATTAAGTCCTGTTTATCCCTTCTCGGTTTTGTTTTGGTTGTTTATTAATTATGTAGTGAGTTCATGTCTCATTTACTTTATTCTAAAAAACTCTTTTGTCGTACAACCTCCCATAATTGTGTAAAAAACAAAAAGAAATGTCTAACATTATTTTTAAATTCATCCCAAAGAAAAATTGCTTTGAATAAATAATAACTAGAATTAAAAGCTGAAACATTTCAATAGAAACAAAGGCTGAATATATATTTTATTTTCTTAACAACCCCGAAGCCAGACTCAAATGCATTTTGATTGTATTCCATAAAATGTTGCACAACGTAATTGCTGTTGAATATAAATGAAATTACTAGACCCATTTAAACTTAACAAGTTTGAAGTCTGACGTGCTTCAACAATGCCCATAAATTATAATAGAAGATTTATATTTTTATTATCCAATTAAAATACCTATTACAGGACGATAAATGAGTAAATCTACTTGGTATGAAAGGATTATTTAGTGGTGATCTGCCACTCATCAACATATGTCGTGAATTATATTTGTATGCCCGGCTTTGGATGTTGTATTGGCAAGGAGAGAAAAAAAGGTGGCGGAGGTGATGGAGTTTTAGTATAGTTTTGAGAACAAACATGTGAGAGATCATCTGGGTAGGTACCACCGCAATGTCTATTTCTTCCGTCAAACAGCAGTGTAAATGCACTGTTGTGTTTTGGTTGAAGGGCATTGTACCTAGAGTAACTACTGGACATATTGAGACTTAACATCTTATGTCTCAGGATGGCGAGCGCAGTGGAATGCCAAGCATTACTTTGTAATTCAAGGTGCTGTTTGGTTTTGCTACTGTTTATAAGCGGTCGTATCGCTTACCATCAGGCGAACGGCATGCTCGCCTCGTCATTCATTGCAATAAAAAAAAAACTAGTACCAAAAATGCTATTTCACGTCAGTTTCGTGAAATAATGACTTCCATTATAGCATGATTGTAGTAGACTTATTTAAATTAAGATTGGCAACATGGATGGCAGTCTAGTCTTGAATTTCACTATAATAATTTTACCGTTTATTCATTGAATATTAATTTGGCTACCGATTTAGGGTGCTTGACGTATTGCTTGTTTTGAGATGAATATCAATGATTGGTATTTGTAATAAAAAAAATCCATATATACTAAGATAGCAGACACTTTCTCATATAAATTCAACTACAAACCCCATCGTAAAACGCAATACTAACAAAAAGAAAAACGACAACCACAAACTAAGTACTACACGCATAAAAATGCGGCTGTCTCATAAAGATGATTCATGTGCAGGCGAAATTAGCAAGTTGAGCGTACAGGGCGCTCCTTCTTTAAATGAAATTCCATGTCAGGTGGTAGGTAGTAATGGCTGGTCATATATCACTAGTAACAATACGCTACTAATAAATATCAGTTGTCACAACTTCCCAAATGCTATTAAAGCTGCCTCGTACCGAACGTAGGCGCGAGAAAGTAATTTTTCAAATGGTCTAGTTTAATGATCGGTTGGCTCAGACCTCTGTAAATATTTATGAACGATTTGCTTTGATGTATGTCTATTTGGTTTTAAGGATTATATAAAATGTATTTAATCTATTTAATACTATTTACTTACGTTCTTACTAGAGACTTGACATCGTATGTCTCATTATGG
This sequence comes from Hyles lineata, assembly GCA_030180105.1. Taxonomy (NCBI): domain Eukaryota; kingdom Metazoa; phylum Arthropoda; class Insecta; order Lepidoptera; family Sphingidae; genus Hyles; species Hyles lineata. The sequence goes on along the minus strand of JARJEE010000008.1, from coordinate 12,192,223 downwards.
CGAGCGCGGTGGAATGCCAGGCATTATTTTGTAATTCATGGAGTTGTTTGGTTTTCCTACAGCCCATGAGCGGTCGTGTCGCTTACCATCAGCCAAAAGGCGTGTTCGTCGCGCCATTAATTGCAATAAAAAGAATTAAATAAATGTATGTTTGTAAGATTTCTCCTGAATCTTATATAAATACATTTTACATAAAAACTGTTAAATAAAGTTTTTAACGTTAATAGCCACATCAAATAATCCGTTATATTTGTAATGGGCGCAGTTATATAAAGTCCTATACAACGAGCTGTAATCTCATTTAGATTAGAGCGTAGTATAATGAATACAAAGTGCTAAACGTCCTCGCAGCAGATAAACGCAATTTTAATCTAACTTTATATTTACATCTTTTGAATTAACTTTTAAAAGATCTATAAGACTAGAAAATTAAGTTACTAAAGATGAAGATCATCAATAAATTCTAGAACAAGAAATTTTCCATCCATTGAAGTATAATACTTAACTTAGATGTTTTGTTTAGGTTGAGCCTCGTCTGAAGAGGTTTTTGAATATCGAACTTGTAATTTTTAAAGACAAACTATGAATTTTACAAACAATCGTAACGAAGACTTGAAAAATATAAAAAATTCGTTTTACTTCACAAATAAAACATGTACAAAAAATCGTGTTTATCACATCAATTCCAATTCCCCTCAACACGTTTTTCAGGTGTACTAAATGAATCTTCATCAGCGCAAATTGCATTAAACGTTGAAATAAATTCTTCATGGGCACGCGACCCTCGTTCGCATTCATTCATCAACGGGGAGCGAATTGATGGGTATGATAAATAATAGACAAGTTGAACGCCGTCGACGTCACTGCTCGATGCAGATTAAATTAACGAGGGGAGTGTAAACGCGACATTTTGTATTACCTTTACAAATAACGCGGTTTTTCTTTGATTGTAAACAAAGTGTCAGGCTTAATGAAATTTTCATTTGTTATAGCAACAGAATATATATTTACGAAAATTAAATATAATTCAATAGAAAACATATCTTGGAAATTTTGTAATGATGTCCACCTAACTACTCTGTGGTGTAGTAATAGTGTTCTTAGAAAGTTGCGTTAATTAAAGGAACCTGTTAAATATAGATTTTACTTCATAGAACTGTTTACGGTGGTCACTATGACAATCATAGTTGAGCAAGACTTTCGTCATTTTGTAAAAGCTGAAAGTTAGGCTGCGCATACCTCTAATATAGGCATCATACGATTAGCTATTATGAAGTACCAATCGTGGTGACATTGGAATTATCAGTTCATCATGTCTGGCAAGATGAAAGAACCATCAAAAGTGTCTCACTACCAAAGATACACCTTATGATAGATGCCTTAACAACAAATATAAAATTCAGCCTTTAAACTATAACGCTGGCAAGATATCATTCTACTGAAGTTTGAAGATATCGTAATATTGGTCTTGTAGGTGAACGCTAATTATACCCAGCAATGGACGAAAAAAATACATTACCTAGTTCTAAAAGTAATGTACTACATAGATATGAATATTAATTAGTTAGGAACAGTTTAATACCCAAAATGCAATGTATCTTTTGACTTGAAAGTTCCTAGTGCATTTCCTCTCCAGTTTTCCAATTAATAATGAGCTGTCTGCGGCCAATCGTAATCGGCTTAAGACAAATTCAAGCGTTAAAGGCTTGTCAGTGGCTGGCTTAGAGACTCCATGCCTAAATATATGTATGATCTAATATCCGACTGAATACCGAGAAACTAATTGGGTAAAGGCAAAATCTTAATTTCAACTCAAACTGAATAATTCAGATAGATTTTTTAGAATACTTAATTTTAAAACTATCGTTTGGATATGTCAGTATGAATTCGTGTTTATTAAGGTACTTGTGGATTCCGGGAAAATAGACGAATCAATTAAAGGTGCTTTATTTATGTTGTATTGAATAAGATGTGGTTATTAAATGTAATATATAATATTTTAGTTATTGGTTAATGTTGGTTAAATTTTGTTGTGGTTAAAGAAATCTGCATTCAATAACATCTAGTACCTACCAAAAAACCAAATTATGGCAAGTTCATGGTATAGTTATTATCGCTCTGCGTCCGACGCCCAAACTCCTAAAAACCATTATTGAACGGGTTATTAGCTGGCTACTTTAAACTTAAGTACATGCTTTTGTACCGGCATGTGCATACAAAAGGGTGTTTTACTCTTTTTATTTAGCCAAAGAGGGAAGAAAACGTCTAAAGCAGTGGCCACCGCCTAAAGAGTCGAGGCGGAAAAAACGCCCAGAGCAAAAGGTCGTCTTTGCGCAATACCGGGCCGAAACCACGCCGTTTCATAGAGAAAAAAGCAATTTAGATCTTGTATACCGTGGGGCAAGATAAAGCTTAATAATATTGCGCCTGACAATTAGTCTTGTGCTAAAATATATTAAAAAACTGGTGGTAGATCTCTCATATGTGAGAGGCCGCCTGGATGGGTATCACCGCAATGTCTATTTCTCCTGCCAAACAGCAGTGTAAATATTGTAGCCAGAATAATACTGGACATATGGAAACTTTACATCTTATGTCTCAGGATGGCGAGCGTAGTGGAATGCCAAGCATTGCTTTTTAATTCAAGGTGTTGTTTGGTTTTGCTACAGTTTATGAGCGGTCGTATCGCTTACCATCAGGCGAACGGCATGATAGTCTCACCATACAGTCAAATAAAAAAAAAGTGATATTTTTTTAAAATATGTATTTGGTCTTTGTTAGTATAATCGGATTCAATTATAAAGACAAATAAGCAAGAGCTTATTAATGTGTATCAGGAAGTTTGAGAGGAGGTAAATAATTTACTGTTGAACAAAATAGGATGTTTCGGGGGGATGTGAGGGGAGAGCGGGAATGGGCCAAGATTCCAACTTTCGTCCAAATGTTAGATAACATTTTGGATTTGAATAATGTTGAATTCGCTTTTATCAATTTCACGGAGTCGCAGATTGGTATAACTTTGGATTGTTATTGTAAGTTAACATTGCGCCGTTTTTTAGTTAGTTCTTAAGCAAAACATTAATCTGAAATTAGACAATGTACTGAGTAATTCTATGGAATGAGATTAGTGTGCGAGTATTTATTTATTAATACTATTATTAAAAATACAATACATGTCACTCATGAGGGTAAACTAGTACAAACTGCAGTAATAAAGAATTTTGGTTATATTACTAGATCTAGTTGTTCGAAAAAATCATTTAGAAAATCATTTTTTCTCTACCATACTGAACACAAGTCCATTTTTGCCAGCGCAGAGTAAGAAACTTTAGCATTGCTTTTTTCACAAAAAGTTTACAAAACAGTGATTATACAAGAGTCGAAGCTTAGTTTAATTGTAAGTAGTTCATAAATAATTTATAATACGTTGAATAATTATGATAATATTTTAGGTTCAGTCATTTTCTATGGCTGAGTTATAAGTTATATCATTTTTACTATTTACAATAATATCTTTCTGAAAATCTTGGTGTTTCTAATATTAAATAAAATACTTTGAAAGTTGTTTTGGGTTTATACTGTAAACTTTATCTTGATTTCCACGTTAAAAACTTTTACATTTTGCATGCAACAAATTTAGTAGCACTTAAATATTTTTATCACTAACTTTGTTTTATATTTCATCAGGGACAGGTAAAAGGTAGCTAAGTAGGTTAGGGCCGGTTATATATAATTTAAGAGGGAATAAAGAACTAGAAAACTTTGTTATGAAAATAACTATACAATGTATTATGTTGTTTGATAACTGAATATAAAGGATTCAGTTTGTAAATAATTACTAAACCAATTCCAGTAAGTTTCCTTCGTGAGAAAATTCCTATCTCCAGTGTTTATTTTCCTTTAATTTACGTTAATGTATTTTAGGTGTAATCTTAATATAGTCACACATTTGTACATTGAATATTTTCCAATCCTTTTAAATGTACACGTGTTTCAGAAAATAAAGGATAATTGTCGTTCCCACTACACCCACATGCGAAAATAATGGACAATTTCAATCCACCCACGGAATTGATAGGATTTCACTGGCCTTTCGCCCACATAGCTTTTGTCTTGCAATAAATTACTTCATTTAAGAACACTATATGGACGTTTATATGGTAGACTATAAGGCCTCACAACTCTCAATCGTAGTTACGATTATAGAGGAGGCCCGTGCCCTGCAGTGGAACATATATGGGCTGATACAGAAAAAACAATTCGCATTATATTTTTACTCAAGCATTTACTTGACTTTGTACCTGGCTTTACTAAAATATAAAAACAGTAGCTGCTTAAGATCATTCCAGTTATCCACGTAAGCAGTAAAACCACAGAAAAATATATTAATTAATAATAATTTATTTATTAGCCAAAAATGTTTTTCACGTACACTTACAAATAACATACATTGATAAAATGCAAAAGTTTATGATAGTGTTATTGGAACACTGGTACCCAAAGTAAGATTGAACTTTTGTTATGAAGTAATGCACAAAAGAGCAAAAACTCAAATTAAAATTTCGCCAAACAAAGCACAAGGAAACAGCTATGTCGTGATAAGAATTTTCTCTCAGTAACATTATAATATCGGTAGGTGTCAAAAGGTTTGGTCACGTAATGATGTGTCAGTTTTCTACTGCGAGCTCGACTCCACGAAAATTGGGTTCCTTTATTGATAACAAGAGGAAAATGTCAAAGGATTGCGTAACGTTTCGCAGGCCTTCCCATACAAAATATTTCCGAGTCGGATCGATGACTTCGATGTGGGCGGATGACTGAGATTCAACTTGATCAAATGTTACTATATGTAAATATGTCTATGAAATTGGTATGTATGTTTGGTTACCTTGTTTACTAATAAATTATACAAAAATATTATTGTCTTGTGTAAGGTCAGGACAGCAATATTTTTAAAGAAATTGCTATAATATTCAAATTATTTTAGTAACAGCGGTATGGCTGACGTCAACCCGCTGAAGTAAAAGCTATTACATTAGAAAAACACGCGAGTCCACTTTTCTTTAAGAATCTCAGATATGCAGATTCACACAAAATATTCTTTAAACGTTAAATTATGCCTCAGTAAAGAATTAAGACGTAATTTTGAAAAGTTCAATTCGATGGCACCAACGCCTTTAACACTTTACGTCTAACTTCATTTCCAAAATTTAAGAATAAAAAAACGTATGCAATTTCTTAAATTCCCTCAATACCTTATTCGTAACGCACAAAATTTCTTTACACACAGCCAATAGGAAGCCATATTGCGTCGCGAAGCCGGGGCTTGTATTGTTCAATTGTACGGGGGCGACACAATGAAACTTTTTTCATTTCGTCCAAAAACATCTGGCCTTGCCACTCTGGATTTGTAATTATAGACTGCGAATTTGTATTAATTTAATAAAGTTTCGTTTGGTATTTGCTTTGAAAAAAATTATATCTGTTTTTTTTACTGGCGACAATGACGAGATTAACACGTCGCTCGCTTGACGGCTAGTAGGGATCATGCTTGTATAAACATTTATATCATCTATATAACTTCAGGCTATGGCATATAGGAGGTAAGTAGTTGTAAAAAATCTAGTAAATACAAGGAAATTTTATTCGTTTTTCGTGGACCGATTGGTCGATACTCGAAATTGATAGTCGGAAATGAATATTATATATCTTCTGCTATTGATCTCGGCCTCCCTTTTACTGGATTTTCATACTTGCTTCTCAATTTGGCTTTATTTGATTTGGATATTTCTAGAATAAAAAGTCACCTAGGAAGTGTTTCTGGAAATGCTATTTTGGATGCGTTTTTTACATTATTTCCACTTGTGGGATTTGGATAGAAAATGATGAACTGACGGCGCGAAATTGCCGTGACCCCTTCATTCTTTAAAAAATATAAAGACACAATTGCACCATCTGGCGGATTTTATTTAAAATGAATTATTTCCAGACATCTCGCGCTTAGCTGCGCAAATTTTTGTTCCTCAAATATTTTGAACAGTGACTCATATATTTCCTATAAAGTAAATTATCTATGGTCACATACATAGTTCTGACCTTACATTAAGATCAATTAAGTCTTGTGTCGTGGGTATCAGAAACTACGAGAGACCTTGCGGTCTCACAAACACCCACACCCGACATAAATATTTGTGTTGGCCACGGAAACATTTGTGTCAGTGCGGGGATCGAACCCGCGACCTCTTGTTTCACAGTCGGCGTCTAACCAACTGCGCCACGGAAGCTGTCAATATTAAGGATAAATGTTTTGCCACGATTTTCATTCCTTCCAAAGATAAGTATATGAACGGAAAAAATCTTGGTGAATTCTGGGTGACACAAGTGCCACATGTACCAACCCCTTAAAGGATGCAGGCTTTAACTCGCGGTTTTTAATCTTTCGGGCTTCAAGTCGGCACTTACACGGCGCTTAGGATGGTCTAGGTAACACAGAAGTGGTTCTAGCTAACTCAAAGGAATCTAGATTTTTTGCTTCGGTAGGGTTTAAGGAAAACCTTTCATGAAAACGTCTGGTTAAGATTATCCTGTATATTTGTTATTTTTCTTGTTTTTACAATTTATATCTAGTTTCATTGGTGTATTTTGGTATTAAATTTCATTGTAAATGTATAGCTTCAGGCAGTTTATTGTGAATTTTGGATTCAATTATAATATTGTAAGGTTTATTAATAATTAACGTTATTGCGATTACAACAAATTAATTTAACCGAGAGGTTGAGAATCCGGATAAAAATTATATTTCATTGATGTTTCCAAAAGTTTTAATACAACATAATATTATATATTTGAGTTTAATAATAGTATAATAAGCCATTATAAATTGAAGGCATTTTAGCAATAATTCATAATGTGTAAGCTTCCTCATTTCTCTCCTAAAATATATGATGCAGGTTGCGTAAGAGATGACAAAACAGAGTGGCGTGGTTTATTTTTTCATAAATAATAATTTGTCATTGTCTGCGAATGGTGGAATTCAAAAGAACATTAAAACATTCACTATGTTCGGCGATGAGAGGTCCCGCGAACAAAAATAATACATTCTCATTTTTAAGACATTTTGATGGATGATGTAAATGAATCCAATTTGTGTATATTTAAGATAATTCGCGAGATGCGTTTAGTAGGGATGATTTTATGATATTACTGTTGAGACGTGAGTCGATCGCTTTTTATATTATTATCCTCAAAGGCGCAGTGGGTAAGAAACTAGCTATGAACCTAAACTAATTTCGAATCTTCGACCTCTGAAGTAAGCTAAAACTTTTCTACTTCTAAAATGAATGATATTCTCTATAAGTAATGCTATTCTCAGTTTTACGTCCGACGTTCGAACATTCGACTATATTTCGGATTATAAAGTAACCCCTATGGATCAAGAGAATGCAGGTTTAACCCGCACACAGAGAAGTTATTGCTGCGTTATTTGTAGAGATATTGAATCTGGAATACGTTTGCCACGTTGCGAAAATGATTATTATAATAAGGTCTTTTGTTTAAAGGCATATTTAGCGTTGAAATTAATTTAATGTTGCTTATCACTGCCGATTCCAAAAGAAGGAATTTCCGCAATAAGTGTTTTAACGCAACAATTTCAATCATAGATTTCCGTTGATTCCGCCAACCGTGGCATTCTGCAAAAGTTAACTATTAAAATTCAGCGCTTTAATACCTGGTATAAATTTCAATAACAATTTTTGAATAAATCAAACATTACAAAGCAATACATCACGCGCGCCCAATTTTGGGTGTGCCATATTTCGTTCGCACGATTTACGATTGTCCGTTTTCCAAAAGTCTGAACTCTGACCAGTAGAAACATATTGGATTGATGTCATGTTGAAAATTAATAGCGTAGAACAGATTGCACGGGCCTGTAACGTCGCACTGTGTGACACAAGGTGATTGATCGACCGTGCAATGTTTAATTTTAACGAGCTATGTGTACTTGTACCGTTTACTGTCGATGACTTGTTCACTTGTTAAGGTTCAGAGTTACAGTCGGGCTTTGTAATGTTATGCTGATTTATTGCAGTTGTGGTACTTAGTCATGCTTCGTGTAAGATTATAAACGTGATTATATTTCTCTGTTTCTTTACTTGTTAAGTTTTGTGAAGTTTTGCTCCTCCAAAACTTGTGTCTCTTCGAATCTTCCCTATAGAAACTAACCCAGGTTACGTGAACCCTCACAGAAAAAAAACATCTTTCGGTGAATTATTCTGTCATTAAGATTTTAAAGGGACTAACAATGTCTACATTTCCATCTATTCTCAATAGTTGAAGAAGCATCTGCCTTTATTTAGGTTCATAATATATCCATCCATCACTCTTTTGATATTTTATAAAATTATATACATACAAAGCATGACCCACGGCGCGTAACATTCGTTACTCAATTCCATAATTCCTTGTAAATTACTTTTTTACGTAAAATATCACAAACATAACATTACCAGACGCATTAATACAAAAATGTACTAAGTGATTACATTGAAACCCTGTGATCTCCATGACAGCCGCTGTCAAAATCAAATGGTTTATGCCGCTCAAAGAGAATCCCATTCGAATTTCTCTTTCAAAGCGAAACGCAACATACCTGCAATGAGATTCGTGAAGCACTCTCAAATTGCGAGTATTATCTCCACAGGATCGTATAAGAGATTAATTTTCGAAGTAAATTGCAGACAGATAGGTCGACTGCGCGCCGGAGCCGTGTCGGCGCCGCATCGGGGTCGTGTCGGACGCTGAGAGCTCTCGTGTCGTTTAAACACAATCAATACGAACAGGTCGGCTAATTCTGTTGCTTCGGAAATAGCACTTGCCCGCTTAATTCAATAAAAGCGAGGCCTCCGGAATTGTTCTAGCAAATGAAATTTTATAAGGCCAAGATGAATAGGTTTCATTAGGATTATTAAATTTCATGATTTGTCCTCATGGAATGTTATCTCTGTTTTATCTCGGAGGGAACAAAAAACACTCTGTGGGCTTCCATTGCCTCGTTTCTTAGATTTTCTTGAAATTATTTAAGTAATATTCTGGCCCTTGGGAGTACTGAAAGCCGTCTTCAATATCCGGTCGACAGATGGTAGGGAAACGATGATAATTTTCATAAACATATTTTGTTGGACCTTTTTTATTATAAAGTGTGCAAATATTTTTTGGTAATGATTTTGAATTACATTACAATCTTTAATCATGATGACAAAAACAGAAACGTTAATTTAGAAAATAAATACAAGTTTCAAATTAATTCGTGAAGTCTAGAAATTAAGTAACATTACCGATGACCTCAACATGAAGGCCACGTTAATTGGCAGCCTTTCCGAACTTGATAACGTAAAAGTACGATAACACGATAGCAGGGTGGGTCCGTTTGGACGGTACTTAACAATCCAGGGGCGTAATTTAATAGAAAAAGGTCAACTGTTGTTTCAAGCGACAAGGCTGTTTTCATTAAGTCAAGTGCATGTCATTGCGGAAGGGTTGCTTCAAATTGTGATTTCGAATGATAAGATGGAATAATATTTTGTTATCATTACGTCCATTGGCTGTTGCGTCTATTTTCTTAAAGAGAGCGTAGGCGAATTGTAAAATCGAAATTGGAAAATATTTGCTTTTTGAATAGCAACATGAGCGTTTATTTAGATACGCAACCGTTTTGTAGCTACGGAAATAAAATCTAAATTGTTAAGAGAGACAAAGGAACATGAGGGTGCAATGAATATCAATATATTCACGAAATTATTTTTGACGTTCTGCGCACCGAACCTTATGGAACCTCCAATAACCAAGGTCCATACTCGAAACGCTTTATTAAAAGTATTTTCATTTAATTATATAAGTCAGCAAGCTGATTCTGACTGAAATAATAATTGCTAACTATGTGTTTCAAGTTTTTCACAAAAATAACATCGATTAATAAAGTTATAAATTATAAAGTAACATATTATCAACCCGTATTAATCACGTAGAAGTCATATGATATTTCTGAGAATTACGTACCTACAGCACTTTTTAGGTCTCCGTGGCATAGCAAGGTATCTGTGCCATTTCAAAACTCGTGAATTTGACACGGTATTTCATAACTTCGGCATCTTAGTACAGGTGTCAAAATCCATTGATTTGAAAACTTGACCGGTCTTAAATGACATTCTTGAAAGGCGTTGGTTGCAAACTCCGAAGTTCTAGGCGATAAATAGTTTCTGCTATAACCGATCTGTAGAAAATAGCTGACGCTCTCCACGTACCACTTTTACGAGCAGACCTGGCAGGATAACATCTAATTCCATCCTATATAATAAAACTACGCTAATATGCAAGCGTGTTCTCATCGAAAAACCGAAATAAAATTGGGAAAATCAAACTCAAGGAGTGGATTTAGTTTTTTTAAATGTATTTATCAAAAAAACAAAACTACATTTTGGTCCCACGAAACAGGGCTTTGGTTTGACAGTGAAGGTGGGTTTGTTTAGTGAGGGGATATTTGGGGATTAAAATAAATAGTCCTAAAAAGTTAAATTATTTTTCAATGACGTTGTATACCACAGAATGTAGAAATGTAAAATACTCAGGAACCAGTTCCAATATACTTAGATGTTTCGTTTTTCAATTGAAAGCGAAGTTCAAGATAGTAAAGCAGCAAAAGATAATTAAATTTTATAGCGATTCGATCACCCAATAACACTAACGCAGTTAAGAGGTGCTAACAATGGAGGTAGCTGAAGGATGGCCGTGCTAAATTGTTTGAAATCAATTTAGAATCAATCTTGCTTAATTACTCTCGCGCGAGCATCTTGTTTATGAAGGCATTACATTTTTATTTCCGTGCAGAGAGTTTAAGCGTTCGTTTCACATATTACCATATAAATTGAATGTGCGGTCATTCTCCTCGAATGAACGATTAATGTTTTTGTGGGGTGTGCTCCGATTCAATTCTTGATGTTCATGTTCTGTGTGCTTCTCTCGGTGTTCACTTTTTCCATTTGTAGGGTTATAAGTGCCGTGGGATTCGAATGGATTTTGTTGGGAGATTTTTGTTATGATGTACGTGAGGGTCTATTTACTGTTTTGGCGTATTATTATTGGTATTAGTTTGTTGTATTATTGTATTGTAGTGTAATGTTATGCCCTACTTTACTGTATCGGGTGTAACCTGTAAATAATAACTAATACAATAAATTAAAAATAAAGGCCTCATGATACGAGTTACTTTGAATACTTATTTCAACAGCCCAGATTATTAAATGTTCTATCATCTAAAAGTAGTAGCACTTTTACTGAATTTATTTCTTGTGAAAACACCATTCCTACTATAGGTGGTCATGATAGTTTTATAAACTAAGGTAAATTATTTAGTGGCTCTATAACCTACAAAATACTATAGCGCAGGAATCTGGAGTCAGGAATTTGTGCCAATATGGTGATAGGCTCGTCCCCTATCACATCGTGGGACGGAACATACAAGGCGAAATTTGGGTGACCTTGTAGCACCTCTGCCTCCCCTTCTGGGAAAAATGTGTGAGTTTATATGTATGTGTATGTACAGTAGCGCATAATTACATTCTTTAGCTGTCTGTATCAGCCCATATACGTATCTGCAGGGCACCGGCCTCCTCTACAATCAAGAGCACAATTGAGAGTGGTAAGGATATATATATAGTCCACCATGCTGGCCTAATGCGTGTTATACATTCTTTATAAGTGCATTTAACTCTATAATTAGTTGCTATAAATTACACAAAATAGTTTGTTCTAATTTCCCATTAAAACCGGAAATATCGCCTAGGCGACCCTCATAGTCGTCGAGGGGGTAGTGAAATGAAATTAGTAACGGAAACTGGGTCAATCGTTTAGCATATTATTCTCAAGTATTTGTGTGCGTAGTCGGGTAATTACTCACAAATAGAAGTACGACTTTCGCTATTAAAATGATTTTAATAGCTCTTTTATTTATGCTTTAACCAGCGACCGAGTCTGGTTTCATGCGATAAAAATATTTAAATGCAAAAGCTTGTTGTCGTCGCTTGGGTAGAATTTAGAAAAAATCGTATTATACCACAGCAATGGTAGACAAGCTTAGTATAATTTTGTTTTTATAGTTTTAATATGATGAAGATATCGCCGACTGCGATAAGACCGCCCGTTGTACTGTAAATATAGGTTAAGATTTTTGTTCTGTATTTTTTATTTTATTTTGTGTAGTACAATAAAGTGTAAGAATAATAATAATATAATACCCAAAATTACAACAATTACTATGCTGTATTTTACCTTTTTGGTTAGTGTCATTAGATATGATCGATGTTAGACTTAGGACTCAAAACACCTATATTATTTAATAATTCACTCCACCATTCTACGCCTCCTAATAACACTCACGCGCGCAACCATGGGGAGTGAGGGTAGACCTATTATATCAGCAATCAGCAGTAAACCCAAAGACAAACTATCAAGAATACATTACATGAACTTTCGGAATTCAACAGGCGCGTATCAACAGATCTGTAAGCGTTTAGCTGCTCGTAAATCGTTCCGTGAGCACAGGATTAAACGACATGTAAGGACATTGTAACCAGGGTACTATTGGACATATTGAGACTTAATATCTTATGTCTCAGGATACCGGCGCAGCTGAATGCCAAGCATTGCTTTGTAATTCAAGGTGTTGTTTAGTTTTGCTACTGTTCATGAGCGGTCGTATCGCTTACCATCAGGCAAACGGCAGGCTCGTCTCGCCATTGATTGAAATCAAAAAATCATGTAAACACCCGTAAACCATTAACAATGAGTGACGCTCGTCAATTGAATATCGACGATTTATGCGACGCCCAACTTTATTCCTATCGCTCCGTGACGGAAATTGAAAGGAATTGAACGGGAGTACCTATTTAGTGGGGGAATTATTTCAGTTTATGATTAATTGAGGCGTGGGGCTGTTTGTGTTCTTGGGTATATTCAGTAAAATGAGGAATTACATAGGTGACAAGACAATTTTTAAGGGAGCGTTAAAAATAATAAAAGATGTGTTCGATGCCATTTATTGAATAATTATTTATTAAGGGTGAAAAAAAAATTAAATTAGCACTAAAACTAATGTTATATGCCAACATATATTAATTAATTTTCCCCGCCAATGTTGGATAGTCGCGTGACGACATACGTGGGTAAGCAAACATCAATGTTTTATGTAAGGCTTTCTTAAACAGTTTGACGTCATACTTTGTTACAAACGTATCCACCAATCACAGCGCATTATTCATAGCGGCACAACAGTGCCAGAAAACCGTGTTACGTAACAGCTTTGTTCGGGTTTCGTTCGGATCCATCAATCTATCCGCATCGGGTCCACATGGATTAAGTTCCGACGCCTTTACATAATCTAGACAAACTCCCAGCAGTGGGACTTACTACCGATATCGATAAAGCTTAAGCAATATGAGTTTAAAAAGATATTTAATTGAACACGCCGGTGCAAGAGCGAATGGTTGGCAATTTTTCAACGGCCAATAAAAACTGTCGGATATTCAGTTCGGCTTGTTGATTAAATGGTTTAATATTTAATAACGATGAAGGTTATTTAATTTCACGCAATTTTTAATTAATTAAACGACATTTTAAAATGTATTCGAACGTTGCATTTTTCTTGCCTCGCGGAGAATTTAAAGTCTTCGATTTTTGCCATTCCACATATTTAGTTAGCACGAAACCTTATGGCTTCAAATATGGTATAAGCATATAAATTTATTATGATTTAGATGGAGAGGGTCTCATATGCAAGAGTACAATTTTTTTTTCCTATTAAGATGAAAGCCGTTGTTTACTTAGCATTAAGAGCAATGTAATAAAGTTATGAGCGGTGTACGAGTATGACACGATTTACGCTTACCAAGGTATACAGCTGCTACAAAAACATCGAAACTTCGTTTCGTATACAGGGTATATTAAGACTGGTACTGAAAACGAAGTTGGGTTTTAGTAACTACAAACACAATGCAACTAAAAATTTCATAAAGAAACGTGAATTTTTATTGTGATTTTGTAAATATCATCGTGTTTGGGTGGTAAATCCATAGTTTTTGCTAAAATTATATTTAAATCCTTGCTTACCATAGCGTCTTTAAAAATAAAAGGGATTACACTATTATTTTAGAAAAAAAAATGTATTTGCCATCTAAATACGACGACAGGAGAAAATAACAAAAAAAATCGGTTTTTTTTTTGCAAAAAAAATTAATCGCATTGTGTCTGAAGTCACTAAAATTACCACCTGGCTTCGTTTTCAGTAGCAGTATTGTTATACCTTGTATATAGGTATATATCCGAGTAGGCGGCAAGACCCGTTCCTTTTCCCTTGTCAATTAAGGAGATCGTCCTAAGTAGCAGACGTTGAGCTTGAAGAAACTACGTGTATTAGTGTAATTAATTGCGGAGCTAAAAATATATATTTTATTAGTGAATCTGTATCTGTATCAGCCCATATACATTTCTCCTCTCTCTCTCTCTATTCCCGACTATTATTCCCACATGGTGGTGGGGTCAGACAATCAATATTACGAATTATAAGTATATGCTTTATATATTTTTAGTGTTAGTTAGGTTCTGTTTAATGAGGATTAAGACTAAGATTCAGTCAGAAATCAATCAATCATTAATAATTACTGATTCTCATTTTCAGAAGGCTGTTTAATTCTGATATGAAATATTCATCACGGTTCACGGTTGTCGAGAAGAGATCGCTTTTAGCGATAAGACGTATTTTAACACTTTTTTTTCTGTTCTATCTTTTTATTTTTATCATAACTGTGTGTTATTTAAATAAAGAGGTCTTATTATTATTATTTATCCTTTTAAGTCCCTATAACTAGATGTACAATAGTTGACATTTGTCACGTGACTTACTTTATTGGATTACGAACGGTCCGGCCCGGCTAACCCTGGGTGCATCTACAGTTTCTTGAAAATATTCTATCGCCTTTGTTCATCAGTGATAACGCAGGACTCTAATGGTGAAACAATTTTTCAAATCGGTGCAATAGTTTCAGAACCTATTTAATGCATACAAACAATACAATATTTCTTCTTCATAACGTTAAGTATGTATATTAGATTATTGCGTGTTTAACATATTATGCATTTGTTTGTGCAGTGGTATTTATTTAATCATTTTTGCACTGTACAGACAAAAAAAAAGACATCACATAATACTAATAAAGTACAAATGGCGGCCTTATCACACTAGGTAATTTCTTACAGGCAACCATGGGATGGATATTTCAGTAGAAGAAAGAAAGGGCAGTCTAGGGCATAAATAACATAATAATCTACAATGAATAAACTAAATTATCTAAATGCCTATATTATAAAAATATAAATACTAATATATACTATAATATAAAAGTGGTAGTTAGTAGATACTTATACCTTCCATAACATCCAAAACACAGTGACTGACATTCATTCAAATCTGTAAAGGGTGCTGACACGAAATGGAGATGAAAGATCAGAGTAAGGCACTAAAGTAAAGCAAGCGTGGAGATTGATGAGCGAACACGAGGGGAACTGGTATAACAACAGCCACACAATAAGCTCTGCTTATTTTGAAGGATTTCACGTGATGTTATTAGTTGATATAGCATCGCATATTTTATAACACAGTTAGATCCGCGCACTGAGATAATTTTTTGTGCGGCCCACAAATATTTTTTTCGGGTCTGGGTGTTTGTGAGACCGAAAAGTCTCTCGTAGTTCCTGATACCCACGACACAAGACTAGATCTTATTGTTGGGTCAGGAGTTTGTATGTGACTATTGGGTGTTGTTTATTTTTTTCAGGTAACAAAATACCCTATACTAGTATCTAGGATAAAAACAGTTATAAAACCACTCTATAAATAAAAGAGACCTTTTATTCCGCAACTATCCGTAATATAGCGCACTCGCCCCGGCCTGCGGTAATAAAACAATAATTTTCAACCAATGGCGCGATAGCATCGCAGCGGCCATCCTCTGAGCGAATGGAGTTACTGTTTTTGGTCTAACTACAATAATAAACTAGCCGATAAGCGCACTGGCTTAATAATTGTGCTCGTTCCGCGTTTTTTATGCGAACAGAGGACGTAACTACGCCTGTTTTTAATCTAAAAACTAGATGTTTGAGGTGGGATTTTCATAGATAGAATCTAGGAAATCTAAACATTAAATTCGATTTAGTGTTATTTCCATTGAATTAATTATATCTAGCGACCTTAAAAAAACGTATTCTCTAAAGTGAGGCAGATCTCGAAATATTTCTATGGCGGCAACGCATCTCTATGATGTTGCAGATGTTCATGGACGACGGTGATCACTCACCATCAGGTGAACTGTAGGCTTGTTTGTCTCCTATATTATAAAAATAATAATTATAGAACTTAAAAATCAAAACGTTCGTAGCTCTTTCGTTGTATCTGAGGAGCAAATTTTACAAATCATTCCTGCCCACAGTAAGCTGCGTAAGGAATACTTGTACAAAATTCCGTAGTTATAATTAGAATGGAATTGTGCAAATTTTGTGACTTCGCTTCTTTCTCATTTATGTTAGAAGACCAGTAGATATATCCCTGTTGGTAAACGGACCAGATGCGGCTGCCAACATATTCACGGTGGTCGCGGGTTCAAATCCCAGGGCACACCTCTGACTTTTCGGAGTCATGTGTGTATTGATAGTCAATCACCACGCACTAAAAACGGTGAAGGAAAACATCGCGAGGAAACCTGCATACCATAGCGATTTATAAGAATTTCTATGGTATGTAAGCCCGCCAACCCGCACTAGGCCAGCGTGGTGGACTATATAGCCTAACAACTCTCAATCGTACTCTCGATTGTAGAGTAGGCCCGTGCCCTGCAGTGAGCCGTATATGGGCTGCTACAGAGTGGATTTTAAGGACTTTAATAACTTACCATTACCGATAATCAAACTTAGAAAAAAAAATGGTTGCCTGTAAAGTCGGTTTTACGGGCGAAGATTTTACGTGACAACGTCTTTTTCTCGGTAGAATATTTATTGATATAAATATAATTAAATTAATCACTCAACTATAATTAGATCATAGTTGAGTGGGAGAGAGACGCAAGGCATTCGGCGGGCCTCTCTCTCGTTCGGTGACTCATCGTAACGTTATCGGGCGTTACACTTTTTCATAAGTGACTCCCAGCCGCAACCTAATTTAAGACGTTGTCACGTCAAAAAAGTGAAGCGTTGATATAAAAGTGAGAGATAGATGTTTGTATCTAATAAACCGCTTTGATGTAGTATTATCAGACGCGCTTCGCAAAAAAAAGGAACAAAATAAAAAGCATTAAATACCATCCGATTACACGGTTCAGACATCAAAGGATTTAATAAAAGAGTTTTACATAATTTATTAAAAAAACAAACGTCGGTGTGCCGAACCACAGACTGCTGCAGATCATTAGCCACGCAACAGCTGACCACTCGACATGTACGTAGGTAAAGAATATTGGTACTGTTTTCGTTTTTTTTTTTTTACTTCCTAGCTACGAGCCTTTTTGGGCATTTATTATAATTTACAAATTTTATATTAATGTAAAATAAGTATTTAATTTTACCAATATAACCACTGAAAATACTTTAAAGTTTAACATTGGTTAAAACATGATTGAAAGGGTATTGTAGGTTCCGGAATATGAATTTTAAATTGCACATTAATAAAGTAAGCAATCAAAAAATATGTTATATTTAGCTTAATAATAGAAGTAGGTTAACCTCGAATGCATTAGTGAGTGCAGATCGAAACCGAGTCCCTAAGGTAGGGATCCAAATGGAATGGCGGAGCGCTGTCGGTAAGCTGAGCAAATTACTTACTTGCAATGCAGTGAACCGTTTTAGTAACGTTTAGTTTGTATAGCTACATCATTCTCTAAAATTATTTCACATACACAAAAGCGAGATATATTGTATGTACATAGTACAATATACCGGGTGCCGGGTGGTAGTTTTAGTGACTACAAACACAATACAACTAAAAAATTTATAATAATAATTTAAACTCTTTTATACCTTAGAGTCTTTAAAATAAAAAGGTGTACACTACTATTTTAGGAAATAATGTATTTACCACCTAAATATGACTTTTTTTCCAACATTTTCTGTTGCATTGTGTCTAAAGCCGCTTAAACTACCACCCGGCTTCGTTTTCGGTAGCACTCTTGATATACCCTGTATGTATACATATAGGCAACATATGCCTATATGGTATGTATGCCTAAAAGGGAAGATAGACGAGTCATTAGTACTACCCATGGTGAGTTAAACTTGTATCCATTCTAATACGTGAATCGAGAAAGCTAAAGCATACATGACAACGCACATGTGATTTTTGGAATAAAAATACGCAGTCGCCCGACAATCCGAAAAATATATTATATAATATAGGTTTAGTAAATAAATAAAGAGGTCAGACGACGCGACGTCTGACTATTCCTATACAATCGAGAGAAATTAAGTGAAATAGGATCACAGACCCAATTACCTATTTGTATTCCCTGTTACCTATTTGTACTGTAGGCATTACTACATGGCAGTGAAATTGTTTTGATCCAGATATTCGTGATACAAGCAAGGGCGGATCCAGCTTTTTCCGCCAGGGGGGTCATATAGTTTTTGTCAGATGAACACTGGGTCCGATTTCAATTTTCGAATACGCAATAATGATTTTTTGAAGTTTGTTACAGCCGTTATTTGTGAAAAGACACACTTTTTTACTTTATTTATTGACATACAAATAATTATTTGTTCTTATAAATTTGATTAGCAAGCTAATAAATAAATTCGGTGAATCTGGAGCCAGCCTAGGGAGGGAAGGTCATGACCTCCGCCCTTGGATACAAGTAGGTTTCTACAGAAACTATAGAAAATGTTCCGTTGCAAAATATTGCTTTCAGTAAAAATGATAATTTAATGCAATTGGTACATATTATCCCCCTTATTCATAAGGAATTAACGAATCATAGACGTCCAAAATCACCAATAAGCTTTTTAACAGTTCATTAACTTTAAATTGTCAAAACCCTTGTTAAAGCAAATATTAAATAGAAAAATGGCGGATGTCTGTCAATTGAACGTTTGATATTGCTGTAAAGTGAATGAAATTACTTTTTTCTCTGAAGTGGCAATGTTAGTTATAACGTTTTATCTCCTCTTGACATGATATGACTAAATTACGTTTATGTGGTTAATTAGAGGTTTCTTATGAATAAGGGGTAAGTATTTAATGCAGCCTTGACGCAAAACACCTAGAAATTCACTTTAACTAAATTATTTTATCTAAAAGAGTAACTAGTAATGCAACCATTTATATTTTTCAGCATTTCATTGATTTTTGTGTCATCAATTTTTGGAACATTTTATGTATTTATCAAATTACACTACGAGTATACTAGCGATCCGGCCCAGCTTCACCCAGATGCAAATAAATTTATCTAAAATAATATGTACGTATTATATATGTACATACAAACCTCCCTCTTGCATCACTATCTATTCAAAAAATCCAACAAATTCCGTCGCATAGTTTTAAAGTTCTAAGCATACATAGGGACAGACAGCATGAACTGTCGGGAACAGCGAATTTGTTTTACATTGTGTAGTAATTTATGGTACTTAACCTGCCACAAAACAACAACAACAAGAAAATTGACAAGTGGATCCGCAAAGCAAAAAAATATCGTATGTCAAGGGCTTGTACTAAGTACTATAAAACTATGAAGCCCGACCTTAGCCTCTGCAATCAACCAGGACCGCAGAAGATAAATAAGACAACTAATCTATTCTGAAACAAAGTTAAACACATCAAAACCACACGCCACAGGCCACAGGCCGGAGTCACTAGTTTATTCAATGACGCAAGCAACTAAACATCTGCTTTCAAATGCGTGCGCCCGATAAAGTTGTCCACGGATGCTCGTATCGCCTCGGGAGAGACATTACTCCAGTTTAATACGCAGGGCTGCCACATTAAAGTTTTCAAAACTGGAAACTTTCGCCCTGATAAAGTGCAGAACGGAGAAATCTACGGCAGTTCAAAAGGAACCCATCTCCAAGCGTTATTTGAGAAGTTTGAATTTTTTATGGATGACAAAAGGGATTCTGATGTTAATTTCTTTTGTGTTGGCGCGAGACGGTGATTGTTCTTTTTTACTATTATTAAAGTTATTTCTGTGTGTAAATGAATGTAATTTGTGGCAGACAGCGTTCGTTAACTACCACGTGGTACAGTGAAGCTTAATCAAATCATTCCAAAGATGAATGGCACAAAGGAAGTCTGGAGCCGTCTGCGGCTGCGACGTTTGAAAGGCGAGATACGTATGAATGAAATAAGTAACACACGTTCGAAGTAATTATTACCAGGAATATGAATTCGGTTTTAAAATAAAATCTACTAAATTATAACGTTGAAATTCAGCGCTGATGGAAAAGTTTCGCATTACACTGGTTTCATTTATAGAATAGCTTTTACATTTTAAATCAAAATTACGAGTGGTTAAATGAAAGCTATATTGAAAATTGAAAATTGATCGAGAGTCTGACATTGGTAGCGGATTGGACTGATAGAACAGAGGTGGCAATTTCGAGCTCAAGGCACAAATTTCCAATTTTTCCAAGTGGTATGTATCATAGTTAATTAATAACTCTAATCTTGTAAAGAAACCTGCCTCACTGAAATATCTCAATAACAATTTCAGCGTTTCAAGTTCCACTATGTCGCATTAGGCGCGTGTGTTGGGCAAAGGCCATCATACTGGTCTAGTGAGACTTGAGAGGCTTCACAAATCATAGAAACTTTTGTAAAGATCTCTTATGTTATTCAGGTTTCACCGTAGTATTGTCCGTCGCCGTTAAAGAACTTCAAAAACCCCTAATACAAAATCGATCGAAAAAAGTCGATAAGCCCTTCAATAATCGAGTTGTATCGAGCAGCCCTATCGATAAGTCGGCTGTGTTGTCCGCACGGTCTTGTATGTCGCAAATTGCCTCCATGTGTGTAACGTGTCATGGTACAGTCTTTGTCACTTAATGGAACGTATGTACTATGTAGGGAGCGTCCCAAAACTTGGCGCATGTGCCATCTCGTTACAAATTCGCATGTCGGACTAAACACTCGAATGCGAAGTAACAAGTTGGAGTTCATTGACACGGCTCAGATTTTAATGTAATGAATTGAATGGGTGAGTTTTGTTGGCGTGGTTTACTAATTTGTTAGTGATGCTCGTGAACTTCAAGTGATGCATGGAATTTAAGAGGTGGATCGATATATTGACGAGTCTTCAAGTGATTTCCAAGACTTCTATCAATAAGATAATACTCATTTGGATTATCCTAGGGAAATACTGGCATTTATTCAATTAACACAGTGTAATACACAGTTTATAATTTACGGCATGGGTATTATTACCGAGATAGCGGTAGTCAGCCATATTGGTCTCTCTAATCTTTAGACTGAACTATCGAACTTTTTCGACGTATTCCCTATCCCTATTCCTTCACTAGGAGTTCACAAAATAACACTATATTACACAATACCAATCTAAAGCTGCGAGTTTCATCAATTCAGTGAGAGACAAGAAATACGTCGAAAATCAGTCCCAAGGCACCCGAAGCAATTTAGGGAATTTGAAAATGTTTTAAGCAATACATTTGAGCGGTGATAAATGATGTTTTTCCGCACAAACAACGCATATACGTCTGTTCGGATTGCTAATGGCACCAGTCAGGATATTGGGTATACATAAAGAGCGTTCGCATTAATGTACCAACAGCTTTATGTAAATGATCTGGAGGCGAACGCCCTCTTTACGTTTCAGTCTCCGGAGATTTTTCACTTGATTTATATTGCGCGCTTTTTATTTGGGTATTTAAAAATACTGCAGGACCAGTAATTTTATGAAACCAATTTTCCGATATTAATTACACGTAGACGTTACATAAGAGATTTTAACATTTGCTTTTTTGTTGTATTCCTAAAGTTATTAAACAGTTTTCTCTATTCTGCTACAGAATTTGATAAAATAAAAACAAAACAATAATTAAAATGCCTCAATACCACAATGTCCTACACAATTAAATATCTCTACGGTTTTATTCAATCAAAATAACAGAGTTCAATTTATCAGAGCAATGCACGGGTTGGTAGGCGACGTCCAGTCACCAATAAAGCGTTTATTGAAATTGCTCGGCACCTAGGCGCTAATAGGCACCTTAACGGTTCGCAGAGTCGAACTAGAGGTATTCGCATCACAGAGCAACCGGGAATCCTTTGCGAAACGTACCGAGAACTGCCAACCGTCTAATGATGGTAATATCTATTGTGGAATTGTTTGAAGCTATCCTGGACGATTGTGTCTTGTAGTTCTATAGCTATTGAGAAGTTGAGGTTCAAGATGACGAGAGAATTAATCTCAGGCAAAATTCTCAGATAGTATCGTTTTCCCGGAAACAGGCATCTTCGATTGTTAATATGCAATGTTTGGCACCTGGCGGATTACTAATTAGCAGTGGCATAAATAAAAATGAACGGTGAAGGAAAACCTCGTTAGGAAACCTGCATACCATAGCGATTAATAAGAATCTCTATGGTATGTAAAGTCCGCCAAGCCGCACTAGGCCAGCGTGGTGGACTATATGGCCTCACCACTCTCAATCGTACTCTTGTTGGTAGAGGAGGCCCGTTCCCTGCAATGGGACGTATGTGGCTGATACAGAATGGCACTAATGGTTAAATTCGTCAAAAAGTTTATAAGAAGCTACTAATTTCTAACTTTCAACTAAAAGAATAAATAAATATAAATCGGTCTACCTCACCGAACATACACCGACGAGAATGCATGAAGAGGTTGATGAAAGTAGATGAAGCGAAAGTAATATGTCAGGATCGAGCAAAGTGGCGGTCTATTAGATAGTCTCTGCCAACCCCTATGGGATATAGGCGTGACGATTATGTATGTATGTACTACTTATAATACTGCTCCTCAAGCTAAAATGCAGTTAAGTACAAAAACCACTTTTTGAATTGTGCAATGTAAACTAAAAGAGTGATAAAATAATTCCATCCATGAATCAACAAAGCGCATGCCTCATGACCTAAAAATAATGTAGTCTCAGTTACTTACTTTACTTATAAAGAATGATATCACAATATATGATTAGCTGTAAGCTACAATATCCGTATACAGTTACATGCAGAACAATAAGAAAGTAAGGAAGTGTCCGCCCGAGGCGCAGAGGCTAATGCGAGCCATTGGCATGTAGCCCCGGGCTAGCAATACCATATTGTTACATTACTCACTCCTCGTTGCTGGTGTTTGAATGGGATATAAGTTGCGATGAGTTTATTGATTTAAAAAAATGTATGATACGAACTAAATAAAATTATGGATAAGCCTCCTCCTATTTGCGAGTTTAAGAATGTTCCAAATTAATCCTATTGTTTATATGACCACACATAAATTTGTTAACTTTATAGTCGGATTGTGTTTGCGAACCAAGTGATTTATGATAATATCGCGTTACGAAATTATCAAAATAACTTCATAAGTAACCCAACAAAAAGCTACGCACAACAAACACAAAAATATATTAAAAAGAACACGACCTCCCTTATCCTTCAAAATTAAACATTCACGAAATAAGCCATAAGAAAAGTAATACGGCAAAAAAGAAAAGTCCCAATGAGCAACGTTTTGAAGCAACACTGGATTTGTTGCGACAAAATTACTTAATAACGTGGGTGTCGCGGGCCGCAGTCGACAAGTGGGTACATTCGACCCGCCGGGATGTCCCTTCACAGCTTAATTTAGAAAAACCGTGAGATCGCCGGATCTTTATGTACTGTTTGCGAATCCGACCGTCGATGTTTCAACCCTTCAAGGCTTCAGTGCCTATAATATAAAAAGTTATTCCGGCGCAGGCTTCGAGGCAATTTTTCATGCTTACGCCTTGATGGAGGAAGCCCGTATTAGGAGGCGACACTCGTCACGGCTTATTTACGTTTTTATAAGCTTGAGCGATGCTCGCGATTTTTTGTTATCCTCATTTAGCCGTGTAAGTTAATAGGATAAATTGACATAGCCATGACATTAGTAATTTATGCAGTAAATTACCATAAACGAAATTCTTTGAAAACCGTATTGCTGCCGGCATTTGTAAAGAGAATGGAAGAGAGAATAAAGGTAAGCGGTTATTTTCTTCTAATCGCCATCAACATGTTATTATGATTGTGGATAATCAGTTTAAAGCATATCATAATATAAAGATCGAAACTAGGCTTATCCTTTTCAAATATAGACTTGGTAAATCAACAATAAATAGCAAGCGAAGTATTAACAAGGAACAATAGAGTATCACTTTTGATAGAGGAAACAAATCAACCAAGCGAGGATAGCAATAATATTGAAATAATCCGCCTGAACGTGGGTCACAAACACCCGGAATTCGCGACAAATGATCCCATTTGTAGTGAAACTTTCAAACAACCCCCAGACCCGCCATTTCAACTAAAATATTGTGCGCAATAATTTGTTTCTATTAATTCTAAAAGAGACTATCAAATACTGGCCTACTGGCAACTGTGCAAAATTGTAACTGGCCAGATGAAATTAAAAAATAAAATGAACTCTTTATAACATCAAGTTCTTAGTTACATAGAGCCAAAGACAGCCATGTTCTTGAGAGGCAAAGCTCTATAGTATCTTTATATGTACATTTTGTTTTATACTAGACAAGGACATCTCATGGTTACTTCCTGTGTCATAAGGTTTGTAAAATTTGTACAAATTCCCGTCGCATGTAAAACATAGCCCGCAGGAAAATACTTTATGTGCGAGATAAGATCCTTAAGAATAGGGAATATGCATGAGACTCCAAAATAAGTCAAATATTTAATTTAATTAATTTTTGTAATCTTTATTGATATAGAAATGTACCTTAAACATATTTTTTAAATTCATCAACTCTAAATCGGTAAAATAAATACTTAGAAAATGGCATTTCAAATTTGGCGCGACATTTTTTCGAAACGCGGGGTTATCGCTTGAAAAGGAAAGTGACGACAGAGTACACTATCTTATGAACTTTTAGCTTGTTGGGTGTTAAAATAAAACGTTTTTTAAAGAGTTATTTTATGTTTTCTTTATATTATTTAAAAAAATAGATTATTTTGTGACGAAATATAGATCTGTAGCAATTAATTAAAGAAATTTAATCCAAACACTACGTTGCTGATATAGTAGACTCTTACGTCACAGCGAGTTCGCGCCAAAATGGCGTTTAAATGCTTCGAAACTGATAGCAGTTTTGATTATTTTTTTTGTACTTTTTTGATTGATATTTTTAAAGCCCTATATTTTTTTCCTGTAATGTAATAACATACAGAATCGATTAAAAATATAAAAAATTGACATGCATATTCCCTATTAAAGCCTTTATTTATGAAATTGTACCTTTTTTGCAGTGATTGGCGAGATGAGCAAGCCATTCGCCTGATCGTAAGCGTTACGAGTGCTCAAAACCAGTAGCAAAACCAAACAACACCTTGAATTACAAAGTAATGCTTGGCAATACACTACGCTCGCCACCCTAAGACATTAGATGTTAAGTCTCAATATGTCCAGTACTCTGAATACAATATCCTTGAAATCGAAACATAACAGTGCATTTACACTGCTATTTGGCGGGAGGAATAGACATTGCGGTGGTACCTACCCAGGCGTTCTCTCACATATGAGAGACGTACCACCAGTAAAATTACAAAAAAACATACATGTTTAGAATAACAAAAATACCTAAAACAAATTAATATGCAATCAATCCCGCCTACTTTGCACGTAATTAAAATTCAACGTGGTGAAGCTATACAAACACAAATTGACTATTACGAAACGGTTGGAGAGTTCCAGAGTATATACCCAGCAGATTGTTCGAATTAAAATGGCAGAAAAAATCCATTTGCAGTGGGCAAGTCTCGAATTCGCTGACACGATCCGGGCACACCCCGCTGCGCCGCCCCTAACTGCCTGATTACAAAGTTTCAACAGAATGATGCCGAGAAAGATTTTTTAATGAATATTAATTCCTTTCAAGTAAAACAAAGTTTGCTCTCGGCGTGAATCGGTAATTGCTTCGTTTTTCGTTTACGTTGAGAATCTTAATCTCCCCCCACCCCCCAGTAAGGTTGTGGAGATGCTAATACACCCGAATCGATTCGGGAATTCCGGGCCTTTGTTTGATTGATGAAATCCTGTAATATTCCTTAATCTCAATAACAATGGAGCGCTCACTGCCCTCTCTAAACAATAAGTGCCTCTAATAGAAATGATTTAATTCTATTCAGCCCGTATTCACATATACTCGTATGCCTTCGTAAATTTATAAAGTATATCCGGGGGTAAGCGGTTCACTGTTCTCTCTTGTTACGGTCTATTTATTATTGGGATTTTTTGAGGTCCATCAATTCGAAAACATGGTTATTCAATTAGGAATTTAGCATGTAATTTGACTAGGTTTAAATGGCGTATTAAAAATACTAAATAAATACATTCTATTCTTGATTGAAATACGCTCGGCTAATTAGCAGTCTCGCTAGGACCTTTGAGAACACTTTCGCAGATACAGATGTGTGTTTATACATGGTGCATTAAGATTGCTACCGAAAACGAAGCCGGGTTGTAGTTTTAGTAACTACAAACACAATGCAACTAAAAAGTTCGCAAAGAAGCGCATTAATTCGTTTTTGTGTGTGTGTGTGTGTTTTTTTATATCCTCGTGTTGACGTAATAATGTACACACTAGCGTACCATAGTGTCTTTCAAAATAAAATAACTATTATTTTAGAAAACACTATTTATTTACCAACCAAATACGCCAATATGAAAATATTTTATTGAATCCATTAAGTCTTCATATATCCTGTATACATAATATGTACATATAATGTCATAGTATAAAACGTTCACAATATACGGATACATAAATAAATTTCAATATAAATTGGAATTGCACCAAATTATTCACGAGAATATAAAATTGTACATTTTCCAACGGTCTGCTAGTATCAAAAAGTTCTACCACTGCCTTTTGAAATGGCAACTGAAAAAGAAAACTTTAAACTTGACTGTGGTTCTTAATTAGCCACTCAGTATTGATGTTGCCCGTAAATTATTTCACTATTTAAGCCCTTAATTTATAGGTGGAATTATAGGGACATTAATTATTGTTCCAAAGACAAATCGGATTCGGTTAGACTAAGTTTAAATCATGAAATCGACTTCTTACTATTGATTAAAAAATCAGTAGTAAAATAAAAAGTCGTAGTTTCTGATGCCCGCAAAAAATCTTATAGTAATTAATATAATTAGCAATAATATATATTATAATGTGTATAGTTAAAATATGTGGCTAACTACGATACTATACATTTATTTATTACTATTCAAAATAGGAGCTTCTCCTTTAGTATTCAGTAACCCGAATGGGTCTTTATCGCTCATTCATACAGATTTTCCAGTCACAAACTTTAGTTCTCATGCATACCAAGAGATGTCGCTAGAGGTACTACTAATATCTAATTTCTGTTCCGAATTCCTATCTTGGTTGTATTTACCAATGTTATATTGGAAACATTTTCAATATCCGAAATGGTTCTATATAAAAATAGACACATTCAACAATACAGTGGGACACAAAAGGCCTACAAATATTGTCGGTCACATCCGTAGGCGCGATTAAATCAACGTGACATAAAACTTGGTCGAGATAAGATTTTCATTGTGATCTAGTTGAAAGCGTCCCCGGCTCACAA
Source organism: Hyles lineata (assembly GCA_030180105.1). Classification (NCBI taxonomy): domain Eukaryota; kingdom Metazoa; phylum Arthropoda; class Insecta; order Lepidoptera; family Sphingidae; genus Hyles; species Hyles lineata. The sequence goes on along the minus strand of JARJEE010000008.1, from coordinate 12,164,313 downwards.
TGGGCCGGTATGCTTTTCGATGCACAATGCCCATTCCACATCTCTCATCTCTGAAAACAACGGATTCCAACACTTTTATTGTGCGTTAAATTGGAACAGATGGGAATGGAGGCATTCATAATGAAGTTGACAAAAGGTTTGCTTTCCCGTTATTGTTTTTGTTCTGAATTAACGTTTCGCAATTTTTTTCCGAACGGGTTCCCACGGTTTTGGTTCATTCATTTGCAATTTGGGTATTCGAGAGTCTTTAGTACTTATTAATGTTTACTATGTTTGCTGTCGGTCCTTTTTTACTTGAATTTGAGGAAAGATGGACGTAATAAAGAACAGTTAAGTAAACGATGTCAGTAACAGAATGAGGTCCTACATAAGAAAAACTAAAATCAGACAACTAATAACTCAGTGGAATGAATTAAGACCAAACTGCATTATTCAGGGGGCGTTATATGACGTTATCCCATAGGGGAGGCATGGCTAGGGATAATTTGAATCATTTTGAATTAGAGTTTTCATGCCAAATAAAAGTAATATATGTACGATGATGCTTAAACAAACAGCTGTGCGATTACAGAAAACTTTTTCGGTACTGAGTTTATGGATCCTGAAAATTTTCCATGTTGACTTATACCCATGATACGTGAGAATCATAAAATAAACAAAACGTCAAATTACCTCCATAATGCTATAATAGTATAATTTCTCAAATTACCAATTTTCTATAATTAGTCGTTCAAGCGGTACGGCTTCGATGAAATATCAAAGGATTCTCAATTTCGAAGCAGTTGGCACGGATTACGTCGCGGTTACTTTAATAGGCTTCCGACTAATAAAATCGAAAACTGATGTAACTGGTTATACCAGTATAAAGCGTTGCCATGGCAACGATAAACAAAATCTATCAGAGCAATCGTAGAATTTAGTTTATCGATTTGTGGTTTCTTAATGCTAGTGTTTGGACAAACTGTTATCGATGTGAATTGTTATTAATATTTCTCCCCTTATACCAGAGCCTGTTAAGAGAAAGGTCAGCGATCATCCTTGATGTTGCCAAAATTCCTGACTGGCAGTGGCGGCATACCATCAATTCATTTATAAAATTGTTTGTGCTATCAGATAAAACAAACACAACTTCTTAAGTCCTGTAGAATATTATTCAAAACACGATAATCTAAAATAGCCCCAGACACCAGAAAAAACACATTACCGCCAAAAAGAAGTCGGCAAATCAGCGCATCTTACGATAACGTTCATACACACGTTCCGTAAACATTTTGATCCTCGAAGCAACTGACAAAAGCCCGGCGGAGTAAACACGGGGCGGTGGAGCAATCACTGAATGCATAACAAGTATGGTTTACGTTACGTTACTGGATAATATATCCGGCTGTTTGTGTAGAGGAAGTCGTCTTGTGCCGACAGATAAGAAATAGCAACACGCCATTTGCGTGGATATTCTAAATCGTTAGATGGGATCGGTAACTCTATATTCCGAGGACTGGGTAATGTCTTTGCGGGGTTGCATGAATGCTTGTGATGTACAGCGCTTTCAATAGACTTAAAGATGACTGAAAACCTCAAAGGGAAGGATGCACATCTAAGTTAGTAGAGCTTTGATTACACCGAAAGTTGTAGTAATCCATTCAATATTTCTTTCGGAGTTGGTCGGTTTCTGGTGTTATTGAGAGTTCGTATAAGAGAATCTCCTTTGTAATGTACTGTAGTTATTATGAGGTCGCCAGCGCTGACAAAGCAAGTATTAATGAAACATTGCAACACGTAAAAAAGTATTAAGAGTAATTGATGCATGAACGTTACGGTATTAATACGAAACCTGAATGCGTTAATTCGCGTCGCGGTTGAAAGCGAAGCTTATTTATATTCACAATATTTTTATATCGACAACTTTGTGCCACAGTTTTTATTCATTAAATATTCATTATCGAAATATTGCAGGCGTTCGGAGAGCATCACAATTTATACAATAAAATGAAATAATATTTTCGCAGCGGGATATTTTAGTGTTAAAAAAATTCCATACGCATTCCGAACGCGCTGGAATTCCGTCGAAAATACACGTGTGAAATCTTTATTTTTCTAACTGGCCGCAGATCGAAACGTGCAAAATGCCGGCTGGCCGACAATGCGATCTCGCCGCCTCCACAGAGCATTTTGGAAAAGGGAAAAAGAAATAAGGGCAGTAGCGCTCGGCTCATAAAAATTGTAACGGACACAGCCCACGAACAGCCACGGGAAACGTCGAAAATGTCAACCATTCTAAGCAGACACCGGCCCGCTATCATATAGGCTAATAAAATCGTGTAAAAAGTATTTTTATTTCGCCAATAACCGCTGAGGGTTAACAATTGTGTCGTGGAGAGTGCTGTTTTTAATTTTTGTTTGTGATTTGCGTGTTTATTTACGAAATGGAATATGCTTTTTGCGTTGGCGAGGGTGGGGCTTTTCAAGTAGGGTATCGACTATAGCGAGAGTATTTGAGTGCCAGGTTTTTGTAGTCGTCTCATTAGCCTAATGGTGGCGTGTATGGTTCGATTCCCACGTCGGGTAATCCACTTTGTGGGTTTTACGTTTTAAAAAATCCGTGTTGTTAGTGGAATTTGTGCCTGGCATCGTAATAGGCATATACATATATTATAGATTCTTATTACTGGCTTAAACCTATGTGATAATAGACTAATAGTGATGTATATAGGGGTACAAAGACATGACAACATATATAATTACCTGTTTCACTCCTCTTTTTTTGTTGTTATCATAATATATTTATTGTGTTGTATGTGGCTAATTTCCCGATAGTTAAAGCTTTTTCTTCTTTTCTTTCTATGTACCTTTACATTATATTGACTTGAACCCGTAGTTATACGAGCATGTATAATTCAACACATACTTACTCCCAAAAGATCACAAGACGACTCATATACACAACCGTATTAATAGCCTAAGTATTTATAAGTTTGTCAATAGAATAGTACCATATAATTAAACATTTAATAACTAAATACGTAACACCGCATTTCCGTTGAATAACATTGCGTAGTTTGCTCCATTTACTAATAAATACGATTAGAAATTCCGTTGTGGGTAAAATTAACAGGAAAAGCGGATTTCTGTGGAACTGTTACCACGCAATATATAGAAAAGGGAATAATTCATGAGAGGTTTCTGTGGAGCGCGCCTTCAAATCTGCGTATTCCGATTTGTTTATCATAATACGATTTTTGTTATTTGTTTTTGCTCAATAGCGGTTGTAGATTATGTTGAAGGATAAGTTACTTGCCAGTTTGTGTTATTTATTTGGTAAATATAACATTGCTACGGTTTCTTTAAATACAATGATTTTGAAATAATATTTACGGATTGGGCATACATCATAGTTTTATTTCAATGTGTAATATTCGCGTAAATCTAAGAAACCATTGTACAATGATTTGGTCAATGTCTAAGTTTTCTGTAGATTTTTTGTTTGGCTGAACTATCAACCATATATATTAAGGAGAGGAATCGAAATATTGCTTTGAATAATATTCCTTTGAGTAGCAGAAAATATTGACTTGTATTTGTATAAACTTACGAGATCTGCCAAGTCCGTTTTAAGCGTTGCATTAAATAGATTACCTGTAAAAGAAAACATTCATTAGATATGATGTAATTTGAAAGAAAACATGAGCTCGTTGTCTAATTATAGTAGAAAGTAGAACCACCTAACATATACAGGGTATATCCAGAGTGGTTGGAAAAACAAAGTTAGGCGGAACTTATAGTGACTTCAGACACAAAGCGACTAATTTTGCAAAGAAAAAATTTTTTTTCTACCTGTCGTCGTTTTTAGGTGTTATATACGTAGTTTTACTAAAATAATAATTTGCACTATTAAATGTTTTAAAGATGCAATAGTTTGCAATGGTTTAAATTATTATATTAGCATGAACTATATATTACCCACCCAAACACGATGATACTTTAAAAATATTTAAAAAATTGACGCTTAATTTTTCAAAATGCATTGTCTCTGCAGTATCTAAAACCTGGCTTCTTTTGCCTGAGGTTTCATATTTAACGGGGGTTTGTTTCGCTCTATGCGAATCATTCTCCACTAAAACTTTTGCTAACTGATTTGCACGAATTGGCAAATATTCTAAATCCTCATATTTAACAGCCAACGTTGCTAGACCGAGGGCGAATATAAAATAAAAACAATAGAATCAGAAATATATTCAAAACAATTTCGGTCAGGGTTTTGCGTACAGGTATTTATTTTCGATATCAATTTACTATTCAAACAAAATGTGTGTAAAAATATATGTACGATTTTAGAATTTCAATACCGGAATTTTTGTGTTCAGAGTAAACCTAAACCGTACACTTTGGGAGCGACATGCGCTTTGTTCTAAAAATGCGGTCTAGTTTTTTTTATGCCGGCACCGTACCGACATGTAATTTTCCCATTTTCCGACGTGGGTCAGTAAAAATAAATGGTTTTCGACAGCGCACCAACAACATTATTACTTTCGTCCCTCGCTGTGAAAATATACGCAGGAAGTGAGGATAAATAGGTAATTAGTTTTGTAATAAGATGGCAAGTGGAATTAATGGGCGACTTGGTCGACTTGCAGTGGGACTTGCAAGTACAAGTCGGGGCGGTGAGACCGCGCGTCTCGCCCAGGATTTATAACGATGTGGATCATTACAGCCGTAATTATGTTTATGGCCGTTTTTATTCCTGCAGGATCTTGTAATTAAAGTGACTTGATTACGTCAGAAACATGAGTTATTTTTGTAAGTTGTTTTAGAATTATTTCGGGGTTAGTTTAAAATAGGTTGTAAATTATACTTTTGTGGCAATAATAACAAAATGAACTGTGAAGGTTATTAAAGTAACTTAATGTTACTTTGTTTGTATCATAAATCCTTTGCGTAATGTGAACTAGCTTTTATACGTCCCATTGTACCCATTATGTGAGCGTTTAGAACTCGATACTCCACGCTCGCCTAATGCGGTTTGATAGAATGATGGATTTTGTTAACTAATAGACGTTTAGGTACTAAATTTTCGTGCCAGCGCGGTGAAATCGACTTCAAATCTGTTTAAATAGTTTATTCGAATAAATACTTATGTGATTTAGTTTTCACAATCAAAACTCTTTAAAGTCTATCTATCCCATATACACAACTACTGCAACTGAAACTGAGAATCAACAGCATTACACAAAAACTTCAGACCGAGCTCGACAGATCACTATCTTGTTTTTATCCCACATCGAAAATAATCAACCCACAAATAATTTCCTCCTTCCTCGAATGAAATCACTCGCAACATCCATCCACACATCTACAATCATATGATATCCATGATTTATAGTCGGGAATATGGGGCAAATTAGCGGCCATTGGCACAGCGCGACGACCACATGTTTGTGTGGACGCGAACGACCGGGAGCGACGGGAGCAACGGGAGCCAATGATCTGTAAAATTACGCCCCTCCGCTGAATGTGGCACACAAATTACACAGGTTGATCTCATGATTTTCTCAACTGAAACTCCCCGTGTAATTATGGTTTAAAAGAAATCACTCGAGTACTTGGTGTAATGAAAGCTGGAATTGTTCAAGTTGTTGGTATATATTTAGGATTGGTACCGCTAAATAAATGTCTATTTTCTTGTATTATTCTTCCTATAATCAATTCGAAAGTCAAAACACTTCTCATATCAACTCATGACTAAGAATTTTAAACTATGTAAATCATCCAAATGGGCATATCACCACATATCCAAATATTTCGAATGTTCTACCAACCCTTTTAGATCCATGAGGTGGACTAAAATATATATTAAAAAGAGCAAGCAGCCGCGTATAAAATTAAAATAATTAAAATTATTGTACAAAATTAATTAAATAAATAATAAACACTACACCCAACAGTCACATAAATAGTCCTGACCCCACACTAAGATCGTGTCTTGTGTCGTGGAAATCAGAAATTGCGAGAGACTTTTCGGCTTCACTAACACCCAGACACGAAGCAAATATCTGTGGATCACACAAATATTTGTTTCGGTGCAGGGATCGAACCCGCGTTAAAATTCACATTGTTCCAAGCTCATATAAGCGTGGCGAAAAGCAGGCAGGATTTCAAAACATTAGATTAATTATCCTTTATCAACTCGATAATCTATCTATCAAATATACACTGGATTATAAGTAACGGCCTAAAAAACGGCAAGAATATCTCTTATTTGATTTTAGTATGGTTCAAGACTTAATAAACCTTAATTTAAAGGAATAAGGATAATTAGAACTTGAAGTTGATTATAATTGTAGACTTTTTGCTACATCTCGTAGTTCGAAATTCAAATATTAATAAGCAACTTCGGCCACTTTTGGCGTGTGATTTTATTCCGGACCCTGTATCTAGTATATATTTGATCGAAGATGTATGTAGATGACAGTATACTCGTAGCTAGTATAGATATCAACAGTTGTGGTTTATTCTGACCGCACAGGTAGAACAGCCACATTGCGTGGGAACGTGTACGGAACCACTACGTAGAGTACTTGTTGCTAAGTGCTACTGCTAACACATCAATTCAAGTTGAATTACCTAAAACTAAACAGAAGTTTATCGTCATATTATGAATGTTAATATAGGAGTGCACCTGCACTCTCAGCAAATTAGGTATCATTTTGTAAACGTAAAACTCAATACTCCAAATTAAAATATCTAGTTTCTGTAATAACAAAGGTCGTTAAAATTTAAAGGAATAATCACCTGAAATACCAGTAAATGGGATCTATAACCAAAAAAGTAATTCTGTATCGCACTGCAGGCCCCTTATAGCCTAATAACCAGGACCCATTCGAAGCCATTACAGCTTAATTGTAGTGTATAAACAGAAAAACATATTCAATTATGGAAATAGTACAAATAGAGGCCTGTAAGCTTAAAGGAGTCATTGGAAGTAATATTTAGTGCAGAGAGCAGGCACGTCTCGAGATTAATAATGGAGCCATAAACTCCATTACCCACTCTGTAATTAAGTTAAATGGATAAAATTTACCTAAGCGCCTGGCAAAATAATTAATTTTTGCACGAATACCATTTTATAAAGGAAGTTTTTGAATTCCAAATTTTGTTGGGTTGGGTATTCCGTTATTGCATTGAGTTAAATAATATGGACATCGTAAATTCGGAAAACATTACTTTGTGTTTCAATAAGGAAGGCATGATTAAAAATGTATAATTAATTTAATATAAAGGTAAATAACGGAACGAGAACGCAGCATAACATTTCAATTACGGTAAAATAATACATTTATATTTTTCTACGAATTATTTACTTCAAAATAGCAAGGAAAGTTAAATAGCTAGTTATCATTTTACATCATTTGATGAAATTGTACTACGGCTATTGGGGGAATTGACACTTTTATTTTAACCAGTCATAGTTGGATCCAACATAAAACAAAATAAAGTAAAATGTACCTAACTGAATATACAATGAAATTCTGTATCAGCCCATATACGTCCCACTGCAGGGCACGGGCCTACTCTATAATCGACAGTACGATTGAGAGTGCTTAGGCCATATAGTCCGCCACGCTGGCCTAGTGCGGGTTGGCGGACTTACATACCATAGAAATTAATATAATACATATGAGAATAGTTTCCAAATAAACTGAACAAACAAGCAAACAGATTCATTAAATAGAAGCGTAGATCCGTGTGATTTAGATAAAGTCGAACTTTGAAATATATTCCTCGAATAGCTTGTATGGGAATCCTAAAAGTTTTACATGTGGGTCGTGTTTCTTACAAATTTTCCGAGTTGTCAAGGAAACGAGGCCGTACATAATTTCGTAAATATATAATATTAAAATAGGATAGAAGATTTACTTAACTGTGAATATGTTAGTTTGCCTTGAATTAAACACTTCTTTATATTCGAAGATACATGTTACGGGTGATGGACTGTTTGTTGACCAGACGCGGCTGCTAACATATTTACGGTAGTTGCGGGTTCAAATCCCAAGGCACACTTCTGACTTTTCGGAGTCATATATGTATTAACAATCAATCATTATTCACCATGCACCATACCAGTCGAAAATATCGTGCAGAAACCTGCATAACATGGCCATTCGGAAGAATTTCTATGGTATGTAAAGTTTGCCAACCTCCACTGGGCTAGCGTGGTGGACTATACAGCCTAACCTCTCTCAATCGTACTCTCGATTGTAGAAGAAGCCCATGCACTGCAGTAGGACGTATATGAGCTGATACAGATTCAGAGTCGAAGATATAGATAGATGAGTCACTAGCACCACTAACAATGAGCCGAGGGTTTTTTTTCCCAGCCTATCGCTGTGCCGAGTATAAATTCCACCCCTAGTAAACTTATAATATTTGATGTATTAAGCTGAAAAAATCATAATCAATCTGTAAGTAGTAGGTACTACCTATAAGCCTAAAACTCATGGTTAATTAAACGTATTTGCTTACGTACTTACGTTACTTACTTGCTTACGTTAATTACGACCAAAATAGATGTTACAAATACATTAATACGACTTGACACATACAAACAAGCTTCTCAACTGGAAGGGAAACACAAGCTGTATAACTTAAACAGTCTCATCAAATTACCCATTGAGGTATTAATAAATCTGCCGGCTTATCGCGTCTCTCGCCCACGTCCAACCTATTACAAGGTGACTGTGAGGTGCGTGCGGTGGAACCTTCTAGATTTATGCGACGCTAACGTGCCCCAAAATAATTGGATCGCCACCGAAAAATATATAGCCAAATCAGAGGCTAGGAATAACTTTGACGATTTGTTATTCGATAGTTTTGGAACGGTAGTCGTGAGTTGATACTTTATTCCTGTTATAGAATAAGTGGCGATTAATAAACATGCTTATATGAATTTGCGAGTGGTAGGAAGCTCGTAGTCACCAAGATATCTCCGTGTATCTCTTTACACGATGGTGAAATACTGAGTCGAGTCTTCGTGAGTATTCGCTTTCGAATTTTGTAATTAATTTGGCCAATTCTCTACACAGTTTATAGTAGTTACTTTCTCGTACAAATATATAAAAAAACATTATCAGTTCTATTACAACATTCTCATCACCCATTGGTTCATCGTCCTAAATTATAACACTCAAATAAATAACACCCAACAGCCACTTACATAATTATGGCTATACTAGAATATTTTTTCCACTATTCCCCAAACATACCCTTTAATCTCATGTCACATTATGTATTGATTTATTGAACAAGGATAAGGAAAAATGAACGTAAAGGGGAAGAAAGCAGCTAAAATAACGAACAGATTACATTTATTTTTGGAAAAATATTTGAACATATTTCTATTGGAATGACAGTAGATAAACATCCGTTACTAGCTAAACTGTTTTGACTATTTATTGAACAACAACGTAGAAAAACGATATTTACTTTGAATTATGCTTGTCTTAGAATTTTGTATATTTTGTACACTATAAAAAAGATTAACTGCTTGTAGAGACTTCTTTGTATTGCAAAAAAGTACAAATTACGGTCTTATCGCTCTAAGGCAATTTCTATCAGACAACCATGGGATGGAATAAGATGGAAAAAGTAAAGGCAGTTATTTTGTTTTGCAGAAAGTGATTTTGGTTTATTATAAGTAACTCGAATGACTAAGCCTCTTTTGGTAGGCAGCGGCTTGACTGAACATGCAAAAGTCCATGAAGGGTGGTGATCGCTTACCATCAGGCGTGCCGCTAGTTCATGTGGGCAAAGGCAAGCAAAAATTAGCTAACTGAATCATGTACTGGTAATAGTGGCTAATAAGCCACGTTGAGTAACAGCCACAAATCTCGGTATATTGTAGGACCAAATATAAACTACAGACCTTTAAGAAAAGAGCTACTTTCATTAGTTGCCGGAAATATATTGAAGATTCTTCTGGTGTTGTGGGTGTTCATAGACATTATTATATTATGGGGGTATTTACCACCAAGGAGGTCGATCCGTCTGTTTGAGGTGCTCAGTCCTCACCCTTCGGTGAAGAATTAAGTGTAAGAATTAAGTGTGTACCGGCTTTTTACTGAAAACTGGAACACACCAATAACTCTAATTATGTTTTAGTCAATACTGGCTACAGAAACATATGTGCCTACAAAGGTATAACAGTACATAGCATATTTGCATAGTTATCTACAACCGGACAATGTGAAACTCACAATAATATCAATGTACAAATATTCGCGCTATTATTGTCTAAATCAATTTGCGAGGGACATCCACATCGCGTTGGCAATACATTAAACCCATTATTGTTATATTTGCAGCTTTCGATTCTGCAAACACGGCTATCATTCATTTCGCATTACGATGTCGGTTAAATATTTGGGTGAATAAGTATTAATTACACGTAAACCCTTTTAATATTTTGTTGTACTATGTCGTACATTAATTTGTTGTCTACAACAATGATTTTGACAGGTACAAATGATTATTCTATGCCTGAGACTATCTAGGCTAGTAGTAGCATATATTAAACAGTAGACTATGGGTTCTTAATACCCATTACTAGTTCGAATATCGAGTTTGAATACTGTTATTGTATTTTTTGCCTTTATACATTGTTTTTATTAAAATTATTATAATTAATTATTTGTTTTGTACTCCAATTTGCCTGTGCACCGATTGGATGTCCGTGTGTCATGTGAGCTTCTCTTTGAAAACCAGCGTCGCGTTATTATTCAGGTAATTTCGCAGAATATAAGCTGAAAGTGTATCTCATTGTTGGAACAAATAATTAGGCAAAAATGTATACAGTTTTATTCAAAAAATTTGCCAGTAGTAAAAATCATTTTCGTTTCATTGATTCATTTTCAATATTCATTGAATGTGTGTTTCTGACAAGCTCTAAGTTTCTCTTTCGTGAACATCGGTCTACCAAATGATAATTAATCGCAAAATCAAAAAATCAAAATCAAAATATTCTTTATTCAAATAGTCTTTCACAAGATCTTTTGAATCGTTCATTTCTGCTACCACCGCTTCGGAACGTGTTGTAGCTGTGAAGAAGAAGCGGCGCAAGAAACTCCCTCAGCAACACGAACTGTCTTCTTTTTTTCTTTCTTTTTCCTCCGTCCATAACCATTGGCTTAATTTGTACTGTATAAGTATACGTAAAATAATTTAGAAGGAAAAGGGTGCTGGGTCCGTTGCCGATCTCTAAAAGTGAAAGACGGTAGTACTAAAAGGATGCTGGATATGCGGCAATCTTACTTGCTAATTGAACGACTACAGCTAATTGAACGAGTACAAATTTAGTTGAACCAGCCATTTCTACCAAAAGCTGTAGTCAAATTCATTGTGACTTGAACCATTTCAAAACTGTGGTCCGTAACCCAGATAATATGAATATTCCATCACCAGCAAAATATTCACATTAGGGCAATAAAAACGCAAAGGTACATTCAAACAGATAATTCAAGTTTGATTGTTTTTATTGCGCCATACGCGGATGATATTTGAGAGGCTCTCAAGCCGTAGTGCCTAGCTTTATGGATCATACGAAGGGAAAATTTATTACATCGTCATTCGACTAAATTCCTCCCGCAATGTTGCTGACTAAAAGGAAATGAGGGTTGGCAGATGTTACTTCATATATAAAAAAACTTGAATATTAGCTCGTAAATATGACAGTTATTAAATCTTCAAGGAAAATATTCGGGAAGAGGATGCCTTAAATATATAATATAGAGTTGATAGTATTGATCGCAACTGAGAATTGACTCGGATTCGACGGCGAGTGGATTGGAACTGAATCCCTAAGGTAGGATGCAAATAGAGCGAAGGAGTAAGGTCTGTAAGCTGAGAAAATTACGCGAGATGCGGTGAGGTATTCTGATGTTGATGGGTCTTATTCTCGGTACCTTATATATCTGAAATTGCTGCTCCGGAATATTCGCTTAGATATTTTCTATCTCAAGCAAACAAAAAAAGTAAATGCTAATTTTTTTTTAGAATATTAAGTAATTTTCTTTTCTAAATTCAACTGGATATTATATCAATAATACCAATTTAATTGACAAGCATAATAGCCCCGTATTTAAAAAATCTAAACGCTTTATCTCGTCTGTCATTGAAAACGGGGAGAGAATTTTCCAAACCGTAATTAGTAAACCTCACAAACCTTCAGAATTATTATGAACAATAAGTAAAAGTGTTAAATTGTTGGAACTCTGTACTCCGATTCCCAAATTACTAGTCGACTAAAAAAAAAAAGAATTATTTAGAAATACTAAATTAATTAATTTCGCTTCTAACCAAACAACCTCTGCGCGAGCACTAGCATTTCTTATAACTAATTTGGAAATAAAACAGACGGCGGCAAACAATAGAGCTCAATTAAGACCCGCCTAAACCACAGGCTTACAAAATAAAGGTGAAATACAAATAGAACGAAAATTGCGTTCTCTATAACATCTCATTGATTTGTTAAGTGTTGTTATACTGGGTGTAATAGAACTAATTGCTACACCAAATAGAGTTCTATTAACTATATCAAAATATGTATTGGAAATTAATCTCAAAATCATTACAAGTCTAAATGTTTCTTACGTAGCATGGATATAACGTCATAGTTGACAACAAAAAATAGTAAACGTCTAAGTTATATTGTCGTGTGGCGCAATTGGGAACTAAAAATTAAATTTAAAATATATCTATGTAATTAATTGTTTCAAATATGTTTTTATACTAACAACAAGCATTAATACTCGTATTCTGATAATATTAACATGTGAAATTTAATAAAATGTGAAGAGAGAAAAACTGTTTCTAATATTTTGACAATAGTATGAAAACAACGCATTCGATCGCAAAAGATCGAAGACAACCTATATATGGTAATGCAGCTAATGACGTTTTTCTTCGTGAAAATGCGACTATATGGAGACATCGTGGGAGTTTCAGGACATATAAGAACATCACAAAGAAGAAACACCCACAGGGAGGTCGGATGGTCCCATAAAGAATGCAGGAAGTTACTGATTACATATTGCTTCGAGTATGTCATAATGAAAAGTCTTAAACCAAGTTCTATACAAGCTTAGATAAACAAACTCTTAGGAATCAAAAACAACTTTCTCATTACACAACCTGTTTTTTATTATTATTTTTTTGCATACGTCCGGCAACCGAACACACAGGTCACTGGTAACCATCTGGTAACCATGAGCAGCCATAACTCTTGGATAATGAATGCGTTGCCGGCCCTTCAAATCGGGAGGGAAGCGGAAAGGAAAATAGATAGAATGGAAAGTAAGGTATTGGGCAATCGGCAATCTCACTCACCGAACGAAATGTGACAGCTAAGCTGTAACTTCACATAGATTTCCTGTGAGACGGTCGTACCGCCCTGGACGAGCCATTCATACTGAAATATTACTGACAACATCGTGGCCCTACTGCGTTTGTTTACACAGACTATAAATTAAAAACCTAATCATTCCCAACCATATTTGTTTTGCGAAAAGTTCTGCATGTCAAAGCCAGTAAACAAACATCGCAAGCCTTGAAAATGCTGTCTACAAAAATCAGTTAATTTTAAAGGCGACGAACCAGTTTGGAGTAAAAGGGATGGCGGTTAAAATTAAGTTGGACAGATATGTGACACCGTGACAAGGGTCGCATTGGGGTGCGGCAAGCATTGTACTCTAGCTGCCCTAACTTATAATATTGAAATCTCTTTCTACATTTATCACAAGCACCGGCGATAAGGGTGTATGAAGACTTAAGAATATTAACATGTTGACGAAAGTGACACAAGTTTTTTACGGAGTGGAAAACGAAAAAGCCAACATCTGAAGAATTATAAATGTGTTATCAGCCTTTGATGTCGACAATGTAAGAATTGGAACATAATTTTATGTATAGAGCAGACTTCTAGTTCGAGACATAAAACATAGTTTGGAGTTTCTAAAAATGTAGTAAAGAAAAAATCAAATAAAAAATATTCAAAATGATTAAACGATAAAGGCTTACGAGTACAATTTTTAGTAGAGGATTTATTTTCCTTTTCCAAATCCTTCGCATGATCAATTCCAAGCACGTCAAAGGCACTTTAAGAAGTTGTAAAAATAAGTGAAATATTTTGCGATATGCACGGTCAGTCTGATTTACGGATAAAAAAATACCCGGTAAGCTCTAAAGGGTGCGCGGATCCGCATGAACATGTATACTTAAAAGGGTTTTGTGGAGAAAAGGTTGAAGAAATAACAAAAGTTAGCGGCTTATTCCACTAAATTCGCCAAGGCCTTCCGTTCAACCGCTCTGGATTTCCTTTACCGCAAAGGCAGGGGAGTCTATCCGTGATGAGTTACGGACTTCAAAGAGATTCTGCAAATCAACTGCGCGCGTGTCGTGTTCATCGTATAAATAAAAAGCGCCAAAGAAATCCATTAGGCTGCGAACTAATAAAAAGTTTACGTGACAGGCAATCTTGAGCGTTGTGCGCCAACATGTTCGATTTTATGGGCGCAGTCCATAACAGGCTATCGCCGCAAAAATTAAGTGGTTCAAGATTTTAAAGCCCGCTTTAGTGCGGCCACGGTTAGCTTTATTGCGTTTTTACACGAAAACAATGTATTGTGAGGGGCGAGGGGGGCAGGGCGTAAGAGAGTGCCACCGCTACAGTAGGATTACTGGCGATAAAGCGCGGTACATTACGCGCTCGCGGAGGCAGAAGTCGCGCGATTCAGATGAGAAATAGGTAATATGCCACACCGCACTTTACGTATGGTACGTCGCCTGCCGAGGATTTTCCTTAACAGGACATATGTAATTTGTCGTCCGTTATTCTCTTCTTTTGTTTATTCATCAATAACGTGAGGCTCGGGAAGTGTGTTATCTTGACAACTTTCTTTAGATTTATGTTGGGATGTTTTTGCTTTATTTTCCATAAATGATTTTTTCAAAAGTTTCTAATTGCGTAGTTTATTTATTCGTATATAAACATCTTTGTTTCTATAAGTTTCTAAATATCTGTAATAAATTGTAGCTAAAATATTTTTTCCTTACATTTAGGTGTTTCAGTATTCATGAAGACAATTTAAAAAGCAGTAGCATGTAAAGTGGGTAGGCAGAAGCGGTGGGGCATGTGGCGGACAGTAAATATATCAGGCTGACAAGGGCATTCATCTTCACGATGGCGAACGCCCAACCTTTAAACGATTTACGAGGGGCAATGGCGCCGTTGGTAAACACCAATGGCCCGAGTTCAGACCGATAAATAACACCATTCCTTTAATAGCCGAACCGTTCGCATTCTCAAAACTACACGAAACTTGCATAATATTCATGTACTTTTTGAATAAATGCAACACACGCGGCGGGGAATGCAAATCGCCGCTGCGTCGAGCATCAGTTTGAAAATGTAAATTGAATGGTCAAACTCAGCAAAGATTCATGAATTAAGCATTCTCTTAAAAATTCCACGTTTAAGAGGGCCACGTAAACAGGATCGGCTCCATGTTCTAATTTAATTTGCAATCTGATGAGCCGACCTTTGTTGTCCATTGACAAACCGATAATGTTCGGGCCCGTTAGCGTAGCATCACATATGCTTTAAACATACTAGTGAACACTTTTTTAATAACTACACAATCATATATAAGAAAGAAGTGGTAAGAGGCAGGGCGGCGCATAGAGTTAGTGGCCGAAAATTTCTGAAATGGCTGCACTAAGCAAACAGCAAGCGTAGAGTCGCACGGCCGCTCACAAGGTAGAAGAAGAGCCAATAAAAATTGCAAAATTAAGCTCTATGTTTTTCGTTTCTAAAATAGTGAATATAAATGACAAGTCCATACCGTATTTTCTTGCCGACCCTCGATCAAATATATACTAGATACAGGGTCCGGGAACAAAATCACACTCCAAAAGTCGAGGTTGCTTATACTTTTGAATTCCGAACTACGAGATGTAGCAAAAAATCTTAAATTATAATCAACTTCAGGTAATAATAAACCTTATTCCTTTAAAGTTTTTGGACCATTCAAAAAACAAATAAGACCACACGCTTATTTGCGCTGTTATTTCTCTTGCCGTTTTTTAGGCCGCCAGTTATAATCAAGTGTATATTTAAACGAAGACTATTAAACTCTATATTTTCCATTCCTAAATTGGTGATTATAAATAACATTTCTATACTGTATTTTATTGCTGACCTATTTCTATTTCAAATGCACTCTGAATGCCCTGCGGCACGAACCAAAATGTCTACAAAGTGAATTTGTTACGCTCGTTGTTTAGCCGCTTTCCATTCCGGCAAGTCATAAAGGCTGAAACTTTCTGAAGGTCTTCAATCTAATATTGAATATTGGGTAAAGCAGACGAGCGGTCATTGTTATTCGAATGAAATATGAGTGAAGTCGCTGTTCGGTTGGCATTGTCTGGCGACACAAAGCTGGCTGCACGCTCCGAGCCAACTTCGAGATACAAAATTTAATTTCTACGATTCCGAGGTCATTTCTTCCCCGAATACGGACGCTATTGTCGTCGATGCCCTTTATGTGCTTCAAGTTGAATTCCACTCAATGGAGACGCGATATTGTGTACCATTTGTGCGAAATGACTATCGCATCTGTACTGTTTCTGAACACTCGCAGCTCCGTTCAAATATAAAGCGAATTTGTTGAGGTGAAGTATGCACTATCTGGAATGTTCCATTTTTCCACTCGCGTTGTGTTTGTGGACTTCGAGATGAAAGCATTATTCTGGGTGTATTTCGAATGGTTACACTGTTTAATGTGTCCCAGTTGCTGTTTAAAATGCAGATTTATTCTTGATACGGAGTGGTTTTTGTTCGGCGTTTATTGTCTAACTTGGCGGAATTGGGAAGAGGAATTAATCGGTCCTTATTCGTGGCCGCGGTGGATTGTTTTCCCTTTTTTGTGGTAATGTGGCCGTTACATCACCGTAATTACCGTAACACAAAGCGGTTGGGTTCGATCGCTACGCTTTAATCTCATTTGCAATCAGCGGAGATGTTTGCCAAAGGACCGAGGATGGCATTGACCTTTTCCCACGTACAAAACGACGAAAGGACTTTTATAAAGATTCTTTAATATTACGCTTGTCTTAAATACTTTTACGGATTAACTGTAGCTCCTGTCATTATGCAAAATATGCTATAGGTTATGACTCCATTCGCAGACAAATAAAATTGTATGAAGCAAAAAAAAGCCTCGTTAAATAATTGTCAAACATTGTGACCCTATCTAGAACGTTAAGATTCTCAGTTCACGTGCAGCCACTATAACAACGTTAACATTTCCACAACCTACAATAAACAGAGGAAACTAAAAGATTCCAAATTGAAAGGAACATAGAGATAATTTCGTACAACAGTCGGGTACATTGTCCCCGTACAATTCTATTTATTCGTACAGAAACACGGAGCGTCTAGCTCGCCGACTTGAAAATGCATCGAATCGAATTTAACTTGACACTAGATTGGATACATAAAATTTATTGCTTCCCAACGCTAAATCAACATTTATACTGTTAAGAGACGAATTTAATACGTACATGAAACGAGGAAGTCTATTTCGAAGGGGAATGTAAACTTCATTGGCTGTATATAGCTCTATTTAGCTATTCAAATTGGATCCAAATCTAAATGGTACTTTTTATGTTTCAAAATGTCGCCGGCTGTTCACTGTGAAATGTGAGGCAGCGGGTTTGGTCCCCGCACCGAAACAAATATTTGTGTAATCCACAGGTATTTGTTTTGGTGTTAGTGAGATCGAAAGGTTTCTACTAGATCCTGATACTCGCGACAGAAGACTAGATCTTAGAGTGGAGTCAGGACTGTGTATGTGACTGTTGGGTGTATACGAGTAAATGATTTATTTAATTACTTATATTGTGTAGGTTTAGTATTGTTATAATTTGATCATAAATAATTGAGCAGAAAATCAATACTGGATGGTGATGCTGGTATAATTGCATCCACCAATGATCGGTTTGAATAGTATTGCACACACAATTTAGTGCAGTGTAGTAATTTTGTCGTGTCAGTATATAAAAACTAATAATCTTTTGCCAGTAGACAGAATTATTTCAATAGAGCTTGCAGACTAATTACTTGATGTTATACACTTAAGTCATTGTTGCAAATGGGTTTTGGGCCACATAATATACAGATATTATTATATACACATATTTTACGGATACAAATATCTTATCAGCATAAAAACGTATGAATGGTTGTATTGACTATACAAACTGGAATTAACAATTTTTATTACATATAAAACCGATGTACCTACAAGTACACTTTGGTATTTTAATAAAACTCATAATTTATTTCATTCAATGAAATTGTGTAAATGCAAAATAACCGTCGAAATATAAACATTTTAATAAAAGAGCGATTTAATTCCACCGAATAATTTCAGCGAATGTTAAAATAACCGACCTACATTAAGATTTATTTAGCGAATTCTAGTGCAAACACATTTGCTAGTAGCAAAAGTAAACAGCCAATGTACGCTTTTACGAAATGGCGATCTAAAAAGACATTTTAAATACTGAAAACCTTTATAACTGCCCTTTTATTTCTTATTTACAGAAGAGGACATTCTCCCATAAGAGGCAACTAAAATCGAGTAGGTCTATCTTAGCCAGCTTCGTAAATTAATGATTCAATTGGTCTATTGGGTAGTTTCGTATCAGCTTTTTTTCCACCTATAAGGTAGCATTGCAATAATAATGGCGTTGGCTTAAAAAGCCAGTCAACTTGCTATAGGGTTCTTGTTTGCCAATAAATGTTGTGTTCTATAAAATGCATTGCAGTTCAAAGCTGAGCACCAAAAGAAAAAAACAACTCAGTAAATTAAGTATTTGTAATAACTTTCCATTTAAAATATCAAATGTAAGCCTTGAAATTTTCAAACGTTTTATTTTATTTTTATTTAGTTTGAATTTTTATTTAGTAGTATTTTTATTTAGTTTTCAATTTTTATGTATTTGCACTAAATTGTGCGTGTAAATACTATTTGAGCAGAGAAGTAAGAACCAATGATTTGTAAATGCCATAATGCCAGACTCTCCTTCCAGTATTTATTTTCTCCTCAATAATGATCAAGTTATAACAATACTAAACCTAAATGCGTAAACGTTATCGGATTATTCAAACAAATAGGATATTTGATAAGTAATTAAGGGTGCTGGGCCGCGGTACTCCAAATAATTGGGACTGTGTTTAAAATTGTCGAAACTTTGCCTATTTAGAAGTTTTGCTCCCTTCACCACGTATTCCGGCGTACATTTGTTACGCCCTATAGATATTGTTTGCTCGGACCTACCATCATTTTGTTCCATGCTGTGGTTACGTAGGAATTGTGTGCAAGTCAATGTTTGTCCGCAAGCAGAGTATACATCGTAGTTAATTGTCATTTGCCAACGTAACTATAGGATTACTATGTAGTAATGTTACAATGTTTGTTGAAAACACTGTTACTATACAAGAACCTTTATAATTATTAAATAAATAATAATAAATACACCCAAGAGTGACATATCTGTATATAGTCCTGACCCCACTCTAAGATCGATCTTAGACAACAACACAATACTCGAGTATTGTGTCGTGGGTATTAGAAACTACGAGACTTTTCGGTCTCACAAACACCAAGACCCGAAACATACACCTGAGGATCACACAAATATTTGTTTCAGAGCGGGGATAGAATCCGCGGCCTCACGGTTCACAGCGGCGTCTAACCAATTAAGCCACGAAGGTTGTTATAAAACAGCCTATAATTTCTTTTCAGTCTGATGACGCAATGACGATTCCTCTAGTGTAGTGGATATTCGTAGACGTTAATCATTTACTATCACGTGACCCGTCTACTTATTTACCTCCTATTCCATAGCAAGAGGTTCAGTTTTGTTTGACTTACAGGTACCACAATGTTTGCATGAGGTTGTGAGATGCGGGCTGTTTTCAATATGTTATTTTGAATAGCTATTTGGGGAGGCTTATGTCCAGTATATGGGATCTTACGATTGATGATGCAGATAACACGATATAGCGCTATAATACATTTGATAATGGACACATTAAACATCGAATGACAAGAAATAATCATCTCCCACAGATCTACGAATATATTGACCTGACTTACATAACGGCGGTATTCATTGACTGTTAAACCTATTTTAAGTTTCGAACGTTTTGTCTTCTTCGCTCAAACTGGGGGTTACTCTGGACTCCGATATGACGACGATTATTCGAACATCGTACGTTAAACTGATTATGGAATTGATTTTTAGAACTGGAAAACTTTTGTCTAGTACGTTGAAATTCAACATCCGAACATTCGAACTTCGTGTCGGTGTATAGAGTAACCCCCTGAATCCGAAAAGTCGTTCGAAAGGGACAAAATACAATCCGGGCCGCCTCTACAATGGAGAGTACGACTGAGAGTGGTTTGGTCATATAGTTCACCACGCTGGCTTAATGCGGGTTGGGGGCTTACATACCATATATTTTTTTATAAATTGCTATGATATGCAGGTTTCCTCACAATGTTTTCCTTCACCGTTATAGCCAATATACCAACTTTTAACTTTCTGCTCCAATTTCCATGAAGCGCGTTTAGTTCAAGTTGAAGGATTTATTGTGTTCTCGTATAAGCTGCTCGGGCTAGCTTCACTCAACAATATTTCAATATTTAAATTAAACTTCCTAGTCCTTGCTGTAATAAATTTTCTCATACAAAGTAGCGCGCTTTATGATATATTCCTGATTTAAAGGTATCCAAGCATGTAGCAAGAGTGCCTCATAAAATTATCTAATAAATAACAATGTCTACTCGTTTTATATGACTTTTATAGTATACTATGTGCACCTGAATTTGAAATTCTCATAAAGAAAAACTAATAGAATCCTCATTAGATGTAGGGCAAGAGTCCGTGGCAGCCAGACGTTTATCATTTTATAAAATCTGAAACTTTGTCTGCGCATGCCTTTGCCATAGGCATCACACAATCAGATATTATGAAGTTTCGATCTTGGTTGCTTTAGAAGTTATCAGCTTCAATGTGTCTGGCGAGATGAAAGAACCATCAAAAGTGCCTGAATACTAAGGAAACATTTGTTGATGAGTGCCTCAATAATATATGTGAAATTCACCTTTATACTATAACATTCCATACGTAAATATTACGATATCCTCACCCTGCCTGGCGATCACAAGCTTTGGTATAATGTTAAATGGTACGTCCAATATCCGAGTTGGTGCAAGGCATGAGCCTGTTTACGATTAAAATATGGTCCAGTGCAAGACGGCTAATAAATTCGTCAATTTTGCAATTACATTATTTGATAATGCACCATTTATATAATAAATTTAAAATTATATTTTATTTATGAAAAGTGTTTGATGGAAGTGCGTGGTGGCCTGTTGGTAAACGGACCGGATGCGGGTGCCAACATGTTCACGGTAGACGCGGGTTCAAATCCCAGGGCACACCTCTGACTTTTCGGAGTCATGTGTGTATTGATAGTCAGTGTGTATAGATAGTCAATCACCACGCACTAAAAACGGTGAAGGAAAACATCGTGAGGAAACCTGCATACCATAGCGATTTTATAAGAATTTCTATGGTATGTAAGTCCGCCAACCCGCACTAGGCCAGCGTGGTGAGAGTCGTACTCTCGTACGATTGTAGAGTAGGCCCATGCCCTAAAGTGGGACGTATATGGGCTGATACAGTTTGATGGATAAATAAAAAAAAAACCGGTAAGAAAAAACCAAGGTCTCGTCAATATCAATTGACTCACTTGACAGTCCAGAATCGCGATGACCACGCACCATTCGCAGGACTAAAACATGACCATCGTGTTCTAAGTGCGTTCTCATTTAATTTGCAGAAATGGCGGAAGGGTGGAATGGGTCCCTAAATGTTTTCCACGGCCGTGCCTATTTACAAGTCGCTATTTACAGAGGGCATTAAACGAGGTTCCCTGCTATTCGGATTCAATTTACCGTCAAATGGACGTTGGGCTTCATTTGGCATCGTATTGCTAAGCCCATATAGTCACGACACTTCCTTCCAACTTGCCTTTGCCGGCAGAGTTGGTAATGAGATTTAATTTCGGGTCACAACGGACCGACCTTACATTTTGTACTGGATGGCTAAGTTTAGGCATTTACTTTTGGCTGAATTATAAGGGCTCTCCCATCCAACTCGCTAAAAAGATGTGTTCCCTAATATAAAGTTCTACTACAGTTAAATAATTTATTTATAAGTTTTACTTAGATATTCCCAAGTTTAAGATAAGTTTACTATTTCACAGTTGAGAATTATTAATGTATTATGGTACGATGGGGTTTCAAATTAAATAAAGATTAAAACATAACGGGCTTTATAATAATAATAATAGGTGTACTTTGTACTACAGTTTAGAGTCTAAATCTTGGATGGTTAAAATAATTGCCATAATTAAATGAATGAAATACTATTACACACATACGTTCGCGCCTATGTTCCTGAAGGTTGGGTATAGCTTTTAGCCATATTTCACCGAACTATTTTCTGTCTCACCTTGCGATAGCGGTTGACTCAATCAATAATATAGTTTTTTTTTATTTGGTGTGCACATTTTTTGTTGACTAACCTACTTGGGTTGCCAGGTGTTTATGGGAAAAGAGATTACAGTGTGTACCTTCTAGCTAAAAGTGCCCAGAATTAAATTTATATGAAAACCTAAAAATATAACTTTTTCACAAAAACGTCTGAGCCTTCCTACATATTATATGAAAATGGTTATTTTATTTTATTTCCATAATTAATTAATGTTTTATTTCAACAAGTAAATTATATGGCATTCTAAGGAAAACATATTTTGTTGTAAATTATCTAAGTGGAAGGAGGCTTCAAACAATATTTATCTCCATATTGCAAGCGCTATGACATCCAAATAAACAGCTGGGTATTAGTATCCACTATTAATACGATTAGATTAATCGTACGGTTGAAATAATCTAGATAACATCGAACAATACAGATCCCTATGTAAATTGAGTGGGAAAACAAGGTTTCTGGACCGTTTTCTGACCCTACTCATGTCATCTGCAAGAGTTGAACATCGTTAGAAGAGTTCGCAAATAGAATGGGGTATTTTAGTCATTCTTTGGGTTCTTTTTTACATAGCTGGTATGGATAATACATTTAACTAAAAAAGGCATTTAAATCAAACAAAAATGCTTAATATTAGCCAACCTAACAGACATTTTGACTTCATGTGAAAATAAATTCAATGAATGAAAAATGTATACATGAAAAAATTATAACAATTTCATTAACAACATTCAAATTACTTGATTTTGATATTGTTATCTGATTTCTATCGGTCTCTCTCTTCAGCCAAAGGCCACTAGGCCAGCGTGGTAGACTATATGGCCTAACCACTCTCAATCGTACTCTCGATTGTAGAGTAGGCCCGTGCCCTGCAGTGGGACGTATACTGATATTATAAGTATATTGTAAAAATATGGCCCAAATTAGTTAAGCACTTCAGTTAAAAGTTACATACCTAATAACATAAATCAAAGTTTTGTAAAAAAAGGATAAAAAAAACCCAGGTGAAATCGATTATACATAGCATTTAACTTTACTTAAAGCACTGGATAATTACTGCCAACATAAATACTTCATGCGCTATCTAAGCCCATTCGGTTGATAACGAGGGCCTGGCTATTGGATACCAGCTGATGGCAATCGAGTTAGTCACGCAATGTAAAGACTGCCGCACACTAATTCCATGGATTGTTAAGGTATCTTGGAGACTCTTTTTATGTGAATAAAGATTATATGTACAAGGAAATGAAGTTAATATTATTTAGAGAAATTATTGATAGCCATCTTTTAAGGATTCTGTATTTTTTAAAAAGTTTCATTGGATTCGTTTGTTGTCAGTTGTATATGTTAAGACTTTTTTTAGTGCTAGCGTGGGGAATGAGGTAGCGGCTCTCTTGGGAGTTCTAAAATCTTTTTTTCTTTAAAGGTTTGTCACATGATATAGACCTGATTACCTTTTAATATTACCTTGAAATTTTCTTTCTTTATTTTTTATAATCCTGTTATAAGCAATTGCCGCTGTGTCTGCAACCCTTTTTTGTTTTGTCTCAGATCCTAATCTAATTGTCGTGGCATAATTTAGTTTAAGTGAACGATACTTGTGTATATTCAGGTAATTTTGGCTAAGCAGTTACGTTTCAATACATTGTAAGTGTAAGTAGGTCAAGGGTACATAATTATTTCAATGTTCAGAAAGACGATTGAAATTTCATGAAGAGCTGTTTCCAGGGACGCCTCAACTTTGATTTTCCTTGGAGAAATACCGATTAAGAGTTAATTATGCAAATCATTTAAGGTTGTGTTAACAGACTTAGAAGTAATAGTCACACGGAAATAGATTGTGAAGTTAGAGCTTTTAGGTTTGGTTTCGAAATTGGAAACTTAATTTGTAGTTTCCAGAAACATGATTCTGTGAATAGACAATTTGAGACGAAAGAAATTCAATTTATTCTTCGCAGTAAATGTTGTTACCTCCTGGTTCTAATTTCTTTAATCATAGTTTGACATGTACTTTATAGGTACGGTAAGGGCATCCATATTGAGAATACTTAAAAAATCCAAGCCTTAAAAACTGACTATAAATTATATCTAGTAAATTGATTATCGGAAGTTGGTTCCGTGCAGTAATTACAGCGTGTCGCATTGTACACGACGCAGCACCAAAAGGAGGGCGAATAACGTTCTTTATTCATTGAGAGTGTCTGAAAATCTAAGCTCTCACCGCAAACAAGCTACGGCTCTCATACATATTAATGTATTATCTACATTACCTAACGCGCCTGGCAGTAATACTTGCTTTAATGTGTTTGAGGGTATTCTGCTTTCAACTGACGAAATTGTTACGTACGCCGAGTTCGCGACGTGTACTTTGTGAATACGTGATATTTTTGAGTGCCATTTGATATATATGAATACGTAACATTTTTGTGACAAAGGAAATTGGGAGATAAGAAAATACAGGTGAATGGCAGCGAAAGTTCTCGTATGTTCTATTTTTTTATATTTTTATATTATAAGAAACATCGTTTCTCAGATTTCTAAACTTCTCAGTATTGCATACAAAAAGCCACTGACTGTATGCACGTTGATCGGAACTTCCGTATTTTAAGATTATTATTCTATATTTTCTATTTTTATTAACAGTTCGATTTGAAATAGAACCCGCCTAAAATTTACTAACCATAAAAACAACATTAAACGCAATTTACATTAAAAAGTAAATCTTAATCAAAAAGCAATCTTGGACCTTCTTAAATATCCATAATATTTTATGATTTAACTTCTCTAAATCCGAGTCAGATTACTGTTTTATCAAACAGCGTTAGTAATAAAGATAAATAGCGTGCTATTAAAACAAGTTAATGTATATTCGGCGTAAATGTTCATTATTCATAGGTAAACAGGGCCGGCCAAATTAAATGGAGTTTGTACGACACAAACAATCTTCAGCGAATATACTTAGCTTTAGTTCTAAATCCAATTTGTCTAACATTTCGCGTCGGTTTATTACGACAATCAAAACTATAACAATTATAGTTATCTAATATTGGGAAAATCTAGTCCTAAATTGTAGTCCTATGGAAACCGTGTAGTGTTTATCTTATAAACCTATTTTATAAATCGAATGTTTGTACTTTTGGAACTACTTTTGAATTCAGTTTAAGGAAAGAAGAAAAACTATTCAATAACTAAAATAGGTTTTGTAACTGTCTATGAATAAGGCAGTCAATTTTATGTTATTCGTAGTTTAACTAATGTTCAATTATGAGGTAATTCTCAGTCATGAATTCCATCAGAAAGATTAGTTTCGACGTTACTTATATCTTTACATTACTTCATCATCACCATCTTCAGAAGTTTCATTGCTGAGTATAGGTCTCCAGTCTCCCTCTACCAACAATTTCCACAGGAACCTGTAGAATGCGGCTTGCACCCAGCAATATCCTGCAACTTTTATTAAGTTGTCCATTTTGTGGGTGGACTTCTGATGCTGTACTTGCTTGTACAAGGCCCTGACACGAGAATCGATAAATTGTTTTGTTTCTAGGTATTCGTCTATAATATCATCTCAGGTGACAATATACCATCACTAGCCTAGCCTTAGACATGTCTATTCAATTTAGCCTCGGAGTGCCCCAGATTATATCACTTCGGGGACACAAGGTTCGGTAAGGCATTACATCCTTTAGCCGTTCGCATGAAAATTCCTTCGTATGTTGAGTTAGGAAGAAATCTTGTCGCTCTTTAAATATTTTGAAAAGAGAAAAAAGTGTAAATGATTATTAATATAGATTTCAGAATTCATAGAAAAATTAGAATAAGCTGTGAACTGAAGACGACTTTCTGGCAAATGTTAAATTGATTTTCGACACCAAACGTGGATAGGTGACCTACAGGCCAAATAAGAACAATCAATTGAGGATGTGTGTAAATCGTTGTTTTAAAACCCGTTTCTGCTAAATTTCCAACATAACCTTAAACAATTTGCCTTGCCATAAATTATTTTAAGGTTAATAGTTAATACGCTTATGCTGCTGCCTCTAACGTATCGATTGGACAATATTCTAAGAAGTTAACCCTTGAGTGGAGTTTGTTGGTTTAGTTGGATCAACTTGTATATTAAGCGGTAACCGTTTTATAATAAAGGGTTCTGAGTAAATAAGATTGTTGTTAATTTTCAAAGGAAAAAGTTTGTGGATTAATTTGTTGCTATGTTTAAATATTTCTGTTTCCTAATGTTTGTTAATATTAAAAAGACAATTACTAAGATTAATAGCCTTCTTGATCTATTTTTCTGAGTTCCTCAGGAATTGTATATAGTCGTATAGGTAATAAAATTAAAATTTATAAAAAAGTTCTGGAAGTGGTATAGCTATGCTGTTGACAGTTATAGCTCAGCATGAATAGGCAGGCTCATCCGGGCCGGTAATTATGTCTCACTACAGGTGAGCTGTTTGCTAGTTTGCCGGACCTATGTATTAAACACATATTTCTATATATATTTTTTTTATAATAAAAGGATAATGTAAAATATAATTTTTAGTTTGTACTTAGTAACATTGAAGATACGTAATGCAATGTCGCTGAATCATTATTTTTACCACAAATCCCCACAAAACCTCCTAGCACTAAAGCCCATCCCTACAAATTTAACGTTTATTTTTACTTAGAAACCAGTGTCTCCATTTTAGCCAATAAGTAGCCCGGGCAGACGGTGCGACAATGAGGCAGCAGTCGGCAAACACATCGCCGGCGCCTCGCCAACGCAAACAGCGCCGTGCGGAGACGGTCAATTAACGAACGGGGGCTTTGCGATAGCCGGGCACGACCGGACCCGTGTACCTTCACCCTTAGTGAATCCTACGGGATACGAGTCACTTTGCTGGAAGGTGAGGTCAAATTATGAGATGTTTGCTGTTTTATATTTTTTGTTCCCATGCGTGTGGATTATGTAGATTAAGTTAGTGTTTCATTTTTATGTTTGTACCTACCTCGATTACTCATACAACTGCATTGGCTTGGCAATCCGTCATCAATAATAATTTGGTCAGATTAGTAGACTTATAATAAATATTGGGAATAGATATAGCAAGCACTCTAGTATTACTAACAAATAATATAACAATAAAAGGCACGCTAAACAGTCACATACATAGTTTTGAACCCACACTATGATCGAGTCATGTGTCGTGGATATCAGAAACACCGCGAGACTTTTCGGTCTCGCAAACACAAATATGTGTTTCGGTGCGGGGATCGAACCCACGGCCTCTCGTCTCACATGCGGCGTCTTACCAACTGCGCCACGGAGGCTGTCAAATAGTAAGTTGGAAACAAATAATCATATATTTCCAACTTACTCTTTGTTTTTGTTGCGATCAACTTTGATACGGGCTAAAAACAAACCAGTGTCCCTAAGACACTCGAGCTTTAGTTTTCGTGTCAATTCTTTGCGTGCCGATGTTGATCCTGGCTGACGGGAGATGCAATGGGGTGTAAAGAGGCAGGATAGTTTCAAAAAATAGCAAACAACTTTCCCAATTGTCTGTAGACAATCTCGGATGTTTGACCGATTAAAACTCTTCCGAGAAGGATCGAATGTATTCTCAACGGACATATATGAAGGTGGGACACATTCCGTACGTGATATTCGAAGTGAGGAGGGCGGGAGGGTATGAAGGGCAACGCTGTGATAGATTAATTCCCCCGACAAAGTAAGTTGAAGCATTTAGGTAATGATAAAGTTGTTTTCGTAGCAAGTTGTGCCTTAAGGGTGTTTTCAAAACAATATTAGGATTAAACGGAGGATTTAAGTTCAACACTCGGATAGATTAAAGTGGAATTTGTTACACAGTTTACCAGTATTTAGTTGCAAGATAACGTTAATTAGTACCTCCGAAAATAGAGGTATATAAAGGATTTTTTAAATTTAATGTATGTTAGTTTTCTATTTAGTGTCCACTTTACCTATACTCTGCCTTACTAATGGCAACAAGCCTATTTCTATAAAAAAAGTTGAAACAGAACACAAATAAAACTTCAGCGAACCCAAAACCTGCCCCATTTAAAACTAGGCCACAATACACTCGAAATAAATATTTAATCATGTGAAAAATTCAACATTAAAGCGAAGAGTAACTGCCGATATAATATCGCAACTCAAACGAAAACTCGCGGGCAATTTGCAAAGTCGCATTTCTCAGTGCTTTTTATATTGTGAAGTTAAATGAAAGTAGTAGTTTAAAACGCTGCGATACCGCGCCTAATGGAATTAAATCCGGACTCTGTTTAGTGGCGGTTACTCGGCCAAGTTTTTATAAGTTCCCCACGGAGAGTACGGGAAGTTAGCATTTTCCAATAAGTGGAAGAGTTACAAAAACTGATATTGACATTTCAACGGGCACCCGAGTCGAACTCAAAAGCCGTTGTTTGTCTACTAGATACTTGGGTTTAAGTAATTTCCTCCCGCCAGTGTCGTTCACTTTAGTTCGTGTCGTAATTGCCGAGTGTTATACTGTTACGCCATTGATTTGTTGAAGACATTGTTGGAAGCTTTGTAAGATGATAATATTATATTCTTTTAATACTTGATTTGAAAGTTAAAGGTTAAACAATGACAAACGCAATACGAGACTTATTTTTTAATTGATAATACACAGAGTTAAGTAAAAAGTCTAATACTTGTGCATATGTAGTCTCGTCACCACAATAAGATATCAAATCTTCAGTAGGGGGTGTCAGAAACTGCTTGAAATGTTATTGTCCACGACATCTATAATGGAAATTATATATTATATTTCAAAATAGTCGCAATCACACAATGGACGTAATACTAAGTCGCAATCTATGAGATGCTCGATACACTCTAATGTGAGTTTATTGACCTTACACTTTACTCTATGCAGGTCATCCACCGACTTCGGCAAACTATCGTATGTATTTTCACATCCAGCTGCTAATAATACTAACATCTATTTACTCAACTACAGTTCATTTGTTAGTAAATGTATTTACTTGGGCAATATTATTAGACTTGGTATCAATAATAAGCATAAAATAATTGATTTGCTTATATTTGTCAGTGGATTAACTATAATTGAAGAAGAAGAAGTAAAGCGCGGAAAAGTAGGTACCAAAATTACCGCAAAAGAATGCCGATATAGACAAGCGAACAAAAATTTTTTAACAGAACTTGTTTTTCTATCCTGGCATACGTGTGAAATCTTTAAAACCTAAAGAAAAAATCTCTACACAAAAGAGCTAAGCCATTAACGACTTGAGCGTCGAGGGTAACGTTAATAAGATCAATAAAACGGCAATGGAGGGACAATATTCCTAGCTCATTTAAATAGCAATCATTTTTCTAGCTAAGTAATATGTGCTGAGGAGGAACGCATAAAAGGCGGGAACGATAGCAAACTTAATGAAGGTAAGAGGGTTTCCCCAAGGAGTACCGTAATGGCGAAGATGATGGCGATATAAAATCTAATAGGGGACCTTAACAGTGGTACATTTCATGCCGGGCCCGCGGTGGAATTAGTGATCCGGGGAAGTGGATTTTAAATTAAGTCTGATTTTTTAAATCAGGTTATTTCCAAAATATGTTGCTTATTATCTCAGGCAAACTGGTTTAGGATGCAAAAAAGCCTGTTAATTTTCGGTCTATTAAGCAAATATATGATAATCGATACATTATAGCCTTTCCGATCCATACATCCATCACTTAAATTCCTTTCAGCAAGGATCAACAGTGGCAAACAAAGAATTGGCATAAAGCCCCTTAGCTGAACAAATTTCTTATGGTCACTCCCATATATACAGGGTATCAAGACTGCTACCGAAAACGAAGCCGGATGGTAGTTTTAGTGACTACAAACACAACGCAACTAAATATTTCGCAAACAAACGCAATATTTTTTTTTGTGATTTTTAAATATCACTTTGTTTGAGTGGTAATTCCATAGTTTTTGCTAAAATAATAATTTAAGCCCTTACGTTCCATATAGTTTTAATAATAAAAGGGTGTATCTTATTTTAGAAAAAAAAAAAACCGTTTTTTCCACCCATTTAGAAAATATAACAAAAAAAACTTACTATAGGAAAATACAAAAAATATCGTTACTTTATTGCAAACTTTTTGGTTGCATTGTGTCTGAAGTCACTAAAACCACCACCGGCTTTGTTTTCGGTATCAGTATTAACGATCTAGGTATTTATTATTAGTACACCTGTATATTTAAAATCATAATAGTAGTTCGTAGTTATAATAATAAAACCATAATAATACCACAGAGCATTTAATAACCTTAAAATTGACTTACCTCAGCACCAAACACGTTACGATCAAATATTATTGCTTGATGAAATCGAGACCAAGTCTTCAAATCCTATTTGTGTGAAATGTGTACATGTGAACACTTAACTAAACCTCACAGCTGACACCCCTAAGTGTACAAACAAACGTCAATATCTGTACACAATGATTGTAACCCGATGTGCTATAGGGATGTCACGCGATCCCCTCTCACACATTCCAATATTGCTTTACACGTCTCAAGTAACTTCCTTAGTAATTTAATAAGCAGTCAAACTTGATAACTCAGTTTCCATATCAAATGTGTATTTGTAATGCAAGTCTATGGGTACCGTCCGTATCGGACAGTTATGTAGGGTTGCTTAATATTGTATAACAGGTTCTCAGCGTAATACTTGAAAAGGATAAAATAATTTACTTCAACAATTAGGTTTCGTCGTTACGAGTGATGGCTTTTACTCGTGAACATCACCAAAACTGGGGAAATCAAAATGCTGGCTTTTAAAAATAGAAATGGAAAAGGAAGGAAATAAAAGAAGAGGTGTTTTTTAGGATTTTCAGCAATCTTCCTGACAAAGCGAAATGCAGCAGCGAATTTTTTTTTAGTATGGTTTTCTGGGAAATACTGGTTCCGCATCGGACAAGCCAACACATTCCTTCTGTCAACTAAAAAAAGTGTGGTTATACAATTGAAAACAACATTTGGGCATTGAAAATATAGTAAACTAAGGTTTTCCAAACTGGTTATCAGTTCTCTTTGTATTTTTTACACCGGTTTAACAAATTGACTACAATGTATCTAAACTACAATCTAGATAATATTTGTAAGAGAGATTTAGTACCTAGTTATCTAACTAGCCCCATTGTTGAACTAAGTTTAGTTTCTAAGGCCTTAAAAATCTCAAAAGAACTGATGTCTACCATCAGAAATTATACAAACGACGTGTTTTGTGTGTAATCGGAACCGTCTATACCGTATATTTTGATTATAAACTACGATTACTTGCCTTGAGATAGCTTGAACGCGTAAACACAATTGTATGTATAGTTAGTTATGTGTATTTGCCGTGACAATATTATCCTTGACAACTGAAGGGGAATAAGCAGGGGAAAACGTAATTAAATTGTAAACATAAGTTATAAATTCACCACACTTGATGGCAAATTCGTTCTGAATTAATTGAATAAAATTAGGTGGAAGATGGAGAGGCATTGTATTTTTAGAAAGTGAATATAGTGATTCTGCGAAGCAGTGAAATATTTTTTTCTCTAAGGAAGGTTTCAATTTAAAAATAGTAATTCTGCCAAAAATTTTAACTAGAGATATTACCGTACTTTAACAACTTAGAGAATATGGACAAGGTTGCGAATTTTACCTGTACATTGGTTATTTTATTCAATTTAATGTATTTAATCGTTGGTCTTGTTAAGCGTTATTGTTCCGCATTGCACAGATGTTGAAAAATATTGGTGACCCCACAATGAATGAATGCAATACCGAGAACGATTCCACAGCATTGCATTTTCATTAAATTAAAAAACCCATAACAATTGACCAGCTCAAGACTCAACCATAAAACTTTACTATTCCAGAAGACGCAAACTATCCAAACAAGATTTAATTTAAAGAAAAACAGCTTATATTGTTGACCGGTTGAAGTTTAATGAAAAACCGGGCCCCTACTCCTCCCTGGTGCATAGTGTTCTCTAATCTAATTACGCGCAGCTGTTGCTGTTTCTTTCCACGTTTTATTGTAAAAATAAACTTGCCGACATAATGTTCATTCCGATTGTCGCAAGTTTTGTACGGCGCGATGCTGCAACTTTATGAATGCGGACTGTACGGCACTGGACTTTCAGGTAGGAAGATTGGCTTTTTATAAGTTTTTCGTTGATTATCTTTTTTTGCTTAATATTTCCTTCTTGATAAGGTGTTTAACTTTACGCAAAAAATATAGATTTACAGGGATTTTATATATATTCTTAACTGTGTATACTGTATGCTACTCTTTATGATTAAATTGTCGTCTTTTCGTTATCATTATGAGTCTTTATTTATCCTTTTTGTACACCAATGAATCATAACAAAATCTAGAATACAAACGGCGGTCGTATCGCTGAAGGCAATTTCTTACCGTCTTACCATGGAATCGAGTTAATAGAAGGTAAAAATATAGTGTTGGTATTAATAATCTTCGATTTGCCATTTAGAATCCACCTTTCAGGTTTGTTCCCGCAGGGCATCCTAAGGATTACTATGCTGTCGGCAATATTATTGACCGACCGTAATACACCAGCAATATTGACAAATCTACCTTTTTATACACAAACGAATATAGAATTTGTAATATATTTTTATGTCATTGTGTTCGTTCAATATATTTTTACTTTAAGAGCTGTGTTATTATCAACCAAACAAGAAAAACCCGTGTTATTCAGGAGCAGTATAATAGCGCTCTGGTAAATTCAATAAATTACCACGGGTATGATAGAAAAAGTTTCGTAGAGGCCGGGAGCGGGTTAGTTGTTTTGCAAGCGTTTAGTACCAGCATCCATTACCGAGCTCAACTAGAGGCTGCAAGATATCTGAAATGAAAGATGCACTTTCGATAAGAATAAAAAGAAATTCTGGCATGGTATTGGTAGGGAGATAATTGATGTGATGGTAGATTAATTGTCTATGAATGCCAATAACGCAAGAGGACTTGTAGGTGAGTTGATGATACTAGATGCCACTTCAACGAGTAAGGCTGAGTGGGTAATGTCACTTATCGAACAAAACGTACCTAATATCGAAAAACAGGCTACTAGTTGTATCACTGATTTCGTTTAGTTCTATGAAATGAATTTTCACTGGCGGTATGTCTAAAATATGTGAGAGATCGCCTGGGTAGGTACCACCGCAATGTCTATTTCTCTCACCAAACAGCAGTGTGTATACACTGTTGTGTTTCGAGTTGAAGGACATTGTAGCCAGAGTTACTAGACATATTGAGACTTAACATCTTATGTCTCAGGATGGCGAGCACAGTGTAGTGCCAAGCATTGCTTTGAAATTCAAGGTGCTGCTTGGTAGCAATTCGGAGCTTACCATCAGGCGAATCGCATTCATTGCAATCAAAAATGACTCTGCATTGATCGCAGTAAAATAGAAGTAATTGTACACTAACCTAATATTATCCAATGACAACTTTTCAGTGCTAATTCCAAATAAATGAAATTGAATGCATCAACTCAGAAGGTTTGGTAATTCAAAACCCTAAACACACAATTCACGTTGAAATAAGGGTGGAAAACTATATAACAACGTCATAAAGGTTAATAGGTAAAGTTAGCGCTGGCAGCGGTGTTGCAGCGCGGATATTTTATTTGTTGTGTCGCTTTAAAGCGGAACCATTGTGCATGCTCCGCTGAATTTGCACAATTTATGTGCTCTGTCAGATTCGGCCGAGATTATCTGCTGCCACAGTGTTCATATCGCATGAAATTGTTATGAAAAAGTTTTCAATATTTTTTTAATTATTTTTGGCTTCCATAGTATTGTGTATTCAGGTTTTAGTGTTTGTTTTCACATCGTTACGTTTATACGCTTTTATGTCAAAATTAATGTATTGTACTCTAGTTTTATTTGTACAAGTGTCAGTTATTGCAATTCGATGGTATTGAATGGTATTTCTTACCAAGTCCGCTTGCTCGAAATCGGAACTTTCACATCTTTATTCTTTATTCCTCTGCTTAACATAGGCCTCCCACAAGAATTTGTAAAGCGACCTGGTGAAAGTTACGTCCAGGAACTTCTTGCTACCTTTTTACATTGTCTCTCCACCAACAATAAACAACGCGCAAGAGCTACCAGTTAGATATATCGATATAGACATAAAGTACATTAATTAAGGCTGGCACAATGCACTCTTAGCTCAAGTAGTACCTGGAGGTAAAGCTGAAGAATAATTCATAAGCCCGTGCGTTAAGAGGCAATTAAAAGGGGTCAGAATGACTGCCGCGCGGTTTCACATTGTTTTAAGATATTTGAGAATTCATAATCTTTGTGGTTACAATGACTTACGGTTGTAAGTCTGAGTCCATAATAATTCACAATAACCTCTAAGCAAGAAAGTGTAAAATAATCACGTCCAAAATATAAATACTGATAACAATACAATATCTATTATCAACAATGGCAGTTTTGGTCTAAGAAATGACTTATTCGCACTAGGCATTGTGTATTACAGGCGTTGTTAGTTTTAATATACTTGTACACGTAGAACTTTTCAAATTTCGTCGAAATCTCTTGTATAATTGTAGTACAATTCAACTTCCATAAGCGATGACGAAGATATCTTAAAGTCTTCATACTTAAGATTTCTGAATAAATATTTGAATTTAATATAAAGTCTCAGCACGTAGATTAAGGTCTTAAACACGTTTGATCGACACGAGAATAACGTTTTATTTTTTTATTGCCTTCGCAGGCAGACGAGCATGCAGACCGCTGAACGATGCCTGCGTTGCCGATGGACTTTTGTAGTGTCAGGGGTCCAGCACAACAAGGTCACTCTAAGCTCCGACACGACTTTCGAATGTTCGACCGTTCGACGTCTTTGTTTAAGTTATTAGTTTCCACTTCTATAAATATTATATTCAATGGCACGTACATTTATTTAAAACTTAGTCTACAGTTAAGATGTACGACAGAGAATTCGATCATTTTTAGAATAGGTATATTAGTATCGTCATGGACGTCGAATATTCGATATTCACGTCGGGGTAAAGAGGAACCCTCCAGATCAATGCCTAACGCGAGGAGAGTACTCTTTTTTAAGCTTCGCTCAAAAAAGGATAAGTCATAGTGCTTGGGGAAGGTAGTCAGTAGGTACTCGATAACATGCACTGATGCACATGTTGTTATCATAAGTTGGTATCATTATACCGGGTATCTTAAGACTGCTACCGAAAACGACGCCGGGTGGTAGTTTTAGCGACTACGAACACAATGCAACTAAAAATGTTGCTAAGAAATGCGACATTATTTTATAATTTTTTGGGTGGTAAATCCATAGTTTTTGCATTAATAATAATTTAAACTCTTTTATACCTTCGAGTCTTTATAAATAAAAGGGTATACACTATTATTTTACGAAAAAATGTATTTACCACCCAAATAGGACCATATAAAAAAATTACAAAAAAAATTGTCGCTTTTCTTTCCGACATTTTCTGTTGCATTGTGTCTGAAGTCGCTTAAACTACCACCCGGCTTTGTTTTCGGTAGCAGTCTTGATATACTCTGTATTATTAATCGTAAGATATCAATAACAGGCATAAACGCATCAATAAAATTACACTTACACACACACAACACAAATCGCGTATGACTCGCGGAAACATTCCATACATTTTCAGTGTGATTTCATTTCGCCGCCTGACCGCCGCTTTACTCCAGTCTATTTTGTGCTACACAAAGCACATCGGCAGTTTGCCGTCAGCCTTTCAGCTTCGACGCGGATCTCCATTGTTATGCTAAACTTTAACAATTTTCGCGTGTCTAGAAAATCGATTGCGTATTTGATGTGTATTATGTGTGCGGAATTTCTTAGTTGTTGGTTGGCTTTATATACTGGATTATGATAATATAATGATCTAGTCTAAGCAGCCTTCGCCCGCAATTTTATCTCTCATTTTCATTCTATTGAAGAATAAAATAGCAAAAAGTCTAGCCGAATAATTTCATTTTTCATTACTATCTCTTTTACCAGTGGCTTAACAGTTCATACATTGCTTTTTTCTTTGGAGTGAAATAGTTCCTCCATTTGCAGTAGATGTCGCTTCTCTCAAGATCGCGTAATTATTGTTGTTAAGAAAAAATATGAATAGAGAGAAACAAAAGTATATCTATATAATTATAATCACAAGAGGAATCATAATAAAAAACAATAC
Organism: Hyles lineata; assembly: GCA_030180105.1. NCBI lineage: Eukaryota > Metazoa > Arthropoda > Insecta > Lepidoptera > Sphingidae > Hyles > Hyles lineata. The sequence continues at coordinate 12,127,391 of JARJEE010000008.1, read as the reverse complement.
AACTGCTAAACTGTTATTTAATTTACTTAGAAACCTTTGCTTAACTCTAGTCATGTTTTCCCTAAAGTAATTTCCAAAAGCCTACTCAGTAAAAATTTCGGGCTTTGGAAATTACTGGGGAAAATTATTATAATATAAATTAATTGAATATTGATAACACCTATGTTCTATTCGAACGTCATATACCAACAGAGGGCGCTAATTCCAATAATCTGACTTAACTCTATCTCCGTATATAGAATGTACTCTGTGTCTTTTACCATTTAAGGGTGGAATTTAATAACAAAAAGCAGTATATTTATTTTTCCTGGTTACCTACTGGTATGTAAAATATCATCAAGTGTAGCTTTGAAACGATATCAAGTAAATATACAAGTAATATTTGTATATTTTACAAAAACATATATTTTAAAATTTCTATCAAAAGCAATAACATGTTTTATACCTACATAAAATGAAATTTTAGCTGTTAACCCAAAGGTTTTTTAAATTTACAATAACGCTATATTTAAAAAAAGGGATTATTATTAAAACATGTCGCCCAAGCTTCGAGTTCAATTACGGGTAAAAATAACAGGGCAACAGCGGCACCGCTCGTAATTCACATTCATCTCAATTTCATAAGTGCCTAAATCGAAAAAAAGTGGCTGTAACTGTTACTTTATTTTAGGAGCCTACTCATTATTTTAATTTAAATAAACAGCTTAAAATAGTTTCAAAAAGATGATATATAGTTAATACTGGTTCGAGTAAAGCGAACCTTGATAATGCTCTGGATAACGCTAAGAAGATGAAAAGTATTACTTTGTTTCCCAACCCGGGCAATGATTTAACAAGGTTTACTCTGAAGTATCCCTTGAGAAATAAAAACACGATCGTTCGCTGTTCTGCAAAAACTCTCAAAGAAGTAATTCCAGTAAAATAATATTTGTGTCAACACATCGTATTAAAAAGTCTTCCTCGCATACAAAATAGGTCAATAGCAAAAATATAGTTCTTGATTTCATTTGCACAAGCTCAGCGCCGCTGATGTGATAGCATACTCACTGAGTTTACGAGTAGTCTCATTCCATTGCGCAAATATATCGCGAAAACCCCGAGCACAAGACTTCATACCTACACGCACCGTATTTTCCATTACTTGATAGACGAGACGTCAATATCGTGAGCTCATATATCGACACGCTAAATCTATCTCATAATAAGCGATGACATCATGGATCATTTTCTACGCCAGCTCAGCTCATTTCGTCAAATAATGCCGGCTTAGAAGGCGCGTAAAGAATACGGCGTCACGTCAATATTGTCATTTGAGAAGCAACAACAGAGGCACAGCTGAAAGTCCATCAATCATTCCGAGACAAAAAGGAAAGCGTCGATGTCGATAGGGCACGACACGCGCCGCATCTCACTTTGTCATAGTGCTGCCTCTGCTGACACCTAGTGTTATCGATAGTCTCTAGAACAAAACGCGAGCGAGATATAAACTAGCAAAAAATCCTACGAAAATCTTGCAAAAAGATTTATATGAATTTCGCCTATGGAATATCTACAAAATTGTGTACATTGTAGTTAATGTATTTTCTTTGAATTCTCTCCGTGAAAAGAAAGTGAGCGTTCTTTGACGGCGACGCCCACGGTAAAAGTTTTAATACGGGAAGCCTATGCAGAACCTTTTATATAAAATATCACTGTCCTAGTGTTTTATTTTTAGCACTGTTACACTGGGGCGGACGAAATAGGTTACCTACTTATTTAAGGCGGGGATTGTTGGTGGAAAAGTCCATTTGTTTAGGTAATGTTTAGCTAGCTTTGTTTTCGTGAATTCCGAGAGTCGAGGCGTATGGAACGCCATACACTGAGGGGGCGAGATATTTGATCATATCGGGGCTCGGGGATCGGAGGGGGCGGGATGACCCGGAATTTCATCTCCTAAGAGGTTCCAACTATACAGCATTTATTTTAGTTTGTTCCATTTACCATGCTTGAGAAATTGACGTTCGGAACATTATTGGCATTGGCGGGTATAGTCACTTTATATTATCCTGAGTATGTATTGAATGAGATATTTTTGTACTATCTAAAGTTCATGAGAATAAAGGTTTATTTATTGTTTGTACTTTGTAAACAAATGGTTTTTATGGTAACATTATAAATGTAATCTTGTTGGCTTTACTTTTAGTTATGTAGCACTGTGTCAATATTATATTTGCATAATCTTACGGCCATAATCAAAGACAATTTTAAAACTTATTTTAATACATGTTTTTATTTATTTTAAAATAGGTTTTAATATTGTCTATTAAATAAGCCGTTAATATATTCCTGTATATAGTCCTACGAAGTTACGAACAGCTAGTGAACAAATAAACAAAAACATAAACAAAACTTAACAACATACCACACTTCAGCTAAACCAGCCTCATCATTTACCTGAAACAATAAAGCAATGATTAAACTAAAACATTTTATTCACTTTGAGAACAGGGTTGAGCAAAGTCGCAAAGTTATACGTGGGAGAAACCACTGCTAGGTAAATATTTGCATGCTCCACAAACGTCCGGGGCTTAGACAAAGCGGATGTTGTTCTCACAAGGAACAAAAGACAGTGCAAATGGAAACACCAAGATGGAACGACGAGGCCTTGCCGTCGGCCCCCGCTCCTTTTGGTGTCATAATTTGTATGGACCTAGAAGTGTTACGTAAATATGTACTGGGCTTTTCGATCAAATATACACTAGATTATAAGTAACGGTCTAAAAAACAACGGTCTAAAAGGCAAGAGAAATGAGAGCACAAATAAGCATGTCCTCTTATTTGATTTTAGTATGATCCAAAACATAAGAAATCTTAATTTAAAGGAATAAGGTTTATTGTTACCTGAAGTTGATTAAAATGCTTTGCTACACATCGTAGTTCGAAATTCAAATGTATAAGCACAGAACAGTTGAATATCATCTGTTCTGTGTATATAAGCATCCTCAGCCACTTTTGGCGTGTGATTTTGTTCCGGACCCTGTATCTAGTATACAAAGTTGATGTGACCGATGGGCATTACATTACACTACGTATACTATACGTCCTTGGTATTTATCCGACACGGCAAAAAAAATAATAATACCAAAAATGAGATTTTGTTTGTTTCAAACAAACTAAATAGCTTATAAATATGAGTAAAACGTAACCACCCTATGTAAATACATTTCACTGACCTGTAGATACGAATAGATAACAAATTGGCAACGTCGCGCGCGGCATGTGTTATTGTCGCGCCGCGCTGCCAAGGCCACGCCGCCGGCGTAGCGTGGCTGTGTGCACCGCGCGTAGTTAGGTACTTTTGAAGTACTTGCACAACATACTTTGCTTAGGTACACCAGATTTTTAAATTTTCGATATGTCCTCCATTTACATGAACGTACAAGTTATAGCGACGGACAATATTATTATTGTTTAAATTGTTATTAAGTCAGTGTTCGAGGCTAGGCACTTTAGTTTTTCAAATGCTTAATAACCCTATTTCTAGTTCTTTAATAAGTCCCGCAAAAAGAAATCCAAGGGATTAGGTCCGGAGATCGCGGTGGCCACTGTACAGGTCCTAATCGACCAATTCATTGTTGGCTAACAGTCAATAACACTAAAACACTAACACTAAATAATAATTATCTGAAGTTACATGTCCTGTCACAATAAAAAAATAAATAATGTCTTAAACTTATTTACGAGTAGTGTCAATAACAAGACAAAATTAAAATTATCGGCGCGAGATCGGCAAGATCAAAGCGGCGCGGCGCGGCGGCGCAGGAGCTTCCGTGTTACATGCGTTCTGAAAGGATACCGGCGGCAGACTAAAAACTATGTTTTAGAGGTCAATTGCGTACGTGTCACACACACACATACTGACCTATTTCTATTTCTTTTACGCACAGGATGTTTTGCTATGTCACTTTCGTAATGAAAGTATAAGTGTGTGTGTATTTATTGCTTTCTTATTTGCATCGCCAACTTTTAAAGTAATTTAGTTGTACTTATTTATGTGATTTGTGTCAGAGCGGCAACAGCGCATAGATTTTAGTAAAATTTGTCGTTTTAAGGTGAATGACCTATGCGTTGGACGTAATCAGCTGTTAGAAAAGCCACAGCGTGTTCAAAGAGCGCAAAAACTTAAAAAATCATTTATGACTAAACTATTGTTCCTATTTAATTGATTTTTAGTACAGAGCTTGAAAATGGTGCCTAGTATATGCAGTTTAAAAAAAAGTCGCTCGGTTGTATCAATGTTGTATATTTGATCGAAGCCTAGGATACATCAGGCCATCAATTCCCATTGAGTGCGGAACTCCTCTTTTTGAGTGGATGATTTAGAGGAGTTGGGGCACAGTCCACCACACTGGACAAGTACCGGGTGGTAAATATGTACATCAATCAAATCTTTTCGATATAAACATTCAAATCCAATTTAAATTGGGTTATTCCTCCAGTGCTTTTTTTACTTTTAAGGGCCCAATGTTCTTTGGATGGAGATTGTAATTAATGTTACCTGATGATGGACACTGTAATTAATGGGCGGCGGCATTCACTTACTAGCAATCATATTGCTTTATCAATGCAATACAAAATAAAATACGGGTATTTTCAACCGATTTACGATATTACTTTTTATTTTAGTTTCCGATTATGTCGAGAAAAATTATTACATCGGATTTCTACTAGGGCGAGGATTATCGGCATAAGGTCTGTTGATTATTAACGATCTACTGATAGAGGCACTTTCCGAAAATATATTTTTACAAACTAAATAAACAGAGTAATGTATATTTTATGTACCATTATAATAAAAGTCGGAGGAGGCCTTTCTCTTTGGGGGCTATTTTGTATTTAGCTCTTCTCAACTTTTTTTAAACTTAGTATTTTTTCCTTTTATCTGCTTATATTCTTTTAGTCCAATTTAGTTTAAAGTTTTTTTTTGTTCAAAGATTCTTTAGTTGTTTGCCTAGTTGTACGCTAATAGATAATTTATTTAACAACTATTTTATTAAAGTAGCTCTTGCATAGTTGCATGATCGTGTTGTAATAACTTTGTGTTTGATTCCCAGGGTATATAATATTTCAATAAATATATAATATAATATTTAAATGCAAATCATTTAAATATTATGATATGATAAGGTTTTATTCGGTATCGAATTTAATACTTCGCATAAGGTCATAGGGTCCGCGAGCTAACCTAAAATTATACATACTAAATCTTTTTGGTAATAAACGTAAACCATAATAAGTTCAGTGATAAAAAACCACGCAATGCCATATTATTTATTATACAATACAATACAAAGTATTGTAAGTAGGTTAAATTACTCAGTTTACATACCATCCTTAACTCGGAAGCAACTTCGTAATCTTTTTACATATTTATAATGTAATGTCAAAGAGTTCGAATCTAAATAACAGTTATTGGTAAAGAACACAGTTTTTACGTTTATTGTTTCGGAAATAATATCAGTATCATTAAATTTCTTTCTGATATAATTTTGAATAGAACTAAAGATACTTCAATCAAATATATAGTCTATACTGCCTCGGTGGCGTAGTTGTACTACGGTACGCTTACAAAGCTGAGGTCTCGGGTTCGAATCCCTGGTCGGGCAAAGTGATGTTGGATTTTTCTATTCAGTATCAACTCGGAGTCAGGAATTTGTGCCCGATATAGCGATAGGCTCGCCCCCTATCACATTGTGGGACGGAACATACTGGCGAAATGTGGGTGCCCTGGCATCTCTGCCTCCCCTTTCTGGGAAAAAGGCGTGAGTTTATGTATGTATGTATGTGCTTATAAGTAATACTAATTATGTAACAGTATAAAAAACGAGTCGATCTAGTACAAGTTTATCAGTATAATAGATCTCACGGAAAGATGCAACCTACCTTAAGACTCATGAAATAAATCTAGGTTATTAAGTTATACACAGTAAAGCATTGCCAAGTTTATTTAATAACAGAGCATTCATCTTGCCAAGGCGATTAAGAAACGGAAACTACTGCCTTAAGCCCGGTTTTCTGTTACCTCTTCTTGCGACTGAACATCAAAGAAACGTTGCTTTTGCCTTTACTCACTGACCATGCTCGATCTTACTGAGGGTATTGTTGAAATAACCAGCCGAAATATTATTATTCCCTTTACTCTATATGTATTTTTTTGTCATATTTTATATATGCATATTGTAAAGTAACAAGATACAAATAAAATGGAAAGAAACAATTATAATGTCTATTACGGTAGAAAAACAATAATTCTAAAAATACCACCAGATCAGACCATGCAAAACTAATCGTCATTAAATCCAATTATTATAGAAGTTGTTATTAGCCTAAAATTACAGAATGTCATTGCAGTAAAGCCTGGTTCTTAAATTTTTACAGTGTATAAATACTAGTTGGCAGTCTCCGTTGGGCAGTTGGTTAGACGACGACTGACAAACGAGAGGCTGCAGGTTCAATTCCCGTACCGAGACAATTGTTTGTGAGGCTCACAAGTATTTGTCTCGGGTTGGCTGTTTGTGAAACCGAAAAGTTTCTCGTAGTTTCTGACGCCCACGACACAAGACTTAAATATGGGGCCAGGACTATGTATGTGACTGATGGGCGTATTTATTAATATTTGTTATTTATTAAAGATACTAAACTAAGGTTAAGGCTTCATTACTAAATACTTCCATTATGCAAGAACGAGGTCAAAATCCCTTACAAAGCAAGCTATGCGCTCACAATGTCTCGTGCAAGGGTGCATATGAAATGATAACCTATTACCATCAAGACAATTGCTTGTTGACCTCTTATGTTAACATAGTTTACGCCTGCGCTGCTAGAGGAATAGATTAGAGAACTAGACTAAAGTATAGACATTTTCTTGAGATGCGAATGATATCAGTGCATGAAATATGATAAGGAAGACAGTTCTTTATTACTATTTCTCTACTTACGTAGGTAGTAAATGGAGAGGTAAAAATAATTAAATAATGCCTGTTTTATTCACAAATCCAAAGGCAAACTCTCATTGTATAAGTTGGCCAGATGTGTATGCCCATACATTCAGGATACTCGTATATCAAGATTGTGACCAAAAACGGAGCCAGGTGGTAGTTTAAGCGACTTATAATAAAAAAATCGTAAAAAAAAGCGACTTTTTTTGGTCATATTGGAATGTCATCGTGTTAGGGTGACTAATCCAGTTTTTTCCTAAAATAATAATTTAAACCCTTGCGTACTATAGCGTCTTTAAAAATAAAAGGGCACACGTTACTATTTTGGGAAAATCAAGTCAAGTCCATCAATCAAAGGATTGAAAACAACACACAAAAATGAATCGTCGCTATTTTTGGAAAAAATTAGTTGCATTGTGTCTGATGTCACTAAAACTTCCACCTGACTTCTTTTTGGGTCGCAGGCTGGATATACCCTGTATATACATATGATGTGATAAGTATAACGTAAGTTGTTGAATATCAGCAAAGCATAACGAATCTCCCATCTAAACAGAAACCCGGCGGAAAATTACGTCGAAGTGATGAATCGATATCGATTTGTAAATCGTAAGTAGTAGGGGCGAGGCGTACCATTACCCTGTCACTTACACGCACTGGTCTCGCGAATATTTCAACAGTTTATTATACATTGCCAACTATGTTGTGGGATCTACCAATCGTTACGATTCTTTGTGGTCGCGCAATATCAAAGTTAGTAACAAGTGGGCATAGGTTAAATTATGATTTATGTTTATCAATTGGTTTTTACGTTTAAATTATGAAGAATTCCTTTGAAGACTATGAATCACTAATAATCACACATGCTCACACCTGTATCCTTAAAGGAGTAGCCAGGGTACTAATAGTACCATCCATAGCACGTGTAACTTATTTCCGTCCCAAGATTTTACAGTAGCCAGTATCAGATATTCTCATTTATAACCTTAGGTAATAAATGAAAATACGTCATGTACACCAGCATTATATTATGTTTACATATACGTAATATACATAGGTAGGTGTCATATATCAAAATTCATAATGCAAAATATTGCGTTCCAATTTTTTGTCACGTTCCACTCGCGTCAAAGGCTCGCTGTGCAAGCATTGATCACGATTATTAAATTAGGCTGGCAATATTTTATCTTTGTTTCTGCAGGGACTATGGGACGTGCTGTTATTATAGTCGATGCTAACAACTCCCCTAAGGGCAGTGCCACGGCGTGTCCAACCGAAAGTGAAAACGTCCTACGTACGGCCTTTGCGTGTCATATTTTACTGAATATATAGGCCAAGGGAAACCGTATTATAAATTATTGTGTTTATGCTGGTTTTATACGAGTTTGAAATATATATTGTGGCTTGATATGTTGATTAGATGTTTACGCTTTTGCTTTATAATTTAATTAGGTTAACTCCCTGCAGTAGAACGCTAAAATATACGTTAGCATTATACAATTATAATTCATCGACTTATATATCTAACCGTAAGTGACTTGTCCCTTCATATAACAGGGTGTGGTACTTAATCTAAAGTACAAACAAAATAAAATACTGATTGAATTTCCTCGTCACCCATAAAAATATTACACGGTACACCCATCATTCTGAACCGCGCCTTCGCAGATTTGTCCTTAAAACACACGCGATTATTCCAACGTAATTAAATTAGCATACATGAAGACCTACACGAACTGAAATTAGGCGACAGTTACAAAATTCTGTAATCCCGAGTATGATTCGCTATATACGTTCAGTTTTTGCGTCCGCTGCCACCTCTTTGTCTCCCGGAATAAATTTACATCTTAACAAATGCCCGTTGGATGCAAGGCCTTTTTGCCATAACACGAACCCTAATAACTTCTTAATGGCCGGGCGGAACTAAAAACATTATTTCACTGGGGGAATCAGTTACGCATCGGGTTTTGAGGGAATTAAGCCATTGAAGTGCGTACTTACACAGAAATACACTTACGCATGCATAACTTTTAGTACGTCAAAATAGATCAAAACTTAACTTTGTTGATTGTCGGTAACATGAAGTACGTAAGCCGTCGTGAAGTACCCTAATACATTAAGCTAAGTAAGATTTGCGAAAGACATCAACCTGTATGCTCTATAAATATCCTTAAAGTTGCAGATGAATAATTCATCTGTGGGTGCACTGGCATGCGATAACTAAACGAGATAACAAAACAAAGTCGGATGATAATCAAACACCAATTCACCAAAGTACTAACGGATAGAATAGTTTCATCTTATAAGCTATCCCGGTGACCTAGACAGGACAGGACAAGGCAAGGCACAAATCCTAGTGCCGGGATATACGTCCATAATTTAGTTGTCAAGAGACAGTTAACGACATCAGAAGTCCTACAAATGGCTTAGAAACTTGACTTTAGTCTAAGCTTGCAACGTCGGACCACTCTCACAGGACGAATATAATGGATCAAACAATCTTAGTGCAAGGAGTTGTGCCACATTTGCTTATATGCAATAGTGGACTATAATAGACACGGTATAATTGGAAATTTGATGGGTATTTACCTCAAGTTTGAAGTTCCAATTTACTTAAGAGTCAGTTCAAAATTATCTTAAATATTTGTTTAATTACACAGTTTTTAAGTTTTATAAAAGCAGATTATAGGATTTTGCTGTAATTAGGATAAGACCAATAATAAGGGTTTATATCCCTATAATTTCTACTAAAAATACAGGTATTAGGGGAAGGCCGGGTAAAGTGAATACCCCAGGCAAAGCGAATACTCCCCATTATTCCTAAATTATTATTTTTTAATTCAACACGCCACCACTGTTACGTTTAGCCATCTTGGTTTAATACGCGGCAAACATAGAAGCGAGGGCCCGCGTCGCGTCCCATCCGCGGAGTGGAGATTTGTGTTTTCGTAAATAAAAGATTAATTTTACGCGGTAAGTACATTGATCAATTCTCCTGTATTACTAGGTTTTTATTTATAGGAATATCTTAATTTGGTAGCATATCAAAGTAGCTTTTTATGGTATATTTAACAGAAAGGCATAATTATTAGTTTCTGTATAAATTGTGTTAACATCAAAACTTACCTAGTCGGGCAAAGTGAATAGGGCAAAGTGGATACGGTCCACTTTGCCCTATTTACTTTGCCTGCCATTTCACATTGGTGACATATTATCTAAACATGTCTTTTATTTGTTTCAGATGGTGAATAAATATAAAAAAAAATCTAAGCAAGGGACGTGGGATGAAAATGCTATGCAAACGGCTATTGATTTGTGCAGAGTCGGAGAATCAATAAAAAGCACAGCTAAAAAGTATGGTTCGGCTTATGCGACCTTGTATAGGCAAACCTTGTATAGGTTAAGTTTTTTTTTCATTTTATCAAAGTTATTTTTATGTTTTCAGAGATTAAATATGGGTATTCACTTTACCCAAGTACTGTATCCGCTTTACCCGGGGTACCGGGCAAAGCGAATAATTTCGTACTTTTTAAAATTTTTATTGTAGTTGATTATTGTTTAAATATTAATGGTAACTGATATCCGTATTTGTACGAGCAATAAATAAAGACTGGTTTCTGATAATTATTTTGATTTTGTATTATATACTTTTTCAGCTATAACCTTAAATACCTTAAGGTATCCACTTTGCCCGGCCTTCCCCTAAATCTGAATCTTTCAACTGTGTTATGAAGTTTAATAAACCGATTTGAGGCATTGCATTCAAAATCACGCATTCCGCATCAATAAACTCAAAGTTCACCGAACTATAAGTAAAGACATTAACGTAATACTAGCTGTTACACCCGGCGCCGCCCACGCCCTACACTTGATGTTATGGGATAAAGAACCTTTTTATATGTTAATCGTGGATTATAAGCCCCGCCGTAGCACTGCTTGTAATGTTTCGCATTAAGGGGATCGTGTTTTTAGCTTTCAATGGTGATTAGCTCATAAAGTATAATGCATTAGGAGTTTGAAGGCAGCAGCTGCGTTGTATACCATGGCTTTTATGAGACCATAATGAAAAAAGTTAGCTACAAGTGATCCACTGCTGAATAGAGGCCTCCCTCCGCCACATGCAATCAGCGATTTTTTTCATTTGCTATAAATGGCGAGACGAGCATGTCATTCGCCTGATGGTAAGCGATACGACCGTTTACGGGCAGTAGCAAAATCAAACACTATTAATTAAAAAGCAATGTTTGGCATTGCAATAAGTCTAGTAGTTACTCTGGCTACAATGTCCTTCAAACCGGAACAGAATAGTTAACTAACTCGGCTGCTTGACGGGAGAAACATACATTACGTTGGTGCCTTCGCACGAGGCCTCTCACATATCTCATATTATGTGACCTACCACCAGTAAATATACCTCGAAAAGAAACAAGATGGCGTTATGTGTATGAAAAATTTTGCAGTTTACATTTCAATATAAAATGTATGGGTGTAGGTCTGTAATTAATGTTTTGGTCTTCGCTGGATATTTAAATAAAAATTTAAACACATAAATAAATAATGATCTAAGAAATGCTGCAAGAAGTCGCTGCCGCTCTTAACAGATCGCTCTAGTCATTCTTGAAAAGCAGTGGACTGCAGTGGAACATATTATGTTAAAAACCCATCTAATTGTTAGTTGTTTTATTGAGTGTATCTGTATCAGTCCATATATGGTTCACTGCAAGACACATGCCTCCTCTGCAATCGAGAGTACGATTGAGAGGAGTTAGACTACAATAAATGAGAAAATCTTTCTCCGCCCTTTTTCAATCAATCCCGCATGTTATCAGTTATTAGAGGGAAAACAAAATGTTGTCAACCTATATAAAAGACAAACAAAATAACTTTCAATGGGGAGAAAAAAAGCGCGTCTTCGAATTTGCATGCAAGGATTTATAAACGGCACAAAGGGAGAACAGGGAAGTGTTTCATTCCCTTTGTCTACACAATCATAGAAAGTGCGTCGTTTACGGAGGTCTGTATTTGTGACGGATGCGGAGCTTTGATGTCACCATTTTGCGTCTACTCGTATTGCTACCGAGTTTGATATACGTCTTCCATATCAGAAAATACGAAGCCAAGGATGCGAGCAGATTTTATCAAGGCTATTGGATCTAAGGACAATGGACTTAAGTCTAACCATCTGGGCTTTATTAGACCTAGGGCCAATGTTTTTAAGTCATTAGATTTTTTTAAGCGGCTCGGTTTTTTATTGCAATTTTAGTCAAAGTTATTTCTTAAAATCAAAGCTAACCAAATTATAATATAGTCTCATCATATACCCCTCTCAATCATGGCCTGTCGGAGGCCCGTGCCCTGAAGTGGGATTTATATGGGCAGATACCTTAACATTTATACCTTTAACCCAAAAAAAAATCAATAACTGAAATCACCAAGATAATGTAGCCCTCGTATTTCGACATAACTCAAAATGTCTACCACTCATCTACGTCAATCCAATTGTCATTCTAATTACAGTGGATAACAACCTACAAGTACTGGAAGCAATACATACGTACATACATGAACTCACGCCTTTTTGCCCAGAAGTGGTAGGCAGAGAGGCCAGGACATCCACATTTCGCCTGGTATGTTCCGTCCTACAATATGATATGGGGCAAGCCTATCTCCATATCGAGCCCAAATTCCTGACATCGGGCTGATGTAATAGAAAAATCCAATATCACTTTTCCCGACCCGGAATTCGAACCCAATACCTCAGCTTTGTAACCGTACCGTAGTACAACTACACCACCGAGGTCGTCGAAGTAATATGTACTATAATACACATTAAAGACAGCTTCCAGTGTAAGGTCAGTGAAGTACAAAAGCACCGGCAGTGGGAGGTGAGACGCATTCATTAGTCGGTCACTACGCCGGCCTATAAAGGAACCGTATTCACAGCGCAGCATGCCACCGCATTAATTAAAGGTGCCTTAAGTCGATTTTAAAAGATTGGTTTTGCTTGTCTTTTTATTCTGTTCATATAAATAACGTACAATATTGACTATAGGCTATTGACTTCGTCCAAGCTTTGTGGTGAACAGCTAAATTTTGCTTAGACTGACTCAAGGCAAAGATAACGGTACATTATCGTGTCTAATAAATATGTAGAAAATTTAATTGATTTAATGGAATTACGCAAAGGAAATTTAATCGCTTACGGTTTAGAAATAGCCGGATTATACTAAGTTATTAAACATCACATAGAACGCACTAGATGGTATCAGCCCATATACGTCCCACTGCAGGGCACGAGCCTACTCTACAATTGAAAGTACGATTGAGAGTGGTTAGGCCATATAGTCCACCACGCTGGCCTAGTGCGGGTTGGCGGACTTACATACCATATAAATTCTTATGAACCGCTATGGTATGCAGGTTTCCTCACGATGTTTTCCTTCACCGATTTAGTGCGTGGTGATTGACTATCAATACACACATGACTCCGAAAAGTCAGAGGTGTGCCCTGGGGTTTGAACCCGCGACCACCGTGAACATGTTGGCAGCCGCGTCTGGTCCGTTTACCAACAGGCCACCACGCACTTCCAACAGAACGCACTAGATACGTAGGAATAAAAATTGGAATTGTTAATTTACATATAATTGTTAGTGGTTGTTTATTGAATTTATTTATTGGCATATTTCTGTAGTCTTTCATTGTTTCATCTGTTAGTGTTGTCAAGTTATGATTTTCTGAATAACAATATTTGTTTTGAAATTGGAATGTCAGCGCATGACATGAGTACAGGTACAGCGAGTCAAACACAGCGGATTTTTTAAATTGAATAGTCACTGTGAGTTATTATAGAGAGAGGATTAAAAAAATGTTCACTTGACAGCCAAAACTATTACCGGAAACGGTACTATAACATAAATACAAAGCGAAGAAATAAACCATATTACATAACATGCAATAACGAAGAGCATTGAAAATGATTCGATAAATAAATATATTTCGTAATATAAGCAGGCTACGATTATTAGAGGTCACATCTATAGTACTCAATTGTAAAACAAAAGATTATGTTTCATTGTTAATAAACCTTATACACGGGCTATAAGTTATCTAGCTTGGCTTTGGCAATCACAATACAATTTAAGTTGGAATCCCATCAGATAATCTACGTAGAATGGTAATTCTGTCTCGATCTAGCAATATAATGAGTAAAGAGCTGAACCCTGATTTGTGCACGCCTATGTTAATACGACTATGAACTCATACAGAAAATATATCAATCGTGTGATTCCAGCTATGAATAGACCTTATATTATCAATAATCGTGAATAGAATTCCGAATAATAGAGTCATAACCAGGTTCTTTTGTCTGTTTAGCTTCCTCGCCGCAATATCGTCAGTAGCTCCTGCATTACTAACCTTATTATCGCGAGGGGGAAACTCTATTCCTTTTATTACATCAAATACATTCATATCACATGACCGGGAAGACGTTCTTTATAAAGATTTATTCATATTTATGGTAGCGTTTCTATTCCTAAATCAAAACCGTTGGGACTTATTGTAGAGGCTTGGTTGCCTGACCCGTTGATCAATATGCAAATGGTACGCTGAATAACCGATCAAAGTTGACAATTTACATATTATAATTTAAGCTGTCGATAATTTCGCTAGGCGTTTATTGCGGTGACCTGATGACCTTATTTGGTTAAACGGTCTGTGCTAGTCTATCGGGAATCTGTGTCGTGAACGTAACAGAGTTACATGAAGATTTCCTGTAACCTGGTTGTACAAACATTTATCTTTACCCTTCTGCGACGTAAAGTTATGAACTGAAGACTAAATACATTTAAAAGGGACAAGTATTACTAACAATATGACAGTGTGATTTTAAATATCTGGTTATTAACTCGGTTTACAAGTCTAGTGACACTGAGCAATTAAATTCAGACAGTCTGTGGGATTAATTAACCTATCTTTAACGCGCAACTAGATTAATTAAACAATAACACAAATAGGAGTTGATACGTTCAAGGTATTACAGTCCTACCTGAAGTCTCTACCTAAATTACATTTCCATAAAACATATTGTTAGATAATTATTCCCATTACAATATGAAGCTGCACTAATCATCATTTATTTACCAACACAGATTCTATTAGTTCCAATACTTCCGCATTGAGTGGGCTAATTGGATCTGTCTTAAACGCACAATGAATTATTGATGCGACGTTTACATCAAACATTAAATATGAACACGGAGAATTAGCTGTCTCAGGCGTATGCGGTCTGTCCATGGCACTAAGGAGCATATTTGCATAACAAACATATGTGACGTCTAACATCCTTTGCCAAGTTACGGGTTAGTGTGTAAGCGTGTTAATTTACATATTCTTTCATCTCAGCTTTATTTTGTGGGATAATGTGGGTCCCATGTGGGGTTATATAAGTTAGTGTAATTCGTCTAGTTTCTCAGTTTCAAGTTTGAGGTAAGGGTGATAGGGAATTGTAATCTAATATGATTTGGGTGTATGATTAAAGATTATACGACATTCAATTATTTTTAGATTTCCAGTTAAGGTAAGTACATTGTTTAGATTCAAAATTGTTATAGGCTTTATTTATTCTTTCGAAATTCTTGAGTTGGATTGTTAATTAGACTATATTTTTAATATGATGTATATACATCATCTAAAAAATTCAGACATCACTATATAGTGATTCTGCGTAAGATAGCCTAATCAACTAAGCAAGGGATAACTAAGTACCCAGCCAAACCCGCACTCCCCGTGCCAGCTAAACCATCGCTCCCCTCTTAAATTTAACACAATAATGCGTAAAAAAGCAACACAAACACACATTACCTCTACATAGAAAGCGCATTAAACTTTAAAATCCCCTGGAGCCCCGCGACACTCGCAAATTCCTGTTTCGCTAAGGTAAAATTTAGCAAATAATTTTATTACGTTGTCAAATATTTTAATAATTGGAGGTGAAAGGCGGTGAATAAGAGTTCACGGTTAAGTCAAGTGCCTTCCACGGCGTGGAAAAAGAAACGCCTCATAAATATTCATGTCAATTTTAGGCCCGAAAAGTCATATTTAAGTGTATTTTCGATAAAACGAGGCGTCTTTAGCGGCCGGGAATGGTGATTTCATTTCAGCTCACCTGTCCCCAGTTGACGTGAAATATTTTTTATTAGTTGGCGGGACTTGATGCCTAAGTTGCGTAATGAGGTTTATTTTTGGGGCGCAACGTTGGATAATTACAAAATTTATTACACAATTTCGGCCGGGTTATGGGATTATGTTTTATTATAGACGTGGTGTCGTCAATATTTTCGTCGTACGTACGTACACAATTAATAAGTCGACAAAACTTATTATGGTCAAGCTCTTTTGGTCAACATATTTTTGACGACAAGAGATTTATTTTATTTAGATACATTAAGTAAACAATACCCTATCTGGAGGGAAAACGGACTGCTAAATCTGTCCTCAGACTTCAATCTCAACACATAAGACTGTTTGTTCAGAGTTCAGACGTAATAAACACAATTTCATCGCGAAGTAAATCGACAATTCCTATTTCTACAACGAGAGCTCTTAAGCGAAATATGCCCTTAACAATACTTTATCCTCGTTCGATTTATGTACACATAATATAACAGGGAACGCTGTGGAATACAGTAAGTGATTACATTAGCACCACACGAAAGCTGAGTGGGCCGACGAATAAACCAGAGTAAGGTCTATCGTATCATTTAAGTTTTATGAAGGCCGCGCGAAATTGTGCGAGCTGCCGGCATATGCAATAAAATAAATTGACAATCTTCATAAAAGGTTTAATCTTCATAAATAGGCCAAAATGTTTAGCGCTGCGGGGTGAATTATTGGGAATTGAATATGATTTATATTGGAGTGGAGGTATTCGTTTATATAGTAGAAATAATTTAATATTTTGTGCTAAAATTGATTATCTAAATCATATCTAGAATATTAGATTCGTTTAAATTTAATCAAATTTCATAACTATGCTAATATTTTAGTATTTTTTTTCACAAAATGTAATTAGGTATTAGTTTTCTAGATACAACATTTAAGATGGGTATTGTATTTTTTTCGCATTACTTTTTTAGGCCATATATTATGAAAGCTTACTGTATCTTATAACTAGTTTATTTTTTACAAACATGTATGCTTATTTATTCATGAAATATCTTATATCTTCATTATGTTATACTTTAAAGTATCGATTTAATATACTACACCAAAGCCGCTACACTAAATTACAAAATGTATTTATAATTAATCACAATACATAATATCATGTATGAATTACACCGAAAAGTTACTTATAGAATAAACTCAACACATAATTAAGCATCGGCACAAAGGATTTCGCTCAAACTTAACTATATCAAATTAAGCGAATGTCAAAATCAAAACAAATTATCCATTCATGGAGGGTCATAATGGGCTCTTTTACACGTCAATTTATAATAAATTGATGATTACGAATGACGTGCCGTTGACAGCCGCCGAATGGAGACGACTAAAAATATAACAAATTATTTATATTTGACATTTGCAATTTGTGTAGCGGAGTGGAATTTCCTGCTGCGAAATACTCAAGCATGATTTTAAAATGATGAGATAGACATCAAACGTCGGAGGATGGTTTAGTTGGAGTCTGAACTGATCTGGACTCTTGCATACAATTATAGTTAAATTAATAAATACACTCAACAGTCACATATATAGTCCTGACTTCACACTAAGATCGAGTCTTGTGTCGTGGGTATTAGGAACTACGAGAGACTTCTTGGTCTCACAAACACCCAGACCCGAGTCAGTTAGTCGAGTTTGTTGTAGTCACTTTTTAGTGCTAGCATATTTAAAAAAGAAGAATGGGGAAATTGACACAATTTTTATTATTATTTATACCGAAAGCTTCTATGTAAAATCATACATATTTTATTTTTCTTAAAATACGTTTAATAATAAACAATTTAATAAACAAACGAGAATGATTTCAAATTTGGTGGAGGAACAAAAAAAAATGCAAGTATCTTGTTGTGACGTCATCTTCCTTCTTCATTATAATGAAATACTGTTCAAAATCCAACATTGGAAAGTGCCAGTTGCTTGCTGGTTGCTAAAAATTAAACAAAAATCATATCCATCAAACATGCCCTATTAGAGCAAAAATATTACAAAGTGCACTATAAATACCGATTGCTTTAAGTTTATTGTATCCAACAGGCATGCTTTTTCAAGATGTAAATCTATAGATTGATGTGATCTATAAATATGCTTATAATGCTATAGATTAGTAACCGGTAAGTTTTTGAGTCATAATTATGATTTTAGGATGTAATCGAAGTTGCGTGCTTTTTTAAATCCCTGCCAAAGGTGTTGCCTCACCTGGCATTCGAAATTTGAAACCACACAGCATTTAATTTCGCGGACTAGATATAAAATGCAATTATATCTGATTTGCGTTTACTGCTATCATTAAAACAGAGACCGTCGGCTTAAAACCAATTTAGACGGTTCTTTTCGTAAATTAAACAACCATTTAAGAAGATAATCAGATTATCCTCTATAATGCGAAGAAAATAGCAGCGAAACTAGTATAACAGCGCAATTCGTTTCATTGTATTTTTCGTAAGATTATCCTTGATATTATATTGAACAAAAACAGCATTAAGAGAGGAATTATGCTCATTAACCTTTGCTTGCATATACATGTATTTATTTTTCTAGCAAAGCCGGTACAGACGTGGGATGCAAGACTGGCAATTAAGCAGGTTATATGACTCGAATTCATCGGAATCGTTGGGCTAAAACTGTTATCTAATAGGTACTTGATAGCAACAACACTGAGGGAAACCTAGAAAACAGTGAAAAGACTAACTACCTGGACGCTGTCGAGCGGAATTGTCTGGAATTCCTTTCAAACGCGATTTGTGGAAGAATGAGTAGATCTTAAGCCCAGCAGTGCGATTATACAAGTTAATTAAAGACTGCCTCAGTGACGCAGTTGTACTGCGGTATGACTGCAAAGCTGTGGTCTCGGGTTTGAATCCCAAGTCGGGCATAGTGATATTGGATTTTTCAGTTCATCATCAGTCCGGAGTATGGAATTTGTGCCCGATATGGCAATAGGGTCGCCCCCTATCACATTATGGGACGGAAAATACACGGTAAGACTGAGACTGTACTGTATCAGTAGTAGTACCCTATACACGGCACTGCAAGGCACGGCCCTACTCTTCAATAGAGAGTACGATTAAGAGGTTAGGCCATATAGTCCACCACCAGCCACCATCAGTATACCACTGTGTATTGTGGTCAAACTATGGAAGGATAAAACCTACACAGTTTTTAGCTTTGATTACAAATATAATATCAGCCAAGATAAGCTGCAAACCTGGGCACGAGATTTCTTTGTGATTGAAAAGAGTTTATATCTTAATCTAATATGGTGTCCCAATGTGAGATAATTAAGCATTTATAGTTTTTATGCAAAAGCCTGAGGCATGTTGATTTTCTCTCGTTACTTTCATTTAGAGATATTATTGTTTATTACATATAAATATCTAAATATTATTATTAACATGAAAAAAGAAAACTTTTACACCAAAAACAAAATATAAAATCTTCATAACCGAAACGTCACTTTTTAGCAAATTGATAGGCGCGCAAACGGGAGATTTTGAATATTAATCAGTTGAATCACTTTTAGGATTTTCAACCTTGTTTTAAGGGGGATAAGATTGCAATCGACTTTGTACACGGGTATCGAGATCTGGGAATACTGGGCGAGGAAACAAATCGAGGCTATGTAGGTCAACAACCCTGCTGAGAGGGTAGGTACAGTAATCGGGACGTGTGTCAGAGTTCGATTTTACAGACATACCGATGGCGCTACGTTCCGATCGGTAATTTTAATCCAAGATTCAGTAATGTTGGCGGCAAGCTTTTCACAAATATGCGTCAACAAGCTATTTGAATGTGCCTGAAATAGGGTTGTGTCCAACTTTTGATTTTGTACAGAATTTAATACATACATATATAAACTCACGCCTTTTTCCCAGAAGGCGTAGGCAGAGGAGTCTGGACACCCACATTTCGCCTTGTTTGTTTCGTCTCACGATGTGATAGGTGGCGAGCTTATCGCCATATCGGGCACAAATACTTGACTCCGGGCTGATAATGAATAGAAAAATCCAATATCACTTTACCCGACTCGGGATTCGAACCCGAGACCTCAGCTTTGCAAGCGTACCTTAGTACAACTACGCCACCGAGGCAGACAGAATTCAATGGTTTCTAAAAAATACCGCTCATAAAAAACTTAAATTGAAAAACAGTATCAAATAGGTTGTAAAATGACTGAGATGTTACTATGTCTAAAAGTGCGGTGGCGAAACTCGTTTTCACTTTCGCACGTATACACCTTATGGCAGATGACGTCACTTCATGCATATACCCTATTCTATTACTCTATCACCAACTTTTATATAATTGGAACTTGCCTATTATTAAACGGATTTATAAATCTTCCTGATTGCATTAAACTTACCGTAACCTTTCGATGTAAATAATAAAAAAAATATGACACTAGCCTATTATAGTGTATTTCTCCATGAATGGAAATTGGAAAGAATTTTGTGGATGCATGCATTTGTGCATTATAGTCTACATTTGGTCATCGACCTTCACAAGGTCAGCACGGAGAATTTAGTCCTGAAGTCCTCTCAACTGTAGACAACGCCTATTAGCTGTGCTAATAGGTATAAAACAAGAAATATCGGGGTCGATTCCGTACCGAGATAAATGTTGTACTGATTTACTTGATATATTTGTTACGCTTTTGTAATTTTGATAATTCATATAAACACGTCTCTTAATGCGTAGTGCTATAAAATATATTTGTTATCGAAAATATTCCTTGAATCATAAATAATTGACTAAAAGACAATATTGTAAGAACACATTTCGACATAACACAAAAATATATTCCCGGGAGGCTCAACTTCGGCTTCCTTTTTCCGAACTCTATTATTCATGCGTTCCCGTGTGGTACCATCGGTAAAACGCCTTATAATCGCTGCACTTAGACGACTAACATACCAGCAGTACAAGTACTTACGTGACATGACAGCCTCCGAGACGCAGTTAGTTAGTCGACTGTGAAAGATAGGCCGCGGGTTTGATTCCCACGCGGAGACGAATTTTTTTGGGGCCCGAAAAATATTGGTCATGATTGTTTGACACCGAAAAGACTCTCGTAGTTTCCGATACCAACTACACAAGACTTGTTAACTGTCTTAAATGTTGCAGCACCTACGAAAATTTCGACGAAATAATACATATTATAAGAAGATTGAAATGATTAACTGCACCTAATACTTAAAAGTAATACAATATATGTTTAGCTTAGACAAGTGTTGTTCCATTACATATAGGTATGGAATTACGTTGGTAAAGGGTATACCTTATAAAAAATGTATGTACCTCGCACTAAACTGGCAGTTGTAATGAAAATTCGCTCCAAATTCAACGCTCTGTTTACACTTTTCCCTTTTAATCACATTAAATTACATCACTCGACTACCTTTGACGTTTGATCAACGATAAAAGTTGTCAAACTTTTTATATCCCCCTTAATCAATTGGGGGAATAAATTATATTTTCATACGCGTCTTTAATATATTCGCTTCGGAAAGTTCACGGATGTACTGGGATAAATAATTATGCGGAAGTTTGATAGGTGTTTAATCTTAAAACAATCTTGTATATTGACTAATATTGAGATGCAAACCCATCCCTGTTCTAGCTTTCTTCTGGTATTCCGTAATAATCTACGTAGAATATAAATAGGCAAATAGAGAGCATTGTAATAACAACAAAACCTAGATGATCGCGTAAAAAATAGACTTATATGCATTATTGATATATTGGATCTCAGAAATACTAAATTTAATTTAATATCAATGAGAACCTACACCATGCAAATCGGTGATACCCTTAATAAGGGTCAGGTCAAAAGTACCCTGAATCGACGAGCTTGCATGAAGAGTTAGATGAAAGTGGACAAAGCTAAAGTAATGTGCACAGAGTACATTGTACATGTTAAGATAGAGTCAACAGTCTAAGGGCATTAACGCCCTCTGTCGATGTACGACGTTACAAAGAAATAGGACTCATCAATATTAAAATTATATTTCCTTAGTAATTTCCAAAGTTAAATAATTTCAATTGAGTAAGCTTTGGAAATTTTTTTTTTTTTTTTTGTTAACCTATAGTGTCCCACTGCTGGGCAAAGGTCTCCCTCAACTCCTTCCATTTGTCTTTATTTTTTGCCGTTGCCGTCCATACACAGCTGAATTTGTCGAGGTCGTCACGCCATCTCTTCCTAGGCCTACCTCGTCGCCTCTTGCCATCCAGGGGCGTCCATTGCGTGGCAATTTTCGCCCACCTTTTCGGGTGCATCCTAGTGACATGTCCCGCCCAATCCCATTTCAATTCGGCCGATTTTCTCCCAACATCCCTAATTCCAGTTATGGAGCGCAAGGTGTTATTGGGCACTTTATCCATACGTGTTACGCCCAGCATGCTGCGCTCCATAGCTCTTTGGCAAACCCCGAGACTGGACCTCTGGAGTTCAGTCAAAGACCAGGTTTGAGCACCGTAAGTGAGGATTGGCAGGATACACATGTCGACGAGTTTACGCTTAAGGGAAATAGGAAGATTACCCTTGAGAAATGTCTTTAATGACCAATAGCTCTTCCAGGCGTTATCTATTCGACGCTGGATTTCTCGGTCTAGCCTGTTATCGAAAGAGACTATCTGGCCCAAATATATATACTCGTCGACATACTGTATCTCGACTCCATCCACCACAATCCTCGGTTTTGTGCTATTGGTCATGACCTTAGTCTTTGACCGGTTCATCATTAGTCCAACCTCAAGGCTCGCCCTGCTCAGGTCATCGAGCATGCATTGGAGTTCTTCGGCCGAAGAAGCAAAAAGGACGATATCGTCCGCGAATCGAAGGTTAGAGAGCCTCTGACCACCAAGGACGATACCGCGTTCTACCCAAAGTTCTGCTAAGGACTCAAAAATTTCCTGTAATGTGCTCGTGAACAATTTTGGCGATAATGGGTCGCCCTGCTTCACGCCTTTACAAATTTTAAAGCTTTGGAAATTATTTTAGGGAAAATAGTAATAGTCTTGAGCGTAGGTGTTCAAATAGAATAACAGTTTAGCGGTTATTTTCCGGGTAAACGAATAGTAAATTATTAAGCGAATCGATTACCAGAGTTTCAGTCGTAGTATCATCGTGAAAGCAAAGAAATCGAGGTCCAGGGATAAAGCAAAGTTATTGAGAAGAGTAACACTTAAAACATGGAAAAATCACAATATGGAAAAATCTTCCCAAACCGGAGAAAAAAACAATGTATGAACTGTTAAGCCACTGGTAATGTGTCAGGATCGAGCAAAGTGGCGATCTATAGTCTCTACCTGTCACTATGACAGCAGGGACGATTATGTATGTACATAATAATTATGTAAATTTAGTAACAATTTCCCAATATTTTAAACTTTATTTTGTTGTTGTTTAAGTCTTAAATTATCGATCAGGTTGATCACTTAATCAATAATTGTAAATTGTTTTAGATTCCCGCGATTGAGCTTCACTTAGACTTTAGAGCAAGGACTGCTGAAAATCTATCAATTGCAACACTTTAAATGAATAAAAGATTTGATCTGTAACAACTTCGCTTTACCGCTTAATTCGGCGAGATACTTGGAGATACAATAGTCCCTCGCTCCTGATTCCTAACATCCTATCTTCATCCCTAAAGGCCAACAACGCATCAACAGTTCCCTACTGAGATGAAAATGCAGATACTGTCAGTATTCATCTTAAGACTTGTCATCAGATATCTCGCTTGCGCGCACCCCAACAAAAAGCTTTACCCAAAGGTGATTCATTCCATTATGGCTTGTAGATATAAATTAAAGTTTACGACTTTAATTGGCGCACCGTCGATATTTAATGGCATTTGCATGTTGGTCGGGTATAACTTACCCGTATATTACGATCAGTAATTGAGTTTCGCGCTCATTCCGACGTTACAAATACATTTTGTCGTGTTATTGTTTTATGTGAAAATTGTTATCGGGTTAACAAGACACAAGTGATGTTTATACAATGACGGATAAGTGGATTGTGGGTTGTAACGAAATTTATGTCGTTTTGTTAATTGCTTTTTTATTACCAGTAGCGTTTGATGTCAGGTTTTGGTGTTTGTCAAATTATTAAAAATTATTAAATCTGATAGTCGAATATGGTCATAACACAGTTTTGTGATGCTGATATAAGAAACTAGACCAGACTTTGATTGCAGGTTGTTGAAAGGCATTCCAAGACGATTCTTTTTAATGATAAAGGGAAACATCAAGAAACCGCAATGTATATTTCTTCCGCCTAACAACAGTGTAAATGGACTGTACTGTAGTTTTTTTACTGTCTATGAGCGGTCGTATCGCTTACTATTAGGTGGATCGCATGCTAGTCTTGCCATACGTAGCAAATTAAAAAAAGATCATCATACCGTCACTATCTTGACAGGAATCTTTCTGGTACGAAGTCCGCCCTGCCATGGCCTAAGTGTTCTACATCAAATGCTTATTTTAGAAGTGTTTCTAAGGCTTCTATAAATATTATAATTACTATTCGTAAGGCATCAACAAGGTATTGATATTATTACATACTGATAACTGGGTTCAATGGCCCTACTAAATTTCTAAGCCAGAAAATACTAAACATTTTCCTCGGATTAATTATTATTTATTATATTGACAATGCTCAGCGAAATGTATTCCTTTTTTTCTATAAGCGTTACGGAAGACCGAGCACAAAATAAATAAGTTATGAATGATAGACGAATAAGAGCAATGTTTGATATAATAATTCCATTATTCGATTCCTTTAATCCACTATTTGAGCGGAATATTCCCGGTTTTGACACGGAAACACGTAGCGCTATATCAAATATAATTTCATTTGTATAATATGTGTTTATCTATGATATGCACTGGATTATTGCCATTAAACCTCGAGGACTCAGGTTCAACTTCGTAATCGAATTAGATGCAATTTGCGCACAATTTCAAAATTATCTAAAAGGTTGGCGACAGGCCCACCCCCTATTACCTACATCGGAATCGTAACTTACAAAGCAAAATGTGGGTGCCCTGGTAGCAACTCTACCTACCCCTTCTGGGAAAAGGCGCGAGTTTATGTTTCATGTAATTTATATAAATAATGTAATATCTATTGTATTATATTGAATTACCACAGCCTACACAATGATTGAGTATTAATCTAAATTGATTGATGGTTCGAGAATTTGAGATCATTAGTGGTAAGGTCAGTAAATTACGATTATAACTTATATTAAAGCGAAACCTAATTACTTGATTATCAAATAATAGTATCAAACGATTAACATAACTGATGTTATAGATGATGTTAGAAATTTAGACAAGTCTAGATTTGAATAGTCATAAATACAAATATACTTGTAGACTTAACTATTAGACATACCCAAAAACCCTTACAAGCCCACCTAGGTAGAACCACTGCAATGTCTATTTGTCCATCAAATAGCAATGTTATGTTCTGGTTTGAAGGACATTGAAGCCAGAGTAATTACTGGATAAAAGTGCAGTGGAGTGCCAGGCATTGCTTTGTAATTCATGGTGTTGTGCGATACCGTGTAGCTTACAATGACATGCTCATCACGCCGATCTCGCAACAGAAAATACTTAAAAAAACCCGTTTTATGCGTTGAGAAGAATAATGTAAGTCTTAGAAACTAGAAAAAAAATCAAACCGAAGTGTTATAAAAACCCTGGACTAGATATGAATACTCGTATTTGTCGATCGGAAAACATTACTTGGCAAGAGGCTCATTTTATAACGAAGCATATTGTTTGTGTAAGGGAATAAGTTTTGTCTATTTAATCTTTAAAATGGTTGCCCTACACCCACGTTCACAGCATATCAAATTAACCTATTCACGCAACGTAAAGGAAGTATATATAAGCCCTCACGACACAACAAGGTCAATACTATCGCTCAACTTTTCATAATAAATAATAGCAATAACCCCAACTTGTAAAGGATTACATTACCCGTTATCGCGTATAAAATGATTGGACGCCGAACTAAACTTACACGAAACCCGTGCTCCGGGTTTGACGTAAACCACTCAGGCCCCACGTTAATTGATGTTTCCAACAAAATTAAGCCAATTTAACTTCATTACTCTGTCATTGTATTTCACTAGTCATTAATTTTGTATTACGTAATTATAGCAAAATAGGTGAAACAACGCCACACGTATGTACGGCCCTGCTACGGAGCTTAATTTACGTGATTTGATACGCAAATTGCTTCGTACTACTGATGAATTAATTCGGATTGCGGTGGGAATGTTTGCGCTATGTACAAATCCTAGGTCTCGTACGGTTATAGGGTACTTAGGGTTTTTTTTTTGGTGGTTAGTTCTTATATATATAATAGCCAAATTGTATTCTGGAACGTAATTTGCTATTTCAGATAACCTTGTAGTGTCGTAATTTATATTTTATCTACGGTTCTAAATGGCTTTAATGTTTTGTTTTTGGGTATTCGTTGTTAAGGCTAAATTGTAGAAAGCAATTTGTCATTTGAGATAGTCCTGGGACGTAGGGTTTAATCTAGGATAGGAATTACGAAGCGACAACTTTACAGCCTAAAATTGGAGACCTTTCGCACTGTGTATGACACGTCAGTCTCGGTTGATGGGGTTCGTCGGCACCAGTAGCCACTAGCTGCCATTGGAAACCTCATAGCGAACGTAGAAAAAATCGAACGTTACAAAATTTGCTATCCACAAATAAGCTACACCTCAATCTTTAGTTTGTACATGTTTGGATATTTCGAAAATGTATACATTTTTTTGGACGCATGCATCTTACAAGAAGTCCCTTTGGAGATAATTGAAAATTATCGTGTTTCTTAAACTTAGTTAAATAGTGATAACAAATTTAGTAGTTTATTACAATTCAGAAATAAGTCTGAATCAGTTCAATGGAGTTGATATGAATAAACAGTTGCAACAAGGTCGATGTTCTTTTCAATCTGGAACGAAGCTTTGCTGTACTCACTTATTTTCAGTTGCCAAAGGATATTTTACAAAAGGAAAAATTCCATAGTCGAAATCTTTTTCGAGCAAACCGAAGTAACTATCTTGGATATTTTTGATGTGATAGTAAAAAGAACATACTAGTTTGGTGGCGATTCTCTCTTTTTTTCTCTCTTCAGTTGGAGGAAGTCGAAACATTGGCCTCCCCCAAGGATCTGCACATTGACCTGTTGGAAGTGAATCGCATCACCGTTCCATATAATGGGATACACAACTTACCCACATACGTGTGTCGTGTGGCATTCAGTCTGTGTATTGAGAAGATCGGCATAATTATGTAGACCGGAGAGAGATAACTACAACTCCCGAGCCCTTCCGAATGTTCATCACTGCCATACACACAATGAATATTCGTATTTAATTTACGGAATAATATAAATACATAGTTCTGACCTCACTTAAGATCAATTAAGTCTTGTGTCTTGGGTATCAGAAACTACGACAGACTGCGATCTCACAAACACCCAGACCCGATACAAATATTTGTGGGCCACACAAACATTTTTGTCGGTGTGGGGATCGAACCCATGGCCTCTCGTTTCACAGTCACCTCCTAACCAACTGCGCCACGGAGGCTGTCAAATGAATTGTTACATTATCGTGCTAAAAGTGATTTGAAACTGTCGAATAGTAAAATATCTTAAATATTACAAAAGATACGTTAAACAATAAACGGAATAAGGGTTTGTTAATCCCAGATAGGTTACATTATTCAACTGGCCTAAAAAGGTTTTTTAGTATCCACTACCAAGCAACCGAACTTTGTTAGTGTCCACCACACACGGTGAAAAACCCGTGATCCATTCCCGGAAATCGCATTTGGAAGCATGGTTGTAGTGTACATGGACTTCGTATAGCAACAGAAAAACGTGAGTGCCTTTTTTAGGCTGTGCTGAATGTGTAGTTCGGACAATTTAAGCGATACATTAAATATATGTATACACAAAAAAACACAAGACCGCGCTTTATAAAAAAACACAATATCTTTTATTAGATCGTTTATAAATGTGTTACACCTATTAAGAAGAAATTCACACGATACAGCGATCTTTAAAAAACGGGCGTAGGTCCACTTCAAAGGCTGGCAACGCGTCTCTATGCCCTACGGTGTTGCAAATATTCATGGGCGGCGCTGATCACTTACTATTAGGTGAACCACATGCTCGTTTGCCCCAAAATCAGCTTTAATTATTTTCTGTTTCCAATAAATCATCAACCTCAATCTAACAATTACAAGTAGCATCCCGTCAACAAATTACAAATTTAATTATCAACAAAATTTTAAGATAACAAAATATCGGAACAAAGTTGTCCGGAATTAGGATGGTACCAGCAGAGGCGGGAACGTAATCTATTTTGCTCGGCTGATCTGGGGTAAATAATGTTTTTTGGATGCGCCACACCACGTCCCTTATTATGACGATGGATGGAAAAAATGTTGACAAGAGCTAATTTTAGTTGGCCAACTCCGGCTAAAATGTCCACTTAAAATGTTATGTAGATTTTTATGTAAAATTTGGGAGGTAATGTATGTGAAATGGGTATTAAAAAGCTTTGAGTGAATTTGTACGTATTTTATTCTTATGCAATTTTTATAGTCGTATAAAATGACTGCAAGTATTTGATGTTGTTTAGTAAATATGGTATCCTGCAGTTGACATTATGCCAGCCTGCGTTTCCCTTAATTAGTTTTCAGCCTTCGTGGCGCAATTGGTTAGACGCCGGCTGTGAAACAAGAGGCTACGAGTTCGAACCCCACACCGAAACAAATGTATGTGTGATCCGCAGATAATTGATTCAGGTTTGTAAAACTGAAAATTCTCTCGTTATGTCACATCACTTTATTTTCGTGTAAGGTCAGGACTATGTATGTAACTGTTAGGTTGCATTTATCTTATTACCAACGCTCATTTAATTATTGTTTGTGGTTCAAGATCTAAATATCTTCAAATAACTATATAGTAGACTCAGCAATGAAATATGTATAGAAAAACACGTATTCAAATAATCATATTAATAACTAAACATAAAATGATAGCTAAAAATAAAATTTGAATTCATATTAAATTCAATCATGCATTACATGAACCTTAAATGGATTACACACTTTCATAATATTACTCGTATAAAAAACACGTAATAATTTTGAAAGGCATAGCAGCCGGACCAATAAATATTTATGACGTCATAAAATAGTATTTTTGTAATAACGCTCTACTTGACGGTAAAGACATCTGTTAGTGGATTAAACTTAGGGAGGGTTTTACAGAATAGCCCCATAAAGGAGATAGCAACTAACCTAATATCATCAGGATTATATGATTACCATACAAGTGAAAAATATATCGCAACAATTTTCTGTAGTAATAAATATCTATTATGAAGTAACATTTTTATAAATATAAATCATAAGGTGTGGTCTTATGGACATTATTGAGGAAGGCCTATGTCCAGCAGTAGATTTCCTGTAGAGTTAGGTATATTAATCTATGCTGTAAAGAGAGAAAAACCGTGTCTGATACATATAGCACAAAAATGTACGAAAGTGGAAGAGAGCAAAAGTAAAGGCTACATTTTCATAGCATTACAAATATAATAATTCTATTTAATAAATATCTTATTGTACACAATTAAAGCCTATTTCCATATATCATTGTAACCGTCAAATCGCCTTAAATTTCCTATTAAAACATGTAGTAATGACTAACAGGAGCAGTACTTTACAATTTTTTAACAATTCATCACATCGAAGCGCCGTCCATTGAGGAAATTGAACGAGGCCCGCCAGTATGATGTGAAATTTATATCTTTGCAGTTTTCGTTTCATTTTGGAATTCAATTTCATTCGGTGCGGGACCCTGTGGATGTGCTTTTGGAGCTTATTTAATGCTTACACGTGTTCAATATTGATTGCTATGAGAATATGTGAATTGTTAGTATGGCCTTATCAACGATTTATTGAGTAGGTTTTATGTTCACATTTTGACAGCCTCCATGGCGCAGTTGGTTAGACACCGACTGTGAAATAGCAGGTCGTGGGTTCGATCCCCGCACCGACACAAATGTTTTTGTGGCCCACAAATATTTGAGATTTTTGTGTTTGTGAGACCGCTAAGTGTGTCGTAGTTTTTGATACCCATGACACAAAACTTATTGATCTTAAGGTGGGGTCAGGATACCAAAAACCAAAAACAAAACAGTCACATAGGGAACACCATGTATGTGTATATGTGATGGGTTTATTTATTTAAAGTATTATTTTAAATTTTATACAGTTTAAGGAATAATGAGGATTGTTGGTTTGGATGGTTGGTTGATTTATTATACAGTATAATAGTAGTATTAAATCTTCATCTAATATTTAAATATGCCACGTGGTGTTCAGGTTTGATTGTTATGTTTTGTATTTATTTTTTCTTTTTGTTATTTTATTTGTATTAAAATTTCAATAAATAACGCAGATAAACTTATATTAAGATATAAGTATAATATTATTATTTTAGCCCTGTTTAATTACTTTTTATTTTATAACTGTCTAATCCTAATTTTATCCTTAGTTTTAGTTTTGTGTATAGATGATGATTATTGTAAAAGCAAAATATATTAATAGAGTTAATATTCTGCACAAAATTGGTATGGCACCCAAGGTTAAGGAGCGATCAATGAAATCGGCATTAAGCTACAAGATGGAGTTCCGAATGTCGAAATCCAAAAATCAAAACAGTTTATCAACTGAAACACTGAAACAATGGATTTATCCAGATTACAAAATATAAAGGCATAAAAACTACAGCACGTAACAGCATATTTTAACATGTGAATAACGTTTTATGCTAGTTTAGGCGCCGTAAATAACTAAATCCTGGTTGACCGAATTCGCTGGGCGCGTAAAGTAATTCACACACGTGCCACAAATTTTGATATTTTATGTTTAAAATATAGGCGTGGAGGGTTTTAGCTTATAGGCTCACGGACATTTTATGTAAATTGCAAATATAAATTTTGAGGACGTTTCAACTTCCAATTTTTTTTCGACGGCCATAATCCTTCGACGCAATCAGCTTCCCAAGAATAAAATAATTTATGAACGTAAATAATAACACCGGTTTGGGTAGGATTTTCGAGATTAAAACAAAGCGTAGTTTGTTATAAATATTCCTGTTGTTTACTATGTTAGAGAAAAACGTTAAAACGATTGTCGATAAATCTAAAATTCATTACAGGTTGCTACGTATTGACATCACCACACTTGACCTTAGGAAATTTACTGCCGAACAAAGGCTTAAGAAACAAACCCACCAAAAAACTATTGTCCATTTGAAACACAGTCCCAAAATACGCAAGAATACTTCACCCTCCAAATCCGGGGCTAGACATGAATAATTATCATTCGTCTGTCTGTTCCTGCATAAGGCGGCCACGCTATCAATAAAGACTTCCCGAAAGAGCTTCCCGCCAAACACTCCATCTCTGGGATTACCGGGAGACACGGATCCTTGCGGCACGTTTAAGTTTAGATTCCGATCTTTAACGTAATCGCCCCGCAGTGGAACGTTAATCTTGCCTGCGAGATCGTTTTGTATGTGCTGTCTGGATATGCTTTATCTTATTTCATATTTGCAATTTTGTTTTCCTCTGTTTAATGGCGACATAACACACCTACATAACTGAATTTACTGTACTGTATCAGCCCACATATGTCCCACTGCAGGGCACGGGTCTCCTATACAATCCAGAGTACGATTGAGAGTGGTTAGGCCATACAGCCCATCACGCTGGCCTAGTGTGGGTTGGCGGACTTAACTGGATGTGCGTGATTTTTATTTGTCTAGTTACATTTAAAACTTTCATATTTAATTTGCTTTTGCGTCTCGGAAATTGTTGTAATATTGTGTTAAAAAGAAATTAATAAGCTGTGAATTCGGAATGCCATGACTGGTTTACAATTCAGGGAATCAAGTTTATGTAATTTCAGTGTAAAAGGTATAGCTTTCTCGAAATTTATCCATAATTCACGCGAACACGCACACTTAATTTTATTCGTTTAGCATGTTTGAGGTGTAAATATATTTTTCTCTTACTTCCTAAATACATAGAATCTTTCGTTATACAAATAAATTTATTAATTGACACTATTTACAAATAAAATTCTTATAATATATATCTGGCACATATAAATTTTGTGTCTGAAGCGCCTTAATTATACCGGGCTATTTAATTGCTTGTCACGCTTGGCTTAAAGTCCGCAATGTTTCGGGAAACACGTATTGTCCCGTTCTTGTTCCCTGTTTGTTCAATCAAGCTGATAGCTAGAAGTTGATTTGACAAAGGACAGTTTTCTGGCATTGGCTATTTCTTTATCTTGTGGGCTTTTAGACGAATATTGGGGAAAGATAAAAGGAATTGTACACAATACTTGGAAATATACGTTACTCGTATTGATTTCTTAATGAGTAATAGATAATTTATTTAGTATAATGAAAAAGGCTTTCTATGATCTATGAATTCTGTGTAATATTGCTGTATTTATTTTGTATTCGATTAGGTTTATTTGTGAAGCAATTGTATTGAGTATTTCTTCGAAAAGACCCATTATGGGGCTAAAATAGGCGCGAAATGTAAATGTACCCCTTCCATCTATCTATTTACACAAGTGATGTGAAATGGACAAACATATTGTGTACATACAGTATCCATTTACTTATACATCAGATATATCAAATATTAAGGTTTTTTGTACAGATAATTTCGATTTATAAACACTGCTAGCGTCGGAACGTTGCTTTAAAGAGTAGCACCATAATTTACTACAGTAGCTTTGTATTTTGGCCACAGATAAATGAGAAATACAGTGTTTGTCGCAACGAGTGACAAATTTCGAGTTTAATTTTGTAGACACTCTTGGCCTTTCAAATAAAACAACGTGTTTCAATGGAAAAACAAAAGCGACTAATTTATTTGAAAGAAGAAAGAAAAATCAATGGTATAAGTTGATGTTCTACAAATGACAATAGATGGCGCTACAAGTTACAAGAATAGATATTTTGATTTTCATACATATAACAACAGCCTTATTCATAGAAAGTTGTAAACGTTATTATACTCACTATTGTAATTATTAAATGTTTTGTCCATTTCGATCAATTAACGGCAGCTCTCTATATCCTATCTATCTTTAACAAGGGGTTAAAATAGCTACCATGACTATGTCGGTACAATTCTACGCGTCATTAAACAAAAATAGATATATATACTTATCAAATAAAACGATCTATAAATATATGCACCATATCCATACTTCTCTATCTTTGTTAACTGAAACATAAATTGCATCGAAATATGTAATGAAATCTCTTGTTAAAGATTGATAGATTATAGAGAACGGCTGTTATTTAGTATGATCGAAGAAGACTAAGCATTCAATAACCAAAATAGGGTTTAAAACAGTCTGTGGTTAAGGTCGTCAGAGTTTAAGTTTATATATATAAGTACATGTCTGACTCTAAAACGTCATAATATAAGGATTGACGTCATGCAGGTTAGTTATAAAGTCATACGTCACATATTTTCTCCACTTAAAATAACTGCGCCTACACGCGTAATGGCTTTCAAACATTACTTTGATATATTTTTAGTATGTACTATATTTATACAATAAATACAGCATATTTTTATACATATTTTATGTATTTTATATGATCTGAATCACTAGTGCCCATACCACAAGTTTAATCACTATTTGGGTATCAGAGTTCAATCAAACACTTGTAAATTAATATTGTCATACGATTTATTTTAAGTGTTTTTATACGACTGTGATATGCTCCAAATAAATATTATTATTATTTTACTACAAACATATCAGATAGAGCAGTCGACATTGAATTGCATTTGAATTAAAATTTCGAAATGTAAATGTCCTACTAAAATAGGGAAAATGGTTTATATTGTAGTTAAATAAAATACAGAGTTCTAAAGAGTAAATATATCCAAAAGCTTTAATCCAAGACAAACCGACTTGAACGCAAAACATTCCATCTTTACGATTATCGAGATAGGATCTTTCGCCGCTTTTGCGGTTTATTCTCTGTTAAATATGGTTTTCAACTAAATTGGAACACCGCTTTCCGTTCGCACTGAAACAAGCATTGTTATTTCAGTACTGTTTTCAAACAACACTGATTTCGAAATTTTACCTCGTCCACGTTCATTACGGAAGGGTTAACAAACCTTAATAAAGGGCCGAGTAGGAAATAATTTGTTACAATACGTATGCGTTATTTTTAGAATATGAAAAACGTGAATGTGATTTGTTAAAAACCAGTTATACAATTCGTTACAGTTTTTACATATATAAGATTGTTCAAAGTCTGCATACAATTTTGGAAATTACGTAAATTATTGTGATTTTATTTCGCCTCTCACGCCATTATACAGTTTTCAAAAAACACGTCATTTATGTAATATTTACTTTTGTAATTATATACAACAAATACATTTATAATAATGAAAATATAAAGAAATATCGACATGTCCATAAGCTAGCAAGATGCTCCTATCGTATTTCAGTATCAAGGCGGAATTACCCCTTTGCTTTAAAATAAATAAATATATATAAATAACACCCAACAGTCACATACATAGTCCTGACCCCACACTAAGATCGAGTCTTGTGTCGTGGGTATCAGGAACTACGAGAGACTTTTCGGTCTCACAAACACCCAGACCCGGAAGAAATATTTGTGGGCCGCACAAACATTTCTCTCGGTGCGGGGATCGAACCCGCGGCCTCTCGTTTCACAGGCGGCGTCTAACCAACTGCGCCACGGGGGCTGTCAAATAAAGATCATGTCCATAAAACTATAAAATCCCTGATTATGCAACGTACCCACATATTCCGTAAAAACCTCCGAGAGCCAGCGATCCGTTTCCATTATCAAACTTTTCGCGGCGAGTGACATTTTGTAGTCATGTAATCCGGGATTAGGCGGTTTGGCCGGTGAGTCTGGAAATCTTGGCGGCAGACTTGCAATCAATGAGCGGCTATCCCGGATTACTGGCCAAATGAAGTTACTTTTTCCCAGGGCCCGCCGATGAGGCCAGATAGTGTAATTACTTCGGCCTCAGATTTGTTTTACCTTTTGGTGCGGCTTAATGAATAAGAGATGTGGTCGGTGGCGCCAATGAGTTTTGTTGGGCCTCAAGTGTATTTACTTTCTTGTTAAGGATGTGCGTTTTAAGGATTACTCATATTGTATAGGCGCATTAACGTTTTCGTTTATTATATCGTCATAGAATGGAGATAATGATTATGTAAAATTAGAAAAGGCTTTAAAAATACACACAGTAATTTTCAAGACCCATAATTTAATATTTCTCTTCTTTGATGAACACCTCAATTTCTTATATTTTTTAAAGTATAAATTAAATTAGTCATATTTATTAAATGAAAGACTATACCATAATTTTCACCAGCTTATAACGTGAAAGAAAATTAATACTACAACCATTTCGAAGAATATAAAATTATTTTCGTTTCTTATTTCCTTTGTCCTTGTGCTAGAAAATCAAGTTATAGGAAGCCTTTGTCGTGCCTTTCTTCCAAGTAAAATAAGCCTTTGGAGAAACTACTATACATTTCTGAGAAAAATATAAAGGGGCTATTTGTAGTAGAAAAATAAGTATTTACTGATAACCGAGCAAAATCTCTAAGTCCACGGTTGAACAAACCAACAATGCAATTTTAGTAATCTCGTTTACTTAGTGTTAAACTGCTCACAAAGCCAGCTTATAGTTAACAAATGAAATGTGTTTGAAACACTGCGGGATGTAGTCAATTTGGTTTTACTTAACGATTAAATATTAGGGGCATAAATTTATAATAAAAAAAAAGATTTTATATTTATTTTAAACAGATCACTGTGGCTTGTAGTGATGATGATGAGGATAAAGAAAATATGATAGAAGGATTAAGTTATTTTATTACAATAATTAATTATTCATAAGTAATGCCATATTATTAAAACATAAGCACGGAAATGAACACCCGTGGATAACATTATCGACACAGTCTTAACCAATAACGACACAGAGACTGTCAAATATTATGTTACTTAAAATGATAAATATGACTACCTAAATTCCGTGACAAATAAAATACTTATTTATTGTCTCTCAAATACAGCTTGCTAGTCTCAAGGATTAGTATTTTCTAGTCATAAATGTGGACCAACTCGTGTTAGGAATTAGTGTTCTAATTAGCCAAGCTTACGTGTTTAAGTTATCCATCTTGCGTAGATTTAGAGACATGTCAACACGCTTGACGCCTCGTGTTGCATATCCAAGTGCAGTAAGGCACTCGTTTGTTTAATTTTTTTTTAGTTAAGTATATAACGAATGGGAAACTATGACAATCTATATTAAATTTCCTAGATACCTTGTGCCACATTCTGTAAGACAATTTTGTATCTTATTCAACATGACAATACGATAGGCGAGAAACATAATCATAAATGTGATATTTTAATTGAGTATGTTTGCGCCCTGCATACATACTTTTTTGAAAATAATCTTACAGATAAGACCGATATTTTGAGTCGCCAAATTCAGTATTATTATTATTATATTATAATGGTATTATATCTTAAAATAACAATTGTTAATGTGTAGTTATTATAATGTACTACACATTAACAATTGTTATTGTAAGATAATCAATCAAAGAGAACATATCCAAGCAAATAAAAAAAACAAACAGCAAACACTAAGCTAACACAGCAGAAAACCCCATTTACAATCCAAGATTTATGTACGTATCTCTTGACACATTTCGG
Organism: Hyles lineata; assembly: GCA_030180105.1. Classification (NCBI taxonomy): domain Eukaryota; kingdom Metazoa; phylum Arthropoda; class Insecta; order Lepidoptera; family Sphingidae; genus Hyles; species Hyles lineata. The sequence goes on along the minus strand of JARJEE010000008.1, from coordinate 12,090,310 downwards.
TGCTGACCTAAATTTGATAAAATCAAACAGCGGAGCAAGGAACGTTATGCAACAATACCTGACGCGCAACTTGCAATGCACAACTTAACAGTCGCAAATGTGATTTATATTTGTCGCACCGCGAGTTCGAGACCACAACAAACACATTTGGCCTGTTCCGTTCGAGGCGAGGCGATAAACTTCGTTGACAATGACTGATTCGCCGGGTGGACGATCTTACGAACGCAATATAAGGAAAACTACTGAAATATTATGTCTTCCAAGTATTAACAGGTTTTTCTCTTGCCAGCTTTGTAGGTGAAACTCTAGATTTTATTATTGGGTATATTGGATTTGAAATTGATATTGTTACTCCATTGGAAATTTTATGAGATTTGTTCTTTTCTGATTATGAATATGTTTCATCACAATTACCATATGTTATGGACCAAAAACCTGATATATAATAAAATATTATAGATACTTTTCTTTTAAAAGAACATAAATCAGTATATAAAATATATTATTGACCGTTATCATGAAATATTCAATATTCAGAAGTCCAAAAAGCGTAGAAAAGATTTTTTGTAATTTCGTGTCGCGCGTGTATGAAGTGCAAAGTTACACTCTACATAGGCGTGGTCAGAGCCGAGAGCCGAGGTAGGAAATATCTTGAGAATGTCAACGCCTCTGGAAGTTGCGCGGTCGGGGCCCATTTAAGAGGCAACAGTCATAAACCTACGTATACAACAACTTCGCACGTTCAAATCCAAGATAGTTATACGCAAAGGTATTGTGATGTAAGTTACAGGTTTGTGACGCGAAGTTAACGCAACTAGTATTAACACTTGAGGAAATGCATTTGCAGGAAATGACTTAATAGGAGAACTGCTACAATGTGTGGAAAATCGTTGAAAATCTAAACGCTAACGAAATAGTTGAGAATATAGATACCAATCCAAGTATTGGTGACGCTAGTTATGTATCAGACGCTAGTTTTGGTTTACCTAGCACAAAAAACGATCTATTAATAGGGTACCGAGTAAATGTTATTTATATAAACATGTGTATTCTTTTGCAGAGACAAACATATTCATGTTTCACAAATCCTTGTACAAATCAACTTCACACACATACACATCTGGGGCCTTAAATTAGACATCAACAAAAAGCAAATGAATTACCGACACTTGTCTTCGTCCCTTAGGGTGTAAAGCCCTAAATTCGACAATACGACTTACAACTTGCGCGATTAAACCTTCAATTAATCAAAGTAATACGTCATTAGGCGCTCACAACCTTTGTCGAGTGTAACTTGCACATGTGGGAAGGCAGAAATCTTAAAGTTATATTTAATGTGGATAGTTTCTACATTAGAGACGCTGCGAGCTCATTACCGCCGCCTCTAACAACCTACAACGGGAATGGTGAACGTTTTGACATACCGACTTGCCATTTTGTTAACTTTCAGTTGTGCAATTAGTTGTGTTTGCTCGCATTTAGCCCGCTGTGGTGGCGTTTTAAAACGAGAATTGCGGGAACTTGGGCGCTTCATAAACTATTTCGTCTGTTTGCCGTTACTAATGTGTGCATGTAATTCAAATTAACTATTTTGATAATGTATTCAAGTTATTTGCATGAAATTTTGGTTTTCAACTGCAGAAATGTGATAAATAGGAATGTATGTATATATTGGTTCGTAGAATTCACATTTCAAAGCGAATCGTTGTTGTTATAGATTAAGTACATTTATTGTTTTATAGATGCACTAGTAAAATTCGCGTTGAATAACGTGAAACTGCATACATTATTAACATGGTTGACCCATAATGAAAATTATAAAAAAGTATACATAATTTTCATAAAAGTATTATAGCAATACCAGTAGAATGTTGAGGTGCATCAAAAAACCGTTTATTAAAGAAATACGATCAACTAACTTTGAACAATTGCATCATAATTGATCAGTCTACAAGGAAGCGTTATATTAGCATTGACGATGCAAAAAACAGCCAGCGAAGCGCAAAACGTATCAAAACAAACATGAACGAAACAATCTGATTTACCATATCAGTAGAATGAGAAACGCGATAGACTTAAGCTCACGAATCAGAATAGGTCGTTTGAATCTGAATATCTAAATAAGTATTATCTACGTGTCCCTGTCACACCGACGAGAAAGGAAAGAGATAAAAGACGCGAACGCTACGGACGAAGGCATTCCCGCTAAAGTTGCTTGGCATGGCGCCTTGGCAAGCGCTGGCTGTTTTATTGTGAGCCGGCGCCAACAACCGGGAGATTTACCCCGTCCGTAATGGCGGCCCTCGTTTATTAATAGCTACGAATGTTGTGGTCGGGTAATGTTTTCGGTGGTTAATGGACGAAAACCTGATTTTGATAAATTTGGAATCATTTATACGGAGCTATTGGGATATGTGAAGTAATGGCTTGTTAAGCTCGGCCCGCGCTCCGAATATTATTTGCGGCGTGGATGAAAAAAATGTTTTCCCTTAATCTGAGAGTAATAATAAATGCGAAAGCAATTTAACATTTCTGCGAAATATTATGACCGCATTTTTGTTTTTGCTTTGCCATGCATGTGTGAAATGCATACGTAGCAGAACTTCTATAGCGAACAAAATACATTTGAGATCTCATTACAGTGTATTGAAATTCTGTAAACAAGTTTCCAGTTTGTCGGTGCAATGTAGTAGGTATCGGAACAGACGAAGCACGTTTGGAATTGCTGTGCCTGACTCCTGATAACTAGACTCGATTAATATCGACTATAGAGGAACCCTGTAGTACAAATTTCTATATACTATTCTTTATCTTTACTGATAACCTTATTGGTCTAGTAATAACATTCAGTAGGTGAAGAAATTGAGATCCTGGCCATGCTAATTTCTTTATATATGAAGTAAAACGGCAGCCTTTCTCGAATCTTTAGAAGTACATGAATATTCCTGTAACATGCCCTAAATTCGTTGGGCTGAAAATATGTGAGAGAGAAAGGAAGGCATCTAGAGGAATGTTAGTTATAAAATCGACAGTTTACAGACTAGATCCTACAGCGTTATTTACTTCAACAATTCTTAAAAATCCAGCATCATAAAGTTAGCACGGACGACAGCCTTTGCTGAGACAATTTAAACTTTTCAACGTAGCTAAATGTCAGAAGCGCAAAATTTTCTCACGAGTCAACAATTTTGGATATATCCTTGTTATTTTCGTTGTTACGTAAAAATCCCTTTACCTATCTAAAGATCTTTAGAATATTTCGAGGTTCGTGAATCTGGGTAGGTATTTACCACGTACCCTGGGAATAGTTTATTTCATTTTCGTTATTTATTTTTTCATAATTTTTGCATATTCGACTTTAAAAAGGTTAAAGTGTCCCGTTGCATTGGTCATGCTATATTATGAACATATTATGGACTTCTTAACTAGAAGCTTTTCGATTCCTGTAGTAAGTACTGTGGTTTCATGACTGCTGAAGACCGAACTTGTATTCGTTCAGATAAGAATCTAAGAATTAGATAAGAATTAATAGGAATAAACTTAGAATCAGATAAGAATTGATTCATGAGCAAGCAAGGACACATTTGTTCGGATCAAATATAGCCTTTTTTATGTACTACTAAAATTAGCTATATATTTTGAACGAATTTTACAAACCAAACCGTACATGTACAATGATCTAAGCCTGGACAAACATCTCCAAGCCATTGCAATACATCTAATCGATTGAACCCGCATTCTCCGCAGCAACATGCCTCGATTATTACTGAACTTTATTTATTTGCCTCAACATTTGCATTCTACATAGAAGCGCTAACACAATATCCGCGCTGAATTCACAACGAGCAACAATCGCCACTATTATTTTATGAGTCGATTTAACTTGGCTGGGGTGAGCCCGCTAGGATCGGAGGTCGCTAGTGGAACTTTGATATCGTAAGCCTCAGTGGGATTTACAGTGGAATCATGTATGCGCGGAGATGCTTCGGGAGCTGAATACAGTTACATTGTATCTTGGAAGCAGGGTTTTAGTGTCTTGTAAATGTGGTGCGATAGGCTCGAAGTTAAATATGTAACTAAGATCCCCAATGTTTGTCAGGTCAATCATTTGTCCGGTTTGGAAGTTATGAAACCGAAATGTTCCCAATTTTGGTACCCAAAATGTCTTGAGGATATTTGTTTAGTAATGAACCACACAAATAAAGAATATTGGAAAGAAGATCTTCCTATGACGACAAAACATTTTAATTAATTATCAATTGAGGAAGCAGCAATCAAAATGTTTCGTTATTAGATGAGCTTATATAGAAATCGATAGACGGGGTTCATAAAATATCTTAACTCTCCCCGATTCAAAATTATAAGCAAATCGCCCGTAATGAACTATCGAGATATTAAACAGTATTACAGACTCACACTTTACGGAAATTTAAACGAAGCCAACATTCAACCGTACCTGAAAAAACCAAAACACTCCATTAAAAAACAGTACAAAACCCAACAATCACATATTTATAAAGCTTAAATAAAAGGCCAATACGATAAAACGATCGTGCAAAACCACAGTTTACATTTGCCATAATAAATTATCTGCGCAAAACAAACAGGGAATTTTGACGGAAATAAAACTAGCGGAGCGACTATTGAGAGAGATTTAACAATGTTTGCGTACGCTTGCAGAGCTAACATCGCTTTTCAGCGCTGAACAATGGACGAAACATGTGCGTAACTCCGACGAAATTATTGTTCGTGTTTCGATTGTAACCGCCAATGTGTACAATATCGCGGGAATATTGTCATAGTGCATTTATTATTCATAAGTTCGTGTGATGTTTTAACAGCGCTTGTTTCCAGCATGTCTGGTGAATTTTAACCTTCGAGCTTTAAATCTTTGGAGAGCTCAGAGACGGGCAAATATTGGAGTGTTTTTTAATACATAGCAATAGTAATATTATTATTGTATGTAAGGTCACCAAATAGAAATGGCTCGGTACGGCAATAATTACCAACTTATAGCTTAATACTGAACATACACACCATAACGACTTTGTAAGTCATAGGGGAAAAAACGAATCGATGGATTAAATTACGAATATTTTTCAAGCCAATTACAAGCAACTTAAGTAAAATCAGCTTAAAAAGCGTTTATTAAAAGACTTATGATTAATGGGCAAAGCATCCGATCATCACATGTGTTTAGTGAACTAAAACCATTAAATTTAATAACAATGGTTACGGTCTCTCGCTGGGGTGTGGACGGTGAGGCACCCAAAACATGTCATTATAGAAGCCGTACGGGAGGATTTTAGAATAGCAAACGAAAATAGACCGTATTCAGCTATACTTAAGGTGTATTATGAATAATAAAATGGAGATAATAAAGACACCGCAGTATCAATCGATAAGGGTAACGTTGTAAACGGGACAAGATTTTGTGTTATAAGTTATATGTGTATTAATATTGTTGAAAGACGAGAAGCTGATATTAACTAATATTCATTTCTGGTTCATATATAATTTTTGCGTGTGTATTCAATATTGACCTAATTCAGTATTCAGAGAACTTAAGTGTTTGCCATAGAGGGCATATTCTTGCGAAAAAAATAAATATAGTAGAATACATAAAACTAAACATACCGCCACGATCGCTACACTCGCAATTAGATATAAAATTCTTAATAGATATGGAATCAAGATGTTCTGTATTTTACGAGATAAATACCACGAGAAGACTTCAGAACAATTTATCTAAAATTGATAAATCTCAAAGTAAAGCTGAACTTTCACATAACACCGTAACAAAAGCATCAATTACATTACGTGCGAGGTAATAAAATTTCAACTTTGAAACGATATCCAAGTAATTAAATTCAAAATGCCGCTATCGCTCCCAAATTCTAAAATCCACTTTACAATTTAAAAGTTATGTAAATGTGACAAGGAGCTATTATCAGTAGAGCGGTGCTATCAGCCCCTCATTAATCAACTTGTACGTCTGAATCTTTCTAGAATTTATTAAAGAAAACTGAATTATTACTTTCCAATTTTGCTGGACAGTAATTGCTCTCCTTATTTTCGTTCTATTATGAAATAGGAGATGAGTTTTCATTGGAAATTGTTTGCGTGCGTGAACAAAAGGTTGCTTTCTTTTTGTGTCTGGGCTATTGAAATAATTAATTAGAACGCCTTTTTGTAGTCTGGATGGGTTGATAACATTGGGTTATGAATAATTTTGATATAGGTAACTTACCAGGGATAGGAATATTATGATAGTCTTAAAGTCAATGGCCTTTCAAGGTTATTTTTTACATTTCTCCTTGTTCTATCTATTATCCTAAAAATAATAATATTAGTCGGTGTATAGTTTTAATGCATGATGCAAAATAATTTGGCTGATGTTTTTGCTATCGACCGCTATACTGACTTTTCCTCTTTCGGCATATATTGTTATCCATCGCATGAATCATAGACCCAAGATAAGTATTGATTAATCACACAACTATTATTCTCAGTGCGGGGCTCGTATCAACCCCTTTTTGACATATTTTTCGGTCACAAAACCACAGACGTTACCAAATATGTCAACTTTATAATTATATTCGAATTGTAAAGAGTTGCAAGTCCTTAGCGGATATCATTAAAAATGTCGAATGCATTACTTTCAAAGTATCAAAAACCCTCACGTTGCAAAATAAACCACATGTTAGTTTCACAAAGTGAAATATATTTTTTAGTTAAGTTCGCAGTCTCGCCGGGTGGAAATACTTCCAAGAGGGAAACTTCCAAAGTTGTGTACTTATCCAAGGCAAAGCATCTTAGTGTACAATGCTCGCTTCACCAGGCTTGTCTTACATAAAGTTAGCAATTGAATATACTATGAATGAGACTTCACTATTGTGTCGCTCGACAAAAGGAATTGAAAGATTTCAATGTTGCGCTATTTGTGTGTGTAAATGGGTTTTGTGATGCGATTCTCTTAGTATTTGAATTGGTTTAGAATCGGAGTGTGCTGCTAAAGGAGGAACAAGTAATTTAATCATGTCAAACACCTTGTGAAGTGTATAGAAGTGTCGGTAAAACTGCAGGCAATAGATATACACAGTTTGTTAAAGCTGTTTCTTAATTATTTTATATTTCTAAGGTCAGGTGTTTAAGGCGATAATAATAAATTCTAAGATTTAATTCATATGTTCGACATAGTTGGAAGAACAGGCAACGTAAACATTAATAGTAATCCAAAACCATTATTGTGTTAATTTAACATCAAAGGCAGACTTGTCCTTAAATCTATTTGAATTAATACCAAAATGATTGCTTTAATTAGGCTTGAAACAATATAAACTTACTAAGGTCTCTATTACGTTTCAAATGATACCTGAATCCCAATCAGAACTATTATTTTCTTAAACAGCTTATTTTCTATTTGCGAAACAACCTTTAGATAATTACAAAACTATTTACATAGCTATCTCAATTTGTTTACGCATAGCGTCTCCACTACATTTGATTAGGGCACAAAATTGAATTCAGATCCATTTATTTGCCCTTGCCCGAGATGTTTCTTCCATTTTAATGTTTACCAAGATAAACACAATGCTATATAATTTATTGCCTCTGTCTATTCTTATTTTCTTTGTTTGAGTCGGACTACGATTACAGATATAAAAAGTAACAAAAATAATATATATTTGACTTTGTTGGACTTGAAGGCATCGGGAGCATTTTAATAGATATTTATTTGTTTATTTATGTATCACAATTTTCACACATGCGATTAGGTCAGGCCTCCAAACTAGCATGATATACTATGCTGTACTATGTGCTATGGAAGCTTGATTATATTATTTTTATCGTGCCTACTATAAACAGACTTAACCTTATAGCGAGTTAGTCTTCGGATTATTAAAGGGCTAGATTTAACACCGATTTAAAATACAAAATGATTGATATCGTAAAACGTGTGGACACTCGACGATGCGTTCAGCGGAAGAGACAAAGTTGCTATACAAAAAATATAAACCGCAATATTTAGTGTTGCCAATGCAACAAACCTACACAAAAGGAAAACAAACATATATTAGGTCTTACACAATAATTGGCGCTAAAATAAGCCCCAAGCTACAAAATGGTGCGATTATACTCATAGCTCTTGTATTCTATTTAGAACATTTCTACAAGTAAATTATTGCCGCAATAATCCTCCAAATTCAAGTATATTATAGACATTAGACACTATACACCAGTAATGTCATTGAAGATAATTCGAGTCCAACTATTAAATTAAGAGTAATAACCATTAGCGTAGCTTAATCGATTGGCAAACTGTAGACCATATCAACAAGAATCGATAACGGTTAGGGCAAACGGGTTCCAGTTTACGCCCCCGGCTAGTAAGAGCGATGACCCGAGGTAGGTAACTGGATGGAGCAAGTAATTCCAAAGGGTCGGTGCCTCAAGCACCAGCATCAATTGCTAATTTGTTCGTAGAATTGAGAGATCTATCAATTAAACATTACTTTGGAATAAATCTTTCTATGACGCCGCGAATAGAAAGTCATTAGTCGACATCTGTCTTATTAATGGGTATAGTCTCTGTCATCATTTGAGAGCGAAGTAAAATGAACGAAAAGAAATACTGAGCTTCCCTTAATCCCATGCAGCAAGTGTAACGGTTTACCAAAGCTGTTATTCCACGTGGACCATGTAATTTTTAATGAAATGTAAATAATAGCTTGTTGTTGTACAAAGACATTGCCACCATCAATGACGCTTGAGTATTAGGACCGAGAAAAATATTATTAATTGACGTACAAAATTCCTTTAAAACTTACAAAATTATTTTCCTTTATTCTTTTATATTTGTAAAGCTTTGGTATTTTTAATTTTCCATATTGTACGAAGCTCTTCGTATTCGTATCACATTAACAGAATTGCATTGAAAGGAAATTTAATTACTCTTGTATATTAAAACGAGGGTGAACTTAAAGAAATATAAAGCCAGGATTATTTTTTATGCGAGAAATATCAAAAGGATGTTTAATTTATATTAAATGAAACAAGAATATGTATTTACTTTGTTGAATGATTCTTTATCCTGTTGAAAATAATTCGTGATAATTAAAGGACGTAGATATACTGATGAGAAATCTGGGCTAATCGTAGTATCTTAACCGATTCTGTAGACATTAGATTTGCTATTAGTTATCTAATAGTGAACTATGTCTTTTTAGAAATAATTGATACAAACGATGGTAATGGAGAACATCAGTCTTTTACCCTCCGTGGTTATAACAGGGTGAATTCTATATCTCGGTGAGAAAAGGTCCGTTACCAACATTGGACGTGTAAAAAGATAAAAATAATTAAGATTATACTATTAAATTAAATGTAATCCTGGCATCTTATACCAGGACCAAATAACAAGTTAATGAAATTCTTAATAAAGAAATTCGCAGACATCTTGTTACGTCAGCACAATATTAACACCGCTCGTACTTCTACAATCCTACCGGCGAACTCAAGGTAACTATTAAACAAACAGAAAAGTTAGTGTCGGTTTTAAATAATGAGCCAAGTTGAGCTATCGTTATCTGCATAGGAGTTGAAACTTTTTCCCTGCAGAACAAACACATTAAAGGATCCCGCGATTCATGTCCGCGGGCTGAAATCCAGACGCGATAAACTTGCTGTGCTGACGTTGATTTATGTCTCCGTTTGTTTGTCCCGGAAACAGTCGGCTCCTAAGTCCCGGTTCATCCCGGAATACCGACTAAGATAAGGCGCATCTAATGCACACTACAAATTACTGGACGAAATTGCTGTTTACGCATATGGGAGGTTAGGGTGTTCAGCTCGTCCCCGAGTCTGCAGTAAGTTAGGATTACATGATGAATGCGATGGCATCCTTTGAGATTTCGAAATGTTATTTTAATAAATGCAGAGCTCAGATTTTTATAGGACTGAATTGCATCGCTGCAATAGTGCAGTATGCTGCTGCTGAGGAATATATTTACATCGATATCGACCGAAGCCAGTAGCGACATGTGTTATTACTTTGAACAAAACGATGTATGAAACGTTTCGGGTTTTTAATCCTGCTCAATGTCTGTTACGTACGAATAAACAATGCTTTCGGTGTCATTTAAACGTGGTCTGACAACATTCATCATCATGAAACTTTAACAAAAACGAAAGGCCTTTTTCCCTTCACGAATGACATTGCACGACTGGCCCATATTCGCGGATTTTATTTATAGGGCTTCTAAATATAAAAACAATAAAGGGGACTACATTGTCTATTGGGAAGATTTTTACTAACAAAGAACTGTGCTACGTACCAATGGAATTATAATTAAAGTGGTAATAATTTATTGTATTAGCAACAAATCGTAAGATTTTAGAAACCGGGATGTGAAATTGTTCCTTCATTCAAATAAGCACATTACAGATTACATGAGGTCTTATAATTTTCGGTATGAGGCAGTTAAATAATCACGTAGTAATAAATGATTACTTACATATCACGACCAGTAACATTATAATATAAGAGTTGGCAGCTTTTCATGATAGACAACGAAAAACAGAGGTATAAAGGATAGTTGACACTCCTGCAATCTCATTATCCGAATGAAATGCAACAGCAAAGCCACTACGAGGGGAATTTCTGTAGATAGTGTCAGTGGCCCGGTAGAGCCGGCCCATTCATGTCAAAACTGACTGGCTGCAACATCGTTATGCCATTGTGCAACCACACCAACTTTGGTTATGAATTTGCTATGCAATTAGGAAGTTTGTTATTGGATTACAGAATTCTCATTTCTCCACGCTTTTGGAACCTTATTGGCCTCATACAGAAGAGAATAATTTTTAATGCCCCTTTTCATTTAGTAATCACTACCACTATCTATTATTTTGAAGAAATACTACTTGTACCTTCTAAGAGTAATACCCTATGTTAGGATAAGACTAACCTAAAACTTTTTATATTAATTTAAGTACACCCACACACCTGCGACACTAACTTATTGGTCTAAAAATGTTTGCTCCTTTTAGTAATATCCATTAAATAATTAAGTGGCAACTGACAACATTTTAACATAGATTAAACGTTATTACTCGCATACCCGCAAATTACAGTTGATTCAATTAGTTTTAAGTTGTGGTTTTAAGTATTGATAAAGTTGTCACTTAGCCATAACAGTCACATACACAGTATTGACCCCACATTGCGATCAATTAAGTCTTGTGTCGTGGATATCAGAAACTACGAGAGACTTCAGTCTCACAAACACCCAGACCAGAGATACTTGTGGGCCTCACGAACATTTATCTCGATGCGGGGATCGAAGCCGCGGCCTCTCGGTTCTCAGCCGGCATCTAACCAACTGTACCACGGAGGCTTTAAGGTCGAAAGAAATTTCGGTGACTCAATAGAAACAGTAATAACCAAAACATAGTACTTGCTTTAATTACTTTAATTACTGTTGACTTTATTTAACTTATAGGAAAGAACATATGCAATGTTGTTTTAAAAGTAAATAATCTAAGTAATGTAGTTTCTGATTGTTTACAAACATTTATATTTGGCTTATAAGGCAAGTTATGTGATTTGTACGTTCATTCTACCAACTATCCTAATCAGAGCCAGGCGTAGGCATATATGCATTAAGTTTACGCTTTACAGTGTAATCTCCGTTATATCGCTCGAACTTTAGCATTCACAATTGTAAAAGGTCAAGGGGCGGATAGAGAGTAAGTAACAATATTAATTTAAATATCGTAATTAAAAGTCGGTTCAGTTTCTTGGCGTTTTTGTATACATCAGAAGGCTTGTTAACATTCAAAACAATTCAAATTTATTAAATGGTTATTCAGTTTTCTAAGTGCTGCAGTTAGACTTTGTAATAAAATCATAAACAATTATTTGATATTGCTAATGTAAAACATTATTTACGTGCATTCATGTGAAAAAGGTTATCAGCTGATGGCACGCTGTAGTTACGGAATATAAATTACTTACCATAACACTTTATTTAGCATTTACAGAAGCCGTTTGCCCGAAGCGATCTTCTGAGTACCGCCATATGGATGGCGTCAAGTATTTTTTCGTATTTTAATCGTGGTCGGAATATTTTTGGGCATAATTTGTAGAATATTGGTTTTCGGTGCCGCAAATTACTTAGTAGTAAATGGAATGTTTTTAGTGTATCGAGGTTACATTTAATAATATGGGCACCATTTCTTTATTTATTTATGCTTCTTATACATGATATAAAGGCGGAGTCAATGCTCACAAATGTGAGTTTATGGTCAGTTTTATTACTTTAGTAGCTGCTGTTATAACGCCAATATTCTAGGCGAATCGCAAAAAGTTGCTTTTTATTATTGCCGATTTACATATTATCTGCCTTCCACTTTTAAAATTAAAACATGTACAAAGAACACAAAACTGATGCCACTCTCTTGGAATTTATCGTACAAAGCACACTGGAAATAAAATTAATAACTATTTCAGAGAATACATAATAAAACATCGTTTTGCTATCTAAAATAACTCATCCCGAACATAATTGATACATGTCTGTGCACTTACAATTCCATTAACAATATCCAGCAAAATTATTAACATGGGCCACAAAAATGCAATTGAAGTGTGCTTTATGGATGTTACAGGGTCGTTACCAGGCCGTTGTGTACATCAAGGGTGCGCGTTAAACACTGCCGAGCAATTAAATTGTTTGACCGCATATTTTATATTTGGTTAAACGTTGAATGAATCAATTATAACCTTTATAAAGGCCCGGTGACCTCCCGTTGACAATATTTTAATAACTTTTTCGGGTGCGCTTTCATGGGATTTTTTGTTATGGCGACAAACGAGCCTGTTATTTGATGAAGTAATCAATGGCGTTTGCACATAAAAATGTAAAATGTTTTAGGTATTGCCGATGTTTTACGATAGAAGATGAAAGGGTAATTTTTTTACGGGCACAATGAAGTGACTACCTTGCTCCTATTATTTAATATACCTAGTCTAGATAAATTAGCCAACCCCAAATCTGTATCTGTATCAGCCCATATACGTCCCACTGCAGGGCACGGGCCTCCTCTACAATCGACAGTACGATTGAGAGTGGTTAGGCCATATAGTCCACCACGCTAGCCTAATGCGGGTTGGCGGACTTTACATACCATAGAAATTGCTATGGCAAGCAGGTTTCCTCACTATGTTTTCCATGACCCCAAATGATTTTCTATTATTCTTTGACCAGTGCCGTTTGATAGCCATAGTTCGGGGGCAATTTCAATATTTTTTTAGTCGACGATACGCCATCTACAACTAAACCAAGGCCAATCTCAAGGACTCTATAGCGAGCTGTAGAAATGGACCTGTATACAGCCATTACCGGCGCGATACCGTAATGTTCAGCCTAAAATCTACTAAAGACATTAAGAACATTGCTCTATTTCTAACTTTATACATTTATGAATACAATTTTATCCACCAGATTCAAAGTTTTATTGATAAATAATGCATTATAATAAAACCATCCGTCGAATTTCCAATTAATAATAATAACCTATGATTTTGAAAGTAAATTTATTTGAAGCACCGCTTAACCTCTCTTGTCGATTACTATTTGGTTTAGTTTGCACTAATGGCCATAATGTATGCAACATTTTTGAGATTAACGTGGAATTAATTTTATACGCCCGCTGTTATTTTAGCTTTGAAAGCACTTAAACTGTTGGCTGGAGCTAAAATGAGTTTATTCGTATTTCGTTCTATCTGTGAACGAATTTTTACTGTACGGAATAAAATTTTGGATTTCCCCAAAAACTTTTAGGCCGTTCACTTTATTCCATATTAGTGCCGCGCTTTCCCGTCGTTTAATTTAGATTGGCGTATATCCCACAGGAATGCTGCATTTGATAGGGAAAATTATAGTTTGTCACTTCACTCGACTGCCTCGGTGGCGTATTTGTACTACGGCACGGTTACAAACCTGAAATCTCGGGTTTGAATGCCGAGTCGGGCAAAGTGATTTTCTATTATTTTTTCTATTCGATATCAGTCCGGAGTCCGAATCTGTGCCGATATCGAGATAGGCTCGCCGCCTATCTCATCATAGGACAGAACACACGAGAAGAAATGTGGATGTTCTAGTAGAACCTCTGCCTACCACTTCCGAGAAAAAGGCGTGAGTTTATGTATTAAAGTATGTATGTACTTTTCATTTGCAAAGTTCATGTCAATCCGTTACTAAATGACTTTGAGAAAGAAGGGATATGGAGGCCGATATAAACGCACTCATATCTGTTTGAATTGTGACCAACGTAGACAAAGATGGATAGTCTGTCATAGTGTCCCACGGGATTCTGTCGTTTCTCGAGTTTAAATTGTTGCACATTCTAATTAAAATTGTTGTTTTCTATTAAGTGGTGTACAAGTTTTCTCTACCTATCTATAATAATCGGTATGGATCAGGCCGATTAGTGTGAGCAGCCAAGGGATACATAAGCATCTGTTGCCATTCTCTGTTTGTATTAAACTCCACATAGCGCTAAATAATAAATGAAACAATTTCTATATTAAATTAATACCCATAAACTTTCCAATCAATGATACTAATATTTCCATTATCCATAAAAGCATTAACGTGCGTTAATAAACAATTTTAACCGCTCTATCGTGCGAAGGGTGGCCACGCGATCTCATAAATTACTCGCGTACAAATGAATTTCTTGAAAAGGTCGTAGAAATTAGAAGTTCAGGTGGGTGTCCGGTCACGCGAACGGTACCCTAAACCCTTTGTACATATTTACCCCTTATATTATTTAACTGCGCTGCGCTGACATTATTCGGCCGTCCGATCTTTAAATTATAGACTCGGCAACTCAAAAACAACTTCGTAACGTTGCCAGTGAATTTTTTATATGTAAATGGCTGTTGTGTCCTTTGGCTCAGTTTACACAGTTATTAAAAAAATGTATTGCTTGTAATTTTTCTACTGTTATTATTTTGTGCTGGCACGAAAAGGTACTTGATCGTAGGTGTAAATCCGTCCAAGTAGGTTGTTGACTGGCGGGAGCTGATTATCTTTATCTGGGTAATAGAATTATGCCGGCTCAGTTACCGTCATATAATCTTGGAACGCATTAGAATGTTATTCAGTTTGTATACAATGGTACCCAATACCAATGTCCACTATTGAAACCCGCTTTGACATAATGCATTATATTTGTCTTCAATAATAAATGGCGGAATAACTTCGAGCCACCCTTTCCGGAGACCAAGCTGGCTTCACCTACCAGCTAACAGATAAACAACCTTTGATGCTTGCCGAGTTTCGCGCCACCTCTCAATAGTGTTTATTGGTTGAATCTGCTAAAAATTAAGAGTAGACATCATACAGCTGATGTGCCTTAATTTAGTGTTAATAATGTGTATGTTTCATCACTTCTTCAGCCATAAGTCTTCAAGAAAAAGCGAGGAGAAGCAAATTAACCAACGGCTTTTTCAACTCCAATACTTAACCTTACACATTTCGTATCGATTATTTGCCACGAGAATCTTTCTTTATATTCTCATGACCTCCATGTATACTATATTAAACTTTTACTGTAATAATTGGTACCATTAGAATAGTTTCATGACATTTTTACGGTTTAAATGTCAGCTAGGGTCAGGTAACTTTAAACTTTTAATGCCGAACCAACTTATCTCAACCTTGACAGTATGAAATTTGTAAAGGCATTTTACAAGGGTCGGGTTTAGCTCATCAAGCTGATGTTACATTTCTTTAGTCAATGTTTTTCGGATAATTATACCCAAATTATACAAACGTGTTGCAATTTTTTATCTAGATTTTTGTCACGACAAAACTCCGAAACTCGATTGACTAAAGAATAAACGCAAGGATTACCTTGCGTTTACAACATTTTGCTGTGTTTAACATGAGCATCGCTGGTAAATATGTTACACTCGGAAACAATTATTATTAGTTGATGACGCAAACATTGAATCCCCCAGAATCTGATCTCGAGCCGTGTGACATTCAAATGCTCATTACCTACATAATGAAAGTTGACAATAACTTTATATCGAATAACTGTAGCACTTATTAAGCCAAGCTGTACATTTTAAATCATTAACAGGCTCGCACGCCACGTTTGTAACACGGTGAAATGTCAACCACGCTGTTAATTAATATACGTGTGACACGAACTTAAAAATGGAATGGCAAAAACATTAGGATCACGGAGCCATAGTCGTATCGCCATCGTAGTAAATCGAATGGAAGCCTCCAATCTGTAGGCTGATATTTCATGCATAAGCAATATATAAAATGTGTTCTGTTTCAGTGAATAATTTATTTTCGATTGTCACCCTTATGCTGCAAGCCCGGCTTTGTTCACAGGTGTTCGATCAAACAATTACACCTGTGTGCCGTGTTACGTTTCTGATTGGCTTCCGTGTAAGCCTCGTTTCATATTCACAGTGAGTCTTGCACGTTTGCGAATAAAAAGCAGTGTTACACAATGTATTTTTGCCGACTGTTTCGTTTTTATAAAATACTTCACGGATTTAAAGAGTGTTGTGCACGTGGAATTTATAATAAATACGATTATAATTTGGCTACGTTTAATATTTATAAATACATATACAATATTCGCATTTATGATTCTATTCATAAATAAACCGTGTTTTTTTTTTAAATAAAACGTCATGTATCTCAGCAGTGACTATTGTTATTTTTCAACTTAATGCCGTTTTTATTATTTTTTTAATAATGAACGATCGCAGAACATTTGTTTGAATTAGTGTCTCATACAACTTTGAAGCAACTAATAAGTCAGTAATTATATATCAAGACATTGCAAATTACTATGTTTTTTCTGTCCTGTAAAAAAGCTAAAAAACTAAATACAGCGATATTATACAATAACATGGACACACTTTAAATACAATGAAAAGTATAATCAACAATTCGTATCTTTCAATAAATAATATCTGCCAAGTCACATTTCTTTGTCGCGGGCCAAAGCGTTCCTTTTCAACGGCCAGTCCACAACTCGCGGTATTAATCAAAGCTTAAGAAAAGCTAATATTTAAAGTGACAGTGTCTGGAAGTTTGTAAACAAAAACAGCTCGGCAGCGGACGGTTCGACGGAACCCGGCGAAAAACTTGTTCCGTTGACGTTGATGGATGCGACGACCGTCGTGCCGACTGCCGACAGTTTTGCTCCACGCAGCGTGGAATAAGTACGAATATCTGATTAAACATTGGACTTTTATTTTTGTTTAGTAAAAAATATTTTCGAGCCATTAGCGGTGTTGGGTTGCGAAATGTTTCTCGCAGCGTGGTTGGGAAGTTTTAACAATCGCGCAAGCGGCTGATGAAAATTCCATTAGGGAAAAAAACCCACAAATCCTGGAGAATAATGACTGAGTAGTAGGTATCTTAAAGGATAACAGATTAACAGCACCGTATAAAAAAGGGATAACTGAGAATTATTATCGATCCTTCAGTGATCTCTGGCGTGACGTCATGGATAACAAAATTGTTACGTCATTGAATAGTAGCTTTTGTGTGAGGATGTTCTTGTGTGTATTCGATCAAACCGGCATATTACTTTATTTTTGTATTTCAAAATTGTAAATTATTTTTAAATCTGATATTCAATTGAAATGTTAACAAATTCAATTCTACATTATATGAAAAAGTATTTTACATGGAAAAGTCTGCAGAACAGTTGCCGGAACCCACATCACAATGCCATTGCGCTAAAATGACACGGGTTTGAACACAAACACTCCCTTTGTGTTTTGGCGAGTACATGCATTAATTCGTTAGTCGCGGTCGACATTATCAATGGTTCTAGTGACTAAACCGCTCACAAACCATGGAAAGTTGAAATCTTGGATTCGTATGATAAGTCGCAAAGACTTTATCATGACTTTATTATATTACAACACACACATACATATTATAAGTCAATAGCATTGGCATTAAATATATGGACAGGGCGGAAAGCGCGTATAGTGTTCGCTCTAGTTCATATCGCTCATCTACTAGAACATCGACGTAATTACAAAAATGTTTGTTTGTTTGTAAATTATATCGTTCTTTTTAAATTCTCGAATTTTTACACAGATAAAGTGATAAATAATTTCATCAACATGATTGGAAATAAATTATATTTTTGGTCCCAAACTTTTCAACATTCTTCCAAAAAACAGCTGAAACGTAATTACATCATTGCTCTTTTTGATGAAAGATATGCAGTGGAGCTTCAAATTTTGAACATTCAAAATGCTTGCTGGTATTTTGACAGAAAGCTTAATAAAAATTAAGATTATATTTTGTATCATCGGTTAGAAGAAATCTATTAAGTCAAGTTAATTTAATAATTATTTTAGTGCGACTTTCAAGGTCATCTTTCTGTAACTCCAAATGTACTTATGGGTCCTTAGTTTTTAAATCAATAGTCATAGGTACAATTTTCTCACACTAGTCAGTTATGACTTAGCATGAATGGACAGGCTCGTTCGGGGTAGTACCAGTGATCTCACAGGAGATCGATTTGAAGCGACAGCCTTCTGTCGCGTTTCGTTTGCTGAGTGAGATTGCCGAATGTCCAATACCTCTTCCGTCTTTCCATCAATTATCCTTACCACACTCTTACCAATTGAATGGGCCGGCAACACACCCATGATCCAAGCGTTATGGATGTTCATGGGCGACAGTTACTTGATTTCTAGTAACAGTGCTAAAAAAGTTAAATGCGAATTCATGTTGAATCTATTTAAATTTTCATTAATAAAATATGTTTTTCACAACGGCACGGCCTTCTAACTGCACTGCACCTGATAGTAAGCGCAAATGTCGTCCAGGCAGAGTATCGAATGGTATCAGACGGCAGGACCCAGGATTAATGGAAGTAATAACTATAGGAAGGAACTATTGGATAAAATATAAAACAAATTCCAACACAATGTTATTACTTAATGTATAGTAAAATAAACATCGGATCGTGTTTCCATTCAACACAAACCAGTGTTGCGTAAATCCTTAACATTTTAGTTTGTATTGCTAATGCTTGCACTGTTTGCTTATTTTATGCTGGAAATAACGTTACTCAGGCTTTAGCTAAGCCGACGTGTGAAATGGCATTAATCTCTTATTTAAATACTTAGTAATCTGACGACATTGGGCACCCCATCCATTGTGTGCTTGTCACGGATTTACATATTATTTGCTGCATAAATAAAATGAACAAACATTTCCCATTTTGACCGTTCAACCCCTCGATTGGAACAATATCAAATGTTTACAATTGCTTATTAAACTTGACGTGTTTCGTCCCGTTACAAATTAAAATGCCTTCGATGTTTGCAATCCGATTGACTTCTGGACTTTTGTAACTGGAACTAAGAACCTTTAAAAACGGATTTAAACCATAATTTTGATTTCGGCATTACAAATAAAAAACATATTTTTCATCTTTTTGTGATAACCTGGCCTCAGTTTATTGGTTTGCTGGTTGTCTTTGTCGTCCTCTTACATCCACACATATACTCATATGGCAATGTTCATAAACAGTTTTAAAACCAATTTTATTATAGGTGTCGAATGTTTTGTTCCTTTGGAGCGACTTTTGAATTCAGCGATGAAGACAAAATATTCAATAACTAAAATAAGTTTCAAAACTGTTTTTGAATAAGACACTAGTCTATATGTCTATAAAGTGTACGTTACGAAAAAAATATGTTGACGATTCGCCAAGTTTTAGTAGTCTTCGTGGGCGATTGTAAATACATGAATATTCGATTACTGCATGTTAATAAAATACTACAAGATACTTCTCATTAGTTGTCCATTACTCTTTATGAAGTACCAATATAGAGATTAAATACTTTGTGTACATTGACTTGCCACAAGAGCTTTTTAACTGCCTACATGACCAATAAATACGTTTCATTTCATTTCATATTAGACTTTTTTCACAAACAGATAGTATTTTCGCAATACTCATAAAATGGGCAATAGCGATTGAGGAAATCAATCCGGTAACTCCCAAGCCAAACGTTTACACAGAAATAGACTGTTTACCGAAATGTCGGCAGCATTTCAATTTAGACCATTTTCCGTTCGACGAAATTGCGATTTGGTGTCTGACTCTTATTGGAATTATTGACTCAAAAACGCCAAGTTAAACCAACAAACAGTTGACCAAGTTGAAAAAGGAATGGCTGCAATCCATAGTCTGAATATCGAATTAGGTTCTGAGGCTCATATTTCTGTTTTTTTTTTTTTCGCAGATATATTGTCTGCAAATCCCTAGGGTTTATTGGTGTAAGATCCTTCTATCAAATTATGGCGCAATATTCAACACATTTTTTGATAATTTGCAAAAGGAAGATATTACTCGTATAGTGTAATGAAAATATTTCATGAAGTCCAACAAGAATGTGATATTCCCAAGAGCCTAAGTCAACATAAACTTTTTGAATCTTGGATAATTCAAGAAGTTCTATATCAACCAATTGCAACCACGCAATATTAAAAAACTTTATTTTTTGGCGAGAAATTTCAAAACATGTAATGCCTTAGGTACCGTGTAGTTTTTTACCTGCAAAATATTAATGAGATAATGACGTTCAGTTTTTTCACATTATTTTAATAGTATTCCATTAAGTGAACAGTAATGCTAAGAAAGTACGTAATCACTACGTAATCGTTTCGTTCGGTGAGTGAAATTGCCGGAAGCCCAATACCCCGTTCCTCTACCCATCCTTTTTCCTTCCCGCTCTCCTCCCTATTTATGGGCCGGCAATACATCTATAATCCTAACGTTGTGGATGTTCATGGGCAGCAGTGATCACTTACCATCAGGGGACCTGTTTGCTCGTTTGCCGGACTTATGCAATACCAAAAACATACGCAATATCGAAAATCAGTAACTACTTCAGCAACCAAAGTTTCGTATATGAAATGATTACTATGTCTTCCTATACTCATTAGCCGCTATAAAACTTCACATTTAGCGCTCGAAGCCTTCAGCAAGTTGTATCGTGAGCGGCTTTAGTTTATAAGCGTGTTAGTGTTGGCATTACGAGAGCTATTCCTGCTCGAGAGACGGTAATTACACTTTAAGGCCTTTAAACTGGATCGACTTTTAGTTCACTTGCTTCAATTGTTCAGTAGTGATGTATCTTCCGCTGTCCGCTGCCTTTAACGTTTGCTTTTTGTTCCACTGTTGTGCAAGAGGCATGTAAAAACTATTTTTAGAAGTTGAGAAAATCCTACAGAAAACTAATGGTATTTAACGTTTTATAATGCTACAATAGATGAATCTACTTCCTTCAATTTGTAAAGCGAAAACAAAGAAGGAATATTTAATGTACCTACAGTATTTCAGTAGTTTGTATCATAGTAAAAAATATGTCGTAATAAAATTCCTTATTAGGCCATTTACAGTGTACAATTTCGTATGTAGTGATCTTTACTTCGATATCCAACTTGGGTATTTGAATTTATTTTTATTTTTGAATAACAAAATTTACCTGGAAATGCACGATTTAAAAGTAGGACGTGCAAGCGACTTGAAACCAAATCATAACGACAATCTTTGCAACAAACATAAAAATGTTTTGGCGACTTCGTATTGTGGAGGATAATATAATAAAAGTAATATTATGTTATCTGCCTTCTTTATCAAGGAGGACAAATCGACATGTTTTAGTATTGTTTTATGAAGATGATGGACATTGTATAATAAAATATTTAAAAAGTCGTAATTTACGTGATCTATGTTTTTTATCTTTGCTACACACAAGCATCTTAGCGTACAAAAAGTACCTATATTTTTTTTAACATATTTGAACACCTTTTTAACACCTTCTTGTAAAATTACATGACTTGTACAAAATTAATAAAGACTGAACAATAAACCAGTTATGGACAAATTTAACAAAATACCATCCAAGCATTCGTAAACTTAAATCAACTTTCAATGCCGTAAAGATAATACTACTTTCAAAGTAAGTTAGCACATCCAGAACGGCAAACTGTTTATAAAAGACATCAAATCCAGAGTTGGCAGTCATTTGCGAGCTCCTCCCATCCCGGGCGTCCCATTCCGCGAAACATATTCAAATGAAAGAAGGAGCGATTACTTCGATTATACTTGGGGCTTACAATGGCCCGGTACGTCGCAATCCATTGTATCCCAGCACACGGGGGTTGTTGAAAAATACATAATTCGAATGATTTCGAGTCATGTTTGGGTCGCCGCAATTTATATATTTTTTTTTAATTCGGAAACATTTTTGTTGGATTCTGTGATTAATATATTTGAGCAGTAATTATGGTCCTTGCTTTTGACACACTATTATTTAATCAATGTTTTGGATTTTTCACTACAATTTGGCAAGAAAGTGACAACGCTTAATAGACGAAAGGAAACCTATGAAATTGATCCATAAATCTTGAACAGAATAATTTTCGATCAAAATCACAATTTAGGATAATGGAGGGTTAGAAATGTTGTTATTTGGAAAGTAAAATTAATAGAATCGGACAAACCT
This sequence comes from Hyles lineata, assembly GCA_030180105.1. Classification (NCBI taxonomy): domain Eukaryota; kingdom Metazoa; phylum Arthropoda; class Insecta; order Lepidoptera; family Sphingidae; genus Hyles; species Hyles lineata. The sequence continues at coordinate 12,067,716 of JARJEE010000008.1, read as the reverse complement.
AGTAACGCGTATAATTAATAGACCTGTGTAAACTACAAGTGGAAATTCACCAATGTTATCAAAGAGAATTGATTGACTTTAATCAAATGATGTCGTTACTAGCGAAATACTTTTATAATTTATGAAGTCCTAGTAGATCTAGTCTACTTTGTAACTAAACAAGCAATGTGCAGAAAAGAAAGACGAAAAGCCTCAATTCATTTTTATTCAAGTAAAAACAAGGCATCGAGACTTCACATGACTGCAAAAAGAAGGGATAAAAATTACGTTTTTAATTATCACATGTTTGGTCATGTGACGAGCATTAACTTGGAACTAACAAAAGTTATATCAATCTTATAAAGTGGTTTTGTCAACCAATGAGAATTCAATTTTAAATGAAAATTTGAACATTTTTATAATCCAGTATTCGTTCAACATTATTCAGAAGGTGAGATAATATCTTATATTGTTTTTTAATGTTATCACTTATGTCTGGAGTTTTTTTTTGTGTTTTCGTTTTCTATTCATTGTAACAGAAATGATTAAGAGGAACCGATTTACTTGGCGTTCATCAATTAAAATGATGTTAGGTACTCTTTATAAATTCCCCAGAGCAAAAAAAAATCTAAAGGCAAACAGAAATGTTCAAACATTTCGAGTATAACGCGAATAAAACAGGTAAACCTGTTCTGGAATGATAAAAATATCAAATTATTTTCAACTTCCAAATGAATAATTCGGCAGCATTAGCGAGATTCGAGGCCGGCAGACCAACAGAAGATATAATTTATAACGGAGCGGTTTAAGCAGATCAAATCCCTTTCCCGACAACTGGCTCGCGAATGAAACGGGTATAGCCGCCTATATACACGAAGATAGACCGGACATCCGCAGACGGAAACCGAAGAAATACGAAAGATTTATTGCATTAATTCTTCATTCGCAAATATTTATTTTAAATCCACCGCTCCTTTTTCTTTCGTGACCTACTTTCGTGTCCACATTCTGCTCTCTAAAGTATTTTAATTTTAACTGTTCATGCCATGTAATTACTAGGGAGTCAGAAGTCTAATAAAACTTATATAATTCATATTTTAACAGCTTTTATATGTCATCTTAGGTGAGTTTTTTTAGTTCACTAGACACGAGGGAGGTGTGGGGCGCCTGACATAAAACTGTTTACAACTTTTTTACGAACGCGCTACTGCTCTCACCTTGTGTATAGGAGTGCCCCAAAAGTCGTTGAGGAAAATGTTGGAAATAGGTGTTTGAGGTCTCAAGTCTCTGTTTTCTTTAATTGCACTTATATCGTCGAAGACGAAACCGCAGTACAAGCAGTTGTGGTAGACCAGCACGCAGGCCAGCACGATGATGGCTCCGAGACCGCGGCGCGGCGGGTCAGGCATCTCCTCAGCGACCTGGCCCTGGCCCGGCAGGCGCCGGCGACTGCGGCCGGTGCGCGTCCTAACTGCTGACACCACTCCGCCGAACCTACACACGCCACTCACGCGGTCCATCGTGGATCACAACATCTTTCTAATCAACACGAAACACTCTACAAGTTTCTAATCATAGTCTTCAAGTTCCGACTTCCCACCGACCCGGAATGTTATAATATCAAGCGAAAACACAAGCACGAACTCAACTCATAGCATAAATTCGCTACACAAAACCAAATGATAAAAACGGCTAGCGCGCTAATAAACACTGACGTACACTAAAAACGTTACGATGCTATTATTGTTTACGTTGTTACGAATCACATGTGACTATTTTTTTCGGAAATCATTTCATTTGACATTTATGTGACAATTACGAAACGACGCGCGTGGAAGCACCCGCTCGCTGGGCAGATCGCCGACGACTGCCGAAGTTCGACGAGCGAATGCCGCGTCGAGTCACGTGATCAGTCGTTTTACTGCGGGTCGTTTCTAGACAGCGCATGCGCGCGGTGATAGCGAGCGGACCCGTGGCGGCAAAATATTTTGTCACGCTGTTTTTAAAAACAAACTAATCGTGTAAATTAGTATAGAACGAACGCGCAGTATTCTTTATTTCTGTATTCCTGCGAACATATTAATTTTCAATACTAATCAAATATGACAATAAATATGTGTAATTGAATCCAATTATTGCTGAATTTGTTATATTTTTTTATGCGCTATGCGTCACTAAGCGCCCATCGTCTTTTAATAATCGACGATTTAAATGGGCGTTATAATCGCAATTTGATTTGGCCGTGTGTTACGGGCGCATGCCCGACGTTTGCCAGGGGGTGGCGCGGGTTGAGGCGGGGGTAATGTTGATGACGACATTTGGTCGGGTTCAGGGAAGACGGAGATGTGAGCTGGGAGCGTCGCGGCGCCGCGCCGGGTCCGATGTACCCAGGCTCCTCGATATCGAGTGATAAAGACAAGTCAGCCGGCCAGGCGTGATACAATAAACTCCCACTGTTATTCAGATTCATTTCTTACGCGCCAACTACGAATGAACTCCGATAAAAGGTTTTCGATGTCGCGAACGTTCTTTGCTTTTGAAAGAGAAGTTTATTAGTCTTATGACTTTGAGAAAAAATGTAATAACTGTATTTTACGTTAAGTGTAAAGGAATATACTTCCGACCTAATAAACATGTCAAAGAAACCTTCATTGAATTTCTAGGTACAAATTAAAGTATTAAAAACTTTTCATTGGTGCTAGATTGAACTTTTATATTAATTGGAAATGAAATGGAGGAATAATTTGAATTTGTCATCTATAAAAATTGCCAAAGCAAATAATGAATAGCAAAAAAAATAAGAACGATGTGTTGTATATGGCAAACCACCATTTCATAGATATATTCGTAGTACCAACATCACGGTTGATTAATACCACAGACCAACAAGAAAATTAATACGAATATAAATATGACAATTTTACCTCCTAGACCTAAGAACAAAATGGTTTCCTTATATCTGGCAAGAAACACTAAGGCTCAGTCGCACCAAGTAACTTTGCCAATACCTTTGCCTATGAAAATGTCATCGCCATACATTTGAGATGTATTTGACCTTGCGAATGTATGGAATTGACAGTTTCAAGGGCAAAGGTATTGGCAAAGTTAGTTTGTGCAATTGAGCCTAAGTAACTATATTTTATTTATTCTGTAAATAGATTACTTATTTTACAATCTAAAGAATTAAAAAACAAATCAGGTTTTAACAACAAATATAAATGAACAATGAACAACATTTCATCTTATTTTATGTACGATTTTATTCTTCGAACTCATCGAAATGGTTATTTCTTAGGGGAGACCAGGGACGCGTGTAACGCGGGATAAAATTAACAAATAACTTTGTGTTATTATACATATTAATTACACTGATATGCTGTATGATGATACTGATGGTAGGTCTCTCATATGTGAGAGGCCGCCTGGGTAGGTACCACCGCAATTTCTCACGTCAAACAGCAGTGTAATGCACTATTATATTTCGAATTGAAGGACATTGTAGCCAGATTAACTACTGAATATTGATACATAACATCTTATGTATCAGGATGGCGGGCGCAGTGAAATGCCAAGCATTGCTTTGTAATGCAAGGTGTTGTTTTGCTACTGTTTATGAGCGGTCGTATCGCTTACCATCAGGCGAACAGCATGCTAGTCTCACCATTCAGTGCAAAAAAAAGATATTAATCACTTCACCTTCTACCTTCCACTTCTACCTTCGATCAAATATAGACTAGATACATGGTCTGAAACGAAATCACACGCCAAAAGTAGCCGAAGTTGCTTAAACTTATACATTTGAATTTCGAACTACGAGATGTAGCAAAGTCTTATATTATAATCAACTTCAGGTAACAATAAACCTTATTCCTCTAACTTAAGATTTATTATGTTTTGGACTATACAAAAATCAAGTACGCTTATTTGTGTTCTTATTTTACTTGCCGTTTTTAGGCCCTTACTTATATTCTAGTGTATATTTTATTACAATAAGAAAAAAATGTGTCTTTATCTTATCCAGAATATTCAGAAATTTAAATTTTATAAAAAAAAGTGGGTAATTTGCACACAGCTGTCTTCCTTTGATAATACAGCCGCAGATAGATATTTTTAGTGCAATCAATTAAATTATAGTTTAAAAAAACACGCTATTATACACGATCCTACTAAAAAGCTAAAGTAATTGATAATGAGTATAGGTCTACCAGAATCTCATGGCATAAAATTTAAAAAAAAAACAATGATTTTTATGTGGCAATACCATCGACGAACAGCTGATTCAAAACTTGAGTTATGTCATTCGATGTGAATATTTTAAGATTTCTATCCTTTCTTAGCGAAAAGGTACAAATTAGTTCTACAATCACAAGTGCGACACATTGTTTACAAGGTTTATCGCTAGATCCGTGAATAATTTGGTCAAATTTAAACAAAATCGTCGATTTTAAAATCGACGTCGTTTTAACAAGTAAGTCGGAGTGAATAGTTTTGATACTTCATTTTTTTTTGGTTAGTGTTAGATATGTGTATGTGTTTTATCGTATATTGATATCATTTTTTGAAACTTAACAGTAATGCATTAAATACCTATTTACAGGAGTTTCCAGAGATATTAGATAAGGAACGGTTTATTATTATTCCTTTAATTTCATCGTCTTCATCAGAAGATTTACAGGAAAAGTATTTAGAAGTAAGCTCTGACTAAAGTGTTAATGAAATAAAGAAGACTGGAAATAAAATTATACGTTTTTATTATAGAATCTTGCATCTTTCGTATTACAATTATCGAATCTAATAACTATTTAAATTAAACCGACTCATAATCAAACTACTTACAATTTGGAAATTGAAAGTTGTTTGATTAAGTGAGAACTAACAAGAAGAGAGAATTAAAACGAAACTGGTGTCTCGGTACCACTATTTTTATCTACGTTTTGAAAGTACCAGCGCTCCATATATATTATAAATACTCGTAAGACTCGTTTGTATGTTATAGTTTAAAATTGAAAAAAATCTTATTTGTCTATTTTAATTGGCTATTAATCTAAAAGTACAATTTTGAAGTAATTATAATGTTTAAATAACCTTTATATTTTTACTTAAAACATTATGTAATTTATTTAAAAAGTTGTACTAAAAAAATAATGTCAATTTGAAATAAAAAATAATTACAATTATTGAAAGTATCAAAATATGTTCATCCAATTACCCCAGTGTTGCAATGCGTAAATTCAAATTTCCCAAAATGCCATGAGATTCTGGTAGACCTATATAAGATTAGAAAATGGAGTAAAATACATACATTTTATTGTTGCAAAGCGTTGGGTGCTTACAACCTTTACTTATCCTCCAGCATGTATTTTACTCCATTTTCTAATCTGAAACTCATTATTAATTATTTTTTGCTTTTTAGTTGGATGGTTTATAAGTGTGTTTTTTTAGTTTTAATTGTTTTTATTTGATTTTTTTAATCATCTCTTAACATTGGTACATCCAGGGGTAGGGATGATTGTAACAAGCTGCACTGTTTTTATTTAGATTTTTTTCTCTAACTTTGTAATAGCAATTGCAAACAAGTAAGTGTCAGTGGATAGCCGAAATACCAATATATAAATCGTAGTAATTAGTATTATGTGACCTAATAAGGTGTCTGAGATATTACAAGAAAATTTAAAATCAGTACGTTCATCCCTAGTCTCCCCTATACAAGATGAATTTGAGATGGCCAAATTCATACAGCTGAAAAATCGAACAATGATTCCCGACGATTATTGATTTTTACAGTAAAGATTCAGCCTATTCTTTTCAAATCTTTTATTATAAGCACTCTAACAGTCAACTTAGAGTTCCATTCAATCGTGTTAATTATTTTCCCCGGGAATTTCGTTAGGCGGCTAAAAGACTCTCAGAACTTTTGTAAAAGGTATTGTCGGATTATTTCCTTAGAAATAACGTAACAGGTATTCAAAGAATGGTAATTAACAAATTAAATGTATTCCCGTTATGCTAATTGAGTTAAAATGTTTATTTCAGATAGAATTCGCGAATATTGTGATGGTATTTTGTTTGTTTTTAGGTCGCGCTAAAGGTCATAGTGGAACAAAACTTATTGTTTTGTGTTATGTTTTCAGAACCTTATCCAACTGGGGTAGAGGACTAAATTATAAGTCGTTTCTATTTGTTATGCGAACATAGGAAAACATATGTAGTGGTCATATCACTATACATACATTTATGATGACTAATATGTCAGGACTAGCTTAAAAATAAGACTCCTTAAGTAGAATGAAGTTTCTATAAATATATTTTTTGGCCTTTTCTCTTTTTAATTACGAGCCCTATTGGTTATGCTAACAAAATCGTTCACATCCCAATGTAATTTTATCAATATTTTGCTTTAATATAATATTTTAAATTACTTCAAAACATTGAATTTACGATCCTAAGGGACTATCATAATATTATTAAAATATAGATTTCTCAGAGGGACGTTGTTTTCATCTAGGGGTGGTGGACAAAATTTTGTTCAAATTATATTATATTTTCGTAGAAAAAAATACATTTAAGTACTGATAGCGCGCGAGTTGAATGCAGAGCTTAGGAATGCGGTAGTGCGGTGATCTAATTATTGATGGCCATAGTGGGTATATCGATAATTTTTACATTGTTTTAAGTTTAGTCACTTAAAACTAGATAAGCATAATTAAAAAAATAAACAATATAGTAAATATCACACATTTTCAATAAGTAATTATTTTACACACTAAAATCAAATAAAACAAATTATTTATTCACAATTTTCGCTATTTCTCGTGCTTGGCCACGAATAAAATTCGTTATTTTTAACATAATTGATGGACAATTTGTCATAATGATTTTTAAAAAAATTAATAACAACACGGGCTATAATATGTTGAGTATCGTAACAAGCGTACGATAACTCGGGAAGCACTGCACTTAGCTGCAGGCCCGGGAGGGGACACGTGCGGACGGCGGAGGGAGATGCTCCCGCTCTTTACCTCAGGCCCCGACTGCATTCAACTCGCGCGCTATCAGTAATTTAGTTTTCTTATTCTCCCCTACATCATAATAATTATTAGCAATATTGTCTTTAGGAACCTTTTAAAATTCCTAGTAAGTAGAAAATTTTGCTCAATTTATATTTATATAAAAACCAATACATTTTAGTGATTTAGTTTTCTTATTCTCTACTACATACTTACTACTACATGCTTAGAGTATTTATAATATAGAGGGAGCGCTGTCATACATTTGCGTCTTTTAAAAACGTAGATATTTTCTTGTTCGCAATGTTGGTAGCGCTCCTATAACAGTGAAAATTGAACTAATTATTTAACGACAAATTAATATTAATTCCTTTGATAAGCGAAAGATAGTAATTATTTGCAATATTTTCTTTAGAATCTTTGAAAATTCCTAGTAAGTAGAAAATTTTGCTTAAATTATATTTTTGTAATAACAAATACATTTTAGTGATTTAGTTTTCTTATTCTCCTTTACATCATCATAGTAATTATTGGCAATATTGTCTTTGAGAACCTTTTAAATTCTTATAAAGTACAAAATTTTAACTATTTCATAATTTAAATATCTGCATGTAACAATGGGGAACAATAACTCTGCGTTGCTGTTAATAAAAAGAAAAAATCGGTCCTTTAGGTCAAGGAAGTAAACCTCTGTATATGACTAATAAATTAATAAATAATAATGATACTCAATGATAGAGATACAAACCAATACAATTTTGCATACTAGTTGAACACGGAAATTTTTTGAAAGTTTATTTGTGTATAAATACAAAGTATTTTTGAAGATACATTTTGATAGCCCGGCTGTATATCGCCACCGCGCAAGCATACGTTCCAAATGTTGGTTCCAACGCTGCTCCTAACGAAATTAGTTCATCGTTCACATCTTAGAAATAGTATTGGTACTGGCTATTGGGTTCAGCATTTTTTAATAATGGCAGGTCTTTCATATGTGAGAGGCAATCTGGTTAGGTACCGCCGCAATTTCTATTCCTCCCGCCAAACAGCAGTTTAAATGCACTGTTGTGTTTTGGATTGAAGGACATTATAGCCAGAATAACTACTGGACTGTTGAGACTTAATCTTATGTCTTAGGCTAGCGAGCACAATGGAATGCCAAGCATAGCTTTATAATTCTTTATATTTCTTTAATATATTTAATTGCTTTTTAGTTTTTAATAACAATTATTTTATTTTACTATCTTTGGTTTTGCTACTGTCCATGAGCGGTCTATCGCTTAACATCAGGCGAAAGACATACTAGTCTCCCCATTCATCGTTATAAAAAACCTGTGAAGCCGACAACTTGCGTAGTTAGACATTGTGACGCCCGCGCCTCGAACAACCGCGTCAAATAAGCTATTTTTAAAAAGTCGCGTAGTGCTGCTATTATATTGGTAATTGTTTACCTTCTGTAACTAACAACAAGGGTTGTTAGTATAGAGTTTTAGTAATGTAAAATGTACTCTTTGGTACAGAGTAAGGCTTGATACAGGAGCCATCGTATAAAGCGTCTACCATAAGCTATCGTTTGGTATAATTCAGAACTACAAACAGAAGAAAAAATATCTTAATAACAGATTTTTAACAGTCGAAGCTTTCATAATGAGAATAAACAGCGACTATATATTATTATAAACTCGTATTTTTTTTTTAAACTAGACGGAACTAAACTCGAAATAGTAAATCATTGAATAAAAAGTGAAGAGAGAACACAATTTTCATTAGGTACAATTCACAAATAGGTATCAAGCGTATATCAAGACAATATTCCAATACGGGCCCGATCATGCAGCGCCATCTATTGACGAATTGTATTAAACGTATAAACATAAAATATTGTAATTGTGGTCATATTATCGAGGCATTTTACATGAAAACCTATTATTAAATTGATATTTAATTAATACAATTTCAATATATCTTTTGTTTGATTTTAATTTATGTTTAATGATTTTCAGAACTGAAATCGCCTTTTCTAAAATTCTTCAGCACATCCATAGTGAGCTATTTTATTTATCTTGTAGTGCTAAAAGTATGTTAAGAGACTGTGATTAATTCCAATAATAGTTTGTTAAATGATAATATTTCATTTATTACATAGGTTTCGGTAATAATAGTTTATTCAGATGTTTGATTGACTGTACGGACGGATCATTGATGCTATTTCGCGGCAGGCAGCAGTAAAGACTTTGACGGCGGAGTTTTGTCGCGATCGTCGCGTGGTGATGAATCGTGTTTACTTACTGTAAACTCGTAAACTGTAAACCTATATTCCATAAGAATGTTTAATAAATTAGTTAGATATAATTAAGTACAGTGGCACAATTGTTATTATGGTGGTATTTTGTAAAAAGTGTATTTTTTAAATATAAATTGTGCTAAGTTTGCATAGTTTCTTCCGTGTTTACCTCTTACGAAAAAGCCTTCCTAATGGCTCGTCTAAAAAACTGTAATAATAACATTATAAGTAGTCGTTTTTTATATCGAAAATGAATCACGAGTGCGAGGCGATCACGAGTTTTTATAATGTTTATGTATAAAGTTTAGAAGTATGCAACAATTCATACGATTTGAACAAGTGCTAAATTTTAAAGTTGGTGTCGGTGGCATGAAGTTTATACTTATATTTTGGTTTGGTGTTACTTTGTGTTTGTGTGTGTGTGTGTGTGTTTGACAATGCCGCTTTCGGGTTCGGGTACTGTATGCCGCTGCCATTTTAATGGAGAAGAAGACATCAAAAGGTGGGTTTGTACTGTGTGCATATGTTTATTCATTCTGGCTTCTTAAAGTGAAAGCTACCATTACCGCGTCTCATAAAACTTTGTCTATCACTGGAGATTATAGCAATGTCTTGGCGCCTCCGTGGCGCAGTTGATTAGACGCTGAATGTGAAGTAAGAGGCCGCGTGTTCGATTCCCGCACCAAGACAAATGGTTTTGCAATCCAAAAGTAGTGTGTTTGTTTCGAGTCTGGGTGTTTGTGAGATCAAAAAGTTTCTCGTAGTTTCTGGTCCCCATGAAACAAGACTTATGCCCAGTTTGGGTTCGGGGCTATGTAGTACGTAACTGTTGGGTCAATTTATTTATTTGATAACTACATGCTTTAAAATATTTTTTTTTACATTTTGCAATACCGTATAAGTATCTATCGATATTTATTGCTGAGGGTCGTCAAAATGTTCGTTGTCTGAAAAAGGAGGTTAAATCAATCAAAAAAATTAATTACGATATTAACATTTTTTTAATTGCAATGAATGGCAAGACGAACATGCCGTTCACCTGCTGGTAAGTGATACGACCGCTCATAAACAGTAGCAAAACCAAACAACTTCTTGAATTACAAAGCAATGCTTGGCATTCCACTGCGCTCGCCATCCTGATGACATAAGATGTTAAGTCTCAATATGTCCAGTAGTTACTCTGGCTACAATGCCCTTCAATCCAAATCATCAATCATCAATTCTTCAATCATCGTACATCAATAATCATTGCACTTTTTCTAAGTACCTCTCAGCAAGCATTTCTTTTAAATACCCGCGTTCCAGTAAATTCAAAAATAACTCGTGCAAGCCGTCTACCCTCACTTATTTAAAAATAGCTTAATGGGTAATTAACCGTAAGCGAAGCATAAAGCAAATTATCAGAGTCTCAAAAGATTAGAATAAAACGTTTAAAGGTTACGTGGGCCAATTTAATTGCGTGTGTAGTCAAAACGCGAACAATTAATTTGGGGGTCCCTTATGAAAGAGGTTGAACTTTCGCCCTAGTAAAAGGGTAATGTTTTGTTTATGTCAGAACGCTTCCGGCAGTATACTGGCCGATTCTGTTTGTTCCATACTAAATAGATATTGTGTTTAATATCTGCTTGCTTTGTTGTACCTGTGTAGGTATAGCGTCCAAAGGTGATTTAGATATTTTTGTACTACGATTCAGTAATTCAATAATGGTTTCTTAGGTTTACGCGAATGTTCAAAATTAACCTATTATTTTATCGCGGATATTGTTTAATTTTTACGTTTTTTAACTTCCCAAACGCGACGTTTCGATTACTTTACAGCTTTTTTGATTCATGATTCAAGTTTCAAGCAATCCCGATTGTAGTATTTTCGCCGAAATATCTATTGATAGTGTTCAAAGTATCAGTTCTGTGGAATTTTTTGATGGATTGTATGCTCGAACCGATATTTTTTTCCTAGAACGCTTGAAGCAGATTGGAATATGTTTCACTTTTTTGATATGTTTTACAAAAAATCCTACTTATATAGTTAAAATCTTAGTTGTACTTCAAATCGGCGAGGGTGTCGTAAATATGTCTTGGTAGTCGATAATAAAATAATAAAATAATAAAAACTCTTTATTATTACACCACAAAACAAAAAAAATCGATTGCTGAGCTGCCGTTTTGGCAATGCGTCAATGTTATGCACTTATATTACCGTGCTACTATAAAAAAGTATGATTAATAAATACAAAAAAGTTTCGGGTCGTTCACAAGTTATTCTAAAACGAATACATCATGTGTTTTTGCGGCTAAAAACGCGAACGCAATAATAAAATACAGATTAACTCTAAACAAAAAGTCGCCCAGGGAAAAACACGTTAATTCATATACAGACAGTGGATTCAGGCGGACTTTTTTGGGTCCCGTACGTCAGGCATGTCGACTGCAACTCGTGTCCTACGGGAGCGATAGCTCTGAAAAACTGGGCCGCCCCGTGATTGATGGAGAACCGGGTGTAAGCGTCGAATAAACAGACCTTTGAGTCCCCTGCAACGGTCCTCAGGTGGACCCTGTTTTTTGTTCAAATCAGTACTGGATAATGTAGTGTCTCGATCAGGTTTCGTTGGTGTTGCTGCCCGTTGACTTTTTGCGCTATAAGGAGCTTATTTCGTCTTGATTTAATGAAGTAATAGAATCTGGTTTCTTGCCTTTCAACGAGTTATTAAATTGTAAATTACTATTGATGTGAATGGATTTTAAAGTAGTGAAACCGTTAATTAGATATTTCATCTAAGATCATTGCCTTTTTGAATTCCAATCAATATTATGTTTGAACGAGGCGATTAAACAATAAACTTAATATTTTGCCATGATTTCGCCACTTTTATAATTATGTCTAAACGAAAAATGTTCTGAAATATCAACACTGGCGTTTAATACAAACATAAATATATTACTTTCATAAGAATTAAACAAAGGCAGCGTTGATGAAATGACGAGAAAAATAAGATAAAATGCAAATATAGTGTTTCAAATTTGAGTCGGACCAAAGAGAATGTCAATGGAAGTTACCCTTCATACATTCAGGTAGACATGGTACATGCTACAATAGGTAATTTCTCGAGCGTCGTGTGAACTTTCTGGGTCGATAAGCAAATTCTGACCAGTGTACACAGGCCTCTGCGTCGCTTCAAATGTGTACGACGATTAGTATTATAACGAACTTGGAACACGGTATCGTGGATCAAAATAAAATGGACCATTGAAGTTATGTTGAAGGCAGTTTGCGTGTAGGAAAAGGTTAAACTTAGCTGTTGCAAAGTAGGACTAATTGCGGATATTTTCGCAGTTCTAACTTTAATTCACTGTGAAATATCCAATGTTTTGCAATAAAAGTCGTGTTTAATACATCAGCACGCCTTTTGTGAAATAAAAATAGGTCAGAAATTTAATATCTCTCTCAAGGCGAAGTGGACCGAAATTTATGAAGGTTTTAACAAGATAAGTGACGCCAAGAATCGAATTAAAGGAGGTCAATTAAAGGTATTAAGTTCGCCATTTTGAAATTTTGGTAATGAGATTAGAAATTATTACTTCGTCACACAAGCCGGAGACGCCGGGCTGAACACCTAATTTGATTAAAAGCTTTTGAGAAATTGTGACCGCCGGTGGTTTGATCCTGGCGGGTGGCGATAAATCAAAACTTTACCATTAAAACAAACGCGGGGCCGCGACACACCGGGATCAACTATCCCAACTTTACTCCAGACAAGTTTATTGTCTTCAAAGTTTTATGACTCTAACCAACCCTTGCTACCACTCGTACGTAGCTTGTTATGCTATACCTGTGCACTGGCTTTAAGCCTTACTCCAACTTTTATCGACATAATAAAAAAGCCTTTCAAAAAGTTTGTAATCCAGTGCCTTTTCATTTATCAGAAGCATGGTAACAAGCAAAACTAACTACCTATAACACAAGATTCAATTCCGACGACTTGAAAACGTTCATGAAACAAGTGTTTGAAATTGCTTCAAGTTTGATGTATTTGCACTGGCTCCTCAAGAGATAAATTTGTTCAAAAACTTGCTGAATGCGAAAAGTTTGAAGCTCACTTCAATCCATTACACGAGTGATATATTTCTTTGTTTTCTGACTCCACAGTGGGCGGACGCGACCTTACAAATCGCAAGTTTACCATTAGCGCGCTCTTTGCTTTGCATTTTCGCTAAGTTTATTCCGAAACATCTCGGTACATTCATTATTTAAACCGCGTAATGGATGTGCTTGATTGATGACAATCGCTGACAATGGAATATTTGAAATAGACCCGTTCGAGCACTCTACATGAGATTTGGATGGATCTTGCGGTTTGGTTTTCATAAATGTGCATCGATCAATCTTCCCTGTGTAATAGAAAACGATATGTTTGAAACGTAATATCGGGGTGGTTTATTTAATATACCGTACATCAATCACGGACAGACGGTGTGTATTCTGGTGCGGTGGTGACAGATCGTCGCGCAACATGTGATATGAGTCAGCTCACGGTTCTGCCCCATCTCATTTCTTATTTGATTTTTATTAAAAGGCTATTCATTCTTGTCTATGTAATTATTCATGGGCAGCTAAAAGAGCGTACGAATTGACAGCTGATAGATAATTCTGGAATGTCAATGTTAGGAAAATATCAGATGTTCTGGATGATGTATCAATGGCTTTGCATCATGTTCCTAGTTGTTGGCGAGAATCAGGCAGCTCAACCGCTTGATATTAACTGTCGTGCTTGTACTCGTATCAATGCTCAGAATTTGTTTATTTTTTATTATTATTCATATTTTAATTTATTATTATTCTTAACAATGTATGGAACAGTACACCGCTGATATAAATTAACGGCATTATTCACAGTTTAAAAACCTCTTTTAGTCATAGAATGTTTTGCTTTCTTCGCTTACACTGAATTCAAAAATCGTTCGAAAAGGACAAAACATTCGAAATTTAAAAATATGTTTTTAAACTGTCCATGAATAAGGCTAAAGGTGTAAGCAGTAAAGCTTCTTAATGCCCAGTGGTCACTGGCTAAAATATCCTATCAATAGGAAAACAAAAGTTATACTGCTGTCTGCTTATAGTCTTTAGTCAGTATACAAACAATTTCAACATACGACATTATCCAATAGAAAATGTGCACTACGCTTACGCCCAAATACTGGAACGCAACTTAAATATAAGTTGCGCTTAACTACGTTAATCCCGCTTAAATGTACTGGCTAAGTGGGCCGTGCGCTGTTAAGAGCAACTTATTATTTGAATGGCGTTCCAGTATTCGGGCGTTAAAGTGATTGATTTTTGTCCATCGCATACTGAATTTGCTTAAAAAAACTACATTTCAATAAGATTGATAAAAAAGACTACGTCAACAAACATGCACTCAGGGTAAATTCACTAGACTGAAGATCTATACCGAACTTTGCAGACAAGACAGAACAATTTTGCATACAACCGAATACGCGAAACATAGTTCGCAAAAGTAAACGTATCGACAGAACGTGGCTATAAAAGTTAGCTTGTAAACTAGAGTGATTTTGTATAGCCGTACAAATTGAAAAGGCCATGCGTTCGCTGTTGGTTCGCTGGTTATTTTATCCATTTAATTTCAGCTGCTTGTGTATAGTGTTTTCGTAAGAAATAGAAGAATTTTAATGATTATTTTTGTTTATATTAAAGTCAATAGCTTGTTTGCAATTTAGGGTCATTGATCTAACCAGTATTACGTAACATTTTCCCGTTGAGTTCATTCAAATACTGTCAGTTTGTTATAAGACAAGAAACAATATTGAATATAAATTTCTTCGCAATATACGGTTTACATGGAATAAAATATAAAGAGTTTCTGTGAATAGCAATAACAAATATAGCGGAGATTCAGTTATGTCTCTTTATATAAATACCAGGAACTTACGGACATCATAAGCTATTAAAATACATAGGAGTATTAAGGGTTAACTATAGTAAAATATAAATGTATATTGTATAAATCAGGTAGGATCAATACCTCAGCATAAACGAACAATGAGCATAGTTTGTAACTCCGTGTTTGTATGTAGTATATCAATGGCCGTCCAGTCCGTGATGAGTTATCACCGTGTCAAAGTTCCCGGGAAGCAATTCCCATCCCTTGTTCTTCAAAGAGTTTGTATGGAAAGTGGACAATTGCACCCTCCCACCCCGGGACGTATTCACTCGAACTAGTCGGGGACCGAACCCCTAACGGGAAAGTTTTGATTTAGCGCTTATAGCTGTCCCAGTAGGAGAGCCCTCTTTAAAGTTTAGTCGTGTAATAGAATAAAACCGCTTGGAACAATGCTTGTGCTCAAGGATTCATACCTTTTGGTAAACGTTATAGAAGTGGAACAACTTATTGCCAGCAAACCTCGGATATAAAATCTAATGTAGCCCACAGCCTGAATATTCTAAACTTGCCGGAGTCGAGCCAGCGATTTGAATCGTTCAACGCCACTCCCAAAAGGGGATTGCTCTCAACATTTTAAATTCTGAATAATTTTCAGTTGAAAATATAGTCGCGCGGTTTTCTTATAGTGCGAAGAAAAGTTCTGCTAACAATGTTCGCAAAATAAAATACTTACAGCTTCTTGTGCAAACATAATAAATATATATTCCCGTAGACATATATGTTGTTTTCTTAATCAAGTTCAGCAGTAAAATATATGTATATACGCACGATATACGACAAAGTCAACAGTAGTTCGCAGAGTCTATTACAAACTTTTGTTTCTAGCAAGCAAGGATAGTAAGAACAAATGGGATCGGCTTGAAAAATGTGTAACAATAACAAAATGGGAAAAGTTGAAAGTGACATTGGACCATTAGGCAGGTACCGCGACGTTAGACGGTGAGCGATGCCTCGCTCCTCCTGTAATGAATCACAAGTTTTAGCCGCCGCAAATGGATATACTTCAAACTTCTTCCTCCCTGAATAGTCTTCGGCTGTTCATTCTATTTTTGTATTAAACTCGCGACTTTCGATTACTGTTCCGCGTCAACTGTAAGAGGATTTTCGACTTTAGTGAGGTGTTTTGAATTGGCTTTAAAGATTTGGTTCTTTGTTGCCATCAATATTTCTGTGGTATACATATATACATATATATACCTAGAACCTTTCATATCATCGATGCTCCTATGGGGGCATTTTTATATTGCAATGAATTGCGAGATGACTATGCCCTTCACCTGATGGTAAGCGATACGACCACTCATGGACAGTAGCAATGCCTGGCATTCCACTGTGCTGGGCATCCCGAGACATAAGATGTTAGGTCTCAAAAAGTTGTTTGGCGGTAGAAATAGACATTGCGTTGGTACCTACGTAGGCGGCCTCTCACATATGAGAGACCTACCACCAGTAGATATTATATAGTATTGCAACAAAATCAAGTTATAATATCTACCAACAAATCTAAACGAAGTCTGAAATGGAACTGAATCACACAATTTTTACATTAGTATTCACTTTGAATTACTATTCATCATATCAGCCACAGGAAGTCCACTGCTGAACATAGGCCTCCCCCAAGGATCTCCATAATGACCTGTTGGAAGCAGCCTGCATCCAGCGACTTCCTGCAACCTTAGCCAGATCGTCCGTCCACCTTGTAGACGGGCGTCCGACATTTCGCTTGCCTGTACGTGGCCTCCACTCAAGAACCTTTCGGCCCCAACGGCCATCGGTTCTACGAGCTATGTGCCTGGCCCACTGTCACTTCAACTTGCCAATCCTATGGGCTATGTCGGTAATCTTGGTTCTCTTACGGATCTCCTCATTTCTGATTCGATCGTCTCGTTGAGTGAATTACTATTCACACAAATCTAACACAAACATAATATCATAACGCTCCTATTCTGAAATCTGTTAACAACAATACAATGTAAGTTACTGGTAATACGTCATGTATGAAAAAAAAAATCAAATCTGAAAGAATAAATCTACCCTTTATTCTGATAAAAAAAGCTATCTTGAATATAGACAGACATTTGGAGAACATATTTGATTATACATACATATGTGTTAAAGGCTACGGGATGGTTTTTGCCGAGGCTCAGCGAAGTATGTAATCAATGTTCTTTATTAGGTAATATTGCTCTTTTGTACTGTCACAATCGTCTTTTGTAACAATAATATTATTAAATTGTATCTAACAATCATTTAGTAATTGAAACGATAATATTTTTTTCGATACTTATTGGAGGACGTGTAATATTCCTTGATTCGCTGCGTTAAAAATGAAAGTGGATTTGGGCGCTAAAAAAAATTAAATCCTGTTTTTTGAGAAAAATTTTAATTATCACTTCGTTATCTTTTTATTTCATAACCTAATATTTATAATATCATTATTTTGATTATCTTTGTAGTAATAATTTAATATAGTATATAAGGTAAAAGCACCAATAGTAGACAATTTAAGGATAAATCAAACTTAATTCTCAAAATTCAAAAATGTTTTTCAAAAATTTAAAGTTACATTTTCTTTTACTGTTAGAGCAACATTTGCAATTTAACTATTTCATAATAATGAAATTAAGATTGCTTTATATTATATAAAAAAAATATTTTCTTAGGATTGCCGTAGTCACTAATAGATGACATGTATAAAAAATCAGATGCCCAATAATAGACATCAATTGGCACTAATAATAGACATGTCTATAACATCATTTTAATATTATGTGTTATCAAAAAAATATAATTTAAAATCAAACTTAGCACAGATTGTGTTTTAGAATTAATTAAGTAACAAAATATATATAATATCTTCTTCTTTCTTTCAAGGACTTTAAATTACATTATTATCAGGTGTGGTCTTATTTTCTTCGTGGTAATTTTCTTCACCTGTATATAAATTTATTATTATTAGTCCTATATCAATTTCTAATTAATTATCTTTCTTATTGATTTTCTTTTTCCCATCTCATAATTCTTAGTTGATCTTTATTCATCTCATCATTTTTAATTGCTCAAAACGTAATCTGAAATTAATGTATACTAGTAGTGGACATCTAGTAGACTCTGAATAGTGGACACTGTCTTCTTTTAATTAGCCTAGTGTACAACAAATGAAACTCAGATATGAAATAAAATAAAGAAATAAAATTGAGCATCTCAAAATGTTTGCATAAGATTCATATTTGATTTACGTAAATATGACAATCTTTCTGAGTTTCGTCTTAAGCTCAAGTGGTTACTCATACGGCTTTGTCGGAATGCTCACACTCTTTCACTTTTATATAATACATATATTATTTAACCCTCTCGTCCCTTCTTATCTCAAAGACCGTTTTATATTTCTTCATGATTCCCATGAAAGATCCCTGAGGTCATCGGAGAACCTGAAACTGTGAATACCCGTACACACCACGACATTTATGGACAAGTCATTCCCCGTACTCGCTGTTCGATTGTGGAACTCACTTCCAGATGTCGTGAGACAGGCCCGCAAATTGCCATCATTTAAATCACTAGTCAAGGAACACTATCTTTTTCACTGAACTTACACATTGTTGTGCATTTTTTTATATTTATTTACTATGCATATATTTATTACATTTTATGTCTATTTTGTATATGTATATACATATATATGTATGTATGTTGTATGTATTCATATGTATAATAATGTAGGTGTACAATAAAGTTAAATAAATAAATAAAATAAACTACCAAGTTTACACATGTCATCTTTTAGATTTTGATCAATTTCTGGAACTAATAGTAGACACCATTAAAAATTTATACAAAAACAAGCCAAAATAACTAGGAAATGGTCCAAATAACTTACCACTTTACTGGTGGTAGGTCTCTCATATGTGAGAGGCCATCTGGGTGGGTACCACCGCAGTCTCTATTTCTCCCGTCAAACAGCAGTGTAAACGCACTGTTGTGTTTCGGGTTGAAGGGCATTGTAGCCAGAGTAACTACTGGACATATTGAGACTTAACATCTTATGTCTCAGGATGGCGAGCGCAGTGGAATGCCAAGCATTGCTTTGTGGTTCAAGGTGTTGTTTGGTTTTGCTACTGTTCATGAGCTGTCATATCGCTTACCATCAGGCGAACGGCATGCTCGTCTCGCCATTCATAGCAATAAAAAAAAAAAAAAAAAAAAAAAAAATCAATAATGTAATATCCACATAATATCGAAACCCGATATAGCCAAAAGTCATATAATATAAGACAAAATCATACAGTTTGGAAATCAGTTCCTTAAGAAAAACGCTAAGAATTACGCGCATAATGGCGCGAAATCACACTGTTTGTGTTCAATTAACAAAAAAATTGAAATTTACTTCTGACAGTGCAAACAAGCTTTTGGGCATGTATCATAAATGGTACGAGGTGGCTTTAAAATTAGGAGCAATGACATTAAAATATTTAGTTTTCTTATTAGAAAATATTTTTTCGAAAGTGTCATCTATTGGTTCAGTGTCGGGCATTGGTGCTTTTACCTTACCTTAATTAAAATAATTGATTGGAATATGTCTAGTACCAGTTGACATAATAGTTAAAATAATTACTCACTGATAAGTCAATTGACTTATCAGTGAGTAATTATTTTCAATTAAACTGGATAAATTAATGACTTTAAAGATTCAGCTGTCTAACAATCGACGGTGTGTCTAATTACCGATATGAATTGGGTTACAATACAGACAGGAGTTATAGAATATAAATCGATCCCACACTAAGATAAAGGTTTTCTTTGGGGTATCCGAAACTATTAGAGACGCTTTGGTCTCCAAATACCATATCCGGTTTTTGTTTTGTAGATCATACAATCATTTGTCTCTGGGATCAAACTCACAGCCTCTCGATTCACAATCGGCATCATAACCAACTGCTCCACAGACGCTGTCATTTTATTTACTATATTTCTATCGTATGATCATTAAATCGTTATAAAATTATTTATTAGCTTCTAAGAACTAGCAGTAACATCAACAAGATGCGTCAAAGAACTTTAAGTAGGTGTAATAGTTAATATAAAAAATGTCTCCGAGAACTCTTTGATGGCTCCAAGTTTCGGACACATTGCAACGTTGGATAAGTTTTAACGAGATCCTATTGACTTGCCGCTTGTTGCTGCTACAGACTTATACAGCTTTATTTAAACAACAAAACTTTTGGCAATATTGTGAAAGCGATTTTCAGAAAGAATACTGACTTAACTAGTTCGATGTTACGGGATTGTTTTATTGAGAAGGTGCTGAGTCTAGATGCTGGAATTATTATGTTGAAATAATTGGGGATAGTAAAATCATTATGATGTATGGCAGACTAGTTTACCCTACATTTTTTTCGACATTTGCTACAATTAAGGCGATTTCCTTAATTAAACGGTTTTATTTAACTCACCCCGTTTGTTTGTTTGGGTCAAATTTAGTAATTGAAATTAAACGGGAAGACCGTTAACCGATTGATCTGAAATTTGGTATACGCCTATGATTCTGGTGACAATACAATTATCCATATTCAATATTATTGTAAATCCAAGATGGCCGCCGCTACAAGGTGGCGGACAACTTAGTTTTTTTTCAATCCCATCAATATGGGTATCAAATGCTTGTCAAGTAGAATTCAGTGCACTATACAAAACTTCGATCAAATATACACTAGATACAACATGAGCGCTTAGAAAATGGCACCAAAAAAGAGTGCTTAAGCACTCTTTCGCCTTCAGTCACGCACCGACCGTTGCATCTAAAACGTCGTAAAACTTTAGACAATATTATTTGAAAAGCTACTTTATGCTCCAGGAATAAGGTGGAATTTGTGTTAATATATTTGGAATATGTGATCTTTTTGTTTACTTTTTTTAATGTCATGCATCGGTGCCACTTTTTAACAGAACTTTTACAGGGAACTGTGTATCTAGTGTATATTTGATCGAAGATACAAAATCAAAATCGAAGGTGGCCTCTGCTACAAAATGGCGGATAATGTATTTTTCAAAACAGGCAAGAAACCTTGCAATAATGAATTGAATAGAATGAGAAATAAAAACTAAAAACTTAAAAATAAAAAAGTAAAAAAAAAATTAAGTTAAACGGTTTTTATATTGCAAATAAATGTACTTAAGGCAAAAAATAATTTCATGGATACAGTCATGGGTACCAATATGTATATGTATAATAAACATTTTAAATACTACCCTTAAAACTATCAAAGATTATCTTGAAGTTATCATTTCATTATTCAATGAATATGATACAGTTCATCCCAAGGTCATCCAAAATTTATTTAAAGTGGACGTGCCCCACGATTTTATTTTAGTTTAATCAATGCGTATGTTTATTGCAATATAAAACCGTTTAACATATTTTCTTTTTTTTTACTTTTTTGTTTAGTAAGTTAACCTAATTGATGTTAGAATATCGACTCTTGGACTGATTGCTGATGGTCGGTCAAAACTAATTAATTAATTGGAAATTACTTACTAAATTACTACTACTTACTAGACAAAAATACAGACTCAGCTGTTCCTCTTCGACATGTTCAATGAAGAATGTTGTAATTTAATCATTAATATTTGTAAAAGTATAATCATATAACTTGCACCTTAACAACAAATCGTCTCGCTAGTATTCATTTCTCGTGACAACATTAAGGCTATGCAGTTACGCGTTACTCGGTTCACGCCATTCGTCTTAATGTAACAGAACATGATACATTATTAAACCTTTGCACAATCACCGGTGTGATTATCCTGTAAAAACACGTTCTTAAAAATCTATATATACATATAAATTGCCACAACAAGGAAAACATCTTATCGGTATTGCTTCTGCTTTTGACGTGAATTTTATCACCAGCCGAACGACCTGTTCGTCTCGTCAATCTCTTCAATTAAAAAAAGGCATTTTTAGTGATTACGCTAGGTCTTAAAGGCTCACCGTACAAAAGATTTCAGCGTTTTGATATACTGATTAAACAGCTCGCACTATCTAGGACCCATTTAAATATTAATCCGAGGCGCTATCCAGGCTTTTTTCAGTTGTGAATTTTTTTGGCAAAGAAATTTCTTGGTTAATATTTTTGTCTCCAAAGCTTTGGAGAAACGTCGGAACGTTTTTGTTTCCAACTTTGATTTAGGTACTTTTTTAAAATGATTTGGGATTTATTTAACCTTTAATTCTCTTTATTAAACACATCCCTTTCGTTCTTAGTCCTTCTCATAAACCCGTCCAATAATTGTCTGGTGGAGATTGCCTTGTGCGATAAGATCGCCATTTGTACTTCGTAGTTTTCGTATCATTATATACTCGTATACTGTTATATTCAATGTGTACAATAATTAGTATCAATATCAGCCCATATACGTCCCACTACAGGGCACGGGCCTACTCTATAATCGACAGTACGATTGAGAGTGGTTAGGCCATATGGTCCACCACGCTGGCCTAGTGCGGGTTGGCCCAACAATAATAATGAGTAAAATAAATAAATAATAAAGGCAAATAGTATAACTTTAACTTCATTTTTGTATTTTTTTCGCGTCTACTTTAGTTTTAGTGTTTTGTATGTCTTTCTTTTGATTAATAAAGTTTATTATTACTATTTATTATTATTTCTAGAGATATAAAAATGAAATTGAAAACTAAAGATGATGGTTTCACTGGCATTGTTTTGTGTACCACAGTGAACTGAGAACAGGGTGAACCCTGGCTTGCAAAAGCTGCAGAGTTTAATTAATTTGACAAATATGTGTAAAATTAATTTATTCATTGTAATACCCCAAGATTTAAAACAAATGTCATTAGAACTTCATTATTCAATTATTTAATGGTTTCTTAGATTTACGTGAATGTTACACATTGAAATAAAACTATTACGGTAAATACGTACGGTGATAACGGGGCGGGCGGGGACAGTCCGCCTCGCGACCACGAACGCTGTAAAGTAATCGAAACGTAGCGAAGTTAAAAAATGTAAAAATTAAACCAAATCCGCGATAAAATCCGTAAATAAGTAATAGTTTTATTTCAATAAATTTATTTACTATTTATTTCGTTTCGCTTGACTCACAAAATTTTCAGTATACTTACATGCATACATACATACATAAACTCACGCCTTTTTTCCAGAACGGGTTGGAAGAGGTGCCAAGACACCCACATTTCGCCTTGTATGTTCATTGTATGTTGTTAATATACATGTAAAACGGTAAATGAATACATACGAGCATAACATTGTGGCCTATTACCTGGCCACTTATCTGCTTCTATTCCATAATTAAATACGTTCTCCATACACGCGCAGCATTTAAGTCCCACATAAATCTTATCATTAGGCAACTTGTACATAATTCGACACATCTTTAAAACGTACACGAAAGGCTCTGAATAATTAAGGCACTTGAGCGTCTTTTCGTGCTTTCAAGAAACCCTTTCGTCGGCCATATTGTAACTTTGCGAAGGTCTTTATAAGGACTGACCTGTCTGAGACGACTTAATTGTCAGTTGGTAAGTTTCTTTTGTATTTGTCAGCAGATGTAGGAGTTATAATGACTCGGTATTGAAGTTTTCAAATAACGTTTATTTGTGTTCGAAGATTTCTGTTAAATTAACGTTTTACAAATTTGCTTTGTTCTGTGAATTGGTGTGTTGCAGTAGTTGCGATCTTTGTGTAGAAAAGTGTTTAAAATTACGAAAGTAATCATTACCTTGAGTTAATATCGATCAGTGTTTAGACTAAGTTCTTTGAAAATTGAGTTGAACTTAAGCCACGCAAAGACTTATTACAAATTTCCAAAATATAACAATTAATAAATGCCATTAATTTCTGATTTTCAAATATTTCGATTTCATTAACCTCGCTAATAAATTTATATTTACGGAAGCATATTAACGAACGAAATCATCGTCAAATTAACGTCTTGAAAACAAACACTCACGCACCATTCAGTGCATTGTTTAGGCATAATATGCAATAAAACTCTTCGGGGTACATAAAGGGCTGAACAAAAGGACCGCAGCTTAATTAAATACAATGGACGAACATTTCCACCGGCCATTTTAATGTTATTAAATTGTTCGACGGCTGCTTAACCTGTTATTTTACGATGTGCTCAAACGTCGATGAGGTTTAATTTACCCCGAACATAATCAAATGTGTAAATTTGATAAACGGCAGCGTTCGCGCTTCGAGATTGGATTGTGTTTTGAAAATGATATTAAACTTTATCATTTCAGAGGTCTATTAGCATCAATATTGCTTCGGAAGTGGGAAGTACTTTGTTAGATATATTAGAAATTAATACATTTTAAAAATGAAACATTATTTACTCTGTACAAAATGTTGCTCTAACCAGGAGCAGCGATAGTGTCGGAGAATATAATTATGTTATAATTTCAATTAAAAGTGTTGCGTGCGATGCAACATTGTTCAATACAATTAAACAACCATTCAGCTGTAATGTACTAGTGAAAACGAATAACTCTTACGCAAAAGTAAATGAAAGTTAATATTAATCTCACCACGCAGTTTTCCATCGCTATATTTAAATATATCTAACGTTGGAGGATAGAGTTGCTATTAAGCTACAAGTAATTTATAAAATAGAAAATAAAAAGGTTCACAGGCATGAGCGATGAACCAGTACAGTAATCCAATGCGGGTAGGCGGTGAAAAACCGTTCCTCCCACACACCGGCATACATTTTCTGTAATATAGTTACTGAATTAATCAGAGGGAAAATAAGTAGGTGGAGGTGAAAACAAATATTTGTCCATAAATATACTGATGGAAAGTCGGCAATATTTAAAATAGTGGGAAAAGTACAAGTAGGTGGAACTGAAAATAAATAGGGGGCTGAAATTAAAATAAATAGAATCCAAGATATGCGGATCTGGTCAAATCTAATCTCAGATCAATGTTATATAAGTTGATGTTATGTTATCCCTCGTTCAAGTCCAAACTCCAAATATTTATAATTCTTTAATCAAATATTTTATATATTACATAACAATATACTAGACACGCTTAAAATCCAGTAGGTACAAAGTCAGCTGCTACTAAACATATTCGTACTTTAATTACATTTTCCCAAAATAGTATCAGATCATAACAAAAGCCTTTGGAAATATTTAGCCAGCGAAGAAGAAATACATACGTCCCTAATTTCTACACCTAAAATAGAGCATAACTTTACAAAATTCCGTAGGTTATTTACGAGCAATAATGTAAACAGGTGACTACGGAGAACAAGTGAACGTGAACAAACAATAAGTTCTAAGATAATATTTGTTACAGTAGATTAATTTATTATTAAATGGCGAGGTGGAAAATATTGTGTAGGATGGGAACCGACGGCTGAGCAAACTCGCAAAAATCACTTCGTTGAGCAGTCCTCTTTGGGTAAGAATAAGTAAAACTTTTATTTAATGGTGAAGTTAAGTTGGTATTGGGATTTGTCATTATCAAAATGTGGGTGGAATCAAAACTGCGTAGATGAAAGTGTATTCAATAAAGTTATAAAAGAAAGAAATGAAGAAACGCTTGTGCATTTGGTCTATGTTTCGGTTTGAGACATCGTAGTCAGTTGTTACAGGTGAACATGAGACTAAGCATCCAATGTTTGATAGTGACAACATGGCATTAGGTTGTCATGAAGTTGTTAATAATTTTAAGTATTAAGTCCTAAAAGCCTTACTTCTAGGGGAGTCTTGCGCTTAGTCTTTGTCGAACGGCCTCCTAGGCTCGTAATTCTAGTAAACAGAAAAAGACAATTAATGTAATGTATATGTATTTAGATAATTTGATTCGAGTGGTAGTCTCGGCTCTATAACATCGTAGGACGGAACATAGAAGGCGAAATATGGCTGTCCTGGCACCTCTATCTACCCCTTTTGGAATTGAGGCTTATGTTTATGTATGTATACTTTGATTACTATTTTACTAAAACCATACTGTACATTAGCAAAAAGTAACATAAAAGCTATTTAATCTTTCACCACACGAGTTCATTAAACAAAGCAATGTTATATATTTTATTAAGCATATTTCATTAATGATAATTATTTCCGACCGCAGCCTCTGCAAAGGTTGATAGGCTGGATTTGATATTAATTTGTGAAATAGTCACGTGACAAATCTAGGTTTTTAGTACTTAGGTAAATTTTATGTGACTGTAAATAATATACTCAACTCAACGAGCCATGGAGCGGGCTATGCTCGGTGTTTCCCTACGAGATCGAATCAGGAATGAGGAGATCCGTAGGAGAACCAAGGTTACCGACATAGCCCATAGGATTGGCAAGTTGAAGTGGCAGTGGGCCGGGCACATAGCTCGTAGAACCGATGGCCGTTGGGGCCGAAAGGTTCTCGAGTGGAGGCCACGTACAGGCAAGCGAAGTGTCGGACGCCCGCCTACAAGGTGGACGGACGATCTGACTAAGGTCGCAGGAAGTCGCTGGATGCAGGCCGCTTCCAACAGGTCATTGTGGAGATCATTGAGGGAGGCCTATGTTCAGCAGTGGACTTCCTGTGGCTGATATGATGATGATGATGATGAAATAATATATGGCGTGGACATTAAAAGCTTTGTAGTAAGTATATTAATATTTCATTTTGTGCCATACAATATATCAAACTAGCTGTACCCGCGACTTCGTCCGCGTGGGATTTAACAAAAACTTTATTGTTCTAAAATAAAAGATTTTTTTAAAATTAATGTAACCTAAGTTACTCCTTATTATATCAGCTTTCGTGGTCACGGAGATTCTTTTCAAGGTATAATAGCGTAAAGACCTGTACCCCTAAACCTCTTCCAGTCGTAGAGGGTTTGTGGTGAGATGTACGTATTGTACACACATATGAATTGTATGATTATTATTGTAATCTGTACCTGTATATCCCAATGCAGGGCACGGGCCTACTCTACAATCGACAGTACGATTGAGAGTGGTTAGGCCATATAGTCCACCACGCTGGCCTAGTGCGGGTTGGCGGACTTACATACATACCATAGAAATTATTATAAACCGCTATGGTATGCAGGTTCCCTCACGATGTTTTCCTTCACCGTTTTAGTGCGTGGTGATTGACTATCAATACACACATGACTTCGAAAAGTCAGAGGTGTGCCCTGGGATTTGAACCCGCGACCACCGTGAACATGTTGGCAGCCGCGTCTGGTCCTTTCACCAACAGGCCACCACGCACTTCGTTATACTATAATACAGAATGTATAATGTGCAATTATTCCTTGTAAATATTAGCCACATCTTCGAATTGGGAATATTGCCTATATTCCCAATTCGATCCCCACAAGTATTACCAGAGCTACCTGTTGGAAGCGGCCCGTACCAAGAATCTGAAGGTCAGGTCATCAGGTCAAGGTTATCTTCGTCTCAATTCTATTGCTTAATTAAATATTACGTGTTTGAAACAGTAGTACATATTTTTTAAAGTAAAATATTAATAATTTATTTTAATATGGTTAATTATGAATGAATTGGACAAGTTAACTATGGTTAAAATTAAAGAAACCACTAACTGTGAATTTGTAAGTGCGTTCTTCTTTCATAAGCACGATAAAAGTCAGAGTAAATTGCGCTCACTCATTAATCATTAAAGCTTTGACGTCATATTGCATGAAAATTCAAAGCTCAATCAACAAATTCCGCCAATTTATTTGTAAATTAACTGTTTATCAAACAGTCTAATGGGTCCCATAGCTAGTTACTTCGCTCCAACAGTCAGATTGCGTTTCGATATCGAACTTTAATTTGACGCAATAATCGCAAAACGCAGAATAATCTCATATCTAGTCCCGCTCGGAAAATACATTGAGTAATGGGACCCTAATACGGTACGGAGATCGGAGATTGAACGGGAATGCAATTACAGCGGGGAGCCTGGGGCGCTCTTAAATATTTGGAAATCAACGGTTGGTTATCTTTAACCATATTATAGTATATGGCTGTGGCCGTATACCCGAAAACGTCTAGATTTTATTGGATTTGTCTAGACCTTCGTTCATAAACCATACCTTCAGTTTTAGGTTTGGCAGCTGTATTGTCTCAATAAATTCTGCTGAGGTAACTATTTTTTATATGTTCTCTTTTTATAAGGAACCATCTAGTGATTTGAATTATCAAAAACTTTTAGCTTGCATGCAGAAAGACATAAATTTAATAGATTGCGATCCTTATGTTATTTTATAACATTATCCTTCTCACACTTTATTCCTGGTTCCATAACAGCATGCTGTAGCGAGACATACCAATAATTACAATTATATTACACTATTTTGGCTTCACTTAACCATTACCTGTCAATTCTTAACCTTTGTCTCTCCTTTATCTTATATCCATCCAAAGGTGGCCTGAAAGAGATTGCCTAGTGCAATAAGTCCGCCGATTGTACTTATTTAAGTGTAGTTGTAATCTCTGTTATTTCCTGGTGTGAAATACACAATAATTGCAACAAACTTATCGTGTAATGTATTTATTACACATAAAAAGTATTTAAAGACACTTGAACTCACAATAACTCATAATATGCGTATAATATGCAGAAACTAACTAAACATAACGGGAAATGTAATTTTTTGTGTAAATTAATAAAGTAGCCAACAATGTTACTGACGAACTTTCTCGTGTACATGACAATTGTTTCGGAATAATTTAATTGTACGTCACTAACACAAGGGACAAAACCTTTATTTAGAAATAATAGGGATCCCTCTGTTTTGTCGCATTTTCCACAAAGTTTCATTTTGTATGGAAAGGTTTTCTCCGCAATTATTTCAGAATTGCTCCCCGCTCCTAATTGTTTATCTTTTGCAAGAGTTGTTCTACTTGTTTATGTAACGAGAAATTGTCGAATTGGATTAAATGAAATCCTGTTTGTGTTTAATTTTCCTTTAAAAGACGGCAGAGTTTAAAAAATAATAAAGTCTAAAATTATTTAGGACTATTTTGTACTAAAATAAAAATCAAATGAACTACCAGCGCCATAGGCCACGTAGAATAACGGTTCATAATATTTTTTAAATATGTTTCTTGTCACTTGCATGATAAAATTCAGAAAAAAAAACGGTTTATGTGATTTTTCCTGCATTTATTTTCACAAACATATTATTGAATCCAAAAATATGATTAACTTCCAAAGCCACTACATATGAAATATATGATCATAAAAATTCAATGAAAGCAGATCCATTAAAAATATATCGATATACGGAACAAGCCACGCAGCGTTTCACATACTGAGTAATTCCCTATAAAATCGTTTTCAATAAATCCCATTCTATTCACAAACGTTACGAGGAAATCTATTAGACGGTGCACTTATCCTACATCTTTATGTGGCACTGTCGGACCATTATACCAGAGCCAAGGCTTACAAATGTGAAGGCATTATGACATATTCTAGAAGTGATTACTATATTATTACTTATAGATATTGGGAACATAAGTTATGCAGATAGTAAGGCGCTTTGACAAAATATCTTCGTCGTTGAAAAATATTTGGTGGCGATAAAAAAAGTAAGTTGGAGAATTTATTGATGCAAAAGACATTGAGGTGTATATTTTATTGATTAATCATCTCCTCATTGTATTGATATTGCTAGTAAAAGTATGCACATCTATGTATAGTTTTAGCGTTTAACACTTATGTCGTTCTCGACATGTTTACAATGTTAAAGTTTGAATAATGCATCAGTAACACAAAAAGTATGTTTGAATAACAATATTCATTCACAAATGGATTTCATGAACTGGATCATTAATGTCAATTTCATAACTTTTGTATTGCATCTTAATTTTATTTATTTCTACAGTTATTAATGGCCTGTT
The DNA here is from genome assembly GCA_030180105.1 of Hyles lineata. Classification (NCBI taxonomy): domain Eukaryota; kingdom Metazoa; phylum Arthropoda; class Insecta; order Lepidoptera; family Sphingidae; genus Hyles; species Hyles lineata. The sequence goes on along the minus strand of JARJEE010000008.1, from coordinate 12,037,588 downwards.
CAAGTTTCGTAGTTGTCATTTCACCAGGATTTTAGTGAGAATTTGATTTGAGCATGGTTTGTAAGCCAAACAATGCTCTGCAGGTTGTGAAAATTCAATAGGGCCAGTCGGAATTGGAGATTTGCTCGTATTTCGGGATTGCATTGCAAGCTGATTAAGCATCATTATCGCTTGTTTCAAAGTGAATGGAATGCGATATGATTGGTGTATTTCGACGAGAAAGGCTTTGTTACAAAAGGGTACTTGATAAAGCAAGGTATGGTTTGCTCAACACACGCTTAGTTAGGGAAGATTTGGTTTGTATTCATACGGTGTTTTGGTTTTGCACAGTAGAAACGAACTTTTTCTGTATGAATTCATTCACACAGATAGTAATATCGTTACAATTGAAGTTAATTTTCATGTATGTTTTACAAAATTATTGTTATCAAAAGGTAATATCGTTTTTACCTTTAAAACATTATTACAGATTATTGAGAAATTATTTATATTTGTGGATTTTTTTATGAAAGATGCTAATTTTGAATGAACCGTCAGACGAATGACCAATATGGAACATGTTAAAAGAGATAAGGAATTTAGGTACTAAAGAGTTAAAGAGTTAGTTTAAGAATGTAGAAGTACGGAAGGACTGAATAACAGAGAACTGCGTGGAGGACGTGAAAGATGTAAGAGGTACTTGAAGATGTATTAAAATAATTGAAACTATACTCAAGAATATCTAAATAATATTCGTTTTATTTGACCTGAACGGAACTATTCCCACATCTACAGCTCGGATTAACACTACACACGTGAACCATTATAAGATTGTCCATATTCTAAACTATATTATGACCTGTGCTACTTTGGGATATGCATTATCTTCGGGGATATACACTAAAGCAACAGAGGATATTGGACAATTTCCTTGCTGGTGGGTAATTGTGAATTTCTGCTGGTTCACTACGTTAATTGCGTAGTTGTAAGCGTGTGAATTGTGTTTCCGCTGTTGCACAGTTCGATTCAAATCTGCAGTTAAAATCAAATGTACGTAATAACCGGGGGCTAATTGCAAATGGCGTTTTCTTGTTACTCGCTTGCTTTCACACAATGGAAATTTTATACTAATGCAATGTAGTTGGATGTAAAGAAAGAGTGTGAATTTAGAACTATTGTAATTGTGATTTATGTGACCTGGTGGTGTGAATAGAAAAAACAACTTTGTTCTAATTTATACTGCAGTAACTGGTTTGGTGGTGAAACAGGCGTAAAATAGCTTCGAATTCGCGGCTAGTTCAGTTACTGCAAGTTACCATATATACAGTAACCGGTTCCTTCTTTATGCATTTTCCAAGATCAATGTAAGCAAATGTTTACCAGTAGATACCGAGAAATTAAAATAGAATACAATAATCAAAAACAATAAAGTAAAGCTCAAGTAACAAAACCCAATTATAAACAGAAGGCTAGAACCAAGCTAGACAGTGATATCATAAAAGACGATCTCCAGTCTCCCAAACTCAAACACGTAAATAATACACGTATTATGATTGAACATAAACTGATACTGCAAAATTAAATTCATTGTAACAACGTAGTCTCGTGCACTAACTTAGTTTCTGAAGTTACAACAATCGTGTCAAGTGAATTTATCGTTAGCAAGCCTGGTTATTACTGAACTACCGTCGTGAGCTGTGGTAGCATCAACCTGAATACGTGTTCGTGACTTTTGTTCTTTACTATTTTAATTTGAATTTGTGTTTCTGGTTCTGGCGTCTTTAATATAGATTGGTCTTTGTGTTCCTTTTAATTCAGGTTTGTGATTATTGTTCACTTCACTTAAATTTGGACTTGCGATAGTTTATCACTTCAAGCATGTGTATGTTATTTACTTATTTTATTTTGAAGTGAATGAAAAATAATATATAGGTTTTAATTTGGTGTCATAGTAAGTGCCATAGGAAATGAATAGTTTTGCTACAGTGAATTGATTAAATTGATTTTAGTCAGCAGTAATTATGGATCAAAATATAGAAATGTAGTGACAGGATCCGTAGAATGTTTGTAAAATAATGCATTCGATTAATTAAATATGTACGATTAATGTAACCGTATATAATATTGAATTAATTGTGTTAATAAAAAACATACCAAATATCTAGTATTTTTATAATCAACATTTTTATCCAAATCGGTGTAAAGTCAAAACTATCAACGGTACGATAGGTGAACTATCAATTTTATCACTAACCAACTGAATTCCTAGCAATTTTAAAAAACCGAAATTAAAATAAAATCCGTTTTCATATCTAAATGGTTATGTAACCACGAAGCCACAAGCAAAACATCTACAACAAAATGGCCATCAAACTTTTCCAATGTTAATATAATAACCTTGCCGTTGACAGACGCCTGCAGCCGTCATGTCGACCTAATTCCCGTAGAAGCTAGCAATTACAAGTTTATTGTATACTCAGCGATGCTTACACCAAACCTTGCTCAGCTGGCATTAACCTCCGTTGGCGTAATACCTTAGATACGCCAGGTGAATGTTGGCTAAATTAATTTTCTTCTGCAATATATACGTGCTTCAATTCCAGTTTTGGGTAATGACTTGTCTGTATTAATTTGTGATAAGTAGGCTATGAATTTGTTAATGTTTATCAATGAATGAAGTATTTTTTTGCATTTTTTTGTTTGTAGTATGAGAGCAGCGAAAGAGAAAATACATATATGCATTTGAATAAGGCTTGGTACAGAAGTAGGGTAAAAAAAAAACAAAATTTCTTTTATTACACGGGTTGCGTTGGCGACTTCTGAGGTTTGAAAGAGGAGATTGCGGTTCGGCCTCTGTTAATAATATTTCAGGATACTACCTGTATTTATTGTTTTATTTGTTTGTTTAATTTAAACACGAATTGATTGCTGAATTTTGTTTCAGATATTTTCACCGTCACAACATTCCATGTGAGTACTTTTTAAAATCATTTATACTTAGAATTGGAATTCATCCTTTATTAAACCTTCACTAGCGATGTATTCGGTAACTGCGAACATAGACATGGCAGTACCGCTGTCTGAAAATTATATTGTTGCATTATATATTATTGATAACTATGTTCATTCAATTTATAAACTCCTGACATACCTGCGAAATGACCAAAAAAATATCATAAATAATTTACCATTCGATCTAGCCGAAAGCAATATGAGACCTAAACAAGTAAAACCAATGTAAATAAGAGCCTAAAACAAAGAATCGTAGTCGAACTTGATACAAAAGCTAATGCTTTATTGAAGCGGTTCGGTCCAATTGAGATTTATAACCTGCGCCTTTCAAACTAACGAAGTTCTATTGGTTCTATCGCACTTCCACAGACTTAATGTATACGATAAATAACAATTTATGTTAACGTTCAGTCAATACTGTCTGCGTTTGTCTCTATTTCCTTTACGTTGCTTACTTCCTACTGCCGCCGTCTGGCTTTACAATGCCTAGGCAAGGATATCTTAATTCTGAATAATTGTGATTATTTAAATGATCATGTTTTTTTATTAGTAGCTCTGCCTCGCAGCTTTGAGTACATGTCATTATTAAGTAGCACACTCATTGCGTTTTAGTCCATGAACGGTTTACAAAATATTATAATAATATTCCGTCTTTGCTATTTCAATGAGTATAAAGTAAGAAATATATTTTCGTATCAAGAGTATTAGTAGAGATTTCACCTTTAGTCTAAATTTTATCCAGTGCCAAATGAATATTACATTAACGATGAGAATTTGGCACCTCCAGCAATAAGCTTTCGCTAGCTCCAAGTTTACCAATAGTTTTAATATATTTACCTGAATAGTTCGTGAAATACCAGTTTAGAAATTTAATGATTAAGATATTTCGGATACAGAGTATCCTGTCCGACGGTCTTATTGAACCGAACAAAGGATTGGAAACAATGAATTAAAATTAAAATACAAGCGATGAAATGCGGCTATGATTAATAAAACATGGTTCTGATAAATTGCTTTTGTCCTGATGCCCTGAAATTCGGTAGACTGTAAGAAATTTCGTAGTTCGGTTCGGAACATAAAATGTACGTTTTTAACTCGACATTTAGTTGTTTGCAGTTTAAGAATTTATTTTATGTTGGGAAATACTAACTATATTGTATTAAAATTGGAAATGATGGTTCCTTTATTTATATGGCTTTAGAGATGATCGAATTAAGAAGAATTTCAGCGACAGAAACCAATACCTTATCATAATTGCGATAGGTACGCTGGAAACCATATGCGATAGGGCATTAAAAAAAATTACGTGATATGTATAAAATCAGTGCTTATTATCTTATGGTGATAGTTATGGAGGGATAATAAGAATTAAAAATATATTTTATAGGTTTGTAACAGAACACACAACACTTAAATATTTATAAACCAGGAGAAATTGACATGGACAAAGTTGTAAGAAATTGAATATAAAAAGTGAAGCTTAATACACTTGGAACAAGATATCGCCTTTACTTTTCGAACTTTAGAAGTTACAAGTTCTGAAATCTTAAAAGAAATAGTTTAAATAATACTATACAAAGATATCAATTCCACGATATTCCGTTTTATTTAACATGTGTTCGATCTGATCTGATAAAACAAATTTATTTTGTTTCCTGTCACTGACAGTTAAAATAATATTCATATAGCTTTTAAACGAATAGAAAACATGTTGCAAAATAAAAAAAAAAAACATCGAATTTAACTCGACTACTTTTACGTAATATGAATGTACATTTTCGTTTATTAGCAAAATAGATTTTAGAATTGTTAATGAATACTGCTTAATGAGAACCATAGTAGGAAATGGTGTTCGGTTCTTTTCTCAAATAACTTACTAGTAACACAGTTTTTCTCTCTACGATATAACACAATTTGCCGAGATTAGAACGTATTTGAAGAAATCAAAGAGTAATTAAGCCGAAGAGTTGGCCCATCAAAATCTCTCCTACAAACACGCATTCTACTAAAACTACAAATCCATTTATCAACAAAACTACAAACCTTACATAGATTGAAACGTCTTCAAGTACGCGGGAAGTAATAAAATCACGCTTAGCTATGAGCCTATTGACCGAAGATTTGGCCGCAGACCGTGCCCTCACGCCTTATTCGATTGAGCTAATTGATCTTCACTTACGGAACTAGCGAGTGATTCCCAAGCGATCTCCCCGTCCTACGTTCCGGCGTGATGTGTGGCTCTGTTGTAAGTCAACGGTTCTCAATCATTGGTTCATTGGTTATATTTTTTAATCGATGTCATAAGAGCTAACATGACAGCCGACTAGGAAATGCAGCTTTTTATTTTTTAACTTTGAAACTTATTATTAGTTCAGATGAAATCTAATTGTGTGTGTGTGTCTAAGATAATTGTGTGCCCTGTTTTAACATATGGTTATGAACAAGTATCAACTACTAAATAATACTTTCTTGTAGTTTAAAATTTGGGATATTATCAATATTTCGAAGACTGACGATTTTTATTTTGATGCAAAAAATATAACATAGATGTCCACACTATGAATACTTCAATAGTTTAGTATAACAATGCAAGTTATCTAACCTATGATCCACAATAAAAAGGTTTAGAACCTCTGTTTTAGCATTCACGTTTATGCATTCTGATGTGTGTGATTTTGTACCAATTCAGTAGAGATTTGGGAGATGGACTAGCACTACGAAATCTAGTACATTTTGGTTCGCGAGTACACCATCAAAACGTAATAAGAGTTAATTCCTAAGGGAAAGCTTATGTTCAGTAATAATAGGCTTTTGCTCCTGTATTTGAAAAGTAAGGGTAGGAAAGAGAAAAAAAGTATTATTTACTTAGTACGTTCGCTTTTCTGCCTTAATAATGTTATTTTAGACATAAACTAATTAATAATGACATGCCTAGTATTTTCACATTATTAAGGCAACGGACAATAGAATTAGTATCTCGTAATATGCTGTAATTACATTGCTATTCCCTCATTCTGATTAAACATGGAAATAATTATGTAAACATCACAAGCGAAACGCCATTAAAAGGATAACACAATATTGACGTGAACAAATTCCTACACACCACTATTAGCTGTATTCAAAGGATTTCCATTTGAAATGGGAGGTGATCCCGTAATGCGTAGAGTGCGCCAATCAGTCACCAGTATTTACATAGTAGGCCACTTGGCAAGCATTAGATCATTCAATACCGGATATTGCTACAGCTGCGGTGAGGCTGCGAGCTGAGTATTCAATCCTCGGGCTAATTGGATGGGGCATTCGGTTTTATATACTCAATTCGAGCCACTTCATAAGAGCGGAGGCAGTAAATTGTGGAGCCTAAATAGAAGGTAGGCACTCAAAGCTCCAAGATTTTATGGGGTTTATTGGAGACGCACAAATCGAATCATGTTGCACTTAAATTAAACGCCAATTTGGGTCGACTTTCAGTTAACGGTAAAGAGGAATTTGTAGTAATGAGTAATAAAGTCGAATAGAACCGTTTCTGCAGTAAGGGCATTAATGTGAGATAAGAATTGAATGAACATTGAAATTAATCTCGAACGCTTATAAATTCGCTTTAGCTGTGAGTCGGATGCGGGTAATATATTTCTTCCTGTGTGGGATATTCCTTAACCCATGTGGAAAAGGTGAAATTTTATCGAGTTGCATATTTTTTAAACCGGTCGACTATAGGACTTGGAAAGTTTCGAGATATTTGACTTCTGATTATGAAATTAATGCTCGAATTTGATTATATAACTTGGCATATATCAATTAATCGAGCTATTTGCTTTGCGTACGTTGGCCTGTTTGCATACGTTTATCTGTGAGTATTCGGTCCGAAATCCAAATCAACTCGGTACCTAATTGTACAGACAGAGCTGGATTTTAAAACCGGAGATCAGTGCGAGTGTTCGGCATAGATATTAGGTTAGTACATAAACATACTTAATGTTAGAATATTTAATTAAAGGCACTTTTTTACATTTCTCTCATCACAATATGACCTCCCTAAATATAATATTAAACGCAGTTATGGATCAAAGTCACTTTTGAAATTGAGGATATATCTTTACATCAAGGGAAAATCAATATTCATTTAAAAAGTGGACTTATATACCTATATATAATTTATTCACATAGTTCTTTTATTCATCGTATCTACAACATAAAGGAGGCTTTAATACTTGTAGCAAAGTCGATGTAATGAAAACTGAAAATAAATTCAGGAATAAATTCCGTTTGAGCATATTTATAATATCATACAATTATAAAGAAACAAATTATGATAATTATAAACCGGGAAAATGAAATACATATGTGGGATAAAAACGTGATTATAGCATTGGATATAACCACAATTGCACCTAACCGTATTTTATATTTTGTGCCCTAGCTTTCCATTACTATGCCTTGTGTTTTATCCTTCGTGTCCGCTTTACGCCCTAAGGCTTCTGCCCTTTGAACAAGAGCGAAAGTTACGCCTTTTGTCTTTGACTTTAGCTTTTTATATCTTTGAGAGAAACGCTAACTGAGTGCTTAATATGGATAGCAAATATGTACATATATTTGGAAAAGTATAGAAAAAATGTTTGTGTTCATAAAAATATACATAATACCTTTGACCTATTTGATATTTCTGTAAGGTAAGGAAAAGCACAAAGCCCATAAATAAAAAAGTACAAATTGAATAAAAATACTCATTCAACAATCGCATCAGCAATCCAACAAATCCTTGTTAAACATCGGAATGAATTTATACGAAAACTTTTAAAAAATACGTCCGCAAGAATATGATAATGTATTCCACCGTATTAATTTCAATAGGAACGTCCGCTGCGGCACTGAAATCGTTTCTGAATTTGCAAAATCGTTCGTAATACGAATCCGATTAGTCAGAATAAAATCTACGGATCAATTTGCGGTCGGTGAGTTTGTAATGTATTCAAAAACTTACACAGACGCGCTCCTTTCGCTTTACTTTTCTTATATTTTGAATCAATATGTAGCGATTGCAAAGATTTTATCCGCGTCGCCTTGTAGGTCTTGGCACCACTCCGTATGACTTATATGGCCGTGAGGTCCTAGGTTCGATTTCTAGATTTAAAATCTATATACATAAATTCACGCTTTTTTCTCTGAAGGTGTAGTACATGACACTAACGTTCCTCCTTGTGTGTCCATCCCATTATGTGATAGGAGGTGAGTCTATCGCCATATCGGACACAAATCCCAGGCTGAATCGTTTTGGGGTTTTCGATTCGAAAATTCTTGTTGCCCAGGATTGAAGTTTATGATCGGCATAGCGATAGGTTAATCCCAGGTGATTTGTCGGCACGGAATAGCACAGCGTATTGTGAGTGACATCGGTGACACCGCTGCCTATTCCTTGAGGAATGCAGGCATGAATGCAGGATGCAGACAGCGTTCAAATGTGGATATCCTTACGGAAATCTATTTTTGGGAATGCATTTTGTGTAACTCAGAAAAAAATATGTAGAATTTAAGCATGTTATGTACATAGTTGTTATTTTTATAAATTTGCTTTCGTATTTCATATAATACAATATATACAAGTAGCTATAATGCGTTCATATGATGGCACTCGAGTATATTAATTTTATTTGCTTTTCATAAATAAGTGATATAATTATTTGTACTTCGAGCTTTTATACGTCAGAAATTGCACATATTCATATTTCTTTATGCAGGACGTACAATCGAATTTTCATAAATTACTTCAATAATAGACGCGAGATTTTAATGAGCCTTTGTCTTGCAAATGAGTTGTTTTTACTCATTAAGAACACATTTTTGTCTTTTGATAACAATAATGCATTGATTATGTGTAAATATGTTTTGAATATTTTTATTGTTCTAAAATTAACATAGAGTAGGTTTTGTTTTATTTCGGAATGTCATGAGGTCTGTGTTTAAAATTTTAAATAATTTGGTCAATTCACTTTATCTCCACGCGTGTATAATCGGTATATTTCAATTAGGATTTAATTCTAGTTATTAATGGAATATGATATCTGTATTTCGTTTTCAATCCAATAAAACTCTCACATTGAACATTAAAATAAACAACACTTTTTTTACATTTAATGATAAATATACATAGTCTTGACTCCACACTAAGATCGAGTTTTGTGTCGTGGATATCAGGAACTACGAGTTTTCGGTATCACAAACACCCAGATCCGAAAGAAATATTTGTGGGCCGCACAAACATTTCTCTCGGTGCGGGGATCGAACCCGTGCCCTCTCATTTCACAAGCGGGTTTTAATCGATTGCTTTACGGAGGTTGTCTAATTGTTTCTTTAGATTTACTTGAAAAATAACAACAACATAATTAGCGAATTTTCTATGGTACGTATAGTCCGCCAACCCGCGCTATGCCAGCGTGGTGGTTATGGTCTAACCACTCTCAATATTAATTCAATCTCTCAATTGTAGAGAAGGCTCACCGCCTGCAGTGGGACGTATATGGACTGATATAGTACAGTAATTAGCTAAAATAAACCAAACCAAACCTCTATAAGATATATTAATACAAGTATAATTTAATAATGATTAAGCGTTTATACCAGGTTTGTGAGGCAAATATCAGCTATTTGTAACAAAGTTGGCTACAAACAATTAGGCGAAGTTGCGCTGAGCGCGGGGATCTGTTTGCTCTAAGTCGATGTTTGTTGACTATAAACATCCCTCACCGGATATTAGCCGTAGTCCGGATGTGTGGAAAAATGTTCCATGCCCCATTCTCTGTTAATCCTTTTGTTTTTGCTCTTTTCATCTCGGACTTTTGTGATTGGTTACTACGTGTGATTTTATACTTACTTTTTGAGTACAATTGTTGGAGTGGTGGCTATGCAATCTTAGACTGAGCCCTCACTTTATTGTAAATTGGTGGTAGGTCGTTCATATGTGACAGGCCGCCTGGGTTGTTTCCATTGCAAAGTCAATTTTACCCGCCAAACAGAAGTATAAATGCACTGTTGTGTTCCAGTTTGAAGGACATTGTAGCCAGCGTTACAATTGATCATATTGAGACCTAACATTTTATGTCTCAGGATGCCGAGCGTAGTGAAATACCAAGCTTTACTTTAAAATTCATGGTGTTGTTTGGTTTTGCTATTGTCCATGAGCGGTGGTAACAATTACCATCAGGCGAATGGCATTCTCGTCTCACCATTTACCAAAATAAGATTAAAAACTTCAATTTATGTATTAACTTACGCCTGCAACCTCGTGGAGCTATGCAGATATTTTTAATAGTGGCATCCATATTTAGAAGAATTTATTTACATCCTTAATTTATTTTCATTTAATCGGAGCTGTTGCCATGGGCTCGAAGTCCAGATTAAAACTCAATCAATGATATTTTTAAACTTAATTTCGACTCAACATAAATTCAACATTTATTGGAAATAAGAGTTAGTAATAGTTGCAGCCTGTGTTTTGCCGTTATCCAGCAATCAAGACCCCCAGACATTAGATAATATTCATTTGGATCCATTGATATTGTAAAGAAGGTGAAAGGGGCAAAGTGTCTGGTTACATTGGTGGCATTACGGTTGCCGTGGGGTATAATTAATGTATAGTAAGACGGACTGATTCAAATGGGCTTTCGGTAAAAGCAAATAGCAATGAAAATTTTCGTCCATTTGAAATGTGTTCTAACTACTACGTGTTGCTTGAATACTTTTTATTAAATCATTATTTTGTATTACACAATCAATTAGTAAATACTTTTAAAGATGCAGAATTAGGCACCAATATCTATTGTTAACATCAAATACTGTATAAAATAAGCAGTGGAATTAAATTATATTTTCAAAAAATCGTTTTTTGCTATATTACATTTAAAGCAAGGCATTTCAGTTTGTAAAAAATAAGAATAATACTTATGAAATAATTTCAAATTCCTCGTTGCAAGGATGCTAATTTACTCGTAACTGGATCATATTCAGTTATAAAGAATACAACAAAAATTATAGTTTTCATATTTAATTACACATTTATGTAATTAACGATGGATATAAAAGCTTCCACTGTTTCATTGATTACAAATGATGTTAATAATTACAAAATTTAATTGACGTAATGTAGTCAATTTAGTGGTAATATATTTCATTTTACAGTATGGACAGTAATTTTAAATGGCTGGTAAATTGGAAAATTATTAGGTCGTTTTAATTCACGACAGTTTTTACTCGTGCATTCTGTACAACTGATGCTAAGTGCTACTAAGTATAATTAGTTTTAGTATTTGTTAAAATAATAATACATATAATACGCGACAGGTCGGAATGGCATTCGGGGTATGAGTTGACACGTAAGGGAGGGGACGCCCCGCACACCCGCACATCACCCGCGCCGTCAGTCATAGTGCTGCACGAGTCTGCATCGACCTCGTTTATCGATTTCAATCCCGTTCACATTGTTCTTTGTGTACTTATTATATAGTTATGTATTGAATTGACAACGGTAGCTTTTAAAACTAAAGAAAAAAAAATAATTCGTTCTTGTTCTTACGGTTCTGTTATGTTCATACAGTCCCCCCATAATAGTTTTTCTCATATATCAAAATATTTTGGCATATCACATATAACAAACTCAATTTAAAAAAAATATTAACATGAGTAGAAAATTGCAATGTTGACCTGTCGCGTACAGTACAATAGAATGCTTATTAAATACATAAATGAAAGACAGCTATTCGAATTCATTTACTACAATGAAATAATTTTCCACCAGATCGATTAGAAATATAATTTCCTGGCTAAACAATTGTAACATCAAAACAACATTTTCCGATGATGTAAATATACGTCATACGTGATCTGTTGTCTGTCGCAAGGAAATTGATCGGTGTGTTGAAAGGGAAGCGAATCCTGACTGTTCCCTTCTGTTTGTCTAACGATGTTCCCATCCGATTGCAGGAAACAAGGAATATTTACGTAAGAACTTGATGACTGTGATAAATTGTTATATCCAGGATATCTATCTTGTTGGAAGGTATTACGGAGTAGAATAATGTTGTGAAAAAAGTTTTGCATAAGAAAGAAATTATTCGCGGGTATAAATTATGTGTTTTTTTGGTTAACGAGTTTTGGATTAGGTTCAATTTTATATTTAGTAATGAATAATTAATTGACTTAATGAAATAATAAATTCATAAAAGACATGACGCCAAAACTTATTTCAAGAATGAAGATCATGTTACATAGGGTATGCACCGACAACATATAATAGCCTCTAAAATGTTGCTATTAGAAACTAAGCGATACAGCTGATTTAATTCAATATTCAAAACTCGTGTTTCTTTACTATATCACAGTTCAATGATAGCTTACATAAATATCTTACTTCCTACTAATATTATAAAAGCAGAAGTTTGTGTATTACTTCTTCACGCTCAAACGGCTGGACTAAATTTGATTAATTTTGATAGACAGGTAGATCCGTTACCTTGGATCAGTTACCTTGGATGATAATCCAAATACACATAAAGAAATTGAAAGAAGCCAATGTGGTTACGTATATTCTTTTTATCACGAAATATATAGTGTTCCTGTGGGATGAACTACGAATTCAAATATATATATTATTTGTCCCTCTTTCAAACTCCTAAGGATGGGAAGGGCCAGGAAAGGACAGGATTGCATGACTTTAGTCATAGGATAAAACAGTATGGGACGAGAAAATAAGTATGGCGAAAGGTCACATTAATTTTAAATATAAAACAGTAAGCGAAATAATATTATGTCGTTGATGTGCAAGACTTGACAAGATTCAAAAAGTATTTGGTTGAAGCCGGGCCGGGCTGCTAGTATATTATAAGCTGTGAAAATATAAGCCCGATTGATAAAAACGTTTTGAAACAATACTTATGGTTATTTTGTAATGCATTTTCACGAGGATGTGATGTCAAATAAAATTAAATATAAGCGGAATATTTCAGCAACATACAAAAATAAAATATGTTTCGTTAATCCTTCGCGCTTTCTGCAGAAGGGAAGCAAAAAAGAAGCAATCATTTAAGATATAATCTTGTCTCTAAGCTGTTATACATTTAATACAAAAGTTATCAAATATACCTAATATTCTGCAAAATATTGAGTTCGACGCAAAATAAACCATGTAATGAATCATTTAAAGAATAAATAAAATGTGAGAATCGGCGACGTTCCTAGAGACAAATTTAATAAAACTTTGCAATGATCATGACACTTTGATACCTTACTCGATTTGTCCTAAAAGTTTGTCGATTCCTAAGCTCGGAGCTAGAAATTGCTACGAAGTAAATCTATTTCTAAGCGATTGGCTAATTTTATTTAACTCCATGAATAAATTTATGGAACCTATGTATATAATGTTATGTATTTATTGTTTAAATTAAGATAATTCAAAATATGATCCATAACTTTTAGAAAAAAGCTTTTGAATAATATAGACAATTGGTTACTTTATTAAGTTCTGTAGTGATCCGTTATTGGTGTTAATGTTAATAAATAATTAGTTATAATTTTTTTTTACAAATAAAATACAATATATTCAATATTGTAACACATTTTTTTATGTTTTGCTGCTTTAGATTAACAGACATTCCACTTCGTATAAAAATATGGGACATGCATCCACGTTCGCAGTAACATAAAAAGGCGGATTCAAAATATATGTAGCAACTGGCAGTTTATTAGGGAGTGACTTAAAAAAAGTCTACAGTATCAGTGGAAACTCGTGCATGGGGCCTACCCACATAAATTTAGGGGTTTAGGCCAAACAGGCCGGGCCCGGCTTGATCTATAGACAAGTTTTTTAAGGGGCGGCTTAGGGGAAATCCTAACATACTGCTACTCCCTTAAATCGATTTTTCTAGGTGCAAATGGTTTGGCTATGAACGTTTTTAGAATCAGGTTTTAGGTCATAAATATGTCTAGGTTAGCGGAGTAATAGAGATGGATTTTAAATCCCTTAATATGATTTTCTTCCTAGACAATAGTTTATATAGGGTATACCAAGGATGCTATCGAAAACGAAGCCGGGGGGTAGTTTAAGTGACTAAGAACACAATAGCAACTAAAAATTTCGCCAAGAAAAGTGACTATTTTTTTGTGATTTCTGAAGAAATATCATCGTGTTTGGGTGGTATATTCATGGTTTTACTATATAATAATTTAAACCATAGTGTGCCATAGTATCTTTGAAAATAAAAGCGTGTACACTATTATTTTAAAAAATATGTATTTATCACCCAAATACGACGATAGGATCGTTTTTTTTGGCAATATTTTTGGTTGCATTGTGTCTGTTGTTACTAAAACTGTAATTCGGCTTCGTTTTCGTTAGCAGTTTGATATACCCTATATATGTAGATATGAATAATTGTGTTAATTTTATACTCAGTGATGATAAAATTAGGCACACCGAATATTAGATGGGATTATTTTATTTTAAATTACTATAGGAATTTATAAGATTTATAGATTTATTACTTTGCACCGGGCGTTAGGTACATAACATTTTCTGCCACGGATATTATCATCGAAAACCTCATAATACTCTTCTCTCTTGCTCTTTTTATAAGCCTGTGCTAAATATAGACCACCTACAAGGATTTCTCTAGAGATCTATCGAAACTGGCCTTCATCCAGCGGCTTCTTGCTATCTTAGCCAGATTTTCTTTCCACCATATAGATGGACGTCCGCTGTTCCATTTGCGGTAATGTGACTCCCAATAGAGAGTTTCGTAATAATTACTGTATTCGTATAAGCTTATTCTGTATCATTGGTGGAAATGTGATAAATGTCAACATGAATAATTTCTTGTGTGTCAAAGGCGCGGCTTAAAAGGTCGTTGTCCGATTTTCGGTTTGTTTGCTAAGCGGCATCGATGTATTTACAGCGTGAACAATGGCGGCTAAATGTGTTTGTTGACGGGAAAGCGATAAACGTTTCATAATTTGACTGCGGAACCTTCTGTTTGTGATATGATTGTTAGTGTCGATTATGTTTCAAAGGGGCTTTGTAGTAATTACGAACGGTATCGTTTCCAGCTCATTTGACAGTATTTTTACACGAGCGTTCTTTTATGTCATGTTTTATTTTAACGCCACGTCTCGATCGTATCTGAATGAAAGGAATTAAGAGCAATTTATATTTTTAGTGTAGTATTTTATTAACACTTATATTTGCTATACTTGAAGCAGATTTATGTACTAATCTATGTCGCGATTGTTTTAGAGATATTTGTTAGATTTAATAAATTCTACTACGAATATACGAGTATACTAGCAGGTTCCGATTTTGTTTTACCAAATCAGAGGATCGTTGAATCTCACTTGACCCCTTAAATCAATAAACGCTTTTTTCATGGAACTTTTGTTTCTTGAAAATGTCACGATACTTACAGAATAAACGTCAATCCACATCGAATGCGAATAATACAATGGAACTCTCCTAGTTAATAAACAATTGCATTGTATGTATGTCGAACTCACGTATTTTTCCCACAAGGGGTAGGCAGAGGCCACCAGGACACATATTTCGCCTTGTATGTTCTGTCCCACGATCTGATGGGGGTGAGTCTATCGCCATATCGGGCACGAATTCCTGCTAGCGAATAGAAAAATCCATTATCACTGTCCGACTCGGGATTCGAACCCGAGACCTCTGCTTTAAAATAAAATGAATAAATGAATTCAAACAATACTCAAAGAAAAAAGAGTTGGCATACAAACCAGTGCACAATGGCTTCAGCAAGTTATTTAGAAGCATCTTGAACAATGAGAACTACTTGGGTACTTACGGTGTGCCGACAGACTCCTTGAAACTTGAAAATTTCAACGCGATGATGAACTATGCAGGCGAGATTACAAACTATCCGCGAATGAATTAATTGTTTACAATCCTGTGAGATCTGTTGAAGATGTCTATGAGATCTGTTGAAGATGTTTAACAAACAATTGGATTGTGGCTGGAGGGAGAATTCAATCGTGTTTTGGTTTCTTTGCTGTATTTTTGTTTAGAAGTGTTTTTGTGGATTGCTGTATTTATAAATATAATATTCAATGTAGTCAATTTTGTTCAATTTATGGGTTCTATTACTACAAAGTAAATAGAAAATTATGAAGGAAAACAAAATTTGTGAACATTTTCGCATCACAATAATATAATTATTTGCATTTTTTAGATAGCTACAAATATTTATATTATCAAGAGTTACCGATTTCAATTAATTAAATTCAAAAATAATAGTCGAAACAAAAAATATTGGTAAAAATACTTTATTTAATACAAATACATCAAAATCGTAAATCTAAGTTTAACTTATAGTAAGAAAATACGGTGGCTGGTACGGATTAAAATATTGAAAAATATTTATGCTTTCTATTATAAAAAATAATTCTTACGTGAACTAAATTCGTGTAAATTATAATTAATTTTTGTAAACTGTCGACTCCTCTTCTTCTTTCTTCACTGCTTGGATAAGAACCAAGGACATCACTGCGTTCACCACCTAAAACATTTAATTAATTATGTAGTTGATTTTTATATAAATAAAAACATGCTTACTTCAGCATTTCACCACACCTATCAATATTATCGACCAAATTAACGATTCAAAAGATCTTGTAAAAGAGTATTTGAATAAAGAATATTTTTATTTCAAAACATACTAAGTAAATCTACACGTATCAGTTCATATTATGTACCCATTTCCTAGTATCAGCCATGGGTGTGTTTTCAAATAGTATACTTCATATCAAAGAAATCGAAAAATCGTAATTTGAATTTCGAACATCATCATTAGGATTTGAAAACTCCATGTTATTCACAAACGACATTCGACATGTATTCCTATAAATACACATTTTCCTGATAATCCTTACAAACATAAATTTGCAAGGTGTTTCGATTTTTCTGATGAGAAGTATAATAAATAATACGTACAGCAATCATGCAGGAGGCGAGTACGATGCCCGCCAACCATCCGGTCTTGCCTTCCAAGTACCAGGTGAGCTCGTCGACACAGCCGTGGAAGTACGCGTTTCCGGTGACGGAATCACGGCATTCAGACGGCAGCGGCTTGTTCATATTGATGTAGTCCATGGCGCCATCAGCACCGCAGCAACCGATCTGAGGATTAATGGTGAAAATTGATCATGAAATACTACCGATCTGGAGATTGATGATAGAAATTGATCATGAAATACTACCGATCAGAGGATTGATGGTGAAAATTGATAATGAAATACTTAAGAGTTCTTCGTTCAAGATCCAAGGTTGAAAACTAGCAATGAGACCAAGACAAGTGGAGTAAGGTAAACTGTTGTTTTGTATCGAAGGAATGAAGCCAAGCATGGCTGTAGCAAAATCTACTTTGATTTTGCTGTAGAGTAAGTTGCTGTGAAGTAAGTTTTTTATTTATTTTAAATGTAAAGTTGTGTTTTTTGTGTTGATCACATTTAAATGTGGGAGGCAAGTAGCTGTAAATATTTGATTAATTTACAAAACTATGTGTACGGTTTTTTTAAAATTAGATGTTAGCATGACAAAGCTTGTGGATTAATTATAAATATAAGTACAATGAAAATAAAAATTTTTATCAAACATGTTATTGCAATCAAAACATCACACAGCGCAGAATCTAAACGATATTATGAGGGTATAATTAGTCGCGATGGAGTGGTATTAGTGAATAGTTCTGTCGGTATGATTTACGTACCGTGCCGTATGCACGTATCAGAATTAAGCCGAGCTCGATACGGCCAGAGTTTATGATTGGAGCTATGTTCAATCGGGCACGGTGCGCGGCGCACAAGCCCATTTGATTAGCGTGCAGCGGGCTGCCGGCACCAAGCCAGCTTCATGTTTCCCGGTACAGTTTCCACGTCAACTGTCCATTCGGCAAATGCGTTTTGGTGTTTGCTTCGTTAGGTGACGCCTTTTTGTACCCATAGTTTGACTAAGCAAAAAATCAAAACTGACATTTCATCAGAGCGGAACCGTTACAAAGAAAATGTGCGAAATATTTCATGTTCCATACGGCTTTTTTAGTTTTTCTTACATGCTACAAAAGCTTTGTATTTCGGGTGCGCGATAACTATTACTCTTTTGCCGCTTTTTGTCTTTAAATCTTTGCAATACATTCGAGTGTTCTTGTAGAATAATCATGCTTTTGAACACGAAAAATGGAAGAAGATGATGCATGATTAGTTTTTTTACGGTTTGATAAAAAATAATAGTTCCATCGTAATTTGCACAACACGTAATTATTAAACACAATAGCTTAAGACTAATTCCGTAATAATTCTGCAACAATAAAATCCAATGAAACGTGCGACCTAATTCATAACACGAATATCTTGTGTAATATAGGGAAACATTAAGGAACCTATTAAAATACTTTTAAATTCAGCCAAAGAATTTTAATGTAGTTCTATTTTGTAGAATCTCACTCTAATTAAACAACATAGCGTTATGTACTCACTCCTTCCTGCACCATCCTCAAGATCTCTCGACTGCCTTCATGTTGCGGGTTGTTCATGAGCCTCATGATGATATCTCTGATCAAGGGCTGGATGCTGGAGTCATACGTGGAGAAGTCTAAGACCACGCAGGCGCCAATTAAACCGAATACGAACAGCCCTATTTGTGTTGCGATGTACTGGAAAAGAAAGATATTTTTATGTTAACAATTTAAGGATGTTATTAGTTATAAATAATAATGGTAAACCTAAAAGATAAAGGATTTTAGAGAAATCATCAAATAGTGCAGTTTTATGGTAAACCACGGACGTGGACAAGAAATATCGAATGATGCAGATGTCAATTCAGGCGATAATGTACCTCTGATCTCTTATGTCTCAGACGGTTACTTTGCAGCGTCATGGTCATCAATTTCAAATACAAGTATCACTTTGGATCCAAGTTGCCTACCAGATGTTCTCAGATCGTGTAAAATTAACTAAGGGTGCTTTCTGACCTACAGGCACATGCCTTAGACAATTTGTGTTTTATAGTGGACGATATATCGTAAGAACTTGAATCGCCAAGCAGCTGCCCGGTGCAATGTCCTCACTATTCTGCTGTGTATTATGGCGCGTGTTCTTGTTAGCCATATACTGCTCCGTTCCATAATAGAATCACGTTTGCTAAGCATCAAGGGATATGGTATCGTCTAACTCGGCATGAATTAAGGAGTTGCAATCTCATTTTAACTGCTTATGAAATAGTTGCTCACTTCTCGTGAGACGGTCTACGCAGAAGCGTCATTATTATATCCTCTTAAGAAATTTGAGATTATTTTTATGAACTTATAATTCTAATAAAAAATATCATATCCTGTAAAGCTAACTACATATGTTTTACAACGTGATACTTATAACACAAATAGGCGATAGGCGGCAAATTCTTGTATTTTAATTAGTCTAATTAGTCGCCTAATAATGTGATATATAATACGTTGTAAGAAAATATTCAGAGAACGAAAAGCGTTAAGATAATTGATCCTTTTCATTCACTGCTTCACCACATTCTTAAATACAGATTTTATTATCATTATATACTTCTCTGTCATGTAAATAACTGAAAAGGTCCTAATTACAATAGTAATATCTCAGGACTTCTGTAATTTCTTCATGAAACTTATATGACAACTTACCGAATACAATAACATGACGTTTTCCATAAGAGCCGAGCCGCATCCAAGGAATGCGACGACCATGATACCCAGAGACGCGATCAGGATGATGTAGATGCCGATGAAGTACTTCTGCAGCTCAAGAATCCTCATCCATTCGTTGAACCCTGGCTCCAGGGATATCCACAGGCATAGTGCAAATATTGATACGCCGAATAACTGGAAATCATAAACGAAGAATGTTAATAATTATGATCAATAAAGATTCAGTAAAGATTTCCTAAAAAACGGGGTGAATTGGAAAGTAGGGGTGAAAAAGAACTAAACGGATGGTCTTGTTTTAAGACTAGAATGGATGTGGAAGTACTTTGAACAAAAAACAGTACTTTAAAATTCGAATTAATTCCTTTCTATTAATTGCGTTAGATTTTCTAATCTTATATTGAATTATATAGTAATTAAAGTGCTGATTTCAAAAGTGCAATTTCGAATAGGATACCGTTTGAGGACTATAGAAAATAAAATATGGTTATAATCGCATGTCCTTGGATGTCTATTTGGAAGTGACGTGATAAGGTGTTATCTCTTGTGGCCTAATTATTGTAGCGCTGCTATACTTCAGAACTCAATATAAAAATAATTTTGTCATTCATAATTCCTAAGATGAAAATTTGTAGAAGTTAGATTCATAGCTTGATTTGAGTAGGTTAGCACCGGCTTTTATTGAATTGAGTTTGTAATGAACTCTTATGATTACGAAAATAGTTGGTTTGTAAATAATATTAATCATTGATCTGACTACCTCGCCACATATATTATTATATAATAGTGTTGTAATGTTGCCGCCTGTATTAGCAATCCTCCTGTACTTACGAGTATATCAATAGTGTCATTAATTTTTGCAATAGAGCTATAATGAACGATATCATTGGATTTTCATTAGAGTCAAACATTTTTTTAGTGGCTTTGGATATTATATGACTCCTTGGTTATCGTAGCTTTAAATATTATTCAGGGTTATTTACTAAGCTAATTTAGGAGAAGAATAATTTATTTTGTAACCCAAATGTCTTAAATCGATGAAATTATTCGTATTTGATTAGTTTTTGAAGTAGTTCGAAAAACAATTATAAATTTAGTGCAAAACTGAACTATTTCGTAGAAATATTATTTCTCTTAAAACAACTCCGTTGCTACTACTCCTAGGATAAAGCAAAATTAATTTTCAAATAAGAAAGCACCAGACGAAAAATAAACCCAATCATGAGTAAAATTGCCTACAGTTCATTTACGAATGCTATTCAAAGTTAAAATAAGTCTTTCAACTCTAAGTGGCGCCTAAAAACTCTCGACATTTGTTCGACTGGAATAACTTTAACGACGAAAAGGTTAAGGACGTTGTTCTTTAAATTTTTATGTAAATGGGATGGATTAAATAAAAAATAATTTATATTACGACCACGTGTATAAAACTGGGCTTTAATTCGACTTTATCAAGAGCTCTCAATATTTTCTGTATCAGGCGTATAATGAATGGAAAAGAAAATTAATGTTACAGAGATTTTTATTCCGTAATTTGATTGATATATCAACGAAAACCCATTACCTTTTAAAGAGCACTGGTAATCCTTAACATGTGTCAGATTATGAAATAGTTGTGAGTTTAAAGAAGCTGTAGCTAGGCTGAATACAAATTACCTATGTGTCCTCCTATTTGTAATAGAGCAGATTAATGGAGCAAGATCCTCAAACGTAATATGGTCTGTATACTGTAGAATTTACATATCAAAATTTTAACATTCAGGATGGCTATGAAGTTTCTACACTAGCATTTCGGCTGTATTAAAGCAAGCCTCTTTGTAGTAATAAAATTATATCCACGTATAATGAAATTACTTTGTAGGGTATCAAGCGCAATAGTTCTGTCTGTACCCTAGTAGTAACTTGAAATTATTGTATTAGACTGTACGCTGTTCAGCCTCATCCAGATGAAACGAGGTGTAATTATTTAATTGGTTTATTATTGTGAGCCCGTAATATTTCAATGTAAGGCAAAGGGTTCTCTTTCCGCTTTCTACTCATCTTTGTTTAGGCTGTATTTTAATAGATCAGTGTTAAATTCTTTGTGTGTTTTAGTTGTGGGGTTTTAAGGCACTGGTACATTAAGAGTAACATAAAGTCATTCTTCAACATTTAAGTCTAAAATTATTTGGAAGGGATTTTAAGGATCTTTGGTATTTAATTCGATAATATTATTCTTAGTCTACGGCTTCAACCTTCCTACGGGCTTATGTCTTCATAGAATTGCTAAACAAAACCCATACGACCAATTCAGAGCCATAAACAGGAACGATAAAAACATGAATAGTGAAGTTTGGATCTAAAAGTTTTATAATCTCATTAATTCCGTTAGTCCGCCATCAAGTTTTATTTGGTAGCTGAATGAGCCTTGGCTATCACGGCATTTCTTATAATGGCTTTGTTTTTGCCTCCGGACAGCGAAAGATAAAAGTAAGTCTATTGTGCGGGGATATTTACTGGCCCATACATATGTATATTGTTTGCTTTGCGCCTTGTTGACTCTACGCTATCGAGATATTCGGCCGGTGATGTAGATACGGCTTTAACTACACTGCTCTATAGATCCATTATCTAAATGGTTTGTTTTGTTCAATTGTTGTGTTAAAAGATACTATCTGTTGGCTTAATTGGAATACTAAGGATATTGTCTCCATGTTATGTGAGATGTTTTGATCCTTAAGCCTATATGGTATTTTAGTACAGATAATTTAATGGATTTTACCAATCATAGGGTTTGTGACTGCATAGTGTGCTTATTCAAGACAAGAACAGGATTGTTAAAAAGTAATTGAATACCACTTACGATGAATAGAGAAATGAAGATTTTCCACTTTGATGTTAGATTTTTGGAGATATAAAAATATAAGATGGTTAAATTCAACGTAAATTTAATACACCAATTATAGAGTATAAGCTTTGAAATCTATCGAACATTTTTTACATAGTAGCTGTGCCAATGAGATGCAAGATATGAAAAAATAATGCATGTTATTTTTACACAACAATCATTAAATATTTTACTTTCTTAAAATAGCCATGAACAAGCTATATACTATTGGTATTGTGCATAGAAAATAGCGAGTCGAAATAACCATTCCAACACTAGATATTGCAGATAATCTAAAGGGTTATTTTGATCAGCCTGTGTGGCAAGCAAATTATAGGTACTTATATAATGTGAACGCCCCACTAACATCCGTTCTTATTCCAACTTTGACGATATTTAACTTTTTACGTCAGTTTTTGTAATAGACTCGACTTCGTTCGGGGACGTCGTAAACAAATAGTCTCTTGAACAAGATAATAAGATGATGTAGGCTATAACAAGAATAATTTATTATAACGTCGAATAATGTATGAACATTTTTTGTTTAGATATAATAAGGTTTCTGCAAACTTTAGCCCGGGTAATAGCAAAATATTATTTTTGTGTAAGAGAATTTAAAATAAGAGCTATCAACTAAAAAGGCAATGCTCATGTCACTTATCGAGAGGAATAAAATTCGATAGACAATGATATTGACTGCTCAGTGGTCACAAAATCGACAACCTCTTCCTGTCAATGTCTCATAATCAGTAATAATAACGAATCTCACAAATCAGAGGCATTCCAACTCAAGAGTACGTAGATACAATCTAGTTTATTAAAAAGATACATTTTAAAATAATCTATTCAAATAAAATCACCCCCGCATAAGAACAACGAACGATTGATACAAAAATATCCAAAACTATAAATACAAAATATCTCATTACGGTAATTGGCAGACATGCAAAGGCAGGTTGGACAAAGCCCAAGCTGCTCCCTGCAAAGGCAGAGACACTCGCAATCCATTACGGCGGCCAAATGAGCCGGAAAGTTGACTCGTATGTCTGTCCGTAAATATTATGAGGAGCTGTTTGCACATTCTTGCCATGTGTTTTTGTTTGACGAGTGAATTCGTGGAGGGATTGAAGGTTTCTGGATGAATTATTGACAATTTTATTGTTGTGGTAAAAGATTGTATAAATAAATAATGATATATACATAGGCTTTGAGAAACGCGACTCATCTGTGTTGGTCATGACAAGATTTCCATCATAGTGTATTATGTTTATTACCTAGATAGATATTATGTTCTTATTTGCTGCCACAAGTAAATTTGGAACTTATGATTTACTAAGGATTTTTCACATTAACTAGGAACATATTGCAGTTATTTAATGTAATTATAATTAATACTATCGATATTTATTAACACAACAATGCTATTGACTTCTATCGAAGTTATCGTCAAACAAGCCAAGCAATCGGTAGGCAGGATTTGCGCAATGCGGCTGAAGTCAGATGCGTAGACAAAGACGATCTATAATTCTTAGTAATTACCGAAGTTGTTTCCCGCGGGGGTAGTTCAATCGTTTATCATGTGTACGCAATAAACACTGGGGCATAACACGCCAAAATGCAAAATATAGAGCAGGCCTTAGATTATTATGGACATATATCCACGGCATTAATGGTCGAATAACCTCTGATACACGAAACGCCGATGATAAATGAGGGCATCTGCGAGCGATATTTGAGAAATCGACTTACTATTCGCGTTGGATTTTTTGCGATATTTTTTTTTTTTAGTTTTACGTATGTAGGTTATTTTAAGAGTTGCTTGGTAATTCTACGTATTTATTTGCCTTCAGGCGGTATTCATGAATAGTTTTTAATCATATTTAAGTAAACAGTGAATAACCCTTGCGAATAAGTTGAAAAAAGGTGGTAATATACATATATCTATGAATGTCTTTCGTTCACACAATAAAAGACGATCCACATTCAGTCGCCAGTGAAAGGAACAATTGTCCCATAAATAGCATTATGTTCCTTTTAATGTGTAAAGTTAGCATTAGAATTAGAATCGGAAAGAATCTATTCTGTCAATAAAGTAGAATAATAACTGCGTGGCTTTCAATGAGAATAATTAATAGGCTTGGTAGACATAAAAAAGTTTGTGTGAGACTTTTTGTTAGCATGCCCCATGAATTCAATGTTGGGTGGTAAACAATTCCAAAACTTTTTATTACTTTCACATAAAAACCAATGTTCCGAACACTATAAATAAAGCAGTTAACATTATCTGATTCGAGTACAAGAAAATTAGATGCCGGTTGATAATAAGAAATGGTGAAATATAAATGATTTATGTAAAAAATATCTATATTTTTGTGGTATATTATTTTCAAAAAACAGGTGGCATATTCGTTTATTTCCAAAGAGGTATCACAATATGTCTTCCAAATTTAAGTAAAAGGATCAATCACTTAGTAGTGTAACCCCAAAATGAACGTCAACGTAACTAGCCCGAGACCCAGAGGTTGGCGGCTTGATATGTGAAGTTTATATTATAGAACTTAATGGATACCAGAGACAGGGCAAAATTGCGAAGATTGAGTAGGAAAACCAAGTTTGGTACGGAGCTAGGTTGAAAAAAAGGCAATAGTCTGTATCATACCTTGAAACTACGAAGGTCTTGTTACCCATATCCGTTTAAAAAGAAAAAAAAATCTAAAAAAAAACATAGAATTCGCATAAACGTCCTTATCATTGCGTATTCCACTGACTTAGTATTTCGCAAAGACATACACTTTTTTGAGACGTTAAAAATTTATAGGATCGTAAAAAGTCACGTGAAACCCGTTCTCCGGGGGTGTCTAGGTACGAATATGATATTACTTTGTAAGATATCGGGGTTATGAGGCGGTCTATACCTGAGCTCGCGCCACTTCGTGTTATTTGTAGTAATTAGGTTATTTCGAGAGAAATTCGAAGTGTTTTTGCCTTTTAGGGGCTCGTAGCTTTAAATTAGTTACTTGGATCAATTTTCATATAAAGTTTAGTGTGGTGACTAGTGGAGGTCGTCTTCAATTTGTTTTCTTTTTATGATTGACATATTTTCGTTGATGAATAGGTGCAGGTAAGCGTTTTAAAAATTGAATGAAAGTATTCCTACTAAGTTCTGCGCCGGTATAATATAAGTTATGTTATTGTTTGTGTAGAAGTGAAAATTGTGCATCAAATCTCACTGACTGATAAAACTTGGAAGCAATTTTCACGAAGGTATACTGTTAGTGACGTTTTCTAGATAAGTTCCTTCTGCCAGAGTGAAACGTTGTCACTTTTAATGATAAAAATCCTATTAATCCAAATTATTCAAGAATGAATACAATCCAGGTCAAAAAGGATTTGATAAATTTTGTGATTTATTCCATCCTGAAAGCTAATTACTTGTTTGGACCTACTTCACTTTCTTTAAAAATAGATGGCGTTACAATGTAGGTGCGTAGGCACAACAATATTTGAAGCATTATAGGCGAGGAAAAATTAAAACTGACTTCAATAAAAAAAAAACACTAAAAACCAAAAAATAATAAAATAATAAGTACCACGTAAGTACTCGTAAGGTACCAGTCAATACGTTCTTTCCAATGAAAAAGAAATCACTAAAATCGGTTAAAAGCTGCTGAAGATATTAGTATTTATGTGTATTTTAATTTTATTACCCACCCCCCCTTACCCCTACTCCTTTTTCCCTCTCTCAGTGTAGCTTAACTTTTATAATGAACCTAATGCAAAAAGAACCATTAGAATCCTGCTAAATTTTGAACAGATCTAATCTCCAGGTCCGAACATAATTATCAGATCTTCATGTTGTATTTCTGGGATCAACTTGTCAATACGTTTTTTTCAATGAAAAAGAAATCACTAAAATCGGTGAAAAACTGTCGAAGATATTAGAATTTACGTGTATTTTAATTTTATCACCCACCCCGCCTCACCCCCACCCCTTTTTCCCTCTCGCACTGTAACTTAACTTTTATAATGAACGTAATGCAAAAAGAATCATTAGAATCCTACTTAATTTTAAGGAGTTCCCCTCTCCAGGTCGGACCAATCGACAAGCACCAGCTTTCAATCAAAGAAAGAATGGTCGAAATCGGTTCACATAGTACAGAGAAACGAGGTAACAAACATAAAAAATAAAATTAAAAAAAAAAGCAACATACAGTCGAATTGAAACCCTCCTCCTTTTCTTGAAGTCGGTTAAAAATGGCAAAGAATACGTTCACGAGTTTTATTACTTCTTTAAATTTCAATTTTTAATTTAGTTATCTTAGTATCACCTAATAATGACCGGATAAATTGAGGGCAGGAACCCAAAGCACTTGACGGATCTGATCCGTACCATATTCTATATAAAGGTGGCTGAAGCGGTTCAAATCGCCAAAAATCGAACCAGATGGCACAACATCGTGGGCGAAGGATTGTTTCCCGGATGACTCCAGACACCCAACATTGGGGAATTGACGCAAGGATGAGGAGGAGTATTACCTTAGGGTAGAATGGGAAACTGTATCTTTTTTTTTTATTTTTTTATTGCTATGAATGGTGAGACGAGCAGGCCGTTCGCCTGATGGTAAGCGATACGACCGCTCATGAACAGTAGCAAAACCAAACAACACCTTGAATCACAAAGCAATGCTTGGCATTCCACTGCGCTGGCCATCCTGAGACATAAGATGTTAAGTCTCAATATGTCCAGTAGTTACTCTGGCTACAATGCCATTCAACCCGAAACACAACAGTGCGTTTACACTGCTGTTTGACGGGAGAAATAGACACTGCGGTGAATCCACAATGAAGCCAAATACAAATTAAAATGAAATATATAAAATGAAGGAAATACAAATTATTTTCAATACATCCCCATACCCGATGCTTATAAATAATTCGTTAAAAAAAATCATATATGTATTCCCACGGAATCCTAATCCGATTACAGGCCTTTACGATATATTAAGCCGCACACCCGCAACAACGTATCCAATTTCCCCCAGCGTTTAGTGAAAACCGAGCTTAAACCTTTTTTGAGCGGTGAAAAAAACTATTATTTCGGTCCCCGTGTCCCGGTTTTGCGCGGTAACAGACGTCAGTCCCACTTCCTATTGTATCTCCTGAGAGACACCTGCAAAGCTGGAATAATAAAGAGTTTTACAACGTTTCAAAATGGGACTTTTTCTCGCAATTCAACCGCAACGTGCACTTAAGGGATTTGAATATCTTATATGTGGCGGTTTTGTCTACCTCACGCAATTCTCGCTTGGATGAATTCGTCGCCGTTTTTTAACTTCTTAAACAATTCTCTTAATGTTTTGACGTGTCTCCGTAAGAGGATTGGTTTGGAATCGATGTAATGGTTGTTACATTGGATTTACATACCTATCCTTTTTTTCAGAAAGTCAAACAAGTGGTTTACCTGATATGTTGAGATTACTTATTAACCAGATATAAGGTACTTGAGAACCACAAGTCTGCAAAACTTAATGACTTCTTCAATGTAGCAGGATAAGTTTAGAGGGTTGTTGAGCAGCTGTTCACGGTATATAAATGAAGGGATTAGTCTAGGTCTGTTTCTTTTTGCTTGACTTTGCATGCCACCGTAGTCATCTCACCCATGGTAGAAAACGCAGACAGGGTGCGAGTAATTCCCTCTGGGCTTTAAAGAATGCTAGACTGAATGTCTCAGCCAATCTTACTGAAGATGTTGCTTTAAATATGTAACGCGATAGGCTCGCCCCCTATATCATCACATCGTGAGAAGGAACATACACTGTGAAATGTTGGTGTCCTGGCAAATCTGTCTACCTCTTCAGGGAAAACGGCATGAGTTTATGTATGTATCTATGTCTGTTTCTTTAAGTTACTTTTGCTTTACAAGTTTTGTCATATTTCAGTTTCTAATGGGTATTCAAATACGAAATATGAATGCATTTTATATGCATTACACTTGAAGGTTATGCTTTGCGTCATCCCCTAGATCTGTACCTAGAACGAAGTTTATTCGAGTTGGTCATTTTTCAAGATGCTCGATAGAGCCAGTGCTCCATATATCAAATCATACGTTCCCACCACAATTTATTTTACTCGGCTCAAATAAACAGAGGTATCACAAATAATATTTATGTAACCGTATTTACAATCAGGCACGTTTTGTATTTGTCTTGGTATTTATAGGCTGACACCAAAATCACCATATTATTATATTTAGAACATAAAAACATTTCTTCAAATACACAAGGTTAACGAAAACATGACTAAATCAAGTGAAGCAAGAATTAAGCATTGGTTTATTGTAGTATTGTATAACCTTTTGTGCATTTTCAGCTTCAGGTATTATTATTTGAAGTTCTTACTAAAAGTGAAATAATTACTATATTATTCTCTTCATAATGCGCAAGTTATATCTCGCCGAACCCTTGTGACAGCCACGTCGTTGACGAGGAAGATTGTGGAAAAATAAATTGCTAAAATGTAATGAGATTTCATTCGACAAATCGAAAGTGCTAGGCGCGATGTTTCTTCGCAATATGTTTATTTTTTCATTTGATATCAGTTCTTTAATGTGGATATTATTTATAAAAATAAAGGGTTTTAAATTACAGCTAAGGGGTTTTTGTATTGTTACTTATTATAAATATCGTGATTAGTGAACTGTTTCAATAACGGTATCGGTTCAAAGAATGGAAGTGGAAAAAATAGTTTAATTGGTTTGTGATCGGTATTTTTGGTAGTCATTAACTACAATTACGACTTTATAGACAAGTACGTCTGTATTTTATTCAGTGCTTGGGAATACCAATTTTAATAGTATAAAAAGTTAAATCCCCATAATATATACTACAAAATGATGCGAAAAGTATTTTTAAACTTTGTTCATTTTTAAAAGGAAAAAGACAAAAGCCAGACTCCCTAAATCACCATTAATTACATTATTTTAATAATTCACTAATTTTTCTAAAAATGCATCCATATTTATAAGTTTCGCTAACTTTATATTTTTGTAAAAGCACTTAAAGAGATCTAAACATTTACAGAAGCGCCTGTAAATGGTAATTTGACAAACTTCAGCAAGAAATTAATCTGCGGTCCGATTTTGCAGAAAAATAACGTTAGAAAACATTTTTATGTCGCAAGAAATTTATTTGAAGTTTACCGAGGCGTGTAATTAGTGAAATGAAAGTGCAACAGGGGCATTTTCTTACTTTTTATGTGGTTTAAACTAACTTGAAGAGGGTCGTGAAATAAATTTTTTCTTTTCAATTCCTGCAACATTTTTGCAGGTCTTAATTTGTTTGTCTTTGTGTCAAAGTTATTTATGGAATCTAAGTGTTTTGAAGCTGAGCGGATCAACTTGTCGGCTTTTTGACAATATGAATCTTATTAAATTTTGTATACGTATTTTATTGAGTTCACCTAGTATAAATATATATAGTCCAAGTTGATGTGAATATGACAATGAACCATAGAAACAATCTAAGTTCTTATGTAACATTTCATCTAAGGCTATAATAAAATATAACAATCAAACAAATAGAACTTAGATTGATTCAGAAATAATCGTGCTGTAAGTATTACTGACGTGGTTAAGACAAATCTGAAAGTCGAACCAAGTTAAATTGTTGTGGATTCGTTTGATTGAGCCCTTAACTAAGTGTTCGCTTAAGTAGAAGTTTGTTTCATTACCAAAGTTTTTACATCTGAGCGGGCAAAAGTATTTCTATGCGGTCATACCTTTTCATTAGTCATTTGGAGTGATGCAGTAATACATTTATATGCTACATATACATTAAAAGTCAAAATTAATGCATAATCTGTTGATCAATTACTACTCGCTTTAATAAGAAAGGAAATTGTGAGTAAGCGTGCATACCTAAGAGCTGGGGCTGGCATAACTTGATTAGGTCTTGCTCGCGTAATTGTTGCAGTCTCCTGAGTAATCTGCACGTCATATCTACATCAATTTTGGACGTCAACAAATATTAATGTATGAGCTGTCAAATGAGAGCCATGGAGTGAAAAGAAAATAAGTTTACTGAATTTTAATTCCATCTAGTCAGGGGAGTTTAATTTCAAACCTAAGAAATATAAAATATCCAATATAAGATCATTTTACATTACTATTAACGCTTCTTCGGTCCATTACGTACAATTTCTATAACCCAAAGACTTCAGAATCTCTTTTACGTGTAATCAAATACATAAAAATGTGATATGCAATGAATTATTTCCCTATTACCATAAAGTGTATAATTAAAGAGATATTATCCTTGAAGGCAGATGAACCATCTATTTCAACATTTTAATTAATACTCTTACTTCAGTTCATAAGACGAAGACTGGTGTTTCATGAAGCTGGTTTAAATTGAGCTAATTTAGTCTATAAGGCGCTAGATTGATCCATTCAGCGGAGGCGAGTGAGGGCGGAAAGATTATAATTAAGAGACCTCTTGATTTACTAACATACTTCTATTGAAAATTCATTGAATGCATTTCCATCTAATTGTCTTATGTTAGCGCTATGTCATTCATGTTCTTTACTATATTTTGCGATGATAAAAATATTAATTTCTATGTTGGATGATGGGAAAAGCCTATGTCCAGCAGTGGACTGCAACGGGCTGATAATGATCATCATTTTCTGATGAAAATGCATCAGCACGTTAAAAATGCAATCAGTCATGATGATACTGGCATTGCATTTTTAGGGATACTAATAATTTTATAAAATATAACCCCTAATTTTAAATCACGATGGTCCTGAAATTATAAGGCTCACCACTAAAGTGGTCTTACTTGTAATAATTATTGATTGGCTATTAAGAAAATAACATCCGACAAAATAATAGTTAAAGATAAACAAATTAAAATAACTGTCGTTATAAAATAAAATAAGAAGATACTATTACGCCAGACATGGTATACAGATGCTTGAAAAAATTAATTGCTATGTCCCGAGCCAGATCCAAAAGCCTGAATGGTAATTAAAAAGATCCTTTCAACTTTGTTTAATACACGTTTTCTAAAAACGAAGTGCTGTTTTATAATCCCAACGTGACATCAAATAAAATAAAAATGATTTCATATTTTGAACGTAATATAAAATTACGTTCAAACTACACGATTCCATAATTTAGAACAATATTACACGTTCTTAAGGCAGAATTATATTCAGGAAATTGGTTCAAAGGGAACAAAACAAACCCATATAAAACAAAGACCGGACAACATCCGACAGAAATCTGGATTCAAAAAGACAATCACGACGGAAGATAAAGATGTGGAAGACAAATAAAGTATTGTTATTGTGGAAGCACATTTCGGTGAAATGGTACATCCACACCTTAGTTCCGAAGTCTTATATCATGTCTGAAATGTAATGAAATAGGAATTATATAAAATATCACCAGAATTGTATGAATTGGCGGGTACGAAATTAATGGAAGGACAAAAGTATACTGGATTTTAACCCTGTTGATTTGGGCCAGTCTGAAGTATATTAATTTATATTCTTCGCTTGACTTATCACAGTCTGGAACGGACGTATCGACATTTTCATTTAGGTCACCATAACGGTCGTCGCTGGTCCTGGCTCAAGTCCAAAAGTCAATTACCGATACAAGGTCTGTAACTCCAGCAATTATTTCTCATTTGGCGGGGAACACCTTAACGAGTGTTCGGTTGTGTTCAGGTGCGGTCTGAACGACACTTGACGTGGCGCTCAGCGTTTTTGGCGCAAACTCTCGCTCTTCAATTTATACTGAACGGCTTGGGTGATTAACGGCCCGCTGGCTGGAGTTTGTTCTCTTGCTTGTGAAAAAGGCATTAACATTTTTAATGGGTTTTGTGGAATCAATTAGGCGGGCTTTTTTAATATTCACACCTGGAAGTGAGAAATATTTTGGCAATATTTTTTTATCTGACGACTTTTGGGACGTATTGCGGTAATATTTTTTGTGTAGCTGAAAAAAATACCCAATTTTAAATTCCTTGTTTACCTACTCAATCTTTTTTACTGGTGCAAAATTGGAATCGTATTTTCATTTCTCATTTATTTAATTTGTTGGATAAAGCTATGTTTTTAGTTTCACCCATGATTAATTTAAATAATACGGATCTCTTCTATCTATCTATCTTCTATCTTGTTAAGTGTCTTGTTAAGGAGGATCTGTCCGATGCTCACATTAATGCTACAGAAATCCACTCTGAAGTTTTATTATTAAAGAAATAGATACCGTTAG
Organism: Hyles lineata; assembly: GCA_030180105.1. Taxonomy (NCBI): domain Eukaryota; kingdom Metazoa; phylum Arthropoda; class Insecta; order Lepidoptera; family Sphingidae; genus Hyles; species Hyles lineata. The sequence goes on along the minus strand of JARJEE010000008.1, from coordinate 12,004,724 downwards.
TGTGCCGAGTAATTTTGTTTTAATATTGACATATTTATTAATCAACAACCAATAGCCAAAAAGTGGCGTATTATATACATAAGGCTATACTACAACAGTTTCAGTCATCACAGCAGTTTGTATACGGTTTAATTAATTAGCGAGACTTAATAACCGGAGTGTCGGTCAGTAACTTGCGGCGTGCAAACTTGCAACTGTGCGATTTACTGCCGCCACCACATGCTCCTAATGTCTGTTACTTGCCACTGACTTTACTTGTTAGATAATTTATGTAGTTAACAACAACCAGGGCCATGCTCTTAAATATGTTCCATCCGACGCAATCTACAGTTTAATGTTCTCATTAACCCCTCGCAATTAAATAGAGGATCCTGGTGTAAGACCGGTGAGCGCCGTAATCTTCGAGCTGCTTCTAGTGCCGCCGTATTTAATAATAATGCGGAATGCAATTACAAACGTGGCTTGGTATGTAATTAAATTCAAGGTATGTTGTGTGAAGAAGTAGTTACTGAATTGAGAGGGATAATAGACTCGTAAGGAGTCGACACATGTATTAATTGTAAAGTTAACTCATTTTAAAGCAAGTCTTCCGTAAAGACTTCAATGGAATTCTTTCATGTAGTGTTAATATAATATAATGTCAATATCTCAATTCATCGTTGAGATATATGTAAACAGGATAGATATGGTTAACCACTATAATGTCCTATATTAGCCTTTATACGTCCCTGGGCACGGGCCTCCTCTACAATCGAGAGTATCGAGAGAGGTTAGGCCATATAGTCCACCACGCTGGCCTAGTGCGGGTTGGCGGACTACATATACTATAGAAATTCTTACAAATCGCTATGGTATGCAGATTTCCTCACGTTGTTTTCCTTCACCATTATAATACGAGAAATATAAGACGAGATGATTGACTAGCTATCAATACACACATACCTTTATGTAAGTCAAAGATATTTCTAGTATCTATTCCTCATCAATTCTCCCACTTAATACTTCAAGTAAGAACACAGTGTTCTATACCGTTGTATCAAAATATCAATTACGGTTTCTACGAATAGTTTCGAGTACAAATATACCGTGGCAGTCGTACCGTCGTCGATATGACAATTATTTCCAAGAAAATGACGTGCTGCAAGTCTTGAATTGAAACGCTATGTGTGCAAGACAGATTTTCTCAGAAATCTTACAGACATAAAGATTTTACGTTTCCAACAAATATTATTGAACGTTGTATTCCTAAAGAACTCCAATTCAATTTCTACGACAATTTGTATTGAGAACTCAACGTTGATTTATAACACGCTTTGTTCTCTTGTTAAACAAAACTTAATTAACGATTAAAGTATTAAAACCTGAATCCTATCTTAATTCTTAACTATCAGGTCTTCCAAGATCTAGAATAATTCCTTGCATGTAAGTAGAAACCTATTGCGATAACATTAATAGTCAGCTCGCAAACTCTGTATTTACTTTCTGCCAATGCAGAGTGGTTGGAAATTGAGTAATTTAAACTCCGATTCAACACTAAAACTCAGTTATCTTTCGAATTAGCGCTACATGAACTTCAGTGATATTCAAGGAAGATTTCATTTTATTACAAATACTGTACCTACTAGCTTATTCTGAATTTGTTTCAAAACTTACTAGAGGCTTTACGTTGGGTATGGGTATTATTTTTACGCTCCAATAGGTTTCTGTGTATCGAAGCTGCCTCTACAATGGTTTTATGAGCAATATTACACTAGACATTTCTTATTTTCTGCTATGATATACAGGTCATTTCGACCATCCTTTATGTTATTTTTTTATTATTAATGAGAATAATGAGAGTACTTTTGGTTTTTACTAGCTGTGCTGTTTCTGTCATTCGATGGCATTAGGTGTTAATACTCTTAATCTCTAATCTCTAGTTACAATGCCCTTTAGGCCAGAATATGCAGTTAAAACACTGCTACTTGGCGGCGGAAATAAACAAAGCGGTGATACCCAGACGACTTTAACATATAGTGGACCTACCATCCAGTAAAAGGAAGGTGACGTTATTCAAATTCTTCATTACTGAATCATCAAAGTAATTGATTACTGAAATAGGAAGTCGAAACGGAAGTAGCAAACAATACTACAATATTATTTTTATTCGTGATTCACACAATGAACGCATCGCGTCGTACGTGGAAAACGGGACGAGCTTATCTATAGCCCGCTGATAAGAAGTTCTTTATGCCAGGCCCTTTATTTTAGGTTATATCGATATGATATGAAAATGTTATATTAAATCAATGAGTAAAGATAAAATGGCGCAAAGGTACATTTAATTTAAAATTGATGCCTTCAATAAATATCCGATTTTATGTTTATTGTTTTTGTGATTATCTTTTCTAGATATCATTTTATTTAGATATATAAATGTGTATAGGAATAAATATAACCTACTAAATCTAATACTTGGTATGTTTGTATATATACATATGTATGTAAGTGCAAAATAGAATACAGACAAATAATTTTGCACGTGGTAATAACACAAAAGCAAATTCTATACAATCACGCATTGATTGATAATGACGATTAACAAAGTGAAAATGGATTGTCTTGCAACACTGCAGACTGAGGGTAGTTTAATCATATTAGTAAGGGAACGCATGGCAGGTGTTCATGAAATAAGCCCACAAGCCAGATTATTTAGTCACGCAACATCGAGCAATGTTGAAATAACATGACTCATTTACGATGCAGTACTATATAGTCATTGTCCCTCTATATGGCGAAGATTTAGAGTACATAGGTATAGTTTTACAAGAGTATTCTGAAAGTTCTTAAAAAGTATAATTTACTCGTAGTTTATCACTCCAAAACCTTTGAAAATGCTCGTACCATTTGTACCTCGAGAAAATAATTAATGCTTACAGCTGCGTTGGGGCGGTCCCATAAGCAAAGACCATTCTATTACACTAGAACATTACACAAACGCTTACAGACCAATTGCCCACGTAATTCAAAGCAAACATCAACGAAAATGAAAGGGAAAAGTCCACTGGTTTCAATTTGCACCATACTCACCCACAGAACAACATTGAAGCAAAATAGAGTGTACTTGATACAATATATCTGGGACTCCAGCTTTCCGACCCCCGGGCCTTGTCCTCCAGCCATTTCACTTCACTTTAAACACAAACAATATTTTGTAACGTATCAGGGCTGTCCATTCGCGGTCTCGATCGAATCGTAACTAGCTATCGGTGTAGATAAACGCGTTACACATAGCTAGGTTATCTCTGTTTGCTAAGATAAGAATGTACGAAAAGATAAAGTTTGAATTACCACACCTGTACTCATTGTGCATCAACATATTTGCTAATTGTGACGCGGTGAATCAAATACGAATTGGGTTGGAACGCTAAGTAAATTAGGTCAAGTGTTCTAGCTTGTAACAATGTCTGGAGAGGAAATTCTTTAACCAATTATGATATTAGTGGCGCTTTACGCTCAGTTTACAATGGTATTACCATTCGTAAAGGAAATGGTGTGGATAATACTAATGAGATTTTATGAGATTATTCACAAATATTAATATTTCTTTCAAGATTGTAATGTTGTCTAACGTTTTCAAGTAGTTCCTTAGTGTTGTTATTACACCTGTAAAATTAATATGTCGTCAATTCGAATTTATAAAATAAATGCAAGTTACATATTGTTTATTCATTTAAGGTTATCATCAGCATTAATTTGATATCTGTACACAATAAATAAAAAAACTGAGTTGATCCTTAAAATATCTTGTGTACATTTCTAAACTAATAATATATAATAATGCAAATACTGATACCCTGACCAAATGTCGTAATAGACAGACTGTCGAGGAAGTTAATGAATCCGACATTCAAATTACCTTCGAGATAAATGTAAATTTAACAGACCTTAGCAGAGCTGTTAAGTTTAAGATCCTCAGTATTGTAATAATTTATTTTACTTAACGTGTGAAGAACGTGATAATCATTATAGGCCTAAGATAATGATAAAGTTACAAACAGATGCATTATAGAGTCCGAATTGTAAATGATTATGTAAATTGAACAAATAATAAATCAGAAATTTAATACAAGGAAGGGGTGCCACTGTTCTCCCTAGTTTACCAATTTTATTACACTTTCGCTAAGCTCTGTATTAATTACGGTTTAAGGCAGCTTGCCTATTCTAAATCCCATTTTAAAAGCTGTAAATAATCCACAATCTTCGAAACACAAAAAGTTTATCCAATCAGAGAGTAAACAATATTTCAAAGGCCCATATTCATGCGGGGTGTATCCAATTTGAATATGCTTATTGTATCCTCATTCGTTTCGGTTTCATTGCGATTCTTTTCCCTGGCAGTAATTTTATAAGGGTGCCCGACCACGCTTATATATCAAGTCCACCGATATGGGATTGGACCGAACGTGTTCGAAATCCGATAAACGGATTCAAACTATATACGGAACGGACGGCGGTATAAGCTGTAAACATAAATAAGGAAGATGTACGACGTTTTAGAAAACCGCCACGCACGTACCTCTCACTAAATCTTACACTTGCAATTCTATAAATTTAAGCATTCAAGCACCGACTCGGTTTTGCTTAAAGTGTATTTTCTTGCACCAACGTACCTACATCTATCAGCATTAGTCTTCGGTTGACCAAATTTAAAGTTATTTTAAAAGATTTCAAATCTATTCAAGAACGTATCGCACCGATTACTAAAAACTTTTGAATGATTATGTTTGAAATTTTAAATGTTTTGTTTGGTTATTGGATATAAGCTTTGCAACAAATGGTAATGTAGATCATTCAGGAGACAAATAAGTTTAATGGCCTGCGGATATTTTTGGGAAATGGGTAAATGCAAAGAGACGAAGATCAAGGTCGGAAGCAATATTAGTTAAGTTCTACCCTAAGGTAAGACATATTTACAGCAATGAATTGGTTGGTTGAAGCTAAATGAATAAAAATATATAATTCCAAGTATCCATCCCTCTATTTTTTTATTGCAAGGAATGGTGAGACGAAAAATTAAACAACACCTTGAATTACAAAGCAATGCTTGGCATTTCACTGTGCTCGCCATCCTGAGACATAAGATGTTATATCCCAATATGTCCAGTAGTTACCAGTTTCTTTCTAGTATTAGCTTTTTTAAAATTCTATAGCCGACAACGAGCATTCAGATGTCAGAAAATCGTGATTTTCACAGTGTGTGGTTCAGTGCAACCGGCCTACATTGTGTTATATCATTCAAAATATGTAAGTACTGAGCAATCAATACACAGTTACTCTTGTATCAGGTTGTTTGATATACGGAATGTTCGGAGGAGACCTCGCCCCAAGCGTTTTCAGTCTCAAAGTCTACAACTGAATGGGAAGTTGCAATCGATTGCTCTCTGCCTTACTGTATGCCGATGTCAGAAACAGTATATACTCCATGTACTAATACATTGTTATGTACTGTCTTTGTCATGACTTGCTGAACCATTTACCAAGTTTAGGAGTTTGGGCTTGAAACGAACTATTTAGCTTACATGTTGTACAAACCAATATGATATGACATATTAACCAAAAAGGGATCTCAAAAGAAATTTTATTAATAAACAAAGTCTAGGAGTTTTTACTTATGTTCAGCAGTACATTTTCTGTTTAAAATGTTGATGATATAGAAAATGTATGTAAACAAAGATCTTGTATTGGAGGTACGATCATTCAGAAATAAATTCATAAATCGGGATCTTCCTGATAAAAGATTTTCCTGATGTATCTCATGGTTCCGTCACATGTACAGTTTGTATTATAAAATATCGGATTCGTGAAGTAATTACTATAGTTGGTAAAATAACCACAACCACAAACCACAGGATCGGAAATAAAATCAACACTCGACACCGGACATACGCAGCCAAAGAAATGATGCATCCGATTTCAGAATAAAATAGAAAGTTCCATTCTTTCTTTTTTATGCAGTTATTGCAGAATAATATTAAATCATGTTGATAAACTCCATATTCATGATACTGCTATTGTGTGTTGACGTGATTAAAATAAAGGATGAGGGTCAACCAAATATTCTGACAAAATCTCGATATCTTTCATACGTTTAAGAGTCTGTTAAGCCTTCTGTCGTTGTATTTATTATCTGAAATAACATAAGTAACTACGATCAGCCATAAACCCCATAGGTAGTTTGAAAATCCTAAAAATAACTTTATAACAACGACTGCCTCGGTGGCGTAGTTGTACTACGGTGCGCTTGCAAAGCTGGGGTCTCGGGTTCGAATCCCGGGTTGGGCAAAGTGATGTTGGATTTTTCTATTCATTATCAGCCCAGAGTCAGGAATTTGTGCCCGATATGGCGATAGGCTCGCCACCTATCACGTTGTGGGACGGAACATACAAGGCGAAATGTGGGTGCCCTGGCACCTCTGCCTACCCCATCTGGGAAAAAGGCGTGAGTTTATGTATGTATGTAACTTTATAACATATTTTTTTATTCCAATGTATGGCGAGACAAGCATGCCATTCGCCTGATGGTAAGCGATACTGCCGCTCATTTACGATAGCAAAACTAAACACTATCATGAATTACAAAGCAATGTTTGCCATTTCACCGCGCTCGCCATCCTGAGACATACAATGTCTCAATATACCCGGTAGTTATTCTGGCTGCAATTAATTTCAAACCTGATCACAACAGTGCACTTACACTGCAGTTTTGCGGGATATATTAACATTGCGGTGGCACCTAACTAGGGAGCCTCTGACATATGGGTGACCTACCACTAATAAAATAATATTATTCTTAAAAAAAACAACCAGACTTCATTGATTTTATACGGAAGGCCATGAATCAAGTGCCAAAAAATTAGAAGAAGATCCAAGCGGCATATAAATGACATAGATATTGAACGTACTGCAAACGTCAGCAACTCCGTGTCCGAATACTTATAAATCACTTTATTTGTGGAGTTTTCTTACCCTATCTCCCACTGATATATAGCACAACAGTAAATATCTTTCGCGAAATAATTCAGAGTGGTCGGACCGCTGCCCGACGTCGGCCCTTTCTAATCCATAGATAAGTTTCCCATTATTCCGCCGATAAAGGGAACACGAATATAAATTTGCATTTATGAATATGTACGATAAATAAGGTTTCTGCAGTGAGGTCTTCTTATCATATTCTATTTCTTTGTGTTTTCAATACTGACATGTGTTAGTACCATGAACGTAATATGTTAGTACTGATTAAGTTGTAAAATATTTGGAGAATTGTCATTAATTTTAAACATTTCACGTGAAGACTACATTCGAAATTTATTTCGTCAAAACCCTTTTCTAAGGTTCTGCAAAAATTGTGATATCTGTCAGCACGACACGGCAGCTAAATGATGCAAATACCACCCCTATTAGAGAAATCATTTATAATATTTTATTGGGGTGGAATTCACCCCTTGTAATGACGCGTGCAGGCACGGCGCCCTCGCACACGCTCGTTTCCTTCATTTTTTCCATTACATGTAACTTTAAAGTGTTTCTCACTAAGTACTGTTCATAACGGGGGACGCGCCAAGTTCTAATAAAAGAATTTGTAGCCCGAGCAGCTAATTGCACTCCGATTCGAAAGATTTAAAGTATTTAAAAATTGTTGGTACTTAAGACCTTTCAATTCTTTAAAATATTCTTTTGGTTTTAAATATGATCATTTTCGAAGGACTTGAGTTTATTCTAATTCTATGTTATGTGTTCGGAGACGATATCTTTGTGTCTGGTAATATCTGCACCGTTTGTATCGAATCTGTCAAACATTGTTGCGTGATTTCGAAGAAGCCTGTTATTTAAATGATATTGATTATTTTAATTAAATATATTGGTATGTTGATATCAATATAGGGTTTTTAAACAAGTACGTTTATCGTCTATTTTTTAGCTATGCTTAGGACAGAAACTTATTGACTAATCTTGAGTAATAATTGATTAGGTACGCTCAAAACAATTTGACCTAATATTCTGAGTCACAGCAATGTCGCATGTGAAAGTACTAAATATATAAATAAAAATTACTATACTGGTGGTAGGTCTCTCATATGTGAGAGGCCATCTGGGTAGGCACCACCCCAAAGTCTATTTCTCCCATCAAACAGCAGTGTAAATGTATTGTTGTGTTTCGGATTGAAGGGCATTGTAGCCAGAGTAACTACTGGACATATTGAGACTTAACATCTTATGTCTCAGGATGGCGAGCGCAGTGGAATGCCAAGCATTGCTTTGTAATTCAAGGTGTTGTTTGCTTTTGTTACTGTTTACGAGCGGTCGTATCGCTTACCATCAGGCGAACGGCATGCTCGTATCGCCATTCATAGCAATAAAAAAAAAAACACACATACGCAAACTGGACAAGTCGTCTATCAATTCCTACAAACATGTTAACAAAACGCAAACACGATACAAAGAAATAACGAAATGGAACGACAAGTTACAAAGTCCAGAACGACAGTGTTATAAATTCCATATACGTAGACATGAAAATATTTCTGTTTACCGTGAGAAATGTAACGTGCAATAAAGTTGTTGTGGTAGTTTGGAGCTCGCAACTCGATCTGCACCCGCTTCGCTTTCAATACTCACTGACGATGCACTCTCACTTGAAATTAATCTGCAAGAAGCCATTGCGGTGACTATTTACAAAGCGTCCTCGGAGCGTATTTCCCCTCGGCTCTTCATTCTACCAGCGAAATTTTGTAGGGTTGCTGCTTTTTGTTGTTGTTTATGTTTTTTTTTTATACTGAAATGTCAAAGTCAATACAATTTGGGATTTTTTTTTATTAATTGAACCGCTTTTTTTAATCGTTTTTTTTTGTTTATTTGTTTTACCAAACTGAACATCCATGCCATCATTGACATCTATGCTATGAGATATATCAAAATATTACCCTTTGAGATACACTGAAACAAAATATTTGGTTTACGAGGCGAAAAGCAATACTCATGTCATGAACGAATATTAAATATTATACTCGATATCAGAAAAACGCACTCATCGGAGTTTGCTGTTTAAAATTTGTTTTCATAATATAGATTCATGGTATTAAAATAATTTCGATAGGTTGTTGACTTTATGTTAAAACGATATTAATATTGCATGATTTCGGAAAATTAAATGCGAGTTTCTAGAATTAAAACTATCAGAAGTCAAACATTAACCATATTGCAATAAAAAACAATTCCAATAATCTTTGTACAATTTCACAAAACCTTCGATTTTAAGAATCAAAAGACTACTCGTAAATACTCAAATTTATTAACAGAAGTTGTTCAATATAAATTCTCGAATCGAAAACACCAATAATTTTTAAAATACGACCCAAATCTATTCACGAATTTTACAATTAACAAATATAATGTTCCCAAAGACTAGAACAAAGAGCCAAGTAACAACAAATTAGCAACATGTACTGAAGTAAATTTCTTGTACCTACTGTCTAAAGAGGAGGAGTATATTGTTGTAAGTAGACAATAACTGCTGAATTACGGTAGGAACTAAGACTTGAAATGTCACGGGGGGATAATGAACTACGGATTCGTATGTACTTTGGGTATTCATTGTCATGTTTCATATTGTACTATGCTGTGTTTTGTCATGGTATTGAATTATGTGATATTATTTATGGTAGAGTGGAAAACAGGAAGACGAAATATTGTCTAAATTCAAATTATTTTCCCGAATAATAGCAGTTCATAATAGGTATGCTGAAGGATAAAAAAGGATAGAAATGTTAAAAATAGACCTGCGGTTCTGTAACAATCATTGTATTCAAAGGAACAAAAATATTTTGTGAATAATACTTAATTGATGCAGCCGTTAGACGTAGTACACGAATACTGTGTTAGTTGTTGTTGCACTAGCCAAAATGTAAATATCCCACGAATTTTGTGTAAATCCAATAATGTTAGTTCTTTAAAGGCACTCTCAAATTTAAACACAACAATACACTCGACAGCCCTATTCGCACTCTCAACGAGGCCCGTAGACATGAGTAAATAATTTTCCTGATTACCGTGCACCGTCTTCGTGCAAAGCGTGGGGGGATGTCGTCGCGACCTCGACAAAAATATTAAAAACCCACCCCGAGCTCTCGCCGCCTTACAAGTCACAGCAATTGGAATCTTCTTGATATTACTCAACGACAAATTGATTTCCTGTTACGTATTTCGATAGATGCAGTTTAATCTTAATCTTGGTTTGCGAAGCCGATATCGGCTGCTATGCGAGTGCCAATTTATAGCGTTGGTTTAGTTTGCTGTGCTTGTTAGTTTTGGCTAATGGTGGGTCTCAGATCGATATCTTCTTAGGTTTATATTAATATAAACCTACGGATAGCTATGGATTTGCAACCTTTCTAAAGCCTAAAGAACATTGTGCCAAGTCTGGTGCTGGTTTACTAATAATGTTTTTAACCGGAACATATTTTCAAACGAACTAAATCAGAATACACCATGATTTGGAAATCCAACAAAGTTCAGATAAACTACATTGACAAAATAGTTTAATTAACACCAATCCGAAACGTTCCTAAAACCACTCTCGAACTAACAAAACAGCAAAGTAGAACAATATCAATCCAATGCTCTTTGTGCGAAACGGTACGTAGAAAACAAAAGATTTTTGTTAATTTACAAAGCTTTGTTTACTCATTCCCGAATAATGGAATTGGCGAGCGAACAAGCCGGATTATTATGAAGTTAAAACGCGAACCTGGATTATTCTGTCATGTTAATGGAAGTCGTTTTGAAGAAGAATCCTTTATAGGGGAAATTTTAGTACAGGTGGAAACACAATTAAATTGTGCCGGTGCGGGCTGTCCGAGGAAATGTAATAAGCGAGTCGCTGCCGACCAAATATTTAGACTGCTATGTGGCCACTTCACCAGCGGAATACTATTAACCCGCTCATTTAATTTCCTGCTGAAAGCATCAGTGAGCGTATTAACTTCTTACTTGACCATGAGAGCCAAATTGTAGTTTATATTAGTTGGGCACTCGAGTTTTAAATTGATACTAAAATTATTAATAAAATTATAGTCAAATAAAGCGCCTAGTGGCCTCTTGGTACTGGCTGCCAACATGTTTACGGTGGTCGCGGGTTCAAATTTCAGGGCACAATTGTGACTTTTCGGAGTTATGTGTGTATTGATAGTTAATCACCACGCACTATAACGTTTAAGGAAAATGTCGTGAAGAAACCTGCATGACTTAGCACCGGACGAATTTCTATGGTATGTAATGTCATATAACCCACACTAGGCCAGAGTCCTAACCCTTCTCAATCGTACTGTCCATTACAGTGGAGACCCGTGCCCTGCAATGAGACGTATGTGGGCTTATATAGATACATACAGTTCAAATAGGAAACTACTTTCAAATACAAAACACGTTTGCCGATACTCAGCATAAAACAGAAGTTGTTAAGACATCATTCTCATGTTTATTGTCTTCAACTTTTCTCAATTTGCAAACACGAGAATTTGTTTCGTATTGTCGTTTTAATCTATCATTGAGTTATTTTTATCACTGTTATTAGAAACATCGTTACTATCAATAAAATTCCAACCAGCTTATGGAGTGTTCGTTGCAACAAATCTTTTACAGACCGCTATCCGCCATCGCTCAGTTAGCGAAGGCTCATGTCCTTGACCGGGCCCCAGCGCATTCGCATCCCACCGTAAAACACTTCTGATTCTATTTACACAACAATTTCTGTACTGTACAATTGTATCGTTAGGGTCTCGCGGGAATTTGTGAATCATTATTCTGGATTCCATTTTGCTGTTTGTAATGTCATATCTTTTCACATAGTTGTTTTATTTTTGCGTGAAATTGGAATTCTTAGAAAAGCTTTAGAGAAGTAAATACCAATTGCGTATGTTTGATGTGGAGATTTTATTAAGAAAAATACCCAACAGTCACATACATAGTCCTGACTCCATACTAAGAGCGAGTCTTTTGTGGTGGGTATTACAAATAACGTGAGACTTTGCGGTCTCACTTAGTCCCAGGCCCGAAACAAATAGCTGTAGATCACACAAATATTTGTCTTAGTGTGAAGATAGAACCAGCCGCCTCGTGTTTCACAGTCAGCCTCGAACCAACTGTGCCACGGAGGCTGTCAATTTCATTTCATACTTATACATTACGAGAAACTGTATGTTGAATTCCGAACATGAGTCTCCCTTAAAATTTCTAGAGAGCTCTGTGATATGGAGGCATGTTTTCTTCTGTGCCCATAAGTTCGCCGGTGAATATTGTGAGTCCAAAGAAAACCTTTTTATTTCATTTTTATTTATTAATCAGCCGGTGTAAATCAGTGAGGTTCTATATAATTATTAAGTTAACCTTCTTGAACAACAATATTTTTTAATTTCTTTTCCATATTGGATATAAATACTTTGAAATTGTAATAGCATTGGCTGCAATTACACCCCTATGTGTTTCCGGGATTGATTCCATAATGCCACGGGCAGCATAATGTATTTAAATGTTGACAGATTGGAAATACCGTTACAGAGCGGCCGCAGTGTTTACACAAATAACCCTTAGGGAATGTATCGTTGAGTGCCCGTTTATGAACAACCATGTAAATCTGATTTCAATATGTGTATAATGTTTGATACTAGTGAGAAACTTTCGATAAACATGATGTTAAGATTCTGATAAGTGAAGGAAAGCATGATCTTGTATAAGATGATCTTGAGAATGGATGCATGCCCTTTAAAAGTTTATTACCATTTTTGTTACATTACTATCAATAAAAAGCAAGTGATATTGTTTAAAAATTTTAAGATGGATGATAAGTTATCCTAGGTCGGTGACTTATACATATTCTTATGATACCAACAACAATAATTCTTCACCATGAGTAAAACATGGTTCAGCTATGCATTATATATGACAACACGGCCAGGAGAAGGCTATTATTGCTTTCCACAATGTACCAACATTTACTAGAGGTAGGTCTCTCCTATGTAACAGGCCGCCTTAGTAGGTACCACCGCAATGTCTATTCCTCCCGCCAAACAGCACTGTAAATGCACCGTTGTGTTTCAGTTAGAAGGACATTGTAGCCAGAGTAACTACTGGACCTATTGAGACTTAGCATCTTATGTCTCAGGATGGCGAGCCCAGTGGACTGCCAAGTATTTTGTAATTCGTGGTGTTGTTTGGTTTTGCTACTGTCCATGAGTCGTCATATTGTTTACCATCAGGCGAATGGCATGCTCGTGTCGACGTTGGAAATGAAAAAAAAAACTAGTTTAAAATTAAAGAAATTGTATATCTAAATCTGTTCACCACTACAAAAATTAGTACAAGCAGTACTGACCAGTCGGGAGCAGTGATGGCGGTTACACCAACTCCCAGGGAACGTTTCCGTTTATTGGAAATATTCCACACGTAGACGCTGAATATGCATCGACCATTACCGGGAATTGAAATCTCTAACGTTTCACGCAAATTAGAATATTCAGTACAAACGTAAGGTTATGTGTATGTTCAGTTCGGTCTAATCCGCCCGATGAGAACCTGGGTATTGTTTAGGATGCTAATGAGCTGATAATATTGGATATGTCATTTGATTTGAGCTTCAATTGACCAGATTTAGACTAAATAGACTAAACGGAATATACAAGAATAAACTAATTTAACTACTGTATACTCGTATATTGAGACTTAACATCTTATGTAGAGCGCAGAATGCCAAGCGTTGCTTTGTAATTATAGTTATTGTTTAGTTTTGCTACTATTCATGAGTGGTCGTATCGCTTACAATCAGTCTCGCCATTCATTGCAAAAAAAAAATACAGTAGAGCAATGCCAAAGTGGACCTGGAAGACGTGTAAAAGACTTCGGATCACAAGACGCGAGGTATACTCGTACCAAAATTGTATCATTCTACTAGAATGAAAATAATTTCTTGGATCATCTGTTCATTTTTTTTTTAACTTCTGAAATTTTATTATAGCAAGCGTAGTGCTTGCTGTTGTATTTCTGGCCACTACAGCCACTGAAAAATAGTATTTGACATTGTGACTTTTGACTTGTCATTCTAATTAAAGTATTACACAAGAAATGTACAATTTTATTTACAAATATTAATAGCCAACACTTGCTGTTTGTGATTGCTATTGCTATTTATTCCAACACTATTCTAGACTACATGAACAATATAAAAAAATTAGGTCACTAAAATTTTGTTTACACGCTTACAAGAAACGCGTTGGCGAGATGCTCAAGGAAATATCAAGGGTACGTGAACGGGCTTCGGATCGAACCTCATACATTTTACATTAGCAAACGAAACAAATTCTCAGTTCAGATAATAAGTTTGGTCTGAAATAAAGCCTAGCGGAAACATTGCATATACATTGCATATACCAATTATCGGGCAGCAAGAAGGGCTCGATTCTAATGCATCTTTGTCTGTTCCAAATTACAAATAATATAATTATAGTAAGTGGTTGCATAAAGTAGTTGCATAGAGTAGGCTCGTGCCCTGCAGTGGGACGTATATGGGCTGATACAGTTGCATAAAGTATTACTTCACAGAAAAAAAATCATTAGAACGAATTTCATATGTATTTATAAATGTTGCGTTACAAGGTGACTTCGACATAAGAATTAACTAAACTGCAAGAAAAGTGTGATGACTAAACTTGCATTGTGACCACTTAAGTGACGGGTTTTCCATCATCGCGTACGTTAGTGGAAAACGCCAAAAATCTTACTTATATATGAACTACAGACCACATTATTATTTATTTTATTTCTCTTACCCAACAAGGGAAATCCCATTAAATACGATGTGAACACTTATTACGAACAAAAAAATGTAAAATGAACCGTGATTTTTAAAAAGTGAAGCGTTTTATTTTCGATGCTCAACTAGTTTCGTAAAATTGCAATGGGAAATGGAGTACTCAAATAGAATTATATTTTTACGACAAAAAGTACTCACCCAAATGGCATGAATAGTGAATGAGGTAACTAATGAAAAGGCAAAATTTAGGCAAGAAAATTTCGCACACTTCTAAGTTACAGCGGGAACTTAAAAGTGCGCAGTAGTAATTAAAAACGGAGCTTAGCATAAAGTATGGCAATTGCTCAATGTCGACTAGTCGACTTTTAAAAATTTATTTCGCTTCTTAAAACTTCACGTTCGCTGAGCTTAATTACAATGATCTTTTTATTTCCCCCGGAATAACTTGTTAGGCATTGTTATTGCTATAATAAAAGCGAAATTACATAAATGTTTTTCAGTTCGCTAAATGCCGTATCCATGTTTTGCCAAGAATCCAGATTTTAAAAACCAGTGCAATCTGCAACCAAACCAATATTTCTAAAACATCAAATCTCTCCGTTCTTATAGTCATCATTGAAGTTGTAAATTAAAAACATTTTTTTAGTTTTATTACACCAACACGTGAAAAATCACATAAATGGAAACCATGAATTTTGTTTCAAAACCAGCTGTATCCTACGTACAGGTTGGTGCCTTCTGAGTAAAACCTTAAAATATTTACTCAAATAAAATAATTACGCGTTAAAACTAAAACATTTGCGTCCAAGGTTGCACTTAGTAAATTATGTGTCTGGCTTGTAACATTATATCCTTTTTAGGTGAACCAACGGCTTTATGTTGACCTTTCTCAGTTCTATGAAGAAAGCAATTGTATTCGTACATTTCTTCATAATCAAATAATTGATTGGGTCACTTTTTATTTCTCGTATTAAATTTGAGCGGCGATGTGCAGGCGAGCTGCATAACTAAACGCGAAAACTGCAATTTGTGAACATGTAGATATTTTAGGAGACATCAACATTCCTGTAGAACCGTAACATCCCCTTAGAAGAAATTTGTAGCTCAAGAAATTGTATTTAGGTCACTCCTATCTCTGTATAGATATATTTGATTTCCTATTGGGTAAATGTGAATTGTGTTCCCTTTTCTGTCATTGATATATTGTCTTGTTTACCCAATACAATCAATAAATAACAGTATAAAAAATCACGAGACTGAAAGCCATTTTATGTGCACACATCGTGTTCTTTGTAACAAACAACAATGACACATCCGCAAACACATAAAGTAATTCTAGTCGCTACCTTCATGCTCCGTTTCACAAGAGAATCCATTCTCGTCTGTTTCCTTATACACGCCGGATACAAAACAAATCAACGAATCGTCTTGATAGTTCGGAGCAAGTTTTTCATTATTTGCATTCATATTCAAATCTGATTCGACAGGCGTTATCGCATCCGCTTTAGGATTCTGATCACGCTCTCCGCGCCACCGCTCTCTTTGCCAATCGCTGCACGGATCTCGGAGACACCGAAACTCGTGATTGCTTATATTATCAACGTTAAACACGCTGATATGATTTTGAACAATCCTTGTTTTTGGACGACAAATTGCGTGGATTGTTGTTGAAAGGGGCAAATTAGAGCATCGCGGTAACTGGATCGTGTTTTGATGAGATGCTGTGAATGTATGTATTAAGTTGTCTAATATTTGTGTACGTGGTGTTTTGTTTGTGCAAATCCTTGCCGGTTCTGGTTGTAGATCGCAATATGATTAACTTGTATAGCAGCGTTGATTACGTTTGGGGTGTGTTTTGATTTCAAATTGCTTTAAAATGTTGGGGCAAATAATAACCGTGTTTTGTTTTAAGAATTATAATAATTTTATTACAACCATGTATATTTGTAAACTGGCGAATCATTGATATAAGTGGAAGAAAAATGTAAACCTTCGGATGAGCAGATTGGTTAAGGTTACTTTAAAGAAATTTGCCCTAAAGGTTCTTGTTTTTATGCTGATGAAATAAGGGGGTACAATGTACCTAAAGTAAAGTGGACATAGAGTGTGTATCGACAAGAGATAGTGAGCTGTTGCCAGCTACTCTAGACAATTATACCGGACCGAGTCTGGACATACTTATATTGGTAAACATACCGCGTTTTCTAGTATAGTATGATGGTGGTCACTATCTGCATTTAAAACAATTGCCCACAGTAATCACTGAGTAATTTGGACTTTTTGTGATTACGAGTATGTGATCATATGTGAACATAACAATGTATATCTCTTTTAAAATTTCTTAGATAAACTTGACCCGGCAAACATCTAGATTATCATGCAAGACCGTAAATCTATTTCAAGGTCTAAGCCCTAAATTTTAGTTCCAAAGCATTTAGGCATTTTCCAAGGCCGTGACCCGTCGAACTAAGGTTGAAAATTTATAGACAATGCAGAAGTCTGGGTTTAGATTGGCATCACGAACTAGATTATTACAGCCATATTTGATAATGTACTGTAGGGATATATTGGTAGTCGATCCTGTAATCCATTTATGATTCATGTTTATTCAAGCGTTGGCGTCGGAGCTTTTCTGTCGTAAACGTTTGCCGCTGTTTGCTGGATTTATAATCGTTACGCTCTGATCTGCATGTTGTAAAGCGGAGTTTAATGTTGATATTCTACGTGAATTCTGTTTGGTGTGTCAAAATTTTCACGATTATCAGGTAGATTTGTGAAATATCATTAATCATTAGAATTGTAGAATTAGCATCGTAGTTTTCCGTATAAGTATGGATGATTGTGGAATAAGTGTATTTGTTAATAATAGGATATATTGATTTTTTTGATGTCTAGTATCATTTATGTCTTATTCAGTAGGCTGCAACCTCGGAATAATAAGCTTTAGTCATTATTCATGGGCTGCAAAACAATGACCTAGTGTCACTTTTGATAGTTACTTTGTTCTTCTTCCGGAATGATTTCTATGAACTAGTAGATATGCTATATCCCCCCTAAGATTCAGTAGTCTAAGAACTTCTACTCATATGATTTAAAAAAATCAAATGTTCTATTAATAACACTTATGCACTTAGTAATCCACTTCTGGCAGCATCGCTTCTATCAAAGAGCACTTGGTAAATCATGTCATCAAATTTATGGCATAATACACGACTGGATAGTTTGAATGTAAACATACCACCGACAATAGCTCTACCTGGATGAGAACTTGTACTGAAACTAAAGTATCTATATTGCAATGGGATTGTATATTTGACTACCTCGCAGATATTGTAAAATAGTTCGAAGGAGACTTGACTTAGGATATTCTGTGAATTGTAGGTGCATACTACAATTGATCCTCTATGAGAAGAAGCTATAAATGTATAATATATTATAGTATTAAACACAACAACTTCATTCGCATCTAAAAAGTTTAAACATAAATATATTTTAGGATCATTGATACAAATATAATATGTATTTTTTTTAATAATGCTCATAAATATGTATATTTTTATTTCGCTGTACCGTATTGCGTAAATTATATTTTTAGCTAAGTTAAGGTTTTCTATTGAAATAAGTAGGTACAAAAAGGCAAGTAAGTCTTTTGTGTTATGCTGCTAATCCTGCAATATTGCCGTCGTTAACCCTGTCGGCTTTGTTCGACAAGGCTTTACTGATGCTTCTAACTTAGCAACCCTAGCACGTTTTTTAATTCTCTACACCTTATAAAGAATTGAAATATGCGATGCTTGCACCTTTACTGAATCAAAATAATTCGAATTCTAATATAAAGATATCAATTTGAATAACCAAATTAAATTTTCATACACCGCAAAGCTTTGACATTAAACAGAATCGCAGCATTAACGAAATACAAAACGATATCGTGAGAGATAAATTCTCACTAATGAACAACTGCTATAACTTTATATTTACAAAGAGCAAACTATCTAAGATAAATGAAATGAATATCACCCTGGGGATGGAGTTGACAGAAACAAAATTATTGCAAACGGTTCATTTGATAGCAGTCTTTGGCGAGACGTCCTTAGGGTTGCAAATGAAGGTCTCTTTTGAAACGAATTATTAATTGTACGTAGTATTTGTACAATTTGCAAACGTATGGGCACGTGTGGCTTTATGTTATGAACACTCAGTGTAATTGGATATCGATCTTGATGTGCGAATTGAAAGAAATAATTATATGCAATTTGAACAAATCCACTAAGATTCCTTGTGTTTAAACTTTCGAATAGATGTATTTAAATGTCTTTCGTTACTTTATATTTTACATGCATTATTCCATCTGCAACTCAAGTTTCTGATTGGGGCAATTAATTTAAAACTGCGGCCTCAATTTTGCAATTCCGACGCATTTGGGTTACGGCAAGATTAAGACAAAAACAATAAAGTAACAAAACACGAACGATAATAAACACTTAACCACAAATTCATTACATTGTTGGCCACCTACATCTCTGCAGTTACCCGAAATAATTGGCAAGGGAGAGCGTCTCGATGGCACCGGGAGCGCCACAGCCTGCGGCCATAAAATATTTTACAGCGTTCTAAATCGAATAACATTATCGTTATGTCACAACTCCCATGGGTTTCTGCTTTCCCCATAACTATGCATGATTTTAGCCGCTTCACCAAAATAGCTTTATGATACCCTGCTGCAAATGGAGCCGTCCCTTTTTTTGATGGCTGGAATTTATTTAGTAATTTGCTGTGTATTTTCGTCTGATGGTTAGTGGATCGGGTATGGATACGCGATACGAATGGGCAATGATGTCTCTGTTTTTGTTTTGAAAAAGTATATAAAGCAATTTCACTTTTAATAGTCATGTAGACTGTTTTTCAAGATTCATACATATTATGCCAGTTACAGGATTATCATTAAGTTACAAAATTGTAAAAAAAAGTAACACCACTAATAATAATTATGTAATAAGTGATGCCAAAGCAACTTTAAGGGGAAGGAAAACATCTGTATTTTTTAAATAATTATTTCTCCCACGTGCTATCTAATAGGCCGCAGCAAATCTAATGGACTTGGGCCTCCTTATATTTCCGAACGGTTTGAAGTCATGTGGCCGCCGAATTGGAGGATCGTAAGTCAATTCATTCGTAGTATAAGAGCAAGAAAAATGTGGGGTGGAATTTCAATAATATATTTTTGTGGAGAAACTTGTTCACTTTAGTTGTGATCATATAACCATACGCTAAGAAGATTACCACATCCAGACAAAATACTCGTATCTACAAGCGTACATGTGGTTTGATTTTATAAGTTGTGAAATAAATCTCAAATCAGCATGTGGGTTTGCGTCTCGGGGAGCGAACGGGAGACGTTAAACATGAAATATTCCCGGCAATATATTTGTATGCGTGTCGTGCCGCCTAAGCGCTCGTTTATCAATATGCCCTTCGGCGGATCTCGGCTAACAGCATACGAAAACATCTGAGATGTAACAATGGCGTCTATTAAACAAAATAATGCGGGAATCCAGCAATGTGTTTTCAAAACATATTGTCTGTTATGACGTCAAGAGAAGTCGCTGTATTTAGATTGATGTCTGCTAAAGGTGGAATGTTATTCTTTGTTTATCTTTTAGTTTTTAGAAATTGTATAATGATTGTAGCCTAATCAAATCATGTTTTTTAACTGCACGAAACTTTGTTGCTCTGTAACGCGATTGGTGATTACTAAAATCTATAGTTAAATTATTGAAACTATTTACACTCATCTATGATTAGTTCGCCATAGTAATTACAATATTACTAAAAGAAGTTTGTATTTAGCACTATAGGTGCTCGTGTTAATTGTATCCTGTAGATACTACAATACTCAATTCGTTTGGATCATGGCTTAATATGAGAATATACATAGATAAACGAAACCTTTCTTCATGGGTCGTCTATTACAAAAAGATGATTTTAAATTCAATTAGAAGTTATATTTAGGATTTATTACGTAAAAAAAACTACGTATTACTTTAAGGAAAATCCTCATAATTCCCTGCATTTCAAAAAGCAGCATCGAATTTAGATTTGCGTGCACATCGAAATATACGGATGGTATAATTATGTGCTTCAAAACACGGCCCTTCATTCATTTCATCCGCAGACTGGCTTAATGGGAATGTCATTTCATACTTGCAGTACAAGCAGGCAGCGTCGCGTTTAGCTACATAGTTGTTAATGAAGCACAGCAAACTGTTTCACGAGATGATGGAATAAAATCTAAGTGCCGCACTCCGCATTGTTGAAGTTTTTGCAAGTAATTTGAATATTAAACCTGTAATTTTAATTTTAATTTCTTAACGTTTAACAACGAAGCTGGATTAATTTGAAAAGTTTGCGTGTTGGTTTTGTTGATTTCCCTGAAGTCTTTGTTTTATAAAAGTATATGAGGGAAATGCCCTGCGGATTGCGGCACTGATTGAATCATTTTTCATTTAATATTTCTCATACAGACGCTTTAAGGCGATTTGTTCATGAATCTGAGGAATTGCTAAACATAATATCAAAGATTTGTCAAAAACATGCAAATAACAAAATCAACTTCAGCCAATGAAAGATTAAATCTAAAATACGAAACTAACAAAATGTTTCTATAAAAATTCCGATGTTATTCCGCTCAATCTGTTGTGTTAAACTGGCGTTACACATTCAGCACGATCCAATTGGTCAAAAACAAAAAAAAGGCGATTTCATCTCCCATGAAGCGCTGAATTTATCGCTGATGTAAAACATGTTTTTGTCACGTTCTACAAAATCAGTCAACGACACAGTTGGATTTGTCGAGATACGAATCCTTAGACCCTCGTCGCACACCTGATTGCGGGATGCAAATCACTCCCACGGGATCCTCGCCTTAAAATTGGTGGCAATAAAGACCTTTATCCCTCGTACGCGTGTGGGTATAGAGGAGATTTAACGGACACGTGACTAGTTGAAATGGTTTTGAATAGTTTATAGTGCTTTATTTCGCAGGTCGTTTTATTATTAACGTTGTTCCGGGCCGGTGGGTTGTCGACATTTTTCACAATTACTAAAATGCAGAAAATTGGATAGCATCACAATGCTTATTTGTTTATTTACATAATCTTTGGCGCTTATATAATTTTTAGATTATTTATTGTTGCCTATAGTTTGAATTATTTTTGTAAACAATACATAAAGTTTAAGACGTAAAGGAAGTAAATTTAATGCAGTAAACTACCTGCCCAAAATATCAATCCTGTTTATTTGCATTACCCATATTTGAACGTTAACACTGCGAACATGTTTGCAATCATCCATTGTTGACATCATTGACAGCCTCCGTGGCGCAGTTGGTTAGACACCGCCTGTGAAACGAGAGGCCGCTTGTTCGATCCCCGCACCGAGAGAAATGTTTGTGCGGCACACAAATATTTCTTCCGGGTCTGGGTGTTTGTGAGACCAAAAAGTCTCTCGTAGTTCCTGATACCCACGACACAAGACTCAATCTTAATGTGGGGTCAGGACTATGTATGTGACTGTTGGGTGTTATTTATTTATTTTATTATTGTTAAACCATCACATACTAAAACTAAATGTTTAATATTCTAGAAGGCATATACCACATTATTTAATCAATTTGCGTCCCTAAAATCATCGAGGTATTAATAACTTAATGGCTCGAATGGCGCGCATATCCATGCACGAAAACCTATTTTCAAACCGCAATCCTTTTCTCAATCTATTACCGCGACATAATAAAATAAATGAACACGAAAATCCACTTGGAAAAGTATTAAAATAATAAAATCTTTCAGTACATTTGTAAGTGAATTATGAAATCAGGTAAGTTACACAACTCAATTCGGTGGGCCGGGTGAAATTGAATTGGAATCGGTAGGTGGTGCCAAGTTGCCTCGCCGGGAACTATTTTGCGAATGCTTACGCGACTCGGTATAATTAATGATTGTTCACGGTATAATAAACTTCAATTTGGGGGGCGAATATTGATTTTGGAAGTTTGTTTCTATGGGAGCCTGTATAACTAAGTTAAAACAATGAGAACGGTGTCCTCGTTGTTTAGAGAAATTCAAATATTTACTCTTAATGTAAATTCTTGTAAGTATATTTAATATTAAAGAAGAGAAGAAAACAAACTTACTTATTACTTACATTAAAAAAAAGATTTTAATGGTGACATCTGAACTTGTTCTTTAATAGGTAATTTGTCAACGATTTGACTAAATCCAGTTGCGAATCCTCGATTTATATGTTTTTCAAACAAAGGAAAACTCATCGCAGCGAGATATAAATCTTAATTGAAACAGTCTCAAAAAAGATCTCCACGCGAGATTGAATATTTAAATCCATTGGGGATTCGAAAATTCTATATTTAAACTTTATAAGGAAATTATCTCAAATAAGTCCGTCAAAGTTTTACGACCTCCTTTCAATAAGTGCGATTAAATACTTTTTTCGAAAACCGAACAGGGAACTTTTTAAATCGTTTCCTCCTTGTACGCACGGCTCGAATTAAACAAACGCAGTGATAAGTCCCGTGAAAATATTTATTCTGCGTGGTGTGAAATGTAAAAAGTTTAAAATGTTATTTCGAAATACCGCCCTACATTATCGGATTAGTCAGGTACATTTTAGGGCACAGCTGTTTGGCCGCTGTGGAACTGTGGCTCTTAACTCTCCGTGTTTATCCGACCCTAGTTACATTTCAACTTTCTTAATAATTCGTTCCGAGTTATGAAGGGTTCCGTTCTCGTGAAGGTACATGTCCACCTGCGTTGTTGGGTTTAGTTCATATTTAATGCTCACTTTATTTAGTGTTATGTTTTGTATTATTTATAGCTTCAATATTATTGATTAAATATTGTTACTCACTTTATACTTTCGCGTAATTGTAAATATTAATATTTTGAAAGTAACAACTTAAAATGTTATTGTAAAAAATAAACTAAGAAAAATTATTAGTAGTAAAGTAGAGTATTTTTCTTCAAGTGCACGGAAGTCATTATTTCTCTTCTTAATGCTTATTTGCTCGAGAAACCTTTACTGAGAAAAGTACTAAAATTTAGTTGAAAAATAAAAAAAAAAATAGTGGAATACTGGCGAACCTGATGAATATGTTTACGATAGGCTGTTTATTCGGCACGCTCGTCTCGCCATTCAATTCAATAAAAAGAAACATTCATTATTCCCACGGCATCAGACATAACACCGAATTACGTAAACCGTCTCGTTAACACACGCAGCCGTCACATTACGTAAAAAAACCATAAATATTTATTGGCAGTCTCGAATAGTTTCGCTCAGCTGTCAACGGCAAAAATAGCGGGTATTAGTTCGACTTGGCTAGCTTGAAGTGGGCCAGTCTAGACGAATCTCGCGTTTTTAGGCAAACACTACGTCATACGCACGAAGTCAGAATGGCTAAGTTAGTTTTTGCACATCGAGGAGTGTTCTGTTGTACAAATTAATATCAAGAATGTCAAGACGAGCAGATTGATCGCCTGATAGGCTATACAACGTTTTTTTGAACACAGCCAAAATATTAACGCCATACATATACGTAATCTCACGCCGTTTTCCCAGACTGGGAAGGCAGAAGTGCTACCATCCACGTTTCGCCTTGCCTGTTCAGCCTCACGATGTGATGAGACTGGCACCCTGAGTCTATCGCCACATCGGGCAAAAATTCCTGATGCCAAGTTCGAATCGAATCGAAAAATCTTATGTGTCTATGTGGAATAGGGGATGGACCTTCAGACCTCAATATTTTTATCGAACCATAGTACAGCTGCGCCAGAAAACACTAGTAAGGATATAATTACTAAGCGCTGTGTAACACTGCACTCGTCACTCAGAGAATATGGTAATTATCCATTTTTCTTATTGAATTAATATGAAATTCAATGGCCAGACGAGCCTGCCGTTCGTTGGTACGAGACACGAGAGAAACAATAACAATATTACCATAATTATGAGAGTTACTATCCAATTTGTAATTAAACTTACTAAACTTGGTAGCAAAGGTTTTTTCTTCGCGTCAGTGTGCCTTTTAATATAATAGTTAACTATAAAGCTACCCCTTGACCACAACTTAAACGTACCCGCCGACGTGACGTTTAATCAAGTCCCGTAAAGCACAGAAAAATCGTTCACACAATATAATTACTTCGCCAAGTGATCGGTGTCACTTACATCTATAAATAAAAGAGAATATAAAAAGTACAATAAAAAATAATATAGTAAGAATAGTCAGATATTAAGAATTTTTGTCTAAGGATCTCTAGCAAAATAATATAACATTTTCTTTGTAGATATTTTTGACAACTTTTGTCTTTCATGCCTATGTTAAGCACCTATTTACATATTTAAAAATAATGTTGTTTTATCAAGATCAAACGGTACGTACAGACATTTGCATGTTTTTGATATCGGAGGCGCGATTACAAATTCTCTGGTGGCAAACGTCTATAGTAAATATTTATCTGTATTCGTGAAATTCGTGTTTCGTATACAAAATAAACAATATTATTCCAGATCAATAGACTCGTCTTATATTAAACGGTGGGTGGATTCAGTTGGATATATTTTATTTGGGAACATAGTGAATAGAAATTTAATATTAGCCACATTGTCACCAGTTTTGGATCAACTTAACAAAGAATGAATGTGGCTAGAATAGATTTAAGACTGAGTGTTTCTGTGTTTGTGGACAGGGATGAACTATTTTTGTTTAAATACAGTATAATACAATTTTATATGTCGTAAACAAGAGAAAGTGGGTTCCCAAGAACATAGGTGTTCATTGTTACTGACATCATCGTAGTATAATATGCGCAGCGTCTCTATTTTAAATTTATAGACGAAATCTTATATTATTACATAACCCTGTGAGGAGTAAAACACTGAAAAACCTATCGTCATAGATCGTCGCCCCATTGTCAGTGAGAGTCTACTTTTTCTCCGTAAATTACATTCACAAACACAAATAAATTCATGAACAAGATGAAATAGCCTTTAAATAAGTTCATGAACAAACCTAAGCTCCCATGAACCCTCGAAAAACAATATACTTAACCTAGAGCTTGTACAAACCAATTTCAATTAATTTCGCCTCACATATCATGGCCCTGGGGAAGAAAATCCACCATTATTCCGATACACAGCGTTCATTAAACTAATTATCCCGTCTAAGGCTCTGATGTTATCTACTAAGCGTCCGTCGCGTCTGCGATGCCTTATCCAATTTCATTAATGTAACACTTTTTCGTACGACAGATGTCGTGTTGTTTTTCGTGACCTATTTGTCTTGGATTGTTTTTTTTTAAATCAAAAGTTTGCCTTCGTATGGTAGTAAGATTCATGTGTTCATTTGTTTTTAATTGTTTTTTTTATTCAGAATTATTGGACAATAATTTGATTTAAGACCTGCTTGCCCGTGAAAATGTACTACACCATTCAGCATTCATAACAAAGCATTACATTCTACTGCACCAATCATCCTGAGACATAATTTGTAAAGTCTCTTTATTTCTAAGCCATGCTCAAAATGGGCACAATAACATTAAGAACTTATTGTTATAAGGCACTTTACAGTGCTCCACGCCTGGCTTCATTAGCTGTAGTGTCTTAATGCTTGATAGGCATTTATTCAGATGCGTAGTCTTGGTGTAGAAATAGTACACGTTGTTCTAAATTAATCCTATTAAGTTTATTGTCAATTACTGTGGATATTTCACTTTACTGTTCTGAGTCGCAACAGTTGCCGTCGATATATATTCACTTAAATGGTATCTTGATATCTGCCCCACGTCATCGTGATAACGCAAATATTTTATTTATTTAAAAATTTAAATTGGAACTATATTTGTATATTTGCTATGGATTTTCTTATTGATTCTTTCGTGAAGTATTTGACTCATTGGTATGATATTACAGATTCACAAAATCTTGTAATATACTCCTTGAACATCATATGAAACATCCAATTTACCATACACACCAACGCACCAAATCCCCAAGTCACAGGTAAGAAACCCATAACACCCGCACGATACGAATACGCCTTGCAAAACTTAAAACAAAACATAAAACCGCAAATCCATTCGCATCGGATACAACAGCGGAAATAATTCCGAAAACACGATCCGGAGATTCTGTCCGATATTCGGCTAAAGTCAACGCCGACGGTGAGAGATTTGTGTTCGGAAATGGATTGAAGTCGGCCATTGTTGCCGGCGTCGGTGACTAGGAACTAAACCCGCTGCGGTATCTATGGATACGCCGGTATTTGCACGGAATGCCTTCCGGACTCACCGCGCTAAGCAACCAATCAATCAGATTGACTTTTTTCCGGACCAAGTTTGTAGTGCTACGATGTTTAGTAATAGGTATTGTCGTGTTGGAAGCTTAGAGTATTTATAATATAGAGGGAGCGAGCATACATTTATATCTTCAAAAACGTAGATATTTTGTTGTTATTAATGTTGGTAGCGCACCTATATTCGAAAAAAGAACTAATTATTTACCAATAAATTGCTATAAATTCCTTTTATAAACGAAAGTATATTTAGCTATTATCCTTTTGAATCGAGTTTGAGTGGTATTAAATATTGCTAAATAATTTATTTTTGTTATTCTTTTTCAAATAAATTGTGCATGTTGGACAACCTGTCAAATATCAGTCAATAGGAGGTTAGAAATATGGCCCGGTACAATTTTTATATGCGTTTTTAAAGTACCAGCGCTTCCTCTACATTATAAATACGCTAAGGTCAGAAGTTATACGGTTTAGGAAGCCCATAAGTCATATTCTGTATCAGCCCATATACGTTCCACTGCAGGGCACAGGCCTCCTCGAAATGGAATGAAATTGATTTATAAAATAATTATTTTGATACGAAAAATAACAATATGGTTGAATGAAATTATTATAATGTACACGCTGATTTAAATACACGTGAACTTATGCATTATTATTTTAAGTTCATAATAAATTTAATCAATTATATGTTATGAATACCGCAACATTATTTGCTTGTTAAATACTTGTTTCTTTTACTATACAATTAATATTAATATTAAAGAAAATTATTTATACTACCTGTTATTATGTATACAAGGTAGGTACTTTCCACAGAGTACATAGTATTATAAACTCATTTGCAAAAAAAACGGGCACCTAAGCAATGAACCATTTCAAATGTTACTATTGGTTTGTTTGATAATTATAGGTAGTTTTACTTTCACAATTTTGTAAATTAATAAGCAAATAATCGTTTTCGTCAATATTATCATAAAATTTTGATAAAATTTATGGGTTTTAATGCTAAAGTTCACTAGTAGTGTATGCTCGCTAGTAGTGCATATGCTCGTGAAGTAAAAGTTAACAAATATTTTTGTTTGTTTTTTCTTTAATAAAGTAAAAGCAGATAAATGTTTAGTATCGAGTGTGACCCCTCTAGCTGAAATCACAGCTTGAATTCGTCTGGGTATGCTAGCGAGGATATCCCGGATACTTGCTTGCGGAATACGTTCCCACTCCGCGGTAATCACATTCTTCAGCTCTCTGATGGTCTGCGGAGCCGGTTGTACTGATCGCACGCGTCGTTTCAGAACGTCCCAGACATGCTCTATAGGATTGAGCCTGGTTCTGGAAGAAAACCATGTACCCAACCACGGGATGATCGTTTTCTTGTGAGTCGCGCATTGAGAAATCGCAAGTCTTCGTATGTGGACCTTAAGAACAACCTCGAAGAAGTAAGAAATGTGCATATTAGTCTATGGACGGTCAGGAGGAGGCTTCTCGCGGCCAATATACGCAATCATCGCCCGGCCCGCGGCCCTAAGTTACTCCGTGAGCACAGAGTTGCCAGGCTTAGGTTTGCTCGAAATTGTGAGTCATGGACTCAAGAAGACTGGAATAGGGTATTGTTCTCCGATGAAGCCAGGATACCTCTGTTCGGTGAAGATCGACGTCGGCGAGTGCTACGAAGACGACGAGAACGCTTTGCTTTTGAAGAAATCACACCTTATGGTGGGGGCTCTGTTATGTTTTGGGCAGGAATAAATTCAATGGATCGTACAGAGTTAGTCTTCATTGAAAACGGCTCACTGACTGGACATCGATACATAACGGAAGTTCTAATTCCTCATGCACAACCCGCATTGGCCGCTTTTGGCGAAGACTCAATTTTTATGGACGACAACGCTCGCGCCCACCGGTCTGGCGATGTGGAAGCGTATGTGCAAGAGGTCGGCATTCGTCGTTTGAATTGGCCAGCTCGAAGTCCCGACCTCAATCCTATAGAGCATGTCTGGGACGTTCTGTAACGACGCGTGAGATCAGTACAACCGGCTCCGCAGACCATCAGAGAGCTGAAGAATATGATTACCGCGGAGTGGGAACGTATTCCGCAAGCAAATATCCTCGCTAGCATACCCAGACGAATTCAAGCTGTGATTTCAGCTAGAGGGGGTCACACTCGATACTAAACATTTATCTGCTTTTACTTTATAACTTTTACTTCACGAGCACTACTAGCGAGCATACACTACTAGTGAACTTTAGCATTAAAACCCATAAATTTTATCAAAATTTTATGATACTACTGACGAAAACGATTATTTGATTATTAATTTACAAAATTGTGAAAGTAAAACTACCTATAATTGTCAAACAAGCCAATAGTAACATTTGAAATGGTTCATTGCTTAGGTGCCCGTTTTTTTTGCAAATGAGTTTATATATGTAGTAGTACTTTTACGAAAAAATTAATTAAGAATCCTATTAATTATATAGTTTATGTATTTAATATAGTATATTATTGAACTAAGGTCTGGCACATTTATGTTAAAAATCGCGTGAGTGGTGACGCGTTGTGTCGTCACTCCGGTTTGAAAAAACGATTTTAATTGTACAACATTGTTAAATTGAACTTTACTTTACTAAAACGTGTGTAGTATATCCATATCGACTTCTTATATACAGTGATATTTAGTGAAACAATACAATCAAGTGTCAATAACAACAAACAATAAACAATCCAACGATTAAAATTCAAAATAGTGCTAGTTTCGACAAAACGCGTAAGCGACACGAATAGCACGGCGCTTACAACCTTTTGGACGTCGGTGTTTGCATTGCAACGGGCGATCAAACTGAATAAAACGCGTAAGTGACTCGTCTTGTTGACACTTATAACCTTCTGTGAACTGTTGCTTTACTACTGCATGCACCTACCTCCTGGAGATATTTCCATAATTGCTGCCCGCAAGTGGAAACTTTGCTAATTCTATAATTCAATATGCCTTTTACCTGCGCTGGATGTCAAAACAAGTCATCCTCTAGAAAATATATTTCGTGTCTCCAGTGTAACGCTACCTATGACTTGAGCTGCGCAAATTTAGCGGAAAAAATATTTAACTTAATGACCGCAGAAAATAGAGCAAGCTGGAGCTGTCAGGAGTGCCGCAACAATCTACGGAAGGATAATTTTACCACTCCTTTACATAGTCCACAGACATCAAGAAGCAGTAGTCAACTTGACATTAATTTTATGGACAGCAATTCAAGCAACGTTAACCCTCCAATTGATGTCCGTTACATGACAGAGAGTACTATGCATGAATTACTTAATAAATTCAAAGTCGACATCTGTACAACTATAAGAAACACGGTTTCTGAAGTTGTTGCAGAGAAGTTAAGCCAAATATCTGAGCAAATAAATGAATTTCGTGAATCTCTGTCCTTTTTTAATGAAAAGTTTGAAACAATGAAAAGTAACATAGACATGAATACTGCTGCAATTAAAAAACTAAACATTGAAAATTCCGAGTTAAGTTCTACCGTCCAGGACCTATCGATAAGACTAAATCTGGCTGAACAACATCTGCGTGAGAGTAATATTGAGGTGAATGGAATTCCAGAACACCGCACTGAAAATCTTGTAAACTGCCTAACACAATTATGTAAAACAGTTAGTGCACCGATAATTGATACGGATTTTATACAAGTAACGCGTGTTGCTAAATGGGACAAAGACAGCAGTAGACCTCGTACTGTCATCGCGAAGCTGCGCTCTCCGCGTCAGCGTGATGTTCTTCTCGCAGCAGTATACGAATTCAACAAGAAAAATTCTGAAAGCAAATTAAGTTCTCATCATTTAGGTCTAGGAGGTAAAAATTCTCCAATATTTGTAGCCGAACATCTAACACCTAACAATAAACATCTCCATGCCATGACGAGGAAACAAGCGAAAGAACGTAACTACAAATACGTATGGGTGAGAAATGGACGTATATATGTGCGTAAAGACGATAATAGTCAGGCATTACTTATTCGCAGTCCTGAGAGTGTGAAGCTCATGGGTTAAATAGCTTTTAATTATATATTTTTAAATGTTATGGAATTTTGACACTAAAATTCACAATTTATTACCAAAACATTCGTGGTATGAGGACAAAAACCAATGAGCTTTACACTAACATCCTTATTTGTTCTTATGATATAATTGTATTCACTGAAACCTGGCTTAACAATAATATTTCAAATAACGAATTCATTGACTCTAGATACAATGTGTACCGTAGAGACAGAAGTACAAGTGGAAGTTCCAGGTCTGACGGAGGAGGTGTGCTCATAGCGGTCTCTCGACAAATAAATTCACACAGACTTACGAACTGGGAAACCGATTGTGAGGATCTTTGGGTTTCTATAACCATACAATTAAATAATCTATCAAAAAGGATAGCTTTGTGCGCTGTCTACATGCCTCCTCCTCCAAAGCTGGAATCACAAACTAAATTTATTGACAATGTTAACAATGTTATTAATCAATTTGATGACATCATTATAATGGGAGACTTCAACCTAACCAGGATACATTGGAACAGAGATGAAGAGGGGGATTGTTTGGAACCATCCGATTTCAGTAGTAGAATTGAATGTGATTTTATCGACTTTGTGGCTGCTACTGGACTGCACCAATATAATCATATAAAAAACAACAATGGAAAGATTCTTGATCTAGTATTAAGTACTATTTCACAAAGTGAAGTAATGTCACCTCTTCATCCGCTGAGCAAATTAGACCAACACCACCCTCATCTCATTTATTCCATTTCTCATTCAAGCTCAGCTGTTCTCCAGAAAAAGAGAGACGCCAGGTACAATTACTTTAAGGCTGATTACGACTCTATTTGTGGGGAGCTGAAGGATATTGACTGGCAACTTGAATTTCGTAGCTGCTTCAATCCGGATGATATGCTCTTAAAATTTTACGATATACTGCATCGTGTCATCGCCAAATTTGTACCAAAACACGTAGGTAATAAGTCTAAATATCCGCCATGGTTCTCCAATTCTTTAATTAAAATGCTTGCAGAAAAGAACAAATGCAGAACACGACACCGTAAATACAAAAATCCTCGGGATAAGATCGAATTTGAAATTCTGCGTGATAGGTGTAAAAAAACATTAGATGGATGCTACAATAACTATAAGCTTAAGATTGAATTTGCCCTCTCTAAAGATCCTAAATTATTTTGGCAGTTCATCAAACATAAACGGGGAAACAACTCTTCATACCCTACTCGAATGCACCTGAACCAAAGATTTGCTGATAACGGTGCTGATATTGCCGATTTGTTTGCATCGCACTTTTCATCCGTTTTTTCTAATAATATAAACAATAACAGCACCAGCACGCTAAATGATATCACTGTAAATGACTGTATGTCAGGGATCATTCAATTCTCCACAAATGACGTGTTTTTAAAACTTAGAAATTTAGATGTTAATAAAGGGGCAGGACCAGATACCATCCCTCCAATATTTTTTAAACATAATGCACAAGTATTGGCTGAGCCTATAAAAACTATTATTAATTGCTCACTTAAAACAGGCATATTCCCTACTGAATGGAAGAGGGCTCGAATTGTTCCAGTATTCAAAAAGGGAAATCATGATAACGTTCAAAACTACAGACCTATTGCTATTTTATCTTGTCTATCAAAGTTATTCGAAGCCCTCATACATCCTATAGTTTCAGATTATATTGACAAATTTATTTCTCCGCATCAGCACGGTTTCCGAAAAGGACTTTCTACACTTACTAATCTAACATGTTTTGTTTCTGACCTGGCAACTGAAATCGACAAAGGTCTTCAAGTAGATGCCGTGTATACAGATTTTAGCAGTGCGTTCGATAAAGTTAACCATTCACGCTTGCTCCAAAAACTTGAGTGTTACGGTATACAGGGCTCATTCTTGTTATGGTTTCAATCCTATTTAGACAGTCGACCCCAGGTAGTCTCTGTAAAGGGCCATGAATCTCGCGAATATTTTGCCGTATCTGGTGTACCTCAGGGCTCCCATTTAGGTCCTCTTTTATTCATAACGTACATCAACGATATTACAACCCAGATCCGTAACTGTAAATACGCGCTTTTTGCCGACGACCTCAAAATTTACGCTACTGTTAGAAATCATAGAGATGTGGAATTAATTCAGTCAGACCTAGATCGGATTAAATTTTGGTGCGACACAAATTTTATGGTCCTAAATCCTAGTAAATGCTTTCATGTTCGCTATACTAGAAAAATCCAGCCTTTACCATCATCTTACAATATAAGCAACAAGACTTTAGTCGAGTTACCAAAAATACGTGATTTAGGCGTCATCTTAGACAGCAAATTAAAATTAACCTCTCATATCTCTGAGGTTGTAAATGCGTCGTCTCGGATGTTAGGGTTTTTGAGAAGAAACGCCAAATCATTTCAGACATCTACAAAAATCACTTTATATAACACGTTAGTCCGTAGTCACCTCGAATTTGCCAGTGTCGTTTGGAATCCCATCTACTATGTGCACTCGCAACGCATTGAATCGGTGCAACGTGCGTTTACTAGGTATCTAGCGTTTACCTCCCAGAGAATTTCACATAGATGTCCCTATGAGCAGCGTCTTCGCTTCTTTAATATCCGATCATTACGTAGCCGGCGGACCGTCCACGACAATGTTTTCCTTTACAAATGCGCCAACGGTCTAATGCACTGTGATAACTTACTTAAATGCTTCAAGTTAACAGTGCCTTCCCGTATCCCACGACAACCCATAAGTAGAGTCTTTCAACAGCCTTTTAGCAGAACCAATATTGTCAAGCATTCTCCTATCTGTAGGATTGCAACGAAATTTAATGAGATATCTACTAAAGCACCAGATATTGATATTTTCTTTGACCCAATTGTAACATTTAAGAGAAAAATTAGAGATACGATACAAAATTAAAATATAAGTTTTTTTTTTTTTTTTGTTATTTTGTAGTAATTTCGCAAATTTTATATAAACCAATTAACGTTGTTATTGTATAAAATTCAATTTGTCTTCTTCATTCTGTTTGTCTATTGATTATGTTTTGAATGCGTTTATTTTCAATTACGTTTTTATTTTTTGTTATTCATATTTCTCTTTATTTATCTTGAGTTTAATTTGATGTTGTACAATTTAATTTCATTTAATTTATTTATTACAAATGTTGTGTACACCTTTAATTGATATGTATATCAGTAGATTGTCCTAGATTGTAGTATTAGAAAATGTTTAATATACATGTTGTTGGTGTGCCTATTTCAATAAAATAAATAAATAAATAAATGTTAATCTAATGCGATTATACTAATACTCGTCACTCGGACAGTCATTTGGTATGATAAAGAGTACTCATTAGTCTTGTTACTAAGATCTCATTACTGAACTAATATGTTAAGTTAAAAACAAGAATAAGAACCATTAAATGAATTTGCATTTACCAAATATGTATTTTTGCCAGCGTTAATTGTCGAATGTGATACATATTTACGAATAAAATTGTTAGGCATTTTCCCAATTGTTAAAAAAAATGGTAAAAGTATTTGCAAGCACGGTTAGTGTTATAAAGGTTAAAACCTCTTTGATGAAAACCTGGCCGAATAGCATGCAACTAAAAAAGAGAAAAAGTGAAACGTGAATTTTTAAAATTTATTTAGAACTCTTTTGTGTATATTATTTTCGGTACGGTTATTTTTAAAATAGCGAAAATTATTTTATGTAGTCCACGTTACAAAGTATTGAATATCATTTTTGTAAGCGAGTTCAGTGATATAAACCTCGGTCGCTGGTTCGTAAGTAGCCTTTGATTTTAAATCTTTTAACTGTATGAATAAAAATGGAAGCGAAAAAATTGCTTCTCTTTCAATAAATACCTTATACTGAAAATCAAAATACCTTTGTGGAAGGCATAAAGGATTTAAAACTTGCCAAAAATATATCTTCCAAATGATAGAATACGGATATGAAAGGGTTGAATGATATGCTAAAGATCGTGATACCCATAGTGATACCAAAGAATTTCTGATGCATTTACGTAATGCATTACAGCTTCGACGACGCGACGAGGCGAAATTTGCTGTCGGATCACCGGCTTAATGCTACGAAAGAGTTAATTAAGTAATGCACTTCGAATTTTCATTTTCGGATATTGATGATGGAATAAGAGCTGTGATATTTTCGTTAATAAATTCAGTATCATTTTTGTTTTGTATTCTGTATTCTTATTAAGTAAGCCTACTAGCCGTAACGATGATCCCTCGCCATTCGAATCGATTCAGTCGAATAGCGCACTTGATTTTTCAAGCCTCGCTGTAAGCTTGCTTTTACTGGTGGTAGGTCTCTCATATGTGAGAGGCCGCCTGGGTAGGTGCCACTGCAATGTCTATTTCTTCCGCCTAACAGCAGTGTTAATGAACTATGGTGTTTCGGTTTCAAGGATATTGTAGCCAAAGTAACTACTGGACATATTGAAACTTAACATCTTTTGTCTCAGGATGGCGAGCGTTGTGTCCATAGTGTTGTTTGGTTTTGCCACTGTTCTTGAGCGGTCGTATCGCTTACCACTAGGCGAAAGGCATGCTCGTCTTGTTCATTGCAATAAAATCCAAGATATTTATTATTAATTTTAAACACAAAAAGTAGGAGTCGTCATTATTGAGATTATCCAATGCTCCTAGAAACATACTTACTTAATGACTCGTTAGAGAGCACTTCTGAACTTTCGAAATTGTGTAACGGCCACTGGTAACTGTATAAGGGTGCATTAATTGTTCCTCTCCTTTCCTCCTTATCCAAAAAGGGTCCTAAGAGGTGCCTGCTCTAGCCAAACCCCTGGCTTCAAACGACCATCTGTTCAAATTGGTTGGGGAAATTTGCGAGCCGTGAACGATAAAATCTATTCTCGTAGAGTGGGGAAAAGAACATGATTTTTATCCTTGTCCATTCTTGTATACTCCAAAATAACCTTGTCGAAATTTAGTGTGCACAAAGAAGATTTGTTAAAACCTGCTGTTCAGTTAGCACAATCAAAATCCACATTCACGCTAGGTTTATTCGGAATTGGCTCGTCCGATCCCGTGCTCAAATAACAAACAAACATCAAAACACGTCGTCTGATTTATAGTATTAGCGGGATAACACAGGCGAGTTCCCCTGTCTTTGTTTTGCGTCTCGACGTTTATATAGGGAATAAATTCAGTGCTTTATGCTTTGGGTTGTGTTGTCACCTATACATTTTTACGAGTTGGGTAATATTGGGGTCGCCGCCATATTTATAAAGATTGTTCCAGACGCTCGGCTAAATTAGCCAGTTCACTTTGCCTTGGCAATTACGTTGTAAATTATAAAGTGCGTTGTGATGTTTATTTGCTCAATCAGGTTGCAAAGCTAAGTGAATTTTGGGATTAGGCTCGCAACCTTGAAATATAGGAAAATTATGGCTATGGGTTCCTTTTGATATTCAAGGAATTGCGGTAGAATGAATATTACTATTCATAATTTTAGCATTTATTGGTGGTAGGTCCCTCATATGTGAGAGCTCATCTGGGTGGGTACCACCGCAGTGTCTATTT
The DNA here is from genome assembly GCA_030180105.1 of Hyles lineata. Taxonomy (NCBI): domain Eukaryota; kingdom Metazoa; phylum Arthropoda; class Insecta; order Lepidoptera; family Sphingidae; genus Hyles; species Hyles lineata. The sequence continues at coordinate 11,967,892 of JARJEE010000008.1, read as the reverse complement.
CTCCTGTCAAACAGCAGTGTAAACGGACTGTTGTGTTTCGGGTTGAAGGGCATTGTAGCCAGAGTAACTACTGGACATATTGAGACTTAACATCTTATGTCTCAGGATGGCGAGCGCAGTGGAATGCCAAGCATTGCTCTGTAATTCAAGGTGATGTTTGGTTTTGCTGCTGTTCATGAGCGGTCGTATCGCTTACCATCAGGCGAACGGCATGCTCGTTTCGCCATTCATAGCAATAAAAAAAATTATTCAAAATACCGAGCCACCGTGTGACCAATTATGACTAGAGTTTAACCAACTCCACTGGGCTTTGATGGCTTATTTTGTAGAACATCGACCAGGAACTAGCTTAATATTGTTTTACTGGCTTTCCTTATGAAAAATTATTCTTCGTTTGCGTAACTTCGATATTGCGAAGATTAAATAAATAAATAAATAATAAATAACACCCGACAGTCACATACATAGTCCTGACCCCACACTAAGATCGAGTCTTGTGTCGTGGGTATCAGGAACTACGAGAGACTTTTCGGTCTCACAAACACCCAGACCCGGAAGAAATATTTGTGGGCCGCACAAACATTTCTCTCGGTGCGGGGATCGAACCCGCGGCCTCTCGTTTCACAGGCGGCGTCTAACCAACTGCGCTACGGAGGCTGTCATTAATGGTTCTTTAGATTTACCCAATTGTTACACATTGAAATAAAAACTATTATTTACGGATTTTGATGCGGATTTGGTTTAATTTCCGCCCTATGACCACGAAAGCTATAAAGTAATCGAAACGTAGGGAAGTTAAAAAATTAAAAAATTGAACCAAATCCGTAAATAATAGTTTTATTTCCATCAAATATTTCTCAGGTACATTCATAAGCGGCGATTATTAATTCGAAATTAATTTTCGTCAAACGATAGAATAAATAACTCATAAGTAGATTTTCACATATTAATCAAAAAGCCAAATCTCTAACCATATTTAAAAAGCTTCTGAGATCACATTACTTATCACTTTGATTAAAAAACTCCTTTATTAATATTTTATGTATCATATTTATTATAGTTTATGTAGTATATTATTATATTGATATTATAAGTATATAAGTATTCTATTTATATTTATTAAAAAGTTTTTTTTTTCACCTTTAAATTCTGTTTTGTTTCTTTGTACTCTTTTTCCCTATACCGTGACCACCCATTTCTTCCGTGCTTCCGTTCATTCCAGTCCATCTTAAGGTTGTCTGGAAGAAATCGCTTATAGCGATAAGACCGCCGCTTGTTACACATATATAAGCACTTTGTTTTAAAATGTTTTTTAAGTTGTGTGGTGTACAATAAAGTAATTATAAATAAATAAATAAATAATCAACAATATTCACAAACCAAAATTAACAGACGTAGGTCTTGAGAACTCGAGTAAATAATTACTAAAATAATGTGTCAAATAATGCAAAGATTCTCCTCTTAAACCAGGAAAAGTAATAAAACACTAAACAATCATTTGGAGTAGGCTGTGAGTGGTGTGTGGGCGTCTGGTGGAGCGTGGGGCGACCATCAATTCCAACTCGATTTCAATGAGCCCATTTCTTATTCAGGAGTTTCGTTAAATAACAGGACCTATTAATTATCAATAGAATATTGAAAGCGAGGCTTAGAGATTTATTGTAGGAATAATTTGACTTGGTTTATAGATAGTTTTGTATATATAAGGACAAACAAAAGCAGAAAAGTCGTATCTTGTATATATTTCTTTATTTAATCCTTATTGCATTATATAGAAAAAAAATACATTGAATAAATGACAATAATAAATAATACAAGCGACCGCCTTATCACTCTAGGCAATATATAATTGGTTTCAAATCCCTGGCATAATGAAGGGAAATGGCCATATCAGTATTATATACATTAAGTCACATAAATAGATAAACAAATTACAATACGAATATTATTTGCATATATGTTTAGTAAAGTAGTCTAGAGCAGTAAATGTACAGTTACAATAAACTTCTACTAGCTATAAAAAGGGATTCGAGAAAAGGGTTTTTCAATTCGCTTTATAAAAATCAGTTGAGTTCAAGCGGAGGTTAAATTGTTATTTAGTGTTATAGACAATAGTGATTCACTTAAAAATCAAATCAGGTGGAATTTGAATTTTAATCCCTAACTAAAATGATTTTCTTGTATTATTAGCAAGAATAAGTTTTTTAAGTGTTGGTATATATTATGTTAACGACCTTTGAAAATGTAAAGAAAAGCAACAGAATTCTGAAGAACGGGAAAGTCCACTACCACTTAGCCAATACCATTAGTCTTTACCATATGAAATTATGAATTCAAATGCATCTAAGAGGACTGAAGTGATTAAGAAATATAATTAAGATAGAGGACAGAACCACGGATATATATTCAAAACCCCCAAGTTCTTTACGTATAAACTCATAGGACAATGACCGCTTGGCTAATGTAGTCTGATTGTGTGGCTTCTCCTGAATATTTTCCTTTAAATAATGAACAGCGCGGTGCGGTGGACATTATTTATGTGTTGGTTTGTTGGCTGCATTCATAATGATGAGAAATGAGAACTTACTTAATGCGCCGAATTTAAATACTAAAATGTATATTTGTTCGGAAATTATTGCTTTCGTTGTGTAATCTATTTTTAGTGGTAGTTTTACATACTAGTAGTGAACTTTAACGCAGAGAACGCAAAATGGGTGCTGAAATAGAAATCGCATTGTTATTACAATTTTTTATTTTGTAAGTGCAAATTCTTGCAATTTCTTCGCAATGTTTTGAAGATTTTGTAGTGATGATAAGCTGATCTACTGTGATCTTTGACCAAAGTCATTTATAAACTAATTGAAACCAAAAATGAAATCTCTTAACACCAAACTGTAGGTGTGTTACCGATCTTTTATGACTAGAATGAAAAAGAAGATTAGTAGGGATGATAATGATGAACTCTTAATAAACCATAGCCCACATAAATCAATGAAGATATAGTTATTTATACTAAAACTTATAGTAATGTGCGACAAAACAAAGACTCGTAGATATTTGTGTTATTTATGTGTCCTGAGACAACGTTACAGCGCCGTTGTCATCTTTCCAATAGATTTGCACTAACAAGACAAATAAATACGTTTGGCACGGACCGGTCTCCAGCTGATCATATTTCGTTCCGCACCGCAGTCTCAACACAAACAGGAAATACGACGAGAAAACAATGAAAAAAAAAAGCATTGAAACTACCGAGATTTGTTGCCTTGTTACCTTTATTCTTTCCATTGTTTATTTAACTTTTTCGGTCAAAAGCAGACAAGCTTCAGTTCATAAAACTATGTACAATTTAATTTAAATCATAAACGTCTGTCTCCAAGCGCAATTAACGTAACAAAGCATGTTAATAAACAAAGAGAAAACAGCATAAAAGTTGTAAAAGTAGAAAAATAGCACTTAATCCAGTGAGAATGTTTCTGACATTTCAATTACTTTTTATCTTTAAATTTGCTTGTATCGCGGTCGTTCTCGAAATGCAGCCAACTTAGTATCGAGAAACAAATGTCGGATATAAAAAAAAAACTTGCTATAAATTATTTTAGGTATAAATTGAAATGGAAATGTAATTAAATCTGTTGACTGGAGTTATACTTTAAGCCCACTTCGTTACTTCGAAGCATTTTGCTTTATTCTGCTGGGATATTGTCGTTCAAGATTATAGATAAGTGTATTTAATTTGAAGGGATTTGGAAGGAAGGAAATAAATTAACGAATGCCAATGTTTTGAAACAATTAAGTGTCATGACAGATTAACAATTATTTTGTGATTGGATTATTATTTCTAATAAATAATAACGAGAGTGTTTATTGTATGCTGTTAATAAAATAATGATTATATAAAGTTGATTTCCTTAAAATTAACAAATAATAAAACTTTAAGTAAACATAATATAAAACTCTGTAATGTATTGTGCCAATAATAAATATTCTTTTCTTTCTTTCTTCATAATATTAGCGAAAGGCAAAAGGAAGTGATTCAGCATGTGCTGACCGAAAAAGGGGAAAAAATATGTGGAGGGTGGCAGGTTGGATTTGGTGTGTACTACCAACACATAAACAACAGAACACAACCTTCTTTTAAAGCACAAAATTACTTCTAATACTAATAGGCGGAACATCTCAATTTCCCCCAAACAGTTCGAGTGCTACTTAACCGAACGTTAGAATAATTAAGTCTGGCTCAAACTTTAGACTTAGCACTGTAACTTAGAACTCTTGATAACAACCCTGACCGTAAACTTAACGTGGTCTCCAAGGCCACTGTTAAGAGACCTAAGTTATATCTTCAAGGTGGACCTAAATGAGAGGTTGGTTGACATTGATGTCGTCGCTGTAATGCTGTGTTGTGTTGATTGGGTGTTAATTGTTGGGTGTTTGTGAGACCGACAAGTCTCTCGTAGTTCCTGATACCCACGATACAAGACTCGATCTTAGTGTGGGGTTAAGTCTAGGTATTTGACTGTTGGGTGTATTTATTTATTTATATAATATGTATTCAGTTACATAATTGTGTAACGTTTTTTGTTTAAGCTGTTGATTATGAGTTCTTGGCTTAAATTGCCAATCAGCCATTCCGCTTTGTGTAAGGTTTAAAAATTATATAAAAGCTTTTTTTAATCAAATACGAAAAACAGAATTTTAGACGGAATAACATAGATTAGAGTGATTTAGGTCTCGTATAAGAATAAACCTAACAAAGGGTTGAAATGGGCCGGTATAGATAGACAGTACAACTAGGTTTTTTTATTTACTATACAGCAGAGTTTATTTATATCAGAATTGGTCGTCTTTCATGATATGTGAAATGCCACCGCAATATCTATTTCTCCCACCAAAAAATACAGTTGTGTTCCAGTTTAAAGAATATTGTAGCCAGAGCAACTTTGTAATTCATGGTGTTGTTTATTTTTGCTACTGTCCATAAGCGGTCATATAGCTTACCACCAGGCAAATAGCAAGCCCGTCTCACCATACATTACTAAAAGAAAATACTTTCCATTACATTGGTCAATTATAAAGGTTAAAAAAAATAATACAAGTTTTTTACAATCAGCAGTCTTCCATACTGGCAGCAGTATTTTATATTGAATTATGTGTTGTCGTATTCATTCTCAAAACAAACTCCTCGTGTGACATATTGCTTTATATTGAAACCATGTATCCTGCTCGCAGCGCCAATACATCATATTCTTACATATTGTAGTTGAAATTGTGGGAAGCTGACTTTGCTACCTTTGTGTCAGTATGTATTTTACGTTTTGATTTAAATTTCTTTGTACAAGACAACATGTATTAACAAAATCCAATAGATTAATACGAGTATGGAAATAAAATTATTTTTTAAGGATTTAATCGCGGATTTGTTTTAATTTTACTTTTTTAACTTTCCGACGTTTTGATGTCCGAAGTGGCCTGCATCCAGTGATTATTACTGTTGCCATTTGCTAATACCTGAAACTCTGCTAACTGCTCCGACCATACAAAATCCCTATATTAATTAATTAAGTATTAGTTGACTTCCCGAACTAAATATTTCATTAACTACAAGTGAGTATACCTTACTATAAAGTAGAAGCAAGCTCAGCTGTAAGGTTTAATGGTTTTGTCGCGTTATAACATCCACTCACTCCGTGCATTAATGTTTGACAATTCAGTAGCTGGAACAAAACCCTCCCGTTAAACATTTTACTCGTGTTCTTAAGTTTGCTAATTGAAGCCCCTACGTATTGTTTATGCACGAACTTCGAGATTTTCGCGTCAATCCGCATTAAGAGAAGGGTTTCTAAAAGGTAGGTGTTTGCGGGATCTCTTGCTTTAAACTTTGTATAGCCACATTACCCATTCTCTCGGCTTATGTTATGTGTGTATTGTTAAAATTTTGTATTACGAATCCTTCTTGTTTGAACTCCTTTCTTGACTGTGTTTGCCTCTAAAATATGTGAGTCAATATTTGGGTGTGTTTAACGGTAGCATAAAGAAAGACGATTTTGAGGCCCAAAACGTGAATTTAGTAGCTTTGAACTGATTATTATTCGACTATAGGCTGAGTAAGGCGAGTTGATAGTGATTTTAGTAAGATTTCAATAGTATTAGACAGAGAAATTATCTTTCAACGGTCGCTGGCAGATGCTGGATGCGACAAGCCGAAGACAAGGTGAAGTGGCGTTATATAGAGGAGGCCTATGTCCAGCTGTGGACAACAAAAGGCTGATGACGATGATGATGATTATCTTGCAATCAGGTTTCGAAAGTTGTGTCCGTTTTGAAGATTTGCAACTATTTGTATATTTTTAAATTTTTATTGTGAGATTCTGTTTTCCGGTTGGTACGTATTCACTGTTTAATTATGAAATGATATTATTTAATGTATATTAATTATGAAATGATATTTAATGATATTATGATAGGTAATGAGCGAGTAGAACAAGTGAATGAATTCGTTTATTTGGGCTGTGTTTTCACTAGTGATGGAAAGCATGACAGTGATATTGAAAGAAGAGTGAATGCAGGAAATCGAGTGAATGGTGCGCTACACTCCTTTATGGGTAGTCGGAAGGTCTCAAAAAAGGCACGACTGGCTGTCCATAAAGGAGTATTAATACCAACGCTTATGTATGGCAGTGAAAGTTGGGTATGGCAGAAGAAGCATGAAAGTAAAATTAGGGCAGTAGAGATGAGGTCTTTAAGGGGAATGTGTGGTGTAAGTTTGTGTGACAGAGTGCGAAATAGCGTAGTGATGAAAACTTGTGGAGTGAAAGAAGATGTAGTGACAAGAATTGACAAAGGAATGTTACGATGGTTTGGCCATGTAGAGAGGATGAATGAAAGGAGAATAACGAAGCAAATTTAAAAGGCGAGTGTGGATGTTAAAGTCGGTAGGGGTCGACCTCACCGAACGTACACAATCCAAATCTGTGATACCCTTAACAAGGGTCAGGTCAAAAGCACCTTAAACCGACGAGAATGCATGAAAAGACTGATGAAAGTGGATGAAGCGAAAGTAATATGTCAGGATCGGACAAAGTGGCGTTCTATAGTCTCTGCCTACCCCTATGGGATACAGGCGTTACGATTATGTATGTATGTACGTATTCACCAAAGCAATTTAATGTACGGTCTTTCTTTAGTTTTCCTTGACCCTTCAGCCATATCAGTTACTACAGTTGAATTTCCTCTTCACGATTCCCGGCACTGACGCTTTTTAAAAGATTTCAATATTTACCAAAGACCTTTACTTGATAAGAAAACGGACGCAATGATACATTGCAGATTATAATTAATATATAGCTGCCATGAAGAGTTAAGCACACGTTCGGAATATATAATGCAAAGATAAATATAAAAAATAGAAGCAGAATAATGAAAATAATAGAGGCGAACATTTTTCTTTATACTGATTGCAAGAAGAATAAATTAAATTTTCATTTCAAAATTTTACTTTGTGACGGCGACGTTGATGCCAACGCAAAAAGTAAAATAGATGCTCAAAAGGAAAAGAAGCCCTATATGAAACGAGGAGCTCATTGTCAGAGTTGAAATAAAGTAGTTCGTTAAAAAATCTCATTTAAAATCCTCATAGGGAAGGTCACAGAAAAACATGGGAGTACAAACAATAGCGACAAAGAAAGGAATTTTATTTGTTTTTGTGTATTTGTTATCTAATCCCACTCTTTGTTCAGAGGTTTTCAACGCGAGCCTCAGGCAAATTTGGTTTGCTTTATTAGGCTTCAGTATTAGGCCGACAAAAAATAAGGGCTGACTGCGGTGTGTTTTTTTAAATTACCCACGCTTTGGTGTTATATTGTAATGATGTAAAGGAACAGTGTTTTGTGCTTGAATATTAATGTGAACCTTTTTAGTTTTCGTTTCTGTAATTTTAGAATCCATTTCTTTCACTTAGCTTGTGTTTGCTCAAATGTTGAATGTTACAATTATATTTAAGTTAGCTGTACCTAACTAAAAACAATAAAGAATATTTAACTCTATTTTTATTATTTGTTAGATATATTTGTAGTGAATAATGTATCTTCTTTTGGTAACTCAAAAATAAATAAATACCAATAAACTAATAACTACCAAGAAGCAATTCCAAAATTACTTTCCTCTCGATATTATATCACTCAAGGTATTGCGACAAAAGTGAGTGATTTGTGAATGATATGAATCAACCGTTCTCCTGAGATAGTATCGTCTGAGATGTTTCCGAAACAGAGTGAAACTTTAAGACAGCTGCTTCAAGTTATAAAGTACATTAAAACTTTCCGTTGTTCCGTAAACCTCATTACTGATTTTATAATACTGCCTATAGGAACGCATGCGGAGCTCCCGACGCTTATCTGCTTTGCGCCTTGCGTATTTGGCTGCGAATATTTAATTCTCTAGTTAAGTTCCCTTGCATATGATAGTGTTTCATGTCGTTGTGGCAGTTTGGTATTTTTTTAGGTCGAGTAATTCTCCAAAGTGTTTTTTTGTTGTTTTTCAATTTATCGTTGGTTCAAGAGCCTCTAGAATCGGATTGAATAAACAAAATAGTTAAAGTAAAATTTAGAGTATGTATTTTATCATTGAGATATAGTAACATTGATATCGATGTATTTTATCGAATATTTCATTTTACATTTAAGTTTAAAGGAATTTTAAAATGTGTTCTTTATCGATTTCAAAGCAATGTTATAATTTTGACGCAATCAATTGTATTTTAGATATTTAGGCCAATTATATATATTTTTAATGTAATTGGACCACAATGTGAGTGCCACAAAATTATTAAAGAAAAATGTAAAAGGAGCATGAAAATGCAGTGAGGGCGGACGGAACGATTATGGTGATCATGGACAGATGCTTTCGTTAGCCGACATTTTCTTGAAAATGCACTTAGCATCAGGTGTGGAAGCCTCATTTCACCTTGATAAATTTGCTCTAAGTATAGTCTGGGTACATACTTTTTAAGCTAAGTTATACTAAATTATCTGACAGAGTACGTTATATTTAGATATTTGGGTATGGTGTATTAAAGACCTACTGCTGTATCGGTACATGATACAAACCTAGGATGCATATATTAAGTTACGTACATATGTATTAGTTGTTAACTCTCAATTGAATAATTTTAAATTTAGTTTACTTGAGATATGATTTTTGCATAACTTTCAATGTGTACATCAACCCATACCAGCAACCGATTTAGCTAGATACCTAATTAAGTCAAAGTAATGAATTTTAATACAATATTAAACGTATAACCTCATTTCGTCGTCTTCAGCATCAAATAGTCAATTGGTGAGTATAGGCCTCATATATTTCCATTGTGATCTTCAAACTACCCTGAATCAAAACTCATCTTCTAAAAACCCTTACCAATCCGAAAATACGTAGCAATCTAAAATCAAAGTTAAGCTTCGTGTCCAATAGATACGTTTGCACTGATAAACTTGTATATACCAATGACAGTGAAAATGCAATTGCTTCGCTCACAACAGCTCTCTTCCGAGATTCAATTAAAGTAAATGGTCTCCCTGGAAGCCGGTTAAAGTTGGCGATCTGGGTAAACAGGACTCGTGGTTGGCCGAATTCAAAGTTTCCTGATAAATGGCGGCTTTTGTTCTAACTGTATGAGGGTAGTTATCGCCGCGTTTAGTAACAAGAGTTGGATGTTTCAAAGTGTTAATTAAGAGATAATATGTATGTGTGTTGTGAACTTTATAATGATTGTTGTGTTTTTATATATACATTTCGTACTATTTGATTCTGATGGAATAAATTGATAGGAAAATAAATAGATTTTGTTGCGGATTTAAAACCTTTGTAACCCTAGGTGACTGACCGGGTGCTATGGCCTGAAGTCTGTTATTTGCACGGCAGTTTTAATCCTATCTGGGTGGAGTTCCAATTGGAATAGATTTTTGTATAAAAATGTCTGCTCAGTTGAATGGTGTAATGTATAACGGGTATATCCAGACTGCGACCGATAATGAAGCCAGGTGGTGGTAGTCATAGTGGCTTGAGATAGGATGATGAAAATACTAAAAAAAATGGATAGATAATTTTTGTCATTGCATATTTAAGAACATTAAACATTAAATAAATTTTATATGTACTTTAACATTTTTCTTTCGACGTATTTCCGAAAAAATCTTATAGATGGCGCGATCGCATATCTTATTGATACTCTCAATATACTAAGGGGCCATAATTATTAACCAATTTAAAAAAAATCGTCGCTTTTTATGCCAAATGTATAATTGCATTGTGTGTGAATTTAAAATACCGTGTATATAGAACATTTATTCTAAACGTAACTTTTTTTTAAAGTTCGATCTTGCTTAAATCTATTAATATAATCTAATTACGCAACCAATGAAGCTAACAACGAGGTTATTACCTGCGATATCAATATCACGGAAGGTATAAAAATTGTCCGCTTCACTGTATCAAAGGGCTTTTTGGCGCCAACTTTCATAATTATTGCTCACAAAAAAAAAAGATTATTTTTTGCATCTATTCGTCCGTGAAATTAAAATCACAGTTTCTACGGCGATGCTTCGAATTTGGACTTGTCTTAGTTGCTTGAGCACCTCATTAAGGTTTATTGCAAGCCATCAAAGTTACGGCATTTTTTATGTTTCTTCGGTGCAGTTCCTATTAGAATTGACGTACAGTCGTCAGTAATAACGCTACTTTCCACGAACTTTGCGATTCGTTTGACTGGAAATATGGCGCATAAAGAAAATGAAGGGTTATACAATTCACAGTGTTACAATTTTTATAATATTTTACGTTTTATTTTTTATGTTGTTTTTCTAATGGTACTGTAATAAAACAACCATAAAACAATTCATTAATTTGTCGCTTTGGATTTACAACTAGCGGACAGACCGGGTCAGATATATATTTTTTAAATATTTTATTATTGGAACGAAAGGAGGGAGGCCTTTGCCCAGCAGTGGGAATTAAAGGGCTCATAATAATAATAAATCTATCGTCTATGTTCATCAGGCCTAATGTAGAATTATTCTAATGGTAATTTTTCATATTTATCCAGTAGTTTCAGAGCCTATTTAATGCAATAAACAAAAAAAGCAATCCAAATCTTAGCGCTTTATAATATTATTACTAGTATAGTTTACATGAAAAAAATATTATACATTTGTTCCTGTGATGACAAAAAAATCATTTCTACCACTCTTGCTGCTTCCATTTCCTAAATTGGTACCAATTGATTTTTATTTATCCATTGTTCTTTATTGTTCATATATCAAAAGAAGACAAAACATTTTTTAACCCTATTAAGAAAAAGTACTATCGGTAGCCTTATTACACTAGGCAACCTCTTACAGATCTGTGCTTACAGAAAACCTTTGGTCGGACATAAGGAGACAAAAAATTATAAATACATAATAAATAACAATATTACAAATTGTAATTATAAAATATGTATAGTTAAGAAATTATTTTACATTTTACAAAATACTTAGAAAAATATTTTACTTAATTTAACTTGTTACGAGTGGGATTTTAAACATAGAAACTGTAGTTTTTCCTGTCATTAGAAACACATCTATCCCGAAATATGGGCGGCTGTCACACGCAAGTACATTTCCTGCAGTAAGTAATTTCATTAATGGCCACAAATAACATTCAATGTTAAAATTTATGGCGCGTAAATGTTTTACGTACATTTTTATGGTACCTTTCAAGAAAATAACAGGCATTTGAAGATAAAGCGTTTTTCCTATTTTTTTCCTCTTCAATACGGCGAATGTATCCTATAGACCCAGTAAATGGGATGGGTGTAAAAAGCCTTTCCAATCTGGACCTCTAAAAAGAATAGAATAAACAATAGTACCTCCGAGCAACTTTTCTTATTATTTAAGAGGCTGAATGTTTAATGCATGAAGTGAGATTTATACGAGAGAGTGAATACAGCGTGCGGCATAATTTCGATGATTGCTTTCGTGAAAACACTTTTTATTTGGTATTGTTTGTGTATTTCATTTCATGTTGAAGCGGTATTTAATATATCTGTAGTATAATAGCGGGATTTAAATTGAGACATGATTACAAAAATTGTAAGTATAAGTCGACTTAGCTCTTTTAACTTAATTTAGAAGAAAAACTGTATGATCTCATCACAGTTTATGTATATATTTCTTCATATGGATGCGTGTATTTCAATTTGTTTATGGCTTATATTTTTCTCGAGAAATATTTAGAACTGTTATTATATTTACCTTTCTATGATGATGTAGAAAATCTAGATACTATAAACGTCATATTGGCCCAGGTTTACTATTGCTAAAAATATTTAATTTTGTAGGATTATACGTGGTTGTGGTATATAAATGAAATATTTTATTAAATCAACTTATCGATTTATTGTGAGATCAATTTCTTACAAAGGTATAGACAAGAGAGAGCAGCGTCACACATGTCAAAGTTAGGAACTAAAATGGTTGCGTTCCATTAAAACAATTCTAACAAATTTAAATACAAACATCAATTAGATAAAAGCTGTGCCAACGTGTAAAAATGATCATCCAGATTTCCTTTTTTTATGGATACTATATTTATTTCTAAGCCATTTGTTCCCACTATACCTTGTCGTAAACTTGTCACAAATTCTTGTCCTCGATAAATTAGTCTCGTTATAACAGTATAACAAACATGGGCTGTGAAATCGCCAACTAATATATCACGCACCCGTAGCCTCGATAACACTGCCCGCCGGGATTTATGTTTACCGATTTCAATACGATACCAATACACTGAGGTATATTTTGTACGATGTAGATATAGAATTTAGGCGGATCTAAATTTGTTCTTTTTTTGAATAAAATGGATAAAAAATAAAGTAACTCGTGCTACGAGAACAAAACTATACAAGAATTTTCAGTCCTATAATACCTAGATTCGACAAAAAAAAGTTTGTGGATCGCATATCGAAGCTTAATACTTTTTTCGCAGCTTTCGGTTTGGTCCATATTAGCGCCACCAATTTTGACGGCTGTTCAGGGTACCTGTGGAAGAGATGTACAAATATTTAAATTGTTCTAAATATATCAATGATTTAAAATGTAAATCTATTATTGGCCGTAAGATTATCATACAAGTCGAAATACATTGGTATTAAGGGCAGTGGATTTTGAAGAAAGAAATAAATAAGTAAATAATTATACCAACGTTTGTGTATACTTTTTCTTACTTGTTTTTGGTTCTTTAAGAATCTTGTTCATTACTAACTGTGTATGACCTGAACAATCTTAAGGCAAGAGTTCCGCCGGCAGCTTGTTTGCTGATTGCCTAAGTACACGACCACGTACAAGCGAAGTTTGCCAAGTAATGAAGCCATTTAGACTTTCACATGTTTATCTGTTTGGGATGAAATTTAGAAGCCTTGTGAAATGTCTTCATATAGTTGCCTATCTGTAGTGTTGGTCTGTCCTACTTTTACGTAGTAATAAATAATAATAAATAACACCCAACAGTCACATACATAGTCCTGACTCCACACTAAGATCAAGTCTTGTGTCGTGGGTATCAGGAACTACGAGAGACTTTTCGGTCTCACAAACACCCAGACCCGGAAGAAATATTTGTGGGCCACACAAACATTTCTCTCGGTGCGGGGATCGAACCCGCGGCCTCTCGTTTCACAGGCGGCGTGTAACCAACTGCGCCACGGAGGCTGTCAAACATGTCAGTAATGGTAAGCCGGATATGATATTTTTGAAACAAAAAGTTTATGAATATCTCGGGCAACTTCTGTTTTAAGTATACAAAAAAACTCCATTCAGTGTGATAATAAAATATAGATTAAAGACACGGATTACTCGGCCTCTGAAATGAAGTAGTGCCACTGCTCTAAATCGTAATGGAAGTCTGCTAGAAAAAAAACCCAGCACTGGAATCCATTCAACCTTATATAGATACGGTTGCAAACATATTATCATGAGAAAGAAAACTATAAGAGCGTTAGAGGATGATTTGAAATCTTGTGACAAGGCTTATGTGTAAGCCAGCTCATATGAGCAGCTTCGTTGCTGGTGACCTTAAAGTCCTACAATCTCCAATTTATTAATTACATATCAGGGGCGTGCGCTCCTTGTAGGCAGAAATGCAGTGCTTTACTTGCCATTTACAGATATTTTATTATAACGTACGTACTTCTTAATGACTTTAATTAACAGTAAATAAATGAATAAACAAAATATAATAACTTAATAACGCCTAATATTTTATAAATAGCACCTATTTGCAAGCGCACAAACATTATGTTTGCCACTCGAAAAGCAAAAGGCGCTGCAAAGCAAAATAATGTACCTAATCAACCAAGTAATGCCGCCGCGTCCCGCATGACATTTGTTTGCATGTGTGTAGTAATTTTGGTGTCCGTGCATAGTCGCAAACGCACACACGCATGAATATTGAAAGCCGCGACTCCTGCGGCAGGCCTCGGAAGCTCGGCAGTTGTCGGGAGTAATCGGAAATGTTCGTTGCCTATAATCCGAGTAAAAATAATAGACAGAAATCTAATAAACTGCGCAAAATGCACATTATGCATTTTTGTTTGGTAAGGTTTTATTTCTTTAAATAGCACAATTTTTTTGTGTTTCGCGGGGGCCATTTTGCTTTTTTCATGTGATAAGCATTGTTTATTATTTTGTTTGCGTCAGTTTAATTATAGTTTTCTTATAATATTTTACATTTTAATATTTGAAAGTGTGTACATTTAACAGTTTATTTCTGAGTTTCTATAATAATTGTAGTGATTTGCTTTTACTAGTACGTTTGTTGATTTTTTAAAATGTTATTTGATTGTGAGGTTTGTGTTGAAAGTGTGTGTTTATTAAAAATTAAAAATAACAAGTTCTCACAATTGTCATTCAGTGAAAAGATTCAAATTTTGTCTAAAGGTAGGTGTGTACCCGAGTTACAACAATTAAATCAACAAAAAGGGAATGTAACTCGAAAGTTTCATGTTAAAAGTTATGAAACGTATAACTGGCTGTGTGGTTGTGTACACACGATTAAATTATATTGTTTTCCTTGCATATTGTTTAGTAATTCTAGTACAGTGTGGACTGATTCAGGATATTCAGATTTAAATAATTTCTATGCCGCGGCAAAGAAGCATGACCATACAGAAAAACATCTGGAGGCCTGCTTAAAATTAAATACTTTTGGTAAATCTCGTATTGAAATGAGTATCAACAGCCAGTTACGATTAGATATTGAGAGGCATAATGCTAAAGTTGATCGCAATAGAAACATTTTTCAAAGGCTGATCGATGTTGTTTGCTTTCTGGGAAAACAAGAATTAGCTTTTCGCGGTCACGATGAGTCAGTATCGTCGTTGAATAGAGGTAATTATTTAGAAATAGTAGATTTATTAGCCAAGTATGATGGAATTTTAGAAACCCATTTACAGAGTGCAAGTACCTCATTCACGGGCATGTCGAACCGTACGCAGAATGATTTGATCTCGAGCGTTGCATCTGTGATGATCGATCGCGTTAAAGCCGAAATTAAACAGTCCGATTTTGTCGCCGTCATGGTAGATGAGACTCCTGATGTTAGCGGCCGTGAACAATTAGTATTAGTTTTGAGATATTTTCGTGATTTTGAAGTAGTAGATCGATTTATCAAATATGTTGATGTCAGCGCGGATCGGACCGCTGTAACCTTGAGTTCTATTATTTTGGAAATTTTAGAAGAGTTCGATTGTGTATCCAAATTAGTTGCACAAACTTACGACGGGGCAGCAGTTTTATCCTCACAAATTAATGGCGTGCAGGCTTTGGTGAGACAAAAATGTCCACAAGCTATGTACGTTTGGTGTTCAGCACATATATTAAATTTAGTTTTATCGAAATCGTTCGAACGAGTTGCTGAAACAAAACGCTTTTTTAGTATTATAAAATCAATCGCGGCTTTTTTTCACACCAGTACAAAGCGAATGGCCCATTACAACAACTTTGCCGATATGAAAAAGCTGCCTCGTGTCGCGGAAACAAGGTGGACATATCATTCGCGCACGGTTAATATTATTAATAATGCGTCCACCCACCTCCTAGAATTGTTTGAAAATATGAACGAAAATACACAAGACTGGGATGGTGAAACACTGACACAAGTCAGTTCATTTTTATATATTATGAAAGAATTTGAATTTAATTTTCTTTTAAAATTTTTCGCTGATATTTTTGCAGAAACGGATATTCTGTACGATATTTTGCAAAAAAAAACTAGTGACATCGCGTATTGTGTAACAAAGATAAAAGAGTTAGAGTCATTTTTAGAACGTTTAAGAGAGAAGTTCGAGATCTATTATGATGCCGCCGTTCACATTACCGGACCACCTAAAAGAAAGCGCAATGTCGATGATGTAAAAATACATTATCGGCGAATTTTTGTTGAAATAATTGATAATGTAGTCAGTGAATTAAGAAATCGTTATAAAAACATTAAAGATTTAAAGTTTATTGAGCTACTTTCTTGTGAGAATTTTAAAAAATATAGTGAACGTTTCCCTGAAAATGAAATCAGAGAGTTCACCAATAATTATCAGGCACATTTTAATTTTGATAAATTGAAAAATGAATTGCGCTGTATTTATAGATCACCTCAATTTGCAAATAGTTGTGTATTTAGTATTATTCAAAATTTGTATAAGGACAATTTAAATAAAGTTTTTTCTGAAGTGTTACGATTAGCGAAATTCATTGTGACTATCCCAGCAAGCAGCGCATCGGCAGAGCGTTCATTTTCGTGTTTAAAACGTATCCACACATATTTGAGAAACACACAAAATCAACAACGACTCACAGAGCTTTCCATGATTTCTATAGAAAAGGCATTAATGATAGAATTAAAACGCAATCCAACTTTCTATGACGATATCCTAAAATCATATTTAAAAAAGGATAGGCGCATAGATTTAATCTATAAATGAATGAGTAGTTTTTTTTTACTAACCCGTAATTTTATTATTAAGTTTATTTATATATTTTGCGAATCACATGAAAATCGGTCTTTTTAAAGGCCACATCGGATATCTTGCAAGGGACGTGTTTTATAACCATCACTCACTTGGATAAGATATTTGAGGTGGTCGTTTATTTACATCGGGCTATAGTAATCTCAATTAACCGGAACCTTGAATATGTGAAAATTGAAGCTGACTCGGTGAGTAGTTATAATATTTTAGTTTATTAATCATTTACTTATTAGACTTTCTTCGGCCACGACAATCGATCGCTGGTTTTTCTGCGTTCCGTAGATGTATATGAATAGTAGTACATCTAAGACTTGTTCTGTTGGCATGGTTTCCGACTTAGAGATCCGTCGCGTGGCTGGCTATGCTAAACATCTATAAAAGAAAAGTTTTTGTGCCGAGTACTTCGCCGCATACCCAGTATCATAATCCTGTGCACGCCACTGTTACATATATACATACAGATCTAAACGTACACCTTTTTCCCAGAAGGGGTAGGCAGAGATGCCACCAGGCCACCCAAATTTCATTTGTTTGTCATAATAGCAATTTAATCATATTTTTAAACATGTATTTTCTTATCACGCTGAACGGAGATTTATTATATACTTAAAAGTATACACACATCAACTCACGAACTTTTCTCATAAAGGGTAAGCAGGGATGCTACCAGGACGTTACAAATATAATATCACTAGCGGCCCGGCCCAGCTTCGCTCGGGTACAAATAGATTTCTGTACAATAACATGTACGTATTATACATATAAAACTTCCTCTTGAATCACTCTATCTATTAAAAAAACCGCATCAAAATCCGTTGCGTAGTTTTAAAGATTTAAGCATACAAAGTGACATAGGGACAAAGAAAGCGACTTTGTTTTATACTATGTAGTGATTTCTCGTTCCGGGATTGAAACCGAGACGTCAGCTTTACAATCATACCGTATACCGTATAACATATTCATAATTATACCGTATAACAAAGTCATTCTTAAAACAATTACTACTGTTATTAACTGAATTTCCGACAGCGTATACTAAAAACTTTATAGCTGCCATTAAAGCACAGTCAAATTGCATACGCCACAAACCATGAACAAACACAGAACGTCCACCTTGCTAGATTCAACAATAGATCATTACACCTCGGTTATGGAACTTGCTCTTGCTGGCTTCTGAATATTAAGGTCCATTTGTTTGACGAAAACTTTACTAATGAAGATATATTAAAGGAAAATGTAGAATTATATGACTTAGATTTGAGAAGAATTGTCGGAGTAGTGCCAGGAAAATATTGTTTGGTATTTGTTATTTTTCTTCCTATTTGTGATTTAGCTACTGTATATTTTTAATGTTGTTAAAACCTTTTAAATATAACAGTATATCAATGGTATTAACAGCATAGATTTAGTCATCATATTTATTTGTAGCTACTGAGACAATTAGCTACGGTGTTTTTAAAATTTACGTAATATTATTTGCGCTATTTCATATGTATGGGAATTCATGGGTATGAGATACCCCACCTGGTACAAGGAGAGATAATTTTATTTAAAAAAAAAATTGCTCATTTTATACCTCCACAACAATTGTTTAATGTACGCGGTTTTAGATGGACGTTCCATTAGTCCCAAAATTTCAACTTTTAACATTTTCATTAAGTATATTATGATGATCTGTTGTGGTAGATATACCTTCTGGAATAATTGTTAATGCTTCTTTCTAAGTTTAACTTTACAGTAACTGAATTGTGGTCTTTAGGATCAAGCTACACCTTAACAAGCGCGACCTGAAGGATCATGAATTGAGTTTTCTTCATTTTTTTCCTAACGACCGGCACGCGATATCGTCCGTATAAAAGTTAACAACTTCATAAATTTTATAACGTGCTATCAATAAGAGCGTACGTAAAGGATAAATATTTTATGGTTGATTTTATTACGCATACGACCTGTGTGACGATGCGGCAATGACATAAAGATAGGCACAAACATTTAAGGCTTTGCCACACAAAACGCAGACATCGCCGCATTGTATTGTACTACTGGGTAGTATACTGTCAAACCGTGCCCGGGTGCTAGCTATACACAACGATATGACGCTGTGTTTTGACATTATAAAGGCTTTGTCACACAAAACATCCGTTAATGCTGCGTCAGGTCGTTTTGTCGCCGCGTACTGTCATTATAGCATAGCATCGGGTCGTATTGTATTAAGACGATACTTACACCGTCAAACAGCCCGTATCTAATGCTATGTATCATTGTGATAGTGCATTACCGTATAAGTTTATCACAGTGGTTCTTAACCGCTGGTCTTCGGACCACTGGTGGTCCCTGGAAGCATCCCAAGTGGACAGAGCCATTCTAAGATCATCCTTAAAATAATGTTATGCGTGTTTTATTTATGGATAGATAGAAAAACCCTTCACTTATGTATATATCGGTACTGTATTAACATACAACCAAATAAGTCAACTAATTGGGTGGTAGCTAGACAGAAATTTTGCCGTATGGTCATGACAAAAAGGTTAATAATCTCTGGTTTAACACAACGCGGCGCAATATCGCCTGATACAGTATTCTGTGTGGCAAAGCCTTTATTTTTAGCGATAAACAGCGCGTTACGAATCTCATTGATCGTAATCTGAGTATGAATTGGGGATAATTTGTGTGTCGTCCTGATGGCGATCCATTTGCAATAACGTTGGTTCGCTTTGAGTGTGTATTGGCGATGTTTGATTGATGAGGTCCATTCATTATTATTAAAGATTTGTGCTTGTATGGATGTTACGTAGATTTTATTTAGCTGTGCGTGTAATGGTTGATCGTTTCAATGTTTAAACAGGTCGATTTATTTACCGCGAAAAGTGTCGGTTCATGTTAGATTGCAATACGTTTTGTGTTTTTAATAATTATAAATGGATGATATAAAGGGTGATTTATTTATTTAAAATTTTTTGTACACCTTGTGACTTACAAAATAGAAATAAGAGAAGAGAAAAACAAAACGTACAAAAGGCCGTATTATCGCTCGAGGCGATCTCTTATAGACAACCAACCATAGGATTAATGAGTAGCAAGTGTTGGTGCCGAACAGGAGCTGTTGAAAACAGATATAATATAATCATTTACGCATTCATCTTAGGGATTTGTAATGTAGAAGTAATTAACTCGGCATTGTGGTGAGTGCCAAGGATTAGTTTCCAATGGATAATTATATCGAAAATGAAAATAAAAATAATTTATTGAACCATTAAAATGTTCTACATCATTTAGATTCAGTCATTTCTTTTTATTCATCTACCACCCGGTTTTCACGAGAGGAGAACGGGCAAGAAACTCTTTTGTATTTTTTTGATATTTTTTGTTGCTCTTTTCAAAACCAATTACATGTGTGAAATAAAATTGCATTTTGATTTGATGCAGAGAAGTCAATTTGAAAAACTAGAAAATAAAGTGGATAGATAAAATACTATCATAAAGAACTTAAAATATGAAGCCGACTAGGCGTCACAATAGCTATACGCGAGCGGAGGTGCCAAGTGGTCACTAAACGAGAACAAGCAAGTTACACGTTATATCATTTAAGTAAAAGCCATTTGAGGTCTCATGCCACTATGACGTATTTACCGCTAGTGACGCGATGGAATAAGTTTAATTGAAAATTGTCACGCAACCTTTATGTTATTGCCCCCGTAGATAGTGAGGCCAGATAGAAAATTAAGTGTTTGTTTTTCTATCGTACTTTTTTTGTAGGAAAGCAAACTCACGTGGCAGTTATCAGCGGTGTCTGTAAACATACATATTATATGGAAAATCGTAGGTGCCTTAGGTTTTGAGAATAGAAAGCAACAAAAGTGTAAGAAACGAATTATCAAAAAATAATTTAAATTCTTTGAGATATACTACTATGTATAGAGAAACGTGTATAAATATTAAAGTAAAAATTGGTATTGGACAAATACTTTTCCCTTAAAACGGCTTGCTTTGACCGTTAATCGTAGCAAAACCAGATAAAATTAAAATCACGTCCACTATCACATTGTGGGACGGAACATACAAGGCGAAATGTGGGTGTCTTGGTACCTCTGCCTACCCTTTCTGGGAAAAAGGCGTGAGTTTACGTATGTATGTAAAACCAGATAAAATTAAAGTCACGTCCATATTTCTGTGTTTGTTCGGTTCAGGATTTCTCCGTTGACAGTGAACAGGTCTGCAATTTGTACAAAACAGACGACAAAACGAAATGTACTCACAAAGCAGGAAATTCGGTGTTGCCTGGCGTTGGTTTTCAGCTTTTCCCAGTACTCCTAATTGTTCTAGGCAAAAGCCTTTGTCATTGCCTTCGCAATCGAATACTCGGGTTAAATCTGAATTAGACTGTCAGACTCCTTATACAGTGTTGATTCACATTTCATTTGATCTATAGTTATTTCTAGTGTAGGTTGATAATAAAAACGTTGAGTATCAGAATAACATTACGTATACACAAGCAATTACTTCGAATATTAAAATAAGTAATATTGCGCAGATGAAAATAAATATAACAGTAAGCTCAAATAATGAATTCTTCGAATTCGTAACGTCGACGCCGAAACACCAACGGCCTCATTCATAGACAGTTCGAATGTTTTGTCTTCTTCGCTCACAATGAATTCAAAAGTCGTTCGAAAAGGACAAAACGTTCGATAAATAAAATAGGTTTTAAAACTCCTATGAATAAGCCTTTTTTTATTGCAATGAATGGCGAGACGAGCATGCCGTTCGCCTGATGGTAAGCGATACGACCGCTCATAAACAGTAGCAAAACCAAACAACACCTTGTATTACAAAGCAATGCTTGGCATTATTCCACTGCGCTCGCCATCCTGAGACGTAAGATGTTAAGTCTCAATATGTCACTGGACATATTAACTACTTAGTTACTCTGGCTACAATGCCCTTCAATCCGAAACGCAACAGTGCATTTACACTGCTTTTTGACGGGAGAAATAGACATTGCGGTGGTACCTACCCAGATGGCCTCTCACATATGAGAGACCTTCCACCAGTACTGACAGACTGCAGTTATTCGTATGAAAATTAAGAGACTTAAATTCATACATCACTCAAGATACAATATATTGTCATATCACATTTAATAATATACTTTTTTAAAATCGAGAATGAGGAAATGTCCCGCTTCATAGCAAACGCATGCCAATAAACAGAAGCAACACCTCTCAGAACTTTTAATTACGACAAGAAAGTTTGAAATACGAGTATAAAGGAAAGAGCGCCTCTAGCGACAAAAATAGTTACTATATTGCATTCAAATAGAGTAGATCATTCGTTATCCAAATTGCAAATACCTTCCAATATACTCCAGACTTGGCATGGGCTATATCTATTCCATTATTTGTATTGCAGTCTTGCATTATGCGGTCCAATGCGGTTTGGAGAAGCTATTCTGGTCAGTTAAGATCGAATATTTTAGTAGAATTTTACGGCTTAAATAAATAAGTGTATGTGATTATTTTGGACATTGAACCACAACCTTATAAGAAGATATGAATTTAATAATGTAATTGAAATGTCTATAATTTAGCTCTACCACAAATATTACTCGAATCAATTTAATACAAAACTATATTTTTATCTCTCTCAGACTTCATATACGTAGAAACAAAACAATCTAGATTCCTGATAGCCACACATACATTTACGGCCTTTTTTTATTGCAATGTCTGGCTATAGAAGCTTGTCGTTCGCCTGATGGTAAGCTATACATAGCAGTAGCAAAACCAAACAACACCTTGAATTAAAAGCAATGCTTGGCGTTCCACAGCGCTAGCCATCCTGAGACATAACATGTAAAGTCTCAATATGTCCGGTAGTTACACTGGCTACACTGTCCTTCAAACCTAAACACAGCAGAGCATTTACACTGCTGTTCGGCGGGAGGAATAGATATTGCGGTGGTACATACCCAGGCGGCCTCTCACATATGAGTACCAGACTTATTTAGTCAGTTTAAAAACCCATTTTACTTATCGTATGTGTTGTCTTCTTTGCTCATACTGAATTTAAAAATCTTTCGAAAAGGACAAAACATTTGAGAACCAAAATAGGTTTATTAACTGACTATGCATAAGGCCGTTCACATACATACATTACACATTTACTTACGTTTACTTAGATATACCGGGTATCTCAAGACTGCTACCGAAAGCGAAGCCGGGTGGTAGTTTTAGTGACTACAAACACAATGCAACTAAACATTTTGCAAAGAAACGCGACAATTTTTTTTTATCAGTTTTTAAATATAGTCATTTTTGAGGGGTACATCCATAGTTTTTGCTAAATTAATAATTTAAACTCTTTTATACCTTAGAGTCTTTATTAATAAAAGGGTATACACTATTATTATAGGAAAAAATGTATTTACCACCCAAATACGACCATATAAAAAAAATTAAAAAAAAAATACACTTTTTTTCCAACATTTTCTGTCGCTTTGTGTCTGAACTCGCTTAAACTACCACCCGGCTTCGTTTTCGGTAGCAGTCTTGAGATACCCTGTATATTCGGAATAGTGCACGTCTTCACAAATTACGCTCCCCTCTACACTACTTCGTATGGTTAATCTGCCTCTACATAAATATTTACGTGGTAGTTGGTTTAATCATTTTTGGGGCAACTGGGTTTTACCCTATAAGTTTCTGAAGGGGAGATTTGAATGATATGTGACTGTGGTAGAATAGGCTAAATGACTACATCAAGGTGCTGATCACAAAATAGAATAAAAATTAAAGTGAGTGTCGTATAACGATAGCTAAATTATAGGTTAGATTTCAATGAAAATCTCTCTTAATGCTTTCGCTCAATATCGACAACAACCTTAGCTTTAATTGACGTGAGTGTTCACGTCAGGTGAGAAGATTGTATAAGCTTTAATTAATTGTTGTATGATAATAACTAATTTTTAGACATTCCAGAAAATAAATAACAACCCTTCAAAATTTCCTTCTACAGCTTATGTCTTATTCTATTTTTGTGGAATATTTTTACACTACAAGAATCGAATTATCCATTAAACTGCTCTTTACAACATAAACTAGAGCTTGCAATACTTTGTGTTTTAGTTTTTCCTACATTTGATCAAAACGTCGCCAAAATTGTCGCTGTTACAAAGAAAATACCAATCCAAAACGGACGACACATAAAAAATATTAAATGACGCTCAAATTGGTTCGGATCATTACGTATTCTATCTTATTTAACGGAGATAAAGACACGTAGGGCGGTCGATATTCGTCTAGACTAGACCAACAATATTCCACGCAATGAGCCCTCATCTTTATTCTACGACTGGGCACCTTCATTTTGCGAATTATTTATACAAACGTTATCCGGCTATCTTATTTTCGTACTGATGAATAACTTTTATTTCCTGTTTAAATATTGTGATAGTTACTTGCAGTAACTTCATGAAAATCACCCATAGGAGTCCTGTAAAAATCGAAAAATAAAATCCAAACACATTTATTGCTTACTTACATCATTATTAGACAAATACCGAGTGGCACTGATTTTTAGCCTTTCCTTACTTCCTAAATTGTTTAGCAGAAATCGCATAGAGGCGGCCTGCTAAGCGATATAACGTTTACTTATAAGGAAACAAAAGGAAAATAGGTTCCTAATCCATGAAAAAACATAACAATCTTGCATAGCTGCAAGATATATGGAAAGAAACATCTCCTAAATATCAGAGAGGGGAACTAAGAACTGCAAACTAACTCAATTTAGCAAAATGCATACTTCGGCAGTCTGTTCATAGAACTTCAATTCTCTCTATAAGAAACAGCTATGCTAAACAGAACATCGGATGTTAAAGTTTCGTTTACCTGAACGATGAAAACTGTTTATACAATTCAATAAGACTAAGATCACGAAACCAATAGAAGCCAATTTCACACAGGAAGAGCGTGCATTTACATAGAAATGAAATGAAATTTTCTAAGGTACCGAAGGTTACCTATCTACTGTAATACATATGAATACGGGGAGTGTTGCATCAAAAATTGTTTTCTTTTGTTTGTTTTTTTTTTTGTATTATAGATAAATGTGAATATATTTTATTTCGGGTTACCAGGTTCGTTATATTTTGAAATTCGACAGAATCCAGTGATTTTTTTTTTGTACGAAATATTCTGCACATTTAGGACGAGGAAAAAGAATTGCATACGAAAAATTCATTACAAACCAGTTTTTTATTTCATGCATTATTAAATTTTTAATTGATGTAGTCGCTGAAATTTTGTCTTCGTAACCGCACAACATCAAGATCCGATATACATATATGCATATTCTACAAGCTTTCAAATAGATAAATAAAACAATTTAACAACTTTGTTCTACAGAAATGGAACACCAAGAAAATCAACCTTTAAACTGTTTTTCTCACGCCAGCTTTCTATTCCAATGATTTGTAGTTTCGCTAGCATCAAGAATAACAACACATTTATCTCTTTTAATCGTAAATCACTTGATAAAGTGCCATGTATATTTCCTTTATTTCTACATTTCTACATTGAATCTTCAATGTATGAGGAATGGTTTATTTATACCAGTATCATTCTTTATTTTCTTTGCATGGAAACGCAACTCGATATCAGCTGTGTATGACTTAGCGAGCATATATTTCTTGGCTATCTGGAAATTTTCAAGGCGACCTCACTCTGTATATATTTTTAGAGGAGATATTCCTAAGACTAGAGTATCGCCTGAAGTTATTACCCGAACTCATCCGTCTATCGACGCGAGTTGATTGAAGTTGGCTCCAATCATGATAAGTGGTTCGGTTTCTATGGGAATATGTATATCCAAAATTATTTTTCGTTCGTCTTGTCTCATCTTTTATGATGATAATAAAAATGTCTTTCACATACACACTTATATCTAGCTTAAGTATAATATAAACATTCATAAATTATTTGATTCTACATTTCATAATGAAATTGTGAAAAACTTAACATGAGAAATTAATTTTGGGAATGCCTTCAGTGGACGGTCAGAGGTTGAGTAATAATCTAAGAAATGAATTGCAATAAATATCACGAGATGCATTATTATCTTAGGACGTCCCCTTTCAATCTTTCAGAACAAACTAATTCTTTACTAATCCCGGGGAACATTATGTGGACAGCGCCATTAACTACCCGATATAGGAGTTAACGAGTGTCTCAACAGACGTCCACAACGATTTCTAATCTTGTTTTGTCTTTGCTCTCTTATTCTCAAGTAGTTGTAACGTAAAGGTTTTGTGGGTTGTTACTTTAGGCAACGAATATTATTAGTTAGCTCATTTAGCCTCTCTGGGTAATAAAAATAGACGAGTCTCATAATACATGATATTATACTTTCACAGCTAAGTATAGAACTCCTAGGCAATCGAGAGTCTGAGGGTCTATCGGATTGACGGATTTGAAATACCATCGAGATTTTTCGCAAAATTCTCACTTATATGCTTACTATTAAATCTTTTTGGAGTTTAGTTCACATGCCTTTAAAAAATCAGAGAACTCAGGATTCGAACTCATAGTCTCACAGCTGGTGCCCTGTTCTTAACCAATAAATCACCACATGATTTATCAATTCCCTTAAAAATGATGAAATGATAAGATTAATGCACAATCCAAAACAAACCCCTAAAGCGATAAGATTGAACAAAATGAATTCCACGTTATACCATTGTCGATACTTAGCCGGAGAGATAATGCTTAATCCGAATGATTATGGCCACAGTTTGGCCAAAGAAGCCAAGTCCATTCTGTTAATTGGATTGCTTTCATTAATTGTTTGTTATTGTATCGCGTGTACCCTTTTCGAGCTGGTTTTATTTGTTATTATTTCTTTTAATTTGTTTTTATCTGCGCCATCTTGAGACCCAATTGCCAGATGTGGTTATGATAACAGAAGCCTTCTAGGTTTTATTATGGTGTTTTGTAGAGGATCGAAGGTTAGTTCGTTAATAGCAATTCATTGTAATGAGACCACGGTTCGGAAGTGGTATACGTAAGAATCCAGAAATCTGTTCAATACTAAAAATCAATTTCAACACTAACCTTCCAACAATATCGTATTATGTCACCGTAAGCAACAGTCCAAATGCCCTTATGATTGGTGAAACCTATTAACGCATCTTTAGCTGAACTATTATTGTTAGTATTATTAGTATTACAGAGTTTCTATCGGAAAACTTAAATTGAAAAGATACCTATGAAATAATTTGAATGAAAAATCATCTGGACATAAATTATCTACTAACCTGTTGTTTGCCAATGTGGCGGGTCATAGTCGGACGAATAACCATATTATAACATCATATTGTACCTATGTTCCACAATAAACATATTTGATTTAATTTTATTTGATTTGAACTAGTTAATAGTCAGAACGTCAAGAATAACACACAAAGTAAAGTTTCTTAGTAAAAACAGCGCCCCACATACGACCGTATAAACGATTTATGTGAACTGGAAAATGCGGTGTAACTTTTTATACTTAAATTGAAACTATACATCCGTGCAGTTTTCACGTATATTTCCTGGTGTATAGTGAAGATTAACAGTATAACATTCGTTTTGTGCTGCGGAACACTGGCCTGGACGTTTCTGTCTCATTACGTCTTTTAAGATAAGTGACTGTTGGCGGTTGATGATCGATGAGCTCTAGCAGTGAACACTGCAAACTTTAAGTTTAAAATGGCTGCCTTTAATGCTAAGACATAAAATTGTAACTACTTATATGAGAAGGAATATACAAAGGTAAAACACGTTAAAACACGTTTGCTTTTCCTGATTCACTTTAATAGACAAAAAAATAGAGCAGAGTTACAATAGACAAATACATGAAAATAACCGGAAGTAGAAATAGACATTTTGTTACAGATTATAATACTTTTAACACCCCCACTTAACAAAATATTGTTGACACACTTTACACAACTTTACACTTCCAATAACCCCATCATTTTCAAAAATTTATAATGTTTGCATGGTAATAAGCCTTTTGTTAATAAATCAGCAGGCATTTCTTCACTGCCAATATATCTAATGTTAACAAATTTATTTTTAACTGCATCTCTGACATAGTGATGCTTCACATCTATATGTTTAGATCTGTTGTGTGACTGGTTATTTGTTGCTAATTTTAATGCACTTTGATTATCACAATATATCTTTATTGGACACCAATTATTAGTAAGCTCATACATTAAATTCCGTAAGTAAACTGCTTCTCGAGTTGCCTCTGATAGTGCAACATACTCTGCCTCAGTACTAGACAGAGAAACTGTCTTCTGCTTTTTGCTCTGCCATGAAATTACAGAACCGCACATGGTAAAGCAATAACCAGTGTAGGACTTCCTATCTAAATTATCACTGGCCCAGTCAGCATCAACAATCAACATCTACACTTCCTTTACTATATTTTAAACAATAATTTTTAGTCTTTTGCAAATACTTCAAAATTCTCTTAGCATAACTATAATGATTTTTATTATAACAGTTATTGAATTGACTTAAATAACTAACTGAATAGGCTATGTCAGGTCTAGTCAAAACAGACAAGTACATAAGACCGCCAATCAATCTTTGAAAAGGAATATTTTTTAAACATGTATCAGATTTTTCTAGACTCAATTTACATTCAATTGGGGTATTTGCCATTTTAGAATCTGACATTTTAAATGTTGACAGCAAATGTTCTATGTAATGTGTCTGATCTATAGTGATGGAATTTGATTTATTATCCACATTAATTCTCATACCCAAGTAACGTTTTACAGTACCTAAATCTTTCAATTTAAATTCAGAGCTCAACATAGTTTTCAATTTTTCTGTTTCCTCTACACTATTTGAAAATATCAGAAAATCATCTACATAAACAGCTATTATGACTTTAACATTTCCAATAATCTTTTGAAATAAACATGGTTCATATTTACTATTCTTAAATTCTGCTTTACACAAACAATCTCTTACTTTTTCATACCATACTAAAGAAGATTGCTTAAGCCCATATATAGCTCTTTTTAATTTTAATACTTTACCTTTACAATTTTTATTATAAAATCCTTCTGGAATATACATATAAATGTTTTCTTTTAATTGACCATTTAAAAATGCTGTGGTAACATCTAAATGTGTGATGTCCATACCCCATTGCACACTAAGTGCAAATAACATTCTCAATGTAGAATGCCTAACCACTGGCGAGAAAGTATCATTATAGTCTATACCACACTGTTGTGTAAAACCTTTTGCCACAAGTCTCGCACGGTACCGCACTTTATTATTAATGTCAAGTTTTTTGTTCAGCACCCATTTACACTGCACTACTGATGCACCACTGGGTTCATCTACGAGTTCCCAAGCATCATTATTTTCAAATGATTTCAGTTCTTCTAGGATAGCAATCTGCCATTGTTTTGCTTCGGGTCCATTTATTGCCTCTGAAAACACAATCTCCTCTGTTCTTACAGAAATATCTGAGATAGCTGCTGTAGTTTTCCAACCATAGCGTTCTGGGGGCTTTATTCTTCTCTTCCCTAATGGAACTTCTGGAACATCATAAACCTCACTCTCGGAGATATCTGTTTCTTCATTTGAGTCTGTTAGCACCTCATTCCTACTATGTCTAGAGTCTTCATTAGTGTCAACTGATTCAATAGAGCTGGAATTACACAGAGATTTATTTAATGTTGTATCCCCCACTGAATCTCTGTTCATAGTATTTGCTTCTTTTTCATCCTTATCAATGATTTCAGCTCTTTCTTTGAGCATCCATGTAGTATTGTCTTTTTCTTTCTCTTCTGTGTACACTTGTTCTTCCATTATGATGACATCTCTTTTTACAGTTATAGTGTTGTTCCTTTGATTATATACCCGATATCCTTTAACATTTTCAGAAAAGCCGACTAGGATATACTGCTCTGCCTTTCTATCCCATTTTAGTCTTCGTACTTTCGGGACATGCACCATTACTGGACATCCAAATAAACGGATATTACTCAAGTTGGGTTTCTTGCCAAACCACACTTCATATGGAGTTTTATTTTCTAAACTTGAGGTGACACATCTATTCTTAATATATACAGCTGTGTTGACAGCTTCAGCCCAGAATTTTTTGTCTAACTTTGCATCAAAAAGTAAGCATCTCGCTTTCTCAATAATACTTCTGTTAGCTCGTTCACATACACCATTTTGTTCTGGCGTGTATGCCACAGTTTTCTGGTGAATAATACCATGCTGTGTCAAGTAGCTTTCTATGGCACCACTACAAAACTCACCGCCATTGTCTGAGCGTATTACTTTAATTTTCTTGTTTTGTTGGGTCTCGACCATGGCTTTAAATTCTCTAAGTCTTTTAAACACTTCAGTTTTCTGTTTCAAAAAGTAAACAAATGTCATGCGACTATAATCATCCACAAATAAGAGAAAATACTGTGAACCACCAATTGACTTGGTCTCCATGGCACCACATACATCAGTATGTATTACCTGTAGTGTTTCAGTACTTCTTTGGCTCGAAGAAAGAAAAGGTAACCTAATCTGTTTACCTTCGCAACAGGTTACACAATTACTCTTGGTCATATTATTACTAGTGGCAGGATATGACAAACCATCAACAATGCCATTTTTCATTTTAGACAAATCATTGCTGTTTATATGCGCCAATCGTCTGTGCCACAACTCCGCACTTGCAATTGCTGGTGCTGCTAACCCACAATCTGCTTTCATTTTAAGCTTGTAGACCCCGTTAGTCAGTTCTGCAACTGCAACCAGTACGTTGCATTTGTTTCGGATGTAACAATGGCTTTCATTGAAATCAACATGGTTGCCATTTTTTATTAATGCACTCACCGACGGCAAATTTGTGGTCAAGCTTGGAACATATACCTAGTACATCTTTGATAGTTATGTCGTAGTCATAACAAGAACGTATGTGGACGTCTCCGGAACATATAACTGGCACCTTTGTATCATTTGCAACGGTTATTTCCGACAAATTAGGAGAATAGTTAGCATTATTAATCCACTCCATGTTGGTAGTCATGTGTGCGCTGGCGCCGGAGTCAACGTACCACTCATTTTTGTTATATTTTCCATTCAGAAAAACCACACTTAAGGCATTTGTATCCTTATTTTTCTTTATTAATGGACATTGGTTTCTGTAATGGCCACTCTTTCTACATTTATAGCAGCTTACACTTTTACTAATTGTAGTTTTTGGTGCGAAAACGCCATCTTTACTAGTGTTGTTACTCGTTCTGAAATGCGATTTCTTTGCAGCGAATGCAGCACTACTGCCATCTGTGTCTTTGAATCTTGCAACTTCCATATCGATTTTATTGCATCTGTCGTCATCTGGATACCCGAGTGCTCTATGGCCATGATCATGGGCGAAAATTGATCTGGCAAACCTGCTAATAATAATGATCCGATCCACTCGTCTGTAATGGCGAAACCTGTTCCTCTGAGCCTCTGCGCTGTATCGACCATTTCTGTTACGTATGAAGTCATAGTACTGCAGTTCTCTTGCCTTATTGAGATTAGATGCCGAAGTAAACTTATTCTTCTGGCGTAACCGGAGTCGTCGAACATGTTTTTCAGCTTCACCCACAAGTCTTTTGAACTTGTTGTTTCCTTAATGTGCACATACAGTCCTGGATCTATGGTTAAAATTAGCTTTGCCCGAGTCTTTGCATCTTCTTCTGGCTTTGGAATTTCGTTGGTATTCGGTTTGACGCAATGGATCATGCCCTCAAGCACCAACAAATTTTCTGCCGCAAAACTCCATTCTTCGTAATTTTCTCTGCCCTTCAGTTTAGGTATACTTTGAACATAATTTACGGCCATTATTAACTTTTACTGGTTACTGGGCCCATAACCTCTTAAAACACGTTTGCTTTTCCTGATTCACTTTAATAGACAAAAAAATAGAGCAGAGTTACAATAGACAAATACATGAAAATAACCGGAAGTAGAAATAGACATTTTGTTACAGATTATAATACTTTTAACACAAATCTGTTACAAAAAATGGTTACTGAACCCGCTAAAATTGCATGTAAAAATAACTACAATACCTCATTTAGTTTTTCTCCACTTCTGTGACATAACGTCGCGCCTGCGCAACATTTCCAAAGGTTGAATCCGCTCAATATTCACATAAACGCTTCATGCACAGAACCATATTCAACTCTTCTGTGGCTTCGTACCTGACGTCAAATTTTCGGTACCATTCAGTCGTCAAATCGTGTCCGTCGTTGGTTAAATTAGGAGATAGTAGCTTACTCGACCTAGATATTTAACCGAGAACATACATACATACATAAACTCACGCTTTACAGGACAGGTAGGCAAAGGTTCCGTCCCTCGATGTGATAGGGAATGAACCTAGACTTCCCATTATAATTTATTTATTTATTTATTTATTTGTACACTTTATTGCACAAAAAGAAAATTACAAATAAAATGAAAATCACAATCATAAAAGTACAATTGGCGGTCTTATCGCTCAAAGGCAATGTCTTACAGACAACCATGGGATGGATTTGATAAAAGGATAACTAGAGGGCAGTCGTAAAGTGTAAAGAATAGGAGTTAAGACGGAAAAAAAAAATAATATAAGAAATACAAATAATTACTAAATAATAATAAAAAAAAATATATATATATATATACATACATCAATACATACATATATACAACGTGTAACAGGATTAATTCACAACCTCAGACACCCCAACTTTAAAATATTATTGCAATCATAGTTTATGCTTTGAAATCGTACTACCATAATTACAAAATCTTTTATTTATGAAATTAGTTATACCGAATGTAGGCACTTGACATGGTCACTTTACAAGATACAAATAAGAGTGTACTACTACACACGCTCGCGGACACGCACACATGTACACAAAGCCCATTCACACGAGCATCTACGCCGAACGCTGCGCCGGCAGAAATGGCCGACAATAAACGAAATACAAATTAGGTACGTAACTGATTACCGGGTGGTTTAGTAAACAAATTATTATTAATTTAATCTGTAAGCATAACATTTTTGTTTTAGCTATAAAATCTAAATATTTTACTTACTAGATATAATGCGTACGAACACAACATAAGATTTTAACATTTTGCATGAATCGGCTATTAAATATTATTAATTTCACTTCCGCTAAACTTAGTTCCTACAGGCGGGCAGGATACGGGCGTCATTTATTATGCATTATTAATGAATGAGATAATAAGACAACGCAATATCTAACAACCAGTGGCGGCGTAGAGGGGGGGCGTGGGGGGCGGTCCGCCCCGGGTACCAAGCACCAAGGGGTGCCATCGACAACTTACTCATACAGCCAAAAGAAACATACAAAATCTACTTCTATATGTATATAGACATATCATTAAATAACTACCGACCCTTATATCTTGTTACTTGCATTCTAATACTTTCATTTTTTTAAAGTTTATCGCAAGTGTATTTATCTATTTTAAATAAATATATATAATGTCTAATTCCCTAAAATATTTATATTAATTCATGTTGCACTTGGTCGGATCTAATAGGATGCACGCTTGCTGCGCTGGGCACTGGCAACGTAGTATGGAACATCTGGCGTACGAGCGTCGCAGTGGACCTTCATAAATCTGAGGCTATCCGTTTCAACGGGCTTTGGAGAAGACCATCTGTAGGGGCTCATATAACGGTCAATGGCGCGGAGGTCTTCATCAGCTCCTAAATGAAGTATCTTGGAGTTGTACTGAATAGAAGGTGCAACTTTCGTGACCATTTTAAAAGCCTAAGGCAAAAACTAGTCAAGCCCCAGGCGCATTGTCTATCCTGCTGCTGATCCTCAAAGGCTCCCCTCGCCGGAGATTTTACGCCGTTGATGGCCTTTTACGGTTTTTTTTATATTATAGATGGCAAACAATCATACGGTTCTGTAACACCCTAGGGCATAGAGATGCGTTAAGGTGATAGATGCACTCATTTATTTAAGATCACCAGGTCGTATTTATCCGGAAGTGCTGCTGTTGGCAATTGGTTTCTGAAATGTTTAGTACGTGGAAGAAAATGGAGATCGGAAATAACTCTGTTATCAATGATTCGAGCTGCCCGACGATAAAATCGGTCGAAAGGGAGAAGCTGGTATTGGAGTGCCACTGCCCAAATACAGGTGCAATATTCTACATGGGGTCGAACATGCATCTTATAAAGTTGCAAACGATGATCCCGACGTGAAATATCGTCTCGATCTGTTGAGCACACCAAGCTTCTTTGAGATCAATTCCAACGGATGTCTCGTTTCTTTTGAATCTCTGAGCAGACACTTTGCTGGTCTTTCAAGTGGTGGCCCAGAGGATGTTCAGGATTCAGGGGATATCATATAGACTACAGGCCCGTGGCAAAAAGTGATGGGTCATATGAACCACCAGGAGACCTATATAGTAAGATACAGGGGCATTAAATAATAATATTTAGCACTATGCCGTCACTTGTAAGCTGTCCATTCAAGTGCAGGTGAGAGTTCAAAAGTACACGAAGTGGGGTACATTTTTGCTTATATATTTTTGTACGGCATTCCTACCATCGATAGATCCATCAAAAATAATAAGAAAACACGTAGTGCCGTACAAAAATAGTGGGCCACAAAATCAGAAGAACGTTAGATTTTCCGGCAATTTTCTCGGTAAATTTGGTCATTTGATTTTATACGGCATCGGTTCCATACAATTTCAATACCTCTTCTAATCCATTATTCCGCAACGCCGTACAAAAACCATGCGACAAGAGAGAAACATCCGTGGTTGCAACCCACTCCCCTTCAGTGGTCCAGGGGATGATTTGACGCAACATAAGATTAATTTATTTTGAAAGTGTTTTAGGCATAGATAACGTTTTTTCACATGCCGTAAATATTTTTTGGTCCAAATGTCTGTAGGACGGAAAAAACTGTCGAAAAATCTATGTAACGAAATATACTTTAGTTTTATACTTGGTATTATATTTTTTGTACGGCATTTAGATACTTTATTTGTTTTAAATGCAATCGCCTATAAATCTCAATGTTCATATTGATAAAATGTTGTGATGTTGAATATATGATTAAGTTGTCGCTATTTATGATGATAGGGTTAATGAAAAGTTATTAAACTCGTACTCAGTATCAGCCAATATACGAGTACGTCCCTCTGCAGGGCACGAGCCTATTCTACAATCGAGAGTACGAATGAGAGTGATTAGGCCATATAGTCCAGTATGCTGGCCTAGTGCGTGTTGGCACTCGTACTATTCCTTTTACTTTAAGATTATTTTATTTGTAACTTCCTACCTCCCTTCTATATTAGTTGCTATTCTTACTATTTATTATACATACTTTGGTAATGATTTATAACAATAAGATGTTACAAAATTTGTTTTCATTTTTTATGTCACTAAGGAGGCTACCCTAATCATTTATGGCTATTTACTGAAATTGTGCAAAATGGTATACTGACATTGCCTAGCCAGTTTTACCTCCTAAAATACTCCCAAAATATATCATTAATATTGGGTCGCGTATTGTCTTGTTATTAAACTAAATTTTAGATTGTGTCAGCACATAAGAGTTAAATAATTATTTAGGAGTAAATGTATTAGGTAATGTCACAGACATGAGATCATGACTTTGTCTGATTTTGATTTTTTTTTTTCGAAAACTATATTTACAAACAATAAACAAAATGGTTGCCTGTAAAGTCGGTTTTACGGGCGAAGATTTTACGTGACAACGTCTTTTTCTCGGTAGAATATTTATTGATATGAATATAATTAAATTAATCACTCAACTATAATTAGATCATAGTTGAGTGGGAGAGAGACGCAAGGCATTCGGCGGGCCTCTCTCTCGTTCGGTGACTCATCGTAACGTTACCGGGCGTTACACTTTTTCATAAGTGACTCCCAGCCGCAACCTAATTTAAGACGTTGTCACGTCAAAAAATTGTGTAAAATAATAAAATATTATATCATTTGTTGGGTTTTTTTACGATAATATGTGTAAATACCATGAAAATCAATCGTATATTTAACTTTATTTTACGTTAAAGTGCATAAATATCAAAATCCAGGCAAAGGTAGGGCAGTTGATGATACCTTTATTTTTCATTTTTGTATATATGTATTATTAAACATATTTAATCACACAATTTAAAAAAATAAGTCCTCGTTTAAAGTATATTACATCGAAAAGTATTCAAAAATCTTAATACTGAGATAGATAGTTTTTAATTTTTGGATGAAATAAACACTCAGTATCACTTTATATAGACGGCATAACGATTTATAGACATTAACACTTGTTCTCTTCAAAAACATGTTAATGCCGTACGGTATCAGATGACCACAAAGTACCCCTGAAATGGTAGTGTCATTTTAATCAGCAATAAGTTATGATCTGCATTAAAATGTACGGCATCATTTTTTCTCCATTCATTAACCTGAGTTCTTTTTAAAACAACAATAATATTCAAAAAGTTGCTGTATTTCATTAATCTACGATAATTTAAACTTTAGAAATAATTTGAAAAAAGTCATATTTTGTTTTCCTCCCAATTTTTAACAGAACATTTTTTATTGAACGGCTATATTATATAACAATAGTATTTAGCAATATCTTATTAAAAAATAAGTAGCCGTACAGGATCAAATAACCTTACAGCTTTCAAGATCAAATTTGTGATAAATTTAGGTATAATTGATTTTATACATTAAAATGAACAATAATTTTTTGACGGCATGTTTTTAAATAGTAATTTTGAGTGCTACATAATGTTATAAAACCGATGCCGTACTTTTTCACATCACACCCTGGACCACTGAAGGGGAATGGGTTGCAACCACCGATTTTTCTCCCTTGTCGCATGGTTTTTGTACGGCGTTGCGGAATAATGGATTAGAAGAGGTATTGAAATTGTATGGAACCGATGCCGTATAAAATCAAATGACTAAATTTACCGAGAAAATTGCCAGAAAATCTAACGTTCTTCTGATTTTGTGGCCTACTATTTTTGTACGGCACTACGTGTTTTCTTATTATTTTTCATGGATCTATCGATGGTAGGAATGCCGAATAAAAATATATGACCAAAATGTACCACCCTCCGTATGCTTTTGAAATCTCACCTGCACTCAGATGGACAGCTTACAAGTGACGGCATAGTGCTAAATATTATTATTTAATGCCCCTGTATCTTACTATATAGGTCTCCTGGTGGTTCATATGACCCATCACTTTTTGCCACGGGCCTGTAGTCTAATAGGATATGCCCAGAGGCGGCGGGTTTCGATTACTTTACAGCTTTCGTGGTCACGGAGCGGACTGAACTACTTCAAATTAAACCAAATCCGCAATAAAATCTGTGAATAATAGTTTTATTTTAATGTGTAACATTCGCGTAAATCTAAGAAACCATTGTTGGGTTATTACTGGCATGAGGAAGTGACTTGTCACGGGGAAATAGAAGCCCTTAGAGCGAGATAGTGTCAGTCGTGGAGGAGTGACACTCTAGGATGGATAATCCCAGTGCTGATAAGTGGATTATTATGGCAGTGCGTCGTGTTCTTTTCCAGTAGCCGAACAAGCGCTACGGCGCGGCGTGTTGACGGTCCATCTGATGCAGGTCCTATTGGGGCATTTCTGCTTCGTTAGACATCTGTAGCGAGCTAGGAAGAAACCGTGTGTTATCAATGTTACAACTGACACACTCTTTCAGAGAACCCAGCCTGAGTTGACTATACTCCGTGCAGCCATCAGAGTATTCCTCTCGTTCTGGGTCGTGATTCCCTCTATGCTCGAGGGTATAGCAATGCTGTTGTTCTGCGAGATCGTGATATCGCTAAAAGAGAGCGCGGCATAGGCGGGCGTAGATCACGTGTTTTTTTTTCTTGGGATATCCGGTACCCATTATGTGTGTAACAGTCATTGAGGATTTTTTTAGTCAGTAGCCTTGCGAATGTTTTGTTTGGGATCCGACTAAGCTACAACATCCGTAATGTTTTGCGCTGAAAGGCCAGTGACACTGACATACTCCTTTTAGCCGCGACCGGGGTATCGAAAGAGGAGCTTCATAGTTTTTCTCATGCACAAAAAAGTCTGATAATATGCGAGCTCGAAATTTACGGGATTGGTATGTTTAATATTTCGCATTATATTTTTTGTGGGGTGCTCAATACATAACCGCCCAGGGTGCCGTCCTACCTTACGCCGCCACTGCTAACAACGAAGACTTGGGAATCACAACACAAAAAAAAAAAACAACAAAATTAACTTACGTATTACATGGCACTCATGCGGCGATTTCTTTTTAAAATATGTTCGGAATACCACCTTGATACACCACACCATCACCTTGATACACTTTGATGCACATTTGCGTAATTGTTCACGTTATTTATGTAAAACTTCAGTGTCACTCTTCACTTTTAGGAAGGCTGCCCCTATTCTACTTTTTAGTTCCTCCACATTAGTATTTTCACTGAAGTATACCAGAGATTTATTACGTTCCCATAAAAACAGGTCAAGAGGCGTCAAGTTAGGTGATTGGTGCCGTGCCTGTTGTTAAATGTCCTGCATGCCAATGATACATTATCACCACACAGTGCCAAAGTCCTCACCATTTCAGTGTATTCAATATTCGAATATGTACCGAAAAGACATCGTGAGCGAAATTTATCGAAATATCTACTTAACACTTAAACACAAGTAGACACAGATAACTGCGGTGCACGACTAGATTTTTTTCACATATCGGTGCCCATTTAGTGAATGCAATAACGGGATATCCGACACACCGGAATTCCGCATACATTGTAGCAAAATTACAAACCGAATTTAATCATCATGTTAACGTTCCGCGAAAAAAATATTTTACATAGAAATACTTGTTTCTTTTCATTGTGATTTTGTTACAATTTAATTTGTTTCATTTAAGTGCATGTGTTGCTATTGCGCAGGATTCGGATTGCCCGGTCCTGCAATTACCGGGAGTAATTTTTTTCGCGGCGCATCCCTATACTGACTTGCCAAACCTTTTGATGTACCGCCGCGCCGCGCGCGCCATCGTTTGTCGGATGTATCAAATTGCATTAAACAATAGCTGCATCCTGCTCTATCTAATTGTAGTTAAATGTGCGGAAAAGAGAATATGATAGTTATTTATTTTGGTAGCTTATTACGTTTATTCAGACCTATCGTTGTGTGCGTTTGATTAATGATAGATTGCTTAAATAAACTTTATGACTATCGAAATAAAGTTCATTTTTGTTCATTATTTCGTTTATTAGAGTATTCGTTTAGTGATTCTTTTAAAAATGATCCTTATGTTCTGGAGTTACGTTGCAATTTCGTTTGTTCGGAGTACTAAATGAAAGAGTGTCTGTAATTTACTTGGTCTTAACTAATTATTTTGAAAAAAAATACCTACCAAAAAAAATGTTGATATCGGTTCAGTAGCTGATTCTGAACGTACTACTTTCCGCTTTTACATTTAAATCTGTTACATGTTGTATAACTAATATACATACATAAATAAATACATATTTATATATTATATAAGAGTATCAGTACATACATACAAACAAGAAAGTTATGCACATCAATGTGTAAATGTAGGAGACAGGTAGTGATCTTTGACCATTTTTTTAAACGATGAAAGTGACCTCGCCCGTCTTATCACAACTGGTAGGGCGTTCCACAATCGGACAGTTTTGACGGTGAACGACCCGTCCATAAAATTAGTGGAGTGCACAGGCATTCTTAATTCCAGTCTCCCTGACGACCTTAGGGATCTTGAATGGGAGTCATCGAGAAATACAAAACGATCTTTGAGATAAGATGGGGTGACAGGATTAAACAATATATTGTAAAGAAGAGAAAGAATATGAGCATTCCGACGAAGTCGTATGGGCAACCACTTGAGCTTAGTACGAAACTTAATATTATATGCTATCAAATTACTGGCAATATCCAGTCCATCCAGTTTCTTACAATTTTTTTTTTTTTTATTGCTATGTATGGCCAGACGAGCATGTCGTTCGCCTGATAGTAAGCGATACGACCGCTCATGAATAGTAGCAAAACCAAACAATACCTTGAATTACAAAGCAATGCTTGGCATTCCACTGCACTCGCCATCCTGAGACATAAGATGTTAAGTCTCAATAAGTCCAGAAGTTACTCTGGCTACAATGCTCTTCAACCCGAAACACAACAGTGCGTTTACACTGCTGTTTGACGGGAGAAATAGACACTGCGGTGGTACCCACCCAGATGGCCTCTCACATATGAGAGACCTACCACCAGTCTGAATGAGAATGAGAATATTCTGCGAAGTATTACACGTTATTAGCAATTAAGCCACGGCTCTTAAAATTAATTTGTAACCGATAGATTTTCCAGTAATTTCATTGTAAAACGTTTAATGTGAGCCAAGTTTATGGGCCATATACACAGATAATGGAAATTAATCGAAGTTTAATTGTTGGATTTACTGGCGTCCACATCGTAAAATCTTATTCATCTTGGAGAGTTATTATCAATATATATACTAAAACTTATTATACAGT
Organism: Hyles lineata; assembly: GCA_030180105.1. Lineage (NCBI taxonomy): Eukaryota > Metazoa > Arthropoda > Insecta > Lepidoptera > Sphingidae > Hyles > Hyles lineata. The sequence continues at coordinate 11,927,172 of JARJEE010000008.1, read as the reverse complement.
TCAAGATGTATACAAGTTTAAATATAAGTGGCAAAAATATTTGTCTATACGACGTATTATTTATTGATACTTTGGTTTTATAAAAGTTTGAATGTGGACGCTAGATTTAATTTTGATTGTAATATTTTGTTTGTGATTAATAATTATAAACACTCAAGTGTCAAATACTCCTAATCATTTTGAATATGAAATAAATACGAAAAGACAAGTTAAAAGCAGTCAACTATACGTCCTTATCAGAACTAAGATGACTGTCTTACTAGTTGATTCTATTCCGTCAGTGTACAACGAAAATTCAGTTCCTCTTCATGTCATGCTTTACTTTAACGATGAAACATCCACCATATACCAACATAGGGCTAGTGTTACCCTCAGAACATTTCGGTGTAGGCTCCCTCATAAACACTCGTCAGCCTCTCGCATTGAACAAATTTCTTTGATCTTGTTTAGGGTAAATCTTTTCGATTTATATGTTAATTTATGAATTTGAATCTTCTGCGGCCCGACATCTCAGCTTGTTACTCGTTAATCCGTGTTGCTGTGGAGATATATTTTGTTCTATATTTTTTGTAGCTTACGTAGTTTTTTAAAGTCCACATTGATAATGTAAAGGCTTGTTGACGATTGTAAATGGAAAAATTTAATTGAATCAAAAAACAAATTTAAAGGTGCGGTGAAGAGGCTATGATCTTGGCCGATTCATACTATTCGTGTTTTACTCTATATTTTCACGTCTAGATATAAAACTTCTAAAGAGTAACTGCAACACAAAGTACCACAATATTAAAAAAAAAAGCAAACTGAACCAACAAAGAATGAAACGATAAAAATGATGTTGTCATGACAACTGCCTAAGCCCTCCGTACGCCTCCGTATAACATTATCTTTCATGTGGTTTCTTTCAAAATAAGAGTTAAATTAACGTGATAAAATAATGCAACAAAATCTAAAATCCAAACATAGACAAGAAAGTATGAGTGTAGGTGTGTGAGTGTGTGTGTATACACATACACAAACACACGTTTGTGTAGATATATATTCTCATACTTTTGCTGACCGCAGCTGGACGTATGCCTCCCTTAGTAAGTGCCAAGCATTCCGATTGAGCAATGTCTGTTTTATATTATCGATCGAAATGAATACAGAAACTACAAATCTATGATATCCATCAAACAACCTTAATATTCGTCATCAGCGACCGATGTCCGTTGCTAGGTAGGAAGACCATATATCCTTGAATCTCTCCCAAGAATTTCGAGGTAATAAGCTTTACCCGTGATAATGACGATGTATTCATATTTATTGTATTATCCAAAATCATGCCCAGCTGTGGGATTTGTAGGCAATAATAAACCAGATTATTAAACACTATTAAGAGCTAAATTGTATGTGGTATGTATTAACATTAGTTATCGCAGTCTTGCAACGGATTTAGGTTAAATTAGGTGCATTCAGTCTAATCTAGATAATCCCGGATGGGGAAATTGGTTGCATACGTTCGCGAGATGGGGCGAAATTACTAGTGCATTAATTAAAGGGATGAAATCATGTATTACATTTGGGTTATAAAATATTTCGTCGAAGACATGATTTTCAAGATGAAAAAAATGGCTTCGTGCGCTAGTGGTTTTGAATCTGGTCTGGTCTGGTCGTATGTGCGGCTATAATAAAAAATTACACATGCACATATATATTATAATTTCTCAAAATGCAGTTGCAATCGAACCGCACCGTGCAATATCAAAATTCTGCTTGGCCTGTTTCTTTTATTTTTACATTACATTTACTACTCAAGAATATCTCGAGTACGGGACAACAGTTAAAAAAAATCAATCGTAAAGTTGAAAAGCCACACCAAGACATGCAAATGAATATGGCTTCCAGGAAGTGAGAGAAATATCTTCGCCCAGCGCAAATTTTATCGAGGACTCGTAATTTCCTTTGATCCCTCATCTATATTCAATGATCCGGGGACCGTAACGCTTGGTAAGCGAATTCATTATATTTGTGTGCTCTGTGTACCGTATGATCGTACGCGCACCTTGGCAGGTGATTCTTTGTGAAGTGAAGGTGGAGAAAAAAGTTGATGACATGATAGTGATGAACTTGATGAAATGTCAAATTATGTCTAAAGTTTCACATGTGATGAGAGTTTATTCAATCGTTGGTTAATACAATTATGACGGCGAGCTCGAAATCAGAAGTTTTCAGGTAGTGTCTAAATGCGTCACATTTTCATAGATCATTTTTTCGGGTTTAACTTAGAGCGGACTACAATATTATGCATAAAACAGAGTAGCGACTTGTATCACGACCGTAAGTTTTGAGTAAATATTTCGGTTATTCGCGAAAGCAATTGAATACTATATGAATAATCATTAGCTTCGCTATGAAGAGGAACAGCTTAGCAGCGCATAAATTTAGGGCCGCAATAAACCTCGGACGTAAAGATCTGTATATCAAGGAACGTGACATTACCCAATTTTATGTTCACAAAAAACTCCACATCGTTGGTTGAATCGTTTTTGTGAAAACAACGGGGGCAATAAAGGGTCTTATTGTTATCCTTTGAATTTATATCCAGATATTATCGCTCTAATAAATTTCCACCACGTACAGTTTTCTCCAAATCGGATGCTTGAAAAAGTGACCGCTGGATAACCCTTCTACTTTATATACGACTTGCCGATAAACGCTAATACACCCGATTCGAGTCGATCGAAGCCTTTTCATATTTCAAAGCGGAACGAGCACTGCGCAAGAATTAATTAATGCAGTTTAACGATTGAGCTTTACGAATAAAAAAACATTTATTCGCAATTTGGCGAGCGCAGCATCTGTTTTCTAATTGAGACATTAAGGACGGGATCGGAGCGGGCCTCCTTTAATAACGCACATATATATGATGGGAGGTGAAACGTAGAGCATTATAAGAGCTCCGGCCGGGGAAATGATGGCCATTGGCCGCAATCGTCGCTCGGGAAAACTCCCGGATAATTGACACGAATGTTACGAAATGAGTTGACTGGTAAAATACGCGCTCTTTTTCGTGTGTGGTCTTCGACAATTTGTTTGAGAGCAATGAACTTGGAACGTCGCGTCATCGGTATGTTGCTAAATGTCAGTTAAATTACTAATCTTATGGGAATCTTGTTTGTATTCTTTTTCATGTAATTGAGTCATTGGATTGAGTGCTGCGTAGGTAGTTCTACAAATTTGCTTTGCATTTTACGGGATTTATTCGCCCACGCCGAACATATTAGAACTTCAGCAAAATCTTTGTAGTCGTTGATACTTGTTATTACGTTCTTGAAATGTTCCTGATAGTTACTTTACTTATAACTTTCAGCAAAACCTGAATTTAAAAAGTTCTTTCAAAAACAATAAGATTTACTTTCAGTCTTTGTATTTGAAAAATAATATTTTTTTCATAAAAAAAATAGTTTCAAAATAGTATGTAACAATAACACGAAATTAGATAAAGGATACGGCTGCTCACTTACACACTTTAGGAAACCTAATGCTGGAAATTTAGAAGTAATTCACCTATCTTTGTTTCACTTTTGAGTATCCAAATCTACCAAAAATCCACGGCATTTATTCGCACATTTCTTTACTTTGTTTATCGACATCCATTTCATCACAATTTAAGAATATTGCAAACAGAATGTCATGCGCGATGTTATTAGTTCGTTCGTGTACAGCCGCGGCGATTTACACAATATCGATGCAATAACGTCGGATATCTCTTTGTGCGGTCTCGTTGTCTTTGTTGTCGTGTGGAACTGAGGCATCCACAGATTCCCTCGCAAAGTAAGCTACAATAACCGCTAAGCCTGTCTTTTACATTCTGTTGTTAAATGAAATTGCTGGCTTAGTAAGCGCAGTGTAAACTATATCTGGCTCGGTGGGAGATTGGTATCGTTTCCGCACGAACCGGTTAATGATCGCTGGATATTTTGATGCAGCATGTTGTGCAGATGTATTTTGAGGATATTGTAAATCTTATTAGTGAAGTATACAAGCGATAGCGTGGTTGGTGTTAAAACAGACAGATAAGTTAGACCACCCATTTCTTCCGTGCTTCCGTTCATTCCAGTCCCTCTTAAGGTTGTCTGGAAGAAATCACCGACAGCAATAAGAACGCCGTTTGTTACACATATACGAATATAAGCAATTTGTGTTATTAATTCTGTTAATTTGTGTTGTGTAAAATAACGTCTGTCTGTCTGTACAGATACGTTAAATACGTTGTGTAAAATAACGTATTTATAAATAAATAAATAAAATAAATAAGTTAGAGGTAGGATGATCAGACCAAGTCGTATATGACTTCTTGAAACTACGAATGTATTTGTAGTGGTATAAGCTTTAGGAACAAGGTACCATAAAATTATCGAAGTGATGAGAAATTTACCAATCCATGGTTCATCGTCCAGGACTAGGTTCTTAATTTATACAGAACCCTTGTCTACTTGATTATCGAAACCGGTATAAAAAGTAACCTGCTACAGCATAACACAATTCTGCAAGATACTTCACGAATTTTGAAAAGTATTGACATTTTAAAGTTTGGATGATGGAAAGCTTGCGTGATATTTACATTGGTCGCACCAGTGGCTATCCATGTAACATAAACTTGATTGTAGAACTTTTGTTCTTTTGATAAAGTGAGCACTGGTCGCGCGAACACCATACCTTTTTGCTGTGAACTAGACCGTTTCAAATGTTTTTGCTCCACACTCAAGCGGTAGCGCGAAAGTGATTTATCATAAGGCAACATGCTGCGGTTGAGACGAAAAATAAAAGTAATTCCTTTTGTATTTGCCGAGTGGGGCGGTCGCCTGGAGACATATTTGGCAAACGCGTGAATAATGGTTCTTGCTTTGATGTAACCTGCCCGACGGTTCATGTTATTGTATCTGACAAAACACTAGATTGATTTTCTTTTGTTCCCGTCCGTATCACTGAAGCTTTATGGAGTCGGTGGGTGCTTTTGTATGTTGCAAAAAGATATTTCTTATAAGCAGTGTTGTCCTTGGCTTCTTGATTTTGGAAAGTTGATGTCCACTGATTCGCGTGGTTGTGTAAGCCTTTTCAAAAACAGACAGAATATTATTGTTATTTTAAGTATTTTATGTTATATGGGAATGAGGAGACTACTACAGACCTGATAGGAAATGCAGTGCAGTGTGTCCAGATACACTACAATTTCGCTGCTCAACATGATGTGTTTTATTCTGTTGTGGTAGGTGATCGCTCACCTGACGCGACGCGACGGTGGGACTATTTTCTTTTCACTAGAAAACTACTGTAGTCGTCACGATAATATAAACAATAGAACCATATGTAAAAATACTATAACTTAGCATATTGCTAAGGCATAAATCATCATTAGACGCAAAAATATACTCCCCAGGTGTTTTAAATTAACAAACAGCAATACAGTTCTCTCCATAAAAAAGTACACGTTTCTGAAACATTCCGATAATGTCTTAAATGGACATAACGCGAGTAAGTAGCTGTTACTTTTACGTTCGAAAAAATAATATTTTGAACGCAATAAAATTCTTTCTTTATATCTTCGGTGTCCATGAAAAAGACATAACAGTGCGTTGAATTTATTGTAGCAGACGAGGACCCAGATGGCTTTCCTCATAAAATACTACGAGTGGTTCTGTTGGTAGCAACCGTATACTTAAAGATAATCACAATTTACGGGAGCCCTTTGGTGAAATTTGGGAAATACTTTCCCTTTAGCGGGACGTGCGAGCAATTACGCTGCCTTAATGATGTAGTACCCAAGCTGTTCCTCGACTTCGTTAATGGTGTGTCAAAGAATTTTGTTATTGGATGCTGAAATACGACGCGTTTTATACTCTGAAAAATATTTGTAAATTATTGTAGAGCCAAGGTGGAATAAACAATAATAACCAATATCCCCTGGAGAGTAATGGTTTGTTCGCAATAACAAAACAAATCTTTGTGGGGTAGAAATCGTCTGTTTGTGATATCACGACTAGACATGTATTTTATTGTATTGCCAAGACTTTGTCTGTGATCGTGGGCTTTAGAGATTTCTTCTTTTTCAGTACAGTAGTAAATTATTTTATCTGACTGGATAATTATATTCCATGCGTAATATTATGAATGCGAAAGTGTGTATGTTTGTATGTTCCGCTTTCACGCTAAAAGCGCTGAACCGGTTTTAATGAAATTTGACATAGAGATATATTGGACCATGGAGATACACATAGGCTTCTTTATATCTCGAAAAAAAAAATAGCGCTTCTGGGGGACAAGGCAGGAATTCATATATACATATTTGCTAGTCTTTCAAATTCGAATGGATGGCACGGGATAGAAGAGTACAGTTGCATGCTTTTCGTTATGGGACAGAATGAGATGGGACAGAACGGGATATAACTGAACGGGACAGGACGAGTCGGTACGGGAAAAGCAATATAGTCGACGGCGGTCACACTGAGTTTAAATATAAGACAGTTAGTACGCAAAAAATATGTTGCCGATGTGGACTGGACACCTGGCCGAAGCCGGGCACGCCGTTAGTCATCTATAATACCTTGAAATAAATCAGCGTTGTAGGCTAGTAATGTTTTTATATTTAAATAAGTAAAAATCAGATAAGCCTTAACATTTTAACGTGTACAGATTTTACTCCGATTGCTTTTCTAAGAATAGCTTGTGACTGACGTTATCAACCTGTGCACGACTTTGAGCAAACTTAGAAGGGAATATACAGTGCCCTCCAAAAGTTAGTTGAAATGATCAATAATGTAATAAATATGAGAAAATTGTAATAAAACCAAATAAAATAATGGCCTTAAGAACTATTTATTAAAATATAATTAATTTAGAATATTTCTATCAATAAGAGAACCATAATAACTTTAATAATTATAATTTATGTAGATAAACAGTGAAATTACGGTACCAAAAGTTAATTGAAATTGTTGAAAAATTATTTTAAGAATTGTGTCTTTGCAAATGTCTTAATTTTTAATATTTTGTATGACCACCATTATTCTGTAGAACTGCTTTAAGTCGTCTAGGCATTGATTCTACAAGATTTTGTAATGTTTTGACCGGTATAGTTGACCATGTTTCAAGAATTTTATTTTTAAACAAATTCCTGTTGCATCTTATGGAAACAGGGATCCTGCGGTCTAATTCATCCCACAAATGTTCAATGGGGTTAAGGTCGGGTGACATTGAAGGCCAATCCAGTAAGTCCACTTCGTTATCTTCAAAATATTGTTTAGTGATCCTTGCTGTATGCTTCGGATCGTTGTCTTGTTGGAACTTGAAAATCCGACCAAACCCCATTGTTTCAGCAGATTGTTTTAAATTGTCACGGAGAATATTACAATAGATCTGTGCTGTCATCCTGCCTTCAATTATTTGAAGTCGGCCCACACCATGCCAAGAAAAACACCTCCAAACCATCACATTCCCACCGCCGTATTTCACAGTGGACTGCAAGTATTTGTCGTCGTAAGAGTTATCATTGTTTCTGCGCCATACAGTATGCCGACGTCGATTTCCAAATAGTTCAAACTTTGATTCACCGCTAAAAACTACTCTCTTCCAAAAATCTATTGGCTTATCCGAATACTTGCGGGCGAACTCCAACCTTCGTTTTTTATGGATCGATGTTAAAAGAGGTTTCTTTCTGGCAACGTGACCTCGTAAGTTAGCATCATGCAGGCGTCGCCTGATAGTAGTTTCAGAAACTAAGGTTCCTGCCTCCTGTAACTGATCTTTGATCTCTCGTACTGCAATCCTGGGATTGATTTTACACTGCCGCACTATTTGTCGATCATCAACAGAAGTAGCCCTAGGACGCCCCGACCGTGGCCTATCTGCAAGACTAGGACATTCTAAACTCTTCTTTATTATTTTTCGCACATCTTCTGGACTAACTTAATAAATTATATAATTTTCCCACAGCACTAAAGTTTTTATTAATTCAAAAACAGTCAAATTACCTCAAAATATCTTAGTATTAAATTTAAACTACCCACACTACCCTAACAATATTAATAAATGAGTTTAAAACCGCGAGAGTATCGTAAATCGTTCAATGTTTGCTACTTCAACTGACTTTTGACGCGCTCAATTCAAGTAGTGAGCGAGTACATAAACATAGACTATGGAAAAAAAAATCGGGGAATTCCCTACTGTACGTATTAAAAAAGTGTATCCGAACTTAAATAGTAAACAATTCATTCATTGAAATTGCGTATTTGGAAATTATGTGACATCATTGATAAGGTGAACTAATTTCAACTAACTTTTGGAGGGCACTGTATTATTATGTACTTTATCTCTCAGACATGATATGACCGGCCAATACACTGTAGGTTATAGTAAAAATGAGGATTCATTTCATAAATAGTTTGTAAAGTTACTCAAACACTTTTTTCTTAATTTTTTAAGCTTATTACAGATTTTTAACACGGTATGTGTAAAGTTTGACTGAAACAGTTTAGGAACTCTACTTGTAAAATAACTACGTAATACTGATCAGTTCTCTTTTGAATATATTCACTTTCATCAAATACAACTAGATTATTATTATTTTTTTGTCATGAATGACGGGACGAGCATACTATTCACTTGATGGTAAGCGATGCAACCGCTTATGAACAGTATAAAACCAAACAATACCTTGAATTACAAAGTAATGCTTGGTATTCCCTTGCCCTCGCCATTGTGAGACATAAATGAAATGAAATAAAAATATGTATTGAAGCTATAAAATGTCATACCATATTTAGATTCAGTCACTTTTTTCTTTTTGCTCTACCACCCGGTTTACCGGTGACTGGTTTCGCCAGAGAAGAACCAGCAAGAACCCCTAGCGTTGCTCTTTTCAAAACAAGTTTACAACACAGAGATTATACAGGAGTTGTAGCTGAGTTGAATTCAGAGAAATCATAAGATGTTATGTCTCAGTATGTCCAGTAGTTACTCTGGCTATAATGTCCTTCAAATTGGAATACACCAGTACATTTACAATGTTGTTCGGCGGGAGAAATAGAAATTGTGGTGGTACCTATCCACGTGGCCTCTTCTCACATATGAGAGATCGGTAGGTCTCTCTGGTGGTAACCAGAGGGAGTTAGTTTGAGAGGGAGTTTGTCATAGTTCACCTTGACCTAGTGAAGGGTTGGCGTACTTCAAATACCATAAAAATCTTACAATTATCTAGTAGGATTGTAAGGAATAAAAAATATGTCCATAATCGAGTACTGTAGATGTATTTGAAAATAAGATGTTCACGGCAGTTATTGTGTCACCACAGACGCGTAACTAAGGAAAAAAATTGCTCAAACACCTTCTTAACAGGAAATTGGAAGTGAGTACCCTTTTCTATTACTCCATTAAATACGGTTAAATTACTTGAACATCATTCTGTTTATAGACAAATTCGTGAAAAAGTATAGAGATTTGGAATAATGTGACTAGTAATGTGCCTAATGGATTTTGTAACGTAATAAGATTTTGTGAAATAGATCAAGCCTTGAGGAGCAACAAAATTGTAGTCACTATTTGTTTTCCATAGTTTGACATTATTTTTATTCTTGTACTTCACATCTGTTACCTCACATAATTACTCTAAATCTGAATAGTGCTTTGAGCGGTCTAGATTGATCGTGTCGATGACAAGAAACGACCTCTCCCTATATGCTATTTTTAGAGAGCAGAAGTGGGAAAAGAACAAAACATAAATAGCCTTCGTATATTTAACTTAAATTTACATAAATCACAGACTAAGGAAATCTACTTAATTTATAAACGAATTCAAAAGGAAACAATCAATTACCAAATACCTGCAATTTGTAACGCACTTACAAACCGTTACCTAGGTAATTTCAAAATATCAACCGAGCTACGTGACGAGCACGGAGAACCTATCTCTTAGAGCGACGACCGACAAAAGAAGTTGCCAACCAAATAAACTTAATATGGTAGAACACTATAATAAAAATGCCTGCTTTAAATATTCGCAGGCTAAAACATAGAACGCGAAACAATTGCTAAAACTATTTTTTACATTGATAACTAATGCAATGGATGCGAATATCCTGTCTCCTCCGTTTTTATTCATTTTAAAAAACTTGTTTTTCCACGCCCTGAAGGTGACAGTTTTGATCCTTTTTATCTAATCATAAGAATAATATTCTTTAGTATCTAAATTAAATTCACCAAAATTTTCTTCAAGATTAAAACACTGTTGTGCAATATAATTTTCTATTTATATTGCAGCGTATCTCGGCTGTAATAGTGAATTTCTCAACAATATTAGATTGAAACTTTTCAATGGATGACTTGTAGTTAAGCGGTTATCTCATGCAGCCCAAGTTTTAGACATTTCTTAGACGTAAGCTATAAATTCGATATCGGGTCTTGGCTACTGAACTTCGCTTAAGCCAGCTATTAAATTTATCAAGTTGGAAACAACATACTACAAATCTAATTTTGTTGCAGTTAATATAACTTTTCTAATCAACGCGTTTTTGTTTTTTGTGGGAGGCGTTCTAGACAAAGATTGTTGTGGTGTATAATTGGAATGATAGGTTAGAATGAGTCAAAGTACCTGTGTCCTTTATGAGAGATTGTCGCGGCTTTAATAATTAAATAAATAAATCAAACAGTCATACACATAGTCCTGATCACTGGATAAACACATAAACTACTTTTTATTTCGGTAAATGTAGTGTTCTTGTGGAATAAGCAAGGAGTTCAAATATAAGGGTGTACAATATAAGGTATGGGATGGGCTTTACATGCCTTGAGTCATGGGACAGAATGAAACGGGACAAGGTGGGATATAACGGGATCGGATAGGAATACAGTACAGAGGAGGGCAGTCACCTTTATTTTAAATTTGAATAACAGTACATACGAGTATGTTGCTGATGTGTGCATGTGGATTGGAGTCAAAAGTATCTGCATCTGGGCGGAGCCGGCCCCCAATCTATACAAATAGATACATAAAGCTGAAGAGTTTGTTATTTTTTTTGTTTCTTTTTGTGATGAATAGTCCATTTATCGAGGAATGCTATGGGCCATGTATCATCACGCTATGGTCTACAGAAGGGAAGTAGTACTGAAAAATCTAGAAAATACAAGAAAATTTTATTCGTTATTCGTGGTCCGATTGGTCTCAAAATCAATATCTGAGGGATCCTTTGCTCCGATATTCAAAATTGATAGTCGGAATTGAACATTTTGGCCGCTATTTTGGAAAGTGCCGGGCCGGACCGCTAGTGTTAAATAATACAAATAAATACCAAAAGAATTCGACCTACGTTTTAACTCCAGCTTTACTATAGGCTAAAAGCATTACTATTCTTTATACTTGTTATGTTAATGTAACAATATTTTCTTTGAAACGCTTTTTTCATACCGTATTCCATATGATTACAAGTCAAATATATTCCTTAATATGGTTAACGTGTAGACGCTCGCCTGAAACGGCCAATTTGCGCGTACATCTATTGAATTCTTACTAGTATTTGATATTCCTCAGAGTATATGTTGTATACAAAGGATGAAATAAGTCGTTACATAAACAGTCTGTGTTATATTAACTATCTAAGTTATCATAATTAATTTACTCGTGCGTAAAAAAAAAATATTATTATGTGAGAGGCCGCCTAGGTAGATACCACCGCAATTTCTATTTCCCCCGCGAAACAGCAATGTAAATGCACATTCGTGTTTCAGTGTAACCAGAGTAACTACTGGACATTTTGAGACTTAAAACCATGTCAAAGGATGGCTAGCACAATGGAATGCCAAGCATTGCTTTGTCATTCATGATGTTGTTATGTTTTGCCACTTTCCATGAGCGGTCGTGTCGTTTACCATTAGGCGAAATGCATGCTGATCTCACCAATCATTGTAATAAAAAATGAATTTCGTAATTACATTAATTAAGTGCTAAATATACTAAAACAATAATTATATTTATGAACTAAACATCATATGTAATAAAAAGACACCGGTGTATACAACTATATCTCAGAAAACACTTAATGACGTAAACCTACACACTACCTAATTAGGATCAGTTAGTACTAGTTAAAACGGCTCTGCGAAACGTCCCCAGTCAAGTTGCCAAACTGTAATGTTTGTCGATTAAACTAGAGCTAATTTGCCAGTTCGTAAAGTGCCTGTGTTTTATAGACCTAGACGTTCCGCGAAACGGCCAATATTAAACTTCGTGCACGACATATTCAATTATTCATTTAACAGTGTCGCTTTAGCTTGTATGACGAGGAATATTTGTTCAATTACTTTTTATGTTTCGAAATTGTTACCATTTTGACCTTATCTTTTAACGTACATATTTGTTTTAGTAGAATTTTCGTGTTTTATGTTTTATCGTGTAGCTACATTATTTTTTTGAATGTTTACTTGTCAATTGTTGTTGCTTTTTATTTCATAGTATTATTTATGAAAAATAGTTACAAATGAAAGGCGAGGTTTTAGTTTCGATAAAATAAATAAATACACCCAATAGTCACGAACATAGGTCTTTTTTTGTCTGGAGGAGGCCGAAAGAGGTATGTTTAGTGTCACTGGCCTACCAGACCGGCAAGCTATGGATATTGCGGCCGAGTCGAGTCCGTAACAAACCTAAAACTAAAACCTAGGTTATTAATTTATCGTTCATACATTTTGCGATCACATCCATTCTCCGTGACCTTAATATCAGCAATAGCTTACAAACATAACTCAAACATTCCTAAGCCATTTGGAAATGAATCTAGTGCTTTCGTTATTAGAACTGATATTTAAGTGAGAATATCGTATGGGGATTAAGACAGCCTAATACAAACAACAACGGCGGCGCAAGGTCTAAACTTGATGCGGGTAAAAAAATTGTATGACCCTTTTTTTTATTTTAATAATGACACCTGACATTCTAAAGCTTCTGATATTTATTATAGCACTATTTCAGGACTCTTGGCGCTCGTGACAATCGGGATTAAAGAAAATTGTGTTTTTTATACTACTAAGGATTAGGACGCAAATAATCGTACGGCCCGCCTGGTGGTACTGTAGCCTATACGTTTGCAACACCAGAGGTGACACTCGCGTGTTGCCGACCCTGTAAGAACCCTTTAACTCCTCTTTTGAAGAGTCCCATGCTATAATCTTTGTGTCATACAAAAATATATCTTCTGATTATACCAGTAGTTCCAGAGATTAATGTGTATAGGATGGCCTAAAATAATCACGAATTTCACTAATCTTAGCTAAATGCAACTGACGAGTGATAAAAAATCCCTCGCGATGTGAAGGTTCACGAATCCATCTGGTGGTCCATGGTTCACGACGCTTATGCCTTGCGCCGTCCCTGCCAAACAGATATGAGCCTTAAGGTCTACAACGTAATTGTCACATGTGCCTACAATACCCCTGTTAAATGTGCTTTGTTCCCCAAATTTGTGCTAACCATTAAAATACTCATTTGTTTGATAGCATTCCACAACAATTCCACAACGGTATTGCACGCTCAAAATGATTTCAATGAATTATTGATTACGTCATAATCAACCACATTGCAATGGCCGGTTCAATGGTCAGGACATTTGTCCAAATGATACAAGCGTGATGTTTTTAAATGGCTATTTTATATTGTTGTTTTTCTTTCTTTCTTTTTTTAATGCAATGAATAGCTAGACTAGCATGCCATAACCCTGACTGTAAGCGATACGACCAGTAATGGACAGTGGCAAAAACAAAACACTATGAATTACAAAGCAATGCTTTTCATTTTACTGCGCTCGCCATCCTGAGACAAAATTTTAAGTCTCAATATATCCAGTAACTACACTAAACATGCTCGCAAAGGTAGTGCGGTTTAGATAGATGATTGACTGGTAATAGATGATTCCCACTTAATATTCGCAAATTTTAGGCCGGCATGTAATTGTTACGCTTGCCATGAAAGTCATCTATAATTAGCCAATATTTTTTTTATCAGTAAAAGTCGTACCAATAGGTAATGACTAAATTAATTCGATTAATTCCTGCCTCCATTTTGAATTGAAACCATGACATGTGAAAACTGGCTTTGACATAGATTGTACATTTATTCGAACAAATGGAATCGCGACAAACTAATACTGAAATTCGATGAACGAGTAAATTGACAATTTATTCTCTTTGTTTAACCAGTACGGATTGAGCGGAGTGGATTTGGTACTATTATTTTCAGGTATCCTAATTCTATCCTATACATTTTAGATTGATATTACATTGAATATTTGATTGTGATCGCTGTATAGTGAATGATAAAACGACTGTCAAACAAGAACCCTTCGATGAAATTCCCGGAACAAAATAAATACTTTTGTAATACCATTGACAAAAAACAAGCTGAATATGTATCTAAATTGTCGATTTGTGTATGATATTTGAGTTTGTTTATTAAGGTAACCTTATATATCCCGTAACAGTTTTGATTATAGAAAATACTAAATATTAATTACTTTTTAATTTACATTAATTTGTCCAATCTAAAATCAAATGACAATACTTTAATATCGAAAAAGAAATATACTGTGCAGGTCAGGAGGTATGGTTATTAGAGGTATATTTTAGCTTCACATGATCCTTGTTTTTGTCCTTTGTGCAGGCCTTTACGTGTGTAGTTTTTGTGGCGTCGTATGGGTCCCTAAGATTTGTGTTCTCTAAACAAAAAGCGCGGTTTTTGCTCATTAGGCTTATTGATGTTGGGGACTTCCCCACTGTGTGTCCGGTACTTCAATTGTAATGTATTTTATGTTGATGTAGGTATATATGTATGCCTACAAGGTGAATGATAGCCAAGGTAAGGCTGCAGAAAGTCACTGGGTATAGGCATTTAACAAGTTGCTGTGGGAGTTCTTACAACTATATGACAAGAAGTCCAAACATTTGAGTGTAGAAGCATGCTTTTTTTGTAATGACGCCCTTTATATGACCTAGCTATATAATAAGAAATGAATGTTAAAATATAACCTTTAATGTAAAAACCTATCCGACATTAAACTACTTCATTTACAGCAATAAAACACACAATCCCAGTAACTCCGCTCATCCCGAACATAAAATAGAAAAAACTTCGACAAATCCATCTGGTGAACTACAAGTAATTTAGTATTCCGCGATAAAGTACACAAAAACTAGGGTATACTCGCCTGTTGTGGCTACTTTGTCACTATCCGGGCCGGTTTTTTCCTAAACAAAATTACCCTAAAACATGAACATTTTCCTGAATAAATAAAACTTCCCTTGCTATTTGTCACTCAATTGGGCCACATCTGAATGGCGAGTGGTCCCCGACGACCGCTGGTGTCAGATTGGACCCAAATTGAGATAACAAACTTGGATGTATACATAGACGGAAATAAGTTCGAGAAAAATAAGCTAAGTTGAACTGGAGTGAATTTTTAAGATGTATTACTGAATTGGTTGTTGGGAATGTATTCGTTTGTGGTATCGCAGTTTAAGGGTCCTTTATTCAATGAAATGGTGCTTCTTTAATTGTTTTTTTATAAATGGTGTTTCTTTACTTGTTGTTTATAAGAAAAAAAAAAACATGTCGTTGTGCTGATGATTTTGTAAAGTATTCAGAATGAATGATTCACTGCGAAGAAGGACCCCTTTGTCATGGCGCCGCAATTCCAAGAAGTTACTCTCCAAGGATGCGAGAGTATTGGAATCCTTGGCATCGAAATATCAAGCAAGGTCGAGTTTAGGAGTCATTTGGAGGACAAAGCCAAACTGGCGAGCAAGAAGTTGGGAATACTGAACAGAGCCAAGCGGTACTTTACGTCGAGTCATAGATTGACGCTTTACAAAGCGCAAATCCGGCCCCACGTGGAGTACTGCTCTCACCTCTGGGCAGGTGCCCCAAAATACCAGCTCGACCCACTTGACTCCTTGCTTGGGCTTGCATGGGCTTGTCGAATAGTCAATGATCCCGATCTCACGGACAAACTGGAACCGTTAGAACTGCGGAGAGACTTCGGATCTCTCTGTGTGTTCTATCGTTTGTTTCATGGGGAGTACTCCGAAGAGTTTGAGATGGTACCACCGTCGCCTATGTACCATCGCACCACACGTCTCCGCAGTAGAGTTCATTCCCACCACCTGGAGGCGTACCGCTCCCGAACAGTACGTTTCTAGCGTTCTTTCCTACCACAAACGTGCAAGCTCTGGAATGAACTCCCTGCATCGGTGTTTCCTCAGCGCTATGATCTGTCCTTCTTCAAACGAGGTTTAAAGAAAGTGCTCTCCTCAAGGTAGGCAGCGACTTTGTTGTGCTGGCCCCCTGGCACTACGGAGGTCCATGAGCAGCGGTAGCCGCTTACCATCATGCGGGCCGCTAGCTCGTCTGCCTACATGGCAATAAAAAAAAATAAAAAAATGAAGCTCAGTATAGTTTTGCATTTTTTTATTTTTTATTTTTTTTTGTAAAGATGTGTTATGAATGGTTACTAGTTGATCAACTCGCGGTGTGAATTTGATGCCATTGCGCATTAATCATGGCAGGTTTGAATCCACTGTGTGAGTAAGCTAGGAAGAAAAAACATCTTATATTTTTCTGCATTAAAAAACACGATAAACTGTCGATTCTGATTGTTGTCGCCATTTAGAAATAACCAGTCTATAGTAGGCAACAAAAAGACAATAAGTTACTCAAATCATTATATTATACTAACTAAAAGAAACTTATACTTCGTATATCCAGACTGCGATCGAAATTGAATGTTAGACCCACATACACACAATGCAACTAAAAATTCCGCATAAGTGTTAATGGGACAAGTTTTTGTATCTTTTAAATATCGTCATGTTTGGGTGATAAATCCATAGATTTTGAGAAAATAATAATTTGAAGCCATTTTGCCTACCATTAGGTCTTTAAAGATAGAAGTGTGAGGATTATTATACAAGAAAAACAGTGTATTATTTTAAAACTTACAGAATATTTTCAGTACAAAAATAGACATAACATCATCAAAAATCGCCGCACGACGCGCGTCCACTTAAAGCAATATCCTCAACGGTCCAATATAAATTCCAAGACAGTACTTCAGTACACACATTAGCCGTTTACAACCTCTGTACTCGACGTTTACAACCTCTAGCGTATTCTTATCACACAATTTGTCGGACATCATAAAAATGTTAATATCAAACATTCTTACATCGGCGAAAAATAAACTGAAGGGGCAACTCCGCTCGTAAAATTACGGTGAGGCGCGAAGCCCGATACCCGAGCACCGAGTACCCGAGTAATACTCGTATTATGAGGGGTCACAAAGTGACGACTACGATATTGCCAGTCCTTACCGAGCAACGTAAGAAGGTGAGGAAAGTTCGCATAAAACCTAAGGAGGCAGGTGCATTCCATTTCTAGGGTACCGAAATGTACCCGTATTTCACGCGGCGCGTTATTACAGCTCCATACAGCGCGGTGTTACAAAAAGGTAAGTGTAATAATAAAAATCTTACGATGTCTCGTCGAGAAGGCAGAGTACGAGTTCGTGTTTTGGTTGGGGGATGCGCGTTTGTCGAGTGCTATTGTGGCTTCGCTTGATGTGTGGGTTTTGACTACGGATGAACTGCGGTAGAGCTCGCTTTTATCTTGATTAAAATATTGACTGTATAGTTTCGTACTGATCATTGGTAGTGACGCGATTTCCGACCGGAATATTATATCATTTTAACTTTATTTTTTATTGCCTTATGTTTTTAATCTACGAATTAGTGTCAGCCTACCAGCATATATTTATTTAACAACAGTCCTTTCTCGCGTTTTCCTGGCCATACACTTAGTGTTAGTTTATAAACATGTTTATGTAGTAAGTAAATGCTGTATTTAAATTATTCGAGTGCTCCTACGTCACAGTTAGTTGTTGAAATTTCAAGTGCGGAACTTTCATAGTAATATTTTATGTAGTTATAATACACATTTACTGAGGGGTATATGATGTATGGATTATATGCATAAGTTTTAATATTTATTTAAGGAGTTATTATTTCATACGACTACTTAGGTCCTTCCCATTGCTTTTAAATATACTCGTAAAGGAAGGGCTTTGCGATATTTATTAAATATAATGGCCCGGCCTGTCTCCGTCCGGGTAGATACACATTTTTGGAAATATTTTATCGCATATATTCATCAGGGATAATATAGGATTCCAAACTCCAAAGGTGGTTGGTGGAAGGAATTCCAGTGCAAACAAACAATCAAATCTTTTTTATTTTAATTTACAATTTTATAAAGCTAACAGTCCAATTACCGCCGCGGTTTCGATCTCCGCATCGAGTCAAGTGTTTGTGAGTCCTACAAGTGTTTGTCTCGGATCTGGGTGTTAGTGGGACCGAAAAGTCTGTTCTAGTTTCTGATATCCACGACACAAGATCTTAATGTGGGTTCAAGACTATGTATGTGACTGTTGGGAGTATTTTATTTTATTTTGCAATCGTAGCATTTTTTAATTCTTCAGGGTAG
The DNA here is from genome assembly GCA_030180105.1 of Hyles lineata. Lineage (NCBI taxonomy): Eukaryota > Metazoa > Arthropoda > Insecta > Lepidoptera > Sphingidae > Hyles > Hyles lineata. Next base: position 11,908,619 of record JARJEE010000008.1, on the reverse strand, counting down.
AGACAGGTGTTTTTATATGCCCTTTACTTACAAGGGGATAGGGTCTCATTCCAGACCTTGCGGCGACTCTCTTGCAGCTGTTTTGTACTAAATATGTAGCAAGGAGATACGACCCGACAGCTCTGCTTAGTGGTCGCTTGGCTTTAAAAGCTTCTCTAGATAAATAATGCAATAAGCGGACCAGTGTACGTTGGTCTATGAGAATAAACTCATTTTTTGTGGGTGACATTTTTATTTCAGCTTTTTATTTACATATTGCATGAAGGACGATAGAGGTATAAACATCTACCCATATTTTCCTCTCATTTTTTTGCTTTTTGTCCCTACTTTGCACGATGGTCAAAACATATCATAGCTACCCACGAGTATATCCAGTTTTGAGGATGCCGGCATAATGAGGTCAACAGGTGAATCCACTATTGGGAGTTCTGTTTAAATTAATTTACACAGCGCTCAGAATAAAACTCCAGAAAAACCAATTTAAATCCATAGTTAATGAAAACACCACAATTGCATATTATACAGTTTTGAACTTCCTACTCAGGTCTTCACAAAAGTGAATCCGAACTGGTAAACGGCAAACATTCGACTACACAACACTTCGGGAAGTGGATCATAAATATTGAACAAAACTTTTTGCCACTTCACAATTCACGTTCCCAGTTATCCGCTGATGAAAAATATAATAAATTTTTAATACAGCTGTATTTCGAACAGAAGGTCGTAAATTGTGGATTTTCGAATTTAAGTTTTGTGATTTCGAGTTTATTAGAGTGTTTTTCGCGTTGTTTTGATGGAATGGAGACGGAGTTTCACATTCATATTGAAGTATTTTTATCTTCATTGAAATATGATTTAATATTAAAAGAAGTGAAGGTAAACATCAGAAAATATATGGAACAGTTATATATGAATTTAAAAAATACATGGGATGTGCCAACTCACAGATACATATGTGAATGAGTAAAGTCTAAACACTCCCAATGATAGAGGAGACTTTTGCCAAACAGCGGGACGTAAATTAACTATTATGACAAATATATCTATTCTAATTTCTATGTTTGTTATTCTGTTAGTTGTTCCGTACCCTGAAGATTGCACCTAACATAATAATATATATACATACATAAACTCACGTCTTTTTCCCAGAAGGGATTGGCAGGTGCTATCAGGGCGAACCTATCGCCATATTGGACACAAAGGAGATCAGTCGATTTGGTCCAACTACGGACAAGAAATTAAGTATGACTAAAAAATCAGGCGTATTTTTTTAGATTCATTTCTCTATTTAGTTTTATCCTACACCGTCGGGATCAGATTTTGTAAAAAAAAAGGATATCATAAAATATTCTACCAATTTATGCAATGTTTGCAATATTATCAGAATTGACATCTGTCTTATAATTAGTATTTGTCAAATTCTATTCTTTGTGCTTGGTCGCGAAAGGAATGTGCTTTTGTGGTGTTGGTTATTTTGAATTTATTATTTACGATAACTCTTGGCTACTTTAAAAAATATTATAATTATTATACTCCCAAAAATAGCAGAGGTTGCTTAGTGCATGTACGCAATACCTCATGGGATTTTATGAGGGAAAGGCTCTATAATATTAATAATATTTACAAGACATGTTTAAAATTATAAAGAATTCTAAAACATCAATCGATATTAATGACATAAAACTAAGATGTTTATAAAGCCCACTTAGTGCGTTATTGGTTAGGACGTACTAAAGATCAATATACATAATCTTATACATAATAATATATTATCCATGGTTCCTAGACTGGCCCAAATGCTTAAAGGACCTACGGCTTTGACAGCATATTTAATACAAATTCACACAGGGAACTCTTAGATAAGATTTGGATCCCTAATGCAAATACCAACAAAAACATTGAGAACTCTAACATCTCACGCACGTGATTGCTTGTTTCAAGACTTTGTTCCTAGGTATTTGGGCCTTAACCATTTAAACAGGGAAAATAGCTAATAGGAATATGGTATTACCAAATAGTTTATTTTGTCATAGTGATCAGACTGTACCAATTGTTATTATGGATGGAACATATTAAATAAATGTTAAGAAAAGCCTAACTATCTGTGCCTAAAAACACCTATTCCCTACATAAATATTGTTATCTAGTATAAATAGTTATAGTTGTAAGTACTGCTGGTTATATAGACGTGCTAGGCCCTTATCCAATGAACGCCACGCAACGAAATCCGATGGTGACATTGTAAGACATGAGTTTAGAGAAAAGCGACTGTTGTATAATTATTTTCATCCTGGAGACGTTTAATACTGGATAGGGGTTTTAGAAATGCGTTATTATTATTAAACGCGTGTGGATACGCCCGGAAGTGTACAGAAGGGTGAAAGTTATCAAAAATGCACAGAAATCAGTCAAGAGCCGTTACAATTTGTCGTTGGGTAGTGGAGACTGAAAACGGGACATTAAAAAGAGATTTTAAATATTTCGACAAAACTATTATTATTCAGCCTCCAACAATCTAATGAAAGATTTTTCAGTTGCATCTGCCTTGAAAAATGTATTTCACTGTGCACATGTGATTACTATTATGTGCTACCTTGGTTGGGCTAGGTACCAAAATAATATCACACCTCCTGCAAAGCACAATCGACAATGTATTCTTACTACCAGATACATGTGATATGGTTTAGGAACAAGTTCAATAGAACTTTTTATTATAAAATGTGTTTCTTATCATCAATACCAACATTTTTACTGCCATCATTCCCTTTTTAGAAGGACTTACCTACTTTTTAAACGGATATTTCTACCTCCAGAAATGCTTTCTTTAACAACTTTTTATCAAAAAGTATTTAACGTGTTTATAATTATTATGTAATACATTTTACAATATTATTAAAAGAAATTATTTACATAGTTACAGAAAATATAAAATATTTTTCCAAATAAGATATATGTGAAGATAGTAGAATATGGTAGTTTTTGTAAAACTTTAAGAGGATATATCTTAAAAACCCCATATCCTAGCTCAAAAAGACTATATTATATTTAAAGGATATTGAATCAATATCATTTAATTCTAGGTCTCGTTTGTGTCCGTCAAGTTTTCACTACTAGGCCCAATTTCCTTAGGTAATCGACCGATCTCCTTTCTGACTCCGGGCTGATAATGAATACAAAAATCCTATTTTAATTTGGCCAACCTGGGATTCTAACCCGAGACCTCCGCTTTGTAATCGTACCGTAGAACTACGCCACCGAGGCAGACCTTCTTAGATCTTAATAATATATTTTACATTGTACATGTTAATGTCATGGCCGCATTCTGTACCTTGGTATACTATTCCTTTTAATATACAATGACACGCCCAAAGCCCTTCGAAGCATTAACAATATAGTACGTCTTTTATACGAGAATATCGCCTCACTTCAATGATAGTGCGATTATACTTTGCATTTGAAAAGGCGTAAAAGCGCCGAGTGGCTGCCGTGGCGGCAACTCGTGAAAAATCACCGTAGACAGTATTATCGCGGATTATGAATCGCAGTAGATAAGGCATTCAACGCGTTCTCATTAAAAGGAGAATCCGAGGAAAAATATAGTAAAAAATACAGCGCGAGCCAGTCTCATTTGTCAACTTCCTAGCATTGCATGCACCGCCTACATCACTCGAGGAATGGCCGACTTTTTATACATTCCACTTTTTCCGTCGCACACAACTTTAATAACTGAAAATGAAAATACGCTTTTAAATATAACGTTTTCGTCGCGCTACGTGTTTGAATTTAGCGATGTTGATAACACTATCAATTGTAATGGAGGACTTCGTGCTCGCTGTTAATATTCGGAATTAAGGTGGCCCATTTCGTATCGCTTGAAGGTCATTTTTGAATTGTGGTTGTCGCGGCGATGTTTTTGTGGTAAATGAACACGATATTTGTGTAAGTTTTTTAACTTTCTTTTTTATCTTGTGTAACAAAAATATAAATTGCTTTAAAGTACCATGACATTTTGATGTATGGTAGTAGTAGTGAGATAAAATATGTATTTGTAATGTGTGATGATGACCATTATGTAACAATGCTTGATTTAGACCATGTGACTCTTGGTCAATACCGGGTTTATTCATTTTTAACGATTTTCTGTTATTAAGAATTTATATGTTTAAAATTCCGCTAACCCGCACTAGGCCAGTGTGGTGGGCTATACGGCCTAAACCCTCACAATCGTACTCTCGAATCTCTGTTGTAGAGGAGGCCCATGCCCTGCAGTGGGACGTACATAGGATCATACATATTCTCTGTAACTTAGAGTTCGAATCTAACACATTTAATTCCTACTTATTTCCAGCACAATAATCAGAACTTACTCAGCAAACTATCGATAAAGTCCCAGGATGCGTTTAAACACTAATTCGATGTAGCAAGGTAAATGAACAAAACTCCATACTCAACCAGGTATGGTTGAAATGAAAGGGCGAAACTAGAATTGGCACTTCAATTAATCGAGGGCACTTTCATGCGAGTCAGTCTGTTTTCCCATTACTGCAAGGGTATTGCGCGAACCGTTTTAGTTACGTTACTTTACAACGGGTGGCCTATTATAATTTTTCGATGTCGACTCGATTTTTTGCATACATTTGGTGCGTGTTTTTGTTACCGTTTGTTGTGTTTGTAAAGTTTTATCGATATTGTCCAGTAGTATAGTTTGGGAAAATCATTGTGTAGGTACCACTGCAATGTCTGTTTCTCCCGCCAAACAGCAGTGTAAATGCACTGTTGTGTTTCGGATTGAGGGACATTGTAGCCCGAGTAACTACTGGACATATTGAGACTTAACATCTTATGTCTCAGGATAGCGAGCGCAATGAAATGCTAAGCATTGATTTGTAATTCAAGGTTTTGTTTGGTTTTGCTCCTGTTCATGAGCGGTCGTATCGCTTACCATCAGGTAAATGGTAAGCTCGTCTCCCCATTAATTGCAATAAAAATAAACATGGCGCACGTACCTACAAAAAAATAAATCTGTATTCTGTTTATATGTATTATTAAGTTACTTATATATTACCTACTTTTTTAAATATATACCTACATTTTTTTATTATTATCACGTATTGTACTAGTAGTAAGTTTTAAAAAATAAAGTAAAATAAAACATAAAAATATTTAGTGTTCGAATTCAGGCGTCTTCCTACTCAATGATCGAAGATTAAGCATGTGGTTGCTGGAAGAGTGCCTATATTGAAATCGAGTAGTTCCAATGGGAGAATGCTTATATTGACATCAAGCAGTATCTATTTTGTAATAGCATGAGCTATTAAATCGTGCTAAATTTCTATGGATAACTTAACAATTCGGAGGTGGACTATTGCGGTTTCACCTCTAGCCACAGGAAGTCCATTGCTGACCCACTGATGATAGGATGTCTATAGTGACCTGTTGAATATTGTGGTTCAGTTAATACTTAAATGCTTTCATAGTCCGCTTATAGATATCGTTTAAATGTATTATAATTAAATGGTATATTTAATCATAACACTTTTTATACCCTGTTAAAACCTATACATACATTTATTCAATTTGTAACGTATCGATGTCTGTACATGGAAGATAAATAAGTAAAAGTAGTATGATCTCCCTATGTCACTCTAATTAACGTAATAGAAGCCAAAACAATGATTGTTAGATTTTTTGTCTGGTTGTCTGTGTCTTTTAGCAAGCTAATCTCAGAATCGGCTAAACTGATTTCGCTTAAATTTGGTTTGCGGTAACCCTGGAGCAATGAATTCAAATATATTTGTTACTTTTTAAATTCAAATGGGACGAGATTGGACAGGAAGAATGAGGCGAGATATGTATAACAGGATGGGGCGGGACAGGAAAAGCTGTACAGAGGAAGGCATTGATTAAGAATATAAATTAGACCGTACGGGAAATAATATGTTGCTGATGTGGTCTTAACTGAAAAAAGATCTGCACCCGGGCGAAGCCGGGCCCGCTCCTATCTTTATTAAAGATTGTTGTTATATCTGTAGTTATAGTACATACATACATACATACATACATACATACAAAAAACTCACGCCTTTATCCCAGAAGGGGTAGGCAGAGGTGCCAGGACACCCACATTTCGCCTTGTATGTTCCGTCCCACAATGTGATAGGTGGCGAGCCTATCGCCATATCGGGCACAAATTCCTGACTCTAGCTTAGAGTGCTGGTAATTAATAGAAAAATCCAATATCACTTTGCCCAACCCGGGATTCGAACCCGAGACCTCAGCTTTGAGACCGTACCGTAGTACAAATACGCCACCGAGGCAGTCATAGTTATAGTATGCTTACTAATATAATTTATAGGGCCTTTGACAGAAGCTTTATAAAAATTGTTTGTTATTCTCTCTATTGCATATTCTACATTCCTCATTCATCCCTGTAAGATCGTCATTCATGTAATATCCTCATGAAAAGTAAATTAAAAATGTATACTCTTGAGCCCCTAAAAGTGTTTTCTAATTTGTTCATAGTGACGAGACGACGAGAGATAATCACTCCATCGTGCACACTAATTGAATTGCACTCACCCAACTTTAGGTGCATTGTTGTTACCTCGTCATGTTAATATAAAAAAGTGAATATTTAATGCATTTAAAGTTCACTAACCCGAAAGAAACTGGAGGACTGTTTAGAGATCTCTCTTTCTCTCCCTTTTCTTTCTTTCTTTGTCTCTCTCTCTCTTCAGCCACAGGAAGTCCACTGCTGAACATAGGCTTCGCTCAAGGATCTCTACATCGACTTATTGGAAGCAGCCGCGGCCTGCATTCAGCGGCATCAATGATTGGTTAGAGATATAACCTTTTTTAATCATAGAAGAAATCCATACCATTAGGTTACATATAGCTATTGTTTGGAGCTTGTTTAGAGTGTAAATGAAACTGCGTCTTAGTTAATACTGAAAGCACTGAACTAATTATTAATTTTATTTTCATGTTTGCTTCTTATTTTTGTAATAATTGGTGAGACGAGCATGCCATTCGCATGATGATGGTGGTATGCGATACTACCGCTTACAGACAGCTAAACCAAACAACTTATGGTGAATTATAAAGCCATACTTGGCATTCCACTGAGCTCGCCATCCTGAGACATAAGATGTTAAGTCTTAATATGACCATTAGTTACTCTGGTTAGAATATCCTTCCAAACCAGAACACAACAGCGTGTTTACGCCGCTGTTTGGCGGGAGAAATAGACATTCCGATGATACCTACCCAGAAGAAATCTCGCATAATATGAAAAACCTACCACTAGTAATAATATTTACTTCTGGTCACAGATGAGAACACAACGTTACAGTATTTTACTTTCTTGTACTGCCTCAGCGACTTCCTATCCTTGTGATGTATTCGCGGTTTGCACAGCCACAACTGGACTAACTAGATTTTACCCTATTTTTTTCCCTAAGAAAATCACCGAACTTCAGTGCTTGGTGTCAGTTCTTAACTTGCTAATACTGATCGAACTTGACAGAAATTGTAGTGATGGATGAATGTGCTGGATTGTCTTAAAATATCCCCAACAAATGTTTTGGAGCAGAACACATAGTAAGGGTCAGTGTCAGATTCGTCTTTTTTTAATTGAATAGTTACTCCGATGTCCTCTGACGTCACTGGAATAACATTATTTTTGTTTTCATTTACTTCATACAACAATAGGAGGGCAGATAAAGTCAAGGCACGAGAAGGCAGCTTGCTCACTAATATGAGTACTATTCATTCTGAAATTAATTCCGATAATCTCTTATTTACACGAATGTTACAAATTGAAATAAAACTATTAATTATAGATTTTATAGTGGTCCGCCCTGAATAAGAGGTTATATCAATTAATTTCGATGGTAAGGGATTACCGCCGTTCATAAGGATGACACCACTTGAATCGTTGGTATGTTGCCTGCCTTGCAACGTGGGAGGCGACAGATAAGGATATGGGATCGGTTGTTTTCCTATATCTTGAAAGACTATACTTACTTTAAAATTGAATAAAAATACACAATTACACATTTAGGCCTTATAAAAATACATAATTAGGCCTTGGAATTCAAACAGCCTATACAATTAAATAAACTGCTACGACGCTAATGAAAAGAACATTCGTACATTAACCGGAATATTGTGAGAAATACACGAGTTCATTGAGCTTTAGGATACCTTATAGATGGTGTAATGAAAGGTATAAATATAATATGGTAATTTCACTATTCAAAGATTGTGAAAGCCCGTTTGATTAAATATGCTTATAGAACATTTCAAATTTTTGTATCTTTCATTTTTTTTATTGCCATGTAGGCAGACGTGCTAGCGGTCCCCCTGATGGTAAGCGGTTCCCGCTGCTCATGGACCTCCGCAGTGCCAGGGGACCAGCACAACAAACTCGCTGCCTACCTCGAGGAGAGTACTCTCTTTAAACCTCGTTTCATATCATTAATTACTGATAAAGCGTAAATCAAATGTACCTTTGTTATTAAAGGTAGAATTTCCAATATAATCCAAACAGACAAATGGCAGTAATTTTCACATTTTCACTTTTTAGTTTGAATCACAGGACAAAGCCATTAGCGCGATTGTTAGGTGCGTCCCGGTCACATTTATTTACTTAAAAGCCATTATTTAATTCATTATGTATTAGGCACGTGTAACACGCGACACGGCCGTTTCATAATTCAGTATTATAATTGACCGCATTAATTAAAGGTGGTCGGACTTGTCTATAATGCCCGAAACATTGTCTTTATGGTGTTACATCACGATATCATTTAGAGACTCATAATTTTACGGCTTTATTATTTCGTGTTTTTGTCAAGTATTTTTGTGATTATTCATTTTTAAACGGACGGGCTTGGCTAGACGGTTGACGCTGAAAAACGCACATTAATTGTAAGTTTTACTTTAATTGTAATTGTTCAATGAAATTGTATTCCCAGTTGACTATGTATTATTTATTGCTCAGTGTATTGGTCTTTAGTATTTTGCAAAAATAATTCTTTGAAATAATTAAAGGCACGCTAACAGTTGGTTGTAAAATCGCAAGCGAAGTATTTAATGTAAGTGTAAAGTTAGGTATAGGATTTTTTTTGTGATACAATTTTCGTATCTAACTCAGTATTACAGTACAGTACAGTACAGTAGTACACGATGGTAGGACAATTGATAAGACACACGCAACTGTCACGTTTCTGGTTTAGCCTGTGTTTATTCCGTTTTAAGCAGGCTAATTGGCTATCTATCGACCGGCGAGGTATAACTAACTATTACCGTTGTATAACCTACTGAAATTGAACAATACTTACCATCAGGTGCAGTCATAAAAGTCAGTTTGTTGTGCCAACACAAAGGCACAACAAAAAACTTAAGAATTAGAAGTAGAAGTAGATATGACTAGTGACGCTTGTAAAATAAAATCTATAGCAAAAAATATTTACTACGCGAAATCCCAATCAACTTTCTCTCACTATCTTCAGCTCGAGAAAATCCACTGCTGATCAAGAGACAACATGAGCCTTTCATGCTTTCTAACACAGAAACCTAGATCGAACCAGGGTCTATTAAATCAAGAACCTAATGCTCTCCCATCTGAGCTGTATCGGAAAATCATCGGAGCTGTGGAAATAATCTATTAGTTTGAACATCGATATATTATACAATTTTTATTCTAGGTTTTCACAAATAAATAAAAAATAATATTTTATACTCTCATCGGTTTAGTGGAACTTTGTATCAGAACAATCCACTGTCAATGCCACTAGTGATAACTATATCTGTCTCCACGAGAATACTTGCGTCAGTGTAAAGATATAAATGTTACTTATAATAATAAAACAATGTCCATAAAGTGTGAAAACGGAGATGGAATTCCATCTTCAAAGTAAAGCAATTTGATTTTATTTATCCGCATACGGTTAGCCAAACTGCATCAATTACGAAATTCAATCGTAGATATTTTTGTAACACACAGAACAGTTCGAGAGCTGTCAGGTGGATGCAAATAATTTGCTTAAAAATAAAGCTGGATTTTATATTTTGTGAAATTTCAATGAAAAATTCATTCGGGCGCGGGAGATACAAAAAAGAAATTCACTGGAGTGACACTTTTAAAAGCGTCGACGGTTGATTTTAGAAAGCCTTTGTTTCTGTTAACCATGCCGCGCCGTCCCTCTCGTTGATTTAAGTACACAATAGAATCCCCCTTACGTTTCGACAATGCTCCGATAGCTTAGAAAATGTTCACAATAAAAATGTACAAGACAATGGGGAATTGAAAGGAAATGAAAGATATCATTTGCTTGGCAGGTTTTATATTCGATCTGTTTTTAATTTAAACGTGGCCAGTTTGCACAAACGTTGTTTTGATATTCCTTATTACTTTTTTTAAAATAAAGGCGTGATTGTGGAATTATAATAATAGAGGAGTTGGTGTCATTGTACACAAAAGCTGAAAATATATTACTAAACACGTTATTATGTTGACATTCATTGTAGGTACTTTTAGTTTTATGATAAAAAAAGGTTGAAATTTCATACTTGTAATAAAACAAATAAATGCAGTATATTCCAAATAAAGCATAAAAGCGATGTTTCAATTGTTAAAATTAATTACACAAAAAACAAAAACTATTAAAAATTTACGTCATCTCGCCAAACTACATTACATACGAGTAATATCTTATAGTGCTTCATTTATTTGGTGCAATAAAGGGGAATGTTAGCATTAATGTGACGTATAGTTCTCTTTTAAAAGTATACTTTAAAATTTTAAATATTTTAGTTTAGTTACTGAAAGTTTACTGCTAAACATATGACTTTTCCCAATTCCCATAGCTTCCCGATGGAAGTGGCTTGCATCCAGCGATTTCATACAATTTACTATTGGTTATCTTATTTATCGTCTTTTCAGATTTATTCTATAATATAAGAGAAACAGATAATGATACCCAAACGCATTAAGAAACATGTATAAATTACACCTGTTGTTTAATTCTAATAAAGCTCGCATTTTACGGCTTCTGTAACTGCTGCCAGTCACCATCAATGTAATTTATTAGTCGGTAAAGAAGAGTAATTTTGCTTATTAATTTTGCGCGGGCGCGTTCAGAGGTGTGGCTTCACAGCTTACATGACTGCCGCTCTTTAATCAAACCCCTCGCGGTTTCTTTAGGGGAAAAAGCCCAATTATTCATCACCAAACGGCTTCGATGTTCCATTGAAATTTTTGAAATTGAGATCGCTATCAATCGCCGGAGATTCGGTATTTTTCAAATTGAATCCTATTATTTACGAATCGGTTCATTTAAATAAGATTCTATTTAGGTAAAAAAAACCTTAACGTTTCAGTTGTAACTGCTGAATTGGCCATCCAGTAAGACCTTTATCGGCTGATTTCCATTCCCTTTTCGAAAGAAATATGGGAATTTGTACGTCATTTGTGTACGTCTTTTTATTGTAACTCATTTAAATAAAGATTTAGTATACGTTTGCGAAACTCTAGTTGTGGCATTTAGAATATGTGAAGCTTTTTTCGTGATGGAAAGAATATGCAGATAAAATACTGCAGCACTTTCTTCGATATTGCTAGTACCTATATATTAATTTATTCAGAAACTAATGCTTCTTCCCGAAAGATAATTACTCTCAGTGTGGGTCAGACGTCATCCTAAATTCACAGCTTGCTTCCATATTTTAAAAATACTAATGCAACATACACATCTTCAATTAATAATTAAACATGATAAAACTTTATTCCGGTATTAGTTCTGCATTCAAACATAAATATTTTCACGATTTCGCATAGCTCGTGCAAAGTTTTTCAATTTAAAATATTTATATGAATCCTTGTGAGCATTAGTTTATGTGCATAAATGTTATAACGTAGTGAAGTTTTAATTGGCAGGGCTCGGGTACATTTAGCGATCGTGATAGCACTTCACGCGATGTAGGTGGCTTTGTTTGGGCCCCGTCGTTACGTGCGCCTTCCTAGTTAAATGTCTAAGTGAAAAATTGCACGCTACGGTTAAAAGGTTAAATGGGAGTGACCATTTATCCTTTCTGAATCGTAGCTTAAACGCTCCGTGTAAATTTAAAAAGGTTTTACATTTAATGTTATTTCTTTTTAAAAGAGATCGTTTGTGTTCGGATTTACGTTTCGCAGAATGAAATTCACGTTGTTTTTACTTTTTAAACGGTCGCTTGTTTATTTTTTATTGAGGAATATTGCATTGCTGCGTTTGATTTGCGTTTGTGTTTGAATTTAAAACGTTTACTGATAGTGTTTAAGTGCCTTGATAAAAATAACGTTGTTAAATATTCACATCTTAAAACCTACTATTTTAAAAAAATGTAGATATTATTTTCACTTATTTTGTTTAAATTCTTCTCAAGGGGAATCGTTAGGAAAATTAAACACCTTTTAAGGATTTTCCTATGAAAATAATTCATATGTAAAATTCCTAGGTCTATGCATTAATTATTAAATACATATAGATATAGGTTTAAATTAGTAAGTACATACAGGATTTCGATTCGATCCGATCGATCCGTTTAATTAAATTAAGCCACTTATCAGCTGATAAACACACCACACAAGTTTGAACTCAAGACTTAACACAGGAAGTTTCTGCTCTGAACTAAGCTATACTCCTATAAACAACAGAACAGGAGGATAAACTAAACACCAATAAAGTAATATCGTTATACCAATAGACTGAACAAAAATATGACTTCAATAACAAATATCGGCGTAGTTTTAATTTCGAAACCAATACGCGTCCCACAAACATAAACTGCGATTGTCCGAGAAACGACGATAAATCGGAGCTGCACTTGGCTTCCTGCTATAAAATAATATATTGCTATTGCTTACACATTTTAGTTCTAAACTTTAGCTTTTATTAGCTGAACAATTTACTATGGGCAATTTGTACGACTGATGTTAGCTAAATGATTATCTCAATTGGGAACATTTATTATTAGAATAATAATTGTAATTAGCTTTTTTCCTTCTCTCTCTATTCAGCCACAGGAAATCCACTGCTGAAAATAGGCCTCCTGCAAGGTTCTCCACATCGATCTGTTGGAAACGGCCTGCGTCCATCAACTTTTTGCAACTTTAACCAAGTCGTCCGTCCACTTTTTTCTGTCGTCCCTCGCTACCACAACATCACCTATATGTACACTTTGGGGCCCTCTTCGATTCTTCGAGTCATCAGTGTGTTGCCGATGCATCAATTTTATAAATTATTGATTTATTATTTTTATTGAAAATGGACCCGTCTTGTGATAATAGCTGTTACTTGAATTACATTGTATTTTTATGATTTTTTTTTTCAAATTAATATCCTGATCGCGTTAGCTTAAGTCCGTTCAGTTCTTTTTTTATTTGATGTTATACCGATTGCTTCGTTATCAAAACGATCCTTAGCCACAAAAAGTCTTCTATTGAACTCAGATTACTACAATCTTTGATATGTCTTCCTTGACCTCCGTATAAACCTTTCCAGCCACTTGGCATTGATAATAATTATTTTTATCAGATGTTTCGCTTCTACAAAAACACTATTAACAAGCGTAATAAGATGATGTAAAACATTGAAGCGGCTATATCCGTAGCTTAACTTATAATAAGTATGTAACGTATTTTGCGGAAAATATGTTGCAGGTTTTATATTGTGTCTTCCCCGGGGAAACCTCTTGGCATTTTGCCTTGGCTCATTATATCTGTAGTTTGTTGCTTTCCTCGTCCAACTATTTTAATTTTATGTTTTATGATTATTATGTTTGGCCGTCCCTAAAGCGTTGAATTTGAGCTTACCTTTTTATATTTTAGGGGCGTCGTAACGCTTTCAGTTTATTATAGGTTAGGTTATATTTATAGACTTGGGCTTTGTTTGTTATTAAATTTAAGACGCCATTGAGGAGGAGTGGCGTGGGTTCAAATCCGGAATTAAGTAATCATGTTAACTAACAAATACTCAATAAACTACATCGCTTAACTTCAAATCCCGGATCAGGCAAAGTGATATTGGATTTTTCTATTCATTATCACTGACTACGGATCAGGAATTTGTTCCCTATATAGCGATGGTATGTGTGTATATGTATATAATTTCTAGGACGTTTTATACGTCTTTATTTACATCAAAATACTGCAAAACAGGTACTTAGAGAAAATCAAAAGATATAATGGCAATATGATTTCTGTCACAACAATCAACTCAACACAAACCTGTTACTCTGGCGAGCACAGATCCAATTTCAATCCAATTATGTTACGCGAGTGATTCGAATTATTAACACTCTCTAATACATTTTAATAACACGAGTTACATGCAAGGAATTAGCCTACAAATGTGAATTGGTAACCATATAGGTCACCAATTCACATAAACGCTTGTAAATTCTGAAGAATTGTGTAGTTTATCTTTGAAAAATATTTTGCTGACGAGATACTGATTGACTACTTCAACTACTTACTTCGACGTACTTGTAAGTCATTAAACAACGACATGTAACAAATGAGATTAAAACATACATACTTAAACTCACGCCTTTTTACGCAACAGGGCTAGGGGCAGAGATGCAACCAGTATACCCACTTTTTGCCATGTATTATTTGTCCCACTATGTTCAAAAAATCCTGGCTCCGGACTGTTAATGATTAGTAAAATCACTATCATTTAGCGCAAGCCAGGATTCGAACTCGAGACCTGAGCTTTGCAATCATACTGTAATACAACTGCGCCACCAAGGCATTTATTACAGCAAACATTATTGCAGCATAAATTCTCCAAGTTAGTACTCATTCTTTAGATATAGTCAATTAACTAATTAATTTAGTCGAAATGTAGGATATGTTTACTCATTATATTACCTAAAATGTATATCTTTCCAGTAACAACTTTTCACAGAATTCAATTGGAAACACAAACGTATGTGTGCTTCCTCACCGTCCACTGAAATCGTAATGAACCAACAAAAAGCGGTAAAGTACAACATTGTAGATTGCAGCTTGCACTTTATTTACAACAACAAACTACCCGAGCTGTGACATTTATAGAGACGATTGTGTATTTATGGGCTTTTAATGGCGTCGCACATTACCACCCGCGCCATCGGACGCGTTAGTAAAGAAAATATTGCTATTGTTGTTATTTATGTCGAATCTTGGAGTCTTGCGTGTTGCATCCGGCTTTTTAGGAGGGGTTGGTGAAAAGTCTGTTGGAAATTGAGGCAGGATATTCTAAGAGTTTTACTTTTTTTTATTGCAATGAATGGCGAGACGTGCATGCCGTTCGCCTGATAGTAAGCGAAATGACTGCTCATGAACAGTAGTAAAACCAAACATGAAACAACACCTTGAATTACAAAGCAATGTTTGGCATTTTACTGCCTGAGAATAGACTTTGCGGTGGTACCTACCCAGGTGACCTCTCACATATGAGAGACTAGAGAGTATCTGGTTGGACTAGAGAGTAAATAAATGTGTTTTTTTAGGAACATGAATATACACATTTGAGCGTGCAACGTGTTACATAATAAAATATAGAAACAGTCACGTTTAGCCTCAGAGGCGTACAAATATAAAAATAGAGAAGAATTAAAACTACTATACATATATAGAATATATAGAGGTGTGGTATGTAAAGTCCGCCAGCAGGTTAGGTCAGTGTGGTGGACTATATGGCCTAAACACTTTCATTCGTACTCTCGATTGTAGAATAGACACGTGTCCTGCAGTGGGATGTATATGGGCTGATACAGTATATATCTTTCCTAGACCCTTGTTAACAAAAAACGGGAAGAGTAAAACACTGTGTGTATTGATACTTAGTTTTTATTGTGGATTTGGGGTATATTTTGAGGGATTTCGCGATATGTGAAGGGATAACGAGGGCGATGTCGGTTGTGATTTATGGGATCTTTGTTGGTAAAAGACTTTTGTACTTTTGTGTTAATTTCTGTGTAGTTTTGCCAAAAAATAGTTTTTATGGGTTAATATTATTATAGCCTGATAATGTCGCTTTATAAGTAACAACGGTATTATTTAGTCATATATATTGCAGGAAAGAAAATACAAACAAACTAACAACTATTGAACTACCATTATAAATAAAAATTAAACTTTAAATATTTTTTTATTTAAATTCTATTAATAAGTAATCTATTTACACTCATATATATATTTTTTGTTTAATTTAACTGCTGCTAAATAACTTTAATGTTGTTGAGAGTTTCATGTTTCTTTTAAGAAATAAACGGTTTGTTTTTATTTTATTTTTGAGGGGGAATTACTGAATAAATATAATATAACCATGGTGATTCAACAATAGGTTTTTATTGGTAAGTTGCAAGAAGTTGTGTCAGCATCAGTCTTTTATTTAGCAAAATCGAGAGAAAGATGAAGTTATATTTATTTTGAAAAATATACAGAACAGCCATATTAATCGAGGGGTATTCATTGAATTGTACAAAAGTATTGTATCATAAATAAATACACCCAACAGTCACATACGTAGTCCTGACCCCATATTTAGATCAATGAAGTCTTGTGTCGTAGGAGAGACTTTTCGGTTTCACAAATACCCAGACTCGAGACAAATATTTTTGGGCCTCACAAACAATTTTTTCAATATGGGGATCCAACCCGCGGCATCTCGTTTCACAGTTGGCGTTCAACCAACTGCGCCACGGAGTTCAATGACTATTTATATTTTATATGATAGGAATATGAATATATATATATATATATATATATTCATATTCCTATCATATAAAATATATATATATATTAATTAATATATATATATATATATTATACTCGCCCATTCTGGTGCATAAGGGCCTCCTCAAAATAATGAGGGAGAGTTCTACACTTAGTATAAGTGGCGGCACATAGTGACCGACATTTTTTTATCCTTAAAAGCAAAAAAATATTATGCAAAAAATTTTTACAAAAAATTTACTCCCATATAAAAATCGGTTTCAAACCTCACTTCACCATTTTGGTATGAAAGATTAGTTAGGAAAATAAGAAATAAATTTAGAGAGCCTAAACTTTAGCGCATAATTAGTACTCATATGCAAACTTTTTCTATATCTTCGGGATAAAGCAGTTTGTAAGTGTCCACAGCCAAATTGTTCTTGTAACAACATTATTTTCTTATACGTAAACAGTTCTACGGGGGTAATGAAAGTTTACGACCCCTAGTCCCGAACTGCACCCTTATCATGATGAACGGACGCAGGGGTAGATACGAGGCCTAAGGGCAGTGGCAAATACAGCGCCAATTGCGATCTATTTAAACTGGGGGTGAATTTGTAAACGAAATAAGGTATATTCCCTACATTTATATTATACTAGCGGTCCGACCCAGCTTCGCCCTTGTGCAGATACCTTATGAGTCCAGTCCAAATTAGAAAGCTTTTTATTTTGCGTACAGTTGGTATGGGAACACTAAACTTTCCAGGATAAAAGTATCCTATGTGTTAATCCAGGGTATCAGCTGTCTCCATACCAAATTTCATCAAAATTGGTCCAGCTGTAAGGAAGAATGTTAAGAAGTAACAAACACATAAACTTTTGTATTTATAATATTAGTAGGATATGCATAAAAAATAAAATAAAAAAACTAGGACTAAGGTTTACACTTTAGCGTAAAACCCAAGATCTTTCCTTGTATGAACATCCACAACGGTTTGATCCAAGTACAGGTCCATCAAATAGCAAGGGTAGCGGGAAGGAAAAAGGATGGAGAGGAAAGTATTGTGTTATCTATAAATAAATAATAAATAAATAAAAATATATTTATTAAAAACAGAGTTACAAATAATATTTCACAGGGGTCCCCAAACTAAGCTAGGCTTGTATCTTGGGGTACCATTACAAACTTTAAACATGCAGAATTTGAAGCTTCTATAAAAATATTAAAAAAAATAAAATATAAAAGATAAAATTAAACATGGAGAGAGAAATCTGAACATGGAACAATTATTGCTATTAGAATATTATTATTATTATTTGTTTTTTTTTTTCTGTCCATAAACTAAACAAAATTCTAAAAACTATGCCCTTCCATAACAGGAAATAAAAAAATATAACATAAAATAAAATCCTCTAAAAACAAAGGTATGCACACAATTATGTAATTTTAACCACTTTAAAAACATAACAACACAAATAACAAAAGAAATAATAATAATTAAAAACAAGTACCTAAAACATTAATTAATCAGTAAGGTATATATGACTAAAAAAAAGAAAGACTTAATCGACGGTCTTAATTTGAGATCAATAGTAAAACTTAAATAATGTAATATTAATCTAGTAGAGTTTCTGTGTTGGTATATGATAAGGTAAGTAACCATTTTCTGATTTTGTTTTTAGCCTGGTGCACGGACTATCTATATCTACATATATGTAGCTGCTGGGTTTTATTTATTATTATTATTAAACGCGACCGCAGAGCTAAAGCGACCGTCATGCCGACTTCTTGTGAGACTGTGGTACCCCGGACCAGCCTGCCCATTCATGCGGAGTCATGACTGTCAACAGCGTGGCTCTACCACTTCCAAAATTGTATTTACGGCTGTACTATTAAAATCTTAATAGGTGTTTCTATATTAAAACGCATTGTTTGATTGGATAAAATATATTACTTTTAGTATCTATGTAAGTGCGTGGTGGCCTGTTGGTAAACGGACCAGACGCGGCTGTCAACATATTAAGGGTGGTCGCGGGTTCAAATCCCAGGGCACACCTCTGACATTTCGGAGTCATGTGTGTATTGATATTGATAGTCAATCACCACGCACTAAAACGGTGAAGGAAAACATCGTGAGGAAACCTGCATACCATAGCGATTTATAAGAATTTCTATGGTATGTAAGTCCGCCAACCCGCACTAGGCCAGCGTTGTGGACTATATCGCCTAACCACTCTCATTCGTACTGTCGATTGTAGAGTAGGCCCGTGCCCTGCAGTGGGACGTATATGGGCTGATACAGTACAGTATGTATGTAAGTACATAAGCCAGTGGTTGGATGTTAGTATCTGCCCGGGTAGCAACCACCGCAGCGAAGAATTGTCGAAGTCACATTCATGTGTGTCGTTTTTTTTTGTACCTGTATCAGCCCATATGTCCTAATGCAAGGTACGGACCTTCTCTATAATCTAGAGTACAATTTAGATGGGTTAGGCCATATAGTCCGCCACGCTGGCCTAGTGCGAGTTGGCGGGCTTTACATACCGTAGAAATTGTTTCACAATTCGCTATGGTATGAAGGTTTCCTCAATATGTTTTTCTTTGCCTTTGTAGTCTTATTTTTTAGTCTTATATTCATTGTACGTCCGGCTACAAATACGGCGAAATAATTGTATTTATCGGTTACCACCTCTGTTTTGGGGAATCATTCATACATAGTATATAATTAAATTTACGCCTTTTCTTTTGCAATCCGCCTGTATATGCCGTCCCACAATGGGATAGGAAGCCTATCGGTCACAAATTCCGGACTCCAGACTATTAATTAATATAACTTGTGTGCAATTTCACTATTTAGTTAGTTCCAAAGATTCTGTCACCAAGATTGTTAAAATTAAGTCTTGTATAAATAAAGTATTATTATTATTATTATATAGTGCATTTTTCGGCAGGTGAACTTTGTTGTGCCATTGAAAAATTTGTTAAGAATGTTCTTTGATGTCTGGATTTTCTTGAATATAAGGAAAGGTATTCATTTTCATGCCAGGGGCTATATGAAAATCAATAGTCCTAGAGCCAACTCTAGTAAATGCATATTTCCGATTCCGAGAATTGTATTAATATTCGCTCATAAAATATTGAAATGAATATTCGTTTTTTGACTTACCAAGCAGAATATTACATTTCTCCGTATTTCTTCAAAGGGGTAATATTTTAATATACCTGATTTTCTTGGATCTGAATGCTCCTAGAAGAAAAATTATAGACACACACACACGCGTTGGATGCCTTTAACTGTATGCGAAAATGACCATTTGTCAGCTATAGTCAAGCTTGTTTCCACCCCACGGTGTAATGCTGGATGAGCTTATCACCATATCGGACACAATTTCGAGTCCCGTTCAATTGATATTACATTTTCAGACAAAAATACTGTTGTTTTGACAACCGTAACATAAGACATAATTTCTAAAAAAAATACTGAATGCTTTAGTATCTGACAGGCCATTAAAAATATAGTCGATAACAACAAACAACCTGTTTTAAAAATCCAGTTCGGAGCAATGAAATATCAACACAATCATGTATTTGTTCGGGAAATTAATAATAAAATTTACATACGATTTATCGAATCAAATAACATAGCGTGTGGCAACATGATTACGGTTTTCAAAACCGAACACAAAATGCATAAGTTTTTAAATGTTCGTTATTTTCGCATCACATTTTAACTGGAATGTTTATTTTTGTAGATAACATTGTTTTAATCATTATTCACTGACAATATTGTGGCTGCTACATTATTATTGTTATCAATGTAATTATTGTAATTGTTATTTTTGTATATTGGAGTGATCATTGATTGTATTTCAATTTTATTGTATTTCCCACAATTAGGGCAAGATGTGTCGTCCTTAATTTAAGATGCACAGTGTTCATTCTTAAAATTATGTAATTTATTGCTTGTGTGTTATGTGTGGTCTTAATTATAAATTTTATTAGAACTTCAGTATTAAAACTAAAATGATATTACTTACATTTCCCTTACGTGCCTGGTAGAGCGGTACATCATTTTCGAAGAAATTATGTTACTGACATATTTCCTGTAAATGAACAAAATAAATTATGTTAGCGGTAACATTAACTATACATTTATGCTATAATTTTATAAGTCACAATTTTGAAGAAAGATACACTATTATTTTACTTCACTTTCTAATTATTTACAAAGCAAATGCATAACCAACTCAACCACGTTTAAAGAACATTTAACCAACTACATATTTCACTCTTAGGATCGCAATAAATCCACGGCTTTGCGCACTTTGACTGACTGTTGCAATTCTAGTTAAATCAAGCACAAAATACGTCTCCAGCCAGATTGGGCCAATTAATGAGGGTACAATCAAGGTACCAGGACCTTTACAATCTAGTGCGAACATAAATTGTGATAGGGGGCGGCGGGGCTTGTTTAATTTCACGACTGAATAAATTCAAATGTTAATACCGTTGAGACTTGTGACGGTTTCACTGTCCCTCCATAAACCCGGCCGATCTGTGCAAAAATTGCAAGTTCAACTGTTACGCTGGAAATTCTGCAATAAATTAGGGGATTTGGTGTCACTTTATGTGATACCATTTGGATACAATTTTGTATGGGTTGAAGAAATTAAATTATCTATTAGTTGTTGTTGCATCTGTAAATCTTGTTATATCTGGTTTTTGAATGCGAGATTTTAGTTTCTTTCTTATTCCAATCTGTTGCTTGCTTGTTATTTCGGTATATTTTTATTATTTTAAAGTGAATATTAAGCCTATTATCTGGAATTGAAATATCGGTTTAGACCTCTTCGAGGTTTTTTTCGATGCAACTACGCAGGCTACGCTTCATGTCTACATCAAGTGTTGTAAAATAAAAAAATATATTTCAAATTTCAACTATAGTTAATGCCCAAATTAAATGTATTCGAAAATGCCGTTTGTCCCTCGCCTTAAAGTTTGTAAACATGTGTTATAGAATGGGAGATAATTAACTATTAAAGAAAGATGAAAAAGCGGCCGTTTACATAATAATCTAGACTGAACATGGCATTACGAGAAAACTGCATCAATTTCAGATAATGTATGCCGTAAATATAAATAAATCAATATTTTCTCCTCCCTTAGCGGATGTAAGAACCCGGGTTCTATTAAAGGAATATGCGGACTACTCAACCATAATGCCACCTTTATATCGTGAGTCATTGTCATAATAATGGGGAAATATAATGGCGCTGACGAAACGATTTGCCGCTTACACCGAACGGTATCAAGAATGGAAATACGCAGGAAACGCTTTCTGAATAAATAATAAACGTATTCTTAACTTTTTCGTGCTGAGAAATTTATCGCGACGCCATGTTGCCACTGGTTTACACGTAATTATAATTGTACTGTTGGGAATCAATCGACTGGAAACATTTATTGAAGACGGAGTGTTTGTGGAGGTGGTTAGCCATTTTACTTTGTCGCAATGTTTGAGTTTTATTTTAAGTTAGAACTTATTCGAGTAAAAATATAGTCAATTACATTATAAATATTTTTTAAATAACTCTAAAATATGCATATTTTGGTTTTACACAATTTTTTTTTGTAGAATGTAGTTTGTTTTTTTATCATACAGGTACATAATTTAAATTTTGCCACTTGTCATATTTCACAGTTCACGAGTCCCTAATGTTAGACCACGTCATGCGCTACATTTGTCGAATGCTAAAATATTCCCAACTAACTAAATAATGCGATAAAATATTAATCAATTTCGTAAATACGTATTCAAATATTGGATGTACGCCTTAACGTATTTGACGACCTATTGAAAATCAGTCGACCGATATTTGATCATGGGCAATCAATGCGAACATTCTAAATATTGCTTTAAAACTCACTGAACGTTGATATAGAAAATCACGAACAAAATTAAATTAGCTTTAGGGTTAAAGATGCTATTATGACCGGGAATAAAATACGTGCCATTGGTTCGGAAAAGTCATTGACATGCCAAACATTAATTGAATTTTATTATTCGACTTTTTTCTGTTTTTATTTTTGTGGATTTAAATATTTTTTTTTATTAAAATAATTTTAGTTTTTATTATAATTATTATTTTATTTACTCTCATATGTGAGAGGCCACCAGTGTAGGTACCACTGCAATATCTATATCTCCCGCCAAACAGTATTGTAAACTGTTGTATTCCGGTTTGCAGGATATTGTAGCCAGAGTAACTATTGGACATATTGAGACTTAATATCTTATGTCTTAGGATGGCGATCGCAGTGTAATGCCAAGCATTGCTACTGACCATGAGTGGTCGTATCGCTTATCATCAGGCAAATGGCATGCACGTCTCGCCATTTATCGCAATAAAAAAAAATACTGCTACGGTGGCGTAGTTGTACTACGGCATGGTTACAAAGGTAAGGTGTCGGGTTCGAATCCCGGGTCCGGCAAAATTATATTGGATTTTTCTATTCATTATCAACCCGGAGTCAGGACGTTGTGCCCGATATGGCGATAAGCTCGCCCCCTATCATATCGTGGGACGGAACATACAAGGCGAAATGTGGGTGTCCTGGCACCTCTGCCTGGCGTGGGTTTATGTATGTATGTAGGTTTATATATGAAAAAAAAATAATTTGATTAAAGTTCGTTTTTATTTTTATAAAATCATGTATTTTTGAACATTCGCTTTAATTACACGCTTTATATTAGCTTCACTTGTATGTTTGTTTGTATATTTGTTTTAATTTAATTGACACGACGCGACGTTGCGGTTCAAGTTTATTATAACCAATAAATGCACGGCATGGATCCAGTGGTCAGTTCTCTCTCTGCCACCTGCAATGACCTACTTCGGTACAGTTTGTGGTTGTAGCTGTCAAGAGTAGGTTTCTACGGTTACACATGTCATATAAACGTTCCATAAACGTACTTACACATCATAAATTTTAACGAAAATGATATACAGGTATACTGATTTTGACGTTTGTAAATTGTTTAAATCAGATATTATATAACAAAGGTCTTGTTCTTGTTATCCCACATTTGTGTTGAATTGGACAAAATGCTTATTGGTGTAGCGGATTAATTTGACTTTTTACCAGCTTATAATTTACAACGGCATCCTAAAGTTATTTGGAAATCTTTACCCATCTTTAAAATTCTTATAAAGAACTTAGGAGTTGGTTTCTTCTTAATATTTCCCTTCTTCCTTAAATCTAGCAGCAATCAAATATAATCCAAAATTACTGAAAGTAAGCGGTCGTGACCTTAGTGGTAATTCTACATTCAGTTTTGCTCCGAACTAAGTTGCCACTCATTTCGTAACTACGCAATTTCAATAATAATACGCTTTAACATAAAAATACTAACAAAATTCTCTGTAAATAGAGATATGTAAACTCGGCGCATAGGTGGATCCTAATATACAGCGGGCGACACAACAGCCCCGGGATCGCGCTGTTTGATCCCGTTTTCAATACGACGAATACGACCAAAACAATAACGCTATATTGAAGAACGAACAAACTGTAGCCAGTATACAGCCACTCTTAGGGAGTTGTTACATTTATTCAACTCTTTGCATATTTCGCTGCATGATTTTGGTGGAGTTACTGTCGTACTCAGAGACATTTAATGTCAATTATATCATTATTTAGTGTTGATTTTACAAAGATAATCTGAGGATTAATGCACTGTTGTGTTCCGGTTTTAATGACATTGTAGCCAGAGTAACTACTGGACGTATAGATACTTAACATCTTATATCTCAGGATGGCAGTGGAATACCAAGCATTGCTTTGTAATTCATAGTGTCATTTGGTTTTGGTATTGTCAATGAGCGGTCGCATCGCTTACTATCAGGCGAATAGCATTATCGCCTCGCCATTAATTGCAATATAAATAAATAAATAAATATACAACATGGTAAGGGCAATATTGTCCAGACAAAGCATTGAACGGGAATAGACAGCTATCTCCTGCTGTACAATTACACCCGCGGTAACTGTTGACATTTCACGCTACGACGAAAGGGCCAAGAATCATAGGAGCAAACAGGGCGGCCGGCAAACTATTCCACAACTTAATGATTAATGTATCGGCAAACTTCTCAACATTTGCCACTATGGTATTGACTACCAAAACTGTCGTATCTTAACCCACGATGTGTGATTCTTGTTATGAATGTCTGACATGAAATGAAATGAAATTCCTTTAATTGTCATGTAGACAATTATATACATCTTATGACAAGTCTATATACATAGAACTATATCTCTATATGTAAAAAAAAGGATTATTTATATACTTCTCATCAGAAGAATCGAAACACCTCGCAAGTTCATGTTTGGTAATTATCAAAAAAATGTGTATATTTAGGAATATATGTCAAATGTCGTTGAATAGTGGATAATATGAGGTTTTCAAATCTTAATGTTGATGTTCTAAATTCAAATTAAATTTATACACATTTTTCTGATAATCCTTATAAACTTGCAAGGTGTTTCAATTATTATTCTGATGATATGTATATTAAGTTTTTTTATTATAATAATAAGTCTATAAAATATGTGTTTTCTGTGGACAAAAACAGATCTGAATAAGTGTAGTTACTCCCTTATTGAATATTTACCCGGCGACCGCGTCGCGTCGGCTCGTTTCATACCGTCAGCTTTTAAACAATGTATTTTTGGAAAATGAGTATTTAAAAGGCAGCATTTAACTATTTGCACTGACCGTTCACGTAGGACATAATGATTGAAACACGGAATTTATAATATTGATAAAAAATAAACTGTGTTTACATTACGGAATGAAAATTTTACGCAATGTCCACGTGTTCTCTGTTGGATTATTTTTATTTTGCTGTCACTGGAAGTGACTGTTTTAAAATGTTAATTAGTGTATGGGTTGTGAACTATCAGGTACAGAGGTTACTCCAGGTCAAATTTTATTATTAGTATGCTTATGAATTGGTTAATAAAATTAGTCGCCACTGAGTGCTTTGATAACAGACTAATTCCAAGTTTTCAAATAACAAGGTCCTCTTTATACGTATGGTAATGGTACTCATAAACCTCTTTGCGGTCTTTCTTTATTTATAAAAGCTTTATTGTTCCACTGCTGGGCAAAAGGCCCATCATCGCCTTCCAACGGTCCTTATTCACTGCTATTGCTATTGATATTCCGCTGATGTAGTTGAAATCATGAAGCCAACTCTATTTTTGTCAACATTAAAACATTGTATATCAGTTAACGTTGTCCAATTCTGTACTGCGCATGTTTTAAAACTGCAGCAATTTAATAATTATATTAATTTAACAAGGTAAAATAACTTGTCAGACTGAGCGACACGACAGAGCTCCGTAATTGAAATCGCAGCACAATACGGTAAAGGTTGGTTAAAATTAATTGTATTAAACGGAATTCGAATTTAAATCCACAAGGTTCATGACCGCTTCAGAACAGACAAGGGAAAGAAGTAGAAACCGGAGTTCAGCAGTAGACTTCCTTTGGTTAAAATTCTAATAAAGATATAAAACACACATTAGATTGAGCAAGCGGGTATACTTGAATCGATTCTCTATATAATCTATCTTGCTTGTACTGCATTTACAAACAGGAATTATACACATTATGCCAGTATAACACAAAATTAAAATATCTATTTGACAGAAATCTTACTTGTCCTTTTGCCACACAATTAAAGCCAATAAGAGATATACAGAACCTTCGGAATATTCCATTGTATTTAATTGAAACTTTACCGTCTATAAATACGATGGGCGCGAACCCGCGAGTAACAATAGCCGGTAATGAATAATGCAAAATGGTAGATAAGGCAAAAATGGAAATCCAAGACCAAAAGCTAAATTAAAAGCGCAGTACTTAGTAAGTAATGGCACCCCGGGCAGCAATCGAGAAATAAAGAGTGGAATTATTTGCATAACGATCAAGGTTAAATGTTTCAAGTGCTGTGAAAAAGACAAAAGAACTGCTAAGATGTCGCGTTGTCTTGTACTTACTGCGTGGTATTTTAGTGGGTAAAAGCAATTTGACAATCGGTTATAAATGCTTTAACTTTGCTTTTATCATGCGGGGATGTATGGCGTTAAGCACTCCTACCCGAGCAATTGTGTTGAATGATGTGACAATCCTCTGTCACCACTCAATCACTATCAGGAGTGCCGTCACTTTCGCACAGAGAATAATAAAAATACTTCATTACCGTTGTCGACCTGTATTCTAAACAGAGATGGTGCAAATTGCTTTTTTAGTCGTACAAATCTTAAAATTTTGGCCAGAAATGTTAGATCATAAAACACTGACTTATCTGGTGTTAGTGTGTGAGGCTGCCTGGGTAAGTAGGTACCACTGCAATGTCTATTTCTCTCGTCACACGGCAGTGTAAATGTACTGTTATGTTCCTGTTTTAAGGATATTGTACCCCGAGTAACTACTATACGTAACGAGACTTAACATGTTATGTCTGAATCTGAATGGCAAATCCAGTGGAATGCCAAGTATTGCTTCTAATTCACGGTCTTGTTTGGTTTTGCTACTGTCTATGAGCGGTCGTATCGCTTATGATCAGGCGGATGGCATGCTCGTATCTCTATTTAAAACAACAACAAAAAAACTTCCGTAAATTCCCGGGTTATCATCCACACTCTCTACGTTTCATCTAGATATTGTTGAGTTAACTAGATAATGCATTACCACTATGTTTGTTACCGCAGCGGGTGCTAATTATGAAAAGCTATGGGCTCGCGTGCTGGGCTCGGCGCAATTATGCTAATCTTATTAGTCAATCCACTCCACCGTATGCACATTGCAGTTTTATGTTCCTACGCAGGCATTGTGTGCTTTCTTTATTTCTATAACGTGTGGAAGACTCATTAACGCTATTATTTCAGCTCAAGTATAAAGTGAGACTTCAATTTGATTATTTTGTTTGCTTTACCATTGCAGGTGTTTGTTTTTATTAATAAAAAAAAGTCTTTGTATGAAATTAGTTGAAATTTCATCTGTTTTATACTGGGACGATTAAAAAGGATTTAAGACTCGTTTTGAGTTACAATTACATTTGATTTAGACACATTCAATTCTATAGGATCTGCAGACATAGTTGGTTCTGTTTTAACTCGTGCTTCACTACTACAATTTTTGATGTGAGAATAAAGTAAAAAAACAACGATAAAATATAAATCAAAGATGAATCAAACGAATCACTACGGGAAACTTCAATACAAAGAAACAATTTTTTCAATCGTCCAACTTTTACGACACAAAGAGTAAGTGCGGATTTACAGCGAAAGCCCCGCCTTTCTAACTTAAGAAATTTCACTTAAGAAACAAAAGTACTCTAATAAAAGAAGAACAATCATAAAAAGGAGATGTAAGAAGGCGCTTTGTCGAAAAATCGATGATTCTGCCACTGTCGCGTGTCGTCTACCCTTACGTACCTTTAGCGATTTACCTTGCCGATTCTAGTTTACGTACTTACTTGTTACTTGCTAAACGAATCTGTTTGTCTTTGCTTTTGGTTTATTGGATATATCTCCTCTTGGCGTAACGAATTTCATTTTACTATAGTGCCTCACAATCATTCTTATTATTTTGTTTTGTAAGCATCTATTTTGTTTCCACATTAAAGTAATAAATAATAATAGTAAAAACTTTTATTTGGCACAACATTACATTAGTTACATTTTTAATGCATAGAGTGACAGTCAGTTAGTGCTTACACAAATTATAACAGCTGCAGTTTAGCAGGGGGCCCCAAACTAGGCAGTGCCTGTATCTTGGAGACCAGTATATCATGTTTATTATAATTGTTACAAAGCTTAGTATTACTCTTATATGTTATTTTAATTTGAAACTTATCTGTAAGTATCAGAGGCTAAGTGAAGTTTTGGCGTGGGTAGTGGCTAGACCAGTGGTTCTTAAGGGGTGGTTCCTGGAAGTATCCTCAGTGGTCCGCGGAGCCATACTATGGCCATCCTTAAAATAAATTGTGCATGTGTTATTTATAAACAGATAAAAATACCCTCTATTAATTTACATTTCGTTACTGTATTGATAAACAAACAAAGCAGTCAAACTGGGTGGTCAATGGCTAGATTTTTTTGTTTAAAAGGTTAAGAACCACTGGGCTAGACGATAGCTTCCTCTGCCAAATATTCATCGAAATATCTAAAGTGTTGCTAAAGCGATCTTCCTCTATCCTTAATACGAAACCATTTCGCTCCTGCGTGGCAGTTTTACGAAATGGTACTTGGATCGATTCAACAAAGCCTAAGAGCAACCCATCACTGTCAAATGACTGAATTTCATAAACCTATTTTTATTACAGACAGCTATAAATTCCTAATGAGTTTTATAATAATTTATCTGCTTAGTAGACCGCAAATCTAATATAGGCACGAGCAATTTGATATTAAAAAAATGGTCTGCAATATTTTTAGAAGCAGACCGCAAATACAAACCCCCAGATTAATTAATGAGGTTAACATGTGATTGGGTGACCGCTGAATATGAGGACACCCTTGTCTATATTAAGCACCTGTGACCATTCGACATTGTCTATTCTTTGACCCGACAGCGGAAATTAAAGAACACAACTTTGTATATCAATGAACTTTGGGTTTATACAATGTGTTTAATTTTACGACCTCATTTATAGACCTTTTCTAGTTACCGAATGATCTGCCCCTTGCTCAATTCAGATTGAGCGAAGAAGATAAAACATACGATAGCTAAAATAGGTTTTAAAATTGTTTTTGAATAAAGGTTTTATAGGAAAAGAGCTTGATCAATGTATGCCAGTCATGTTTTTCATTGGTAAAGGTCGTAGTCCTGAAAGTCCTTCATGGCTGTATGCTTTAATTCTATCAAATTTTGTCGGTTCTGAGCTTCTTTTAATCTATTTCTAGCATTTTCAAAATGCTCTTTTACCTTCTAAATATCGTCACTATATTCATTCGCAGGTTCGATCCCTAGGATCCCGGAATCGAGAAATGTTTGTAAGGCTCATAAATATTTATTTCGGGTCTGGGTGCTTGTGAGTCCAAAAAGTCTCTTGTAGTTCCTGGTACCCACGACACAATACCCAATCTTGGTGTGGGGTCAGGACTATGTATGCGACCGTTGGGTGTTATTTGCTCTTATTTATTCGCTCTACATTTTTCTGAGGTATATCAAATACTAAGATTAAAGATCGTATTCACCAGCACATAAGATTTTTCCCCACATACACATACATAAATTTAAATCTCCCCACAAGCATTGCATAAATGTTACTCGAAAATTAATTCGGAGACTGGCGGAGAGCATCCAACATTTTTATTAAAAAATTCAATTTGCTTTAGATAGTACCGTAAGCGACGGCGGCTACGGGCTTTGGATAATTTCATCCCGACTAATCCCGGTATCACTACTTACCTCGCACTGATTACACGGAAAAATGCGCAAGTACCTTTCCATATTAACGTTGGGAATATTTTTTTACTGTAACCAAATGTACTTTTTATGTCGTTTTTATGGCACACCGGGAACTTATGAATTTTCCAAGATTTTTGTGGCATTCTATTTTTAAGGTTCCTTTACTTTACTGTCGCGTAAAAAGATAGAATATCATTCGCTTTAAGGCTAATTTATGGGCGTACGGCATAAATATTTTTTGTAAAATTTTGTGAAGAAAATATGGCGGAAAAAAACTATAAGCAGTATCATACTCAAACAGGCTAGAACATTCAATCAATATAAAGTGTTATATTTTAATTTATTATTTAATTTTGTATATCGCTTTTTCTTTTTCACTAATATTTAAATAATAGCGCGTATTACTTCCACAAATTTGTTTTACAAAATTGTGATTATTTTTTGTTCTTAGGTTATGTAAGTATACAAGTATTCTATTTACAGAATACCAAACAATTTCATTATCGTCAAACCCTCCTTATCCGTCCCAACAGAAGACACCGAGCACCTAAACATCCCCCGAAAAATATGACAACGTAAATATAAATAATAAAAATTCTACCCACGGCGGCATATGATTCCTGAACACAGGGGGCTGTGTGTCAGGCCAATCCTCTTATTTCATTTGTCAGCCTGACGCGGGAGATGTCCACACGCGAAGCTGACAATGCGCGATCTGTCAGCTGGCGAATACAGAATGGATCAAGACTGATGTTTGTATCACTGCTGACGCTGCTTTTTTCTCGTCAAATTGATTGAACGAGTTGACGTTTGTTCTTTTTTTGAAATCGACACCGGATGGTATACATTCTTTTTTTTTTTTCACAACTATATCAAATGTTTGGATTTCTGCTCTGGAGTGCTGGTGGATATTTTCGATTCAACCTTTTCCTGCCTGTTGTGTGCGGGTTATATTGACGCTATTATGTGTACATGACTAGATTGTAGGCTTTTACATAACGTTGAATTTTATGTCTACTATTTTATTATATTTTTGTTCTTGAAAAGTCACTGGAGCATGGATTTTATCATTTTGTATTCGCGTGCTTGTTTGATGTCTAAGGCTTTTGAGAATTTTCCAGTCACGTGCGCATCATATTCTTTAAAAAGCACATACTAAGTGGATTGCTCGATTTTTAAAATAAAATAATACGGCTTGTGTATCATATAAATAAATAAAAAAAAAAACAATTAGACTATGTTGAAAACTGGTCATAATTAATCACATCGGGGTTGGTTACGTGCTTATTCGAGTTTTGACCAAGCGGGTGCAATTAGGTCGATCATGTCGTAGATACACTATTTGCAAAGCACTAATGATCGCATCATTAGCCCTTCTAACCTTTCAGTATATAAAAATAAATGACTACCAACCATCAAGCATAATATCAAAATATTCCATAATCCTTTTTATCCTCCAAACAATTACATCAACGAAAACGTGAACCCTCCCAGCTAAGTTCGTTAAATCCACATCTCAATGTTAATGAATATACCGCATCAGGTTTCCAATTATCCAGCCGATCGTCATTTCACCTCACCGTTAGTAACTAAAGGATCCTTTTTCAGGCTTCTATTATGAAATTCTTGATAATTATACGAATGTTTTTGGTGTAGTTAGTTTGTGTTAATGTCGCGAGAAGGATTTCTTGATCTTCTGCCAGATATTGCCATCTGTGTGAGCGCACTTTCGCCTTAATGTGATTTTAGTCTGAGTTATTATTGAAAGTGTGTTATGAATTTAATTTAATACGTTATTAATAATTATTATAAATTCACCCAACAGTCACATACATAGTCCTGACCTAGACTGACGAGACTATCGATAATGGATAATGTAACAATTGATTTGATATTCTGCCCCAGTTAAATACAACTGAAATATTTAAGTACCTAGAAATTGATAATTGCATTCGAATTATGTTTAAATGTCTGAATACGTGGATTTCATATGTTTGCATCTCAATTTACTTTTTTTCACCACACAATACATAAACTCACGCCTCTTTCCAGTAGGGGTAGGCAGAGGTGCTGCCAGTATACCCACGTCTCGCGTTGTGTGTTCCGACCCACGATGTGATAGAGGCGATGTCGTCATATAGTGCACAAATTCCTGACCCCGGGCTGATAATGAATAGAAAAATCCAATATCATTAGGCCGACCCGGGATTCGAATCCCAGAGCTCAGCGATGTAATCGTACCGTAAAAATGCGCCACCGAAGCAGTCAGCCACACAACACAATAATTAGCTAACACAATCCGAGCATTAATTTTACTTCGTATCCCCATATCTTAGAAGTACAAGGTGTAGGGATGGGGCAATTAACGCCCGTATTAACGTAGGCTTAGAACGCGGAGTATAATTTGATCGCGGACGCTCCGAATCAGGAGGGTTACTCTGTACTCTGTCATGAGTACGAATGTTCGAACATCGCACCTACGAACTACGAATATGCCCAAGTACTTTATAAATAATCGGATTCTGTATCGTACATCGTAATCTTAGACTACGTTCTAAGTTAATGATTTCATAGAGAATAGTAACAATTTTTAGAAGTAAAAAACATGTGTCTTATATGTTGACATTCAACGTCCGAATATTCGAATTTCGTTTCGGAGTATAGAGTAAACCCCCAGGGCGCGACTCGGGATTTGCTTAACCCCACGAGATTCAGGAGATTGAATCAAACGGTATTTCACTGTGATTATTGTTCGGCGTTCTCGGTATAGCTTTGTATATTTTTTACACTGTCACGCCATAATGACTGCACTGAACCTGATGGTAAGCGCAAATGTCTACCAGGCAGAGTTTCGAATGACATCAGACGGCAGTCCCATGCCACTCTGTACAATTTAGCTGGCCTGCTAAGATGCTTCTTCACACTATGGCGGAAGGACCCAGGATTATAGGAAGAACACGCGTGACGGCAAACAATTTTACTGCTTGACGATTCAGCACAAAAAATATATATTTCTTTATTTTTGTATTCCTTTTTCCTCATAAGAGTGGAAAAGTCATATTTAGAATATTTAATGTTATTATTATTTTATGTACGGTCAATATGTGAACGAACTGTTAAGCCAGGCGTCGACATATTCGCATCGTGCGTATCGGACTCATCGCATCAAAAAGATCATAGTACTTTTAGTATAGGAATTCATACAAGTGCGTCGACTGATCGGCATCGTACGGATCGCACGGAAGTACCCATCGTCAATGCCGGTGCCGATGTTATGTCGGGTTGTCCAAGCGTTTCGTTTGATGCGATGCGTCCGTTTTTTATGATGCGGATAAAATGTCAATGCTTGCCTTTAGCAACGTTACAGTTTTAGCATTGATTGTAAGCTTACGTTGTAATATTTTTACATAAATTATTGATCAACCTCTATTTTTTTAAATTCTTTTACCATATTTAACAATTCATTATATTATCTTTGCGCCTTTCTTATAAATTTAATTCAATGAAAATATATAATAATTAAAAAAAATGTATTAATCTTTTGTAGCACTGAAAAATAATTGCAGTAGGTTTCATTCACTTTTATTCAGAATTTTTAATTTTCAGAAACCATACAGACGGTGCAATTAAAATAAAATGAAGTATGTTTACTTTCCGAGAGTATCGAAATGTAATTCAAATTAAAATTGAATATTCAATATTGTTACGTATTAATTAAATTCTGAACAAATTAATATGTTGCATTGTGTTTAATTTCATTAAGTGAACGTATCATGTAAAGCAGTAATTTCGTTAAATAATTGTTGCCGTGGAGTTCGTTCGCTTTTATTAAAGCCCATAGATTTCGCGGGTCGCTCGGGCGAAATTACATGAACATTATCCTTAAATTATTGCCGCTAATATGTCGGTGAGCGACTCCCCGTGCTCGGATGTGCCTCCGACTGAATTTTACTGAAACCTTACATTCCACCCATTTGAGTAACTAAATGAGATTTACGTATTCCCACCGATATTGTTTTTAATGTTGCTGTTTCGGTTGCGCCTTTCTTGTTCAGAAACTTTTTTGTTTTACCAAGTGCGAAGTCAATTTAAAAGCGAAATTGGATGCGTAATGTTTGTAATGGAACGATGTAGTATACTTTGGATACTTTGTAAATTCTGCTAGGTCACACTCTCAGTATGAATATTTGTTTTGTGACTTGTATCAAATTATGAGGCGACAAGTGTTACATTGTATAAATGTTTTTTTTTGAAATGGTCATATCATCATCGTATTTATTCGGTACTTATATAAATTATTAACCTCACTGCTAAATAGCTGTCTCTTAATTATAATTTAGTTAGCGGTCCAGCCCGGCTTCCCCGGGTATAGATACACTTTTCAAAATGACGGCCAAAATCTTCAATTCGGGTTATCAATTTACAATATCGACCAATCTGCCCACGAGAAAGGAACACAATTTCCTCGTATGTGCTAGGTTTTTCACTACTGCTTCCCTCTTCCATAATTCCTCGATAAATGACCTATACAACACAAAAATATTTTATCAATTCGAACCAGTAGTTTCTGATATTAGAGGTAACAAACAAACTCTTCAGCTTTATCTATTAGTATAAATTACCACTTTCCTAGATTCAAATCTATTCTATAAATACAAATAAACCCGTTGAAACTTCACACCCGACATAAATAACAGACGTATAGACGAAGTTTCCGTCCCTCATCAGCTAGAAGTTGTGAGTGCCGATTCCTGTAGCGGTGAGCGCGGTCGAAACTCTGCTCCGTACTGCCTTGTGTCGTGAACAAATCAAGAAGACCACGTCAACTTTGAGACGTATCGATAATGCAATCGATTAAGTTGCCAATTATCGATTACGAATTAATTCGATTTGCTTTGTTATTGAGTTGTGTATTGATGAATTTATTAATCGAATTACACTTGTAGGTTATTAGGTGATTCGTGTAATTGTTTTAGAATGATTTAGTTGGTGATAATCGTGATTTGAATTATAATAGTTTTAAGAATAAGTTTAAGACTTTATCAAGTTCTTAGGTTAATGCCGGTCGGGTAAAATTTAATAAAATCATTGTCGATAGTCTAGAATTACTAAGCTTTTGCAGGTTTTTCAAAATATGTACCTAGTATTCTTATTCATTTATATTTTCTTATTTTTTTATTGCTATGAATGGTGCCGATACCGATGAGCATGCCATTAGCCTGATGGTAAGCAATCCAACCGTTCATGAACAGTAGCAATGCTTGTCATTCCACTGCGCTCGCCATCCTGTAACATGAGATTTTATTACTCAATATATCCAGTAATTACTCTGGTTACAAAGTCCTTCAAACCGGTGCAGTTGCAGTGCTACTTAATTCGGCGGCCTCCCACATATGAGGTACCTACCAACAGAAATAGATCTCCAATTCTTTTGACTTCGAAAAAATATTTTTTTTTATCCGGTCCATTTACGAAGCTGAAACCACGCCAATCGAACTAAACTTTCACGAATTTATTTAAATTTAACGTAACAGGTATTGAAAAAAATATATACTGTACTATGTAAAATTAACTGTTTAATACGGGTACATTATGTTACAAACGAAATGAACAAGGGATATAAAAGCGAAAAGGAATTGAAGACGAACATAATAATTAATGAATGGAAAAAGTGTATGTGTTGTACGTACCAGGATATAACCTCCGCTTATGTCAATAAATTATATTCCTAATTAAGTTTGGAGTAATTGAGTGAAATTGTGAATAATTTATTGATATAATTTTATTTACACATGTGAATATTAAATATCGAATAAATTTTAATCGTTATTTAGGCCACAGTATAAACGGTCCAATACTTCCAAAGTAATTACTAGTACAGTTGGAAATTTGACTGAAAAAACTACGTAAAGCATGATTACATAACACATAATTATATTTACGTCACATGAATTATTAGGTGTCATTGATTTACATGGCAAGAATTCTAAAGAAGAAACATACCAAGTATAACAAAACTCAGAAGAATCCACTCCACAATTTTTCGCAATAATGAAACTGCAAATGTAAATGAGATTTATAGCCTCGGGAATTTAAGGAAACGATTCTAGTTTGAGAATAGAAAAAGCTATTAAAAACGTATTAACAAAGCGGGAGCAGATTCAACGGCGGTAGGTAAGGGCACCTGCGTCCCATTACCAAGGAGTTAATTGCCCGTTTTAGACCATGAAACTATTGCACCAGTATAAGCAGTTTGGACGTCTCTTAACTGCTTTGCGAATGACCCGGGGCATTCGGGAAAGTGGGAGTTTCACCTTTTTATTCACCCTTAATCTTACCTTGAATGGTAGTTAGAGTGCTTTCAGAAGTAAAGCTAATTGACTCGTTGAAAGGTTAATTTATTGCAGAATGGAAGGATATTGCATTATCATCAAAGTGCATAATTTACTTCAGGTGATAAGTCAGTGTGTGTTGGTAAAGGGATCAGACGCGGCTGCCAACATGTTCACAGTGATTTTTCGGAGTCATGTGTGTATTAATCACTCACAAATCAATCACCACACACTATAACATAGAAGGAAAACATCTTGAGGAAACCGGCATACCATAGCGACTTGCGAGAATTCTATGGTATGTTAAGTCTGCCAACCCGCACTAGGCCAGTGTGGTGCAGCATATGACCTAGCCTTACCCTTCTTAATCGTACTTTGGATTGGCGAGAAGGCTGAAGGTGAAGGTTTCGGGCCTGTCGTGGGACGTAAATGAGCTGATAAAGTACAGTATATTGTTTTAAGATACCAGACTGCTGACTGTCGTTGTCTATTCACATCGATACGAAAATAAAAAGAAGGGCAAAATTCTAAGTTACAAGAAAATATTTTTTTTCAGATCACCATATACTTAATATTATTAATTAATCCTTAGGAGAACCCTATGTTTATAAGTTATTTGTGAAAGTGAAGAGAGAGTAAGAGTGAGAGAGATCAAAACAGAAGAAAAGTTAAACAGAAAAAGTATCTCAAAATGTAATAATTTAATTTCTGCGACCACAATAATTAAACTACCTATTTTTATTGAAATAAAAGTATTATTTACCGATTTTATCTCGGAATTGATTTAATTTTTACATTTTTATCTTCCCGACGTTTCGATCACTTTACAGTTTTCATACCTATTTTTATTTCTAAAATGTGTGTACTTTACATACTAGAGCCTCCACGTTCTTCACTTAGTCTCGTGTTACCGACTGAACGTGATCATCCGCAATTAACCTAATTAGACCTTAATTATCGCGTGTAGCAGATACATTAACCCAGTTTTAAATTAAAATAGGCAAACACTGAAATAGATCATCTCTCAGTAAAATGCAACTAAAATAGTAGTGGAGTTTTCATCTATTTATAGAAATAAATGGGAATCTTGGCTGACTAATAATGTACTGATTGAATGTAATAGGAACGTACCGCTACCCATCGAGGAAATACAGCTCGAATGGCGCTACTCAGAAGAAAGACCTTGCTGTAGAAACAGCTCAGAGAAAACACAGCTCGGGTTGTACTACTCATGAAGAAGACACATCTCGGAAGGCGCCACTCATGATAAAGACACAGCTCGAAAGGTGCTAATCATGGAGAATAAATAGCTTGGAGTATACACAGCTTGAAGTAGACTAAGCTTAGAGAAGACACAGCTCTGGCGGTGCTACTTATGGGGAAGATACAGCTCGGAAGGCGCTACTCATGATGAAAAGACACAGCTTATATAAAAGAAACAGTTTGAAGTAGATACAGCTTATGGGGTATTGTGTAACCGGCAATCTCACTCACCGAACGAAACGCAACATCAAAGCTGACACTTCACGTTTTGAGACAGTGGTACTTTCCCGGACGAGCCTTCCCATGATTACTAAGTCATGGCTGAAAAAAACGAGGCTCTGCCATTTCCAAATTTGACTACTAAACAGTAAACAACAGTAGTTTTTATTGGTAGATTTTTTTGTTGAAACACATTATTCACGTTAATGTCTAAGTGGACCATGGACTTTATTAAAACGACCCGTATCGGTTTCATGTTATCACCGGAGCCAACGCTGCCCAGCCTGAGAAAATTCGGCGAAACAAATTCAGTGGGCTTACTTAGTGGGAGTAGTTATTTACGACAGCAATCTTTCATTTATGTCATTGAAGAGAAAAACTTTTACATACTATATTCTGGATCAGGCAGACGAATCTTATACTCCATGCTTGATTGTATATAGCGTGTTAAAATTAAAAAGGTTTTTTTAACTCATGTCCAAGTGGCAAACTAAATACGCCAGTAACATTCTTATTATTTCACGCGAGTTTCTATGAAACAATGTGAACAAAATATACTACCAGACATCGTGTAGAACAACTAATTAGGTGAATGTATCATAACCACTAGTTACGGTTTAATTGTAATAAACGGTGTTCTCGTAAGGCCGAAAGGACGTTGCCGAAAATTCGGCTCCTATTGCGCCGATCCTCTCAATTAAAGTGATATAAGATGAGCAATAAACGCCAATTTGTTTGATTTATTAAATCATTCATTAGAAGTGTTCGGCAGAGGTTAATTGTAGGCTTGTTGTTTTGTTAAGGTAAAGTGGTACATTGTTCGTTCACGATTTAATTAATTGTTGTTTGTATTTTGGGAAATATAATGGTTTAATTTTTGATGAGATTTTATATGGACTAGGCGAGACGACAGTAATAAAAACTCATGATTTAATGTTAGTTGTCAATTAAGAATAAGCGTTAGTTTACTTTTTATCAAGTTGCGTGAGGTGTGCCTGCCATAAACAAAATAATTAATAAGGTCTTCGGTCAAATTACGCGAAATCATTTTGAGTTTTGTTCCACAATGTTAGCCCATTAAGTATCTACCGTGTGGTTTCTACGTTAATAAATAATTAACATAGTCGTAGGTGTTGTGTCTTCCATTCCACAATACTTCAATGTAGTTTCTTCTTATATTAAATAAAACAAGGGTCCTGTAACACATGCATAATATAATATTTCTAAAATAATCACAATCAATTAAGGTTAATATTATAATTTAATTTTTTATCTAAATTGAAGGATTACAACTCAATACAAATTGCGTTGTTGGAGGCACCGCTCAAATTAATCAGCTTTCGTACAACGGGCCAACTTAATTTTCAACCCAAACTGAAGGAATGAAGGCGTTTAAAGAGGCGAAGTATTAAAACCGACGGATTGAGCTTGATTAAAACGAAATATTTGAACATTTATTACTACCCCATGCTCAACTCTTGTATTAACTCAACAAAATGTGTAAAATAAACATTGTGTTACTTGAGCGATATTAAGACGTCATTGTTGAAAAGGATTTCGTTTTGTACTGCGGATTGAGTTTTTTTATTACATTTTTAAGGAAATTTAGGTTCCTACTTGAGTGAGTTTGTATGTGTAGTGACGGTACATATTGTGAATATTTAGGATACGCTGGAGTTTATGGTCTAAAACCATGTGTGAG
Source organism: Hyles lineata (assembly GCA_030180105.1). Classification (NCBI taxonomy): domain Eukaryota; kingdom Metazoa; phylum Arthropoda; class Insecta; order Lepidoptera; family Sphingidae; genus Hyles; species Hyles lineata. The sequence goes on along the minus strand of JARJEE010000008.1, from coordinate 11,868,869 downwards.
GTAGATGACGGCCAAATAACAGTTCCCAACTTCCTACACAGCTAACTTTCGCTAACCGCGCGCGGTACTCGTAGGACGCCAAATGTCCAGAAGGTGATAAAAGTTTCAGGAAAAAGTCACTAAATCAGAAATGAAGTTTGCGATCGCGTAACATTTGTCAAAAAGAAAACAAACAATAATGAACTGTAGAAATGTGAAATAACAAATTTATTTACGAAACTCCAAAGAGTACTAGGAGAGAGACGAAAACGAAATACAATATTAAAACAATGAAATTTACACCGCCCATTCAGCATATTCTCCAGAGCATGGACGCAAATAAACTTTACTAGCTCTAAAACTTCCGTCCGAACCAAATAAGTACGTATTCAAAGAAAATTATGATTTGTCGGTCCCCATAGAATGGCGTTGAATAAATTTTATTAAATCCGGGAACAGTTTACGACCACCACGTCAGCGGGCCGTCGCGGTGGGAGGACATCGTGAGCTTTTTAATATTATAAATCACTGCTTACTTTGGCTTCGTCGGCTGAACAATTCTTATGGCCCTACTGACGCATTTACATCTGAAGATTACGTATAGTCATCAGTTTTTATTACGGAGGTTTAATGACTGCCTCGGTGACGTAGTTGTATTACGGTACGGTTATAAGGCTGAGGTCTCGGGTTCGAATTCCGGGTCGGGCAAAGTGAAGTAGATATTTTAATCATTGTTCATATACGGCCGATGCCAATAATCAATCGAAAAAATTAGATTGAAGTCAATCTGAATTGTTTTCCACTTTTCGATTTGTCGTTTACCAAGTTGCCATAGTTTTTTCACTACTGAGATTGATTATTAATGGCAATATAGTATCAGAAAAAAGTTTGAGCTGTCAATCTCAAACGGCAAATTTTGGATTGGAATTGTTTATTGGCAGCGGCTGATAGTGCCCGGTGTGACGATGGCCTCGTCCCCTATCACATCGTGGGACGGAACATACAAGGCCAAATGTGGCACCTCTGCCTCACTCATCCTTTCTGGGAAAAAACGGCGTGAGTTTATGTATGTATGTCACTTATAAGCGAACGGCTTACTTTATATTAAGTGATTGCCAAAACCTACGACTAACTACAAGATACATCTTCGTTCGACTCAATGTAGTAGAACCTCCCGTGATAAGAAAAAAAACTACAAGACTCATAGATTCATTCAGTGCATGGTACGGGCCCACTCTACAATCGAGAGTACGATTGAGAGTGGTTAGGCCATATGGTCCACTACGCTGGCCTACTGCGGGTTGGCGAACTTTACATACCATAGAAATTCTTACAAATCGCTATGGTATACATGTTTCTTCACGATGTTTTCCTTCACCTTTACAGTGCGATGTGATTAACTATCACCACACAATTTGGAAAAGGAAAGAAATATTCATTCGCCGAACTAACTACGAATTTTAAGGTACACTTTTATTTAATACCATTTCGAGTCTACTTCATAAATTACTTAGAATGTATTAAGCTCCGTACACAGATATGAAAATGGAATATTTCCAACACAATAATATTTTTCTATGGAATTCTCCGAACAGAACTTGGTATTTCTTCGTTTTGTACTCACGACAAGTGCAAATACGTGGAATGTCAACGATGTAAGGGTACAATTTGTCCGTTCGTCTGGCTGTCCATTAATGTAATGAGGAAAGGAATCACAAAAAAGGTTTCGGAAAATCTTACATAAGGGAACCTTTACGCATATGTTGGATGGCTTAATGTAATAGTAGTTTTATTCTATAAATGTCGTTTGTTGTGAGAGTAAATACTATGTCTAACTAATTTCAAAGTACTTTTTTTGTGATTTTGCTTGGTACGCGTCATAAGATAATTCTTATATTTCTTCTTTCTCCTCTTTATTAACACATATTTACTCATAGTTTTAGAACCAATTTTCTTGCCATGCCGTTTGGAAATATATTTCTAGAATAAATAGTAAATAATGATTTTCGGTTTTGTTATCGGATTAAATGGTGAGACAAGCTTGTAATTCGTTAGCGATACGACCGCTCATTAATAATAGCAAAACCAAACAACACCATGAATTACAAAGCAATGCATGGCATTTCACTACGCTCGCCATCCTGAGACATAAGATGTTATTTCTCAATGTGTCCAGTAATTACTCTGACTACAAAATCCTTCAAATCGGAATACAACAGTGCATTTACACTAATGTTTGGCAGGAGAAATACATATTTTGTTTCAAAAACTCAAAAATTACTCACGTCCATAAAGGCTAGTTCTATTACCGAACTATTTTCTTTTGTCTAAACATGCTTTTTCAAATCAGAATTTGTTGAGTATAATAGGTACTTCTTTAAATAGGAAATAATAATATGAATCCAAGTGTATGTAATTTGGCGAGGACAATAAACCCACAGACAAATCTCGCTGCGTAGGTGCGGAAGCAGTTTGTTCTCATTTTGTTTCTCGCTTTGGTTACGTTTTTCTTGTGAATTTTATAAGATCTAATGAAACAGGTGAATGCACTTCGTATTTATTTGAATTATTCTATAAACAACGTGTTGGCTTTATCCGGATCACATATTTATGTACTTAACACCGAACCATATATTTGCCGTACAAACTAGACACATCTAAAACTCAACCTAACTACCTAAGTTCGAACTTTCACAGCCAAAAATTCATGGCAAAAAAAGGGGCTGGAAATTGATTTTTGCAATCAAAAAAGATTAATTGCTACATGATAACACACTACGTGCAGCCGGCGCCTGTGCCGACCGCACCGCAATTCTCTCCAAATCCACATCTCGCGTATTTTAGCAATATTATTTTTAAATTACCAACAACGGCTTGATGGCGATTTTATTTCCTGCCGACGGTGCTGAAAATGAGGAAAACAAGACATTGCGGATGAGAATTCGGATATAGTGCTTTTTATATTCGCTTCAGGATATTTCTTCTGCTTTGTTTTTTAATGATTTTTTTTATCTCCGTGTTTTTAATCCGCAAGCCAGATGTACGGTTTAACTTTGTGATTTATGTGTGCTGCTTGAAAAATGGTTATTTATTCATCATGTGTTGTGTGAGGAATATATTCTAGAAATCTTTATAAAAACAATGTTTACTTTTATTAAGTCAGTGGTTGTTAACATTTAATATCTGTTAATTTTTATTTAACGTAACAAAACTTTCAACACTTTGTAAGACCGAAAAGTCTCTTATAGTTCCAATACCCACGACACGAGACTCGATCTTAGTGTGGAGATGGGACTATGTATGTGACTGTCGAGTGTTAGGTGTTATTTATTTATAACATTATTGATACCGGAACTGAGACAAACAAGCTTGATAAATCCTTTTTTTATAACCTATCGTAGGTAAGGCAAACAAGCAAGCGAGTCACCTGATGGTAAGTGATCACGGCAGCCCAGTATCAACCACAACGCTTGAGTCATGGATGTGTGGCCGGCCCATCAAATCGGGAGGGGAGTGGAAAAGAACAACGGTGGGGAGAGGAAAGGGGTTTTTGCATCATGCTATCTTCATATTTTTTATTCAGGTAGCTGCAATTTTTTCTCCCAATTTCTCAAACACAATAAATTGCGACTTCACACTTTTAGTCACATATCATTCCTCAATCGTCTTTTATTGCCATTAAAATACACCTAGTGCCCATTTATTGTTACTGCCGCCCACAACTCAAACAATAAATATTATCTGTGGTTCAAAAATAAACTTTTATTACACCGCTGAAACTTCAAGTAACCATTCTCCTCGTAAAATAAGTAAAATAAAGGAAATACCCGAGACAGATAATTTGTCTCCAGCAAAAAGTGTTATTTACGAAATGTCTTCGAAATGTAACGCTAGACACTTTGGCTGAAGAAAAATATTTGTATTACTAATGTTTGCGCAACACTGTTCCTAACTATAACGAATGATTTATTGTTCATGTCATAAAAATCTCGCTTTGTATTTTCTTTTACATAATATGCCCTTTATATTTCGGAGGAGTACCGTAAGTAAGGCTATACGATACAGTGTAAATAAATTATAAGGCATAAAGTTTCATTACGACACATCAATTCAATAGTAGACTGAGTTTAACTAAGAGTTGTGAAGAAACGAATCTTTATAATGTTCAGAGTTTTTAGGGAGTAATGGCAGTTTATTACACTGGCAGTAGCTTACCAGCAACCTCCAAGATGAAGGCAAGTTTACCAGATCTTTCTTATTCTCTTACATCACATCACATATCGCCCCTTATCACATCTTGGGATGGAACATACACGGCGTAGTGTGCTACCCTCTGGTAGCACCTCTGCCTACCTCTTCTGGGAAAACGACCTGAGTTTATGTTTGTGTATATGTTACCTTCTTGGCTAACGGACAACGCTCGAACAACAAAGGGGAATAACTATCTTAGATATAACAAAGTTTGATGAGGCACAGCAGCTCCTTGACTGCGAGAAAGCGCTTGCCAAGTGTGGCGACTATTGGCAACATAAAAGTAATTTCATTTTTTACAATACCTCCGAATGTTAACTTGTTCAATTGTTATGTTTGATTAAGTTCCATCTTAGCATTATTTGCCGATAGACTATTACTCAACCAATCCACCCCTTTGAACGCACTGCATCAGCTCAAAAAACTCCTACTGCAAGGCACGGGCTTCCTTTACAAGAGTCTCTTCTCTCTAAGAGTACGTTTGGGAGTAGTTAGACCACATAGTTCACGAACGTAACAATCTGATACTTAATGTCGATGGCAGATAGACCACGCCAAAAATACAGTCAAAATGCCCAATGCAAATACGTTTAATTTCCATAAAAATAAGCACATAACGCGGCGAGGAGGAAAGATGGATAAAAAAGTATACGCACAATAATTCTTAGCGATATAATCGAAAGCTTAGTCATCAGACTGCGTAATAGAAGTGCGATTGGGATCTTTTCATTTGCAGTCAACCATGAGTAATTCCGTTCCCCGATGGAGTCATAATGAAGACGAAAATTATATTATATTTCTGATTACTCTATTGTTCCACGAAGATTTTGATTAAAAGGGGTTCTCGCTTCGCCGTGATGTTAAGTCGAGACAAATCATTTCAGATTAAAGCGATTAGGTGGCTAATAAAGATATAAAAGTTTTGGGCGTTTTTATTAAATTTTGTTAGGTAATTAACGCTGGTTAGATGAAATTTTTGTTTTTATAAATGCAGTATATTTCATTTGATTTATACGTAAATTGCTCGCTGATATAGTGTAATCTATATTTGTTAATTACGGGTCAGTGTATCGTTGGAACTATTTCTATTTCTAATGCGATCTAAGCATAGTTGTTTGCTTTGCGATATGCCAAACATTTTGATATTTTTACTACCAAACGTAGATGATAGGGAATTCTGGTCCAATAACCTACGGCCAAAGTGATATTATAGTAGGTATAGCCACATAAAAATGTGTCTCATTAGTTGAATTACAAGCCTTTCTGAAAGACGTAATATTGTTGCAGAATAATATTTTATCATAATCCTTACAAGTAATCAATTCATGGGAAATGTAAATAAGTATCTCAAAATTAATACGTCACAAGTCTTTATAAGATTAACCGCGAGCAGAAAGGTAGATATTATTTATTCTATATGAAAACCTTCGGCTGTTTTTACAAGTCTCACCGTAAAAAGGACGATGAAAGTTATGAGGGTAGGGGAAAGTCTCGTAAATAGCAGAGGGAGAATGGGGATAAAGGAATAATATATCAATAGAAATCTTTAATATTCGCGCGCCAGTACCGTAAATCAAAACGAATGAAAATGGATCGTAAATCAGGCGCCTTTTTTGCGTATATTTGCGCTTTGGAAATTATTGTAGAGAATGTCATAAAAGTCATTATTACATTGATGTTATTGCTGAACGCTGTTCTTTTATTGATTGTGAGATATAAATTGTGATTAATAATGATGGACGAAAATGTGACTTGTGCATCTTGTATATGCCTGAGATTCTGTACAAGAATATTACGGGTATTGCATTAAACCTCGTATAATCTACTCGAGATTAGATTAGGTAGTAGATTATGAAATATGATTTTTGATTATAAGATACTCTACTATCTTATAGAAAGAAAAATATGGGAATAAATAAATACTAACTACCCTATTCATAGACAGTTTAATAATTTACTTTAGTTATCGAATATTTTGTCCCTTTCGAACTTTGAATTCAGATTGAGCGAAGAAGGAAAAAAAATCGATAATTGAAATAAGTTTTAATACGGTCTTTGAATAAAGCCGTGATAATGTCGTAACATTTTGTGATTGGATCAAAATCGTATATGATTTTGTGAATGAATGCCGTGAAATAAATTTGTTTTTTCTTTAGTAACTTTACAAAATGCAATATTTCTCCTGAAAAGTATACATTATTAACATTTCAAAAATATCGCTATTAAATCAAAGTAAGCCTCGCTCCCTATCACTTTTATTTCATATTTATATCGGAGATTAACAATATAATGAATGTCTTCATTAAACGTTATAACAGCCAGTTATGAAGAGCCGTTCGGGCCCAACGCCCATTCAGACCTGAATGGATTCTGGCCGGTCTATTTATACGTTCGGACAACTGTAACATTTACATCGAAATGAGCTATTCAGGCCACTTGCAAAACCGGTTATTCTGCCGAATGTACCATTTGCTTAAAATTTCAATATAAAATACCGGTAAAGGAGAGTTCACTTGGCACATCAGACGGTTCGAAATGTGACTTTTATTCATTCACCACCGCAGGGGGAGATATTTTAAAACGAATTTTAGAGTGAAAGATATTCGATCTTTGAAACTGCTTCATGGCGATTTGTGAATTTCTGTTATATTCTTCATATAATCTTTATAGTTTATTTTGAGGATGAGCGTTGGATTAGAGTGCCTGCAAGAAACAGATGTTGAAAATATGGTTCTGTTCAAATTACAAGATCATCAAACACGATAGATACATCACGATACATCTTGAAAATATTTAATGCCGGTGGTGATATGTCCGTATAGAGTCGAATAATGACAACCGTACAGGTATTTTTTTTATTGCAATGAATGGCGAGACAAGCATGCCGTTCGTCTGATGGTAAGTGATACGACCGCTTATGAACAGTAGCAAAACCAAACAACACCTTTAATTACAAAGTAATTTTTTGCAATGCTTGGCATTCCACTGCGCTCGCCATTCTAAGACATAAGAATCAATATTTCAGTTGTTACTCTGGCTATAATGTCCTTCATACCGGAACACAACAGTGCATTTTCACTGCTGTTTGACGGGTGTAATAGATATTAACCCAAGGTTTACTGGCACATAACGCTCTATGCGATAAAACCCCCATTGTAACACTATTATCATTTTCTTATTTATTTATTGTATTTCCTTATTTTGGTTAGAATAAAAAGTTCATTTATTGTATTACGATAGTTCCTACTCAGGCGGCCTCTCACATATAAGACACCTAACACTAAAGGGTGGTGGGATTGCAATAATTTTCTAGTTCCATTAAAATAAAATATGATCAGAGATATTTTTTATATTGATACGGCTAAGACCCTGATAAAAGTGTCGATAGATGACTAGATGGCAGCAGGCGAAAATTTTATTACGCGATTCTATTATACTAGCTCATAAACATTATTTGTGAAGTGTGTTGTCAATCATGACTTAGCATATATGAGCAGACTCATTCAGGGTACCACTGTCTCACACTCAATTGACATGAAGCGATGGTTTTGCTGTTAGCTTTTCCATCGGTGAATGAGACGAAATGAATGCTGGATGCTCAATGCCCTTTTCTTCTTCCCGCTCTTTTTCCGTCCACGACCCACCCAATTTGATTAGCCGGCAACACATCCATGGTTCAAGCGTTATGGATGTGCATTACCGGCAGTGATCACTTACCATCAGGTGACCTGTATGCTCATTTGCCAGACCTATGTAATTAAATAAATAATTCAACATCATTTTTACCAGAACTTCAAGAAAATTTGTAGGCTTTAGTTATAGTGGATGCGAAATATCTTGCATGAAACGATTTGAAAACTAGTGACAATTCTACACAGACTTTCAAATGCCCTCAGGGTCCCCAAACGGGTTAGTGGCTGCTACCATTTGACAACCAGTGCGACCGACGGCTTAACGTCTCAGAGGAACGGAGGGATTTAAAATTTCCACCTCTAAACGAGATTGCTTCCCTCTTGGGTTTTGAACCCACATCACTCAAGCGCAGCATTCGCTAGCCCTTCTTGTTGACGTTAGAGCTGTGATATACGAATATAATATGTATTTTAATTGAAACTAGCTGTTAACAACATTTATTTAGGTTTGGACCTAAAGATACTAAAATGGATTATAACAATAAACAAACACGGAAATAAAAAAAATATTTCCTTACCAAAAAAAAAAAATGTCTTAAAAATATATTTTTATCGCCCTTTTTTGTGTTCATTGGTTTTATTAATTCAGTATAAATGTCTTATATACTTTTTGTAACATATTTTTGTCATTTCTTGGTAAAAATACAAGAGTAGGGAAATAATACAATTGTTTTAATTTATAATTTTATTTTCCTTAACTTCCACTTCCGTAGTGCCTCATTTTGCGAAACAGTAAATTTAAATATTTACATTAAACACTTTTCCAATTACGAAGCCTACGACATAAATTCTTAGACACCCTTCATCTAAATTTCAAACAAAATTACCCATTTTCAAAGTTCACCTAGCTAAGTTGTATTTATTTTTAATTAATTCCTCCAAACTTCTAGAATCCTGTGAAGTTTGTCTGAAAATGAAAATGTTCCTAAACGAACTCTTCCATTACCTGCTTAAAAGCACATGCCAGGCTTGTTTGCCCAAATTAGGAATGTAATATGAGTCCTGTTAAATTTAGCACTTTAATATGGGACTCTTGCATTTCCGCGCAGACTTTCCTGGCATATGCTTATCTATTAAGTTTGTTAGCTAAACCTTTCAAGACACCGGTGCTTAGAATATCCTGAAGCAGCCGTTTCTACATTAGCATTTTGAGTTTTAAATGTAAGGAGTATTAAATGCATTGTTAAGATAATATTCCAATGTAAACATTAATGTAATCATATATTTTCTTAGTACAAAAAGCAAAGAAGTTACATAAAGACAATGTTAGACGTAATTTAATAAATTATGATGATGAATGTTAGAGATATAATTATCTAATTAAAAAAATAAACAACGTCCCACTGCAGGGCACGGGCCTCCTCTACAACCGAGAGGACGGTTCAGAGGTTACGGGTTTGTTATTTTTATAGCCAGAAATAAAATTCTGCAACAAGTTGACTTTATAAGAAGAAGTGAAAGTTATGAATAAATACCTCATGCTCCAGTTTTTGGCAATCAGAATTGAGGATTAAAAAGCAGTGTAATCAATATTGTCTCTCGGTCGTACAATATTGTACAACACCAAAGGGGTTATTTCACGTGTATTTCCTCTGTGTCAGTGCTAACGATCCAATGAAACCGACCCCTTTTCATTCTAGTTAAATCTCTACCTGTTGGACCGTGCAGAACGTAAAACACTGACCGATCTATTGGAAGAGAAAAACTGTAGTTCAATATTAAATCTATGAATACAACTTTCGATGTTATCTTTTAAAAAATAAGAATTTTTAAAAAAAGATAATGAAAAGCATGAATCGCTTGTCACTTACACAAGATATGTTAAGGTAGAATTTGCTTTGAAGTTTATTAATTTTATTATACTAGTAGAATGTTTGCTCATTTGCCGGACCTGTGGTATATTTTTTTAGTAGTTATAAAGACATTTTGTATTCTATATTTCAGAACGCAATGTCGATGTCACTGCCCTAACCACAAGCTAGATAGAGACAATAAACGGTTACATGCTGATGTTAAATAATATATCTGAACGAGTTTAAAAACCTACTATTAAAATACTGTATATAAAAAGCACAAAGGGACAAAAATACAAACATTTACAGGAAAAATTTAAACCGTTATTTCATATTTTTACGAAATTTTGAGTAAAGGGGAGACGAAATATAAATTTACACGGTAACAGTTTTAAACAAGATATTTTATTCCATTTAAATTTATCGAGTTATTCGCGCGGCCCAATTCATCAGTTTACGGGTACCGATCAACGTTGCCGCGTCCCACCCGATACCTTATTTCGATTTCTCAATAAATTTGGTTCAATCTCACAGAGAGCCCTGTTTATATCGCCAGTCAAAGAATAAATTCCTATTCGAAATATTAGAGAAGTTTCATCAAGTTTCACAATAGTCCTCCCCGGAGTTCGTCTCAAAATGGCGTTATTCAAATTTTACGTTTGATAAGGAATTGAATAAATATCTCAGCCACGAATTGTTGCTAATTTTAATGGTGGCAATAAAAAAGTGTTTCGCCGCTTCTTTTTCAAATTTAGAAGGAGTTTTATGGGTTTGGAAAAGTTTGAATGGTGTTGTTTTGAGTAGGCGGAAAGAAACGTTGTGACTCTTAAATATTTTATGATTATTTCATGGAAGGAAATATTTGACGCTTTTTTAGATTGTTGATGTTTAAGATGAAAGCATCAGGTAGCATCTAGATGATATAATATTAACAAAAAGTAAGTTAAAACTGTGTTACGCGATCATATACATAGATAGTACCTGAAGTTATACATACAGTTTTATTGACTTCATAAACTTCACATTATTATATACAAAGTATATAAAACTCTTCTCTCTCTTCTTTTCCTTTTCTTCTATCCATCCAAAGGTTGTCTGTAAGAAATCGCCTAGAGCGATAAGACCGCCATCTGTACTTTATGATCATTATTTGTAATATATTTAAGTGGTTATCCTATATATGTGCAGTTAATAATAAATAAATAAATAAATAAAAACAAACGAGATTACAAATAGTGAGTGCGATTACATTTTAAAATCTATACGACCTATACCCTCGTCAATAGTAATTTTGTCACCAATGTATTTTTATCTCCGTTCTAAAATGGCCAGTACAATCTAACAACCAACATAAAACACCAGTTGTTTTACATACAACTTCGCATTTTGAAATTGTCAGAAGTTAAAACCTTTTGCGATATTGCTTTTTACAGAGGGACAGTGGCACGGCACCCCGGAGTATTGAGAGCACATCTGTAAATTGAAATAGAAAAGGGTCAAAACTCGTATGGGCAATAACGGTAAGTTTCGACGCAGTAGGTGCGAATCTAACTTATTAGAGTGGGCTTGAATTTAGTCTGAGAAAATGTATGTTTGTAAATCCAAAAAATATATTAAACTTTGGTAAACTTTATGATAGTTTGTAGTAGTTTTAGTTAAAATGTGAAACATTAAAACACGAGAAATAAAATATTGAATGATGTTCACTCGGATCACAAAATTTAAATAACAAAAATATGCATATATTTTTCAAAAATGTATGGATATAATACTCCATTTATTATGAACTTAAATAACAGAAAATAAACATACGTTATTAAAATAGACTAGATGAATTCCAAGAAAACAGACGTGTAAATAAATAAAAACGAGAATGAAACAATCTATTTGAAGGATAAAATATTAAATTAGCGTTGAACACGTCGAAACGTTTATATCCGTAGCATAATGAAGAGTAGTTGAGGCGCTATCGTCAGATTTAACGTTCTGTATCGAGGCAAAATTGCTCCCCCCGCTTGATTGCTCATTCATTCGTAAATCAATACACGTTCATTGCGCACTTAATTTACATTGTCAAAATACAAATTATAAAAACAACGGACAATTTAACCGCAGTTTTTAAAGACAATTGGAATTTTGATTGGATCCACGCGGGTGCGCGCTGCTCTTTTTCGTTTCGCTGCTATAGCTGTTTTGTCGGAGAAGTGTCCTGTTAGTCTTGTGTCCAATATGAGCAAAAATCAATTTTGTCCGTTTCACGATTCGCTGCGCCCTTTGTGTGACAGTGAAAGGTTATAGTTTGTTTTCACGGATCACTAGGGCTGAGCTAACTCGTTTCGAGGGACGATATTGTTCTGTGACAGAGCACTGGCTATTTACTAATGGGCCGCGCGAGTTACACTCGCCCTGCTGCCGGAAGCGCCGCCATTACTGCTACACGTTGCTAAGTAATGTCCATTTGTGTCATTCATTTTTGTTCTGGTTACTTTTATCGATTACTCTCAAGAATGGAGGTTTTTGGAAAATTGGTCGGATGAGTGTTCTTAAAGGGGATTGGAGGCGATTTGTTGCTTTTGAGAAATATTATGAGATTGAAAAAGTTTGTTTTTATATATTTCGTGCATGTTATTTTATAAATGATAAGGTAACATTGTTCATGGGCGATAATGATGACTTACCATAAGGTGACCTGTTTGCTTGTTTGCCGGACTTGTGCAATAAAAAAAAGGTGCCTCAATTTCAAACAAAATGCCCTAAAAATAGTGCCATTGGGTATAAATTGTAACTGAATATTAACCTTCGCAAACTCCTTTGTCACACCGGGTATTACTTCCAATATTCCCACCTACAAATCATAAGGTTCTTATGAAAAATAATTCATAACCTTTTCGCCTATTCGCACACAATAGATTCTCTCTGTGGACCCTTTAGCCTTCTATTATAAGCGAACACATGTGCTCTGTGACATTTAAAAGAATTATTGCCCAATTTATTTTCATTATGGATCTAAGTGAATTCGGATTTTCGACGATAATGCCAATGCCAATATTGTCGAGATTTAGGTACTCAAATATCGACGGGAAAACGCAGATTGTTGGAATTGTGCTGATCCAAATTACATTTGTTATTGGTTTAGTAAAAGTCGCCACATATGTGTTTGTGGTAGATGCATGTAACAAATTATAAGCGTATTAGAAATAAGCGTTACATTAATCGAGAACGACATGGAGTGACAAGTCGAATATCGCTTGTTAATAGAGGCATTCCGAACTTACTTGTGTATGTAAATATGTGGAATAAAAAAGGACAGAAGGTGATGAGTATGGCCCTTGTGTCGGGTAGTATCATGGGAAAAACTAAGTTGGTATTCAAGAAGACAAGATATGCTGCTGAGACATAAATTATTCATTAAAACAAGAGTTTTAAAAATAAATAAATTCAAAGTGTCTGTGAAAATATTACAGTAAATAATTTGACGATGGCAGACTTTTTAAACTGAGCATGAAATGAGAAATCCCACGAGGAATTCATCCCACCTTCGCCCGCGCGACAGTTAAGAGGGGCGGTAAAGAGGTTACTACTAAGCAAATTGCATTCACCGTAGCGGAATCACCGTGCCAAGTTTTCACAAATATCTTGGTGAAAATTTCCTCACACGTCAAAACGTCTCGTAAAAATGAAGCGGGCGCCCGTCCAACGTAGTAATTAGTAAATTTTCTAATTCAAACTACACTGAGGGTAAAAGCGATCCTATTTAATTATATCCGCCTTTAACACGTCCCTTGAAAGCAAAGACAATGCGCCAGGTAAAAATGTTATTAAAACACATTTCCTCTTATTTCGCTCTTACATTTTAAAATGAATGTTAAATTTGAAAAAAATGTTGGCAGTAACAATTTTGCTACTAGCAAATAGCCGGGCGCACGGTGCATCCCCCTTTTGCTTTAATCAAAGTTGCAATAACGCAACGTTTTATTTCTGTCTTAGTTACGAGTTTCATAAGGGAACCTCCTTTGAAATATAGTTGTACAAAGCGCGCCATTCGTTAAAATTAGATTCAAGACGAAAAGAGCCGCTTTGTATTGCGCTGAATTTGTTTTTTAAACTGGAGTTAGCGGGACGGATGGCTGATCATGAATTGCATAAAAGATATTAGCAATGATTCCGAATAAAACGTTGCGTGGAAATGTTTATTTCAATATACCTTCGTAAAATAATATATTGAAAACCACATTGAATATCAACATTAAAAAATATGTTATATTTACGGCACATGTTGGAATGAACCGCAATTGCCTTTGGCAAAAAATGCTGTAGAGGCTTTAATAAATAGTCCGGTTTTAAAGCTATGCAATTAAATTGAATAGTGATTATTGATATGATATATATAAAGCATTTCTATCCATTTTCCCTCCCCTTAAATTCCCAAGGAACAACAAACCGAAAAGCCTTTTGTATAAGGAAATTTTACCAACCGTTGAATGATATGCTACTTCTGTTCCCGAGAAACATTCAAATCCTGGATACATGAAATAGTGTGGAATTTCTAAAACGACAGAACCGGAGGCCTGGATAAACCGAAGCAAAATCCTTACAGATCAAGAACCTCCTTTTCAAAGTGTGAGAAATATTTTTGAACTCCATGAAAATTTTCTATTTATCATACTCAAGACGTCCGTCGCTTGAACTGGGTTAGTATCCAGTGTATGAATAATAGTGCACTTTATGTGACAGAGGGGATTTCTACAGAAATTCGTGTGAATAGTATTGTAGCCGTTACATAAGCGGGCTTTGTCCACCGCAAGCCGGTCTACGGAAGGGCTCAGGGTTGGTTGTTCAAATGTCTTTGACAAGGGTGTTAGCATTGCTAATTAATATTCCCTACATAAATTAATTTTAATGTTATGTAATTTGTAAGGAATTACACAATATTATTTGAAGTTAGATGTGACACAACACTCTGTTTTGTCATTGACAAAAGGTTTTGGCTTATGAAATTCAACTCAACTTTAGTGGTAAGTAAAGTGCCCAATTATAATGGTTCTGAAATATTCAGAGTTTAAATTCAAATTTATTTCCAAATATTTTATACACATAAATTTTATGTATGTCTGCATTCATATATTTTCCGGTTATTTTAAATCAACATTAAAAAAGAGATTATCAATTCGACCTGTATGTATGTATGTAATATTGTCAGAATTTCACCGCTTTTTGGATATGTTAGTCCATAATAACTCTCAATATCTAACGACAGATACATTGCTGCAATATGCCATACCTTTAAGTAAGAATTCAGCCCATTGCCATCCTTTAAAATTCGTTTCAAAATCCAAGACCGCGGCAGGTACACAGAACAATCCATTTTTCTGGATGGTACATGTGAATATACGAGCACCGCTGTATCGATTTTACTCTCAATTCCACACATATTCGGTCCGTTGCACCTTTTAGAGTGCAATAAAAATAATCTTCTTTGTTCAGTGGTCCATACGAGAACACAGACGGGCGTATGATAACAAAAGCTCGCCGTGCACAACAGAACTTGTTTTTCCAATCTGAAACTGATACATTCATTGAGCCCCATACATTTTAATCGAGACTGTTGGAATCACATTGATAGTTAACATTTAAAAATCAAAATAAACGA
The DNA here is from genome assembly GCA_030180105.1 of Hyles lineata. Classification (NCBI taxonomy): domain Eukaryota; kingdom Metazoa; phylum Arthropoda; class Insecta; order Lepidoptera; family Sphingidae; genus Hyles; species Hyles lineata. The sequence goes on along the minus strand of JARJEE010000008.1, from coordinate 11,853,504 downwards.
ACCCCGCCGACCAATTTATGTTTTAAATGACGCGCATTGTGTGAGGGCTTGTAGGGACGTGAGCGCAATGGCGGATTTTATTGGCATGTAAATGAAATAAAATAACTATTTTATGCTGGAAATTAATATAGTGGTGATAACTTTAAAGATTTATATTCGCTTTTTATGTTTATTTATACGAGTGTGCGCCGTGGGGAACACTTGTTTTAGTCAACCGCAATTGTTCCCGCACTTCATTTCGTGCGCGCTGAAAATTTTGGAAGCTAGTTAGCTAGGAAGATTTTTTTTTTGTTACAATGAAAGGCGAGACGAGCATGCCATTCGGCTGATGGTAAGCGATACGACCGCTCATGGATAGTAGCAAAACCAAACAACACCATTAATTACAAAGCAATGCTTGACATTCCACAGAGCTCGCCATTCTGAGAAATAAGATGTCTCGATATATCCAGTAGTTACTCTGACTATTATGTATTTCAAACCGGAACACAACAGTGTGTTTCCATTGCTGTTTGGCGCAGGTTACATGAGCGATGATAAGATACTTGTAGATATTTTAATACATTAGGTCTGGCAAACTAGCAAACAGGTCATTTGATGGTTAGATTTCACTGCCGCCCATGAACATCCACAACACTGGGATTATAGATGTGTTGCCGTCTCATCAAATTGAGAGGGGAGTGGAAAGGGAAAAGAATGGGACGAGGAAAGGGGTATTGGGTATTCGCAATTTCACTCACCAAACGAAACGCGACAGCATAGCTGTTGTTTCACGTTGATTCTGTCAATTCCTGTCAGATAGTGGCACTATCTTCGACGAGAAGTATCAACGGATGACAAATACTTAAGACTAGTCCGTGAATGCTGTAAATTAATAGAAACGTCCTGTAATGAAGTAAAAACATGTAAAAATGAAACCAAATATGCGATAAAATCCGTAAAATATATTTTTTATTTCAATGTGTAAAATTCGCACGGTATGACGTAAATACATTCTAAATAATCCTATTTGTAGGATTGGAAATATAATAATACATTATACTAACTTCTACGGAGTCACACGAACCGTTATAATGAGAGAAAAATATACCCTAGTCGCCAAGCGCCTATTAATTTTTAGAAGCAATTCTGAGAATATTATTATTGCTCGGATGTCGCCTACTACCTACTCCTACTACGTCAAGTGTATATTTTTCCCTTTATATTACTTGTTAACTTGTTATTTTTGTTCATTAAAAGTAGGACGGAAAATATTACTGATTTGACACTTCAACACAAAAAAATATTGTTACAAAAATATTCGTATAAGCGCCCGTGAATAGGTATACAATTTCACACACGTCTTGGTATCTGATAATGATTTAGTAGTACATCTATGTCGTATCCAGTCTTCTAATATTAATAAATACACCCAACAACCAAACACCCACACTTAGCCTTGTTTCCACAGAAAGATATCAAATGTCCTGTTGTGGTAATTAGAATCTACGGGAGACTCTATTTGGTTCATAACACCCACAGGCCACATTCGAAACATAATATTATGTTGCCAGTGTGATAATCGAATAAGCCGGTTCTCATCCATCTACGTCACAGGAGTTGACAATTGGCATGTCTAATGACTCCTTCACACTATATCGGCGCCCGGCGGGTATGCCGCAAGAAAAGCCGTCGGCATGGGCGCCAAGATGTGCCGGCAGGTTGCACGTGGAACCGGCAGTAGGGGAAACGAAAATGGGACTCACCCAAAATCTTCATTTCCTTTAGATTTTTTTCCTAAATAAAATTAATATCATGGTCGCGATGGCTATGTTAACGAATTATTTGTTCGTCATAAATAAATAATTAGGAATAACAAGTATACAATTACCTAACATTCTACACGGCGCGGCGGTCACAACTGATGAAATCAAATAAAAAATGAATGAAATTATGGTCTGCGGTATTGTGCCAGGTTTTGCGGTAAATGCTGCCGGCTTGGCATTGCCGCTGGTATACCCGCGCGGCATACAACGGTGGCATAAAAGTAGTGTGTAAAAGCCTTTATAGCATAAATTATCACTTCGTGTATGGTAGTATGACTGTCATATATCTACGAGTCTGGATATGCGAAGTAAAAACTTGATAGTCTGATTCTTCTAGGCCCAATATAAGCGGCATCCATCTCCCTTATTGTGCATGTTTATGTTGGCACGTTCAAGAAATCGTTTGTTTTAACCAATACAAGGCTAATGGTCTTATTAGTCCAGAAAAATATTTATAACCGCATTAGAAAACGCAGATACGGTTGGCAATTCATAAAGAAAGGATGGCCCGCTTGTTAGCATACAAATGCTGCAATCCAGGGAAGATACCGCGGTAATATTCGAGTCATTAGTGTTTGTGACTTTGTGTGCCCGGTTGCAGCACAACCACTTCTACGAAATGGCCGCTTATCTGTATTCTAGTAAAGTATTTAAAATATTTTTAGTTGGAGTTGATGCAACTAGGAATGTATGGCTATTCACGTGCATCCGAAATGAAAATAGTTAACATTTTGTAAGTGTTAGTTTCAAAATTATCAATTTAAAAACACCTACAAATTGTTATAATGGAATATATGAACATAGAATGTTAGAATGGCAGAAACACCTCACTCAAATTAACACACTAAAGATCCTTATATTATTGTATGTCAAATTCAATTCCACCTGATGGCTGTTCAGACTTTAAAACTCTAATTATATTCATAATTGAGTATTTAACCATAAGGTACTCAATATTTGGGTACTTTATATTTGAATGACACTTACACTGGTCGTACAAACTTTTTTAGCTGCATTCAGTTTTGGATTATAACCACCACTATATTTTTAGGCCATGTTATATTTTAAACAAATTGGAAAAACCCATTAGGATTATACCATTATCATGACGAATCGACATTCAATACTCGTAATATTTTTATATTTCGATATTGAAAAAGCATTCTAAATCATTCTGAACGAAAAGTCACAAAAAGATAAATCCGATTTTATTTTTATTTGGCAATTCTGTTTTATATTTACTGAAGGTGCAATCTTTCTACCTTGGTATAAAAAGTTAATAGTAGTCGACTAAGCATTTTCTGCCCTGACACTGCACATATTTCGGTGTAGATGACTCCAGTTTGAAATTGATTTTGTTCTTCTTTATTTACTCAAGAATCAACCCTGAGGATATTTTCTAAAGCCAATGGTGTGATCGTAACTCTTCGATAAATTTAATTCAACAAAATAAATAAATTTGTTGAAGTTTAAAATACAGATTTATTGTCAAGCACATCCGCAAATAGTATCCAATTTAAGCGGTATTGCATTTAACAGCTTTTATATATTTTAAACATGTCATTGCTTTTCATAACGGCTTCATTAAGATCTATCAAAATATTTAAAAAATCTGCTATATCACATTAATTTAGGGAATTAGTAAATGAACTATGAGTTAAAGTCTTCAACTTTATTATCATATGATCATTTATAATCGAAATGCATTTTAGGTCTTTTTGGCTTAGTAAACATGTAGTTAAATACAATTTGATAGAGTACTAACTAACTATAAACGGTAATATTTTCTCTAGATTTTATTATAATTACATCGGTTTATTAAACTACGTACGATTATCGCTATACAAAACTATTTTTAACAAAAATAGTGTACCTTCTGTTTTTCTTTGTCACTATGGCAGCGCAATGTAGATGACAATTTAATAATGGCGCCACGTTTGCACCGTATAATTACTGAAGCTCTTCAACAAATTGAACACGATTTTTAATTTATTACCGTATTTGATTACCATCAATTTGCATATATTACGAAAAGTTTTATGGAGTGATGCGTGATAATGTGGCCAAATTATGAGGTCTGGGGCTCCAGTTATCGTAACACCTGAAGGAAGCGCAACAATGAAATCGTTAATTAACCTTTGTTTTGTATGAGACTGTGGCAAGAACCCAGACGAACTAATCCACTGATGTATCTTAATAAATAAGTACACCTAACAGTCACATATATAGTCCTGACCCCAGACTGAGGTCGAGTGTTGTGTCGTGGGTATAAGAAACTAAACGAGAATTTTCGGCCTCATAAACACTCAGACCCGAAACAAATACCTGTGGATCGCACAAATATTCGTCTTGGTGCAGGAATTGAACCCGCGGCCTCTTGTTTCCCAACTGGCATCTAACTAATTACGCCACACTGGCTGTCATACAGCGAAGCACTTTCCCATCATTATAGTTTTCATACTTGCGAGACGCAGGCTGCGACACAGCTATTTCATCGTGGGTATTGGTAAAATGTTGTTAGTTTGTCAAAATAACAATTTTACATACATACATACATACATACATACATACATAAACTCACGCCTTTTTCTCAGAAGGGGTAGACACCTGGCCTAGGCCTGGACACCTACATTTCGCCAGTATGTTCCATCCCACGATGTAATAAGTGGCGAGCCTATCGCTATATCGGGCACAAATTCCTGACTCTAGGCTGATAATGAATAGAAAAATCCAATATCACTTTGCCCGACTCGGGATTCGAACCCGAGACCTCAGTTTAGAAAGCGTAACTTAGTACAACTACGCCACCGAGGCAGTCCTTAATTAATTTTACTTACATTATGTTATATTCGAATGCAGATGGCTGCATTTAACAAATGAGCGAATAACATTTGTAATTACAATAATGAATACTGCTCAGGAATAATGTACCCGCATGAGGCAACCCTCAAACCAACGCTATGTTTAGTAACATTGCAATGCTTTGTGGATAGATAAAATATTATTTGTGTGGCAAATCTTCAACGTTAATATTATTAATTTAAATGCTTCATGTATTTTGAAAAAGAATTTTACTATTACTCTCCTGAGACGCTAGAAGAACAATTGTTAAACATAGACCTCCCATTGAAATAAAACTTTTATTTAAAGATTTTATTAATTTTATAATTGAAATTTAAGGGTAGTTTAATTGTAACAGTCACTGAGCGGTTGACATATACTTCAGTCCGCCTCTTGACCATGAAAGCTGTAAAGTAATCGAAATGTCGGGAAGTTGAAAAATGTAAAAATTAAACCAAATCCGCGATAAAATCCGTGGTTTTATTTCAATGTGTAACATTCGCTTAATCTAAGAAACCATCATAGGCCTCTCCTCAGGATTTCTGTAGCAGCCTGTTGGAAGCGGCCTATTTCCAACGATTTCCAGAAACCTTAGCCAGGTCCTCTATCCGCTTTGTAATTGGACGTCCAACCAAATTTACAATTTGTTTTCAAGCAAAAATTATAAGACCCTTTTCATACAAAATTGATATTTTTCTACCGGGAAAATATTAAAAAAGGGACGGAATATACAAAAATGGAGATGAAAAGAACATAACCATCAGCAAATCGGCGAGGCGGGGCGTGGTTAATCTAAAAACGAAAGAAACTCCGCAGTAATGAAGATCTCAAAGCGTAATTGAACAGAAGAGAAAAAATTGGAAAAAATCGTCGAGGAAGCAAACTTGTTCACGGATTTTTGTGGCAAAGAAGGAATTTATTTCTGAGAGATTAACGTGTAAAACTAATTAATGCGGGACTTTAATGAAATAAGATTAAATCAAAGCTTCGAATTGATGATATAAAGTACAAAAATGTAAGGCCTGAGGCGTAATTCACTTAATATAAATTAAATTATCCTCGACTATTTCATCAGCTTCTAACAACATACTTTAATATTAAGTTTGAAGATTAATACTCTAATTTATATTTCGTATTAAAAGATATGGTAGGTACATCAATATCAGTACATCATTTCATAAACTTATTTTTAGAACTTTATTCGTATGTTATTTACTTTATTCGCTATGTTTTATAGATAAAAAAATAGTCATTTTAATTATGGATTATTCTTTCTATGCCCGATGTCATTTGAGACATTAATCAAAATTCATGATCAAAATACATCATTCACAATGTAATTTTAAAATTCTTTGGTCTTTTACACGTTGACCGAAGTATCAGAAGTAACCTATAAACGAACAGTATAGGACCAGTTTAATAAGACTTCTCAGACGAGACCAAATATTTTATAAGAAAGATGACGTAAAGCTGAATTCATGCTTATTAAAGCGAGATGCAAACAATAGTATAAGCTAAGCAAAGCGGGACACAAGGAGCTTGCACAAAGAAATGAGCAATAATATTTGCAATTGTCTTAAAGTCTTTTACATTGTCCACGCTAGAATTATTTTATTTTACGAACGCAAGGCGGTGTTACGCCGGTACATTTGATTCTATATGCGCTTCGCTTTCAATTAAGACCCGGGCAACCGTCTTTGCTGTTATTTCATTCTTGTTTTTGTTTATATTATTCAATTCAAAATTGCTGGCTGCACTTCGTCGTTTCTTACTCCGTAACCCTTTAAAGTTTTTGTTATATAAAATGGGTTGTTCTTTTAAATTGCTATAGAAAACTTTATTTTCAACTTTTTAACGAAGCGATTGTTTTGGCTTGTTTAAATTTCAACTTTCCTGGGAAACGTTCGTTTATTTCAAATGTATTATTATTTTTAATTTTATTTAATTTTACAGTTTAATATTTGAATTCCGGCAGTTAATTTGGTTTTGACATTGAAATACGCTAATGATTATTTAATTGTAACATAATTATCTGCCTTTGGGAGTTCGGTCTCACATTTTCCATAATCACAAATGTTCATTGAGTATTTTATAATTAGAGGGAGGTTTTTTTTATATATTGAACAAAACAAACTAAACAAAATTCCTAGACACAACGCAATGGGCGCGCGCGCTTTCATCTTTAAAAATGAGCGGCTGCCGTGCTTTTAAATGTTGAGGCATTGCCTAGGATATTTTAAAATAGAAATAAATGACATTAAGTGTACATTTCAATATTTTCCACCACGTGTTAATTATATGGACATACTAACACATACCCAACATTTAAAGTTACTTATATAAAGAAACCGACCTTCAAATCACCTGCATAAGTTCATTTAACTATAATTAACTCTAGGTAATGGAGATGACGTCACAGAATTCCGTCGTGACCCGCCCGGCGCGAGCTGGATCCATTGATAGCAAGGTCGAAGGTAGTCAAATTTAACTCCAGGAAATCAATATTAATGGATCAGGTAGACTAGAGAGCTATTATGTTCATTTCCTTCATTCTGTTTCACGAATTCCGCTGTGATTAATCATTTTCGTGTCATATTATACGTGTCCATTGTTTTTATTGTTTATTAAATTATTTATTTATGACATAAGCCCTACTATATTCATCCGAAACGAAGTTCGAAACTTCGGACGATCGAAGTTTTTTATACGATACGAATGTATCTACTCTGTAAAAGTTCGAATTTGTATAACGTACATCGTGACCATTAGTGTATGGTTACGACCATAAGTCAATAACGACCATAGGTATATAAATTTCGATCATCCGATGTTTCGAAATTCGTTTCGGATGAATATAGTAGGGTCCCAGTATTATTGGTAGTAAAATATACGTAACTGGTTGGAAAATGTCTATGAGACCCCGTATTCGGTTTCAAAATATCTTGGAGTCTGGGTGCCCCATAACATTTCATTAGGTTAAGTTATTTTGCTGTTTTACTAATATCCACAACATTTCCGGAAATATTTTGACGAAAGCAGTAAACAAATTAAAATAACCTTAAACGGCATCAGCTGCTGAATTGCTTTAAGAGGCACATTAAAGTCTTGACACATTTGACATTTTCAAAACAACGCTACTGGAAAATATTTTCAAGGAAATCACAAATTATTTGCAATTTCGTGTCCCAAATCCGGGCTTATATTAAATTATAAACAGGGATAAACGGAACATGGCTATAGTCGAACAATGGGTTTTGGCAATATTCAAGCTTAGATCCTTCATAGGCAAAATTTCGATCGCTGTTGGCATAGGCCTTTTCATTGTAGAGCATTGACTTAAATATATGGACGAAAGGCGTGTGCGACGCGACACGTATTCAATCAAACTAATCGTAGTATTTTCTATGAGCAGAACCACACTACGAACACGCGATGCAACATAGCGTGGCCTGTTTGTAGTGTGGTTCTGGTCATAGAAAATACTAAGCTTTGATTTGATTCAACACGTGGCGCGTAGGGTCGCTTTGCATGGCGTTTCAGTAGTATGTTTCGGGCCTAAAATGTTCCGACGTAAGTGGTGCGGCGCTCCAGTGACAACGAGTTTTAAAATGCCTGCTAGTATTAAAAATAAAAGATAATAACTATCCATAGATCAGTGTAGTATCACAATATTTTACATCGAGTGTTGTATGTACTGCATGTACACATAAACTCGCGCGTTTTTCCCAGAACGGGTGGGCAGAGGTGCTATCAAGACATCCACATTTCGCGTTGTATGTTCCGTTCCTTGATATGAGAGGGGGCAAGTTTATCACCATATCGGGAACAAATTTCTGACTTCGCGCTTATAAAATAAATAGAAAAGTCCAATGTCACTGCCCGATCCGGAATGCGAACCCGAGACCTCAGCATTGTAATCGTATGTTAGTATACCTACGCCACCGAGGCAGTCGTTGAATGTAACTACTTATATACATGTGTGAGTGCTTACAAAATACGATTTTATATTTCAGTTGCTAGGCCAATCACCAAATCTATGGTAATGGTATGATCTGTGATGGGTCTTTAGTTTTTAGTCTCTTTCTAGATCCGGTGTTATTCCGTGTATTCGTTTAATATATTTCATCTAATATTATGCTAAAATAGAAAACAGGCTTCATCAAACATTTGCGCTAAACCCATATGTATTTGCACTACGCATGAAATGACATAGTCGTAAGCATTATAATTAAGTAAGAACTTTCAAATAGAAAAAAGATGTAGTATATTTAATCTATGTTTTATTTATTTTCATATATATGAAGAACATAGTGCATAATGCAGTGTATAGTGAAGTAATAGAATGTATTCAAAATATTCGTGCGTCAAGTCAAATGATCTCATAATTATAATTTGACTCTTCAATTACCACGAATTTTGGTATCATTTATTATCCACATTATAAAATAATTGTTATTCATATTGATAGCCAACAAATTACGCTGGCACCTGTGGTAAATGATTTATTAGGAACTATACATAAATTATTCGCTATTTTCTTAGCAATATTAATCTTCACGTTGGAAATTTTGCATGTAAATGAGTTTAAAATGCGTATAACTTCATAAATTAAGTTATTCATACACAATAATGTAGTAATATCAAAGTAACCAGAAATAATAAATCAGAAGATAACATTCATAAGAAGTTGTCGTTTAACCTCAGCACCTAATTGGATGAAGGCGTCGCGCAATTCGTTTGCCATGCCAGTACAAATACAGAAAAATAATAATGAGCATAAGGTTTAATGCACTTAAAATGGAGTCTTATGCCTAAAGTAAGTTTGGATTCGCAGAGCGAAGCAGCAGTAGACTACGTGAAAAATAACTAGGAGTACAATATTAGACAGCAGTAGAAATTATACCAGACCACAGAACCATAGGTATGGAAACAAATATTTAAATAAACCAATTTACGACGAACCTAGATAATAAGACATAGACGATGACGTACGAACTAAATATACACCTGAAGTGACCTGATGCTACTGAAAATATTCGACTGACGTCACTATGACGTGTTTCGTCCGTGTAAGTCGTGGCAATAAAGGCTGGAAGCAATAAGAGGCTTTGATGTCAAGCAGGTAAATCTCGAGTGTTTTAAAATATTTTTTATATTATTTAAGAGAATACGAGGAAAGTTGTAAGGTTTATACAAATATATTTTGTTTACTTCAGAATAATCAAGGCAAAGATGACCCTCTCGAGTTGCTTTTAAATATGCATCGTTTTATCACATTACGTATTCAAAGCTCTCTTGAGGGACATGTCCACAAATGGCCAGCGATACTTTGAGCAACAAAGAAAATTAAATCAGACTCGACTCTTTAGGCTAATTTGAAGTTTTTTTTATATACTGGCACTACGAAGTGGCTGTACCTGAATGAATGCATCTAATAATGATAGTTGCAGTGCAATAAAAATAGAGTATCTATCGACGTGGTATAGTTATCCCTCGCGGTCGACACGATTTCGCCGACATAATTGCACTACGAGATCAGCCCGAAATGCAAAAATCCTGCGTGGATCACTTTGACAGGTTAACTAATGGGCAAGATGGTCGCCCAACCAATGTGAATATTCTACCAACAACTAATTGATATTAATCTTACCTATATTTCGTTCAAATGGTCAGTCTTTGTTTTAAACCGAATCCTGCACAAATATGAAAAATATAGCGATTTGGTCATCCTAATCTATTATTGAGAATATATCTACCACCAGTATAGCAATACTCGGTCTGAAAAAATAATACGGTTTCTAACCAAGGCATTTCTGTTATTTAAAAACGGGATACGGCATTCTGCACATGCATATAAATCTCCATTCTTTACATTTATTCTCCATCGAATGGGTATATTTTTGTCCTGTATTTTAACCCTAGTCTAGCTAGTAGCTTTGGTTTTACAGAAAAATATTCCAGCAACAGATCTATGCACCGTTTATACAGTTGGATTTACCAAAATATTCTTTACATGTATATCTGAAACAGCTACATTGTTATTCGAAATTAATAAATGAATAACAGTCACATCAATAAACCTGACTCCACATTAAGATCTATTTAGTCTTGTGTCTTGTGTTTACTACTACGAGAGACATTTCGGTCTCACGAACACCCAGACCTAAGACAAATACTTGTGTGCTCCACAAACATCAAGGGGATCGAACCCGCGTCCTCTCGTTTCACAACTGTCAAAGCTGTCAAAACTACAACTAAGTAATTGAACTAGAAGTATATTGAAATGGAACGATGAACGAAAATGACCTTATTACAATGCACAGCGCAAAGTCTCGTCTCAGTAATATCTAATCTATGAACACAATAGTAAATAGTGCATTTCAGTGCTTACTCCACACAGGGTACTCTGCTGATACGGTTTCATTATACTGTCGGATAAGCAACGCGGCGAGTTTGTGCATCTATTGTTGCATAATTGCATACTTTAGAGAAATCGGAAAACAATTTGGCGCGGCCAGATACTGTTGGGTGTTGTTGAACAGTTTACTGAAACAAGGTTCATTGTTGAGCCCTTGCTTGAAATAGCTATTATTTAAAAGAGCAATGGTACATAAATATGGCAACCTTCTCAATTACTGACGATCAGTATTCATTTAAAGTGTCTTTGTGTTCAGTGCAACAAGATTTTTAATCCACGTCTCAAAATATTTTGGGTTATAATGTTTAGCTCCTGCTTGCCTACCCTTTCACGTATGCTGTTTAGTCCACAGCGGTGGCCAAATGTAGTTAGTAATTTTGAAATTATTTTGAAATTATTGTTTGTCGTTCAAGTAGGTATGCAGATATCCTCACGATGATTTCCTTCTCCATTACAGCTTGCTTAATTAACTAAGAATAGTCGTGTGCTCATTATTGTACCCTTTGTTAGTATTAATTAACATTTTCCCAAAATACAACTAGTCTATTGTTTAATTATAATATGCTATTTAAAGATTTTTGTTACTTGAACCAATTGTAAATATTATTTTCTATATCCTTTGTTGCTTGTGAACATTATGAATAACGTACAGGTGATTGCCAATGGAAACTCCAAGATCTGATGACATCAATTTAGTCTCTCATAGGCACAAAGATGTTTTCGCTTTGACATTAACCTTCTACGTAATGCACATAGTACATAAATACCCTTTCAAGACGACATACAAACATCTGCCTTAGATCTATTACGACACGAGTTTCGAAGACCATCTGTGGCCCGATTATGTACATTTACGAACTCATAGTGCTTACCTGATCTATCGTGCCATTCAGCCAGCACACTAGCGAAAATGATATGCTTGTCTTAAGGATCCTGTGACAATACAAGCGATGAGTTTTTTGTATTTTTTTATATGTGCATTTTATATGATCAGCCAACAGATGATACATTTATTGCGATGGCGAAACGAGCTTGCCATTCAACTGTTGGTAAACGATATGACCGCTCATGGATAGTAGCAGCACCAAACTTCATGAATTACAAAGCGATGGCTGGCATTCCATTGCGCTCGCCGTCGTGAGACATTAGATGTTAAGTCTCAATATGTTCTGTACTCTGACTATGCTATGGCTACAATGTCCTTTAAATCGAAACACAAAAGTGCATTTACACTGATTTTTGGCTGGAGAAATCGACATTGCGGTAATACTTACACAGGCGGCTTCTCACATCCGAGACACCTAAAACCTTTAATGTATGTACATCGTTCTTATTATATCAACAATTGTTCACAACAATGGAATTGATATTATAATATTTGGAAGTATAAAACCTTATCAAATAATATACATTTTCGTATTAAAATGTCTTATTTTTTTTTACTTTTAGGTTTAGACTGAAAATATGTTAATCTATCGACTCCGCTTCACTCAGCCATATTAAATATAAAATAAACATGTTCGTTTTTAAAATTTTATAATAAACTATTAATGAACTGCTCTGATTTAAACCACTTTTAACTTTTGTAATATTCACTAAATTGTAAACTGATTTTGAAAAGAGCAACACTAGAGTTTCTTGCCCGTTCTTCTCTAGTGAAATACGCTTTCCGAACCGGTGGCAGATAAAAATTAGACTGGATCTAAATGATTCAGAACATCTTAAGTGATTCAATAAATTATTTTCATTTTTACTAATCTTGCCACAGGAAATACAGCGCTAACACGTTATTTTACATAAAAAAATCAAGGAAATATTAATGCAAATCCGATCAAGATAGATCAGTGACAATATCCAAAATTATCTCTAACATAATTCCATGAAATAGATTACATAGCATCTACCTCGCCAGTTCTCTTACAAACGGACTTTCAAGTTGAATACTCAATACGCTATTTAGGTAAAAGGGTTTATCGATGATGGGAAATACGATAATGCCGGCACGCAGCTTTGTGGGCTTTACTCATAATGGAGACGGCATATACCACGATGTTTGCAAACTGAATTCACTGCCCTATAAATTGTTATCAAGCGTCAGGTGTTTTGAAATTCCTCTGATGAAACGTCCACCTGGTTTATTATGTACCTCATATTCAACACAAAAGGGAATCGGGGAATAGATTGTTGAAGGTTGTTAGTGAAGCTGTTTGATCTGTGTTTAGAGTAATTTAGAATGTCCGGCGTTTAATGAAATGAAGCATTACCTACTTTTGCTTTGTTGTCCATCTGGTTGGACGTTTTCGTGACAGCTCTGCACTGAAGTGATGTATATTACGAATTGTAGAATCTGTTTGTAAATGTGTAGAATAATTACATAGGATGTTCACGAATAGAAGGAATTATCAAAAATTAAATGTTATGGAGAGCCACAGTGGAGAGCTAATGAAAGTTACAGGAAGTCACTTAATGCAGATTACGAAAATGTCGCTTTGGAAATATGGAAATATTTTTACTAGTGACCCTCGTGAGGCTATGGATAATGATCAGTAATTATGATTGACAAATAGACTAGAAGAAAGCTGATTTCTAACTATAATAGAGAAAGGTAGATATTTTCCATAAATTATAGAATACAAAGTGTATTATTTAGAAAGAGATGTTACACAAAAACCTTCTCAGAATTCCATGGCAAAACACTTTAGTATCCCAGGGCTTCGTGAATTAAATCAAGGCGCAGAAAAGGCGCTTCGACGTGTTCTAAGTGCGTAGGGAATAGAAAAATCCTATTAGCCTAAATAGTTACAAATACTGAGAGTGGGCCAGGTAGGGAGTAATTACTAAAAGCGTACTCGAAAGAAGGAACCCCTGCCTTAAATTATTTGTGAGAAAATCCGTCGGGACTAGACTTAAAGAAAAGAAATACGATTGTGCCACGTATTCTTACATTTTAGAGATAAAAAATAAAGTATTTTTTTCCAACGGGTCACTATAAAACGGGTCTTAGAATTATGTTTATGTGTTGCCAACATGTAGTATAAAGTACCGAAAGCTAATTTTATGATATTATTTTCAATCTCATCTGTTTTATTTTAGTCAGATATTTTCAACTATCCGCCTCGGTGGTTGTAGTTGTACTACAGTACGATTACAAAGCTGATGTCTCGGGATCGAATCCCGGATCGGGCAAAGTGATATTGGACTTTTCAATACATCATCAGCCCGGAGTCTAGAATTTGTGCTCGATATGGCGACAGGCTTGCCCCCTATCACTTCGTGAGACGAGACACACAAGCCGAAACTTGGGTGTACTGGTAGGTACCAGTACCTCTGCCTACCCTTTCTAGGTAAAAGGCATGAGTGTATGTATATTTTCAACATAAAATAAAAAGAAAAATCCATATAAACATTAAATTTTCATCGAAGTTATTCAAATCCACACAGCTGATGCTCATTAGATGAACGAGCCAATTAATCCACAGTAATATATTAAACCTGACCTATATTGTGTAACCACGCGCACGAAAAACATTCATATACCCCAACACCACGACGTCGTAAATACCGCTTACTAAGGAGGCAATGATGCACGGATCATGAATTAGAATGACTCAATTGTTAATACATAAATTAAACAATCAAGCGGCCGGGTCGTGCCCATCAATTAAACATCCCGGGATATTTATTACCACTAACACATTGATAAGTCCGAAACATGACAGCAACACTCATAATCTGAATCAGTAATAATTATGTTCTATAGTTTATGCGAGCAATTACCCACCCGACGTCGTGATAGGCGCAGATTAGCTGCAAACCAATATCAACTAATCCAACCGACCTACCACCATAATCAATTATGTAGAATAGGCATCGATTTATGCGTTAAGATCTGTTCACACGTAGTTAAACTACGGTATACATTCTAGGCTTAGGCGATGCGAATGCGCAGTGAGGCTGACAACGTAAACCGCTAAGTGTACAAATTGCCTGCAGATGGAAGTATCGTAGAATTTTAAAACAAGAACATAGATATTATTAGGATTTCCATGTAAAATAAAATTTAGAACAGGATAGAAACTATGCTATACGACTAATAGATTGGAAGCGCTTGCACCTTGGCTAAGGAGACTAACATGGCAATTATTTTTTTCACAATGACGCTAATATTTCATCTAACAATAACAATGTCCGCTTAATTCCTACAAAAAATATCTATCAATTATTTCGTTTTGATAGTTCCGGATCGTTTGGTCAAACCATTAATGATCTGCCATTTGCGTCGCAGAGGTGCTATTAACTAGATACTGATGACCAGTTTCTAAGATTTTATCCGGTTAAATGTGTTCGGGAAAAAGTTGTATGATTTCTAATGATTTATTGACCAGGTATTAAATGTTGCTGGAGATATACGGCTGAGATGGTATTGGTAAGTTTAGACAATTTAATTCACTGCTATGTTTTTATGGGCCGATGGAGGGTAATACTTAAGGTGGCAAGACGGCTTAATTAAGATTGCAAGAATTCGCTGGATGCATGCCGGTTCTAACAGGTCGCTTTGCTTCTCATTACGAGCGGCCTGTTTTTAGCAGTAGATTCCCTGTGGTTGAAGTTGATGATTTTTTGCTTTATTATACAACCAACCGATACATACATAAAACTAGACAGCCTTATCGTGTACTCACTTTAATGTATGATATACCAGCCCGTGCACTAAATTCATCGGATCAAAATCATAAATGCACGCACGAAAATTTTTCAGCTATCCCTTGCTGTCCCTTCGCAGGACAGAGGCAGATTGATATCGCCCACATATTTCTCATGCTGATTAATAGCCCTAGTAAATCACATAAAGAGAATAATACAATCCGTGCAGAGATAAAGTCGCACGATTTATGCGCCCCAAACTTTCCGACCAAGTACGTAGGGGAACAAAAGTTTTGTAATGTGTATTCAAATTTGTTACCTTAAAACTTGTGCAGGACGAATGATCGTTGCCGATTGTACGTTGTAGGTTTGATATCGAAGATTTCATGGGACGGGACATTGATTTTATTGATCACGTTACACTAAACGATTTATTAGCCGAAGAACGATTTATTAATTGAATGAATGGTGGAATTGAGCACGAATTGGATCTGAAACGGATTCTCGACAAAAGCCATCCGTTATTTATCTGACCTAATTTTAAATAGTGTGGTAATTTTCAATAATTCTGTAAGTTACAAGAATATATTTTATATAGAAAATCAATTAAAAAGATTAATTAAGCACAACAACTGACCAAAATCAGCTTCCTGCTTCTATTAACCAATCTGGATGGCAATAAATCAAGTTTACAATCAAGGCAATCCATTGTAAATCCGTGAACATGCCAATGCAATACAGTATACAGTTATATATATACATATATACATACGATGTAAGCGTTCTCTATCCAAACAATCTAGAGGAGTTGATTCCCTACATTGTTATAGGAAATTCTGTGTATGTAACGATGGTTCGAGATGTAATTGATTATAACGGCTTTGCTTGCTTGCTTGATTAAGACGAAGACCAGGGGTATGTGGTGTTATTGAATTGATACAATGTTGAAGTGGTTTGGCTTCTGATGAATCAATTATGTGTCTTTATTTAGATTTCAATGTTCCATCCTAGTAGTCAATCTACAATAAGTTTATTCTCATCTCACAGTCATCATCGTTATCATCGGTCATAAAAAATGTTGACACAGGCCTAACCACTCTTAGTCGTACTCTCGATTGTAGAGAAGGCCCGTGGTCTGGAGTGGGACGTATTATATGGGCTCATACAGAATATTTTAAAAGCGGCCTGCGTTCTAGAGTTCTGTAGTTTTTATCTACAGTTCTACTTTTGTTTTCTACATTCAAAAGGAAATGCATAAATTTTTATTCTGTGTTTATATTGAAATTGTTATAATGTTACGCCTTGTATTAACCTAACTTGGAATTTATACCAAACTGACTAATTAAATATACACGAAAATGTGAACCTCTGCCAAACTTTCAGACGTTTCATCATAATTGACAAACATTTTAGCTGTTTCCATGATTCGTACTCGCTTACAATGCATAATTGGACCCATATGTAACTGGTTCGCTTTCAACCGCTCCAGCTTTGTACTGTCTGTTATCCGGGCCTTTGACAAAAACCTCCCGCTCACAACTTGCTACAGGGAAATAAACATTCTAACTTTAATAGCTTTCATGTATTATAGTTGCTGTGTTTTGAAAGCGCATGCAACTTTTATTTTAGCTTTTGAAACACAAGCGGGAACGTTCATTCCCAGCACTTTACTCGGATACCATGCAATTTGAATGCGCTGTGATGTATTTTGATGATTTTTGGGACGTAATGAATTTTGTTTTATACGCGTCCGTAATGGTTCTAGTCAAAATAATTCACGAGAAACATACCAAAATATGAATAAATTCATGGATTAAACCTTTACCCGTTGAAAAAGACCTTTGAAATATCATTATTGCATTGAATCATTTTGTTAGTTTGATGGTAAAAAGTTGGCTTTTTAATCGGCTTAACAACGCTGCTCATTCCAATATCTAAGCATTATGTATCGTTATTTAATTCTTCGCGTCAATGGTTTGTTTTATAAGCCTGCTATCTTGGCTAGCAAACAGAATTTTGAAACATTTTTGTTCCACCAGCGCAAACGCAACCAACTGCACCATTTGGAAGTTCCAACAGCCATCAATGGTGGTTATACACAAATATTGAAGTTTAGGTACTTACCGCAATTAAAATACAAAATTAGTTGTGTTTGTCAATAGACTTGCTAACGCAACCTTCACGCCACACTTTTAAAATTAATGATCCATCATATTTCGCAAATTATGAAATATATCACACCATACTTTAATAGTGCAAATTAGTCCAATATTACAAGATCAGTATCGGTTTCGGAGTTAACATTGAACGGTCTAACACCGGGTTGCATTATAATTGGGGCGGCAGCTGTGATTAATGAGTACACACCCAATAATCACTCATATCCAAGGAAATAAGTGTCTGTTAAATTCGACCGCATTAAATTAGTTCATTTAGATAACGACCTCGCCTTTATTAACTTAACTTATATTGTCATTGTCATGTTGGTATTGTATGTAAGTGTAGACTAAAGGGGTATAACCGATTCCTACGAGGATACAAACTGACATCACCTGTTTGCTGTATTGGTTCTATGTTGGCCAACGAACGAGACTATAGGAACTAAGATACTGGAATAACTATCACAGAGATTTCATCGTTTAAGTAAATTAACAGTGATGATGGGTAACAGCGTCATCGGCAAGATAAACGCTTGTCAATCGGTACGAAGAGAATTGTTAAAACCCTTCAAAATGAAGTCCTTGGAGGATGCCTTAGTTTGATAGCCGAAGTCTAATGGCTAAAGACTATTAGTAAATTATATTTCCCTCATGGCAGGTGTTTTTTTTTTTGTATTCTGTGAGAGTGTTTTACTGATGGTAGGTCTCTCATATGTAAGAGGCCACCTGGGTCGGTACGAGTGTGGTGGTGAGATAGGCGAGCGCAGTGTAATGCCAAGTATTGCTTTGTAATTCAAGGTGTTGTTTGGTTTTGCTACTGTTCATGATGCTTACCATCAGGTCAACGGCACGCTCGTCTCGCCATTCATAGTAATAAAAAAAGAAGAGAGTTTTAGAATTTAGTCCAAAAATATCGCTTGTCATTTCGGACCCATTGTACTTTTTTTATTTGTTTCTATCGCCATTGCGAACAATATGAATTTAGAGTGTTGTCTAACAAAGAAAATTTCGATATTGTAAATATAACAGAAAATACCCATCGTATTTCAATGCTAGTTTCATAATGTAACTCGTTCTCTACATTAATTAAATATGCTGCATATTGTTCAGTCGTTTGTACAATTATTCCATACTGTGGTATATTGAGTTCTATTGTTTTAAAATGAACCGCATGCCCGCATTGTTTTGAATCTTTTTGACAGAAAGGTGGAATTATTGTTGTAAAATCAATAACTTATATGAATAATAGGCATTGGATGAATATTTTTAATATTGAAGAAGTAAAATAGTGTAGATGAACTCAATGGCTGAGGCATTTTGACTATCTTATTTTTGGGTAATGAAGAGATGAAGTAGAACAAGTGTATTTAAATTATTTTTAAAACTAATGCTTTAGTTTTAAATAAACATCTTAGCTTTTGGACCCAACCTTTAGTCAAAGGATAAGCGGAAGAATTTTCGAAACTATATGAAACCACAGCAGCAGAAACTAAGAACTAGCGAATATTTCGGTTCATGCAAATATGGGGATTCTGTGAAACTTTATGGAAAATAGAGGCCGGGTAAATGAATGGCTCCATAACGCTTTCATGGACACGAAATGTTGAGTATTTTTAAACTTGCTGCGTAAATCTAAATGGAGTTCTAAACAACAATAAGCGTGGTCTGCAAACAAAACTTTGAATAAAATACGATTGTTGTTATAAACACTAAAATTCAAACAATTGTTTTATATTTACACTGCGAAATAAATCATACTGTATTTCTATTTTGATTGCTTAATTACGCGATATTTTGGACACTAAATAAAAACCGTTCATCTGTATTTTCTTCATAATTTAATGTGGTGTATCATTATTGTAGTCTTTACTGAAGCACGAGTGGGCTGTCGCCAAAATTCGTATTAAGAAGCATTCGGCGCTTTCTCGCTTCATGTGATCAGTAAGATAGCTCCTGTAACCGACCAGTTATTAATATAATTGTTAACCTTTCTTCTTTTTCCTCTTATGCCACAAAATCTCTACTGCCGAAGATAGGCCTTCAAAAAAAGCTCCACGGTATATATTAAATCATAAAACAAATTTAGGTAATCATGTTAAGGTTCGTGAATAAAGACACTGACAGGTTACAATATGGCACTGCCTCATTTTATCTCAAGAATGAAACTCCGGATTAGTTCAAGTATGTACTTGTTAGCAATATCTATCATACTATAATTCAAATACGAACATAGCACTTATCGACACGTTGCACCTGTCATTATTTATTTCTATTACCATTTGAATGTATGAAGTGTAATTATTGAAAGGCGTGATAGCCAATTTCCGTAAGCAATTGGTACATGTAATGTTCTTAGACAAGCAATGCTTATGGTCAATTTTACTCATTGAAATATTTATATTCATTATATCATTGATATATGTATATAGTGTTTCAG
Source organism: Hyles lineata (assembly GCA_030180105.1). NCBI lineage: Eukaryota > Metazoa > Arthropoda > Insecta > Lepidoptera > Sphingidae > Hyles > Hyles lineata. The sequence continues at coordinate 11,833,200 of JARJEE010000008.1, read as the reverse complement.
CTGAAAGTTACGTCGTAATAAATAAATACACCCAATAGTCACACACATAGTCTTGACCCCACACTAAGACCGAGTCTTCTGTCGTGGGTATCAGGAACTACGAGAGACTTTTCGGAAACAAATACTTGTGGTTAACACACAAATATTTGTTTCAGTGCGGGGATCGAACTCGCGGCCTCTCGTCTCACAGCCGGCGTCTAATCAACTGCGCCACGGAGGCTGTACATGTAATTGATTATTAATTTATTTATTGTTTTTTGCGAGCTTTGATAGCAGTCTTCCTTGTTCCTCCTTTTTTGCTTCTATAAAATTAAACTGTCTAAATATTATTTTATGTTATAGACGAAGGCTTCTTAATTTGGTAAAGATGCGTCATCATATTGATTTTATTTTTATAATAAAGCAGAATATACCCTAATTAAGGCAAGTTAATAATTAGGAAATATAAACTCTTCAATGGCTTGAAAAGAGAGAAAAAAAGGGTCTATATCGGATGAAGGGAAAATCTCTGTTTTCATTTTAAGCATTGAGTGATTCTAACGTTCTTGGAAGATTTGATCTCAGACAACGCGAAACAAGACACCAAAATAAAATATTGAGCCAATAAACACGTGCGGGCTCTGCATGATTGAAAGAAAGAGCAGTAAAAAAATTAAAATCAAAATTAGTAAGACGTCATCGAGACAAATTAAAATCGTTAGAAAAACTGCAATATAAAAAAGTACAAATTGAACAATATAAACATTAACAACATTATCTACACGTATAATCTGTGTAAATTTAAGTGTTAAAATACCCAAAGAACAGCAGTAAAATTTTATAAATATCACACGCCTTGTTGGCTTGCGGTGTAAGATGATAAGCTCCAAAGGTCCATTCATTGCACAATTCGGGTAGGGCCACCGAAACTACGGAATAAAATTTCTTATAATACTTTTATTTACTTACTTTTATATTCCTTCAACAGTAGACTTCTTATGTTTGAGGACGAAGATGCAGATGCATGAAAGTCACGAAATAAAATGAATAATGAAAAGATTAAATGCGAGGTACCTACGTTTTGGATTATATTCTAATGAATAATGGATAAATTGGCAGAAACAAGATTTACGACGTTAAAATCGGTAGTTTTCTTATGCAGGGTAATGAGGTTATTAAATATGCTAAAAATGCATCTATCATCATGAATCCTAATACTATTCGGTAAATAAATCGATTAATCGCTTAAAGCTTTATCGATACTATGCTGTTTAAAATGTATGGTCATAACGAGTAAATGAAGTAAATTATCGATAACATTAAATCAACGTACCAGTTCAACCAATACTAATCAATCGCTAATTTATTTGTTGATGCATTTAATCTAATCGCTTTCAATTCCATACTGTACTTTGTGCTCCTTTGTCAAAGTGATGAACAGAGTTGTTATTAAAACATTAATTATTGATTTGTGGGAAATAAAAAAAATGCTGTAAACATCACAATAAATGAAAACGTTTTTTTTTTGTAATAATTCCAAGTTGTAGGTAATCGTGTTTACATTATATAACAAAATAATGGAAATATAAGCATTTTCTTTGTTTATATAACGATTCCATACCATTTGATGTTGGCACTTGATATTTGTGAGTACCTATCAATAATCGAGCAAAGTGGATTCACGAGGGAAGCTTACTCTAAAGCCTTATAAATAATACAAGAACAGAATATTTTGCCACAATATACAAATAACAAAATAAACATACTCTTACCTCATAAACAGTAAAAAAGAAAAGTAACATAAAATCTACTCGCTACTAGCGCGCTGAAGAAAGCAAACAAAATAAACACAACGTATCTCAGAATATTTTATGACGCACAACACTCGTGTTTAATGGCCACGTCATAATTCACAGGCGCGCTCACGAATACCCTGCACTTGATGTTGCAAAACCATTGCATTGTCGTGCATCCCACTCTCTGAACGTGAAGTAATTATTTTGTGTGGCCATGTTTAGTGCTCCCGACTTGAGTGCGCGCTGCGTTTTTCAAATTCATCAACGTGAAATGTTTTTTCGGTTGAGCGTTGAATTGTATGTAATCCGGTTAGTTAAGCTGTGGTTTTTATTTTGAGAGCGTGAAATGTTTAAATTAGGAGAAAAATATATGCTTTTTGTATAAACATGGGAAACGAATATGCGGCTTACCACCAAGTGTGAGCTCCCATAACTCTTTAAGGATAAGTAAAAGTAGTAAGTGCGTGGTGGCCTGTTGGTAAACGGACCAGACGCGGCTGCCAACTTGTTCACGATGGTCGCGGGTTCAAATCCCAGGACACACCTCTGACTTTTCGGCGTCATGTGTGTATTGATAGTCAATCACTACGCACTAAAACGGTGAAGGAAAACATCGTGAGGAAACCTGCATACCATAGCGGTTTATAAGAATTTCTATGGTATGTAATTCCGCCAACCCGCATTAGGCCAGCGTGGTGGACTATAACGCCTAACCACTCTCAATCGTACTGTCGATTGTAGAGTAGGCCCGTGCCCTGCAGTGGGACGTATATGGGCTGATACAGTACAGTACAGAAAAGTGGTAAAGCCATGTGGTAACTTGTATGAAAAGGGTAAGAAAGGGATCTTAAAAGGGGTGTCCTACAGCCTCTTAGAAAGCTGACGTAAGATAACAGCAATATTCTTGCGTTTCTTTAACAACTCTCATTGCTGAAAATCTACAGCTTGTGTTAGGTTGTTAGCATCAGCCCGGATAGTTACCCACGAAACCATGGTGGCATATTCGTCAGGGTCGTGTAACAAGCTAGTAGACGTAATCATATCGACCAGTGAGAATCAAGCATATCTCGGAAACCAGCTCTCGTGTCTATGATCATCCAGGTTTTCGTCAGGTTCGGGTTCTAGGTCAATCCAGAGTATCACAATGTAATCTCATATGAGTTGTCCACTACAGAATTTTGGACCAAGAAAGATAATATTTCGCACCTCATCTCAAGATTATTGTAGCTTAGCAACTGTGGTTAGACTATTAACTAACTACTAGAGACTAGTGCCACGATAAAGACAGAAGATATATTTGTTTGTATGCAAGTATGTTGCCATTTAAAGTATTAAACTCTTAGATTTGGTTTGATGGTTAACGCGGTGCTCATTGGCAAAGTTCCCGATAGCGGGAGTTCTTCCACGTTGTTTCACACTCGAGCTGCGCGTAAGTAAAGTTTGCTTCCAAGTTAGGGGACTATTGCAATGCATTGCTGCAGGGAAGTCGGAAAAGAGCAAGTTTCTAATTAGTTCGCGTTTAAAGATACGTGGATGTGTTACGTTCTAAACGACATTAGCCGAGTTTCATTACCCGTCATTAGCGCTTTTCCCGACTGGGTTAAATTAAAAATAATTATGTTGGCGATTCAGCTGCGCGCTCTTTTGTTCTCTTTTAGTTTTTATGAGTAAGCATTATAGCAAAGTATGTTATAATCCGTGTTGTAGCAGATGGAAATTAATAAAATGAGCAGTAAGCAAAATTATGTTTATTATAGAAACTCAGGGAATTTATGATAAAGTGTAAATATTGAATACCAGACACGGAAAGATAATAAAATACAGACTTTAATTTCAAGTTATTGGATCCGTTAAATAAATCCGAGTCAAAGCGTTTTAAAAATGCATTGACGTGAAAGTGCTGGCCCAACCAAATTTTATAAAGGCTTTAAAATAGTGCATTCCAGGCACAGTGGCGTTTCAGTACACAGAAATAATATGATTTATATTATATATTGTTTATGGGTATAAATATTGTGTTTTTAATTCAATGCACCTAGGCCTCAAAATAATGAGTCATGGTGAAATTTAATAGAATATTTCATAAAGGTATGGCAAAAACGAAAAATCAACTTTATTAGAAAAAGGATTTGATAAACTGTGGCTGTTGCTCATAAAAATTAATTAACTCTGCTGTGAATTTTTATTAATTTATTTTCCCTATGTCAATTATAAGATGTTCAATGTCCCAATTATAAGACTCATATTTCATAATATTAAAGTTCAGCCCAGATATATTTTTATTTAATACTATAGTAACTTGCCATGGATATTTAAATTGGTCAAAAATAATAAAATACGTAATTTCCTATAGATAAGGATCGTAGTTGAACATTGTCAAAACTGTAACCACTGACATCTTGATGTTATCATTTTGATTGAACGTTTTGTCCAGAATTAAATTACGACAGAGTAATTAACATTGGAAATAAGGCCGGTCAGAATATTTTTATAAGAGTTGAAAAATGAAATTACTGTTGCAGTTATGAATTTTTTTAAAGTTCTATAGAAATAATTTAACTATTTTTATTTTAATGAAAGTTTTTTAAACGTTCATCTGTATTATTTCTCTTTTTAATTAGTTTTACTAGTTGTAGATCTTAAATACGTGAGAGGCCTGGTTAGGTAACCATCACAATATCTATGTCTCCCGCCAAACAGGAGCACCAATGCACTGGTGTATTCCGGTATGCAGGACATTGTAGCCAGAGTTACTACTTTACATGTTGAGGCGAGTGCTGTGCGATGCCAAGCATTGCTTTATAATTCATGGTGTTGTTTGGTTATGAGTGGTCGTATCGCTTACCATCTGGCGAGTGCAGTGCTCGTCTCGCAATTCATCGCAATAACAAAGTCTGTTTTTTTTTTTAAATTATGTTTAAATAATCTATAAATACCCTTTAAAAGTGTTGCTTTGTTAAAATGTGGTTTGTATTGTTTTCATTTCTTCATTAACTGTAAATTATTTTGCAATAATTGTTTTGAAAAAATTACCGTTCACAAAAATATTACACCGTCTAATTAAATAAACTAAAGATAGCTGTGCAAAATAATCTAAATTTTATTGAAGAAGACAATCCCAAGCTCAAGACTTATCGAGAAATTAGAAACCCGAACCGCTAATATGGCAAGCGGATGCGATCGCCTCACGCACCACTAAGCAAACACGGCCTTGCCACCTCCAATTAACGTTACTGAAGCCATTATAATTAATATTTCGTATGTTTGTTGCCAAGCACCCATGTATAGTTTATCGATTTAATGGTACCTATGTTAAATAATTCTTATTTTTAGTTTTTATATGATAATGCTGTTGATGAATTCTATTATAAATATTTTGTTTAAAATTAGTCTACAGACAGTTTATAATAGTTGTAATGTGTGTTCTAGAATTCCTAGATCATAATAAATAAATAAATCGACAGCTTTCCTTGATGAAAAGTATTTCACTACATTATTTACTACAGGGCCTACAGCCATATACAATATGTTCTGTAAAAACATTAGGATTGTTTTGACGCAAAATTCAAAACTCTATATGAATGACAAATACATACCGATTATTGGATTTTGTTTTATAATTATTTCTTAGTTTCAAGCCTTGACGTAGGTTGATGATTTTAAAGTAGGATCATTTGTGAGTGATTTTAAAGCTTGAATGGGTACTTAAAACTATCGTTTCTTCAGTGTCTTCGAAACAGAACATCATATTTTCACAGTAGACCTTCAACCGCTAGCACCAAAAATATTTTTATTTTTTCTCGCATTAATTTAGCTTAAATACAAATTAACTACAATAAACTACGTGTATTTTTAATTAATGTCTGTAGTTAGGTGTCGTTTGCAACAGATGTCTACTGATAACCACTTACCATCAGGCTTGCTATTAGCTCAGTCCATTAAAACATTACTTGGAGGTTAGATGAAAGAGTACAAAGGTTACATTGCGTATTATAAACCTGAACAACTATAATGAAAGATTAACACAAAGCAATGTATTGTGATAACATTATACCGATGGTGTAGCTAGTGTCCTCAATTTTAAGCTCATGTCGGTATCTATGCTGATAGTAACCACTTTAAATAATGGTTAATAACCTATGTAACGTCTCGAGAAATGCGCGTGTTTCAGGCAGGCCAGCATAATAGTATCCACAGTCTAAAGATAACCTCAGGGGGTGTGTAGTGTAGTAGTAGGATAGCACTACACTAATAAAATTAGATCCATTGTAGTCACTTTGACGCTCTAGAATAAAAAAAAGATTAAGCTTTTTAATATAAAAGCCAAAAAAAAAAACATAAAATAGCTGTTCAATTCTAGGATTGAAAATTTCTTAAGAGAAATTACCCTTAAAATTCTCATAGCTTATAAATAGTCACAAATCAATACGTCTTTAAATTGATGATGATTGCTTTCAAGAACAATTAATGATACACGAATTATCCATACATATGAATTAATTCCAAGCTGTTTAATGCACATTAAAGATGATTTATTATACAATCCTGTTAAAATAATCGCATTATCAGTTGTGCCATAATGCTATGGATTTGCATACATCAAAATATTTTTACAAGTGATTAAATTTCCATATCATAAATTGCTTGCGCCGGGAACTGTTAACATACATCTGAATTAAATCAAAACAGACACATTAGTTCCATTTGTGTAATGATTATGCTAAATACTTGTCATGAATTATTTGATTTATGCAAATTGCATGACAATTTCTAATAATGTTTTGACAGAATATTTCTCGAGCAACACATTAATCACTTTCAATGGTTCTAATGTATGAGCAATTTGCGTTAATTTTTTATTACTTATAATTATTTGCATCCGTATTACGTGCTGTTAATATTTCAAGTCTAACGCTTTTCTTCGCCTGTGTTTTATTCTTGGTGAAACGTAGAGGTGGGGTCAATAAGCCCAAGTAAAAGATTCATACATAAACTCACGCCTTTTTCCCAAGAGGGGAAGGCAGAGGTGCCAGGACATCCACATTTCGCCTTGTGTGTTCCGTCCCACGATGTGATAGGTGGCGAGCCTATCGCCATATCGGGCACAAATTCCTGACTCTGGGCTGATAATGAATAGAAAAATCCATTTTACTTTGCCCAACCCGGGATTCGAACCTGTGACCTCAGCTTTGTAGCCGTACCCTAGTACAACTACGCCACCGAGGCAATCAAGGCAGTCGAGGGAGGCACGCAAGTAAAAGATTCGACAAAATAAATTATAATTAATCTACAGTTCCTGTGTTATTTTTACACGATCTCCTGTATTCTTTGTTTGTTATATTGTAATATTTAACACTACATCATTAGTTTAGACTCTAGAGAGACATGTTTTATATTATTTTACTCTATAACTAAGATATTATATAGGATTTTGTCTTTTGATCTACTCGTAATCATTAAATAATAAACCCATTGTAATATTTAAAAAAAAATACTGTAAACTTTTAAATGAAACTGGTTTGATCCACTAGATCCCCGCAGACTGTTTTCCATTTTGAAAGAAAATATTATCTTAAACTGACCGCCTCGGTGGCGTAGTTGTACTACGGCACGATTACAACGCTGTGGTCTTGGGTTCGAACAGCAAATCGGTCGGGGAAACTGATATTGGATTTATCTAATAATTAACAGCTCGGCTTCAGGAATTTGGACCTGATATGGTGATAGGCTCACGCCCTATCACATCATGGGACGGAACACGCAAGGCGAAATATGGGTGTCGAGGCAGCATCTCTACCTATCCCTTCTGTGAGAAAGGCGTCAGTTTACATATTATCTTCAATCAAAACTCAATCGATCATTAAACACGAACAACTTAATTTGCATAACATTAATGGCACAGTAAATACTATAAAAATGCCGGAATTAAGTCATTGCATTGTAAATATTGTATTATCTGTACCCGATCTACCCTCAGGTATATTCGAAATTATTGTTTTGGACGAACAATCGAATATGTGTATTAATATTTATCGATTATAAAAGTGATTAATTGTCTTATGGTTGTCAGACCTCGGATTTACAATATCGTTAATGTATGAATATATATGAATATAATTGGGGCTTTATGCATATTCATTTCGTTTGTTATGCGTAGTCGGAATATTTTAATTACAAGTATTGATTTTTGATTCAATTTGTAGACGTTTATTTTAAGTTTAATTTGCATACGGTTTTTTTAATGAAGAATGAATGAATTGGGATATTTTTTTTTGTCTTATCGTCTATAAAGTGAGTTGATTGACTACAAGTTTGAAATAATTAAGATATTTTTTTAATTATACTAGTAGTACTGATACAGTATGAGTTTGTGATTGATAAATGTTACGTGTCTTATGTCAAGCTATGCTGTTATTTTTTTATTACTGTGACTACGTGTTACTTAAGTTATTTGAAAGGGTAATGAGATATAGTATGATGTAAAGAACCAATGAATTTTATTGTGACAAACTCGTCTAACTAGGAATTTTTAAATTATAATGCTTACAATGACTTCGATATCGTTTATACTTTAATAATAATTACATATAAATTAATTAAACAGACAATAATGTATTCATGTTATTCAAACTCTTGCCGTCACCACATATCTTCGTCAATTCCTCATTTAGAAAGGGCATGTGCGTAGGTCTCATTGTAAGCATGTCACCATCTCATTTCTGATGAAGCAGGAAACATACTCCATTGACAGATTCATTTGCATTGACTGTTGTCGCCTGTATACATTTGATGCTTCATTTATTTATTAAAATCTTTATTGTACACAAATGCAAACTACTATACAGAAACAATAAAAAAAGTAAAAATGACGGTCTTATCGCTCTATAGTAATGTCTTCCAGACAACCATGGGATGGATTTAAAAGAAGGAGATAGAGAGGTAAGTTGAAAAAAATAAAGAATTACTTATAGCTAAATAATACTAATTGAACAAATGATACACAAACGTACTATACATACTTGCATGATGATATGCTTTTTCTAGTTTAATACACCTATATACCGACTATATTAAGACCTTTAACGAAAACGAAACCGACTGGTACTTTTAGTGACTAGAGACAATGCAAATAAAAATTACACAAAAAAAAGCGACAATTTATTATTGATGTATCATCGTGTTAGGTTGGTAAATCCATATTTTATGCTAAAATAGTAATTTAATCTCTTGCGCACTGTAGTGTCTTTAAAAATAAAAGGGTGTACACTGTTATTTATGAAAAAATATGTATTTACAAAAAGGAAAAAAATATCCAAAAAAATATCGCCGCTTTTTTTGCCTTGCGTCAGAAATCACTAAAACCACCACCTGGCTTCATTATCGTTCGCAGTTTGGATATACCTTGTATAAAATATGATGGAGAAATCCATTTTTGGCATCCGCAAAATAAATCAGAAGACTATTTTAATTCATGATGTAATAAATGTCACTTCTGCTTATAAACAGAAGCAGCGTCATTGAGAAGATATTAATACTAAGTACATGTACTGGTGCTACATACCACCGCATTCTGCTTGTCATCAAATATATTAGATCCTTAGTGCCTAGTTATTTCACACATAATTACGTTCTTAGAATTGGAGCGCAAAATTCTTACACATTGACAGCCTCCTTGACGCAGTTGATTAGTCCCCAGCTGTGAAACGAGAGGTCGCGATTCGATCCCCGCACCGAGACAATTTTTTATACGGCCTACAAGCGTTTGTGGAATAGAAAAGTCTCTAGTATTTTCTGATACCCACGACATAAGAATTGATCTTGCAGGTTCGGGACTATGCATGTGACTGTTGGATGTATTTATTTATTGTTGCTTTTGATGTGAACAATACTACTTACTTTGGATAATGAACTCTTAGCACTACCTAGAGACGTACCTACTTTTAAAGAGAATATTTTCAATACCTCTCTTACTTCAATATTGTATGAACGAGCGATGCATAATAATGCACATTATAAAAGTATTTTCAAATTCTCCGAATATTTCAATACTCGCCATCAAAGGGAATGACATCGTCTGAGAATTTTATACTTCGAATCTTGGAAACGTACAAAGCGTTCCTAGTGATCTATGAATTCCTGGTACATCGGGCATCTTTTTAAACTTCTACCTTGGAATTTTCACAAAGGCTATATCAGGAATAGCTGTAAAATATATGGGCGGTAGGTATTGATACGTTATAAAGATATTGTGAATTGTAACGTTCCCTTTTACCAACACTGAATATTAATGTCACGCCTCTGTCATTTGTTACAATGACAATCGCTTTTTTGCATCTACATTAAATTATGAGTTTGAACTTTAATATCTCACGACGGTAAAGGGTTTTTTTTATGTGTTTACTCACGTTGTATGTGACAGCTCTATCAGGACGGAATTAAAATAATGTTTGAACGTTATTCCGAGTTTTTTGTTGCAATGAATGGCGAGCATGCCATTCATCGGATGGTAAGCGATACGATCGCTAATGGACAGACAGTAGCAAAACCAAACAACTCTATGAATTACAAAGCAATGGTTGGGATTCCACTGCGCTCGCCATTCTGAGACATAAGATGTTAAGCCTCAATATGTCAAGTACCAGTAGTTAATAGTTATTATTATTTTGAACCATTTAGAGAGGCTATTAAATACATAAAGCAGACGTGTTGCTCCCACCAATGGTGACGGGTACTTCTGCGTATGAAAGGTATTTAAGCATGATTATATTTGTGAATGTGTACATGAGATACATGTGAACATAAATCACCTAAACTATATAAAAAACTTAGATCACATTTTAATATAATTCCAGAGATACGTACTGCATTTTACAATTGTATCTCCATTGTATAGCGGACATAATGGTATCGAAAGGCATGGGACTCCTATGTGGCGCCATTCGATACTCTGCCTGGACGGCTTTTTCAGGTGCAGTGCAGTCATAATACCGTGCCAGTGTAAAAAAAGGATGGAATGGAAATATAACAAGTTCTACTAATTCCAAGACAATGGTACTACATGGACTTGCCAATCGGCAAACCCATATATTTACAACTGCCTTCAGATAATGTCAAATACTATAACAATAAAGCAATCAATTTTATGAGTGATAAACATTTGACGTGGGTTTTTTGTTTACAATTATCGTCAAGGCTGATAGGCGAATCCAAAAAAATCATTATGTATTCCATTAACGGTGTTAATAGCATTAATTCCAGGTCATGGTTCACGGTTGTTTTAGACTCATATGACCCGTGGTTTTGCTCATTTCGTATCGACTGACTTGTGTAGCTATTAAGAATTTGGTTATCTCCGTCTTAAATACCCGAGACACAAGACTCGATCTTAGTGTGGGATCAGGCGTATGTATGTGACTGTTGGATGTATTTATTTATTGCGTTATATATACATACATACATAAACTCACTCCTTTTTTCCAGAAGGGATGGGCAGAGGAGCTACAAGACACCCTAGTTTCACCTTGTATGTTTCATCCCACAATATGATCGGAGGCGACCCTAACACCATATCGGGCACTTTCTGACTGCTGATGATGTATTGAAAAATCCAATATCCCTTTGTCCGACCTAGGATTCGCCCAACGTTGCAAGCGTACTGTACTACTGCATCACAAAGGCAGTCTCGTTTTACTAGAATAAATGCAATGCAACCTTAGTAAGTGTGATATAGTCCCGATAGAAAATATAACCCAACAATGGCGGCCAACCTGACTCGATGTACTCACGCTGAATATGAGGCCATAAACATGTCTAGATGTTGCTATGGCGAGTTTTCCACAAGTGTGTACAAGGGTCGCTATTCTGTTACAGACCGTGCCACTACCAAAATGGAAAGATAATATTTTGTATGGAAATAAAACTATTTTTTACCAATTTTATCGCGGATTTGGTTACCAGTTATATTGTAACAGTCGCAGAGCGGATGACTAATACCGCATGCCCGGTGACCACGAAAGCTGTAAAGTTATCGAAACGTTGAGAAGTAACTTTGAGAAATTAATCCAAATCTGCGATAAAATCCGTAAATAATAGTTTTATTTCAATGTGTACCATTCGCGGAAATCTAAAAAAGTATTATAATAATTTGTATGGAAAATAGGGTAACCACTAACTTTTATTACCATACCATGGAAAAATACATTTCGGAATCACAGGAACCCAAGGGATATATGTTTATGTACGTGTTCAACGCACGAACACTCAAATTATCCATACATACATCCAAAATAAGTTTATTTAGGATCGCTAAAATTACTCGATGCTAATTTACTGCATTGCTCATCGCTAAAAATTCTGCAACCTTATTTGCTCCGGTTACTCCTAAAAAGACATGTAAATGTTCCTAAATATTGTCATTTTATACATAAAATCTAGTTTCGTTTAATTGCCTTGTATGCATTAGTCGGGATTTTAAGGTATCGAGGCATTGCCTTAAAGTTCAGAGGACCTTATACGTGATATGTTGGCACGATTCGGATGAACTTAGGAATTCTCCTAAATATTTTAAGGTTTAATATGGGCATTTGGCGTAGTATATTATGTAAGTACGTATTTATGTTTTTTACCAGTGATTTGTAAAAAGTTTTATTTCTTTATCGTTTAAGTATTCTTAATAGTTCATGGTTTTACTTAAAATTAGATCTTTAGTTTTACTCGGCGATGCTATTGCGTTCAAATGCAAAAATAATAAATATATAATATATACAGATCTAATCCTAAAATTAAAATCGTGTTTAGTAGGAACCAAAAACTACTACATACATCTCAGTACCAGAAAAACAAACTAGAAACAACTCTTTCCTTCTTTTATATCCATCCAAAAGTTGCATGGAAGAGATTGAATTGCGGAATAAGGGCACCGATTGTACTAAGTTTGAAAATAAGAAATAATCTGTTTTTTTCCTGGTTTACTATGAAGAATATTTAAATAAATGTAATCTATAGCTAACATTTTTTTTATCTACGCGATTATCGAATTCGTGACCTCTGTTCCGAGCATTCCTTCCACTATGCCACGGATTCAAGCAATGACATGACAATGATCTTTCAAATACCATTCACGAATAACAAAGAAATGAAGTCCTTAATACAACAATACCATTTTATCAGAACTCCGATACATTCATTTTCAATTACAACGCCGCGTGCTTTACATTGAATAATAATTTACCCGAGGCTCTACATTGTCCCTACAACAAATCTATGATACATGAACAAATGTTAATCAAAAGTTTCATTGATATATTCGCATTTATTCGAGTATCAATGACGGATGAAGTGTGCGCGTGGGTTTATTCGCCTTGACTTGTCGGTCTATGATTTTTGCTGTATTGAACTGTTGTATTTTGACTGCATTGTCTACCTTTGAATGTTGTTTATGTTCTTTGTTGGTGGTATGTAATTTGAAGCCGGATCTAGTTGTATGATGTTCGGGTGAAGAAAGAGTACTGTCTGTCTGCTGCAACCAAATATAACAATGATATAACCAAGGTCATAACACTGAAATAACAAGCAAGCGTCTGGTTTGATAGAAAGTAATCATCACTACTTATATCCATAATCTATCAATATCTAACATAGGAACTGCTGGACATACTGAGACTTCTTATCTCTCGGGATGAAGAGCGCCTTGGAATGCCAAGCATTGCTTTGTAAATCATGCTGTTGTTTGGTTTTGCTTCTGTCCATGAGTGGTATTTCTTATCATCGCGCGTATAGCATACGCCTATAGCATATGCCGCGCCATTCATTGCAATAGTTAAAAAATATAACATCACCCATCAGGTCATATCAGCCCCCTGCAAGGCGTAAGCCTGTTAAAAACTAGTCGAAAGATGGTTAATCAATAAAACTATCTCCATACTCACACACCTTGCCCAGTCGTGTATGTGAGCAGTACAGAAATCCTCTCACTAGTGGCTTTGTCTACCTCTTGACCCTATTATTTGCCCGATATATTCGATGGATACACCCCGTTGCATTGGGTCGATCTTTAGCCCTGTTATCCCGTGTCAAATGGCTTTTGTGAATATGGTTTTGTTAGCCTCCCCATATGACTTTGTGGGTCCCTGTGGGTAATCGTGCATCCACGTGGCAGATATCCCTTTGTGGACAAACATTGTGCAACAATTTTATCGATTGTCACATGTTAGGCAACATTACTCAACATGTATTTTTATTAGTGTTAACTTTACGGGAATCTGTGACACATTCTTCTGTTACCTACATGTTATATTTTCTGTGTATTTCCCAAATAATAATAATCAATAGAAATTAATTAACAATTTTTTTTTATCAGATATTGCTGATTAAATTTAGATTTTTTTCTCCTTAAAAAGTAATTTCGATGTGGATACACAATAAGATAATGCTACATCCACAATTGAGTCTACCTCGATGCTAATACCTTAAAATAACTATGTATACTAACTGAATTATTGTTTAGTTGGCAACTGTTAAAAACAGGCAATACATTCGTTTGGAGTAGGCCTGTGTTAAGAGACATATTATATAAATATGACGGATGTAACTATACTTAGATGAAACTATAAAAAAACTAATTTGTAGAATCAAGAATTATGAAAAATATGTTGCATCACAGGACTATGGACCATTTGGAAATAAACTCAAGATCTTCTCACAAAAAAAACAACAACCCTATAAACACAACTTATTATATACCTATGGCAGACTGCTCGAAAATATCACTATCAATCAAATTATGAAACATTCACAGCAACATATCTTTAATTAATTCATAGCAATGAAGTTTTCGGTGCTATATTGCGACACGGCGACTATTTATAACAATAAACATCAATCATTTCATTGTGCGAGGAAGGCTTTGTCTCTTAGTCAATGGGACACGTTGAATACCGTCAAACACACCTTTCCGACCGCACACACTGTATATCCATCTCTTAGATGTATGTTTTATAATATTCCAGAATAATTCAATCATACTGGGGTGATATAAAAAGGATTCAGCCTATCACCGTCCACTGCTGGACGTAGGCCTCCCCAAATAAGTGCCAACCATCCCAATCTTGAGCTCCCTCATCAATCCTCAAATAAATATTTAATTTTATAGACTGGCTAAGACCACATCTCGGGCGATCGAGTATCATGCGATATTTAAGGTCCAGTACCACACGTAGAATACTGTACAAAATATAGGTAATTGATTTGTTTCTCATAGGTTATAAAGATTATTTATTATTTAATGCTTCTATTATTTTTATTATTAAAAAGCTTTTCTAATACATTTAAGTTTTTCTAATACTAAAAATGTTATTTAAAATGCATTTGAATTGATAAAATTGAATTTGAAATGGATAAAATCCAGTCCCAAATTGAATTTTATCCCTTATCACTTACCAAAATATGCTGTTTTTAATGCGTAAGATAGTAAGACCCAAGTACTCACATCGATGTTTTCAAACCACCTATGCCTTGCAGAATTTTCAAGGACCGGAGAGAACAAGATAAATATAGATATTTATCACACAACATAAAATATTCCGTAACATCAAAAGACAAGACCTAACAAATATGTATGCCAATACTTGAACAATACCTAACGCACGTGCATGCGAAAGTAAGTAAGGGTTTCATAAGGATCGCACGTTGTTTACCTATGTACTAGTTCCCATTTCCCCTTTCCTGTTCCCACTTGAAGCCCCTTCGGCACACATTACAATAGCAGTAAGTGCTTTAGTGCACGTTGTTGTCTAGACGAATAATTTTAATGCAACGGCTAAAGGGAATCATTTTGAAATGATTATTCAAAGCGCAAGACTTATATTTTTGGAACTTATTTAAGTGTTTTTTTCTATGAAGCAATACGAATAAATTGTTGACTCCTCTAAGTAAACTACTCATTAGCACCAGACAGTTACATCGTTAGTCATTTTAGAATGACATGCGTAATTACTTCTTTATTATTTGAACTAAGTTCTTTAAGTTACATGAGGAAACAAATTACCTATATAGGATGGCAAGTATTTTAATATTAGTTTCAATCGTTTTATTTCAATTGTTTTAATATTTTTTATCTAAGAGCTTGTATTTCTTTATTTAAGAATAAACGCGTAAAACTATTTATTATTGCTTCTCTACTTGCATTTTCTGTACTACAAGCGGTAGAGGATATCAGAAAAAGGACTCAATATCTCTATTTGCCCCAACCATAGCAATAGGTGTCAAATTTACCAATTCTAAATCACCATGAAGCCATGTACCGTAAACGGAATTAATTACACCAGCAAGCACCCTCGCATGTTAGATTTATACAGTGCGAATGCAGTTGGAGTGTGTTTGACTTCGAGGCTAAGTTATGTTTATAATGCCATTAGGTTGGGCTGCGTTAACGATGGTGGCAAGTGTTTTGTCATATATTACGGTGCAGATGCGTCGGCTAATGTATGGTGATTGGTCAAGCACGACTAATCTGAATCTCGGCTGCTTCGCGGTTACGAAGCTTGGTAAGGCAGGCAGACAGGGAATGCTGATCTTGTTGCTTTATGTAATATTTTATTCAATGACCTTTGAGAAGAGTTCTGGATAGATAGCATCAGAAATCGACGTCTACTGTCCCAAAAAATGTACGGTTGTAGTGCTCCACCAAGATTAATTTGGAATTTAATTAGAAATTGAAAATTGTCGGTGGCGTAGTTATTCTTCGTGTCAGGTTCGAATCCCAGGCCGACAAAGTGATATTTGATATTTGTATTCATTTTCAGCCCGGAGTTAGAAATTTTTAGCCCGATATGGCGAAAGACTCGCCCCCTATCACACGCAAGCGAAACGTGGATTTCCTGATTGCTACCAGGGGAACTTCTGCCCACCCCTTCTGGGAAAAAGGCGTGAGTTTATGCATGTATGTAAATTAAGTATTTTATTACGTTTATCGTATGGTCCCATAGCGAGGACCTATCTAGAAATTTTGATTTATAGAAGTAACTGATTTACCTTAATAAACATTCCATAACAATATCCAACCTACATTCATACAAATATGATTACCATACAATGCACACGAGAGCTAAAGTGTCATATATTATGTGCAATTATGCTAGTTATTCTCTTTGATCATATGGTTATTACATCATTAGTCAGGAATGTTTAGATCTAGAGGAAGTTTATTTTGTAGGAAATAACCATACATACACGAGCTAAGAGTTCAATTGTTTTATTGTTTGCAGTGCTAGCTGCTAAATGTTATTTAATTATATACGAGTACATAACACCGAACTATAAGGTGTCAATCATATTTTTTACACCTAATGTATCTACAATGACGACTGTATTTTAACAATTGCTTAAGTCCGTAACTTTGTTTGCCAAGATACTTTGATTTGATGGCAATAATTCCGTTAGATTTATTTCAAAGTTTTTGTGTCGGCTAGAGTATAATATTACAGTTATTTTGGCCTTACAATAGCCTGTTTTTACACGCTTTATATTAGCTTCACTTGTATGTTTGTTTGTATGTTAGTTTGTATGTATGTTTGTAACCGACTCCTTAAAACGCGATTTTGACCCACTTTATTATTATACTAATAGATGCTAAACGTAAACAAAGTGTGGAATCCTCTTTTTTAATCTTGCTTCTTCATTCATCTGCTCTTTTATATTTTCTTCCATAAAAAACTTAAATAATACATTCTTCCATAAAGCTTATTAAAATAAATTGTAATTCTAGCCGGTAGGTATCTCAAAAGGACTAAGTTTTTAAAAAGTTTTGAAAGTTCATGAGCAAAAAGATATAAAATTAATAGTAAAAGTTTGAGTAGTCATAAAGTCTCCAAATCATTGTAAAATACTATTCAATCTTAAATAAAATAAGTAATACAATTTTATGATACTAATAGATATAAAATAGATTGTGAATTGGATCACGTTGTCGTGTGAAATGAATGTCTCAATTTGGAATAATCGTGACTGCTAAAGCTCACTTGATAAACGCTAATAAGATTGTGTTTCTAAATTTAAATATTGTATTTTCCTGCTTCGCCTTTGTGTGGCTGTAACGGTTTTTGAACAGACAAAAAAACTTTTAAACGTTTTGTTAGTCATGTTTAGAAACATTCACACACATTTTCACAACAGTCATTCGGAAAATTTATAAGCAAAATCCTAGAATTCCCCTACTCTCTTCTTCGTCTTTTTCTTGCAATCCAATCTTCATATCGCCTCCCCTATCACGTTTTTCCATCTCCACTAAAGTATCTATTTCGACGGGAACATTAAGTTTCATTGTATCGACCTCTGTCTCAATCTTTTTTTGATCTCTTATCGTAACCCATTTTTACCTTGGCTTGAGCATTGATTTTCTGTAAAGTACTCGATTTTTTACAATTGCTAGGACGAAAAAAATAAAAAAAAAAAAACAAAATATAAGTCACAATCAGCATTTTATTTTTTCTAATTAATGTAAAAGATACTAAAAAATTTGAAACAAAATTGCGATGAAAAGGGTTCAATGGGATTATCTACCCCTAGCAACGAAAAATTTAAATGTATAATATCAGTTTCTGTGGTTGATATTGAGTATTTAAATTTCAAAACGGTGTGTACAATGACCTTGTTAATATGTGGAATTATTTGCTGCCCTGTTACCAGACACTTGGGTTTAAAACCAAGAGTAAAAAATATAATATTTTAAATTCCATCCTAAGGTTTGCAGAGGATAATAACACTGTCAAAAGAAATACCAGGAAAATGTCAATGAAATCTCCTAAAACTACTTACTACGAGTAGTATACAAGTATATCCATGTTCTGTGCATACATGTAGCATCCATGTTCCCTGAAAATGCTTAATCTTACCTTGCAAGAGAAGCTGTATCAGATTAATGAGAAATGTAATAAATAATATTATCCCACTAAAGTATATATTTTCTCTCATTACATTTTAAAATTTCAGCTTTAGTCAATAAAATGCAGCTTCCTGAATGAATTTGAGACTTTCAAATTTCACACTTAACTTATTTAATCCACTTGTTTCCACTAATTGACATATTTTTTCCAAAATTTCTTCGAAGACGCGATCTGCCTCTTTTACAGGAAGATATTTTTCGTCAAATGGGTTGTCTAGCTAACTAGCTGAGACCAACTAACTTAATGTCTTCATCAACAGTATTCTATAATCTAAACTACATTCTCCTTTGGCCCTCTGTACAATACAAATGAACTGTTTGAATTAACCGTTATATCATTTGCAACACAATAAATAAACGTGCTTAAACTTTGCTCCGGACAATTGGCTATAAACAAACTTGACTAACATTTAAATGGGCAAAATATGTGAACAGGTGCTTACTGCAAATGCCATTAACAGATAACAATTTAAGGTCACGTTGTCCTGGGTATACCTGTTAAATACATTATTAAATTGAAATAATAATTATTGATTGTCTTTTGATCATTTTATAATAGGCACAGTTACTTGTCAAATACCACGCTAATCCTCTATTAATTATGCGTGGATATGTATTTACGTAAGCAGATATTTAAAGGAGAAAAAGTTGTCTCGGATATGTCATTAGATAAGCATTTGTTGACAGCCTCGATTGGATGAAACGAACTGCGAAATTAAAGATTATCGATTCGATTACAACACACATTTGTATTTGTTTTAAACTGTAAGTTCTCGTATTTACGAAGTTGGATGGCGAAACGGGAAGGTTTGAAACTGTTTTAACACATACGGCAGACGCATGTTTTACTGCGGGTTAAGGACTACTAATAGAACTGTAGAGTATTTTTAATCTATTCAACGCTGATTTGTGGAATTTGTGTTAGTGGGATCTTTCATCTCTACCTATATAGACGTTACAATATAAAAAGTATACAAGTCAAGATTATCAAATAAAAAAATAGTGTCTAAAACTACTTTACTGGTGGTAGGTCTCTCATTTGTGAGAGGCCACCTGGGTCGGTACTACTGCAATGTGTATTTCTTCCGTTAAACAGCAGTGTAAATGCACTGTTGTGTTTCGGATTGAAGGATATTGTAGCCAGAGTTACTGGACATATTGAGACTTAATATCTTATGTCTCAGGATGGCGAGCGCAGTGGAATACGAAGCATTGCTTTGTAATTCAAGGTGTTGTTTTTTTTTTGCTACTGTTTATGAGCGGACGTATCGCTTAACATCAGGTGAACGGCAGGCTCATCTCGTCATTCATTGCAATATCTTTTTTTATTTAATTGCGTTCAAAATCAAACTTACGATTTTACCATTATTGTCACACATTATTTTACTCTAGCACTAAGCAAAAGCTATTAAGTATAAGTGCTACACAATTCTCTTATATAGAACAATGGCTTTCTTACATCTCTGTAATGATCGCAAAACCGTATGCACAGTCTCTATATTATTCAGTTAATTCGTACTGTACTGAGTTGATATGTCAAGGCTGCAAGTTCATCGATACGCTCATAATCGATAGTAATTCACACGATGCGCAAATGTTTAACTTTCAATGTTCGACTTACCACAAAGATAATAATAGTTGCTTTCAAAATACAAATTAAGTACAGCAAAACATACATTTTCTCGCTTCTTTCCCATCAAAGGTTAGTTGGAAATCATTATATCCATTCTTACACCTTACGTTTTGTGCTCTTCATATCGTCTACTAAGCATAACTAGTGTTGGAAACATACCCTTAAAAGAAATTCCTCCTAGGAGGTTAATGTCAAGCAATAGTCCTGTTACCGAAAATAATGATAAAGTCCTTTGCAACTGATTCACGAAAAGTTGTAATTTTCAAACTTTTTACTGCTAATAGAAGGTCTACTCGCAGTGTGCATTTACATAACAGTGATGTATGGAGTCACGGCTTAAAGTTCACGGCTCCGGCGCAGCTCATTAACCGAGGTCCTGGCACGTGGGCGACTGTCATTGACGTGATTTCATGTAATAAATTACGTAAACTGTTACAAGCTGATGAGCCTTCGTTAGATAATAAAGATAATACTGTAATGCGTTTATAAACTGTGTGTGATGTATGTGCTTAATACGTTGTAGGCTGTGCAGGCATTATCTTGTTGGTGTTGATGAAGATTAGGATGATTGTGGATAGGTTTGAGGTAGAACTGTTTTGTGTTGTTGTCCTTGTGTGGGTGGGAATGATGAAAGATTTGGGACGAAGAAAAAGGAAAAAACACATTTGAATGTAGCTCTTTATATAATATACAGAATCTAAATAAATCTGTCGTTAATGATATACTTATGTCATACGATACCTATTTTCTGTTAAACGTTCCGTATTATAAAAAAAATGAATCTATTACACAATTCCTCTTGGGACTCCGTATAGTTTACTATTCATCTTTCGGTTAAACGCGCACTTTAACAAAATTGACACGAGCCCCTATCATTTACGCGTGTCCCTTCTCTCAATTCGATCAAGTTCTTGTAAGGTAATCGCGCGGAAACTTTCTTCATCCGCACTTGCGGTCGCTCGTATTACGTTCCTCATTTGTTTATATTTTCTTTAGTATTTTGTGGCTGCGACAACGTCATGCAAAACTGAATTAAAATTATTTATTATATTCCTAATTTTTCAAGGATGTGGGCAAGGTTACAGAAGTTTGTAGAGGTTAAATTATGTTTTCCGTTTACACAGCGGATCTGTGTAAAAGTTTGGTAATTGTTACAGAATGTGCGAAGTTAATTAATTTCCCTTTGGTTTAAGGATGTTCCTTTATTAGGGTTATGGGGAAATAATGGGGTGAATTTGCGCGTGTAGTAATTTGTTCTTCGATGTTTTGCAAATTTCACGACGATCTTTGTCGGAAATATTTAATGACTTGCTTCCGCTGTAATTTTATAATAATTTTATATTTATTTTTATGTAATTTTTTAACTGGTTTCAAACATAACATATTAGGTATTTACAAATGTTTAATACCGCTAATAAAACAACCATCATTAACGTTTAATTACAAAAAAAAAACATAAGTGTATTTAAATTTTAAATCTTTTCCGAAAAATATTGCACATAGCAACATACCTTGATACACCAAATTCAGCATCACAAATATTTTTTTCCTGCCCCCATCTGTTTGACATGGCCCAGCTGTCAGCATGTGGCTGTCGTATCACCCACGACAGCGCAAATAGAGATGTAGGAAGTGTGCGGCGGGCACGCATTGTATTCCAAACCGGATTTCATAGAAAAATATTCTTTGTATGCAAAACTATTTGGACCAGTTTAATGTTTTTTATTGTCTGATAAATGGCTTTTGAATTCTTGTGTACGGTTTTGAGAGCTTCGTTTGTAAATATTTAGAATTCTATGTTATGTAGTGCCCTTTTTTTAGGAATTATGATCGTAGTGCTGATGACGTTATTGTATACTTGTCAAATTTGCAAACAGCGAGATGCAAGCCCATATACAAGTAATATACAAGTATGTAATTAACGTAAAAATGTAATGATAAAAAATGAATTTACTGCCTTCTTCTCTTCTGTCCTTTCTGATTTTCACCATTGCCTTATGAATAACTTCCATAGCATTTTCCATATTATTATGTTTACTACAGCAAATCTCATCTAGCCTTTTAACCTGATATTCAAATAAATTTTATTCAAAATTTTGCTCATTATTTATGGTTGTGATATTGTCAAATGTGCTACGTGCAATGAATTGCTACTACGTAAAAACTACTATGCCAACCTTTTAAGGATGAAGCGATGCTCTGAAAAGAATGCCATTCAATTTGATTAAGAGATAAACGGATGCAAAAACTCGTTGAAAAATTGAATCATCTTCATAGAGGTCAGGGGCGATTGCATAAGCATTATTTAATATTTAACAATGGAGTTATTTGCGTCAATCTGAGATAAGAATTTAATCGGAATTATGTAACAGAATGAATATCAGATTTGCTTGAAAAGTTCAGCATCGTTTATTTGTTCTTGATCTTTGAAGAAGTCGTGGCAATGATAATTATTTTGCTGTTTTATTTGTGACTCAATTGGCAACTATATTTTAGGTTGAGTCTTGATTTGCTCGTATCACTGCGTGTATTCCAGTTTGTTGATATTTTTTGTCCACATTCCAAGAACACGTTTATCTGTATTATGTACATCAAAGGGTTCCTTTTAATGTACGCCTAAAGGAATTCGCAGCACAATTGACAACGTGCCCTTCAAGGGATTAAAAAACGAATTCCTTTAAATGACACAAAAACTAATACGATAAAAATGCATTTTAGGATTTATTCTACAGTACTCCTGAATACGTGTATTTGACACAGATAATTTCTTTTTTATCTCTAGTTTAATTTGTGCCCTATTCTATGGAAATAAAGGTGAGTGTGATTTAACAACTTGTTGGATAAAGGCTTCAACTCTGTTCTATTATGAATCGACCCTTAGAAGCACCAGGGATATTACATTAACTACACGTTTACATCGTAATATCGGGGTCATCTGCATTCCTCATAGCTTACTGTTATTATTGACCGTAAACTCCTCGTCACAAAACGTCAATCAGAAACTACACGGCTCGGATAATATGTACTGACGTTCAATCCATCAAAATTGACGTCGAATACATACTATAAGTGGTGTAGACCATCCTACCTGTCTTTCAAATTGAACGTTTGTACACAGATTTATTATGTGCAACTGTAGATAGTTACTCTAACCGATGTCTCAATATCATTGTTATTTGACAGCTTCCGTGGCGCAGGCGCCTGTGAAACGAGAGGCCACGGGTTCGAATCCCGCACCGACAGAAATGTTTGTGCGGCCCACAAATATTTCTTCCGGGTCTGGTGTTTGTGAGACCGAAAAGTCTCTCGTAGTTTCTGATATCCACAACACAAGACTCGATCTTAGTGTGGGGTCAGGACTATGTATGTGACTGTTGGGTGTTATTTATTTATTTATCAATATGTTATAAATATATATTTTTATCTAACAAAACTATTAAGACTTCACCGACTTTAATTATTTTTATTACAACACTATCAATGTTCGTGTACCTAGAAAATTAGTAACGTCAAAAATTAAACAAGTATGAGGGTATTTTAAAAGCATGCCATTTGTGATTACTTCTGACGTTGTTTGAAAATACATATGTCAGTAAAATCACACGTCATTAATGGAAGGTTAAGGTCTTCTATACAACCATACGTGTAAGTTTAACAATAGGTTGTAGGCGGGGCGGAAACGTTTACTATTCAGTGCTAAAAAGCGTGTAAGGTGTCTTAATCTTCAACTTTACATTAGCACCAATACGTTAAAACATATTCTAAGATTTTTTTAAATTTCACACTTTACAAGGTTTTGCGACCATAAAATGATGAGTTAATAATCACCGGAAATCTTTGAACGGTCATCATTGTTAAAACCTTTTAAATAAACTTAGGTCATATGTTATTTTCATACAGAATGATAAAAACTAAAGAATAACTTTTAAAAATTCAAATAATACTCATGTAATCACATTGAGCTCATGTTAGTTTTTATTGCAGTATAATGGTCTGTTTATTAGATTAAAGCAAACAAATCATATTTATTCACCATTAAAATAAATTTCCACTAAAATACTCGGGAAATATTTAAGCATTTATGAAAAATGCGTGGTGGCCTGTTGGTAAACGGACCAGATGCGGCTGCCAACATGTTCACCGTGGTCGGGGGTTCAGGGCACACCTCGGACTTTTCGGATGTGTGTATTGATAGTCAATTACCACGCACTAAAAACGGTGAAGGAAAACATCGTGAGGAAACCTGCATACCATAGCGATTTTATAGAATTTCTATGGTATGAAAGTCCGCCAACCCGCACTAGGCCAGCGTGGTGGACGATATGGCCTAACCACTCTCAGTCGTACTCTCTCGATTGTAGAGTAGACCCGTGCCCTACAGTTGAACGGGTTGATACAGATATAAAAAAAGCAAAGGTCATTATTTTACAACCTAAAGCCTTCACCATTTCATCTGAAACTGAATGTATATGTACGACATTCAAATAATATTATATTATTTAAAATACATAGAAAATATTAAATAATCCATTTAAAAATTGTAATAAATATTACTTTAGATTCGATATCTTTCATTTCAGTACCATCTTATGTGGAACAAACAGTATAAATTATCGAAACTTTCACTTGAATTAATATTTCGTATGTTTGCCAAACACAGTTGCAGAATATTTGACCAAACATCAAAGTTCACTTATGATAATTAATAAGCTATATTGTATCGAAGGATCTTATTAGTGTAATTAACTGATATACATTTGCTTCATAACTAATTAATTACATACAATATTCCAAACACTACTTCCGCGTGGAAATTTATCTTTACTGACCGTATTTTCTATTTAAATAATCGTAATACTGCTTTTACTTTTACGGATACAATTTTACTTACACCGTACATTCGGAAAACAGACTTGAAATACTTAAAATTCCGTCAACATTTACAAAATACTCAAACATTTCATAAAAGGAGTCATATAAATATTTTATAAATTATGGAAAATTTAAACAGCTGAAATACGAAAGCATTGTAATGATCAAAATTCACGATATCTAACGAGCCACGTTTCGATAATCGAGATGGAATGTCGAGATAAACTTATTCGGATCAGACTTGTCGGAGGCATTGAGACCGAATCTGAATTACTGTATGAGATTTAAATAATCCAATTGTAATCTGTTGTTTTGTCAAGACTTAGTGGCACTAGAAGCATCACGTCATGCTTGTTCTGTGAAAATATTTGACCATGTGATATTGGGCAGAAATGTTATGACAAATATTTTCTATTAGTAGGATAAGAAAGACGACATGAGTATATTACCTTGACACAACTCAAGTCACCATTTATCCATTATTTTGTGAATGGTTTGAATGCATAACTAGAACATTTATAATAACATTGCCAAAAGTATATAGAAAACAGACTTGAGATACTTAGAAAACTAATTTTATTATTAAAATTTTGCTTATTCATCGTGGGCGTTTTAGACTCATAGTAGAAGGCAGTAAAATATGCAGAATTAATTTTCGTATAATTATATTAGAAGTAACGTACGGCACTATGTAAATATTTCATTATGGTTCTAAATAAAAACGAAGAATATCACTTCTAACTCTACCGCGCATCTCTAATGCGGCCCAGATTTGAATATTGCGATCGTTGTTCAAAGTTTTCATCTATATTCTATATAAACAATATTTTTGTTTTATTGCTATAAATTGCGAGACGAGCATACCATTCGCCGGATAATAAGTGATACGACACCCCATGGACAGTAGTAGCAATGCTTGGCATTCTACTGCGCTCGTCATCCTAAGACTTAAGATGTTAAGCCACAATATGTCCAGTAGACACTCTGGCTACAACTCCTTTAAACGGGAACACAACAGTGCCTTTACACTACTGTTTGTCGGGAGAAGTTGACAT
Organism: Hyles lineata; assembly: GCA_030180105.1. Lineage (NCBI taxonomy): Eukaryota > Metazoa > Arthropoda > Insecta > Lepidoptera > Sphingidae > Hyles > Hyles lineata. The sequence goes on along the minus strand of JARJEE010000008.1, from coordinate 11,806,926 downwards.
TACGGTGGTACCTACCCAGGCGGCCTCTCACATGTGAGACGTGTTAAATACTTTAAAATCACATCTAGTAATTCAACATCAGGAGTACCGGAGTGATTATTGTAATGAGCGCAGTGGACTCGAGGGTTAAGGTTTCGGGCCTTGAGCTTGACTCGAGAACGTTCGATTGTTTGATTTGATCCGACATGATTTAGACCGCTCTATTGCTAACTGACCTAATCAAAGTATGATTTTTATTGCAGGATGTTATGTAATGTTGAAATGTGGTTGAGTCACTTCCTTTTGTTACACAAACAATTAATATTTTATTTAATTGTTTAATTAGCCTGATGTCAGTGTACATAAATAAATCGTGATTTCCTGGATATCAGTACTATAGTATTTAGCAAACCATATAGAACGAGTTTATCGGTTAATTTGGGGTTTCTATAAATTTTTTTAAGTTTATTAGAGCCTATTGTAATGATTGCTCATAGTTTAGAAATAAAGGTAAAACATGAATGAGATACTTTTTTTTATTGTATTCTCTTTTTTATTATTTCTCAAGGCAACGTGTCCATTTCTAACTATGGATAAAAACAAGCGTTATCAGTAATCAATAATGCAAACTGTACTCTCCTGTTATTGAAGATGAACGCAAAAGGATATACATCATTAGAGATTGTAGTAAATAAAATAAAAATGATAATAATTAAACGTAAAAATTTAACCCATGCAACAGTTTGGCCATAAAACGTGAAAAATAAATAGAATAATTAAAGTATTAATTTGTTGAAGACCTTAAACAAAAGCTGGTCCAAAATAAAGATGAACAACCTATGATAACATAACCTAAGCTAATATTACGACCACTTTATCAACTAAAATAATTTCCGTCCTTTAAAGCGTGTAATAAAACCACCGACAAAGTGCTCCCATTCTAAAAATAAGGCTTTTATTACATTATCTAACGACTTCAGGCGTATATCACGAGGCTGCCTGCGCTCCTAATGAAAACTGACTGAAATTTGACAAAGTAAACCAACTAGTTTAATTACACGTCCCACGTGCTTCGTTCGTGGAATTTATTATAGTCGATGAAGTATTTTTTAATTATGTTAAAATTTTTCTTCATGACAGTGAATGGTTTATCGTTTATGTTTTCATAGCCGAAATGACGGCGATTATTAAAGGTAGATGATCCATAAATGGTGATGAAAAAATACCGATTTTTTATTTCAGTATGTTCTTAAGGGTATATCATAGTATGTATTATTTTTTCTGGCGTATACACTTGCTTTAGTATGATATTAGTTTGACAGCATATTAAAACATTAAAATGACTGATCGTTTACGTCTTGCGCCCGATCAAACCTTATACGAATATATCTCTAGTAAACATATCCGTATTGAGGTTACCAAAGAATAATCCTAACACTAAGAAAAGTAGGTTTAACCTCATTTAAGTTTTCTCCACCGAGGATTTTTGTTGCAATTAATGGCGAGCTGAGCATGCCTTTCGCCTGATGGTAATCGATACGACGGCTCATGGACAGTAATTAAAATAAACAACACCATGAATTACAAAGTAGTGCTTGGCATTCCACTGCACTTGTCATCCTGAGACGTAAGATGTTAAGTCTCAATAAATCATGTTTGATAGTATGCAGATATCATCCGGAGTCGTATACTACATGGACCTAGTGGAGACTAGGACGAATTTCCGTGCTTTCCGGCGTTTTTGCCATACATATTACTGGAATCAAGTATGACAGCTCACACAATAGGTCCCATTTATATGTAATAATGAATTCCGTGGTGCTTTACAGCTGGCTTCTCCGGCTGTAAAAGTCTCTTTGTGAGGTTATTTACCTCTTTAGTTCAATGTTTTGTCACCCGCATTGCACGGAGGGAAGTGGACATTATTTATTTCCAACTCCTCCTATTCATTTAACTTTCTGATTAATTTCGTTGCGGGTTAAAGACAAGTTAGACATTCCCGGAGACTCGCCGAGCTTCAATGCTCGGTGTCATTACATTGCGTGCCACTGTTGATCCTGGCTTACAGGAGTTGCAGTGGCGGGTGTGAGGGCGGGACAGTCTCCAAGTCTCAATATGTCCAGTAGTTAGTCTGGTTACAATATCCTTCAACCGGGATGACAACAGTGCATTTACAATGCTGTTTGGGGGAAGAAATAAACATTGCGGTGGTACCTACCCATAGGGCCCCTTAAATATGAAAAGCCTACCATAAGTGTCCTTCGATGTTTACGGATTTATAAATTCACGGTGTAGTATTTTGATTGTCTATAACAATTAGAAGGTCAGTAATATTCGTTAAATGTCTGATGTCGTGTGCAAGGAAGCGTATGAGACAGATCGTGACCAAATAATCACTACACTATTTTTTCTTGCTCTATTTTGTCCTGACAAAAGCTATTGTTACACTAATGCTTGTGCGTAGAAGCCCTTATGTTTGATCTCTGTCGCTTATATTTTTTGTTCCTAGATTTAACACGATTATTTTTTACGATAACAATTGTTCTCAATTTAGATGTATGAGCGCAGTGATTTGATAACTATTATTAGTATTAAACTGTGCATCAAGATTATGTTCTTTTTCTGTCTAGTATCTTGGCAAAATTAATAAACATTTAATTTTTATTATATAGTTAAAATGGCGTATATTTAAAGTATCAATTAGCAATAGAAAATGATCTCTCATCTTCATCATTCAACTTAATAATTCGATAAAATATCACATGACCTTATCAACTCCCAAGCGAGTCAGTTTTTTTCGTAAATAAGTTGAGTTTTATAACATAATTTTATCACAATACGAATAAAATCAAAGTCTTTATGCATCTCGATTACTGTTCTGAAATGGAACGGAATACTTTCGATTCAAAGGCCTAGTCACAAACCATAGGAACATAGGTGTTCGATAACCAGTAGCCATCATGATGTGCCACTCTTGCTACTGGTGGTAGAGAAGCCTGCCACTTTATACGAATAAATGGGACCGATAGATTACAAACATAAGATGTTTAAAGGCAATTTAAAAACTCATGCTGCTTTCCCTACATAAAATTATTTAAAGAACTTACAAACTTAATTATAAAGGAATGAAGTAAAACACAAACTCGGGTTCATTTGAGTGCGCCGTATCATAATAAAATTCAAATATAAGAAAGTAAATTTTTAATAAAAGCACACTTTTGTTTTTCAAATAAGGCGCAGTTTGCCCTTAGGGGTCGTTTTACAAAACTTTACTCCTAAGTCAGTCTTAAATATCAAGTTTGTTTGTTTGAAAATTGAAGTCTTAAAACGTGATGTTTATCTTCGTTCGCTATGATTAAAAAAGTATGTGAGTTAATCGAATGTTATTTTGAAATAAGAATGCAAAGCAATTGAGTTTAGCGAACCTAATCTGTCTCAAGAAGCAATTCGTTTTGGCTAAAACTAATTTTGTTTCAAAAAGGTGTTCTGGCCCAAATGGTAGAAAGTATTTTAAAGGTTATCAATGTTATACACCACCACAGGATCCAATCTAGAAGAGATGCACTGTTTGTTGAAGAAAAGAGACATAATTTTTATCACAGGAATGAAAAAAAAAACACATTAGTCAACTTAAGTACCTCATATTTTCACATCCATGATAAAAACAACCAATAAATCCGAAGTAACTCATCCATGCAAAACTATCCGAAACTTTCTCAAAGTGATTTAACATGCAACGGAAGCAGGCAGGCAAATAACACCGAAGTCAGCAAAGTGTGAAGCCACCGCACACGTGATAATAATTCTTCAGTTTTAAACGCGTTTTCGTGCAAGAAAACACATGCTGAGTGCGCTTCCAGGATCTTCTCGGGCGGGAGTGCACTCCAGTTGGGAATTTCTCACATTTCCAACCTAAACGTGAGGCGCTCAAGACATTCTCGAGATTATAACCACACATCTGGCCCCTTTATTAAACGACTTTCAAAAGAAAACACGCGCCAGCGGCTCATTCTGCGCGTAAACGTTGGGCTTTGAAAACAACCCTGGGTTTTGATGTATGAGTTTTCTATTGTGTTGCGTAGTTTTTGATGTGCGTTGGTTAGTAGAGGAAGAGCGTACAGGTTGCGAAAGTTGAGGTCCTGGGTATGATTACAAAAATTCTGATAAATATTTTTTGTATGGATTTTGACATCTAGAAAGAAAATGACTAAATTGAAAGGTGTAAATCATACTAGCGGTCGGGTCCAACATAACATTGCCCGGATGCAACATATTATTTCGCATACTTACCATTTTTTATATAGGTATACTCAATATGATCCCGATCTGTCCCATCTCATTCTGCTTCATGGTGAAAAGCATGTTATCCTGTACTCTCCTGTACCGTGCCATCAATTTGAATTTGAAAGAGTGACAAATATATATTTGACTTCCTGACTCATCCCACGGGCATACTAATTTTTTCGAGACAAAAAGTAGATTATGTTCGTCCATGTGGTACAAGTTATCTCTATATAAAATTTCATCAAAATCGGTACAGCAGTTTTAGCATGGAAACAGAACATACATACATACACAATGTAAGTAGGGATGGATAGAAAATGAATATTTTAAACTTTTCACCACCACAGACGCCGAATAACAAGCCACAAGGCTACATAAACACGGAAAAAAGCGACATATCAAACTCAAATTAAACACATTAAATACCAATTATAGACACACAGCCTAATATTACTAAGTGATTTGTATTATTCAACACAAATACGCCAAACCGATAATAACGTAAATATTTGAACAAACATAATCCTTGAACCACTCATTAAAGAAATATCAATATTCATAACCTTTACGGGGATTATCAGAAACACAACCTTCCTTCCTTATAATGTATGGCAAAAAATTAACTTCCTTTGTGATACAGACATTATACACGAGGATTATTTTCTGGCTTAGTTCAGTGTCGTGTATGACTCATTTGCACAAGTATTCGTGACCGTTTTATCGCAAGAAATACGACCAAACTGCTTACATTTACGTGTAAAAACGACTATAAAGCCAGTTAAATGCTTAAAAAAGATTCCGTGACTATGGTTTTTTACTTTTATGCTTTTAATTGCTTTGTAAGTTTAAAAGAATGTGGTATGAAGCAATGGTTATAATTATTGTTACGTGTTTATTAGAGTAAAAAAATACATGATAAAACAATTTTTAATTAAATGTTGTAAAACATGACATTCGTCGTAAAACATGATTCCATCAGTGGTGGTAGGTCTCTCATATGTGAGAGGCCGCCTGGACAATGTCTATTTCTGCCGCCAAACAGCAATGTAAATATACTGTTCTGTTTCGGTCTGAAGGATATAGTAGCCAGAGTAACTACTGGACATAATGAGACTAAACATCTTATGTCTCAGGATGGCGAGCGCAGTTACCGTTCATTACACTCACCATACCCGTCTATTTCGGGATCATACTATTTACCAACAGATTTATTTTTTGTAGACATCTCCAATTAGCAAGTTACTTTAGGATTTTTCTGTAATTATTAAAGCGAGCGAACAGTATAAGTTGTAATCGTCTTCAGTCAAATTTCATACCCACGACTCCGCAATCGTAATGCATTCTAGACCTAACCACACTATCGCTCACTAAAATTGAAAATAAACCCACAAACTTGGCAAGACGTATAACCTATCTATCTTAGTCATCCATCGTATCAGGCGATGCATACAGCAATAAAAATATCTGAGAGCCTGGAAGCGCCATTACGGTGTGTTATAATACCTTCTGCACAACGTTGCATTCGCTGTATGTACTTTTATGAGCTCTCACATAGCCCATAACAGTTCGAATGCTTGTAAATTTGCTCAATGATGGTGCACGGCAGTTTCGTCTGCCATTAATGCACTGTTTAACCTCAACATGTTATGTTGATTGAGCGTGTTGTGGTTCGTTTGCTTTTGTTTAGTGTAATTTAGGTATTGGTTAGCAATTGTATGTATTGTTCTCTCTAATTTCGGCACAAAATAAGGATTTTTTTTTGGATTAATTAACATTTTTTTTTTCGCTAACTTATTTCAATCCCTTGCGACGCAAGTCTCCCTCCACAGATCGCGCTCTAAAGAAATTCCAGAGCACATAGGCTCGAAAGCATCCAAGTCGTCTTGCCAGCGTTTCTTAGGTCTGTCGCGGCGGGGTCGATCATCAAATACCCATTGGGTGACAATAGTTGCCCAACGATTTGCATTTTAGCTTTATTTAAGCATACTAAAAAGTATATCAACTTTAATAAGAGACAATTGTACTTTAGATTAATAGAGGAATAGTTCAAGAAATTCAAGGAATAGTTTTACTTCTCTCGTTCTCTGGTTATACAGCCTCTGAAAACCCTACGGTATGCTAACCAGTGGCGAACGTTTAGTTCCTCATCCTCCTGAATTTAGATATTTAAGGCCGGTAATAATCCATAATAATAATCCATAATAATAATCCATGTAGGAGGCCTATATTTAGCAGTGGTCTTCCAGTGACTGAAGAAAGGGAGACAAAGAGAGAGAAGGAAAAGAAACTAATAATTCATCATTGATAAACGAAGAAACATGGAATTGCAACGGATGAACCTATTATTTATTCCCCTTACTATACAGAAAACACAACTGGCCTTTAATTTTAATTTACCTTAAAATAGTATATGACATGTGATTAAAAATATTTCATTCGACAAAGTTATTTTTAAATTAAGACCGATGGCTATAAGGATACAAGGATCTGCAATAAATCTAGTTGTAACAGCGAATTAAATTACTTTACAAAGGGCTTTTATTATGATTTCATTTTTTAAATGATGAGAATGTCAAGACGCATAATTTATTCTGTGACATACCGCTGCTTGAGCCCTCAACCATTAATTGCAATTACACGATTTATTTATTAATATGACCAGGTCCGTGTTTTATATTTTTTTTTTTTTTTTTTTTCTATTTATTTAACCTGGGAGTTTAGTCACATGTTGACTATGACACTCCCATAAAAACAACTCAAATATGTACAATAATGTGTGAACCCATATGGTTTGATAGAATCAACAAATCGTCTTAGTGTGTTTTTTCTACAAATGATAAATAAATTGCAAGTAATTTTTTTGCTCCTTCCGAATACGGAGAACTTAATAAACTATTACAGATACCGACATCACTATTATAAAATAAGGCGGTATTTCTACGCTCGGCCGCGTTTCGGATGCATTCCAATAACACGTGATGAATATCTTCCACCACATTACAAATTGAACAATTTGGTGTGTTAGAAATATTCATCAAATATTTAAATTTGTTGGAAGTAATGTGTCCGGATCGCAGCCTTAAAAGCGCAACAATGTTACGTCTCGTCATTTTAACCTGATCGAACCAAGGGTAACGAGGAGGATGCCATTGTATTGTTCTATACCATATCCCTTTAGTTTTTGAGCGCTCGTCAAAGTATTCATGCCAGCTTAATCGACACATATCTTTAACTTTAGCCAAAACTTCGCTTTGTAATGGTAAACAGTTATATAAGATACCCTCGGTTATAGCAAGTTTAGCTGCATGGTCTGCTTCCTCGTTACCGGTGATTCCTATGTGCGATGGTACCCATTGTATGACAATTATTTTGTTTGCCTGTTTAATTTTACAGATGGTATCCAGGATGTTGTAGGCAATCGGAAATCCTCGAATGGTCGAGGTTATACGAGCCAAGTGTAAAAGTGCACTTTTCGAATCAGACAGAATAACAAACTGGTGGTGGTTAATTGATAAAACATAAGATAAAGTTTCGAATATGGCTATCAATTCGCAATGCATTATAGAGGTATTAGCATCAACTTTAAACCTGACTCTGACGTCAGTCTGAGGGTCGAAAAATGCTGATCCGCATCCAAATTTATCCTTGGATCCATCCGTAAATAATTTGTAAAATGAGGCATATTTAAATGTGAGGAAATTATTGCAAAGGTGTTTCATATCTGATACTCGAAGTGACCGTTTGGAACTATTAATACCGTCAATATCAACCTTGATAATATCAGATAGGTCAAAGTTAGTTATCCATGTGTCTAATGAGTAAATATTTAACTTTTGGGAAGAATAAATAAGTATATCTTTATACTTCTTGTGAATAAATAAAAGTAAAGGAATTTTCCTCCGTCTTCCGTACACACAATTAATGTTATTTAGTTGGTCTATGACGTTAATAGAAATATTGCTAGTCAGGGCTTTTGATCTTATCCAAAATTTACCAGCCAAATATGTTCTTCTTATGTATAAAGGCTGAAGTGACAGTTCGCTCTCCATAACATGGATTGGCGTGCTCCTGATAAAACCCCCAATTACCCGCATTGCCTGGTTTTGGATTTTATCTAGTTTACGTAAATGAGTGATTGAGCTATTGTGATAGAGATAACTGCCATAATCAAGCCGGCTTCGAATGATTGCTATGTAAAGCTGTCTGAGGTGTTTGGGATGTATGCCCCAATTGGTGCCAGCCAAAACCTTGAAGACATTCAAAAATTTAAAAGTTTTATCTCTAATTTCGTTTATGTGTCTACCCCACTTCAAATTTTCATCAAGCCACATGCCCAAGTATTTTATACTATCAACCTGTTGAATACGTATGTTTTCAAGCTCTAAGTTAAGCGGAATATTATTTCTTGATTTAACTTTACTAAATACGCAAGCTTTTGTTTTTCTGAGAGAAATCTTAAGACCTAAATCTTCCACAAGTTGACAAAAAGTATAAAGTGCTTGGCGTATATCAATTACCGCGAGAGAAAAACTCCTATTTGTACTGTATATGACAAAGTCATCCGCGTATTGAGATATGAAAACACCTTCTATATTCTTACAAATATTGATAGTTGCTATATTAAATAATATTGGAGATAATGGATCCCCCTGTGGAATACCTATACTAGTTGTTCGGGTTATGATTTTGTTACCAGTTTCAATTGATAAGATTCTTTCATTTAAAAATTCGCTTATGTAATTGCACAGATTGGATCCAACTCCAAGACCATCCATAATGTTCAAAAGACTATGCAAGTTTACATTATTGTACGCCCCGTCAATGTCAATAAAGCATCCTATAGTTGATTGCCCCTTAGCGAAGCCTGCCTGAATTCTCGTCACTAGTCTAGTTAGATTGTCCATGGTGGACAGTGATCTTCGAAAACCTATAGTCTTATTAGAAAGAAGGTAGTTTTTTTCTAGGTACCATTCTATTCTTCGAGTTAAAATAGTGTGAAACACTTTGCAAGGACATGACAGCAAAGCAATTGGCCTAATGCCGGGAGCCTCTGTGTTGTCAGCTACAGGTTTAGGAATCGGGATTACTTTAATATGTTTCCATTGTTTGGGAACAAAACTCTTTGACAAAAATGCATTATAAAAAAAGATTAACATATTTTTACCAACTTCAGGCAAGTTCCGAATCATGGAATAAGAAATATTGTCTTGGCCAGGGGCTGTGTCTGAGTGTTTGATACAGTTTTGAAATTCATTCATGGAGATGGGGCTACATAGTTGGGGATTAAATGAACTGAAACTGAGTCTACGGTACGGTACAAAATCGGGTGCCAAACTACATAATAATGAGTCTAATTTTTCTCCATCAAAATTTGTTCTCGTCTGCCTATAACCTTTAAGCCACTTCATACGATTCCACATCTCACTAGAAGAAGTCACGGTGCTTATATTATCACAGAAGGACTGCCAAGATTTAGATTTACAACGGCGTATCATTGTCTGAGCATTTTTTACACTTGCTTGGAGTATAGCTAAATTGTCAGGTGTTGGGTTTCTTCTAAATTTTGCTAAAGCCATGCGTCTTTTAGCAACTACATGTGATAAATCCTTATTCCAATACGGCTTAGGTGTAAATTTTTTAGAATTGGCGGGATTTTCAATTGTCTTAATAATTGGAATAAACTTATCCGCGGAATTGTTGATTACACCAATGAAACAATCATATGCAGTCTGAAGATCATCTAGGAGACTAATATTTGGTAAGTGCTGTTCTAAATAATTCCTGTAGCTTAACCAGTCTGCACGTTTATAATTCCTGTGATTTTTCTGACAATTTGTTCGCGTAACGTCAGTGTCGATCATAATCATTAAGTGATCACTGCCCAGACTCTCATTAATGACCTTCCAATTGAATTCAAGTGCGATATCAGCTGATGCAAATGATATGTCAGGTGAAGTAATATGACTCATGGTGTTGAACAACTTAATACGAGTAGGACTGCCGTTGTTAGGGGAGATGAAATTGTTTTCCATTGCAGCATCAAATATTTGGAAGCCTCTTATATCAGTTTTAGAGGACCAGTTGGCGTGTTTTATATAAAATGATCTATGGTGGCACCTTCCAGATATAACTTGAAAACGATGGGTATGCAATTGTGTTTTGTTTATTGAGTGAAATTACTGGAGGTACCGTACGATTTTTTCTTTCTGTTCTTATTACATCCCCTTGCAAGTGTTGTAATGTTCATGGGTGGCGGTAATCATATGGCAATTAGACCGATGCAACGAAAAAAGTGCAGGACGTGGCTACAAGCAGCGTAAATTTAAGGCAAAATTAGCTAGTGGCGTTCCACCAAACACTATATTTCCTCATTATTCTACCAAGCAACTCTAAAATTTCAAATATTAAATTATCGCACGACGAACAATTTCAGTCGCCTGTTACAGTAACGTTACAATATAGAAAAACAAGCTAAAAACTATGCAGCGCTCAGCTCCTGCACTTGATTAGTAATGAAATGATTTTTTAACACGCGACACTTAAGAGCTAGTCGCACGCAAGCTTGAAGTCTACAGCGCTGTAAACGCAACGGCTACACAAAATAAATCACTGCTTCCTGCATAGTAATTCATAGGTGACGTTAGAAAAGTTCCAAGATTCATGGCTGCGCGTGATAAAATATGAGCTTGCAGAATCTAGATTGAAGGCGAAAAGGATTTTGCTTCTTTATATTTGACGTTATTTTCACCGATACCAGAGACTTCCATATAATGCGATGTCCCCTTCTTCGCCTGACTTTTGAGACGTCCAACCTTGTTATTTCCGCAACACCATGACATCAATGTGTTTGATATTGGCTTTTAAGTTAAAATTTAATGGCGTTGGGAGCCAAGCATATAATCGCTCATAATAATTTCCGAAATTGCGGATTTATTAAAAACATTAAATTAATAATGAATTAAACGAGAACTATCCAAAACAGAAAACATTTTACCGAACGCATACATCATATGGAAAGTGTATTTACATAACAAAAAAAGCGTGTTCATCTCGGTACGCCCGAAAATATTTTATTGATTATAAAATCTTAGTTACAACTCTTGAATTTTGCTTATGTATATTATTAGTATCATTATTTAATCCTATGAAAATAATAATTTAGAGTGAGAGAGGAAGAGCCTGCCTACCTCTGCCGTATGCAGACAGAAAGGGAAGCCAAATCAACAGGCACCGTAACGCGTTACGAAGTAATTTACCCTGCCATAAGAAGTAATCACTACAAAAATATCAAAACATTAAAGAAAAAGACGTAAATCCCTTTTATGCAGTGATTAAAGTAAAAGTGCACGTGGTCAGGCTTTCGACTTTAATAAGGTCTTTAATTTATTCACGTGGGAGTTGCAAGGCACGCGCGCCGGTCAATCCATCATTGTGAAATTTCCTGCCGCTAGTCCCAGGAGCATGCATGTTTTATGGGCTTTTTAATGTGAATAAAAGTATTATGTAAATTACGAGGTGTGGTGATTGGTCTGACGTGGTTGGTGATGTTAATTTCATTACGGTTTATTAAATAAATAAAAAAAGATATTTCGTAAATCCTAGCCAATTATTAAATCAGTATAGAAGCAGCTACTCAACCACCTTGTTACAAAAGTTTATCGAATCAATAACCTCTCAACATGGATAATAACCGTGTCAATATTAAAATCCTTTATTACTATAATAAATAAATAAATAAATAACACCCAACAGTCACATACCTATGTATGACTCCTGACCCCACACTAAGATCGAGTCTTGTGTCGTGGGTATCAGGAACTACGAGAGACTTTTCGGTCTCACAAACACCCAGACCCGGAAGAAATATTTGTGGCCCGCACAAATATTTCTCTCGGTGCAGGAATCGAACTCGCAGCCTCTCGTTTCACAGGCGGCGTCCAACCAACTGCGCCACGGAGGCTGTCACTATAATAATATTATGTTTAGACTCGCCAGCTGTTACTCTCAATATGTCCAGTAGTTACTCTGGCTACAATGTCCTTCAAACTGGAACACAACAGTGCATTTACTGTTTGACGGGAGAAATAGACATTGCGGTGGTACCTACTAAGGCAGCCTCTCGCGTATGAGAGACCACGCGGTTTACTCTGGTACCTAAATCTTTACAAATGGAAAGATTGTTACACATTTTTGCATTGTTGCCAGAGTAACTATTGGGCATAATACTTAACGTCTTATGTCTCATGTGAAATGCCAAGCATAGCTTTGTAATTCATGGTGTTGTTTGGTGTTGCTATTGTCCATAAGCGGTCGCATTGCTTACTATCAGGCGAACGGCATGTTCGTCTCGCTATTCAACTCGATAAAAAAATGTAATGATGATTTGAAAATCAGTGGTGTCTACAGTTGAATATGGTATCTACTATACAACCATTAACGGCTAAATAAGGCTTCCATAAAGTCTATATACCTTGAAATAACTAATGACAATCCTATTACTATTAAATTACCAAAGCTATTGTAAACCTTCACGGAAAATGTAACAATATTCAATTTTCGTCTATTTTATCGTGGCGAGTAAATGTAATTTTATTGTTATCTCCGAAAGGCTGGCTGCCACAGGCCCTCGTATTGGCTATGAGAAGCTATTTCCTTTTAAAAACGTCGACCAATATCGCTGGCCAAATATTTGCCGGACGGAAAAAAATTCAACACCTCTTTATAAAAATTCTTTGAGCGTTTTTGATATACCACGAATTTTCGTTGAAAGGATTTTATTTACATGCTTAAACAAATATGCCGTGGATTTAATATAGCATATATATTATATGCTTGTTGTGTAATGTAGAAATAACTTAAAAATATATACATGTTTTTTGTAAATATTGTTTTTAAATTTTTGATGTGACTGACCAAATATTTTGATCAATTTATAGCTATCTTAACCATTTCTGATAGACGCATAGCAATCATGTTTCAGTTCAACAGCGTCTTTGTTCCGAACTTGTATGAAACATTTCTACTATAGTTTTTCAGAATTGTCCAATTTGTATCCAGTTACTGCGGCACTGTTCTGTCGCTGGTAAAATCTCGCCTTACAACGGCAGTCATTGTTTTTACACGGTAATGATTTCACCAAAATGCTTGGCGTAGCAATTCCGACCCACTATAAAAAGCGTTGGGTCACAGCAGTGAGTTTTTATTACAATTACACTGTGTAAGTGAAATTATTCTGCAGAGTTTAAAACAATGCTGTAAAACATTTTTGAGATGAATAAAAATTTGAGGACATAATGAGGATCTTAAATTATTTCACAGAAACGAATGGTAAATTAGGGGTTGCGTTTGAATTCCCTGATAGAATTAGAATATTGCGTGATATTTTGGAAACACCTGTGGTTCAAACGCTTACCTTGTATAAAAATGATGATATACATATTTACTAACTGGAATGAAATTTACTAAATAATGATTGACAACACAATGTTGTGAAATTAAAAAAAAAAACACTTTATTGATAATATTGTGTTCACATTGCTAAAATATAATTGATTTATAATCTCTATATTTGATTGGCTTATCATTACAGCTATTTAATAACCTATAATAAATACTCATTTCATTGGAAAACGAAACAGTTTCTATATCTCCATTGAACCAAACCTTCACTCCCCGCGCCTAAATAATTAATCAGAACAATACCCGCCTTTGAAACGCTTACAGCAAAAGAGGAGCGCTGAATTAACTGATTATATCATCCAAACGCTGCCTCAAATTAATTTATTATGTGAAGCCGCCAAGTGAGGATGCGGGATTAAAAATTAATTACAGTTTCCAACTAACCGACGTCGCTACGGCGAAACTTTTTGCGTGCAAATAAGTTTGATCAAAAAGGATTGTGATGAGCCGCTAAAGGGTTTTTCTTTTACAGGTAACGTGAATTTATGCTGTTCATCTGATGGTGAGTATTATTGAAATAGATATTTTATAAAGCATACTTTAGCGTATTAGCTCATATACGTGCCATTGCAGAGCACGGATCTCTTCTGCAATCGAGAGTTGTTAGTCCATACAATTTGCCACGCTGGTCTAGTGCGGGTTGGCGGACTTTACATACCATAAAAATTCTTAAAAATCGCTATGGTATGCAGTTTTGTTCATTATGTTTTTGTTAACCCTTATAGTGCGTGGTGATTGACTATCAGTACGTAGTACGTACACGTAAATAACTCTGAAAAGTCTGAAGTGTGCCCTGGGATTTAAACCGGCGACCACCATAAGCATTGATAGTAAGAATAGATAATGATAATGTAGAAGTTTGTTTGAGTAGAATTGTAAGTATTTTAGGAACTGCACATTTTGATATGGTATTGTAGCTAGATATGTGGGGTAGTAACTGCCTTAATTTGAAAAGCTCTATAGTATCTCTATGATTTGCCTTATTTATGCACTCAGACGCCAGTCTGTTGTCTCTTTTGAACACATATAATACACTAGCGGTCGGGCCCGACTCCGCCCGGGTACATACACGTTTTAAAATGGCAGTCAAAATGTTTAGTTCTGACTATCAGTTTAGAATATCGACCAATCAGACCACGAAAAACGAACAAAATTTCCTCGTATTTGCTAGAAATATCACTACTGCTTTCCTTCTATAGGTCGTAGCGTGATGATATATAGCCTATAGCCTTCCTCGATAAATGGACTACCCAACACTGAAAGAATCATTCAAATCGGACCAGTAGTTCCAGAGATTAGCGCGTTCAAACAAACAAACAAACTCTGCAGCTTTATAATATTAGTATAGATTTTGTTGTTCTCTCTTTTTAAGCACTATTCCTCAAATTATTACGCATTATAAAATACTTTAAAAATATAATAGCAATTATCAAAACCATGTTCATGGAGTTTTCGTGAATATTTTTGTTTTCACAAATCACAAGCCATTAATTATCATAATTGGCTATTATTTTTTCTTTACACGCGCGTTCAAATACTTTTGCGTGCTTTATAACTACGTAACAGGGGGTGCAAACATTAATTAACAGGCTGTCTTGCCAGACATAATTTGAATAATGGCCATATGAGGGTAGTTAGAACATAAATATTTCAAACGGAATCCTAGGTCCGAATCTCAGATCGCGTACTCCATTTTGTGTGTGCTTACCCTTGTTTTTTTTTTAAAGAGAATCGCCGCCAATTACATATTGGAACATGGACCCCAAGAGTTTATGTCTAATATAAATTCAGTAAATATTGAAGACATTCATTTGCGACCATAATATGGACTCAACCAGAGTTTAAACAGTTGTGAGTTTCATTATGAATGCATATAAATATGTATGTAGTGAAAAGAGATAAAACACATCAGTATTAGCGTGAACTCGCGTACAGTTAAACAGCTCAATGCGGTTAGTTTGTTGTTGGGTTTGAGTTCCGTGACTGACCTCGAGCAATTGTGTGCTGTTGCCACTGGCTATACACGACAATTTAAAATTGTATTTTGTGTTATCTACTAAAGGTTTTAATAGATAAAAATAGTTTTATGATTTAACCGCTGGGCCCTTCTTGGGCCCAAGTAGCACGAAACCGAAGTATATGGCAATCTTTGGAGGAGGCTTTTACCCGCACAGGAGTTTATGCAGATAATAATTTAACTAGTATTATAAATAATATAAAAAATAACAACAAATAAAGAAAAAAATACTAATATTAGCATAAGTCAAAAATTAAAGGCGTTTTTATTTATTTTATAATGTATTATTCAAAGGATACTTTATCGATTTCAATAATAATTATGTAAAAGTACCTACTTCAAAATATTTTCTTTAAATTCACAAAATGTTCATAACCTTTAAAAATGTTCAGAAAACCAGAAGTGTAGGTACTGCGCATATACATAACTTCGTCACTGTCTTGGACTTAACGATAAGTAGAGTTATTATTAAATAAAGAATACATTTTGTGTCCTTTCTAAAATGATTCGTCCTAATAAATGCAACAAAACATTTGCAAAAATTATAGCTTATGGGAGGCCTTTGCCCGACTGTAAGATTTTTAGGCTAGTATCATAATATAATAACAATAATCATTTTCGTAATTACCAACCGTACCCGCATTCATATTACAGCGGAAAAAACGTAGGAAGATCATATTTTAAAATTCAAAATTAAGTAAATCGCTTTTATAAATCCATTCTACGGCCACCGTGCACGAAGGGACGGTTGGCAGCGGCATAAGGGCAGCTACAATGGGAACGTCGCGGCTGTATCCCGGCGGAGGTGAAAATTGACTACACATAATTATAAGTATAATATATCACCACTAATAGTTAGACAAAAAAACTAAAATTTAATCGGTAATTAAAACCATTATACGGTGCACCGTAGAGTATATCATGACTAGATACTAGTTATACAACAACATAAAAAATATAATTTAAATTAATAAATCGCTAATTAAATCCTCTATACTATGCACCGTAGAGGTACGGTCGGCAGCGTCGTCCGGGCAGCTACAATGCGAGCACGGCTGTGTTCCGGCGGGGACGGAAATGGAGTGGCCGGCCGCACTCCGTACAACGCGACGTTTACTTAACCCCACGACAAATGCACGGAAGATGCACCGCTGAATGTGTTGACGTTACCTTTGATACTGGTTGGGCTGCGCTTGCTGTGGAGCTTTCAAATTTGCGACTAATTGAGACTCGATTAGGGATTTATACGTTTATCTCTTTTTATTTAAATTAAAATCCACGAACCTAAACAATGCTTCAACCATTGACTACTCTAACATATTTTTTTCATTTTTCATAATTATTAACCAGTATTTTTTGACACAAAAAAGCTCACGCTCGTATTCCCAAAGGACTGTGCATAGACGCTACTAGAGAGAGCAATATAAGTGGATTACACTCAATAAATAAAAATACAAGTTATAAAAGACATCCAAGTTGATACGTGATCTTACTTCACGTAGCTCATAAATAATAAAAAATATTTAATAAAGACATTGAAATGTACAAGCAGATTCCACACAATCGTTTATCACTTGTTCATCATGAAATCGCAATTTAATCGCGCCATAATAAGCCAAGTGTGTAAGCCCTTACGATGCATTCACCTCCGCTCAGGTGGAAAGCTTAGGGCGTTGTCACGGAGATTCTTATCGGATATTTTTATATATAAACTAGCTTTTGCCCGCGACTTCGTTCGCGTGGACTTCAGGTTCGTCCCGTCTTCTATTTCCTGACTCATCCCACGGGAACACTACATTTTTCGGGATAAAAAGTAGCCTATGTGTTAATCCAGGGTGTCAGCTATCACTATACCAAATTTCATCAAAATCTGTTGAGCCGTTTTTTCATGAAAGAGTAACAAACATACATACAAACTTTCACCTTTATAATATTAGTAGGAAGTAGATATTGGACGAAGGAAAACAGAAGTACAAATAATGTTGGATAATAAACAATTTTAGCGTTTCCTTTTGTATTCACTGTTGTTCAATATTATTGTACTTTTCCTGTTTATTAAGGTCGAGTGTATTGAAGGGTTTCCATTTAAATCACTGTGATATCTTATTTCATTAATATTTTTGAATAAGGTCGTTTTATTGATGCACGATTTTCTGTTTTGTATTGCTTGTTGGTCATAGTCATTTGTCATAGTGTAAAGCCCGGCATGATAATACCCGCAAGTATATTCTCTGGTTTAGCCGTGTATATGCAATTGAACTAAAACTAAACTAAAAATAGTTAGACCATAGTCTAACTATTTTTAATCGTACTCTCGATTGTAAAAGAGGCCCGTGCCCTGCAGTGGGACGTTAATGGGATACGATACGATATAATATGCGGTTTCGATATTATAATTATTACGTCAGTTAATACTCCATCGGAGCTCCACAGGATCGTTGTCACAGTTGAAGAATACATTTGAAAATAAACCCCACCAAATGAAATGAAATGAAATGAAATGAAATGTATTTATTTATTGGTCACGTAGGCAATTTAAAAGCTCTTATGACAAGTCAATACACATAGAACTTAATCTCTATAAACAATATATTTCCTATACTTAGTTATACTTATTTTAATTTCTTGGTTTAATTATTTATTTTAAATTATTTTATTTTTATTTAGAATTAGTTTTATTTATTTGTTAACTTTTTATTCTTATTTTATTTAAAGTATTAGTTATGTCTTTATGGTAATTTATTTTTCAAAGAAATACAATATGTATGTTAGTCAAATTAAATTAATTAGTGGACCATGAATATCATTACAACGGTGCGTAGCGGTTTATTGTTACCACCGTTGTAATGAACCACCGTTAAAATAACACTGAAACAAAAGTACATATACAAATGCTCATTTCCTAAAACGAAGAGACATGCACAACCACATACTTGTTCGAAACGAGAACGTAAAACGCGAGACTTTTAAGAAAACATTGATTGTGCTCCGCATCCATGTCGCTAAACAAAGGGCGGTATGAAAGCCGAGTGAGAGGCCCACCAGCTCTGTAAAGGCAAGAAACGTATCGCTAAAAGCTATATCCATCAACGTGCCACTCACTGTGGTCGCTTTTACCCTGAATATTGAAGACGCAAATAGTTGCCAGATATTCTCTCGCCGGTTTTCAGAACGTGAGATTGGAGGGTTGACGTGACGTGGTATTGTATTCTGTATTTAAATTTTCTTGATATTATGATGAAGTGTTTTTATAGACTTTTTATTATTTTGTTGAGTTTAATAATATCTAAAATATTATGATTAATAAAGATGCACTGATGTCAATGTTTTCATCAATTTATATATTTTATGTACCTGACAAGTTTTGGTAACACATCTAAATATCAAGACTTTTTTGCCTTTTGCAATTACCCCAGTTATTTGTTCGTGGCAAGTACCAAGTATGAGAGGCATTAATATATCTACAAACAATCTTTAGCATCTCAGCCGTCTTAATTGCTCAAATCAACGTATAAAGCATGAAAGTTACAAAGAGTGAGTGTCGGGAATTCCCGCCCACGGCCATTTTCGCACGTACCAACTTGCCGCGCAAATCAACGAGCTATTGTTCTTTGACTTTCCTTCATTAAATGTTCAAGTATTCGCGTCTTGGGGCACATCCATGTTCAAATTAGCCCTCGTTTATTTAATACTGCTGACAATCAAGGGACGGGGTGAAATAATATGTGACGTCATCTTATTACGTGTTCTTGTTCCGTCGAAGGAATTTGAACAACGCGGCGTGACAAATAAAAACAAAAAGTTTGCAATGTGGAGTGTATTGCGCCCGGCTTGAAGCCGCTTATTAAACTTCGCCACTGTTTAAGTCTGTTTTCATTAAAACTGTTTTCTTTGTATATGTATTTAGCTACATATTGTTAAAGGAAAAACCATTGTTATAATCAGCAGACATGAGCAGAATAGTCTGTGTTATTTATCTGTGTGTCTGGAATATGTTTTGTATAGGTATTATAAAATATAAATTAATTTGGAACACTAGAATTATTTTTTTCCATTAGGCTATTAACTTTTAGGCCAATGAATTTCAAGGTTGTTAATCCAAATTAAGTGAGTCTTTCCATTAATTCATAGTAATACATTTGAAAAATCCAAAAACTATAGTTATTTGTCCAAAAGGGTACCTAGGAAAAAATGATTAAAAAATTATAAAGTTAACTCATCGTAAATGATTAATACTCAATAAAATAATGCACAAAACAACGACATTGTGAGTTTAAGATTGTAACCCTCAGATTTCTATTCTCCGACATAAAATTCGAATTTTCGAACAATAAACGTCGAAGTGTAAGATAAAAAAAAACACTTTTAAAAATCAATACTATTCTCTATGAAATTTATCATTCACTGCGAACACAGTCTAAGGTTACGGCGTGTGATAAAGGATTCGAACTTTATATTCGAATATTCGAACATTTTTATTTGTTTTTTTTCTCCTACATTTTTAATTAAACTATTGTGTTAATTTTGTTAAGCATACTTTATGGATTTACGTATACATTGCTGTGATGTATAACAACATTTACCAAAACTGTAACACACGAAAGAGATTGACTCCTGTCATACAGGGTGTCAATCAATTGTAAATTTGTGACTGTAAAGCAATAAAGATTATTATTATTATTATTTTTCGTCGTTATGTCGGAGTATAGAGTAACCCCCCTGGATAGAAAGGCTATAAAATACATAGATACGTAACCTCCAAAAGATTGCGGTTAAACTAATATTTTGTTAGTACAGCAACTTTGCCGCGGATACTTTAGCAAACCTCTGAATGCACTCTGGTTTGGTGAGTGCGGCGAGAATGCTTTCAGATCCATGCAAACTCAGAGCCATGCATGCTCTCAAATCCATGCAAACTCAGAGCCATGCATGCATCACGAATTCATGTACAAGCATTAGTCGCGGGCTTTTACCGCGGACCTGCATTTGCATACTCCTTAAATGGACGTATGTTTTCCCTTTATTAACGTGAAATATTTATGGAAATTATAATAGTATTTGTAGTTAGGGATGTCTTGTGAATTATAGATGACGTGGTTGACTTTTCATGCTAGTTTTGGAAACCGAAGTATAGAGAAATAGCGGTATAAATTCTTCTTGCTAAAAATTCTAATATCAATATAATTGACTCTTGTTCTATAATCGTTCAAAAAGCATTAATAAATTAAGTCAAAAGATTGGTGTTATTATCAAGAAAGAGCGTTTTAATCAGTTTTAAAATTACATTACTACTGCCTGCTAATATGCGACTGATAAACAAGTCCTTATAAATAGGATGTAATTCCATTATACTAATGTAAAATAGAATTAATCTAAATGAAACATATTGACATATTAATCTAAATAAAATAAAACAAGTCAGTTGTATAAATGTGAGGTTTGTATATAAGTGTGAAATACGATGTATTTCTATATTTGAACTTATTCGCGGTTATTCTTCCAGACTCCGCATAAAGCAAGAACCTCAGTTTATTTCTATTCACCCGTCAGTATCGATCCACCCCGTTTTACTGTAAATAAACATTGCATTATCCACTCAACTTTTCAATTTTAAAAATAGAATTCCAATTCAAACAAAGTAAGGGTTGGCCAACCCGTAAATAAGTTGCTGCCGAACCATTCTTCACATATCCCATAACCCTCTAACAGTCCTAACATAACCGAAACAGTTATCATCCTCCCGAGGGCTGTAAGTACCCCGCCTAACAACGTTATACCGGGACATGAGGGGAAGAGATTAGATCGTCACGAACGGTTAGTTTGAAGTGCATTTCCTTGCTCCAAGGGATCTACGAACTCGCCGTGCGTTAATGGAATATTTGCGACGGTAACATTTTTTTTGAAAATATTAATCCGATTCTATTACGTGGAAATGATTTTTTTTTTATATTATAATCAGTGCACATAACCGTATTTTAAACACTAGAGACCCAATATTTCCAACTGGTATTGCGTCTACGAAAATATATTTTGATAAAATAACGTGACAATATAGCGCTTGGACAGTATTCGCATCGAGTACATTCTCGGCAGCCATGGCGACCGCGATATGGCGGATAAATTGCAGGAATATCGCTCGAGATGGTTTGGTCATATGTCACGAAAGCCACAAGAGTACGATGGCAACGTATGCCCGAACCTCAATATTTCGGCCGAAGCCCCTAACTAACTAAAAATTACGGAAGTGATATGACACCCAATTGTCTTACTTATTACATCCGATGATATTAGAAATTATGGTCTGACCTATTGGTATAAGCCAGATTAAATAATAGAAAGGGTAACATTGGTAGCAATAGGAACATATACCATGTTTTTTTTTATTGCAATGAATAGCGAGACGAGCATGCCGTTTGCCTGATGGTAAACAGTAGCAAAACCCAACAACACCTTGTATTACAAAGCAATGCTTGGCATTCCACTGCGCTCGCCATCCTGAGACATAAGATTTTAAGTCTCAATATGTCCAGTAGTTACTCTGGCTACAATGTCCTTCAATCCGAAACACAACAGTGCATTTACACTGGAGAAATAGACACTGCGGTGGTACCCACCCAGACGGCCTCTCACATATGAGAGACCTACCACCAGTATACCACCTTGTAGGTACAAGCAATCATATTCACGTTTGTAAATTGTACTGAAGCTGAATAATTGAAATACAACGATATAACAATAATATCCACATATCCGCTATACTGATTCATTTTCTTGTTAAAAATAAAATAAAAAGATATTGAAAATCTGTGCCATATCTGGCGTATAATAGGTCAACTGTATTGCAGTACACATTGCATGCTTGTACCGACCGATCGGACGCAGTAAATTGAAACTATTAGTAAAACAATTACGACCGAATTTGTAGAAGGATAATCATGGACATAATCCATGGTTTTCTGGCAGAAATCGCTTTGAGCAATAAGACGGTTACTTGTACATTCTTTTTTTCTGTTCTATCCTCTACTTATAATTTAATTGGTTTACAATAAAGTGTTAAATAAATAAATAATCTGTAGTTTCTTACTCCATCTGTATTCAAAAGAAGGCAGTGATATGCTCCTTAAGAGCTATGGGTGCTTATGACAAGCGGTATAATTTAGGATTAGGTAAGTAACTTAGGATTACCTATTTATGGGATCTGTTCTAAAATGTAATCTAAAATTAAACTGACCAATACATAGACTGCTTGATATTTGTTGTGAATACTCAAATTGCCTGATTACCTATATTTCAATAATATTTTTTCTCCAAATATAAAGAAAAATAATATTGCATCCACATAATACGCAAAAGAAATGAATAGGCATCGAATACCAAGCCGAGATGAGAGAAATCTTGGCTTACTGAGCTGC
Source organism: Hyles lineata (assembly GCA_030180105.1). Lineage (NCBI taxonomy): Eukaryota > Metazoa > Arthropoda > Insecta > Lepidoptera > Sphingidae > Hyles > Hyles lineata. The sequence goes on along the minus strand of JARJEE010000008.1, from coordinate 11,783,775 downwards.
TAATTACTGTGTCCCGATGTTCAATAGTGCCGTAGTAAACGTTCGTGTAAAACCAAGATGGCCGTTCTCGGCGTAACGTCGGAAAACTTGATTTGTGACTCGCCCCACAAAGTAATACCGGGTGGTGCCAACATTCCGGTTGGAAAATTTTTATATCGTCCATAAAATTCATAGCGAAAACAAATTTATCCGTTATTTCGGACCGATCTAGACTTAATTTTATTTTCATACGTATTTTATGTAGTGCATTCAGATAGACTTTTTGTGACGTCGCTTTTCTCATCGTGGCCATAAATTTTCTTTCGCGCTGCTTCTTGCACCCCCGTGACGAAACTTGGCACGCATTTTTAAAGAGTTTTATTTCAGTCTCGCTATTTTTAAGTTCTTTTAAATAATAAATATTCAGTAGGTTCGAATCTGAACGAAAAAAAGGTATTTTAAATAAATCTGCATTGTCCTAATTTGTAGTCAAAACTTATGTAAAGTTTCAGCGTGAGGTCTCTTTTTCGGCCCCCAGGCTTGAAACTTCACTTTATCTGCTGTATTCAGATCAATCGAATCAAATCTACACTAACTAGTAATGATGATTATATATAAACTAAGGAACAATTTAATGGGCATTAAACGTCTCTGAGTGCGACCGTATATATAAGTAAAAAAAACAACAGGATTTGGCTACGTTTGTAATTTTAAATATATTGAACCAAGCTTATTCTGTCTAAGCATGCATAAAAATGAAACTGCCCAAATCCCAATTCACTGTTAGAAAATAATAATAAATGTTAAATGAATAGAAAAAAGTATAATTTAATAATATGATACGTCTTTTACATACGAAATTTAATAAATATAGCTTACTGTTTCAATAGAATCTGCTCATTAACCGTGACATTACAAACACAATTGAAATTCAGTTCCAATGCTAGCCAAAGCAAATTCTCTACCCACTCATTACTCTTGTATGAGAAAATGCACTATTTATCAGAAATAGAATCTCAATCACCATTCACACGCATTGCTATTTCTAAATGTATACCTACTGTACCCGTCAGTTATATGTGAATTTGTTTCATTTTGGTAATGAAAGCCAGCGTCCACAGAGTATGTAGCCAATAAATCAACACACAGCGTTTGCGAATGTTCTGTGTACCTAAATGCGTAACACCGCCTACTATCTAACCAATATTGGATCCAGTGGTCGTTTTGAAAACTCTCGTGTAGGATTAACTATATTTCTAATACGCTTGCCACTGACAATACAAATATTGAGGGAAATTACCACACATTTCAAGGACGAAGGAAAACATCGTGAGGAAATTTGCATGTCATATAGAATTTTTTTTATTGCATAGGTTCAGCAAAGGGGCAATTAGGTCACCTGATGGTAAGTGGTCACTGCCGCCCATGTACATCCATAACGCTTGGATCATGGATGTGTTGCTGGACTATCAAATCGGGAGTGGAAGGATAAAGAATGGGAAGAGGAAATGGCTGTTGGGCATCCGGCAATCTCACTCATCGAACGAAACGTGACAGTAAAGCTTTCGCGTCACGTCCATCTCCTGTGAGACAATGGTACCACCCCGGACAAGCTTGCTCATTCATGCTGAGTCATTACTAACAACAGCATGAATGTAAAGTCCGCTAGCTTGCACTTGGTAAGCAAGATTGACTAATCCCTATTACCTGACCTCACTCAATCGAACTCTCCATTGTAGTGAAGACCCGTATCCCGCAGTAAAACATATATTAACTGCAATCTGGATTATTACACGAATATTCTTGTTTCGGGGTAAATTTCACATTTTGCTTGCATCGCCACGGAAGGTCTAGACCTCTAACTCTAGAGTTACGCCCACAAAATTACCACTACAGCTCCGGTGAGCCTGAATAGAAAGTGGCTGCACTGAAATAGCACCGAATGTCGAAGCTCGCCGAATCTCTTGGGGGCTTTAACACGTCTTCAATTCGTAACAAAGTTAATCGGAAAGAAAACAAATTGCTAGAGTGGGAATGGAAATCTTTGGCGCGTTTCAAGTTCTTTTTGTCATGCTTCCTCAAATTCTCCTTGCCTACCCAATCGGATAGCCTTTACAAAATGCATAGTGTCAGTTACACCAATTGCTCATAAAATCCCTGATAGCTATCTGGCACTTATCTCTCAGATAAAATACAAAATTCGGTTGTAAAAGTTCTGACTACATCAGGAACTGGTAAAACTTGCCCTTAGAATTGTAGATATTCTAGACAGCTGTAATCATTTACTATCAAGCTATGACCTTCAATGTTTATTTGCTAATGTTATAAAATAAGGCCATAGATACGTGGATGCAATAATGTAAGTTTAACTCGGTAGCCGACTAAAGCTAACATTAGGTATAACTTTGTACGCAATTACAGATATCAATGGTCAAGTCATACTCAGAGTTTGTTAATATTACAAATCCTCTCCCCAGCAATATAAAACGTCGAGTAGGATAAAAATCTAAATAAGAAAATCATTCAATTCCTTTTTGTCAACGTATGTTATTAACATAAATTAATGTGTATACTCTCGAGTTCTTTAGCGAACGACACTGAGAAATGTTTCTCTGTAAACGTTGACATTTTCTCCCATTAATATTTAATTTAACGCTTTAAAAGAAATTCTATTTACTGTCGTCTCGCTGAAGAGTTATCAAAGCGATGCTAAAATCAAAAGATGGTAAGTGGAAGTGTTTTCTACGTATTTTTAAGCAGATTTTGCCGATGTTATTCATAAAGGAACTTATATATTGAACCTTTGCCTTACGTTTAATAAACACTAAAAGTATATCGCTTAATTTACGACACGGCTTCTTTGCAATATAGTTTTAATTTTTCGCTTCTCTAACTTTTTCGTTTTAACAACAAATTTACCGAACGTAATTTGGTTTTTAGGAAAGGTTGCGTTTACCTTTTCGATTACTTTAGTTTCCTCGGGAATAAGTCTTTTTTTCCTTTCTCGTTTTCTACATCAAAGTGGTTTTAACTTAACACTTGCAAACATTTCTAAATAATAACTGTAAATTAAACAGCCCGTAGTCCAAAACTTAATGAATATTACGTTCCTATTTCGACTTCAGTAATTCAACAATGAACGTTGTATATTTATTCGCAAAATTTTAACAGCAGACAAACATGAAAACAGTAACAATAGTGGTGATTTGTAAGTCGTTACGTTCTACGCAGATCGAGATATGGAGTGCCAACATTCAAATTGGAATATAGTATATTGGGCTATAAAGTACTTGACATGAAAAAAAATGTGGCTGTATGCAGCTGTATGTGTGATGTGAATTTAAGGTTATGATTTTAAATGAATATGGACTTCAAAAATAAATTGCTGCTTTTGCTGCTTGCTTGGGCTTTGTAGAATTATGTTTTCGTTTCATTGTTATTGAGGCAGGATATAAGGCTGCAATTCGTCAAGTTTTATTCTAAAGCCGTGCACTAATTTGTTTGTACTTATGTGTCATAAATTGCCCTGTGATGAAATGTATGTCCAACATAACGAAATGATCTGTATCTGTCACAGTTTTAGAAGAATGATGGTGATGATGATGGCATTGGTAGCATCTCTACCTATTATTTCGAAGATACAGACGCGAATTTATATAATATAGCATCATTATTTTTTCTATAACATACTTGATATCTAAAGTACTTTTAATATATAAGATAGGAGTTCGCTTTAGGCTGTATAGTGCCTAAACCATTTCTAGCATTCTCTCGATTGTATAGGAGGCCCGTGCTCTGCAATGGGTTCTTATATGAGCTGGTACAGATATAGATACGGAAATTATAAGAATTTATAACAATGTACCACATAACACATCTGGCAAAACATAACTAAGCAACTTTTTGCTGTTACATACGGAACATACGGAATGCTGCATATTATTTAATTAATCATAAATAAATAACAGGAATCTACTCGTATATGTAATTCATAATAAAATAGTTTTAAAACATATTGTCACGTAACATTATCGAAGTTATTAAGTTATGTCTGGATAATAAATAGATAAAATACTCCTTAAAAATAATAGGAGGAACACGAGCGCCGCATAATATCAATATAGTACAAATAATATAGTACAAATAATAAAGTTTATTTACTGCAAAGCTTTAAAAATATTTTCAGATTGCATAATGGCATTACATAAATAAAACATCACGAGGTCCCAAGTGCTATTTGCAAACCTAAATAAATTCGTTTAACAAAAAAATTACAAATAAAAATGCATATAACATGAGTTATTTGATTGGCAGCCCTATGTTTTGTTTAACATATAAAATATTAATTTGCATACAAATCATATTTTTTTATATATTTTGTTTACAAAGTACATTTACATTCCATACACGAATTTAAAGAAACAACAACGAAACTTTTCTTATTTAAGTTCGACGGTGGTCGGAATACATTTCTCCTTCAGATTTAAGTCTTGCGGTCATTAGAGTTGAGTTAGCATACATTTTAATATCACGGGACATCTGCTACGAACAAACGGGCTAACTTTGTGCCATGTCAAAACATTATTTTATTTATACCCAGCGACATTCCTTGGTTAATATTTATAAAAGTCTCAGTTTATGTCATAAAGTTCTTTGAGGAGAGGAAATATTTTATCTATTTCTGTCGCAAAATACGATGCTGAATTTATTTATCTTTTTGTGATACTTTGCCGCAATAAGGCGGATGCCGTTCGTCATTTACGTTGACCACTTATACTTAAAGTAAACTTAAGTTTTGTATTGTGATTTCTGCAAATAATCGTAAGAAATCGCCAGATACAAGTCTTTGCTAATAGGTTGGCATGAAGTGTTTTCTTTGTAGAGTTTTATTTTCAACAATAAACTTTCCGTGCCTGTGAATTATAATGGTGGTTTTGATAATGGATATAAAAAAGGTTTTATACCTCTTGACTCAAACTATATGCCACGCATGGGCAAAATGTCAGGACCAAGTAGTTGAAGTGTCTTTTGGATCCTATTAAAGGTTTTGAAGAGTACTTTTCGCACATCAAATTATCAATTTTAATTTATATAATCGACAACAAAACTTAAATGTATTATTGTGTCATGAAATCAATGTGTAATAAAACATTCAATAATCACACTCAAGTAGAAACACACTCATGGCGTGTGTAAGCGGATCACGAAGCATGTTTGCCAAGCGTATTAGTAACCAAAACACCGCTACAAATTCAATCCATCTTATCTTGACCTCTGCGAGTTCATTAAATCTCCTTTCACAACCCTACCAACTATTACGGCAAGAGAGGACGAGCGGGTCAAAATAAATGGCGGCTGTACATAATATACAATTACATCGGCGACAGAATTAACTGGAGCGAGTAATGTTTGACGGTATATTATTTAGACGGGCCAAGCAGCCCTGATTAAGTCATTCGACTCGATTTAAATATAAACTTTCAAAATTCTATATCCAAAACCTTTTAACATTCCCATTGAAATATGAGCTGTTCCTCCGTGAAATACTGTCTAGACACGTTTCATTATAGGCGGACTGACTTGTTTTAATAATGCCGTTTTGTGATTTATACGAACGATATTAAATGAGTTTGTTTTTGAAACGGCTTCGGAGGCTTTAGTTTTCATTATTTTTGTAACGGTGTTTTATGATATTCATTAACTGAAGGCTGATATTTTCAAGATATAATTAAATTTCAGTCGTGTTTCGCGCTCTGTTTATTTATGAAATTTTGTTATTTAAGTTTAATATTGCGGGAGCTGTTTATATATTACCTCGTATTCAGAGCTTTGATTAGATTCGTGATATCATGAGTTTGGAGCGAGTTTATCGGTCGAGTCTCTTCATTCTTGACATTATCTACCTAAGGCTGTTTCTGTTGTAGAAACTTGTTTCTGAATGACTTCTTTAGGTCTTTCAACTTCATATAAACAATCATATACTTATTTATCTTCCACTTCAAATAAGTAGATAGAATCTTAACACTTATCACCAACAATTTATGTTTTTTTTTCATTTTCTATCATCTGTTATAGTTCTTACCACTATTATAATGTACAAAACTATTGAATTTTTCAAATAAAACCCCAAATATTCCCTCAGGCCCAACCATAAACATATAACGCTCATCAAAATCCAACTCAATAAAGTGCAAAGCAATCCAGCTAACCATATCCGCATACTGAATATCCAATTGCAACTTAATTAACTCGTCTAATTACAGTGACATGGAAGTGCCGTCGGGACGTGACTAGCGCGCAGCTACCTTTTGGTTATGATGCAAAATATGTTCCACTGTTGATAATAACTGAAAATCATTTGATTAATTCATTGTAATGTCAGTCAGTTCTAGTTTGGTATAACCGTGAATAGTGTTGTGTCCATGGTTTGATGTTGAGTAAAGGATAATTACATTTATCCCTTATAAAACACATGAATTTGAAAACAACATCAAAATTGGTTGAAAATGACTGAAATATTAATATTTTTAAAGTGCGGTGGGTCATTCGTTTTCTCTTTCGCACGCATGTACCTTATGGCAAATTACACCATGTCCTGTATGTTGCATCCTTTTCTCTTACTCCTACCACCGAATTTAATATATTTGTAACTTGCTTATTACTATGCGAATTTTAAAAATTATCTGGTTATGCATAAAAACAATGATAAAAATTGATGACAATAGCCTATTGTGGTGTTTGTTGATGATTTTAGCCTTCTTGTTTGATGTCTTTATTTAGCATTTGATGGATAGCAAACATGACATGGTAGTGGAAAGTCTGACGTGATTACACGTGCAAATAAATGCCTCTAAGTGTTTTTTTATATCCGTTGTCAACCACGCCGTCAGAATTGTGTCAGCCAGTGGAAACTTTTATAGGATTGCATTCTATTTAAACTGCATTGCAGACATTTTTTTCATACTACTTAATGTAAAATTATTCCCGACTAAGTAAACATACACACATAATTTCACGTCTTTTTCCCAGAAGAGGTAGGCAGAGGTGCTACCAGGACATCCAAGTTTCGCCTTGTGTGTTCCGTCCCACGATTTGATAGGCCAAGCCTACCACCATATCACATATTGATGACTCTGAGCTGATAATTAATAGAAATAATATCACTTTGCCCAACCCGGGATTCGAATCCGAGACCTGAGCTTTACAATCATACAACTGCGCCACCGAGATAGTCCGACCATTAAACTTGTAAGTAATAAGGAAACCTGTCTTCAAACAGGCAATTGTTATTTTCTTAAAATAGTTTCAAGGAGCGCTCTTAACCGTAGCATATCATGTCCTCCAACATATTTCAAGTAGACAAACTTGTATATGTTCATCATCATCATATCAGCCACAGGAAGTCCACTGCTGAACATAAGCCTCCCCCAAGGATCTCCACAATGACCTGTTGGAAGCGGCCTGCATACGTTACAGGCGTGCAATAACCTGAAGCTCGAAGGTATCCGTCAATATCGGCAGTAATTCCACTGACTGCGCCCGCCGCACTATTAATACGGATACGGTTCTCAGCCATACCTTCAGTGAAAACATAGAATATATCACTCGCAGATTCCTAGCTTTCAAAACTATATGGTCTGCAATGCTCGTCAAATTCTTCACCTAGATAAAAAATTGGTGGTGTAAAACTTTCGCTATAAAAATTCAAATATAAATAAATGTTTATGGCCAGTGTTATTGATTTATTATTCATATTCGAATATGAAACTGTAAAATTCCAAGTATCAAATTCTAGCAAAACCTCATACTGTCTTGACAATTACAAAGATCATTTAATGCCCCAAGATATCATATCGCCCAACATATTTCAAGTAGACAAACTTGTGTAGGTTACGGACGTGCAATAACGCGAAGCTGGAAGGTATCCATCAATATCGGCGGTAATTCCCCTGACTGCGCCCGCCGCTCTATTAATACGGATACGGTTCTCAGCCGCACCTTCAGTAAAAACATAGAATATATCACTCGCAGATTCCTAGCTTTCAAAACTATATGGTCTGCAATGCTCGACAAATTTTTCACCTAGATAAAAAATTGGTGGTGTAAAACCTTTGGTATAAAAATTCAAATATATATAAATGTTTATGGCCAGTGTTATTGATTTTTTATTCATATCCAAATATTAAACTTTAAAATTCCAAGTATCAAATTCTAGCAAGAATCTTAACAATTACAAAGATCATTTCAAGCCCCAAGATATCGTATCCCTCAACATATTTCAAGTAGACAAACTTGTGTAGGTTACGGACGTGCAATAACGTGAAGCTGGAAGGTATCCATCAATATCGGCGGTAATTCCACTGACTGCGCCCGCCGCTCTATTAATACGGATTCGGTTCTAAGCCGCACCTTCAGTGGAAACATGGAATATATCACTCGCAGAAGGGGTAGTAGCTATGAATTCCCAGAACGTGAATTAGATTTTTAGATCGAAACGATTGAGTAACTTGATTGATTGTTTCGTTTCCCGGGGATGAATTATTTTTAGGAGATGTTTCCTAAATTAATGACTTTAAAGGTGTTATAAAAAAATACACGATTTAAACTCGTGTTTGGCTAAACGGTGTCTTACTCTAAACACTCCGTCTTAAGTCTTGTCTAACTCTGTATTACTAAACAGTGTTTAAACATTATTTATCTTAACACCAAAAAAACTACAATGTTTTCTAATTACTAGTTAAACTTAACAAAACTGAAGTCACAAGACATAGGACTGGTCCTGGATCTTTATGTAATGAAATTATTTTGAGAATCCTAACATTTATCTATTAACTAAATTTCAATTTAGTTAATGTTAACTAGCCAAAAATGCATATATTTTTTACAGCTGTAATATGGACTGTTAAATGTTAAAAATATATTTTAATTAAATGATTAACATACGCAATATAAAATCAAATTGCAAAATTAATTCCATCAATTGCTTGGTTTTTGTGGACAATATTTGTTTATTTGTCCCGTCAGAACAAACAGCTGTCAGTTTAATTTCACATTAGTTTCAATTATAACGGAGTGACCATAAATAAAAGCGAGCATGCATTTAGCACCAGACAGCCTGCCTAATTGCCCTCCGCTGCGTTGAATATTAGAAGTGACGTCATAAAAGAGACCAATAATGTAATCTAGATTTGTAAAACCGAAATACTAAATGACCAAAAATTAGATCTCGATAACAATATACATGTGGGAATGGTTCCGTTTTGGGTCAAATCAAACTAAGCTTGTTTGAATAATCTTAAATATAATATTGTCTTCTATTTTCGTATTTTATTCACGTCTTACTTTTCCATTCACTACATCTTATATCATCTTTCAGGCTCTTCTATTCCATCCTGCCTTACTTCAACATCTTAATCATTAATCCACTAACTCTTTCCATCTTAATATTTTCATTAGTCATCTCTTTCACACAAACCACGTTCCATACCAGTCATTCGTCAGAAGTTTCATACTACTCATCATACTCATTCTAATCCTACATACATATTAAGAACTTTGCAGGAAGAATGATCGTAAAGAATGAAGATATTAAAGATTACCTTTGGTGATTTAACCAACGAGCCAAGCCAATTCCAACATTGGCTGCAATTTCGCCAACCTATCGCCATGTATGGAACTTGTATAAAAAGTAATTATAAGTTAAGTAGATTGGGTCGATACCTAGCACTTCGTAAAACGACTCCTCGTGCGACTGCCACATGCAATTTTGCCTCATTTGCATATCTCAGTTTCAACGGTTATAGTCGGGTCATTGAGCAATTTACCTCACTATAAGATAGAGTTCGCGTGTGCTCGCGCTGTGGTACAAATTCTTGGGGCTTAAAGGCGTGCAAGTGGAAGTAAAGACATCCGGATTGTAATTAGGGTTGGCGATGATATATTTTGATGTGACTGGTGGTACTGAAACGACGTTTTGAATGTTTAATCTCTCAATTTTTCCTCTTCTTTCTCTAGTAAAATACTTATGTAAATTTAAAATAATTAGTTTAAATAACAAATACATAAATACTTTTCTATGACAAAAACTTATCTTAGAATACACAAAAGTATAATTATGCATCATTGAAAAAAACATATATCACTAAAACGCATGATTTAAAAACAAAACGCTTATCTGAAACAATATCATAAACAAAACTTTTCATAAAAGAAACCGAATAACGTTATTAGCAAATATTTCACCTGGCTATTACAACGAAGAATACAACGGCTTATAGAAACAAAATTAAAAACGATAAAACCATCGTATTGTCGCTGGAGGTAATACCCGATATAAATCTCTAATTTAATAACAAAAAACCCACCATCTAATATATTTTCGTTAGACCGACGTCGGACACAAACCATCGACAATCCAAAGCTGAATTTATGGCTAACATAATTACAAAATTGATAATTTGTCTCCGTCCGTCAGTGAATGGACGGGAGATAATTCTGCTCCCTTCAATCCGATTTGTGGTTCTTATCTCATTGCGGGTAATTCCTTATCTGTCGGTCAAAGACAACTTGCAACTAAGTCTTGGTTAATCTCATCGCAGATAAACTGGTCTTTGTTCGGCTTGAGCCAGGGTCAGAATTAGTGTGACCTTTGGCGATCAAATGAGTTCTCAGTTCTAACCCCTTCGTTCTCTGTAATACACAAAAGTATCTTCATTGGATAAACATAACTTTCGTTTTATATTCTCATTACTCGGTCTTTATGTTAGATTAAAATGGATAATGTTGTTTCTTATTTATTGCGCAGTAAATTGCCAAGCAAAGTTCATATCAGAAAGATTAGTTGATTTAATGCTAGAATTAAATATATCAAGAGTTGTCTTAATTGCCTTAATTATCTAGATGTCTGCTACAATTAAACAAAGGAATTTATGGTGTTTCTTGGGTCCTACGAGTAAATCTAATCTCCTTTAAAAACCTAGAGTGTAGCACTATACACTCGTACCACTTGAATGCCACAGCCTTTAGGTCCACACCAAAGTGTGATAGAGGGCGAATCTTTGCCCTCTCATAAAAAATGGTTGCTGACCTGGAATCGAATTTAGGAATCTTACATTTCACAATACATAGACGCTAAAAACTCTTGCCTGCTGATTGTATGATATTCTACTTTTTTTTGGATTTTCATATAATTAATTGATATTGCTTGTACAGGCATCATTTTAAAATCCAATTTTGCATACATTCTTTACTCCTATTCTCCATGTTAGGTAATAGCGTCGTGTACTACTTGGATTTGCTTTGGAAGTTCAATCTAGATGATATTGAAATATTAGGTTAAGGATTAATAATGAATCTAAACCGATATTATACAAAAACATGCTAAAATCTCTAGCTAAAATAGCCAAACTAAGCAATAAATAGCCTGGTAAAACTGCTTGAAGTTGCTATGAAGCAGAAATCTGGTTCATATAAGTATTGAAAGATCAAATTAGTGATTAATAAACAATCTAAACCAATATTATAAATAAAGCACACTACGATCCCTAGCTAAAACTTATAAAATAGCCATAGTAAGTAATAGCGTGGTGGAACGTCGGCTTGTTAGGAGTTGCTGTGTTTGCGTCAGACGTCAAACGCAAGGAGTTGTGGTGGAGAGTTACGCCGCACGCCGCCGTCTGCGCGTGACACTGGACGGTTTCCAACACGCTTGTATATAAATATAAGGAGACGAAGTGTATAAGGTTTTAATCTTGATTCTATTCGTAATCAGAGATTGAGGGTTCATAAAAAATTATATGCGAGAAAAAGTATTAACAATGTTAGAATTTGGTATTTTTGAGAGACTTTCCTCTCCTCACACCCGTCACTGCAACTTCTGTCAGCCAGGATCAATAGTGGCACACAAAGAATTGACACCCTACCGTCTCTCAGGGACACTAGCTTGTCTTTAACCCGCATTGAAATTAATCACAATTACAATTTAGTATATCTTTTTCAATTTATTTATTGAATAGTACATATCTGAGGCCGTTTATTATTAACAATCGGTTTTATATGGAATTGCACTGCCTGCAAAATTCGAAGCAGAATTAATCCCAGGTATAAGATGGCATTGAATATTTTGATAAAATATTTTTTTCTAAATTTACTAAATATAAATGAATGTTATATAGAATCTAACTACGTTTCCGTAACTCCGCTGACTGTAAAATTCAAATTAAAAACTGTATTCAGCGACTCTTTAAAATAGGTGCAATATGCTTTCATTATGACTAATCGGAAATTTCCAGTTAGTAGTAATGCAGTATGAATAACATTTGAAAATTTAAACGGTCAATAGTGGCCAGTGTAACCGATGTGTGGGAACAAACACGTGTCTTCGCTTGAGGCTAGAATATGCAACCTGTCATTATAAGGGCCAAGTATTGCGGCATTGCGTTTAAATATTTTAGTAAAACACGGTAGGTACTCTGACACATTAGGGAAATTCCTACCCGTCGATTTAGAGACTGTTCCCGCCTTCACACCCACCACTCCTTTGAGCCAGGATGAACAGTAGCACGTATTGTAATGACACCGAGCATTGAAGCTCGGCGAGTCTCCAGGAATGTCTAACTTGGCTTTAACCAGCAACGAAATCAATCACAAAGTTAGATTAATAGGAGGAGTCGTGCCCGTCGATTTATAAGTAGCACACTGTTTTGAAATAGGAATACCAGAATTGTTATGGAGGATAATATTTGTATTTAATAATAAGCTGACAGAGGTCGCGAAGTACTTCTTAGAATGTAAACCATTGCAACGATGGAGAGATGCTTTTTTTTTATTGCTATGAACAGCGAGACGATCATGCCGTTCGACTGATAGTAAGCGATCCAACTGCTCATAAACAATAGCAAAACAACACCCTGAATTACAAAGCAATGCTTGGCATTCCACTGCGCTCGCCATCCTGAGACATAAGATGTTAAGTCTCAATATGTCCAGTAGTTACTCTGGCTACAATGCCCTTCAATCCGAAACATAACAGTGCATTTACACTGCTGTTTGACGGGAGAAATAGACACTGCGGTGGTACCCACCCAGATGGCCTCTCACATATGAAAGACCTACCGTCAATAAAGTACTACCAGTGCTTATTAAATTTTGACTTGCGAGAGATGTTCATTATATCGGCCTGCTAGAAACCCTTTAATTTTATTATAGTTGGTATTTGACCTGGTAGTATACTATCAAATATGTCCAAAGTGTTTACATTGATACAACAACAGATATTGTGAAATGTGTTATTATAGCATGTCACAACGAGCCAAGAATCTCCGAGTACGTGAGGGGAAAACGTGAGTTGTAGACAATCTACCGGACGATTAGTGATGCTCCGGTCACGGGAAAGCGACATGGACCAGGAGTCGAGACGGTGATACAAACAGCATCATATTTTAATCCAATCCAGATACTTATTTTCTCGGTGTCATCTCTAAGTTCCACTTCCGACCCCTGCTGAAGTCTAAATTGTTTCGAGGAATGTATTTATTTCATTCTTTTTTGCACATCAAATAAATTTTAACGACTAAACGAATATTTAACACAAGTGTACAAACAGCGGTCGTATCGCTTGAGCCAATCTCTTATCGACTTCCATGTGATGAACATACGAGAAGGAAAAAAAGAGAGGAATATTATGTTTTTAAATTTTATATCTCGAATAAGCTGGCCTATGGATGTAAGCATGACTCGTTATGTAAATGTATCATAAAAAACTGTAAATGCATTCACTGACTTCAATATCATCATCATCTTTCACAATAATTCTCCATAATTTTACTACTACGCGTAGGCAATTTCACAGTAACTTGTTAGACAAAGCCAGCTTTCCGCGACGACCTGTGTCTTTGTGCGTGGCCTTAATTCAAGAACTTTTCGGCTACATTGGCCACAAGTTCTCCTCGCTTGATACCACTGTTACAAAAATATATTACATACTTTATCCTATTCCGAGTAATTACTTTACATAGTAACTAGAAACTCATTGGCCAATATTCTTAATCTATTCCGTCACTGTCTCAGCGTGGAATAAAACGTAAGATTTATATGTTTGCAACTAATTACCTCTTTCCCTGAGTGACGTAATTTATTTTACTCGCACGTTCACAAAGAGTTACTCTTAACTGGAACTGCTTGTACCACTTACTTAAAGATTGCATCTTCCTTGTCGCTACCGTATGTAAAACATTAAATATTAGTTCTAAAACTTGCTCATTTTACAAAATGAGCACGCAATTTCCATGCAACTGTATGAATTACATATTGTATTGTGTCTATTGTTTTAAAAGAATCTTTACATGTTTTTCTCATTATCTACTTACTATTAGTGGCATAAAAGTTTGTCCAAAAGCAACTCAAGACTATTAATTTAATTATGACGGATGGCATAGAGGTATGCTTTACCTCTATGCCATATATAATATTCACGTTTTTGTAACTTAAAATCGTATTTCCTGAAAATACTCAGACTTAAAAGAGGATTAAGTTTCGAAAACATTTTGTTTTTTTATTAAAGCATATTTTATCAATAATTTTATTTGTATTCATATTCTAGGAGTGGAATGAGGAGTTAATTCGGCAAACATGCAAGTGGTCATTTCGAAATTTACCACCCAGGAAGGCAGCGTTATAATCATTAGAAAATATGTTATGCAACATATTCACAAAAAGTATTCAGAAATCGCTTAAGAATGTTGTCAACGGCAAATCTCTAATTACCTACAAACAAGCAAACCGCATACCGTAGCACAATCTTGAGGAATTACGGGAACGATATGAATGGAATAATGCAATAATATCGTGAGAAACTGGAATAAAACTGAATTTTCAAAACACAAATGCTGTTACGTTGCTTTTCATGTTTGCGTCCCCATTCCATTGAGGTTAATTAGCCTAAGTAACGCTGAGGAAAATAGTGCGCCGCAATTAAACATGGTTGGTTTTCTTCGTCTATGCAACGTGGTAACTTTATAAAGTTAAATCTTAGTTTGCCGGTGTTATTTTAAAGTGTTTCAGTGGCACAGAGACCTGTTAAAATGCCAACGTTCCATTGGTAGCGAAGTGTTATAATTGAAACCGTAGTTGGTTGAACAATGGCTGTTTGCATTAATGATATCCACCATCTTGGAGAATTTATATGAAATAGATTGAAAAAATGTGTTTTGTATACTTGTCTAGTTTAAATTTCAATAAGGGGAATGATAACGCTTAGTTAGTTACTTTGATTATTATCAATGAGGTTGAGAGTCTACTAATGTGTCAGACAATCGTTTTTGTAAGAGTTTCAATTCTCATAACATGATTTGGCTGTAACCGGCTATTTTGAAAGGGTAGACTTTAAACAAACATTCGGTCATAAAACCATAAGCTAGTATCATCCTGCTGACCTTTGAATGTAGTTAAGGGATGAGTGAATTTAAAAAATAATATTTTACTATATCAAAAAGCATAGTCCATCTCCTGGTCTATCAGATAATGACACAAATGACAAGAAACAACACGTGTAAGGGCGTCGAGCAAGAGTCACGACGGGGCCATCGCGTAATTTTGACAAATACCGCGGCCGTCGCCGCTTCAATCAAAGTTATTACCGGCGACCGACTCGGCGGTCACGATCCGAGCTTACTTACGTTTAAGCTGTAAATAAGCTGTGTTCGTAAAATTTCTTCACCGAGTCCCTTTGTTTTATGACCAATCCGACTTCATAAATACGTTTTATTTACTCACCCGTCAAATAATTAAGGCAAATTATGTCTGGCATGTTTTGCGGAGTTGTGTCTTGATTTTATGATATTGATAAATGACTTTTATAATTGACTTGTGTATCAATTTATCTTTTGTAATTCCTCATTAAATATTATTTTTCAAACGTTTTTTTATTTTCATGACGATGTGTTATAACTTAGTACTAATGAATCCGAAGCCAAATCATCCTATTTCTTGTAGAGTTTTGCGCTTATTAATCTTAGTTTCAGTATTACCAATCTATACTAATATTATAAAGCTGCAGAGTTTGTTTGTTTGTTTGAATGCGCTAATCTCTGGAACTATTGGTCCGATTTGAATGATTATTTCAGTGTTGGGTAGTCCATTTATCGAGGAAGGCTATAGGCTATGAATCATCACGCTATGACCTATAGGAGGAAAGCAGTGAGAGAGATATTTCTATCAAATACGAGGAAATTTTGTTCGTTTTTCGTGGTCCGATTGGTCGATATTCTAAACTGATAGAATTAAACATTTTGACCGCCATTTTAAAACGTGTATACACCCGGGCGGAGCCGGGCCCGACCGCTAGTATAAGATATAGCTGTATAAATTACGAAGATTTAGTTCAGCATTATCTACAAGGAGGCAGGGAACTTCGTTACCATTATCCTTATCATTACAAAACTCAGCGAACTATTGTAACAATCACGGCAAAGGTCAGACGTAAATTGGAAGATTCTGATCTTACAATATTGAACTATTCTACAAATACATTGTACATTATTTGACAGCCTCCGTGGCGCAGTTGGTTAGACGCCGCCTGTGAAACGAGAGGCCGCGGGTTCGATCCCCGCACCGAGAGAAATGTTTGTGCGGCCCACAAATATTTCTTCCGGGTCTGGGTGTTTGTGAGACCGAAAAGTCTCTCGTAGTTCCTGATACCCGCGATACAAGACTCGATCTTAGTGTGGGGTCAGGACTATGTATGTGACTGTTGGGTGTTATTTATTTATTTATTTATTTATTTATTTTGTTTGTACGCAAAGGCTGTTGGATAAAGCTCAAGACCTTAAAAAAGTCTTGTATTTAAACCGTTTAGTATTTGTAAGACACAAAACAAAATGTTATATTTATTTTTTACACTTCGCCTAACAACACTCACTACTAAATATTTTTCTCAAAATAACTTAGAATCATTTAATTACAAAAACCTTTATTGCTTACAGTGACAGCTTCTGATAGATGAGACACAAAATTGTGGCCCAAAGCTACAAAACATTTCATAGCAGACAGCACCCGTGTTACTCCAATAATTCTAATTCGTGGCTATGACATGGGTCTTTCGGGACCCAATGCTCGGCGATGTATCTGTGACGCCTTCGTCTTTGTCTTTTGGGCCTTTTGTCACTTCTCTCTTCAGGTGCACCTTCGTTCCTTGGAGGCCGTCTGTTAGCAACTCTAGATCCAATTGAGGGATCCTCTTCCCTATTGTAAAGGCAATAGCTTCTATTCGATAAATACTTTACAAACTTCAACAAATACACCAAGATTATAACTATAGTTCCATAGCATATTACCTTATGCGTTAATTGTTCGTCTGGTTCTTTTTTTAATAACATATCTATGGGTTTGGCTGAATGACGAAAATTTTGAATTTATTGCTTTGTGTCATGACATAAACTTGTGACGTTTTGATTTTCATTTTTAGTATCCAAAGAGAATAAGTTGTTAGGAAAATTCATAAAGTTTAATTGCTCTCAGTAAATCCTGCATTCATAATAGAAAAGGTTTTTATAGTTTTAAACATATACAGTAATAATTTTCTTATGAAAGTCTTTCAGATGGGCCACTTAGCATACAAACTGATTAAAAACTCACCAAGCGTACGAAAGTGGTTTTTATGCGAAATAAAAATATTATTTTATCCCGTGGAATATTATAGCAGTGATTTAATAGAACTTTACTTAACTTTAGTACCCACTTCAAATGTTCATGGTTATTTAATATTTAATAAAATAGTCGTAGAAAGTCTAAAATACATACCTAGTATATAAAATCTATTCACTTGCGATTTGTGAGCTGTAATTTAATTAACTTAGGACATTTAACGTATTTTTTTCTTTTTTGTTTGAACTTAATTTTTATTTGTTGCAATGAATGGCGAAATTTTCATGCCATTCGCCTAATTGTAAGCAAAAGGACCGCTCATGGACAGTAGCAAAACCAAACAACACCAGAAATTACAAAGCTATTCACTGCGGTCGCAGCACATTGTAGACATCGTATGTCCCAGAATACAAAGTTCTTCAAACCTGAACACAATCGTACATTCACAGATTGGCGAAAGAAATAAATATGGCGGTGGTACCTACCCAGGTGGCCTCTCAAGTATGGGAGACCTACCACCAGTAAAAAATTTATAGTAAATTTATCCAAAAAATATGCGAGCTGATGTATTAATGTGTGTTTTAATTCAACATATATCATTTCCACTTGTTTATTTATAACAATACGAGCCTCGTATCAACAATCAGCTCATGCATATCACTTGGCGGACTCAATGCTTTTTATATTAATGAATATGTATTACGGTTAACCAATGTACGATCGTTCACGAATTTATCCGATTACGATTATATTCGGAATTTCTGGAGGATCCGCAGTAATTACATCAACGATTACGCTGTATGGTTTCATTATTTCTTCGTAATCATAGGATTGTCTTTTAACTAGAGATGCTCGATGATTACGATGTCGGATATCGAGTTGTCGATAAAGTTCCCTGACACTATAGATATTCCAAGAATATACCATATCTCAGAATATCACGTTACTGCAATGCTGTGATGTATTCTATATCGACACACATCAGGACAACTCTTAGTTTAGAGAGCTAAAATTGTATAAGTAACTAAGGTTAATAAATGAGTCAGGGTATTTTTTTTTGTTCACACATATTGGCAAAAAATGTGTAATTTGTGTGTGTATGTATTTACTATTTTAAATAATAAAAAAAAAACAATATAAGAGATTTTTCCAGATTACACAGAAAACGACACAAAAATATTCGAAAAAAAAGCAGCGATTTTTTAATGTATTTTTTATTCGTAGTCGAGTTTTGTGTTCACGTAGTTTTTCTCAAAATAATAATGTACACTCTTTTATTTTAAAGATGCAATGGTACGCAATATACACAAAATATCTAAACGGGCATCGTACTTTCCTTTACAGCGTAATGTTTACATTTCCCTCCCACGCCATATTGTCGCGCTAAATTTCAGTTGCGCAAAATTTTCCATTATTTCAAAACCAAAACACGTTTACAGAAAACACAGGACTACCAACGCAACGGACTGCAAGGCAACTGCACAATTTGAATCACCCTTCATTCCACCGTCCGTACGCTGAGGGATGCCACCCCTAAGTGGTCAGCATTCCGCATATTTGCACGGACCACCCTGTATCCACATTTATAATTCGAACTGTCGAAGAATGGAATCCCTCCTTTTGTGTTCACTGACAGTCAATATCGAGAATTAAATGGTATTTATATGGAATTTATTGAAATAAAAGTTTTTTCTTTCATAAAACACTTCAGTATGAGATTATTTATTGAAGCTTGCATATTTATTTATCGTAGATTAATTGTTTCACTGTAGTTTACACTACTTATCATAACTACTATGTTCGATAGTAGTACACAAAATAATGTTATGATTACTTGAAAAATCAACACTCAACTAAATTCTTAAAAATAATTAATAAGACATTACATACTGTAAACGTAAATCATTATTAAATTAAAAACATACGACGAATAAAAAAAACAACTGCTAATTAAGTATTCACAAGTATCGTGCTGTTAAATGTATGCATTTTAATTACCTGCTTGTTCGTGACAACACACATACGTATTTCGAAGCACTCTACTCGTGGTTCAAAACTGAGATATACAGAGTCAACAACTTCACTGAAAATGCAGAAATATTTTTCACTGCATTAGGCAAAATTCACCCTCGTCGTTACCACAGTCCCACCTAACAGTTCTGATAAAATATTTTCTTTTCATGCACAAATTGAAGCATATAGAGTCCGATGAAAAATGTTAGTGGCCAGTTCAAAATGTCCGTTGGCGTAAGTGGCTGCAAATCGCTTCAGCGCCAACGGACCAATTGTTGGGGATTTAATGGGTGAATTTAGTGCATCCGTGCGATAGCGCTTAAAGCGCTTTACTAAAAATGTAAACTGTAGGCAAAAATGTACGGTCACATGGGGTGAATAGAAACGCAGGGGCAAATAGTGTAGTGTACACTGTTCGAGTAAGTAACTATGAAATATTTATATTTTTCGTATTGTTTTTTGCATGTGTTTGTTTTCTAATTTCAAGGAAGCGTCATTGTGAAATTATCATTCACCACCAAGAAGCTTATACCCAAATGGAGATTGCATTCCGTATATAAAAGTGAAGAATGAACAAAAAGTCATTTTCATTCATTGTCACTCAAAAGAAAAGGATAGCAGGCAACAGCAACGTCATTCAAGGTCAAATTTTTGTGCTTCAGTGTTTTATACGGAATGCAATCTCCATTTGGGTATAAGCTTCTTGTTCACCACAAACAAAGAGTAGATGTTAGGTTTTAATATAATAAAGTTAATATGAAATACTATTTTTAACAAAACAACAATTTAGGATATTGCTTCTTTTTTAATTTATGAAAAGATGGTTAGAAAAATAACTATTTGTAATTTTAGATATATTTTTTATACCACAATTTACCTTCAAAAAATTTTTTGCAATGCACAATTAAAATATACGATCATGATTAAAACATAATATTGATTAACAAACACCATCAAATATTCAACAATTTAAATATTAAAAACAAACAAGGCATGTATTTTAAAACTAAATAAACAACAACCTCAATGCATTTCAGAAAACAAAACGTAATTGAAAATCCATCACAAAACACTCGAAAAAGAATGTACTTTATAGTTAATATTTCGATTCAGGGCGCGTATACCGGCGATGTATCAACAGTGAAGCATTTATTCCGTCTCACTGAACTTGTTTACCTCAAGTACGAGTGGCTATTTGGTTATGCATGCCGTGGTATGGTCAGCAAGATGCTTTGCCAAAACCACCTACACATTGTGTACATACTTGGATCTTGGGTACTGGCTGCAAAATAGGTAAGGCGCGTTTTGTTCTTTTAACGGATATCGGTTTTGAAATGGTGATTTTGGAAAAGTAAAACACTTTAAACAACATTTGATGTCACTGTTGTTTGTAGATGGGTAAGGAATGCCAAACTCGAATTTGTTTTAAAACATTGCATGTTTATCCACGTTTTACCTTTTCTGAGAAAGATTTTTGAGTCGATTTTACATATTGATTTACAAAATATATTATAATTATTTGAAGCAATGAAATCCCTTTATCGAAAGGAGAATGCCATTTTACTATGAAACTTTGTATCAATACGAAGATTTTTGTCCCTCGATGTAACCTACTATTTAATGTAGGGAAAAATTCTATATTCAATAAATATAAACATAATTACGATCCAAGCTTGGAGTTCGTGGAGAAATGAACTTTAAGTCCAATAAAATATATTTTTTGTCTTCGGGTCTGTGAACAAAATGTAAATGTAATTACTTAATTTTATTAAAACCTATTGCCCAGGATAAAACAGGAATACGTTTAAGAACAAACCATAAAAAAATCTACAAAGAATTTTAAGCAGTATCGGTGTCGGGGTCTACGGTATTTTTTACCAACAGGAATGGGCATTCTTATTTATTTAATTCCACTTAAAGGACGTGTGTAAGTACTTTGCGTCAAACAATTACATTTAATAAAATACGTGGAATAATGAAATACAACATTTTTATATTAAATGTTTTTGTTAGAGCTTAATATTTTAACCTAGGTACATAAATGTAGTTCGCCTTCTTAATAGAAATACAACTCATTTCGTCAAATCCAATTATTTGTCAGACCAAACCCCCACAATATCGTAATTAATTTTGACAAATCGCATTTATAGTAAATTCAATTAAATTGTACAATTCGAATTGAAGTGAGCTATTCACGAGCTCACAATAGCACATTCACCGGCTTGCCGGCTTGCACCGTCCAATCTCGGATTAGGTAATGGCACGAGAATTGATTATAATATACTAATCATCGTTAATGAATACGTCTTTGCAGTTTAATTGATTAAACTAGATTGAACCAGTAACTGCTCGTAAATGATTTGATTAATTTGCATGGTTGACAATAGATTCCTTTGATGGAGTCCTCGGATGCTTTCAAAGAGCTATTGCCACTGTTTAGTATGATTATGTATTAACTGATGCTCAGATTGATCTTACAACATGGAGTGCTAAAGACCCGTCAATATGACGAAGCATGAGTAAAAATGAGGACTTTGGTACTGGCGTTCATTGGAATATCTGACACAAAATGTAATATTCCCGCAATAAGCATTTGATTTAGAGAGTTTGTGGATTGACGCTTAAGAATCAATTCGATCAATTGGCTTAGGAATATACTTAGCTTAACTTCGTGAAGCTGCCCTAGAGTTGAGAGCTAATGCAACGAGAGATTGGCGGTCAACAATTTTGGAAGTCCTACACTTATGAATTGGTTTGTGGAAACTAATTGAGTTAAGTGATAAGCTGTCCATTGAAGTGTGAATGTAATGTGTAAACAATAAAGCCGTGGTAAATGTGTAATTTTAATAGAATTATGGTATATTTTGCTTCATACAAAAAGTTACAAAAATTGGTGGACGATCTAGTCATGGTTGCAAGATGCGTAGAAGATGTTACATAGCTGATCAACTAGACTAAGTGATAGAAAGACCATGAAAACATTGACAAGACTCCCTAGATTTAATTTATTTAGTTCAATTTTTTTTTTGCAAAATTGTGTCTTAATTATGCTACAGAATAATTTTAAAATAAGTTATTCATCTCTTCATAGTCATCTGTACCGTCCCTCTTCAAACCGCAACGTAAATCCTAATTGGTGTCAATTTTGTCGTTTGACTATGTAGTGACCTAATTAACCCAGCCTGTCTAATTAGTATACTTGGCCGATACAGGTAATTAATACCTTTGTGAAGTAAGGATATTGGACATCTTGACCATACGATAAAAACTTTTATTATAATTTTTTCAACCTTAAGTTTGATGACCAAGTAAAAATTGATGTATACTTAAACTATTTTTTGTTTGTTACACTGTATATGTATGTAGATCAGCCCATATACGTCCCACTGCAGGGCACGGAGCTCTTCTAAAATCCAGCGCCCGATTGAGAGGGGTTAGGCCTTATAGTCACCACCACGTTGGTCTAGTGCAAGTTGACGGACATTACATAGGTACCATAGAAATTATTACACATCGCTATTGTATGTAGGTTTCCACGCGATGAATTTCTTCATGATTTGGTGATTGACTATCAATATACATACATACGTCTCTAAAAAGTCAGAGGTGTGCCCTGGGATTTGAACCCGCGACTATCGTAAACATGTTGGCAGCCGCGTTTGGTCCGTAGCCAATAGGCGACCGCGTACTTTTTTGTTTGTCACACTGTTATTGACTTGTAATATTTGTCATAATAATATTTGTTGTTAATTGCCTCGTGGCGCAGTCGTATTATGGCATGATTGTAAAGCTTTGTGCTCAGGTTCGACCCCGAGTCGGGCAAAGTGGTATTGGATTTTTTTATTTATTATCTGCCCGGAGTCAGGAATTCATGCCCAATATGTCGATAGGGTCGTCCTCTATCTCATAAAGGAACAGAAAGTACACGGCGAAACATGGGTGTCATGGTTGCACCTCTGCCTACCCCTTCTGGGAAAGGCGTGAGTTTATGAATGTATGAATATTTGTTATTTTTCTCAGCATTGAAATATAAATCCACGAATTTCAAGCGACTTTTCACTTATTCTACTCTGCGACGGGGTGGCTCTCAATACTTTATTTATTTAAGAATGCACGAAACACAGCTCAGATTGTATCTCTCGAGATACATTGTGGAGCTGCCATGAAGTGGACACGGCTATCTTTGCTATTCGTCTCATGGAAAACATTCCGTGGAAACGTTACGCAAACAATGTCAAAAATATGGTGAATTTATTGTGTAAGGTGAATTATATGGAAATAAATCTTTAAATAAATGACATGAATAGAGCATCCGGGTTATCTTCTCGGTACCTTGTATTTGTTGTACCTTATCTTCCACCTACCTTATTTTTATGCATCAATTTAAATATATTAATAGTATATTATACTGTAGGCACTGATAATTGTACGGGATAGATTTTATAATTTTTACAGCCTACGTGGCGCTGTTAGTTAGCCGCTAGTTGCGAAACAAGAGGCCGTGGGTTCAATCGCCGCATCAAAATATTTTTTTTTGTGAACGACAGGTATTTGTTTCGGGTCTGGATGTTTGTGAGACCGAAAAGTCTGTTGCAGTTTCTGATACCTAACGACACCAGACTCTTTTAGTGTGGGGTCAGGACTATGTATGTGACTATTGGGTATATATTTTTTTTGTGGGATTATAAATCATTCCTAAAAACTATAAACCAATGGATGAAACTCTCCGTATAATGTGTATTCATATACAATGGCGATCAATGACCATACATCCTCATGAAAACCCATTATTACAAACATGGCTTAGTTATTGGCAATTCGTTCTTTTAAGTCCAACTTCACTCACTCTACTTTGCCAACACATTTGCCCTCCACATTAAAATTACCACAACGTAACATTAAATTCGAAAGTTGTACGCATGAAAGCTATTTGGGAAGTGGTAGTTACATTTACCTATGCACTGAAACTTGGAGTTCAAATGTTTGCTAATTATGCATAATACCTTCTAGTTTATATGTTTGCTAACTCCGCTACGGGAACGTCCAGTGAAAAGTTATCGTGAGCTTACGTGACACACGGAGCTTAGAAATTAGATCGTTGAAAGCTATACATGTAATTTTAATAAAAGTTTTAATCCTTACTATAGTCAGTGTATTTTTGTTTTCTTTCTACGTTATTCTTTAATGGCCAAAAATAAGCTATACATGTTATTTTAATAAAAGTCTTAATCCTTATTATTGCTAGTGTATTTTTGTTTCCTTTCTACATTATTCTTTAATAGCCAGCATAATAAATGGCAAAAAGGTGATCTTTAAGCATGTTGGGTGTAGTGATTGCTGTGAAGTTCGTGATGGCCTGTTCACCAGCCGACATGTTCACGGTTGTCGCGGTTTCAACTTGTATAATATTGTAAATGTATTTTCGGAGTCATGTGTGTATCCCATCAAAAACATCCTTTAAAAAATACCAAGTCTTGCAGCTCAGTTTCTCTACCGAAAAAAGTTGTGAGATCCATGTTATACCAAGTCGTTAAATTTATTTAGTCCTTGCTTAAGGCACCTTATGTATAAAATTACTTGAATTATTTTCATATCAATATAATACATCTTTTACGTTTTAAATAAATAGATCGACTTGACCATCGCATGAAAACATAATGTATCGTACAATTTATACATAATGCTGCTTTTTAAGTAACTAATTGACCTAAGCGCTTGCAATTGCTCATATTCACGCCAGTCTAATCCTAAATGCACTAACGCCAGTCTAATCCTAAACGCACTAAAAACGGTGAAGGAAAACATCGTGAGGAAACCTGCACACCATAGCGATTTACAAGAATTTCTATGGTATGTAAGTCCGCCAACCCGCACTAGGCCAGCGTAGTGGACTATATGGCCTAACCACACTCAATCGTATTCTCGATTGTAGAGTAGGCCCGTGCCCTGCAGTGGGACGTATATGGGCTGATACAGACAGAATCCTAAATAGTAATAGTAGCAATCCCGAAAATTCATCCTATTTGTCCATTAAGGTTGTATTGTGAACTGCAATTATTTGTAATCATGAAAGTTTCGGGCCACAATACCAATCATTGTCATTTCATTGTTTCACAACATGGACGAATGTTCCCATTATAAAATAAACCACATCATTGTAAGTATAGTTTTAATACCTGCATTGGAATTACAAATTATCATACATACATAAATATACGTCACGCTTGTTTCCCATAGGGGTAGGCAGAGACTATGAATCTGCACTTGGCTCGATCCTGACATACCAATTTCGCTTCGTCAACTTTCATTAATCTCTTCATGCATTCATGTTGGTTCAGGGTACTTTTGACCTGACCCTTGTGGAGAGTGCCATCGATTCAGTTGAGGTAGGTCCGATGGGGTCAACTCCTTACATTCACACTTGCCTCATGTATCTATTTTGTTTACCGTATTTTGTCCATCCTCTCTACATACACAAACCATCATACAAATTATCGATATAAGTAATTTTACAAATGATCAAAATCAATTATATTTGGTGGAAACTAACATTTAATAAGAAAGACAATGGTACCGCCGCTCATTCATGCTGAGTCATGATGTACATAATCGTGGCTCTACCATACTTGAGATTTGTTCTTACTGGCGCGACATATTGACTGCAATCCTGCCCACCAAAATTAATTAAGCAGATCGATAAACTGTATTGCATGCTGAATATCTACCTCGAAAACTCTGCACTTACACCAGATGCGTTATCACTACGATACAGATTCATAAAAAATATACATATACACACTCATGCCTTTCTTCTAAGAGGGGTATGTAGAGGTGCTACCAGGATACCCACGTTTCGCTATACGAGTAGACTGCAAAGCCAATAATCCAAAACAGAATAAAACATAGTGTAGACTGTAGATGGACCTTCGTTCATGTGCACTGGACCAATGAAAGAAGCGTTAGTCATAAACATCTCGTCAGTGGGGTGACGACCCTAGTTGTCAACCCTCGCACTGTACGTAATTTCCCGTGGAGCCGCACATTCCAATCACATGCAATATTTCGCATGATTTGCACGGTCGCATATTCTCAACACGCACACTTACCTGACAAATTTATCACTTTCCCGACTACAATGTAAGTAGGGCTGCCGCTGCTGGGAAATTGAGTAATCATTTTTAGGGTTGTCACTAGAGTACGCTCCAAATATTTTGTTAAGTTGGAAATTTGACGTCCCCTTTGTAAAGTATTTATATTGCCAGTGTGCTTAAGTTCAAATGTTCCTTGAATTTAATATCATAACGTATGATAATAAGTAAATCACTTTTGTATGATTTATTTTGGTTAACAAACTCACTTTTTTACGAATATAATTTAAGTATTTTGACGAAATATTATTTCCATATTTCTGCCGTAGGAAATGTCTCACAAAAAGGAAGCTATAAGTATAAAAGGACCCATCGGCTTATTTTATGATTTTAATTCTATCATAAATTGTCAACTCAATACTAATTGACGCAATTAATCAATTTCACACTAAGGCTCAATTGCACAAACTAACTTTGCCAATACCTTTCACCTTGAAAATGTCAATCCCATACATTAGCAAGGTCAAATACGTCTCAAATGTATGGCGATGACAGTTCCAAAGGCAAAGGTATTGGCAAAGTTAGTTGGTGCAACTCAGCCTAAGATTACTAGATTTGCGTCACCACAAAAGGCAAAAAGTGAGAGCGATTGCGGAACGTGACTTATCTTTTGCAGATGACATTACCGGTACTGCCAAATCGAACCAAAACAGCTTTCACTGATGATTAATTACGCCCCATTGGTCGAGTGGCGGCTTCTACAGATTGTCATACGTAGGAGTTAGATTCCCAGGTAGGATACCAGACTTTATTTGTTATTTGTTTTTATTTGGTAGAAGTTTATTTGTCATATCCGACATTGAAGTAGATTCGTAACACATCTAGAAGTTAGAAGCGAAAATAAATAGAATGATTTTTTTTCGAATGTTTGTTAGAATATCGTTTGCTTAAGATGAGTAAGCCGCCCACAATCGTTATCGATTATCATCATTAATGCACTTTGTCTATATCAGGGCTGTCCCTGACATAAGTCATAGACATATACATGGAGATTCGGTAATACAATAAGCTTATGTTTACAATCAATTACATTTTCACCTAAAGTCAACGCCCACATAGTGGTAAGTGACCATTGCCTCTCATGCACTTTGTTAATAACAGGATTGTCATTGACGGAGCAGTAATAGACATCTACATGTGGTATATATTCAGGAATACAATAAGTTTTTGTTTACAATCACTTACATTTTTACCTTAAGTCAAACAAACATACGCGTCATCTCGCCGAGATTCGTCGTGACAAATACGCCGGCATTACGATAATGTATGGAGGGACGGTTGCTCCCCCCACGTGCCTTCGTGATGCGGCTCAAATCATTCATGTCATGTGTGATGTATGCAATGGATACCAATTTGACCGGGTTTGTTAGCCGCCTCACGAATTTCGAAACAATATTTTGATTAAAATGTTTATGTATGCATTTATTGTGCTAAATTTGTGTGGATGTTTTGCTAATTCTGTCGATCGGGGAGTAAGTTGTGGCGTATTTTTTCTTATTCAATGTTGGGTAATCGCAAAATTATAATAATACTTATGCAAAAATAAAATTAACTAATTTGACCTGGTCCACAATCTTATTTGTTATCTTCGTAATACATACAAAAATACCATTCGGAAACCGTCTATTTCATAGTGTAATTAATGTTGTATCAAAACAAAATATACGAAATAAACCGAAAAATCAGGTACAATTTCAAGTAAATAAAACCCACATTATCTTATTAATAAAACGAGCGCACAGGAAAATTGTCAACAGAACTGAAACAATATTGGCGAAATATTAAACAAATACATTATTAAGTAATAGCATTTTATTATGTTATGATATCGAAATTACATTTTACGGACTTTGTTACCACGTTGTGGTTATCTATGAATTTATTAATATTGTTATTCGGAAGCATATCTGATTTTATAATTTTCAGATTTTATTTTATAGTTAATACGAAAGCCATGCTATAGAGTTGTTTACTTGAACGTTCCAGTTTCATAAGAGCAGTAATTTATTAAATTGTCAATAGCTATCAAAGAAGAAACAAATGAACTTGAAGTCCAATAAAAAACATTTTCTGATATCGGCTCTGTGATCAAAAATATGTAAAATGTGATGATAATTACCACTTTATTTTATAAAATTCTGTCACCCGGGATAAAACAGGAAAACGTTTAAGGACAAACCATAAAATTCTATAATGAATTTTAGATTAAATCGGTATCAGGATCAACGATATTTTTTACCAATACTATGAATGAACAGAATGCCCATTCAATAAACGATTTTTCATTTTATTTTTATTTAATTAAGAGACCAGTGGGCCTATCGAGAAATTACACAACACTATTACTTAAAAAATTGAAGTCAATCCCCCCTACTTTTTATTTATACAGCCCTTATACCTCTCAACAACGCTTCTTCTCTCGCTCCTTGCTCTCAAATGTCCTTAAACTAAATACTAAAATAACTTCATAATAATAAATTATAATTCATATTTTGTGTACCCGAAAATAATTTCTAGCGTTTCCCCAGATTTACTGATATTAAAAAGGCGTACTTTCATCTTGTAAATAAAGCTGGCAGGCGAGATTTCTCATTTTCCTATAAAGTGGTTTCCACAACGTATTGCTTATTATAAACACTTGAATAGTTATTCTCATAAGGCTCGCGCCCTTTTAATGCGATGTTATTAATAGCGTGTTGGATACGCGCGGTATACATGCCTTTATCCGCCGGAGTTAAGAGCTGCTATTAATTTTATCGTGTTAAAATACATTACAGACTTTTGCCAAATTAATTTGTGCTTTAAATTTAATTGATGGATTAACTATGTTGAGGATATTTATACTTTTTTGACAATTGCCTTCTTGTTATTTGAAAGAAATATTGATCGTAATATGCTCTTTTTTACATGTCTTGAAAGTACAATATCGGATTTTCCTTAGTTGGTAAAAATGCAAGACGTGATTTAAAGTAAAAACTTTAAAAACATGAAACTAGTTTAAATAATTAACTGAAGTCTACGACTATTTACTTAAAATAGCATGTGAAATGCCATTTTTTGTAGTCGCTGTTGGTTTTGTTAGGCTAAAAAAACGATGGCGAAACTTTTTTGAAATTGGTAGAGCAACGCTATTGTAAGACATGACTCGCTTGGGGCGGTACCACTGTCTCACAGGTGATCGACGTTAAGTGATAGATTTGCTATAGCTTTTGGTTTGGTAAGCACGATGCCCTATACCCTTTTCCTTTTCCCATACTTTTTCTTTCGCGCTCCCTTCCCGATTTCGTGGGACGGTAACTCATCCACGATCCAAGGGTGGCAGAAGTTCACGGGAAAATTAAAAAAAAAACTAACAATTATATCAGTGAATACGAATCAGAACTTATACTAACACTTAACAGTTAGAACACCTGATGATCTCACATAATGGCTAAAATCTAGCTATTAAATTTTAAGTACCGAAGGTTCCAGAATATTACAGTACCATTTCAAAATCCACGCGAAGCTTGATTCCGAAAATCGTTTTACACGGGATATTGCGGAGTTATTTGCTCTTGCTTAACTCCGTGAATACTTGGATTATGGCAATTATCTTATATTGGAGTCGCGTTGAGTGCGCTGAGTAATTTTTATATATACATGGGTTTTACTTAGGGTTAAAGGGAAAATTATGTCATGAAAATTACTTAGCTTAATATTCAAGTATAGCATTTATTCATTTTTTCTTTTACTCCCAATATTTTCTTTTGAGTAGGTATAAAAAAATACAAATTAAAACAAATGTGCGAAGCAACTATAATGTGTTGATAATATAATAATTTATGTTCAAATTAATTTGTTTCAGGTAAGTACTACATTTGAACTCATAGAACGTGCCTCATAGACAGCGTTAAGTGAGGTACCTACAATATATGGATATTTCAGGATTTTATAAAGTGTTATATATGGAAACATGGCTAATATAATAGAGAAACAAAATTACGTTTCTGAATGATAATGAATTCGTGCAGTTTAAATGGCTGACCTTTATTGGGATAAACCCTTTCAAGTCTTACACCAGCCAATATGACAGTACAAAATTTAGATACATCTAAGGAACATATTTATATTAAACGAAACATAGAATTATTATAATGGCAATCATTAATAATAACAAGCGTTGAATGTCACTAAAATATGAAATATCGAAAGGTTATAACTCAATAGAGAAGCTATAGCGTATATTATATCCTGTAGTGTCGAAGCAGCCAATTAGTCTGGCCCTTGTGTCCTTAACCCGAGGCGTGACGAGTCGGCCTTCCTCTGTCGGCTCCTGCTATAATTCACATTGTCCGACCTGCCAAGTTAGAACAATGAGGATAAATATCTAACGACTTATCGTGTCGTATTAATTTAAATATGATCCGATAAAATATATTCCATTCAAAAATAATAATAATAAAATATGTATACAGTATGATAGGCTCGTGCTCACTTATAGATTAGGAGTAATTTAAGCAAGACGAAAACAGTTTAATTAAAAATCTATTTACTTAATATTATCCCGGCAGAAACAAAAGTTCCCAATCTTACTAAATATTCTCCAGATTCCCTGTTTTTAAGCATCTCGATCGTAAAACCATTAGTTTTATATGTTTCTGTAAATTAAATCATAATTCTATAGCCGCCTTCTGGACATTACTAAATATTATAGTAATTAAAGCAAGCCTCATTATAAATTTACTAGATAATACACCAAATATATACGTCCATTTGTTAATAGTTACAAATTATCGTGGGACGCGTCTGACCAAACCGACGATGTGCACAAAGGTTTGTGTACGCAAAGTTGAAGTAAATTGAAAACGCTTTACAAAGGCCATGTGTTCAGTGAATTACGTGAAGGGTATATATGTGTACAAATGAGATGCGGCCTGCATGAACTGGTCATTGGAAACGATAAAACCGCAAATGATAAACATTGAAGTAGTCCTAAATCCGATTGTAAGCTTGATGGTATCAATATAATATTGTGAATATTATGTAACGGCCATAGAGGTAGAAAAATTCTGGAGTGGAGGCCACGTACAGACAAGCGCGGTGTCGGACATCTGTCTACAAGGTGGACGAATGACGTGGCTCGGGTTACAGGAAGTTGCTTCCTGTAGGCCGCTTCCAATAGGTCGATATGAAGATCCTTGGGGAAGGCCAATGTTCAGCAGTGGATTTCTTGTGGCTGAAAAGAGAGACCTCTGTCTCTCTTTTGATATGTTACTAATATAATACGATTTTTATTCGACGAATCTAAAGATTTTGAAACAAAAGCTGTTACTGTAGCTAGGAAATACGAAGTTGATGCAAATATTTTCGTAGTAGAAGTGAATAATTATACTTTTTTCTTTGGTGACATCGTTTTAGTAATATATTTCTATTCTTACCCCTCTGGGTGCGTCCACAAACTATGCAGTGATTGTCTCTTCTCGATGCATGCAGCCAAGGTTACTGTCAATATCTACTTATAGAAAATGTGATTGTTCCATGCAAAACCTACACGATTCAAACGTTTTATCTTGAGGTTCCCTTTCGAAATGTTAACTGTCGGTTGTAAATTACCAATAACCTACATATCTTTATGAAGAATAAAAGCTTGTTTATTAATGTGTGAATCTTTAACACTTCATGTGCTGTCGGACGTTCAAATGATTGATCGGAGATGCTAGCACAGTAAACTTGGCTAACTGACAGCTATTTTTTGTAGTGCCATGAATGGCGAGATGAGCAGGCGTATCGTCTGATGATAAGTCGATACGACCACTCTTCCACAGTATCAAAACCAAACACCGTGTAGTTCAAAATGATGAATGGCATTCCACTCACAAAGTCTCAATATGTCCAATAGTTACTCCGGCTACATTGTCCTTCAAACCGAAATGCAACAGTGAATTTACACTGTTGTTTGGCGGAAGTAATAGAGATTTTGGTACACATACAACGATAACCTTACTTTTCATAAACTGAAAATTGTGTTACCTTCTGCCTTATAAGTAATTCTTTATTTTTGCTTCAGAATATGTTCCTACTACATTTTAATATCTATTTTATTCAAATAGTGTTGGCAATACAGAAGTCCTGTGTAAACGACTGTTCAATAAATATAACAATAACATTTATTGCGATCATGCAACATATTGCATATTGAATTGGAATGAGCTCGCTATGCATTCAATTTGTAGGGCGAGTTCGTTGCCACCCTCATGTTTAGCTGGTAAATCTAATTTAAACATGAATAATACAATAGGAGTCATTTGAAAGAAACAAATGAATATCGATGAATTGACAATTTAAAACGCAGAATATTATATAGCAGATCGGTCGTGTTTCTGTTACCAGATCCTAACATCAAAGACGGTTTTACTTTAGTTTGTGAAGAACAGTGACATATTAAAGTATCAAACTTGACTACATACCTATGCCGCTAAAAGAAAGGACACAAAATGTTATCGGATGATATAATATTTATGTAAAAAATATCGCATCTGAAATGTATCTTCAAGAAAATATAAATCTTTATCCCAAATTAAAGGTGCTAAATAAAATAAACATGTATTTACCATTAGATGAGACAAGACAAAAGTAGGTTTATATTGAAAACGTTTCATCGAGAAAACTCGTTAAGTTCTAAATCCACAAACGGAATACACGTTTGGGATTTAATTTAAATTCTATACATTTGGGTTTTGCACTGGGATTAAATTGAATAGAATCGTGAATGGAAAACTAATTTTAAATCTATACAGGGTTTGTATCGATCTTGCTCACCGAGCAGACACGAATAAATTATTCACAACCGAAAATATTATACGGAACACACGTATTCGTTTGGCGTTCAGTAATTCTATTTTAGAGCTATTTTCGCGTACGCTCATAACACCCCATTATTGAGTCTAATAGAAATTAAAGCTTTATAAAGTAAATAGTTTCCGATCGGGCGTCGAACGCATTTTCTACAACGAAATTGCTTCTGAATATCGAGAGATAGAATATAGGAAGTTATTATGAAATTCTTGAATTAAAATCCAGTTTTATATTTCCGACACGCAGACAGAAATCGACTAATGACTAATACGGACATGTTAAGTAATAATTTAATGCTGTTGAATCTTACCTACATTATATACACACATTAGTACTCGACTCTAAACCCGAAGGGATAGGTAGAGGTGCTACCGGTGCCAACAATAGCTTGCTAAGCATAACTAAATTAGTGTTGGAATAAATAGCAATGACAAATAGCAAGTGAAGTCGATAATAACATTTCACAAGTTATATAAATAAGTTAAATTTTGCGATTTGCGACAATAATTGACAAAGCCGATCGGCTTATATTTTTATGCGATTTCGTGTAACCTATGAAAGAATGAGTTTTTTTGGAAGAAAATACTGAACAATCAATTTTATGTGTGTAATTTTAGATGGAAGAAATATGGTTATAGTATATGGTCAGTTTTATGGTTTACAAATTCTGAAGCTACTCAACTAGCAATAGCTGAAATATTGATCATGCTAAGGGTTCAAAATAACAAGGCGGCGATGTTAATTTTTAAATAGCGATAATTCCCATTACTACTAAATATGATAGACGTTGAGCTTATCGCCATACTGGGTACGAATTCCTGTCCTAGAGAACTTGTTGCGGTTTTTTCGAATAGAGAATCCCACACCATAAAATGCCCGACTTGAAAATCGAAACCAAGACCTCCATCACCGTCAATACATGACGGCACTAGAACATAGCAGCTAATGCTTATTAAGGTCACATCTGAAAACATATCTAAATATTGTATTAAATCATTTCATTAACGCTTTATCACAATACGTTGAGATCTAATCCGTCCAATGTAAGCTGATTTGGACAGGCAAATTATAAACACCGCATTTCATTTGAAAGTTTAATTACATCAACAATTTATAAATGTAAATGACGCTATTTTACCAGGGTAGTGTTAAATCCCTTAAATGAGGATTTATCAGCGGTCTCGGCAGGAGTCACTATGAATGCAATGTAAATGGCCGTGGTCAATTTATTTTACATTTTAAACGTGGTTTTTAAAGTTTACTGTATGTTTAAGCGTTGAGGTGGGAGCGACCGCAGTTCGTGTTTTGTTTCAGGTAATGCGGCCCGGATGTTGCCAAATTATCTATTTCGGTGCCAAATTGGATAAAGAGTTTGTGGAAAAACAATTTTGAACTATTCATTTGTTGTTTGTTGATGGGTTTTTGAATGAGTTTGTTCTCAATATACTAAATCGTAGTTTAGATTGTCTTCTCTACTTTTATAGTTAATAGTGAAACAGAAAATGGAAATAAGATAAACAAAAAAATACTAAAATTTATGATATATTTTTTCCTTTCTATGTAAATAAGTGAATATCTTTTAATACACCATGTGACGTATTATAAGCATGCGGAATTATAAACTCTTTTTTGAAGATCACAATATTTTAGACTGCCTTGGTTACGTAGTTGTACTACGGTACGGTTACAAAGTCTCGGGTTCGAAACCCGGATCGGGCAAAGTTAAATTGAATTTTTCTATTTATTATCAGCACAGAGTCAGGAAATTGCGTCCGATATGGCGATAGGCTTGTCTCCTATCACATAGTGGGACGGAACATACATGGCGAAATGTGGGTGCTCTAGCACCTCTAACTTCCCCTTCTGGGAAAAAGCGGTGAGTTTATATATGTATGTAATGTTTATGTATGATACAGATACGGTCCAGAATCAAAGCCGCTATCTCTGGCAATGTACCGGCATATAGGCCGTCATTGAATATGTAATGATAGTGAATATGAAAATAGCCAGTCACGATACCAAAGGTCGCGGAATGAACGCAATTTCTATTGATTGCGCACTCCTAGACAATCGAACATTATTAATATGTAAATTGCTGGAACGCAATGCAACCCGACCCGCGCTGTTGCCAAATAGCAATAGCATAGCACCTAATTAATAACTAATTTGTCCATTACGGTTGAAAAAATAACTACTATGTGTTCCACTTAAAAAGTAATTTGTGTCTTATTAATATCATGTGATACTGATTGGCTCAATTATATAGATTAGAATCTGGACAAGAAAATGTCCGGAAACTATTGACGAAATGAATGGACGGTTGAATTGGCTGGATTTCGCGATTGTTAATGTTGCTATAGGCAATTTAAAATGTAATAAATTAAACGCAAAATAACCTAGCTTTAATAATTTTATTTTTTTAAGTTTGCTCAAGAAAAATAACAATTAACCTGTGTGCCAATCACCGCAAATCTAACTTGGACCTAAATTTGTTTCTATAAAAGTAAGTTTCAGTAAACTAAGTTTGTTTCGTTAAAATAAAACAAAAGTCTACTCCAGAAGATGCAATTTTTAGTTTTGAAAAATAGTCTTTTGCATACTGTTTACCTTGAATTAATAATAAGCAGGGTGTAACATTTTTTTTATTGGGTATATATTGACTGCTTTGTTAGCGGAGTGGTTCGTATCCCGGTATATCAAATATATGTCAAAGTGGTATTCGATTTTTCTATACATTATCAGCCCGCGTTCAGAAATTTGTGCCCGATATGGCGATAGGCTCGATACTCCTTTTGGAAAAAGGCGATATGTATATTTATGTTTGTAAATGTTTACTACATTTAGACAAATAAGGGACTTCGATATATATATCGCTAATGGAACAACTTAAGTATTAGAGAATATGCCCAACATCGGGATGTAATATATGGCTTAGTAAAAAGCTATAATACATTGTTATTCTATCTCGCATATATTCTTGCAACACACTCTCAACCGTTATTTCCTATCTTTTCACCAACCACATCAAAATCCCAAATACAACACCGATAATCCAAACCTAAAAACATCACGTTCCCAGTTCGAAACACTCATCACTAATAGCGCAGTTGACTCAAAACAGCGTTTTAATCGTATCATTGCAATACGAAGTACGTTCGCCAAAGACACACTCGGTAGACGGAAGTTATGGCTTTTGTTCGAGGCACAGCGTCGCACTGACTTTTCTACAACACTTAGCAAACGTTTAAACTCTATTGTAAACGTTCCTGACGGTTTTAAAGCTATTTCCATTGTTTCGTCTGGTGAACAATAGAAAAATTTATTTCACACTGAAACTAGATTTGATTTATGACGCTTTATAGAATTTTGACGTGGTGACATTTAACTGTATTGGTGTATTGCTTTTACAGTTTTTTTAGCTTCGCGATTTTTTATTATGTTGCAGTTGGTTTGACGTTTATTTTTTAGTTGATGCAATAATATTATTACCAATAATATTCATCTGCGTTTTTGATGTCGCCTTTATTTATCTGTCATCTCCTCTTTCTATTAAATTAATCATTGCTATGTTTCTTTAGTAGTTTTTGGACTAATGATTATAATATAGTGATTTGTTTCAAATTATAATTAAATTGTGGTAGAGCCACACTGTTGTCAATCATGACTCAGCTTGAATGGGCAAGCTCGTCCGGGGCGGTACCAATGTCTCACAGGTGACCAGCGTGACGCGACAACTTTGGTGTCGCCTTTCTATCGGTGAGTGATATTGTCGGATCCCCAATACCTCTTCCCCCTTCCCATCCTTCTTCCTTCCCGATCCCGTCCTGATTTGATGGGCCGCCAATACATGCATGATCTAAACGTTATGGATATTCAGTGGCGGCAGTGATCAATTACTATGAGGTAACATGTTTGCAAGCTTGCCAGAACTATGCAATAAAAAATCGCTAAGGATAATTCGATGGTTCTTTCAATGCTTTACTAACATAGAAATATTGACTGTAAGTTCCTGAAATATCTCGAACCACTAAGAATAATATCAACCCAACCCATTAACTCCACTAATTAACAAAGTAATTAACCAACCAAAATATGAGTTAACATCACATAACACCGAACCAATACTCACACCATCCATCACCGTCTGCATTGTCCACTCGAGTCATTATTTACACAGTATCGCCGGTTAAAATCGCAAGTTGGCGCTAAATCTTACATTCCCGTGTCGTGG
This sequence comes from Hyles lineata, assembly GCA_030180105.1. NCBI lineage: Eukaryota > Metazoa > Arthropoda > Insecta > Lepidoptera > Sphingidae > Hyles > Hyles lineata. Next base: position 11,745,930 of record JARJEE010000008.1, on the reverse strand, counting down.
CATAAATCGAGCTTCAGATGCACGCCGCACGGGCCCCGGTGCGCTCATCTGTCACGAATGGGACAACTAATTTGTCTGCCATGTGAGCGAGAGGGTTTCCACTGCGAATTTTGAGAAGCGAATAAATCTCCGCGCCTGATTTTAAACACTGGTCGGTGCCAAATCGAGTAGTAGTTCAGTTTGTAAACGGTATTGGTTTTTAATTAATAATAATAATAATAATAGCCTTTATTAACAATCAACTAAGTTACAATCTATCTTACTACTATTTTTATTCTAAAGTATATCGGAAAAGTACAAAAAAAAAACATAATTACTATTGAGGTTAGAAAATATTTGCTAACAACTGACAAGCAACCAGAGATATCTGACAGTGTCAAACGTCACTCAGTGATACCAACACAACGATCAAATTACGTTCCAACACACGCTGGATAAAACGTTTTGTTATTCCAACATGAGTTCTACCGGAATGTCAGAAGATATGACAAAGTTGTTTCAGATGATGAAATCTGAACTCGACCAACAAACCGCAATAATAACAAGGAACGTAACTGAAAATATTATGCACAATATAGATGAGAAATTACAACCATTTTTGGAAGAAAATAAATATTTGAAAAATGAAATACAAAGACTGAATGAAAAAGTCAAATATTTAGAAGACAAAAATAGAAAAAACAATCTGATACTACATGGTATAAAAGAAACAGAAAAGAACCACCAAGAATTATTTATTATAATAAAAGAAACATTAGGAAACTTAGATATTAACATAGATACTTACGAAATAGATAACTATTATAGATTAGGAAAGAAAGTAACTGAGAAAAAAGTTAGACCAATACTTATATCTTTTACATCATACCTAAAAAAGATAATGATACTGAAAAATAAAATGAAAATGCCTAAACAAACATATATCACTGAAGATTATTCGAAAGAAACGCTGGAAATGCGCAAGAATCTACTGGAAAAACTAAAACTAGAAAAACAAAATGGGAAAGACGCAGTCATTCGAAATAATAAAATAGTCATAAAGGATATGCCAGATATAGAAAAAAGGAAGAGGGAGGACTCGACATCACCTAACAATATACGCACATCGACACACACAACTGGATCGAAAAATATTATTGCACCACCTAAGCTGCATAAAACAAATGCATTCGATTATATGAGGGCAAGATCTTCGTCTTTGACTGAAAAACCATCTCAACAATACAAAGCATAGGATTTGTCAGACACCGGTAAGGAAATTGTAACAAATAACATAAACAAGAGAAAAAGGAAAAACAAGAAAAGCCCCAATACGGTTGGTCACCGCGGGGTTACTGACCAAACCCCCCACAATCTTATATTAGAGATAAAAAATCAAACCACAACGAAAATTTGTAAAAAGAGACTGTATATAGCAACATTAAACGTTAGATCTTTAAAGTCAAATGAAAGTTTAATAGAACTAAAAGAAGCGCTGAATAATATTAGCTGGGATATCCTCGGTATAAGCGATATTCGAAGGTCATCGGAAAAAATTGAAGAATATAAAGACTTCATTTTTTACTATAAAAATGACATTCCAGGATTATACGGCGTAGGATTCTTAGTAAAAAAATATTTGAAAAATAACATAATGGAATTTAAAGGAGTATCAGACAGGATAGCCGTTTTAAACATATTACTTCCCAATCACAGACACCCGACTTCAATTGTTCAAGTATATGCTCCTACCGAAGTGGCTAAAAAAGACGTTAAAAATAACTTTTACGAGAACCTAAATAAAACAATGGACACCCTATATAAAACTATCATTGTGATGGGGGACTTTAACAGCCAAATTGGACAGAGAGAAAAGAATGAAGACAAAATACTTGGACCTTACACAATTGGTAAACGGAATGATAACGGACAAAGACTAATTAACTATGCATTAGAAAATAATTTACATATTATGAATACTTTTTATAAAAGGAAACCTAAAAGGAAATGGACGTGGGAATCTCCTAACGGTCATACAAGAAATGAGATAGACTTCATAACTACGAATAAGCCAAAACATTTCTTAAACGTGGAAGTTCTTAATAACTTTAATTACTTTACTGATCACAGATTGCTGCGATGTCATTTACACTTAATTGAGCCTAAAAAATCAAGAAAGTACATACAAAATTTAAAACAACCAATTACTTTACCTCTACCAACTCATATATTAGAATCACTAAAAACCAAATTAATACCAATCAAGGAATTAAGAACGGTGCAGGAAAAATACGATGCCTTAGAACAAGAAATAAAAGAAATTAATAAGAACCTAGAAAGAGACAAACGATCAAGTGATACATTGGGATTTGAAGCAAGAAAATTAATACAACAAAGAGCACTATTATTTAAAACCAAAGAAAATAACAAACAAAATATAACTAAACTAAGTAAAGAAATAAATTTAGCGATACGAAAGCACAAACATAAACAAAAAACAGAAACCATACAATATCACATAGCAAAATCAGGTGGAACCAAGAATGCGTGGAAGGAACTCCAAGAAAATACTGATTGGATAATTAAAGTAACCCATCATATAACTAAAAAACATAAATCCATAAGAAAAGAAATATTAAGTACAGCGACCGATTTTTATCGAGATCTTTATCATGACGATAACATTTCATCAACTACAAACAACACAGTTCCAATAGCTGAAGACGAACCAGTCCCAAACATACTAAAAGAGGAAGTCGTTAAAGCCATAAAATCACAGAAAAGAGGGAAAGCACCAGGTGAAGATAACATTTCGAATGAACTGTTAATTGGAATATATGAAAGTATTTTGAACACACTTACAGACCTCTTTAACGAAATATTAACAACTGAATATATACCTCTTCAATGGACCACGTCGACTATAACTTTACTCCACAAGAAAGGAAGAACAGATGATATTTCCAATTACAGGCCAATATCGCTAATGTCTAACGTGTATAAGATCTTCTCCAAAATAATATTGGAACGGTTAACTAAGACCTTAGACGAAAATCAGCCAAAAGAACAGGCAGGATTTCGAAGTGGTTTTTCAACTATTGACCATATTCATACCATTAAACAAATTATCCAGAAATGCAATGAATATAGAATAAACTATTACTTAGCATTCATAGACTACAATAAAGCATTTGACTCGCTTAAGCATGAGAAAATATGGGAAGCACTTACTACGCAAGGAGTCCACAACAAATACATTAACATAATAAAGAACATATATAGAAATATGAAAGCTAAAATACGCACAGAAAAAGTTGGAGAACATTTTCCCATTAGAAAAGGAGTTAGACAAGGAGACCCGCTATCACCCAAACTTTTCCTGGCAACGCTAGAACATGTATTTCGACAGCTAGAATGGGATGAATATGGTATAAATGTTAACGGAGTACTATTGAACCATCTAAGATTCGCCGATGACCTTATCCTAATATGCGAAGATCCAAAGACGCTACAAGTTATGATTGCACAACTGATACACGAAAGCGAAAAAGTAGGACTATCGATGAACACCACTAAGACAAAGTTGATGACAAACTATGTGAAAACTCCTGTTAAACCTGACAATGTTACTGAACTAGAATATGTAAACGAGTACACATATTTAGGTCAAATAATATCTCCTACAGAACTCACAACGAAAGAAATAAATAATAGAATAAACTTAGGATGGAAGAGATTCTGGGCTCTAAAAGATGTCATGAAAAACCCGGATATACCAATTAAAGGAAAAAAGAAAATATTTAATACATGTATTCTACCAACCATGACGTACGGATGCCAGACGTGGAGCTGTACAGAGAAAAATATTAAATCTCTAGAATCTTGTCAACACAAAATGGAAAGAAGCATACTCAATATAAAATTAAAAAATAAAATTCGATTAACAACAATAAGAAAACAAACCAGGGTTATAGATATAAAATATCGAATCAAACAATTAAAATGGAAATGGTCAGGACATCTAATTAGAAGCAAGACGGAAAAGTGGGCCAAGGAAGTAACGGAATGGTGCCCTAGATACAAAACAAGAAGAAAAGGCAGACAATATCGAAGATGGGAAGATGATATTATTAAAGTGGGAGGAACATGTTGGACGAGGATAGCAAGAGATAGATCGCTGTGGAGAACAATCGGGGAGGCCTATGCTGAAAAGCAAGACAATCAACAAACCGGTGTCTAATTTAATCATTGGTTTTTAATTACTGTTTTTTAAATAGTTCGTGTTAATGTGTTCATTCTGTTTCAACTGATTACATTTTCAGCCTATATTAGTTACAAGTGGACATAGCCCTCTCTAAATGCAAGGTAATAAGGAAAAAAGTAATTCAAAAGCAGTCCTTAAATGTGAAATATAAAGACTAATGTATTTTTGATTTTAGTGTAAAATAAAGATTTCAATAAATAAAATGTTCATAAATATATATGTTTTCAAGTAATGGAGTAATACTTTTGTCTGTCTAATCAACAAATTCAATGAATCAGCTAGATTATGATGATTAAAATCTAACAATAAACACAAGTAAGGTAAATGCTTTGCTGTAGCATTTTATTTAACCGGTGAGGTTCGCATATGCCAAGTAACCCGTATTAATTCCTTTTTTAGACTTAAATTTTGGGATGGGTATTCATGAGTAATTATAATCACGTTAAACCGGATTAACACTCGCTCATTTGTTGCGCTTCCGTACACAAATACATACGACATATTTCTATGGGTCTATAATATTTGTGTATTTATGACTTGAGGCCCATTGGATTGATTTATATGATTCTAATTGCCCACTGGTTCGATTAAGGATAAAGGTATTTTACTTTAGTAGGTTTTAGAAAAAAAGAAAGAAAGAAAGGAAATAAATACATTTATTGAAGGCGCAAACACACATAGGTAGGTAATAAAATAACAAAACATACATAACATAAAAACATGACAAAAACACTATTATGCAACAATATTATGTGTCTAAATTATTGCGCCGACAATGGGCCTCCCATTCAGCTTTATGCTGCAGTATGGGAAAAGCAAACTGCAGCGCTGATTTTCAACGGGGAACCCTGGTGAGACACGAATATCCAGTCGGTAGGCTGACAAAACATTATCATGAATATATGCTAATAATTACATTATCTTCAGTGGGTACGCATGGTTTTTTATTTTTGTGTTGGTGCGGCTGGAGTGCGCAGACACTGAAAAGCTCAACGAACTCCATCACTATCATCGCACACATGGCATAAAGCATATCGCACACGTTGCTCGAGTTTAGTCATTTAAATATAAAATACAAAACGTTCATACCATGCAAACCCCACCATAACTGATCACGTTCCAGAGGATTTAAATTAAAAGGATAGAATAGGTAATAGATATATGTATACTGTGTATATGTATGTTCCAACATACGGGGATGCCGCCAATAACGCTGGGTGGAGGGGCCACATTCCTGATCGTCTTACGTTCTATAGCAGGCAGGTAAGTGAGTAAAAAAGTTCAACAACCATTCTTTTGGATGTATAGTAAATGTTTTTCATAAATATTGTTAAATGCAATTTTATTATTTTTAGAACGACACGGTGGAGGAATATTGTTCCAGCAGCGAGTGGCGGCATATTTGAAGGATCCCCTGAATGCCGCAGTCCGGTGTAGTGGAATCGTCAACGGATTGGTGGTAGAACGCATGCCATATGAGAGAATGTCCTGTCTCCACGTCAATTTCTCAAATAATTTTAGGGTATATTATTAAGTTATGATAAGAAAAAATCCACCATTGGTGAACCGGAACTGTACCATCTCTAGTTTTAGTACATAATAATTGAAGAAACTAAAAATCATGCTTTGGTAAAAGATCCAATATAAGTAACAATAACTGATTATAATGAGTTAAGATTCGAAAAAAAAATGTTGAGAAACACATCCATTTTGTGGTTAAAAAGTGTTGCTTGGGTGTTTTACTAAAGCGTATTTTTTACTTTTTTTAATTGTAAAATGTATGATAAATATTCTAGTTAAGATAATGTCATATACATTTTAAATCATTGTATTGTCATAGTTAAAGCGTGTTAAAAAGGCCTGGCTTTTGCCTAACTGCGCACCAAGCATGGCAAAAAATTACATAACAACACTTGTTCAGCTACATACCTACCCAAAATGTTACAAAACATAATTAGCACAAGCACTGACATTGATAGTAATTTGTCCTGTTTTCTACATGAATGAAGTCTTGTCACGAAGTTATCAGTGTTTTTCATTGTCTACTTATAGTTGGCGCCGTAAACAAGATTCTGTATTACGTAGAAACTTTCTCAATCGCTCTGTTGAGTTTAGTATCGTTGTTACTCCGCCCTATTAGTTTTTACTATAGACTTTCTGGTACGAACGCTAACTTCGACAAGGTCGAACTATTGGAAATATTGTATATGCGTTAAAACATTGTACCGATGTCTAGTCAGTAAATACAGAAACAACAAAAAAGTTATTTTCATAACAACTGAAATATGTATTCCCTCGCAGATATCCATTTTAGATTGTTAAAATATGAAACTTTTTTTTAGTTATTTTATTGTACTACGTGATGGGTCGACGACCAAACCAGTATACGTACATCGACTTATGACCTTTAACGTTTCAAACATCCTAGAGGCATCCAAAATCAAAGGATAGTGAAGGAAAAGATAAGGGCATGAAATTTTAAACCTTATTATCTTATAGAAAGGAAAAATACGGAGTCCTCGAAACCGACGAGCGTGTATAGATTAATGTCAGTTGAAGAAACGAAAGAGATATGTATGGACCGTAGCACTTGGCGCTCAATAGTCTCTGCCTACCCCAATGGGACATAGGCGTGTGGGTTTATGTATTTATGTGTGTTTTAGAGATCCTTCAACATTAATTATAGGTTGACTATCCATCTTGTGGAGGGACGTCCCACGTTGTACTCGCCAGCAATTCCCCATGATATGGGTCGTGTACTCTTGCACTTAAACATGTTAAGCGCAGGCTATGTCGGTCACCATAGTTCTCCTACCAATCTCTTCATTTTCTTTTTATTACTGCCATTCTAAGCAGGCGAGCTGGGGGCCCGTCTGATGGAAAGCGGCTTACCGCTGCACATAGACCTTCGCAGTGCCAGAGTTCGGCACAAACAAAATCGCTGCCTACCTTAAGGAGAGTACTCTCTTTAAGCCTCGGTAAAAGAACAGGTCATAGCGCTCGGGAAACACCGATGCGGGGACTTCATTCCAGAGCTTATACGTGTGTGGTAAGAAATAATGCTGGAAACGTACCGTTCGGGTACGGTACGTTTCCAGGTGGTAGGAATCACTTCTGCTGCGGTGACGGGTGGCGCTATGATAAAAAGGTGACGTTGGTACCATCTTAAACCATTCCTCGCAAAATTTTAAAATCGCTTTCATCCATTCACTTGAAAATCGCTGGATGTAAGCCATTTCCAACCAGTTGCGGAATCATGAAATACAAATCTGGATTATGCTAATGAAGTCTACTTCCATACGGTATATACATATTATATAACATCTGTATACTCCGGTTTTCTACTTCTACTCGTAAATACCTTAATTCAAAAACAGAACACGACTCACCTAATAAACGTATAAATTCGAGAACATCGAGAATCTATTTGCAACCATTATTTATCATTGAAGCGTGTCTGGGCCTCGAGTCTGGTACTCCGTCCCCCACTCAATTTACAGCTATTGGCACCTTTAAAGGACGCAGTGCATTCGACTCAATGTATTAAATTTACATTCAGTCGACCCTAACTGACACATACATATTTCCGATTTCTATTTCTACGCGGAACGACATCGATATAGCTTTCGCGCTCCGTTTGAATTTCATTTTTGAATATGTACTTGAAAATATTTTGCAGTAGATTTTAGTCGAAAAGTCTTTTGTAGTTTTTAATACCGATACAAGTCTTCGCAACTTACTATAATGTATGTGTATGAAACATAGTATTGACCATACTATGTTTCATATATATATACATACATAAACTCATGCCTTTTTCTCAGAAGGGGTAGGCAGAGGTGCTCTACCAAGATACCCACGTTTCGCCTTGTGTGTTCCGTCCCACGATGGGATAAGGGCCGAGTCTATCGCCATAGCAAGCACGAATTTCTAACTCCGGGCTGATAATGAAAAGAAAAATCCAATATCACTTTTCTCCATCCGGCATTCGAACCCAACACAACATCATCGCAATCATATCGTAATTCAACTGCATCCGAAGCAGACTATGTTTCACTATACAACTAATGTGCATATTTATCGTTATTTAAAGTATACATAGATGTACATATGTGTATATTAAATAGATATTCGCAAGGACACCTGGCTTCATCTAATTACATAAACTGAACATAATTTGGAGTCCTCCAGTGATTGTAACTCAATAGAAACTATAATCTGGCTAGACGTCTATAGCTTTGTATATCACAAGCGTGGCTTTAATTATAATACTCAAAGCCGGAGTATGCCGATCCATACCGAGCTACAGATTTGTCTGATTAAATCAATCACTATAACCTTCTGAATGGAAACCTATGTTCGTAATTGACTGAGTTCTAGGAGTTGGTTAGGCTTTATTTGGTCCTTAGATGAATATACAGGTACAGAGAGTATATTTAACGTGAAGTACTCAGGCAAAATGTAATTACACGTTTTTGCCTTGAGAAGTTATATATTGCTAATTGTGTTTCCTATCCTTATATTTTAGTGTATTTATTTCAACATACTCCACATAAATATTCTTCTCTCTGATCTTAATACGTACTTATATGGAGTCATCGGAGCATGGCTTTTCAGTCATATTTGATATTTCATAGCACTTTAAAAGTATATTTTTGTTATGAACAGTCTTACAGGCACATGTCATGAAAAAATGTGAATAGCTATCTTCACGCGTTTGTATCGTAAAAGTAGCAGAACGACATGAAAAGAAAATTAAGGATTGAAAACCAAGCTATGGATTTATAAGAATAAAATATTTGAAAACATAATTTGGTAACTTATAGTGCATATTTGTTAGCCAGTTAATATAATTTTATGTGGAACTGCTATTAACTGTATGTTATACGTAATAATTAATCCTAACTTGACACTGCAGCATTCATACATGTTAATGGAATGTATCACGGACTGAATAACTAAGACGTAATCGTGCGTAGGCCAATAGGCATGAGACCTTGAAATAACTGCAAAATCTAGGTAATCGAAATCAACATTTGACCTTGCCCACATCTTTACGTAATAACGAAAATGCATATGTATGTATGTATATGTGCTCCAAATACAAAATGTTAAAAGTATTACCCATAAATTCACCACAATATAATAATTTCTTACATTACAATTACCAACTTAATATTCAAATGACATAATAAATAGTCATAAATTGTACCTAAAGCGCTACCTTTAAACAAGTTTTCAAAATATAGCCTTTATACATAAAATTTCGCAACTGGCTCAAACTAGGCGAAAACTAATTGGTGGTGCCTTAATTATAAATTCAAACTAAACATTATGCTGTATTATGGCCGGGTTGTACAGCAGACTTTAAGTGACGGTTAAAATTTTCGCAGATAATCTCAAAAGTTGGGGTAAAGTAAGCTGCAAAGTGTGGACGTCCATCTTCCCGCCAGAGAGTAAAGTATGCGATCTAATGAATATTTCACACTCATTAATTTTTCTTAATTTGTAAATTAATATTCGACAAATTTGTCTCTCGTGTTTATGGTAATTTTTCCACTTCGTTTACCTCGGCTGTATTTTGTATTCCTTTTACATTTCACTTTGTGATGCATAAAAGAGCAGATTACTTCGGGATTAATTAGAATTTGGAGTCATTTATTCTAATTTTTTTATTTTTTTAATTGATTTGATTGTTTAATTTTTTATAAATATATTTTTGTTTACTCGCGTAAATCGTAAATTTTAACATTTAAAACGAATAATAGTAATTGCAAGCAATACAAAAGTGGAGAATCATACAAAGATACAAAACAAATCACTCAAGACGTATCGAAATATTATTTGTTTTGTTTGTTGTTGTTTGTTTGTTATTACTTTTATATTTAAATGACTAAACTCGAGCAACGTGTGCGATATGATTTATGCTATGTGTACGATGATAATGATAGAGTTTGTTAAGCCTTTCAGTGGCTGCGCATTCCAGCCGCACATTGTAAAAAAAAAAAAAAAAAAAAAAACTATGCGTACCCACAGAAAAGAATGTAATTATTAGCAGATATTTATGATAATGTTTTGTCAGCCTACCGACTGGATATTCGTGTCTCACCAGGGCACCCCGTTGAAAATCAGCGCTGCAGTTTGCTTTCCCATTCTGCAGCATAAAGCTGAATGGGAGGCCCATTGTCGGCGCAATAGTTTAGCCACGTAATTTTTTTGCATAATTGTATATTTTTTTTCATGTTTTTTATTTTTTGTATATTTTGTTATTTTATTACCTACCTATGTATGTTTGCGCCTTCAATAAATGTATTTCTTTCTTCTTTCTTTCTTTCTATTTGTTGGAAATAAGTTATTATTCTTACATATACTTATATTACGTCTATATGATTACAAAAAAATCCAATTCACGAAAGACGCCTATCAATCAGTAAACTCTTATCAATACTTTTTTCACTGATCCTTAACTGCGTCATAAAACCGAGCTGGTTTAGGGTGTCTAATAAAACCCCAGTGTGCACTGTCAGTATTATCGGCGTATACCGAGAATTTGCATGCAAAGCTTGCCGGGCGTACTGTGTGCCATTATCAACACGAATTAGAAAATGTTAAGGTTGATACCGCCTGACATTACCCTGATAACCCGATTCAATCATATCTGTGTTGCTTTGATTACGTTTGCCATGTTAAGGTTCGTGTAGAATGGAGAATTAGGTATCTAAATCATTTAAGGGGCATTTTCTTAATGCTGTGAATGGAGAGAAAAGCATGCCGTTAGCCTGATAGTAAGCGATACGACCGCTTATAAACAGTAGCAAAAACAAACAATACCATGAATTTCAAAAACAATGCTTGACATTCCACTGCGCTCGCCATGCTGAGAGTTAAGGTATTAAGTCTCAATATGTCCAGTAATTACTCTGGCTACAATATCAAACCGGAACACAAAAGTGCATTTACACTGCTGTTTGGCGGAAGAAATAGACATGCGGTGGTACCTACCGATGCGGCCTGTCACATATGACCGACCTACCACCGGAGTATACGATGGTTAATGTTATAAACATCCAACTTGTATTCATAATAAAGTTCGAATGCCATCAAACTCGTAAAAAACGTCGCTTTCAAAGGACTAAGGCAATGGATGGAAAGCGACAGGTTCAAATACGTGCTAAAATTGAAAACAAATATGTACCGCGGAAAGCTTTCAAACAATTTTGCGTCCGATACAATCCATTAACAATTGAGCCAAATCTCGCGAACGAGTTTATTTATAGGCATTTTAGAAAAATTGTAGTTCCGCTAAGCCTCTACTCTTGTCGGAATATATGGACGCGTCCACTTTTATTTAAGGTCAGTTGGTTTGGAATACGGATTTAGAACCGGGTATTCCTGATTCTGTAGGGAGTATAACATTGTCATTAATATATTGCATGCCAGTTCCATGAGACGTAAATAAAATTAAATTGAACGTAATATGAAGAAAAAAAAACTGAATATTTTTCTTTGATCACCCGCTTAGTACGGACCCTGCATTATTTTATTGAAAATAATATAATATTTCAAAACACGGCGACAAAATTGAAAATTAAATAATAATAATTACAAGGAAAATGGTCGGTAAGTTTATATTATCCTATTTAACTTAATAGGATTGATATTCATGTAGGTTTTTTGGAATAGGACTTGGTCGTGAGAATTTATTTGTAAACACATGCTTTGTTAGCCACAATTAATTTTGCTGAAATGTTTGTCCTTCATTAGAATAATTAGGGAATACTTAGTTGATTTTACCATACATATTTTATGGAATATATACATAACAAATAATTAGAAAATAATTGTGTGCTTAGAATATTCATGTTTTGGGTATGGGATTATAACTCATATCAATACTGTTAACATCATAAAGCTATTCTTTAGAATGTAATGTCTCAATTTCTCTTATAATAATATACATCCCACTCTTTGGGAAAAGCTATCTCTGTAATTAAGAGGTACTTTGGACTCCGTGCACCTAGTTGGTCTAGTATTGTTCAGCAAATTCACCTAATTTTGCATTATTTGTGTAGAATTCGTAGGTAACTCTCTCTCTCTCTCTCTCTCGCCGTCATCAGCCATATGAAGTCCACTGCTGAACACAGATAGATAGATTTCCACTTTGATCAGTTGGAAGCCGCCTGCATCCAACGATTTTCTGTAACCTTCACCAGGTCGTCCGTCCACCTTGACGGCTGGCACCCGACATTTCGCTTGCCTGTACGTGGCCTTCACTCTAGAACCACTTGCCCCCAGCGGCTATCAGTTCTTCTTCTAAGATATGACCACCTATCCTTATTCTTTGGGCTATGTCAGTAATCTTCGTTGATCTACGGATCTCCTCATCCCTGATTCCATCTCATAAAGAAATCGAGTGTAGCATGTTGAGTAACCTCGAGCCGTCTCATGAGGCCCAATGCGAGAGACCAAGTTTTGGTGCATACGGCACTAAAATCAATTAATGTCTTTCTTCTTTAGGTATTCGCAGGTATGCAGGATCTGTACCTTCAAAGTGAAGATTGAGTAAAAATTCGCACGTAACTGCGAAAAGAGTTGTGTATTTCGGTGTAGAACTTTCGATCTCTAAATTATTAGTCTGGTCCGCAGCCAACTACACTATTGTTTACTAAACTATCGCTCCTTTTTTCTTTCCATTACGGTTAACAAACTCATAAGTTTTAAGAGGTATTTGAATAACTATACCTAAGCCATTAAACCGCAAATATTGTAAAGATATTCATTGCCGAGCTAAGAGAATATACGTCCAGGCTGGTATAATAGAATATTTTGCACATTTCACATACTCACGAGCGCTACGCCAACGAAATTTTATGACCTACGTGAATTATGGAATAAAAAGATACACTATTGCTCGTACTCGTATACCAAATTGCATCTCAAAAAAGGTTAAAAATAATGCTGGAGTAATTGTGTCGAAGGACGAAGGAATATCTGTTGAAAATATATAGGTACTCAGTATGAACAGCATACTTACCGATTCTCACAAGGTGTAGATTAGTTAATGCGAACCTAGAATTTAAAAAAAAAATAACTTTGAAGGTTTGAAAATTCTCCACCGAACGCGAGAGTTCAGCGAATTTCCCCCAATTTATAGGTTTTTTAAGATTGCGCGAAAGTGGCGACGAACAAAGGAATCGCGCGGCGTGAGTAATGCAGTCAGACTGCATTAATAAACTTGGCCAAGTTTTTTGGCAAGTAACTTGTTTGTTAGGTGCTTTTAGTTGAGACCAGTTGCGGTCTATTTGCTGTTTTTAGAGCGTTCGAAATTAACCCGCCGGGTGTAATGCACGTAATAGTGTTTGTTTACGTGTTTTAGTTGGAAACTGAGCGGAGTTGTGCGAAAATTGATTTTGATTCGCCATTTTTGTTTTGAAGTTCGAGAGGTATTGCGTGTTACGGAGTTTTTGCTGGTAGAATATTTTACATTTGCTAGCTCATTCATCTTTTAGAGTTCAGTATATTTGTAAGCACCAGAGATCAGGGTTTCCGATTTGTTTAGACTATTCTTAAGACTGAAATTATTTTTATTTTTAATTAATTATTAAACATTTATGTATCACTCAACAGGCAACCTGTTCCATTGATTAATTTCAAATTATTGTTATCGTTCAGCATAAACAAAAGAAATGTTGAAAGAGTTGTTTTTGGATAGTTTGATATGAGAACCATTAAAATACGGGTTGTAAGTATTAAAAAATTATTGTTCGTTCTGCAAGTCTTTGGTAGAACAGATAATATTCATATTTCAATAATATTTATGTGACGGAAAAGTCCATTTTCTTTCTTAACCAATTGTATACAGCAGTGAACGATAGGACAAACAAATTGCCGGAAATATTTGAATAAGAATGGTACATTTTCGGGGACACTAATGTGCCGGGCGGGAAGCCCGTTCACTGAAGCCTCCCTTAATATCTGTTTTATTTTTTCCGGATTTGTATGAACGGGGACAACAAACAGCGCACCCTCTATTCTATTGTGGGGACGAGACACGAAAAAAACACGTTCACGCCCAATAATATTATTTTTGGTGAGTAATTTTATGGCTTTATTTGTCGACGTTTGCCGCCGGTTGCGCTTCGTCTCGACAGCTAAGTGATTACATTTGTAATTTTTAAATTGTGACCACTTATTTAATGGGCTCCACTATATTTGGGTATACACGTACAGAAATTGAATTCGTAAAAAATATTGCATATATGAGATATGCACTATATTCGAATTAAAAAACGTAAAAAGGCAATTTCGTTGTATATTTGGTTTTATTATATTGTAAAAACAAACGCAATAATTATGCTTTCCCACTAAACAGACCAATGCCTTTTATTTCCACCTGCAACAGGAAAACGACAATCAATAACATCACACAGATCCGGCATGTAACAGGATCGCTTACCACGTTCTCTTTCAATATTTCCCAATTTGATACGGTATTACGGGCCTCTCGGCGAGACAATGGAAAGTAATCGACAGTGACTCGGGGGGGCTAAATTTCGTTAAAATAAAAGCGTACAGAGAGCGTAAGATATAGCCCCTACGTGGTCGCCGCAGCCGAGACCTGCTACAATGGAGAATTGGAAAAAGCTTTTATAATCCCGAACGTGACACACATGCCCAAACGGCCATATCTTAGTACCTACACGATGGAGGGACGATCGTAATTCACCTTTTTTTCTAATGCATTATTGTCACGATGGTCGATGTAAATTATTCCAACTGTCCTGTGACGGTTTTATTTTATGAAAGCAATTTTTGAAATGGCAATTTTACTCAATGAGTACTCGTTTTATGGTTCCAGGCGGTCCTGTCCATCTTAAGGTTGTCTGGAATTCTCCGATAGTAATTGTCCTTCATTTTGTTATTGTGACTTGATTAATAAAATGTTTGGAAGGAATGAGTAAAATAAATAAGAAGTTTACCCTACATTTGTTTCGTACCAGAATTCTGTGAGATTGAAAGATTCGTACTTTCTTACACTCACGATTCAAGACATGTACATTATTGATGTATATTCAAGACTATATTTACGAGAAAAAATCTATTTTGTGTTCCTGACAGTTTCTAGCACCGATTGTTCTTTACAGCTGTAACTTACCGAAGAAGTAGTAGTGCACACTTTATGATTCAAAAGATCTTGTAAAATAACTTTTATTGTAATGTATCAGCCCACATATGTCCCACTCCAGGCCACAGGCCTCCTCTACAATTGAGAGTACAACTGAGAGTAGTTAGGCCATATAGTCCACCACGCTGGCCTAGTGCTAGTTGGCGGACTTTACGTGTACATAACATCGAAATTCTCTAAAATCGCTAGGGTACGTGTATGCAGGTTTCATCACGATATTTCTTTCACCGTGATTATGCGTGGTTATCGACTATCAATACACACATGTCTCTGAAAATTCCGAGATGCGGCCTGGGATTCGAACCCCGCGACCACCGTGAACATGCTGGCGTCTGGTCCGTTAACCGACGGGACACTACGAACTTTAAAACAACTCGAATAAATAATTTAATAAGTACACCCAACAGTCACATACATAATCCTGACCCAACACTAAGATCGAATCTGGTGTCGTGAGTACAGAAACTACTAAAACTTTTCGGTCTCATAAACACTCAGACCTGAAACAAATACCTGTGGATTACACAAATATTTGTCTCGGTGCGGGTATCGAACCCGCGGCCTCTTGTTTCACAGTCGGCGTCTAACTGCGTCACGGAGCCTCCGTGACGCAGTGTCTAATTTAATTTAATTGTTGGATCTATAATCTATATATATCTCGTCATCATGATCTCCCACAATAAGAAATTCGATAAAAATAAATCTAACGGACGCTTAAGAGCCTTTCTTAACATATTTGTTTAGGCAGCTTTAATATTACGCCATTCATCATTCTTAATTATTAAATGTGGCATTATGGTTAGTTTCATAACACACCAGCTATCACTGGATCGGAATCTGTCTGTCCTCTTTGGCTAACTGATTCATGGATCAAATAAAAGCAGATTTTCGGCATCAACAGCGTGCAGACAAATGGCAGTGACTTGATATTCACCAGATAAGAGACTCGATATGGCCTCGCATTAGTCTCCAGCTTGTCGCCGCACAAGCCTACAAAAAAGCCGCTTTGGCGCTACAAGAATGTCGGTAATGGATAAGGTTACTTTAGCACTGAATTTATGTAAAAGTAATATAGCGAAACGTCGAATAAAGAAGCTAGTTTGTATATTCCACTTCGATACATTTACTTCAATATCAAAGGCGTTGATTCCTTTGAGGCTGTTTTATTTGACTTAATGTATTATTGAGTATGCGACGCTTGTTCCCCGATCAAGTTTTGCGAATAATTGTTTGTATTTATGGCTTGGTATACTAAACGTTAGAAATATTATTTTGTGATTATGTTTTTTATAACGTCCGTGGCGCAGTGGTTAGACGTTAGATGTGAAACAAGAGATCGCTAGTCCAATTTCCGTTCTGAGAGAAATATTTGTGTGATCCACAGGTCAGTGTCAGGTTGGGGGCGTCAATGAGATCGAAAAGTCTCTCGAAGTTTCTGATATCCACGACATAGAAATTGACTGATTTATCGTAGATTCAGGCCTAAATGTGTGACAGTTGGATGCAAGTATTCGTGTATTCCTACATCACAATATCATGTAGTATCAAATCTAACATAGCAACCTAAGTGAAGCACATTTCGAGTGCAACCTAGGCCGATCGGTTTCAAGTAGATCGGCATTCTGCATTGATCGTGTAAACGTAATATATCTTGTCAAATCGTGTCATACCCAGATCAAAACTAACTGACGTTTTATCAGGCTGGTATGTGCTCACTTCAGAAGACACAACAATCGCCTAGTGTCTGTAGAACTGGGTCTATCTTGACTTGCCTCCGTGGCGCAGTTGGTTAGACGTCGGCTGTGAAACGGGAAGCCGCGGTTTCGATCCCCGTACCGAGGCAAATGTTAGTGTGAGTAGAAAAAGACCCTCGTAGCTTCTGATACCCACGACATGAGACTTAATGTGGTGTAAGGACTATGCATGTGACTGTCGGGTGTATTTTTTTATTTATATTAAAGCATACACTGACTTAAGGCCATCGCAAACCGGAACAGACGTACGGGTGGATGGACAGATGGATTATTTAAATGCGAGCCGTGGTATCGAAAGGCAATTTTCGATACCACAATTTAAAACAATGGAATTTATATGGTATGACTACCAGATTAAATTTAATATCCTTTGGTAAAAAAATAAATCCCTGGCCATGCCGCCCCGGCCTACTCTGACCCTAAGTCACCACAATTCGTACTGATATGACCATTATAATAAATGAAAAAAAGCAACAAACATTTGGAAATTGTGGAGAAATGACACGATCCATTATTCGCACAGCTTACCTGAATACGTAACAGAACTATTTATATTCCTCACTTACAGCAGAATTTGTGTACCTTCATATTTATCAAGTAACAGGAATTCACTTTCCATATGGAGAGTGTAAGTGGATATTTCTAGCAAAAATTGTGCTCGTTTTATTTCAAATGTTTACGAAATGCGGGTGAAATGTAATGCTTAAGATGTTTTGGTCGTGTGAGGTTTTCTTTTCTCTGTTTGTTTACCATAAACCAAACAATACTTTTATGATTCAAATTCGATCATGACGTACTAATTAAATTACGAAACCCTAAACATGAAAGTGATCTAAGATCGATATGTTTAATAAAAACCGTTTTATCGATTATCGGAACTTTTTGATAATTGCACGCCCTAGTGCCCCATCTCAGTCGTAAAAATCTGAGAGCTCTTTTTTATGGAAAATGTATTTATTATATTTAATATTGCAACTTATCTTCTTATTTTTCAGACTTATTATATCTTGATATATGAAGGCAGGAGGTAATGGTTTCTTAGATTTACGCGAATGTTATACCTTGAATTAAAACTATTATTTATGGATAAATCAGATCGGATTTACGGATCATCCCTAAATAATAGTTTTATTTCAGCCGATAGAGCTAAATTACCCATATGTCGACTTAGCCGCCATTGTACTGCTGATTCTCAGAAAAACGATGTGAATCTATTTTCTATTACAACCACTAAAAAAAACTGTGATCAATTTAGAGTGTCGGTATAAAAATTATAAAGTGTTCTAAATCCACAAACACATACTGGACATAAAACCTGGTTTCTCGATTACGGTAATACAAAATGCCATTTATTTTCTTCTTTTTTATTGCAATGTTGGGCGAGATGAGCGTGCCATTCGCCTGATGGTAAGCGACACGACCGCTCATGAGTATTTGCTAAACCAAACAAGACTTTGAATTACAAAGCCATGAAATACAACATAAGATGTTAAGTCTCAATATGTCATAATTTTAACATATTATAAAACTAAAATATAACGTAAACGTGATATTTTACGAAGTTAAGGTTAATAACTTGGTTTAAACAATAGATGTTATATAAACAACGACTCTACGCAGTAAATATTAAATATTATCAAAATATTTGCTTCCCGTCGGAATGGAACAAAAGGAATATTTTACCAACTCGTGTTTCAGTATCCTAGCGCTCCGCGTTTACTATCATTCTAGTAATAATTTTCATTATACGAATTAACCAGTTCAGAGTTTGCCCCCGTCAAATTTGAAAGTTCATTTTCATTCAAAATTACTAGCAATTTGCGAATGCTAATTCCGACTGAACTTTTTGATTGTTTCGTAATAGTTTTTCCTTAAAATTGCGTGTAGTTGCAGAGTTGAACCGTCTTCAAATAACTGATGAAATTTCTTACTTTAAATTTCAATTTAACAAGATCTTGCGTTTACCTAAACTAAGGTCCTAGGTTCCTAGGTCGGACCCGTCACATTTTGTTTTGGAATTTATTTCATCTAATTTGTTTGGCACTTGAATTTGTGCATATATAATGAAACGGAATTAAGCTCGGAGATACTTTGGTTCCACTAGAAGCACCACTCCTGCGAAAATACAACTGCAAGTATAAGTGCGTTTTCGAACATTTTAAATTCATGAAAAGAAATATAATAGAATATGCAAAATATATTCTCATAAAATATGTAATATATACATATACATATTTTAATGAATATGCTGTTACTTGACAACATTGTTATGCCCAGCGGCAACACGTTAGAAAACCACGCGCCCCCTTATTTACTCTGAAGAGGTTGGAACAACAAAGAGATTTGAACAACCTTTTTTCCCCATCTGATTTTAGGGGAAATGATTCCCGCCACAATATGGAGTCACTCATGAGTACATACAAAGATACATACTTATAACCTTCGATCAAATATACACTAGATACACAGTTCCCTGTAAAAGTTCTGTTAAAAAGTGGCACCGATGCATGACATTAAAAAAAGTAAACAAAAAGATCACATATTCCAAATACATTAACACAAATTCCACCTTATTCCTGGAGCTTAAAGTAGCTTTTCACATAATATTGTCTAAATTGTTGCGACGTTTTAGAAGCAACGGTCGGTGCGTGACTGAAGGCGAAAGAGTGCTTAAGCACTCTTTTTTGGTGCCATTTTCTAAGCGCTCATGTTGTATCTAGTGTATATTTGATCGCAGCTTATAACAGGTAGAGCATTGTACAGACGTAAGTTTACTTCGAGGTAAATTTACCTGTTAAGGGGAGGTAGAGACTATATTATATCCCCTTTTCTCGACTTTAACACATCGTTCACTAGCAGCCCCATCCGGCTTCTTCTAGTGGAGATACTTTTTAATCCCAGTCCACACACATTTTAAACCTCCTATAGTCTATCCAAAACCATCCCTTTAAATTTTGAAAGCATATTTGAATTATTTGCTCATTCCAAGGGTAAACTACATTTTCGGGATGAAAATGGCCTATAGATTAATTCATGGTATCAGCTACCTCCATACCAAATTACATCAAAAATGGTCCAGCCATTGAGTGGAGAAGTAACACACACACGAACATTCATCTTTAAACCGAAGTAGGATTACACTCTTAATTACATACTCTAAAATGTTAACGTAGCCGTCCCAATCAAACCTGGCGACATACTGTAAAAGACGAAGCTAAAAGCGTCGGCAAGTCTTGGAGCGACATCAAGCAGGTAGCTCAAGACCGTGCCAGATGGAGAGTCACTGATGATGCCCTCTTCCTCATCCAGGGGACATAGGATCTGAATCAATCAATGACTATTTATACAAACTTATGAAGATAAACTACTATTATGTTTAATGTATTTGATATCTGTCGTCGATCTTGAATTATAGGGACGCGTGTGGTTGAGTGTAAACAAAAATAGTATCGTTGTTTATATCGTGCCTCTCAAAAAAGTTACTGGGACGTGTATGTGTACCTGAATCATGGGGATCGACAATTGCAGATTTTTACTGTGAGTCAATACTCAAAGAGTGCTCTCTAAACCAATTGCAGATTCACTGAAATGCCATAGCGATAGTGTTGTAAATACCACGTAAAAACGAAAGGTCTCACTCTTTGTATAAGCCTATCCTGCAAAGAGGCAGAGGTGACACTGACGCCACCTACAGTCCACCGAGCTTATATCCGTCTCAATTTGTTTTTATTGCAAGAAATGGCGTGATGAACATGCAGTTCACCTCGACCGCTCATGAACAGTAGCAAAACCAAACTACACTTCGAATTATAAAGCAATGCTCAGCATTCCACTGCGCTCGCCATCCATAAGATGTTAAGTCTCAGTATGACCAGTCGTTACTCTGGCTACAATGCCCAAATATTGCAAGAGACGAGGTTTCAACATTATTCAATTCATTTTCAATTTCAGCCTTTTTACATCGAGAAACAATGCTTTAACGCTATACCTCCTTAAGCATTCTACAGTAATGTAGTATCAATTTTGCGTGATCAAAATTCCTTCCAAGTAATCCCCGTATAAAAGAGTGCCAGTTATTTTGTTGCTTCAAATGTAGGAATTTTAATATAGGCAAGCACTTCGGCGGCTTCGCATGAAACATTTATGACATTATTACCGCGACATGTACCCTTATTATAAAACAAACGCAAACAATTCCACGCGTTTTACATAATCTCACCAAATTGGATGGATATACCTTGGCAATGTGCGTCTCGCTGCCGGCAATACACTCTGTTTTTGTCGGATAATGTGTGGGTTAATACAGTCTTGAGGATTTATTAGGCATTTTATATTCTCTCCGAATCCATACAAAGGAATAGTATTGTTGAAATTGAATAGTAATCGCGTTGTGGGGAAAACATTGCCTTTTTTATATATTCCAATTTATATATGTGCATTAACATTGGTAAATTACAATGTAATTTTTCATAAGGACTGAAAAGCCGTTATAAAAGTTAATGCGAGGCATCTTCTAAGAACAAAATATAAAAACTTCAATAATCTTCAGACTTGTTATTTTAAAGTTTATAATAAAAACTTTTTGTGTTGTAGATTTCATCGTTGGAAAACCTAATACAATATAATTGAGTCCACCTTTATCTTGTCGAAGGTATGTGTATATTCATAACATGTATCCTGGGTCGGGGTGAGTATACGCACCAGCTCTTTCTATTTGTGTTGTAAACTGATGTGGATTGTGTAGTTCTAGTCTATATATAGTACCGGTTGTGTCCCAAATAAAAAAATACAAAAAAAAATAAAAAAAACATAAATATGTTAAGGAAAAATTTCATACATTAAAGTTTCCAAAAAAAAAATTAGGTCATAATAAATTCTCAAAATATTATTTCAGCGTGTTGGAATACGTAGATCTATCTATTTAAAACGATAATCACTGAGGTGATTCTAGAGCTGATGACAGCAAAGGTCTTAAAAAGGCAAATCATTCTTACACACATAGATTGGTTTTTGAAAGTGTATGCAACAATATTTTTAAAGGTAATATATTTTTTAAATAATGAATTATTTGCGAATGAGTTTTTATACTTACGGTATTCATTCATATCAAATAAATAAGTTATTCTTTGCACAATATTGCCTTAACAATATTTGATTTCAATGAGTATTTAGAAGGTTATCAATTTTAAAATATGCTTAACAATATTCAAATGTCGCGTCAGCATTTTTCTGTGAGGAATGCAAAAAACGGGACAGAACGGCAACGACGTTTTACAAAAAAAAAACATCTTAGTATGACGGGATGTAGCGGGACGGGTTGGGAAAAGTAGTAAAGGGGACGGTAGTCACATTGTGTTTACATATTTACTGTTTAATATTAAATAGTAAATACCGAAAATAATATGTTTCATATGTAGACTGGAGTAAAAAAGTATCTACACCCGAGTGGAGCCAGGCCGGGCCGCTATTAAATAAACAAAAGACTATTTGCAGAAGAATTTAATCTCTCATTAAAATATCAACGGTGCTTAATTTCTAGGATACAACCTACAATAGAGGTGTCATTTTCAAAACGTTATCCGATCTCCTGGTTCATTATTTTTACCGATAACTAAGGGTAAATTAAAACTTTAATAATTTCGCGTCAGATTCCACCCTCTATTATGGTGGTTAAAGATTAAGGACCCAAAATAATGATCTTGTTACAAAATATCGTGGAAAATACCCTCTAAGTGGAACCTACAAATTTTACATTAGATTTATGCTAGTAATTTTCATAAGATGATCCCTTTGACAAAATCCTTTTTAATAATGCAAATTACTTATGTGTAAGTTCTCTTATTTCCTTTTTCGGATAATAATCATTATGTCTTACGTTTGAATAGTATTTCATGTTAAAAAACGTGATTTTTTTAGCTATAGAATGAGTAGTGGGTTTTGAATGTATTTTAAATGTTCTTGTTCATAACTGATAATATGTGGAACATCAAGTGCGTGATAATGTGTTATAGACACAATGATAACATCATCATCATCATATCAGCCACAGGAAGTCCACTGCTGAACATATGCCTCCCCCAAAGATCTCCACAATGACCTGTTGGAAGCGGCCTGCATCCAGCGACTTCCTGCAACCTTAGCCAGATCGTCCGTCCACCTTGTAGGCGGGCGTCCGACATTTCGCTTGCCTGTGCGTGGCCTCCACTCAAGAACCTTTCGGCCCCAACGGCCATCGGTTCTACGAGCTATGTGCCCGGCCCACTGCCACTTCAACTTGTCAATCCTATGGGCTATGTCGGTAACCTTGGTTCTCTTACGGATCTCCTCATATCTGATTCGATCTCGTAGGGAAACACCGAGCATAACCCGCTCCATGGCTCGTTGAGTAACTTTGAGCCTTTTAATGAGGCCCAAAGTGAGAGGCCACGTCACAACGATAACAACGTACAATGATAACAACGTACTAATAATTCTTCTATAAAGATTTTTGAATTGTCGTAATGAAATGAAATGTTTTTAAAATTTGTCAGTCGACAGAAGCATCAGAATGTTTCTAAACCGTGTGAGTTACTAGCAGAATTAAGAATATCAGTCCTAAATACTATAATAATGACAATCCGTACTTCTATAAAACTTTAACAAAGTTACATTTAAATAAGTTCGACTTATGCTGAACTGAAAGTCTGATAACGTTCTAAATATTCTAATATTATTTAAGAGACTTAACTTCGAAACTTTTGCTTACTTCTACACTCGAACTTATTGAATAACTATATCTTGAGTATTATAATATCTTTAGTGCAAAAGCAAATTTACGCATCGAATCCAAATAATATTTCTTAATTACTTATTTTATTTATATACATTGTTGTTGTTTTCAAGGATTATTAAATATATTTATGGTTCATTATTCGGATAGAAAAATAATATAGAGATAGCTGTTACTCTGGCTACACTACTTTTATCCCAAAATAATCTAGTTTCCACGTGGAATGAGCAAGGAAATTAAAAATGTTTATTTGCTACTCTTTTAAAATATAGTTTGGGATAGAATATAGGGTGAATAAAAAGTGATATAAGCGGACAGAATTGCATGCCTGAAGTTATGAAACACATTGTGACGGGAGACGGGATGTAATGGTACGGGACAAAAAAAGACCTATAAAAGAAGGCAGTCACGTTCATTTTAATTATAAAACAATTAATACGCGAAATATGTTTCTGGTGTGGACTGAACTCAAAATGTGTCTGCATCCGGGCGAAACCGGGCCGGGCCGGTAGTAATACAATATTTAGTATTGCCTGTATAATTATAATATTATGACGTTACCAACAATCATC
This sequence comes from Hyles lineata, assembly GCA_030180105.1. Classification (NCBI taxonomy): domain Eukaryota; kingdom Metazoa; phylum Arthropoda; class Insecta; order Lepidoptera; family Sphingidae; genus Hyles; species Hyles lineata. The sequence continues at coordinate 11,721,407 of JARJEE010000008.1, read as the reverse complement.
GATAGAAATAATATAACGTTAAATTTACAAAAAATTACCAGAAAATGGTTGATAATATTATGTTTAGATGTAATTATTTATTATTTGAATTTAAGATACATTATAAAACATTTTGCTTGGATATATCGATAAAACAGTTGCCGTTACTGGTTACTCCTTGTAATATGTTTTAATAAAGTATAATTAGTGCTAATGCGAAATAATGCTGTTAAGAGCAAAACATAATAATACATTTTATATTATGACAACCAAATTAAAATGTCATAAAATAGATCTGATACAAAATGAATCATAATTAATACCATTCTAGTGTACCATATTATTATTTATGCGATACCATATACAGCGTGGCTCTACTAGCATTTAATTGTTATTAATAGTAGTCAATTTATCTTAATTTTAGTTTTTTTGATACTGGCGCTATAAAACGACTACTCCACATATACAACCTTATTCATAATCAGTTACTAAACCTATTTTAGTTATCAAATGTTTTTTTACTCAAACTGGATTTCACTGGTGTTAGGTCATATTTGTGAGAGGCCGCCTAGATATGTACAACTGCAATGTTTATTTCTCCCGCCAAATAGCAGTGTAAATGCACTGTTGTGTTTCGGTGTGAAGAACATTGTTGCCAGAGTAATTACTGGACATATTGAGACTTAACATCTTATGTCTCAGAATGGCGAGCGCAGTGGAATGCAAAGCATTGGTTTATTATTCAAGGTATTGTTTGGTTTTGCCAACGTTCATAAGCGGTCGTATCGCTTACCATCAGACGTTACATCGTAGACTGTCAATGACAATGCTTGTGACGGTCATCAAGGGGGTTTTTTAGTTAAGTATGCTGGCGTAGGTATTGTTAGGGACCCAGCTCGCCACAACATCCGCATTGTGCCAGGCTGGAAGGTCAGTGACACTGACATCCTCCTTTCGGCCTCCCCCGGGGTACAGAAAGAGGAGCAGAATAGCTTTTCCTCTTGAAAAAAACTGACTGTCAATGAATAGTCAATATTATAGTATTTACTGGTGCCAGGTTTCTTTTCAATAGAAAAAAAATCAAACTAATACCTAGTTTTATTAACTATCTCAAGCTAATCCAAGACTTTAGTGCTAAGATGAGATTATATGGGATAAAAACTACTGTAATTATGTTTTTCTTAAAATCACATAAAAATCAACCATGTTTGATTGGTTTATAGAGTTCAATACGAATTGTTGGACTAATCCGATCAAATTAATGTTGTTCTTGCTTATTGACTGCGGAGTTGTAAATTAAAGTAACAAGCTGTCGGATTTATAATATCATTACCAATATCGATTAATCGCCTAATTGGTCTACAAGGCTTTATTTTAAATAGAAATTGTAATATACGAATTAGTTACATTCGTTTCGATATATTTTCAAGGTAACTGCAATGTATTATAAGAAAAAGCTATACAATATTATGCTAGGTATTATGTTTTATTATAAGATTGCTAGGAATTTTAAATATTCTATAAAGCGTCTGTTTAATTAAAACTAAGTCAGCTACTCTCTACAATATTGTTTGCTCTAAAAGGTTTTCCAATATATTTTTGAAAATAATTACCTATATCAACCATACAATTATCTACGCGTAAAATTGCAATAGCTATTAAATATAATAGCAATTTAGATAATTAGGTACCAGGCCTTTGTACAAAATGCAAGTAAAAAATTAACTAGTTTTTTATTGCAACCAATAAACAAACAATGCTTATTCATTTATGAAAAAACACTTTGACAATAAACAACCGTGTCGAAAGGTACTAAAAAATTGCAACTGATACGATCTGTTATTTTTGTAAATTTCAATAGGTAAGTAGCTAGAAACTACATGTGAAATGAGAGGCTACGAATTTGATCCATGCAAAGAGAAAAAAGAGATTTAAAAATATGAATTTCAGGTCGGTAGACTGCCTCGGTGGCGTAGTTGTACTACGGTACGGTCACAAAGCTGAGCCGGTCACAAAGGGTTCGAATCCCGGGTTGGGCAAAGTGATATTAGATTTTTCTATTCATTAAAAGGCGTTAGGCTCGCCCTATTACATTGTGGGACGGAACATACAAGGCGAAATTTGAGTGTCCTGGCATCTCTGCCTACCCCTTCTCGAAAAAAGGCGTGAGTTTATGTATGTATGTTTTCTAAAGTAATATTTCATTTCTAATCGAACGAGAAACGTTCCACTTATCCGTCTATCTAGTTCAATAGTTCTTAACAGGTGATCCACTGATTACTGGTGGTCCCTGAAAGCATCTCAAGGCGTCCGTGAAGCCATCCTAAGGCTTTCCTTATTTATTATTATATATTTATTATTACAATTTATTGTACACAAAACACAAATGAAAAAATACAATAAAAACAAACAGCTAACCTATATTTATAGTACAATCGGCGGTCTTATCGCCTTCGGCGATGTCTTCCATACAACCTTTGAATGGAATGATCTAAACGGAAATAGAAAACGTAGGTAGACATGTCATAAAATCCTATCATGTACAAATTAAAATAAACATACATACTTTACTTTCCTTAATATAATTTTATGCGTGTTTTCTTTAAGGATAATTAGAAAACTTTTTAATTATTTACATTTTGCCAATTTATTAATATACAACAAAACCGGTCAAAGAACTGGGCGGTCAATGGTTAGACAGAAAGGATGTTAAATAAATAACAAAATCATTTACAGTGACATCTAGTGAGATGCACGTCAAACTAGTTTCTAATATAGATTATAGATATTATGAGTATTAAAAATAAAAATTTTCTTTGTCTGTGGCGAGCACTCGTGTAGTTTTATTAGGTTACGGGCCCAGTCCCGCTTTTTTAATTGTAAAAGTTGTAGAAATACTGTGAATAATGGCTGGTAGTTATATCATAAATGTTCCTAAACTCAGGAGTCGTGAGAATTACGATGAATGGGCATTCGCGGCCGAAAACTTCTTAATTTTGGAAGGCGTCGATATCACCAAACAAGATGCCGGCGATGGCGAGCATGCAGTTAGCGTTGACGATCAAAAGGCAAAAGCTAAATTGGCAATGACAATAGATTCGTCCTTATATGTACATATAAAGAATGAAAAGACCGCTCTAGGCATATGGAAGAAACTCAAGACGCTTTTCGACGACTCAGGCTTCACACGAAGGATTAGCTTGTTACGAAATTTGATTTCGATACGCCTTGAGAGCAGTGAGTCAATGACAGCATATGTTACGCAGCTCATAGATACGGCGCAGAAATTGAGAGGTACGGGCTTCGATATAAATGAAGAGTGGATTGGATCGCTATTGTTGGCAGGTTTACCCGACAAATTTTCGCCCATGATAATGGCGATCGAACATTCTGGGTTAGCCATATCTGCTGACGTCATAAAAACCAAACTGTTGGACATGAGTGATAATGTTGGCAACAGTGAGTCGGAAAGCGCATTTTTATCATCTAAAGGTTGGCGTCGTAAAGGGAACAAAGTTGGCAAAACTGGAGAAACGTCATCCCGACCTGTCAAAGTGATTAAATGTTATAGGTGTAAAAAAACCGGCCATTATAAAAACCAATGTCCTCAAATGAAGGAGAAACAAGTAAATGCGTTTAGTGCAGTATTTCTTAATGGCAGTTATGATAAACATGATTGGTACATCGACTCCGGTGCAAGTAGCCACATGATGATCAGCCAAGAAAACCTAAAAGCCGTACATGACCTCAGTACAAAGCAGATTATAGTTGCAAACAGAACAACTATGCCAGTATTGTGCTCAGGAGATACACAAATTACGACTGTTGTGAACAACAAGGAATATGATGTTGTTGTTAAAGATGTGTTATGTATTCCCGATCTCACCACAAATTTATTGTCTGTCAGTCAGCTGATAAAGCATGGTAACAAAGTCAGTTGTCAAAGTGAATGTTGTTACATCAGGAATTGGCAGAATGAACTGATAGGCATAGGACAGTTAGTGAATGGGGTCTACAAGTTGAACACCAGATCTGCATGTTTGTTCGCGGCTTCAGCAACAACAACCTCAAATGTAATTTGGCATAGAAGACTTGGCCATATAAATAGCAAAGACATGAATGACATGAGAAATGGTGCTGTTAAAGGTTTAGAGTTTGAAAAAAAGGCTGAGATAAGCAAATTTAATTGTAGAGTATGCTGTGAAGCTAAACAAACGAGATTACCATTTCCACATAGCAATAATAGAAGTGAGCATGTCCTTGAAAAGATACATGCAGACGTCTGTGGGCCGATGGAGACTAAATCAATCGGTTCATCCAGATATTTCTTGCTTTTCATAGACGACTACAGCAGGATGTCATTTGTCTATTTTTTGCAGAATAAAAGTGAAGTTTATTCCTGTTTTAAAGAATTCAGGATCATGGTTGAAAAACAGATGAATTGCAGTATAAAAGTTCTAAGAACTGATAACGGCACAGAATTTTGTTCAAATGAAATGGAAAATTATTTGAAACAATGTGGCATAATTCATCAACGAACCAACCCCTACACTCCAGAACAAAATGGAATATGCGAAAGATTTAATCGCACTATTGTCGAGAGAGCCAGATGCTTACTATATGATGCAAAGTTTGAGAAGAAGTTTTGGGCAGAAGCAGTCCACACAGCTGTGTACTTGAAAAACAGGACAGTTGCTTCAGGATTGAACCAAAAAACTCCATACGAACTTTGGACTGGCTGTAAGCCAAATGTCAGCCATATAAGAATCTTTGGAAGCATAGTAATGGCTCACATCCCGAAACAAAAAAGGCTTAAATGGGATAAAAAAGCCGAAAAGCATTACTTAGTTGGGTATGCTGACAATGTAAAGGGGTACCGGCTGTATAATCCAAGATCAAATAAAGTTATAACATGCAGGGATGTCACCATAATGGAGGACAATAATTCAGAAACAGTGCAAGCAACAATACATGAAAACAAGTCATCATCCAACAGTGATGACCAGCACAGAGATTCTGATGGCTCAGACTCTGAAACATCAACTAGCACAGTGAAGAGTAATAACAATGACAGTACTTACATAGAAGAATCAAACTCACACAGTAGTTCAGATGAATTTTTTGACAGTATAACAGCAAAGGAATTAAAGAATTTGCAAAGTGGCAAAACAGATAAAACTGTTAGAAAAACAAAAAAACCTGATAGATATGGTTACAGTAATGTGTGTGTCGAAACAGACATAAATCTATGTGCAGACCAGCTGATAACATATGAAGAAGTTATGAATGGGGAAGAATCAAAGCAATGGTGTAAAGCTATGCAGGATGAATTAAAATCATTCGAAGAAAATGAAGCTTGGGATGTGGTGGACAGGCCAGAGAAAGCTACAGTGGTGAAGTGTAAGTGGGTGTTTAAGAAAAAAGTGGACTGTGATAACAATGTGAGATATCGTGCTCGACTAGTCGCTAAGGGCTTCTCCCAAAAAGCAGGAATAGATTATACAGAAACATTCTCACCAGTTGTCCGTCATTCCACAATAAGATTATTGTTTGCATTAAGTGTTAAATATAACCTAGATATTACTCACCTTGATGTAACCACAGCATTCTTAAATGGTCATTTAAATGAAAATGTATATATGAGCTTACCTGAGAATTTTGAATGTAATGATAGAGAAAATAAGGTATTAAAACTGAAACGAGCTGTCTACGGGCTAAAACAGTCAGCTAGAGCATGGTATAAACGTGTAGATGATTGTTTACAGACTTTAGGATATAATAAGTCAGTATATGAACCTTGTTTATTCATGAAACAAACTGATACTGCTAGGACATACATAGCCTTGTTTGTAGATGATTTTTTTGTTTTTTCTGACTGTAAAAAGGAAACTGAATTTCTTAAAAATGAGTTAAAATCTAAATTTAAGTTAAAAGACTTGGGAGAGATTAGACAGTGCTTAGGTATGAGAATTAGAAAAGAAAATAATGAGATTTTTGTAGACCAGGAACAATTTGTTGATCATTTGCTAGATAAATTTCAAATGAAAAATTGTAACCCAGTCAGTACACCAATGGAAGTAAATTTAAAGCTTGAAAAGGGTGATAATAATTGTTCTAAACAATATCCGTATCAGCAGTTAATAGGAAGTTTGCTTTATTTATCAATGTTAACCCGACCTGATATATTTTATGCTGTTTGTTATCTTAGCCAATTTAATAACAGTTATAATGAGACTCATTGGAAGCATGCAAAACGTATTTTAAAGTACTTAAAAAAAACAAAACATTTTGGTTTAAAATATGTTAAAGATGATTTAGATTTAATAGGTTATGCCGATGCTGATTGGGCATCAGATTGTGTCGACCGTAAATCATATACAGGATTCATGTTTAAAATGTCTGGTAGTGTTGTCTCATTTGAATGCAAAAAGCAATCCACAATAGCCCTGTCAAGTACAGAAGCTGAGTACATGGCTATATGTGAGGCAAGTAAGGAAGCTATTTACTTAAAAAACTTATTATTAGAATTAAAATGTCGAAGTGAGTCACCTGTACTGTTATATAATGACAATCAAAGTGCACAATTGTTAACTAAACATTCTGTATTCCATAAAAGAAGCAAGCATATTGATACCAGATTTCATTTTGTCAGAACAGCAGTTGAAAATAATTATGTTAAAATAGAATATTTAAATACAAATCATATGCCTGCAGATATATTTACAAAAAGTTTGAGTTGCCAAAAACATAACAACTTTGTTCAACAGTTAGGTGTCACTACCATGTAAATTTGTTTGTTATAAGTATTGTTACTGAGTTTTATTTTGTTTTCTCTTTTTGTTTTATTTTAATACTATATGCCAATTATTTTGTTAAGGGAGTGTGTTAAATAAATAACAAAATCATTTACAGTGACATCTAGTGAGATGCACGTCAAACTAGTTTCTAATATAGATTATAGATATTATGAGTATTAAAAATAAAAATTTTCTTTGTCTGTGGCGAGCACTCGTGTATTTTTATTAAAGGAGAATGTCCATTCATAGTATCGGTAAAAAATATCGTAGATCCCGATACTGATACTGCTTTAAATGTATTATAACATATTTATGTTTTGTCCTTAAACGTTTTCCTGTTTTGTCCCGGGCAATAGATTTTTATAAAATAAAGTAATTATCATCACATTTTACATTTAGTTCACAGAGCAGAAGGCAAAAAATTTGATTCCAAGTTGATTTCTACTAATACGGTCGCAATTATGTTTATAATTATTGAAAATATGTATTTTTCTGTACACAAAAAATAGGTTTCATCGAGAGACAAAAATCTTCGCACCGATACTAAGTTTCATAATAAAATGAGCATCTCCATTCTGTCAAATATTCCTTCATAAATAAAATGTTTAGAATCACTGATCTAGTTGTACTTACAAAAGTATAAGCGTAAACAAAGAGCCTTATACATCAATTTGTCTGCTTAAACGAATCCTTAATACTGTCTTTTACGATGTTGCCGGTTCTTAGGGCCGATCTACATCGGACTTGACGTTAAGCACACGAAGTACTAAATTACTAAGGAGCCGATAAAGGTTTATAGCCGTCCTAAGTAGTTATCCCAGTTTAAGCGTCCACTATGCCGAGGCAGATGGCTGGGAACTTGACGCACGCTCGTGAATCATGAAACGGTGCGTTTACTTATACTTTGTAATTTAGTTGTAATATAAATATGGAGGGGGTTTTAATGAAGCTAAAGTGTGCAGAAGAAATATGGCACGCGTTCTTGCTTAGAAATAGAAAGGATAAGCTCAAATCCAACATATTTTCACATACAATTCTCTTACGTTTTCATAGCATGAGAGACCCAAACGTATTACGATAGGCAGAGAAAGAGTAAACATAAGTGGAATAAGACTGGGAAAAAAATTTAGGACAGAGTCTGGTGAATTTTAAACAAAAGCATCGTATCTTGATTATAAGCCGGGTTAGTTAAAAAAAATCAATTCAAAGAATAGGGAAAATAGTTTTATCTAAATGTCTCACTAATTCACCTCGACCATTAGGCATATGCCAAACACTAAAAGACAAAGTCGGCCTCATCCAAAGTCACCGGAAGGCAAAAATAATAAAAATAAATAGGCATCATAGCGTTTTATTTGTTCTTTACCTACTTGCCGATAAAAATAAATATTAAAAATAATGACAATTTTATTTGGTTGTTATGCATTTTTCCGAGGTCATTGGTTGAAGGATTCATCCGAACCAGAGTCAACACTTGTAAACGGTGTCGAGTTATTTACAAATGTCAAACAATACAGAGGACCTTTCGACGGGTCATTCGAATCATTGTTTGCCTTACGAGGTATTTCGCAATCTGCATACAATGTGTTATTACTTGGTAATGTAAAAAATGTGTTGTTATTCGCATGCATTCATGTTATTTTTTATACAAACACCTTTGGTAATAAGGCATCTGACGGTAAATATATCTGGATATTATCTACCAAAGAATAATAATTATAAATACACTAACAGTCACACACAAAGTCCTGATTCCACACGAAGATCTAGTCCCACCCAGACCCGATACAAAAACTTGTGGATCACACAAATATTTTTTAATGCATAGATCGAACAGCAAGAAGAACAGGCATTCCTAAATTGACACAGTTGTCCCGGTCAGTTTGAGACAGATACATCTTGCGTAGTTTATGCTATGATGGGTTTTCTAGTATTGCTAACTGTGATAGCTTGCAAGCGGTTACGACATTCTTCCCTATGGTCCCCTGCAGTCTAAAATACCGAAAGAAAATTAACAACTAGCTGTAGAGTTGTTCTTAACAGATGGTCCACAAACCACTGGTCCTTGGATGAATTTATTAAATAATTTTAGACGTGTTTTATGTATGGATGGATAAATTCTCTTTAGTTATTTACATGACTATTGTACTGTATATTACCTCTTAACCACTAAACGAACTGGGTGGTCCATGGTAAGAGACAAGTTTGGTCAAATGGCCTCTCGTGACCAAGAGGTTAAGAATTACTGCCGTATACTGTAGAGCTGTCTTTAAAAGTGTACTATCAATCAGACAATTTGACTTGGGTTCTAACACGTTTTAGAAATTCGACGTTAAATAATACGGTTGTGTTCCGGATATTGTAGCAGAGTAATTACTAGGCATATTGAGACTTAACATCTTATGTCTCACGATGGCGAGTGCAGTGGAATGCCAAGCTTTGCTTTATAATTCATGGTATTGTTTGGTTTTGCTACTGTCAATGAGCGTTCGTACGGCTTACCATCGTTGAATGGTATGCTGAATAATATTAGCTGCAAACAGTAAATAGCTACAGTATTTTTAATTCTATCTACGACTTCCGTATTAAATTAATTTTGTTGCGAGTTAAAATAAACGAATTTACGTAATAGTGCGAAAAGTCCATTTGAAATCTTTGCCCTCAGGACTTAAATGGTGGGTGAATTATCATGATATCACAGTTTAGGTATTAAATATTAAAGCCAAAATAAATTAATTTATATTCCTCCTTCATTAAAAGCTATCATAAAGCTAATGATTTTTTTATTTCGTCCCTGTCCTGCTAATAATCGCAAGTAGAATTTTTCATCGAGGTAATAAAATCGTTGTTGTAAAACTTGTGACGAATACTTAAAGAACAAATTAAAGTACATTTCAATTTTGCTCTCGTTGCTTTCTATAAGGTACCATCGTAAAATATGAATGGTCCTAAACTCGATCTTTCTGATGCCTGTTGACAGATTAAATTTAAAAAGACTAGACGAAGCAATCAAAGATGAAGTATTGATTCTTTAAATTAATTGAATTATTTCTTAAAAAATACATAAGCAATATTTCATTTTTATTTTAAAAGTCTGTTATAAGGATTGAGTAAAATTCCATCAATAAATCCTTCTTTAAATCTCTGGGAGATCAAGTCCGAAATATCTTTCAATGCTACGTTATGTAACCCCATCACAAATCTCCATGATGATCCACTGGTATATGTTCCGTCTAAATCATTTAATGTTTAAAATTTACGGCAATATCCATAAACAGTTTCAAAACCTATTCTAGTTATCGGATGTTTGTCCCTTTCTAACAACTTTTGAATTCCGTTCGAGTGGAGGAGTTTGTCTTCTCCACATTCGATAACTAAAATAGGTTTCATAATTGACTATGAATAATGAATAATATTTTTAATAGAAAAGACATAACGAACCCTAATATTCGAAAGAGCATCCCGCCGCCGCTCATGGAAATATATTTCGCAATGGACGCATTTAAAAATGTAGCGCACGTTTAGTGGGCAAGATAGTTGCAGTGAAATTTTCTTTTGAAGAGGGAAAATTTTCACTCTCGCTTCCTCATTAGTGCTCGGAAACCTTTTGAGTGAGCACCCATCCCGTTTTGCCTCCACAAATTCACTGTACATTTGCACACGTCTCACATTCACTTATGTGTGTTTTACTTTATGATTTGTACCTGATTCGTGGTGTCCGTTTAGGATTTAGACGACGGAAGGTGCCGGTTGTAGATGGGCGATAGAAATGGGATAGATATTAAATTGGTCATTATTCGTTGATGGCTATACTTCACTACACTCATAAGGAGTGTAGTGGTGGTAGGATCTCCTCTCAGAATCTATGTGATATTGTCTTATCGAATCCTCTTGTTGGGTGATTATTGTTTAAATCATGTTTACAGCATGTAAGAAAATTGAAGGTAAATGCAAAGACAATAGCCACACTCTAAAATTAAGCTACATAGAAGTGGAACATTGGGAACCATAAGTTGGAAAGTGTTAAAGAGTGTTGAAGACAATATACCGCTTTGTATACTTTCGAAACCCAATAAACTCGATTTTGGCCCATCAAAGGATCACATAACAAGCAAGTCGCCTTCAAACACCTCATACAATTTAACAAATGGCTTCTCATGCAACTGATTTGAGATACACCATCCAATAAATAAGTGATCTCTGAACTTTTACTACTAAATATTATTTAGCATTTAATTAACATTTAAATCAATTAAGATTTCTCCAACCCATAACCTTTGACTTCATATCATTAATACGTTTTGTGAATGCAATCACTGATTCAGTATTTCTCTAGAAATAGTTACTATGTAACTGTTGCAATGTTACAATCATTCACAAAAGATTAATTCACGCTAGTGGCAGATCCATTAACACCTGGCTTTTAATTTACACGCTTTTAATGAATAGTTATAGTACCTTATATTCTAATCACAGCTGAATGAATAGTTATTAGTATCTTGTATTCTAAATACCACTGAATTATGTCTACTTCTGCAATGAAACTAATAATCGTAACTTGTATTCTTCTTAATTTAGTGGTGTTAATTCCTCAAAAAGGTGTTGGGTATATATTTGTTAATTATATTATACTAGCCCAAAAACCCCACTCGTGAGCAAAAGCATCCTCTAAGTTCTTCCGTTTATCTCCATCGAAAGCAATTCGCGTCGAGTTTTTTATTTTTAATCTTTAGTAGGTTAGACGTTTGACATTAATCTCACGTGATGAAAAGCGACGATATAGTCTACCTTGTTACACGCCTATCTAGAAGGTGTCTTTTCACTTTAGCCTTGAAGATCCCAAGTCATAACTTTCAGGAAACACTGATTTTGATAAGCGATTCCATTCTTTTGCCGTGCGTATGATGACGGAGGACGTAGATCGTTTTGTGCAACTTGATGTTAAATTAACGACATAAGAATGGCAGCCAACTGTTCTTCTTGTTGTTCTGGAGAGTAATAGTGAAGGTGGAGTCCTTGTTATGTCCGTCAAGATCGTTTCGCCATCGCTTTTAGGGTCTGCCTCACCTATACCTGCCTTACGGAACACACTGACTGATGATTTTGGCACATCGATTAAGGTGCAAATTAATTTCATTAATTCATTCTTAATTTTCGTTTAAGTTGTTACAGACTCTACAAAACATGGCGTTAAGGGGTTTAACTCCGACGTATGTTTTATTGTTAACTCAAAGATTAAACCAAAGGAGTTTTTGTATGATCCGAAATAAAGTTCGAAGGTTTAGACGTCGAATGTAAAACTGTACGAATGAGCCTAGGTAGTTCAGAAATGTTCGAATTCTCTATCGTACGCCGTAACCATACATATATACTTAGTTTGGGGTGAATGATAAGTATCATAGAGTATAGTATTAATTTTTAGAAGTAGAAAAGTTAGTTTGAGTTTAAAGTTTAAGTATACAATAATTTCTATGGTAAGTAAAGTCCAGCAACCCGAATTAACCCTAACTACTGTCAAACATACTCTCTATTGTAAAGAATGGCCGTGCCGTGTAGTGGGACGTAGTAAGGCTGATACAATACAATAAAAGGTCATTCCAGGAGATTTAATATAAAAAGATGTCATTTCATTGCATACTGATATTGAGTATCGCAATCACTTATAGGAGAAAAAAGCAATGCCGTAATTGCTGTAGCAGTCATGTCAGTGAAATGCAAATATATTAGTTGCAAGTAATGATCGAGTGGTGTTCCGTTATTGCGAAATTACTTTATAATTACTCCGTAGATTCTCATACACCTGACATGAAAGGATGGGGTGCGAAGAAAGAAATCACGAAATCACTTTGCTGGATACCGGGTTCCGTAGACACAGCTTTTTAATTTTTTATGGTAGTCACTTAACTTCTCCTGTTTATTTGGACTATAATTTATTCATTCTGTATCAGTATCTATTCTATGTTTTTATACTTCAACAGCTTTCATATTCTATGTTTCAACAGAAGTGTAGTGTGTTTATCATATATTTCCATAATAACCTAAGGGTAGACGCCTGTATTCAGCTACTTGCTGCATCCTGTATGAGATTGCGGGAAACGAACGTCCAACTCTGCGTTTTTAGCCCCACAGACTATTAGAAATCACTTATAACTTCATCTTATACAGTGCGGTCATATAAATTCGATGGGTGATATTAATGATAAATATCTATTCTACAAAACTATAAAAGCATCCACAACACGAGCATTTGGGGTCCGGTCCTTCCGGGTCTGGGAGTTTGTGATACCGAAAAGTCTCTCGTAGTTCCTGATACCCACGACACAAGACTCGATCTTAGTGTAGGATCAGGACTATGCATGTGACTGTTAGGTTTATTTATTTATTATTATTAATTAATATAGCTTTGACGGGAAAGTATAAATTCCTAATGATCTAGGGAAAATACAATACAATAGTGACTACGTAAGAACATAAGTATAAAATAATGACCTATGATATGAGGTTTTTCTTTCTCCTTAAGACACGGAATGCTAAAAATCGCTAGCGCTGTAAAAGCGTATGAATAATTTAGTATTCATCAATCGCACTTCATAGCATATTATAGTCGGTAAAACAGAATAAAACGAAGTCAGTCTGGGTAATAAATAAAATTATGCGTCGCGACGCAAATGTAATTTTAGTGTCGCTGAATTTGTACGCAGTGGCTTTCGTATTTGAACTATTGCTGTAGACGTCACATCACTCAATAATAAATATTGAGTTATATATTTTTTGTACTAGTTATGGTTTTTTATGCAAGAAAGTGTGACCAATAGCGGTTATAAATTATGCACAATACCTTCTCAGGTAAAAGTGCGTGGTGGCCTGTTGATAAACGGACCAGACGCGGCTGCCAATATGTTCACGGTGGTCGCGGGTTCGAATCCCAGGGCACAACTCTGACTTTTCGGAGTCATGTGTGTATTGATAGTCAATCACCACGCACTATAACGGTGAAGGAAAACATCGTCAGGAAACCTGCATACCATAGCGATTTCTATGGTATGTAAAGTCCGCCAACCCGCACTAGGCCAGCGTGGTGGACTATATGGCCTAACCATTCTCAATCATATTCTCGATTGTAGAGTAGGCCCGTGCCCTGCAGTGGGACGTATATGGGCTGATACAGATACAGAACCTTCTCAGGTACAGCTTCGTTGTCGTCATGTAGATGGGTCTTACAAATATTCTTGCTCGTCATAGAATCGATTATATTGTGTTGTTGCCATTTTTTCGTGACGACAAAAAATGATAAAGACAATCGTAATTTGACATCTGTGCTCCTTACATCTATTTTTTTTTATTGCCTTGCAGGTAGTCGAGCTAGCGGCCCGCCTGATGGTAAGCGGCTACCGCTGCTCATAGACCTCCGTAGTGCCAGGGGGCCTGCACATCAAAGTCGCTGCCTACCTCGAGGAGAGTACTCTCTTTAAACCTCGTTTGAAGAAGGACAAGTCATAGCGCTGAGGAAACACTGATGCAGGGAGTTCATTCTAGAGCTTGCACGTACGTGGTAGGAAAGAACGCTGGAAACGTACCGTTCGGGAGCGGTACGCCTCCAGGTGGTGGGAATGAACTCTACTACGGAGATTATTATCTTAAGTGCATTTTGTTTTTAATAAGGAATAACACAAAAATATTATGTTAGAACCACATATTACTAGAATCATATGGCTTTATAATATTATGATGTTAGATGTTCTTTAAGCTCCAAAATTATGTTACTAAATTTCATCTTTGACTCGAGTAAATGTAATTTTCTGGTATTAATACCCTTGTCACTTTATTCAGATAAATTCAACCTAAATGTGATATATTAAATATGATTATATCCAGACTACGTGTCAAAGTAGGAGGCTTGACAGATTTATGTGCGCATTAGTCTAGTCTTTCTGCGACATTTTTACGTGTGACTAAAGGAAAATGTATTGTGACATGACAAAGGAATCTAGCTTGTAATATTCACACCAAAAAGTAGTATGGAAACAAAGTTTGAAGTATATTTATGATATTTCTAATTGTTACTATGTGATAACTAAATGTTTATTTAGTTTTGGTCACGTGACTGTACTCGGGCTTACGATAATTTACAACACTCTTTATTATACTACATATAAGTAATTTAAATTTTTTCAGATCACAAAAAGCCTTAGCTTCTTATTTTACTACATTTCTATTTTGTTACTCCTAACCTATGGGTTTTTTGTAGCAAGAAGAAAAGCTCGACTCCAATGACTCCTTTGGGTAGCCCACCAGTAAACTCTATTTAAGAGGCTTGGAGACTGTCCCGCCCTCACACCCACCACTCCAACTCCTGTAAGCCACAATAGTGGCACGCATTGTAATGACATCGAGCATTGAAGCTCGGCGAGTGTCCGGGAAAGTCTAACTTGTCTTTATTTTAGAGGCTTGATGAAATTTTCGTTTTCATGAAAACAAAATCAAAAAATTGTTTTTTCACCCTGATCCAGCAATTAGCTTCTCAGCTAGTTTATCGCCCTCTGCGGTGTGACTTCTGCAAGTGAACTCTTCAATAGGTCTAGTTTATTTATGATATCATATTTTAAGGTCATGTGTACGTTTCCATGCATTATTAACCAGGACGGTGAATATACAAACCTTCAACTTGACTACAGTATCGGGTGTCTAAGGACGTAAGTGTAACCGGTAATGGTCGATTAGTTTTAAAAATACATATCCTGTAGCCCAGATATGATTATTTTTTTCTACTTCGAACCAATGTTTCGAATTGCCAGCATAATATAATGAGTAAAATATATTTTAATTTTTTTGGATTCAATAGGCCCTCCCGTCGAGTCAGTAACTATAGAACAATACCTATGAGTCATAGGTCATCAATCGTACAATTTTAACCAAATGCGAACCAAATAGATCACAATCATAGGAGAAGCGAAAGTTAATTTTCAAACAATTTCAACAATTACTCTATTACAAAAACTAACGTTTGTTCTAGTTCTAGCATTCTTAATATACCTATTAGTACATATACGTGACTAAACCTAAGACCGGTCGTTTACGTAAACGCCCATCGGTTGTCCTCACGTAGCATCCTGTTTGCCTCGGTGGCACTTACCTTTTTTCTTTCACTATTATGCTCTAGTTTTCCGCGTTGAAACCAGTTAGCCTCAACCAGGATGTATGAGCTAACGCGTTAGAAAACGTTTTTGCAGTTATATCACGTACGGACTTCTCTGAATTGTGTTGAATGTAGACATGTGGAGATAAATTTATTTGTTAATTTTGGTATGATATGGGTTAGAGGTACCGTGAAATAAATTAAGTATGCAATAGTTGGCTGCAACCTGTGACAATGGGCCTGCATCTAACGATTTATTACATTCAATTGTGTTTCATTAGGTAAACGTTAGCAAAACAATCTAAAATAATAATAATGTGTATTTAAAGTTAATTGTTTTTTAAAATGCTGTTACACTTGTAAAGCATAGAATTACAATATAATTGTTGCATTTACGTGCCTTGTTTTATGCGTGGTCTTATTTTCCGTTGCTTCTAGGGTAAAATACAGTGCAGGCCACAATTAATTATTTTGTAATGTTTTTACAAAGCAGAAATGAAAAAAAAAACACGTATTTTCAACAGTATAACAATTTTAATGTTTATAAAAATATATTTGGTTGGAAGGGGATCGTGTGCAAAACTATTTATGCCTATGTATGCTGTTATACGATATTAATACTGTTCATTTATATACTTAGCATGTCTATTTAATTCTTTATTGTAGAAAGTAAAAATAACAGTGAATATAAAATAGTGTTTCTTACTTTTACGGATTTTTTGAGTATTTATATATTTTTAAATGAGTTAATATCTAGTTCTAATTACTTAACTCTTACACGGCATTTATAAAACTAAAATATGATAGATCACATAAAATTAAAATTTCCAACGCAGAACCTCACGCAAAAATCAAACCAAAGTTCACAGCGAACCGCTGTAAAACATCGCATATTTTTAACATTCTCAACCAGAATATATTTTACAGCGGCAATAAACAGGCGAGCCGTGCGTTTACAACGGCTTTTTGGATCCCAATTTATCTCACCAGGAACGTTCCAATTATATTTTTTCTACCCAATAGACACATTGCGATCGGTCATACGCACTGCATGCACGGGGACGCTTTCCATTGCGTAATTGCTTTTTGTTTTTCGTGTATAGTTTTGTACAAACGCGTCGATAGATAGTAAAGTATATGTATCTGTATATGTTTTTGCTAACACTTAAATACAAAAGTATTGGATACGAAGGATATGGAATCATCATTTATTTATTTATGAGAAAGGACTAAACTACTATATGTAATTATATTAAATGTAATAATAGGTACATAGCCAACAATATGAGCAGTCAACGCGATTGGAAAGGATCTCGTAAAAGTATTCTAATGTATTCGATACGTAAATACAGAAAAATATCAGGAGTCAGAACCATATTCGCAGTTAAAGTAGCAGGAATATTGGTCGGTGGAACTCCGAACAGTATGTAATTACAGCACGTTCCCCTAGATGTCTCTTTATTAAGATTGGGCTGTAGGTAAAATACCTGGTAACATCCATGTTTCCTACTTCCATGATCCACCTAATTATTGGATTACCGTCCTTCTAATACGATCTCATGTATCTAAAATTAAAGTTGGTTCCTATTTCCTTTAACGAAAAAACATCCACAATATTTGTAAGATAATGCTAGAAATAGTATTCTAAGCCTCTACATTGATATCAATTAATTTAACAGCTGCAATATCTATTAATATTTTTCTGTCCATATAATATAATTTCATCGGTCCATAAAAACAATTTGTCAATCAAACCGCCAAGGCCCCTGCCATTTCTAGTCCACATCAGTTCGATTACAATAAAAATTTCGACAGGTGTCATTGGCTGACATGAACTATTGCAAAAGCGAACAATAGCTAATCTGATTGTAAAAAAATCAATAGCAATAATTGTATTGAGAAACGGATGATCGTCTCAAAGCTCAGCCGATTCAAATATTCCAATTGGGAATAGCGTAACAACTGAACGCCGAAACGCGTCCGGTTTCGACTGAGTAAATCCAATTTTATTACGCTAATAAAAGGCAATCCAATTAAAGCTGGAGATTTTTTACGGGCGCTGCTCCCAGCTAGCCGGCTGTAGGACCCTCGAGTGGAGTGCCGACGAGCAAACGTGCTACAGGTTTCAAATATACCTAAGCGTTGTAATGAGTATGTACGCATTTTGAATTACTATAAGTCGGGAATGTTTGTTAAACTATTTTTTGAATGGGCTGGTTTAATGTCTCGTTTGTGGTTCTTGAGCCTATGAGGGTTGTTTTCGTAGGTATGCTAGTATTAAGCATAGGGTGATGATTGTTTTGAATTTAATATTTATTCAATTTGATCACGATCTAAACGACACATGAAATGTAAAGCAGTGTTTTAAAAATGCAGAAATTACGCATAGGCATAATTGAACTTCTTAATTTAATGTATCATAAAATTGCACATTATCAAAAAATTGGACTAAAACCTGTTAATTGATAACAAAAAGGAAGAATTAATTGACGTGTCTTGAAGTTCACCGAACTTGAAAGTTTCAATGCGTCCATTAACCCGCATCGGGCAAGCGTCGTAATCTGAGGCTTATAAAATTCTCAATTGCGGGGAAGCTTTTGTTTTTATGAAGCGAAGGATTTATATGATATTCTAAGTATAGAAAGGTCACCGATAAGGCTGAACATTGATAGGACTCCAATAATATTATCCACAACAACCATTCGGAAACTGCCTACATCCTGCGATTCTTATTTTAAATGTATGCATAGGTAAGGCGTATTATCCAAAGACTTATTAATTCAGGCAACATTTCAATACAACGCTATACCCGCCAACTAATCTCCAACCTAACAACTGCAACATTAATCCGCAGCAAAAAATAAACTGAAGCATAAGACGTACAGCGAATCCCGAGCGCTCCTATAACAATTTAAAAGGATTCCGCCGATGCCTTTCAGTCTCATGCATAATTTAAACTGAATATTGATCCCAGTACGGATTGAACGGGTGGCGTTTCGCTAATAGTGAGTATTATGCTGGAATCGAGAATATGCATCTGCCATACGAGATAGTATAAGTGGAAACATTTTGAATAACCTGCCGTCGGGAGCTGTGCATACTAATGACGCTGCTTCGTCGCTCTATTAAGATGTTGCGATTTATGTTGCAGATGTTAAGGCGGAATATACTTGCGGAATTATCTGTCTGATGAAGTTTGGTTCCGGATTTCTGTTTAGTTGTTAGGATTATTGACTTTCAGGAGTACGAAGTTTGTTTGGTTAAGCATTTAAAAGTGTATTTGTTGTTAAGTATTCATTGGTCTTGCAGCACATATTGGTTATAAATTTTGTGATCTTGAATACCTTTTCCGGATCAAGCATTCGCTTTATATAAGTTTTCCGGTTTGAAAAAGCTTAAGAGTTTCCCGGGACCGGGCTTTTGCTCGGCATAGCGATAAGGTGCGTTGACCTATAGCTCGCAAAATGTGTTATGACTTTATGAGTCTTACTTGTGCATATGAAATTTGTCTTAATAAAAACCTGCGTCATACTGGTAAACTTATTTTGTGACAATAAAAAAAAAAACGTTAAACCATTCATAAATATCATAAATGTTTACATAAATCAGACCGACAAAACCATGTCTACACCAACATCGAAATGTTTCACACGGCATTAGGCATTAAAGCAAACCTCGAGTACAGTAAATTATTACCTTTTCATAATGTCAGTACTAACCCCGTAATTCGGTAATCTACGTCAGGCCGACAACGTAAATTAAACTGCCGGAGAAATTGCTTCCAAACATATTTTGTCATCTAATAGGTAATAAAGTTGTTTATTTTGCCACTCAGATTAATATGTTTAATGTTAATTAAAATCATGATTTATTTAAACTGATTTCAACGCATAATTTGGTTAATTGAATCGAGTAAAGTGATGAAAGCCTCTATAGCATGGTCGGGCGTAAAGCCAGTCTGAAATAAGAGCACATGGGTTCGATACAGACAATACATAATTTGCCTGAAAAATATGTCAGGTCTGAGTTTTCTAAGATCCTAAAGGCGTCCGTTCTTGATTATCTTTCATTTACAGTAATAATTAATAAAAGTATCCCAAGAAATTAAACTGCTAAGGAACTTATAAGTTACATAGAACATTATAAACAACATCGAAGTTCAATTAGAAGAAGACGTAACAAAACTCCGAACAGTTGTACTAACACTGAGCAAATCCCATTTTTCACTTACAGACGTAGTTGGAAAACTTTAAAAATATATAATAATGTAGTTGCGAGTTGGAATAGTGCAATAGCCACTATAATCAACTGACAATAATTAAGAACAGTCAAAGTTTCCCGACCATTTTCTTCCGTGTAGCGAGAAAGTTTAAAATTGCTTTACCTTGGTTAACGGCGGGCGCTGTTAACGTTGAAAAGATTCAAAGTGTGCTTCATTAAAACTGCGTTGAGGGCATCGACAATAGAGTTGAATCTCAGGCCTCGGATGCAATTAGTGCGACCAAGCCCTTACCATGAACGCATTCATTCGTTCCTTCCGTGCAAAGAGTGGAACGGGACTTTATATTTTTATCTCATTCATTCATCTGAATAACCGATTTATACTTTTATTGTTGAGTAAGCCACAAACGATGGGGTGAATTCGCTTGTATTTTATGGGCTTTCGCCGGTTTCAATGGATTTATTTTTGTTACATAGATAAACAATTTCTTTATTTGCGTTTATTTTAGCTAGGTTATACTATCTTCCATATTTGTGTTGATTTATTTGCTATATTCGGTAGCTACAAAACATTTAGAGAATATTAAATAACTAATTAATTATAATCATTATCATACTTAAAATTAACGTATCAAGAATAAAGTGCGAAAAAAGTAGCCAAAAAAGTAAAATCCAAATAAATAGCTTTAATTATTTAAATCTGCATCAGGTGGGGCTTAAATAATATCCTTCATGTTTCAAAAAAAAATTCATATTTGCAATCTGTCCGTCCTCGAAGACCAACATCAACAGCAACAATTTTATCTTTGAATCGAAAAACTTACATAAAGCCTATCGTTGACCCTGGTATCGAACCCAGAACTATACACTGTATCGCAAGAGCACAATCACAATGGCTGCATTGTAACTTGGGGTGAGCGCAAATCCCGTCTAGACAGAATCGAATAGAATTATACGGTGGTCCTATGCCATTCGAATTCGAATTCGTAACCAAATAAAACAATATACTACAAAACACACAAATCGAGGCAAAGCAACAGGATACAGAAAGTCAAAAGCCATTAAAAACGACACCATAATCACTTCGAATGCTCCCATGAACGTTAAAAACAACGTTTCAACTGAGAGCAAATATTTAACGCGCTCCAAACAGATCCCAGTTAAGCTGAAATTATTTTCGATTTAACTAGTGTTCAGTGCGACGCAGATTTACAACAGATAACGAGTGTATGATTAATATTGAAGGCACCAACTGCGACAACTGTGATTAACGACGAGCAATCAACGGCCCGCGAAATGCGGACTTATTCGGGATACACGCAGTTTTTTATTAAAAATCAGTGCGCGTCACGTGAATGCTATTGAGAGTATTCAGTGGAAATTTCCACGGCTAAATACAATGCGCATGATTTTAATTTAATCATCGGCTTTTGCGTTGGTTGTCGGTGGAAAGTATTTTGTTTCTTTCTGTATCAGCCCGTATATGTCCCGCTACAGGGCACAGACCTCCTCTCCGATCGAGATTACGATTAAGAGTGGTTAGGCCATATACCACGTCTACCACGCTGACCTAGTGGGTTGGCGGACTTTACATACAATAAAAATTGTAACAAATCGCTACGGTATGCAGGTTTCCTCTCGATTTTTTCCGTCACCGTTATAGTGATCGCCTTACCGTTTTTGTCTTCAATTGTATTTTATTGTTTGGGAAGACCTTCGAAGCTATGGATTAGATATATGTTTTATCATATTCAAATATATTTTTTTAATTTAGTGCCAAATATAGTAAAATAAATGTTTATTACACCGACTGAATAGAAACACTGTAACTTTAATACAATAGTGAATATAGTTTCAAAACACAAGATAATTTTGACATAGCTAAAAATGCTTGTATGCGATGATCAAGATATTCTGACTAAAATGTCGTCTATTTTTCCTCGATACGTGAAATGTTGTCTCAAACATATATTTACTAAACATGACAGCAATATTACCCGTGCGAAAGACAGAAGAACGAACGAAGTCAAAGACATATAAATAATAGGTAATTACCAAATTATATTATTTACAATAAGAAAATGTAGCATCTCTGAATACTGTTATTAAAACGAATGTAATTAAAGTCCGTTATAGTATTTATGACCACTTTGCGACCTAAGTTGTCGGCGGCAGAAATTAATTGGTCATAATTCACTTTAATAAGCAAAATGAGCTTAATTTGCAAAATGTTGCAAATATCTGGACGCCACACACCATTACGATCTTTTGAGGCATTTAGAATTATTTTGGATGTAATTATCAAGTTGTGACACGGTCTCTGGAACTTCATTTTGCAATAGATTAAGGATTTAAGACTGGTACATTTATTTATTTATAATTTAACGGGAACGTTGGTAGCCTTCTTAATTTCAGGTTTACGTCTTATAAGTGATCTTAATGATATTAATGAAGTGGAGTGAAATATGAGTGGAATTTTGTACGTGTAATAAAATTGCGGTGTTGCTACACCATTAATGAGTTTGTAAATGAGCAAAAATTCTACCGAGAGATAAGCTTTTCATAAGGAAGCAAGATCTCGATTATCCCCAAAAGACAGTTTCATCTAAACCAAGCAAAATATTCGGGTAAATGTTGAAATCCTGCGAACGAAACTTTCCCATCTCCTTAAACAAATCCCGCAGTAAACAGCCGCTACACACAAACTACGTATCGTATGGAACCTTTAATATAACAGTTCAAGCGGAAAATCCGATATCTTGAGCCCGGAACATTGATGAGCGTTTAAATATTCATGAGAGACGCCACGCGCGCAGCTCACGTCGAGTACCCACACTACAAAATGACGGCTGTCACCGATCAAACTTGCATAGCTTGGTTGTACACTGATAGAATGGAGGCTATATTATAGTTTCGATAGTAATTATTTCCTAGGAATTCTATTTGATCTATTTGAGCCCTCTACAAAATTTACGGCTGTCGACGCTTGCATATGGTGAGCTGTGATGAGTTTCCATAATTTTCTAGAAATATCAATTTGTATCGAGGTAGAATATAATTATACCTTTACCTGGTTCCTGGACACGCCTTTTTCTTTCGTTCTGTCAATTTTTAAATATTTTAGACTATTTTTTTCGCTTCTACTGTTTTTGTACCAGGACATAGTTCTTAAAGCGTCAAGGAACTAAGCCTTCCTGGGAAATATATTTAAAAACTCGACCATTTCTAGGTAAGTGACTACTTTTCTAAGTGAAGCTTTAAATTTATGTGATAGGGCTTTATACGCGGAACCTATTGGAGCTCAATTCTATGAATCAATTTATAGTTTCCTTTTATTAGCTTCGATATTTTCCATTATTATTTTTGTCTCTTTTAACAACTTTTATAATATTATTTTTTAATATATATTTTTAACTTACTATTCTTAACATCACCGTCGTCGAAAAAAAATCTCTAAGATTCCCTGAAAATTTAGTCAGTACAATTAGTCTGTTTGCAGCGACCTCACTACCTTTTCCACTCTCTTCCCCGCCCACATCAATTCACTTCAATTCGTTGCAGATACTAAATAGCGCACCTGCTTTTCATATACACAAACAATAGCACAATCAGCAGTTTCCCCGAACGACATCGAACATCTTCACAGTTCAAAATATGTAATATAATCTCTTCTCGGTGTATCGCCAACTCGGAGCTAACCGCAGCACGCTCTATTGAGAACGGAAGACGATTCTCTTAGGGCCGACACGATGCTGCATTTACCAAACGAAATATTTACAAGTGACTGAGACTGCGTCGCGCCAAATCTTGTGTTTGCTGTTATCGAAATTTCGTACGAGGGAACAATATTCGAGCTTAGTAAATTGAGTTTGAACGTTGGTGCTTAATTTTGATGCATGCGTTTATGTAGCGTTATTAATGTTGTATAATTTGGAATGTGGTTTTCGATTATTTTTAAGTAAGTAAGTAAATTAAATATCTTCAGCCTCCGTGGCGCAGTTGGTTAGACGCTGACTGTGAAATGCGAGGCCGCGGGTTCGATCCCCGCACCGAGACAAATGTTCGTGCGGCCCACAAGTATTTGTCTCGGGTCTGGGTGTTTGTGAGACCGAAAAGTCTCCCTTAGTTCCTGATACCTACGACACAAGACTAAATTGATCTTAATGTGGTGTCAGGACAATGTATGTGACTGTTGGGTGTATTTATTTATATATTTTAATTTCAAATGTTAAGCAATAGTTAAGACTACTTTTTGCCGAAAATTATAATGAAGAAGAATCTAATACTTTGATAGCCTTAATTATTAGTTTAGTTAAGTACTTAATCCTACGAAATCTAATATCGTAGTCACAAAACACAAACATAATATTAATTTATAAAAATTAATCAAGCTAATATTATTCAACAATTTAATATGAATTATATTCCCGCAATGAATATAATAGAAAGCCGAAAAGAAAGTTTTTAAGCGCTTTCAAAATGTCACTGGCAAAGGTCAGGTCAGGATATTTTTTTAAATTCACGACGCGCCGCTTTCACATTAAATTATAAATTATTAATTCAAGCAACTCGGAATATAAACACTGCTAAATATTATGTAAAAATTTGCTTCTTTAAATTCTTGCAAATAAGCGAGTAGAAATTAGTGTATCGTTATGAATATTCTGCTTTATACGCAACTGGCGTGACGACATGACATGACATTCGCCTGATGCTAAGCTATACGACAGCTCGTCAACTGTAGCAAAACTAAAAATACCATGGATAACAAAGCAATGCTTGTCATTCCACTGAGCTCGCTACCATGAGACATAAAATGTTAAGTCTATATATGTCCAGTTACTCTGACTACACTATCCTTCAAACCGAAACACAACAGTGTATTTACACTGCTGTTTAGCGGGAGAAATAGATATTGCGGTGGTACCTACCCAGGTGGCCTCTCACATATGAGAGACCTACCACCAGTGTAATTTTGTTTTTCATGGTAACAGATATACTACACCAAATTAAGTAAATAGAAGCTACTATACGCGCCCTTTTCCTTTGGGTTGACGTAACTGATAATTTATCAGTCGATAGATAAACCGTAATGATTATTTTTTAGAGAAACTTTTTTACCCATTCCCACCTCTGCAACATCTGTCAGCCAGGATCAACAGTGGCACACAAAGAATTAACACCGAGCTTCTCAGCTCGGCGAGTCCTCAGGGATCCTAGCTTCTCTTTAACCAGCATCGAAATTAATCAGAAAGAAAAAGACAGCTTCCGTGTCGCAGTTGGTTAGACGCCGCCCGTGAAACGAAAGATCGTGGGAACGATCCCCGCACCGGGAGACATGTTTGTGCGGCCCACAAATATTTCTTCCGGGTTTGGGTGTTTGTGAGACCAAAAAGTCTCTCGTAGTTCCTGATATCCACGACACAAGACTCGACCTTAGTGGGGGTTCAGGACTAAGTATGTTACTGCTGGGTATTAAATAGCAGGAACCAAATGTCTAATGAAGGAAACAAAATAAAACGATCATTAAATTTAATATATTATATCATTATTATAATACTAGACCCAGTGACCAACAGAGAGGGAATTGCAGAAATTGTGAAGATTATACACAAATGTTTATTAAAGGCAATTGAGAAAATACCTATGTATTATAATATATGATCATATGGGGCTATGGAACTGTATGTGCATACGTAAAATTTAAAGCGGTAATAAAAAAAAAAAGTTGCATTATCCAACGATGTTACTAGTTGTACCGACATTCATTTAGCATAATATGTTGAACGGTACAGCGTAGTTCTGCAAACATATTTAAAACACTGCCTCATAAAAACAGCGTTTAGAATATACTAGCAATAATATACCATAAACCGCAAATATTATATAAATCGCAGTGAAAATCCGCATATTTCTACGCACAAGGAAACGCGGGTTAAGCCTACATAATGACGCGATTGCCATTCAAGGGCGTATTCTAATACCGCTTATAAGAGATAATTTGCCGATCGTTGATAATAAAGTTTATCAATGCAAATTCACCGTGAAACACAGAAATCTTTGTCCACAAAAATAATTCGCGATTAAATTCGGCTGGCATGATAATTAAGTAACGGGCAAGGTACCAAGGTTGTGCGGGTCTAGGTACCCTAATAGCGGGCTGCAGTTTCGCAACACCCAACTTGTTCCAGTTTCTAATGCCTAAAGTCAAAGCACAAATTATTTAGGGCCTGTGTGTCATGCCGTCAGATTGAAGTCCATGGGCGTAAGAACAATTATATCCAAAACTGGAGACAGTAAAGTGGCGTTGGAATTGCATTTTAAAGGCGGTGGGAACTGGCTGTAAAGATATACTTTTAAATTCCAAAGATAAAATAAATGGTAAACAAAAAATATATAGAGTCATTAAATACAAATTAAGTAATGTAATTGTTCTTGCAAATAAACTTCTTGTAGATACGAAATATTTACAACAAAATACTGAAGTAAGAGTACAATTTAACAATGTAATTAGAGACGACAATTTGCATTCAGATTCCAATTCGTGTGCAATTTATCCGGCGCAAACCGTACTGTTACGTTACAAAAACCAGACACTTGTCAACAGTGAATCACTGTCGGACAGTTAAGTTGTTTTCTGTCGGAATTTAAAATTAAAATTGCACGGTTCGAGCAGCACGTGGTATAGTAAAGTGCAAGGCGCAAGGCGACCACGATATTTCGCAACCGATCAAAGCAGGTGCCTGCGGGAATGAATAAAATGCAGTCTAACAACTCAACCCTAGAATACTTAAGCCAAATTGGATACTGATAAAAGCAATTGTCTTGCATAATCTCGCCGAATTTATCGGGTGCACGCCTTTCAACATCAATCAATATCTGGTAATTATCAACAAATAGCAGTGAACTATTAACGTTCATAATTTAGTGCATGCAAAATTTAACGGCATAACTATATCAGGCCTCGCTATCTAACACAATCAAGCCTTAGATTTAGATCCTAAGAGCACGGCAGTAATGCGCCGTAAAATTTCGACACGGCCCATTTGTTACACCAAATAATTATTGTCAATATGGACTGGGTGCTGTTTCCGATCGTTTCCGATTTATCTAGATAATATTATAGGAAATCCTGGCCGTGTAATACCTTTCCAAATTGCGAGGGTAATTGTGTTGTGAAACAGTGTATGCGTTGTGGGACTTGGTAGAAGGGTTATTATTTTCTTTATTGCAATTAATGGTAAGACGAGCATTTCGTTCGCATGATGGTAAGCGATACAACTGCTCATGAGCAGTAGCGAAACCAAACAACACCTTGAAGTACAAAAAAATGCTTGGCATTCCACTGCGCTCGCCATCCTGCGACATAAGTGGTTAAGTCTCAATACGACCAGTAGTTACTTTTAATGAAGAGTTATCCTTTAAACCACAGACGAATTTTAGTAACAGTTGCACCGAGGTAATGGTCACTCCAAATAATGTTTCACTCGGCGCAAGGTCGTTACCACATTCTAAAAATTAGGAATTTGTGGGCCGGTCGTTTTGTTTATGGCTTATGGTCAAAATAATGGGTTTAGCGCTATACGTGTAAATTGAAGTATATTTTTGCAGGATATAAATATGAAGTTTGTATTTTATCTTTTAATATAGCTTTATCATTACTCACTTGGTTCCTGGCGTATTTTCTATTAAGTATAATAATATTGCATATTTATAAACAATATTAATAGGTTTCATTTAAAAAAACTGGTGCTGTTAAACGAGATAAATAAATAATAGTATTATTATATAGTAGTATTCCAAAGATATATTACATAAGAAATATATATGAATCAATTAATTTAATACAGGTAATCATTTGATTGGATAGATTTAAAATAGGTTTTCGTATTTTGAAATTACCTAATATTATCACAGGAAATGTTAAACCACCTAAAATTCATAACTGTTGCTCCAAAACATTTGTAAAATCCAATTAAGCAATTAATGTTGTCTAAAAAATAACAAAATTTAATATTCCGGCCGTAACGTAATATAAATGAAAAGTTTTTGTACCGTTTTAATTTATTAAAAGTGGCTGTTGGAACTGTTTTGCCGATGGGACATGCGTACCCGCCCTGCTGGCGTACTACTGACAATCGACTTACTTTGTCACCATTAAATATCACCGTAGTAATAAAATAGACATGAAATAAAAAAAACATAATTGCGATAAACAAACAAACGAATGATTACGCTGGCCATAAAAAATAATAACACATAAGTATAAGTAATTAAGTAACATATAAGTCGTTTCCGATCTTTTGACGCCTTTGAGAAGAAAGCACTGTTGTCAAAATAATAATAACAGTTAGATATGTTTTGTCTAAATTTGCCCACACGCCTATAAATTTTAGATGATCTGTAGTTGTGTTTCGACCACAAAACTATTCAAAATGCGAATAGAAAAAGACGAAAAAATAGGATCTTGAGCCTTCGCCAATATTATCAACACGTTTGAAAAAACTTACGGCAAGTCGCGTTGTTAATAGGTTAAGGTAGCTTAAGATCAACTGATGCAAGAATGCCACTTCAGCCCGCAATAAAAAAAAATAGACGCTAAAAATATATTGTATTCAAATTCATCAAATCATCACAATCATTAGGCAGATGAAACGTACGAATAAATTGCAATACATCAAGCTTCAAACCATCCGATGTTACAAAGCCACTAGTAATTAATGAGACAGAGCCCATCCATCAACCGCACAAATCCATTTCAGTACACCAATTAGTTCTCTTAACAATTTAGTAATTGAAATCTTATTTGTACAATTGGCAACTGCTTAAGGTATACGACAGATCATTAGAATGTACATTACAAGCTGTATGTGATTTGTCGTTCCGTTCACCACTTGTTGTGTCTAATGCCAAAATATTTAGACCACTGCGGTATCTGGGTTATTTCGAATATAATTACGTCGAACCCATTCTAGTTATGTCCCGCCTCCATTGTCCATTAATCTCAAAAATACTGTTTATTCGAGCAGTGTAAAAACATTACATGAATAATTAAAAAGTTAGAGTCCGGAAGCAAGAATGAACAAATCTTTTTGGAGTTTGCAAACATTCTTTTAAAACTTGTTTGGCAAGTATCCGAACAAATGTCTACTGAAAGTTGAGAAGATCGATTAATGAGGGGATAATGACCAGTTTCATTCTTGTTTTTCTATGTTATTCATTTTGTGTATTTATGTTACTATCAGCTTGTTCAATATAAGACATTGATAATATTTCTTACAACGACAGGGCTTTCTTCAATATTTAATCAACATCATTTATCATCATTCACCCCAAAACTTCTATTACTAATGAAATCATCAAAATCATATAATACATTATTCATACATGGTCCAAATCATGTGAATAAAGATCATGAATTTACTATTACGTTTTAAAAAATGTGGATAGTTTTTTATAAGTT
The DNA here is from genome assembly GCA_030180105.1 of Hyles lineata. Taxonomy (NCBI): domain Eukaryota; kingdom Metazoa; phylum Arthropoda; class Insecta; order Lepidoptera; family Sphingidae; genus Hyles; species Hyles lineata. Next base: position 11,691,811 of record JARJEE010000008.1, on the reverse strand, counting down.
TCAGGGAACTTTTCACAAAACAGGTAATATCACATCCCGCGAGAAATAAATCTTGTAATAAGACTACTCACAAGGGAATATAAACAAGAACTTCAAGGTTTTATAGACCTCCTTCCTCAAAGCCATTAAGATCCATTATCGAATACTATTAGAATATAATTTCCAATATTATACAATCTGGCTGCACAGCAATATATCATCGAGCCAGCACAGCGCAAGTAAGCGGACTCATTTGACGCACAATCAATCTGCTTGATAAGACGGGGTACAAATTTAGCAGTCACCTCCGGTCAATATCTCTGAAGTAGATTAGGGCTGCCGCACATAAATGCGATACAATATCGCACCTTCAGAAGAAACGTTGCCGGCACGTATCATATCGGCACTTTTAGACCAGTACGGTAAGCTTTTTCTCATTTGCCATGGCCTCCTTGGCACTATTGATTAGACGCCGGCTGTCAAACGACAGGCCGCGGGTTCGATCCTCGCACCGAGACAAATATTTGTGTGATCCACAGGTGTTTGTTTCGGGTCTGGGTGTTTGGGAGACCGAAAAGTCTGTAGTAGTTAATTTGATAGTTTTAATATTATTACCTGAAAATACAATAGTTACTTGCATTTTATGTATGAAAATAAGTCATTTTTCTCTGCTTCGTACAACACTTCGGGTTTTACACTTGTAAATACTTTTTAAGGTATAGTTTACACACTAATGAGATGATGTAACGCAACACTTAGCGACATGTAGCTTTGCCGCACCGCACCGCACAGCGTCGCTTTAATGTGTCAGCCCTTAGATCAGTCATGAACCATTATCGATGTTATCGAAAATCTCACATGTGCGAAATGCAAATTGATTGAGCTCAGAATCAACCACCAGTGATCACGTGACACACGAGAATAAATCAATTAGTACACAATTCAACGCTTGTTTTATAGCTATGGTTTACATGAGGTTTGTAGGCCCAGAATTTGATTAAGCGACCATTCAATGCATTTAATAGGACCCACATTATATAATTTACTTTAATAATAATGCAGAATAGAATATGCGTTTGATTTACATTGATTTGGAGGTCGTGCCGAAACGTTTGTACCGATTTCGTTGAATTATAGTTTGCATAAAATGTGTTTCGATTAAGTTTATGTGCCAGACATGCACAAATTACAATGCTTTATTTCAAAACTATATAACTATAATGGCTCGCAGAGATGCATAGAAAAAATAATTTATACAGGGCAACAATGCGTATAACAGGGCTCGGAAAGTGGATATAACAGAATAGGAATTCTAAAAATAATGAAATCAGGCCACACATGGCTGCAGCTAAACACTAATTAATACCAATACTTTTCGTTAGTTAGTTCGCTTTTTGTCAAATTTATTTAATTCTATGTAGGAACGCGTATTAATTTATATGAACGTTGTTCTGTGACAAAACCTATTTATTTTTTGGCTTAATAAATAAAGGTACTATGAATTATTTATATTAATCTGTCGGCTAGGCCGGGTGCTTATTATATTCCGCTAAACTCTTGTCAACAACTATTGTGCCCTAAAAATGGTTAATGTGACCGGATCTGAGCTTACGCAAAAAATAGTTTTATAATAGTTCGCACAGACAATATTTAGATCGAATAGAACGTTGTTTTAAAAGCAAAGGCGTCAAGTTTTTAGACACGCCTAAAGTGGATTTCGAATCTAAAATCCATTCGTCTGATCATTAGACATTGTATATTAATAATGGAACGGGATAGTAAGGTCCTTTTTTATAGAAGGGTAATAAAATCAATTCTTAGCTATTGCACTGCAGCCTTTAACATCGAGGTGTGATATTTTCCGCAAATCATTAATATTTATTTTTATAGCGGACATAACAATATACGCTAAATCTGACAAGGAAACTACAGATTTATATGGTTTTATAAAAATACGTGGGTTTATATACCGTCACTTTTTTATTATCTTAGATATAAGGAGGCGATTAAGAACTTTGAAATGCTATGTTTGTTTTATTTATTACAATGTGAAATTATAATGTATTTACTACTGATACCACATTTAAGTTTATTTATGATTTCGCAGTAATCGCATCAACAAACCTAACAATAAACCTTTGATATTTTAACCAACGCAAAAACCTTGTAAATGTCAAAAGGAACTAAATTTTATTTCCCTTGCGATATCTTTGTTATAATCTTTGCCATGTTTGGAAAAAAGGCTATAGTAGGAAAAAAAAGCGTAAAGAAACCTTCACATGTGTTGACATTAGAATGTTTTACTGTTTCTGAGAAAAACTAGACTTGAGTCACGTGTATGGAAATTCGGAGGAACTTTACACGACATTTGAACATGGCAAGTCATCGCTGGTGACATAAATATCCTTTATTACAATACGAAGAACGCGAAATAATAAGTGACATGATTCTACACTCTGTGTTATTGTCAGTAGTCACCATAAGAATAATTTTGTATAGCCTAAATGAGATTTGCGGGTGCGAGGATATTCCTGTCAGCCCAAGTAGCGATCACCGTAGAAGATGATGTAAAACTGTGACACTGATCCACGCAATTTAGTGGTGTTTTGTTATCCTTTGTAGCAATCGGCAAGATCTGGCCTACTCTTCGATGTGTTTGTTCGTTTCAGACACAAGAAGTCCACTGCTGAACAGAGGCCTCCCCCAATGATCTCCACGTCGACCTGATCTGTTGGAAGCGGCTGCATCCAGCAACTTCCTACAACCTTAGTCAGGTCGTCTGTTCACCTTGTAGGTGGGCGCCTGACATCTCATTCTTATCATCATCTCCATTTCAGAATATTTTAGCCCCAAAGGCAAATTCTTCGATGGGTACCTACTTTATTTAAATTCGACTGCCCTAATCAGGTGCTTTGTACTTAGTTCATTATACTAGTATATAAAATAAGTTTTCTGCTGAAGGTGAAATTAGGAAAGAATTATAAAATTTCGTTGATAACGATTTTGTTTTTCACGCTCCTCAATAATATATCTAAAGTTGTTTCGTCGCGTCGCTTGAGTATCCTATTAGACGGCCATACTTGAAAATATCTACAACAGCGCTACGTTTTTAAAAATAAACTTCAAGATAAAATATATCGTGCAAGCATATTTTAAACTCATCTCGAACCTAACGTCTTAATCGGGTTAATACTGAGCTCTGCCACGATACTAGAAGTTGACAGTACTTCACGATTTAAACAAATATGCACACATTTTTTATTGTGCTACTGGTTACACCTACATTTTTATGTGCCGATTCCATCTTTAAATATAATAGCGAGCACAATTTCAAGCGCCTGAAAACGCATATGCAATTTCAGAAACCGAAAAAAAATACTCTAAATTGAGTGCCCGACCTGGAAATCCAACTCAGTTTGTACCTGACTTTTCACATCTCAGACAGTAGACACACTTATCCGCTATCGTTCAATGACCCGACTATTTGATAAGAATACCACGACGCTGAAATGACACGAACTACTTGCCAAGTCTTCGCACGTTAAGCGTTCAATTAACTTAACAAGCGCTCTACTGATAACTTTACAACACTGCGTTATTATACAATCAGTGAGCTTGGTTCGGCGCGATTATTCCGCGCATAATATCGTGAACTAGCTTCCCTTGATTAGCTTTGGAGATTATGAACCTCCTACGCGCCGCTCTCTTCCTACATAAATAACGTTATTTGTATATTATAAACTACTTTAGGTCTAATCGATTTTTAACTGATTGCTATTGGTGAACTAGTGTAGGTTTTTGCGGCATCTGTTGTGGTTTTGTTTGCGTGTCGCATCATTGGATAGCATTAGGATGACGGAATTTATCAATTAATAATGTAATCAGTAATACTAGGAAGTGATAATAATTTATTTTGAGTCTAGAAGGGATTTTAAAATTGAGAAAGTATCAGCCTTCTAACCTGAACGTGAGTTTATGCATGTTTAGACAAGATAAAAAATTTATATCGGATTGAAATAACTGCAAGCAACTCAACAACAGTTTACAATAATATACATATTATAATGTAGTGCCATATTAAAAAGCCTATCGTTCTGTGATGTTGTTTTTCTGTCTACCGCCTCGATACAACCTATATTTATTTTATTGTAATTATATTTATATTATACCTGTAAAAATAAAATAAAAATATAACGTACAGAGAAATATCGAGAAGAAGCTTGCTTATACATAATATTATAAAATAAATAACTGGATATAACCGGTTTCGCAGCCTATTACGGGTAAGTACTAGAGGCGGAAGGTGAGCGATCTGAGTCGACATTCCAACATTCACCTAGGGTTCCTAACGTTAGATCTAGAACTCGCTATGGCCTTAAACTGTATGAATGTAGGATTTATTTTAGAATCATTCTTATATCTAGATTTTAAATTATCAATATTCTATACATCACAACATGCTTACATTGGATAATAATGTTTTAGATACTTCATATTCGATTGCAATATTATCTCTAAATAGTTTAATAAGTTCAAGCAAATTGTAATGAAAGCGAAACATAATTTCGTCCAAAAAAACTTTCTTGCATTATACTTTATAACCAACTTTAAAAAAGGAGGAGGTTCTCAATTCGACCGTATGTTTTAAGGTAATAAATATTAAATATTACATTTACTTCAGCTATAAACTATAAGTAGTAACGATCTATATAGTATATTTAAAATTCTAGCAATAGCAGAAACAATGGCATATTAATAAGCTTCTTTAAGAAATTACATTATAATGAAAAAAATAAATTTCTAATCCCATCACATCCTACAATAACACAAAATCCATCCATCAACGTTCATTAGCACAGCATTCTACTTCTCCCAAGACCGAAACCATTCGATAGCTACACATTCCTTGCGAACCAGTCGATCGCAAGGTGCAACAGTTGCGCCATTTAAAGTATTACGCGACCGCCACTACGGTCAGGGTCGCGAACTCGAGATGCCGCGACCAAAAAAGGACGAAAGGACGCTACGAGGTAACTTGCAGATCTAGAACCAATTAGAACAGGGCTTTTTGGACTAAGCAGTTATCGTTGGGTTGTTTTTGGTCATTTTAGGTGCAGTTAAATGCGTGTTTATGGAGTAGGCTTCGTATGTACGACAAATGCTTCGTTTCATGTCTATTTTTAGAATTCACCTTAACAGCTTTTATTTTAGGTATATTCGAAATTCAGATGAATGTGGTCTCTATTAAAAAAATATTATCCTATGCCATAGTATGAGCGTGGTAGCAGATTTTTTCCATGCGTTTCCTTCTTTAAAAGTTTCAATTTCTAAGAGCAATAATACTCATTAGAACTAGCGTCAATGGGTCAATCAATAAAAGCTCGTAATTCACCAACCTTACTACGTTCTTTCATGAATTTTTAAACCATTTTTACGCATCTATCGAGTGACCAGAAGCGTCGGACACACGTCACGAACAAGTGGAGTGAATGAAAACATTGTAGAGTGTTCGCGTGGCGTCGACGTGGCGTGGCTGTGGTACGTGAATCCACAAGCATGGCGTCACTCCGACAACTTGTTCGACAAATGAACTCTATGCGGTCAGCTGAAATTTTAAGGTGGTTTAACTAAAATATTATTGATCCGAAACAAATGTTTGGGTGAAGCAAATGTGCTTTACTTATAAGCGTAAAACGAAAACTTATAGTTATATGTAACCAAGGTAGAAGGTTGGGTGTATTTATTTATTTATCTAGTTTGTAAGCTGGTGGACAGAAACCACTTTAATTAGGTCGCTGGAAATTCTTCGGGAACGTATATGATTGTACACTTTCTGATTATAAAGATGGTGAGATGTTATCTAGAAGATGCTTAAAAGTCCCTCATCAACTCATCAATTTATTAATTAATGATATACAAAGAAAATTAATTACAGGAATATGACTCATTGGACTCTTAAATCAATTCACCCACCATTCTTCTTTCATCCATGCTTCAGCCAAAGGAAGTCCACTGCTGAACAAAGGCCTGTTCCAATTATTTCCACAGTGACCTGTTGGAGGCAGCCTACATTCAGCGACGACACGCGACCTTTACCAGGTCGTCATTCTTCGTATCACACCTAAAGCCTAAAAAATATTATTGATATCTTTAAATTATATTCTCTTAAACTTACTTCGACCAAATAAATTGATTGCAGAATTATTTCTAAGTTATTAACACAAGTGTTTTAATCCAAAAGTTTATCGAACGCAATACGTTGTGAATAAACTTCGAAACTAATCGTTTTCAAGTTCATAAGCTAATATTCACTTACTTATGTCTATCAAGAGTCTTTGGACAAACAATAATAGATTTTAATTAGTTTTAGCAAGTACTAATATTTGAATACATTAAAATAATAAGGTTCTTTTAATATATTTACATTTATGAATATAATTATTTATCCATTTGCATGTACCAGTAATTTATAGAATGTTATTTTTAAATATATTCAGTATATTAAGTGTGTTTATTTATTATTGCATATTATTTATCGATTGAAGTAATTTAATCGTGTTTTTTATTTATTTATTGCGGTCCTTATTATTTATAGTATCTGTCTCTTTTTATTACGTCCATCCCTTGTTTATATGTAAGACATTGTCTAATCTAATTAATCCGCCATTCAGACTTGTGTATTTTAATTCAAGGAGTCAGTAAAAAAAATTGCCTTAAAGTCAGTTGAAATTACTGGTGGTAGGTCTCTCATATGTGAGAGGCCGCCTGGATAGGTACCACCCCAATATTAATTTCTCCCACCAGTTGTTGTGTTTTGGTTTATAGAACATTTTACCCAGAGTAAATATTGGACTTATTGAGACTTAAGACCTAATTTCTCAGGATGACAAGCGCATTGGAATGTCAAACATTGATTTGTAATTCATGGAGTTGTTTAGTTTTTCAACTATCCATAAGCGGTCGTATCGCTTACCATCAGTCGAATGGCATGCTCGTCTCGTCATTCATTACAATAAAAAAACGCATATTTTTATGGCAACCGTAATCAGTAAACCTCAGGTTTGACAGGTGCTTTATTTCCATTCAAAAAGTAATTTATCAAGTTTATCGCTTCCCTGTAAGCATAATTGATGAGGGGCTAATTACATTCGCGTCATACCTACTCATCCCACACACGTCATACTTATAAATGCGTCATTCCCAAACGTCGCGTTCGATAACAACATATGATCTTATTTTAACTTACATTCAACATCATACGACTAAATAATATAATAGAACAATATCCACTGCATTTTCAAATGAAAACATATTTTTTACCAGTTATACCGCGGATTTGGATGCATGAAAGCTGTAAAGTAACCGAAATATCGGGAATATAAAAAAAATATGAAAATATTAAACCAAATCAAACCAAAATAGGTTTATTTCGATGTGTATTGTGTAACATTCGCGTAAATCTATGAGACTATTATCTCCTTCATTATTAAGACATGTCCGAAAAATAAGGAGATAAGTTAAATATAAAATATAGTAAATACATATCGATACAAAAAATCACTCAGATATTATTGAGTGATTATTTATTGCTAATCAACGGAAAACAACCCTCACGAGTGCGGCGAAGTACAATTGGAATCGGGCATAGACTGCCAGGGGCAAGGGCTCAACAGACTACGCGGTATTTGCGCTTATAAAACGCAGGAAGCCTTGACGGGTTAAAATAAATTACATGCTTAAAAATCATCGCAATCATCGGTACTTCTAATCCTGAATTGACGTCCACATAAAAAACAATTAACGACGAGTGCGGCGGGGTACAGTCGGAAGCATACCAACCGCAAGGGCTCGATAGACCGCGGCCTGCTTGTGCTTACAGAAGGAGGGAGTGGCTATGACGGGTTAGAAAAAAATACATGCTGGATAAAACCTGCAGTATCTTTATTTTATACGCTGAAATGACGCACAAATCAATAGAAAACAATTATTTAACCCTCACGAAGAGTGCGGTGAGGAACGGTCGGAAGATAACAGATCGCAAGGGCCCGACAGACCCGGCCTGCTTGTGCTTACGAAAGGATGGAGTGGCCATGATGGGTTAGAAAAAAATACATGCTGGATAAAACCTGCAGTTATCTTTATTTTATACGCCGAAATGACGCACAAATCAATAGATAACAATTATTTAACCCTCACGACGAGTGCGGCGAGGAACAGTCGGAAGGATACAGACCGCAAGGGTCCGACAGACCCGGCCTGCTTGTGCTTACGAAACGCGGGAGTGGCCGTGACTGCCACTTCGTTTGCCGACAAAGGGCAGCGTAGTGGCCGAGGCAAATTTATACGTTTAAATTCTTGATATATCTGCATTTAGGCTCTTAGCTGGAAATATTTAATATTGCGAGCAATTTTTACGAGTATGCCTGACTCAAATTTTATTACTGTTGTATAGAATACTTAAATTTTACAATATTATGTAAATTACATTATTAATTAGATTGGGTTAATTTATAAGATTTTCACATATTGCCTGTCATTTTGTAAAAAGCCATATTTTTTTTCTGTCACATAAATTATGGAGGAGTACGAAGGGATAATTTAATAGAGAGTTTTAACATACTCATATAAAACTATTTATTATAACTTTAGTAAAAGGAACTACAGCCATAATAACGTAATAACCGAAACATTCACGTAAGAAGACCTAACTTAAAAGATAACAAACAGGACTTCCATTTTATTCCAACAATGAAAACGTTTAATGTAATTAAATTGTCTAACGTAAGACCTTTCCGTGCAAAACCTACTTGCGGAGGATTGACTTTGTGGCAGCATTCGGGACGGTCCATATTATAGTCCCTTTTAATAGACGGGACAAGACAAACACTACTCCCTGTATAAATAGTTCTAAATACCTTTGAGCTCCTCACTTGAAATGGCTTACGGGTAGACAGGAGGTGGCGTTGCATAGTTATAGGAAATGTTTCGAAGAAATTCTACCTGTTTAATATATTTAATTGAAATGACCACATTGTTGATAGACTGGTTGGTAATCAAGACATATACAGGGTGTGAGTTTTAGGTATGATGATAATAAAAAGTTTTTTATTAGTTCGTTATAAGTTGCAAGTGACTAGTGGTAATAGTTTAGTTATTATGCAACCTTCCTAACACTACCTACCAATGTCTGCTTTATTTAATGTCACCATTTTTATGTGGTTAACTCCGAAAAGCTACCCTAAATTCTTTGCCGGTCTTTAAAGATGAAAGGTACAAATAGAGACAAAGAAAAGTATGGGTATTATAATTAGGGCTTCAGACATTGAATGACTAAATCAGTAAAGATACTTAGGTCCCACAATGTTCTGTGAGCTAGTGGTACCGCCAATTGGTAATTAGTACTGCTTAAAACAGTCTAATTACTTGACAGAGTAATATTCTTAGAGAAGTTAATATACTTAAGTCTTAACTGAATCATTCTATTAATTGGATCTTTAAGTGTTTCTTTAATTGACACTTAATATGATGTCAGAAAGGAAACCTAAATAGCCGTAATTAATTTAATTACATGCCTTAACGCCGTGTTAATTCACGGTCGCATCGATAAATGATTTCGTCCTGTGTGAGGTGATTTAAGACTTAGGAAATACTCCAGTAAGCTTATTCATCTAATAATTTAATAGACTGTAGAATATAAAATAACAATTTTAGCACAGCTTTCTTTTAACGAATAGTTTTTTTTTTTTTTTTGTGAGAAGTCATTACGTTCTTTAATTTGCTTTCAGGTCACAATAATGCCTTCGGATTTTACAATTAGCAACCATAGTTAGACCAGGATTAGACCCACTAACTGGCCCATATAGGATTTGTAAACATAACCTCAACTCTTTTTTAGACAACTCTTGGGAAATCAAATTTTCTTTTCATGCATATGCAAGGTACTGGATATATCTTAAACAATAAAATTTACATAAAATAATACCGATACCTGGTGATATTGATATATGGTATTTAATTAAATCCACATGTACGTTACCACCCCAGATATCATTGTAAAAATTAGAAAAAAAAATTGCCTGGTAGCCTTGTCAAAACTAGTGATTTTCGTTTTCCAGGCTTTTGATCAACTCGTATTGGTACTAGTCTTTTTACCGCTCAGGTAAGTTCACGAACTGAACCGAAGTTCACCTAAGTGGTAAAATACTCTTATGTATAAACGGGGCTAAAAATCGTGAAAGTGAAATCACGGTTTTTGACAATGAAATCCAGTTAGTTTTTTTATTTTGTTAAATTAAATTAAGCAAGTTAAGTATATATTTAAAACTCGAATAAGTTATTTTAAGTCACACACATAATAAAAATGACTTTAGGATTTTTTCTCAGTCATAACCTTAATGTACTGTTACTTCACATAATCAGTTGAAATCGCAGAGATTTATCTCTTCCGGAATTGTTATGTACATAAGTGTGATGACTTCTTTCACACGGCATATATGTACATTGTACATACCTACATACTCTGGAATAACGTTCCAGAGTATGTCGGCACGTTCTTCCTTGCCATAAATAGATTTTTCATGTTAAATTCATTAGTATATTGTAGTAGTTAAATATACTGATCAATTTAATTTTGTTATAATTCGTAGCGATCGTGGTGTATGTTTATTGGCATTACATTTTCTAAATATTGGCATTATCATTTATTCTGCTTAGGCGTTATCCCGGCCGGGGACAGGGTTCCACTTCCGGCTGAGTCTCTATTTCACACGGTCTTCGGCATCCTCGATACTAAGGTCTGAACTGGACTGAAAACATTAAATCAGCGCTTGTTCGGTCTTCCCCTCCGTCGAGGTCATGGAATTTTGAGGCTGAAATACACATCGATGACGTCCTCCTGTGACAATTATTTGAATTTAAAATATCACATCTCATGTTGGTGACTGTTTCTTACGTCATTTCTTATCGACACAAAGTATTTTATACAATTTTACTTATTTGGAAAATATTTTTAGTGATTACACGTACTTTTATATCGTTAAGTTAGTTTCATAAAAGTTTTCACTCTAGAGTTTTGATAATGATCAAAAATAAATAAATTACCTAACTTGTTTATAAACTGGTTTTATCATAGCGAAATAGATTTATTTGGTACATTAAAATAAAAGTATTATTTACAGATTTTATCGCGGATTTGGTTAACTTTTACATTTTTATCTTCCCGACGCTTCGATCACTTTGCAGTTTTCATGGTCACAGGGCGGACTGAGGTATTAGTCATCTGCTCAATGTGTAACATTCCCGTAAATCTAAGAAACCGTTACTTGGTACGGATTTTTTTTTATTATATTGGTCAACCTTCCATATTGTACAATCTTATCTTGCAAGCGAAATGTTACAATCTAATGACTTTCTTTACACCAATGAGCTTTTAATATTGATTATACTTTACATTACTCAATGAGGCAGAAATGTTTACACAAGTACGTCATTACTCCATTACATTTCCATACAAAGTTATAATTATTTTACTCTTATGGGATTGCTGTTGATGATACAAGCAATATACAATTTCATTCCATATAAGTAGCTTAGAGTTAGACCAAATAGTCAGGTGAGCTATTTTTTTTTTTTTTTTTTCCCGCGGGGAAAATCCCTTTACGGACCATCCCACCCCCGAGGGGGCGAGGGTGTGTCGGACTCACCGGTGCGCCTTCCGGCCCAGCGAGACGTGGAGCTGGGTCGGGTCCCTATCGTAGTCTGCGCACCGAAATACCGACTAAAAACCCCGCGTTGGCCACCATCTGTGCACTTTAGAGACGGCCCCGGTATACCGATGAACGGACGCGCCAGGACCGCCTCTTTGTGCACCGCCGCTTTAGCGACGCGGCTTACGACGCGTGTCGCGTCACGTCTCGGGGGCTGCCAAGGTAGGGACGGCGACCCCATGTGGCCTCTGCGGCGCCGGGTTAGATGTTGTCCCGGCGCCTCCTTCTTCTCCTGTGGCGACGGGCGGGATCGGTCTGCTCCCGATCCCGCTCGGCGCTCTCCTTCTGCGACATGACACGTTCGCAGAAGGAGAGCATGGCTCGCCACGAGCTCCGGCTGCCGACCATGGCGGCGACCACGGCCGGCAGCGAAAGGTCCCTACCGACGACCGCGATGAGAGCGCTGCGCTCCTCGTCCCAGGCTGGGCACTCCTCCAGCGTGTGCTGGGCCGTGTCCTCACGGCAGTTGCCACAATGGTGGCACACGGCGGACTCCTCCGCTCCGGCTATGCGACACAGGTACGCACCGAAGCAGCCGTGCCCGGTGAGCACCTGCGTCAGCCGGTATGTCGGCGCACCGTGGCGCCTGTCCAGCCACTGTTCGAGGACAGGTCGCACTGCCGCGACGGTCCTCGTACCAGCACTAGGGTTCTCCAGCCTGGAACGCCACTCCTCCACAGCAGACCTGCGGAGGGAGGCCAACATGGCCTCGACCTCTCGGGGGACCAACCTCTGCCCACGCCCGGACGCCTCCTCTCGCCGGAAGAAAGCTGACGAGAGGGTCTTGGCGTCCAGCACCCAGGGCAGAGTTCCCGCCAATACGCAGGCCGCCTCGTGCGAGACCGTGCGGTAGCCCCTGATTATTCGCTGCGCCACCATGCGCTGCGGACGATGCAGCAGGCGGACGCAACGATCGCCCAGGGACTCGGCCCAAACGGGACACCCGTAGAGGGCCATGGACCGCACGACTCCAGCATATAGATTTCGGCAAGGGATGCCAGGACCATCAGTGTTGGGCAGCAGGCGCCCCAGTGCGCCCGCCGCCCTCACCAGCTTCGGCGACAACTCCGCAAAATGCGCGCGGAAATCCCATCGACTGTCGAGGACGAGACCGAGGTATTTCATCCTCGAGCCGACGGGAATCCGCACGCTCTCTACTGTAATGTGGGCCCCAGGCGGAGGCCCACACCGAGGACCGTGGAAACACACGGCCTCGGTCTTGTTGAGGGCCACCGTGAGGCCCAGTCGCCGAATCCTGCCCACCACCAGTCCAGTACCGAACGAGGCGAGCAGGGCGGACCTCTGGAACGTCCTGGCCGTCGCTGTCACCAACGTGTCATCTGCATAGCAGACGACAGCGACGCCCCGAAGGTTGGTACCACGCAACACCCAGTCGTAGCCGATGTTCCACAGGAGCGGTCCAAGAACCGAGCCCTGTGGAACACCGCACGACACTTCCCTACGGTGCCACCCGTCGGCGCCCGGATACACAACGTACCTGTCAGAAAGGTACGAGTGCACCAGACGCCGAAGGTAGGGCGGCACTTCGTGGTACCGCAGTGCTTCTTCGATGCAGGCCCAGGGCATGGTGTTGAACGCGTTGGCGATGTCTAGAGACACCGCCACCACGACCCTACCCCGGGACACCGCACGCTCCGCTTGTGCCTTCACCCGCAGAATCGCGTGGACCGTCGACCGGCCCCGCCGGAACCCGAACTGGCAGTCCGCCAAATCCGGGCCCGTACCCTCCAAATGCTCGACGAGGCGCGCGTGGACTACGCGCTCGAAGAGCTTGCACACCTCGTCGAGCAACACGATCGGCCGGTAGGCCGAGGGCGAATCTGCGGGTCGCCCCTCCTTGCGGAGCAGGACAAGCTTGCCCGTCTTCCACCGCGACGGGAAGATGCCCTGCTCAAGGCACGCGGAGAAAAGGCCGCGGAGCCTCGTACCCAGCGACTCGACGGCCAGCACCCAGACACGACCGGGCACCCCGTCGAGACCCGGGGCCGAGTTCTTGCTCCGCAGCCGAAGCACTGCCGCCTCTAGAGGTGAGCTATTTGGTCTAACTCTATGCAACCGAAGACAGGATGAAATGGCGTTATTTGGAGAAGGCCTATGTCCAACAGTGGACAACAGTATAGGCTGATGATGATGAAAACGTGAGGGCTACATGAGGGGTTTTAACCTCTATGCCGGTGTAAGAATTTTATGGGCTCTGTCCGGTCCCAATTTAAGCAATCGTGCAGGGATCAGTGACATGGCGCACTTCTGCTAACCTCACCCCAGATACCAGAAAACTTATTAATACCTTTTCTCTCGTCAAGAATAAACGAACCTAATCTAGACTCATCAAAGAATTTGTTACCTAACCGTTGGATCTTGTGCTCCCCGCGATTTCCTATGAACACTCATTAAACCAAGGATCCGATAACAAAGGAAGCGAGACTATATTGGAACTAAGTTGTCAAACTTCGTCAGTGCGAGGCTCCTGGAAACCATAATAATATAAGTTATTTTCATCGCTTGTCTGTCTGCCAATCATTCGGGAGCGTGCATTCACGCTACTGAATACGACATGCAATGTCTTTTATCCCCGACACAATGTTGCTGTAGTAATTTTAACTCTGACGATGCTATTCTGACACTTATGCTGCATTATGTGGCGTAATAGGCATTGCTTTATCTGTGACAATTATTACTGCATTTAGAAGAGTATTTGAATGAAATGGTTACAGGGGCGTAGATACAATTTGGGTAGCATTGACATTATCAACCACAGCTAGTAGGATTAATTCAAGATGTCCGCAAGACTGTTCAAATAAGAGCAGACAAAATATTTTTATTCCTTTATGGGCCAACAGTTTCTTTAAATCTTTTACTTGGAGTTATTTTAATAGCCAGTGCATTTAACTAAATGAAAATTGAGACTTAAAAAAAATTACGTCCGAAAATGCCTACAAAAAAAACGAATAAAGAAAAGAAAACGTTACAAAAAAAATAGTTTACTGTAAATTTACAGGCCAGCAAACCTTGTAAACATAGATTACCAAACATATAAAGCAGTGCAATAAATCCTATAATCCGCACTTAATCATAACAGACATTACCTCAAATTAGAATTAATTAAATTCTTATCTCCCCACACGTCGTGGTAATAACAATACGCTTGACATGACGATAGCCATTCATTTATAATCAATAGGCGGCCTGTCTCTAACAGTGGGATACAATAATGAACCAATAATTGTCAGTTAGTATGCAAACTGTGGTCGTCTTATTAAGTAATTACGTCAGTACAGTGCTGTAGTCGGCTTACTGTGTTATCGCTAGCAATTACAGGGTTATGGTATGTGACATCATTGAGGGTAGGAATGCTGATTGAAAATGTAGTGGGAAGTGATATTTTATTGTACAATACATAAAATCACGACTTTACCCAGAAGGGGTAGGCAGAAGTTTCGCCTTGTATGTTCCGCCCCACGATGTGATAGAAGGGAGCCTATGGTCATATCAGGCACAAATTCCTGACTCTAGGCTGATAATAAATTAATGAATAGAAAAATCCATTTTGCTCGACCCGGGATTCGGACCCAAGACCTCAGCTTTGTAATCATATCACAGTCGTACGCCACCGAGAAATTCGTTGTCATTGGTACTACAGCACAGTTCTATAAAAAAGAAGAATGATAACTAATATATTCTAGTAATGTGTAAATATTCATAATAGCAAAAACTTTGTGAATGTTGTACACACCTCTAATAGGCATGTGCGTCAGCATATTATTTAATAGTTGTTTTGGTAAATTTTTAATGCATATGTTGTTGATATGTCTTCCTTAATAAATAAATAAATATGTAATAAAAAATACTCAAAACTACAAGAGCACAAACAAACATAATCTTGTTATATTTTGACACCAAAACCAGACAAAAACCTACTACATAAATTTCTAACAAAATCACCTTAGACAATAACAGTTAATTTATATTTAAAGTATGTACAATTCGTATTTCGTGAGTATTGCGTGTACTCCATTTGCCATGCAGATAGCAATAAAGCCCGGGTTTACCAACCCGCATAGTGCGGCTCTAAATAAATTGACCGTCATAATAAAAGCGTAGAATAGTTAAATTCTGTTTATATGTGAGAGCAGTATGTATCTGTCTAGACTCTAGTGCGTTTTATAGAACTCGTTTTATTATTTACTCTTTAGTATACTTAAATTACGATAAAATGTTATTTTATTTTGTTGTGGTATGGTAAAGCGCGTGGTGGTCTGTTGGTAACGGACTAAGTGTGACTGCCAACATGTCACGTTGGTTGCGGGTTCAAATCTCAGGTCACAACTCTGACTTTTTGGAGTCATGTGTGTATTGATGGCCAATCACCACGCAATAAAACGGTGAAGGAAACGCCGCGTCTCTCAATAATCTTTATATTTCTTAAAACCAACGCAGGTTCTAACTTTCATGTCTATAACTATAACAGTTCTTTTAAATCGTCAGAAGTTTCATGTATTGCCTGAATTTAATTTACTATAACACATTGTATTTCACAATATTATCTCTCGGTTGTAATAATTAAAGCTCTCAAATTGCCAGTCTAATTAACAAAGTGAATACCTCGAAATAATGCCTTAGTAACCTTATCTTAAATATCTTGGCGTGACATGATAAGCCTTGCTACTGTTTGGCGCCATACCTCCCCATTGATACGAATTTAGGTTAGCTCCAATGCTAATTTTACAGAAGGATTAAATTAATTTATGTGTATTGTTGCCTATGGTTGCCTATTGGTTGAACTAACCCCGACTGTCAAAATATTCAGGGTGGTTCTAATCCCAAGGCACACCACTGACTTTTTGGAGTCATGCTCCAAAACGTTAGTGGCATGTTTTGACAGTCAATCACTACGCACTGTAACGTTGAAAATAAACATTGCGATGAAACTTGCATACCGATTTAGGAAAATTTCTATGGTATGTAAAATCCGCCAACCCGCACAAGGTCACCGTAGTGAACTACATAGCCTAACTACTCTCAATAATGCTCATGATTGTCAAGGAGGTCCGTGCCCTGCAGTGGAACGCATATGTTGATACAGAAATAGATTTAATATACAAATTGACACTTGTAGTACGTTACACATATTTGGTTTCTAACAGATGATAATATTATTATGTATACCCATCATTGCGATCAACGCAAGTAGTTTGCTCGGTCTTAGCCCATATTCAACCGGTTTTAACAAAGCCACTAAAATTGTATTGATATCCTACAGATAATTATCTGCCACCGATTGATACTCGTGCACTAGTTGGATTGCACTTACCAATGATTACATTTGAGACTCCAAGTTACGCCGACTAATAACGTAGGTACTCGCGATAGAGCTCGGGTTTAGTGATTGAATAAGGTTCAATAGTAGTAAGTCTATCAAAGAAACTTAAAACTTATCTGTTATTTTCCTTATGAATAAATTACTCTCTCTCTGTCTTCAGCCACACAAAAACTACTACTGGACATACGCAGTCCCATATGTATCCATAAATTTATCACTAAATTACTCCTGGTGGTAAATTCTAGAGCATTCAAGACCGACTGGCGAAAGGTGAACATTTATCGCAACATTTAATAAAGGATGATTCAAATCAGATATAATCTGAAGGACTCGAAGACACTCCGATCGAGACCAAAATAAGGTATAAGGTATATTTATAATATACCTGCTTTTTAAATAAGTCTCCTTCATTTTCCATACTTATTATTCTGAATTTAATAAAGTTTAAAAGTGAAGGCAATTTCACATTCACGCTCGCGCACGACTTTACGTCTAGTCACATTGTTAGCGTCTTGCAGTTTTGCAGCGCACATATCATCTTGGGTTTTATGGCGAATAAAGGAGTTGCGATGAAAATTATGGCCGACATTCTCACATGGTACATTGTTATACTTTACGACTTTTTTATATTTAGCTATACAGGCCTGGACTATAACTTAGGCGTAAATATTTTTATAAAATACACCCTCGATGGCTTTTTCACGTGGTCGTTAGGAGCTAAGCTTAGGTTATGTTAAGGCGAAGGTTATGGACTGATGAATAATTATATAATTAGTTTTATTTTATATGCGTAAAAAGCAGTACAAAACTGACCTGAAATCTTAATATTGCTGCTAACTTCAAAATTTATGTGCAAATTACTACACAAAACTATCGTAAAAAGATATACATTTAAATGAATTTTATTTAAAAAATCTTTAAGAAAATGTTTTTATTACTACATTTTCTCGCTCCTTCACCGTAGAATTATATTTGAATTTAATTTTACATCAATTTTATTTCACAAATAAAAAATAATACACAATAACTTAATTCTGAATAAAGCACAGCTGTCTAATACTACGTATCAAATTGTTCAACAAATGTTATTCTAGTCTTAAATAAGATACAACATAATCCGATTCAAACGCTAAACACTTTGATTCAACCTTAAAACGACGTAATCGTTCCGCAGCCGTAAATCATACAACGATTCCGCGAAAACCGATTAATTGGTTCAATTGTCTGAATTAGTTTAATATCGCACGAACAATGTAGGTGAAGTTGTATGCAAAAGTTGCCGTGAAACCCAAACCACGATTGGATTGTCTAAAAGACGAAGTTTGATAGCTTTGAGAGGCGTAGTTAGATGTGGAAGTTCCCATATGAATTATAACCGTATACCATGACCTACCCACATGCGTTTACACGAAGAATTCGCGGCTCTTGTTAATTTTGTCACAACTCCAGTGAAGTTCGTTCTCCTGGTGTCTAATCGAGTACTCTGTTCTTGTCATTTACATGACGAATGCATTTTGTGAATGAGTAAAAACTTTTCACAAAAAGCTACGTAAACTTTGTTAGAAATCTTTGTTGGAAACAATTTTTTTGTTGTTTAAAGTTTTCGTGAATTAAAGTGATAAACTGAATAGGAATGGCCTTTGTGATTTTATGACACATAAATGAATTTATCAACAGGACATGAGTAAGTATTATGTTTATAATGTCACTGTGGCTAGGCAAGCGTATGGCTACTAATCAATAAATAAGTATTATAGTTCCCAAAAACTCTCGTAGTTTAAACTCACGGGTCCCACTAATACACAATATAAAGGCACATGCACAACACCACTCCTATTTCAAAACATCCCACAAATATTTCCAACCAAACCATTCTAAAATTAATTTGACAAATATCACATACCACCTATCATGCATTTTGCTGTCACACATCAGACCCCTGTCTCTGAGAAGGCAGCTATAGATGGCCGGTTAATAGACATTGATTTAGTTCAGTACGTACACTAAGGTTTGAAAACTGTAACTGTCTGTGCGTCACGAGCTGCATTCCCTGCAGTTTAGGGATAAAGGCCAAAGGGCATTCGCTATCGGCCTTTGTATCTTGGGATGTGGTTTCTGTTACCGCGAGCCTGTAAATGCAAATTTAGAACTACACAGTTTAAGTCACGTTTCGATTACACGCTTTTGTGATGTTATGACAGGTAATGCCAGTATTAGTAAATTAAGATCCAAATTATGCTCTTTAGATGAATATGTTGTGTTTTAACGTGAGCAATTCTTGTAAATATTATAGCACTTATTTAACGTCATTCGTGGCAACATATTACTAACGTACACTTTACCTTAAGAGGTGACAAACAGTGAAAACAGTTTAAACTAATACACTCCAATTACAGTCATCGTCTCAACCACACCGATATGATTCAAGTCGTCTGTTGTGATTGTCAGGAACTGTCAAGATAAGCGTAATTTTGGAAAGGTATGTGTCTAAATCAGTACATAGGTTTATAAACGACAAATAAATAAATAAATTATTTAATCAAACTACCAAGACATACTGGGCCAGCACAGTGGACTATGGTTTTACCTTCCATCCATATGTTGACATACATATATAAATTGTAATATAAACTCTCCTTATTCTGCCTGTATTCATCCTATACTGATGATCTCCATTTTTGTTTTATTTATGATGCGCTTTCCGAATATCGACTAATAAATAAACGATTTCCTTCTCTCTCACAATGGCACCACAACGCATCAATGCTCTAAACTCAGTGCTTGGTAACGAAAGAGCCGTTGAACTTCCTCACCGGCAGATATTTTCTAAAGTTCCCGATAACCGGCTACGGAACACTTGGATAATTCAACTGCTTACAGATTTCCGATATCCAGGAGCCAAGCATAACGTGGATTGAAAACTTATTCAAAACATCTCTCAGTTTCTGTGGTTTCTGTTTAGTTTAATTTCAGATAGAATGTAAATTGTAAATTTGTTTTCAAAATACTGCACTATAAATCTCATCGTTATTTGTGTCTTCAACGCGAAAGTCCTTCTCGAACGTAAAGAATTTAATTCACAGAGCAAGGGATATTAGATTACAGAACTGATATTGCCATATATTTTGTTTTTGACATAAACTTTATGTACTTTGAAAATAATCGAACAGAAGAAATAACCGATTTTGTTTAAGTCTTGACTACTCACTTCCATAAGTGAGAAAGGCACATTATAATTAAGCAATGGAGTAAACTCAATTCTTCTCAAAGTTAAATACCTATATATTTTATAGCATAATTTCGACTGAAGAGCAAGTATTTAATGTGATGAAAAGTAATCGCCACCACCTAAAAATATGTACAAACGTGGATATCGTAGGTACATTGCGGGCTTTAAAAAAAGTTTGTAAAAGGAATGAGGTAACAATTGTGAGTCACCGGTAATTTAACTCTTTCTAAAGACTTAAGTAAATACTTTTTCGTCAAGGGGATTCCATCACGTCAAGGCCATTTACCCTTTCAACTAAATGAGCAAATATTCTCCGAAAATTAAACTTCAAATTGGCCTCTTGGAAATTGCCAAATTAAAAAGACAAAGGTGACAATTTGCTTTACACGAGCAACTTGTTCGAGTTGCACATAAACGTGTACGCTTAATGACGAGGGTGTCCATGCTTTCAAATAACTCTGGGTCCAGCTATTAGGATGCAGCTTGTAGAAAATGAGATGTTATTTCTAAAATACGCACTAATTTCTCGTCTATTGGATTTTAGAACATTAAAAGTATTGAGCATTGTATTATATGATATTATAAAGACAATTCCCTGTCTCTCTTCAATCGCAGGCAGCTGGATGCAAGCCGCTTCCAACAGGTCTATGTGGCGATCTATTGGGGAGGCCTATGTTCAGCAGTGGACTTTCTGTGGATGAAGAAAGAGAGAGAGAGAAAGAGAAAGAAAGAGAGAGATAAAGACAATTAAAAACCACACGCATGGAATCTATGCCCTATCAATCAGACAGATTCCACAATACACAAACCCAAATCAATTGGTTTTTACTACACAAGTTTTTTGTCTAGTGCTGGGATAGAATATTTGTTGTGCAGTTCAAATTAGATCTAAGTTCCCAACAATGCCTTTTAATTATTGTAAGAGTGAAATAAAACTGTTATTTACGAATTTTATCTCGGATTTGGTTTGGGTGGGTGGATTCCCCCATCCCGTGATCACAAAAACTGTAAAGTAATCGAAACGTCGGGAAGCGAAAAAACGTAAAAATTAACATAAAATTCGCGTAAATCGAAAAAAAAAAAACATTATTTAAAGATTTCACATCATAAATCCTCAAAAACGAAATTAATATACTTACTAAGTTCTTAACATGAAGACTCGGAAGAAATAAGAACAGTAACCGGAAAACAAATACCTGAATACTTTCAATGAAAGTTCAAGTATTTGAAAGGAATATCTCGAGTTTGAAACAAAGTTGGGAAACCTAGTAATATTCAGGCAACACTGCTGCGAGGCTGTGATATCTTTGCACCAAAAACTTGGAATTAAATCCACAAGTTCCCTATAACTGACTTATGTGTTGAACTGAAAACTTTTATTCCTTCTTGGAATTTCATAATTTCTTCTCGGTAATGTGAAGTTGCGGGGAACAATGCGTTCGAATTATCGCGACAGTTATCACCTTATATGGTTACATATTATTGTTGGTGTATATTTAGACTACCACCTCAATTAGATATGGTTTCTGAAAATCTAGATAATTTTCAGTCATAACAAGACGCATTTTGTTACGCTTAACAAATTAACAAAATACGTAAATATAAAAAATCCTTATCATGACGTGGCACGAACTTGGTGCAACAAATGTTTTACTAATTAAAGATATTTACTCTCACAATAATTTGTATAGATACCCGATACCTAATCACGTAACCTACACCTAGTTAACCAGTCTTAAACTAACTCGATAATTCATTTCATTCCAAATTACTGGTGTCAGGTCTCTCATATATGAGAGCCCATTTGGGTAGGTACCACTGCAATGTCTCTTTCTCCCACCAGACAGCAGTGTAAATGCACTGTTATGTTTCGGTATGAAGGATATTGTAGCCTGAGTAACTAGTGGAAATACTGGGACTTAACATCTCTTGTCTTAGGATGGCGAGCGCAGTGAAATACAAAGCATTGCTTTGTAATCCAAGGTGTTTGGTTTTGCTACTGTCCATGAGCTATCGTATCGCTTACCATAAAGCGACTGGCAGGCTGGCCATGCCGTTCAATGCAATTAAAAAAATTATTTTAAACTCCCATCGAATCTATATTCAATTAAATCAACATTTTTCTATTCCATAATTGTTATGAATCGTTAGCAACTAAAGCAACACATTACTAATGTTAGACACCCTTTGCCCTCGATTGCACTGGCACGATTTTATGCAACGCAATATCTGAACTTTCTTGTTCTACATTCTGATCCTATTTACTAACCTAGGGCACTTGAAAGGTGCTCTTTAATTCTTGATATTTCAATGAGATGGGAATGGTATTTATTTAAGTGGTATGTATTTGCAGCTCATGCCGAAGTTGGGTTACTTATGTGGAAATAGGCAAATAAATGCCTTTATAATAACTCTAACCTTTATGACAGCCTGCATGACGCAGTTGGTTAGAAGCTGGCTATGAAATGAGCGGCTGCGGGTTCGAGCCCCGCACCGAAATAAATGTTAATGTTAACCACAAATATTTATGTTGGGTCTGAGTGTTTGTAAGAACAAAACGTCTCTCCTAGTCTCTCCTGATACCCACGTCACAAGACTCAATCTTAATGAGGGGTAAGGACTATGAATGTGACTGTTGCCTGTATTTATTTATTTCTTATCAGTCCACTGCTTTACTGATATCTTGAAAGCACGTTTCTTCCTTATTTATTCTCGACAAACGAACGTAATATTTTTTTTTCATCGTATTCATCATAGTTATCATATTTTCTTTATCATCACTTCCAAAAGAAGTTCACTATCGCATAAAAGTCTTCTTTTAAGATTCCCATAGCAACACGTTCCGTTCTGCATCAGCTTCCTACGACCTTGCATACCAAATGCGCTGCATTTATTACTAACATGTGACAAGTCAACGGAGCTAAACCTATTTTGGTTGCAGCAAAAAAATCACGTGTACCAAATAACTCATAAAGTTTATCTATCCACCTATCAGTTCACGTGTGGAAAAATGTAACGTGTTTCGGATACTTATTTGTCACTATCAATCACGTGGTAAGGTCAGTGGAATGGACAGGGCTCAGGTGTATTGTTTCTTACAACGCAATTTTAGTTTTAGCGAAGTAAACAGAATATTTTGAGCGATAACTTAATTGGTAGCGAACTGGACAGCTAAGGCGGTTGAAAGTTCCAGTCAGGTTTTTGGTTGGTTCGATATTGATTTTGAAAAATACCCCACATATTTTCCGAATGGCTTATTAAGGCAACCAACGATGAGTACAAAGTCATGGCCGCAGCCTCTACCCAGGGTGGAACTATATTGATAGATTATTATTTCCCGTACCAAGATTCGTATTTTTGAATTCACACGACATTTGTGACCAGAGTATTTCTGGTTACTTAGCGTTCAATTTAACAGAAAAAGAAAATATAGTGTAGACACATTAAATACAATTTTATTTTTAAGTAGTTAAAGTTTTTGACGCAACATAAATGGGCAGGCACATACGTGGCGGTACCACTGGCTCACAGGAAATCGACATGAAGCGACAGCTTTGCTGTCAGGTGTCGTTCTGGGAGTGAGTTTGCTCGTTGCCATTAGGCACTTCACTCACCCCTTTCCTTTTCCCATTCTTTTTCCTTTCCGCTGCCCTCCCAATTTGATGGGCTGGCAACACATTCATGATCCAAGCGTTGTGAATGTTCTAGGGGGGCAGTGATCACTAACCACCACGTGACCTATTTGGTCATTTGCCGGACTTATGCAATAAAAATAAGTCCCCTAGAATGTGTTAAAGTATTAAGCCTCTCTTCCCGTCGATCTTAAACGAGATTCTTGCCCAGCATTGGAACGTTTATGGGCATGTATTACATATTTAATTTTAGCAAGGTATCAATTACATAAACTAGAGTGCAAGGCAATTTTCTATTACATTTATGGTAGGTATCTTCTTTTATGGCATAATAGTGTCTAGTTGATTTCTCAGAGAGTGATTGTATAAGAGCCTTTTCAATTCTCATATGGTAAAATGGTCGCATGTGCATTATATTATTATATTATACAATTCAAAGGATAATTATAAAAGGTCAACTACGTACTCTAATAAGGTGTTTCGATTATTAAAAGTTTCGAAAATTCCCGGAAAATTATACCATTACCGATATACTATACATTATACAACATTAAGAACTACTACTACTGACCCTGACGAATGTTGGAAGTGGTAGAGCCACGCTGTTGTCAGTCATGACTCAGCGTGAATGGGCAGGCTCATCCGGAGCAGTACCACTGTCTTACAGTACATCATCTTGAAGTGACAGCATTGCTGTAGCGGCTCGTGCGGTAAGTGAAATTTCCGGACGCCAATTACCCCTTTACTCTTCCCATTCTTTGCTAATTTCTTCTGGTCTAAAAGATGCATACATTTTGTATCCGTTATCTGCCAGAAAATAATCCCTTAAATCAATTTATCATACATATACAAGTATGGGCAGCGTTTAAGAAACATACGTTTCATTTACAACTAATTAGCAGCACGCCTAATTGAGTGTACTTGAAAAATATTTCTAATTGATCACGATTACAGACATCACTTCCGATACGCTGTTGAGATAATTAGATAATAGGTACGCAAGATTGATCGACAGATGTGAATAGATAATCTAATTAAACAGATCATTATCAACGGTAAATGAATGAGACAGTTTTTCGGAGTTAACTTAGTTCTTGACTTCAACCTAACTATTTATTTTATTTTAAGCTAGCGGTCGGGCCCGGCTCCGCCCGGGTGCATACACGTTTTAAAATGGCGGTCTAAATGTTTAATTCTGACTATCAGTTTAAATGTTCGACCAATCGGACCACGAAAAACGAACAAAATTTCCTCGTATTTGCTAGAAATATCACTACTGCTTTGCTCCTATAGGTCATAGCGTGATGATATATAGCCTATAGCCTTCCTCGATAAATGGACTACCCAACTCTGAAAGAATCATTCAAATTGGACCAGTAGTTCCAGAGATTAGCGCGTTCAAACAAACAAATAAACAAACAAACTCTGCAGCTTTATAATATCAGTATAGATCAAAAGTGTCATTACTGGCGCCGTAAAGCTTCTTGCTATAAGAAATAGTCAGAGAAATCAACTATACACGAATGGTCAAGTTTTTTATCTTCCCCGTCAACATATTATTATCTATATCTTCGTTTCTTCTGTCATTCCAAGCTTTTTTGCAGAATTATTATGTTTATGATTCTACGACCGGTACCTTGCCTGACATCAACTATTTTATTAGTAAGCGATACAACTGCTTATGGACCAACGCTTATGGAGCAAAACCAATCAACACCATGAAATAAAGCAATTGTTGCCATTCCACTTTGCTCACCATTCTGAGACATAAGAAGCGAAGTCTCAGTATGTCCAGTAGTTATTCTGGCTATAATGTCCTTCAACCCGGTAGACAACAGTGCATTAACACTGCTGTTTGGAGGGAGAAATAGATATTGCGGTGGTAGCTGCCCAGACGGCCTTCACATATACTTGGAACGATGCAATGTATCCACGATTGTTTCGATGCTTGCGCAATGTAGTGACAATGAGGCGACCCCTTACCGATACTTCCACAAGAACTGTGGTACTCAAAACAATACGGAGTCTATTGACTGGCTTTTTATTAATGTTTTAACGCTCATTGATAAAGTGACCTCGTGTACGCATACCGTTTTGAAATTGAAAGTAATTGTTATTACGGTTTGCAAATTGATTAGTTTTGCGCACAGTTTTGCGTATACGTCGCTGGAAATGACATATCGAATTCCGTTTTAACTAAAACCACGAATTAAAATATTTTTTACAAAGTAGGTAACTATAATAGAATTGAAAGAATGTAAACGGTATTTTTAAATAAATTATAAAATATAAATTCTGTCAGTAGAATTATTATTCGCGCATCGTGGACAAACAAAACACAAACCTGACGTCTAGCGCTGAAAAGCCAACTTCTTAGTAGCTCAGGTCAATTGAACGTTGCCAAATATTGCTGACCCAAACTGACCAATGGACATAACGAAAAAGTATACAATAATTTAACTGTTCCATTCCATCTACGTCACAATGATTGACTCGCTGATATGAAATTAATATTAAAAGCAATTTCGCGGCTTAAAATTAGTGCAAAAATGTACAGCGTGCCGTGTGCATGAACGTTGACGAGGCAGTCTTTGACATGTGCCGCGGACATCCCAAACTCAATTTGTGCACTTCGACTGCAATTGTTGCAGTACGCAATCAATTTTAATATACATTCGTCGCGCACAGGGCATCCGCGTAATACATACTGACTGTTAGGTGGAACAGCAAATTGATTTATTAGAGACTAAGTTTTTTTTTTTAATAATAAAAGATGGGCGATAAAGTCGGTCAGTCGATCACGCTGGTTACCCAGTACTCACCCCTACTTGCTTATAAACGGCTTTAGGATGTAACCATGTATGATCGGTTATCACTTCTTTTAATATAATTTTTAAATTTTCTTAAATAACGATAAAAAGCAATTCCTAATCTTCTTTATACGGACATTTCCTTACATAACAATTTATTTATATTCATCCATAAAAGAAGTTTAAGGAGTGTGTCCACTACGTTGCAAGTACCAGCTAGATTTAGTCCTGCCAAAATCTATGACCGACTGTGGACACTTGCCATCGCACGGACCTATTCCTGGCGCGCAATAAAAAATGTATTTCCGACCCGGACAATAAATTAACCAACTATATTTAAACTCCAACAAATCCCTGTTGTGCTGCAAATATAATTTTCAAACGAATGGCCAGTGTAGCACGTCGTAACAAATTGCAGATATTGGTCAGAAAGGGTAAAGTTTTAATGCGGCCAAATGGGTTTACGTAAAATCCGAGCATTATTCCAATTGTTATATCCGCTGGTAGCATTGCATACGAATGTTTATTGTACCAATATACCGCTCCGGTGCCGTAAAGTAAAATTTACTGGACTAGTCTCCTCCAGTTTTTTATCGGCCGTACATTTTGTGTATGTCCATAAAAACCCATTTCCAACCATTTGGCAGATGTATGTTATATTCACGTAGTTTATTCTACTAGGAACTTGTTAAAAGCAATCAAAAATTTTGAAATTTATTTCCTTTGTATTGTTTTTTGTTGGATGAAACCATTTTTATAAGCGCTCTTTGAAGTTTAAATATTTGATACAAACTAGTATATTTTAATAGCAGATGTTGTTAAGCCTAGATTTGTTATTGATAGACCATTTCGGATTTAGTCTTGTTTTTGAAAAACCTGATATATATATTTTTTTATTTTTAGACCATTAGACTCCTTCAAAATACTTTAAGGAATAAATCATTTTAATAAAAATTACTTGTTATGACAGAAAATTCTACTATTTGTGCTATTTATTATTAAAGAGACTAAAATAAATAACATGTATCTACATAAGAGCCTAAACAACTAATAAATACAGCCCTATTTTGCCCGTCATAAGAATAATAACGACACAAATTATCCATAGACCCGTATAGCAGATTAACAAGAGGTTTAATATAAACCAATTGGAACTCTAATTAATTGCCTGTTAATTATCAAATTAATTATTTAGAGAGCTGATTAGGAGCAAAAGCAGGTTTCAATAGCAGTGCGAGTATCACGTTTTGTGAACGTTTATAAAATAAATGGATAATTAATTTTCCATTTAGATACCTCTTTATCGCATATCTCAAATTAAATGTTGTTTATTGGGTTTCAAAATAATAAAGGAGCTCCCTTATTATTTTGAAACCCAATGTACAAAAGAATACAATATATAAAAGAGCTCTTTTATTTGATAAATTATATATTAGATCAGCTATATAATATGGTTTATACAAGCGGCATGTCTCACATCAGCCCTTTCCGATATACATAACAACAATATAAATCATAGAATCACTAATGAATAAAATATGACTACAATCATAATAGTAATGATATGCGACCACATACATCTTCCAGCACTTAGTATTACTAAAAAGTCATGTGATTCACGTATGACTACATTTTTAATGACATCATATATTTGTCTATACTAGAGGTCGCCCAATGGTCGAAATTCGACCACTCAATATACATTATTAAAATATAATATTTAAACATTATTAAGGTTCTACTGTCGAAAACTAAACTACTATAACCACAGATTTGACCAAGATTGTTATTTGCCAATTTCTTTTTTGAACGAATTATATGAAATTAAAAAGACGTAAAATAAAGAATACTTATTTAAACAAATAGCGGCCCGACCCAGTTTCGCCTGAGTGCATATATTTTTTGATTCCACTCCACACCAAATACATGTTATTTTTCGTATAAACTCTTGTATACTTAAACTTGACGTAGCTATCCTATTGTCCGACTCAATCCCGTCTCATCCGTCTGTTCAGTCTCTTCCCGATCCGTCCCGTCCTTTCTCTTTATCATCCATACCGTCTTATAACGTGCGTTTACATTTCGTCCTATCAAATCTTTCAGCTATCCCAGCCTTCTCCCGTAACTTCCACTCTATTACCTATATCCCGTCTCTCCATATACAAAAAGATTGCCTTATGAATTTTTGACATTAAAAACTTTAGCGATTTAGATTGTCCATCAAATATTCTTTGCCTTATTTCAACCCCACAATTAGTGTTGCCAGGTTTAGTTTTTGAAAATTCAGGACAGGACATTAAAATAAGCGGGATTATGAGTTCTTCAGCGGGACGCCTATTAAAAGAGAGGGCATTATATATTTTTTGCTTTCATACATTATTACTATCCCTCTTTCTAGCAGCATATACTTATGACATCGAAAAACGTCGCGTCTCTGGAGGCTCTCAAAGACAATAGCCGTTTTTGGTTATTATTATAATGAGGAAGCGCAGCTCAACCAGACCAAGTACCATATCTCTCGAGGCTTCAATTCCTGAGGCGCCATGGTTTCATACCATGCATACATACATAAATTGACGCCTTTTTTCCAGAAGGGATAGGCAGAGGTTTCTTAACTTACTCCAAATAACTTTTTCGATTTACCAGAGCGATCTTTATTTCCAAGATGAAAATTGATATTTTCCGACACGCCTTTGCACATTACTTCTGACAAATTATGCTCGCTATAATGCTCATAAAGACAATTTTCTATACGCATCTTAACTTCACTATTCTATTAATAGTGAAGTTAAGATGCGTTTTTCTTTTAAATTACATCTACATGTATATGTCGTAGAGTAAAATTCTCCAGAAATACTCTCTAAGCGGTATAAAACTTGAAATTGTTACGAAGGAATTTTTATTGGAGCGAGAACTTATTCAAAGTTCTGTATTTTTTTGGAATCAGCTTATGTAAACAACTTTAGAATCGAATTAGATGCTAAGTAGGTTCATAATTGTAGGAAAACGTGAAATACAGTACGGATTATAAATAAAAGTCTGTAATATTTAGTTTTTTATTCGTTCTGAGAGGGGTAGTCAAAAAGCGGGACATTTGGCGTCCCGCCGAAGGTTCAATCGGGACGCGTCACTTAACCCATGAAAAGCGGGACGTCCCACATAAAGCGGGACACCTGGCAACACTACCCACAATGCTTTTTGTTAGTAATTGAGTTAAAATATAAATTTTCATAGAAATAAATTCAGTGGTTTCGATTTTCTTTGACATAATATTTCAACCCTTTTTCACTCCCTTTAGGTATAATATAACCTATCCCATTCCGATACGATATACATTTCTATCAGTGAATTATAGCGAAGGAAAGGCCACTGTAAAAATTCGTGAAATAATTACATTCGATCTCGATTCGAAGGAGTAAGCATAACTTCTTGCGTGTGAACATTATTTATTTCATTGTCTATATTTAAGTAGCTTGATATATTCTCCTTAGTTTACACCACAGTTTACACAAAATAAAGAACAATGGCAACTATGATGGCAACTGTCCATACATTATTTTTATTGATATTAAAATTAAACGTCTTAAGATGAAAAAAATCTCGTTAGCCTGAAGAGTAATTTCTAATTCAACTAGTGTAATAATTGTTGTTAAAGAAACAGGGGAAAAATTGATATTCACATCAGGATTTTTGTGTTTACACACGGTTACGTCACGATTAAAATGGCTGACCGTGCTATGAAGTATTGTATTGTCAAGAATATCATTTTCTAGTAAATTAAAAACATAATAATACACCCGTTTTATTAGTGTCTTGTGTTATTTTTTATATTGTCGTAAAAATATATTTACACTTATCATTAATAATTAGAGTTGATCTGCCGCAGTCTCAGTTGACAGTTACCTTCAAGTCGCAACAAATTTATTATAAAAAAATCTAAGCATTAAATTAAGATCGGTGGTCATAACAAACATAGCATATCACACACAGAAAGTATAAAAGTCCGTAAAAATGCATGGATCATACAACACAATATCAGACTCCTTATTCCTCAATTATTTTTGACTTCGTCCGGTTTAAATATTTATCAACAATCCAACAGAAACGTCAAAAGTCTATTTTTTTTTACCGCGTTATCTATGTCAATCGACTATTTGCTTTGATTACTTTGATTATGAGTCTTCTACCTAGACTCATTTCATATTTTGAATTTACTTCTTTTTTTAGTTCCGATAAAATATTGTGTTTAGTAATAGTAACTATTAAAGCAAATAAAATATCAATTTCGCATAATTATTTACAAAATTAAAATAACTGACGAATTGCGCGAGTTTGGCAATATTATATTGAAGGACAAAGTTATCTCGAATAGCAGTACTTTACTAGATGGCAAACTATTTTAGTCGATTAAATATAAAATGACAACACTAAGCCAATAAAAGTTTATAAATCCGGAATTACTCAAATGGCTTTCCATTTTAAAGGTTTTTTTTCGCCCGCTTTGTATAATTCATATAATTATTTGAAAAAATGTACAAAAATATTAGAAATCGTTTTGTGTATATGCCACTTAAAGACGCTCAAATTAAGATTAATCAAAAAATCGCCATTGTTCTTTCTGAACGCATGCATAAATATTTGACAACCAATTTAAATGACAATCACTTTTCATTACTGTCATTAATTTACATCTTTAAAATTTAAAATACGCCATTAATCTAATATTGCGGATATATGTTGTCGATTCGAACCCTTTATTTAAATACGTTATTTAATTTGAGGGATGAGTTTACCGTATCAACGGTATGAACATTAAATGTTTGACAAACACAATAGAAACAATTTGACCATAGAGTATGTGTGTGTGAAATGCATGGTAGTGTGTGTAATGTTTTATTTTTTGATTTAATGTACTTTATAAGCATTATTATTGAAAAATATTAGCATTCTCCACTTCTACTACACATAAACTATAAGTGTGCCAAATTTTATGCTCCTGCGTCCACGCAATTTTCGTAAAAAGGGATCCAAAGTTTTTGCATCACGTATTAATATATAGATTTACTACTGGAATATTGTACTTGCCTATTAGTAACATACGTCTACAAAATGGCTTAACCAATATTATTAATTAACTATTACTAAATCATATGAACTGCTCTGAATTCAACTTAGTTGCGGACTCTTTATAATCAATACACTGACTTGTTTTGAAAAGAGCAACTTTACAGTTTCTTGCTCGATCTACTCTGGCGAAAAAAGTCTTGTGAACCGGGTGGTATTAAAAACACTGATCTAAATAATGTATGACACTTTATGGATTCAATTAAATATTTTAACTGCATTTCAGAATTAAGTATCACGGTAAAAGGTGCGATCATTCAATTCAAAGACATATTTTTATTTACTTTCTGTGAAGATAATGGTGTGACGTAATAGTTTTGCTGTTAAAATTCTTCTGCTGAATACCAGTAGTCCATAAATCTTATATAAGTAAGTAAATAACTAATAGTAAGATTATTGACCTTTTAGTTTTACATTACTTAAAGCAAAATAACTTATATTTTGAGAACATAGACTTTTTGGCCAAACCAAATTATTATAACTAATGAATAATAATTATTATAAAATGTATTAATAACGAAACCGACATAATGTCCCAGGAAAGTATTTCCAAGAAAATTTTAAAGCACATTATAGCGTTGCGGACGAGCTCTCAATATTACATGCATTAAATTATGAGCAGAACCTTACCACATGCATAACAAAGTTCACTTTAACACCTCCGTATAGATGAACTATTTGCATTATTCACAAGCCCGAACTGTTGTTATCTTTGCACTCAAAACTTTGAATAAACCACTCAAGTTGAAGACGTGAAAATAATATAAGTTTTCATTCGTTCCGTACGTGTGCACAATATTATATTGGCTTGGGTTCTAATCTTAGCTCTGGATTCAAGATAAGGTGATATATTTTTTATTAAAAAAATTTAATTTATCATTGAACTTATCTTTATAGAAACAAGTTCCATTAAAAGAAAATGCAGTAACGAGAGGCGCAACTCGCTTACCATCAGGCGAATGGCAAGCTCGTCTAGTCAGTCATTCATGGCAATCACAAAAAGGTTTTTCTTACACTACTTCTCCTGGTGTTTAATAATTTAAGGATTATTATCACCAGCTATGCAAAAATACTAAATATGATTCATCATCATATCAGCCCGTATTTATCCACTGCTGGACATAGGCCTCTCCTCTATCGCACCACTTTTCTCGGTCCTGTGCATGTCTCATCCACAATTTGCCTTGAAACTTAATGATGTCGTCCATCCATCGAGCGGGTGGTCTGCCTATCCTCCTCTTGGCCTCTCTAGGCCACCATTCCGTTACCGCTTTAGTCCACCTGCAGTCCGTTCGTCTGGCCAAGTGTCCTGCCCACCTCCACTTGAGCCCAGCAATGCGTTGTCCCACATCAAACACACCCGTTTTTTGCCGGATCTTCTCATTGCGGACTCGATCCCTGAGAGATATGCCTAACATGGAACGCTCCATGGCACGTTGAGCAACCTTTATATTGTGCATGTGTTCTTGTGTGAGCGTCCATGTCTCAGCTGCATAAGTGAGAGTCGGCAGGACACATTGATTGAAGACTCTAGTCTTCAGGCTCTGTGGTATTTTTTTTGAATCGAAAACATCACCAAGTTTCTTGAAAGCGGCCCAGCCCAATTGTATGCGTCGGAGACTTCCTTTTTTTTGGGAATCCTGGCCGAAGGATAAACTGTGTCCAAGGTAGATGTAGTTATAAATATGATTATGACACTTTAATTATATTTTAGTATAAACGTTGAATAAGTCTCAGTCACCTTATTTCGTAAAATTATTTTATTAGCCTTACTAAAATTATAACAACCGGTTGTCCTTTATAAACAAATAGCCTAGTACTAAAACTAGTTGAAATAAAGTTGGCGTGCTTAAAATTCTTTTCGCCTACCTACCAAGTATACATATAAAACACTGTCAAGCCCATAGACACGAATTCAAATAGATAGTGCAAGTATAAGCTTCACATGTCCATTGTAACTTTTTTGTATTTATTTTTTATTGCAATGAATGGCGAGATGAGCATGCCGTTCGCCTAATTGTAAGCGATACGACAGCTCATGTACAGTAGCTAGACCAAAGAACACCTTGAATTAATGCTTGGCATTCCACTGCGCTCACCACCCTGAGACATAAGATGTAAAGTCTCAATATGTCCATTAGCTACTCTGGCTACAATGTCCTTCAATTCGAAACACAACAGCGTATTTCAACTGCTGTTTGACGGGAGCAATAGACATTACGGTGGTACCCACCCAGGCAGCCTCTCACATATGAGAAATCTACCACTAGCAACTTTAATTTACTTCAACGATGTTTTGATAAATCGTACTTCATTTTTTTAGACATAATTTAATTTTTCTTTATTAATCGAGATACTTTGAGTCAGTTTTGACTATGCTAGTCTCAAAGTATTAACAATTCATATTATAAAAGAACTATTCTAAAATATCATTTTTAACAGTCTATATGAGATGATTTAATTCAATTGCAAAGCGATTTTTAGGTTCTCCAAAACACAATAAAACAGATACAAACAAAAAATCTCTATAATATCACTATTGTGATGCCAATTGTGATGCCAATATTGTGATGTAGGTCGCAAAAAACTCGTGCGCGAAATTTTCAAAATTTTAAAAGAATATGCGTCATCTATTGACAAATTGAGATAGATGTTTGTGCTTAAGCCCCTGGATACCAGACTTGTGACTTTATCAAGGAAATGACTTGTTAAAGTATAGACAGAGTTCCATGCCCCAATTTGTAATGTTGCTACAGAGGCCGCTAAGAAAAACATTAGTGTTCACTTTAAGTTTTTGTTTCTTAATTGTGTAAGTAACGGTTACAGTGTAGAGTTAAGAGGTTAAGAGTTTGCGAGGTGAAATCTTGTTATAAAAATAGATATTCCGATGCTCGAATAAGTGGACGCTGGACGCTGAATATTACCTGTCCTTTGACATTCGTAAACATTTAAACAGACAATTAGTGTTGAAAATTCTAAATATTACCATTTCATTTTCAATTCTATAAAAAATCAACCTTCACTTTTACATAACATTATAATAATCAACGTACTTAATGTATCAATAAAACTAAACTCACAAAAACTCAACGACAATAATATATTTTAAAAACAAAATATAGTCTATAACAATCGCAAGAAACCTAGCCACAGACAATTTACCTTCGGAGCGTATTAGCAGCGATTGTCTATGATTACATGAAACATGCATTAGCAGTGCATTACTGCCGATCAATCAACGTGCCTTCAGACGCCGCCAATGCAACAATTGATTAGCGACCAATATCACAATACTATCATATCGTGTCACGCGATGACATATTGCTTCGGACGAGTCCTATTAGCGTTCCATTAAATTACTTTAAATTACATACATATACACTCAAGCCATAATAGCAGAAGTGGTAGGTAGATGTTCTACCAGGATACCCACGTTTTGCCTTATGTGTTCCACCCTAGAATGGAACAGCGGCAAGCATGTTACCATATCGGGCACAATTTTTTGACTCAGGGTTGACAATGAATAGAAAAATCTAATATAATTTTGCCAGACCCGAGATTCGAACCCGAGACCTCAGCGTTATAAAGCTGCTGCGCCACCGAGGCAGTCAGTGAGTTTTAAATGTTTTTGTATTAACTGATATAAAATATGTTATTTTGATATGATTTACATACTATGCAATACCTACATACTATAGAATTCTAAGGTTACAAAGAAATTTGTGAATAATTCTTAAGTAACTAATATATTTTTCTTCACAGACCCATTTTTGTTGCCTTAATTACAGTGAAACTCCTTCTCTTACGAGAGTGAGCTGATATTAACGTTAAAATTCAGATGTGTATTTCCAAAAATTGGATCTGGTAGTCTGGTCTTCGGCCTCGTTTTGGTGGTTCGGTCTTAGAACAAGAGCTGTTCAAGGTAAAAACAAAATAAGTATACGATGGAGATGTTATTTCACAAAATAATATGTTTTAAAATACACTTTGTAGCGAAAGTTATTTATGCCCGTAGTTAAGTTACCGACGAATAGCGCTTAAAATTAAATTACTCAAAGTAAATTGAACAGAAGCCATGGTAAAATGTCGTTCAAACTTACTGGTTTTGAAAATAAATTCCGTTATGATCATGGAAGAATCACTTAAATAAGTCAAGGTTACAACGGTGATCATAAAATCACCAAACTTTGAAATAAAATTATTATTTACGGATTTTATCGCGGATTTGGTTGAATTTTACATTTTTTGAGATTCCGACGTTTCGATTACTTTACAGCTTTCGTGGTCACGGGGCGGACTGATCACCAAACTTCTTGAAAATGTATATTATTTATTTATTGCAATACATGAATTTAATTATTGTTATTAAAGAAATATTTACTGCAGCTGTTTATTTAACACTTTATTGTACACCAGATCCAGAAAAGTAGACAGAATTACATGAAAAAAAAATGCGCAAGTGGAGGTCTTATTGTTTGAAGCAATTTATGCCCGACAACCATGGGATGGATAAACGAGAACGAACGAAAGTTGGGGCAGTTTCAGGTGTACGAATAATTTAATTTAATTTATTATATTATTAATTTTATATATACATATACATACATACATATGTTACACATATATAAATATATATACCTATACACATCTACGCATTATAATAGACCTATCACTGGACTTATCCTCCTGTAGTGATATAATCAACACTCCCAATCTTGAGCAGACCTCATTTATCTGCCGCAATATTTTTAAAATCGTCTGCCACGTGGCCGAAGAGCATGAGATGCCTGCCATCTCCAAGGGCAGTCCCAAGCTGATGTATTTCAAAGTTCTGGTCATGTTATTATCCTTGAAAATGAATACAAGTAAATGTGCTCCTAAGACTTGCTTAACTATTTAGTGCCCAATGCCAATTTAGTGCCCCTGTCGAATCTAGCCAACATGAATTGTAGTGGATGTGTGGGCGGGATAGTTTATATAACTAGTAATCGTTTGAGAGCTTAATAACTACATAAATATTGTTAACTATCTTAAATTTGACCTAGGAGTTCAATTACCCCGTTTTAATGAATTCAGTAGATAACATGTTTCATATTGCCGCCGCAGTTTCTATATTGTGGTTTATATTAAAATTAATTGCTTAGTCCAGTAAAGTATGCAAGGCAAGATAAAAATACTAAGAAATTATGCCACTTAACACACCTTAAGCAAATCCTGTTTAGGATAATCTATCTCTATCTATCTTTATCAGCCCATATACGTCCCACTGCAGGGCACGGGCCTCCTCTACAATCGAAAATACGATTGAGAGTGGTAAGGCCATATAGTCAACCACGCTGGCCTAATGCGGGTTGGCGGACTTAGGCGGTTTAGGATAATAGTTTCGCGGAACTTTTTTACTATGACAAATGAACTCTGATTGTGACATGTCGCAGGTTGTCCAAGTGTCTGAAACTGTGACTAAAGACATCCCATTACGTTGAATTTATTTTCGTCAGGCTGGCCCAATGACAAATATGTAGATTTCATTTTTTGTAAGTATGTCTTTCCGTTCCATGAACAGCACCCATTAGTCTTCTAACGTAATTAATTGAATGCTATGAAATGTAATTATTTTATTAACAATAGTCAAAATGGTTGCGCAACTTGCTCCCTAAGAGCGCTTAAGATCTTTTCCTCAAAAACCTTAAATTCTAATTCGTAAAACTCCAGCGTCAATATGATTACCTAGATCCACGCCCTTCTAAACTAGTCATTTTTTGTAAGCGATAACCCATAACCACCCTTATAAACTCAGACAGCTACAGCGTTTAAAATTAAAACATTAATTATGAAAATAAATCACCGCACATAAAAAGAGGAAACTATTTTACCATAAATATACAGTTAAAACGGAATAACGAGATACACAACACATTGGCTTTAATTAAGTTTGTAATAGCAATCGGATACGCGCTCAGGTAGCCACGATTATTGTGCTCGAACTTGCTACTATAAATCATGCCACTTTTTGCCTACCCTCGCAAAACCATGCATTGTTCTGGCTTTCAATATTTAGTGGCGTAGTTTCACAGGTGGGCTTGCAAAATTGTATTATGAAGGGAAATAATTCTGCTTATTGTATTCAATGTTTTGATTATTCCTTTATTGTCTTGGTGAGATGGTTTTAGTATAACATAATGTGACAGCCTCGGTAGCGTTGTACTACGCTGCAGTTATGAAGCTGATGTCTCGTGTTCAAATTCTTGGTAAAGCAAAATGATATTAGATTTTTCTAGTCTTTATGAGCCCGGAGTCAGAAATTTGTGCCCGATATGGCGATAAGCTCGCCCTCTATCACATTGTGGGACGGAACATACAAGGCGAAATGTGGGTGTCCTGGAACCTCTGCCCACCCATTTTGGGAAAAAGGCGTGAGTTTATGTATGTATGTATAATAGAATGTTGATGAGTTAAAATGACGTGATGCAGACATTGACCGACTAACGTAAAAGCCAACACACTGGAAAGTCGAACAGTTAGTTTTTTTTAACGCGAAGAAAGCTGCAAAAGCCTTCCTTCCGATACCTCAGGTTGGAAGGGGCGTGTCGAGGTTCCCGGCCTTTCAAACTGGCGCGCGGGGACAATTGTCCGCACTGAGATGTCGCCAACGAGAGTCCCTAACGAGATCTAAGAAGAGCTTTTACCAGTATATTAACTAAAACCTCTTGGTGGATGACAGGCGGTCAGGTGGACAGGCGGGACGGGCTAAAAACACTCAGTTGTCTCGCCGTGGAACAGTCAGCCCTGGCCAAACAATAAAATGTTGGTTTATGTCGTAGATATTTAGA
Source organism: Hyles lineata (assembly GCA_030180105.1). Classification (NCBI taxonomy): domain Eukaryota; kingdom Metazoa; phylum Arthropoda; class Insecta; order Lepidoptera; family Sphingidae; genus Hyles; species Hyles lineata. The sequence continues at coordinate 11,653,101 of JARJEE010000008.1, read as the reverse complement.
GACATGATAACTAATTTTCCCACGTCTATGTAGCATTGAAGCTGGTTACGGGAACATTAGTTTCCGTTGGGGCTCAAGATCGCGGTTTTTGACTTGACAAACTGGTTTACAGTTTTTATTATCTTAAATTTAGAAATTACAATTATTTTAATGCTTAACATTGAGTTTTTATGCATCATGATAATGTAAACCATAACTTCCAATTCCTAAATTACTTCAAAATAAATATGTCAATTCCAATAAAAATATTCCCATTTGATCCCCTTCCGATGTTTCAAAATCCACTCAAATGACCGGAATCAAATCTGCTACTGCAAATCATTGTAGAAATTTGTATATTTTATTGCCGTATTAAATGGTAATAATTTAAAGGGTGCAGATATAGAGGGTCCCAAATCCATTTGATACTTTGCAATAAAAACCATCTGTTATAAGCTATTGTTAAAGGTAAAAAACATTTGGGGTGATATTATGAGCTTGAAAAATATAGACAGAAAATGAACGTATCAAAACAAAATAAGTAATTTATTTTATTAATATTATACCAGTCCATATTTGTACTTGTGCTGAACCCGAATCTCAATCACGATTGAAAGAAATTTAAGGTTTCTTTTATTATATGTATTATTGGGTTCTAATCCGCATTTATTTGCCCCAAGAAATTACTGAGATTAGTCTGAATTCTCAGCCAAGTAGCAGTAAGTAATATAGTTGTACAAGATAGCCGATTTTTTCGATTACTTATATAATTTATCAGAACTCTATATTATAAAACCTCTTTTTCATTATCGAAATTTAAAAAAACTCTTCAACGAATTCCATTTTAAAATTATTCCATTTGTCTACTTATTAAAACCGATGCCCCATTAGCAATATAATCCGGCCGATCACATCCACCCAATGGAATCGCGTATGGATAAATCCTAGAACCGCCGAGTAATTGAGTCATAACATGACATTAGTCAGATTACGAACAATTAGCGAGTGGTGGCAGCTGCACCCGTTCTCTTGGGATTTGTGCTTGTGGATACAGCCCTAATTACATTCACCGGTGCACTATCAAGAATAAATTGATTTGTTACCCGCTTTACTAACAAATTGGTATTATAATATGGAATTTCGACAGCCTTATCGGCCTTTATCGTGGAATGTGTTGTGTCATAGCGTTGTTTTACGATTTTTTTTGTAACAAAGGATGTTGCCATATCGGATGTGGCTATTTTGTGCGAATGAAGGTTGATTGATGTAGATATATCTAGAATGTGAATGCATAGATTTTTCAAATGCATGCACTTTGAATGCAATTTAAATTGATTGTAATAATTATTACTGACTCATTTGTAGAACTCCGTGACATGTTTGTACATGTGTAATTTAATATGGATTTTTCTAGGTCGTGTAATGAAGCTAGTTTTTTAATAGGCGCTATTAAAACAATATGTATAGGAGATGGAATTTCTGGATAAAATCTAAGTGCTCGATTCATAGCACTTAGATTTTATCAAGACCAAATTTGACGTACTATGATTGGAAATCTTGATGAACAGAAAGACGATTAATGCGTTGTAATTAATGCGTGAAAATAATACCAAATGAACGAAACTTGGATGAATTACAACTTTCCAAAAATGATGCAAACAAATTAAAGCAGGAGTTTTTAGCTGAGACTGGAAAATTTAATTCTGCATCCGTATCTTTATTTCTTAAAATCTTATAATGAAACCCGTACATCTCTTTGAAGAATCGCTTCCATAAAATACCAGAAGCATCGCAAAACTTGGCCACCGAGCCACAAAAAATACAAAGAATTTAAAATACCAAATACCCTTTGTCTCACTACTCTGTGAAGAGTCAATGAACAATTTCCTGTAGTAAAAAATAATAAAGGCACTAAGTGAAATTGCCCTCAAAGCAAATCTCAATAGAGGCTTAAATCCCGCTCTTACCAACCAATATTATGAGGGAAAAGTTTTTGAAAAGGGGTTGAAGAAAGTAAACTGATTTGAAAAAGACAGGGAAAAGGTGGTGCGTAAGTATGAATAAATTGGAATCGGAAATATTTCTTAGTTCGACGTTAGAGGGAAAGTTAAGGGCGGGCATTGGGAATTCTCGGAAGGTAGCCTTCACATGAGGCTATTACGCAATATTTAATTTAAGAGTAAAAATTAAACTACACTCATTCCTTTATTCGCCATACGCAAACTGAAAGTGATCAAATCAAAATTCAGGATTCAAGACATTACAGGATAAAACAACACCTATACCATACATATATAAAATCGTAGCTATATTTTGCAAAAAAATTAATTGAATTGTGTCACAGTCACAATAATACCAACTGGCTTCGTTTTCGGTAGCAGTTGATACATAAACTCAATACATAACCATGTATGACCTAACCTCTCATAATCTAAATCTCTATTGTAGAAGCGGCCGTACTGCAGTGGGATGTATGTATAAAGGCTGATACAGATGTTGTTTGCAAATCCGTTTTTAATATACATGAATTACCAAAATAAATATCATTTCCCTATACGAAAGCGATAATGTGACAACAATGCACCTGATTTAAAGTGCAGCAGTGCATTCCGAATGTATTCAATGCAACACAATTATACCGATTCTTGTAAAACCTATAAACCTAACCTGAACCTAAAGCATGCACTTGGGAGAATAAGTACCACTGATTTTACACCTCGTATATCGTATCTATTGATTGCTATCCATACGAATACAATCTCACAACTATAATATTAAAACATTGAAAATAAACCTTAATATAAATTAAGTTAGATCAACAAAATTTTATCGCCCCAACCGACGGTATAAGTGTAGATAATAATTAAAAACACAAGGCATTTTTCAGGGTCTCCCGTTTTAATTAAGAATACTTTTTCCCTTTTCTTCCGAAAGAGTTTCGTTCAGCTTAATTACGGTTAATTTCTCCCCTCTGTCATCCTTTTTATCTTAAGACATAGTTACAATTCGCTTCCGTAATTAGGTATTTAATGATCAGTTTAAAAATACTGAAAATTAGGAACTCCATATTAATGTTAATACTTGTGTAAACTTGACACAAATTTTGAGGACGCGTTTTTTTTTTGATAAATTTTCTAATTTGTTGGACGATAATATAGTTAAGTGTAGATGGATTCTATGTAGAAAAAAGGTTGGTTACGTGCTCAGACACGAACTCCTGCAACAAATTATGATAGGCAGGGTGGCAGGTGAAAGAACCGTCGGTCGAAGGAAAAAAGTTCGCAGTCGGAGCTGACTGCCAACTTTTTTCCTTCTACTAGTGAAGACTAGTTGAAGAGGCACTGAAAGAAAAATCAAGGTTGTTTTACCAGCTCGTATAAAACACTAATGAAATTCTTAAAAAAATGTTATCAATGTGAGTAAATCGGCCGGAGGTCGATAATGACTCCTATAAATGGACGAGACAATTAAGACTAAGACAGTCATTTCAATAATAGTTACATTTTTATCCAGCCAATTAAGAAATGGCTAAAATATATTCAACGTTATTTGACTAACAGCTATTTAAAATATTGACAGGTAACCTACATTTACCATTCCAATTTACAGTGACATTAATGACCAGGCTGAATGTGATTTTGCGGTTTTTATGTCTCAGTTGTTACATGTTACAAATTAATAATTATTTGAATTATTTTTACATCGACGGTGGCGCAGTGGGTTGAAATCTGAGTGTAAAACGAAAGACTGCGGGTTCGTTCCCCGCACCGAGATAAATGCCTATGTACAAATATTTGTTTAGGTTCTGGGTACCGTTATCTCAAAACTTTGTTACCCACCAGCTTCTTTATAAATCACTGCGGTATCGGTGGTTAGGAATGGTCAAAAACAAAAAACCTAAATCGACAGGTGAGAAAATCATGACAATGGCCAAGAAACTAAAAAGTCGCCATGGGGCCGTTAAACTAATTCGATTTTAGTTTATTGCAACGTGGGGTGGAAACTAAAAAAAGGGTTGACAGAGGCTTGTTTTATTGCCATCCGAACCTTCGCTTTTAACTTACTTCCAAAATTTTGCATCACAAGGTACACCTTTTTCTTGTTATCTCAGATTACATTGTTCCTTGTTGTATTCATTGTTACTTTCCGCTCTTAGTTCAGAAGCTTAAAAATCCGCGTGAGCTTAAAATTTATTTGCACTTAGCGCAGCCTCGTTGAAATATCTATTCAAAACTCTCCGGGCAGTTATTGTAGGGAATAGCGCAGGTAATGCCTGATTATCATAATGAAATTGCTGGCCGTACTGGCTGTAAGAAAAATGGTAAAATTTGTGGCGTTAAATAATACCGTTAAGAGAAGAAAAAATGTACGGGTGCCCAGTAGGACGGCGGCGCAACGCCTCTGAAATTGCAAGTCGTTTATTACAGAGGGAATTTTCAATTACAGCAATCCTGCGGTTTTTTATTCGTAATGCGACCTTTAGGTAGCATTTGGAGGCGGTCATTCATAACTGGCGAACCGCTGGGGCTAGCGGACCAGCCAAATTATTGCGGTCACGCGCATCGATCATACAATTTTGAGCGATCACTTTGATATTTTTATGTTAGGGTTATTTTATTAAATTCCTTTATGGTTCTGGTATGAGCTGAAACAAGTTTTATAACTAAATATGCAAAAAAAAATATGTATACTAACACAAATGGCGGTCTGCAAAACTATGAATATATGGAGAAAAGCTATGCCACTTATATGAAATTTTATGAGTACATTACGATGTAAAAATAATATTATAGGAACTTAAAAAAGGACTTGTTCATTTTGAAATTTGAAATCCAATACATTTCTTCGCCACACGGATTAAGAAACTCACAACCTTTTGTGGTTTTTAACCTAACCGTCGCTTACGACCAAACGCGTTGCAACTCGTGATTTTCTTTTTATCAAGTCCCTTTTACAACCAGGCATTTTTCCAATAGCCATGGTACGAATATCGGAGGCTTCTGTCAACGTAGAATATCGACAGGCAAACGGGACAAAGCACAAAAGATTATGCACACAGCATAGCACAAGGAATACTCCGCGTTGTAGATCGGATGTAATCGAATTTTATAGGGTTTAAAAATGAAAGGTTTTCAAAGCGATCGCGGTGCCTCCGGGCTTTCAATAAAAATTTATTATAATGCAAATTGCATTTCTTTGAAAGACTACGGGTATGCTTACACTCAAATCCTTTCAGACTCTTTCATGGGAGTGAAAACTCTAACCGTTTATTGGCGCATGAATTTTAAGAAAATTTCTTCCATTACGCTTTAAGTTATGTATTATATCTTCGTTCCGGAAACTGCGACTTCAATCGTTTTATATAGCAGATGTACCTTCATTCAACGTCATCAATAAAATATAAATTATAACATCAGAGTGTCCTTTGTGAAACAAAACCCTTATTCTAACAAGCATAATTATTACCAATACTCGCCACTCTTGGCAGACTAGTTGGTGACAATAGGACGTAGTATTGTTGATAGCGCTGCAGCCCATCATTAGAGTCTTCCTTTGATTAGCAGAGTGTACATGGGCAGATGAATCCTATTTGGACTGTGGAAGATATCGATTTTAGCCCCTTACACCCACTCAGGGTGATGACGTAATATTAATTTATGTAGGCATGTCAAAGGCCTTTAAGCATGTTCACTGTAGGTATGTCCATCTTTGGCCTCTAGCCATGTATAAATGATGTGTGAGTTTCATCTCTATAGCAAAACTACTGTGACCAGAATTATAGTTTTATGTTTGGTAGTAGGTAGGTAGGACTATATGGCCTAACCACTCTCAATCGTACTGTCGATTGTAGAGTAGGCCCGTGCCCTGCAGTATATGGGCTGATACAGATACAGAGTAGGTAGGTAGTAGGATCGAGAAGACCGTCGTAATTCACAATATCTATAAGGCAGATAATATTCTATTAGTGAGTAGTTATTCAGTTATATATCACATAATTATATTTATATTGGTATTTGCATAAATACAATCTCATTCATAGATAGTTATATAACCTATTTTATTTATCGAATGTTTTGTCCTAGTCGCTCATACCTAATTTAAAATTCGTTTGAAAGAGACACAACGTTCGATAGCAAAAATAAATAACAACCAACAGTCACTTAAATAGTCCTGACCCCACACTAAGATCGAGTCTTGTGTCGTGGGTATCGGAAACTACGAGAGAATTATGGTCTCACAAACACTTAGACCCGGTAGAAATATTTGTAGGCCGCACAAACATTTCTCTCGGTGCGGGGATCGAACCCGCGGCCTCTCGTTTCACAGGCGGCGATTAACCAACTGCGCCACGGAGACGGTCAAATAGGTTTAAAAGTGTATTTTTCTTCAATTTATAAAATGTAACAAAAGGTTTTACCGGAAATTATCTTTGAAACATCTCTACTAGTCCGTACTTTAGCAAAATACCGATAGCAGGCACTTATCTCCCATCGAACATGTCACGAAGCATTCGCTGCCTTATTTCCTGAGCTAGGTAGTTGAGCCCATTCCCATCATTTTATTAGAGTTGCGATCTTACCTTTAAAGTACAATCTCATTTTTCGCGTCATCCATCTTGGAAAGGAAATTATGTAGCTTATCAGCTAGATCGGGTCTTTCAATTTTTTCAGTAGGCTTGTTCTATGAAAATGCTTTGAGGTTGCGTGTCATTCTTAAGAACCATAGCTTAGTTAACACATTTTCGTAAATAATAATTTTCGTAATAAAAAATAGTTAGACGAAAACGGGCTCGAAATTGGACTGGGAATAAAATATTTCGTATTCCCTTCCATGGCTTCTTAAAGCGGGCGTGAAATCACTTCAGAAACTTTATGAGTAGGCTAAGACCTATTTATGGAAAGTCGTTAACACCAGCATACAAATTATGGCATATTCTGAGGTACCGGAAGGTAAGCAAACAGCTTTCATCTCATCAAAAGCTAGCCTGAATAACTCCAGACTATCACTTAACAAATATCATTTGTCTGTCGATTAAGCGAACGTAAAGCAAGCCGGCAGCGGAACAGAACATAATACATATTCGTATATATAATATTTTTTACTCGTATAGTAAATTATACAAACCATTTAAGACAAAAATTGTACAATATAATGAACATCGTCATACCTAATTAGTATATACGGAGAAGTAAAAAGAAAACTCGTTTATCTTAGCAAATAAACATTTACAATAAAAAGGGACTGTTACAACTACATAAATCATACAAAAAACATCTCACAATTTTATCTCGCAACATTAGCTCCAAAAGAAATAGAATAAATAATTCTTGGCTGAAAAGTAATGTTAACTTAACGTAACCTTCCTAATTACGGAAACATAAATTTGAAAAGTGAAAAGAAATTTCGAGAAACGTAATTACAAGTCTGCATTACATTCAGACTAATTGGGAGACTTAATAAAGCTAAGATATTGAAGCTAAAGTGGATTATATAAAGTAAGAACCATTCATAATTAATTATATAGTGGCAGCTGGTAATTTGTATCCGGATATTGACATACTCATAGTGCTAAATTCAGCATTTTTTATTACAATGAATGCGAAGCGAGCATGCCATTCACCGTATAGTAAGCGATACGAACGCTCATGAACAGTACCAAAACCAAGCAACACCATGAATTACAAAGCAATGCTTGGCATTCCACTGCGCATATCATCCTCAGAAAAGAGAAAAAAAACATCATAAATAGCAAACTTAATGAACGTTTTATCTCCTCTTAACATGATTTAACTAATTTACGTTTATATGGTTGATTAGCTATTTCTTATGAATAAAAGTTGGGATAAATTCGATACTTCAAACTATTACTCTAAAGAGAAAAATATTCTACAACTCTCTTTATCTCAAGATTCTATGGATGTTTTTACACTAATTTACCAAATGGAGTTCTGAATTTTGGAAATATTTTAGTTTAACCTTTGTATAATCCTCGTGCGAAAGGTTAAAGCCAAAGGTCTTAAACATTCTATATTTAGTAGCACTAATAAGGGAACGAAACTTAGGATTATAATACAAATATAATAATATGAAATGACAAAATAATGTATCATCAAAAAAATCCCAGTTATTGTAAAGGAGTTTTCCGAATAGTCGCATAACGGCATATGGTCATATATTTATAATGAAACCAGACAATAACTTGGTAAAATCTTAATTATCTTTTTTCAGGGCTAGATTTTTGTTTGACCGTATTAGGTGGTAAATTAATAGTTTTTCCTAAAATAATATACACAGTTTTATTTCTGAGGAGGTTATGGTATGCAAGGGCATACATTATTATTTTAGCATAAACAATGGATTTACCACCCAAACGCGATGATATTTAAAACATCACAAAAAAATTGTCGCGAAATATTTAATTCCATTGTGTTCGTAGTTACTAAAACTACCACATAGCTTCTTTCTTAAGCGCTGTCTTGATATACGAGTATACCCTGTTTACCGGGGTCACTATTTCAACGAAATAGACTTGATTTGATATGAAGAAAGATGATATGCGACGTCTTACCATAATCTGAATATCTGGCAAAGTGTCGAGCACATTGCAAGAAAGCGGACCCTGGTATCTGCCTAGTTAACATTGCATAAAAAACGCTACACAAATGGTGTTCAAAATGGTAGAGCCCAGCTGATGTCAGCCATGACTTAGCATGAATAGGTAGGCTGATCCAGGGGGTACCACTGTCTCACAAGAGATCGACGTCAAGCGACAGCTGCTGTTGCGTTTCGGTCGGTAAATGAAATTTCCGGATGACCAATACAAGGGGTATTGGTATTGGACATCCGGAAATCACATCCCTCTTCCCATCCTTGTCCTTTCCCCTCCCCTCCCGATGTGATGTGCTGGCAACACATCCATGATCGAAGTATTATGTTAATCATGAACAATGATGATCACTTGCCATCAGTTGCCATTGATCTATTTGCTCGTTTACCGAAACTATGCAATAAAAAAATATAATATGAAATAATGAAGTGATTGCACTCAAAATTACACTAAATTTCGTAATATTATGTGTCGTAGCGAGACAATAATTCTCCCTATATTTTTCGTGGCTGTTTTAAGTTACGTTGGGTAAAACTAAACTGTGTTAAAATTGTCTTTACCTATTATACATTTACATTGGTTGCCTTATGCGGGGCGAAGGAATAATGTAACGAAACGCGATCCTCTGCTATTTTTATCCAAGAACTCATTTTAGTGGTCGCATTATTTTCTCTATTGCCTTTCTTAACATTTTACTTCACTCAGGACCCCACGATAACATAATGTCGCACTTAGTTAATGTAAACACCGTCTGTGAAAAGTGAAGCCCTAAATATTAATGTAATTCACAATAATTTGTTTCGGGTCTGGGTGTTTGTGATACCCACGACACAAGTCTCGATGTTAGTAGTTAGTAGGGTCAGGACTGTATATTTATTATTAATAATTTTTACCGATTCCCACGACACCAGATTTGTATCACAACAAGGGGTCAGAAATTACGCGACTGTTGGATATAAATTTCTTATCAAGTCTATTAAAACCACGTCCCCACTTTGTAATGCGCATAATATCCATGAATATACTACCAATTTTAATAGTTATTTATCAAGGACAAACAGCTTATTAAGGCACATTTTAAACAACATTAACTTCGTTCCTTAGTGGCGCAATCGGCCGGGATATGCCGGTAAAGGGCGCACCATTACCAAAGTTATAGGTTGTTGGAAACAAAGTGTAAAGGTCGCCCAAACGTTCAGTCTTAACGATTGTGTGTTTTGTAAACGTTTACTATATCTATCAAACAATGATTTAATATCCTAGTTACGATTACTATGATTTTTAAAGAAGTAAATATGAAAAATAATCAAAAACATCTTAGTGAACCTTTGAAATATCTACTCACAAAACTTAAGATGTTAAGTCTCAATATGTCCAGTAATTACTCTGGCTACAATGTCCTTTAAACCCATAAAAAACAGCGCATTTAAACTGCTGTTTGGGCGGGAGGAATAGACATTGCGCTGGTCCTTACACAAGCGGCCTCTCACATATGAGAGACCTAAAACCAGTCTATTTTATATCGAAAAACAAAAAGCAACGCGATGTTTACGAGTATAACAATTGTTACTTCAATACCGCAATCAGTATGTCTACAAAGTTTTCCAGTATAAAAATAAAATAAAGGACTCGTTTTGCAGGTAAGACCGTGAACTGTAAATAAAAAGGGTTGCCGACGGTACACCTTTATTTTCCCGTGTCACTCCGTCGTTTTCCAGTAACACAGTAATTTTGTTTTGCAATTAAGTTCCACCTTTTTCTTGTTCCTTTTGGATTACTTTCCTTTTCGCAGATATAAAGCTTTGCCTTTATCTACGCATTAACCGTATCGAGTCTAGGAATGCTATACGGTTCATGTTTAAACATTTACTATGTGATGTTAGGTTCGCGACATTAATTGTACTTTATGTGTTGTTTTTTTGAGGCAATTAATCATATGTCGTACGAATTATTTACAACATGATAATATACAAATAGCAATTATATATAGCAATTTTTGGACCGAACAAACCTATTTATATGGTTTAAATATAGAAAGAAATAAATATTTATAATATCTCATATAGCCCATGTTTATACGATGCAACTTTCTTATATCCTTACGTTAACGGAATTCTCGAGGCGAGAAACTTTCCGTGTATAAATGTGACATCATTGTAACTGACACGAAAATATTTCCAATTACACGTGAATAAACTTGTTGTACCCTACCTCGGGTAGAAATAACCTGTCAAAAGCAGACAACACTCTCCCATTGCATTAAATATGCAATAAATTATAAAAATAAAATATGAAACAAACAAACAAATAACAAGATTACCCAGAGGGGGAAATAAATAATGTAGCCTGAGCTAAGAAACTTTTTAACGCTCTCTTAAAACTTTCCCCCGTGCTTAATTATATTTTCATTTATCTTTCCTTTCATCCATCCAGTCCGGTGGAGCATTAGCAACTTTCCGAACTTAGCCTACGGTAAACTGATTATTTTTTTTATTAAATTTTCATTCACGGTATCAATTTGCGTTAGACTTGTCAGCGTGGATGACGTCCATTATTTATATTTATTTTTACTTACGACACTTTAAGTGTTATTATTGCATTTATTGGTGGTTACATTTTCTTATTTGGGCGCATGACTACCCCGTATACCATTGTAGAAGACTGATTATACTTACCCAGGCAAGTGTGCCTAATAGGGTTTCAACTTATGCGAATCCCTTTGGATTTTTTGGGAAAGCTATAATACGTGGGAAAGGTTCCCCTTTTTATACATACATACGTAAACTCATGCCTATGTTCTATTGTGGTTGGTAGAGACTATAGAACACCAAATGGTACGGACCATACACATACCTCTGTCGCTTCATCAACTATCATCAATCTCTTCATTCACGCTCGTATGCCTCGAGAGTTCGGTATTTTACCTTTCCACTTTTCCTTTTCCTATCTATATTTGGCAATAAATTCTCGACTTGTAGATAGTAAAAGGAAACGATCATTGACTAGGTGAACTGCCTTCTCATTCTGCGCTCTCATAAGAAACAACTTGCTAAAACTCGAAAAGGAAACTCCAATTAGTTGTAGAAGCACAGCCAATCGAAGACGCTACACCGAAGTTTAATCAGCCGCTAAAACGCTAATAAAGGGTTCCTCAAAAGGAAACGATTGCGTTTCCCTTCCGAAGCGGGCAGATACACCTTATCGCAAAATCCAGAGAGAGTGGAATTGTCTGTCGAATTGAAACTGACGTGAGGCGAGCACCTGGCTCCTTTCGGCGAAATTAAAAAAGTTTCAGCTACAAGGCAACTTGGTAGGTCTCGTTCATTTAAATGCTAAGGGATTCTGTGTTAGTATTCATTGTGAGTTTTGTCATTCAGAAGAAAGTTTTGCTTTTTACCGGTTCCACTTCGCGCCGGATCGGTATTTGCATTTTACAGTTTTTTTTTTTTTTCATTTGCTTGTGACATTTTATTAGAGTTAGTTGTTTAGCGCGCTTGTATAGTAATTACTAATGTTTTATGAATATATAATAAGAAAAAAAAATAAGTTAGTGCGTTTGAAAAACTACTTCTATGTTTATATATTTTTCTTTGGAACCAATTTTATCGAGGTTGTTTTTTAATTAACATTATTCACACCAATACCACGTTATTGAATACTTAATCTATAACATAGGATGCTACGGTACATGGACATTGGGTACTTATTAAATTATTGCCACCTCTTCTTATAATTCTTCTTTGCTGTAATTTGAGGATGAACGGATGTTAAACCTGTGCATCATTATTCCAAGACATAATGACACCAATCCACATGCTACCTCGATGGCATTTAACATGGCATGCTTAGTGCAGTAACTATATCTAATTACAGATAACACAAAATTCAAAATATATTTTATCCATCAACTCTACATCTGCAAAAATCGATAAAATCTTAATGAAACTCCAAAGATTGACCGCCAAAAGTTATTTAATTCAAACCTCTATCCAATTTATATTGCAATACCCAAATGAAATAATTGCCATTTAAAATTTTCCAAAGATCATTGACCTACAATAAAACAGAAAATCGTTAAGTCACGATATTGTTTTGCCCAGTAATTTCGATAGGGGTAAATTTGCCGTGAAGACCAAGTTTAATTACGGCTTTCATTAGTATCCACGGTTTCATAATAATTACGTAACAGTACTTCAAAATATTTAATTAGTTTAATTTCTTATTGATAGAAGTTTAATTGCTTTAAGTGTATTTTGGTTCGACAATTTATGTTTGAAAATCAACAACATTACCATGTCTTTGGGCCTACATAAATTTACTTAAATTGATGTATCTTATAACTGTCTTTGCTGTGTTTGGTTGTACCATATTCATACTCGGAAATACTGGCAAAATACAGATCTAAAATATAATCAGACGTATCTAGACTTATATAAAATAAAGGATTCCGATCGCTGAACCCGGCCGTACCTTATTCTAGATTCTAAATTCCTTCAATTAAGCTTGCAGAATTAAAAAACTTTCTATTGACTATTTGAAAATGAAACACAATATTACAGAAGTAACAAAACACAAACATAATATTACGCACAAGAAAAACAAAAGAATGATTTAGTAAACAGTGCCTTTATTAAAATTAATTGTGTAGCCGTAACAGAAGCAGAACAGAAGGTTTGCAGTTTTCACGGGTAATTTGTGGTGAATTTTGGCTTGCTGTAAACATTTCAAACACAATAATTGATTCTAATATGAAAACTAATAACGAAATGGAATTTATATTCCAACCACCATTTTAACCCTAATTGTATCAGTGAAATTGTTATTCAATTATTTAATTTTGCCCTTTATGAATGCCAAAGTCGTTATAACGTATCGGTGTAAAGGTTATCGCGTGTCTATTAGAAATGATAGATTGAAGGTGACTCCTCTTTATGACACTACAGCGTATTTACGCCTCCCCTTTAATAGGATTAGACATCCCTTCATACATGGATCACTGTCGGTAGAAAGGACATGTGTCATTTATAAAATATACCCTTCAAAATACAACATCGAAAAGGGCCTTAAACTTCAGACTGTGCCATAAAGTATAAGCATTTGAAAAGTGGTGGTAATAAAATTTAACTCATAATTCTTAAGGTGGAGGGAGAAATGTATACAGAAGCCAAGTTTGATCTTCGTTTAGACTCCAGAAGCGACTTGGATCCAGGATCGGAGGGCGGCGATGTCAGTATATACTCCTGGCTTCCTGGGACGGGCACATCCGTAGCCGAACGACACGATGCCCCATTGAGTACCGTCATGCACCACTGGGCCACCAGAGTCTCCCTGGAATTGAGTTTATTGTAGCAAGTTGTGTAAGGAAATATTATCTGAACAATAGTTCTAATATTGTTTGGCTTAAAATAACTCTTACTTGATCTTACATTAAGATTAATGTTAAAAATCATTGACATATTCAAAAGCTAATGCGTTCGCTAAATGTCCTGGTTTTAAGGTACGTAGGTTTCTAGTTCTTCATAGGAATCTTTAGCTAAAGGCAATACTCACACTGCGATTACAAGACTGACAGTATAATTTTATGTAACCATACAACTTTTAAGTAATAACAACATATAAAAGAATTACCAAAACTTGACAACTTGCATTTATAAACCTAATCGATTCTCTTACTTCAATTACAACGAATATTGAAAGGACTGTATAAAAATATGACAATTAATGCAAAAGTGAATGTCAAAAAGAAAATGAAGGTTCATTAGTATTTGAATAGTGCGAACCTGGCAGGAATCCTTGCCTCCTTCAATGGGACCGGCGCAGAACATTCGTTTGGTGAGTCCCGAAATCAATTGCTTACATTCACTCAAACTGTGGGTCTGCACTTCAACAGCCATCAACGTGTTGGTTGTCGGGCCTCCTTCCTGTTACGAAAAGTGAATTTTATAAAACCATCGTAATTGTTCATAAACTTGAGAAAAATTCTTCTTCTCTTAAAAATTCTTTCATATTTTCGCTTTGGAACTAAACATATTTAAAACATTTTGGTACGAATAAAAATTATAATTCAGCACTAGTTTCTCACTTAGATAACAAAAAACGACAAAATCACTACATCTCTACAAATACAAAGCAAAATACTCGATAATAATAAATACAATTTTTAACACATAATTACCCGATGGAAACTGAAACTTAGAGTCCTAATTAGCAATTAATTTGGAGAATCAAACAACCACTTACACTAGTAGCACCCCAACCAGAAACGACGACTGTCTCGTTAGCAGGTACCATTCCACCAGCATTCTTAGCTGGCAGCTTTACAATCATCGCATTGGTGCTATTTAGTGCCATGTCTCTAGGCAGAGTTACCACAGCTGCATCGTAATCTTTAGTAACCGAGTTGTATCGTGGATGCATTTTGAATTGTCTGGTGGAGTACTGGATGCCACCGCTGTCGGATTTGGTACTTCCGATCCTGACGAACACCTTTTGCATGCTGCAAAATAGCCACATGTTTTAATCATCTTATTCGTGAATCTGTGAAAATCATAACTCAAAAACAAGCGGATCCCGAAGAACACGAGATAAAAAAGGATGTTAGAGGAAAAATGAACAGACATTACTTAAAAGCAGGAAGACGATGAATGCAGACTGTCTAAAACAAGCTTCAATGGCAACCCTTGGGAGAGTCATCATTCAGCTGTGGTCTTCCTGCGGCTGATAGGACATAGAGAATAAAAGAAATAACGGGATCTTTTTAACTAACACACTTTCAACTCTTCTTACATTATCGTCATCATCCCCCTATTGCAGTCCACTGCTGGACATAGGCCTCCCCTAACCTACGTTGTATGTAATCTCACATTTTAGAACGTCTAAAATTCGGTGAACCTTGTAGTTGGTCTAGTGGCACCTCTGCCTATAACTTAAGGGATAAAATCGTCAAATTACCCTTCAAGACAGTGAGCGGCAGTCAGGATTTTGCGTTTGGCAATAATTGATCCTCCACATTGGTAGTAATCAGTTCCCTTCTGCAGCAACAAGTAAGCCTGGTACGGATACTGCTGAATAGTGGTGTTGTAACCACCAACTATCCTACCACCGAATTTCCTCGAATGACCTTTCGCCAAAACATCTGGAAAGCGAAGACATAAATAAGTATACACTATACTCGTACAGTCACACCTATTCCTTATCCCAGTGAAGCCACAATCTTGTATCGTGGACATACAAACAAGACTTATAATTTCGTAACAATCACACTCGAGACAAATATTTTTGGGTAATGGGTATCGCAAATATTTTTCTCAATACAGCCATGAATCGCGCTGCTTCGTGTTTCACTGGTTGCTTGTTTATATTAAAAAACCGAGCCCCCTTTTAGGGGAGGCCTGTGTTCAGCAGTGGACTTCCTGTAGCTGAGATGATTATGATGAAACTATGAGTGCCACTACATAAACGTATACAGTTGGTTGTCTAAAAATCTTTATCTTCAACCGATCGAATTCATGCCAGTTTTGTTAAAACAAATATAAAACTACAAATACGTTGAAAACATGAAAATACACAATAAAACAAATTATTTACTTTGAAAGTTAATATAAATAAGCAATTGAAAGTCCTTGAACTCCGCTCTTTTGTTCTTTCAATTAGTAGAAACCAATTTATTATGTAGCTTATTTAAATTTCCCTAATGAAAGGTATTAGATACTAAGAAGGCAACGGAAGCCCCGGGAATTATTAATCTTGTTAATTTCACTGAGCAAAACAATTTGCTTGTTTATTAACTGGAATATTCTATGACTTTGCCTGGCTGGAAAAATAATAGGCAAAAATCATTTATTCCCACAGTTAAGTTTATATTTTTTGACTAGACTTTTTAATTTAGATAATTATTCAGCCTATTTTTATTGCAATAAATGGCGAGACGAGCATGCCGTTCGCCTGATGGTAAGCGACACGACCGCTCATGAACAGTAGCAAAACCAAACAACACCTTGAATTACAAACAAATGCTTGGCATTCCAATACGCTCGCCATCCTGAGACACAAGATATAAAGTCTCAATATGTTCAGTAGTTACTCCGGCTACCATGTCCTCTAATCCGAAAACTAACAGGACTGGAAATAATTTCAATCAAAGGCCAAGCAGTAGGATCTTTGCACTAAGATTTGGGATACAATAACCGTACCTACTGTCACTGGTGGTTTGTTTCTAAAATGTGAGAGGCCGCTTGGGTAGTAATCACCGCAATGGCTATTTTGCCCGTCAAACAGCAAATTTAAATGCACTTTTGGGTTTCGGAATGAAGGATATTGTAGCTAGAGTAACTACTGGACATATTGAGACTTAACATCTTACGTCTCAGAATGGCAAACGCAGTGAAATGCCAAAGCATTGCTTTGAAATTCATGGCGTTGTTTCGTTTTGCTACTGTTCGAGCTCTGTTACGAGCGATGGTATCGCTTACCATCAAGCAAATAGTATGCTCGTCTCGCCATTCATTGCAATTAAAAATCTGTGGAAGCTTATTCAAATTGCTAACTTCAAAAAAATACACCAATACATCATAGCCTATAGACATTTTACAGAAATAATTATTGTTTTAAATAAAACCAATTCAATGTTTGTTGACAGCCTCCGTGGCGCAGTTGTTTTGATTGTTGGGTTCGATCCCCATACCGAAACAAGTATTTCTGTGAACCACAGGTATTTGTTTCGAGTCTGGGTGTTCGTGAGACCGAAAAGTCTCTCGTAATTCCTGATACCCACGACACAAGACTCGATCTTAGTGGGGGTCAGGACTATGTATGTGACTGTATTTTATTTGTTTAGTATGGGTTATAGATATTATTCCTTATTCAAGTTTTTATAAATTGTTTTTTTTTTGTTTATACAACGCATTTACAATAAAGAAGTCATCGCACGGCGAAGCACAGTTTATTAAAAAATAAAAGTATTGCAATTGTATTGTATTGAATGGAGTCGTGAAAAAATAATTGAATTTTACCAAGAAGGTCTTGCATGACTGCCTAACAAAAGGTAGACAAAATAGACAGAAATTCCAAAGATGGATAATACCTATTTTTCTATTGTATTCGACTATTTATACGGTAATTTCAATTTTGTCAATAGAATTCAATTCTTTTTTGAAAGTTTATTTTTCAGGGTCGATTTATGTTCTGGTAGTAAAAAAATAAGTACAGTAAATTCATAGTAATAAAATGGTAAATAAATAATATTAGAAGCACGTTAATTTAATAATAATAAAATGAATATTACAATAGTAAAAAACTTGTACACACGCAATAATCTCGTGTCTATTTCCCTAAAAAAGTAGCCAGAGTGGACATTAGTGATAAATGACAATTCACCGAACTTTTCGCTATATTTGGCACAACGTCAAAGGCAGTCATATCTGAGGAGTTTTCCATACTTACAAAATGTAATTTGTCCGACCTGACATTCGAACCTAACACCTCACGGTTCAAGACCGATACACATGCCAATAAAGGGACTAGGAATAATAACATCCCATACACCTCCCACTATTGGCGTGTCCAATAGCTTCTTATATGCAAGCAAAATTCAAGCTTAGTCCACAGTACTGGAATAAGTCTTCCAAATATTTTTTGCGTAAATTATACAAAATATTAAAAACTTTACCTGCATTAAAAACAGCGCAGCAAACCAACAAACAAAGCAGTAAGTAGTCCATATCTTTTCAGTACTGAATTGAATGTGAAAATATTTTCAGTGCGAAATCTTTAAATACTTTTCTGAAAGATAGTTTTGACGTGTAATCAGCCGTTATCTGAACCATTGTATATAATTGAAGCTACTGATAATCTCCTTGTTAAGTCTTAAACGTTTTCTGTACATACTTCCGTATTTTAGATTTATTTGAAAAAAAACACGTCAAAGAATCAGTCGTATAGAGATAATCGCGAGTATAATTGTGCAACTAAATAGTTAAAAGTATTCTTTATCAGTTCATATACGCTTTATTGCTGCTCGGGCTTCACCCTAGAATGTAAGACCAACTTCGACTTTCATAATTTTCCTAGCGTATTGTGAAAAGGTCCTTCAATGCCAGTTCCAAATCATCCACGTATCATTGAGGGTTCCATAACAGCCTAAAAATGAATGTAATTGAGAACAAGAAATATGCAATTCCAGTTGTCTTTGTGATTGATATGCGGCTTGTAAAGTAGGTAAAAATTTTATGGTTAACATATTTTACATTCATAAAAAGGTAAGATTTGGCGGCTCATTCCTTTAAAAATTACATTCCACGCCATCAATTAAGAGAGGTTATATCTACGTCTTATTAGTATAAGTTATTGGCAGACGGAAGAAAAACATATTTTCAGGTATATTACATTTTTTTGTTATGTATTTGGGACCAGAAAACGAACTAGCGCATCTAATTTGTTTAATTATTCTATTGTGCTCAGTTTTGAAAATGCAAGAGCATTTATATCGACAGAAGTTGGTTAACAAGGTCCTAGGGCCTTTGTTTATGTGACTCCTATTCCATATAAAAGGAAAGTATATTTTAATTACAAGCAGAAAGAGAACCCATGTATACCATAGCAAAAATGTACCCACATATGAAACACACGTCTATTTTAAGGGCTTTTTCAACGACAAACGTAAAGTGCACAAAAAATATTAAACTTTGCAAGGAATATAAAGGTGCATCGCAGCATTCCTACGAAAATATATTTTGTGCCGCAACACAAAGTGCGATCTCAACAAAAAATAAATTTCAGTGATATTTTTTAACAAGATTTTGCAATATTCAACTATGAATAAAGTTATAGCCGGAACAACTTTGAAAGAAACTTTTCGACTGGAATCCTTTGTGCCATTTTTTATTGATATATTTTTTTATCGATAACGTGACGGATTTGCAAAAAAGATAACAATAAAAAATATAATAATTTCGCAGCAATAATACTGAAATGGATATGGTAAATTAAAGTCAATTACGAGTATGTTGTATATCATTTCCGTCACTAATAGAACAAATAAATTTGGATTGAATACACAGAATTGAAGATAGTCAAATCACTTGGATAGCGACGATGGCGACGACTGCTTCGGTGGCGTAGTTGAACTCCTATATTATTGCAAAGCTGTGGTCTCGGGTTTGAATCCCGGTTTGAAAGTAATATTGGAGGGTTCCATTCATTATCAGCCAGTCAGTCAGATATTTCTGCCCGACATGGCGATAGGCTCGCCCCTATCACATCATGGGACGGAAATACAAGGCGGACCAGGGCTGTCCTGGTTGCACCTCTTCTGGAAAAAAGGAGCGAGTTTATTTTTCATGTAACGCACACAAAAATGCCAAGTGATGGAATTAGTTTATACTCAGTGTTTGTACATCGGTTTTAACTAGGCCTATTTCTTCTATTAATGGGAGAGAATTCCCTACATACATAGCCAATCATTACCAACAGACGTTTTTTTTTACCGTTCTTTAAAAACCCATTACAAATTAATAAAGTTTTTTCTACAATTTTATAAAAAATACATATCCTGGCGGTAAAACAAAATTTTGTATCCGTAATTACTGGCATTAGAGCTTTAAATGTTGTGTCAATCAAGCAACACAAAAAGCAACAGCAATTAAAATTCGACAGCGGACATAAGCTCCGTTTAGTCATTGTTGCTACTGGAAGCGGAATTCCTTTGAACGTAATTACTGGTGTAATTAATTTATTAATATTTTATTTATGCATGCAGGTGCTCGAAGGGTAACAGTTGCTTTCCTTCAAATAGATAGAAGTAAATAAAAAAACGTCTATTTGGTTAGCTGAAAATGGAGTCGCGTAGGAATATAATGCAGCTCAACTGTACGATGCTAATAACTATTTTTCTAAATAATTCATAAAATGATCTTCTACGAATCAACCAATATCACGGCAGTTTGAAATAGGCGAGTGTGCAACAACACTCTGTTTTTGATACATATAATGACAAAACCCTTTTAATGACCCCACACAAGTTTGTGCCGTTTTGTGTTCGCTTCCTACAGGTTTATTCAAAAATCCTTCAGCGAAGAGGAATAGTAGTGGACTCCCAGAGACTGAACCTGAAAATGATCAAACCGGCGTAAGGCAAAAGATTCTATCTTCCTCATCAAGCATTGCTTTTTAATTCAAGGTGTTGTTTGGTTTTGCCACTGACAGAGCTGATCAGAGCGGTCGTATCGCTTACCATCAGGCAAACGACATGCTCGTCTCGCCATTCATAGAAATAAAATAAAAAAATAGCTACAAATCTCACTGCCGCTAATAGAAGATAAAACCTGGGCCATTGAAAGCAATTATTTCTAAGAACTTATGCCTATTAATTTGGCTACAAAATGAGCGGACGGATTCCTTACGAAAACTAGTCCACCGCACCCTTATTACCGGACAAGATTAATGAATATTGGAACAAACGATACATGCGTGGGTAATTAATGTAAATACAATTCCAATACGGTTTCCTATTGTCGTTAGACCAAAATAATTACCTTTATTTAAGTTACATGTGGTTATTTGAATAGTATAATGAATACGGTATAGGAAAATACCTAAAAGTGAATTCTATAGAATTTTAATGAATAAATTACGGATTACACAACTTTTCATAATTAATATATATAAGTTTATAAAAAATCGCTCAATGTCATATGGTCACCAAGTGCAAGTGCGTGGTGGTGCAAGTGCGTGATGGCCTGTTGGTAAACGGACCAGACGCGGCTGCCAACATGTTCACGGTGGTCGCGGGTTCAAATCCCAGGGCACACCTCTGACTTTTCGGAGTCATGTGTGTATTGATAGTCAATCACCACGCACTAAAACGGTGAAGGAAAACATCGTGAGGAAACCGGAAATAGGATTATATGAATTTCTATGGTATGTAAGTCCACCAACCCGCACTAGGCCAGCGTGGTGGACTATATGGCCTAACCACTCTCAATCGTACTGTCGATTGTAGAGTAGGCCCGTGCCCTGCAGTGGGATGTATATGAGCTGATACAGATTTACAAAAACACGAAAATGGAAAGGACACCATTTTTTTTTTCTTCTATAAATTAATCAGAAAATGATGAGACCATAAACGTTACACTACAGGGCTCAAGGCTTTTACTCTACTACTGCCTTAGTAAGAATTGTAGGACTAAATCACATTTAAATTTTCAAATTAGAACCAGCGTTGTAGGTTAAACGAAAATTATTTCGCAGAATTTCTTGTGGAACTTATGCTAATGCCTTCACTTAAACTAAACTTACGAAATACCTAGTCATGTTTACTGCTAATTAGGAAAATTCATTTTCCGCTGCAGTCATCCACTCTAAACTAGATGTCTACTTACGAACGTATTTTTTTTGTAGCAAAAACATAGTTGTTTTTATTTTCTTTCCAGCCACATTTTTGCTAAGGCAATTTTTTAAATTTTTCTTATAATTCGCGAAGACTTTTTACATATATACATACATACAGTTGAGATAGTAGGCATTCCAAAAAGAATTTATTTGCAGCGTTCGCTTCAGAGGTAACCCAAAGCACCTAAATACTAACTCATAACAAAATACAAAAGAAAAAACTTTAATATAAAACATTTAATTCTAAAAACAGTAATTGCAGATGATGAATCTACATCACGAAGAGTCAAACGGCACGAGAGTTCATAAAAGTAACGCACGGCAATTATAATTGATATTAAATTTTGTCACGTACGTAGTTGAGCCCGGGGCCCGGAGGTCGGCTATTGTGAAATTCACGTATGAAATTACTGTGAAACTGTGGAGCAATTTGCATAATTTCATAGTTTAAGAAACGGTTTGTTGACAGCTTTGTATAAATGGACCACGGAGCTCTAACAATTATGTGAATAATATTGTCTGTTATTGGCACATTTGGCATATTAATATTTTATAAATATGACATGTGTGGATTAGTCTTATAAATCACTCTTACAAATCTTGATTATGGTTTTCGTTGATGATGTGAAACTCTTTTAGCGTGCCAGATTTTAGTAAACATTTTTTTCTATACGTCTCTCTCTCTGTCTTCAGTCACAGGAAGTTGACTGATGAACATAAGCCTCCCCTAGGATTTCCACACCGACATGATGGAAGCGGCCTGTATCCAGCGACTTCTTCAACATATCTTCCTATATCTACCTAACGAATATTAACCACTAAAAATATGTAAGATTTCGACTTCAGGGCTTTTTGTGTAGCTCACAGCTGGCAACTTATGTATGCTGACACTAGACTAATAAGACACAGACATAATATTACGAAATACTAACAAAAGAGCTCAAAACTTAACGTGTTCTATGAATAACTGAAATTATGAGTCACTAACGGTCAGTCTCCATAAACTAACCTTAGTTATCACAAGCATATGTTGATGAATTTTCATATTAAAAAAAAAACAAAAACAGATATACTATGTTTAACATTAAATATAATAATAATTACCCCCATAATAATTACATAGTGTAGACATACACTGGACATGAAACTACAACGCACTGATTTGAAGAATAAATACAAAGAATCGCGAATAGCTATCAAGATAAAGGAAGATGTTTAAAGCCTGGCCACCAGCAATGGAATAGAAACAGTAATTGGACACATATCGTTAATATTAATAATTAATTTAAAAATCGAACATAATTTATTTTGTAGTTATCAAACGTAATGACTATTTTTATAGCTATTTTATTAACCTTTGCTCAATCCACATATTATTCCATGTTTTAATATAATTGCCACCGAATTCTATGAAAAATTACATTACCTTATTTTCTCTTAACATCCATAATATTCTGTACCTATGAACTGTGATCTAAAAGTAAAGACAGCTAATTACTTACGTTCCAATAAGTGTCGCGAGTAAATGAATCAATACGTGGAAACGTGTCGGCGGAGTTCCTTTTAAGAAACATGATTATCGGAAAGGTGACTATCGTACCGAAATTGTTTTAATTGGCGTCAGGAGGATATCGTCTAACGATGTCTTACTCTGAGACACAATGGAATTGGAATCAGTCAACCGTGTTCTGCATTCAATATTTGAGCCAACAAATAAATTAATATATGTATTTTTTAATTATTTTTTCGGTTGTGTAGATGAATCTCGATTTAGTAAATATAAAGCCGGATATTTCCATATGAACTTTCGTTTCATATAGTTCCATATCATGAAATAACTTGCCATTGGACATAATTTTATTATGCCTAACACAGCAAAAACGGAACAAAGAGTTTAATTTTACCTTTAACTGTAAAAATCGAAACGCACTTTAATCCTACATTGCAAAGCACAAACTGGATCAGATTGAGATAATGTAATAAATAAAATATTTCACTGATATATAATAAATAATTAAATTGTTGGTTATAAAATGCTCGCGGATCGCTGGCTCCGTGTGTATCGTAAATTTTCTCGCACACGCAACGTGTTAATCGAAGCAGTGTTGTGTTAACGTTTCCTTTCGTTGCACACGCTTCCTTTACCAAATCCGATGTTCCAACAAATAGTCATTTAGAACATATTAGCACTTATGTTATACCTATGCATATAAATATAGCCTATAGTACCATAAAAGATTACAATGCAATGCTAGAAAAAAAAACACTGCATACTTCTATGATTTCGTTTTTACATTTTAATAGTATGTATTATGTAACCTTATCCTGGTATTTCATCAACAAAATTAGTTATTGTTCAATTCGTTTCATTTTTTATTAATAAATATTCAAATATCCTCATGATGTTTTCCTTCACCGTTATTCGTAAGAATTTATATGGTATGTAAAGTCGACCAACCCGCACTTGGCCAACGTGGTGGACTATATAACTACCCTCAATCGTACTCTCGATTGTATTGGAGGTCCATGTCCTGCAGTGGGCTGTATATGGGCTGATACAGTATAGTACAAATATTTTATAATATCACAGGCCATTGGAATGTTGGAATGAATTTTCGTGTAAGGATATTACGTATTTTATTAGATTTGAGATATTTTTGGGAATAATTTAAAAAAATTAAAATCTTCATACATTATATAGGTAGACTTAATACCTGAGACATTCTCAGTCGAATCTTTGGTAATGCAGAGATGAGAACTGGTATCTGGGAACGGAATTCGTTATCCACAAATCATGTGCGTAATCGAAAAACCTAAGTATTATAGCATTAAAGTTATGCACTAACATGGTAATATCAACACATAACTCAGGGAATGTATTTTCTACAGATAAGTAAACCGGATCGGACGCACTGAAGCGACTTGTTCGCGTGTTCTGTAAGATTGTTGTTTAGAAATCATAGAATTGAAGTAGACAAGTGAGGAGTGACGCCACCAACTGTCGGATGGAAATAAATCTGACTGCATTCTCTTATATTACGTTAGTGGGAACTATAAAGGTGTTAAATTAATGTGGTCACACGTCGGTAATCTTTATACTTTTGGGTTGAGTAAGCATTGATTGATTTTTACTGGTAAATTTATATTTCCACTACGTTATGTTTTTGTTCTTGGAGGGTTCTATAAGATTGTTGTTTAGAAATAATATGAAGTAAAACAAGTAAAAAGTGACGACTTTTTTTATGCTGGCAAGCCAAGTGAATTTAATGCATCTAAAACCAAGTGCAGGACGTCTATTAATCAAAATATATAGTTTATTTATATGGGCGGCAATAATCACTTAAAACATTTATATAATGTATACAAAATAAGAATACATTGTATATTACAGAAACGAATGTAAAATAGAGCAGCACAAATAGTAACGCAATTCGTATTGGTTCATAAAACATTTGTTCCGAGACTCTTGGGGCTCTATCCCTCATAGACGTCTTACGACATCAGCCCCAGTTAAAAACCCCTTTGAACTTCGACAAAATAGCATAAGAATTAAATAAACGTTCTATTAATGATTTGAATTTTTTTGAATAACTTAATTGATTGGGATCTTATGAAATAATAAGCGATGGGTCATAGCTGTACTAAGACTCTGTATCTTGTAAAATATATCATAGCCAATATACTCTGTATTTTTTATAGAATTTTTAATTGAATAAAACTTACGACTGCCTCAGTAGCGTAGTTGTATTACGGTACGATTACAAAGCTGAGGTCTCGGGTACAAATCCCGGGTCGGACAAAGTGATATTGGATATTTCTATTCATTATCAGTCTGGAGTCAGGAATTTGTGCCCGATATTGTGATAGGCTCGCCTCCTATCACATCATTTGACGGTATGTATGCCGAAATGTGGGTGTCCTGGTTGCAACTCTGCCTACATCTTCTAGGAAAAAGGCGTGTGTTTATGTATGTATGTAGGAACAAAACTTGTAGTTCACTACAACTTTATTTCTCATTCAATGACTTTAAATATGTCATTGTATTCTTTCGTGTAGTGTGTATGTAAAATATTAACACATCCATCACAAAGAGAGTAGTAACATCCTGATCACCTATCTTTGATGTCTTCGAAACTGACCACTTTCAACATAAATACAGGATAAGTAATTTAATTAATTCCAAGTCGTCTTGTGACAAAAAGTATTTCCTGCAGCGAGTTACCCAAGGACGCGACGCTTTGCTCCTGAAACTCCTTTGTAACCGAACAAAAACGGTCACGTAATTAAATTTAATTTATTTACCAATTGTACTCAGCCCGGTTTGATATTTTTTAATTAAATTGCTGTTTCCATTTTCTATTAGGTTGAGAATAGTTTGAGAGCTAGACATAGCTAGCTAGTTGAGTGTTGTCTGTGACTTGCAATTTTACGGGTTTTTTAATGGTTAAGCAAAAAAACAAATAATAGTATAAAACACAACTTGAACTTATTAATTAATCATTTTCGTTATCTCGTTTATATTTATTCTCATTATAAACGAATTTTATTAGAAATTACATTACTATTTAATTATTGATTAATTTGAATTTGAATTGATTACCTAACACACCAGGGGTTGAATGCCTAAAAACATATATAAACTCACGCCTTTTTCACAGAATAGGTCGGCAGAGGTGCACCCAGGACACCCACATTTCGCCTTGCATGTTCTATCCCATGATGTGATTGGGCGCTAGCCTATCGCCATATAAGACACAAATTCCTGACTCCGGACCAATAATAAATAGAAAAATCCTACATCACTTTACCCGACCCGGGATTGGAAGTCCAGGCCTAAACTTTTTAACCGTACCATAGTGCAAGTACGCTACCAAGACAGTCTAAAATAATCCGATATAATTTATAAATATGAATTTGTCCATATTAAATAACTTCTCGACTCGATGCGGGTATCAAACAAACGCTAAGACAAAACTTAAACCACTTTAACCAAATACGCCACGAAGGCTGTCAAAATCAGGTTAAGAGGGAACGGTTTAATTCTCAATCAAATTTCGTCCACTAACGACAAACTAAATTGAACCAATCAGTAAAATTTAACTGTTACTCATAAAGTTTGTAATGGTAGCAATTGCCCTCAAAGTTATAACAACCTTACCTTAATGTTGTTTGTTACACTCAATTTTTTTCGTCCTACTTCGACCTCTCTAATGCCCACAATTGCTGTTTTTTATATATTTGTAAGTATTAATAATTTAGTTTTATATTGCAAGATCACAAAAGGTTTTGAATTACTGAGTTAATTCTCCTTTATAAGCAACTAGCGGTCTGGCCTGGCTTCGCCCGTGTACAGATATTTTTTGAGTCCAGTTCGCTTTAGAAGAAATATTTAACGTGATAAATTAAGTAGTCAAGTTATTAAGTTGTAAATATTTAAACTCAACGTTACTGCCGTACTTTAAATTTCCCTTCCTCAAAGAAATTATGAAAGATAATCAAATATATGTATTTCAATTCCTTGCACATCGCACGGGAACACTGCATTTTATCGGAATAAAAAGTAGCCTATGTGTTAATCCAGATTGTCAACTACCTCCATACCAAATATCATCAAAATGAGTTTAGCGATTTAAGCGTGAAGAGGTAAGAAACACACAAACTTTCGCATTTATAATATTAGTATCTAGGATTAATATTGTACAATACGTGCATTGTATAATATATTATTATGTAAAAGGGGCTCAGTAAATATTATTTTTATTAACACTCTGTGATCGTTTACCGTGAGTGACAAGGTAAGCATTTCACGGGATATGAAGTACATTGAATATACACGAAGAGATTGTAATGAACAGCCAAAGATTGGGTTGTAATTAAAGTTGTACAATTTTGATACAGCAGTGATTATTAAGAGAATCCCTTTCAGAGAGTTGACCTTTCACTTGATAAAAACAGATGAAAAAATGTATGTTGGTAGACGACTCAAGTGTCATAATATGGTCTATACCCAGCAGCGGGATGTGGATGATGTTTATGGCAACTCAAATTCCTTTTTGGAACTAGAAAACCCTACACCGGACTTTTTTTTTAATACATTAGTAAATTACCGTAAAGGATAACTGAAAGTAAAGTAAAAAGTAGTCGCTTTACGATCGTCTACTTTTCTTTTATTGTCAAACAAATTGTTTATATCAGTTTTCGTATAACATTGAAATTCCGTTACGTTCAGTCTGTTCGAGGCACTTTTTAGGTTTTATTATTCATGCCTTTTTGTTTGTACATTCAACGCAATCCCCAGCTCATTTGCTTGGCCATTATTTCGAAAAAAACGCGCTCCGCTTGACTGGGCCTAAAAGCTTTTTGTCTCAAAGGCGCGAACATTAAACTGGCTTTAATACAATACATATTTTTGCTATCTCATAGAAACAAAAACGTGAAATAATTTAGCCAGATCTCTTAAGTTTCCAAGGCAAAAAGGTATACTTTCTTACTTTCTTCAATATCCAGTCCCAAATGGTATACAAAAGATGATCCTTAACTGCCGTACTCAGACATAAAGCGTCAAATAAAAAATCTATACTAAGAAACGATTTTATTAACATTAGAGGTCTTTGTTTGCGACCATAACTCAGTCAATCTAATTCATGTGATATCTTACATTTTAGGACAAAACTATGGAATATTATTTTAGCCATATAAGAAACAATTTATTCCTTTATTTACTTTCAACAGTGGCACGCATTTTAATGAAACCGAGCATTGACAGCCTCCGTGGCGCAGTTGGTTAGATTCTGGCTGTGAAATGAGAGGCCGCGGGTTCGATCCCCGCACCAAAACAAATATTTGTGTGAACAGCAGGTATTTGTTTCGGGTCTGGGTGTTTGTGAGACCGAAAAGTCTCTCATAGTTCCTTTTACCCACGACACAAGACTCGATCTTAGTGTGGGATCAGGACTATGTATGTGACTTTTGGGTATATTTATTTATTATTTTATTTATTTTCAATTTTTTTTGCCATGAATATTATCTGTAAATCTGTCTGAAGATTTAGCCCTCCTTAATTAAAAAAGATAAACTATTACAATATTTTCTTTATATATATATATATATATATATATATATATATATATAAACTCAAGCCATTTTCCAAGGAGGAAGGGGTAGGCAGAGGTGCTACCAAGACACCCACTTTTCGCCTTGTGTGTTCTGTCCCATGAAGTGATAGGGGGTAATTTATTACCATATCGGGCACTAATTCCCAACTTCGAGCTAATTAATGAATAGAAAAATCCAATATCACTTTGCTACACCCAGGATATGAACCCGTACTCATACTGTAGTACAATTGTATCTTCTTCTTTGGGGTTTTACATATCATTTATTTATTTATTTATTAAGCTTCATATACAAATGTATACAAGGCGGACTTAATGCCTGTGGCATTTTCTCCCAGTCGACCTTTAGGTGATGCAGAGATTAGCTGTAGTAGGTGTACGAATACTTAATTATCATGTTAAGATATATGTATTATTTATTTATTTCCAACTCCGCCTATTAATTTCACTTCATGATTGATTTTGTCACGGGCTAACGACTAGTTAGACATTCCCAGAGACTTATTATTAAATAATACATAAATAAATGTCCACATAGTCCTGACCCCACAATAAGATCGAGTCTTGTGTTGTGGATATTAGCAACTACGGGAGACTTTTCGGTGTCACAAGCAACCATATCCGAAAGAAATATTTGTGGGCTGCACAAACATTTCTCTCGATCCCCGATCGAACCCGCGGCCTCTCATTACACTGGTGGCGTCTAACTGACTGCACACCACGGAAGCTGTCAATGCTCTGTATTAGCCCATATACGTCCCACTGCAGGGCACGTGCCTACTCTACAATCGACAGTACGATTGAGAGTGGTTAGGCCATATAGTCCACCACGCTGACCTAGTGCGGGTTGGCGGACTTACATAGCATAAAAATTCTTATAAACCGCTATGGTATGCAGGTTTCCTCACGATGTTTTCCTTCGCCGTTTTAGTGCGTGGTGATTGACTATCAATACACACATGACTCCGAAAAGTTAGAGGTGTGCCCTGGGATTTGAACCCGCGACCACCGTGAACATGTTGGCAGCCGCGTCTGGTCCGTTTACCAACAGGCCACCACGCAATGCTCGGTGTCATTAAATACATACAACTGTTGATTCTGGAGGAGTTTCAGTGGTGTATGTGAGGGCGGGACAGTTTCCATGCGTAATATTTTATTCGGTTGTCTAGAAGAGATCAAGGAAAGGGATAAGACCGCCTGTTATATCACCAATTTTATGTGTTCCTACTGAAATTACTGCATTTTTTTTCTCCTTTTTTTGTTTTCTTTTGTTTGTTCTTTGTTACAAGATGTTATAATAAAGAGTTATTATTTTTGTAACTATTGCGCGTGATTTTGTTCAATTCACTATAAATAGCATATCTTATAAATATTCCCATGGAAAATTAATTTCGGAGCAAGAACTGATCGTAAAATACCATACGTACTGAAATATACGGCGATACGGTTCTGTTTTCTACATCCATAGGTAATGAATGTTACAAGAGAATTAGTCAAGCTATCACTAATTTGAAGCTTTAATGGAATTTGTATAAAAATCAATCCATGGGGTTTATGGGTGAAGATCATTTTTTAAATATTTTTTATATACAATTAAGATTTAAATACATAGTAATAAAATAATAATGGTTTAAATATTTAAAACGAAATCAACATTTCATAATTTTGTGTAAACTAGATTGTTAACAACCCAAGGCCGCGCTGAAAGGTTGGTGATAATTATACCATTTCTAAGTCAAAAAGTTCCATTTGACATTTCATACTTTTATCATAAATAACTTTGTGCAGGACGTAACTCACACAATTTCAATAAAACTTACCGTAAAACCATGGAATTATGAAGCTATTCTTATTTTATCACAGGATTTACAATCCATAATAACTAAATTTAAATTTAAATCCTTGAAATAAAGCAAAATAACCATTTTAAACAACATACTTTTTTACTAGACGTCATTACAAAGTCACGTCGTTAGGTCCTCCATGTGTATGGTTGAAACTATGCAAACGGATTTGTATACGTATAATCGATAAAAATATAAAAATAATAGAGCAGTTTTAATCAAGTTGTTTTCTAATTTTAAAAAGTACTAAATTTTCAGCTAATAACAAGCATACTATCAACGAAAAACCATCAATAAATAATTTAATAATAATTTTAATAAAAGGCAATAATTTAACAATTTAATAATTTAACAATAATTTTGTGTATGCGGTGGCCTGTTGGTAAACGGACTGCTGAGACGCGGCTGCCCACATGTTCACGGTGGTCGCGGGTTCGAATCCCAGGGCAGACCTCTGACTTTTCGGAGTCATGTGTGTATTGATAATCAATCACCACGCACTAAAACGGTGAAGGAAAACATCGTGGGGAAACCTGCATACCATAG
Organism: Hyles lineata; assembly: GCA_030180105.1. Taxonomy (NCBI): domain Eukaryota; kingdom Metazoa; phylum Arthropoda; class Insecta; order Lepidoptera; family Sphingidae; genus Hyles; species Hyles lineata. The sequence goes on along the minus strand of JARJEE010000008.1, from coordinate 11,621,623 downwards.
CGATTTATAAGAAATTCTATGGTATGTAAGTCCGCCAACCCGCACTAGGCCAGCGTGGTGGACTATATGGCCTAACCACTCTCAATCGTATCCTCGATTGTAGAGTAGGCCCGTGCCCTGCAGTGAGACGTATGTGGGCTGATATAGAACAATAATTATTCATTTAAACATGTGGCGATGGTACTTCAAAAACGTAGATAAAAATCGTGATGCGTCATCTTTTTCTTTCCCACATCTAGTACGAATTGTGATAAAATATATATAAATATTGCCATTTCGACTCAGTGGGCCGGGACGCTAGTAATAAATAAATAATTGCTTTTGTTCCTTAATGCTAAAGTGACTTATGCAATTGTGGATGTCTCATTAGGATAAAGATGTACATAAAAAAAACGAAATAATGTAAACTAAAAATATAAACTGTAATCGATTAAGAAATACAAACAAATGGTATCGATATCTCGTTAATAATCGGATATTGTACTAACCGATTTATTTGACATCATCCCTATTTCACAATTTTGAGATATGTCAAATGGAACTTTTTGAATTAGAAATGGTATATATTCACTCTAGTACCTATTAATAAATATGAAAAGTATTAATATTTATGAAATATGTCTTTAAATTTAGTTTTTTTAAACTTGACAGAAATACCTACACAATAGAAAAGAAATTACAAATTTTACGATAATCAAACACAATCTAAACCTAACCTTTAATTAAGGACCATTAATAAAAAATCGCTAATAAGCGGCTGTCGTGCTCCCTATCGAAGTTAATACAGTCGATTGTTAATTGCTACTCAACTGGCGGCCGACGCGTTGACAACTACCATAAACAAACCGTCACGGAACATCGGCCTGTCACAACTTGCTCCATTTGTTATGGCGAGGTAAAAGTTATCAACTCCAGACTGGACGGGTTAAATCAATTTGGAATTATTAATCATCGCTATTCTAAAGTTTTGATAAGTCTGTACGAGTGCTGTGATTTAACGTTGTTGGATTTTAAATAGAGAAGTGCATGCGCTCGCAATGACGTCATTAGTGTGTAATTAATGGCTTAGTTGTCTACGGTACCGGGTACGATTACAAAGCTGAGGTCTCGGGCTCGAATCCCGTAGAGCAAAATTATATTGGATTTTTCTATTCATTATTAATCCGGAGTAAGGAATTTGTGCCTGATATGGCGATAGACCCGCCCCTACCACATCGTGGGACGTGTCCTTTTAACATCTCCACCATCAATCCACCAGAAATTACGAGGTACTTTTCACTCCCTAAAAATTGGAAATCAAAAGTAATGTATTCACCTGATTGGTGACAGTCTCCGTGGCACAGTGGGTTACACGCCAGCTGTGAAATAAGAGGCCGCGGTTTCGATTCCCGCACCGAGACAAATGTTTATGAGGCCCACAATATTTGTCTCAGGTCTGGGTTTTTGTGACACCGAAAAGCCTCTCGTAGTTCCTGATGGCTGATACCCACGACACATGCCTTAATTGATCTTAATATGGGGTCAGGACTATGCATGTGATTTTTCGGTGTATTTATTTATTGGTCTACTTTAGTTTCCGTTTGAAAAATTTCATGTGAAAGGCCCAGAACTGGAATTTGTGCCCGGTATTATACGCTTACCATCATATCTTGGGGCATAAATAAATTACATGAATTATGTGTGACACCTCTTTACCTCTTCGAGAAAACATTCTTGGGAATACGTTTACACGTGCGTATAACATATTGCTCACATCACCCAAATTCAAAATAATAATTTATTGATAACACAATCTCCTGTCTTGATACAAGGATCTAAGGATCGACATCAACGGTATATCTTCAAAGCGGAACTTATTCTCTGAATACAAATCCACAATACCTATCGTAACTTTACACTACTTACAGACCAAGAGCCCGTGGCTGCTCGACTTTCGTCATTATTTATATTGCGATTTCTTCACACTTTAATAAAATAAAATTTATATATAGCGTTAAAGTATCAAAACTGAATGTTATATATGTTATTTAAACAACTGTCAAAAGGTATTTCCCTGGTAGTCGGATACTTTTGGCTCTTTCATCTTGCCAGACATATTGAAGCTGAAATCTTCCTAAAGGTTGATCGTGTGATGCCTATGTTAGTAGCATACGGAGACAAACTTTCAGTTTTTTAAAAATAACGAACGTCTGGCGGCCGCGGTCTTGCTCTTTTAGGTTTGGCTTTATTGGAATCTTAGAATTAGTCGGTAATGAGCCGACACGGGTGATTAAACAGCTGTATAACTCGAGGGTTTCATAGTTCAGTCGGTACACCAAGGCGTGGTGCAATAAAGGCAATGCAATAGTTAATATTTGGGTTATAGAAATAATATGAAATCATTGAGGTCCGCGCTCAGTAATGAGATGTATATACATTTTTATATTATACAGGGTATAACCAGACTGCGACCGAAAATGAAGCCAGGTGGTAGTTTTAGTGGCTTCAGACAAAATGCAACTAAAAATTTTGCACAAAAAGTAGAGACGATTTTCTTTCTATCGTCGTATTTGGGTAGTAAATACATGGTTTCCCTAAATAAAAATTAACACCCTTTAATTTTAAAAACGCTATGGCAGGCAAGGGTTTAAATGATTATTTTAACAAAAACTATTGATTAAATACTTTACGCTATCTTGTACTACGAATTTCATTTAATTTTGTCAGAAAGTAATATCATGCAGAAGTAACAAACACACAAACTCTCTAACTTTTGCATTTATAATGTTAGTGCGATTTTAACTATCTAGATATTTCTAGGCACATAACTAGGAACTAAAACAAGCTTCCTACCGGAGAAGGCTGACCTTTCAAAGGCAGCGTGACCTAAGAAAATACCTAACAAACAGCCGTTCACGATGTTTCATAAACTGTTCAAAGATATCGTAATTTACTGTTTTATGGATTCGTTCACAATTTAGTGGTATTGGAAATAATACAAGGTATATCAAGACTGCTACCGAAAACAAAGGCGAGGTAGTTTTAGTGACTACAAACACAATGCAACTAAAAATCTAATTTAACCCTTGCGTATCGTAGTGATTTTAAATATAAAAGGGTGTACACCATTATTTTAGAAAAAATAAATGTATTTACCATCCAAATACGTGTATATGAAAAACATGACGCTTTTTTCCACCTAAAACTACCACTCGGCTTCGTTTTCGGTAGCAGTCATGATATACCCTGTATATTTAAATATTAAACGTTTTTAGTTGTTATTTTCAGCAATAGATTTTTTAAGTGTAATCAAATTAATACGTCTCGTATAAATTGGTTTCGTTTAAAACGTAAATATGTGGGAGCGGTAAATAGGTAGTGAATAAATAAGATATTTTTTGCTATCAAAACGTATATCAATTTTAGATATTTTTTACATTAGTTCAATTGATGATGAATGGGATACTATTAGATTATGTTTGAGCGTAAATACTTAGTGGGCATGGCAATATATTTTATTTAAGCCTGAAAATTCAATAGCGGTCACTTCCTAAAAAGTCGATCGCTTAAAGTCAGTATTTGTTGTGATTCAAAACACTTAGTAAATAATTTTTAAGACCTGATATTTTTACTTCGAAGAAATTGTTTTGCTCTGGCAATAGAACCTAGGATACATAAGCTCTAGGCTTAACATAAGTTAGTATGCTACAAGCGCCGCAGCTTAAAGTAGAGTAACTTTCAGTAATTATAATTGAACAAACGATAACCTTTCCGGGAAACCACTTAGTCAACAACAATTTTATCTCAACGTTTGTTGCTAACTTTGCTATTGATAACGCTTTGAAGTAAATAGAAGCAAAGCAAATTCAAGCAAAATATATGGCTTTATTTGTTTACATATTCGGCTTATTTTCTTTATTACTTACTGGCTTTGTAAGGACCCTTTCTGCCGCGACTGAAATAAAATATGCAAATATATTTTAGGGACCCTAACGCTCATCCATAAACTTTTTTTTATTTTATTCTTTATTGCACACCAAATAAATCCTAAACTAAATTAATATTTAACATAACATAAGAGATACCGACTATCATGGGATGGACTTAAGAACTTATTTGTAAAATTTACATTGACCCGATGCTCTTTTGCTGTGTAGAAAAACAAAATGCATTCAACAATTATCTACATTTGCCCGTTCCCATACACCGATACAAGACTAATGTCGTGACAATCATAAATTACGAGAGACATATCGACCTTTCAAAATCTAGATCCGAAAAATATATAATATGAACCACACAGAGATTTGTCTCTGAGCGGGGTTCGAACCCTCGGCCTCTCGTTTTACAGCAGGCCCGGCTTCTGAAAACTGCACCTCGGATTATAATTTTTAAGTGAACTGGGTATTGTCGATAAAGTGATATAAAATAAATAAATAATAAATAACACCCAACAGTCACATACATAGTCCTGACCCCACACTAAGATCGTGTCTTGTGTCGTGGGTATCAGGAACTACGAGAGACTTTTCGGTCCCACCCACCCCGACCCAACACCCAGACCCGGAAGAAATATTTGTGGGCCACACAAACATTTCTCTCGGTGCGGGGATCGAACCCGCGGCCTCTCGTTTCACAGGCGGCGTCTAACCAACTGCGCCACGGAGGCTGTCAATATTGAATTTTTCTTTTAATTACATGATTGCAATTAAGTAATTAAAAAAAAAATCCAATTCAATCCTAAATATGCCCGTTTTGGCGATAGGCTCGCCCCCTCCTCATGGGACAGAACATACAAGGAGAAACGTGGGTGGCCTAGCCTCCCTGCACCTCTGCTTGCCCCTTTTGGGAATAAGGCATGAGTTTATGTATGTATATTGTCTATGTGTTTCAATTTTCTTGTCTATATAATATACACTGTTCTCTATTATCTGCTCTATATAATGCCGTAGGCGTAATATTTTTCTTATTACAGTATGCTGTGTTTTAATACGCACAAATCCGTGACTAATTGTTTGATCAATGTACGAAATTGTATATTTTTGTTATGCAAAAGTCGTGATTGTTTATTTATAATAAATTAATAAATGCAGAGTTTGTTTGTTATAAGACCCATTTCACTAAATTGTTAGTGTGTATAAACTTGAAACCGCAAAGGAAACCTTAGTTTCTTTTTTATGTCTGCGTAATCGTTCCTATGATTTAAATCTAACACAAAAACCATCTCACGGTTTGTCTAATTTGACGTTAATAGTCCAACTGTACTTTCTCTCGACTTTTTACAATACACAAAAACAAAAGCAATACCTCAGGAAATTAATGAAAATACTATTTAATTTGCATTCATAATTATAGGTAACTATGATGTATATTTATGCAAAATTGTGCGCAAAAACCTCAACCGTGGCAAAATCACACAAATTGAGTGAATACAAGAAGTATAAAGAGTTTGAAAAAAATAGGCGATAGTATGTTTGGTAGTGGAACGAATCTACAAGATACCAGCAAATTCGAGCTCAAAGAACCAGCCTTTATTTTTTCGGAGCGATGTGCGAATGTATTCGTAATTATTACTATAACCACAAGAACTATTAAGGAAAATAACTTGAGAAAATCTGACTACATCAAAACAATCGACAAGTTTTTCAAGGTCACTCACAATTAAGGTCTATACGCAAAATGTGTATTAAATCTGATATTTTTTATCATCAATTCATAAGCAATAAATGATTTAATCCAATCTAATTCTGCAACTTTAATAGTGTTGTTATTTATGTTATTTATTACTAAAAATATAAAATGATCGGTTTACCTAAATATGCCACTTACATTGCCACAGGCTGTCGTAAGCTTCAGCCGATGACAATATTACCAGCAGTTTGTCAAAGTGACTCTGTCATGTTTTTATGGACGATATTAAAGTCCTCAATTTGGTAAAGATAAGTAGAGCGTGAACACGCGTGACATATCGATCATGGGCTGTATCGCAACTTAGTATTTTCGCAATTTTGAGCTAAGGTAATGTCACTTAGGTTTAGCGACACTGTATAACCCACCTCAAGATTACATCACCTTGAGATATGAGTTCGATGCTTGAATGGGCAAACTTTGTGCGCGTTTTCTATTATTTTCTTGTAACAGACATAAGTAAACTCACGTCTTTTTTTAGAAAAGGGGTAGGTAGAAGTGGTATCATGACACCCGCGTTTTGCCTTATATATTCCGTCCCATAATGCGATAAGGGGCGAGCCAATCGACATAAATATTTGCAAAAATATAGAAAATGTATCCACAAGCGGGCGAGGTAAGCAGGGTCCTTGCAGGGCAATCGTCACGCCTGCCCATAAAAAGGAGCAACAGCTCTCAGACAATTATTATTAAGCATTGCATAAGACTGCACTGCACTCGTCACTCGGAGACTAATGTCTCGGATTACTGATTAATCGCTACAAAAAATAATTTTATGCTTAATAATTTGGCAGTATATTTTTTATAGTTTAACCTAAATATTGAGTGTTTTACTGAAAAAAATACGTCGCGTATAAGGAGTTAATAGTTATGTAAGAACTGTTACTTACATTTGATTAATGTTCTCAGTAATCCACATAATAATATGATCACATATCGTCTTCATAATGTCTATTCCTCTTCAATTCTTCGCATATCCACTAAATAATATTCAATTGACTTCGAAAGCTTTTTTTAGCACTTTCGGGGACACTGACCACATATTTCAGAACATTTATAATTTTTGTAATCCCGTATTTAAGTTACATATTTGAAATTAAATATAATAATATATTATAGAGTTAATAACCTACATGATGATATAAACAAAATTACTAGCAGTTAAAAATACGCAATCATAAACACAAAATTACATTGAACACGGTAAGTATTAAACATAATGAAAGAATTTATATTTTCACCGCACCAACGTAATGAGCATTATTAGACACATACAATTTTACACTTAACTTTATGGAATAGCCTACTTTATCGATCATTGCGATATAATATTGTTGATGCCATAATGACGGGCTGAATCGTAGCAATCTAACTTATATTATCGATATTCGCTGCACACGTCTTTCACAATAGACATTAAGCTATTCTCACGCTCCGATTGTCCATCAATTATCATATTTACGAATTGTATCGATTTTTTATCCTTAACCTTAATATTGCGCGGTGTAGGGTGTAAGATATTACGCGGTAAGACTCGCGCGCAGTTTTCGTCGTACTTTTAGGTGAGCGTGCGCGAACACTAGCACGCACAAGCTCTTCCGTCAAAGCCGCTCAGTGCTACCACGACACTGGTCGAGAACGAACTTAGAACCATTGAACAGTGAGCGCCCAGATCAGTCCTGTGAACGATCTGAACTGTGAACTTTACCTGTGACTTACTTGTGACTGTGTTTTACTTGAATTATCCACGGTAAGTGCTGATTTTTAATCGACGTAAATAAACTTTCTTCACGCGCTCTCTCCGAAAGAAAGCGGTGAATGATTTGTGTTGTTGTGATCGATTAATTTGACATTGCACACTGCACTTAGGTTTCTTTTTTATTTGTTTGTGTTTTAATATTTATGTGTGTAAACAATTTTATTGTTCTTTTGTAATATAATTTTAAAATTGAATAAACATGTATTAATTATAAAGACAATATTAGAAATCAGGTTAAAATAAAAATACCGGCACAAAACCGATTCGCGTTACTATTTCGTTACAATTGGCAACTCAAATAATTTTAACTAAAATATTCTTAATGGTTATCGGTTACGGCTAAAACCCAGTTAAAGCGTGTCCACAAATTGGGTCGCTCGCAATTTGACGAAAGAAAAATTAGTAAAATGTTAAAAGAACTGTCGAAAGAGGTTTGCAATGGAAATTAGCATGCCTGCAACAATAGATCAGTCAGTGATTTTTTTCAACCGTCCATTTCATAATTTTCGATACGGTTCGTACGAAATGTGTAACATCGTTGGGCCATAACTGTTGAAGCCTATTAACAACTTCGGGAAATTACCAATTTCCATTAGACCCTCGAATCGAAATTACTTATTTTGGAACCTAACTTTACAAAATGCACTGTAATTCCAGGGGAAATGCACCTGATATCCGATTTGCTGTTTTATTTTTAAATATAATTTTAAATTTATTTTTATTGCTGCACTTAAGCTTGTTTTATTTTGGTATTTATAAAGATCATAAAAATGTTTTGAGGACATAAAAATATAAATATTTAAATTTAGTAATTAATATACGCAACGATATTTTATTTAATATATCTGTAAATAACGTCCATTATTGTTTAAAAATAAAAAGGTTTTTTTTTATATTTAAAATGGGATAGTGCAGTATAGAATATTAATAATCACTTTGATTATACATGCTTATTTACACACTTGCAAATTTTTTAAATAAATTTTGCTAAACAAAACAACGTCACCTGACTATACCCCTTATCAATACGTGCGAGTCAAAGAATGCGTAGTTTTCACTCGCTCTAAATATCTCGCTAGCACACATCTCGAGTGCACCGATCATCGCGACCTAGAAACTAAGATACTCTCACTGTCGCGACGACTGCCCGGCCGCGTACGCCGACTAAACCGTCTTGATCGCGTTATGCAACAAACACCAATTAAATCATTTGCATTACAAATCCCACGGAAACCCTTCTACAATTCTATAACACGGTAGGTCTGAACCAGTATAGGTCGTGATGCTAGACGCGGAATTATTTTTTTGATATTTGATTTATTTATTTTTAATTTAAATCATGCGTCGCGTCGTGACTACCGCGCGTGGTCCATTATATCGATTGCAACCGAACAAAAAAGATCGCAAATATTTACATACAAACGTAACACGGTGCACGAGCAGTTTTAATTCGAACGTTCAGCAAATTACTTAGTTAAAAAACGTACAAAAACCAACATTTTTACAAGCTCGACGGCATTGCAAATTGTTTAATTACACCGTATGAATATTTTATACACGAATTATTACAAAGGCCAGCAGCGAAGGTGAAAATAGTAATTGTTCGTGAATTTGTGTAATTTTAATCGCATATGTATTACAAAACATTATATGGAGCACTCGGACTATGTTGTGCAAATTATAAAAAGAGATATTACTTAATTCTAACAAAGTGTTTACAAATCTATGTCATTTTTTCACGCATTCCATACGTTGGTATTTTCAAATCGTTTTTCGTTTGTTTTGATGCTACATTACGCCATAATTATTTAAAAACTTAGTCCTGACATCACCAAATCCATTCCTGGAACGCCATATAATTAATTATGGGTTTGGTTACCCTACTTTTTTATTTTGGACCGTATGACGCCGTCCTTCGACAGTCAAAATCATGGTTACGAGGTCAGTATTATATAAATGCTAAGTGTGCCAGTTACAATACGAAATATTGCATGAAATATACAAGAAAACAAAGATTTTTACGAATAAGAAAATATAATAGAAATTAATACAACACTTATAGTGACTAATTGCTTCTAATTATGTTTAAATATTGTCACAATTGGATGGACTAAATGCAGACAGTTAGAGAGACGATGTTACATGGATTATATAACGTGCTAAATAAATTATTCTTGACGGAACTGTTAAGCGCTAGTGATGTGAACAATTTTGTTATGTTCTATTTTAAAAAAAGGATTGGCATTAAGTGGAATATGGCCTATGGTATGGACTTTAAAATCAATATAATTTTAAAGAAAACTAATAAAATTATACAACGTACATAAAAGTTTACAAAAATAAAAATAATTAAGAAACAAAAAAGCTCGAACGGATTATAAAATCAACAAACCAATTAAATTCAACAAAATTAGCATTAGCAATCTTAATAAAATTCAAATATTCCATAAGGAAACAAATAATGTATAGGCACCATTCAAATGTTTAGAGTTTAGTGGCAAGCGGCATGTGAAAGTCAGCGGTCATAACATATTCCACACACGCGACCAATATATGGGCCTGGTGGAACACGCGTAGCGGTACTCTGACGCAATTATACACAACTGAATACTCGGATGAACTATTGGACAATGCGAGCGAAAGTCACAGATAACACTTACAATTATAGCGTACAATGAGCCGTGTCAAGCGTATTGATCTTTTGGCTGGCTGATGCGGAACAAAAGTTGTACAAATGAATTTGTACTAAATGAGGTATCAATGGAATTGTTTGAGTCTGTTGTTTATGTCACTTTTATTTATTTTAACTAACAAAATATGCTCAGTTCAGGTAGGGTACGAGTAAGTTAAATAAAAATATTGTATCTATACGCGAGCACGAAATTACGTTTGTGACTCACCAAAGTAAACTAGTCAGGGACTATGAAAAGCCAAATTTTCGAATATAAACTCGCTTGTTAAACTTTTAAAGCAATCATGATTGTTGGCTCCTTATTTGGATATTTTAAAAATAATGATCATTCAAAATACTTCCTCATAAATCGTTTATAACAATATAAAAAAATATATCTAAAAATATGAATAATAAGCAAATAAAAGTATCAAGATGATTTGACCCCGAGCTATCAAATACCTTGACTGCATTTAACTGTGCCGGTAATTAACATTCATTCAAGTTAATATATTTGTTTTAATATTTACATGGTTCGATTTTGTATGAACCCGTTGATTTTTCTAGTTATGTAAATAAACATGATAGGCTCATCGACGGGTCGAAAATGATATTAATTTATGGCAATTTTTTGTTTGATTATTCAAGACAAGTAGCACATTGATAGTCATGTATGTCCATTTTTTTTCTAGGTCTGTTATGTGCGATTGTGATAAGACTCATTCTTCTTCAGGTGAAGTTTTTTTAATGTACTATAGATATCCTTTTTGGTGTCCTTTACACAAGTCTATCTGGGTATTTTCCAATATATTACATATCAAATATCTCATAAAAATATAGCTATCTGATATTAGAATCGAACACATTTCGATGATCGGTGCAATTTTATATACTGTATGATTTGACATACCACTCGCGCTTGTCTTACCTTGCAATAGAACTTAGAAAAAAAGGCTAAATACACTACTATTCCATTTTTAATTATTTTTAAAGAATATTTTAAAATAAATCGCTATGAAAATCCTTGGCCATGCCCATTTTCATTAATAAATGGTTGTATTGATGGTTGTAAATAATGCTTAAAAAAGTTGACTCTACGACTAAATCATCAGAATATTTTTACATAACAAGCATTATGTCTGTACTTTATCCGTTCTACCCAATTCTATCATTAACGGGTCTATTCTGAGCAAATAATTTATCATAAGTACCCTTAACATCTATCTGACAAGCAAGGCATGTGTGCCTGACAATATAATGAACGTTTGGGCTCTGTCGATGATTGCTATCTTAATATCAATGCACGGTTAGTACTTAGTTATGACAAAGAAAAATAGTATTAAAAATGTCATTGTTGTGTTACTTGGTTATTTAATATTTAAAGCAATTTAAATAAGTGCTTATTGCTATGCAATGTGCTATTGCAATAAGTTATTTATTTATTTTTTGATCCTTTATCGCACAAAATAAAAATAAAAATATAGAGAAGAAACAACACAATAATATTAGTACAAGAGGCGGCTTTATCTCTCTAGGTAATTTCTTCCAGGCAACCTTTGGATGGATATTGAAATAGGAAAAATGAGCGGGCTGTCTAAGGTATAAAAAATAGTAAAATATAATATATACATACATACATGTATACATATGCTTAATTATTATTGAACAAATAAAGCAATGTGTTTCATAAATTTAAGATTTGTTGGATGTACTTCAGGATCTAGGATACCATTTGCAACAAAAGCAATACACCTACGCATAAGTAGGTATTATAATTATTTGTCCTTTTTGGTAATTTGCATTTTAATTTAGGTTCTGTATTTAGAATCCCTATGAAAAAACTCAATTTAAAATGAAATATATATCTATTTAATCAATCCGAGGATCATTACTTGCTTCTAGCCAGAGAACTTACAATACTGAGAACTGAAAACGATCCATCCACACATCTCGAGATGCTCTTAAATTTCCATCCCGGTTCAAGATCCTGCCATTCCCAACCTCTGGCCATTACAGACCGCTCCAACAGCACAACAACTTAAAATGGGCAAGAACTTTGAAATCACATTCAAATATCGGAACGTGTGTATTCTTGGAAGCAAGTGAATTCCCCAAATACATTTCTGTGGTAAATTCGAAATTTGTTCGTTCAAAACGTGGACTGTCACATACATTTGCGTTATACACAAGTTTTAGCATCCAACACGTGAGGAGAATATCTCAGGAGCACTGAACTTCGCCGGGTGCATTGACTTGGACTCGGTACGATTTGTTTGAAGGGTATGCGTTCAAGCCTTTTAGTGGTTTGTTAAGATTGCTTTTTATTTGTAGAATAGGGATGCACGGGATTCTTGAGACAATTGTATTTTATTGATGCAACTTTCTTTGCTTTTGCTATTTTAAGTGCATATTAGATAAAGGATTAAACTGATGATTTTAAAGCTAGGCTAGGTGCAGGGATGATCTTTCGGGAGGGCTGAGCACCGAAGGGTTGGAGAAGGTAAAGATTGAGTTTGATGACATGCGATGGTCTACGTCCCACAGTGGACTGTTATGGGCCGATAATGATACATCATTTGGAATTTGTGGAATCAAGGGAAAATCTTTTTAGTTTCATTATTTTGTTCCAGATATAATGTTGACTATTCATATAAGATTAAATAAATGTAAAAATAATATGAAGTTAATACAGCGTGTCCCTTTTTTATATACGTTTAAAATAACACAGGTAGCTATTACAAACATAAACAAAAACAAAACTTGCACGGTCTACCACAGCATCAATTTAAACCGCCTCTTACAACTTCTGAATTACATCATATTCATAATAATTTCCTTACGTATCATAACTTAAAGAATATTGACACGTAACCTCCGAACTTGGCATTGCACTTTCGTATTGAATTACAAGAAACAATAATTTTATTGTATCGACCGTGGTGTGCTATATTATTTTCCTATAATAGCATATCCCGCTGTTATGTAATGTATACCTGTATTTTCGAAATAAATTGTAAGTGGGTTCAATGTATAATATAATATGGGTTAAATGTTTGTAAAGTGTATAAATGATGCCAATATTTTTCATTTTATTTACTTTATCATATGTTCGATATTACTGCCTTCTGGACCTGATGATAATGGTAATAATAATGATGTTAACAAGAAACACCCAACAGCTGCACTTAAATTCATTAAAGTGCATTCAATTCATTAAAAAGCATTGTGAATGGACTGTGGTGTTCCGGTTTGAAGGACATTGTAGGGTAACTACTGAAAATATTGAGACTTAACATCTCATGCCTCAGGATGGTGAATGCAGTGGAATGCCAAGCATTGTTTTGTAATTCACGGTGTTGTATGGTCTCGTCTCATCATTCATAGCAATAAAAAAAAATGTGCATTAATTATTGTGTCTTACTTTTTTCATAAACATCGCCAAAGGTCCAATAATAATCCTTATTCTTATTATATGACATTGGTGTTATGTCTGCAGCAATGTTTGTATAGTTATCAAGATTTCCCCTTTGACCACTATTGTTTACTTAAAACCTTTTTATATTGAGAAAATCATGAACAGAAAGTTACATAAAAAATTATATATAAAATACCGATCTTCTTCTAAAACTTGTACATTAATTAGGTACAAAGTTAAGATTTATTAGAGTCAGTTCTGAGACAATTAAGAGCCAATATAACAGTAATAATGCCTATAAACAGAACATAAATCATACAGTAAATTATCGCAAAAACGAGGTGACATAGATATGTAACTTACACTTATAAGGAGCAAGGTGATGCCCATGGAACAATATTATGCCATCACGCGTTTATCCTCTAAAGAATAGACAGGAATATAATAATTACACGACACGAGTACTTAAATTTATAAAAAATCTTAATTTAACTCAACTTTTTTTACTGTTCTGTAATAATTATAAGTACTACCTATAAAAACTTTAGTTAATTGTACACTGATTTTATTTTAATGTATATCCAAAATAATCAAATAGACACATTTGAATCATCGCTGTCATTCATCAATCATTGGATAAAAAGTGAGGTAAAAAACTAAGGAAACAAAACAATTTGTATGGTTTTTGCGTACAGCGTTCTCTCTCATAAGCAATATAATCAATGTTTCGGAAATTATTCATTACAGGACAGAAATTGTAATCAAAAACATACATACATAATGTAATCAAAAACAAGACGAATGAATTATTTTAAAATGGGTACAACATCGTCTATACAAACAAGCTTGACGAAATATGTTCAATGACCCATGTACAGTTAATAATGCTTGCCGTAATTTCACTTTTTATTGCTCGTTGTCTTTTATTGTTTTTTAGCAAACTATAAAATGTAGTAAGCCTAATATTTCGATATTTTCCTGGTTATGTCAAAATTATTGTTTTGTAGTCTGAATTTTCTTCTACGTTATTTTCTCCTATGCGAAAATATATTTTAAGTTAAGGTGGGCTTTTAAAACGTTATAAATGCTTGAAAGATTAAACTGACAATATTACATCCGGCCAGCTTCACTTCTAGGAAATTTAAGGCTGACCTCATGTTTAGAAATAGAATTAGCGACACTATATGCGTAAACCACCAGAGGATTATACTAACTTAAAACGTAAAGACCGGGAATATTCCTATCGCTTTAGAAATTCCAAGAATTCCTATCAACAGTTTATCCAAACCCATATTGATGCTAAAAATGTACACAATATACAGACATCTCCAATAGACTCCAGGTTCTATAACACATTTGTTAGGATTACTCGGAATAGCGACCATTCCTTCGTCTGTAAACTCGTCGGGACAAGAATAGCCTTCCAACTAAATGCACATACCCGTTTCTCGGGACTCTGATTAAGATCAGTTGGTATTCCTTTGTGTCCATTTGTTTTGTTCGCAAATGTATTTTTAATATTCTAGAGATGCATTATGAAGGACAAATAAAATTCAAGTAGTAGCATTATCGTATGTTCTGATACGCCTCTCTGTCAAGTTTCATTCCATCACTGAGAGATATTCAATAACCATTTCCACCTTTCTATTTTCCTTCCTTTTCTCTACACATTAAGGCTGAGTTGCACAAACTAACTTTGCCAATACCTTTGCCTTTGGAACTGTCATCGCCATACATTTGAGACGTATTTGACCTTGCTAGTGTATGGGATTGACATTTTCAAGGTCAAAGGTATTGGCAAAGTTAGTTTGTGCAATTGAGCCTAAGAGACCAGTAATGCAGCCACGATAGAAATGTGATTGATAATTATTGTTTCTTAGACTTATGCGAATATTACACATATAAATGAAACAAATTTTTATTCCGCGATAAAATCCGTAAAAAATTTTTTATTTCACTGTGGTAGTTGATAATGGGCGATGGAAAATGCGCAATATTTGTTTTGTTAATTTAAATATTCCACCTCCACCTTAAAACCCGAGTTAATCTCCCAGTAATAATATACACATTAAAATATAAACCATAACCAACCATTAGCAGTAACCTCCACAGGCCAAATCAGGTTTTTAATATAAGCATCGGTGGATGTGCCGATGATGCAAGCCAAAGGGAATCTTTAAAAAAGGTTCTCAGAAAAAGAAAAAAACACATCAAAGCCAAAATAACAGGAACAGAAGGCATTCACACTTCTTATTTATATATTATGGCGTATTTTTCCGTGTGCAAATACGAGTCAAGTGCCTAAAAGATATGTACCCGGTACATCGGACTTTCTTTTTATTTGTGTTATGTGTCAGTGCATTTTTGGATGTTGCTTTTTTACTGGTCCCCGAAATATGCACCTTATGGCAATAAGCAAAATTATTATAGTATAGACTATCGTCTTTTGTCATCCAAATGCGTTGTTGTCAAGCTGTTGCCAAAACTTTATGATAAATTTTGCTCTCTTGAAATTTTATTATTTTGGACATATTAATGCTATTAGATTTAAACTTTTTTTTATTGCAATGAATGGCGAGACGAGCATGCCGTTCGCCCGATGTTAAGCGATACGACCGCTCATAAACAGTAGCAAAACCAAACAACACCTTGAATTACAAAGCAATGCTTGGCATTCAACTGCGTTCGCCATCCTGAGACATAAGATGTTAAGTCTCAATATGTCCAGTAGTTACTCTGGCTACAATGCCCTTCAGAGCTTGTTGTTAGTATTATGAAAACATATCTCAAATAATGTCTTAAACATTGGTTATATACATTTTCGTTGTGAATTTTTATTTGTAGTTCCAAATTTCGCTATTAGAATATAGATATACTATTGATATACTTATAAAAATAACATATTTCTTTAGATTGCTTTTTTCAATTTATTAGAAAGCTGGTGTCGCTAATTAATAAATAAATTTAAAAACACATGACTGGTTTGCTTTAGCTTAGGATGGATCAAATGAATAAAAATCTAGCAAAACCATCGACTCCTATTAAATAAAAAAAACAGTAGGGGTAAAAGCAATTGAAAGCCGTCCAGGGTTATCTCTAGAATTTAAAAATAGATAATAAAAGAATTAAAGTTTGATTTATTCTGTCCTTGGAGTCACCGGTATTGAAACTGATAATATATCGGGCGGAAACTGCACGCCAATTAAAAATTAACTGTGAAGACACGCGATTCACTCCATTAATTACTTATTAAAAGTGTTGGTTAAAAGTGGGTAATTACCTTATTTATTAATTAGAAAAAATTGCAATGCTCCGAAATTACGAAAAGTAATAACAGAATTAATCAACGCTGTATAATGCTAGATTTCTCCTCAAGTAAATAATACTAATTGATTTTAAAAATGCATTTTCATGAAATAATAATTAAAAAAAACAACTTAAATTATTGTTTTTAAATAAAATCAAGCAGTATTTAATATTAAATTAGTTACTCAGTATATAATATTTAATATTCCTTTATAATTATAAATAAAACAACGATAACCGTTTTACACTGTTTAAATTATTCAACTTTGCATTATATGCATCTGTAACAAGCATAACAACGTTACAACACTGCACCCGAGATGTTTACGATGCGCATTTACATAAACTAATATTTATGCAATTTTTATACGCAAGTAAGCGCTGGCAAAATGCTTTGTGATAAAGTATACGAGCACTACAACTGTTGTGAATATAATCCTAAAGTAAAAAATGTGTTTCTGCTAGTAGAACAAGAGTTAGAATACAGTACAGAGTGGAGGCCATGTACAGGCAAGCACAGTGTCGGACGCCCGCCTACAAGGTGGACGGACGACCTGGTTAAGGGTGCAGGAAGTCGCTGGACGCAGGCCACTTCCAACAGGTCAATTTTGAGATCATTGGGGGAGGCCTATGCTCAGCAGTGAATTTCCTGCGACTGAAAAGAGAGATAGTAGAACATTTATTTCAGGCAGAATAGCGAGCCGCAACCACAAATTTTGACAGAATCCATCATATTGATTTAATGAAATGTGTCGCATTTCAAGCACAATCTGTATTATGTTTTAAGGAAGCCGCCATAATTGTTTCTAGCTAGATGTACACCTCTCGCGCTAAGTACTCTCCTAATCGGATAAGATATGCGTGCCATCTATGAAAATATCAATATTTGTGCAAATATATTGATGTAATTTTATTGAAATTATACTATGCCCGCTCTCTTCCCGATTTGATGGGCTGGCAACACATTTATGATCTACGTTATGGATCTTCATGGGCGGCGATCACTTACAATCAGCGATCTAGACCTGAATAAAAAAAACTACAATACTTAACATTTCACAGACTCACAAAAGGTAGTAAAGCACTGCAGTTTTTATACACGTATACCAGTAATACACAATCGACACTTGTTTCTCTCAAAACATACTAGACTTGACATTTGAATGGAAAACTAGTACGTTATATTACCTGAACAAGCACATAATAGCCCAGATTCCATGAAACGGCTTGTCCTAGTCCCACAATATTGCGTAAATTGAAAAAAACAGCCATTTTAACGCGAAATATGCCGTAAAAATGCGAATGTTATGCAAAAGTAGCGTTATGAGAAACGACATCTTGGTATGACAATTAAGATGGACATTAAGATTGCGAGCCATTTGCTTCTAACTTTCATGAATACGTATCAAAAAAATACTCCGTAAAAATATAAGCGAGTTTTCATATCGTTATGATCTATAAATTTAGTTTGTATCCATAAACGTTGTATATAAAATGGAGATAAGGGCAAGATAAAGTATAGTTTAAGATGTACTTAAATATACTGTAAAATAATCACTCATTTAAAATACGCTCATTTTAATGCTGAAAGAAATATGGTGAGGAAATCTTTTATGCCATGGATATCTTTGCAATAATTTCTATATTAATATACTTAAAACACGCCTTTTTCCCAAAAAGGGTAGACAGAGGTGCTACTAAGACCCCCAAAATTCGCCTTCTGTGTTACGTCCCATGATTTGATAGGGGTCGAGCTTGTCACCATGTCAGGCACAAATCCCTGACTCCTGGCTGATAAAGAACAGAAAAATCAAAATTAACTTTTACCGTACCAAGATTCGAACCCGATACCTGAGTATTGTAATCGCACCGTAATACAACTACGCCACTGAAGCAGTCAATATTTTCTATCGTGTAAGTCCAAACGTGCCTATCATAGTCGAAAATCAACTATTATTACCCTCCCACGCGCGGTAGGCAATCTTAGATCTTTTAATAGAAAAGATGAGCTCGAATTAAAAATTGATTGGCATATTATTACACCATCCACCCACACCCTTATCTGGCATCCTATAATTTACAAAACACGCGATCCGAAAATTCGCCAATTTATTATAGCGAAAAACCTTGTCTCAAATAAAATTTGATAATTTAAGCTGTCGATAAATACATCCAAATTGTAGTGAAATCGACTTCTAACACCCTTGTTTGTTTTTCATTGATTTACGAGAGTCGTGACTTAACTAATTTACGTAATTCAATAACATTTAATTACCTTTCGATTAATGATATTGATGCACGTACAATGTATATAATGTTCAAGTGACTCATCAAAACTGTTATAATATTTTATAAAAATTCGCAAATGGCCGTGGCGTTACGGTATTGAATTAATTCGCGAACTTAAGGTCACGGGACGTCATTTTATTCACGTTAATATTTATATAATGAGAAGAAATTATGAGATTATTTTATAAAAAATATTTAGACAAGCTGATAGACTATTTGATGGCGTTTGGTCTTATGCAAACATTACATCTGAAAATAATCGTAGGTGCATTGCTGACCATTAAAGAAAGTATAAGGCATTTTCTTTAACTGTATTGAAATCTTATAAATTAACTTTATTATATATGTTCATCTTATATATTTCTCATAATCGCATTTAAATTTATTTACACAGAAAACTTTTTTACTATTACGCACGTGGTAAAAAAAAGCAAACAAAAATAATTCTGCATCATGACTGAAAAGTTATGTTGCGTCGAACCCAAAAACATGGCATTAATTAACATTATTCGCTCGCTTCACTCATTTGCTACATTGTCTAATAAATACATATATACATAAACTCACACCGTTTCCCAGAAGGTGTAGCCAGAGGTGCCAGGACACCCACATTTCACCTTTTATGTTCCGTATTACGATGTGAGCCTATCGCCAGATCGGTCACACATTTCTAATAAATAACTTGGATGTTATACAAACTCCTTGATCAACAAACATCGCTCCTTAGAATTCCGTTTCCCAGTGAACAGTCATGATGTCAGAATAATTTTCCATTCAAGCTCCTCAAATTCAAAGTCCATTCGGCAACCTGAATACCTGTATAGTATTTCCAAATACATAATAGTTGTCTGCAGTTATCTCGGTTACTGCCAGGGCCTGCTTTCTGCACAGACATTTCCAATTTGGCCAGTACTGCGTATCTGATACAGGCTAGCTATATCAATACAATTCTGCACTGGTCGATCTATCAAGATGGAAGCCTTAGTAGATATCAAGCAAGTAAATACGATTGAGATACAAGGAAATAGAATTATTTGAAAAAATGTGATAACTGTTTATGAATATTTAAGTTCATTGTTCAACATTGAATATTGTTTAACTTTATTTCATTTAAATTTAAAAAATGATATTTAATAATAAATTGTTACAATGTCCTTACAAACTATCAAAAGTACTAGAAGCCTTAAGAAAACATTAAATTTTATAACTGTTTATTGGATTGACTAAATTTAAAGAAATATAAAAATTCTTTGAGTTGTTTTCCTCACGTGCCCGAACTTAAAAATCAGTTATGGCCGGCGCTGCCAACTTTAAAAATAATTATAAATCTTTCAGAGTTTTGTAGAGTTGTAATGGTTACCTGATTAAGCAAATTGTTATACGAGTAGTAATAAAATAAAATGTTAATGGAAAAAACACATATAAGATGTTGCAGATGTTCATGGGCGGCAGTGATCACTTACCATCAGGTGAACCGCATGTTCATTTGCCGCCAATAACATAAAAAAAAATATATAAATAAACCTGCGTATAATTATAATATTAGTTCCAACTACATATAGTTGAAGACCTAATAATCCATTAGTGTCGGATAACAAAGCTTAATAAGTAAAAATAAACACATATTATATCCTAAAATTTGAAAACACGCAAAGCATCCACGCCTTCTTCACACCGCCTTGGAGTTTACAAGTATGTCAGTGAAATCTCTAATAATTCTTCAAGTTTCTAAAAACCATAGCTAAGTTGGTATGTATAGGTAATTGCAAATGAACGTAAGCCGGACAGGTTTGTTTAGAAGGATTTGCTATAATCTGTGTCAAGATCAAGGAGCCACAAACGGGTTTGTTAGTCACAGCATTGTTTATGTGATCGTAAACACTGACACACAAAAATATATGTGCGATGATTTATGCATGTTTTAAATGATTTATCTTACTGAAGCTTAGCGCAAAACTTGTTTTATATTGACTACAAAGAAGGCAAGATGATGCTATTTGAGAAATGATAGGTATTTACTCAGCTATATTTAAGTTGACTAGATAATATTTACTCGTCATCATGTGAAAAAAACCTAGCCAATATGGACTTATATCTTTCAAACTACATACATACGTATGTAAACTTATGCCTTTTCCTAGAAGAGGTAGGCAGAGGTGCTGCCAGAACAGTTACGTTTCGCCTTGTTTGTTCCGTCCCACGATGTTACAAGAGACGAGCCTATTGCTATATCGAGGGCGAATACCTGACTTCAGGCTGATAATTAATAGAAAAATCCACTATAACTTTTGCCCGACTCGAGATTCGAACCCGAGACCTTAATGTTGCAATCGTACCGTAGTACAAAGGCGCCACCGAGGCAGTCAGTATTCAAAACTATTTAATATGTAAAGTAATGGGGAGTAGTTATCTGAGAGTAGGATTCATTAAATAGCCTAATATTGTTTTCTTTAATAATGAGATTTTTTTCGCAAGTATAGAAAAATGTGAAAAACGGCCTAGCTGCAGCGTTTCATACATTGTTTCTATAACTTAAGAGGCGATTTATTGTTTACCATGGCCAAGTTATATTTCACATAATGATTTAAATTAACATTTAAAATTGAACCGACGATGTTCTGAATGTATTTCGGCTTAGATAAAACATATAATAACCAGTAAAATAAATAAAATGGCTAAGAACAGGGTCAATTCAAATTCTATTACCCTGTATTAGTGAACGTACAGAATTCTAAAGTGCATTGAAAAACACACCAAATGTTTCTTGTCTTGAACTACAAAAAGTTGTTTATGAGACTCTGTCATAAATAAGTTACTGTAACAAGGCTAAAAAGCAATATTTTATTTTAATTTATAGAAATAATACCAAGTATCGTACTGTTGGATAATTTAGTTATAAGCACTAGATCTGCACCTGATGGTAAGCGCAATAATATCCGGATATAATATCGTTTTGACAAAAAAAATTGGTTGTCTATTGCAAATTCTCCAATAAAATAAATATTGCTGATCAGTGTTTTACCACAATGGCACAACGTCCTAGAATAATAGGAAGGTAGGAACAAGTGGGCGGCTGTTGTAGACGCCGGAATGTTGAATAACCATGAGGGACACATCAATTAAAACAAAGACCACATTTAGAAATCAAATTAACAAATACAATATTCTAAAAACTAAACATAAAACAGTGACATCTTGCGGAACTTGCATACACTACTTTCCGTGCGAATGTTGGAGTCTGCATTTTCATTAATCTCAAAAATCCTGTACATTTCCTCGGAGCAAATGCTGCAAAACTTGCATTTAAAGTTGCTGCAACTGCGAGCCCGCGTTAGCCCGACTAATATACGAAAATAAGTTGGTCGGAGTTGAGGAGACGAAATAATGCACCCCGGGCAGTCGATATCCAAAGTTTGAGACTTAATCTCAGTTGAGATTACAAGAACAGTACCTACCCTGTCCATTTCGTTACTTAGTTTGACCTGACTCTTCGGTTCAATTTTAAGGACGGTGCACATCACACCGTATACAATATTTTTTTTTGTTAAGCTGTAGTAGTGCTTGAAAGTAGGACTGTTAAATCCATATATTATATTTGACAAATGTTAAAAAAATACACGAATTCTACTTGGGAACAAATCTTAATACACAGTCTAGAACACTGCATTTCGGTTGGTCAGATACTACTACGATATTATACTTATACATTATGTACAGACCTGTGTGCATAAAAGTTCGAAAAAATATTTTCATATTCAAACAATACGAACAAATATCAAAATCAATCGTGAGGCAACCTGCATACCATAGCGGTTTTTAGAATTTCTATGGTATGTAAGTCCGCCAACCCGCACTAGGCCAGCGTGGTGGACTATATGGCCTAACCACTCTCAATCGTACTGTCGATTGTAGAGTAGGCCCGTGCCCTGCAGTGGGACGTATATGGGCTGATACAGAACAAATATCTTATACTTACACCGAACAATTTATTCAGACCGTTAATGTGGACTATTTATTAAAATCTAGATGAACCATATTATCATAGCGTAACTAATTAAAATATTTATACAAAATTAATTACCTGTCTAACACGAATTTAACAAATTTAAACCACGCTATTTAAATTTGTTGGGAGAGTCGTCCATCAATCGAATGGAGATTAAATGCATCACCAACATGACTGCCCGGCGCACTATGATATACGAACTTGGGTTAATTGCTGATAAAATTGATTTAAACTAATTTGTAAGTTGATAGGGAGTATAATCAGCTATAAATTATGGTTAATTCGGTATCAAAATATTCGCCGGTATTTATGCAAAATAGATTGGCGCGATCCGCAAGAAATGGAAAGTGTAAACAACTAGTTTCTAGGTCATCATACGACTGTTTTGTGTGTTTATTTGGTTTGTTTTTTAAGGAAATATTTCCGAATATATTATTGAAATTTGCATGACTTAAACTAACCGTCGTTTTCGTAAGAAATATATTTATATTTAAAAAAATATATATGTTAACACATTAATTTCAATTAATAATATCTTGGGACTTAAGCTAAGATTACCTCCATTAACAAGCCCAAATGACTTGCATTCAATCAACAAGAAATAAAATACCAGGTAGCCAGTATTCATAAAAATATCGGTCCGACAGTGTACACACGACCGACAATAGAACCATCGCAGAAGAGCTGAGAGTAGTTCACAATAACTTTAAAATTTGATGAACAAGCCACTTCTGTACTTTTATGTAGCGAGGGATATTTTTCATTCATTTCACTTTAC
This sequence comes from Hyles lineata, assembly GCA_030180105.1. NCBI lineage: Eukaryota > Metazoa > Arthropoda > Insecta > Lepidoptera > Sphingidae > Hyles > Hyles lineata. The sequence goes on along the minus strand of JARJEE010000008.1, from coordinate 11,597,732 downwards.
TAGCTAGCGAAGTTTATGGTGGCGATAAATTCTGAAGGTTGCGCTGCGATATGACAGATTAATATGACAATGTTTAAATAATTTAGAATCAACACTTCTAGCTGATATCTACAGGATGCATTGAGGGCGGAAATCAGAGGTATTAAATTACACCACTCACAAAATTAGCGTTTTTTTTGTTATATGACAGTCTGTATCTTGGAAGAAATTGATCGCTAAGAAATTCAAAAATAAGATTTGGGAAGTTTTAAATGTCTATTTTTCTGATCTGTAACACATGTATATATTCTCTATTTGTTGATTGCGTGTCTGGTTAATATGCAATCGTAGTAACATCACCGAGAAAATCTCCAAACTTTTACACGTCTTTGACATCCTGCATTGGCTCAGGTGATGCATTTTTGGTGACATCATTATAAGGCAATATTATTGTATATTGTAAATAATTTCATTTTTCATTCCTTTTATTTAAAAAATCTTTAATTTTTGTGACTATGATATATTTTTTAGTATTGTCACCAGCGTTTGTGATCAAAATATATTCTGTTTCGGGCCGGCTTATGACCGAAATGTCTAATGTAGTTTTTTATAGACACGAAATAAGCCACATTGTTTGGTGGAGCCGCGCTGTCTGTCGAACTTAAGATGACTGACAACTGACGATAAATCTTATGTGATCAAAATATAATGCCGACCTCCGAATATAATTATGAATCTCGTGTAGATCAATATAAAAACACACTTTTAAGCTTTTTGTACGCTCTCTAATTTCAAAACCTGAACACGTGGGTGGGTCACTTTAGCAGATTTTACATCGTCTTATTGATATATCGTCTACTTTATAGATATAAATATACTTTCATGCATAAAATTGTCGAAATGACGCTAAAAACTGCTATAAAAAGTTCGCACTTAAGGCCATTGACTTAAGACAATATTGTGTCAATATTGTATTTATTAACAAACATTTGGTCCAAACAAAAAGGTTTGCCACAGCGCTGATAACAAATCTGTGCACTTAAAATTTTAAATGTTTTTTAATGATTTATTGCTTGACTAAAAATTTTAAGTGGTGCTTGTACTTATTTTCAGTTGACCTACATTGCAATGGAATGTTGTCTATTAAATTGTATTTGTTCTAATCGATTGTAGAACAATGTTTATTGATATTTTTATTGATACATTATATGTACTTGATATTGATTGTATTCGCCTCCTTTCCCTGGTCCTGTCGCGTAACATTGAATTCTTTATAAGCATTAAAATTCTTCATAACACCCATACGGAAAGAATTGCAAAATTCTTGCCGATGATAAATTTATAAAAATTCCAAAGATCGATTATTCAACGCGCGCAATCGATTTAAAACGACATATTAAGCGCTTTGTCTCACCGCACTTTCTTTTTATAAAACCATACATGGATATTGGAATTCCATATGAGATAAATTTAATGGAAAATATGGAGAATTATTCATCAATGCCTTGTTATGAAGCCTTAAAAAGTCTCTCAATTCAACGTGGCTTTAATGCATTAATATTGATTCTTACAAAAAAGTATGTGATGACCATAACATATTCTTGATGGAAGTGGGTAAAGATGGACTCTTGGTCTTATAAGGCTATGGTAGCCCACAATACTGAGTTATGAGGTAGCACGGCGGGAGTTCCGGTCTCAACTTTCCAATGAAAGCGACGCGGCCTTGCCTCACGCGGCACAGTAAGGGATTTTGCGCAATTTATACCATTTTTAATAATAGAATTAATGGGGTAATTGACTCGCGGCCTTGATATTATGAATTGACAACAAATATAATTTGGTCACATTGAAATTAATATCGGTTTTGTAATTAGTTTTTATAAGGGTTACCGAAACGTTGTTACAATTGTTATTGTGTAAATATTTCTATTTAGAACGATTATATCACAAATACGAAATAGTCTTTTTTATTCATATTATTTATAATCTTTATTGCACACCAGAAAAAAAAAACAGATTAACTAATTTTAAAAATAAGTATAAGACATTGCGGTGGTACCTATCCAGGCGGCCTCTCACATATGAGAGACCAGTAATTTTGCAGGAATTCCATTATGAAATCCATAATTCATTATTTACTTACATATTTACCATTGTCCTTAGCGCCTTCTAAGATTCTCTCTATTATACTTAACAACGCAATTTTCCTGCATAAACCAGTTGCTCTTGATCTTCTTATGCTTTATATAATTTACCAGCCTGTGATTAGGTCTGCCAAGTCTAATGGAAACACATATAACACTACAAATACATTGCCAGGTAAACAAGATTATCTGTGACATAATAATAAATTTTCACACAAACAGTAAAGTATTAGTTAAATTACTATACAGGGTATGAAAACATCGTGAGAAAACCTGCATACTACAGCTATTTGCCAGAATTTCTATGGTATGTAAAGTCGGCCAACCCACACTAGGCCAGCGTGGTGGACTATGGCCCCTCGCAATCGTCCTCTCGATTATAAAGGAAGTGCGTGCCCTATAATGGGACGTTATGAGCTGATACAGACATAGTGATAGCGCATATAATTATGTAAATCACGAAATAAATGCCAGAACAGGAAAGCCATGTTAAAAACTTTTTTTTGCAGTATATCAGGTATACAATATATACATGTATCTTCTTATCGTTCCCAACTTCAGTGGTTACCCATTCGTCAACGCCGCAGCCTGCGCGCTCTCACTACGCTCTTTTCTATATTAACATCTCCAACTGCACCATCTTACCTGACACATCACTTTCAATACCTAGGGTCTAACCACGATAGAAATCTCCGCTCGTCTCATAGTCTCCTTCTTCAATGTCCAACCCACAGTTCTGATTTTATACACTCCTCCTTCACGGTGCAATCCATTCTTTTATGGAATTCCCTCCCACTCGAAATTAGAGCGGCCACTAACCGTTATGTGTTTAAGGTAAGAGTTCGGGAACTGTTTCTTCAAAAGTTGCTAAATTGACAGATTAAGTAAGTTCTATATATTGTTTTATGTATGCATGTGTATATATTTATATATATGTAGATGTATATTATGTTGTATGTATAATATATGTATGTTCATTTTGTTAGTTCAGTGTACACTCATTTAAATATTTTATCTTTTTTTTTTCTCCCCTATCTAAATGTAAATTAAAACCTACTGTACTCCATTTCTGCTTCACCCAAAGGTAGACTGTTAGAGAATGCCCCTGGCATTAAGTCCGCCTGTGTACTGTTTGGTATATAAAGTTAATAAAATAAAATAAAAACAATATTTACCCACGTAAGTGACTCGCGTTTTGGAACCATAAGTGTATCTAGTTGCGACTTGGCCATTATAACAATGCAAGGCACGGGCCTACTCTACAATCAAGAGTACGATTGAGAGTGGTAAGTTTTGAGTGATATTCCAGTATAAAAAATAAAAACTTTCGTCGCGCAATCATTAATTTTATTTTGTATTTCTGGAAGAAATTGCCAAGTGCGATGAGGCCGCCTCTTGTACTGTTATTATTATGTCATTTCCCGACTTTAATTGTTTCTATATAGAGAAAAAAATATTAAAAATGTGATGAGATCTAAATAAGTCATGTTCATCAATTACGAGATTCATATATGAATAACATTTAGAGATATATTTATGTAAATTGTACATACTGTTGGTAGGTCTCTTATATATATGGGAGAAGCCGTCTGGCTAGGTGCCTCCGTAATATCTATTTATACCGCAAAACAGCTGTGTAAATGCACTGTTGTGTTCCGATTTGAAGGACATTGTAGCCAGAGCATCCACTGGACATAATGAGATTTAAAATCTAATGTCTCAGAATGGCGAGCGCAGTTCATTGGCAAGCATTGTAATTCATAGATCATTTGCTATTGTCCCATGAGCGGTCGTATCGCTTACAATAAAGCAAATGGCATGCTCGTCTCGCCATTCATTGCTATAAAAATGTATATTTATATATAAAGCCAAAGAGAAAGAAACTGTTCAAAATTATTAATCAGTCTTCCACTAAGTTAGTATGCATCACACAAGCGTTGTATAACAGCATTTATATTCAATAATCATACTTCCCGCTTTTAATATTTTGGTCACCGTCTAAATAATTCAATTGGATATTTTATTCCTTTTTTGTTCAAGCTAGTTTTTGGAAGCTAATGTAATCATTAACGGTAATAATTCTAGCTATTTACTCTAATCTTCTATCCTTAAAGGCCCACAAAACGCCCATGGCTCTCATGATCCTATGTATTTTCATGGATGACAAAACCATTTTATATTGGGAAACAGCTTATAAAACAACATACTATATCAAACATGACCCCATGCCTCCAGTCTATAACCCCTTAGGGGTGGCAATAGTACCCACTCATAGATCGCCAAGCTTTTTTTGTCCAAAACTGTGATAAGAGGCGCGTTCATCACCACACTGAGCGAAAAGTACAGTCCGAAGTAATTTATACGACATTTTACAAACGAACTGAATTACCCGATCCGAGAATCGAACCCAGAACCTCACAATTCACAACCATGCCTTTTCGTACTCGACCAATGAGGCGAAATTACTAAACAAATATGTAAAATAATAAAATATTCAACTCATGTTTCCTCATTTAAATATTGAATTAAAATTAGAGTGATTTGAAATAGTTTGTAATTTAGACTAACACTTATTACATTAGGGTTCCACAATCCTATTGTTAATCAAATACAAAATTAGTATTGTTTGTTTTAGATATTGTTAGTTAATTCTATTTGTTTTCTGTGTATCAATAAACAAATATTCTATCAACATTTCGTTATACAATATTAGTTTCAATTACATTATCAAAGTAAACAATTAAATGTAATCTAATTGCAGTCTCTCTTGAAAATGTAATACTCGATATCACTCGATGTCCCTATGTCCCTTTGTATGCTTAAATCTTTAAAACTATACAACGGATTTTGATGCGGTTTTCTTTAATAGATAGAGTGATTCAAGAGGAAGGTTTATGTGCATTATACATACATACCATGATAGAGAAATCTATCTGCACGCGGGCGAAGATGGGTCGGGTCGCTAGTAAGCTATAAAAAATGAATTTTTGTCTGCATAATTTCAAATACTCTTATATCATAAACGTATCCGCCTATAGTAGAACTACAGTACATCACTGTGACATATTTTGAATCTTTATTACAGGTTGCTTCAAGCAATTCAGCCTAATAGCTTTGAACAGCGAAACTTAATCACCTCAGACTAATAGAAATCTGAATAACAATGTATTTACCTTCAGGTCTCTTAAAACTATTTGTCTTATTAATATAATAAATATTGCTATAGAATGATGTAGTATTATAAGTATTCTTAATGCAATCATAATATGAGAGTTTTTGCAAGTCTGCAGGATATTATGGTATTTTAAAAAGTATTTCCACATGAAGGATTGGACAAAGCCGGGTCAAAACCCTTGTGAAATATAAATGAGTTCAAATATTTGAAGTTTCCTTCATGTAATAGTTTACTGTCCGATGCCAGTTCGAGACAACGAAATGGTACAGCTATTTGGCAGTCACGTTTAGCCCTAGGTTAGACTAGACTTAGACCTAAGGAATTTCATTAACGCAGAAAATATATACATATATATTATATGATCAAAAAGGGCTAATGCAGTTTTGTTTTGACTCTTACCTAATACAGTACTTATACATAATATATTAAAAACATTAAACGTTATTGACAATAGTAATATCTTTTGTATTGTTCTGTATGCACTAACTAGAACCTTGGCCTACGTCAATGTCTTAAATACAATAAAAAATAAACAAATACCAAATAAAAACATAAGACTTTAATAAAAAAATCACTCACCGATAAAAACAGTAATATAACAAAAGAAGAGACTTAAAGATATAAATATAATTATTTTGCCACAAAATGCAATGAAAATGTTATGTTATCATGTTTATAGAGTTTCTTGAAATTGAAAAAGTATATAGTTAAAGTTATAATTCACCTGATATTCGTTCACTCCGCTCAATTTGAATCCCAGACCACCAACCAACTCTACATTCTTTAAGTCCACTATTGGCGACCTCGCAATTACATACTTAGCCTGTCATTGGCATAAGCCTGTTTTATCCCGGGCGACAGATTATTATAAAATAAAGTAATTATCATAACATTTCATATTTTGTTCACAAAGCCGAAGACAAAAAAATATGTTGTATTGAATTTCAAGTTCATTTCTCCAAGAACTCCGGGCCTAGATCGCAATTATGTTTATATTTGACAGCCTCCGTGGCGCAGTTGGTTAGACGCCGCCTGTGAAACGAGAGGCCGCGGGTTCGATCCCCGCACCGAGAGAAATGTTTGTGTGGCCCACAAATATTTCTTCCGGGTCTGGGTGTTTGTGAGACCGAAAAGTCTCTCGTAGTTCCTGATACCCACGACACAAGACTCGATCTTAGTGTGGGGTCAGGACTATGAATGTGACTGTTGTGTGTTATTTATTTATTTATTAAAAATAAAAAAATACCCTACACAAAAAAAATGTATTCATCGAGGGACAAAAATTGTCGCACCGATGCTAAGTTTCATTCTTCGTCGGCATTCTCCTTTAAATCCAACCAAAGAAATGGTTTCGGACGCCCGCGCCGTCCTCTTCGGAGCTAATCAGGCGAGGTTTAAGGGCTCTCGACGTTCGGACACGCGGCACACGCGAGACTTGATTAAAACCAACGGCAGCAGCAAACTGGCCACTTATTTGAACAAACTACCCTTTACGAGACGCTCGTTATGAGTTTCCTGTTCGCAATCTATTTGCTTATAACTTTTTTTATCAACCATTTGATTGGAGAAGCAAGATTTTTGCGGGGACTTTTTACGTACGATTTCAAGTATGCAGGTCATCTGAGCAACGATTAATGCAAGAGGATGGCTTTCATAAGCATTTGAATCGTAAATTAAACTACTACTAACTAGAACACCCACACATACGAGTATATGATTATTAAGAAATAGAATTCATTTTTGCACTATATGCTAATAATAATAGATACTAATAGTAATTATAGTTCAGAATGTTAATTCTAGTAACAAGTCTACGTACCAGTTACCTTTTTTATTATATCATAAGTTTTCAATGATATTTTGCACTTATTACCTAGTATGTCTGACAGCCTCCGTGGCGCAGTCGGTTAGACGCCGCCTGTGAAACGAGAGGCTGCGGTTCGATTCCCGCACCGAGAGAAATATTTTTGTGGCCTACAAATATTTATTTCGTGTCTAACCAGACCAGTGTGACCGCAAAGTCTCTCGTAGTTCATGATACCCACGACACAAGACTCGATCTTAGTGTGGGGTCAGGACTATGTATGTGACTGTTGGGTGTTATTTATTTATTTTATTTATGCTAAACTAAGTCTAATTAACATCACATTTATCTAGCCTTAAAAGATCGCGAATGCTTTTTTATTATGGATATTACTTATTTGTTACAGGCTTACAATATATTAGATTCCGCGTTGCTCACACCAATGATTTCACATCCCGCGTGTAACTCAGGCTGCAATGAGTTTCTCACTGCATGGATAATATGCCATAAAATCGATGGAAATAACAGCTCACTTTATCGAGGCTGTAATATGACAACCTTGGAATAAGTACCAATACAATATAACCATCGGTCATAGTATTGAGATCACGGATCATGTTAATGTGGGTTTTCTGATTATCTCCGGTACGGTTTATTTGATTTAACCGACGGATCAATTAAATAACCAAGTATATTAAAGTGGAACATTCCGTGACCATCCGTTTATTTTAGTTTGGTAAACCTGCATTTTTGTGATTATGTAATTGACTAATTGGTCTTATATCTACGAGATTGCACTATAAAAAGTATAGTTTTAATTTTGACTCCCACAGATTACAAAAACACATTTTTCTAAAATTGGGTTACACCATGATTTAAGTCATAAAATCTTGAGCCACAATAAAATTAAATAATTCGTATCTGAGTGCTGTGGTGGGCACTTTTAACTAATATTTTTGCTACTAAGCGCTACTTGAGGGCAATTTTAAGTACTCTACTAATTTACCCAGATTTTTATTTATTATTTTATACATTAGATTAGGGCGAAAATGTGTCTTTAAACACATAATTTAGAAGTCTTCACATATTTAAGTTATTAAATTATCCTTTACAACTAAACTCAAATAAATTGTCAGACATTATTTGTAAAGATGATTAGCCACCTGACGCCTGTTATATAAGCAGTTTTACATACAAGCTTTGTGTTATGAAGTCATGACAATTATTCCAAGTGGCACAGGGTCGGAAGGTTTTGTTAAATAACTTATCTGATTAAAATATATGGAGTTTATGCTGCCTTTTGTCTCTTGTAAATATAAAGCTCTAAGAATATTTTGTGAATAAGCTTCTTAATATTTAAGGCAAATTGTGGAGTTGGCTTTGATGATATAATAATGTTTTTGAGTGACGGGCAAGTTTAAAATGTTCAAATTTTTTTATCAAGATCTAATTTAATAAAGTGTGCAATTTTAGTTAATAATTATGTAAATGAATATTTATTACTTATCTAAATTATAAAAAAAATTAAATACTTAATTTAATTACTCTAATATGTTTTTATATCACCAAAATACTTTATAGTCTCTTTGGTAATGTTAAATGAAAAGCCGACTGTGCAACAAAAAGCCGAAAATTTGGCGCTAAGAATATGGTTGAAAGTAGTTTTGAGACCAAAAAATCTCCTAGTTTCTGATACCTTAAACACAACACTTAGTAATTGTTGGGTGTCCTAATTTATTATTACCAAATTACCATAGACCTCGAGAATAATTATTGACAATTAAAAGCGTAATATTAATCGACTTAATTGAAATTTACATTGAATATTATCAATCAAGCAATTACCTTTATCAGCAGTCAAATATTTATCACGAAACCAAATTCAACGAAACAAATTTAAATTGCATTCGGCCACCCAAACTAATATTTCTAAGTCAACTGTCAAGGAATTTTCCGACTGTATTATACAATAATTGCGGTGGTGATTACTCAGTACTGCAAATAACGGCAATGACACTTACGTAACTATGGTACTTTGGCCGTTGCACAGTATTGGTCCAGTTTGCTATATAAAAGAGTTCAACGCACGCTCAGCGCGTACGCAACTCAACAGCGAATCGTCATAATGGTTAAGTGATGAGTTTAATTAACTTGTTGGGATTATTTGAACTCAATTTATTGAAAATAAGACTTAATTATAATATAAGAGAATACCAATGATGGAAATCAATAAATAAAATAATTAAGAAAGGATTAGTTAATTGCTTTAGGAAACGTATTATTCCTTCAAAGTGCATTAATCGTATTAAATTTTAACGAGCGGTAATTCACAAGCCATTAAGTTTAATGCACTGTTAATATTTATGAGATTATAGCTGCGGAAACTCTATGAAAGAGCTTGGTTCATATTTTATCTATTGTACAGTTGTTTATCTATTGTACATTTACATCTTAATTATATTTGGTAGTAAAGTCACAATTAAGGCGTTTTGCATATTATGTTTTTTTTTTCACACTATTATAAATCTTGTTGAGTTCGGCGGATAATTTTATAGGTATTTATATACATTTTCGTACAGTTTTTGTTTGTTTTGTGATTTAAAATAAAAAAAGCGCCTGTTAACAACAATATATAAAAATAACATGTGTTTAAACATTTGCTGTCGTGGACTATACATATGTACGGTTGCCATATTAATATTAAATTTAATCTTAGCGCCCTCATTAAAAATACATTCTTTTATGCCAAGCTATATGTATCATAGAAATGTTATTTACTAGTTTTAGACAACACAATCCTATTAGATAAATCACCAATTAAACGTAATCAGCTTATCTTTTAGTCCAAATTAGATCGACGACATCCGACAGTTTGACATGATTAGTATTAAAGAGACATGTGTAGACACTTAGTTACATAAGCAAACACGTTAATAAGAAATGTTCTGCTTGTCGCGAACGTTTGATCTCAGTTAAACTGTTCTGTTTAAATGTTTCTCTCGTGAGGCGGTTCTCAAACTTTTGGCATTTTTTTATTTGATTTACAACTAGAAATCATATTGGGGTTACTCTAGCCTCCGACAAGAAGTTCGTGGACATTGCGAACGCTGGACGTCCACTTCTAAGATAAAAGTTTTCCACTATTAAAAATCTAAGTATGCTATCTAGAAATGAGCGGGAACAGGTCTCCATCCCTCCTTTACCACTCTTTAAATTAACGAATAAGTGCACCCTACATTCAAATGCATAATATTGACCCCATACTCGGTACTGGGGCCGATCCGACAACCTCTCGTTTTACAGACAGTGTCTAACAAACAGGGCTACGGAGGCTGTCTAATACCGCGAAATTCTTGTGGAAGCCTTGTAGCCAAGTTAAAGCAATTAAACATGTAAAATACCGGAATGCATATTTTGAAAGATCAAATTCTCGATTTCATAAATCACTAACAAACTTGATATAATTATTCATAACTTAAATATCTACATTTTATATTCCAACTATTTGTTACACTTGGAGGTTAAAACAAAGGTTGCATATAGACTATAAAAGGATATCCCGGATAGTGGAAGTCAGATCTAGCGGCCGGAAGTTAGATAATAGAATAAATAATAAACATTTTCTGGTATAATTTGTGATATCTTAAGGCTGTGAGTACGAATGTCACTAATTATGCATTGTTTTCCGGTTTGAACAATGAAATTATAATTGAGGAGGTTAGTTGCAGTGTTATTATACTCATAAATAAGTAACTGCTGCTTAAAACAATGTACTATTAAATTATAAAGGAACTTGTGATTTTACGTTTGAATTAACACTGTTCATATTAATAGGTATGTATGTAAATTTTTAATAACAATATACCTATATACATATATGTTCAAAATTGGAGAATAAGAATAATGCCTCGGTGGCGTAGTTGTACTACGGTACGGTTACAATGCTGAGGTCACGGGTTCGAATCCCGGGTCAGGCAAAGTGAATTATTCTATTCATTATCAGCCTAGAGTCCCGAATTTGCACCCGATATGGCGATAGGCTCGCCCTCTATCACATAGTGGGACGGAAAACACAAAGCTAAAAGTGGGTGTCTGCTTGCTACCAGGAGAACCTCTGCCTACCCCTTGTGGGAAAAGGCGTGAATTTATGTATGTAGGTACGTAAAATTATGTAAGATTACTGTCTACTAGAGAGTAGATACACGGAAAAAATAACGAAATTCTCAAAAAAAACATCTTTACATTCTAACTTTGTGCTACTTTTTTATTTATAATTTTTAATATGCAAATGTGATTTAAATTCTGTCTGGACTTTAATACACTTTTCACTAAAATCGTGATGTCTCGATATATTTTATTGCAAATTATTGTCCTAAAAATCATTAAAAAATATATTTTATAGATTTTTATTGTGTCCCAATTGTTTTGTTTATTGTTTATTACATAAAGAAATACTGGACAAAGTTTGCACGTCGGTATGTCGCTATCATTCGCACGACATCTGCAGACGACCGCTTTCTTCCACGCATCAACAGACGACTTATCTAACCAGTCACTGGATCCAGTTTCTTTAGTTTATCGATATACTCCGCTTGTGTCATGTCACCAACGTTATAAAACAGAAAGTTACCGGTCAAAGCGATCCGATGCTACATTTTTCGCTAAAGATTTGGTTATATAAGTTGAATATATTTGATGAGATAAATAAATATCGAAAATAAAAATAATTCGTTTCATATATTTATGAGAATGCCGAATAATGAATATGTAATAATCTTTCTTTATATAAGTTGTATATATTTGATGAAAAATGTGAGTGATATAAATAAATATTGAAAATAAAAATCATTATAAAAAGAATTCGTTTAATATATTTATGAGAATGCCAAATGATGAAGCAATATGAATCTTAAAATTATTTTTTGGAATACTGTTTCAAATTGACTTTTAAATATTCTCCAAAAAGTTCTATAAATCGATCAGGATCTCAAACCATGTTCCGATTGGATAGTACAATCCATTATATCTAAAAGTAATCAAAACATACACCATATTATAGTATAGATCCTTTACAAAAAACTAGCCAACGATGCTATATTTTACATAATAATGTGCACACCATGCGTGATAAAACGTTGTTTTCCCATTTAACAAGCAGAAAAATAAGTAATAATTCAATAGCTACTTATTTTTCAATATCATTTAATTTAAACTCTTTTTTTTTATTATTATTCTGGCCCGGCATAGTGGCCACATTGCACCTGATGGTGAGCGCAAATTTATTTATTTATTTATTTATTTATTTAAATCTTTATTGTACACAAAATTAACAACAACATAGCTAAACAGAAATAACAATAACAAAGAGTACAAATGGCGGTCTTATCGCTCAACAGCAATATCTTACAGACAACCATGGGATGGATTTAAATGAAGGAGAGGGAGAGAGGGCAGTGTAACAAGTAAAGAATTACTTAAAGCTAAATAATACTAATTAAACATAACTACTAATATACATATACATATCCGTATATATACATATATATACATACATACATAAAAATAATACAATACAATAATACATAATACTAAATCATACATAAATTATAATATACTACAATTTCCAAATTATTTAATGAGAGGAAGTAATAGTGAAGTCTGCTTTAAAGGGAAAGGTTTTTCTCTTTAATCAGTTTTTTAAATGACGACAGCGTTTGCGCCTGCCTCACCACAACAGGAAGCGCGTTCCACAATCGAACTGCTTTAACAGTAAAAGAATTATCCATTGCTGTCGTGGTATGCACAGGCATTCTCAGCTTAAGATTCTCTGACGACCTCAAGGATCTCGAATGGGAGTCATGAAGAAAAATGAATCGTTCTTTAAGATAAGATGGGGTGAGAGGATTAAACAAAATATTATAAAGAAGAGAGAGAATGCCGCAAATGCCGTTTAGCTCGTCTTCTTTATTTTTTACATTGACCTCTCTATTTCTTCCCTTCTATCCATCCCTTTGTTGTCTGGTAGGAATCACTTAAAGCGATAAGGCCGCCACTTGTACTATTGATTGTCTATTATTTCTACTAACGTTGTTTCTTCATTTGTGTACAGAAAATAAATAAACTCCATAATAATAATACTTTCAGCGAAGAACATCGCATTTCAAAACAGATAAGACTTTATAAAATGCCTGAGGCTAGAACAATTTAGCTATTAAAAATACCTGTTCAATAATCGCAATGGATCGCGCATTTCTCGAGAGACAATGAACTGCGATAGTGAAAACTCCGTCCATACCGGTAGTTACGTGATTCGCAAATGTAAATAGATAATCCCCTGGCGACTTGGTTTTTATTCCGTGTTTATAATCTTTGTAGACTCGTATTTTTCATAAATATATTTACTGGTGGTAGGTCTCTCATATGTGTGAAATCACCTGGGTAGGTACCACCGCAATGTATGTATGTATGGCCCCCGTCAAACATCGGCTTAAATGCACTGTTGTGTTTCGGTTGAAGGACATTGTAGCCGAATAACGACTGGACATATTGAGACTTAACGTGGAATGCCAAGCATTACTTTTAAAATTCAGGGTGTTGTTTTGTTTTGCTACTGTTCATGAGCTGTCGTATCGCTTACCATCAGGCGAACGGCATGCTCGTCTCGACATTTACTGCATTAATATATATATTATTTATTGATCGTCGTGTTCTCATTGCGCTTATGCTACAAATACGTTGGGTCGGATATGATTTTTAGCTATAATGTAGATTGATGTAGCTCAAAACTTTAGGGCCAGTTGTCTGCCTGACAACAATCTGTCTTCAACTTTTTGTCGAATACTCTCAGATATATAAGTTTTATCAGACTTTTTTTTTTCACCGATAACTTTTTACAGGTTTTCCTTCTTCTACGAGTATATGCGTTATTACACTCACCGATTTAGCTGTATATGTATTTACAAAATAAAATTTAAATCTAACATCCGCAAAAAATATTAACTTCACGTATATTTAATTCAGTGAATATCCTGGTACATCTAAACATCGCAATTTATAGCATGCCAATTTATTTTAACAGTAATAATTTACTAAATCAATAAACTACGATTCCAAAAATAATACAAAATTATAATGGAAATAAAAGACCAATTAGTAATCAGGTGATCTTTGCGACTGGGCACACGGACTTTAGCAAAATAATTGCAAAGTCCGCCAACATTCTACCTAGAATTATTCCACTCGACGAGTAGAATTTTAAGTAAACTATAAACGGTGATGAATCATTGACCGTCCAGTTAGCTCTGGACGCGTACGAAATATTCAATATCCTTTCTATATTTTAGTCAAACTTATCTCACGGTGGCCGCTGTAGATCCGACTCAATGACTATGAAGAGAGCGGGAGAGACTTAAGAGTTGTATTTTAGGTATATATCTGTGTATTCGTAAGCTAAGATGCTCGTAAGAAATAAACCAAAAATGGTAGGTATATAAATGTTCGAAATAAAACCCAATCGTATACTTATTTTTTGTTTGATTATTTCCAGCAACATAAAGTCTGCTATTGAATATGTGATTCTTCCAAAGATCACGACAGCGAACTATCTGGAGCGCAATACATGTATAAACTTCATTTTTTATGTCCTCTGTAGCCAACCAAAGAAGATCCTTATGAGGAATTAAAACATAACTCAAATGCAATAGCATATCGCGTTGGAACAATAAAATTACAAGGTCTACCCATTAAGGCGGAACACAAACTGCATTAGCGGAGTTATGCAAATTAACTTCAAGTACAGTTGTCCAAAATTAAACAAAAAAATATTATTTGAAGCGTGATATCATGACACGCGGATCAGCGCACGCGCACTCGCTAATGCTTTTATTCAAGTTGACGTGGAGCCAGCTTCCTCGTGCCCAATGACATGACATCATAACAATTAGTTACAAGGGTTCCGTCATGCAAAATCGTGGCAGCCTTGCAAGCGTTTACTTAACGTAAAACACTTCCACAGATAATCTAAATGGACCATATTTCACCAATTTAAATAAACAAGAGCGGCAACTTTTTAGAATCTCAGGAAACAGTTGTAAAAATTTAGAGTCACGCACAAGAGTCATTTATCATAGTGATTGTTGTTGGCATCTGAGCACCGGAATAAATCGTGGAGTTTTAACATTAACGCCCGGGCCGGCGCCCGCCCCGCGCCGCACCCCCCGCAACCCGCCGGCCGTCCGGTCCTAATGGCCAGGTAATAATTTCAATCTGTACCACCGGCCCAACTTCCAAACGGCCAAACTTCAACACATTATCTTTTAATTTGAACCCGTAGGACGGACAAATAAGACGTCGCAAAAGGAATTCCATCGAAACAGTCGAAACTTCTGTCGAGACAGAATAAATTGACGCGAGAGATTGCCGCCCTCCATGGCTGTTTCTAAAGCAATGAGATACGAATTTCTCATTAAAATTTTCAGACTGGAAGTCGGATTCTCAGTGCTCCATTCAATTCCGCCTTTTGAAACTAAATCACAAGTTTTAACCAATTACTTTCACAATGAGACGTTGAATATAAAAGTAGGGTATACTTACTAAGACTTCAATAAAATGGATGGACTTTGTTTGATGATATGTAAACAGACGTATATTTAGTTAAAGAGAATTGTTTTTAAACGAGAAATTATTCAGTTATTATAACCATATTTCGATACTGTGGAGAGAAGTCATAAAATATATTTCTTTTTCCTTTGATACTCTTAGGGACTCGATATATTTATGTCATTGATACACGTGATTTGTTTTATGGTATCGGATCTATAAAGAATTGTTGTCACCTTCGCAACCTTTTTCGGTTGTCTGTGATAAATATACAATTATCAGCTATTATGTCGGAAGGAAGTCAATTGACACTGCTAATGAGCTTCCAAGGTTCACCGGCACATTGTTTTAGACTATCATAATTGACACTATTAAATAAAACCACAAATACGTGTCACGAATAGCATATATGCTAATAGGGTGACACAGATTATTCAATTTCTTTCGGACATTAATGCGATCAAACCTAATACTGCTCTTTATCTCTCCTTTCTCTTATCACAATCCAAAGGTTGCCTGGAATAGACTGCCTTGTGCAATAAAGCTGCCGATTATATTTAATTTAGTTATTTAGTGTACAAATTTTTATATTTTTACTGGTGAGCAATAAAGAATATAAATAAATAAATCAATCAATTAAAGTAATATTATATTAATAAAAAAAATCATAATGTATGACCTAACAAGCAACTATTATATCTTCACTAAAAAATCCTAGCCTAACTACCAAGCAAACAGTCCTAAATATAACAGTAAGTGACATATGTAGTGATATTGTGCGGGAAGGGTCCGAAAAATAGCTCTACACGTGTGGCCTCTCCTAAATACCTTCTAATAGCAATAGAAAGGTCGCCGCTAACTTCTGTTTTATTTCATCGAACTTCGCTTTTACAAAGTCATTTAAACTTTGCGAGCTAATTTTGACTATCGTTGTGTGCTTTATCAAACTAAAATTATTTTAGATTTCTGGTTAGGAGCTAGATAAAGGCGTGATTACAAGTTATGACTGATTAAACCTATACTAATATATAAAGCTAAAGAGATTGTTTTGTATGTTTGTTTGTATGTAATTACCTGAGGACCCACTAGTTTGAATTAAAACATCTTTTAGGGTTAGATAGCCCGTTGAATGAGGAATGCTATAGCGTAGTTTTTGCCCTGGGAAAAGAAATGCCAATACTTTTATGCCAAAAACCTATTTCAAGTGGGTGGAGCAGTAAGCAATACTGGTTCTCATATAAGCGCTACAGGAAATGTTTCTATTCATTGTTTCTATGTAAAACGATTTCTACTAGAGAAAGCTTAGACTTGTATCTGAGATTGTAGAAAACATCTTCATAATATATGAGCGCTTTCGTAAATACATTTAGGATGTTTAAAATTTTTGATATTCTTTTACTTGCTTAAGTCCGGTAAACGAGCAAACAGGATATGTGATGGTAAGTGATCACTACCGCCCATTAACACACACAACGCTTGGATGTTGTCAGCCCATCATATCGGGAAGGAAGCAGAAGGAAAAAGTATAATAAGTAGAAAGAGATATTGCGCCTCTTGCAATGTTACTCCCGGAACGAAACGCGACAGCCAAGCTGTTGCTTCACGTCAATTTCCTCGGAGGTAGTGGTATCGCCCCGTATGAATTTGCCCATACATGCTAAGTGTATGGCATGCATGACTTGTGATAACAGTGTGGCTCTTCCACTTAAAAAAAGCCCATGTATAATTTGTATACGTTATTTATAAATAAATATTCGCTATCCCAATTACGATGATTCCACCAACAAATATTAAACGATATCAGTACTTATTAGGTTACATGAGTTACTCGATAACACTTCCCAGAATTTAGGTTCTTGTTCGCAAAACGAAGCACCCTATTCCCAGAATTATTAATTTGAGTATTACCTCGGAAAGATATTGGTTGAGCAATAAGACGCGCTTTGTAATCTGTAATAACATACTGTAATAACATATTCAATAATATTAATATTTAAATTTACGTTATTTTTGTTTTTTATATTTATGTATTTATTATACGATATTATTCATCTGTATTTAAGGAAAATTTTAAAAATTTAACAAACATAGATAAAGATCAATACGAAAATTCTTTTTTGAGACTAATAAAATTTGAGACTGCTTTTATGGCACAAATGTGCTACGGTATGATTTCAAAGTTGAAGTCTTGGGTTCGAATACCGTGTCGGGCAAAGCAATATCCTTCTATTCAGGATCAGGCCGGAGTCAGGGATTTGTGGCCGATATGTCGATAGGCTCCTTCTCGACCACATCGTGGGACGGAACTCATAAAGCGAAAGTAGGTGTACTGGTAGCACCTTTACCTACCCCTTCTGGGTAAAGAGCGTGAGTTTATGTACGTAATCTTTTAGACAGTGTGTAAAAAATGTGTCATATTAAAACATTTTGTGTCATAATTAAACTTGTGATATTTTTCTTAATAATTTTCGCCGACCCAAACCATAATAAGTAAAATATAATCAATGATCTGACATTCATATCTGCCGACAAGTACTATAATATAAAGATCCATCACCCATAAAATAATAGATATATAAAACCAATGGAGCGGATGACTAATACATCAGTCCCCCCCGTAACCACAAAAGTTGGAAAGTAATCGAAACGTCGGGAAGTTAAAAATGTAAAAATCAAAACAATTCCGCGATAAAATCCGTAAATAATAGTTTAATATATATAAAGTCAAGTCTAAAATTAAGTCATTAGGCCAGACTGGTAATAAAGTGAGCTCATGGCCCCATCTCACCTTCACTTGTATTATGCTAATCGACTCTCAGAGTTTACGAATAGAATTTAATTTCAGCTTTGACCCGTAAGAAGTTTCTTTTCTTCGGCTTATTTAAATAAGTACCTACTTGCTGATTAATTTCGGGAACTCATTCACAGTTTCATTGAATGAAACAAGTTTAATTAACAAGTTCTGTGTTAAGAGTTGGGAATATCAAATTGGATTTAGTTTTTGCTTTTGTATGAATATGAATGGGAGACAACTTTTATATTTATTTTATTTTACTATTCATTGTTTTTTAAGTGTAATAGTGACATATGATTTCTCGGGTATTGCCATTTGGGTAGGCAGATGTATGAAAAGTGCATACATGATATCATTACGTACTAAGCATGCTTCGTGACAGAACCTATTTGGGTTATAAATTACAAAAATAAATAAAAGTTACGAATGGCCACCTATATGTAATGCTGCTATAACAATGCAGTGGTTGATTAATTATTTAAAAATAAAGACGTCAATCAATAAAGATTAATTTATTATATTTATTTTATTTACATATATTAACATTTTAATTGGTAGCGATAGCGAACATCACTTTGGTATTTATTACTTTGTGTTGATTTTGTGAAGATAATATATACTAAGGAACAAATTAATTAACAGTTAACGCCCCTGAGTGACAACGTTAGACATTAAAAAGGGTTTTTTCTAGTAATTCTTACAATAAATTTATTGCCATGATAACTAGACGTGATGTAAAACGTGTAAATATTATGATTGTAATAAACCAATACAAACATTATGTTATCATTATAAAATAAGTAACTAATTCACTATCGAAGTTAGCAACCAACTATGCATGCCTAAATAACACAATTGATTATATGCCTCTCATAAAAAGCTGACATGACTGCAGACCATTATTAACTCAGACAAGTAAATTAAGTCTCAAATACATATTATTTTCTGTGTTTTACGGCACAAAAAAAACATATTTCTTTTACTTTAATTTCATACCACCAAAGCCTCTATTAATTGCTCAGATAACTACTGGTTTGGTAATTACATAACCTACTAAAAGTGCGTGGTGGCCTGTTGGAAGTGCGTGGTGGCCTGTTGGTAAACGGACCAGACACGGCTGCCAACATGTTCACGGTGGTCGCGGGTTCAAATCCCAGGGCACACCTCTGACTTTTCGGAGTCATGTGTGTATTAATAGTCAATCACCACGCACTAAAACGGTGAAGGAAAACATCGTGAGGAAACCTGCATACCATAGCGGTTCATAAGAATTTCTATGGTATGTAAGTCCGCCAACCCGCACTAGGCCAGCGTGGTGGACTATATGGCCTAACCACTCTCAATCGTACTTTCGATTGTAGAGTAGGCCCGTGCCCTGCAGTGGGACGTATATGGGCTGATACAGACAGACTAAAAGCCGAGCGCAAATTCCCACAAATCATGATAAGCACCATAATTACAAAGAAGAGGCACGAAGGAAAGTAAATGTTTAGGTTTTCGTTGTTCCCATGACGAGTTAAAGCGTCGTGCATACTCATGCCGTAAAAAATCGCGCGATTTGGTTTTTTATGAGACGATAGAAGACGTCATAGAAATCTTTTATATGAAGGCTGTATAAGACTGTTAATCTGTGTGTACAAGGCTTTATATGATAGTCCATGACAGTGTGACAATGTCAGCGGACACTCTCTCCGCGACCTCTGACACCAAGGCAATCGATTCGATCTTTTATGTAACTTGTTACGTATAATGTTACTAAAATACGGGGAGTTTAAAATAATAAATACTAATAGACTTGTCTGTTAAGATGTTTTTAGCTACACAAACTACTAGTGATTAGTTTGAGGATAGAAAGTTAGTTTTTCAAGCGTTTAGAGTAGTGATTTATTGTCGAAATTCTATGAGTATTATAAATATGAATGAATATATCACGAGTTTATTTTTAATAGTATTAAAGCAAAAAATAACAACAGTACACCACAGACGTATGCCAAACCTGTGTTGAACAGTGGAACATATTAGTATTTTACGTTTTTATACAATAAATGTAAACTATGAAATATTTTATTCATTTCAAACCAACACGAGTAATGTAAGCAGCAAAAACAACTGTTATAGCGTATAATGAAATTTCCTAAAATATACGTCGACCCAAATTTTATTTTTTTCCTTTTATCAACAACCGGAACCAACCCGCTTTTTATTCGCAAAAATTCACATTATTATGGCTTTAATTATTTTAAAATTCTCAACTTAAATTTTGATCGAACACCTGGCACAGAACTGTTTTATTAACAATTGTAAGTATATTTTGGCAAAAACTGCTTCAGTTAAGTTGCCTTATTGAGTTACAATATAAAATAGTAGGGCCATTCTATTGCTTATATTGCCTATTAAATCTAGCCTGAGCCAGCTCGAACTGGGTTTTTTGTGTTAACGTACAAATGCTTAGGAAATCAATTCTATGTTAAAGCTACGCCCATTTTCACCGACACTTCTTTTTTTCATTTTTGATAATCAGCATCACTTTAGGATGGAATAGTTTTTGCTAATCAATAACGCATTCTGAATGAAATAACCTGTTTAACATACTTAGAAAAACAGCAATGTATACTATTCCTGCCACATGCTTACATATTGCAACAAATATCTCTAAACATTTTTCCACGAATTTCCAAATCACGTCACAAATGCTAAATGTTTGTTATATCTAAGCGAATTCCTGGCGGTCAGAAAGCTTGTTAGTAGTGTAAAATATCTCCATTAACAGTTCGCTGAAAATGATTTTTCCTTTGACACGGTAATTGAGTGTCGGGTTTGTATCGAAACGGCGGAAAATTGTCACCATGCTATGTTTAAATTGCACCCATTTACACCTAAACCTGGCCTGCAATTTTTCTATTTTGTTTCAAATAACTGGTAATGTCGAAGCTTGATAGATTTTACGAATTATTTTAAGTATTTTTATACGTAAAATATGATGAAGTTATTATGTATAATTGCTCTAATAGTGCGATATTGTATGAACTTTTATCACATACAATTGCAGTGTAGTAAAACTGTCATAAAAATATTTATGTTTAAAAACAGTAAGAAAATAATAGCCTAATTAGTTTTGTTGCAATTAACATAAAATGTGTCGTAAGACTTTAGGTTTGCATGCCAAAACGGATAATACACATAGCATAACAACGAACAGAATTATTACAATAGTTAATTTCATAAAAATCCAAGTGTAAAACTTAGAAAAACACTAAATTAAATATTACCTTTAATAATAATGATGACAATACTGCTAAATTCTAATAAACAAAGCAAATAATAATTTGTAGTACCAATTTAACATGAAATAATTAACGATAACTAAAGCCTATTGTATCAAAATGAAATTGTAACGTATTACAATACGCATACAATGTATGTACGTATATAATGCGATTTGATTGCAACAGCAATTAAATCGCTTTAAAGTGATTAATTAGAAAACCAATACAGCTACAGATTTATAATATCTCCGTTGAGCCGAACCCATCGAAACCAAAATAGATTTTTAAATTGTCCTTTTGATGTAAGACACTTTTCAGACATAATCTCGATTAAAATTTGATTAGGATTTTAATTATATTACGAAGGGTATCAGAACGGTGTCCATTTTCTTATAAAAACGTTTGAGCCTCGAAACTAATGGATTGATAGTATTTCAGTGCAATAACCTGTCCCGTCTATTCTGAATGAATCTCCATTTTAGTTAACTTTGGTATTAATTAAAATATTTGAAGTCTGTAATTTGTAAAGTATTAACTTATTAAGAATAAACGTTTCAAATCGCATCTTAAAAATAAGCTATTTCAAATGAGTACATTCCCTTTGTTTTATTTCATCGGTTAATCTTGTGCTAAAGTATTATTTGTTTTCAACGAAAGATACAAACATTATTTTCATTTAAAGCCTTTACAGGTTTTATAAAAATCATGAAATTTTTGTGCTGTGTATGAAGCATCTGAAAACCTCGCTGACAAACGTATACGTTCCACTCGCAACTAGACACAAACCAAACCATATTTCTAAATCCCATTCCTGAAAACCAAGAATATCGCTCTGCCAATTACGCTAACGACAAAACTTATTAACAGCCCTGCGAGTTTCTGTCGATGAAGGTCTAATGGCCTGCCACTCACCCGCACCGACAACTTTTATTTAAACTATGAAAATCCCTTGCATGCATTTCAGTTGAAATATGGGCTTGAAGTAAGAATTTATGTTAATAATTCTGTTTTTGTTTTCAGATTTGTTTGCTGATTGTTCACTGTGGTAAGTAAAGACTTTTAAAATTGATTGTGTTCTGAAATCACAAGCATGTGTCACAAAAAATTACAATAGGAAACGGATTCGAAATTCAGCTCGTTTAACTTGAGACTTAAGAATAAATTAACTTATTTATTTAAAAGAAATCACAAATAATCATATAAATTGAAAAAAAACACTTTTAATTCCTTTGATTGCTGCAACAAATATTATCTGTTAAACCATCTCCAGCGCCTGCCTTAAGTAATTGGCATCACAAAGAAAAATGCGAACACACCTTAAATTAACTGCCATATCTTATTTAATTTGGCACGAGCCGCATCGGAAACTATCGACCCTCGAACGGCGGCGGACGGCGGAAATCAAACTAATCGATTTTCATTTTGCCGACGGGAAATTAAATCCTTTGAGAGACGTTCCCGATAACGGATTTCAGCTAAGCACGACACGTGTTCAGACATTTAAACTTGGGCTCTGTCGGGGAAAAATTTAATATGAAACGCGAATAACCTTTCTCATTTCTATATCAATGTATTAAATTAAATACTCGGGGCTGTGCACTCGTTGTCTCGGTATTATGAACTGTATATGCCCCAGAGTTTCTTTAACGCTTTATCCCTATATCTTATTTGACAAGTCACTTATTAAACAAGCTTTTTAAAAATACTATTTCTTAGTCAGAAGGTTGACGTTATAAATATGCCTTACACTCAAACCACGAAATAAAATACGTGTATTTTAGCTTGAATATGAGAAACTCTTTAGTCTCATAACACAAATATTTGTCCATCACAAACATTTGTCTGGATAGAAGCAAAGAACCCCTGTCTATTCATTTCACATCCTCCCATCTTGCACCTTAGAGTAGATCTTATATTATGACGGAGTCATTAAAAAGATACCGTATTCTTTTTAAGTCGCTTGTACAGCCTCTAAATAGATAATACAACCTAAAACAACTTGTAAAATTATTCTATTAATTAATTAATCATGTAACTACTGGACATATTGAGACTTAACACCTAATGTCTAAGGATGGTGAGGACAGTGGAATGCCAAGCATTACCTTGTAATGTATGGTGTTGTTTGGTTTTGCTACTCTCTGTACTGTACTATCGTATTGCTCATCATCAGGCGAATGGCATGCTGGTATCGCTAGTTATTGCAATAAAAAAAATATCGCACTAATACGAATCGCATTAGTAATCGTATAATACTCATCTTGTTATGAAGACGTCAAAACAATTCTAACGATCTCTATCATCCCATAAATCACCACGAAAAAGTTTCTAAACCACTTCGTGTTAAATGGCGTCCGTCGGTATTTATGTTTATTAATCTTTACATAATAATTTCCACAACGTTGGCTCTTTCATAATACTGTGATAAAATTTTAATTTTACGTCTGCCATTTTTGAATATCCGTATTGGATATGCATCGTAAGGCGACCCCACGATGACCTGAGATGGACTGGAAAAGTACGACGTTTACGAAATATTGTTCTATATTAGACCATATTATGTTAACTGTATCTTACGTCTATGGTTTGGTGGTTTGTAAGATAAAATATTGAATTTAATTTTACAGATGCGATATTTTATTTTTAATTTTAAAATTACCTCGGAGTTTGAAAATAATACTCAGGATATAATCGTATTAAAAAGTAGTCATCATCATAACAAAATACAATTTCATAAAACCAATGAATCATCAAACGCAAATCAATATGATACGGAGCCAGCTAGAACAATCGAAAGTTATGCGTTGCTTTCTGTCAGTTTTGTAGTCGCCATACGCTGACTGTACACTGTTTCAATGAAGCACTATATTAATTGATCTCATACATATCTTCCGGCAGTATTACAATAGATCATATTGTTCAATCATAGCAGAAAGACTGACGTCACACATCTCATGACATCAATTTCCGAAGCGGCTTAATCATAATACCCATCACTTAAACAGCTCTTAAGGTCACGACAGGTCAAACACATTGCTATTAATGTTGTTTATAAAAGTAATCCGATCCGGGAGCGTGGTGCTATGACATGTATAAGGGAACGCTTCGATTTGTCCGCAAACGCAAGCCGCCATCCCACGGGAAATTAAGAAACGAGATACTGACCACGTCTCTATTCACTGCGCTCTGCTGACGTCACTGGGTGCCTGCGGCTATTTTCAATTATTGCCTCGTATTATTTTAGAAACAAACTATTTTTGTATTTTTATACTAAGGTTCTATGATGGGATGGGCAAAGCGAGAAAAGCGTTGGAAATTAAATGTAGATGATGAAAATACCGATACATTTAAATATCTTAGTTTGAAAATACTGAGACTTTTTCTTATGAGTAAAATAATAAACTGCTTTAGGAAAAAATATATTATTGTACTCTCTAAAATTATTCTTTATTTGCAACAA
This sequence comes from Hyles lineata, assembly GCA_030180105.1. Taxonomy (NCBI): domain Eukaryota; kingdom Metazoa; phylum Arthropoda; class Insecta; order Lepidoptera; family Sphingidae; genus Hyles; species Hyles lineata. The sequence goes on along the minus strand of JARJEE010000008.1, from coordinate 11,572,512 downwards.
TTACATCACCAACGCTAACTTGATAAATTTAATATTTTAGCATACCGTAAAACACGATTATACACCTGAAAATTATTAAATCCGGAGCAAATTACCGAAGCAGAACACGTTGTATCCTCAAACAGCATGATACGGAAATTACACAATGCATCACAAAACTTGTGTAAACATAAAAAGCTAATGCCTTCATGAAAAGGATTTGAAACGTTTTAATGTCCGCTGGGAAACGGCTCCTATATACAAGGAATGTTATATTTCGTAACGGTAACCGAAACTCGGATATCCGAAATAAAAATCTATTCGAAACCATAGCTATTTATGATATAAGCGTTTGGAATAATTTTATATTGGGACGGGATTTATAGAGGCGTATTAAGACATATAGTTTTGTACGGTAAAAATGCGTAGCTGTCATAATCCATTTGAAGAATAATAGTTTTTGGTCACTATTACACTCAACAAAAACTATTAATCAACAGATGATCACTTAGAACTAATGGCAAATTATAACTTTCTAATTGATTATATTTTATTTTTATAATTTAAAACTAATTAACGGATACTGTTGGATGATGAAATAATTTCATGTCCCTAAGCGTAATTAAAAGGAGTATAAAATTTGTAATAAACCCGTACCCGAAATTTCACACAACATCCACACTATGGACACGCTTATATTTTACATATATCTGCAAAAATGGTTTACCTCCGCTGACAGAGCAAATTTTTGTGTGCTATTAAGCTTCGCGCGGGCGGGAAATTGTCTAATTACGTCTTCAGAACTACGGCGCGTGGAAATGTTAGTTGCACGTACGTTTTTCAAGCTAGGTAATGACAGGGGTTGGAGTTTTATATAAAAGAAAGAATTGCAGATCTTTTAAGTTAAAGTTAAATACAGAATTAAAAAGTATAATAGGTGAATTAACAAAATAAAGAAATGTGGAATTTAATTTAAATTTAAATATAATATATATTGCCATTAGTTGATGGCGATTATAACAAGCCTTAACTCTGAAATTTACATATAGTTTTCTTCTCTGTGAAGTCAGCTTTCTCTACTGGCATTTCTAAGCCGACATGGTTGACTTAGGAACCATAAAATAGCGCCTACACTTTCATTAAAGACCTGCAATGCACCGAGCCTTCTTTTAGTTCTGTAGATATTGAGAGAAGGCGATGACCACTTACCACGGGGACTAGATTCTCATTTGCCTTTTATATCCTAAAATTAAACCTTCAATTTATTCGTACCACATACCATATAATTTATTAACAGAATTCTAATATTCCTCACACTTGGACATATCGCGCAAAGAACTGATGGCCGTTGGGTACAAAATGTTCCGGAGTGGACGCCACGTACAGGTAAGCGAAGTGTCGGACGCCTAAAACCTAGACGGAAGACCTGGTTAAGGTTGCAGAAAGTCGCTGAATGCAGGCCACTTCCAACAGATCGATGTGGAGATTATTGGGGAGTACCTAAATTCAACAGTGGACTACCTGTGGCTGAAGACAAAGAGAGAGAGAGAGAGAGAGACAAATGTGTCTTTTCGTTCAATAAATGTCCAAATCAACACATGGCACTGACTGTTCCACGAAACATCACAACTGTTAGTTACCTAAGCGTTATTAAACCGTGCAGATTAATTTCCACGCAAGTAAGGTGTTAATTTGCTTAAATTATCGCTACAATCACATTCTCATACATATTAATAATAATTCGTATTCACACGCGGTTTTACTAATGGAGACAGTGTTTTCGCCTCTAACCTCGTTAAACTAATGCCGTGACGTAATTTTGCACCCTTTCCGTGATGTTTTGAAATTTTATTTGTTATTTGATGGAGGTATGTTTGTATGAAAAAAAATGCTTTGAAATACAATACAATCGATTTTCAGCGTCCGTGGTGCAGGCGGTTAGACGCCGCCTGTGAAACGAGAGGTCACATGTTCGATCCCCGCACTGAGAGAAACGTTTGTGCGGTCCAAAAATATTTCTTTCGGATTTGAGTGTTTGTGAGACCAAAAAGTCTCTCGTAGTTCCTGATACCCACGACACAACACTCGATCTTAGTGTGGGGGAGGACTATATATGTGAATTTATTTATTTGTTTATTTATTTTATCGTCATATTACTTTATATTTAATTATTATTATCACAAATTATATAATTTCAAACGTACGTATAGGCCACATGAAGCCCTATTTCGGTTCAACCATGGATTTTAATGTAATGTATTAACTAATTTTGACCTTATTTATTTATAAATTCTTTATTAAACATCACATACCTAAAAAATAAAACAAAAAATGAGAAAAATTGTTTTAATAAAGGTGACAATTAAAATAATAGATACTTTATCTTTAAAATCTTTTTATTAATCTGTATAATATTTCTTAATTACTTTTACAATATATAGCTCCAAGATAAAAATATTAAACGACAATCTACTTAATACACCTAAACTACACTAACTCACCCCCGACATTTTTGTAATTCCTGAGCTGTACACAGTTTTGATATGAAAGCAGAAAATATGCCGCTTAATACAAGACACAGCAGACGTAAAATAATTTAAAATGATTTGGTGTCTTCCGCCGTAATGAATGTGCATTGCTGCATTATTTACAATGTTATTTTATCGCTTTCAGTGCCAACTTACGGCACGGAATGAAATGTTTGCGCCAACAAGGACATTTTTAAGCTCCAACATTGTATACTGCGGTTTGAATTTCATAAGTTTATGACGGCTTTAGAAACGTGATTTTTTTTCAAGGAATGATATGAGTTTTAGTTTAGTTAATAATAATAATAGTAATACTTCATTAGCTTTACTTAGTTGAAGTTTAAAGGAAATAAAAGAAGATAGGAGTCTTATTTCTCAAAATGCGATAAACTGTAAATTAAAAATGAATGTAAATAAATTTACCACAGCTACATTTTCCAGAGCCAATCGACAGCTTGGGAAAATCACCCAGCAAACTTGGCAAAACCCAATATGTATATATAATCAAGGAAGGATTTCATTATTAAAAAATAGCTAATGTATGATAGCATAAATCTTATAAATGACGCAATCACGTCTTTGTGCAATCGTACGCCTAACGAACCCGCGAGCGATTCATTTACTCGTAATTATTGCAATGTGGGCATTTAGCATTACAAACAGTAGTTTGCATCACACATTACTAGAAAATATACTATAATTTATTGTTTGATATACGCGGCCTTATTCATACATTCGTAAACCTATTTTAGGTTTCGAATGTTTTGTCGTCTTCGCTCGAAACTTTTATGTGCAAAAGAGATAAAAAATTCATTAATTAAAATTGCTTTATTAACTCTATGAATAAGGCTCTGAGAAAATATAGATATAGTGAAAGAACAGGGGGTTACACTATACTCCGACATGAAGTTCGATTGTTCGAACGTTGAATATTAACATATGAGAAAAGAGTTTTCCACTTCGAAAAATCAAGACTATTCTCTAAGAAACTTATCGTTCACTTCGAACTTAGTCTAAAATTACGACGTACGATACGGGATTCGAACGTTTTGCAAAATACACGTACAGTTTCACGTGCGATGTTTGAACATTCGTCGTCGTTTCGGAGTACAAAGTAACCCCCCAAAAGACGGTCTTCACTCAAAGCAATTTTAGCTTTCGTATGATAGATAATATGAAATATTTAAGAATTACAAATGTAAAAAAAGCCGTTTCCTGATGTTACTTTCTCTATTTATGCGTTTTATTATATTTGCTTAAGGCTACTATTACTAATATTTTGTACTACAAGAAATATATCTTCAATTACATACAATTACACTAAATACTTAAAGTATAAATGTACTTCAGCTTGCCATCCTTCCTAAATACCCTAACATTAAAATCATTTTAAGCCAAATAAAGGGTATTATGGAAACGTTTAGTATTCATAATTTGCGTTGAAAATCTCCATTGCGCAACGCCACCTCATAAAGCTGTCTGGAATTTATCTTTCGGCGGCAGTGAGCTCATAAAAACCGTATCACTCCTTACAAGTGTTGGTGCAGCTGCCAAACACGACCAATAAAATCAGGGGAGAAATTATCCGTGATCGAGGGGGGGCATCCCTGGATAACACGTCATTTTAAGCATTAAGACTTCGCGTTCCAAAGTCTTTGTATCTGTCTCTTTCTACCATTTGTATTCTATAGTTGTCTGTTAGGAATTGCCCTGAGCTATAAGATCATCATTTTTTCTTGTATATTTCTCATTTTACTAATATTAAATGCTTTTGTCAAAAATAAAAGATACTGTTCGATAACTCACCAGCAAATCATGAACATGAAAGTGGATAAGAATGAATGCTCAGTGAAAAAGCCCTAAATTAAGAAATAAAAAAAGAGTGGATGCTCAAAACTCTTCATCGATTCCTTTATTCTCTCCTCGTTTTCTATACATTTAAAATACTCATGATTGATGATTAAGATTCTGAAGTATTATTCTTAATTTTTATTATCAGTGACAAAAGATTGCCATCAGGTGTGAAGGAAGGTTGCGAGTTGTTCGGCCTCAAGCCTAAGAATTCTATTTTTAGTCGCACGGAGGCGGTAAATACGAGTACATACGAAGCATAAATTCCAGAATACGCCTCTGCCTTACTTACCACACACACTAAAATTGAGCACATTTGCAAACATACCGCTTTTGAGTCTTAGTCGGTTATATTTTACGACTATGAGAGGAGCATAATGTGTGCTCAAGGAGTCAGAAGATTTATAGTAACTTTATTAGTATTGTATAACATACTGAGTATGTTGGAATTGGTAATTATTTTTATTAATACCTAAAATAAAATACTTGGAGTCTTTTATGTAGCAATGAAGAATATAAGTTGACAGACTCTGTGGTGCAGTTGGTTAGACGTCGACTGTGAAACGAGAAGCCGTGGGTTCGATCCCCGCACTGAGGCAAATGTTTGTGAGGCCCAAAGATATTTATCTCAGGTCTGGGTATTTGTGAGACCGAAAAGTCTCTCACAGTTTCTGGTATCTACGACGCAAGATTTAATTGATCTTAATGTGGGGTCAGGACTATGTGCGTGACTGTTGGGTGTCTTAAGTATATAAACGATTCTATTATACAATATATTTTTTAAGTTTCATTGATTCTTTACAGGCATTCCATTTTAACTTAATCTACCTACATAAACCCATCGAGGGTACAGGATGTAAGAAGGTTTCCAATTTTTCAGAAGAAACATACATTAGATTATGTGCTTTAAAGAAAAAAAGGACATATTTTATCACGTAAACCTTTCATAACAATCAATAAGTTTATTTTGATAAGATAAACTATTTAAACAAACTATTTATTAATATTACTAAAGCACAATTCATAACAGGAACACAGCTAAAGAATCGCAGAACAGAAATTCATGTAAAAGTTAAAAATTCCCACGCAATTATTTCGCTACAAAGAATAACTCCAAGTATTTTTGAATGATACTGCTGTACACCACGTAACTCGGCGTAATTTACAGAGCTATCAAAGGAATTCTCGCGCAGAAACCACGATTCAAAATGATGTCGGACCATCTTACTAGCATTTTCTTTGCGAAACATTAGTTCACAGGTTTTTGCGCGCTGATCCCATTTCCTAGACACGAAGATATGACCTGACATTTGTGGAGGAATTTACAGTTGTTGTGGCAACATTGTGTTTTATTCATGCTACTCCGCACTGATAACTACGTACGTTTTCTTCGGGCTATCGTGTTCAATTTTCACAACGAATTCCATACAATTTGGCAACCCTATTGTGAGAATCCTAAAAAAAAAAACAATTATACGCGTACTACAATTAAAAGTACAATAAAATTGACAAATTAAAATTAAATTTACAAATTAATTACCGTGTTATATAACGTTACGGTTATTGTCGAAAACATACATACATGGTTACACAAAAATGTATATTTGCCTACAAACGCAACCTTTGCAATTTGATTTGAACTATTACACGAGAACTCGCAACCCGCCAACTATTTAGGGTTGCCACAAACTGTTTCGACGGCATTATTGCGGTCTATATGTGTTTGAAGCCATTATGAATGGCGTACTTAAAACTTTATTTAATCACACGAGTATGGCACTTCTGCGCTAAATATTCCTTAAGTAGGACCCATACAAAACATAATATTGCAACATTTTAGCTTAAAGGCCTCTTTGCGTCACGCTGTTATAATAGTTGAGCTTTTATGGCCGCTGGTGGAACTTTTTCATAGGAACGTACCGAAGTTGGGGCTTGAAGCTTACGTTTTTGCTCGTTTCGCTGAGTAAAGCGCTTTTGTAGTGAGCTGTAGTGCGCCGCGCATCTGACGTTGTGTTAGGAAATCTTGTCTCTTGTCGTACACCATTACTTTGAACGCTTTACTTACATATTCATGTTATATTCAAGTTTTTTAATGCGCCCCATTAGTCTCTCGAGACATCTACTGCGAGGCAAATATTATTATAGTTTCCGAGTGGAAAATTGTATTCTGCTTACGTTCTAGACAAGCGTCGAGTTTGTAGAGTATTTTGTGTTTTGTTTAACATTGGATGTTGCATCATTTTTCTACTGCAAGGCTAGAAAATGTGCAAGTGCAAAGATATTATTCTTTATTGTGCAAGGTTCTTTATTAGTAAAATATAATTTGCGTGGGATTGGATTAATTCATATCTGATAGGAGACCATTAAGATAAATATAAGTAGTGTTTCTTACATTTTTGTACATAACATTATGTATGGTATTACCACCATTTCACGGATTGCGCAAGATGAACACGTATATGATTCGAATGACAAAGCATTGCCAAGTCACATAGAAATTTTGTTACGGTGACAAGCGGCTTTCTTTCTTGCTACACTAATACCATTTTTGGTTGTGTTACAGTTTGCGTATATAAATATACAAAATATGTATGTATGAAATAACAAAGATACAACAAGAAAGAAATCGTCTAGCGACTTTCAATTTTAGTAATGATTTCCACTCCTTTTTTTATTATGTTAAGGGTCGTATTTTTAAATAAATTTAATTAATATTTTGACTATTTTAACAAGTGTCTGTAATAAAAACATCGGAAGAAAAAGTTCATAGTTGGGCATGATTTTCTGAATAATTTTAAAGTATGGGAACTCGTGGCAAGTGAGTTTTATTAGAGAAATACATTTCAGGTAGTCAACTATCATAAAATAACCATTCTGAATCTGCTGATCTCAGCAAAGACTAGAATAAAAGCCTGCAGGACAAAACTTAGGATTCTACTATTCATCAACATTTTTGTTTTTAATTAAAACGGAAGTAACAGCCAAAGAATTCGTGAAAGCGTCACACACGGTGACAAAGCCTTGACACCGTCTAGGTGAAATTACATAAATATCAAAGTGGGGTTATGAAAAACGCCCAATTATCCGTGTAACGTGCAACGCTGTGGAAATTCAGTTTACCCGCAACTGGACTGTGACCGAAGAACGCCTTGAAACGCTTGTAATCGCCACTCGTAAATCACGGCCTGTAATCATGTACTCGCGTTTTGCTTCTTTCGACACATTGTCTATTTGTTTGTTGTTAATGAGTTTGATTAATGTGTGGTGGTGTGATGTTTTCTTATGAATTTTGATTAAAGTGTTTAATTTGAGGTGATTGTTCATGTTATGTGATAATATTCCAACACCTTTAGGCGCTGTATTAGACCACCCACAAGACAAATGATAAAGGGTCCTTAAGAGTCTTTTCTTTGATCGTTTAGATTTATTAAATTTTTTGTAAAATAAAAGTAGATAATGTTTCAGTTGATAGCCCGTTCGTAGAGTTTTTAGACTGCTATTAGAAATTGCCGTAAACTATTCTTGATTGGAAATTCAATCAATTATTTTACGTTATCGACTCGTCATGCATATGTTTGAGTTATCTTTAATCAATTGTATTGTTGGGTATAATTTAATTACGTAATGTGTGGACTTTTTTAGCTGATAGCTACGTAATACGTGAATCCAGGTTTCAAAAACATAGATAGGAAATATAAGGAACATAATTTCCAAAGTATTTAGTTTGAGACAAACACGCAGACTTCGTTTCATTGCAAGATTATGCCTGTATACATCGTGATATTTAGACTCGTACAACAAACTACAATGCATCAGTAAATGCAAAATCCATATAGAATACCCATAATCACGCTGAGCCACTGCAAACAGACGAAGTAAGCTGGTAATGGAAGCAATAAGTACCATATTGGACGCCATTAACCATGTACATTAATTCCACCAGGCAAATCATTAATATATAAATCCATAGGCAACCACATCATTCTAATATATTGCAAACACATTTGATTTGAAATCAAACGTTTATTTATGCTAAAAGGTTTTCAGCGACCAAATGCGAATTAACGCGATTCGATGTTCGTTTTAATCCAACATATGCTCACATCACGTGGAGTGGATGTTAATTAAACATTATATGGGAAAATGAGGCCTGAATACTTGTTTTATCGGCTAGTTTGGCAAAAACTGCGCAATCTAGTAGTTCTGTTGCATCGTGACACACGAACTAAATGGCATAATGGACAATGTGGGTGAACTACTCAACCGTCTCGATTGTAGAGGAGGCCCATGCCCTGCAGTGGGAAATATGGACGAGATAGTATAAATACTAGGAACATTTGTAAAGGTTTGAAAGAAAATACTTGTTGGCACAATTAGTAATTGAAAACAATCTTATTAGTTATTATTGTAGGTATATTCTCTTCTAATTTTTTTGTACTCGTAATTACCTAATATTTTAATTTTTTTGTATTGTAACGTTTTTCTTTGTTTTTGTTGTTTTTTTTTTCATTTGTTTGTCTTGTGATATTTCTTAGTCTTTCTAAAATGAATTAAATTATAAACAACATGGTTTTGACAATGTACCATATTAAATTAATCACGCTATACTTCCCACGCTGCATAAAGCTAGCTAGACTTCTGTGAGCGATCACTTACATCTTGATAACACCCAATATATCTGTACGCATGTGACAGTACTCACAACTTTCTCTACATGCAACACTCGCCACCGTGTCAAAAGTCTAAAAGTAAAAGCATGTAAAAGTGTCACTTACGAAACTTCCGTTGGTCATTAGAAAATAAGTGCGTGACATAAGAAAACATTGGTCAATACTGAACATTAACGCATTTTTCATGGTATGGACTTTGTAACAGTTGATGGTTTGTTTTCGAAGCAGTGAAGCTGTTTATTCTATTATTCTTATACCATCTGAGCGTAGATCAATGCAATGTATTGCATCCATATTAAAGAAAATTATAGCTCTTCTATAAACATATACTCAATTTATTTATTGCATCTAAAGAAATAAACGTATAAATACAAATAAATGTGGTAGTTATACCAACATCATGGAGTGGAAGCCACGTACAGGCAAACGGAGTGTCGGTCGCCCGCCTACAAGTTTCACGGACGACCTGGTACAGGTTGCAGGAAGTCGCTGGATGCAGGCCGCTTCCAACAGGTCCATGCGAAGATCTTTGGGGTAAACTTATGTTTAGCAGTGGCCTCGACCAAGAGAAGAAGAGATTATAACAGTCTCAATATAAATAGTGTTTCTATATGTGAAACACTTAATACTCCAGACGTCTAGACAGGGTTATTCTAAACATAATACCCTATCAAAAATAGAATACCAGGCTTATGTTTGAAATTTCGCTCACAAATGTAATAAACATTAAGCAATTTGGCTGGTTACCGATTTTGATACAACCCAGGAGCAAAACAGTTTTATCGTAATGATGTACGATTATAAAATGGGTATTTAACTAGAATACAAACTTAATGTACGAAAAAAATGTAAACTCCGATAAAAATGAAATAAATCTTTTGCATTTTATTACACATTTTGATACAATTCAGGAACAAAACAGGTGTATCGTACTGATGTGCAACTATAAAGTGGGTTTACAACAGAAGCATTTTTTATTATACACATATTTAGGCCGAAATACAATAAATTACCCAGACCACTTATATATGTACGTACTGTACAATCGAGGGTACGACTGCGAAGGGTGAGGCCATTGTCCATCATCCTAGTGCGTCATAAGGAATCCCTACAAAAAAATATCCTATATACGAGTTATGCTAATTTATCCCACTTTAAAGTAATCCATAAAATGTAGAGTAGTAAAAGTGTTCTAACCGGGAAAATCCAACTTCAAAAATATGCAAGTATCAATACAAGTAAATAAACAAATAAATAATTAAAATAAATAACAACCAACAGTCACATATATAGTCCTTATCCCACACTAAGAACGAATCTTGTGTCGTAAATGGGTATATAAAGACTTTTCGGTCCCACAAACACCCAGACCCGAAAGAAATATTTGTGGGTCTCATAAACATATCTCTCGGTGCGGGGATCGAACCCGCAGCCTCTCGTTTCTCAGGCGGCGTATAACTACCTGCGCCACGGAGGCTGTCAACTCTATCAACACAGATAGTTACTTATCTGAATTTATTGTTTTAACTGAGTGACATCTTGGCAGAAAGTAAGAAACGTGGCATCCTTCACGGATGTAAGGTGAGGTTGTTTCCTCAACGCTAATTAACATTCGAAGAGAATATTAGGTCAATGTTCTCGAGGCTTTGGCGAGTGTGGACTTGACCCCTTTCCATCAATGTTGCTATGTACATGTGTAATGTAATGATACTGAGCTTGTAAAGTTAAAATAAATACATCCAATAATTATAGGCGAAACGTATTGTATATGGGGAGCAGAAATATTTTTCTGGTTGCGGGGATAGAACCCTCGCCCTGTCTATTCTCAGTCAACGCTACGGAGGATATTAATTGAAAACCCAGAACGTGTTGTTAAGGCTTAACCAAAACACAAACTAAAACATTAGGAAAAACAAGTAAATTATGATTAAGAAAATTATGAGTTATAGAAATACCGTTCATTTACATTTACTACTAAATATGTAACAAACAAAAGATGAATTCTATGTTTTAAAATTCCAAGGTAGGCGTATTTTAAGTGAACTTAAATGTATCGTTTTCCTTATTTAAAATTAAACTATGGGTGTTACTCTATACTCACACGAAGTGGGAATGTTCGGACATTCAACGTTCACAAATACGATAAAAGTTTTCCACTTCTAAAAACCACTACTATTCTCAATGAACGTTATCATTATTGAACTTAGAGTATGGTTACCACGCACGATAAAAGATTCGAACATATTGTAAAGTATTAAGGCATATTCGTATAGTTTTACGTACGCTGTTCGAACATTCATCGTCGTGTCGGAGAATAGAATAACCCCCCTTAATCTCAAATGTCCTTTACCTCGTCCTTTACCAAAGATGTCTTATTAATAGAATATAGTATGAATGTATAGATATTCAATTATTATCAAAGGCCGTCGACAACATTAGGGCTATAAGAGCATATGAGGTAATATATTGTAATTAATGGATTTAAATGAATATTAAATGTCCAATATTACACCTCATTTGGGTAGTAAAATATAAATTAAATACCATTTTATCTCTAATTTGTCGTCGATAAAATCTATTTAATACTACGTTGTATTGCAAATTGTTTAATGTTTTGTTGCAGTACATACGGAATGATTTTACATAATGAAAATAATTTTGAAATATTTGAATTACATAGTATACAACATAACAGCTTAAACTGGGTTTTCTCGGTGTAATAAGTCCACTTCAGTTTTTGGACCAGTTTTTTAATAAATCAGAAACAAATTTCCTATATAACTTCTTCGTATTTTCCAGCTCCTAAGATTAATAATTTTAGAGATTACCGCGTACAAACAAACAAATTCTTTAGCATTATTTTATTAGTATAAAGTCAAGTATCATTATTAAGCAAATTTCACATACACTCTTCCTACAATGGACTTAAATCTAATTTAGGTACTTACATGTATCTAGATTAAAACGAAAACTGAAGCATAATGGATATATTAGTTTGCAGCTTATATGCTATAAATACACTGATTTATCGGTGAAAATAAATATAACATGTTAAATAACAGTGACTATAAAATACAAAGATAAATACTTAATAGGTATAGGTAATTGGAAATCATACAACTTCGAGTTATAAAAGAATAATTACGTATCATAAAGTCGCCATATCCTATAGCTTCGTTTTATATAATATCTTTCACTTACAGATACAAGTGCGTAATAAAAAATATTACTTTTATTAAATGTTCGTTTCTAGTTAGTATCATATATACATACATAAACTCACGCCTTTTTCCCAGAAGGGGTTGGCAGAGGTGCCGGGACACCCACATTACGCCTTGTATGTTCCGTCCCGCGATGTGATAGGTGGCGAGCCTATCGCCATATCGGGTACAAATTCCTGACTCTGGGCTGATAATGAATAGAAAAATCCAATATCACTTCGCCCAACCCGGGATTCGAACCCGAGACCTCAGCTTTGTAACAGTACCCTAGTACAACTACGCCACCGACGCAGTCTAGTCGAGTAGTTAGTATCAGTATAGTTTTTATGTTTTTAACCGACTTCCAAAAAATGTTTTCTGAAAAATAAAGAACGAACAATTGTAATATATATTGCCCACCCATCCCTTAAATATAAGTATACAAAAAAGCATAGAGCTATGTAATTCATGTAGGAAACATGTTTAGCCATCCGTTTGTAACAACAAAGTGAATTTAGCAAAGTCTAGGTTTTAGCAAAATTCCACATGTCTATCGCTGAACGTTGCAGAGTAAAACGTGATGGAACTCACAATGTGCCCTGACTGAATAAATGTAAAAGCTGCGTCCCAAATTGTCTCTATTTCACTACTTTGAATAGTCCAGGCTATTGAAACAGAATCAAATCGTGAACGCAAACAAATACATTGCATTTTCTAATTTACTTGCGGTTTACGCTATTCATTAACAGCCGTTCTCTATAATCTATCTATCTTTAACAAGAGATTTCATTAGATATTTAGATTCATTTTATGTTTCGGTTAACAAAGATAGAGAATTATGGATATGATTCATGTACCTATATATCGCTAGGTAAGACAAATATATATGTCTATCTTTGTTTACCGAAGTATATAGTTGTATCGACATAGTAATGGTAGTCATTATAACCTCTTGTTAAAGATAGATAGGATATAGAGAATGGCTGGAAGAAATTCGACTGGGACTGTCAATTCACTGGATTAATTATTTGAATACGGAATTTCCTCACGATATTTTCCTTCACCGTTATAGTAAGGCTCAGTACATTACGACCTACAAGTATAAAGTATTATATGATAAGCCGAAATTTAAAACAGACAAGCAGAAATCATCCAAGCAATGAAATACACATCGCAATCGTAAATAGAAAACATAACCTTGATGCAAACTAGACCAGTAATTTCTAGCGTCCATTTAACAAAATGATTACAGACTTAACAGAAGGAAATGACGTGAGACGTAATAACCAAACCCAAGGTGGCTTATCGTTACTCCGGTTACATTACCTATAATTATTCCTACCTTTTATTTTTCTTAACACTGTTACAATGATAATTCTACGATTGTGTAATATGATTTATTACGTTTCCTATTAATTTAATAGTGTGATACACTCCAATTACTAGCTAATAGGGTTTGATTATCGGAATTGATTGGTTAAGTACTAATAATATTTGTACGTGCTAGGGCAAAAAATATTATATGGGTTTGTAATGTACGGCGCGGCGCTAAAATTAAACGTTCATGGTAGGGTCACTTCGGTTTTTTTTTCTTGTTGCAATGAATGACGAGACGAGCTTGCCGTTCGCCTGATAGTAAGCGACACAGCCGCTCATGAACAGTATTAAATTACAAAGCAATGCTTGGCATTCCACTGCGCTCGCCATCCTGAAATATAAGATGTTATATTAAGTGCGCAATATATCCAGTAGTTACTCTGGCTACTACGTTCTTCACACCGAACCACAACAGTGCCTTTACATTGCTATTTGGCGGGAGAAATAGACATTGCGTAGGTACCTACCCAGGCGACCACTCACCTATGGGAGACCTACCACCACTTTATTTCTAAATAACTTTATTTTACATCACACAAATTACCAATAATAACACAAAGCTCTTAAATATATATTACAAACGGCGGTTTTATTGCTGCCGGCAAGATGTCTTCCAGACAAACTTAAGATGAACTCGAATGAAAGTAATTATTATCTAGGAACTATTGTAAGTTTTGGAAATTATATTTGAATACATAAAAGCCATTGAGGGGTAAGATGATGATGATGAGATGCAGGAAGCTTCCAACAGGTCATTGTGGAGATCCTTGGGGGAGGCCTATGTTCAGCAGTGGACTTCCTGTGGCTGATATGATGATGACGATGACATAAAAACGTTTTTCGGATATAGGTTCCAGAAAAATGACTTCATCAAAGAAGCTATCGTATGTTCGTATTAACATAAACCAATTCTTTGATCAACACGTCATAAGTCCTTTTTTACTGACCCTACATAAAAAATGTATACAAGAAGACATAATCAATTAATCAAAATGTATTAAAATATGTTTTGATATAATTAACCTACCTACCATACAACAAAACATTAATAATCGCAAGTATGGTGTATTATTCTTTTATCTACTTTTTTGCTATTATGATAATACCAGTAGATCTCAAAGCAACTTTTTGTCATCATTTAACTTCGCAAAGTAAACCGCTACTTTATTCTGTACACGGATGTCATTAACGGATGTAATTAAGTCTCTCGTAGTTCCTGATACCCACGACACAAGACTCGATCTTAGTGTGGGATTAGGACTATGTATGTGACTGTTGGGTGTTATTTATTTATTTATTTATTTATTTATAACTACTGCATAAAATAGCTCAAATAATCGCTCGTCAGTATACAAGCAAGATATCAACGCAATTTGTCACAGCTATCACTACTGCAAAGCCGTGCACGTTGCCAATCGATCACATTGCGATTTTTTCGCGCACTCTCTTTGATTAACTTTCATAAAGGTCTATCGTTCCGCACGTAATAGTTTCTAATTCGACTATCAAAACTTGTTGTTTTACTATCCGAACTCGTGTCATTTTATTTCCAAACCGGTGGTGGCGCGTGCCCGACAATAACCACTTACCGTTGTATATTTTCACGCCTTTGTGACCACTAAAAATTGAGTCGTAAACCTGAATTGCAAAATATTTAAAGTCAATGCCAGCAATAGAAAACAGGCCTAATTTGCACGTGTCCACACTCTAGTTGTTCCATTATATACGTTTCGCAAACTGCGTAGTTTCGCGTATCTAAATTATATCTATTTCACATCAATGCTCATATGCGAGTGATTGTCGGTTAATTGGTGTATTTATACGCAATCGCACGAAATAAATTCACGTTTTATGTAAATACTAATCGGCCACCCATTCGTGAATTTATGAACGCTTCAAAGGCGAGCTCGTATGTAACGACCCTTCAATTTCCTTTTCAGTTTGAATCTATTCGGGATGCGAGAGCATTTCCCTTCGGCTCCGAAGTTCCAATCAAGGATTTCAATAATAAAATATAATACGAGATACCTATACAATTGTAGAGGGTTGAATATTGAAGCGGCCTTTCATCCTTTACTCGATGAATTTATGTTGAATTCTGATCGCTTTGTCATTTACTGCTTTATGTAAATGTTGAATACTGTTTACTGTTATGTATTTATGGTAATGAACTTGGATAGGGATTACAATAAAGATTATAAAGTATAATCTACACGTACACGTAAAGTATAATCTACGTACTAATACAACTTAAATGGCTTAAGCTACGTTTTATTTTTGCTAAAAAAATATCGGACTTATAATACCTTTAATTCTTGATTATTTCATATACTCCAAGGCACTCAGTTTCTTAAAATTAGTAAGTCAGTTTAACCTTGCAACTAGTGAAGAACTATAAATATAAATATATAAATACACCCAACAGTTTCATACATAGTACTGACCCCACACTAAGATTGAGTCTTGTGTCCTTAGTATCCTGATACGTAATTCTCTGTTCTCTGTTCTGTCTCGTAGTTCCTGAACTACGAGACACTTTCAATTAGGGAACACTCAGACCCGAAACAAATACCTGTGGATCTCACAAACACTTCTTTCAGTGCGTGAATCGAACCCGCGGCCCTTCGTTTCACAACCAACTGTGCCACAGAGGCTTTTATTACTAAATCATTGCTTGAGCCATTGATAGCATGGTTCTATAAAGGTATTACTGGGTGGAGGTGGGTACAGGGTTATAAAGTATTTTTATTAGAAAAAGACCTAAAACTATACACTAAAAATGAACATCGAAACTGCTGTTCACAAAAACCGTTATAGTAATAATATTAAGCAAATTTAATTCCGGACAATGTTTATGAAAACTTGAATGCAACAAGGCGCTTAATAGTGCCCTATTAACATGAAACAGTTTAAAAGAAGCAACATTGAGTACGTAATCTATTTGTCCAAGTTTGTTAAGGTTGCGAACTTAGTTTAACGGCTGCTTACCGGAACATTTCTTATTGACTACCTCCTTGTTACGCTCACATCCACATTGGCGCGGCAATGTAGGATTTACCAAGTGGCTTTTGCTGTTTGATATGGTGTGGGTATTGATTATTTATATAAACAGTAAAAAAATTCAAAATCAGAATATTCTATGAAATTAAACAGAACATCATGTCCTCACTCCTGCTATTGCAACTCACGTGAGCTAGGATCGCCAGAGTATTAAAAGGTGATCATGTAAGAATGCCGCACCGAGACAAGTATTTGAGTGATACACCAGTATTTGTTTCGGGTCTGGGTGTTTAGGAGACCGAAAAATCTCTCGAAGATCATGATACCCACGACACAAGACTCGATCTTAGTGTAAGGTCAGGACTATCTATGTGACTGTTGGGTGTATTTATTTATTAATTTAACACACAACGACGTTAATATAAACTAGAGTTTTAAAAAACTACATGTCATTATGAGATAAACAATATGTTACTTGATTAGTTAATTGAGGTCACAAATTTTTGCAAAGAATTGTCTTAATTTCGTTTTAGAAACGCTTCATTTAATAAATGGGTAAATTTCACACCTCTAGATTTAATTGTATATTTTGTAGCGACTACAAGTGATTTGAGAACAATTTTTAATGATACTCAGGAGTCAACAAAAAGACACATCCAGTAGAACAATTCAGCGATAAATGTTTGACCTCTGTCAAACCTCCTATCTCCTTGTCCATCGATATTACACGCGAGACGGACCGCTAGCCGTTGATAAATCTTCTACATTTTTTATTTTTTATATCTCGTACAATACATACAATTAGTTACTTTAAAATATAACCCCAGTGTGCAACTAACAAGCTGATAATATAATTAGCAAAAGTTTCCACAGAGGCAGCCACGTAAAAGTTTGAACGTCTGATCGTGCGTCGGACAGCGGACGGCAGCCGACCTCTGCCAAGATCTCTTTATTAATGCAACTCCTAGACACCAACTTGGCCTAAACAACTTTAAGAAAACTCGCTCTTAGACATCGCACCCGCTCATTCCCTTCACGTTAAACAAGTAACAGTTTATTGCTAAACGAGAAATTCTGCAGACGAGAAATTCCTTTTTCAACCCAACTAGACTATTTTGAAGCGGGCGTCCGAAGAAAATTACACGGCGCAAGCCCGTCCGGCAACATTAACTCAAACACTGTCATTAGCAAAATACGTTTCCTCCGCGAATACATTATTCCGAGCATTGTTTATTACAATTTATAGTGCGATAACATAAATTTGAATAACAACGTTATTTACGTGCGTCGTTAATGAAAATTGTGCAGGTATGGAAATGCGGGGTATTATGTGGATGTGCAGAGCGTATTAACATAAGTCCGGCGCAGCGCCTCGCACAGAACAATAGGTTCCTTGCCGCGCGAGAAAGTGACGGTTATTTCCGTCAATATAAATAACGCGATCTCATAGCACTATCTACCCATTATGCGTTTGCATACGCTAATAATGTTCTTTACAGTCATATTAACAAATGAGATTAGAAAGCTGAAATTAGTTTTTTTTTTTCACGGATGCAGTCATTGCATACATAATATCATTATATTGGTTTAAACCACAATAGTCCAATTAAAAATTGCTTATATGATCCAATCGATAGAGCACTGCCTTTCTACATTATTATAAATGTTTTATAATTGTTAACTTTTGAATTACTAAAGACTATTTACAGGATTATATCAAGGCACTTTGTATATTTATGTGATTGAACACGATTTCTTTTGGGACTGATTTTTGTTGCTTCTAAAATTTTAATCATATTTTTTAGTAACCACGACACTGTATAAGGGTGCTACTACAGAAAGAGAACAATTTGTGACTTTAAAGTTATATTTTTTATTCATTCTACACTGATTGCCATCTCAATAGCGATGCTAGGTACTCTTTCATCATTGAATGTCTTCTCCCTCGTTTAGATTGAACTCTCGACCCATCAAATGCATGGCTATGAAAATTTACAAAAATTACACAGCTATCGTTTCTACAACGTTGCACAACGCAGCGTTGTCAGAAACAAGCGGGTACTTTACGAAACTTGTCGTGATCGCCAAACCGCAGCTTTTCCGTGTCAAACAGTTTTATTATGCGGGGCCACTTGCCTATACTATAGGTACTGTTTATTGAATCACTTGACATACGTGACTATAAAGGCTGTAATAATACCTGTATTTGCTAATGACTATATAAGCAGACAAAAAATATTATTGCATGCTTGTGGTATGTCTATTTTCCCGCCAAACAGCAGTGGTAATGCATTATTGTGTTCCGGTTTGAAGGGTATTGTAGCCAGAGTAACTACTGGACATATTGATACTTAACACCTTGAGTCTCAGGATAGCGAGCGCAGTGAAAAATCCTTGCTTTGTAATGAGCATGGTCGTATCGCTTACCATCAGGCAAATGGCATACTCGCCTCACCATTCAGAGCAATAAAAAAAGATAAAACTGCTTAAACACATGGCATGCTATAAATATTAAATTAACATTTTTAATAATTCAGTTAACATATGCTGTTGATCAATGTAGACTGTCAGTTTTGACTGACTCTATACAGTCAGCAGCTATGATTAGGCAGTATTTTCTTAACATTGTTTCATGCCTGCCACCGCTCAATTACTTTGAAACAAGAGGCAGTTAACCTTCTCGCGTATATCTTTATTGATATCTTCAACCAGAAATAAAGCTTTATACATACTAGTCTCAACGTACATAAACTTTAACTGTTATTGTTTATTCATAGTCATAAAGTCGCCCAGTGGACTATAAAATCACGTCAACATTGCAATTTTTCTTGATTCTATTGCTTTTAATTGCAAAATAAAGCATACGCTACAGTCACAGCTAACTATAAAACGGCGTACTTCACCTTCATCATTACAAATCAGTACAATCGAAAACATTTGACCAACGCTATTCATTTCTCACTAAGTATGCGCATTAAAGTTAGAGTGTGCATGAAAGTGGCAATGTATGGTGCTGATAGGAGATTGTCGCCATGAGAGTAGTCGCGGGTAAGTCCAGCCGGTATTGAACGAGGCCGCAAGCTCTCGGTCAGCTCGACGCAAACTGGTTTTGTTCATTATCAAAAGTCAATAACTTTCCGATACATTCGGAGTCATGGCCGATCAAAACACGTAATAGGCAAAAGTGGAATTGTTCACGGAATCCAATGTATTTAAAGATGAATCCGATAACATTTGCGAACGGAATAGACGCGATGACTTTCTTTAATTTTTTTATGAATACTTTATGCAGCGAAAGTGGTCACTTTCGCCGGAATTATTTATCTTTACATCGAACTAACTATTTTATACAAAATACGATAAATTGCAACACAATCGACATTTTACAATCGACAGATTATGTTTCATTTTGAAAGGCCGTTTCTGAAATTGATTTCGACTGTAAGGATGATAATGCGTGTAATAAATCGCTGTAGATAAATGCTTTTAGTACAAGCGGTGGCTGACTAATTGATAAAATATGTTCCGAGTTAATCTGACTAATAAGTGACTTGACTTACAACCGTGACAAACTCGGTCTGAGCTAACCACATTACACGGTGTCAACTATCGTTCCTAATCTCAAGTTAACTCACGATTTATCCGAATACCTTGTGCTAAGCTTCAAGGAAAATATTGAAGTAAAATTTACAACTTTCTTTATACCACTTGCTAGTATTATTTGGTTTATTGATATAACTGTGTTAGAAAATTAACGTATTTGAAGATGTTTCCTCTTGTTGCGAGTTTTATTATTGACGCAATATACGTAATGTCAAATGAGAAAGCATGGTCATTTGTAAAATATGGAAGCGAAGAATCTTCTTTGTGATACGTATCGTCCCATATCACCCAATATATTTAAGGAGCATACATAGGTTTTAGACCTTTGGTAGTATAGTAATTAAGTCAAAGTAAGGAGAGAGGATCTAAGCATTCTCAGTTTTGATCAATTTAATAAAGGGATTATAGCTTTCTCAAACGTTGTGATAGTAAAACTCGTATGACTAAACAAGGTTAATGAGACAAGGTTTACTCTCCAAAGAGGTTTATTTGAATAATTAATTTTACTTTCCTTGGAATACTTTTCATACCAACGGAAACTAATAATTTAGTTTTTATATATTTTACAAAAGTTTTTTTGTTTTGGTCGTGGAGAGTGTTTTTTGTGTGTGTGTTTTAAACAAGCTGACTGTGAAATAACAGATCTGGGTTTGATTCCTGCATAGAAACATATTTGTATGAGCTCAAAACATTTTGAGTTTTAATGTTTTAGTTTAAAATACAGAACATTATTTTAGTATCGATTATGTTCGTCATTCCGCTTGCCGTTATTGGACAAAATAATATTCATTATCATTCTTAATTCCAGAATCGAACCAAAGAATGATCATCAATACCCTCGCATACAACGCCTACGACCACATCTATTAAAACTTTTAACTATCTATGTCTTTTAACTATAATTATATCTATCTAGTAAAAACAATCTTTAAATCACAATACTCATTTGAAAGTCACACAATCCGCTGCATGTAATCAAAGAAATAAACAAAAAGCATCGTCTGATTAGCTCGACAAATGTGTATTTACACGAGGTACGCTCGGCAAATCGTTTTATTTTACTCAGATGAGTTTAAGCCGGGATCGGCGCAGTCAAAGCTTCGTACAGGGGGGTTACTCTATACTACACGAAGTTCGAATGTTCGGTCGTTGAACGTCAACATATAAAAGTTTCCACTTCTAAAAGTAAATACTATTCTCTATGAAATGAATCATATACTTCGAACTTAGTCTAAGATTATGACGTACGATACAACATTCGAACATTTTGTAAAGTATTAAGGCATATTTGTCTTAAGATATAAACATATATTGTTTGTTTGACGCCCGTGACATCATATCACGGCCACACAGAAGACCAGCGCTGGTAACACCAGCACTGCTGAGTGTGGTCCGTTTTTGTAACGAGCACTATTTGTATCTCTGTTGATAATATTTTGGTTATATTATTGCTACTTGTTACAAAATAAATATTTTTCTTTCTTTCTTTTTATTTCTACATTTTTACTTGCGACGTTCGAACATTCGTCATCGTGTCGAACTGCAGAGTAACCCCTCAGAACCGGCGAGCGTGGTAACGCACTACAAATACCTTTAATTCGTGCACGGAAATGCTGTGTAAATTCCACTGGAAATGGCATTAGTTGTAAGAATGCTGTTTGCATTTATTTAGATATACCCTGAGCCCTTATGCGTTCTGCTGAGCACTTTGATTCGATTAAACTGCATCTTATCGTATTTATTTTTAAAAACATGGAAAACTTTCTAGCTAATAATAATAGAAATAGACAATAGGATAAATAATAATAATGTGTTTCGGATTGAAGGGCATTGTAGCCAGAGTAACTACTGGACATTGAGACTTAACATCTTATGTCTCAGGATGGCGAGCGTAGTGGAATGCCAAGCATTGCTTTGTAATTCAAGGTGTTGTTTGGTTTTGCTACTGTTTATGAGCGGTCGTATCGCTTACCATTAGGTGAACGGCATGCTCGTCTCGCTATTCATGGCAATAAAAAAGCCAATGACAAGATCTGACTTATAGAAACAAATTGGGTTAAACAAAGACAAATATGAGGAAGAAATTATGAACCATATTGGCTAAAAAAAACTGTGGCTCAAGCGCATATTGAATTACAACTTAATTTCTCTTCGCTTTAGAATCTGATGTGCATATTAATATGTAACAAAGTGTACCTTTGAGAATTAAGTAAAAAGAATAATATACATATTTTTATGCACAAGTTTACGCAGCCAGTACATCGCGCAAAACTTTATGCTCCATTAGTTTCGTAATAATTATATTCCGGAACTTTATGTAATAAAACACGGAGCAGACACGACTTCACATATCTATGCATATTGTATTGATATAACAATTTAATGCGCGTATATTTTCTCAAGCATCAGTTTCCTTATTTATAGCTCGTAAAATATTGCATAACGTATGCAAATGCTATAAAATATGCAGGTTTAATCACCTCGCTTTATCTAGAGCCTATTCACATGAGGTCATCGATTAGACTCGTTTACAATAAATTAACAGATCATCTAATTTCCTTTTCAAATAAATTTCCATTTTTGTACTAAATTATCGACCATTCACATGGAGACTGTCCCGCCCTCACACCCACCACTGCAGCTCCGGTAAGCCAGGATCAACAGTGGCACGCATTGTAACGACATGGTGCATTGAAGCTCGGTGAGTCTCCAGGAATGTCGAACTTGTATTTAACCCGCAAGAAATCAATCACAAACTTAAATTAATAAGAGAAGTCGAAAATAAATTATTGTCCATTTAAACCACCATACAGTTAATCTTAATTCAGATTATATAGATATATTAAATTCTAAATATTTTCTCTTCATTACTCGTGAGATCTTGGGTTAGATTCCTAGCCTGATAGATCCAGTTTGTGTGACATTTTCTTTCGTTCGTTACAATTCTTGACTTTTAAACACTTTTGTTATTGTAAATGGACAGCCTACCTAATCACTTACCACCAAATTATTCGTTTACGTCAATGCCAGACCGATACATAAAAAAGTCACTAAATAAATGTTTCTTCATTTGGACAATAACCAGCAATGTTTACAAAGCAAAGTCTAGATCGCGTAATGCGTTTGTTAAACAAAGCTCACGTTGCTCTGTTAATTAATGTCCCTCCGTCTACGGTATTGCAATTAAAAATGTATATATGCGCTTGTATTACGGGTTCATACAATCCCTAACTTAATTAAACGTTTACCCTTTGCTCGGGGTTTTATCTAATACACTTCGTACGCTTTGTCTTAATACACTTTTGCTGGTTTGGTATCGTTTAATATCTCATTGGGTAAAGTCCGGTAAAAATAGACTGTACTTAGAAACAAACGAAATTTCTTTGATTCTAGGAATAGGATGTAAAATATTTTTAGGGATATTATAAGAATCTTGGAATTAGGTACCTATATTTTTATTGACTTTTTTTCAGTGTATGGCTAGACGATCATGCCATTCGCCTGATGGTAAGTGATACGACCGCACCGTAGCCAAACCAAACTACACAATGAATTACAAAGCAATGCCTAGCAATGCTCTAATATTTTTCATATCTTATATCCTGTAGTATATTGCCGCCTAGTATACCCAATGTTGGCAGTCGCGTCTGGTCCGTTTACCAACAGACCACCACGCACTTCCCAGGGTTCAAATCCCAGGGCACACCTCTGACTTTTCGGAGTCATGTGTGTATTGATAGTCAATCGCCACGCACTAAAACGGTGAAGGAAAACATCGTGAGGAAACCTGCATACCATAGCGGTTTATAAAGAATTTCTATGGTATGTAAGTCCGCCAACCCGCACAAGGCCAGCGTGATGGACTATATGGCCTAACCACTCTCAATCGTACTGTCGATTGTAGAGTAGGCCCGTACTCAATGACGATATTGTACATTCAGATTAAATTTTTTCTTTAAAAATAGTTTCGATAAAATGATACCATATTAAAATACATCATCCCAAGAACATTCAAAAGATCTTTCAAATCGCCAAGTACGGAAGCTAATCAAACACGGTAAATTATATAAACAATCCTTAATAGACCGGCCGTGAGTAAATCTACTAATAAATTCCTAATAAAGATGTAGTTTAAGATCCCGTCGTAGTAACACGGGGTGGAAAGTTCGCGACGTGTACACGGGTCGAACACGGTCCTCCCAGGATTACTCCATGCCTAATTGGTCGTAATATTCATAAAGGTATGACAAATATCTGTCATAATTTGCAATCTGCTCTAATACGCCGCTCAGGTGAATTTCGTAGTTTAATTTCGTGTGCTACGTGTATCTAAATTAGTGTCTTATTAGTATGAGTTAGGATTTTCATTTTGCCTTAGAATAATTTTAGTGCTATATGTGCTTTTAATGTATATTTTAGTGCTTGTAGAAATGCTTTAGTTCTAAATTAAATTGTAATATATTACGGATACATAAGTGGGTTAGATAAGTGAGCAAAGACAGCATAAAAAGAAAAAAATATAATTTCGAAATTTTTCCTCATATGACCAAAGTTAAGTACATGTTTTTTTTTTCATTTATCCATTAATGTTTCGGCTTATTGTCTTATGGACAGCCAAACAATCGTTTCAGGGAATTAGCGAATCACAAACAAATAATGTTTGTTGAATTGAAAAACAAATAGAATTTCGCGACTTGAATACCAAACGCAGGTCCTCGCAATTTACAATACACACACATTGTCACTAAACCAATAAGCCAGTTCATAATTAATATGTATACATACATTCCTGTCAAGTTTACGGAGGCTGTTTGTTTCGTAATTAAAGATTTCTCTTTCATTACTTTATAAACTGGTCTTAAGAATCTCGGATTATTTCCTCGACCTACGTGCAAACTCTTTGTGATAATCCTAAGGCGACGCGCTCAATACCTGCATATAAAACTGCGATTACGAGAATATATTACCTCAGGATAATATTAAACGATGATACTAAAATAACTTTAATATGCATACTGGTTGTTGTTACAATCTCTTGCCAGTATAATGGTGTAAAAATAGCCATTCCGGAAAACATGTAATTGAATTAGTTAAAAACAGTGAAAAGATTTATGTCGCCTATTCAGCGGAAAACCGCAAATCATTCTTATATTTTTTGTCCTGTTTTTTAGTATGTCTTCGTGAGAAAATGCAGTGACTGTTGCGCGTATAAATATTTTTGCTTTAACTTGCAGTGCCAACATTATGAATGTTGTAAAGTAAAATAAAAAACACGGTAGTGTGAACTGTTGGCAGTATTGTAAGTAACAATAGAGTCACTTTATCTTAAAGTTACGAAGCATAAGGGTACATTGTTTTAATTTAATTTTTAGTGCAATAAATGGGGAGACGAGCATGCCATTCGCCTGATGGAAAGCGATACGACCGCTCATGGACAGTAGCAAAACCAAACACCATGAATAACAAAGCAATGATTGGGATTCCACTGGTAACACATAAAATGTTAAGTCTCA
Organism: Hyles lineata; assembly: GCA_030180105.1. Lineage (NCBI taxonomy): Eukaryota > Metazoa > Arthropoda > Insecta > Lepidoptera > Sphingidae > Hyles > Hyles lineata. The sequence continues at coordinate 11,546,791 of JARJEE010000008.1, read as the reverse complement.
TTATATCCAGTAGTTCCTCTGGCTACAATTTCCTTCAAACCGGAACTCAACAGTGAAATACACTGCTGTTTGGTGGGAGAAATATACATTCCGATGGTACCTGACCGGGCAGCCACTGGCATATGAGAAACCTACTACCAGTATTTTTATTATATACATAGTTATATTCGCTGGGAATTGAGACATAGTTATTTGCTTAATATATCAATGTCAAATGTTTGTCTCTGCTTTATTATTTATTCCAACTACAATAAGAGTTGACCAAACAATGTGTTTGTATAAGGAAACACATTTCAAACACGATTTGTAACTTATGAACCGTCTGTCAAAAGCGTAACTTTTCAATTGACGTAATATTTATTGTACTGTATGTGGATCATTTGTCTCTGTTACCTGCTGCAAGGTTATTTCGCTTATTTCCGCCATTTTAGTTATCCGCCCTAAAACAATTTATTATGTACCGCTGCCTTTGACCTTTTACTTTTCGGAGTCATGTGTGTATTGATAGTCAACCACCACGAACTACAACCGCGAAGGAAAGCATCGTGAGGAAACCATACCATATGAGAATTTCCACAAATCACTATGGTATGATATTCAATATTGTGGTGGACTATATGGCCTAGCCAATCTCAATCGTACTCTCGATTGTAGAAGAGGCCCGTGTCCTGCAGTGGGACGTATATGGGCTGATGCAGTACAGTGCCTTTGAATTATGGTTCGAAGGCGGGTTCCATTAGTAGTATCCAACTGTTCAGACCTTCCAGATTTTTTGTAATGGATTTACCCTTTATATCACTCTGTTATAATACGATTTGATATTAAGATTTTATTAGATAAATAAAAACACCTAATAGTCACATATCTGACTCCCCGCTAAGATACAAGTCTTGTATCCTGAATATTAGAAACTAGAAATGCTTTTGGGTCTCATAAACACCCAGACCCGAAACAAAAAGTTTTAGATCCCAAAAAAATCAGCGATCATTACCGCGGTCAATAATATTTATAAAGATTTTCCTAGGTATTATGTATCCTAGAACGACTTCCATTTAACCGTTTTTAAATTTACCTGCTTACTTTAATGAAATCAATATAAGAAGTGTCATGTTCTTAAGTCAAACCGGAACCCACATATTTCCGTAACATGTTATTACATGACCAATATAAGTAATACCTTATTGGTCTGCTGGCAGCAAACTAGGATTTGAATCCTCGCAGCATGACTCTGAATTGATTGCCATCATAGAAAATACTATGGTCAGCAGAGAACTTTCTATAGCTGAAAAGAAGTAGGGATAAAATACCGCTTTATGAAATATCACAGAATGATCGTGATATGCCTAACTTCATGTTGAACAAGTCGCACCTTTAATATTAAACTGACCGAATCCAAAAAAAATAGACAAGATAGAATAGATCTTATGTTACAAATCTTTAAAGAACGTTTCCCAATAGAAGTTTTTTTTTAGTTAGGTCTCTTTAATACTGAGCGTGCGAAGTGTCATCCTTATTTTTATTTATGATCACCATATACGAATGTCCAGTATTAGGTAAATGTATGCTTCTTTCAATAGCTTATGATAAAGAATTTATTGCCGCCCGAATAGCAACCGTCGTACATAACAGTGGAAATACCTGTAATAGTGAACCTGTAATAGTAGTTTCAGGTTCAGTCTCCATTTATCCAATTTCCATCATATTGACGTAATTGTACCGGCCAGCAAGAAATAACCGTCTCTCGCAATCGAACATCGAACTCTAATTGGTTTCATATTCAGCCCGTTGCAATCCACTGCTGCAAATAGGCCTCTCCCAAGGTACGCCACAGAGCCCGGTCTGCTGCTTAATGCATCCAGTCGCTGCCTCTCTTGTGCAAGTCGTCCCGCCATCTACCCAGAAGACGCCCCACAATACGTTTGTCAGAACGCGTTCTCCACTCCAGAACCCGCTTAACCCAGCGGTTATCCGTGCTGCGACATATTTGACAAGCCCATTTCCACTTAAACGTACTAACTTCGAAAGCTATGTCGGTCACCGTGGTACTCTGGCAGTTCACTTCGTTTCAAAAGTTGTCCTTCAGAGAAACTTCAAACACAAAAAGGATTGTACTGAAACTAATTGGATTACACTGTTCTTAATCTCACATGCGTTATTTGTAGTGCTAGTAAATACACCTGTGATGTAAACAATATGTAGCAAAGTGAACCGATGACCTTGAGAACACTTTCAGTGGTCAAGTAACCGCTTTACATAACAGGACGCAATTTATGAATCAAAACGGTCGAGATCACGATCATTTGCAAAGATTTTGGTGCAAGTAATAAGAGAAAAATTATACATACATACATACACTCACGCCTTTTTCCCAGAAGGGGTAGACAGAGGTGCCTGGACACCCACATTTCGCCAGTATGTTCCGTCCTACGATGTGATAGGTGGCGAGCCTATCGCCATATCGGGCACAAATTCCTGACTCCGGGCTGATAATGAATTGAAAAATCCAATATCACTTTGCCCGACTCGGGATTCGAACCCGAGACCTCAGCTTTGCAAGCGTACCTTAGTACAACTACGGCACCGAGGCAGTCGAGGCAGAAAAATTATAGTATATATTTTTTTAGATTTTATAGTTGGTTTTGGTAGTAGAACTTTTTCAACAATAATATAGTTTCGAAGATTCAATTCTTAAGATTTTTTCAGAACGTGTTATACCAAATCCATTTTATATAGATAGGTATATAAAATACATCTGGAAACTGTATCAAAATTCACTATAAATAAAAATATGTTATGTTTACTCTCTCATTTTACCGAATTAAAATATGATAGGTATTGTTAATACAGATTGAAAAAAGAAAGCTATACACCCAAAATATAAGTACCTAATGATTTCAATGCCAAGCCTAAAAAACTAAGTTATTTGTTCACTTAATTAATCTTACGCCACATATACATAAGTTTTTGCTAATGTTAATTACAATCGCCGTTCACTTGCACCACACTCGGTCACAACTGCTCACGATTAGGGTCAAGTTCCAAGGTCCGCAGTTACATAAGCCTGTAAACATTTCACGACTAAATTGATACTCTATAACCGCATTATTAGACCCCTTATTGATGTCATAACTGTCATTAAAACAAATCGCTTGAGCATTTCACTGGAAAGCAGTCTCGGGGCGCAATATTCTTTTTTTGAATTTTGAATACGTAGTGTTCGAGAAAATTGGCAAAGGAATGAACATGCAGCCAACGTTTTTTAAATGTTTTATTGCCTAAGGTCTATGCAATTCTCAAGGAATTTTTAAAAAATCACACACTGAGACGCAAATCATGATAAAAAACAGAATTTACGCGGTAAATATTATGCAACTGCAAGTTGTGTGATTTTTAATTAATTAAATATGTACAGACCTTCTATTACACTTCCTTCCTGCACAACTGGCAAACATTTACAAACTTTTGAACTGCAATACAAACAAACTGGCTATTTACTTATTCTCACGACTGCACTTCAACCGTTTGCTAATGTCATTACAAAACGAAAGAAAATATTTTAAAAGCACTATAGAATACCATTCACCATTCGTACCATTTTGGAGTCAGCCTTGGCTCATACAATTCCGAAAATAGTTTGAAAATCATTTGGCAGTTGCCTAAAAATTGTGACAACTGACAATGCCGTCGTGACCAGCACTCAACACCTGTGCAATAGTTATCTCCAAATCTCTATGGATTGTATTGAAAGTGCTGGATTTTGAATAATAGCTAGTCTAACTTGACCCTCAAATTGTATTGGTTTACGAATCATGGCTCCCGCTGTAATGAAATTCTGGCCGAGGTTACATAGCGTATACAATTTTGTTTTTAATTATTTTTATATGTACAATTTTGAATTAATCTAGACAATATATTCGTTAGTTGATTACTATCGACTTTGGGTAATTATTTGCGGTTAATTATTTTTTAATGAACCATGGAAGTATGTTACAGCTCAATTAGGAGAGAGGAAATTATGCTACAACTGAACTGAAATTGAGTAGAAAACTCCGAGGTCCGTATGGCAAACTGCTATTTATGCGCATATTATTTAATGAAGAACACACATAGTTATTGTGTGTAGGAATGAAAAACATTTAAATAGTATAAACATAATAGGAGCCCTTATGACAAGTTAGTAGAAATAAAGAGATCTATCTACTAGATCTTATTTTTGTTTCTTCTTTGAATAACGTCGCGAAACATGGGCAGTGTTCTGCGGACGCTTTCTCCTGTCATGACCTCCTATTTCTTTCCTATAGACTTCGTACCCCCAAATCCTTACCCAAAATCCTTTTGCAGCGAAATTTTCGTGGTATTGACCTGGATAATCTTCGCAAGGCTGCTAATAACATCGACTGGAGTTTGCTCCTTCACTCAGACCGTGTGGATGACAAGGTGCATATTTTCAATACCACATTAATTGAATTATTTGACAAGTATGCACCAGTTCGCTCTGTTAAAATTAAGCACCTACCGTCACCTTGGCTTACTGCCGAAATTAAAGAACTTCTTGCTAAAAAAGCGTCGGCCAAGTCAAGGTACAATCGTCGCCCCAACGAGTCGAATTGGCTAAAGTATGTAGCCATTCGAAATCACTGCAGTAAGGTGTGTAGGAATGCTCACCGCCGTCATATTCACAACTCAGTTGAAAACGGAGACTCAGCTAAAGTCTGGAAATTTCTCAAGACATTGGGAGTGGGTAAATCTCACCATGATTCGATTCCTAAATCCATTGATTTAAATTCTCTAAACCAACATTTTTCTTCATCGTCCAATTTCGATAAGACGATTAAAAATAACACTATTCGACATCTTTCTACTCTTAAGACTCCCAATTACTCGGCTTTTGCTTTCAAACAATTTGCTGCTTGTGATGTTGAGAAAACTATCAAGCTTATTTCATCTAATGCAATGGATAGTGATCGCGTCACCCGTAATATGATTCTACCTATACTTGACGAAATCCTTCCTATAATTTCCCATATCCTTAACCACTCCATCACTACTGGGATTTTCCCAAGTGCTTGGAAAGAAGCCCACATTATCCCCATTCCTAAAAAATCCAACGCCTCTACACTTTCGGAATTCCGACCCATTTCCATTCTCCCTTTCCTTTCCAAAGTTCTTGAACGCCTGATCCACACCCAATTGAACGATTTTCTATCCAAAAATGATCTCCTAAACCCGCTCCAGTCGGGGTTTCGTCCTGGGCACAGCACAACCACCACCTTGACTCATATTACGGATGGCATAAGATCCGGTATGGAGGAAGGCAAGCTGACAGTCTTAGCATTGCTGGACTTCAGTAACGCCTTCAATACCATTGATTTTGATGTATTGCTCAGTATGCTGCGTTCTCTCAACATATCTCCAACAGCAGTTGACTGGTTTCGTAGTTACCTGTATGGGCGCCGGCAACGCATCTGTGTTGAGGATAGTTATTCCTCGTGGTGCTCCTTATCTGCTGGCGTTCCACAGGGCGGCGTGCTATCTCCTTTACTCTTTGCTGTCTTTATCAATTCTATATCTAATCATCTTCGCTCCTCCTACCACCTCTACGCAGATGACTTGCAAATTTATACTCAGGCACCTTTTGATAAGGTTATTGAGGCGATTGATAACATTAACAGAGACATCCAGCACATCTGTGTATGGAGTAAGACTCATGGCTTAAGAATTAACCCATCCAAAACTCAGGCGATTATTATCGGTAGCCCCAGAATGATTTCTAAGCTTGATAGGGACCAGCTACCACTTGTAATTTGTGACGGTACTACCGTCCCTTATAGTGACAAAGTTAGGAACCTTGGAGTAGTTCTGGACAAATCCTTCACCTGGGGTCCACAGCTTCAGGAACTTAGTCGAAAATTGTTCGCCTCGGCAAGGTCCTTGCGAAGATTACATAACCTTCTACCTGATGCTACGAAGATTTCATTAGCGCAAACCCTCCTTCTCCCTATCCTTGATTATGCCGATGTCAGCTATCCTGATCTCACCGAGGACCAACTTAATAAACTTGAGCGCCTTCAAAACTTTTGTATTAGATTCATATTTGGTTTACGCAAATATGATCATGTATCAGAGTTCCATGTTAAGCTCAAGTGGTTGCCTATACGACTTCGTCGGAATGCTCATATTCTTTATCTTCTGTACAACATATTGTTTAATCCTCTTACCCCCTCTTATCTCAAAGATCGATTTGTATTTCTCCACGACTCACATACTAGATCCCTACGGTCGTCAGAGAGCTTGAAGCTGAGAATGCCCGTGCACTCCACCACATTCTTGGATAAATCGTTTACTGTCCAGGCTGTTCGACTGTGGAACGCATTACCAGTTGTGGTAAGACGGGCACGATCACTATCATCTTTCAAAAAACTTGTCAAAGATTACTATCTTTCTCACTGAACTGACACATTTCTGTGGATAATTTAACTATTTGTATGTACTGGTATTTTAATATAATATGTATATATCAATATATTATGTATATGTATCTTCCAATATATGTATTGTTATTATATTATTTATGTATGCAAATTTGTATATATATATATATGTTTATATAACATAATATGTGTATTTATTATTTGTATTACTTGAAATTTTATTAAATTAATTGTACTTATTTGCAACACTTTTCCTTTTTAAGCAAGTTCTATCCTTTACACTTTAGACTGCCCTCTATTTATCCTATTTTTAAATCCATCCCATGGTTGTCTGTAAGACATTGCCTTTCGGCGATAAGACCGCCAATTGTACTTTTTATATTTGTGATTTCTGTTTGTATTTGTTTTCCTTTTGTGTGCAATAAAGTGTAAATAAATAAATAAATAAATAAATAAATAAATAAAGAGTTTAAATTTAAGTATGATTAATTATTTTTGCGTAATATATCAGTTATATAGACAATATCTGTTCATATTATTATCCAAAGACTGTATATTTAATTAATCCAAATTACAAAATAATATATAAATAAGATTACGACAGCCTTAAAGATCAAATTCTGGACTTTCTGGACTGAATTTCAAATGAACTAAACTGTAATGTGTTGAAGTAATGGCCTAAGGATCAATCCTCTTTACATTCATTATGTATATCTTTACTTAAAAATAGGAAGTAAATATCGCGATATGATATAAGTGAATGTATTGTTTAATAACCATATAAGGAAACAATAAGAGGAAGGTGCATCGCAGACATGACATTTGACTCGAGAAACTTTGCTGACGAATACCAAAACGAATCGATTGTTTGAGTCTTCAAACTCAATCGATTTGTTTCATTGTTTGAAAATCAATTAAACTTTTCCATTGATTTTCTACAAAGCTGATATATTCACCAATGATCATACAGTGTTTTTTCACAAACTACCGAATGCAACGGTTTTTTTTTAATTTATTGTCTCTGAATATTATTAGTATCGTTATTCCTGTTAGTTTACGTTCATATTATGTATGAACAGATCGGTAAAATATAAGTAGTTTAAGTGATGCCTATGACCATTCCAATTAAGTCCCTCCATCTCTCTCTTCAGCCACGGGAAGTCCACTGGTAAATATAGGGACCCCCAGAATATCCACATGGACCTGTTGGAACTGACCTGTATCCAGCAACTTCCCGCAACCTGAACCAGATCCTGCGTCTACCTTGCAGGCGGTCGTATACATGTCGTCGGTAACAAATAAATAAATTAAAAAAATACAATACATAGTAAAAATACATAATGAAATTAAATACATAGTCCGTAATTGGCAATTTACAAAAACTTATTTTTTAACTTATAGTATTCTACCGTTCTATTTAACTAATAAATAAAATACAAAGTCCACAAATGTTTGCGTCGCAAGTCTAACCCGCCCCTATTAGGTGATTACCTTTAGTCTGCGAATAAAAATCCTTGATATTTATTTCAATTCTTTTAGTTTAACCTTTTTGCACAATAGAATACCAAACATTGATAGTGTTCAAAGACTACTGGTCCTCGATTCAGATACAATAAAAACGAACAAAGCTTTCAAATCAGACATTATTGTATTAAGAGATAATAGATGGCATTTACTGAAAGGGTTTCACAGAATTTTCTTCAAAATTAATAATTAAACATCGATGTTATACCTAATTCTGAAAACCAAGGGCTAATACAACCAAACCATGTAAAAAGTAATTGTTGATTTAAAATTGTTAATTAGTAATTAAAGTGAAATCTAAGCCTAGCCGAAACCTAACTAAAATGACATGAAATATTATAATCGGTGAGGATGCTACGAGGAATTAATTACTCTTGGATCAAGCCATTCACGAAATATACCAAATGAAATTTAATTGTATGTTCACTAATCAAACGCAATATTCGTCAAAACAAAAACCAATTTTGAATAAATGCATACATAGCTACTATTAATTATATAAAATAAATAAAACTAATAAAGTCATATTATTAGGAGCCATCGTAAAAAAATTAAAAGGCTATCAATCTTAGCAACAAAAACTTAAGTCCTTAAATAAAAGTTTGTCACGTATTACAAATATGCATTAGACATTTTGAGTTCATTGTCATCGCATGACCCTCTGTTTGGTTAACGACTGAAGTATTTGGGTCACCTAATCATTATGTACTTAGCAAATGACCTGTCAAAGAAACAATTGATTCGTGTTTATATGGAATCTTATCAGTCTTGCTGTGATTAATATACCTTTGTTAACTGAGTAACAGATAGAATATGTACATAAGCTAACGCCTTTATCCTTGAAGGATAGGTAGAAGTGACAATATTTCCAGACATATTTTAATGAGAAAACTGTCACAAATATGATATAAGAGCCTATTGACGCAAGGCCCAAATTCCAAATTTAAAACCGAAACACTCAAAAATTATTGTACAACTTGGGAATCGAACCCCGGATTACTCGTTATAAAATCCATACATACTAGAGTTACTGGACCCACGGGACGACATTGAAAAAATATATAATAAGGCCGCAAATTGATGGTGCGATTACGATAGGGAATTATCATCGAGCAAAAACTCCTTATTAGACAAACAAAAACATAATATAAAACCTGCTACAAAATTACTAAGTAAACTAATAAATATAAAAACTTCCAAGGTTTGCGACAGAAGCTCTGAAATTCTAGTACATCATCTAATTACATGCTGATTAATAATGAATCGGGACTTTTCTTATAGGTATTGCATCTAGGTACTGCAACATGTAGCTGGCTGTTAGTGCTTACAATACACGGCTTTACCAGTCTAAGCACCAGCCATATTAACTTACAATTATTACTTAGCCTAAGCTCTAATTATAATGTGTTTTTTTTTTGTAAATTACCTATGCTAGATAAAGATTTTAGTAAAGATTAACTTTTATTTTAAAACAACTAAATATTTATGCGTGAGTCGAGCACTACGTCAATTAGAGAGCTTTCTTAAACGTTTTCTCTTGTTAATAAATTATATTATTTTACAAAAGTCCTTTATTATACCATTAAGCTAAGTACTCAACGAACAACTTACCTGACACATTACCGCGACAAAACAGCATCAGATGATAAGCATAGGAAATACGATACGAAGCAAGACCAAAAGCAAGAATAACGAGTTAAAAACAATACCATTGTAAGATAAACAGCTGATTAATACAAATAAACGGATATAAAGTGAAAGCGCAGCACGAGAACGGGAGTGGCCGATGGGAGTGCCCTCCGAGCTCAATGTTTCAATCACCCACAATCCGCAACCTTGAAGCAAGCATAAGGTTCGCTCATTCATCTTTCAGAATGTTTTCTATTATAAATTACACCGATTTTTCATTTCGACAAACCGTTTATCGCTCCGGTATCAATCATGATATTTTAAACGGTGCTAATGGGCTATTGTTGAAAAATATAGGCATTTCATTTTGAACTCGTTCATATCTCTACTATATTTATGAAGGTTACATATCTATAAATATTTCGTAACTTTAAGATTTCGATCTCAATATACCTTTAAGAGGGAAGATCCATACCAAATATAAGCAGTAAAAATCAAACAAGATCTCGTATTTTATCAGCAACAAAAAAGAAACTCATCTGTTTTACTATCGAGCAAAAACTGACCTTATTGAACTTGTAACAATAGGACTATTTTCCTCACATTTTTTGCCGTTGATCAGTACAAATTCGTGATAGACGAATGCAAGTCTATTATTATCTAAACCATGTCTCGTGAACTCATTACGAGTCCAATGCTAAAATAAATTTTACGCGCACATCAAGACGCGTAAAATTGCATTCAAAACATGATTGTAAACATGACTGTCTAATTTTAACACCCATCGCGATAATATCTCGAACGCCACGGTCCACGGCCATGCCACAAAATATAATAAACAGAACGACAAACAGCAAATAAATAGTCTTGTAAAATGTAAAACCTAATCCTAAGTACGTATATTCATTCTTATACGGTTTTCCATACATAGTATTTATAATACCTACTTCAGACAAAAATGAAATCCCAGACAAATTGTGTTATTTGTAAATTTTCTAAAAAACAGACAATATTTTGCTCTAATTGTCCGTTGTTTGCTTAATATGAATATGGTGTAATCATCACACATTACACATGCTTTACTACTACATATTTATTTAATTACTATATACTATCTTTATTTAATTGCTTGTGTGCCATTTTCGTAATATTTAATAAACATTTTATTACTTGCATTAAAGGCTTCTGTAATGATAATAGCAGAGTGAAATATACGCAATATATAAACATATTAAGGCATACATACTAAACTTTTTTTAAATTTGAGTTTAGAATAGCTTACAAAATCCTTTTTCGTGCATTGCTAATGTTTTGAAAGGCGACACAAAGTGAACCTTCTGCCATTTATATTGTAAGTACGAGGGCGCCGCGCCGGTCAACCGCGATCGCAATCGCGTGGCGAAATCAGTTATCTTACCATTTGCGGTACAATAATTAGACATTTGTTATCACCTCACAATTGTCTGCGGTCTAGATTATCACGTACTAAATTGCTTATTAATAACTACTAGCAAATGTTGTATTATTATATTTTTGTCGCTACAAGGTTTGCGGTAATTTGATCGACATAAGGTCTAGTTTGTGATTATGTGTCACGTTCTAACGATCAAGTAAAGTATCGTGAGAAAATCTGCGTGCCATTCGAAGAATAATTTATAGTACATTTGCATTAGCATACAAAATGTGGATTTTGCAGCGGTAACCGCAAAAATCACGTTCATCGTGTAGTTTACTTATTCTATAGGTTTTTGGGTATAACCTTGTTTGTTTACGTTTTGAAGTACTTAACTAAGTAATGTAGAAGGAAGTTGGATTTTCAGTTTTATTTACATAACCAAAATATTATTAAGTCAAATCAAATAATAATCAAAAAAATGACCGTGACAAAACTCTTTGTAATTATCAAGAACATTGCAAAATTGTGCATTATGCTAAATATTAATTTTAATTAAACATTTACATAATCAGTCATAACTATATTTAAGGATAAAAGCTTTACTACAACCAATGCAAACCTTAACAATAATATAGGATCGGATTTAAGACCGGGCCCTTCCCTAACGAGGGGAGGTAAGGCCAAAGTGAACCACGCTCGCCCTCGATCAGATAAATAAAATATTAATTATAAATTGTACTTCATAAAACAAAAGAGAATGTTCAGAATGCCCACTGACAGGCCATTTTAATTTATCTCCTTTCAGAATCAGGTGTTCTAACTTGAAATACAACTTTACCTTTTACATTCCTTGCATGACATTTGACATGAATTACCTTGATAATATTATGTCACTCGAAGGTTTGTGCATCTGTCGTGACCTGACATTGTTTAGTGGCCACTCAACGCTCGACATTGCTCCCATTGTTACACGGCGACATTAATTATATAAAGTAATATATTCTAATGTAACGGACTTTGTTAAATTGAAGCTTAATGAAAAGGCGCATTTCAATTAATTTAATGTCCAAGGGAAATATTTATAGACATTTATTGGGTCAAGTATAAATAGGCGCGTGTGTAGTATAGATAGTAAGGCGTGACTTTTTTTTTAATGTATGAGATTAGTAACTTGTCAATATCTTAAACGTTCATTAATCAAAACAATGAAGTCATACTGTTATGAATGTCGACATAAAAATAAAATAAATACTCTCAAACCATTAAATGTTTAATTTGGATGCAAAAAATAATATCCGGTCGATATAGCTCGTAAATTAATTTTCGTGTGTTTAACTCGCAGCATTTCTTATGCCCAAATAGGTTTTAATAATAAATAATTGTTTAAAATAATAATGTAGGTATATGGGAAAATAAAATTACACATACATTTCATATAGCTTTTAATACAACAAAATATCAATTATACTTTTCAATTTTATGGATAATCTCATATTTCATGTAGTGAATCCATAATAAGTATGCCGTGAAAATAGAAATAACACATATTGACAGCCTCCCTGTGAAATGACAGCTGCGGTTTCAATCCTAGCACCGACACAAAAATTTGTGAGCCCACAAGCATTTTTCTCCGGTCTAGGTGTTTGTGATTCCGGAAATACTCTTGTGCTTTCTGGTACCCATGACACAAGACTTAATAGATATTAATGAGGGGTCAGGACGTGTGTGACTGTTGTGATGTTTTATTTTCATATCAACAGGCTTAGTAATAACTAAAATAAATAAAACGTCTCGTTTTACAGGTGGCATCTAATCGCCTGCGCCATGGAGACTGTCATTGTATGACTGAATAGCTGATTTAATTACAAATTTAAATTTAAAAACTTTTCAGTTTAAAAAAATATCACAATATATACATCATTAGAATTAAAATCGTTCCTATTCGCATTTCATTTATTTATATTAAGCTTTCATATACGAAATAAAATTTGCAAATGTTAAAATAGTTAGTTTTCCATTTACTATTCTAATATTTGATCAACCCTAATGAAGTTTACTGCAGAGTGTTTTTATAAAAATATAGTAATAACATCCGTTTTTAACGATGCCAATTTATTTTAAATGGATGACGAAACCTTTTTCCTGTTTTGTCGAACACACACGTTTAATTATGGTGTTCAGAATTAAATATTATTATGACGCAACGATGGGATGATGCCATGGAACAAAAAATTAAGAAACAGACATCCAGTTTTTAGAAACATTACTGACTCTTCGTTTTAGATACGGTTTTTATCTAGCAGACACGTAATATCCACCTACAAGTTAATAAAAACGGATAGACAAATGCACTGTCATAGTACATACTAGAATAAACACGTAATTACAATTTGTAAGTGTATAATGACTCACAAAGCTAAGTTAAAGCTATTTATAACTTGAAAATAGCCTTGTATTTATGAGATAATTTTAAACAAAGAAAGGAAAATCCATTGGAATGTATATAATGCTCAAATAAGAAACACGTATAGTAAGGCCAATAACATAGGCATGATATAACATTGGCTTGCATTCTTGAATAATTTAAATGAATCACTAAGAATCGATATACGTATTTAACTTTATAATATAAAGCATTATATTATCTGATGTAGTATGCAATAAAATCATTGTTACCATTCTAACAAATTTATCTGTATTCTGTATCAGCCCATATACGTCCCACTGCAGGGCACGGGCCTACTCTACAATCGAGAGTACGATTGAGAGTGGTAAGGCCATATAGTCCACTACGCTGGCCTAGTGCGGGTTGGCAACTAATAACTAATTTATACTAGAGATAAAAGCTTTTAACTTCAAAGTTCGATCCTTACAATGCGACTGCAAACTACTGATTTAGTAGCTAGTTTCGTAACCCCACTATATATTACATCACAAAAAGACTCAAAAAACAAATTTCAACGAATTAAACAACTCTGGTAGTGGATCCCTGCATCAAGATTAAAATTACCACTACAGTAGCGGATCAGATAAAAACGATTCATATGGAACAAAGCGTACGTTTAATAACAAGCGTTTTGTCATCGCCATGACTGCGAATATGGTTCTAATAAAATAAAACGTGCACATAACGAACGGATTCCATTGTGACCAGATGCAAAACATGAATTAAAAAATATGATTTTTTTAAAGTTTATGTGCCAATTGTACCTCGTCTCCCAGTTTGTAGGGTGATAGAATTGGGTCATTAATTTCTGCACATGTAGTCAGTCAGTGGAAGGTTTTCCCCTCATACTGTTGTAGTTAGTAGACGTGGATATTGTTTTTGTCTATTGAAATGTTTTTACGTTTCGATAACAGTCTTACAAAATTAAATGTCTGAAGAGTCCTTACGTCATTAATTTGCACTGCTGTTACCAGTTTTGGCAATTTGGTACGGTGTGAATTTGAAAAGAGTAACGAAAAGTAGTAAAATAAGTCTAAACATGCATGCCCGTGAAATCTCTTTACCTACTGCCATTAAACATAGTATCTAAAATAGCAAATAATATTTCTAAATTGGTTAAAATAAAAAACATCACAAATCCCAAGATCTTTACATATTGTTCTTAATATATCGCCGTTCATGAAAAATTAGTTTAAAATTTGTACATTTACAAACGCTTCGATATTTCCGAACCGCACGTGCGGCGCGGCGCTGGCGGCAAACATCAATCTGTATCAGCTTGTCGGCTGATTGGCGGCTCGATCCCCGCGCGCTGTCCCCTGGATATTTAGTCGGCTCGCTGGGCAAAGCCTCCGTATTGATTTAATTTTTTCCCATATTAAACTTCCAATTTATTTTTATTTCCACCCTGCGTTTCATTTATTTCGACTGCAGTATGTAACATCCGCAATCCAAAAACTTTTTAGTGTGCGAACGATTCTATTTTCAAACAACCGACAAATGAAAGCTACAGATGTTGACAATAATAACTGTTGGATTTCTGTATAACTGGTTTGAATAATTGTCGTAACAAATGGATGAACTAACAATACCTGTAACAGCCCACGCAAGTTTATACGATACTACTGAATTATGTATACTCATTGTTATAATACCAAAACTTATTAATGTATTCATAGTTAACACTTAGCGGAATTAAGGAGCAGTAATTGAATGGGAACATTGAATACAATTTGACATTAACACGACGCAAGGATTATAAATTTAACACCAGACAATTTCAATTAACGTGAACATGAACTTCAGGTAAACGCACACTTTCAACATCTAGTAGCTTAACCATGATTGTAACAAAAATAAAAATTACATAGCAGAACAAAATTAAAATGAAGTATAGATGTTATTTCGAGAAAATAACTTTCTTCCCTGAAAAAAAATGTTTAATCATATTACGAATAATATTATTATATTAAATTGCCTTTAAATTCACACCGATACTACTTGCAAGGAAATAATGTATCATGTAAATATTTCACGGTAACATTTTTAAAGTTGCACAACAGAAAGTTACGAATGTGCGGATAAACTTATGTGAACCTGTGACATCCTTTGTGCTTCAAATAATCATTGTTCATTAATATCCTTCAAGGAGCATGATGTAATCAATTATATAACGACTAGCTTTTGCCCGCAACTTCGTCTGCATTATTAACTTTATCTAAAATATGTTTTATATACTTGAAAATAAATACTCCACTAAATTAGATGTTACGTCATCATTATCCTTAAAATTGAGAAAATTCTAAATCTCCAAATTACGTCACTATTAATTTGTGAGCATCCCGTTGGACAAATTATGTGGCCTATTACTTTATCAACAGCAATTTTCCGCTTTATCTCCACTTAAAACGTAAAAATCCAAAACCAAACAGTCATTATTTATCTATAATAAGTAGATACTATTAAGCATAATAAACTCCTCCCTCGAAAATGTACAATCCCGGAACTACGCACAATTTTACTTATGAGTATTATTTGCGCGGAACCCATTTATGTATGTTTAAAATAAAATTTGCTTTTCGTTCTTTCCCACCTTTTCCCTGACCCCTCCAGTAAATGTGAAACTCTTACACTCATGAACATCTTACAAAATTAGTAAAAATTCAAATATTGCTTTCCCTGTCCAGTTCTTGAATTGTACCATCAAGCTGATTTTTTAAGGAATTTTTTGTACCCACGGAACCATAAATACTTTTTATAAAATTTCACCCCCTTCGTGCCATTTTTCCAAAATTAATGCGCGCCAATTTCTAGTGTTTATAATAGGTAGCTAAAATACGAATTTTCATACCAATAACACCCGTTTTGATTTTACTTACAATATTACAACCCTTATTTTAAGCCCTTTGGTACTAATTTAAGACAAAAAACTACTACCTACTGCCTAAAGTACTAAGTTTAAGGTCTGCAACTTTTACGGTTTCGTTTTCTATACAACACAATTTCACCCTTTTCAGCACTTTAGGGGTTGAATTTCCAAACATCCTTTATTAGTGCTACTCTCTGTCATAGTAGGAACCCCTGTGTTACATTTCAAGTTCGACGCTTCAGTAGTTTCGGCTGCATGTTGATCCAACAATTCCGTTCTATAACATTTTAACCCTTATTTTCACCCCTTTAGGGTAAATTATAAGAAAACATCGTATGCAGTTACTCTTGTTTCTTGATGACTAACTAAAGAAACCAGTTTGACTATTGTAGCTTTAACGGTTTCGATTTTCCATACAGCCGTTATTTACCCTTTTCACCCTCTTAGGGGTTGAATTTCCAAAAATCCTTCCTTACTGCTACCCTACATCACAATAGAAATCTTTGTGAAAAGTTTCACGTTTCTAGCTTCAGTAATTACGGCTGTGCGTTAGCAGTTCGGTTCTACAAAGTTTCAACCCTTATTTTAACCACCTCAGGGTTCATTTTAGAAAAATTAAATATGCAGCTATGTTTGTTTTTGATTGATTAACGAAAGTGCAAAGTTTGACAACTGTGGCTTTAACGGGTCAATTTTCCATACAACTGTTATTTACCCTTTTCACCCCCTTAGGAGTCGAATTTCCAAAAACTCCTTCTTAGTGCTTCCCTAAGTCATAATAAGAATCCCTGTCTTAAATTTCACGTTTCTAGCTCCAATAGTTTCGGCTGTGCGTTGATTAGATAGTCATTAAATCGCTCTAGTCTCGCAACACTTCAACCCCTATTTTAACCCCTTTAGGGCTAATTTTAGAGAAACTAAGTATACAGTTAAACTCTTTTTTAAATGACTAACTAAAGTGCCAAGTTTGACAATTGTAACTCTAACGGTTTCGATTTTTCATACAACAGTTTTTTACCCTTTTCACCCCCTTAGGGGCTGAATTTCCAAAAATCCCTTCTTAGTGCTCACCTACGTCACAATAGGAACTCCTCTGGAAAATTTCACGTTCTTAGTTCCAGTAGTTTCGGCTGTGCGTTGATACGTCAGTCAGTCAGTCAGGTTCCTCTTTTATATATATAGATGAAGCACATGCAAGGTGACGTTTTTGTTCATACAAGCACTGGCATGGACAAAAACTTCAACCGATGTGTTTGAATTATGAACCTATGTGGTCATCTGCCCGTAACTACTATTTTGATAAATGTCCTTAGGAAACAGTCCATTAATTTTAACATACCATATTCTAATTGACATGACTTTAGCCATTAATAAAACGTAGTCGTATTATTCGTATTGACCACATGTAGAAGTGTGTGCAAATAACTATTTAAGCTTGTATTCGAAGTCTAATATGTTCTATATCAGCCCATATACATCTCACTGCAGGGCACGGGCTTTCTCTTCTTTTGAGAATAAGATTGAGAGGGGTTAGACGGTATTGTCTACCATGCTGGCCTAGTGCGGGTTGGCAGACTTTTACGTACCATAAAATTTCTTCCGTGTCGCTATAGTATGCACTATGCAGGCTTCCTGACTATGTAATTCCACCGTATAATGGTGGAAGAAACGTGGTGATTGACTATCAATACACACCATATGGCTCCGAAAAGTCAGAGGTGTGTCATCGTAAACATGTTGGAAGCCGCATCTGTTCCGTTACTAACAGGCTACGCACTTGTATTGTACCAATATGTTAATCAGGTTTAATTCAATTCTGAAAAATTTCCAGGAACCAAACAGCTACCACAACGTGAAGATTTCATATGAGTAACTAAGTTAATGTTGATGTTTATTTATCTGAAAAAAAAAGTACAACTTTAACCGAAACACACAGGATATCATACATATGAATCATAATACTATTGTTGTCTAACGCTATAGCCATGACTCGTCTTAATCTTCCCATGGTTTCAATTGATAAATATCTCACACATCAATCGGAAATACAATTGATTGCCAGTTAAGGTTATGTTTTTTGACGGCAACAAAACATTTTTATGTGGCGTAAGTTTTTTAAGCTAATTCCAACATCTGAAGACACCGCTACCTTTTTATGTAAATTAAACACATTAAAATCTTATGAATTATAAATAAAAAAACCATAGATGACTAACGTTTTTCTCTTCCCTCAAATAGACTATACGTAAGTAATTATTAATTATCTATAATATTTGTACAGAATATAGTAATAGTATTTAATTCTTTGAAATATGTATATTCTTGGGTACAGTAATTCCTCTATACTAGCGTCATCTAGCCTCATTATTTTCAAGCTCCCCATTAAAGTTTTTGTCGTTGCCCAATCAATACTACCAAACATTACTACTAGGTCCTCCAGTCCTCGCAAACTGAGTCAACAAAAATAAAATAAAAACACTTCACTTTCTTGAAAATAGTTAGACTTACTACAAATTGCCCCAACCACTTAGAAATAAACAAACGTGAATAATTTCACCGCTGGTATATTCAAAACAAAATGTTTAACATAAAACAGATATATCTTTGCTTCTTGTCGCGGATAACAGTACCGTATGTCATACTGTACACTGTAAACTCAGTGGAACTTCGTCGAGAAAAACAATGTTGCCAACAACTTGTACCGCAGATGCTCGCCAATTTCACTTTTAAATTATTTCATACAAGCTGCGAGAATGTTTCTAATAATTCAGCGTCATTAAATAAGTTTTTTTTAAATAGATTATAATGTTTTGCTTTATTTAGAAATGAAATGTAAACAAGTTATTTAAATTGTTCGCCATTTTTTTGCTTGCTCTTATGGCCTTACCCTCAGAGAGTTTACATTACGTTTTTATCATGCTTATAAAAGTATTTCACACCATACATCGGCTGTTAAGGTTTTAAGGAAACATGAAAAACTTACTAATTACGATTTTAAATATAGACCAAGAGCCCGTGGCGGCCAGACCTTCGTAATTTTATAAAAGCTGAAAATTTGTGTGCGCATGCCTTTAACATAGGCATCGCACAATCAGCTATAATGAAGTTCCCATCGTGGTTACTTTGGAAGTTATAAGCTTTAATTTTTCTGGCAAGATGAAAGAACCATCAAAAGAGTCTGAATACCAAGAAAATATTTGTTTATAGTTGCCTTAATAACATATTTAAAATTCAGCTTTTATAATATAACTGACAAAATTACATAATGTTAAAGTTTGGAGATAGCGTAATATTTGATAACATGTAATTTTGCCGGCGTTATAGTACAAAAGCTGAATTTTATATATGTTATTTAGGCAACTATAAACAAATATTTCCTTGGTATTCAGACACTTCTGATGGTTCTTTCATCTTGCCAGAAACATTGAAGCTCATAACTTCCAAAGCAACCACTATCGGAACTTCATAATACCCGATTGTGTGATGCCTACGTCAGAGGCATGCGCAGACAAACTTTTAGCTATTATAAAATTACGAAGGTCTGGCGGCCACGGGCTCTTGATCTAACATAAAAGCAACCAAGTGCAAACCAAGAAACGAACATAATGCATGATTTACTTATCGTATCTACCTATATTCCTGCAAGACTAATGAAGCCTTTTAGATATGCATAAAAAAAACAAAAAGAGAATACTGAATATGTTAATGAGATGTAACTAAGAAGTTTTATAAATTTAACATTTCGCTTCGAATTATTGTGATAGAAATTTTTGTTACTCGTCTACATGAAATTATAATTGTAAAACCTATTTTGATAAATCAACCCCAAATTTTTTTCGCAACATTGACAACATGAGTAATCAATTCCAAAACCAAAATACTTAACCTTGACTATTAAATCGAAACCTACATTCTAATAACCTTTTAACACAAAGAAATGTAGTTCAGTGTTCGCGCGAAACATTTCGTTTGCGATCGACAAGCGACGCTGTTTTTGCATAATTATATATCTACTATGGATATAATAGAAAGAGTGTGCAGTAAGGCAATGTCGCGATTGTTACGATTCAATAACGCGTTTAGCTGTATATTAGTCTATTCAGACTTTTTTGCTTCCAACATCTTTTAAGAACTGAAACCTCATTTCATTTTAGTCGTAGAAAAAAACTATTGTTATAAAAAGTTGCTTTTTATTTTTGATTAAGTTCATTGTGTAACGTTCAAAAAGTACAAATATAAGTAGATTGGGTACCTAATGCAAGTGCATGTCATTGTCAAACCTGGCTTTGAATGATAACAATTGTGGTTGCGTGTACTGTATAGTCTCTATATCCATTAATAACAAACCACAATGAGTTACAATAATGAACTACGACCTAAACCAACTATGTGCCAAAATCTTCAAAACTTATTTACAACAGCATAATATTCTAAATACCCTAAATCCTTATATTTTGATTAAATACACATCAATAATGTTAAATCGAATATTGAGTAAACATTTAAAATGCATTAAAACGCCAAATTTCCAATACAAATAGCGTGTAACTTTTCAGCATCATCAATTATAATGATGCACGTTTCAAACATAATTCACGTCTGCCAACACTTTTAAGATAAATGACCTGAAAATTTTAAATCAATATTGAGGAGCGTCAAGGTTTACAAATGACCTACTATTCATTCATTATGTGAGGTTGGAACTTGTGGCGTTACAAAACGTCAAAAATGAGTAACACTCGGAGACTCGAAGTCATGAATTATGCGGGATTGCGACACCTAGCGTATTCACTGAAGCCCCTTCGCGCCCATAACGTACTTTGTTTCCCCTACGCTACGCTACGCTATTATACAGAATTATTTCTACATTGCCTTAGAAAAATTAATATATAATATAGTGCAGATAAAGTAAGTGCACTACAAGCCAGATAAAGCATCGGCATTGTCACTATTCGTCACAATTACGACGGACCGATTAATCGCTCCTTCACACTTCGTTTTCAGCGACCAGTTACGATGGTGACTTTGGATGAAATAAAAATTGAGCACTGCTGGTGATATTTATTCGCTACGGTCAATCGAGATAAAGAAAATCTAATAAAAATGCTAAACTACAGAATTAAATATTGTTCTTATATTTTAAATAATGAAACTGAGACGACGTATCATCATTAAAATATTTGCTATAATAAATAATTATTTTACACAAAATCTAAACATTACAAATTCTAGAGTATTAATATAATAAAGAACATTTTGAAATTTAATTTGATACGTAATTAAAATAGAAATTCACAATTAATTTACAAATACGGCCGCTCATTAGCGGAGGCAGTGTCTCTAATTTGCATGTGAAAGCCTACACTTTATTATTTCGCTGTGTCTACGAGATCTGTGTGTGTAGTTTAAATTAAACAATTTATACGGATTTTACCGCGCATTCTGTTTTTATTTTAATGCCGACGTTTGAAATCCTTAACGGGATTCAGAGCTCAGACAGACTCGAGTGCCGTTCTGAAATGTTGCCTTTTAATTTTATTAGTGACAAGCACAACTTAAGACGGTTCTATGAAAATTTAATTTTATTAAACGTTAAAGCCTCTTGTGTGTAAGGACATCTACTCGTAATTACGAAATTACTTCGAAGAAATTATGATTTTTATTGGCACTTCAAAATTATATAGTTGATATAATAAATTGTATTTTTCATTAACATAATTGTATAAACATAATGCGCTTACAGCGTGATGGACAAATAATTGAATAAACTTATGAAAAATGGAAAAGTTTTGCCCAGTATGTATGGAATGTATGTACAGTCACGAGCATAAATATATTACTATGGGGAGATTAGCAAAAATATCTGTCCTAAGAACGGGTTCAATAATATCTGTCTGCACGTACGCAGCAAAAATATCTGATGTCATCCGGCAGCATAATAAAGTGGCATCAAAATTATGTGATGAAACATGAACATCAAATAATTGTGATAACCTTTCGAAGCAAAAATATGTGACGTTACTGGTGGCAAAATGATATGATCACTTGTGGAGAGCAAATATATGTATTGTTTTCTATTTCTGTAATTTGCATTGATTCCTCATGAAAAGCATAAATATGTGACATCAACTAGGTGGCAATAATATCTGATATGCCTACAATTTCTTCTTCTTCTACCTGGCATTATCCCGGCCGGTGTCAGGGTCCACCTTCCGGAAAATCTACTCCATTTCGCCCGATCTTCGGCATCCTCAATAGTAAGGCCATTGTGCCAAGTGGCCAAGTGCGTGGTGGCCTGTTGGTAAACGGACTAGGCGCGGCTGCCAATATATTCACGGTGGTCGCGGGTTCAAATCCCAGGGCACAGCTCTGACTTTTTGGAGTTATGTGTGTATTGATAGTCAATCACCACGCACTAAAATGGTGAAGGAAAACATCGTGAGGAAACTTGCATTCCATAGCGATTTTTGAGAATTTCTATGGTATGTGAGTCCACCAACCCGCACTAGGCCAGCGTGCTGGACTATATGGCCTAAACACTCTCAATCGAACTCTCGATTGTAGAAGAGGCTCGTGCCTTCAGTGGGTCGTATATGGGCTGATACACAAGAAGTGCATCGGTAATGTGTGCCTGAGCCTCAATATTCTCGGACCTCGGCCGAAGGGCAGACCAAAGACAAGCTAACTACTTATATCTTCCTTGACGACATCTAGTTAGCTTGTCTTTGGTCTGCCCTTCGGCCGAGGTCCGAGAATATTGAGGCTCAGGCACGCATTACCGATGCACTCCTGTGGTTTCCTTAGGACGTGACCATACCATCTCAAGCGGGATTCCTGGGGTTTATCTGCCACATCGCGGATACCAAGACTGCCACGTATGTGCTCGTTACAGATTCTATCTAAACGCGTAACGATGCACATCCACCTCAGCATCTTCATCTTTGTGACGTGGACCTCCTGGCCGCACAATGCTTTTATAGATGAAGCCCTTGAGCCTCATCGGCATCCTGCGGTCGTAGAGTATGCCCGAGACCTCCCTCCACTTAGACCAAGCAGCGCCTATACGGGCTTTGACATCAAGGTCGATGTCACCGGACTCATGCAGTATGGACCCAAGATACTTGAGCTTATCCGACTTCACGGCAAGTTCGTTCCCTATCTCTATGCTTTGGGGTCCGTACTCCTGAAAGCCATGTACTCGGTCTTCACCACATTTAACTTCAGACCACTGCTCTCAAACGTCTCCTTCCACCAATTGACTTTGCGCTCCAAAAATCGCCGGTCCTCCTCCACCAGTGCGATGTTATCGGCGTACATCAACAACCAGAGCGCAGGGACCTGGATGTGAGACGTAATGGCGTCGAGCACAACACTGAAGAGGGATGGACTCAGCGCCGAGCCTTGGTGCACACCTACATCAATCTATGTCTGTCCGGTCCTAAAATATAGGCTATATTTCATCCCGAAAAATCCTAACACCTTAAACGGGCGTCCAAAAAATAGTCGTAAGTGGGGGTCGTCCGGGACCCCTATAATGGATGGACCAGCAATGGTTTTGGGCGGGGCGGTAACGCGTACGTAAATCGGGGCGCTTTTCATCCGATGCCGTCACAATGCATGTAACGGTCTTAGAGAGGTTTTTAGTCAGTATGCTGGCGCAGGTATTACTAGATGTCGTTAAGGAAGATATAAGGGTCAATGGCCTTCTTCGATATCAGCCCATATACGACCCACTGCAGGGCACGAGCCTCCTCTACAATCGAGAGTCCGTTTGAGAGTGTTTAGGCCATATAGTCCACCACGCTGGCCTAGTGCGGGTTGGTGGACTTACATACCATAGAAATTCTTAAAAATCGCTATGGTATACAGGTTTCCTCACGATGTTTTCCTTCACCATTTTAGTGCGTGGTGATTGACTATCAATACACAGATAACTCCAAAAAGTCAGAGCTGTGCCCTGGGATTTGAACCCGCGACCACCGTGAATATATTGGCAGCCGCGCCTAGTCCGTTTACCAACAGGCCACCACGCACTTGGTCACTTGGCACAATGGCCTTACTATTGAGGATGCCGAAGATCGGGCGAAATGGAGTTGAATTTGCAGGAAGGTGGACCCTGGCACCGGCCGGGATAATGCCAGGTAGAAGAAGAAGAAATTGTAGGCATATCAGATATTATTGCCACCTAGTTGATGTCACATATTTATGCTTTTCATGAGGAATCAATGCAAATTACAGAAATAGAAAACAATACATATATTTGCTCTCCACAAGTGATCATATCATTTTGCCACCAGTAACGTCACATATTTTTGCTTCGAAAGGTTATCACAATTATTTGATGTTCATGTTTCATCACATAATTTTGATGCCACTTTATTATGCTGCCGGATGACATCAGATATTTTTGCTGCGTACGTGCAGACAGATATTATTGAACCCGTTCTTAGGACAGATATTTTTGCTAATCTCCCCATAGTAATATATTTATGCTCGTGACTGTATTTCTTCTTTTATCACAAAAGGAGGCAATTGACCAATGCCTACCACTATACCGAAATAGTCAAACCGTGCGTAGTTTGGTCGATGTTTAAAATGCGAGTGATATGTACAGCGTTCATTCTAGGAACTAATACAAATGGTGTATCATAAGAATGGCTTTCAGTCTTTTAGAGGAATGTTTGTACACGAAATTAATATCATAAAAGATGTAATGTGTTGATCCTACGTTAAGCTACTCTCCTCAAAGTCGTGGATCATAACATTAATTTCCGTGAGGCGATAAAAATATATAAATTTGTTTTGCCTTTAGGTCAGAATCTTCATTTAAGAAAATACATTTTCTTTTTTAGCTCAAAAATGAATGGTGTATTAATGTTTCATTTAATATTCTTTGCAGGGTTTCGACGTTCACAAAAGCGGGATTTTGAAGCGCTCTTCATTGACGTAAGTTAATTTCGCTCCATTTTCCGTTTAAACAATTAATATTTGGTTACGTAACATCTACTGTATAACGTACCGATATAAGAATCTGATTGAAGCAACCACAAAATATGATGTGTTATTTAAATCAAGAATGTTTTTGTAGCGGAACTTTTATAATTAAAATACCTTTATAAGTGTATGCAAAATTTCCAGTTTTCAACCACTTATGTTATTGTTTTATTATTGTCAACATGCAAAAGAATACCTATCAGACCAAAAAGTGCAAAAATTAAATGATTCAACATTTTAAAAATAAACGTATTGCAACGCTTAAAAATAGATACAAAATTCATAAACAAAACTTGACAAATTGCTCCATCAAACCCATAGAATAAATATTTTTGCACACGGTACAATGATGGAACGCCCATCGCATAACCTTTAGCTCCCACTCATTCCTTTGTTTGAAACATGAATGTGCCCTTTGTATATTTAATGTCATCTGTTTACATATAATGGATCAAATCAGCTCTTAAACAAACAAAACTCGGTTCACAAAGGCAAATATGTGTGTGGTGTCAAAGACTTTTATTTAGAATTGCAGTGTCTGGAATCGTGTTCAGGGGAGGCGGTATTTTAGCCGCGTCGCTTGTGGTAGGATATTTGAATGTGCCCGGATATCAAACACCGTATGCGATAGTAAAAAACCCGTGATAGTCACACACTTCAGTTGTTGCGTTCAGAATAAGACGTCTGTATATCCGTATTTTAAACATATGTACATACAAAAACTCATGCTTTTGTCCCAGAAGGGGTAGGTAGAAGCGCTAACAGGACAGCCACATTCCGTTTCAGTGTGTTTGGGGGCGAGCCTATCGCCATATCGGTCACAAATTCGTAACATGGATCTGATAATAAATAGAAAAATCCAATATCACTCTACCTGACTTGGGATTTGAACCCGGAACCTCAGCTTTGTAATTGTACCGTAATACAACTGTGCCACTGAGACACGGTTTTAGAGCAAGCTGTCATAATTGAGTTTAATTCTTAGACATAATTCTGTATCGTTAGTAAAGACATTATTTGCTTTGTAATGGACTTGCATCAGTTACATTGCTTTCACTTTGCGGGGATTCATAAAAGATGGTATTATTAAACAGAAATTTAATGATAGCAATAGTACACTTTCGTCGTTTAAACAAATCGAGGCCCTTCTAAGTTATTATCTTAGCACACAAATAAAAAGGATCTTGTGTTTTATTTTTGTTTATTGTATCATTGAATAATTGGAAATTGCCGCTTTTACTCCTTAATTTTGATGTAGTATCTAATAAAATTACTGTGCATGAAGTAATTTAACACCTAATATCTCGAGTCTCGCTTAGTTCTAAATAGTTTTTGTCCTAAATTCTCTGATTTAGCCGCTGTTTATGTTACGTCCCGCTATTCCTGCTGAGTTTTTTTCAATTTCGCTCGATCTTCGGCATCCCAAATAGTAAGGCCATTGGCTCTGATATCTCTCTTGACGACATCTATCCAGCAGTTCTTTTGTCTACCCCTCGACCGGACCGGTAATTTCACGCTTATCATCAACCGAACGAATTACCTATCTCTCAATTAAGCTAATTAGAAAAAATCACTCCAGTATAAACGCAATCCACAAACGTCTGTTTATGGATAATTTATTAGCCATTGAAGCGTTTTACATTAAACCACATAATATATAAACCACATCGGCCATATCAACAAACAATCCAATTAGTACAGCCGTACGGCAACACGCAGCTAATTTTGTGTGGCTAACCCACAATTCACGGCTGACAGAGGTGTGTAGTCGACCTCAGCTTCCATAGCTTTGTGCCACGTCGACGGCTAAATCATGAATGGACCTGGACAATAGCGGCCATTTTGAATACATGTCTGATGATACCCAAAAGGGTTGGTTTTATTTGGAATGAAAAATAGAATATTGTTGATAAAAATAATGAATTCGTTTTCTTGTAGAGTGAAATATACGTGGAAAGCAGGAATAATTGTGCGTAACTAGAAATATAAAACTTTACTCAACTACGTAGTAATACACTACAAATAAAAAAACCATCATAACGCGAAAATATTTTGAAAGGTATAGAGATAAAAATTTAAGATCATGATTTTCAATAAATAAATAATATACTTTACAACAACCAACATTTCTGCTATACATAATATCAGAAATATCCAAACACAGCCCCTTTAAACATCATATTTACATAATTCAAACCCGCTCTAAACTATATCATCAAACCGCGCGAAATCATCACACGGTATAATCCGATAATGTAATTAAGCCGGGCGAAGTTAAAAGCTTCAGTGTTCAGTGTCAATATCATCATCGGTCGGGTAGCCCTTCCGGCTAAATGGATTAGGGTAAACAACATAAAGAGCCTTTTGTATCCGAAATTAAATGTCAGCCGACGTCATTATTCAGGCTCCGGTTGACACGCACACGATCGGTGCTGTCTGCTCCGCAGTACTGCTCGCTAGTCGCTGCTCGCACCAACAGATACGGAGACGTTTATAGGAGACGATGTTAGGAGCGGATTTAAATAAAGAACATAAATAAATTGAATATTCTTCCTTCTGTCGTATTTGTAATTTACATATACTACCAACGCTACGAGCCGCGCAAGCTATTTGTCAATTGAATAATTGTTTTAATGATGGTGTAGATCCTGTGTTAATTCTCTTGTGTTGAAAGCAATAGGTAACCTGTAATTTTTAACCGACTTCAAGAAACTGAGGAGGTTCTCAATTCGTCGGAATATTTTTTATTATGTATTTTCATTATATATATTTTTTTAGTCTTTCAAAAATATTTTGTAGATCAATAAGAAGTTTTATTTGAGCATCTCTTTTTATTATAATATAGAATTCATTTCCATTATTTGTCTAAAAAGCTAAACGTATAATCGAAAACTACGCGGTTTTTAGCTTCCTCCATTTATAAAATATTAAATAATAACACAAGCCCTGCGTTTTATAAATTATGTATCATTTATATTTAAAAGAAATGAAAATAAAAACAAAAAATATATCACTGTGCACTGAATAATGTACGCATACCTCAATATTGTTTATTATTCTGCCAAAACCTTGCATGGTAGCAAAGCCAAACATTACGCCAATATCGTCCGTTGTAAATGGGCTCATTAGTGAACCCATTAATTATATTCGCAACGGCTGTCGAAGACGCCACTGCAAACTTTGCCCGTATTAAACATAAGCACTTTCAAACATCATTTTACTACCTTGTTACTAGATGTTATCAAAACAAAATATTCAGCAGTTATTATTATCACGCCGTCTACCTCGGTGGCATAATTGTATTACGATAGGATTACAAAGCTGAGGTCTCGGGTTTAAATTCCGGGTCCGGCGAAGTGATATTGGATTTTTCAATTCATTATCAGCCCGGACTCAGGAATTTGTGCCCGATATGGCTATAGACTCGCCCCCTATAATCGTGGAATGGAACATACAAAGCGAAACGTGGATGTACTGCTTGGTACCAGCACCTCTGCCTACTCCTTATGGGAAAAAGGCGTGAGTTTATGTATGTATGTACGATCACACTAAAGAAAGATAAACTATCATTCATAAGTGATATGTTAAAAAATTCACACAAAGTATCGGAGCTCCTCGAGTCCCTTGGCTACGCAAGTACACGGGCTCGTCTTAAAATTACACTAGTTAGTTTTTTATAACGTCTGAATTCCGTGGACATTTACGTAGGACGTATCAAACCTTACCCCAGCCACTCTATCCCAAAATCGTAACGATTCTCTTGCCGTCCTTGCTATTTTGGTGCACTACATCTCGTGATTATTAACAGATAAAATGCGTACTTCTTAATTTAGCTTATTCTATGTAAAAAAAGAAATATGAAAATAAAAAAATATCTTCACGTAACCAAGTTATTGTCTCAGTGATCATTAAGTTGCATAACTAACAAATTTTTTGTCGAAAAATTTAGTAATTAACTTTCACCTAACGCTTTCGTGAATTCAAAACAAATTATAATTATAGTGAAGTAAACAATAGTTACAACAGAAAAAAAACGTTTAAAAAACTTAAACAACGGCGATTAAAAAAAGTACCTTAATACATAATAAGGGCTACTTTTCTTCTCTTTTACTTACCACAGACTCGAGTAACCTCAGAGTTAAATAACATATTTCTAAACAAAATAGCGCTAAAGCATTTACATTCTTTCGTGATAAGTTTAAATAGAAAATTCATTTCAATACAATGTCGTCTTATTGATTCATTAACAGTCCGGAGTCAGCAATTTGTGCCCGATATGGCGATAGGCTCGTCCTTAATCACCTCGTGGAACGCACACTCAAGGCGAGAAGCGGATGTTCTGGTATGCTGGTAGTACCTCTGCCTACCCCATCTGGAAAAAAGGCGCGGGTTTATGTATGTATGGAAAAATAGTTTATGTTGATTGAAAAAAAGCCTTACAAACATTTCAACGTGATGAAACCGGTCCCATTAAAACACCAATTGACGTTCCTATTTTTACGGAAACGTTGTTTCCTCTGTACTCGATAATTTATACGTGCGGCAATAACATCGCGAATGATTGGATCCGAGCGACATAAAATTACACTCGCAGTGTAAAGTCCAATTTCCATAACGAGACGAATAACACGCGAGCCCCGGTTGATGATATTAAATGAGGAAAACAGTATTAAAGTGCATTCCCTCGGCTCGGCCATCAAGCAATATTGAGCCGAGTGAACCGTGAAGAAGCAATTACATAGGCCGACGTAATTATCGCAACTATCGAGAAACGCCGCGATCCTGGGGAAAGGTGTAAGTTCAACGTAGAATAGTTGTAGCTTTGTAATTAAACTGTTCTAACGTTGAACTCTGAACTGATCCTCAATTAAGAGTACAGTGACAGACTCCCACGTAGGCTGTATTGCGTATCGACTGGTCTATACCATCATAAGTAATATTTTAGACAATTCAACGTGTGCAGTTTGCAGAAGTATTCTATTTAATTTTGAATCACCAACATCATTCACAGCCTTCAGGGTCCCCCTGCTTGGCATACGCCTCTCTCATATTAAGCCACTTTTTTATCTTTTGCCACTCGTATCCAGGTTCAGAGTGCGACTTTAACAAAAAAAAAATATATACCCATGGGATATATACAACTCCTATCAATAGAGGCTCGTGACCTGCAGTTGGCCATATATGGGATGATATAATATATACAACGAAGATGGAACTATAGGCTATGGATCGACGAGGTCCTAGGTTAGAATTGCAAGTCGGTCATTCCGATTTATATTAAATTTTCGATTTGGAAATTATAACTCATACAGATAAAAGCTTATGTAAAATAATACCCAGTTGATAATATCCCGCAGAAGTTTTAATTCAGCGATGGAACGTGTCCTGCAGCAAAACGCATTAACAGTGAATAAAATATTTAAAAGTTTGATGAGGCCACTTTAATTTGTGTGAGTGGCGCGACCACACTTTTGGAATTAACGCTTGTTCACCACCAGATTGGGTTTACGGACATTACGCGTTATTATTCAGTTTTAAGGTTATTCTGAATTGATGCGGGTTAATTGTTTATTCTACTGAAATGTAAGTAATCATTGATACAAGCCTGGGAATTATATAATGTCATCATTGATCAATTTCATTAAATACGTAAACACACGCCTTTTGCCCAGAAGATGTAGACAACGGTGGTACCAGGACACCCAAGTTCCGCATTGTGTGTTCTGTCCCTAGATGTGAAAGGAGGCGAACCTATGGATATATCGGGCGCAAATTCCCGACTTCAGGGCTGTTAATGAATAGAAACATCCAATATAATTTCTCCTACCCGGGATTCGAACCCGAGACCTTATCTTCAATCAAACCGTAGTACAACTGCGCCGCCGAGGCAGTCAATTCTATTGTACGAAATTTCGGCCATAGCATCCTTTTTAAGAATTAAATAATCTTGACTTATATTCTTACATCAAAAACTCCAACAAAACGCATATCACGCTAATTGGAATCGCACC
Source organism: Hyles lineata (assembly GCA_030180105.1). Lineage (NCBI taxonomy): Eukaryota > Metazoa > Arthropoda > Insecta > Lepidoptera > Sphingidae > Hyles > Hyles lineata. Next base: position 11,515,491 of record JARJEE010000008.1, on the reverse strand, counting down.
TACAGTCCCATTAAAAATGCTTTCAAGTTACACATAAAAAAAACTCGTATTTAAATAAACAAAAAGCAGAGATAAAAAAACACACGCGATATTTTCAATTATCGAGTAAAATACATCCATTTCTTTGAAACTAGGGAAAACGTATACAGAATAAATAATAATATTTGAATAAAATATGCGCTTTAATCTCTTTTCGATGTTTGTTCTCGAGGGGGGAGCCCTTTGAAGTTCCAAAGGAGTTTTTACTGTCTTCTTTCTGTTCCTTTCATATTATTATAACAAATCGAAAACGTCTGACAAATGTAAATGGAAAATAAACAGTCCTAAAAATTTTGACTTAATCCATATGAACCCTATATTATAACGAGACTCAACAAACATAAGATGTTCTTATTTTAATTTAAAATTATATTTACTTTATTTATTCTCTATACTAAACACACAAGGCGAAACGTGGGTGTCCTGGCAGTATCTGTACCTAATACTTCTGGGAAAAGCGTAAGTTTATGTATGTTTGTTTATTCCAGCTTGTACACATAATGTTTTCGAAGAATTACGATATAGGTGTATCCAAAGAACCGTGTATTTTTTCTTTATATTAGTTATCATATTTGTCTCTGACCAACAAACTCTTGCTACGTCAAAAATCATATTGATTTAGGCTCTGTTCCTACGTGAAAGAATAAACCAACTAATAGTGCTTTTAGAATATTTGCAACCACTAGGATAGCGACCATCATAACTAATGGGAAATCCACCTTATTCACACTATCCATTGCTTTATAATCAGGATCATAATATTAGCTAATCTTCAATTTTTGTCACAGTACTCAAAACAATGAGGCTATTGGTGGCAATTTATAACAACCTCGGTGGCGCCATTGGTTAGACGCCGACTATGAAACGAGAGGCCGCGGGTTCGATCCCCTTACCAAAACAAATATTTGTGTGAACTACAAGTTTCTGGATGTTTGTGAGATCAAAAAGTCTCATATTTCCTGATACCACGACACAACAATCGATCATACTGTGGGGGAGAACTATGTATGTGACTGTTAAGTTTTTTTATTGGGCAATAATATTCTACACACATTGTCAATTCAAACCCAAAACCAAAGGATTATTCAAAGGACAGCAAATCAAAGGCACGTAGTTTCTAAAACTGAACAACTGTAGATACAAGGGCGGTGGATAGAATAATAGATGTAATTCCATTGCGTCCAGACTTTGTGATGCGGGCGATCCTTGATTAGACGGGCTACTGCAACTGTCCCAGTCTTTTGAAACTTACAGATGGAACATACAGTGCAATTTGGTTTCAAAATTAAGTCGGCATAGTTTGTGTTTGCTGTCGTTTAGGGACGTGAAATGGTTATTACGGTTTGTTTTATAGTAATTTGGGAAATGACCGCCTTCGTGGCCCATCCCAAACAAAAGAGAAGCAAAAGGTTGTAAATTTGGTCCCAAGACGTGAACGTCTCTCGAAATTTCTGAAAGCCATGGTAAATGTCTTCTATCTTAATTATTACGCCAGGTACTGTATGCGTATTTAGTGCGTGTATATTAAAAAAATATTAAAAAACGAGATATATTTAGAATTGCGCGAAATGGCGAAAGCAGCATGACCTTATTTAGACAATAAAATAACGGGGCGATTTCTAACAAGGCCCATTATGAAAATGAAAATTATATGGACCGATACAAAAGTGATTCCATTCTAAACACAACCTTGTTTTACACGTGAAAAATCGGATGCCGGCCAATTCCAGCGAACGCGAAACGTGTGCGAAATACACAATAAAGTTATTTAGAAACCCGTTTTCAAGGTTGCTTAAGTATTTTTTAAGTTTACGCAGAATTGCATAATTTGCTAGAGTTAGACACTGAGCATTAGCTGATGTTGAAGAAGAGTATGCGTCACTGGTATTGTTCTTTTCCTTTTAATTTAATAGGCATTTCACAGCAACTTCAAGCCCATTGTGATAGAAAGGCTTTAATTAGGAATTATTAGTAAACAAAAACTACTCAGAAGACTCTTATTTATACATCTTGAGTGATATTGAAATTGTAAACTTTACAACTCAATAAGATAACATGTGGATGATGGCCGGTTGGTAAGCCAACGCGGGTGCGAACGTATATACGGTGATAGCGGGTTCAAATCCCAGGGCACACTGATGACGTTTCGGAGTTATGTGTGTATTGATAGTAAATCATCACGCACTAAATCGGTGACGGAAAACATCGTGAGGAAATCTGCATACCATGGTAATTCGGAGGAATTTCTATAGTGTGTAAAAGTTGGCCAACCCGCACTAGGCCAGCATATTGGACTATACGGCTTAATCCCTCTCAATCGTACTCTCGATTGTAGAGAAGGCCCGTACCCAGTAGGACGAATCTGAGCTAATACAGATACAGAAGATACGATGAAGCGCCGGAGATGTTATCCCTCTTTGGTCAACACATTTATGCCGCTTAACTCGAAGCCAGATGCAAACTGGCAGATATCGAACAGCTACATACTCGTGAAGTTACCATGGAAGTTACTATTCCGTTATTATTAGTCATGCATTTGACACTATTCAGACAGTTTCTATTGCTCTACAACTACTACAAGCAACTATGACGATTATGACACTAAAAACAATGAAACCGGCTCAAGGACACCATTGCCTAATAAATTTCACAAGTAATAGGATATTGCATCCTCGGTCCCTTAATAAACAGGCACGATTATGTGTTCGAAGTGTTTTGCAACAGCTCCATTGTTTGGCGTGCATACCGATGCGAGGGAACCGTTGACGCGTCTTCAAGTTTGCTCATTCGATAGCGAAGCTGTGAACTAAATACATTAAGTTATAACACGAATACCGTGTCTTTAGTTGAAAGACTTTGTGATGCAAAACGTTCAGTTCGTATCGCTCTTGCGTTCTTTATTCAAAAATATAGTGTAAATAATATAACAATAATATATGTATATAGTATATATTTTTAATAATTTGTATACCGCTTTAAATGTAATGCCATAACAGTTTAAAACTAAGACGGCATTACGAGTATATCATCGACCTTTATTAAAAATTATGTTATATATCGTCATGTCGTAATATGTGATGTTCAATTGTTTAATATAGATGCATATATGAAATAGTTATTGAATTTTATTAAATCAGTATCACCCCAAAACATACATAGGTATTATTTCAGTAGATACCAGATAAAAAATATGTAAAATCAAATAAATATTTGCGTAAGAACATACGAATCTAAAATTTTACTAGAATTTGACATGGTTCTGCTTTTAAGTCTTTAAATATTATATGATTATGAGTCAGTTAATAAACATTTTTATGGAGACAACAACTCACTGCGTTTACTTAAAATATTATTATTTCCTATATGCCTTGTGACCTATTCTATCCTGGTGAGATCACGGGGTTTTCCGACAAGTAAAGTGCACACATTATAATTCAAACATAATCGAGTTAATTTTATTGACCTGCCTACTTAGACACGCATATTTGTAAGATACAAGCATGTGGCATGTGGAAGGAAATGAGACTAAGATAACTACTTATTTTTTAAAATCACAAATCGATTAAGCATTACATCGAAATTGTACATAGTAATACTAAATAACAAGAATTTCGCTGTGAATCAAAAAAGACCTAAAATCGACTCTAAGATACTTTAGAAATCGCTCTACGACACAATCCCCTCGGAGACCCATAAGCGTACATATTAAATTATTTAATAGAAGAGGATATAAAACATAAGGTAACAAGAGACAGTCGGCACCCTCGCTCCCGCAAGTTAATATGAAAACGCATTAAAACATTATGCGAAGACAGCGACACTACGCGCACTGTTATGAAAACAGGCTTCATGTCAACAATGATTTATGTAATTTATGTGAGACTAAGGCCTCGCATCCTTGCCTCAAACCAGCGTAAACATAACAAAAGGATTCTTTGTTACCAACCCATGCAGTATTGTTTACTATGTTGTATTCAAATTGTATTATAATATTTTATTGTTTGTCGTAAATCCTGACAAATACAAATGGACGTGTGTAATTTTACACATTCTAAAGAACAGCGTCGTGGAGGATACAATCTAATAAAACCTTTGTATGAATTGTATATTGCAGGACAAGCTACGCATGAACAATTTGCAACGTCTTGCACCTGTGTGTTTATTTTTAAAATGCTTTATGGACTTACATCCTTTACGACTCCAACTAATTGCCTACTATTTATCTTGTAAATAATATCCACAATTATTTTCTAAACTTATAATTTAAGCCCGCAAAACGAGACTCGCGTAATGATCTTCCAAAAATTATATTCCCTTAGTTATTTCGTTGTGAGAACTAAATAACAGTAAATTTATGTAACTGACAGACTAATATAAAAACAAAATTAAATGTTCACATCGTAACAATTAAAAACTCAATGCCAGATCCAGTCTCTCCAACGCAATTACGTGACTTGATAAAATTATTATAAATTGTTCATTACTGCTTATAAAGATCAGATAGCTAAATTTGAAAACTATTTTTAAGTCTATGAAGTCAATGTATTATTCTGACCACACAAATATTTTATACAAAACGAAACAAAAGAGACAGGTTACTTATGGTAAATGGTCACCGCCACCCATGAACACCCATGAACCATAGAAATTATCTTTGGGTTTTCGGCGGACGGAACTTACTCCTCACGATAAAAATGAAATGCTATCAAATTCTCTAAAAACAAAAGCAAATGAAAAAGCTTGATTGAATGACATTGTATATAAGTATTAAGCCTGGTTGGACGCCCTCCAACCAGATAGTGTGACGATATTCGAAAGATGGCTGGTAGTAGTTGGAGACGATGGGCTGAAGATCAAGCCCAGTGGCGTGCCATAGGAGAGGCCTATATCCAGCATTGGACGTGGATGGACTGATGATGATGATTAGTATTAAGAAATGCTCTAATGCTTCACGTTACCTATAAATTCAACTTTGTTTTTATGCAAATAATAATTATGAATCAAGATTTTTTAAAGTAGCCATGACATGAATTAGACTTTACTTAACTAATCGTGTTGCGGGAAATTAAATAGATAATCGTATTTAATTGTAACACTAATCACAACACCAATCTGTGCTCACAAAAGTGTATCACGAAAGCGAATTTGCCTTGAGAATAGTAGTTTCTATTTTTTCACAGCGCAGGGCGTTTGCCCAACAAGCGTGGCAACGTAATCAAAAGCGATGAATTAACACGGGTGCTTTTAGTACTACGGTATACATTGCTGGCTCATAAAGTAATTAATCAAAAGAGACTTAAACACAAACGTCATGGTGATGGAAACAATGCGACAGCTCAGTTAAACAATGCTCGAGCCGCACGCGCTATCACAAAGAAGTGCACTCGATCAGAGCACAGACAATGTTGGTCGTGGGATCTTCCCACGTGTTGTGAGAGCCTAATTATTGCTTCTTAGCTTAGTTAGCCAACAATTTGCACCTACTGTCAGACTTGAATCGGCTAAAGAAAAAAACAAACATCTGCTTTTTCACTTTCAATGATTCACTTTGTGTTAGACCGGTGATTTGTTTTATTTCAATTGTTTACTTTTTCAAAATATTTTTAGTGTATGATCAATGTATTTTACGAGACGATACACACAACAATAGCTTTAAGACTTAGAATAATTGTAAACTTTTTGTCTAGACGCTATGGGTTTTTGCTTCTATAGTTAAGCTTCTAAAAATTTTAAAACTATAAAATAAAAGTTTAAAACGTCGCGTGGAATGATTTATCGACTATAACATTTAACATACTATCTAATCTATTTGCATATTGGAGCATAATCTCAAAACAACGTGTAGAAAAGACATCAATTTACATAAAGGCAAGAAGTAAATGACTCAATTTGTCATTGTAATTTGTTCTGTATCAGTTACTAACGTGTGCTTAGTGCTCGTTACTCATTGTTCTTGCTTACGCTCATGCAAATCTTTGAACTGTGTAGGTGTTATGCATTTAGAACGGTTCTAAACATATCCTATAAATATTTATTTGCTATTGGTAACCGTGCTGCTATTTAAATTGATTTCCACCTGACCTTTTTACAGTTGGAAATTGTGCACTGAATTACTTTTTAATCTACTTTAAATTCTTTTACCAAGAAAACAATACGTGGTAAAAGTAACGGAGCAGCTAAGTTTCCGTATAGATTTCGATCTAACTCAGAAATATATTTACTAACCGTTTACAAGAAATAAACAAGAATATGATCGATTCGATTATGATAAAACATCGTTATTAAATAACAACTCATAACCATTACACTAGAATGGAGGACCAGCGTTAATATTAGCTTCACAAAATTTTATAATGCCCGTAACCGCTACTATCATTGAAAATCACGTTCGAAATTATTGAGAAGTGCGCAATCCAATTTATCTAGACGTCTGGGCCGCGCTACAATGTAATTTGTTATTGGGCGTTTCAACACGTGTGTTATACCTTTCCCATTTTCATCTACGACGGATATTTGCTTGTTGAAACTTTTCGCATCTTGTTGCGAGTTCATAAAGTCTTAATATTACTGGTACCTTTAGTTTTCCGTAAGATACGGTCGAAGATGCAATTGATTATTCTAAAACAAATTTGCCGTAATCTTCAATTTTGATGTAACTGTAAACCGATACCAATCTTTAAGTTATTGCATAACATTGCGAGCTGTCTGTATCTGATTATCTACTGAAGATATCTCGATTACATTAGAGGTGCACGAACATTTTCCAAACGCAGCATCTTATCAAAGAACTTCGAGTAATAAAGTTGTGTCTTTGTGTTAGATTTTAAATCGTAAGAATATTAGAAATATATTGATTTCCAATACATTATTTATAAATTGCTTCTGTCCAACGTGCCTAAGCAATAAATAGATCACGGCGCAAGGTGTAACCTCAAACCAAGTTCACATAATTTAATAAATAATTCGCAATGAGTGGCACATGCGTCACGGCGTCTTGACAAGTTCACGACAACGCCACAAGGTTTTGTGAAATATTTTCTTATCCGAGCTATTGCATATTCCTCACGGTCCGCGGCTTGGAAGTATCAAATTTATTTTTATGTATATTTTTATTGTTTGCGGTGAGGATTGTCGCCTCCTTAGGGGCTGTTTGTATGCGGACTGAGAAGAATTACGTGCGCGACGGAGCGGATCCACTTTAGAAGTAGCAATAAAACAATTTGTTTAGAGAATGTGTCGTATAACGTGCTTGCATATGGTAAAGTAGAGGAATCAGTAGAATAGGTTAGTTGTAGCGTTTATTTTATATGGGACGTGTCCGCCGGGCACGCTTACAGTTCATGCGGCGCGGATTAAAATGCATTTTTCCAGTATGAAACAGTAAAGTTGTGAGGAATAGCCGCCTCTTACTCCATTCGCCGGCGCACGGGAGTCTGAGACTGATATTTTTTTCAAGCGCTGCAGTACATGAATGCACACTTGATTGTATAATTTAGTTAAGTTAATCTCGCAGCGAATTGTGCTGCCCTGCCAGTTTTCAATTTCACATTTGAATGCTATAAACGTTGTTTTCGCTTAAATTGTGTTATACTCGCCGCGTTTTGAAACAATGTACTCCTCTATGGTTGTTGTGGGGCTAATTTATGGTAGCTGTAGTGTATATGATAATATATTTAATTTATAGCAACATATACAGTGTAAATTCAACAATTGAACATTTGTTTTTCTAGATATATATTTTTCATGTGTTCACTACATTTAAATTACATATGTAACACAACATTTCCAAACATGTCTTATATCTAACGACAACATCATAAATAGTCTAGACATACCGAAACTGCGATGCAACACTTAATTTTCTGACAGTCACATTCATAGTCCTGACCCCACACTAAGATCAAGTCTTGTTTCGTGGGTATCAGCAACTACGAGAGACTTTTCGGTTTCACAAACGCCCAGATCCGATAAAAATATTTATGGGCTGCACAAACATTTCTCTCAATGCGGGTATCGAACCCGCGGCCTCTCGTTTCACAGCCGGCGTCTAATTAACTGCGCCACGGAGGCTGTCAGTGCATGCACCTACATATCCAAATAACCGAAGTAACAGTTTAATTTTCTGCTTATTTTGGTGGATAATATCGCTGATGAATACATAACGGAGCCACTGCTTATAATTCACTACAGGGAATCTAAATAACTTAGTCCATACGTCGGGTCACGTTTAGCCGCCTGCGTCTGAGTAGGATCACCATGATTTAACCGTATAGCAGTACAAATGTCCTAGCTGTTTGAAATGGATATTTTTTGTTATAATAATAATTAGAAAATATAACATGCTTTGTAGATAAAGTCTGAAAATAAATAGATGTTGACTGACACGAGTGTATAATCAAAGTAAAATACCTAAGGCAAAAAAAATACACGAGAGCAATATTAGAACACAAACATTTTTCTATTCTCCAATTTTATTAAAACAACCACAACAAAGGTTACATTTCTTCAACATGTTTAAATCACCTGAGAATGATTATAAACTACGAGTACAATGACTTAAAACTTCACAACTAAATTAACACTCAGTGATAAAACAAGCCTTCCTCCCGTTAGTATCTGTCTACCCAATTGGCATTTATACACTAATTTATTTTTAGGTATAAGTTTAATATAAGATTTTTGGGAATTATCACTAATAGAAGACAAAGGGAATTTCGTTTTCACAAAACAAACTACTAGATTTTATAGTTTCAGATATATAACAAATTCAATTCAATTTCGATTCTTGGAACAGTCTGCAGGTACTGGCAGATACTGAAAAAATCTTTCAATCAAATTGCCGTCGACATCAATTTTCATGGCAACCCTAATCCGTTGGAAATGTTTTCGACTGGCAACACTACAGGTCCTTTTGAAGTGAATCCCGGAAACTACGCTTTGAAAGCAATCAAGTCGGTGTTAACGTTCAAAGTAATTTCTTTGGCTTCGTACGCCGAGTCCGTATTAGGTGTTCAAATTGGGACAATTTAGTTTAAACACAACTGTATGTATATGTTAGGTGTCTCGTGGGTTTTTATTAAAGCTTGATAGCTAAGAAGAAAAAATAAAAGAAGAAGAAGAAAGATTAGTTAAGAAGCTGGCTTATTGCGCTGGAGGATGCAGGTTGGATTACCGTGTGTTGTTTAATTTACTTAATAAGGTATATTATATGAGCTAGATAATATACTTATCCACGTATAATTAATTGTAAATGTTAAATATGTTGTTTCAAAATTCATAAACACAGAAATAATATTGATCCAGTAACTTCTAACAAACTGTTATCAAATTCAATAGTACTAATGCCAAGTAGGTAACAAAAACAAAAATATTACACTGAAAAAATTACTAAATGATCATTTATCAAGAGCTATACAAATATTATTCTAACATAAACAGCTTTTGCTCTTCGTCATACTATAGGGGGGTATCTGTCCACTTTAATACTTCCTGAATTCGTCCATATCCATAGCTCCGCTGTAAAGAGGATCACGATCATGCCCCCAGTATAATTTTATTAAAAGTTTACTCAATTTTTCAATATTGCGAATTATTAACTTGTAAAATACGTGCAAATAATGAATTCTGACTTGCGTCCATGAATAAAAACCTTAGTAGCTCTTTAAAATATGAGTTAATAACTAGCTTGCTATATTTCAGGTCGCTATACCGTCATTCTTAATAGTACTTTTTTATTGCGATGTACGGCGAGACCAACATGCCATTCGCCTGATGGTAAGCGATATGAGCGCTCATGAACTGTAGCAAAACCAAAAACAATACCATGAATTATAAAACAATGCTTCGTATTCCACTGCGCTCGCCATCCAGATTCCAGAGACATAAGACTCTAAGTCTTAATATATTCAGTAGTCTGGCTACGATGTCCTTCAAACCGGAACACAACAGTTAATTTACACTGCTGTTTAGCGGAAGAATTAGCCATTGCAGTCGTACCTACCTCTGGGTAGGTACGACTGCAACGGCCTCTTACATATGAAAGGCCTACCACCAGTATTATTTTTATAAAGTACATTTTTTTTTACTTTTCTTTCTCACTAGCCTTACTGTTGTATCGCTCTCGTATTCATTAAGAAATATTCCCATTTGCAATAACCTTTTACACTAACATATCTGTGTTTCACTCACAAATTCGACTTTATTTTATTTTATAATAAAAAAATATTTGATACGCATCATTAATTCACTGCATTGAATTCCCATATAAAAACGTGAGTTTATTTTACACGCGATACCGGACCGTATTAAAGGTAAAACATCAGCGCTGTAAAGCAATCCACTTAGTTGCCACTAACCCATTTTAATTTGTATCTGCAACTCGATGTACGCAAAAACAGTGAATATTCAAACACAACTGAACTACAAAACGAAATAATCGCTAATTGAGTTTTATTCCCGTATGTATCTCGGCTTCTGTAATATATTGCTATTAATTTTCATGCTTTGTGTTAATGTATTATTTTATGAATTAAATATAAATATGTTTAACTTTTAGCCAATTATTATTACACTATTAATTAGGTACATAAGTTGTATTTTAGATTATTTTTTGAGAATGTTTTTCAATTTCGGAAAATTGCCTTCAAGGCTTTTTAGTTTACACTTCACAGCCTGAGTTATTAACTCGCTTTTAGCGATTGATCAAAATTTCAAAAGAGCAAAAGGTCTTCCACATCATATCTGTTATGGAAACTAAATTATAGAAACTAATAAGTAACCATAGCGCGAACTGATTAGATGCTAGCGCCATCTAGTTAACAAGTAAAGAATGATTTATTCGCTAATAAGAAGAAAATTGTTATACATATGTTTGTAAATTATAAAAGTAATGGGGATCACATTTTTTATATAAATGCGCATACACATTTTGTGTAGTAGTAGCAATACGGGTAAATACGATTACTCTACCACCTTTTTAAGGTCTCCGAAAAAGTAACTCACTAGGAAAAAACGTCACAAGAAAGCTTTAGATTTTCGACGTTTTTCTTTGTAAAAGTTATAGGATACTTACCTACCTACCACCTCTGTCAATTAGACCCATTTGTACTCTAACAAACTATAAGGCGTAGCGCGTCAACTTACAAATACGTCGAATTACTAAAAGAAATATACCGTAAATTATGTAAAACACTAGATAACCAATGGTAAAGTTCGCCTCTGACTTCCTAACAGTTCGGCCTCGCCACCTATTTGGCGTTGAAGATAATTCGTAAGGAATTAATCAGCCAACTTCCCTTAGCGCTTTGCAGGCGTTTCTAGGCTATCGCGTGACTCCCCGGCCTTTCGCTACAATTAATCCAAAACAACCGACTATTTATAATAAGCCGGTGCTTTTTTGACTCCACAATACAAATAATAGATTATTTTATGGCACTAACACGGAAGCATTGTGGCATTTTTAAAATTATTTATGGTGAACAAATGTCATGTTGTTTTTTTCGTTTAAAGATCGCAATCAATTACATGGCTGGTTGACCATAAAGATATATTATTTTTTAGAGGCTGTTGCCTTGACAAATCATAGACAATTATAGACCATAACAGAAATATTCTACGTCCGCTAAACACTCGTTCCATTGTGTAAATAATTGCCGTATCCTCTAATTGGTAATTAATTGTTGCGTCCTTTCCCAAAAAGATCAATGCCAATCAAGACATAATTTCGAACGATATAAAATCAAGGAAATCTCAAATTGTTAACAATAGATTGTGTAATATCGCATTTAAATTAAGCGTTTTTCATTCTGAGAGTATCTATATAAACATAGATATCATACTAGTATGTGGTAGAGTAAGCCCGCAAATTGACCATCAAATTAATTAAAGTCACTTTCCTGTACTTGTATAAAAAGTATACATCCGATAATAATATAGGAAAGCAGCATTTATTCATAAAACAATGAAAACGTTTTATATTTTGTCGAAAAGTTAACCCTAGTTAATTAAATTTATTGTCACATGAAAGATATACTCGTATCACTTAATAATAATTTAAAGAACTGCCATAAACGACCCAATTAGTGGACATTGCATAAAAATATACACCCAAATTATGCTCACGCGAACTTGTCAGTTTTACAGCACTTACTATGTCAAGGTGAATTTAGAATTTCACATAGGGCTTTGATACAATCTATATAACTTTTTTAACGTCCTTTGGTTAGATTTACAGCTCACTAAAACCTCGTAGTTTAGGAAATATTACAGCGCTTTGGCCTTTTTCGTTGAAAGTTTATGTTGGTATATATTTGGCCGCGCCTCGATTTGAGCCCGATAATCGTATTAACGTGGGCAGACTGAGTTCAAACGCCGTGCCTGTTATTATGAATAATAAAAATATTAATTTTAATTTTATAATTACCTTACCGCCATCTTGTAATGTGAAATGATGCCGCGTTTAGTGTTTTGTTTTTACGATCGCGGGCAAATGAACTATGATTCATACAACTTGTTCATTGTTATTATTGTTTTATGGCGTTTTATTTTTAAGTTATGTTTCATTTAATGAATGTTGTATATAAATTATTTCGAATAAAAAAACCTAAAAACTATAAAAATGAAATTAAAATACAGGGATTTGCATATGTATGTGCATCGTGAATCTTGTGTTGATCTGGGCCCAATGCTAAGAGTAATTTCAAACAATTGCCATTACTTCCGTTCTGCATACCACAAGACAGCAATGACACTGCAATCAAATATTTTCACATACATTTCAAAAACTTTTACAACACATTCACCTAAAAACAAATCAATAAAACTCGATGCCGCTTACAATAGAAGAGTGTCCATTAGTTATTCTAATGTCGCATTCCGCAGCTGTCCAAATTTACAATGACGGTACACAATAGCAGCGGATTTCCGAACGATTTGAAATTTCGCACGAACGGATGACATCCAAGTCCTATGGGTACAGGGTGCGTCGAAATGACGCGACGCGTGATCCAATACGAGCGACCTATTTTCCAACGATCGAAAGCAAATCAGTTCTGTTTGAGTTTAGATTACGTGCTCATTTCCATAAGTGTATCGCACGAACTAATTATCTGCACCTACGAGGCGTGGGAATGCACTAATGTTTCCATATCAATTTTCGCTGTTATCGGACTGTTTATCTTTAGGATGAGTCCTGTTTTCGAAATGTACAGCAGGAAACGCAAATCAATGGTTCTCAAACTAAACGCCTTTTGCTTATCGTACTTACGAATCTTTTAGATAGGTATTATATATTCACTCAGGATCCAATTTGTCATATTAGGAAGTGAATTAAAAAGTTTTAAAGCAATCAACCAGCACAACGTGGTGGATTATATGGCCTAACCCCTCTCAATCATACACTCGATTGTAGAGGAGGCTCCTGCTGGGATTTCTATGGGCCGATACGGTATGTTTAGTTTAACACAAATTGAACCGAATTATCATAACTTTAATTATTTTACTTGACATTTCTCAAACTTATAAAGTTTGCGAACAACCTGACATATCATACATGTTTCAAAATAATATCGCATATGTTTTAATCCTTACAACTGCTTACTAACCAGACGAAAATTATACTAAAAAATAAACGAAAACATGACTAATATTTACTATAGTTTTCGCGTGAATTCCACACACATTTCCAGCTAAATATAAATAATGAAAAGGAGTAGGTTTCGTCGAATTTTAATCCGCATGCAAGGTAAGTGGATGATTTGTGACGTGACGATGAGCAAGGGCCCTGACGCGTGTGTCGAATGAATAACGACGACCCACATTCATACGGGCGCGGAGGAAGCACAATCAAAACTCAATTGGAAAACACTTTCAACACTGAACACATCGCATCACGTGATCACGCAACTGCCGCTGACAAATCGAAACTTCACTCGAAAACAATTGGATCCGGTGCCAATGTACCAACCTGTAAATTATCAAAATGTGAAATATTGATACCGAGATTTACGCGATTGGTACATATTGAAACATTATTATTTTTTGAATTTCATCCCGGATTTGGTTTGTTTTTTTTTTTGCTGTAATTATACATCAATCGGCCCCGTGACCACGAAAGCTGCAAAAGTAAAGTATTCGAAAGATCTTGAAGACAAAAAATGTAAAAATCAAAAATCCATAAAAGATAGCTTTGCTTCAATATTGATACCAAATTCATTAGGAGGAGGAGGGGGATAAAATGTTGGTTAGCTAAAACATAAAGCATCGAAGTAAGGTAAAAATTACTTCTCTCTGACATAAGTATGGCTGTCTGGAAGAAATCAGACATATCCAGGTGAAACCTAAAACCCGTAAAGCGATTTGCGTGGGGTTCTATTACGGTTTTCCGTCTGGTCGCGTACGGTCGTGGCCATAATTATTCCTTCGAATATCCCACGACTATTACTTGATAATTGATAGATGCATGAATGTATGCGATACCTACATGCAAATTTAAATAATGCAAGCTAAAAATACTAGTTACCAACATAACGGATTAACCGCGACGGATACAGTCTGGAATATATTAATAAATTCGATTGAAGTAAAAAACACAGATAGGTACTATAAACTTGTCAAACAGTTCTATTTTAATAATTCCCAAAACACACTTCACATATAAATTACTTACTTAAAATCTTTGATTATATACTTTAAAATAAAAAAAAATGAAGCATAGATGAAAAATCACAACTATTTTAAGGAGCCTACGTAGGATCTGACCTTTGATATACAAAATTATTCTGCCACTGATACTGGCCATAATGAGTTACTTGAATAACCATTGTTATCGAAATGTTTGCAGAAGAGACTGTAGTAAAATAAAGACCTTATCTAATATATTTTTTCAAATATTGAATACATTTAAAAGTAAAATATTCAAATATTTAATCGTGATTCATCTATTATTTTTTCAAACCCAGGCTATATTTTTTTCTTTTGAAATTAGAACGAAGCTCCTCCACATTAGGGCACAGCATCTTGTTTTTAAATAAACAAATAATACTTGCTTTTGCCGATGCCGCTGTTGGAAGTATCGGCGATCGCATAATGCGGTGTGCAACGCATTCGTGCGTCGCCTACTGATTAATTAGTTGTGTAAGGACGTGATATGTCAAATGTCACTCACTGGCTCAGTAGGCAGTGGACAGGACGACATGATGTCAGAAAGCCATTTCAACATATTTACGAGGAAGATAATACATAGTAGGAATTTATTTTCAGTAAACGTAATAATTGAAAATTTTATAAAGTTTACTATAGTCACTCATCGTATCTAAAGATTTGTAATGTGTTAAAAATAATCAGCTGGTTTTTAGCACGAGCAGCAAACAAGCATCCGGCAATGATATCTGTGCTTATTGTCGTCAAATTTTAACGGCAAATCATGACTATAAGGCAGATTTATAAATCCGTGCGAGTATGGCTAACTATTGAATTATCTCAGAAAGGCCACTTGCCTGTGAAATAATTAACAAGCAACAAACACTGACATAAATATGCGTATATTATACACCGGTTGAAATGTTTTGGAACCCACGTTTGTTTATGTAGCGCATAATATATTCCGGGCGCGATAGGGCTGGTTATAAACCTATACAAGGCTCGATATGAGCCCGCCGAGCAATGAGTGACGTGTCGAGCGACATCCGACGTGCTGTAGAATAATGACCGCTAAATGAACCCGGGATGCTGACGCGAATCACAAACCATCCCGACGCTTCAAATTACATTCTAATACTGGTTGTATTGGGATGTTGCGTTGAATCAAGGATTCAAAAGCTTTAATTTTGTGTGTATTTGGATAAATATACTTTGAAGATCAAAGAATCAAATACGGTACTATTTAAAAAAACTGGATAAATCACCATAAGCCAGCCTTATTCTTTGACTGATACGTGTTTTTTTTATAGCTATCAAGCTGTCAAGCGACACGACCGCTCATGGGCAGTAGCAAAACCAAACACCATGAATTACAAAGTAATGCTTGACATTCCACTGCGCTCGCCATGCTGAAACTTAAGATGTTAAGTCTCAATATTTCCAGTTACTCTGGCTACAATGTCCTTCAAACCGGAACACAACAGTGCATTTACACTGCTTTAAAAGCCTTATAACTGATTCTCCTAGTTGCGTAGGTGATTATTGGGGATGACGATGATTCACTCGATATATAATATTTGTTAACATTAACTCAGCTTAATCATTTTACATTAACAACTGTTTCTATTTATAGTGATAAAGTAAAACAACAAATATAAAGCGTTAATCTAGTATCGGACAATAGCAACATACAGCAAATTACCACTATCAACTCAAAACACTCGCAAAACAGACCTTATTAATCTGCACTACGTAAACAAACGAAATGCTCCCAAAACGCTCATTGTCAACGCTCGACTCGTATTGATTCCAAATCGGAATGTCTTTCAAACAAATGTCCGGCCATAGACAATGGAATGCAACAAAGAGCGGTGCAGTCGGCACTCGGCAGTCTGGTCGTAGTGTTCGTGGTTAATCGGTGTACAACTGCGGCCAACTGACACCTGGTCTACAATGATAGACGTACTGTCTGTCGCGTGCAGGTCATTAAGAGGCGAATGCAGTGTACATTTTTGAATGTTTAGGCAGTCAATTTAATTTTGGAATGTGGGGTCCTATTATCGGTGCCACCTGTTACGACTAATCATGTTTCAAGAGCCAACTGTAATAAGCCGCCGATGACGTTATATATTTGTTTCTTTTCTATATTTATGTTGTTTGTTATTTATTAGAAATTTTGTTTACTTTCAAAAGCCTATTGTTTTCAATTATATTTAAAAATATATATATGCCAAAGTTATATTAACTAATTGATAGTATTTTTGTCTAACTACACGATAGATGTCTGAAGCTATTAAAAGAACAGATCCATTTTCAAACAAGCTTATATAAGACAGTAAACTTAATCCATATGTTAAGTATGATTGATTACATTTATTCATGTCAGCATGCAAACCATTTACTTTATGTAACTTATGATATACACTGCTTTAATAATAACTATATTTAATACTCATGAAAACATTAATTGGTAAGCGAACGGCGACTATTACTGTAAGGTTCTAAATTTAATTAACAACTTCATTACAAAATTACTAAAAGTCAATTATAAAACTAGGCCAAGTATTATTGTAACTAGAAATTACCCATTTTGCTCATTTCTGTCGAGAAATTTCTGCTGTAATTTTAAAATAACCACACGTTCTTCGTTGTCTTTTCCCTATTACACTTTTTGATGTCGATGCAACAGATTTAATACTGCATCTGTCGACCCATATACGTCTCACTGCTCAACATGGTCCTCCTCAACAATCAAGAGTACTATTGAGTGGGGTTAAGTTAGGTTAGGAAAATGTATGGCATTTCCCCACGCTGGCCTAGTGCGGGTCGGCAGACTATACATACCATAGACATTTTTAAAAATCGCTAAGGTTATGCAAGTTCCCTAACAAAGTTTTCCTTTACAGTAGTCGAATAAACATATGAATCCGAATAGTCCGAAGTATTCCCGGGGATAAGAGTCCGCGACTAGCGTGCACATGTTAGCAGCCCCGTCTGGTCCGTTACCAAAAGGCCACCACCTCGATTTAATAGACATTTTAAATATGATTACACTAAATTGTCTAGTTCCAGCCTATTAACTAAATTATCAAATTACAAGACGGAAATCTTGACTTCAGAATGGAACTCAAATCTTCATATTTCACAGGCTTTTTTCAATGCTACCCGGATGACAACATGCGTTTCATAATGTTAGTATTCAATTTACCTCACATACTGACGTCACTTCATTCTTAATTTGAAAAAAAATCTATTTCCTCAAACAAATAAAAGTGAACATCAATTAAAAACTCATTCTTAATTTAAAATCTTTCTCTCTAATTTAAAACTTTAATTTCTTTTTAAGACGTTCTTAATATGAAATTCATTCTTAATTCAAATCCTACCCAAGAATTAAATACTTACAGGATCTGTTCACAGAGCAACTTCATAAAACTCGGACACGGGTGTTGTGCGCATAAATTGCGGGACCTAAGGGCTCTCTGTTGAACACTTTACCTCAGGCTGGCTGTAAAGATTCCTCTTGTAACAAGCATGCCTACGAATAATGCGCCCTGACACGCACGTGACGATGAATAAACGCTTCAATTACTGAACGCTTTTATATCCTAGCTCTAATAATCTGCTTGGAATTCATTGCATGCTTTCAAGTTGCATGCGATTCGAATTGCGGGGCTCATTGATGGTATATTGCTATCTCTTTTCATCGCTGGTTTAATTAATCCTTGCTAATAGGTCAATTGCAACAGTTATTAGTATTTATTGCATGATTGTTCAAGTTGACGGTTAGATTCAAAAGGACTTCAGATGTTGATTTGGACATAATTGAGTTGCTTGATATTCTTTGTAATATACTAAGAATAATATCATAGGAAATAAAAAAGGGATTTTCAAGAGTCATTCAAGGCTATATTGAAAGCACATTTAAATTTCATTCAACAACAACAATTTCCGATCAAGATAACGAACTGTTCTAAATAATTTGATCTCCAAACAAATTCAAAACCTGAATGGGCTGAGAGGACTTAGACGAAGCCAACTCTTCTGTATTCAGTAAAATCTATTTTCGTTATAAGCGGCACTTGATTGTAAAACGGAGGCGAATCATTATTTTCAACGATCATTATATCGCCTAAGAGCTCAGTTATTGTACGCACGTCCACTTTATACAGTCCGGTCGTTTACTTCATAATTCCAACGAGTTCTTAATGACGTACAAGTCATTTTAAGTGTAGTATTATTATAATGAATATTATGTAACATGGAAGTTGGCGTATAATATAGTTTTCGCACTCAGAGCATGTGTTTAGTTCTCGTATAGCGAAAGTTTGTAAAGTTCCCGTTTATCATAATGTTTCGTAATTGGTTTTTATTTTAGCAACAATAAGTAATTCACGTTTAAATCATGGGATTTTAAATTCTAGCCTTTATTACCACTAATATCATAATACATAATTTCCTAATCCTTTTTATTAAGATAAATATATTAAAGTTAACGTATGTTTACTATTATTTACAGTTTGATAGAGTTATTACATTTTGGGTTTAAAATAATGATTTGTAGGAGCTCAAAGTCAAGCCTTGGGACCAACAATAAACCCCCCAGATCCTTTCATTTGCATGTTTTGCTCGCAAATATCAAATATCGACGAAGCCGCGTCTTCGTATCGGGCCTGCCTTAATTACTGTGGCAACTCTACATAATTATAATAGTATTCTTACTCTCGCAAGGAAACAAATAAATTATTCATGAACTCAAATCGTAATTACGAAATCCATATTATGCTAAATCCGGGTCTCGGGATATTCTATGAAATGTATGATTTTAGAATAAGTTCTTGGTGGCAAAGACTCTAAAATTAATATATACTAAAGTATAAACAAATAAATACACCCTATAGTCACATACATAGTTCTGACTCCACACTAAGATCGATTCTTGAGTCATCTCAGAAAAAACCCATACTCGAAACAAATACCTGTGGCCCACACAAATATTTGTTTCTGTGCGCAGATCGAACCCGCTGCCTCTCGTTTCACAGCTGGCGTCTTACTAAGTGCGCCACGGAGGCTCTCAAATATTCAGGATCGACCGGAGAAATATGACTGTTTGCACAAAACTGTTATTTATTTCATTCGGAAACTGTCAAAACCTGACTTATCCTTCCTCTGGTGAATTTTCAAAAAAAAAAAATACTGCATCTATCTGTGGTCTGTCGTTTGATGTACAGATTAGTCATAAAGAAACGAAATGGTTTGGTGCCTGAAGATTTGACGTGTACGTGAGTTTCATTTAATCAAGTCTGGCCTTTTACAAGCCAAAGCCTTGGCAACGTATGTCGGTGATATAGGGCAAGCTACTTCATTAACGAAATTAGTTCTCTTTACCAAATACTGTGGGAATGCTTTCATATTCCCCGGCCCTCATATATGATTCTCAATAAGAATTGCTAAAATTATGTATTTTCAGATTATATTTGCTTTGGCAATATTTGGAAAATACAGCTAAAGTGAAAGCCAAAGTTACTGTACGCCAGTTGATTTTTAGACACAGAAAGGCTTCATCATGTATCTAAAAAACATGACAAGCCTATCATTTTGCTCGTCGGTTTTATCCTTAAAAGTTCTGCTCCAATGTTTACTACAATGTTTAGACTAATATTTTATTTAAGAATAATAAAAAGCAACTTCTCAGGACTCATAAATATTCACCATCAATTGGCATTTTCAGGTCACACTCATTTACCGTTTCATAAAAAATACAAAACTCTCAAACATTTCCCAAAGCAGAGAAAGTGGTGCATTAGTTGGCGGAAACGATGGCGGCTATTGGGGTAGCGTTAAACCACAACGCAATAATTCTTCCTAGTTCTCATGTAACGTCGATGTTCGTGTAATGATGAGCTGCTATTACGCGTAAACGAGTTACCTTAATGATCTCACTTGCCAACCCGGGAATGCCTTGTAAACATATGGCTAATTATACGGAAAAATGTCTTGTCTTTTCTTTTGTTTCGCCAAGTATTATGTCATTGCCTTGTTAGTTTTTTTAGTAATAGGATTCATTCATTTGGTTCGTATATAAAAATTCGTTCGGTTCGGATTATAAAAATATCCGCATTGATCTTAACGAAGTATGACCAAAGTTTCAAAGGGAAAAGTGTATAAAGCCACATTGTCTAAAATTATATAGATGGCTTATAAATAACGTTTACCAGTTATCTGTATTTCTCTGTGTTTAAATATGCATTTTCGAATTTGGAACTTAAAACGACTGAATAATCGAATTTACTAAATTAATATTTAATCCCAACAATATTTTGTGATTCCCGGATGCGCAATTGCTGTCCTCATCTTTATATCTTCCCGCTCCCCAGCAATACATCCATGATCCAAGGGTTGTGGATGTTCATGGGCGATAGTAATCACTTACTATCAGGTGACCTACTTGCTAGTTTGCCAGAACTATAGCAATTTTTTTATATTTATTCACCTTAAAACACAAATGCTCAAAACAAAAATCCCACAGCATCCCAAGCAGTGTCTACCCCAGCTCTATCATAAACCCAATTTCTTTGTCACATTAGCACAAACAGCCATATGTATGTTTATGTGCAAGTGTCAATATTGCTTCCCTATACAAACAAGTGGAGTGTACACAGATGCAGCTCGTTAGTCACACAGACAGACGAGCAACTCGCTCAACACCTATGTATATATACCTATGTATATACGGAATCGACACACCGCCAGATAACGAGGAGCGGTCAAGTACCGAGCCTGTAGCACATGCACCCAAATTTATAAAGAAAGAAGAAATATATTTCGTTTTAATATTGCAATCCAAAAATGTTGTAGTGACATTTTTAATTGAATTGTGAAGAGGCTACAAAACCACGTTTGTAAAAAGTAGGCCCAGATTACTGCGGTACAATTTCTAACATTATACATCGACAGTAATAAAAACGTCTATAACTTATAATTTTTTATTGAATACATACACAAACTAAGGACTTTTTTCCAAGGGACTTAGGTAGAGGTATTATCAAGACAGCCACGTTTCGCCTTGTGTGTCCCGTCCTCCGATGAAATAGGATCGAAAAAATATTCTAGACTCCAGACTGAAAAAGAAAACGAAAAATCCAATATCACTTTGCTTTGTACAGCTATTAAAAATTCTGATTTTATTCTGCTTAATCATATTTGAATTCTATCAGCCTATATCCACCCATTGCAGAACATAAGCCACATGACTACAGAGAGAGTCAGTTCAGTCTTAATTATTCAATATACTTTTATCCCATATAAACTTAAACACATAAACTCAAATAAAGAAGATAAGCTCTCAGAAAATATGCAACGTCATTGTAAAGTCTCATTGCACGTATAAAAAGTTATATCCTCATAAAGACAGCGTTTCATGATTATTAATACTCATTTTGAAAAAAATATGAACAGTAATAAAGGCTAAATTCACATTTCAACGTAAGAATAGAAGAAAAATGTCATAAAAGCTTATTATAGAAATATATTTGCATTTTTCGTTTAATAACACCGTAAGAGAAAATAAAATGGGACTATGCTATTGGAAAAAAATGTGGACTCTTTTTATCCTGAAGTGTCTAGGTCCAATGATGTGACAGCTTTAATGAACTATATGGAATCTGGAAAATTATAATAAAACATCATAAAGTATCTTTCTGCGCATTCAAAACATGCAATGTCATTGCAGTATAATAGTTGAGGGAAATAAAAGAGAAAGAAAGATATCCTTATAATTTGCAATAGGAGCTGTCACATCATTTAAATTACTTTCATAATACCGTATTGTGGTGTCGTATTATGGCGTATATTCATTGCAATATTACATTACACCATAACAATTGATATAATTGTATGTATTAATATCATTATAGACGCGAGCACATTTCAAAAGTATCCAAACAATTAGATCGCTCGACTCAGCGTGATAATCGACTAATCGATTCAATTTATCCAGCTGACTATAATAATATTTGATTGCAATGCCAAGTCGTGGACGTAATTACACGTCATATCAATAACAGACGAGGTTGTGCATGACTCAGTACTATCTACCACGTAGCCCTATACTTAGTTCTTGGCACGACCATATCCGTCACGAAACTTGGCTTATTCCCGACCTCTGCAACAAAGAATCATATCACCCACGCAAACAAACAAATACCAATTAAAATGTTCCGATCCATCGCACATAAAGAATTTGCCAGTGTCAGTTTAGTAAACAAAAGTGAACTTTCGCCCTTGACTTTTCGATATTGAACAACAAAGATTCAAGGCACTCGTAATAACGGTTTTATTATACATTTTTCAATAGAAACCAAGGAAGAGATTACCAGTAATGTATACATCAATAATGACTTACGATTCTCATTATTCAGTCATCAAAAGAATTTATCCTACGCATGTCATAAATTCAACCTACATGGATTATTCTATAGACTAGAATAGAATGGACTAGAATCTAGTCCAAGGAAAGAAAATATAATTCTGAAAATCACAAGGCCTTACAATGCTCACCGATCTTCAATTTTCGTGATACTTGAAGTAAAAGGTCAATCGAGGTGCGAATTCATCCTGACGATAAACTTAAACGAGACTTGACAGGTCAACACACAATGTTGGCAGTGCCTAATTAAACATTACAATTGCTTGTTCTACACGACAGGCGACCTTCACTCATTCAACCGTACGATCTGAGTACTATTTTTCTGGTACAACACAAGCTCATCAAATTATGACAATGGAGAATACCTTATGCAAATCGTGATTTAAAATAATGCGTTTAGGTTCTAGCGTACAAAGTAAACAGTACGGACGTAATAAGGATATCTTAAACTCATGAAAAATAATTCATAAAGTAGTATTTCATAAATAATTTATTTTGTTTCCTTGACATTGTAACTGGAGTGCTGATAAAAAGTAAGGCCCCAGCGGCGCCGTATTCAATTCCCCGAAAGAAACATTTCTTATCATTTTTAACTTAAACCACATTAAATTAACGACTTCTTTGTAATCTCGGCGGCGTTCGCGAAATCTTATTTATGTTTCTCACGTTTCGTACGAAATTCATTTCATTTATTACACAATTGATTTCATAAAACCCTTTTGTTTCGGTCTATTTTATTGTGATGGGTTTGTGTCTGAAGTCACTTACAAGGGGCCGATCTATATAATAATTGGTCGGTCTGAATAGATCGAGTGAGCCTTCGATATTCACAATAGCTTAACAATGGCGGCGACCTTGCCGTATTACATCGGTTCAATCAAAATATTGGGCCAGAGGTTATCTGCGCCTCCCCGGGCTGTATCGAGCTCGCCGAACCATTGTCATAGGCCCCTACTCCTCGACGTCAAAAGTGCTCGAACCACTTATCCGTTGCTTCGAATACCATTCGAGTCACGGTCGATTGAATATCGAATAAGGATCCTGATGTCGAGCGGTTGTTGATACCGTACCTACAAATTTTGCGCACATGAGAGCTATTATTTGTTCGTAAATATATGAACAGCAAACAGAAAATAATGTTGGCTGATGTGTTTTTATAAGTAAATGTTTGCGTATATTTTCAACTTTCAAGTACTACGTTCAATATGTTGAGTAAATTACACTCATTTCATTACCCATTTACATATTCATACGCAACTGTCTTTTAAATTATTATTTTATTAACCTTTTCTTTATATCTTTGCAGGTAAGTACTGCGATCCTGCTTCAAGATGGTAAAAAGTAAGAAGAATATAATTAATAAAAATAGTTATTTACTTACGCCTATATTAACATCCAACCATAAAAATGAATTTTAACAACCCACCTACATGTATACGACTGCCTCAGTGGCGTAGTTGTACTAAGGTACTATTACAAAGGTGAGGCCTCGGGTTCGAATCCCGGGTTATGCAAAGTGATATTGGATTTTTCTATTAATTACCAGCCCAGAATCAGGAATTTATGCCCGATATGGCGATAGGCTCGCAACCTATCACATCGTGGGACGGAACATACAAAGCGAAATGTGGGTGTCCTGGCACCTCTGCCTAACCCTTTCTGGGAAAAAAGGCGTTAGTTTATGTATGTTATGTACCTACTTGTATAAACACCAAAACAATCGTTGACTCATAATCACACGTACAAACATTATTAGTCGAAACAATTCATCAAAAATGTAATTAACTTCGCCGTTGCGAGACTTCAGCCCGTGAACCGGTGACAGGAGATTAAGTTCACCTTTAATTATGCCCGAGGCACTCTAGTCAACTCGCTATTTTACTACCGTCTCGCGTGCTATTCCTGCTTGCACAGGGCAGGAAGCCGTCGTCAAAATCAGCAAACACAAATCCACTTAATTAACTAAGATATTCACTGTGTGAAGATCTAATTTTATTGTCTAATAATGAGACACTTGTTAATTATGTAGGTTTTGTGGATGTGTTAGTACTGTCATAAAATGTAATTTTATTGAATACTCTGTACGCTGGCAAAGCCACTACTAAATGCGTGATATATTCGTATATCTTCGAATTGTTATGAGTGTAAGTACCTTAGAAAAAATCAGAATAATTAATCAATCGAATAAAATAGATCTAGTAATAATATCTTATAATAGCCGCTAGTCCGGTCATTTTAGACATAAAAATAGTGGTCAAATAACAAAAATTCCGACAGAGCCAAATTTTTGTGGACAGCTTGGGTTTACCATCAGAAAGAAATCTTCAAAAGTCCCCATCGATCCCATGTGTGCTAAGAAAGTTATTCGGGGTCAAAAGTCAAAATTTCAGTTTTTTGGATTTTTCTCGAAAATGGTAAGTTTTTTCGAAAAATAACCTTAGACCACATTTGTCGATCTAAAAATTATCTACAAAAAAGTTTCAGTCATTTTTTTTTCTAAGAGTCACCATTTCTGAGATATCGCGACTGCAAGAGTTATACATGATATGCACACATTTCCACGCGTTCTCTAGCGTGTACGAATTGCCGAGGTCAGTCTTGTTCAAATGTTGATTGAATACAATAGAGGAAGACTTATGTGATTTTGATGAAGAAACAGCTGATTCACCTTCATTTGAACAATTTTTGAACATCCAGGAAGAGGAAAAAGAAGAAATAGAAGAAGACATGACTTGACATTGAAGTAGACTTTGAAGAGTATGAATCAGACTAAAATATGAAAATAAATCAGAACTACACTTAAACTCAATAACCAATACAAAATCAATATCAATATTCATTATGCATTTAGAAAAGTATTTTCCCTGAAATTTACATCTTGACAATTCGTGGAGTAGGCCTACTGGGGAAACCACGTTAAAAAAATCGCGTCGAGTACACTACCTCACAGGAGGCGTGGAAATGTGTGCATATCATGTATAACTCTTGCAGTCGCGATATCTCAGAAATGGTGACTCTTAGAAAAAAAATGACTGAAACTTTATTGTAGAGAATATTTGGATCTACAAATTTGGTCTGAGGTTATTTTTCGAAAAAACTTACCATTTTCGAGAAAAATCCAAAAAACCTGAAATTTTGACTTTTGACCCCGAATAACTTTTTTAGCACACATGGGATCGATGGGGACTTTTGAAGATTTCTTTCTGATGGTGAACCCAAGCTGTCCACAAAAATTTGGCTCTGTCGGAATATTTGTTATTTCAAATGTCTAAAATGACCGGACTACGCGCTAGATTTGAGATTTAAAATATTATTTTTAATTTTTTAAAAATGTCAATGCTGCTAAAAGTGTTAATAGTTACAATAATAAAATACAAATATGCCTTTATTTATTATACAATACATGAAAGGGCGTGTAAACAATAAATCACTATACTTTCACGTTAAGAATAAACAAACAAAGCGTGTAGAAGTCACATCAATCTCAACATATCACATGGTTGACTTGGATCTGTTGTGTACGTCAGCTTACATACAGGTCCCGAATTCATAAATGTCTAGTTGTTGAATAACATCGTGTACCAGACGACAAATGGAATGCCTGTGTTACATTTTACCTTAATATTGATTTGTAATTACGGTACCGATTATTTTCTACCCCTGCTCTTAAGTCTCCTATTCATTTATTTTGTTGATACTGGTTGCATCAGTTCCCCTTTTAAGAGTTATTTTTATAATTATTACCATTCGTTAACTTTTAAAATATATACAAACTAGCGGTGCGGCCCGGGTCCGCTCTGGTGTAGATGTACTTGTCAAAATGGCGGCCAACATATTCAATTCCGACTGTCAGTTTAGAATATCGACCAAAGGGCCCACGAAATATGAATAAAATTTCCTCGTATTTGCTAGATTTTTACTATTGCTTAACTCCTATAAGTTATAGCGTAATGATATATGGCCTTTAGCATTCCTCGATACCTATCCAACACAAAATTATTTTTTCAATTTGAACCAGTAGTTCCTGAGAATAGGGGTTACAGACAAACAAACTCTTCAACTTTATATATTAGGAAGTATAGATACACAGAAGTTTTTCATCTTAAATACTAACGGCCTTATTCATAGACAGTTTTAATGAACGTTTTCTCCCATTCGATCGACTTTAAATTAAGTGTGAACGAAGAAGACAAAATGCAAATGCAATGTTGAGTTAGGGTTTCAGCCAGAGTAACTACTGGACATACTGAGACTTAACATCTTATGTCTCAAGTTGGCGAGCGCAGTGGAGTACCAAGCATTGCTTTGTAATTCAAGGTGTTGTTTAGTTTTGGTACTGTTCATGAGTGGTTGTATAGTTTGTCATAAGGCGAACGTCATGCTCGTCTCGCCATACAAAGCAATAAAAAGCTCTTAATACAACTGTTAAACTAAAACTACATTAAACTTCCAGATATTCCATCAACATTATTAATAATGCATACAGAATATCGCCACGAGTCAAAACTTAATAACCATAGGTGGAGCTAGGGTAAGCCCCTCATTTTCCTTCCTCCGATCCTGGAGGTTACTCTATAAAAACGATACGAACTTCGAATGTTCGAACGTCATATGTAAAACTTCACTAATGTGCCTGGATACTCCACAAGATGTTGGAATCCTAAATAGTATGTCGCAACCATAGACTAAGTTTGGAGAAAATGATAAGTATAATAGAGAGCAGTATTGATTTTTAGAAGTGGAAAACTTATATCTTACTCCGGACGTCGAACATTCGAACATACGAAGTTCGTATCGCTTTTATATAGTAACCCCCCTGGCCATTATTACGGCGATGTCTGCCGTCGCGGATCGCACGAATAAGGCACCGCGTCACCTCGTTTCCGCAATTACCTTGAGTTATTGTTGCAAAATGCATTTTCCAATTCAAATATATGCTGCACCGGGACGCATGGAAAATAAAGAGGTTTTGTTAGGACGAGTGATTGTAATCAGGATTAGACGTTTTAAGAATTGTTGAGAGTCAAATTTTGATTACAGTATATATATTGACCCATAGTCTGAGTCATTTTTAAAGCTTAAAAATACATTTTACGGAAAAAATTATCGTATTTTTGTATTTATTATGATTGTTTTTATTTTTTTAATATCTGAATTTTTATGGGCCGTTCATTTATTTCTATTCCAATTTTATTGTCAATAAGCCAAAAACGAGTGATCCATTTACAATATAAAGTAAGACAGTAACTAAAATTTACTACAGAAAACTAAGCATGTAAGAAACTTATAACAAAACAAGTTTCAACAATATAATCTTTGACAGAACGATGGACAGACAGTCATGACGAATCCATAAGCGTTCCGTTTTTTGCCATTTGGCTACGGAACTCTAAAAAAAGGCATAATATGATAAGATCTTAAGAAAAACGCAAGAAATTTTAAAGCAGCCTGAAGCTCGTTCTACCCGGTTGATCGCCTTTGATCGGCACGAGGCGAACTTGCTAGAATTACAAACTACAGTTAACTTGCTCATAGTTTGACTCGTTACTCATCTAAATAATAATATCTTTTTTTTTTTTTTTTTTTGTTTATTTATCAATTAAAATAAAAATACAAGTGCACATATTTAAGTATCACAAAAACCATTTACAGGTTTGTCTGGATACTGAGACACTCTTAATCATTAATAATAAAGCCAATTTATACAAACCAATATCATCAAGTACTAACGTTATATAATATTCAATTCTTACTTAAATATAGCTGTTTATATAGGTTTTAATTCTATTAATAGATATTTCATTACAAACCTCGCCATTTCACAAGTTTTTAATGATAAATGAAATTTAAACAATGAATACAACATATCTAGACTTATAGTTCCTTCAATGTGTTTTAGAATAGAAGTATCGATTATTTCGATTATTTTTTGTTTTGTTTTTTATAATGTACTAAATATTTAATAAATCATTTTAATAAAGATCTAATCTTATGACTAATAAGTAATTTAAATTTAACCTAAAAATTCTAAAGAGACTATAACTAATGTAAACATTAAAAACGCTACATTTTGATTAATTCATTTACTGGCGGAATAAAAAGGAAGGAAGGAGGGGAAGGAAAAGGATGGGTAAAGGGACGGGGTATTGGGCATCCGACAAAATCACGCAACAAATGAAACGCGACAGCCAAGCTGTCATTTCACGCCTATCTCCTGTGAGACAGTGGCACCGCCCGGAAGAGCCTTCCCATTCATGCCGAGTCATCATTGACAACAGCGTGGCTCAATCACTTTCAAAAAATATATTATTTATGAAATTGCAAAAGTTAACGAATCATTAATTAATACTGGTATTTGCGAAGAAAAAAAATAGATGCTAGACATGGTATAAGTAACTGTCTTATTACGCTAGGTTTTTAATAAACAACAAAATACTGTCTTTCTTGATAAAAAAATCACTGCGCTACGAAGGTAAATAACTCCACGACACAATAAGCACGAATATAAACTTATAACGGATACAAAGTGGAACTAAAGTGTACAAAGTGAATATTATAATAAGTTATATAGTGAGCTAATAATAAGCGCAGCTATCTACGTACTGAGCGAAGGCGAGTGACGTCACGTAATAACCCCCGCCTTAATTAAAACGCTTGTCGCTGGATGATTAAACTATTATATCGGACATCCGATAGCCTCTGTTTACGTGATTGCACGCTTTTCACGTCATACCCACGCTGTTTCATTTTCACTGGATTCCAGATTGGATAACCAGAGAAATTTAAAGTTATGGTGCCGGTAGTTTGAAACAAAAGGGGTTTAACTATGAATGAGATATTTAATTAAAAAATCTATGAATTTAGGCTCAGTATAATAATTCAAACTTTACTAAAGCCATACTTTTATTCCCATAAATAATATACTGAGAATAATATATTACATAATTAATGATAATTTGTCTCATTAAATTCTCAACTTCGTGTATTTATAAGATGCTTAATTTTATAAGAATATTTAACCTTATTGCATTTAATTTCAATTTTATATATGTTCAGCTTTTGGAAGATCAGTGTAACAAGGACTTCGTATCTATTTTTATTTCATACATATTTTATTTTAAAACCTGCGTTCAATATTTTGATTTTTTAAAAATATTACTCACATTAATTTCCCAGTGGGAACGTTCATCCGCTTTTCGATGCAAAACGAATCACTCAATATAATAATGGTTAGGCTATTGTTAGTGGCCCACACCGCCTCGGATAAGCAAAGTGGGATGTCACGTAAATGTTAATTCGTGCGCCATTAGTATTCAAGACGAAACAACAACTAATAAAAAGGAGGCACCGTCGGGAAAATTGAAAATATCCGCAACCGTCAGGAAAATGAGGAGGCCTCTTCGTCACGCCGTGAAATTAGAATGGTCCCGGCTCTCGGATTCCGGTCACGTGGCGCCAAAAGTTTGTTTACGTTTCCATTTGATTATAATCTAAGCGAAATTTCCTTAACGACCGCTCCATGAGTTTTTTCTTATTAATGCTAACTGTGCCTTTGTTTATTGGGCTTTATACATCGCGTTGGTAATTCACGCCCTGCCGACACCGGGGTCGTTCGCTCGGGCACGCGTAGGTTTTCGCAACATTCCTTTATTAAGTTATTCTTTGTTTTCTTTTTAAAAGGAATAATTGTTGTGAAGGGAATAATACCGCCAACGAATCCCCTAGCGACAACACCGCTTTCAACAACACTTTTTGTTGTGACACTTCGAAGAAATAATTGTACCTACGTTAGGAAAATAATTGAAACAAAACCTTAATAATAAAATACTTACGGAATCTTACTTCAATTCAAATATAAACTTCAATTTTGGCACATCTACACTATCTTACTTAATCTAAAATATTACAGTATTATTAGCTACATATACAGGTATATACGTATTAAGTATGTGTATTTTCCAAAAAATCAACAAAACAAAATACCCAAAAATCAAGATAATATAAGATAAATTAAGCTGCTTATAAAGTAATTATATCCTAAACAGCATATTTCGCCTAAATTAATATATGTATAACGGAAGCAAATCTGGCTGAGCTTGCATCATGAGATATTAAACCGATGCATTGGAGCCAATCAGCAATAAGTGAATAATGTATGTAGGGTTACCACGATGATGCGCAAATCTCAAAATTTATGTTGACAAAATAGATTTGTTATATGTTTGTCTTTTAGCTATTTTCAGGGTATTTACTTATAAAGTTATATAAAATTAATTTACATGGTATATCCTGTATATTATAGGTTCGAGTTAAATCTTTTCTATTTAGATAAAAGTCAACAATGGTCAATGACACTGTCTGCTCTCTAATGTGGAGACAGATTAATATAATTAATCTAAATTATATTAGCTTGTGGCGAAATTACGAACTTCAACAAAAATAAAAACATTTATTTAACGCATAATTTGACTAGTCGTAATGTAATAGTATTAACATGTCCAAAATAATAAAATGTGAAGAGTGAACAACTGTTCGTAATATTTTGACAATAGCAGGACAATAACTCATTCAGACGCCAAAAGATCGTAGACGATCTATAACTGTAGCTTTGTGCTGCATGAATGACAAACAACAAAACACGTTTCTAATTTAAATATTAGTAAGGATAAATAGAACAGTTATACTAGTGTTTTATCATCCACCATAATTTGAACCTTGAAAGAACATTTTACATTTGCAGCAACTTTGATTTGTAATGATTTAAGTAATTCATAAAATCTCCAATATCCTGAAAGAAGCAACCAGTATGGGAATCCTACCCTGGGTAAACTAGCTTATTTGAATGAGTGGTATTGAAACCGCAAAACGCAGAGCGCAGAACGAGGGCTCTTGTCCGGCCCGAGACTCGAACCAATGCGATACTCCGCAAATGAATGCGAGATGAGGTGCGCCGGTGTATTACTACATCTATACGAGTCTACGTAAAGCAGGCAATATGAAAAGATTAATTTTTGCTTGCTAGTCCTTAATATGTTGGTAAATAAATAAGGCTGGCTGTTGGAAGATTATAGAATGAAAAGAAAGGAGTTTACTAGAAATTTAAAATGTACCAACCTATCATATTTTACCTAATCAAATTAAGCTATGTGCATTGGTCACAGTACTTTTGTATTCACATAGAATGTACAGTTTTAACCGTTTATTTGTATAATATACATCAAAGCGCTATCCCAGGGGAGACAAAGCCCCCTGGTCAATTGTAACGCTAAAAAATCTCATAAACTCATTGTAAATACGAATTGATCTAAATCTGATCTATTTCACAATCTACAACACATAAAAGTTAAAACAAATCTATAATATATTGATAATAAATCACTGAAGTTAGCAGACGGACGCTGCAATTGGCAGACTGACGCCGTCTTTTATAGATACCAGTAGGGGAGCGACGTTTCTGTGAAGGCTGCCAACAAAATGCGTAGTGTACCTATATAAGCGTACTCACTATAAATACAACTATTCATCGTATATTTTCATCATAAGAAAATATGTATGTGAGAAAATATTCTTCTTTTTATATATCAGGGTCAACATAGCTAGATTTTTTTTGTGATAAAATCTCTTTGATGTCTGAGTATTGGAGAACCAAAATAGTTTTCGTAGTTTCTATGTGATCGAAACTACTTGACACCATATTTATTTCTGACAGAGGACTTATTTTACACATCATTTAATAACAGCAGCGTAAATGCACTATTGTGTTTCGGATTGAAGGGCATTGTAGCCAGAGTAACTACTGGACATATTGGCACTTAACACCTTTTGTCTCAGGATAGCGAGCGCAGTCGAATGCCAAGCTATGCTTTGTTATTCAAGGTGTTGTTTAGTTTTGCTACTGTTTATGAGCAGTCGTATCAGTTACCATCAGGCGAACGGATTGTTCGTCTCGCCATTCATAGCAAAAAAAAAATACATCCAAAACTTACATATTCAACAGTCCAACTTTCGGAGTACAATCTTGTTTTTTATTTATTTTAAAATTGTCTTTGTTTACTTCACAATTGCCATAAATAAAGCCATTCTTATAGAAACGTTTAGTATAATCATACATAAACATTGATTGCGCAATACATATTCAAGCGGTTGCGTAATTTAAAACATTACGTAAGTTATTAGCTTGCGAGTGCTTGTCACGATTTTAACATTCAACCTCAACTTATCCCGTCCGCATCTGGGCCAAAAGTTCCGTTTCCGCAGCCTGTCGCCTCCGAAGGGTCAAGGGCATCCTAAAAGGTAAAATAAGACACTAAGGTTAAAAACACTTCTGTTACGTATTCCTAATCACGAATCACTATGGTAAACGATTAGTAAGACTCTCATAAAATTTTGTGTTTGTGTGAGTGTTATGGGACCACAAATTCCGTAAAAACTATAATATCCTAAGTGCGATACCACTGACCCTTAAGTCCTTATTATACTTCATTAAATATAGTATGAGATAAATAAAAGGAAAAACGGCATATACACACGGTTTAACACGGTAAAAGTTATGCAACGCTGTTGTAAAACCCCGGTCTTTTCTAGAACCCCAAATTACTCTTAGTTTGTTATACCAAAAAATACAAAACAGTATGGGATTACCTGCATTTCATCAAAAATAATAATACAAGTTTAAGTAGCTATATTTCAGGTGCATTAAAAGAGTCTATCATATTTGACATTTAATTTTTGCGCACTGACAGTTTCAAGTTACCAATAAAATTGCGGCTGTCAGTCGCAAGCACTTAGTAATTGGTTTTAGAGTTTAAACTCGTCTGTCAGCCTGTGAATTATTTCTGTGAGCGGCAGACGATACCGGAATAACCGTTCGCTATAACCTATTTTTCATTGTTCCTAAAAGGTCACGTTCTCAATGCCTTTGACAAATATCTCAGCATTCTCGACGTTTCGATTGGGAATATGGATACATTTATAACATAAAGATGTATTAATCGACGGGATGTTTGTTTTGGTATTGAATGCCTGGTAAAATACTTTACATACCGTTTTGCGTAAATCCTAAATCTAGAGGCGCATTTAGTCTATTTATAAACCTAATCAATTTTAATCTAATATATAGGCATACCCAAATGGATACCTTACAGATATGCCTGCGGACAAAGCTCCTTATATATGGCGAGAATAAGCATATTTGTGCCTGCCATGCATGCATCTTTACGGTGCTAAAAACCAATGCATGACAAAATCAGAATTACAACTAATGCTTAAGGCCGTGTCTTATAAGGCTTGGAAAGCACACGACGGATTGCTCTGTGCATGTTTAACTAGCTAATGCTGTAACAATAAATCGTAAAAGAACAGTTCCTTAAAGCTTTAAAAATAGTCCTTAAATTGTATTACAATTTCCATAAATCACGCACGAAAAACCCCTTTCATCCAGATTGGCTGGAAGCGTATAATTTCCGTGTATTTTTCACATTGAATATTGAACAAAGTGAAACTAAGTTAGTGACACAGTTTGAGCACAAATTCATCCCGCCTCAGTTTACGCAACCGGGATCGATAAAGGTAAATGTTGTTGCCGCGTAATATTGAGTTCGTTAACTCATCTAAATGCCTTCAAATACTTGTATTATTGTAAGGGAACGACTAAATTGAATTACCGCCCGTCTAAAGTTTGAGAACTGTCGGAAGGCACTCAAGATGTCATAATAATGTGAATTTAGATATATTCGAGATTCCATTATGGGAGAGAATCCGTATTATACTTCCATTAATGGACGCCGCATGCAACCGCACATTTGAATTTCAAAATCACTTGAAATGGAATAAATGTCTTGGTGTAGTTAAATTATTTTTTGTAGATTTTTCGGAGTAGTGATTTAAAGCGCTACGAGCTTCTACGAAATTCGGCTACGAGAATAATGTAGCAATTCTCTGTTTTTATTTATTACCTCTAAGAATTTATTGGTTTGATATGTTAATTTTACAGCTTTATTTTTTTATTATTGCCAAATACCCACTTTACAAATATATTTACTTATTTGAATACTGATTATTCTATGAAATATATCAAATTTACTTTAGCAAGCTTTGCATTTTATTTTATATTCTGTTATTTATGGATAAAAGAAAAACTAAGATGAAAAAATACATATTTTTCGATATTCATGGAACGAATAAATAAATTAAAATTCTCTAAAAAAATTAAATTGAAAATTTAAAAATTGAAATAAAACTGTCGAGAGAAATGAAGTAAATATTATACATTATAAAAATCTAATTAAATTATGCTAAAGCTCAATTTCTTCAAGTTCGATTCCCAAGTAAAATCAAGCTAAATTATTTTAAATGTTATACAATACAATTATAATGCACATAAATAATTCAATAAAAGTATGTTAATTTGGAAAGAATGCCAAGTCACGCCCCCGGTTGATACGCGCTGAGATCCCCAACTTATAATTAATTACCTTGCCACCGTATCTCACACTCAGATTGCATTTAATGCCGAGTTTCATTAACGGCATTTACATTTTTACAAATGGCACTTTGTTATTAACTAATAGTTTCCCAGCTTTACCTGAGTTCATTAATTTTGTGAGTAGTTCCAGGAAAACTCGCTTTTCCAGTAAATTGGTAATAATGCACTTCTTTCGCCCAATTCCACATTACCTCTTTGACTTTTTCCATCGAAGAGACTTTTCCAGTTATTTTATATGAATGCACACATTGCTGTGAATAATGAGTTATCCCTGTGACTTTTCCAACGAAAACTGTTAATTAATTTCCGCGTAACTATAAGGACACGAATTCACTTTTAGATTTAATACTTTCAAATTATTAAAATATATATAATAAAATACACCCAACAGTCACATAGATAAATAGATAGATAGATAACACTTTATTGTTCACCTCATATTACATACAAGTAAACAGTTCATATATTTCGAAATAGTGTTACAGCTGGCGGTCTTATCGCTATTAACGATCTCTTCCAGATAACCAAACCAATGTAGCTCCTGTTGCTTCTGTTGACGTCAATAGAGAAACAAACAGTCAATAGAGACTACAGTAACTCGATTCGAACTCTGAGGTGTAGAGGTTTCTTCACAATGTTTTCTTTCACTGGTAAATTCAGCTACTGCTAGGCTGCTTAGTAACTGTTTAATACCGAAAACTACTCTTAAGGTCAACGTCTTCATGAAACTGGACTATTAGAACACAATATAGAATATATTTTCGTCACAGACGGAGTGACACGGGTGGTGGGATTATGTGAGATATGTCAACAAAATGTTGAAAGGGTGGGTGTATGATTTATGATTGTGTCAAACTTTGTCGGCTGAGGAACAGTTGGGAAAGAAATAGCTGTTAAGTTTGTCTTATACGCTATTTTATACTTCGACTGAAATAGATTTTGATGTTTGCAACATTAAGAATTGAGTGTGTTAGCGGAAATATTTCCATGCATATAAGACCGGCCAATGTGTGGAAATGTAGTTTATTAATATTTGCATCAATTTAAAAACGTTAACACTTTCAATAATTACTTATAGCACTAGGACATTCATGTTAATAATAACACTGATGACATTATAGTTACAAATAATACAAATTCAAATTTAATTATTCAATCGTTTCTGCTATTTAGATTTAATTTTGGAAATGTAACGTAATATTTGTTAGTAGTATTTGTTGGATTATATTTCAAAATTCAGGTGCAAGGACAGTATATAGTAAAATTGCAGACAATACAATTGTAAGTTGTTAATTTAAATGGCACTGCGTCTTCCCAGGAAACCTTAGTTTATTCGCACAAACATCCGAGCCTGGAAGTCGGAACAATCGCTTAACGATTCAATTATGCAAAGGCTAAGTTGAAAACATTTCGCTTTGTTCGCAACATTAACAATATACACAACTAACACTGATTGCTAATTTACTTCACTCTAAAACAAACACTAACATTGTTTTAGTGAAGTGTTAAAAATAACAAGTGCAAATAAAACTAATTCAGAGGATCCTGTCGGCGCGATTTTATTCAATGCAATCGTAAAAACGACTAACACGGTTATTTTTCAAAAACAAATTACTAATCCACTAGGAAAATATAAATTCCAAACGCGCACTCAAAACAAACATGGAAATATGTAGCGTCCATAAAACAAACCTATGCGCATATGCGGAGTGCTAACTGAGTTATAGAATTTTAATGGCCAGTACTAAAACGCATAAAGCAGCAATGCAAACAAGTACTGTAGGAGCTGTGCACTAAAATTGACTTATAAAAGGGGGCAACAAACCAAGTGGAGTCATGTTTGTACGCAGGGTGAACGATCGCTTTACACGCTTTTGTTCAAACAAACCAAATGGTCCGAACATTATCTGCACCACTGTGGGAGCTAGTTTTAATTCCGTTTTATCATCGGTACAATTTATTTCTATTTACGTCTTCAAGTGTTTTATAAAGTTGGCGTCGGTAGTCGGTTCTGCGACGACGAACGAAACATTTTCTTTTGTGTCACACCCAACAATGAGCAAAGCTCCTAATTGTTTTTGTTCCGCTTCTCCTAAATCTGTATCAGACACGGCGAGGCCCGATGATAAATAACTTTTTTCTTACATTTGCGACATCGGAGTAATTGGAGACTGAACGCCAAACGGGCTGGTTGGTTTTGCGAATAATATCTGTTGCAGATAACTGTAGGGAGGGATGATGTATTGAAATTTATTTGCCATTATAAATACATGTTGGACAAGGAGCGCAGACAATCTGGCGGAACACAGCACGTAAATATGTTTGCGCGCCGAGTTACTACCCAGCTGATATATTGGATATGTTCGCGTCGCATTGTGTCTGTCGCCTACGCGGGCTCAGGTGAGGATCCAGGGAGGACGCGCGCTCACTATATTAATTTTCCTCTTAATTTTATGTTAATAACATTTATGATGTTGCCAGCGCTGCTTGTATTCATTATTTATACGAGAAAGGTTTTGAACTAGACATTTTGTCCCTTGATAAACAAAAAATCATATAATGTCCGAGGCAAATCGTTTTAATAACATTTTAGCCATAGTATATATCGATTCTTAAATAATGTTCTTAATAAATAAATATTATAATTTAGCAATACTTCAAAGGATGTTATAAATTAAGCGTTATCCAATTTGCTTAGATTACATAATGCAATTAAAAACTGCTGCAAAAAAAATGGAACAAAAATCTCAAATTAATATAAAAATTCCACCAAAAGAAATCTAATAAATCAAAGAATTAATTATCTAACTTATTGCTCTAGACTTCTGAAGCTAATAAAGACTTATGGATTTAAACGATGTTGTCACATCGTGCTGACGACTATCAACCAACTTTCCGTTGAAATTGTAATTAGCGTTGCGATATCATAACAATCCTCAAACAGGGGACCCCATACACCCACCCAACTTCGTGCCTGCCACGAACATAATAAATTTTGTGACAAACAATATTCCTGTGTCTTTTGTCTGTAGAGCATCGATCGCTTCCAACAATACCGAGCTCTCGGCCGCTTGTCTATTGGTATAGTCACAATATACAAAAAAAATCACTCACTCCAAATGGCCCGTGTACGCTTTAGTATTTTGTCCGATGTAATGAAAAAGCGGTTCGACGTTCTTAATATCGGATGCTGACAGTTTTGAGGTCGTCGACGGGTATCGGAATATTCATTCGGAGCGTTATGCATGTCTGCATAAAATGAATGCAAATACATATTCAAGATACCGGGTCGACATTCAAATTATAGATTAATGTAGATTTTATTTGGTCTAGGGATTGATTTGTGATTTTTATCGTAAATATATTCAAATATAAATAAAGTGGGTTAAATAAATATTTTGGAATTAAGTATTACAAAAATTAAGGTAGAGAGGTTATATTTTTTAACAATTTTATATACTCGTACTAAAAACTTTGCCTTAAACACAAGGTGGTAATTTTACGGCGAATAAACTGACATTTTCATTTCCAAAAGGACTTTTTCAGCATTATTTCATTTAATTTATATATTTAATAACGGCGTGAACACGCGTAAAAATACATTAATGTAATTTATATATTCCAATTCCACCTCTAACGCGCCCTGTGCAATTACCGAGTGAATAATCTGTCGTAAAACATAATTTGAATAAATTTCATGCTTGCCGCCGAAAAGTCTTTCAGTGCGTTTCTCGTGTAAAGGCGGCCGCCATTTCTCTTTTTTATGAACTCCTGTGTATATCACATCAACGATCGTTTATGGCGAAATTGGATTAAAAAGTGTTCCGGGTGTAATTGGCTAACTTTGTTATTACATGGTTTTATTTCGGAGGTTTTTCTCGTTATACGATAAACATTTTATATTTTTGTGTTGCTTGTGTTTCCTTTGCCTTGAGTGTGCAGTGATATATTTTCATATGTATATACGTAGGAGAAAATTATAGAGAGCATGAAATAAAAGAAAAAACAGTTTTTTTAGATCGAGGTGTGGTCATTTGGCGGACCGACCACTAAAGCTGTAAAATAATCGAAACTTCAGGAACTCAAAAAAAGTAAAAATAAAAATAAACATTTCCGCGGTAAAATACGTAAAGCAATTATCAAATATAATAAATAATAAAATATATCTTTATTTGTCTTCTTAAACACAATAGTTTTGTATTAATAATACGCGAGAATAAAGAGGAATACGCTATTAATCAGGCTGCAATTTATTTCATATTCATTGTGGTCCTGTTTCTTTTGCAAGAATTGTTTATTTATAGATACTTTCAATCTAACAATAACCAACATGTGCTCCGCCTCAGAAACATATGCCATGCAATCCAATGTTGTTTGGGACCTTGTCATGTCACGTCAGTCTAGGTAACATCCTAAAACTCCGCCTTCCATACAACGCATTTCTGTCGACTTATGACGCAATGTGTGACTAACTGTGCCTAATGTAACCTTATGCAGGTCACGGACAGATTTTTTTAAGTAGTAATAGGAGATACATTACTGTGACTCATTTTCCGAAATATTGTATGAGTTTATGGAAAAACTTTATAAGTTTTTGAATGAAATAAATATAATTAAATGAAAATGTACAAGTGTAAGTTATCCTTTTCTTTTGATTATCAGAAGGAGCAAACACAGATAAAAACAACATTTATTATGTAAAAAAATTAACCTTACTCATATCCCAATTCCAAACACCTTGACAGCCTGATAGCTATCGGGTATTGTTATATTAGATCAAGAGCCCGTGGCCGCCAGACCTTCGTAATTTTATAATAGCTGAAAGTTTGTCTGCGCATGCCTCTGACGTAGGCATCACACAATCGGCTATTATGAAGTTCCGATCGTGGTTGCTTTGAAAGTTATGAGCTTCAATGTTTCTGGCAAGATGAAAGAACCATCAGAAGTGTCTGAATACCAAGGAAATATTTGTTTATAGTTGCCTAAATAACATATATAAAATTCAGCTTTTGTACTATAACGCCGGCAAAATTACATGTTATCAAATTTTACGCTATCTCCAAACTTTAACATTATGTAATTTTGTCAGAGTTATATTATAAAAGCTGAATTTTAAATATGTTATTAAGGCAACTATAAACAAATATTTTCTTGGTATTCAGACTCTTTTGATGGTTCTTTCATGTTGCCATAAAAATTGAAGCTTATAACTGCCAAAGTAACCACGATGGGAACTTCATTATAGCTGATTGTGCGATGCCTATGTTAAAGGCATGCGCACACAAATTTTCAGCTTTTATAAAATTACGTAGGTCTGGCCGCCACGGGCTCTTGGTCTATATGTCATATGTTATGGCTATACCATGAAGCGATTGGATATACTACCTCTGACGATCTCTTTTATCAGCTAAGAAGTTATTTCAATCCAACCAATTTGTCTGTGATGCCAATCTACTTTTTCATAACAAAGGACATATTTTAACATCCTTTTATACATTTCTAAAGAAAAATGAGCCATTTACACACAGAGCAATGCACCTTAGATCCTATTATCTGTAGAGAAGTGGGCGCGCCTTCGTGCCTCCGACTGACTCACAGATCAGAATGCCTCGTGGGTACTTGCGAAACCTGATGCTAGCTTAGCATTCAACGTGGTGGAAGTGTTGCAACTGCCCTTGCGATTGAGAAACGGGTCGTGATTACCATTTTTCAAGCGATACATCCAATTAGGCTAAAAAACACGTATCACTTTTCCTTCGTTAGCTTTTTTATGGAGGTTATAGATAAGCTATTTAGGTTGAGATTATTTGCAAGTAGTAAGCTTGTTAGTTTAGACTTTGTTCTCGATACACTGACGTTAATTTTATTTATATTAATATATATATTTCAATCAGAATTATAATATATATATATTTAATATCCAAATCTTCCTCGACCAGACTAGTCTAAAATAAATTAAAAATCCATAATTTGAGCAAAATTTAAATCTTCATCCTTTCTTAATGCCGGCTGACTTATTAATTTAAATAATAATCTGTACTAGCTCTATCTTCAAGCTTATAGCCGGACCTGGGAGTAAAAGTAAACCTCATTTTACATAATTCCTTCAAACATTTTCTTGTTAGTCAAAATTGGTACAAGATTTGAAACTATTATTAACAGAGCATATTTAAGGTGTGTTCCTACGCTACCGACTGTTGTCACATCTCAACTAGATCGCTGCGAGATTGTCGGCTTCCTTTAAACGTTAAATGTCAGAAGTCATTTGTTGAAGTCTAGCAAATACGGAATTTAATTCGCGAATTTAGTAAATTATCAAACATTTTGATACATGCAATGATAGAAAAATAAAAGAATATTATAATTTATACTGAATAATATAAGTTGTTAAAAAATATTAATTGTACCGTATAGTATTTAATGTTGGAAAACTATTAAAAAGGACCACGGCTGTGGCAGTTTAAATCGTAATGCAAGGTGCACTTGGGTACCAAATTATTATTATTAAAACTACCCTAAAGATCTGTTTACCAAACAGATATTAATAGAAATTGCGAAGGACTGTGAAGTCCATGAATCCGCAATAGACCAGAATATGGTGTAAAAATTGTTGAGATCAATCATCATCCATAAAAATCAATACCAAAAGTGTTTGATGGAGAAATATAAAAGTACTTTGTTTCATATTCTCTGTATTAAACTAAGTTTTTTTAACAAATAAACGGTTCATAAAAACTTAAATTCAAAAATATTTTTCAATTAAACAGCTTATATATTGAATAAACCGGACAGTTACAAATAATGCGGTGGAGTAACACAGGTGCATTCAGATCACGACTAAGTAGTAAAATAATATAACTTTATCCTTCACGTCAACGTTTTGAATAAAATGCAAAACGTGTTTGGGATGCAGCCAAACTGTTCCCGTACTCCGTGCTCGAGGGTTGTTCTCGTTAGGCCGGCACTCATTCGATCATTACATTTCAAACTAATTACTTCTGATATAAGCGCTCCGAGCGCTCCAAATAGACATTATAACTATACGAAAAGCGCTCTCATTAAAGCGGATTTGATTAGACTGGACTTATTTTATCATAATGGCATATGTTTTATAAGCACTTTATAGAATAGATAGCCGGCTCACTAGCGTCCACTGATCCACATCGTACCGATCGCACAAATCTATGATTTCCTATACAAAGAATACTATGCGATGCATCGGATACGTACAGGCAAAAGGCAGAAATCCACGTATTCGTATCGTAAGACGCAGATCACTTGTATGTAGTAGACGCACTTGTGTGAATTTCTACATAAACAATACTACGATCCAATTGATGCGATGCGTCAAAATAAAATGCAGGTATATTATCCACACAGGAAATGTATTTACAATTTCAAAGAAAGCCTAAATTGTTCCCATTTGTGCAACCAAATAAGGGACTCTTAAAAGCGCACACATTTCTAGTTAGCATAACATTACTTATTAACTGTCTCTATTATGATACACGAATACATTTTAACCTAAAATATTCAGAATTT
Source organism: Hyles lineata (assembly GCA_030180105.1). Classification (NCBI taxonomy): domain Eukaryota; kingdom Metazoa; phylum Arthropoda; class Insecta; order Lepidoptera; family Sphingidae; genus Hyles; species Hyles lineata. The sequence continues at coordinate 11,472,361 of JARJEE010000008.1, read as the reverse complement.
AATTTATGAGCTTGAAATGCAAGTGTATGCCACAACTCGTCTCATTGAGAGCACGTACTAACAAAACATTTGCACTGAAATGAAGAATTAGCTGCGTTGAAAGCAATTTGTAGTTTCATTTCAATAAAATGTTCCCGAACCGTGCTTCAAGCTTGTTCACTTAACATAAAAGAAATGCGGACGACGAATTCCCTCACATCACAAATGTAGGTTTTAATTATTCCAAGTTTTTTTAACTGACAGGATAAAGTGACTAACTAACTAAAAGTATAATACGTTTTGGACACATTCCTTCAAATAAGTTAAAATTTAAAGGAAGATAGTAGATAGCCAAATTGTACATTTGTTGTATAGACTGTAGATGACATTTTTCATTTCTTAACGGAGTGTGTTTGACGTTCAAATTTGAGACGGAAATTGTACCACGAGTTATAAAGTCCTTCAAATAAATCTGCAACTCTCAGTTGGTAAGGAGCGTATCTTAGCGATCAAATAAAAAGTATCGAGTACTGTCATTCACGCAGATACGTATCAGTTTTGCTAGCTAAGTTCTTTATTAGTTTCTGTCTGTAGGCGGTTCTGCGGCCGACCCTTCTTCCGATAAACTTAGTCTATAAATTTGGCCTCGAACTTGTGGTTATACGTCCAACATTGACTCCAATCCTAACATAAATTAACGGATAATAACCATTCTGATTTAAGCATAATTAATTGATGTACATAATATTTGATAAAAAGTCTTAATTGTATTAGGTTTATTATCAGAATCGATGTCTATACATCGAATGCATCGGAACGCATCAATTACAGTAATTTCGACCATTTGAGACATAGCCACGGCACTCCAAAGGCGGTGCACGCTGACCATACCGTACGAGATTATTCACCTGCCATTTGATTAATTTGATCTGTAATTAATCGAAATAGAACACTGAAAGGAGTAACAGAGATTATATTACTTATTAAACAGTAACAAAGCAAAAGAAAAAATCTTTGGTATTTTTAGCCCGACAACGTGGATTAGGCCCAAATGGATTACCTAGATGCTCTAAATCGAACTTTTAATTATAGATGAGACCCGTCCTCATATGTATTTGAATTGTTTTTTTTTTTTGCAATGAATGGCGAGACAAGCATGCCGTTCGCCCGATGATTAGCGATACGACCGCTCATGAACAGTGGCAAAACCAAACAACACCGCGAATTACAAAGCAATGCTTAGCATTCTACTGCGCTCGCCATCCTGAGACATAGGATTTTAAGTCTCAATATGTCCAGTAGCTATTCTGACTACAATGTCCATCCCTACGGAATACAACAGTGCATTTACACTGCTGTTTGGCACGATAATTGCGTTGGTACCTACCCAAGCGGCTTCTCACATATGAGAGACCTACCACCATTAAAAATCATATAAAAGTATGTAAATACAACAGAATAAAAGCGAGGCTGTCAACAAAAACTGGAGTATATGCACGGAATGGGGTTGAAGCCATTTTCCTTATAAGTAAAGTGAAGAAATGATGCATTGTCGCGCATCGGCACATTTCCAAGACGGGGATTAAAGCCTTTATAAGACGTCTGGAAATCTGAAAGGCGGCTTACGCTCTCTGTATTGAATAGAATCTTGTAAAGCATTCTTTAGAATTTCGATTTGCCTACCGTAATGCCTATTAGGGATCTCATGTGTTAACTTCAATGATTTGTATCAACCATTGACAACTATTAAATTACGAACAGCCATATTCATAAGCAGTTTATAAATCTATGTATATATAAAATGGTGTGCCCCATTCCCCAAGGTATGGGGAGATGAACATACCATTCGACTGATGCTAAGCGAAATGACCGCTCATGGACAGTAGCTCAACCAAACAACACCATGGATTACAAAGCAATGCTTAACATTCCTTTGCGCTTGCACATAAGACGCTAAGTCTCAATAGGTCCAGTAGTTACTCTGGCTACAATGTCCTTCAAACCGAAACGCAACAGTGTATTTACACTTTAATATTTTGTAAGATTATAATGAAGGTTCACAGAAATTCATACGTTTGTATTCTTCAATATAGTAACCAATTATTAAAAATACTACTTATATACAAGCCATAAGAGATTATCACTACACACCAAAGATTGTAATCATTGTAGTAACTCACAAAATTTGAATGTTATTAAAATGTAAATGTTCGAATTTACATATAGAAAACACACACATAATTGTGAATATAAGTGGAGAAAATTATAAAAGACATGTGCAAATCCCACAGGAGATGTGAGGGAGCCCGCTGTATAGGCCGCACGGCTCATTAAATTTTGTTTGAATAGAGGGATGAACCGCCCTGTACTTGGCCAGATACACAGGAGCGACAGCAAATACATTTCCTATAAATCACATGGGTTTCTCTACAGTAGTAATGAAATACTGTTAATCACAGAACTCCTTAATATAGAAAGTTGCATTTAGAATATTTAAGCCAATGTCCACTTATCATAGTCATTCTTATAATCATTTGATGTTTTACCTTGCCATTTAAAATATAAAGGCTTTTAAAGATATTGCATTTTAGATATAAAGATAAATAATAAGAGCTATCTGGTGATTCAAAACTTTGCCCACGTACGAACATTTCTGTAAAGAAAGTCTTTTATATAAGACCAGTAATATTTCATTGTTATCTGAGAAACTACCTGACATCGAAAACAAAACTATGGCTTCAACAAATATTTACGACGTAGAACTCAGCGACGGCAAAAACTTGTCATTTTTAACCGGAAAATAAGAATATAATTTGACATAATACCTGGCCTTGGGGACTGCTAGCCACAAATGGCGGAAAAGAGCATTTTATTGGCGGCAATAAATAAAAACACACAAAAAGTGGCTAGGACAACGCACGTGAAAGGCAAGGACCGTTGTTTTGCGCTAGGAAAAAACCTACCCTACTATGATTTATTGTGGTTTCCTTTTTAATGTACTCTCCATTTAATTTTCTTCTTTGAACAAATGTTGGTTGTTGAGTTCAATAATAAATGCTATCATAAGGATTTTTTTATGGTAGTTCTCAAGGAAAATACTTTTCTCAAATTTATAAATTGTCGGTAGATGCCCAAGAATGTTGTACTTTAAGGCAACTTTCCTACTCTCATTTTTATTTTGCACTACTTATTACACCAATTTGAACCTCTCAAGGAGCATGCTTAAACCTATTAAGCATTGACTAACTCTTATTTTATCCAAAGGTACGCAATGCACACCGAGCATTGAAAAACAGTCTTTAGCCCGTAACGAAATTATCAGAATCAGAATGTTAAATTAGTAGGAGGAGTTGGAAACTACATATATAAAAAATATTGTATTCATAAAGGAGGTATTTGTCCAATGCCTTACACTCTGTCCGTACAGCACAGAGGAGCATCGAGTGAATAGTTCCAGACGGGCGGGAGCCACAAACATCACCGCTCCCATCTCGCGAGCAAACACCCTATACACTACACTCTGTAGCCTGTGCACGCCACCCTTAAACATACATATGTTGGACAAAGGACGTGGCCTCTTTCGTCCTCAATCCCTGGAGCCATTACAAAAACTGTTTTCTTAGGGCTGCTGTCACACCGCTTGTAATTAAAGTGGTGTGAAAAATAGGAAGCTATTAGTTTTCGGAAGTGCAAACAAAGGACAGACAATTTTATGTAACATGTCGGAGTACTTATCTATCAGGAAATCTTAAGCTAGTAGACACATTCGGCTAAAACAATGAGCAACTCACCCATCACAGGCGAAAAATGAAAGGAAAAATATAATCAACGAAACAGAATGTATATGTCCATTGAAATAAATATTACAACGGGTAATAAATTGAAATAAACAGTCGGAAGGTGGCGCATAACTATGTTGGCGCAACACACAAATTGTCCCGGTAAAATATGCTACAAGCCGCGGAGTACAATGCCGGCGCACTTTATAGACATTTCAATCGATTTGTCGTCGGTAAGTTGTACGGAAATGTAAGTACATGAAACATGGATAGCGACAATATATTCCAGCGCTATAGTAAATCATTTTGCGAGTTCAGCATTGTCTTGGCTTTGTTTATTGCCTACACTGCTGCTATTTATGTTAAACTGTGATGGAATCTTTAAGCATTAGTCACATGATTTTATATTAATTTTACATTAATTTAACACTGGTTATAATCACACTATAATATCTTAAAGCAGAAATATCTACCACAAAATGTGATAGGAAAATCCATAAACATTAAAGCTATAAATATGCATCAAAGTGCACCTTATGTGAGATCTATTCAGCTACATCCAAGCCCATTCCCCGCAGACTATTGCCGTATATACTTACATAATTCCGTTGAATTTGAAGGCAGTACATCACCATGCTCCTATGGGGCCGCCTCAATCGGCCCTCACTAGGCATTCAAATGCTTTCGATACGCTACGCTATGCCAGACTCACTACACTCGTGGTAGGCACAATAGATGCCAATCTAAACGGGAATTTGGCTTGGACATATCTGCGTTTGCGTATATTAGATACACGAAGTAGTATTGCATTCAGAGCGTACATCGCATAGGACTATACGAACATGATGAGCACGCATTTCATGGGTTCCATGACAACGCAAATGAACTGTGAATAGTTAAATAGAGTAGTGTCAGAAACATTTTTCTCATTTATTATAATACCCATAAGCCTTCTTGTAGACAGTATATTGAGAAAACTAATGTAGGATATATACAAAACAAAAGTAATAATATAATTGGCGGCATATCGCTACGAGCGCTCTTGGTTAGACAAACAAAGCAATTACAAGTAGACTGAACAAAGTTTGAATCATAGGAACTAGGAGAAAAATATACAAGTATGATAAAAATTAGATGGGTTATGAGTAAAATTCCAATATTTGGAACCAAAAAATAAACGGGTTTCTCAGTAATTGAAATAATAAGCATATTGTAGTATTAGAAATCATAAAGCGAATACACAAATCCTATATACTCGCGCTATGACATCAATAGGTACATATGTACAAGGCAAATATCGATAGATTTCACCAATATTTTAGTCTCATAATAAAGGCAATAAAATTATCAAAGCAAAAGGCCCAGGCACTATTACGATTGAATAAAATTTCACTAAAGAATCAGAAACCTTATCTTTAATCACACCACAAGATAATTAAATGATTAAACTTAAGTGCCTTTAACGCAACAGGTACTTAACTAAACAAAACGGGTATCAACATAATTATAAAAGGATTAAATTACTTGAAGCACGCCTGCGATGTGTTTTAACATAATTAACTGGATTATTAATGCGTATTTAACTAATCAGATGACGAATACAAATAATTTCGTATTAAAATGTTTGCGCATAATGCTTTATTTGTACATATTAGCAAACATAATTAGCATGCCACGTTGATTTTGAATGTTTAAGCAAGTCCAAAACTAAAACATAAATAATATTTATTTGTCTTATACTCGTATATTTGACTAGGAAAAATAATCATTGTCAAAAAATAATTGCACCACATAAAAAAATAAAATAATTTAAATATAATAAATTTTCTAATCAAATTTTCAAATTGTCTCACTAGTATTTTTCACAATTCAGAACTAATTTGGTGGATAAATTTTATCTTATAGAAAAGTTGTGTATAAATGTGTAATAAATACATAGATAACGCAAGCTCTACGCGTGTTGTTCCTGCGAGTGCAGACTTGTCGTATCGGCAGCATGTGCTTAATTACACATGTGGGTGCCGACAATGGAATAGTTAAGTTTATGTGCATCAACGAGTATAAATCAGAACCGAACGATTTGTGTGCGTGGCCATGTGCTATTTATTCATTGCTGATGTCTTTAAGTTCGTACTATTGATTTGTAAGATAAAAAAAATAATGCTATCAACGGTTAAACACATTATACAAATTATTAAAAATATATATTTATATTTCTTTTCATACAACAAGCTTTTAAATACATAGTCCTGACACCACATTAAGATATTTAATCTTGTATAGTGCGTAGCCGTTTCTACGAGAGACTTTATGGTACCCAAAACTTAGATCCGAAACAAATACTAGTAAAATTCCAGAAGTTTCCATGCAGAGATCGAACCCACAGTATCTCTTTCCACAGCCAGTTCTCAACCAACTGTACTTCGGTGCATGCTATTATAGCCCGTAAAGTTGTTTATTCCTAAAATATATTATATAGGATTTTTTTTACTGTCCCGCCCTCACACCTACCACTGTAACTCCTGTAAGCCAGGATCAACAGTGGCACGCAATGTAATGACACCGAGCATTGAAGCTCGGCGAGTCTCCGGAAATGTCTAACCCGCAACGAAATTAATCAGAAAGTGTAATTAATAGGAGTTGGAAATAAAATATTCTCCACTTCTATAATATATAATAAATAATATAATAGGAATATAAGCGCATTGCCAATTTAGCTTTATTACATAAATTAGCGAATGGATCAGTTGATTGTCCCGAGCTCTTAGGTGGTTTAGGCCTAACTCCCATAAATCTTATTAGAAGGCCGCAACTATTACATATAACTCATGCTAATTCCAAATACTATAAGAATTCCTTAATTATTCGAAGCAGTAGATAATTTAACTCAATAATGCACCATAAGGACATTGATCTGTTCTGTACAACTATCCAAAAGCTGAAGAGGATATACGATGCTTTTTTTTTGTGAATCTTGTCTAATCTAGCAACTTCTCTTTTTTATTCTTATATTTATGTATTGTAAGATACATTTGAAAATTATATTAACGTATTCATCAGTGAAAACTTGTAATTATCCTTCTGTTACATATTTTTGTAATTTACTACTTGTATTAGCTGTAAGTTTTATGAATGTAAAAAATGAAATAAAATAAAACAGGAATTTTCCGAAGTACTTACTCAGTACTCGCCTAAACATATCACGATTCAGAACATTTCATTCCAAGAATCCATTATCTGTACTTACCTTTAATGATTCCTACAGGAGAAATACATTTAAATTATTTTTGTAAAAATTACTCGGAAATTGGGATTTTTTCTTAAATTATGAAGTTAATTTAATATAACATTTATACCTATCTCCCTATATCATTATATTTTATTAAATCCATCCAATAAAAGAAGACAATCAATTGTACTTTTTATAGGTTTTTTTTTTTTTGTATTTGTTTCATTGTTTTGTGTGCCATAAAGTACAATTATATCAAAAAGAGAATGTTTCGTTTTAAGATAGACCAAGCTCAAAAATGAGTGCAAATTAGGTTAGTTGTTTATATTCGCGTTGAAAATCAGGTGTATGAACTTGGCGCAAATGTCACGCGCACAAAGGATGCCAGTCGTGAATTACCACCGTAATCTATGCCAGCATCGAGAATAACATTCCGTATTGAGACCCCGATATCTAAATAACTTCCCAAAACAACCTTAAACGTTTATGGAAACATTCACACCTTAGGGCACACGCAAAAATCAAATACAACAACTATTATTTATGGAAGTGGTATTTTCGACGACCTTTTCAATAGCGAATCATTAACACCGATTTGGAACGTCTGATAGCTGTAAAATAGAATTTTTGCGGATGCAAGAAATTCCAGCAACAAAATAAAACGTAATTACATCGATTCCCAATTTTCAATGTATGTGTATTACTTATTGATTAATTAAGATTTTTACGATCTTACTTTCCTGGGTCTCCTATTAAACAAATGCTGACTTGGGTACTTATGGTAATTCTAAAACTATCTGTTCTTAAAAATATTCAAATTTTCTGTTTGAACCTGCTTAGTAATTTTGAATACTGTTTATCACGTTCCTTTCAATGTAACTAAGAAATTGCGTAGACGTGAAGTAATATTACCCACACGCATTCATTCTACAGATGTGATGAATAATTGCAATACGCTCAATAAACAGATAAACACAATAATTATACATTACAAAACATTCTCCGCAAATGCAAATACACCATTCACGTACAATATAACGTTTTAATAATCCACTATAATAATTACGGGGGCAATGTGCGTTCGGTCAAACATGTTTATATTAAAGGCGGCTATTGGTTTTGCGCAATGAATTCGGTCGACCGCCGAAATGAGAAACGCAACCGCGCCACCAGTCGTTTTGCATATTATTTTGCTCATTGATGCGTTTCGGAATGTACAAGTCAATATCATATTCATTTGCATTGATGCTGATGTACAATGGAAATTACTGGTGTGATAGGAAATGTTACTAGGCGCATATACCATTTTGAAATAGATTTAAGTGGTGGTTTTAATCACTAATAAACGCAGTTTCATTTTATAGCACTAAACCTATACATTTATACGCTTATATATGAATATTTATTACATTGCTAATGTATGGCCTTGTATTGTTCCAGGTTTCAGCGGATAATGCGGTTGTCTGAAAAAATGTTCCAACACCTGAAACGCAACGCCACTTTCTGACACGGTGTTCGTAAAATTGTGCGCCATGGATCGCAGACTAATTGCCCTTTTGGCGGTAGCCGCCCATTTAAGTAAGTACAGTAAAATGACCCTCTTGTTCCCCCGAGTCATGGAAAATAACCCCCGGAAACACAGAATATCATTATTTTAGGCGGCTTTTAGTTGACTGCGACTGTGTCACCGGAAAGGGGCTATGAGAAATGAAAATAATACTTGGGTAGCCCCGAAATTAACTTATAAGTCATAAAAAGTGCAGACATTCAACGATACTTCAGAGAAAACTGGAGCCGATTAAGCTGAAAGTTTGAGCCAATGACACCTTTGTACAAAACTTTTTATTGAGGCGATAGTGCTCACACGAGGAAATTAAGAGACGACAATTGAAGATTATCTCTAGTCATATCTTTCGTTTTAGCGATATCTTTAGTTACGCAGCACACATACTTATAAAACCAGAAAATAAAGTCAAATACGTTTACTGTAAAAAGCTTCAATACAGTTCTCTCGAAACTAGTGAAGTTTTATTAGGCTATAGTAATTGAAAACACATAGATTGGAATAGGAGCGAGTGAGCGACCCCTCGATCCATATCTAAGGTAGACTATCCCAGCCCACTTGATGGCAAATGGCGTGGAAGTAAAAAGGATATAGAGGCGCGACACCGGAGGAATTTGTTACTTTTGAACAGAAAAAAATCTACATTTTCATCTAGTACATGCGTTAGGCCTCATGTGTGTTTTATTGATAGCATGCACGACCCTGAGTTGATGAGTATATATTTAAGTAAATATTGAAAAAAAAATAGTTAAACAAATAAACCGAAATATTCTTTTAAAAATCGATTGAAAACTTTTCTTCCCTCTTTCGATTTTAGTAATCGATCGGATCGGTTTGCGTTTTAATTATTGAAATATTGAACCATTTGGACACTAAAAGGTAAATAAACAGAATAATTTAAAAATATCTAAGTACTAAGAATCTTAAAAGTCATACATCAATGTCAAATCTACCCATACTTTCTTCGTTCGGTCGTTATGTTTGGTGTTATCTCAGCGGGTACCAGTACCTTTCAGCATATTATCTATCTGCCACTTCGCACAATTTTCAGAAAATGCTTGAAAATATAACTAATAAGCTCTTTATTTAGGATACCAGTTAAAAAAAAACAAACAAGAAACTAAGTGTTAAAAACCGGCGCTGTTAAATTTTTTTTCTGTGCACCTTAATGTTTCTTTCCCTCCCAATGTTGTATAGAATTGTTTTCCACGTAAACCGTGTGAGTTTAATAAACCCTGAAACAGATTAACAACTTGGCACATAGGCCGCCACGCACCATTTGTTCAACGATGCTTGTATCTCGCAATAGCTTTGTTTGTATACACACTCACTTTTTTAAGCCATATAAAGGTGCTATCACAGATCATTTGCCATCCAATGACACTGAAGTAACGCTGTAACTGACTTTATGCCCTTATCGATACATTTACTCGAAAATTCCTCCGTAAAAGTCCTCAGTTATTTTGATATTATGACCAAAAAACCTGCGAAAAAGATTTCTTTTAATCTCCTGTTGTAGTGCGCCATATCCGAGATTTTGAACAACCTTATAATACACAAATAATATATTTTCTAATAATTTATAGAACTTGTATTGAATATGAAAATTTTAGTGCTACAATATTTATGTTATGGTATTTATCTGTTCCAGGTTTCATTACACCAGCAAATGGGCAGGCTAATCTCTTGACTCAAACAGTCTACGGATTTTTGGACTTCACGACAACCATAGGCAACACTGTTATGGTCTTTTCTCCACAATCAGCACCTCCGCCAGGTCAGACTTTCATTCTTATTAGTTAGTAATTTATTGAATAACTATTTCATATAATTTAAAGATATAAAGTAACTGACAAATACTTCTGCTGTATTCTAATAACATACTTTATCGTTTTCAGAACCACCTAAAACAGAGAAACCTGTTCAAGAAAATATTATTGAGACAAAACCACCTCCACCTTCGGTCACCAGCGTTAAACCGGAAGCCATTAAACCTAGTAAAATAGCAGATAAAGACAAAACAAATAAGCCAGCTGCACCAGCAGTTCTCTCTAGCGCCGTGTCAGTTGTGTCATCTCCACCCAAGAAGGAAGATAAAAAACCAAATGTACCTAAATCGGTTGTTAAAGAACAAAAACAGATCATCACAAAAGTCGAAGTTGTCGCTGGACCTTCAAAAATTGTGGAAAGCAGCTCCCCTAAACAATCTTCCCAGAAGGCTCACAAACAAAGCTCCCAGTCCAACAACAAAAATAAGAAAAGTGAAATAAAAAGCGTCACAAATGTCGTTAGCAGTAAAGTTGAAGTAAAGCAAGGTCCACCACCATCGATCATCAGTTCCAAAGTGAGCAGCGTAGTGCAAGTGAAGTCGAGTAAAGTGGAAGAGGAGCCAGCAATTCTTATAACTAATAATAATATCGGTGAACCGGAATACGATTTCTTATCCCGTCAACCGTCCGAATTTGTTGAAGAAACGTATAAAGTTATAAACATCCGTCCATCGAAAGCTCATGGGCAGAAACCTAAGCATGCTCATAAAAACAGAGCTCATCAACCGACACCACCCCCAGAAGACGAGGACCATCCACTTGGACTTGTAACGACGCTTGGTGGTACCATAGTCAAGGATGGACTAACCACAGTTCACGAAACTAGCGTTATAGGCACATATATTTCTGGAAAGTACGCTCAAGTTTTGAATAGCAATTCTAAAGTATTGCAAGCATCTGGACATAGAGCTAAGATATCGCCCACCCCAACACATAGGATATTAAAAACTCCAGCGCCAGCTATTTCTAAAAACCATAGGCATACTTTGGAACCCACTCCATCTATTGCTGATGAAGATAGCAACCATGGTAAAACTTCACGTCGACAATCAAACAGTGGCGGTTCTTTTAAAAACCGACACCGATCTCAAAACATTGCAGAAAGCGATAACCACGACACTACTCCTCCTAGCCAAAATAATAAAAAGTATAAAAATAGAAACTCACATTCTCAAAGGACCCAAAGGTAACGTAAATTACATTAGACCTCGATCACATGTACCAGCTATGTAGATAAGCTGTCACCAACGTCGTTATATAGCCGATGAATCATGCATGAATTTTTGGGCTTGTAGTAAGTAGTTAACGCAATGTTTCCTCTTGGTGTATCTACGTAAGCGTAATATTTTTCAGCATTGGTCTATGTGTTAATGATGACAATTGATTTTGTTTTCAGTACTCGATTTGGCAGGCCAGCAAACACTCCCCAATTGGCAACCGTGTCTGTTTTCAGCGAAACAGCAACTCCGTCGTTTTCGAACAGAAGGAAGGCCAGCAGAAATTCTGGTAATAAATCAGTTGTGACTCCTTCAAGCAACAACGATAATCAATCAAGGCGTGGATTTAAGCCTCGTGCGCAACCGACTCCTGTCGAGCAAGTAACGCCAGCGGCTTCCACAAGTGTCTATAAATTTAAGCTAAACCGTTCCCCAGGGTCTGGACGCTGGCAATACAAAACGAGCCCTAAACCTAAAGTGACGATCAGAAAGGCGACAGGTGATGAAGAGCAGCAAACGACGCCAAACACAAATCCTCTTCTTGACGATCCGCAAACCAACGACATTTCTCTTCAAGCGAGATCCGATAACGATCTTGAACTGTCGGGTTCACAAAACGGCCCCGGAACTCTTGTTGACAACGATACCGAGGATAATTCTATTGAGAAACCACCGCCAGTCGAAACACTCAAGGTAGAAATCTCAACACCGGCCGACTTCAGCGACGTTTACTATGAATTAGCAACGATCAAGTCTCCCTATACCTTCCAGGTAAATATAAAATTATAAATCATAAAAAATATAGGATTAAAAACAAATAACTGACTAATTATATAATTATAATTCGTCACTTTTCAGGTTGGACGCGTTAAAAACACTCGCATAATAACAGTTACATCTACCATAGAGAAACGTTTGGAACCATCTGCCACTCTTAATGCGCAAAGTTCTCTCAACGAACCGTTGACAGAAAATATATTAGCGACAACATCACCATATGGAAAAGATCACAATCTGCTCGATTCCAGCATAGCTACTTTGCCACCAATAACTTTAAATTCCGATATGGAAACTCCACCTTTAGAAACAGTGACTGAAACGTTCAGTACCACGCAGAACATGCTAAAAACGCATATTTTACCGGTTGTAAGAGATGTCAACTTAACGAGCAGTCTAACTTTCATACAAACTTACCAAGTCACTCGATTTGTAACAGCTACTAAAACTTTGCCACCAATGGACTTTTACCAATTTATTCCAAGTAAAACATTGAAAGAATTCAACAGTCGTCTTGATGAAGCGGGCTCCGAACTTCATTTGGAACTTGACTTTGGCGACAGCAGTGAGGATGAAGAAGGGGTTCCGCGAAGAGCTTTCCCAGCGGAACTGGACCTCGCTAATATTGGCTCCGATTTCGATCTGACAGAACTTGAAAAGTACGGAGCAGATAATCATCTGAGACTTAAGAAAGCACATGGACAAAACAAAGGCAACCACGTAACTGAAGCGCCCTCTGTCCCGAACGCTGCATTAACTCCTGAACAAGCGCAACAACTAGCATTACTTAGACTTCTAAATCCGGCAGCAGCTGCACAAATTCCCAACGTCGTGACCACGTCTAAGCCGGTGCTCAAATACGAGACTATATACGAGTCGCATGTGATACCGTTCTTTGACGGCAGGTCCACTGTACAAAGTACAATATCGAGACCAGTCGCAACCATCACAAAAACGGAATACGAAATAGGTACGAGCAGTCTCCCGGCTCTGCCGCTGCAACCTATTAATCCGCTTTTCCCTCAACAACAATTCACAGTAACTTCGACGCCAGTTGTCATGAACACCGAAGTTACAGCAACCGATAGCCAAGTTCTGAAATTGACTTTCGGTGCGAAGACAGTATACACTACATTGTTCACAACTAAAGTTGTGCCGACGGTGCTCACGTCTTACGTAACGTCTTCGATACCAGTGCAGCCGAGCGCCGGCGGCTACCCAGGCTACTTCCCACCGCCGTTCGCGCCCTTCCCCTATGTAGGTTAATCAGTAGTTATTGTGTAAAGTAGATTATTGGGACTAATAAATCACGCAATGGACACCAGTGTACACAGTGATAATAAAAACGTGAAAGTTTTATTAAAGAAAGTAAACTGTAAAATATGAGTGTATTGTTGTGGTGCACGTGATAAACTATATTGCGAGTGGGTGAGCAGTAAACACTGCAAAACCAGCAGAACGACAGGATTTATAGCCTTTGTGGGAACCGGGAACACGCAAAACTATATACGTGTATTTTCTTCTAAACTTTTCCCACTTCGCCACGGTGCGTGTTAGATAATATGTACGCGAAACAACGCTTATCGACAAATATTAGACGAATATAACGCAATCTCTAGCTTATAAGATGATTCTTGTAAATATTTTTATTTATATGAATAATATTTTGTACATAGATAAATTTTAAACAAAAAAAAATGAAATCTACCTGAATTGTAGATATATTTTAAATTGATGTAAAAATGTATTTTGTACTTTTGTAATGTATCGCTTAAATAAATGGGTCTTATACGATTAAAGTGAAATACATAAAATAAAATGACGTTTTTGTTCATCCTGTCCTACAAAACGCGAAGGAAGCAACAACACAGTGATAAACATTTAAAACACAGATTTATGTCTGCTCATCATGTAATACAAATTCGAGCGCTACATATTTAAAATAAAAACGTATACATTATCCAGGGAAACGCGGTGTTGCGAAGAAGATACACTCAGACTACTTCAAGTATTCCAGTCTATTTTCTTATTCAGTGTAAATTGAATCGAGAAGCTCTCTCAACAGGAAATGTGTTTATTTCTACTTTCCTAGTAATACATTCAGCTGCATTCATATTACACCCTCAAATTTGAATATAAAACAACTACGTTCAAGTTTTAATGCTTTGTTCCCGACATTTTATAAAATTGTATAAACAAATAAGTGCTGAATATATTTTTAACGTTTTCAGTTTGACTTGAAACGAAAACTTTCATGTTGCCTTGAACAAAATATTAGATGAAGTTTTATTTCAATATTACCTCAGTTTTTAGGTATTTCTAATTAAATTATGTTCTACAAAAAATGTTTCATTTATGTACAAAATGTAGTCTAGAACATGATTACAAAAAAATACCAAGTTTATTATGTATCCAAGTTTTAATATTTCACAGAGTTGAGAAGTTTATTTCCCATGATATCTTAATTAAACTCGTTCCACCCTGAAAGGAGACGGCGAATGAAACAAGGATCTTGGAAAATATGGAGTAAAGGCTAATGAAAACTGCTATGTGAATTTAATAAAAGATGATTTGTTTGTAATTAGAACGGAAACTGTTACTAGTATATTTTCAAAATACTTTTACATGTAATTATAGTTTTAATTAACAAAAAATAGCATAGAATAAAAAGGAGACTGGCCATTTTACTATGAAACTTAATATCGCTGCGAAAATTTTTGTCTCTCTGGTTGACTAAACCTAATTTTGGTGTATGGAAAAATATATATTTTTAATAAATATAAACATAATTGCGATCCAGGCCTGGGGTTCTTGGAGAAATTAACTTGAAGTTAAATATATTTTTTGCCTTCGGTTCAGTGATTTAAATGTGAAATGTGACAATTACTTTATGTTATAAACATCTGACGCCCGTGATAAAACAGGAAAACGATTAAGGACAAACAATAAATATGCTATAATAAATTTAAAGCAGTATCAGTATCGGGATCTTCGATATTTCTTACCAATACTATGAATGGGCATTCTTTTTGTTTGGAATATATTTTGATTCCTGGGTTCTTTTAATTGAATTAGTTTTGATTAAATTCATTTCTTTTTCATATTAAATCTTGAAATAATATCGACATATAATCATAACTTTTATACAGGCAGGACACATAGGTTATAAAATACCTGATGGCAAGTGCAGTAAATACAATATCATTTGTGAGAAATTATACACATTGTTTCCTACATTCCCCCATAGGTTCAGGCACAAAGGATATCACTGCCACATCACAGCCGCGACACGACCAGTCAATCATTCCGACAATCAACGCGCTGAAACACGCAGGCTTTCAATCTACACTGAGTATTGATTTCATGGCTTTGACAGGCTTCAAACGACAGCTTATAGAGAAGTAAACGGCATTAATGCTATCATCGTTTCTGAAACATTGATAAGCGTGTTTGTGTAGAGATTTTGGCTGCGAAACATGGCTTTGTTGCCCGGGATGGTATTTGAGGCCACTAGCCAAAGGCTTATGATCTTCCGTATCATGCGATGACACTGAGGATATGTAGAGGCACCTATCGTCTTTCCATTATGTGCCTCATATACTGGATATATCTAGACTGCGACCATAAACGAAGCCAGGTTGTAGTTACAGTGACTTCCGACAAAATGAACGTACAAAAATCGCAAAATAACGTGACGATTTTTTTTATCTATCGTCGTGTTTTGGTAGCGAAAACAATGTTATTATATATTTTTTCAAAAAGTATTCACTCCCTTTATTTTAAAAGTACGCAATGATACGTAAGGTTTTAAATTATTAATTTAACAACAATAATTTATGTATTTACCACCCAAAGTACTAACGTCTAAAAAAATATGAAAAATTTTGTGGCACTGTGATGTAACTACTACCTGACATTCTTTTTAGTCGCATTATGGATAAACCCGGTGTGTAAATAGGCACAGACTTATGTACAGATGTAGGAGTGTATCATGAATGTTAGGAAAAATCAAATAACGTAATAACAAATTGAATATGACCTACTGAAAAATAGCTTGTTGCATTTTTTTTTTATTGCAATGAATGGCAATACGAGCACTGTTCGCCTGATGGTAAGCGCTACAACCGCTCATAGACAGTAGCAAAACCAAACAACACCTTGAATTACAAAGCAATGCTTGGTATTCCATTGGTCTCAATATATCCAGTAGTTACTCTGGCTACCATGTCCTAACCGAACCACAAAAATGCATTTATACTACTATTGGGTGGAAGAAATAGACGTTGCAGTGGTACCTGCCCAGATGGCCTCTCACATAAGAGATACCTACCACCAGTAACTGCATTGAAAAAACGTGTTTATACACTGAGAATTGTACAGATTTCTGATTATAAATTAAAAACAAAACATATTTTATAACTTACCAAACAGTTTAACACAAAATATTTCATAAATTGCATTGAAGGAGCACTAGGTTTTAAATATTTATTTTATAAAACTAGCAAGGAAGAATTTCCACAACGTCCATTTGCTTTACGGCATAGAGTGCCTACGTGAAGGCAAATATTGTCCGGCAGGATGTTTTTCTATCTACTTAGCTGCACCGCTAAGCTGTACCTACACTGCAGCATTGTTGAAAAATAAAATGATAAAGCTTGCACCTCTCAACCACTACGTCAAGACAGAAAATAACACGAAAACAGTTCTATTGTTCAGCTTATATTGCTATACTATATTATTTATTTTGTGCATCTTTTTCTCCTACCTGATTTATGTTTTTTTATTGCAATGAATGGCGAGCATGCCGTTCGCCTGATGGTAAGCGATACGACTGCTCGTGAAAAGTAACAAAATCAAACAACACCTTGACTTACAAAGTATGCTTGAAATACCACTGCGCTCGCCATCCTGAACAATGAGATGTTAAGTCTTGTATATGTCCAGTAGTTACTCTGGCTACAATGTCCTTCAAACCGAAACACAACAGTACATTTCCACTGCTGCTTGACGGGAAAAAGAAACATGTATTTTATATAAGGCATGCCTAATGCGGGTGGGAGACTGCAAATAACTTCGAAACTTATAAGGAAAAAATCTACAAAATAGTTGGCCTTTTGCGGCAAACAGCATAAAAACAAAATATGATATTAAATTGAGCCCTATTCACACGTGGAGCTTCCCGCGGCTAGAATAGTATGTCATTATCGCATTGCATAACCACCATAGATTATCGTGTTCTATAAATGATTACATGCAACTTTTCTATATCCTTACGATAATCGTATCTTTGAGGCGAAAATCTCCCCGTGTAAATGGGGCGTTACTCTTGAAATTAAGCATTGTTTCAGGAACGTTTTCAATAGTGACATTCCAAGTAACCGCGATATCGAGTAACAAAGAAGAAATATACGATCGGAACATTTCAATACCTACTCGAATATGTCGTCAGGAATAACGTCAGTGAACTAAAACTTTATTTGCTTAAATTGATAATTCACTTTTGATACAAAGAGGCTGGAACGGAGGCCGGCTTAAAATTCATATTGGAATCATCGATAAAACGATCCATATTTTCCCTACCTTCGGAAATCCGGATGAGCGATATAGACTTATAAAGCTGCTTGCCTAAGACTCTATTTTTAAATTTTTGAATCTATTTCCAATAGGGAATATGCATGTCATTTTTTTATATTTTTAATCAATTCTGTATGTTATTACATTATCGGAAAAAATATAAGTCTTTGAAAATATCAATTAATAAAGTACAAAAAAAATATCAAAACTGCTATCAGTTTCGAAGCATTTGAACGCCATGTTGGCGCGAACTCGTTGTGACGTCATAGGGCACGTTATGAGCAACGTAGTATTTGGATTAAGTTTCTTTAATGAATTGCTACAGAACTGTATTTCGTGACAAAATAATCCATTTTATTTAATAGCATAAAGAAAGCACAAAATAACTCATAAACAAACGTAAAACAACAAGCTAAAACTTCATAAGAACGTGCCCATTGTCGTCACTTTCCTTTTCAAGCAATAGATCGCGTTTTGGAAAAAATGCGCGGCAAATTTGAAATGTCATTTTTTAAGTATTTATTTTACCGATTTAGAGTTGATAAATTTAAAAAATATCTTTAAGGTATATTTCTATATTAAAAAAGATTACAAAAAAAATATTTTGACTTATTTTGAAGTCTGGTGCATATTCCCTATTATTGTGTTATTTAACTTTATTACAATTCCGATTTCTGTAGCACGTACTAAATAAAAATACATATTATTGGGAGGTAATAAAACATAATAAAGGGGGGTGGTAATAAATTCTAATGTTATAAAATTGCCGCCACTATCGCCGGAAGCTATAAACGAATTGTTTATTAGCCCTTGGGAAAAACTAAACACGAAACCACTATAATAAAAGAAATCATTGATAGCTGTGCTATTTCGAACAAGTGGTAATTTTTTACTTTCTTATACTGTACTTAAACCTATTTTGTTTTCCAATACATTATTAAATTGTTGAGACAGTTATTACACCTATTTTTTTATATGTACAATGTACTAAATATTTAGTACATCATTTTAATAACGATCTAGTCTCAGTTATTAGACCTATGAAAACATCAATATAAAAGTCGAAGTTTGTGATCATGACAGTACAGCGACGAAATATATTTTTGCTACAGTCGTATCTATTGGAAAGCAAATCTGCGCACGTACAGTCGGTCTCAGTTCTCGTTGATTGAACGAGGTTAGACGAAATCGGCTTATCGTCCGTCGATGGCGAGTGGGGAATAATTTCATTTGAGTATGCACGGATCGCCGCGGACCGCGCCGCCCGCCCAACCTACTGTCATGCAAATTGACAATGTGGCTTTATACCCGGCTCCTATCTATTTACTATCGCATTGCCTCCTAACCGGCTTAAAAAGATTACTCGTAAACCTTCATAGATCTATACTCTCTTTATTCAATAATACAAAATGAAACAGACTTTAAATTGAAAAAAAACAAATGCAATATTTTTAGGCATTGCACTATTGCACTGGTATGGTTTGTGGCGCATATTATAGATAAGGTGTGCCATTGAAGGCACAAATATTCTTGTAATCTTATCGTATAAAATCAATCCAAGTTGTCGGTAATGAATAATATAGATTACTTTAAGGAAAGATAAATGTATTATAATGAAAAGATAACGATACATATTCATTCGTCATTAAATAGTTCAGATTAAACAACAAACGTTTTAGGAAGTCGTGTTTTGTTTTTATTGATTTATTTATAGCTCTCTCGTTTTGTAAAAGTGGCTAATATGCAGTGATGGCTCGATACAATATTTTAATTTTCGCAGTATTTATATCATGTAAGTAATCACTATGTTGCCTTATCCGTGCGGTATCATTTAATTATTTACTGTAAATCCCCTAAATAAACAAGTTATATTATGTTGTTATAAATATTGTATATACATTAAATAAATTTTAAATAAAATAATATAGAGTTTACATGGTATTTTTTACTGGTACATACAAATATGGTGAAACAAAGGAGTCTTCTATTGATAAAATATTATATCATAGTTCGAAATCTTTAACTTTACGCTATCGTGACAAAATCGGAA
Source organism: Hyles lineata (assembly GCA_030180105.1). Classification (NCBI taxonomy): domain Eukaryota; kingdom Metazoa; phylum Arthropoda; class Insecta; order Lepidoptera; family Sphingidae; genus Hyles; species Hyles lineata. The sequence goes on along the minus strand of JARJEE010000008.1, from coordinate 11,452,363 downwards.
TCACTGCAGTTATTGTCCCTGCCATAAAAGAAAATAATAAATTGAAATAAATAATCATATGGGGTAAATTCATTTATTTATTTATTTAATTCCCAAAATAATTCGTAGATATCGTCTAATGTCTTAAGACAACATAAGATAACTTTAGCAACATTTTCATTTTTATTCAATTCTACCTACATACAGTTGTGAATGAGCAGTACCTATTAATTATTGTGTATTTAGGTGCAATTGTGGTGATAGCACAGACAAGAGTAAGACGATGTTTCCAGTTCACGTGGTTGGGGCCGAGGTGGAACAACGAGAGCATATTCCTGAACGCCACATGCCAGGATCAAACGCGACTTGCGAGCGGCGTGCCGTGTGTCCAGCCTTTGGTCGTCTCTTGTAAGTAGTCCCGTTATTTAAAATAAAAACTTATTTTTTCTTACTTTCTTGGATGTGGAGTTAAGGAAATATGATTTTGATGCAATTTGGCAATCATCATGATGTATGTGCGCCAACCCTATCGAAAGCAGAGTTGGCCAAACGCTAGACATTTCTGAGGAATTCTTCCGGGGAAATTTTCTAATGATGTTTTTGCTTTTAAAGCAATAACAATCTGTAAAAACAATATGTGCATTTCATAGAGTACATTTAATTCTATAAAATGGTACAACAGGATCTCAAATAAAATTATAGAGATTAACAAAGTTTAGCTGTTACAGCCCACTGGACATATTGAGGTCTGCAAATCATTGCAAATACAGTTATTGCCAAATTGCCTAAATACACTATTGAATTTAAGAAGAACCGATACCATCTAAAACAAGGTTACAATATTATTTAATTTCTAAATTTAATATTTGATCCGGTAAACTTATTTTTTTGTAAATATTTTTATTGTTTATGGAAGTTTCGTGAATACGTCAATGTTTAAAATTTCTATGTATATATACGTTTTACATCAAACAATGAATCATCATTATTTTTAACTTATGTTTATTACAAAACTATTAATTCTAATACAGCATCAATACCAGCCCATATACATCCCACTGCAGGTCGCGGGCCTCCTCAACAGTCGAAAGTACGATTGAAACGGATTAGGCCATATAGTCCATCACGTTGTCATAGTGCAGGTTCTTATTTATTTTATCAACTGTTTTAGATGATGGAACATGGCCTGACGTTGATTACATTTGGACGCATTACTCGCATAACGCATCTTGCATATTAGCTGACAACGATGTGTGTGCGACTTACACATATTACTTCAACGGCCACGGTAAGAATACTTTATAGTTTATAGACATTTATAACAATACTAGCGGCCCGGCCCAGCTTCGCCCGGGTACAAATAGATTTCTGTACAATAATATGTACGTATTGTACATATAAATCTTCCTCTTGAATCACTCTATCTATTAAAAAAACCGCATCAAAATCCGTTGCGTAGTTTTAAAGATTTAAGCATACAAAGGGACATAGGGACAGAGAAAGCGACTTTGTTTTATACTATGTAGTGAAAATTCGACCTATTTATGCCATATAAATCTTCTTGCCCCTCACTCATAATACTTTAAACAAATAAAATCGGTAGGCATTATACTAAATACTATGTAACATTATTGCTCTGATTCAGAAATTCGAATTACTTGCACTACGTAAATGGACCTTTCCAGTTATAAGGAAATTAATAGCAAACGGTGGCACAAACGTAAAACGGCTTCTGTGAACTATGTTATCATTTTTATCGAAGTAATTAATAAATATGATAAATCACAGCTGAATATTGCGTCGGCTTTAACCTTTTAAAATATTTATTTACATAATATGTATGTTCCTATAACACATAAAAAAGTAATCGTTAGTGTTGGATGTTTTAACGCATCGTATTATTTCTAAAGAGTTACAAATCACATAGACTACCTCGCATAGCGCATTTGTGCTACGGTATGATTACAACGATGAGGTCTCGGGTTTGAATCCCGGATCGGGAAATGTGATATTGGAATTTTCTATTCAACAACCCGGTGTCAGGACATTGTTACCGATGTGTCGATAGGCTCAGCCCCTATAATAACGTGGGACGCAACACACCAGGCGAAACGTGGTTATCTTGGTAGCATCTGTGCCTATTGCCTGCCTCTTCGGAAAAAAGACGTCAATTTGTGTGTTTTTGTTTATACAAATCACAAAACTCGAGACGCGACATCTATGTCTTACGCGTAGAATTACATGAAACTGAACTACGAAAGCCTTGTAGGCTAGAAAAACATGTGAATAGATAGATGTCGTTTTATGAAAATTGGTATCATCCGTAGACGGAGAAACTAAGTATCATCGTAATTTGATTGATTAAACTGTACCGATTCTCTTTTAATGTTTTAATACAAAAAATACTCAGATATTAGGTATTGAAACAATGCTTATTCAAGACATAGGTTATTTGTTGGCTATTAGTCCCTTTCCTCCCATAGTTCCGGGGCTGTTGAAAGGCCTTGTCCATCACGCTGGTCCAACATCTGTTAGGATTTCACACATCAAATAAAAACTTGTAAAGATCTATATACTCGTAGTATGTATGTTTCCTCACGATTACCTTCGCTGTTATGTGGGTAGTAGTTGACTATCCATACATATATAAATAATAGTCAGTTTTTTTTATATTTCCCACCTAATTAATATGCACCTGCAGCCTGCTTCCATTTCTCTGCACCACCTTGCAACTGGGAGGAAATGCCCTTAGACATTTAGTCCGCCTGTACTAGTTAATTGTACAAAGTGTTAAATAAATAAATATGACTCCAAAAAGCCAGAGATGTTATTTCCTGAAACTCGAACCCGACACCACCCCATCGGCAGCCGTTTCTATTTCAGCAACAACAGGCCACCACGCACTCACCCTATATCATTTGTCTTGATTTTCAGTGGAAAACTCAACATCAATGTGTACACGTGCAGTGAACAGTCTCGGTAATGCCATCACAAGTGGATGTTACACGCAGAGGAACGGCAGTTATGTGACCAGAGCCTGTTTCTGCCGCTCAGTGCCCGGCGGAGTACCTTGCAACGACGCCTACTCTAATGTTCTGCATGCCGGCATTCTACTGTTGTCTATAGGCTTGCTAACGTATAGAGACATACTTCAAATTATAATAAACTAAAGCCCCATTTACACTGGGAGAGTTTCTCGCTTCGAAGATGCGAGTATCGTAAATATATAAAAAAGTTGAATCGTGTACTCGTAATTTATCAAGCACGATATTCTTATGGCTGTTATGTCATGCGATAATGCCATACGATTCTAGCCGCGAGGAATTCTCCCCGTGCAAATGGCGCTAATTTTTTATATCGTGTTATTTCATTATTAATGAACTTATTTGTATTATATTAAATATATCATCACGAAGGTATGCCTAACTTAGAATAGGTAAATGAAAAGTGTGTGTTCAATTCACACACGGAAGATGTGTAACTTCAGAAAATTGAATGATATAAATAAAGAATAACAGAGGTATTAGGATAATTATAAATTATCAAGCACAAATACTATTTTAGATTTAATGCAAAATTGTATAACTTTTTGTCCAATTATAAGTTGGCATCGCCTCTAAATACCAACTGAATTGATGACATAAAGCCGACTGACTCACAAAGCACGCTTTGCGAGCCGCCAGCCTCGCGTGGTTCTATCTCTATTAGAACAAAACTTAACAACAAGGGCATAGTCCGAACAGAAAGACATTATGGATGGATAATGACTACGTACGGATGCTGAACCGCTCCTGCTCGGGTCATCTAGCGTAGAACCAGCTTAACGTTACTTTTTTCGACCTACTTCCATTTCGACATCACTATTACGGCGGCCTGGCAAATTAACAATATACTGGTAGTATACTGGGGCTTATTTTTGTTGTTTAATGTATGATAAGTCCATAGTGGCTGTGTCAGGGTATACTATGGGTGACGGTGGCAATGCCACTAGCAATCCAGATATAGTCGACTAGCGACTGACTGGCAATGAAAATCATTCCTCACACCCTCGGACAAAAAGTTATTAAGTGTCACAGAAACGCATGAAGCTGGAGAAGATATTTTTTATTCTAAGCATTTAACATGTAATATTCTATTAGCTAAATGATCATATTTATTATTATTAAACCGTCAATCTTCTTTCAAGTACCAGGAAAACATGTAGCATCCGCATACATGTTACCAGGAAAAACATGTACGTATGCGGAAATATTATTGTTCGTAATAAGCAAGCAACTTTCAGTGAGCTACAATTGCATTAGCCAATTGACTGTTTAAATTAAACGGTTTCCCCTTTCAAGTACCAGGAACGCATGAAGTTCGAGAAGAAATTTTTATTCCTCATAAGAAGCTAACTTTCTATTGGCTACAGCTGATGCTCCTAACAATTTAAACCACGCCCACCATTTTATTAATTTGGAACCGAGGGTAGTATTATAATATCAAACTGAAGTTTTTCTAGAACAATAATATCAAGTGTAACGTAACATTAGGGAAACTATGATTGGGTCTTCTTAGTTACGAATTTGATATTATAATACTACCCTCGGTTCCAAATTAATAAAATATTATAAAATAAGCAGTGACGTTTTTCAAATGGGATGCTGCCGATATTTAGTGTACAAGTGGTTGGGTCTCGTTGTGTCATGACTTAGCATGAATGGACAAGCTCGCCTTGGGCAGTAACACAGGAGATCAACTTCAAGCGACAGCTTTGCTGTCTCGTTCCATTCGGTGAGTGAAATTGCCGAATACCCAAGAGTCAAGACCCCTTTCTTCTTCCCATCCTTTGTCCTTCTCGCTACCCTCCTACTTCAATAGGCTGGCATTCGGCACATCTATTATCCATTATTGAGGATATTGCGTTATTCTGTTCAATGTTCATGGCTGGCAGGATATCTAATATCTATACATATAAATTGAAGTGTCTGTTTGTAAAGTGAAAATAAAAAAACGTCCAACTACATATCGTTATATACACGATACCTATAACGAAAATGACGTTAGAATTTTTTTGTCTGTCTGTCTGTCTGTTTGTTCCGGCTAATCTGTGAAATAGCTGGACCGATTTTGACGGGACTTTTATTGTCAGGTAGCTGATATAATAAGGATTAACTTAGGCTACATTTATTTTAGAAAAAACATTATATTTTTGAAAAATAAAGTTTTTGTTAAATTACACGCGGACGAAGTCGCGGGTACAGCTAGTAATATATATGTGTGATTTAAAATTATAAGTATATGTTAGTAAATGTGGCATTGTAAAAACTCGTGATAAAAGTAACTTTAACCTAAAAAAAAGTAGTATAATTGCTTATGTGCGCACTTAATTTTTTTTATAAGATGATGCTCTATAGAATAGAATGATTAAATGAACTACCACTTCTGAATGATTTTTTCGTTCTCATTTTCTATATTATTACCTACTAGCGGACCACCTGCCTCCGCCTGGTTGCAGATACACTTTTTTGAAAATATGTATTATATCGCATATGTTCTTCAGGGATAATGTACTATTCTAATGGTGAAAAAAAGTTTTCCTATCCGTCCATTTGTTTCAGATACGATAGTGTCAATTAAATCGAATATTCATTTTTTTTTTTTCATTTATTTAACAAGCTTAAGAATTATACACTGTTAGAGGATGACTTTGAGAAACCATAAAGGTTTATATTTATGCCATCAGAATTCAGAGTTGACAATGGCGTTATTAACTAGACATTCATACTGTAGCGGTAATAGGACTTTCAGATTATTGCATCCAATTTTAAATTATAAAAAAAATACATCTTGAGTTTATATTTGATGTTCTTTGGCGTTGAACTATCACGTAAATCCGGGGGTAGTCTGTTATTAAAACGTGGCAGAAGGCCGTCCCATAGCGTATAGTAATACATTGTGTAGACCGTTCGCTCGCCGTAAGCAATGTTCGTCCATAATAATTCTTGTAACTATATTTTTTATTTCAACTATATTTTTAGTTTAATTAAAAATAAGTAGATAATGTATATATTTTTTTTCTGTGTTTGTTATTTTTAAATAAATTACATTTACAGTTCGGAAATTAGTTGATCCGATTTGACAACTGACGTGTCCAAACGTCATATACCGCAAGTCAATGCAACGTCAAACTGAACCTAAAATCAACGAGTAAATTTTATATGCCACCGTTGCAAATATAATATCTTTAAGAGTACAGTAAAACACAACAAGATGTATTCTGTATTAACGAGAGGAAATGCGATACTAACTTATACGTTAAGCGTGTTAGCATGCTTAACGTTTCTGTGTTTCCTGTCCACTTTGACTGTGGACTACAGGACAGCTGCACAGATGAACACAGTAAAAGTAGTCGTGTAAGTATATTTCAAGTTGTTTATTGACATTTATAATAAACAAATCATTACAGTGTATTCTTCTCTTTTTAGTAAAAACGTACCGGACTACGGAGCATCCAGAGAAAGAAATGATCTCGGATTTTTAACGTTTGATTTGAAGACCGACTTGACTCACCTATTCAACTGGAACGTGAAGCAATTGTTCCTTTATCTGACTGCCGAGTACATAACACCAAACAATGAACTAAACCAGGTTGTATTGTGGGACAAAATTATTCTCAGAGGTGAAAATGCTTTATTGGACTTCAAGAACATGAACACCAAGTATTACTTCTGGGATGATGGCAATGGTCTAAAGTAAGTATTTTACTTGTTTATTTTATTAACATAACAATGAACCAACCAACATTTTACCTTAGCCAACCTTTTTTTGGTATAACATACCTTATATATAATCATCCTATTACCATAAACATGATGGTATTACATTCATGACTGATTGCTGATTGAAAAGTATTAATGCACAATTTGGATGCTTTCCTATGCTATCATTGTTCGGTTATGATCTGTAGTACTCATTTTACAGTTATTCCTTTCCACAAATAAGGAAAACACTTGAAAAATATTATTTTCACCCTGTACACTAGTATGCATATTAAATTATTTGTGGTGGTTGATTGTTTTTCCAATAGATCGTTGGAAAAACAACACATATATAGGTAAATATGCTATATGCTATAACAAACATAATTTGAAAGTTTGTTGTAAAGACTGTGGTGTTAACTTTCCATCAGGAGACCTGCTTGCTTATATTTCTTGGGTAATGTGTCTGAATACCAGAAAAATTCTGGATGCACTGGTGCACAGGTGGTAGGTCTCTCATATGTGAGAGACTGCCTGGGTAGGTACCACTGCAATGTCTATTTCTCCCAAACACACAGGAGAGTAAATACACTGATGTGTTTCAGTGTGAAGAACATTGTAGCCAGAGTAACTACTGGACATATTGAGACCTAACCATCTTATATCTCAATGCAAAGGAATGCCAAGCATTACTTTGTTTTTCAAGGTTTTATTTGGTTTTGCCAATGCTCATGAGTGGTTGTATAGCTTACCATCAAGTTAACTGGAAGCTCGTGGCACCATTCATTGCAATAAAAAAAAACATAATTCTGTTTTTGTAATATATCTGGAAGTATGAAGAAATAAATATATTTACAAATATTTTATTCTTCAGGGCTCACAACAATGTCACACTTACTCTGTCATGGAACATCATACCAAATGCTGGCCTTCTACCCAATATCCAGGCTCGGGGACAACACTCCTTCAAGTTCCCCACAGATTATACTCAGACAAGGGTATGATCTATGTATAGACACTAAGTACTGCATTTCTGTATATTTGTAGGTGGGTTTGTGACATGAGAGTTTTGGTAAGAATGTCAAATATACTGCTTTATTTAAATAAATGTGTTTAATTTAAAACTTGAAAACAGTTACTCATTATTTTCTATTTAAGGTCATTGAGCATGGATGAATAGATATATTTGGAACTTCAGTATGTCTGTAAATAAAATAATAACAAATTATGGTGTTTTATTCCAAGAAAAAAATTGTTTAGTTACTGATTGTATATTTATCAATTACATACTTTTAAACATACATAATATATAATTTTTGCTCTACAGTGTCATTCTACAGCAGAAAAAACTAGTTTTTCTATATGATTGCTTTCAATATAAGTCTACATTGGGTACATGTGTTTATATAATTTTTTACCAATTTAATTGGTGTACTTACAAATTTTATGTTTGAATGTTTCATTTAATTGGACCTGATTTGCATGTTCATTAACTATTTCTTATTACATTTTCTGAGAGCTAATCACTATTAACCTGTTTATTGTAATTCCCTAAAGGAATAAAACTGCAATTCACATGACAATTTTTATAGGAATAATCCTTCGGACTAATAATTTGAGGTATAATATAAATGCAAGTAGTCTAAAGTAGGTAGCAATTTTATTCTAAGTTTCATTGAAATGTTAAATTTTTAAATTTAGGACCTCACACAAGCATGTGATGCATGAGGAATATCTTATATTTTATACATGACCAAACTACAAGGAGCATAATGAAAATATATTTTAACATATTAACTAACTGTAAAAATAGTAGCTTTTCAACAAAGTTCCTTGACATACTTTTAAATTTGGATTACTTATTTTTCATAACTATGTTACTTATTATTACATTCTTCTAATAAACTAGATAGGTACTAAAAGATCATATGAAAACATCTATATTACACTCTTTAACTGTAAATGTTTTTATTATTTACTTATTTGTGCAAATGGCATCCAACTCCTATTACCAAATACAAGATTATACATTTTACAAAATAAGTAATCAAAATTTGCATTAAAAATTCATACTATATCATTAATAAAGTTGTAATCTCGTAAATATTCTACTGGGACAGGATAATTATCACATGTCAAAAGAAACTGTTTTTTTGCACAAAAGTATGTCAAATCAAATGTTATAATTATTGATTGTATTATGTTCCATAATTATAAAAAGAAACACAAAAATGATTTTTTTACTGCTTTGGTTTGTCATTAATTCCAATATATAATAAGTTGAACAGACCTACAAAGTTTTTACTGAACTAAATCTAAAAATTCTTAACAAAATACTATAATATTCGTTTTATTCCCACATTATCATGTGTATATGGTGCCAGAAACATACAAAAACAAGAATTTAAAAATAAGGACATCATTATTTAACAGTAACAGTTTACCTATTTTATAGCTCAATATTGCTTGCATATGCCTGTGGCATAATTCAATTTTATGAATTTCACTACTGAGAATCACCTACATTTTGACTCTACCGTAATTCTAAACACTCAAAGCGGATCTTGCTTGAAAAATATTGCGTGTTTTTGTTATGACAACACAATGCAGAACAAGTAAAGATGTATGAAGAAATGAAGTACAATATATTATTGTATAATGAATGTGAATATTATCTAACTACATTTGAACAACATGAAATAAAATATGAACTTGTAAGATAATTAAAAGCAAATACAGTACTTTGCCTGCTCATGTACTGACTAGCACTGTGTGATCAAGCAGTGACAACTATCATGACAATGATTATCTAACTGTGTAGCAGGTCTAATAAACACAAACAGTACTGCATTTACAAATTAAAACTATAAGACCTAGCACTAACAATAAGTGAAATTCGAGCAAACTAAGATCAAGTCAAACAAGGTATGTTCATTAAAATTTACAACAAAATGTACGTATCGAGTATTATCAATAATTGAAATGTAAGGAATATAAGTGCAATAATTTTATACCAAATAAAACTAACATTAAGAGGTCTGAAATCACATGTCCTTAATATTTTCCAAATATGATATCAAGGACTGAATGCATACTTACATTTACCTAAATTACTACAGAAAATGTTATGAAAATCAAAACATACAAAACGAGCAATTACATTAAGACAATACGCACATGAATCATTCTATAACTTAACAGCAAAATACTAAAGATCACAGTTTTTGCAAAAGTCAATGATTCCACACAAGAGCATTATACTACAGATGATGCTTGAACACGATACATTTCACCATCACAAAGATGCAACAAGAGCTCTAATCTGAAATGCCACATATAACGTTTTCCCATACATTATTCAACATCGAATACAACCAAAGAAGAAATGAAACATTTATTATCTACAGTGTAGTTAGTTATTCGCTGTATTTTTATTTTGTCATTCTCACATTTCCGTTCGAGTTGAATACGAAACATACACAATGTCAAAAGACCTAGATCCAAAACGCGTGAGTAACAATAAAATACAAGTTGTATACTGGAACGGTGATTTTGTCAGCATTGTCTCTGTCTGCACACCTGCCGATTGCAATCGCGGAAAGGAGACAACAGTCGTACACCATTCTTCCGTTTTAGAGTATATTGGCTAAAGTAATTAATAAACTATGAGGGTGTTGACACAATTGTAGAAAAGTATACCAGATGTGCCGACAGGAATTGCGTCGTCTACCTATGAGAATGTAGTGGCGGTGTCTTTCCCCTGCGGCCGCCAGAGACGCCATTTCAAAGACGGCAGGGATCCACTGCAGATCGTCACGCTCCCGTCTGCGGTGGTTCGTCTGTCTGCACGTCCTTGTCTTCTGTGGGAGGCGCTATGGGCCGATCGGATCCATACCTTCTTGAAAGATCCAACATTTCTCTCAAGCCCTGTAAAAGAAATTGATAATTATTTTACTTACAATCAAATAGGTATGATTAACATGCACAAATTCATTTTTTGAACAAGCTACTAAAGTGCTGGACCATTTTTTCTTTCATAATTATGCAATTCTTCTAAACATACCTTGTTTTCAGTAATAAGCCTTTGGTAAAGTTGTTCTTCTTTTCTGGCATCACCATTTTCATCCAGGTTGACTGCCTTGTACATTATACTTGTCATCTCATTAATTCTTTCTGCTTGTTGGCGTATCAGCTGAATATAAAATATATCCACTCTATTTTATATGGGCACAAATATACAATAAAAAAATACTATCTAATGATTAGGTTGTATTAAATTACAGTTTAAATCAGTAACCATTTTAATATATAATTGTCTTAATGGTAAATGTATTAGATTACTATTGTTTCCCGGTATTTACAAACATTAAAACAATTTATTAAAAATTAGAACTAACACATATATTGGTGGCAATAATAAGATATTGTTTTAATATTAGACTTGTTGAAAATTACATCAATCTCACAGTATTAGCTATAGTGATATTTTGACAAGTTGAAAGAGATATAAAATTAAGATAATACCTCTTGTTGCTTATCATTGACAGCTGCAGTGAAATCTATTCTTGATTCCCATATTCTCTTCTCAGTATGCTGTCGATATTTGGACATGATCAGTTCAAGTGCCCTTCTGTGGTCCTCTAGAGCGGCTCTCAACTCTCCATTCTCTCTTTGGACGTCACGCATCAGTCGCGATTCACGCTCTATGCTAGCAATGAGAGCGCCTCTTGGCCTCTCTCGGGACGCTTCATTCAAAGTATCAACTTCTTCTTTGTACTGAAAATTACGATAAAGTATATGTTAACATTTCCAAATATAAAATATACAAAATCTGTGACATTTAATGGCTCAAAACAACTTTTTATTTTGGCTGCATACTTGCATATAATTGGTATGTAATTAAACACTATTTGATAATGCCTTTAATACATTTACTTTAGTTTAGGATTCTTTTGCATGAGATTAACATTACCAACATGCTCCAGATAACTGCAATCAATGAGTTAAAACTTAAATAAGAACAATTGTAAATGAATTCTAATTTTAGTTGCCAAACTGTAAAGTTTGCCATGCCTTGAATATTGAGGCAATGTGTAAAAATTGCAAAAATTAATTACACAATGGTATTTCTAGGGCAGAAAACAAAGCTGATTGCTTTAGCCAAGGTTAAATGTCAACTATGCAAAACCACTTACTACCAGCAAGACCAAATAAACGTTACAGCATTATTAAAATGAAATTTTAAACTATTAGGTATTTACTTTAAAAACATAGAATAATTATTATAGTTGTTGCTTTTGATTATGCATTAAAATAAATGCTATTACATATTTAATTATGAATAATTTAAATCTAGGCTTATGTAATGCTGGTACAAAATTAAACAATATGGGTGTTCAATAATAAATGATAAGCTAACAACAATTAACTGTTAAGTAACTACATAAAATATATATATTAAGGAAAACAATTCAAAAACTAATATGTCAGAAATCTGTGAATAAACTGAATGATTGTTTTGTGGAAAATACCTATACTGGGTATATCAAGACTGCTACCAAAAACGAAGCCGGATGGTAGTTTTAGTGACTACAAACACAATGCAACTAAAATTTTGTAAAGAAATACAATTTTTTTAAGATTATTTAAATATTGTCATTTCTGGGTGGTTAATCCATTGCTCTTGCTAAAAAGATACTTGAAACTCTTTCACACCTTAGACTCTTTATATATAAAAGGTATACACTATTATTTTAGGAACAAATGTATTTACCATCGAAATACGACCACAGGAAATAATAACAAAAAATAATGTCACTTGTTTTTGCAAACATTTGGTGTTGCATTGTGTCTGAAGTCGCTTAAACTACAACCAGGCTTCATTTTCGATAGCAGTCTTAATATACCCGTATAATAAAACAGACATTAGCTGCTGTTTAGAAATAAATTTTACATGGTTAAAAAATAATACATACCAATTATTTTGAGTTTTTTTTAGAAAAAGCTAAGGCACATTCATTTTGATATTGTTTGAAAGAAATAAAATTACAGCATGCATAACTTGTTTAAGATTTGTTATAGATATGGCTACTTTAATAATTTACATGAAAATACTAGGATAATAGCTTGCGACAGTTCTATAAAATAACAGTCAAATGAAGTTATAAGAGGATATATTATTGTATACCATAAATACAATAACAATGAGTGTTACACTGCTTAAACACCAGGATAGATTTGAGTTGCAATTCAGTAAAGTTTGTCATATTAAGATAGGTTATTTGAAGTATTTATGTTTATAATAGGCAGTGTAGGTAATATAATTACTAAGGTGCATAGAGGTAATTGGATTAAATCCAGTTTTTTATATTTCTAGAATCTTTTTAACACTTGGTCAACTGGCTACCATAATATTATTTTAAATTTAGGTCAACAATACATTCATGGGCATCATTACAAAGCAAAGTTTATATAGGCGCTTTGTGTTCAGAATATTAAATAGCGGAAGGGAAAACACTGTATATAATGCTTCTCAACTGTTTACACGACTCAATACAATTATATACAAGGTCACGAAAGTTTTGCAAGAAAAAATATGGTTTATTATCAAATAATGTATATAACATATTGCTTTAATACTAGGCTTAGGAACAAGCTTAGAAATTCATGGTTACGGACAATCTAAGGTCGAGAGATGAATTTCTATGACTCCGTGAAGGGCCAGGTAAAACTTACCTGTTTCATCGTGTGAATTTGTCTATATGCCGCTTGTGTCTCAGTCAACAAAGCATCCGCCTCAGTCTCACGTTCCTTGAGACGACCCGCGAGTCTTTTTGCATCCAGAATTATTTGCTGTATAGTCAGTGACATCTGAAAAAGGCAACTATATAGAAAACTCGCAACTTTAAGATTTATATAAAACATCTTGTAATAACAGCACACACCCTGATTTCCACACAAAATAGTAATACGAATAAGGTATCATCTAAGTGTTTTTATACGATAAATAAGACAAAACACTAATTTTCATTGAATATCAAACAACGCACATCAGCTGTTTCGCGATTAGAGGCAGCCATTAGCTTTTAGCTTTCATTTGAGGAGAAATAATACCTCAAAAGTGAAAAGGAAACACGCAACGAAAACAGTGGCAATATTACATTACGTGCGTTCCACTTAGCGATCAGGCTTACGACCACGATTTTTACCGTTCCACTTGTCCGTGAGCGTTACGATAGTAAACCCAGGTGGAACGGGTTATGGGGCTTTTGAGCGTCGACGAATAGCGAGGTACGAAAAAAACAAAAACTTAAAAGTGGTTAGGATAAACTCAATAAAGCATAACAAAGGCGTGAATAAATACTGGTCAATCAAAATAATTTGTATTGAAAAAAATATAAAAGTATTTTTTATAATCCATTTTAGTGGAATATTATTAAATTTACGTTCGAATACAGCCATAACTCGATGATGCGTCGCAATAATGCTCTAAAAGTAGTAACACATTAAACTAATGTGAAAAATGTATGCCCGTTGAGCATTAGTTACAGAAACATTTATTTCTACAAAAATACTTCCTCATTTATTATAATTTAATTTTTAGGGTCACCGTTTTTCTTGCTTAATTCAAAATCCATTTCAAAATTCCGCCAATTTTCTTAAAGCTCAACACGGGTCGTGTTGAGCGTTGAGCGTACGTGAGCGTATGTCATGACGTCACTAATGAGTTATCGCCGCGACGACAATGATCGTTATCGTCAAGTGGAACCGCAAAATAAGTATTTTTAACGCCGCGCCGCGCCGTGGACGCTTGGTGGAACGCGGCCATTGTAATAAATAGCGTGAATGAAAAAGAGGCCCGGCTAGGCTGTATTTTTATTATGATGTTATCAAATTAAGCAAGCTCATAAAAGTTTAAAATCTCAAGAATATTATGCGTTATTTATTTTAAACACAATGTTGAAAATAAAACATATAGGTTTTTTCTACTAATAATGTTACTACTTGTAGCGTCATCTAGCGGCTTTGAGCAAACTTTCAAAAGCGTAATCCCGTAGACCGAATCCCACAGAGTACATAAAATGCGTTTCATGTTGTTTTACGACTTCGTCACATTGGATATTTCTATTAATTATCAGCCCTGTGTCAAGAATTTATGCCTGGTATGGCGAGAGGCTCGCCCCCTATCCAAGGCCGGATCCCGGGGAAGGTCATGGGGGTCATGACCCTCCCCTGGGCTAGCTCCAGATTAACAGAATTTATTTATTGTCTTGTTGATAAGATTTATAAGCACAATAAATGCTTTGTATGTCGATATACAAAGTAAAAGTGTGTATGTGTGTGTGTGTGTGTTCACAAATAACGGCTGTAACAAACTTTGAAAATCGTTATTACGAATTGGAGTATTGAAATCGGATTCAGTGTTCTGACGATAACTATATGACCCCCCCTGGCGTAAAAGGTGAATCCGCCCTTGGCCTTATCATATCATAAGACAATACACACAAGGCCAAAGGTCGCGTCGATGTCCTGGACGCTACCTGAAGAACCTGTCCTGTGTTTTCAGCGAAATATCCCAGTTTTATCGTCTCCTTACAAATCAGGTGTTATACTCCCAAATCACAATGCAATGTAAGTAGTTGAAGAATGCCGACTGTCGTTTTGAATCTATACTAATATTATAAAGCTGCAGAGTTTGTTTGTTTGTTTGTTTGAACGCGCTAATCTCTGGAACAACTGGTCCGATTTGAATGATTCTTTCATTGTTGGGTAGTCCATTTATCGAGGAAGGCTATAGGCTATATATCATCACGCTATGAGCTATAGGAGGAAAGCAGTAGTGATATTTCTAGCAAATACGAGGAAATTTTGATCGTTTTTCGTGGTCCGATTGGTCGATATTCTAAACTGATAGTCAGAATTAAACATTTTGACCGCCATATTAAAACGTGTATCCACCCGGGCGGAGCCGGGCCCGACCGCTAGTAATTAAATAAATACACACAACAATCACTTACTCCTAACTTCATACTAAGACATAATTTTGAGTCCTGGGTATCAGAAACTACAACAGATATTAAACCTTGATCCGAAACAAATAGTTGCGGGCCATTGAAATGGAATCGAACCTGCAGTCTTTCATTTTATAGGCGGCACTCAACTAATAGGGCAATTGACCATGATCGACCTTGACATACCATACATTTTGTCGCATTGACGCCTTTGAGTTGTGGTGCAGCAGAAAAATACTCTATATTCCTTTGACAGCATTTTGAAGTAGCTCCGCCATATATACATAAAATACATAAAATTTCCTCGCGGCTGTCATCCGAATTTCCACATCATAAACATTAGAATACTTCGGCCATATTTTAATGAAAGATGGTGACCCCGAGAAGTTCATTGTGACTGACAAAGTATATAATGAGAAGAGGCGTAGTGGACACAACCTAATACGTTGTGGTTTGTACCATTGGCTGTACGGGAAATTTTCTTGATCCTACATTTCACAGCGCCCCTCACACCGCTAGAGTCAAAACCAGAAGGAGAAAGCTCATTCAAGAGAAAGTGATTCAAAAGTGCGAACACGACCTTCCACACTGAGAAACATAACTGAACTGGAACTGGTGGTAGGTGTCTCATATGAGAAAGGTAGGTACCATCGCAATGTGTAATTCTCACGCCAAACAGCTGTGTAAACGCACTGTTGTGTTTCGGTTTGAAGGATATTGTACCCAGAGTAACTACTGGAGACTTAACATCTTATGTCTCAGGGTTGCGAGCGCAGTGCAATGCCAAGCATTGCTTTGCAATTCATGGTGTTAATTTTTTTGATGCTATTCATTAGCGGTCATATCGCTTACCATCAGGCGAACGGCATGCACAGGAGGAATACTCTACGACCGTACTACGCTTCTCATTAGAGAAACAGGATTTACTTTGACATCCTGAATCCTGATATAGTCATTTCTCTTCGATTATTTTACTAATTTATTACTTAATTGTTTATACTAATCCGATGTTTTGTTGACGCCGGAGGATAAGAGCCACACAGGACTAAATTAATAACTACGTACAAGATAGAATCTAGTTTTTGTGCGGCCAAACTGAGACTGTATTAATAACTGGTTCCACATCTAGTAGGTACAAATATGTGACGTCAATGTCGTAATCACAGTCGAATGCTGTTCTGTGGTTGTTATACTTGGTACACCTATTAATTAACTGACGAATTCCTAACTTTGTGTTATGTGTACAAAAAATCCATCCCAATGCATAGGTATTTTTTACAACAACCTTTTTTTAGAATGATGGTTAAGAGATTCGCAACACTGCATTTCTATACCTAATGGATCCTCCCGTGATTATAACAAATTGAGTTGAGTTTTTAATAAACTATCTATAGACTCTATTCTATCTGTATTCAAAGTTCTAGTCATTGCATAAGGTACCTCAATAACATAAATCAAGGTAAAAAACATAATATTTATTTCTTGTCAGACTTTTGTTACATATAAACAATACATTACATATTTGGTAACAAAACAATGACTTGACACATACCTAGAAGATTAAAAAAACATTTACAATATCGAAAAATCGATGACTCCCATTTATTGATCAAAATTCTTCTTTTATCATTTTTGTAAACATACAATAATTTTATTATCTCATGATTACACAAAACTGACTAATTGTAACAAACAGACATTAATATTATTTCAACATCTAAAGGTTATGTTTGCCCAAGAAATCTTTTACAGTCTTGTTAACTCTTTCCGGGTCTTCTTGTTGTAAGAAGTGTCCAACATCTTCAAGTATCAAGGTTTCAATATGTTCGTATTGGGTCTTCATAGTATCCAGTACGTTGGGGCTGATGAAAGGATCTTTGGCAGCATGAATGACCAACATTGGTATATTTTCTTTGTGGTACGATGGAGTCATGTTTACAGTGAAGTTGGCTCTGTAGTAATTAATTGGTGGTGTCAGCGCAGCTGAAAAAAATATTAATATTTAACTATATTTTATCTGCAATTACTAATGATTTCACGAAATCAAGTCCATGGAATAGATTAATTACTGTAACCGCATGATGTTTTTGACAAAATATTTTTACTACACATTTTCGGCTATTTAAAATAAATAAAACTTATCATTATTTTATTACATTTATAGAAGTCGGAGGTTATTAACGATAGTAGCCGAGGCGAAAGTAATTGAAGTTGTGAGTCTGCTTAGAAAAAGATTTTTGTTAATACTGAATACATACAAGGCAATGTTTTCCAAAATGCCTCCTAATTACTAAACCTATTTTGACTTAATTTAACGGTTTTCTAATACTTAGAAGCCTCAATATATCAAAGTCTCTACGACAATTTCAGAGCCGCTTAGTGCCAGAGATCAAGTATGAAATCCAGACATACACCGCGATATGTATTTTATATCATGAATATCAGAAATTAAGAAATTCTTCGGCCCAAAACATCTTAACTAACAATAAATATTAGTTATAGTTAATTATTTCTTCGTGTTAGGACTTAGAAGCAAACCCGCAATTATTTATTTCAAAACGAGCTTCACGCTCGCTGCGCCACGGAAGATTTCACATACGATCAAGCAAAATAATAAATTAAACATAAAAGCCATTATTGCAAATATTTCACCGATAATGGCCAAGTGTCCCTGAACGAGGTTAGTGCGCCCAGGACGGCCCATTGTGCCGTAAATAAATGCTTACGATATCTTCATCAGCTGTGTAAACATCTCTCTTGTGACAATAATATAATGCGTCATGTTCAAAAAGCTGACCATGGGCCATCTCATGAGGCCCATAGTGAGAGGCCACATTTCAGTGCCTCAAGTCACATACAACAGTTAAAGACTTTCGTCTTTAGGCACTGAGGAATATTTGACGAAAAGACGTGATTTAGTTTCCCGAAAGATGTCCATACGATGATTGATGTATGTGGTGTTAAATAAAAAAATATATAAATAAATATATTACACAATGCCCTCTTTCAGATACGTAGTTTTGTATCGTAGGGCGTGGTAGCCTGTTCGTACCGAACCAGACGCGGCTGCCTAAATGTTTACGGTGATCGCGGGTTCAAATCCCAGGAAACACCTCTGAGTTTTCGGAATCATGTGTAGCCAATCACCACGCGCTATAACAGCGAAGGAAATCATCGTGAGAAAACCTGCATACCATAACAATTTAAAAAAAATTATATGGTATATAAAGTCAGCCGACCCGCACTAGGCCAGCTTATTGGACTACATGGCCTAATCCCTCTTATTCATACCCTCGTTTGTACAGAGTACAGACCTATGACCTGCAGTGGGTCATGGAGGGAATTAAATGGGACAGTAGGACAGTTACGCCGCTTTTAGTTATACAAGAGGTTGTACGAAAAATAATGTACAACTATGGAGTCTAATCAAAAAAATTCTGCATCATGCACGGGATGCTAGTATAATATTACTGATACACAATAATACTTACAAGGTTTTCCAAACCAATACTTGTAGCATTCCACATCTTGTTTGTCCGTGGTATTTTTGCCAGGAACGATCATAATGCTGTCGTAGAAACCAAGGTCGTTCAACAGTAGAAGATTCTCCGGCAGCGCAGGCAGACGGTAGAAGAATACGTACCTAAAACGTCACAATAACAATGTTTTTTTTTTAAATAGAAACAAGGAAATGTTTCTGAACACTGCTTTAATGTAGAGCAAAGACTTATGTAGAGTCTACACTACAAAATGTGGACCAACATTGTTTTACAAAACGTTATGTTTTGCCCGCTTGATACCAAAAATATTACACAGAATCCATTATCCTACGTGTATTAAAACATGTTGTGTTGAACACCATGAATAAGAAAATAATTATGATAAAATTGCAAGATAAAAAGGTATGAATGAATGTCAAAAGATAAAGAAAATAAAATAATGTTAACATTGTTTCTATGAAGGTATCACATAATATTTACAATATAAGCTATGGCTACAAGTTTATTGTTGTGAACAAGTCGCTATAACGGGGTCGAATGATAACATAAAAGTATATATCCAACGGATACTCTATCCAGAAGTTATTGCAATTGCCATCAGGTGTGTATACATATCATTATTTCTTTACATATATATTTTTACTTAGCATTAAATGTTCACAATGATTTCCTTACCACTCTATGTTTACGATAATATCAGGAACGGGTCGAAGAGAAAGAAAAGTTTGAAGTTGTCATCACCACCATGTGTAAATAATAGAGAGAGAATTGTAGCGTTAATTAAAAGGAAAAATTCTTACCAAGACATCTTCCTTTGCTTCGGGTTGGTCCATACTTCTTGTATCCAAGCCTCTCTGGACACGCTGCCCATAATGATAAGAGCACTAATGACTTCTGGATAAACATCGCGTACCCTGTTTGCGACGAGTCCGCCCCAATCGTGCGCAACAAGTATGCTTTTCTCGCGGCCTGTAAGTTAATAACTCTTTTAGATATCTAATAACTGAGTCCTGTTCATTCTCCTACCCAGTACCTAAAGTTAGGCGATCGCACAATGTACTAGAAACATACCAGCGTCTTACTGGCTGTTTTTTTTTACGTTACTATGGATGGTAAATAAACGGTGCTGTTCATCTTCTTAGTTCGAGTAAATGGCTTAATTATAATAAATATCTTCACACTCTCCAACGGTGCTGAAGCAATGTTGCCTATGGCCATGATCCCAATATCATAGTCGTTCATGAGCGATGAAAATATTTACCTACCCATGAGTGAGCCGTTTGCTCGTTTTCCAGAGAGATACTATAAAAAATACAGCTTCCTTTCACATTTTACTGACAAGGATTACCGATTAAGGTGTTATATTATATATATAAGTATATATTTATTACCTACTTTATTTAATAGTAAAAGAATTGTCAGTTACTGCAGGTATAATTATTTAGTAATTTACCATAATATGATAATGTCGGGGACATTGGAAAATTTCTATAAGGTAAGGTTTATTACACTTTTGTAAGTGGTAGAGCCTGGTTTATTGTCGGAGTCCTAACAGATAGTACAGGGATATTTGCATCTTCGAGGATAACGGTCTCTTTACCTGATGTTGCAACAGGAGACTGGTTTCTGGAAATCACAGGAATACACTCCAATATGAACCGATAGATATTAGATTCAAATATTGAAATGGACTTATCAGCACGTGTATTAAAGCCAATTTTTCTTGCTAGTAAAAAGTATTTTTTATTGTATTTTATAGAAACTAACAGGTAGCTCATAAGTTAAATATTGTACTACTAATCAAATGGACTGTAATTGTCTGAGTGAATAAAGATTTATTATTATTATTATTTACAATGTTTTTACACTATTCTCCCAAAATTTGGGGGTTTACACCAAAGTACCGAGCTTTTGGCCAAACGTTGGTGTTTCGATATAGGACAGTTCCTTCTTAATCAATAGAGAGGAACTTCCGTATTAATAATAAATTTTAGTTCAAAAAGTTAATATTTTATTATATGAGACTTCACACTGGCATACGTATAGATCGCGAATAGTCACGTAACATATTTTTTACTGGAATTCTATGATTTCTATAGCAAATTACCATGAGAGATTGACGTCAAACAAATCATTTCTGCAACATGCGCAATGACGATATGTATTAGTGAACCTACGTAACTGTTAGACGAGATAGAAGGGAGAGGGACTCACCCAACTGACGAATGAGGTCGCGGACATCCTCAACTAATAATTCAATTGCATATGACGAAACACCTTCGGGTCTTTCAGAATCCCCATAACCTCTCATGTCAAGAGCAATGCACCTGGAAGAAAAAATACCTTATCAATAAAGAATATTCTTATTAATATATTGATTAGTAAACATAAATTCTGTTCATTTGGTGTTCGAAATTTAATACTTTGAACCTATTTTTTTAATCCAAAGTTCAAGTTACATAAATCAAATTAAATTATAAGGTGTATCTGAATAAAGTTTTGATCAGACAATGCATTTATCAATAATGGTGTCGCTTTTCACCTTGTCATGACGTTGCTTGTTTGTATTTAGAAATACCCATATTTATCTTTACTAACTTTCATTTCTACGTAACAATTCGTAAACAGTAAGTAGGCAAGCGTTTTGTAAATGTTTAATATTGACTGTATGCAAGCACATTGAAACGCGTATTATTTGAGTTTGACCAATAAAAGAAATATTAGATAAAAGGGCCGTTATAAGAAAAAGTTTTTCGAAGTAAACAAGCAAAAGAATAAGATAGAATTTGTGAATATGGCTAAATCCGTAAGTTTATTCATACGAGAATGCTTTAAATATGTAAAATTAAAAATCATCATCATCTTCATCAGCCTATACTGTTGTACACTACTGGACATAGGCCTCCTCCGTATCCAGCATCTGCCAGCGTCTTTTGCGTTCTGAAGTGGCAGTGGACTGGCCACATCTTACAAAGAACCGACTACCATGACGACTAACATTTTCTTGAGTAAAGACCACGTCTTAACTCTTAGCAAGCGTAGTGTAGGACGTCCTCCAGCTAGATTTGCGAAATGTTTAATTTAAGGGCTTTGCAAAATGCTAAATTTAAGGATATATTTCTGTTTCATAATTCCTAGCCAAACACTTACCAATAATTCTTATTAAACTCGACTATTTGGTGTCTCCACGAATACCAGAATTCTGGGAAACCGTGAATAAATATCATGAGCGGCTTCGAAGGATCTCCGCTCTCTACATAATGTAATTTTGTGTTCTGAAAAAAATTAACATTTTGATTGTAATATCATGTAATATCAACTAGGGTATGTACTTTATAGAACTAAAATTGTCGTTAACACAACTTATTAAGCATTCTGGTAAGGTACCTATTCTCAATTTGGTATTCAATCTCGGTTTCTTACGTGTATTCTAGGACATCAGCTTGAAGTTGATAGTAATCGTCATAGCTATAAAAGCTGTATTGTGTTGCGGAGAAAATATCAAAGAAATAAAGGTAGGAATAACACAAGTTATTCTTAGTTACACAACATAAATAGCTTTACGCGGTACAGATTCCTACACTACCGGAGTCACGTGTACCAAATTGACGTAACTATAAACAAAAAACGTTAATTTATGTTTCAACCCATATATTTATTAAACAGGTATATGAAGACAGAAGTAACAATTCAAATATAATTTATATAGCCACTGTAAGAATTAAGATAAAGGATGGTTAGAAGCCAATTATTAATAACGCTCTAAAGGTATTTTTATACATTGAAAACGACGGATTAATATGCTGGTGATCGTGAGAGCATGTTCAGGATCATAATACATAAATACATATATAAAGACGGTATGATAAGTCCCTGGAATACATCTCATTGTTAAAACAACAAAACTTCACGCTTCTGGAGAAACAATGCATAGGTAGGGTAACGTAATAACAAAGCAGTATTTAAAGCGGTTACCTACTATTTATTACTTAACTAGTTTTAGTTTCATTTTATGTTGTCTCTTACATTATCAAGTGTAAACGGTTTTATGCTAGTTACACAGTTACGTATTGTAATTAGATAGTGGAATTAACAACACTGGGTCTAAGCGGTGATAGAGCACATTTGAAAGTTAATACAAATCGACGACTTACATCCTGCAAATAGTAATAAAAATTATCTAATTAATTAGTTGAGCTGGTTTAGGCAACTGTCGTTATTGTGCATTTATGTAAATACCTATTTGTTTTTATAATTAATTCATATAAAAGTGTATATTTTTATAATGTTTGTGTTACATTTAAGATACTTAATGCCACAATTCCTTTACTTTAAACTTTATTTCTTTTATTTAGTTGGATTGCCTGGGTAAATTTAACAACATATTATTATAATTGGTAGCTAAATACGTACATCCATCAGCATCATGTACATTAAAGATTCGACGGTAAGTAATTATAGATACGTTAGTAATACGTGATCAGATAACCAGGAAAATAATAAGTACTCAGGTACTTTATTAAACGACAACACGTCAAATTGAATCCAGTATTCATATCTAATAATAACTGCGCACTAAAGATCACTCATTGTAAATAATGATGCTAATGATGAAAGACTTTTTTTTTTAACTCAGCTCGCTAGAGCGGAAAAGTTAACAATGACGTAAATATTTTATTAATTAAGAAATTAAAGTTAATAATCCGTGGTTTCATTTTTAGTATAAAAATATTTTAGGTATACAGTTGAGTAAAAAATTGTGGTCCATTTAGATGACGGAACACGTACGCAGTACAAACATGTGGTCTTGTGTCGTTTCCGCTCTGCTTTTATAGTCGAGTACCTATCAATATTATGCATCTGCACGATTTTATCTATCTCTGGACGAGGACATAGCGAAAACAGGTTGGCTAGGTATGTTTATTCAACTCTCCGGAAGAGCTCGTTGGGCCAGAAAGCGGAACGAGTTTCGTGTGTGTGCGGTTTTAGTGTAATATTACATATTGCACACGCGAATGCATTTGTTACTAAATAATGTTATGCGCTCGGGATTCGCGCACTCTGTTCGCATTCACACGCATTACAACTTCAACAAACAGAAGCTATTTTTAACCACATCTATTCAATGTTAATAGCACGGATGATAAAATATGTGAATTAAAAATATATCAGTCACACTTAGTTTTTATTCATATAAATGATACAAAATATTAATTACGTATGTAATAAATTTGTACAAACATAAATAATAGTAAATACTTAAGTAAGACTAAGATTTATTTAATTATAAACGCTTTATATAGGCGGACTTAATGCCTGAAGCATTCTCTCCCAGTCAACCTTTGGGCGGTGTAGAGAAATCAAGGTAGGCGCATAAATACATATATAATACCAAATAACAAAAATTAAGGTAGAAAGAAATTAATATTTACACTCTCAATTTACTTTTATTATCAACTTATTGTTTGTTCCTCTAAATTGTTTTGAACTTGTAATTAATCATATTAATGTCATCTGAGAGCCGGGAGTCAAATAAATTCCTATATGGATTATGAAAGAGAGCTGCGAAGGTTCATAATAATTAAATTATATGCCATATCTTTTTCCAACAGTATTTTAGCCCTTCCATCGCCTGACACTGATAATAACACTGATAATAAAATAAGACCTATTAATTATTATTAAATTATTCAGCAAATAATAATAATTATCGATTTAAATAATTTATGCGAAATTGCAATGAGGTCTTATTACCTTACGAAATAACAATATTATATTTTTCTAAGAGACACATAGTATTATAGTATTACCTAGGTATATCAAAATAGATACAAAAGTAGAAAAATAAAATAATAAAATCAGATCAAGAGTAATATAGACCACGTTTATTAAAGTTTATTGCTCGTCAATAGTTCAAGTACCACACATGTAAAAAATATTATGTTACTAGAAGAAGCTTCAATTCAATTTTTTTGAATTATCTTCCTCCTATTGTGTATACTTATTTGACGTAATATCGTAGCAAAAAATCAAAGCTAGATGCATTCATCATATAGAGGTTTGAAATATTAATCATAGTGGAAATCTTTAGCACAGGTCTGTTGAAATACAATACGCATGATTTTCAAACAATTAATAGAATTTATTTTAATTAATATACGCCGCGCCGCCTTTTATAGCAAAAATATACACTTAAACACATCTTAAGTAATACCTATATTGTTTGTTTAATGCTATATCGATTTTATTAATAAAACACACAAGTTTTTTTCTTGGAATACGTCAATCCGTAACATAATCGCGTGATTATTAGTTACTAGCAAGTTTATCACGAAAGTTTTAATACTTAAAACTATTAATCGTCGAATACTAAACTATAAATTAAATGTTACTTACGTTAACTTTTAAGTATTTGTGCACTCCATACTTCGGATCCTTCAATGGAGCCGGCGGTTCAAGTCGCAACTTCTGCTTCCACGGACCCGTAAAAGGATTCTTAACATAATTAATAGCAAAAATCACAAGAGCTAGAAAACCATAACATATTGTAAGAACGTTCGACAAAAAGTAGCGATACGTGTACTGACACACACTCATTTTGTAGTTTTTACATCAGTCAGTTACGAGTTATGCGCAGACCGCGTCTGCAAAAGCCGACTTCGTGTAGAAGACTGACTGGAGTAGCGCGGTAAGCATCTTCTTAGGAATTTAGGCATTACTCCCAACCCTATTTCGCAACTTTCAGTAGTCCACACTGAAGTAAATTCAATTATCATGTTGCTAACATGCAACGTAAGAGCTCCAAATGTAACGGGATACCTGCAAGATGGCATTTTTCAAATGTTGTTTGACAACTATTTCCCTGGGCCCTTGCGTTTTATATTCTACGCACATTTATCTATAGAAAATTAACCGCAATAACGACAAAGCGTAAGATTTTGAAACTTATTTTGTTAGAATTTTTTTCTGTGACTCTGTGTCTTGTCTTGAAATAATAACACCTTAAACGATAATTACAATATATTTATAACTATTACAAAGATACAAACACAAAAAGTATTTTTTGCGAAAATATTTGTAACTCAACAGTCATTCAGTTAAACATATACAAAACTCTAATAAATAACAGAGAGTTGTCTCTACCTACTTTAATAATTTGAATACATTACGTTGCATCTGAATTGTTAACAAAACAATAAACATTTAATTTTCTAGCTCGGCAATGGCAAGTAATCATGACATTACATACACATGTATGATGTACATAGGTACACGTTACGTTACATCACAATAAAATATCACATCAAACCAACGTATAATAGTTATTTGTTTTGTTACATTACTTTCCGTTCATAGCATAGCTTCATTATTTCTACTTTCCTTCGATAAATTATTTAAATGCTTTTATAAATAAAAGTCTCAATTATCAACAAAATAATGTTTCTGTCCATATTCTTAGGCAACAAAAACCATTCATAAAATATACTTTCCATACAAACCTTAAACGTTACATCACCATTTTCACGACCTGTCGCTAATGTGAAAGTTTTACTCATCTCTCGAATCATTGTTGTCAGTAACTCTGTTAGTGCTATTCCCTAGCCACAAACAATCTAAGTCGTTGAATAATGAGTACAAATCTTGAGTATTAGGCGCCGGCATATTTGCTCGCCATTGATCCAGATCGTTTATCGTAGCGGTTGTACAGTCAGTAAAAATATTGGCCGCGTTTGGCAAATCAGTGGAAGGTGGTTGATCACCGGTTTCTGCATTTCTAAATCTTTCAGATGTTTCTTTTTCTATTTGTTCTAAACGATCGATGAATTGCGAAGGATCGATGTCTGTCGATAGTCTGTTGAAATCTATATCAATGTCGATCCTGTGAAATAAATTCATTGATTAATAAAGAAATTTATTAAAGGAAATTAAATAACAATAATATTTTAAAAGTTCATACATCCATCAATAAGCAGATATTTTGACTATATGTACGTTTAACGACTGCTGTGAGATCCTAAAGAACCTAGAAATATGACTTGGTAACTAATTTCGCTTTGGTAGCAGAGTATATTATAATACAATAGTCCAACAAGTCCAATGAAGAATTTGTATCATACCCGGTCTCTTCCGTAAATTTTGCCCAGTCTTCAAGGCGTGGGGCTCTCGGTATTTCGGCGGCCAAAGCTCGAGTTGCATCTTGCATTGTCTGTTCTACTAATTCCTTTTCTGCTTCTACACAACAAAAATAAGTACTATTTCATTAACTCTTACCAATTCTTACCTTCATAGGTTTAAAGTTGGTAGTTACTTCCTATCACGTTACAATATCAATAAGAATCGACCAACGTCTATGGTCAGGGTTAGGTTTTTTGAATACAAACTTTAAATTCCCATTCTATACAAGATACAATAACTTGCATTAAATTACCATGTTTAGCCACAGAAAACCGACATGACTTTTTGCCGACTAAACTAGTAGAGCTATTGAATTCAAATTATCCATAAATATAATTTTAGAGAATTAAAATATAATAGGTAAGTTCGGAATAAAGTACCACTACGTCGGAGATAACAAATAACCGACCGGCATATTTGTAAATTCGAAATCCCTGCTAAAGGTAAATGACCTATATACATATATCAACTATACCTATCACAGCGAACGATCAGTCACAGAGTGACCGCTATTGAATGTTCGGTTCCCCTAAACCTTTCCAGGGCGACTCTATCAACTAAGCCTTAGATAGGAAATATGTTTATACTAAAAATATATCATCACCTACAAATCTTCAGTCGCATGCATTGATATCAAAGTAATAGTATCTCAACGGACGCATGCAATTCACTGCGGAACATAAGCCTTCCTTAAGGATTTTCCCAGCACCTACTGGGAGCAGCCGATATACAGAAAACCACATAATATCACGCGTATGGAGCAGCTTTCAATCTATAATAAATTAACCGATATGCATTATTTAAAAATTTTCTGGCATTCGTTGGCACCTATACGGTGGGCTATGTCAGCAACATTCGTTTTACCTATCTCCTCGTTTCTGATTAAGAGCGCCTTCACGGCTCGTTGAGTGACTTTGAGTCTCTTTATCAAACCCATATTTAGAGGCGACGTTATCGCGCTGCACGTCGCGTCATCACAAGTAATACACAACAATTAAAAACTTTCGTCTTTAAGCACTCTGGTATTTTAACGAGAATACGTGACGATTTTCCCACACGCTGCCCGATCAAGTTAACTCAGCTCGAAATCTGTATAAGGTTTCAATTATGTACCATCATAGAGAAACTGTTCAAACAATATAACAGTCTTTATATCAATCACAAACCCTGCATTATCTGTAGGTATGTTGTATGACAGATATAAAAGTGAAAACGCACTGTGGTATAAAGGACAACAGTTCTACATGTGTGCCTCGAGATATGAACCGTATCACTAAGAACGTAAAATTTCACAGCTTTCGAATTGTGTTGTTACTTTCAAAAAAGAGGCCATAATACACCAACACTACTACTATACTAAAATCATTAACATAAGAGTAAAATTAATCGCGAACCATTGCACACACTTTTTATATTGCATGTAGTTTTTTTTAAGAGTTATCCACGTACACATGATAAAGAAAGATTTAAAATCCCAGCATTTCTAAGAACCATCGCAAATTTTTTTATCAAATTATTTTTGTTTGATAAAATATTATGCATATGCCATTGCTGAAACCAGAACTTTCAGCCGGTCGGATTGCAATTTATAACACACCTACTTTCTATCCATGATCTTATCTACATATTTTCTGGAGTCTGCATCAACTCAAACGTTTTTTGAATGAACAAGAGGTATGACCCGGCTTTCTTCGGATGCAATTAGGTATACTTTTATCTCCTTCATTTCCTTTGCCCTCAGTCTTATCACAACTGCCTTCGATTATTAACGAGAAATATTTTTCCCGCTGCTTACTTGCTCCATATTACTCGTATCTACGTATATTAATTACGACTTTGATGCATAAATATTGGCGGGTTACATCCAGATTACGGATATTATATACGTTGTCAATCTATGTAATAATAATTATAATCTAATAGTTATGAACGAACCAACTATCATCGTCTTTTATGTTTATGATATATTATATGTATAATAATATGGATGACGTTAGTACATACCCTTGCTGCGTCGTTGAAAATAAGCAGTAGGACGTCGCAGTGCTCGCGCCAAGTTACCACAAACTGTTCCGCAAGATGTTAGCTTACTTCCACTGCATCGCCACTCTTCATCTGACATAAAAATACATCAACTCATAAACAGACACAAACTAAGTAAAATGCAAATAATGTAGTCGGTGCCTTGTTATGCCGCAATACTCATGGACACAGAACCAAACCCTATTTCTTCCGTAAAAGACAACAATCACATAATGCAATACACAGACATGAGAACCCAATTAAGATTGTATAGGTTCGACGTGAACAAATACACTAAGAAAAGGGCTGGGTGTGACGTAATTAGTTGCAAAATGCACGCTTTACCCATTAACGTGTTCAATATTTGCAGTCTGGTAGGCTCCTCGATGTTTGGTCGGTCGACAGCGGTGCGTGGTCGCGGCGGTAGATTTGGTCGCTGTGGTCGCGAACCAGCACACTCTGTGGTAGCAGGTCGACGTCTTATTAAGCGAGTTGTCGATGGTTTAACATCTTGGTCCTCTTCAGGAGTATGAGAGCTTTCGAACTGAAATAAAAACCTTCGATTATTGCTAGGCAATACAAATTTCAAACAATGCCTTTCACTGTGTCTGAGGTAATCATGAACCTTCAATGTTCTGGTGTATTTTAACATGTATTAAATATTATGTCTACAGTTCAGTAAATATTAATAAATAAAATAAATAGGTAATCTTATAAGTTGTATCACAAAACGGAATTGTTTTAAACACGCAAAATTGGCCAATTTTACGAAAATAACAAAAACGCGTAACAGAATATACGGTTTTAGCTGCCGTATATAATTACGGTTTATTATTATGAATGCCTACTATTTTATTGCGGAAACAAACTGTTAGCAAAATTGCTGTCATATTAACCCCCGGGCTGTCCTTAGCTATTGTATTGATATTACATTTCTGTAATTATTGCAGAGTTGTAGACACGAAATTAAGTTTCGTAATGAATTGAATTATATTCCTACTGCTATTCTTTAATCTCCTTGCGAGTACGTACTGTAAGCGTAATGCTGTGATGCATATTTTTGACCCAGATTTCACAACAATAATTTTGAAAGCCACAAAATACACAGTAAAGTAAAATCCTTAAGTTTCAACATAAGTGGCGAACTAGACTCGAAAATAATAATCATTTAAGAATGTATTTTAATAGTTTTATTATCTCCAATTGATTCGTGTTGAGTTATAAAAACATAATTTTGAACATATTTAAAATGGCTCGACTTAGATGTCAGCAATAAAGTTTGCATGGAATCACGGGATCAAATATTAAATAGTCCATAATATCGCTTTGTTTCACAAAACCCACACAACCAAATAAAGTAAGTAAGAAGATTGCTGTAGTAGTTATAAATGATTAAATCTCACCTGCGCATGACTTGTTGATGGTTCTGGATCTAGTTCTGAGTGCATCGGTTTGACTGTTGCAGTTTTTAACTGTGTTTCATCTTCTGCTTCACTTTTGTCAGAATCAGAAGATGAGGGAATTTCAAAAACTTCGTCCGACTCATCTGATGTTGAAAATGGACTGTGATAAATAAAACTTATACATTTTGCTTGTACAAATCTAACTGCTATGCCCGTATGGCAATTCATCATTATCATCAGCCCATTGTAGTCGATTACTAGACATAGGCATCTACTTTGTATCTACATACGCCAATTACGACAAAAACTGTTATGCTTCTTAAATATGTTACTCGGTATAAAGGTTCCGTTCCGACTTCCGTCCTGGTAATCTATTACAATATTTCCAATAGACAGTAAACAATATAAATGAATATCAGTTATCACTAACAAAAATACCTACGTATTTAAAAATATAAACTAAACCTTGTAAAAGCTAATATTATGATTTTTACAGCTTGTAATACAAACATTGAATATCGACGTGCAGTGGTCGGTCGTCTAGATAGACCAGCATTGGCAAAGCTGAAGCCACTCTGGAGCGGTAATGAAGAGTATCTGCCATCGGGGTTCCACGCAAAGTGAGACGCCGAAGAGAACCGCAAACACCCAAGGTCCAAAGACGACCAGTTTCCGATATTGGATTACTGTACAGGATTCATAAATATAATATTTTGCAATATATTTATAATATTCATATTTAATAGCTCAATGCAAACAAATACAGCTTTATCAAGAAATCAGTAATGAAAAAACAACTGTTTTCCTAGATAGGCTAGAAGAAAATATGCATGTCCATTATTCCTTGCCATACAAATGATAATGGATTTTAGAATATACTAGCATAGTATGCTCTATCTATCAGCAAAATTAGTAGATACTTGTATAAGAATACACCTTTAATAAAATCTTACTCAGCCAAATTCAACGCCTGTAATTTTTGCAGCGCAGCCAACGGTTGCAAATCGTGAAGACGATTGCCAGCAGCATGCAGTTCACGTAACGCCCCCAAACCCCAAACGCCATCCAGAGTACTCAAGCCGCACCGATTTATACTCAATACCTGTAAAATACCTCTAAATTGTAATTGCAGTTGGATCCCCTAAGACTGACAAAAATAAAAACAAATACCTGATCTCCTATTTCACACTGCCCAGCTTAGGAAATAAAATTTCAATATATTTATCAACATTCTCAAGGACAGCAAATCCACTTTAAGTATAGGTCTCGCAAAATTTTAACGGCGACCTACCATAAGAAGCTGAAAGCTCATATCAGCTATCCTGTACTATGTTTAGATTTCTCTACGAGTTCTTCCGAAGCACGCTTTTACTACTGAAAATAAGGTAGTCTCACCTTGAGATGAACCAACCCGATTCCGAGGTCTCTCAAAGAGGATAAAACGCTTCCATCTAGTATTAAGGAGCGGAGTCTTGGAGCTAGAACGTTTAATCTCCGCAAACCGACTCGTTCTGCCACCACTCGAAGTTTGGCCTCGCGAATTCTCAAGACCTCGTCATCTGAGTTCACACCGCTGCTTTGTTTCTACAACATTCCAATTCCAATATGGTACTTTCTTGAAATAATTGATTGCTACAACTGAAAAAGGACCCAAAAACTAAAAAAAAATGATACATGAAATTAGGTATGACTTTTACCTCCACAGATCTACTATGGTCGAAAACCCATCGATGCAATGTAAGCTAATATGTCATATTGTGGAATCGGTTATGAGCAGGCCATCATAAGCTATGAAATATTATATTTCGACTGCAGTGGATTGCACTTACCATCAGGTGTATTGGTAATAAACTTTTCATGTCAGTTTAAAAAATCTAGCAATCAAAGCATATTCTTTTATGTGTAAGGGTGAATTATTAACTCTACTCATTCTTAGACTGTTTTTATTTGTTTTGTATCTACAAAATACGTCATTTAAAATTGTGTGATCTTTACTAAAGGTTAATTTTACGACCACAAAAACCAAGCAAAAACTTACCAATAGCTCTATCAATGTCAACTCCCGAGGAATAACAATTCGACGATATCCAGGTAGACGTCGTTCTAATTCCTCCTGGCCCGGTGGCTGCTCGGGGTCCGGAAGTGGCATAGCCAGTGCCCTAATATTAATAAACAAGACCATTTTATGATTCTCCGTTCATTGGATGAATTTGCCGAACCAGCGAATCCATAACTAAACCTTGGATTATAGAGGCCTAGAAGCTTGTGTTGTGCATTATTGGCAGAGGTAACTCATCCAATGCAAATACACCTAGATTTATTTATCATCATCATCATCATCATTATAAGCCTACACTATTGACCACAGCTGGACAAAGGCCTCCTCCGAATTGCGCCATTTCACCCTGTCTTCGGCCTGTCGCATCCAGCATCTGCCAATGATCTTTCGTAAATCATCACCCCGCCTAGCTGGAAGGCATCCTACACTAATATTTATATCTCATTTAGCAAATAGGGTCTGGGTCTGGGTCTGGGTGTTTGTGAGACCGAAAAGTCTCTCGTAGTTCCTGATACCCACGACACAAGACTCGATCTTAGTGTGGGGTCAGGACCTATGTATGTGACTGTTGGGTGTTATTTATTTATTATTATTATTTAAATAAATTATTACCTTTAATACAATTTTTAATGTTTATAAGATTCTATGTGTTGCGGACATTGAAACTCCTTTATTTAATTTACTTGTTACAATATCCTATACAATTACCTAAATAGTGGAGTAACCCGAACATTGTGCGGTTCTGGAGAACTAGCGCTTGATATTTCCGATGGGGATGGAGACGCCACAACGCTTGGAGTCTGTGGAGCACTGCCTAGCTCTACACAAGGGGCTTCCTCTGACGGCATTTTATGTGGTTATCCTACAAACATATTTCCACACAAAAATAATAATTTAAGATTACTATCCGTTACCTTAGCACCCATGGAAATAAAAAAAACACAATTGCTATATAATATGTACTCACAGTAAAAATTTTAAAACTAAATTAAATATAGTTTTATTTGTTGCATAGTACCTATATGTTTGTAAACACAGTTTAATAATAACTATATTTTCAGATCAGTGTTTGATTTGGTTATTGATCGGTTACTAATGACAACACCAAGCCGCCCCGCACGCCGAACAAAACGCACATATCTTTAAAAAATATAATATTCCTAAGTATGTATGTATCGTGAATTAGTTTTAGTATTATTAGTAGAGTTGGCTCACGGTTATCCGACAAACCATTTGAAGTGCGGTGTTGGACTATCGAATTTGTGGGATTATACAGGCCACATTTTTCTAAATAGACCTGGTAATCCGATAATTTAGACATCAAAGTTGTAAGATTCTATCTGAAATATCGAATAATGACGAGTATATGTATAGTTTCAAGCCAACAAGATGTATAGTTTCGAGTCGCGTTTTGAGCTATCAGCTAGACATGCGGGATAACGGGGCGTCGGATTAGTCTATCATCGGGGGTCCACTACCTATCAACGGCGGATCCAGGAGTTCATGGGGTCATGACTTCCCCCCCCCCCCCCCCCCCCACGAGCTATTTATATATCATCTCCTTGATAAGGATAAGTAAAGATAAGTTTGAATCCCGGGTCAGGCAAAGTGATATTAGATTTTTCTATTCATTATCAGCCCGGAGTCAAGAATTTGTGCCCGATATTCATTTTCATTTTCTGATTGCACTTTTGCTTACCCCTTCTGGGAAGTATGATAAAATATGTCCGCCAAACCGCACTATGCAGGCGTGGTGGACTATAACCTAATCCCTCTCAACTGAACGCTTCTCGGTTGCAGAGGAATTTGCGAATATGGGCTGTTGCAATATAATAACATGACTTCAAACAAGTGAAGACCAATGAAAAGGTTTACAAATTCGTCGCGTGTAGGACTGGAGTCGAGCCTCGTGCTCAACGAGTACTAACGTTAAACGCAATATTGAATCTAACTCGAATTGATCCAAAAATATTCTATAAATTGATTGCATGACTTAGGAACTGAACCTGGATCCTCGCGGTTAACAAGATAGCTTTCTGCGGCATTGAAATAAAATAATTTATGTAAAAAGATTTATAACTAGCTGTACCCGCGACTTCGTCCGCGTGGAATTTAACAAAACCTTAACTTTTCTAAAAAAAAATATTTTTTCTAAAATAAATGTAGCCTAAGTTACTCCTTATTATATCAGCTACCTGACGATAAAAGTCCCGTCAAAATCGGTCCAGCCATTTTAGAGATTAGCCGGAACAGACAGACAGACAGACAAAAAAAATCAAAGGTCATTTTCGTTATAGGTATAGTGTATATAATTATATGTGGTAGGATTTCTTTTTCATTTTATTTTATTTTATACTTCAATTTTATTTATATGTATAGAAGATGTATACATGATATAGTTCAATTTAATAAATATAGTTTTCAAATATAATACGTATCATCATCATCAGCCGCTTGCAGTCTGCTAGAACCTGGACAAAGGCCTCTCCCAAGATACGCCACAGAGCCTGTCTACTGCTTTATAGCTTAAGCATCCAGTCGTTCTGCCCATCAATATAAAAACTAAGGATAGGTCCTTCAGTCATTTAGAGTATCAATATGATGGCCGTGAAATTCGCGCCACCTATAAGATTTTTTCATTACTACGTGCATTGACTACGTGGAAATAAAAATGTTAAAATAAATATTTAATTAAGTTAATGTAATGGATTTTGATTTACATAACTTTGATTAACTATCTTTCTGCTATAGTACAAAATAAAAAATAAGACGTGTGGCACTCGGAGACTGCCGCGGTAAAGCTATTGCATAGCATTATTTATCAACTTAAGTAATTATAATTATTTATTTATTTATTTTATTTATGCAGTATTTTTTTTCCTTTGTTTTTCTTTGATATTAATTGTACAGATATTCACTGTTGTACGTGCTAGCTTCGTAGAGTCGTACCATGAAGTAAATACAAAGAGGAGGTGCCCTAACGCCGAAACTAAGCAAGCATGAGCATGGACGTAATATGGCATGGGTCACCAAATTGCGGGGCGAAGAGGGGATTACGCATGCGCAGCGTAGATGCGCAGTAACGCCGATACAACCAATGCCATCTAGAGGCGAGTTGCTGAACTAAAGAGACAAGCGTGGTATTTCAAAAGTCATTAAAAGTTCTGCTATTCACCATGGCTATTCATCGATACATGGCAAAACTAAATATCGAAAGAGGTTAGATTGCAATTAATCACGCAATAGCTTTGCAATTCGCATTTAAAAGTACTGGCACATATTTGAATCAAAATAAAAATATTAATTTTAAATTTCGGTCGGACTTAACGTTATTTTCGTTACGGAATTTGTCCTATACATTGTATTATCTATGACGGAATATCTGTATTTGGTCTCCACGCTCAAGGCCCGCGATAGAAGCTATGCAATAGCTTAAAAATTTCGAAATCGTTGCAAGCAACAGCTAATTTCAGCAACGCCCCACTAGAGATACACTGGAGCGTGTCGCACCATTTACAGCGGAACCCTTTATACGCTCTCCAGATTCCACCTCTCCATATTTTATCCCACAAATAAAAGGGTTATTTTAAAACTTAGCTGTAATATACCTCAACCAACTCGACCGAATTCTCAATATTTAACTTTCAATCTTTGTAAATATGACACCTTTTCTTCTTTTACCTACTCGCCAGCGTCGTTCTATGCATGCAATTACTACACTTTTTTTATTGTTATCCTGTTTAATATTTTAACTACTCAATTTCAATATTTAGCCAGTAACCATAATAAGGATCTTCGGTCAAACAATAACCTGCTACTTCAGTGTCCTATTCATAGCTCAGACTTTATTCACTCTTCCTATTCTATACAATCTATTCTTCTCTGCAACGCACTCTTCTCCTCAATCTCAACGACATTAGGGCGTCCAGTACTCGTTTGGCAGTCATGGTGAAGGTTCGCCAACACTTATTCAATAAATGATTTGATTGAAGAATGAATTGGCAGAATCATTTTATATTTTTCCTGTTTACATTTTATATGTATATATTATGTATTTACATATGTACTTTTGTATGTGTATATGTTTGCGTATCTTTATTATGTATTTTATGTATATATATATTTATATGTTTTTATTATACTTTCAATATTCTTGAATTTATGCGACTAATAATTCTCTCTGCACCATCCAAAGGTCGACTGGTAGAGAATGCCTCAGGCATCAAGTCCATCTGTATTCAAACTGTACATAAAGCATAAATAAATAATAATTCTTTAAAAAGAGCATTCTTTATTCAATTTTGTTAATTAAATGTTTATGGCATTCTATGATTCTAATGTTACCAAGACCGAAAGATTATCAATTCATAGCATGATTTACTAAAAAAAGTTTATA
The DNA here is from genome assembly GCA_030180105.1 of Hyles lineata. Taxonomy (NCBI): domain Eukaryota; kingdom Metazoa; phylum Arthropoda; class Insecta; order Lepidoptera; family Sphingidae; genus Hyles; species Hyles lineata. The sequence continues at coordinate 11,415,078 of JARJEE010000008.1, read as the reverse complement.
ACCTACCCGCGAACTGTCAGATTTACCGCCTTTTTGTGAAAAGGCTATCTTTAGCGTTAATTTATTTTTCAAACTTCAATACAGTTTAGTGGTGATATAATAAATTAATTATTCCAAAAATGGTTGTAACTAATGGAGCAACTCCTGAAAACCATGATGAATATCAATATCTTGATCTTGTAAAACGTATTATTGACACAGGTAAATTAACAACACCGATGTCTTGATGGGATAATAAAATCTTAAACAATCCAATCAATGTGGTACCTATTTGTTTTTAGGAGATAAAAGGGTCGATAGAACCCAAGTGGGTACATTGTCGGTATTTGGAGCTATGCAGAGATATTCTCTTCGGAATAATACACTGCCTCTTCTCACAACTAAAAGAGTATTCACAAGGGGTGTTATAGAAGAGTTGCTGTGGATGATATCTGGTTCGACCGATGCCAAAGCTCTCGCTGCGAAGGGAGTCCATATCTGGGACGCCAACGGGTCCCGATCATTCCTAGATAATTTGGGTTTTACTAATAGAGAAGAAGGTAAGATAACTATTTTATATGCTTGTCTACCCAAAACTGTAACACATATTTATTGTTAGTAGTTTATTGTTAAATGTTCATTTTAAATATTAAAATGGAAAAGGATTTATGTGCTTTTATCATCAATAGAAATTAGCACCATAATTTAATTTACTAAGCATTTCATATTTTATTTCATCAAGTGCCTAATTAGTTTGTCATGGTACACAATCAGTTTTATTTTAGAAGGCCTGCAGATGTAGGCCACACACTGTTTAATAATAGTATGTGGTGATAAGCTATCTATAATTGGTTTTAAGTACACCTTTGAGCATGGTTGAATAAAGCTATTTATATGAAACTGATTTAAAGTTACCCCTTCTAATAAATATAAATACAAACATACTATAGCCCAGTTACAACATTAAACAGTGAGCATTATTAATTTTTACAGCAATCATACTGTAGATTGGTGTTTTAATTTTTTTAGCTATAAGGCAGATACAACATTTTTACAAATACTGCCCTATTAGAACCCTATAGAACTGAATAATTACCAAGTTTTAAATTATGTACCACACACAAACATACTCATAGCAGATATTCTCTAAGCAAATTTATTTTTAAATCAGTATACTTTTACCTGTGTGGTATTATAGCATAAAAGGTACAATACTATAGTGTTACCGCAATTTATGCCATTAATAAAGAGAATGTACATACATACTCACAGACTTGCACAGTTACAATAAGAATAGAAAGGTTACTGTAAGCAATTTATCAGAACACATAATAATTAAACTGATAGTATGTTCTTATATCATCTGAGTGGTTGCTATATTGGCCCCTACGTCAGAATAAAGTGTACAAAAACTACATCATTTATCTTTACAGGTGATCTTGGACCGGTATATGGATTTCAATGGAGACACAGTGGTGCCAAATATATTGATGCAAAGACTGATTACACTGGACAAGGCATTGACCAACTCCAAAATGTAATTAACACCATTAAGTAAGTATTTGATTATGTTAATATGTGAATTATTCTCAATTCACAGATGGAATGTTTCAAAACTCTTGAAGATTTTAATTATAATGCTAATTACAAAACTGTTGCATGTAAAATTAGTTAAAATGCTATTTGAATTGCAAATAGATGATGCAATTTGCAATAATCTAGCAAGATTTCATTTGAAGTTGGTTTTTGAATGTTTTTAATTATGTGCTTACATGTACCTACTGCAAAAAAATACTCAAGAAGCAAACTGTCCATTACTCAATCTTGAGTAGAGAAAGGAGGTAGTATTTAGGGTAGTAGAACAATGCAAGTTTAGCAAGTCATAGTAATCCCATACAATGTTTCTACCTATATAGTCCATTGAAATGTTACATGAGCTTTGCATTTTTTAGAGGACGCAATTTTATTTTTGGGACATGTTTGGGGGGTCAATAAAAGCTTAACCTCAAGTTTGTGGAATCGCCACCCTTGTCCCCCGGCCGCCATCTTGGAAAAAGGGGTGAAAACACTTTTCGCGTTATCTCGGAAACTATACGTCTTACGAAAAATTTGTAAAAACATAATTTGTAGCTAATTATCTTGCCTACAAATATGTTTATATAAGTTTTTGCCCTAAATTAAAAATTAAAGAAGTTATAAGCAAAAATGTGAGTAAATATTTATAAAAAAATTCTTATTTTCTCTATAACTTTTTATGAAAAAAAACTCACTTTTTTGCTATTTTTTTATTTATATTAACCTATTCTGTGCCACTGATGGGCAAAGGTCTCCTTCAACTCCTTCTACTTATCCCTCTCAGTTACTGATGCCATCCAAGTGTTGCTAAATTGGTCGAGATCGTCGCGCCACCTTTTCCGAAGCCTGCCGCGTGGCCTCTCGCCATCCTTAGGCATCCATTGATTGGCAATCTTTACCCACCTCTTTGGGTGCATCCGGGTGACGTGGCCCGCCCAATCCCAGTTTAGTTTATCTGATTTCTGTGCAACACTCTTGACTCTGGTTATAGAGCGCAAGTGGGTACTCTGTCCATGCATGTTACGCCTAGCATCCTGTGCTTCATAGCTTTTTGATAAACCTGGACCTGGATCTCTAAAGTTCGGTCAGAGACCAGGATTGAGCACTGTATGTGAGAATTGGTAAGATACAAGCCGAAGAATCTACTTTTAAGAGAAACGGGAAGATTTCCCTTAAGAAATTTCTTCTTCACTTTTTTGCTTATAACTTCTTTAATTTTTAATTTAGGGAAAAAAGTTATATAAACATATTTGTAGGCAAAACAATTTGCTACAAATGATTTTAAGTATTACAATTTTTTTATAAGACGCATAGTTTTCGAATTATCGCGAAAAAAGTGTTTTCACCCCTTTTTCCAAGATGGCGGCCGGGGGACAAGGGTGGCGACCCCACAAACTTGAGGTTAAGCTTCTATTGATCCCCCCAAACATGTCCCAAAATTAAAATTGCGTCCTCTAAGAAATGCAATATTCAGTCCTTAAATTGTAACATTTCAATGGACTAATATAATATTATGTGTAACTGGATACAGGTATTATACACAAAACTGAATAAAATCAAATTTATGTACATTCTAAAAACACATCAAGCATTGGATAATGACAATAAGGATGTTTTGAAAGTATTTTGAATATACATCTTGACTATAATCAGTTGGTATGAATGTCTCTACTAATTCTGCATGGACTTAGTATCAGGTGCGTTAAGGTGTTGGCATATCAGTCTTTTTGACGTTTTTTTTTTTTAATATTATGTATGGCATTACGAGCTTGCTATTTGCCTGATAATTAGTGACAGAATTGTTAATTTACAATAGCCAAACCAAACAACCCCATGAATTACAAAACAATGCTCGGTATTCCACTGTGTTTGCCATACTGAGACATGATATGTTAAGGCTTAATTGTTCCTGTAGTTAGTCCAGCTACAATTGTCTTGTCAAACCGGAACACAACAGTGCATTTTCACTGCTGTTTTCGGGAAAAATAGACATTGCGTTGGTACCTGCCCTTGCATTTTTTTGGTTCCATTCAGGATTTAAAATCATTCGTGATGGCGGAATATTTATGATAAATGTATCAATCAATCCAAAATGGCAATGTTGCCAATGTAATGGGAACATAGTCTCTGTGTACAGTTTGGGGCGATATCTTTGGCTTTTTTTAGTTTGTATAAAGGAGAATGCCTATTCATAGTATTGGTAAAAAATATTGTTGATAATGATACTACTTAAAATTCATTAAAGCATTTTATATGGTTTGACCTTAAAAGTTTTCCTGTTTTATCCCGGGCGACAGAGTTTTTTAAAATATAGTAATTATTATAACATTTTACATTTTGTTTGCAGAGCCAAAGAAACAAAAACAAAAATTATTTGATTTCAAGTTCATTTCTCCAAGAACTCTGGGCCTGGGTCACAATTATATTTATATTATTATATATGTATAGGTTTCATTGACGCTCAAAAATCTTCACTAATACTAAGTCTCATGGTAAAATGGGCATTCTCCTTTTAAAGCAACAAAGTTAAATTTTTGTGCATTATGTATTGATTTTTTACAGCAAATTAAAGACTGACACGGTTTTCTAATAACTATGTTTGCAAATAGTAATTACACGAGTTTAATGTTAAATGACACTATGTTCTGTATATTTATAGAAACAACCCTGCAGATAGGAGAATGGTGATGTGTGCATGGAATCCTTCCGACCTCAGTCAGATGGCCCTACCTCCTTGCCATTGTTTGGCTCAGTTTCATGTCGCTGACGGCAAACTATCATGCCTATTGTATCAACGCAGTGCTGATATGGGTTTAGGAGTACCATTCAACATTGCCAGCTACTCTCTGTTAACACATATGATAGCTCATGTGACTGGTTTGGAGGTAAGTGTTCATATTTTTAACAATCCTTTCATATCCTAAAGAATACTCATTAGGTTTGCTTAAAAAAATTACTACAGTAGTCCTTTTTTAACATCTAATGGAATCACAAGCCAAGATTATGATGAAAGTAATAATTATTATAACAATAACTTGTTCTACAATTTCAAAATATAGGTTCCAATTCAGGTTTACTTTAAAATTCTGCATATTTCATTGACACAGTGAATAGTGCTTTTCTGCTGAAGTATATATTTATTGCAATGAATGGCGAGACGAGCATGCCGTTCGCCTGATGGTAAGATGTACTCTGGCTACAATGCCCTTCAATCCGAAACACAACAGTACAGTATGATATTAGGATATAATATTCCCTTTAAAAACAAAAATGCACCATTTTTACAGGCTGGAGAATTTGTCCACACAACTGGAGATACTCATGTATATCTAAATCACATAGAGCCATTGAAAATCCAGCTACAAAGAGTACCTAAACCATTTCCTACTTTGGAATTTGCTCGTAAAATTGAGTCAATAGATGACTTCAAATACGAAGACTTTATCATCAAAGGTTATCAACCACATCCTAAAATAGATATGGAAATGGCTGTTTGAAAAGACTTAAGTCGATTAACTTGTACATCATAAATTGCCAAAAACGTGCCTTGTTCTGAAAAAATACTTTTATCAAGCTGTGTGATTTTTTTAGGTATTATAATTATTATTAAGTCTAGACCTAAGAATGTTGTAATGTATCATGTATTAAGGAATTCCTGCTTACACAAGAATGGTATTATTATATATTAGCTAAGGAATAATATTTTATAAAACAAACATTGTTTTCTTTACATATTTACTAATACAATAAAATAAATCCCCAATTCAACCTTAAAATAAGTAACTCTAATAAAATCACTAGTATATACATTTGTAAAATTTCAACAATATCTAACAGTATCTCATTATTATTTAGTCTTACAGCTATGCCATGTTGCAGTTCATCTCAATAGATTTTGTACATTGTTCCACTCATTCTTTTTCGTAGATATTATGGGCAAAGTCCAGAAGTCATAGGTACATAATTTTTTTGTTCCAAATTGCTTTGTATTAACAGTTTATTATGACTAACGCTAAACCAGAAAAGTTGCTATATTTGTTTAAAGCAAAATTTGTGTAAAATATCTTTATTTGCACTTTTGAGAATTAACTATTTCAGAAAAATAATACATTGAAATTTCTAACTTAAACACTTTTTTCATTTAAGGACAATTGCAAATATTTAAGAATTTACAAAAGTATGGTCAATTTTAATTGCTTCCTCTGAGTTGAAATAAAGACAATTCATGCTCTTAGAAAAACAAATAAGTTTGGCAATAATAATATTTTATCTATGTTATCAATGTTGCTCTAATTTTCCTTGATTTAAACTAGCTTTATTAACCAAAACTTTTATTTACTGTCATAAATTACTTCTTGAAAGAATATACCTATTTCAAATATCACAAGTGGATTTTGTGCTTGGTTTGTGGATGATAAATAAATTGCATCAATTATTGGATTCTAACAAGGTTGTTTGAATAAACTTACAGCTACTTTATCAAACATTATTTATTTCTGTATAGACAAACATTGTAAGCTTATTTATAATTAGGTCCATCATATAATTATTTCATATTTTTATTCCAGTCAGATGTTTTCAATAAAAATAGCTAGAAACCCCTTTACCTGAGTGCTCAGAAAACTGACACAACTCAGGCATTACCAAAAACCCTACAGGATTTGCCCATAATAATGCATATATTAAAATAGTCATGCATTAAAACATATTTTTAAACATAGAGAATACACAAAAGTGAATTGGACATAGAAATTGCATACAACATAATGTGATGTTTGAGCTATCACTTCATTTTCATTTTGAGGGACTTAACAAAAACTACAAAACCAAATGATGAACTATGTAGGTACATAGTTAGATCAATGAAAGTTTACAAAAATAGTTACTTGTGACTGTTTATCAACACATTTGGTCGTCTTGTGTGGGCATCTGAAAGTTAAAATAATAAACTTCAATCATTTTATAGTTATTGCAAAGAAATTGAAAATCCAATCATACTTAAATGTAATATATGACAAAATTATTTATCATAAATATGTTTATGTTACAAAAAAGACATGTAAATTACCTGTGCCATAGAATCTTCCAATCTACTACTAGGGACGGGTAACGCAGCTAGCTGTTCAACTAATGCCATAGTCATCTCAGACTCTACTGTTATTTCAACCCAAAGAGTATCTGGAATCAAGCACCATACAAATTAATAATTTGAATTTTATAAGATTTTTTTGAGTCTGTTAATTTGTTTCTAAAACATATTTAAGCGCTTCATCGTTATTTATCGCTCGAAACGATTTTGAAAATGCTTGCTTGTATTATGACACCTATTATGATGCCTATTCATAAATCAATGGTATGGTTTTTCAGAGTTAGTTCCACAAAAAAATTACATAAGTATAAATATCTTCGGACCTAGAGAGTAAAGCTCCTCAAAATGGAGTAGGATTCCAATGGTTCTTTTGGCATTAGGTTTAGTATAAGAGTTGCGAGAAAATAAATATAAAATATACATGTAAAAACTCAGTATCTTCGCCAGTTTTGAAGCGATTTTAGTGATTTCTTTTTATACATTATTGTTTTCCTTCTGTAACCACCTCTCGCGTCATTACAATGCCTATCAACTCTTTTTTTTTTAATAAACATTTTATGTCGAATTAAAAAATACCACTACAGAATAGTCTGGCTACTCAAATCATTAAATCAATTATGACACGAACAACTAATACATATTTTATTTGTTACTTTATAGTGACAATTTCTTGAATGTGATAAGAATTATTATCCTATATTTGTGTAAATTTTTTGTCATAACACAACCTAGCATTTTCAAAATCGTTGCTAGCAATGACTACTTTCAATAATGCTCTATTGGAGACGCACTTAAGCGCCGCACCACTACGCGCGCTCCGCCATGTCCATATGTTTATATCAATGGTGCATAGGTATCCACTTAATTATTCATTTTATAAACAAGGAAGAAAATTCAGTTGGGACTTTAATTAGATACTCATTTTTATACTATCATAATGTGATATTACAGATACACTGATGGCATTTAAAAACAATTAAATCTACATTTCACTAAACTTACCTCCAATTTGATCGCCTTTGTCAGTAACCAAATGAAAATATCCTCTATGGGTGCCAGGTGTAGTGGGAGCAACTAATTTTAATGTTACAGTAGTGGAATGCCCAGGTGACAGAGGTGGTATGAAAACTGTTGAAGCACCAAGAGGTTCCCCACCAGCCTGGATCAGCCTGCAACTACCAGGCCATTGTTCCACACCAGTGTTGGCAATACTCCAGGTTTGGTCAAAACTAAAATAAAAACCTTAAATGAGTAATGCAATTATTTAAAGATTGATAATTTTAACACTGACTGCAATACTACTGCCCGAATACTCGAATACCATTCAAATATTAAGTTGCTCTAAACTGGGCATAGCCCACTTAGTCAGTATGTTTCAACAGGATTTGTGTAGTTAAGTGCAACAAAATACTTAAGTCACGTTTGAGTATTCAGGTGTAAAACAGTAAATTCTAATAATAACAAAATTCATGAATAACATTTCATTAAATATCCAAATAAGCATGATATTCACAAAGTGACTAAGGTCCTAATAAAAAAATTATAATAAAGATAATAAAAAAAAAGCATGATATTGTAAGCCATTATTTATTATGATGATGATGTTACTGTTCACACTCTTATCACACTTATTAAACAAATAATCATCATTAATAATGTATATTTAATAACATAGATGTGTATTCTTAGACATTCATATTTATAAGTTTAGAAATAATTTACCCTCTGTTCTAGCTTCCAGTTCATTAATATTACTCACTAAATATTACAAGATTGAGAGTGCTAAGACCATTTAGTCCACCATGCTGAGCTAGTGTGAGTTGGCAGACTTTATATACCATAGAAATTCTTACAAAACGCTATGGAATCGTTTCTTCCCAATATTCCTTCAATGTTTATAGTGAATGGTAATTATCTATCAATTCACACATGTCTGTTTACCAATTGTTTATTATTATTCTATACTATACTTTCTGAGTTCCAGTAAATCAAACAGTAGTAACTATAATATATATGGAAATATACTTCACCAAGAACCTGGACCCACAGCACTTGTTGGACTTTCAGCGGCTTTTATTGACATTGATGGTAGTTTTGGTGTGGTATAATCTAAGTAGCAACATATTGCTGCTTGTAAATTCCTAAAACAAAAAAATATATATTGTGAATTGATAAGCTAATTACACAGAACAATCAAAAAATCTTATAAACTACTTTATTCACCAGTTACTCATATCCAAGAAAAAACTGGCGGTGTTGTAGTTGAGACTGGGCCCTAGTAGCCTCTGCATTTGATTTATTAGTTCTTCTCGGTCCGTAGTATTCATACAACTAAACTGTAGTAGTAAGTTTTGGTCAATTTCACCAGACAAAGATGAACCGTCCACATCCATTGCGATGGTAAACAAAGATATAAATCACAAAGTATTTCGATTGTGTTTCACCACTTTAGGGAATATTGACATGCCCTTTGTTTATGTGCGTCAGCTGACTTCAACGAAGTCCACTAAAACTTTAACAAAACAAATCCTCGAAATTCATGAAACATGAACACACAATAACAACTATTTGCCATTTATGTATTAATTTTGTCAATAATATTGAGACTACGACACATTTCAAGAATTTAGGGCAAAATAGTCCTCATCACATTACATTACTAGAGATGAGAAACTAAAACTAGTGATGGTTATTACTAGAGGTAGTCAACTCGATTTACCAACTCGAGTTGTGCCAAATTCGAGTTAACTCGAGTTGAAATCTTCCTAACCGAATTTCGATTTTTCGAAATGAAATGTAATCCGAAATTGCGGTAGATGAACGCATTTGAGTACGAAAGAGTAGCAAATATGCATATTTGAATTCCTTGCTTTTACCATGGGAACATTATATTTTACGGTATGCATAGTATCCCATGCGTTATGTCAGGGTTTTCAGCTACCTATATACGAAGTTTCAACAAAATTGCTTTAAATTGTAAAGTAACAGGACTCATGGCGGCCTCTTACGTATGAGACACACATAATAGTAGTCTCATACCAGTAAAAACTATAAAAAACTCTTTAATTCAATCCTACATATCAAGTTCAACACTCAGTTTCTTCCTTCCAACTCGAGTTGTGTAACTCGAGTCAATTCGAGTTACCTGAATTTCAAATCGAGTTAACTCGAGTCGAGTTTATCCCGAGTTGGCACATCACTAGTTATTACCACAAAGTCCATTCTATATACGGTCATATGGAGATAGAGTTAACAGTCAGATTATTGCAGATTATTGGCATCAGCGCCCTTTGTCGGTATACGACGTTCGAATAGGACATAGGTCTTATAAATATTCAATAAATTTATATTTTAATAATTTCCCCCAGTAATTAGACGGAGGAATTTACTTTTTAGTCTGTGCGGAGGAAAATTGTTCAGTTTAGTACTAGGGATGTCGGAAATGCAATAAAGTATTGGTTTATATCGTACCGATGTTTTTTGAAAATATCAATATCGATATTGAAATTTTTATTAAAAAATATCGATATATCGGTATGATTTGACAGAGAATATTCGTGCTCTAAAAATTAATTTATTTTGTCTAATCTAATTCAATCATCTTACATAAATAATACATAAAATATAATTTGTTAAAAGATTTTAGTACAAAAAAGTATTTTCTTTTTGGGATTTTTTTAATCTTAAAACTTATAAATGTATATTGGTCTGAAAAAATATCGATTTTTATACCTTTTCGATACTTAGAATTTTATATCGATACATCGATATATCGAACTATTAAATATCGCTCAAAAATATCGATATATTGAAAAAATATTATCGATATATCGATGTATCGATATTTTTTCAACAAGCCTATTTAGTACTAGTACCAGGCTGTCCAAACTTAGAACATTTTACCATGGAATGGTGGGGGAAATAATGCTACCAAATTAAAAGCCCATTGTAATATAGAAACAGTTCCGTCTTATAATGTCTTTTTAATTTAGGCGTATTTTACGTGCTTCTAGCATAAAAACATAGATGTCGCCTGATGGCGTATACGAAATACGCGAATCTTTTCTTATTGGTCTGTGAAGTTATCAAACAATCAATGGCGGCGTGGCGTCATGGCGTCATTTTTGCCGGTTGTTCTTGTTAATTAATTCATATTCAGCCTATTTCTAGTTCTGGTAATTCATTTAATGTGCTGTGTGTGAAGTGCTCCATATTTTGTGTTTGTAACTGTATAAACATGTGATTGGTGTTCTATTTTTGTTCTCTATTGTATTTTGTAACTGTGTACGTAAAATAAATGGTCATGATTAGAATACTGTGAGTTTTATTTTGGTTTTAATTCCTTAATTAATACATTTACGTTTAGTATCTACTATTGATTAGTACTAAGTGTATTAAAAAAGGAACTTTATAGCAGAAATTGTAGGTAATGTAAGGGCATACATCTAATTATATACATAACAGAATAGTTGCATGTTTAAAAAACCAGACGGTGCCACTAAGCGCTTTCCCCCCGAACCCCTCGAGTTAAGCCTCTATTCCTATATAACAAAGTACTCTGTGACTAGTACTTCGTCTGTGGTTCAGCTGTCAAACGGAACTTTTATAAAATAACCCGCAGACTTTTCTAAATTGTTTTGCTTTTGGTGGAGTTTACGAATGTGTAAAGAATTTAAGCAATTTATGGCGTGAATTATACTTACATTAATCTAAATATTAGTTGAAGATGGATAAAAAACCGTACCGTTGCCAAGAGGCTGGTTGTACCTCAGCATTCAGCAGACCTGGCAGATTAGCACAACATATACTTGGCTATCACAGCAAACAAGTAAGTGTACACAATGCATATAGATTGGATAGTTAATGTACTTTGATGAATAAAATTTAAATTTGGTTATGTTTCAGAAAGCTTTCAAATGTGACCAATGTTCGAGATCTTATACAAACAATAGTCACTTGATTCGGCATGTAAGGAGTTCTCATCAGGTTGCTGAGAGTGATGTTTTATACAGGTCAGTTGAGTCACTCAGAGCTCAGCCAAGACATATATTATATGGGCATCTTGATTTATATAAGTGTAGGACAGTATTTTAAAATTCTTTCGGTATTAGTAATAAACTTTAATCAGTCATTGAATTTGCTATACTCAATATAAATGTTGTTTGTGTTTTTTATAAATTTCAGTTGTCCAACATGCCTTAAATCATATGCTTACCGCCAAAACCTGAAAAAACACATAAAAAGAACCCACATGAGGAAAGAATTATTCTTATGTGATATTTGCAAGAAACACTTTAAAAAGAAAAACCAATTAAAAGCTCATATGTTTCAACACACAGGAGTAAAAGCATTCCGGTAAGCAAAATTATATTAAAAATGATTCTGTATCTATATCAGCCCATATACATCCCATTGCAAGGCACGGGTCTCCTCTAAAATTGAGTAAAATGGGGAGTGGTTAGGCCATATAGTCCACCTGCCTTATGCAGGTTGGCAGACTTTACATACAATAGAAATTCTTGTAAATTGCTATGGTATGCAGATTTCCTCACAATGTTTTTCACCGTTTTAACGCTTGGTGATTGACTATCAATACACAACCGACTCCCAAAAAGTCAGAGGTGTGCCCTGGGATTTGAACCCATGACTAACGTGAACATGTTGGCACCCATGTCTGGTCTGTTTACCAACTGGCCACCACACTCTAAAAATAATTGCAAAACAATAATAATCTACTTAGAAAATGTAATTCAAAACCATAATGACACATCAAATCACATTAGTTGCATATTTATTTTATAGATATTTTTCATTAAATGTTTAAATATAGACAAACAATATACATATACTGTGTTTTGAAAAGTTTTATATTTTTTACTGCCCTTTTTCTTCACTCCATTCCCATCAGGGCTTTGTCAATATTTATTGTAATAAAACTATTATTGTTAAACAAGCATCTTTATTTCAGTTGCCATTTATGTGTTCAAGATTTTATAAGTATGTATGACAGAAGAAAACACATGAGAAATCATAAAACATATACTTGTAATATCTGTGACCTACAGTTTGTTTTGTGGTCCAAATTTGTGAAACACAAAAAAATTGCTCATGCACAGAAAGGTTAGTGGCTTATTTTCAAGTAACACTTAATGCCTTACTTGCAATATGGATTTGCAACAAAGACAATACTATTTATTAAATGTTACAACTTGCTGTCATTCTGCTAGTTATTATTCAAATTATGCAATAAAATAGAATATATGTTAAAAACATGTTTGTATAAAATTTCAGAATTTATATGTGATAATTGTGATAGAAGTTTTAAGCAAAGAGTCCACCTAATACGGCATTTAAAACAGCATATGAAGTTCCAGTCTGAAGAGAAAAGGTTTCCATGTCCTTATGAAAACTGTAAAAGGTACACCAAATATTATTACTAAGACAAATAAATATTATACAAGTAATATGTATTTAGTAATGATTTTTTACCCATTTTCCTATGTTGCAGATTATATTCAAGAAACAGTAACTTAAAGCAGCATATTCTAATAAAACATGTGAAAATGTTGCATGAATGTAAAGTGTGTAACTCTCTACTTTCAACAAAGGTAATATATTTTTTATCACTGCTTTATCATTTTCTATATGACCACAGAGAATAAAATTTATTGAGACTTTATATTTATAATATTTTCTTTTACATACAATTAAAAAAAAGTACATCTGAGTCATGAAGCAACGACAATTTCAAATATGTTGTCTACACTAATATTATAAAGAGGAAAACTTTGTTTGTTTGTTTGGTTGTAATTAATAGGCTCAAAAACTACTGGACCGATTTTAAAAATTCTTTCACCATTCGAAAGCTACATTATCCACGAGTAACATAGACTATATTTTATTTTGGAAAAAAATAGGGTTCCGTAAGATATTTGGATTTTTCGGACACAAACTGAAAAAAATCAACCAAAGAAGTTACTTATTTCGCGTACGCTGCCTAAACTACAAAAGATAGAACCATAAAATGTTATAATTAATTGTAGATCTTATAAATATCTACAAAAAAGTCCGCGACACACTATACCTATCTATGTCGAGTGAGGCACAACAACCACATTTTTATTTAAAAATCTTGAATTTTTTTTGGACTACATTTAAACGCGTTTATTTTACTCATGCTATTAATCCTTATCAAAATAAATTATTTCATCAATAAGTACAGTTTATGTTGATAATATTTGGTCTTTGAATGATTAAAATTGGACGTTTGGTTTTGAAGTTGTGGTGAAATTAAAATATTACGATTTCTGCTGCACGGCCCGTTGTATAAGATATATATGGATGTTTGTGGAGAGAAGGGACATAAAGTAAAATAGAATCGAAGGTACGGGAGAGGGCTGGGATAGATCACAGATTTGTTAGGACAAATTTAAATGCACGTTATAAAACGGGATGGATAATAAAGAGAAGAGACGGGACGGATTGGGAAGAGACTGAACAGGCGGATGAGACGGGATTGAGCCGGACAGTAGGATAGCTACGTCAAGTTTAGACATACAAGAATTTATACGAAAAACAACATGTATTTGGTGTGGAGTGGAATCAAAAAATATATGCACCCAGGCGAAGCTGGGTCGGGCCGCTAGTTATAATATATAAGTATATAATTTTGGTGATTTCAGACAAAACTGACATCACACCTGAAGCTTCATGATTTGCAAGAAGTCAAAATATACAAACCAAAAACAAAGGCTGAAGGCCGTAAAGTAAGAAAAGACTGTGGTATTCCTAAAACAAAAGTAGCTGTTAAATTAACTGGATTCAATGAAGCTGAGGATACCAATACAGAAACCATTATGCAAATTACTGTAGAATAATCTATAATTATGTACAATCACCAACATAATTCGCTACACATTAATGTGATTTCAAATGGTAATCTAAATCAAAATAATAATTATTTTCAATATCTTAAAGCATTTCTTGACAAAAGTGACTTTATTATATTTTACGACTTCAGATTAATAATTAGAAATTTTAATTTATTTAAGGGTTATCAAAAAATGTGAAGTGTGTACTGTGTAGTGACTTATGTTGCTGACTGTACATTTAGTTTTTGTAACATAGATTCATTGGCTATCAGTATTACAAGCCTTATAGTTATAAGCTTTTTTATATTTATTTGTGTAGTATATAAAAAGTATCTAATATATATGTTACTCTTTTTGTTTCCCATTCCTGAATATAATGTATACAGTGTGTATTTTGTTGACAATATTTTGATGGAAATGGTACACCTATTCTATTAGTTGCACTGATAATAGCAAAGAAAATAATAGCACTCTCATAAAAAATGTCTTGGCGGCGCAGTTGTACTACAATACGATTGCAACGCTGAGGAATCGAGTTCGAATCCCAGGTTGAACAAAGTGATATTGGATTTTTCTATTCAGTTAATACTGAATAGAAAAATAAAAAAGTCAGGAATTTGTGCCTGATATGGCAATAGACACGCTCTCGCAAATTATGGGATAGAATAAGCAGCGCGAGACATGAGTATCTTGGTAGCATATCCACCTATTTCCTTCTGAGAAAAGGCATATTTATGTATCATAAAAAATCTAATGCAATGTTAAGTCTACTGCAGTGTTAAAACTTTTAGTTTTCCAATAGTTTCCAAATGAATTTAATTCAAATTGATTTTGTAGTAAAAAAAATAATACAAACAGTACATAGCCGCAAAAAGACAAACCAATAATAAAATAAATCATTTGAAGCTAACCGGCATGTCTCGTATCCATAGATGTAGCCACAGACTATTAAAACAAGATGGATGTATAGGTCTACCAGAATCTCATGGCATTTTGGGAAATTTGAATTTACGCATTGCAACACTGGGGTAATTGGATGAACATATTTTGATACTTTCAATAATTGTAATTATTTTTTATTTCAAATTGACATTATTTTTTTAGTACAACTTTTTAAATAAATTACATAATGTTTTAAGTAAAAATATAAAGGTTATTTAAACATTATAATTACTTCAAAATTGTACTTTTAGATTAATAGCCAATTTAAATAGGCAAATAAGATTTTTTTCAGTTTTAAATTATAACATACATACGAGTCTTACGAGTATTTATAATATAGATGGAGCGCTGGTACTTTCAAAACGTAGATAAAAATAGTGGTACCGAGCCACCAGTTTCGTTTTAATTCTCTCTTCTTGTTAGTTCTCACTTAACCAAACAACTTTCAATTTCCAAATAGTAAGTAGTTTGATTATGAGTCGGTTTTATTTAAATAATTATTAGATTCGATAAATGTAATACGAAAGATGCAAGATTGTATAATAAAAACGTATAATTTTATTTCCAGTCTTCTTTATTTCATTAACACTTTAGTCAGAGCTTACTTCTAAATACTTTTCCTGTAAATCTTCTGATGAAGACGATGAAGATAAAGGAATAATAAACCGTTCCTTATCTAATCTCTGGAAACTCCTGTAAATAGGTATTTAATGCATTACTGTTTAGTTTCAAAAAATGATATCAATATACGATAAAACACATGCACATATCTAACACTAACCAAAAAAAATGAAGTATCAAAACTATTCACTCCGACTTACTTGTTAAAACGACGTCGATTTTAAAATCGACGATATTGTTTAAATTTGACCAAATTATTCACGGATCTAGCGATAAACCTTGTAAACAATGTGTCGCACTTGTGATTGTAGAACTAATTTGTACCTTTTCGCTAAGAAAGGATAGAAATCTTAAAATATTCACATCGAATGACATAACTCAAGTTTTGAATCAGCTGTTCGTCGATGGTATTGCCACATAAAAATCATTGTTTTATTTTTAAATTTTATGCCATGAGATTCTGGTAGACCTATAGCATAGAACACTCATATCGATAAGTGCGTTCCACTACGGGTTCCACTTGACGATCGTAACACCCACGTTCACGACTGCCATTTTTCCCGCTCGAAGAACTTGTTTGTAGGTTTATGATCAGAAACCCAAGTGAAACGACTAATGGGACGTTATGAGCGTAAACGAATGACGGGATAGAAAATAAAACAAAAGTTTTAAATAGGTTAGGACAAACTTAATAAAGTATAAAAAAATCTTTAATAATTGTTGGTGTAAATAATTTATATTATTTGATTATTTTTTCCATATGAGTATATTATTAAATTAATAATGCTTCAGCAAGTAAAGTAGTAATTCATTCAACTCACATGAAAAATGCACGTGGACTGTTGAACATCTACTGCAGAATAATCACTTCTATCAAAATATTTCTCAAGCGCATTTAATTTTCTCGGTCGCGATTTTTCTTGTTTTGACCTTAAAGTATTAATAATATAGGTAGATCGCTGTCATACATTTGCTTCTTTAGAAACGTAGGTATTTTCTTGTTCTTAATGCTGGTAGCGCTCCTATTTTAGTGAAAATTGAATTACATACCAACATAATCGTCACGCCTGTATCCCATATTGGTAGGCAGAGACTATAGACCGCCACTTTGCTCGATCCTGACATATTACTTTCGCTTCATCCACTTTCATTGAGAATTGATCAGATCAGATTCAGGATCTTCAATGTGCGTATCATCTCTACGCCGATGACTTGCAAATTTACTCCCAAGCAAGTTATGACTGTTTGGGGACTGCGATCAATAAGATAAACCGGGACCTGGCACATATTAAACACTGGTCGGATAGCTTTGGTCTCACAGTCAACCCCACCAAATGTCAGGCCATAATTGTTGGTAGTTCAAGGATGGTAAGCAGATTGGACGCCGCAATTATCCCGCCTGTCATATATAATGGGACCGTAATCGCCTGGAGTTCAGTTGTTAAAAATTTGGGCCTACTTATTGATTCAAGCTTGAGTTGGCGAGCCCAGGTTACCTCTGTTTCTCAGAAGGTCATCGGTACTCTGCGTGTCCTCTATCGTCTGAAGAACTTCCTCCCTGTTAGAACCAAGACAATGCTTGTGCAATCTTTAATTTTCCCTTTAATCGACTATGGTGATGTGTGCTACTTTGATCTGAATGCAGATCACCTCAATAAACTTGACCGGCTTCTTAATAACTGCATTCGTTTCGTGTTTAATCTTCGTAAATATGATCATGTTTCCAGTTACCGCTCCCAGCTAAAATGGTTACCTATTCGTCAGCGTCGTACTTTACACGCACTCACTACACTCTTTTCTATACTTACGTCTCCTACCCCACCTTCTTATCTTACATCTCAATTTCGATACTTAGGCAGCAACCACGATAGGAACCTTCGGTCAACTAAAAATTTTCTTCTTCATTGTCCTTCTCACAACTCAGACTTCATACATTCTTCTTTCCCTATTCAGTCCATACTTCTATGGAACGCACTCCCCCTCGGAATCAGGGCGTCGAGTACTCGCATTAGTTTTAAAAGGTCAGTTAAGCAACTTTTACTTGATCGCCTGGCAGAATCACTTTAGTGCGTATTTATCACTTTCCATTTACATTATATTATATATATATATATATATATATATATATTATGTGTGTATATATAAATAAAACATATATATTTTTTAAATTTGTATGTGTGTATGCATGTGTATGTATTTAAATGTGTGTGTGTATGTATACAGTTATATTTATTAATTGATTAAATATGTTTATGTATTACATATTTTATGCGCCTACCGTGCTCTCTCTCTACACCACCTAAAGGTTGACTGGCAGAGAATGCCTCAGGCATTAAGTCCGCCTTTATACAGTTTATGTATATGAAGCATTAAATAAATAAATAAATTGAATGAATTATTTAACAATAAATTGCTATAACTTCCATTCATAACTGAAATTATATTTAGCAATTATTAACCTTCTAAAACGTGTTTGAGTGAAATTAAACGGCCCTTAACTATTTTTTTTAACTAATAAGTGCACGTTGGACAACCTGTCGAATGTCAGCCAATATGAGGGCAGAAAAATGTAGCCCGGCACTAACATTTTTATGTTTTTGAAGTACCAGAGCTCACCCTATATTGTAATGCTCTAATGTTTTTACATTTCCAAATCCCGCCAATATTTCCATAGCTCACGACTCATTTCCTGACATGAATCGTCCATCGTGACTTCGTGAGCATAAGTCATGACGTCATTAATGAGTAATGACGTTTTGGTTTGCGACCACAACGATCTTTTTTTGAATGAATGGCGAGACGGACATGCTGTTCGCCTGATGGTAAGCGATACGACCGTAAATAAACAGTAGCAAAACCAAACAGCACACAACACCTTGAATAACAAAGCAATGCTTGGTATTCCACTGCGCTCGCCATCCTGAGACATAAGACGTTAAGTCTCAATGTGTCCAGTAGTTACTCTGGCTACAATGCCCTTCAATCCGAAACACAACAGTGCATTTACACTGCTGTTTGATGGGAGAAATAGACATTGCGGTGGTACCCACCCAGATGGACTCTCACATATGAGATATAGGTCTACCAGAATCTCATGGCATTTTAGGAAAATTGAATTTACGCATTGCAACACTGGGGTAATTGGATGAACATATTTTGATACTTTCAATAATTGTAATAAGTCGACATGATTTTTTTTAGTACAACTTTGTAAATAAAGTACATAATGTTTTAAGTATTAATGTATAGGTTATTTAAACATTAAAATGTCTTCAAAATTGTACTTTTAGATTAATAGCCAATTAAAATAGGTAAATGAGATTTGTTCAGTTTTAAATTATAATATACATACGTGTCTTACGAGTATTTATAATATAGAGGGAGCGCTGGTACTTCTAAAACGTAGATAAAAATGATGGTACCGAGCCACCAGTTTCGTTTTAATTCTCTCTTCTTATTAATTCTCACTTAATCATATCATTATCAACTTTCAATTTCTAAATTGGAAGTAGTGTGATTATGAGTCGGTTTTATTTAAATAATTATTAGATTCCAAAAATATTATACGAAAGATGCAAGATTGTAAAATAAAATACGTATAATTTTATTGTCAGTCTTCTTTATTTAATTAACTCTTTAGTCAGAGCTTACTTCTACATACTCTTTCTGTACATATTTTGATGAAGACGATGAAGATAAAGGAATAATAATAAACCGTTCCTTATCTAAAATCTCTGAAAACTCCTATAAATAGGTATTTAATGCATTACTGTTTAGTATCAAAAATGATATCAAAGTATATACGATAAAACACATGCACATATCTAACATTAACCAAAAAAAATGAAGTATCAAAACTATTCAATCCAACTTATTTGTTAAAACGACATCGATTTTAAAATCGACGATATTGTTTAAATTTGGCCAAATTATTCACGGATCTGGTAATAAACCTTGTAAACAATATGTCGCACTTGTGATTGTAGAACTAATTTGTATATTTTCGCTAAGGAAAAATAGAAATTTTAAAATATTCACATCGAATGACATAACTCAAGTTTTGAATCAGCTGTTGACCGTTGGTATTGCCACATAAAAATCATTATGTTTGTTTTTAATTTTATGCCATGAGATTCTGGTACACCTATACCTCCCACCAGTAAAATCGTCGTCGATCGTGATCGTGATCGACAAGTGGAATTGCGCGACGAACTGAATGTTTTGAGCGCCCAGATTGCCAAGTGGAACGCGGTCATATACTGTCATTATGACACATGTCATTCATTGTGAATATTTGGCCTTGATTCGGCCGCTAGACATGCCTGTATAACCTCTGTATTAAATATTTTTCCGTTACATAATCTGTGGCACAATTTGATCGCCAACCAAAGCTGACAGTTGCATCCAGCTTGCACCCCTCGCGCAAACCCTGCATGCCCCTCGGTCGCCTATCGCTCTTTCGGCGTCTGCGCCGCCATTTTGGCCGCCATTACTAGTTGTCAAGTTGTTTACGTTTGTTGTTTACTGTGATAATGGGATTTCAAGTACTGCGTATAGTTCTAATCTTTGTTAAATACAAAGATTGTATTCAAGGATTTGTGAAGGTGCTGGAAAAAATGTGAATATTCATGTTGAGAGAAGCTGTTCATAAAGTGGCAGCAGAAAATATGATTTTACTTTTCCCAAGAGGCTACATCTGTACCAGAAATAAAAGCTATATCAAGACAGCCTTACGGCATTAATATGCGACCAAGACACATAATTCCGATAAGCTTTTAAAAATTTGGAATTAGAGACAACAAATAATTATATTTTGCGAAATCAAAACCCAGGTTGGTTACTCAAACAAAGTACTTTATACGCTTATGTTGTCATATTGGATGATATTGGTAACTAAGTATACTGTTTCTTTTTTTGCAGATGGAACCGATAATATTGGTGGGGCGAATTTAAATATATAGCCAAAAATATAGTCTTGTATAGACACATACCTCATTAGCAAGATATAATTGATGTCTATGAAACTGACTGGTGACCACAGGGGTAGCCACCGTGTAACCTAGTATGAGATAGCGATATTTGTGGGAGTGTGGCCAGGTTAACTCGTTTTTCCTAAGGTATCGGGAAACTTTGACCGCTCTTTAAAAAAATATAATTGCTAAAATAAAGATATTTTAACTTTGAGTGGAACTACAGTGCACATACATGGCTGGGTCACCAGCCATCACCCAGAACTAATAAAAACACTGTATAACATAAACATTATTTAAGTAAATAGCTAGTTCTGAAAATAAAAACTATTGTAATAAAAGCTAATAACAAAATAATATCTAGTCCGCCCCGTGACCACGAAATTTGTAAAGTAATCGAAACGACGCGTGGAGAAATTAAAAAAAGCAAAACTTGAACCAAATCCGCGATAAAATCCGTAAATAATAGTTTTATTTCAAAGACAATATCCACTGCGCAACCATATACAGTTCAATACATATAAGGAAAATGTTTAAAAAATAAAAGATAATTAATGAGGTTTGTTTTTTAATATGTAATTAAAATCTTTAATATTTTTTGTTATAGGGAATATCAACCGTCGGACCGCTGGCCACCCCAAATAATGTAAATATTTGCCGGACTTTTTGGCGGGAAGTCAAACAAGGCGGACTATTTAAAATTTTTAATTTTATAAAATATTTTATATACTTTAATTATCCGGAGTAATGGGGACCCATAGCGATGGAGACCCAATAAAAGATAATAAGAAGAGAAAGTATGATCGGATTGCTACTACTTCTACTAGTAATCCAGCAGAAGAGATTTTGGCGCCAAAAACATTCTACAAACCTGGCTACAAGAGGCAATATACCGATAACTGTAACAATAACAACTTCCCAGTATTTATTGAAAGTACTGAAAATGAATTTATTGGAAACAAAGATCCGATATTTATATTAAATATTTTAGGAGAATTCATTAAAGGACAGTATGAAATTAGTAGAGTAAATGCTCATAAAATTCAAATTGTTTTTAAGCAAGCCAGTTCAGCCAATGATTTTCTGAACAACAATTCCAAATTAGAAGCTCATAATATAAAAGCATACATTCCAGCATCTTCAGTGGAAGTCATCGGTGTAATCCAGTTTGTTCCCTTCGACATCTCCAATGAAGAACTCTACAGAAAACTCACATGTGAATATGAAATGGTGGCGGTGAGAAGGTTCACCAAAAAGGACAGTAATGGAGTTAGACAAGCTTTGAAGACGGTAGCTATAACATTTGTTAGTAACACCTTGCCTGAATTTGTTTTCTTAGATCACTGGCGCTTCAAAGTTAAACCATATATTAAACCCTTATTACAATGTTTTAAATGTTTAAAATTCAATCATTCAGCCAGAATTTGTAAAAATAAACAAGTATGCTCGATCTGTGCTGGTGAGCATTCCTACAAAGAATGCATTAATGAGGAGGAAATTAAATGTGTTAACTGTGGGGGTCCTCACCTAGCTATTGCCAGAACATGCCCAATGAAGGAAGCCAAATTGAAACAGAAAAAACTTTCCTATGCTGCTACAACGGCCACTTCTGTTAATAATACAAGTAGTAATAGGAATTTCCCTCCACTTCCCTTACCTAAACATGATACATTAAAATTCCAAAATTCAGGACTGAACAAATTTAAACATATTTCTTCCATTAAAGAAACCAATGACATAATTAATAATGATAGGATAATAAATGCATTAGTAAAAACTCTAATTTCATTAGGAAACAATAAAGACGCTCCTAAGACTACAATTAAAATTAAAGAGATTTTATTGAAACACTTACATAATGGATAGATTTATAAGAATAGTACATCATAATATTCAGAGTATTAATAACAAACGGCCACTTGTAATGTCTTTATTAACAGAATTTAACATTGATATTTTGCTGCTTAATGAAACTTGGTTAAAAACTAACAATTGTCATAATCTGAAATTTCCAGGGTATAATTTAATCTATAAAAATGCTAAAAATGATCATGGTGGTGTTGGTATTTTGATTAGAAATAATATTAAATATGAAAACATACAGCTCCCATTCTACCAGGATATTCAATCAGTTGCAATTTCAGTTCAAACTCACACTGGTCCTTTATCCATTTTGACTGTGTATTGTCCACCTAAAAGTAGTAGATTTAAAATAAATAAATTAAGAAATATATTTAATTCCTTACCTAGACCCTGCTTAATATCAGGAGATTTTAATGCACACCACATAGCTTTTGGGTGTGCAACAACAAAGTCAAGGGGTACTCAACTATTTAACCTACTGGATGAAACTGATCTGTGCTTGTTAAATGATGGCAAGGCCACAACAGTACAGGCCCCAAACAGAAATCCATCAGCAATAGATCTCACCTGTGTTAGCCCAGACATAGCTCCACTATGTGAATGGAGTGTTGGTGAAGATCCATTAGGAAGTTACCACCTCCCGATCTTTACTGACATCCTGATCTCCCCCTGTAAATACCAAATAAATTATAACATACAAAAATATCTATTTCATAAAACTGACTGGATTAAATTTGAGATTGAGGCTGAGAAATTATTTGGTGAATTTATTCCTTCAGACTCTGACCCTCTTTCACAATATAATAAATTTTGTGAATTATTATACAATTTAAGGGACCAATGTACACCTATCTTCAAATGTGTGTCATCAAATCATAGGAAAATCCCAGCACCATGGTGGAACGATGAATGTGCAGAAGCTGTATTAAAATCAAAAATGGCTTTGTTAGCATATAGATCATCAATGACAATGGAACTGTTTATTGAATATAAAAAACTGGATGCAAAAAAGAAAAAAATTATCAGTGAGCAAAAACGTAATAGTTGGAAAACCCTATGTTCATCCTTAGATAGATACACTCCTGTTTCAAAAATTTGGAATTACATCCGTAGATTTAAAAGGATTAATGTTATGACTAAACCTAAACAAGACGAATGGTTACCTGATTTTATTAATAAAATTAGTAATGGATCAAACAGTAGTTTAGTGGGTAATGATATATTTTTCGATAAAAATAATGACAATGTAATTAATACTTTTTTGTTAAGAGAATTTACATATAAGGAACTTTGTATAGCTTTAGATTCAAGAAAGGATTCGGCTCCTGGACTAGACAATATTCCTTATATCCTTTTACGAAAACTTCCTATCAACTGTAAAAAGAAATTATTAATAGTCTTAAATTCACTATGGCTTAATCAAATTATTCCTGAATCTTGGAAAACTCAGTGCATTATTCCAATTCTGAAACCTGAGAAACCTCCTAAAGATTACAATTCATATAGACCCATATCACTAACCTCTTGCATAGGTAAAGTAACAGAACAAATTATCAAATTAAGACTTGATTATTATGTAGAGCATTACAATATTTTACCAGATATCCAATTTGGTTTCAGAAAAGGTAAAAGTGCTCCAGAAAGCTTTGTCACTTTTATCACAGACATGAAAAAATGTCTACTTTCAAAATCTGTTGCAGTTTGTGCCTTCCTTGATGTTCAGGGTGCATATGATAATGTAGATATTAATCAACTGATACTGGTATTATATGAATTAGGTTTACCCGGAAAATTGTTAAAATGGATACATAATTTCCTGAACGATCGGTCGTTTCATGTTAAATTTAATGGGATATTACACGGCCCACATTCTGTTTGTAAAGGTCTAATGCAAGGAGCATCTCTGTCACCTATCTTGTACAACCTGTATACTTCTCAGATTTCACAATATCTTACAAAAAACGTTAAAGTGTTACAATTCGCAGATGACATTGTTGTTTACTCAATTGACAGAAATATTTCGGTTGCTCAACAAAATTTAAATCTAGCTTTATGTCAGTTAAATTCATATTACAGTAATAAGTTAAAATTAAATATTAATACGGAAAAAAGTTCTCTTGTTGTATTTGGTACTGATGATTTGATCAATATTCAATATAATAATTTATCCATTCCTCAAGTGAAAGAAAAGAAATTTTTAGGAGTAATAATAGATAATAAGCTTAAATTTCAAAGTCATATAAATTACATATGTAAAAATGCAACAAGAAATTTAAATATCTTGAGAAGTTTGGCAGGAACATTCTGGGGTTCAGACCCTAAAACCTTATTAATGCTCTATAAAAGTATCATTAGGAGTCATTTTGATTATAGTTATTTAGCTTATACGTATGCCGGCTCTTCATTGTTAAAAAAATTAGATGTTATTCAAAATATTGCATTGAGAATAATAAGTGGTGCAATGAGAACTACGCCTATACATGCACTTGAGGCTGAGGTCTGCGTACCTCCTCTGGCTATTAGAAGGTTACACTTTGCGGAAAAGTTTTGTTTAAAAGCTTTATGCAAAACCAGCTCAATATTATTAGATACTGTTAAATTGCCTGAAAATTTATGCGATGCCTCATTAGACGATTACATTCGTCCTTCTGATATAATGTATAACAAAATTCCTGAATTGTGTACTATAATGGCTCATATGAATGAGCTTAGTGTAAATATGAATAAATTTAGTATTTACCCTGTATATAATTGTAAATACGATGCTCTGTTAGATTCAACTCAAGGAAGGGATAGCGTAGGTGACATAAATAATGTGCTCTGGTATAAAATATACACTGATGGCTCAAAGACCCTAGATCGTGTATGTGCTGCTTTCTATGACTCGTATAAGAAAATAAGTAAAAATTATAGAATTAATAACGAGAGTAGTATTTTCACAGCAGAAGCATACGCAATTTATAGAGCCTTAATGTACACGAAAGATTTAGGTAACGTTGACAGAATACTTATTCTATCAGACGCTCAAAGTGTTATTAAAACAATATATGGTTCAACTTTGGCTTATAAAACCAACTATATAATTTATGATATAAAAGAATTGTTGTATAATTTGAACAAGAGCAAGGTGGTTAGGATTGAATGGGTACCCGGACATTCGGGAATCCAGGGTAATGAATTAGCTGATAAAGCAGCTAATTCTCATTGGGATGAAGACCATAATGATGCACTGAAAATACCCTACACAGATTATTTTCTGACATTAAAAGAAAAAACTAGATTAAGATGGGAGTGCTACTGGAAGGAAAAAAATAAAAGTAAAGGAAAATGGTATGCATCAATACAAGAGAACCTACCCGCCCGCCCATGGTTTAATAATAATAAAATGCAATTTGAAGAAAGGAAATGTATAACTATAATAAATAGATTAAGATTTGGACATTGTCAGACTCCAGCACATCTGTTTAGGATGAAAATATTAGCATCTGATCATTGCCAATATTGTGGCGTACAAACAGCAGACTTAGATCATATTGTTTTAACTTGCCCAAAATTTTATTTATTACGTTTAATTTTAATTTCGGATTTATTAGAAATATCAACATATAAGCCTTCGTCAGTTAAAGAAATGTTAAAGAATCCATTAATGTATAAACCGTTATATAAATATATATGTAGTACAGTAGAAAAATTGTAAAGGTTGTTGATGTTGTAAATGTATATAGATTTATGATTGTATATAATTCGAACAGACGATTTGTAATAGTTAAGAATTGGCTAAAAGGACTTGTTTCCATGGCCGTAAAATTTTAAATAAAAAAAAAAAAAAAAATAAATATTTGCCTCCAAAATGTCAAATTTCCTGGAGTCAAGCGGTTACGCCGATAAGGACAGGCTACAAAAGCTTGCATCTCTTTCTTACATGAACGTTATGTATAAATCTCTTTCGTTTTGTGTAAAAGGGATAGAACATGTGACTCCGTCTATTAGTTTCTCCGTCTACGCTGGTGACTGACTGCCTGCGTACCAAAATGAGTTACATAAATTAAATGACCAATATGTCATACTTGAAACAGTAACAAAGATTAAGGTATTTGATAATTGAATATTCATCAAAGTATTATAATAATTTATTTTAAAATGAAAATGGAATCTAAGGAAATTAACTAATTAATGTCCTTTTAATCATCAGTTTTGTGAAAATTGTATCTGTAACAGCCCATCCCACTGTAGGGCACGGGCCTACTCTATAATTGAGAGTGTGATTGAGAGTGGTTAGGCTATATAGTCCACCACGCTGGCCTAGTGCGGGTTGGCGGACTTACATACCATAGAAATTCTTACAAATCGCTATGGTATACAGGTTTCCTCACGATGTTTTCATTCACCGTTTTTAGTGTGTGATGATTGCCTATCAATACACACATGACTCCGAAAAGTCAGAGGTGTGCCCTGGGATATGGACCCGCGACCACCGTCAACATGTTGGCAGCCACATTTGGTCCATTTACTAACAGGCCACCACGCACTTCATGAAAATTATTTTATAAAATATTATAGTAAATAGTAATCATTTTAAACTCAAAGCAAGAACATTTTAAAGTGATGTGTATGTTTTAGTTCTAATTGTATCTGCAAGTCACGATTGTCAATATCTCAATTTATTTTCAGGTCAAAAGCTGTGTCAGAGTTTTCAGCAGAACTATATCTGCTGCTCTCCTTTACACAACAAATTTTTGTAAGTATTGAAAAATCATACAATCAGTCTGTTTTAATTGATAGTTCATGTTAACTTAATGCACCCTGCATTAAAAGACTTGGTTTCTGTTCATGAATTTGATGAAGATTACTTTGAGCTTTTGTTTTGTATCATATAAAGCAGATATAAAAATTGTAGGAATTAAAACAAATTTTTGATTTCTCATGTTTATGATTATGCATTTTGCAACTTGTTACCAAATGATATAGAATCAACTACCCTATTAGTAAGTCAAACTCAAACTATATCTTTTTGTAATTATTGATATTTTTCATTCCAGCAACATGTACCGATGAAAGCTCAGTCAGCTCGATGACAAATAAGACTACTGCAATAGTGGCCTTTTTTTAATAAAAACTACTAACAAGGCAGTAACAGAAAATCCTGAGAATCACACATTTTGGCCAGAAGCAATAAAAACAAGAGAAAAGTCAGTACCCTCTATAAAAAACAACTATTACTCGGTTAAAATGGTTTATGAGGGTGTGGAAGTGTTTAAAATCAAATCAAATTAATATAATGAGACACAATATTTTAATTCAGACCCTATTGAAAAGAAAATCAGACAAGTTAGTATAATTATAGATACAATGATCCTAACTGCCACACCCCCAGTTGAACCTTCAAATCTTTATTAGTTACAAGATTAATCAAAATTCATAATAATAGTTTCAATTGGTAAGATGATTAGACAAACCCAGACATAATTTTAACTAATTATTCGAAAATGGAATTGTTGGATAGTCAAATCATCAAAAGAAAATATGTGATATTGGGAATATACTAGAGCAGGCCCATTGAGAAGGTACGAAAACTTGCGGGCCTATGCTGCTGGATGGGTAGTAAAGAAAGTAACTAGTTACATAAATGGTTGTGAATCCCAAGACAAGTTAACGAGAGATGGAAGTCTTGGCATTCACAATTGGATCAGTATTTGAGAATTTGAGATTGTTCATAAAATTAGGCACAAGTACCTATCTGAAGGAGCAGTGATGCTGTTTAACAGCTAATGCTGATAACAGTGAAATCTGGAATAATATGTAAAAATATATTTTCTTTAATTATTCGTTGTAAAGAGTACTGACATTTCTAGAGTAATGAAAATTACGATGTTATCAAAATTTCAGCAAAAATATTTATTATTTAAGTATAAAAAAAACCATTAAAAAATAAATCGTTTAATTAATATTTTTAAGTGTTTTATTCACAATCTATCCATCTTTCATCTAAAAGTTACATTTACTTTATTATTTTGCTAAGTTTCTTTGGATCACTTTAATGTGATTTATAGAGACTTGGCGAAATAATAAAAACGATGAAAAAAAATACCCTGTGCAGCCGCGCGCAGCGCTCGCAACAAGGCTGAATACAATCTACCTTTGCCTGTATTACATATCATATTTAAAAATAATAATCTTGACAATCTGTCAACCGACTTTCGTGATCAAATGACTGAGCGGCTATGGCTAAAGAATCTATAGGCGAGTTAACCGTCTGTTTCTAGTTGGTCTGTGAGTCTAGAGCTCATTGCAAAGAGTATAATAATATATAGGAAAAAGAGAGCCCTCTCGCGGTTTACGGTACCAACATATTTTGAAGCGCCACCTGGTATTTGTTTCCGTAAACTTTATCAATCTATATATATATATATAGGTAGGTATGCACCTACAGATTATAGTGAAAATATTGTGTTATGAGAATTATCAACCTTGTACCAAAAATGTTAATATGCTTTATCCACTTCTCAAATATATGCCTTGATAGATATGTTAACTGTAACATAAGCATCAGAGACAATTGGATAGTGGAGAAATATTTGTTGCATTTTTTGGTACAAAGCTGATAATTAACAGACGAAATCTTTGAAAACAAACATTTCCTTGGGCGAAAAATACAGTGTTGTGATAACATTGAGAGTGAGCATTATAAATTAGGTTTAATGAAACACATCTTTTTTCTTTCTTTTCATTTTTTATATTTATAATGCTTATACTTATTATAATACATAGCAGCACTTTTTTTAACATCATCATCGCCTTCGTAATTTATTTTTCCTGACAAAATCCGATTAATATTTCGACACCAACTATATATTATAACATTAATTGTAGTGTTTAAAAAATATTCACTTAATTGTTTCTTGTGTGTCGCACATTTAAATGGATATTGTACTAAAATATCGCAATACATAATTATTGTTTTTTTAACATTTTGTTTGGGCATATTTTTTTTTAAGTAAGCTGTGGTTATTTTTTGTATTTCTTGGAAGCAATTTTCTATTTCAGCAATTGGATAACAGAGCCAACTTTTGTTGCAATATTCTTTTGCTTTTGCATAAGAATTATCTGTGGAAGTGGTCAATAGAGTCTGTCTGCATTGCTGACAAGATTTACAAATATATTTTAAACATTTTCGCAAGACCCACCCGCAAACATAATGTCGTTGCCCTGCGTCTTCTTGATGCTGGTATTCAACACATATTTCTTCATCAAAATGAATGTTACCTTGGGGAATATCAGAAGCATTTTTTGACACGGAGTTGTTAGAGCTTGCACGTAAAAAGAAATCTAAATTTTCAAGGCATTCGCTTTTATCGTCCTCACAATTTGCCCTTTTCGAATGGGCAGACCCATAATTGTTCAGCAGCAATGCTTTGAATGCCCCTTCAAAAGAAATTGTATTAGGGGCATTGTTTCTTGCTCCATAGCTTCTGATATTCCCAAAAAAGTTCTCGACAGGGTCTTGGTTAAAATTTCTCGTCAGCATTGCATCTAGACCATATTTTTTTGACAATATCTGCCAAATAGCTTTCATTCCATCAATCGTTTTAATTAAATTTGTGATTGATGGAACATTTGATTCTATTAATCGGATTTTGTTACCGGTTTGTTTTTTCGACACAAATTTTACAGTTTTTAACAATTTTTTAGATTCATCCCAAAACATATGATGAGGGGAATTTTTTTTATGGCTCCTTTGTAAATTTTACCATCCGGCACGTGTAAAGTGCTCACATTCAGAGAGTCAAATAAATTGTTCAGTATAACAGTTATGTCAACGAGCTGACGACATTCCTCTGGGACATCTCCTCTAGCAGTTAAATGCTCGGCAACGACTGCAAAACTATGACTAAATAGCTGAGTTGCGTGTTTAACACGCATTTTGTTTATTTTATGTGGGTTAATGTGTTCCTCGGTAATTTTATGGAGTAGTTTTAACTCTCCGTAAGATTTGTCCGCATGGTAAACTTTTTCAAAATAGTCCCATTTAACAGTTTTTTCTTGGTTATTTACTTTATATTTTAAATCTTTTGTTAGAAGGTTATTTCGAATACCTTTAAATAAATGAGGAGTGTCGAAAAGAGGAATGATTTGACGCCCGTTGACCGAAAAACAATCATGCCGCCACTCTTTATTGCGCCGCAAATATGCCACTCTTTCATCATTTATAAATTCGTTGATAGCACTAACATTTACAGTGCTCTGGTCACATACCGTATTAATTATAATTAATCCAGCGTTTTGAGCGTGGTGGATGACTGTTTTTATTAATTTTTTTAACTCTCCCTTATTTAGCCGATTGGTAAAATAGTAGGCAATAGGTTGTTTAAAATTTCGTTTTATTCCTTTGACCATGAATATTAGGGCATGATTAGCAAATTCGTTTTCGTTATTGGTAGCAAACCCTTCAATGGTGTCTTTATTAGAATTATAATTAATTTGTGGAGTTAAAGACATTTCGTCAAATGCCAAGCTACACAACCTGTCTGTGGTGTCTTTTTCCGCTATGTTTTTCTTGATTCTCTCAAAAATAAGAGGATTTATTCCTGGACATAATTTAATCTTGCCTAAAAGTCGTTTCATCGTTTTTATTGATGGCAAAGTGAAGTATTTTTGCAAAAGAGGATAACATTTAGGACCTTTTTTGTATAAGGATAAAGACAAAACCTTTTCCTCTATCGTAAAACGCCTACCCTTTGCTTTTTTTGCAGCTTGCATTTGCATTTGGATAAAAAGTTGAGATGGTTTAGCCATCCTACCTACTATTTGGTGAAACACTACATTTTCCGATAATTTTTGAGCATTAGCCAGTCTAGTTGTAAATGTGCCACGCTTTTTCAATCGACAAACTTCACTACGTAATCTTTTGAGCTGGATTTGCATATTGCTGACTTTGACGCAATTATATCTTGGTAGTGGCGACTTCTGGGGAGCTGTAAAAAAAAAACATATTATTATAAGAGATAATGAGTATAGTGCGTGGTAATCTGTTTGCAATGGACCAGATACAGTTGGAAATATGTTCAAATAGTGGCCATGAGTTCAAATTCCTGGACACACTTCTGACTTCGGAGTCATGCGTGTATTGATAGTCACCACATACTATAATGTCTAATTCCTCTTAATCATACTCTCTGATTTTAGAGGAGGCCCGTGCCCTGCAGTGGGATGTATATGATATACTAATACAGATACATTCCAAGAAATACATAATTCAGTTTAGACTATATACATACCGTTTTTAGCACTAATATGTTTGTGTCTACTAGCTGAAGTGTAGTTGTGCTCATGAAGCACCTGAATGAAGTTGGCACTTCGGGGTAGATCAGAACAGCCTGAAATATAAAAAAAATAATTAACCCATATACGCCTATAGTAGTTGAACTAATAATGAGAGTAAAATATAGGAGTGAAAAAAGAAAACGAATAAATTTCACTTAAATTTGTATACCATAAATACTCTAGAAATAAAAAACGTGTATGCAATTCACACTTAGCACTTCAACAGTAGCGCACGAGAGAAAGGGGTATAAATCAGGAGTTAAAAAATTTGGAGAATTATAAGAGATATTACCTTTATTATTTTTACCAAGCTCATAAATGGTTTAACATTTTTAATGCAAACTATAAGAATTAGGAAACATATAAAAAAAATGATGGGGCGAAGATTATAGGAAACACTGCATACTTGTATTCTATCTCATCTTCTTAGACGCTAAATCCTAGTTATACATGACTGTCTTTTTTTAGTTTCAACAAATTTTAAATCTAAATGGAGCTACAAAAAATTCTGTAATCTGTAATCTGTATCAGTCCATATACGTCCCACTGCAGGGCACGGGCCTACTCTACAATCGACAATACGATTGAGAGTGGTTAGGCCATATAGTCCACCACGCTGGCCTAGTGCGGGTTGGCGGACTTACATACCATAGAAATTCTTATGAATCGCTATGGTATGCAGGTTTCCTCACGATGTTTTCCTTCACCGTTTTAGTGCGTGGTGATTGACTATCAATACACATATGACTCCGAAAAGTCAGAGGTGTGCCCTGGGATTCGAACCCGCGACCACCATGAACATGTTGACAGTCGCGTCTAGTCCGTATACCAACAGGCCACCACGCACTTTTACAAAAAATTAACTTCTTAAAATAAGTAAGAGCCATAAATACCTGGTGTTGTTAGTGCAGCTTCACCAAGAGTATTGGTTGTGTCTGATATAGTCAAATCCTCAAACATAGGCATATCAGCACCTGTAAATTCAACCATACATTAAGTAAATGTAATGGCCTAACCACTCTCAATCGTACTGTCGATTGTAGAGGAGGCCCGTGCCCTGCAGTGGGACGTATATGGGCTGATACAGTTACAGTACAGTATTAAGTAAATATGAATATATTTAATTAATAAGATACCAGGTGCCCTGTGTAAATATTTCATATGAATAATGCTGATTACTAGTAAAATATAGTCCTAAAAACAATAAATTACTTTATTCTATGAGAACTGCTGTGAATAGCCTTGCACATTAGATAATAAATTGTAACTCAGAGGTTTGTTAAATATGTAGTAAGATTTAAATTTTATTGTTTTTTTTTAAACTTTGTTACCTTAGTCTATAAATTTTTATTAATATATTTTGTTTATAATAAATATTGTTAACATTTTGTTTATTTGTCTAGATATAACATATTATGTTAGATATAATTATATTTAAGAACTTAATTAATTTCATTGGTGTATGCCATTTTAATTTAAATTAAATAAATAAATTATACTTTTAACAGGCACTGATAGTTTTTGGCAATAGCAAACTTAAGCTTTATCAATGATTGAAAGATTACATTAGATGAAGATTATGAAATTTTTGGGATTCGCCATTTGGGAAGAAACCTTGAGATATAGTTTAAAGAAATCGTAGATATTTCTACGTAACAAAGTGTTGTTGAACCTGATATTTTATTTTCTTTTTTCTTCATAATTATTATATTCATCCCTTTCCCCAATCATGAAGTTATTGAATTCTATGATGCACTATTATTACAACATAAAATATCTTAGTAACTCTTACCTGATAAATAAAGTGATGGAACTGCTAAAGCATTTAATCGTTGGTTACGATTGTGATCTTGGCTTGTAAAATGCTTATCACAAACTAATTTCTTCTTGTAGTATTCATAGTCAGATGATGTTTCTAGTTTACCACCACAGCATATAACCCAAGCCTTAAAGCGTTCAGGAAATTTTTCATAGCTTGGGAAACGGTGCATTGAAATACCTGAAAGTTTTAAAATTGAAATTGTGATAACCATTCATATTATTTATTTTGTTGACATTTTCTATTTTTGTACAAACTGGTGACACTTTACTTGGGTAACTATTTACTAGCATTTCTAGCGGAAGTGTAATAGTAAGTACTTATACCAAAATTGTTTTCGGGTCAATAATGATGTTATGTACTTTTAAGCTACTTATTTCATATTATAGTCATTCCATAATTATATGAAACGCAATGAACAAACAGCTTGGCTTGTAAATTACATAAAATAATAGTATAAATTGTAAGCAGAAGTGTTTTCTTTTTATTAAGGTTAGAAGGTAAAAACTCAGACTTTACTGATAACCCGCTTTTGGGATTTCTTCTTATTTTAGGCCCCTGGTTATTTAATATAATTACAATATCAAAACTTACCAGTTGGTTTGCACCCAAAGGCGCAAAGTTTAGGCATGATAAATAACACGAGATTGCACACACTGAAAACTTATATAGCGTCCTTTCGCAAACAAATTATTATCTAAGCGTCCTTTCGCAAATAAAACACAGCTAAAAATAGTCTTTTACTTAGTTAAAAGACAGACTTCAGTGTTGTACTGTCGCGAAATTATGGGCGGAGTGCTACAACGCAGATACGGAGAAACTCAACGCAAATACGGAGCAACTCAACGCCAATCACAAAAACACAGCACAGCACAAATCCTTTAAAAAATAACACATGCGCAAACGCATCAAATACTTCCACAAATATTTGAATTCAATTGACATTAACTGAAAATCTGACAGACCGCCATTTTTGGCTTGTCATTGCCAACTTGAGACCTCCGGAAACTACCAACTGTAAAAAGAATACTTAAAAATGTAACTTAGAGTAGTTTCATTACGATAAATCTGTTTTTTTATTTTGTGTAATGTTAAACCACATTAATTTAAATTTAAAAAAAAACTGAATTATTTCGATTTGCTTCTGTTGCGAATCAAACCAATGAATATATTTGGTAGAAAAAGTACTAGTTAGGCAATACTGAATTTTGAGTTAAGTACTGACATCTATTGGGATAATTGTGTATTTAATCATTACAAAAAACTTTCAGATCCAATTTCGTGATGGCAGTGTAACAGCTGTCATCTGTCATTGACATAATAGTGTCACCCCCCTGGCTCATTGGAACAATAACTTTGGTGAAAACTTCGCCACGAAGTAGTATTTCGGCAGTGATAATCATTATTTTTAAATCTTATAATAATTTCTACAACATTTTTATGGTATTGACCTAAATTTAATTTAATATTGTTTATAATTGTACATGGCTTGCAGGATTTGAATAAGTAATCAATAATCAGTGTAAGTTCTTATTAATTTTAAAATTATCAAATAAAAATAAAGGCTTTGAGTGTTTTATAGAAGCCGTAAACCTCTTTTATTTTCATTATGGAATTCAATTTGAATGTGTTTACATTAAACTGCTGGTAAGTTTTTCAATTAAGTTTCATAGCATTTTTATTTGTAATAAAACTAAGTTAATAAATTACTTTAGTTGGCTTTTAGTCCATTAAGAATATATTTTTGAAGTAATTTAATTTTATGATTTTTTCTATCAATTATTAACAATTTGAAATCATTTAATTATCTTCAGATACTAACACTATATTATAATACATCAAGGAGTCACATAATAGTAATGTGCTATTACTACACTTGATCAGTGATCACAGCAAAATAAATAAGAAAAAAAGTTTTTGGTATAAAAACCTTTGATGGAAGTTCCAATCCTTCTACATTTGGTTTACAAAAAATAATCTTTAGGTCCACACGCTGACTTTCAGCGCTCAGAGCGTGACTCTAAAATCAGCTATAATATGTACCTTGACTCATTCATGTCTCAACAAAATGCCAAGAATACATTTTGTTTTCCTAACATAAAATCAATACTTACTAGTTACAATTATAATAATTATTCTCACCTTGAAATCAATTATTCAAGTACAAATTGCCTCTTTGAAAATTAACAATGATTGTTATTGATTTTTTCATAACCTTATATTTATAACAAAGGAATGATCTAATTCTTAACTAATACAATTTTAATTAATTCTATAGGGGCATTCCTGTGGTATCAAAAAACAGGAAAGAAAGGTTTGGAGCCATATGTAAATATTTGTCAGCGAGCCAACACAATATTGTGTGCTTGCAAGAAGTATGGAGTGAAAAGGATTATTTATTTTTGAGAGACAATTTGAAAAGTGTTCTGCCTTACTCACATTACTTTTATAGGTAAGTTTCATAGAACAATACTTATTAAATTATGTAAATATGTAGATTTGAATAATTACAAAAAAACCTAAGTTGCATAAGGCTTAATATATTCTACATTGCTGGCGTTAAGAAAGGCATGGATAGGGGATCACCAAAGGACTTGGCTTTATGTATTTTTACATGTCTGTGGATGATACATATTGTCCCAAAATACTAGATATTTTGCTCACTTCTCTATTAGTACTAAAACCATTTTTTTTAATCAATATATAAACTTACAGTAATACTTGAAGTATCATTCAAACAGAAAAATGTAAGTCAGCTAGACCTATTATTCATACATCTAGATAAAAAACATACAAGTGAAGCTAATATAAAGCGTGTAAAAATGATATAACAATATCTTTGAAGTGCTCATACAACACTAAATCTTTATCAGCTAATGGAAACACCTGCCCAAACAACTCATGTCTCTTCAACCTATTTATCTTATAGACAAAACTACACAATACAATCAGGTGTGTGGTAATATTATAAAATTTTGAGCTCAGTTATTTTATTGTTTTTATGATTGTGAAGTCAGTCTGTCCCATGACTCAAGGCATATAGTACTAACATTTCCTGCCCAATTCCACCCTTAAGTTTGAAAGAGTAACAAATATATTTCCATTTGCTGCTCATACCATGGGGACATTAGGTTTTTTGGGATTACAAGTAACCTATACTATGTTGAGTGTAGGGTGTCAGCTACCTCTATAACAAAAAGTAAAATTATAACTTCATATGACTTGCGACGATGCAACCGATAATGCGGCTCTTTACAACCTTTGGAATAGTGTCCAACCAAGTGATTTAGCAAAGTTTCAACTGTATCTTTTAGTTGTTTTCTGACTGCGTGTCATTGCACCATACAGAGATAAAATTAATTTATTATAATCACTATTAAATTCGAAATGGTCGTGGTTTATTTTATCCAGCCTATTAATAGTTGGTTTGGTACTAAAATGGGCTAAGCTCGATTCTTACATTTTCCAAGTGGATCCACGCATACAAATAGCTTTTTCATGAATAAATAGATTTATGTGTTCCTACAATGATCAAAAGACTTTTTCTATAAGTATTAGAATACAATAGGCAAATATTGATAAAATACCTAAAAAACAATTCTTTTTACAAAAAAAAATCTTATTTTTCAGTGGTGTACTTGGCTCGGGTTTGTGCGTGTTCTCGAAATGGGTCATAAAAGATGTATTTTTTCATCAGTGGCCACTGAATGGGTACATTCACAAAATACATCATGGAGATTGGTTTGGAGGCAAAGGCGTAGGACTGTGTCGAATCAAATGTGGAGAACGGCTCATCAACATCTACTGCACACATGTGGGTATTTACTTTAAAATTTAATTAAATATCACTATCGAAAACAAATAAGTAAAGGTCATTGCATGATTTGGTTGCTTTGGTTGTAAAGTTACATTTATACTAAAGTGGGTTTAAGTATTGTTTATCTATCAGTGAGTCACTGACATGAGTTATCACTTAACGCACTAATATCGACATTGTACAAGTAGATTAACTTTTTTAGTCACTTTTAATCTGAAAAACATACAAGATACATCACACACACATCCCGCGCTTGGTGGCCTGTTGGTAAACGGACCAGACGCGGCTGCCGACTTATTCACGATGGTCGTAGGTTCGAATCCGAGGGCACACCTCCAGGCTTTTCGGGACTCATGTTCGATTGTTAATCGCAGGCACTATAACAGTAAAGGAAAACATCGTGAGAAACCTGAATATCATCGATTTGTAAGAATTTCTATGGTATGTAAAGTTCGCTAACCCGCACTAGGCCAGCGTGGTGGACTATGTGGCCTAACCACTTTCAATCGTACTCTCCATTGTGGAGGAGGCTCGTGGCCTGGACATCCTAACATATTTTTTTCTCATACCTTATTTTACCTGTGTAAGAACTGTTTGCGTGAAATATAAAAGAAATCTTGTATTTTTTTCGCAGCTCCATGCAGAATATCACGAGGATGACATATACTTGGCCCACCGGGTGCTTCAGGCGTACTCGACAGCAGAATTTGTTAACTTAACGACATGTCCAGCGGATATTTCTATACTTGCTGGCGACTTGAACACCGCTCCAGGAGATCTCTCGTTTAAGTAATCACTACTTAATTTTTTATTTAGACAATTGTCTGTGAACCAACCAACACATACTTTTAAAATTATTCAGGTCCTATGTCCCCTGGATGTCCCTGAAAGTCCCAACTAAACGAGATACTATTAAAAAAATAATTGTCAGTAAGTGAATGTAGTAAACTGTAAAATACATTCGTTTTATGCTTGATGATAATTGTTGTAAGTACCCCACGCTTTTAAACCAAAAATCCTCTAATCTTAAACTTATTATGTACTTAACTATAATTTTTTCCACTTTTTGGGACTCTTACTAAAGTTTCTTTAGTTTGTTAAATATTATTTTGTTTTTTTTTTCAGGATTTTAACGCAATTGCCCTCATTAGTGGACCCATATGATGTGAAATGCGAAGATACTAATGCAGCAGTTAAACTCAAAGCATCTGGGACTTGTGACAATGCAAACAATAGCTATTCCGATCCGAAGCTAGTTAGCAAGCTTCCAGAGGGGAAAAGGATAGACCACATTCTTTACCATGTAAACGCATCTTGGGAAGTATGTATAGTAAATCAAAGACAATTTATGAAAAAAAATATTCATTCCATTCCTCATTTTTATAACAAGTTATATATAATACATCACATGGAATATAAACAAATTATAAGTGACCACGGATCAAATTATTAATCTAGAAAATACAATCAAAGGCAATTAAAACTAAAGTACAAGAATCATCTATATAATAAGTTTATTTATTTCATGCAATTTATTTGTTTACAGGCAGATGTACTTAATTTCGGCAATCCTCTGGAAGACAGAGTACCGGGTGAGTCATTTTCGTACTCAGATCACAACGCCGTTGCGTTGGAACTGCGTGTAAGACCTTCTGAACATAAAATAAGTCAAAGGCAAGATAGCAAAGGCGAAAGCTTCGATGAAACAATTACACAAGCTATTAAGGTATGCCAAGAAGCTACCGTCAACATATCCAAATCTAAAAGAATGTTTTTGACCACTGGTGGATTGATATTTATGTTTTTGTTGGGAACTGTGGGTTTCTGGCCGAATTTTATACTGTATGATGTAGTCAAACTTATCATTACTGGTTTATGTTTCTATTACTTAATAATGGGAACACTGTGGAATAAAATTGAAATGAACAGTTTGAAGGCAGGTCTCACCGCTTTAGAGAATTATAGTAAAGCAAGAATGGAGTTAAAAGATTTTGATGTCAATGATGATAAGACTAAAATGTGACATGCTTAATTATTTATTTTTTTATATTCCCAATATATGCATTAGACTTTATACATTTTCAGTAATGAGATTACAATATGAGGCTGTAGTTAAACTATTAATTTACGGAAAATTATATCAGTATTTTTATATGTCTGTGCTTAAATCTATACTGTTATCAATTTAAATATTTTTAGATGTTTCTAAGTATGTATAGACTTTGCATCGTTTGTACTGTATGATTAAGAAACTTGTTTGTACACCAAAATATTTAAACTATAATAATAAGTGAATGTACACACGGCGTATGTAGCGAATGAAATATTGACATTCCAATGTTACCTATACAATTATAAATTGACTTATGTATTAATTATATACTCAAATACTTTATTGTTCTTGCAAATCACTCTTAATGACTATATAATAATTTATCAAACATGCAGTTAATATTATATTATGTTCTTGTGGTATGTACTTATCTATTGAATTTATTATTAAATAATAATGTGATGTTATTTAAGTGTCAACAATAAATATAATAATAAAACATATCATAAAAGACTATGCTTATCATTTATTCGATAATCATTTCTTTTATAATGCCAATGACGAATTGATGACGTGAATTTAACAACAAAACTAATACACACTAACAAATATTTTGTATTCCTAAAACTTAACGTTCTATATAATAAGAATGTCATAAAAATCTAAACGATATCACAATTTATTATTTAGCGTGTCCAAATGATAAGTACCCACTAAAGAGTTTTGCAGATCACAATGAATACATTATACATAGGTAGATAATACATAACAAGAATATTTTTATAAAGCACAGTCGTACTTTGGTATAATAAATATTGCTCTTGATGAGGAATGTATAAATACAGGCTTACAGAAAATATTAACCTATTATCACGTCCGTTCATTCATGTTGCGTCGGCTGACGTTTAATACGAGTTTGTCGAAACTATTAAGAGTTGAGTATTCGTAAATTGTTTATACTTTGGGGTCGTGTTGGGAAGTGGTTCGTTCGTCTTTGGAGTCGAGTAGTGGTTGTGTCTCGGATGTGTTCATGCTAACAGTATTTTCTAGGGATCCGTAAGCGGATGGTCGTATATCGACGGGCGGTAGATCCGGATCGATGGTCAAATTAGGCGCGGAACTCGATGGAACCGGTTCGCTCACTAATCTAGAACTCTCGTCGTAGCCGCGCGTCATGTGGTAATTGGATTTGCCACGCAGTCTGCGACTGAATGAGCTCCCTGAAATGCGTATATTTTCGTTATATTCGGGTTAGGATAAATTGGATTATTAATTTCGGGAATGTTACAAATTCGACAATAATTAATCATATTTATTCCTAAATTATTTTTCGTCCGTATGTTAAGTACAAATCAATCCGTGTTTTAATGTGTCGAGTTTAATTTCAAATAACACGACACACAACTAAAGATTTATTTTATAAAACTTTATGAATTCGGAAAAATCCAATCCTGTAATTATGGCTTAATGCACAAATTATGAAAGTCTTACTAGGTAGGTCTCTCATATGTGAGAGCCATCTTGGTGGGTATCACCGAAATGTCTATTTCTCCCGTCAAACAGCAGTGTAAATGCACTGTTGTGTTTCGGATTGAAGGACATTGTAGCCAGAGTAACTACTGGACATAGAGACTTAACTTATGTCTCAGGATGGTGAGCGGAGTGGAATGCCAAGCATTGCTTTGTAATTCAAGGTATTTAGTTTTGCTACTGTTCATGAGCGGTCGTATCGCTTACCATCAAGTGAACGGCATGCTCGTCTTGCTATTTATTGCATAAAAAAGTGAAGCATACGTACCGACAACGCCAAGATGTTCGGATATGTCCCGCTTGACGTCGGACACGTCCCACATGGCGAGGAAGGAGCCGAGGCACGAGGGCGACGGGTCCAGCGGCGACACGTACGGCTTGTACGAGAAGCTGTAGTGGTGCGCTATGGCCGCCAGGAACATCTCGATGCAGATCAGGAAGTCCTGAAAGTTATAAATACACCTATGGACTACAGTCACTCATGGTCTATTCGGGTAAATGCGAATGTCGAGGAATTCCCATAACCTCTATTCACTAATTCCTGTAAAGCAGTAGTTCTTAACCTTTACTCTTGAGGGACCATTTGACAAATTTCTGTCTAACTATCCACCCTGTGGGTTGACTGATTTGAGAATTATCTTAAAGTAGGTCTAAGGATGACTTCACGAACCACTTGGGATGCTTCCAGGTATCATCAGTTAAGAACAATTGCTAAAAAGTAATCAAGTCCACCGAAAAGGGCGAGCAAATTAGCATG
The DNA here is from genome assembly GCA_030180105.1 of Hyles lineata. Taxonomy (NCBI): domain Eukaryota; kingdom Metazoa; phylum Arthropoda; class Insecta; order Lepidoptera; family Sphingidae; genus Hyles; species Hyles lineata. Next base: position 11,372,871 of record JARJEE010000008.1, on the reverse strand, counting down.
GGGTTAGATGAATGTTGTTGGACTAAATTATACTGCCGTATTTATCAAAATTTTTTGAGTATCGGAATTCTCCGACATTCGGATTTACCCGAATAGAATATATTATATCGGCTTATGAGTATCAGAAATTATGGATTTTTTCGGTTTCAAAAACACCTATCTAAATGTCGGACGCCCGTTTACAAGGTGGACAAACGACCTGGTTAAGGTTGTAAGGTACGGTTGAATGTGGGAGACCTATTTTCAACGGTGGATCACCTGTGGCTGAACAAAGAGAAATAGTGAGAAGCACCCGGACCGGAATTAATTATTTGTGAGTCGTACTAACATTTTTCTTGGTGCTGGGATCGAATTCGCGGTCTTTCGATTCCTAGATAGCGTTTAGGTGGCGGAAGTTGTCAATTAAACCCGATAAGCGATACGAGACTGTCTTCGATAAAATATGTATTTCGTCGAGAGTGCTTGCATAAAAAGCTTTTAAATACTGGCATGATTTCCGTTATGAATAAACAAAAGATATAAATACTAATCGGCGATTCTTGATTTTTAGAGCAACTTCCGCTAAACGCTTAGCTTTTTATCACGACACAGAGATAACTTTGACATAGAGTATATTTAGTTCAGGCTGAAGTGTTATAAAATTATTGAATAATGTATTTATTGAAGTATTATAAATAAATTATATAAGTCAGTTTCCGTCCTAATAATATCTATAATAGGAAGTATAATTGACTGGGAGACGCCAGGTAAAGATACAACACTTATGAATCACTAGGATCGATGCGAGCAACTTGTTATAGCAAGTCACGCATATTCAGTATGATTTTATCCTTGATGTAGAAACGATAGTAAAACTGTACAATACAACTAAGTAAAGAGTAAGTTTAATGCATGATTTTATTTAATGTGACAATGTGTGGGTGTTAGTCAATCTAACGCCCAGTTATCTCCCATTATATGCGTGTAATCGTGAATTACAACGAATAGGTTATTTTGGATGGCATGATGCAAGATTCGTATGGGACGAACAGGTTATGGATTTAAAACAGATTCATAAATTAACATATTCAGCTCCATATAACCAGTTTTTATCGTAGCTGTGTCGGGTCGAGAGTAGAAATAAAATAATTACGAATAGAAAAACGATGGTAACGCTTCAAATCCTAGTTATTTAATACTTTGAGAACATATTATATATGTTAACGCATATATCGCTGAGGGCGTGAGCAAAAATGTTCCTAATTGCCACTCAGACCGCTAAGATTATTTTCTACAAGCTTATAGCCATGCGAGTCATAAATACTTATATAGAAATTAGTTATTAGATACCTCTAAAAAAACTCACAAAGTATTAACCCAGCCCGCGAATCGAACCCAGGACCCTTGCGAGTCATTAAATACACGCTGTCAATTGACAATTTAGCCACCTGTCTTGATGTACCTAAGTATAATTTCATTCATATTCGTTGATTTTAATAATCTTCAATTACGATGATATTATGACGTTTTAATGAATCATTTATTTATGTAATAAAGACCACTGCCACAGACGTACGTTAATATTTATCCGAATTGGGAACATGTTTCTGCCCACGCCGCAAGCTTTCGATATAAATGAGTCCAAACGGTAACGTAAGTGGTAAAGCCGTTAAACGCCATAGTATGTAAAATGATTCAGTATTAATGTTTACCTGCAGCTCTGAAGATATGATTTTTATCTTGTCGGAATCAGATATGTCAAATATGGTCGATATCACGCCGCAGTACACAAGTATGTTGATTATCACTCCTTGGCTGCAAATAATAAAAAAATATGATGAAACCGCCGACAGAATACATATATTTCAAATATAATATTCCACAGCTTGAAATCAATTGTATCTGTATCAGCCCATGGATAGCCCAATGCAGGGCACGGGCCTCCCCTATAATCGACAGAACTATTGAGCGTGGTTAGGCCATATAGTCCACGACGCTGGCCTATAGAAATTCTTAGATATCACTATGGTATGCGGGTTTTCTCATGATGTTTTCCTTCACCGTTATATTGCGAGGTGATTGACTATCAATACACACTTGACTCCGAAAAGTCAGAGATGTGTCTTGGGATTCGAACCCGCGGTCAACATAAGCATGTTGGCAGCCGGTTTACGAACAGGCCACCACGTACTATAAATACATGTAGATAAAATATTATTTTAGGACTAATTTATGTATTAACATTCGCACAGCATTATCAGTGCGATAATATTTAAATATGCATATTGACTATGCGTTATCGGTTAAAAAATAAAACAACTTACAAAAACGAGAAGAAAACGACCGCTTTTATACATAGAAACTTTCCAATCGGCTTCATTGGTTTGAGTTCTTCTTTGTTCGCCCTATAGAATAGAACTAAGCAGTACATGGCCACGAATTGTGATAGATTGTTGACGGCGATCATGTAAGGAAAGGCGACGTTAGGGCTGAAGTCACTCTCGCCGTAAACTCCATTCAGCTCACATATCATGGATATAACTGTCGTAATAGGCCTCACAAGCGTGTATTGAAGGATTCCATGTTTGCAATTATGTACAAATTCCCTAAAACAAATTGATCATTTTTTGTACAGTCATGTCTAAATATGATGGAGTTTTAAATTAGGGTCTCCGTAACATATTGGTATGGGAGTGGTATATTCTTTGAGTATGGGTATTAGCCGATACATTCTATGGAATCAATATTTTTAATAGTCCTCCTTCTTAGAAAATAATGACAATGCATTTATGTGGTAAGCGATAACTATGTAGAGCGTAAAACGGGAACAAACACCGCTCGCCTATCCCACATGCTTATAATGTTACGTCTACGCTAAAACGCAAATAGCTAAAGAAATTATGGAAATATCAAGTAACATTATGTGCTCAGAAAATTCTTAACATAGTCTTATAATAATTATATCAAAGTTCATGTCAGTGAAGCTACATTAAATCAGTTTAGTGGAATATGTTCTGTCCAAAACCCCTTTAGCCAATTTGAAATGATTATGTAAGCTAATTTAAATAGATGGAAATTAAGCCACATTTTTTTTTCGATTCATTTGCATGTTTTAGAATTACACCCATAACATTTACTTCTTGTGACTATTTTAAAGTTTCTAATAAATAGAGTGTACAAATATGTGGCAATTGGCTGGTGGAAAAAACCTGAGAAATTATCAAACATATTATAGTTTATTGCCATCATTGTTTAATGTTTACTCAGTTAAATAAAGTTTACTTATAGTAATAGCACCATGACTAAGAGATACAAGTATAATGACATTACAAGGATAAACTTTATTACTTGTTTTAGTGTTTACACAATCATTTATTAATAGTAATCTGTATTTAATCATATTGAGTCACTCTTTTTTATCAATTGATAATAAATTAAGTTCATGAATATCCTTCTTATTATTTCTTGGGGGATGCATATGTTCAGCAGAAAACTTCCTATGAGTGAAGATAATGGCAATTTTTAGGCAGCATGAAATCATTTTGTTCTACTGAGCCATGTACCAGAAAATAACAAAGGCTTTTTTTTTATCCCAAGATACTTGGTTACTGTGCAATAAATTTATAGTGTGATACTTAAGAAATAAAATATTAAGATGACTTATAACACAAACATAATAGTAAACTTAGAAATAAATTAAATAGGAAAAACCAAGTGATTGAAAATCTTTTTTATGTAAATCAAGGAGTTGTACATTTAGTACACTCGCATTAAAAAACAGCTTAAGAATATTATAGGCTTATTGTTCTACTTTATTTTAAACTAACTTGTAACTTTTGTAATATTCATTGTTTCTTGCCCATTCTTCTCTAGTGAAATCCACTTTTCAAACTAGGTGGTAGATAAAAAATACTTTATCTAATTAGTGTTAAACATTTTAATGGATTCAATAAATTATTTTCATTTCATTCATATTTTTTATTAGAAAACTTAATGAACTTACCTCCCCATTTCCCATGGAGTTAAACAGCAGAGGGGAAATATATGATATACTTGTGGCTTAGTCTCCAAAACAGCCTCCAAATCATGGTCTTCATTCAAATAATTCAACAAGTACTTCATAAAGTTGTATATCACATAAGCTTCATAACATTCTCTAAGCGAGTCCACATAGATTGATTGTTCCGGAAACTGTAGTCCAATCCATGCATTCAGTGCATAAATGGGTACCATCCATAATATTCTACATAAAATAAGTCTTAATTATTATCTGATATCATATTTTAGAAATCAAAATGGAGATAACAGACATACTTTGAAAGCCTTTGTTATGAGATATGATTGTAAGTTTTAAGTAGGTTGTCTGGGATAGAATTACATTGGCTTATAGTTATAGCTCATGATGTATAGTTTACTGCATTTTATGAAATACAATAATGTAATTCACAGAGAAAGTAATCATCTAGTTCATATTGCCCAATGATAAACAGTTATTAGTAACTACACGCTGTAAAGTAAGCCAAAGTAATATAATCCATGCTCAGTCTACATGGCTATGTATACTATCAATATCTATCGTTATTTGCTACCCATATTGGTTGTTGCAGAAATGTTTCCTTTTGGGCTTTTTATGAGCAAAATATTGCATCAATTGATGCATTATTGCACTCTTCCAGAATCTCTACAGGAGTATAGTGATGAAAACAACAAAATCTGCTTAGAAGTGATGGTTTAAAAAATGCAGCTTGAGTGAGAGAGTTAGTAATTAAATTACCATAAAAATAAACATACAGAGATACATTAAATCACAACCTTATAATATGTTTCTGCAGCGATGGCTTCGTGTAGTGCACAATGTGTTGAATTATTTGCCACACGGAAATAGGCACTGCGAGGAGGACAAATCCACCACCGACCAGAGCACCTTGATCCGACTTTTTAAAGCCATTTTTTATTGAGTGCGCTATTAATATCGGAACTAATACTACTATTAATATGGCATATAGTGCAATCAGGAAAGGCCTTATCCACGATCTCCACTGGCTAAAAAACGATATCACTGATGATGAACACATAATGCCCTAAGCCACAATATGTGTGGATCTTTAGCACTTCCTAATAAGTTTGATCCTTTATTTATCACGCACAAGACATTTTTTGTTTCAGATAAACTCAATATTAATGTACGTAAACTTAAACAGTGGTTGTTTAATTATTATTGTGAAATAAAAACAAAATTGACTGCCACTTTGTTTACTACGGGCGATTCATTGATTAGGAGTGATCGAATGATTTCAGGCAGATTTTCAAAACTGGAAAATCTAGATATTCCATAGATATTCGCTACTTCGTTCAAAGATATATGTCACGAGAAAAGTATAGCTTATTAATTTTGCTAAAGGAGTAACAGAGATGCAGCATATTTACGCTAAAAGTAATAACAAACAAAATACAGGTAATAATAGATCACTTCTTCTTTTGCCGCTAATTGAATGAATGAACGACATCGCCATTTTGAAACATCGACTCACAGGGGTAGCCACCGTGTAACCTAGTATGAGATAGCGATATTTGTGGGAGTGTGGCCAGGTTGACACGTTTTTCCTAAGGTATCGGGAAACTATGACCGCTCTTTAAAAAAATATTATTGCTAAAATATCGATATTTTAACTTTGAGTGGAACTACAGTGCACTCACATGCCAGGGTCACCAGCCATCACTCAGAACTAATAAAAACACTGTATAACATATACATAATGTAAGTAAATAGCTAGTTCTGAAAATAAAAACTATTGTAATAAAAGCTAATAACAAAATAATATCTAGTTCGCTCCGTGACCACGAAATTTGTAAAGTAATCAAAACGTCGCATGGAGAAATTAAAAAAAGCAAAACTTACCCCAAATCCGCGATAAAATCCGTAAATAATAGTTTTATTTCAAAAACAATATCTACTGCGCAACCATATACAGTTCAATACATATAAAGAATAAGTTTCAAAAATAAAAGATAATTAATGAGGTTTATTTTTTAATATGTAATTTAAATCTTTAATATTTTTATTTTAGGGAATATCAACCGTCGGGCCGCTGGCCACCCCAAATAATGTAAATATTTGCCTCCAAAACGTCAAATTTCCTGGAGTCAAGCGGTTACGCCGATAAGGACAGGCTACAAAAGCTTGCATCTCTTTCTTACATGAACGTTATGTATAAATCTCTTTCGTTTTGTGTAAAAGGGATGGAACATGTGACTCCGTCTATTAGTTTCTCCGTCTACGCATCGACTAAAAGTTGTACATGGCAATTTTTACAAATGTCACTTTTAGAAAGAGAGAACAGGTGCTATTTTCCCGAAGGAGAAAACGGGATGTAGAGTTGGTCAAGTGACGTCTATATTTTATTTGTATTGCCAGGATTCATTAAGCGCGAAGAAAAAACACTGCAGGTGTGTGATTTTTTTATCAGAATGGTTTTGGTTAATAGGTTTAATTTTATCTAAACACGTAAATAATTAAAGCTTTTAATAAAGCTAGTAGGTATTTAAAAGCTCAATTAATAAAACCAAGCCGGGGATCTACTTATTAGTGCATTTACAGTTATCCGCGTAACACGTATTTTGTGCATCGAGCTCGGGCATTGAATTAGGCCACATAGCGATCTCTCCCTAAAATACCGCTGTTCTGGCTGTCGACGTATCAAGCTAACGTGAGTTTGTAATTTATTACCGCGTTTATGAGTAATTTATCTTTATGTGTGATACACGCGATGTGGAATATGGATCGGATACGATAGATAACGTTAAAAGAAGTGTATCGCAAGTCGATAATTCGTATGTTTTCGTAAATGGGTCACCTCGCCATTCTTGTGAGAAACAAGTTGTTTTGTGATTTTGCCCTTTGCGTAGCACCTCGCCGTGGTGGAGATCGTGGCACGTCGTTTATTTACATTTTGGTTGATTTTTGTTTGACGTGCTAATGTTTTTGTAGTATTGGGAGGCGGGAGAGTGATGACCAGGGAACTCGCGAGCTGGTATTGTGATGTCATCTAAAGGGGAAACAGAGGCCGACTCTGGCACCGTGTCGCCTAACTTGGTTACAGTCAAAAATGAACCGGTCAGTATACACCTGTATTCTTGTTCTATATTTGTTCACTGTAAACATTTCTCTGCTTGACATACATAATTGACTTTTGGTTACTCTTGATCCGAACATTGATACAAGTTCCTCAAAGTTATCTCATTGTTTGTAGTTCTTATTCACTCATAACCATATGATTTTGTTGGAGTTATTTATATCATGCAGTTTTTTTTTGTTGTAAATGTATCTGATTCCTGCCTTTTGTTATTAACTATGATTTGATCATAAGTGGACCTAATAAGATTCTATCTTTACAATAGTGTATGTGTGATCTCATGTTTGACATGAATTGTAATTTTTTTACTGTAATGGAATCTTTGCTAATGTAATACAATGTTCTAAGTATATTAGATAAAACTTGTGTGAGATTTCCAATAACATTAAACTATTGCAACAAATGGTGCTAAGCTTATTATTATATTCAACTTTACTGTGTTTGGAATTGGTTTCTTAAGTCTAACAAATAGATCATTAACGGGCTAAGCATATTGGATGAACTTGTTCTATTTAAATGTAATTAGCAAATACATTCCTTGACCCATAGATTCTAGGTATGTCATTAGTATTAATATTAAAAGATTTTGCAACATGTAAAGCTTTAATATTACTTATTTAGTTTACTACAGCCTATTAACAACAGTCATATTTAAAATAAAATAGGACATCATAATCTACAATATTTTGTAAATAGAAATTGTAGAAGACATTATTTTGTATGGATAACCTATTGACTTAAGATGTAGACAGAGATAATGTGTTAGTATTAAATAATACTTATATCAAAGAATGAGTTTCAAATTAAATGTTTGGAATGGGAATCTTATGAGAAACTTTGATCTGAATATTGACACTTTTATACATATGTGTGAAGAAGAATTAATACATGGGTACTCTAATATGCTAAGAATCAGTCTATATTAATAAATAAAATAATGATAAATATACCAAATAGTCACATACATAGTCCTGAACCCACGCTACCTGTCAATTACATAAATATTGTTTCACAGTGGACGTCTAAGCAACTACACCTGGAGGCTATAAAAATTTCTAATTATAATATTTTTGTTCTACTATGTTTTACAGTATATTTGACATTTGTGTCTATTTTAGGTATATGCATCAATTTATTTATAGGTCAATATCAAGTTTGATTTCTTTTAATGATTTAGGAAGGTCAATAGATCTGTTGGGTTGCAATGACATTAGTATATGGTTTAAAATAACATGCTAAAATTAGTAATTTGCTATTACATACGTTCAAATATTTCGCGTATTTTATGAAACATACATTATGTACATGCAAGGATGCAAATTTGGTCTAACCTTGCGAGATTTCTTATAGGATTTGACAAACATTAACTGACCCTCATATATCCTTAAACTATGCAAATATTTACTAATAGGTAAATAATTTCAGGTGGCCACCGCCAGCAAAGAAACAACGCCTAAACGGGGCGGTACATTATTAAAATGTACCACATGCAATAGCTTTAGCACACTGAGCAGTCGCGCGTTGACCACACACATGGCGCAGTGTTCACCCGACAACAACAATGTGGCGGCGGCGCAGAACGCGGATGCCCGGCCTCACAGGAAGCTGTTCGAATGCGACGTGTGCAACATGAAGTTCTCCAACGGCGCAAACATGCGCCGCCACAAAATGCGCCACACCGGCGTCAAACCGTACGAATGTCGCGTTTGCCAGAAAAGATTCTTCAGAAAAGATCACCTGGCCGAACACTTCACAACCCACACCAAGAGCTTGCCGTATCATTGCCCAATATGCAACAGAGGATTCCAGCGTCAAATTGCCATGCGCGCACACTTCCAGAACGAACACGTCGGACAACACGACCTCGTCAAAACTTGCCCATTATGTAGTTACCGCGCTCCGACGATGAAAAGCCTCAGAGTTCACTTCTTCAACAGGTACATATCTGTCGACAGTTACCGATAGCTTATTACAAAACTGGATTTTTTGCACAACAATCCCAAAATAGCATTGTGTTGTTAACTTGTAAGGTAAACACATGAAGATATGCTAGAGAGGAAACCGCGAACAAGATGTATAAAAAAGTGCGGTATCACCGTAATTATTATGACGTCCCAATATTTTCCACCCGCTTTATGGATTTTCCGAGTGCCGAATACGCGCCTACGGATTTTGTTCACGATGTCCATTCTAGTATAACTTTACAAATACGTGTTATACGAATGAAGTATGACTGATGGTAGGTCTTTCATATGTGTGAAGCCGCCACCGTAATGTCTGTTTCTTCCGCCAAACAGCAGTTTAAATGGACTGTTGTGTTTCGTATTGAACGACATTGTAGCCAGAGTAACTACTGGACATATTGAGACTTAACATCTTATGTCTCAGGCAAGGGTGGATCCAGCTTTTACGCCCGGGGTTCATATAGTTCTTTGATGCCAGGGCGGGGAGGGTTGGGGGGTCGTAACCCCCATGACCTCCCTCCTGGATCCGCCCTTGGTCTCAGGATGGTGAGCGCAGTGGAATGCCAAGCATTGCTTTGTAATCCAAGGTGTTTGGTTTTGCTACTGTTCATGGATGCGTATCGCTCATCATCAGCCGAACGGCATGTCCGTTTCGCAATTAAATGCAATTAAATAAAATAAAAATATAACTTCACAAATACTATACGAATGAAGCATGTCGCGTTTGCAGACACGGGATAGACCTGGACAACCCTGGTCCGGGTAACAACTCGGTATCGGTGCTGGCGGCGGGCATCGCGAACGCTGCGTACGCGGACGGCGCGATGGAGCCGAGCGCGCTGGGTGCGCTGGGCGCGCTGGGCGCCAGCCTGTCCGTGTCGGTGGCGGCTGCATACTCCGACAGCGGCGACAGCAACGGCGCGCGCTCGGTCGACAACGCCACGCCGCCCATGCACTACCTCACGCCGCATGTCGAGATCTCCATGGCTGATAACAATGATACGTTCTCGCCCGGACAGAACCACTTGTCCAATTCTGGTAATGAGATTTTTTATTAAATCAGTTTTATTTCGCTTCTTAGGAATAGTATGTTTTTAATTTGGGATGTGAAAGATTAAATAATGGATTTAATTTATTTATTACATTTGATGTCATTGTTTGATAAAAAGACTAGAATCTAGATTTGATTGTCAACATGTTCACGGTGGTCGCGGGTCCGAATCTCAGGGCACATCTCTATATTGATAGTCAATCACCACATACTATAACAGTGGAGGACGACATCGTGAGGAAACCTGCATACCATATCGATTTCTATGGTAAAGTCCGCCAACCCGCACTAGGCTAGCATGGTGGTCTATATGACCTAACCACTCTCAATCGTATTCTAAATTGAAAAGTAGGCCCGTACCCTGCAGTGGTACATATGTATATGGGCTGATACAGAAACAGTTACATCTGAAAAAAAAATGTTTTTTGAATGTAATGAATATTGTGTGGTGTAGAATCGCGCATGAACGGCGAGGGTCCCAGCTCGCCGCAGTCGGGCGACAGCGCCGTGGCCAGCAGCTCGCTCACGGCCGGCCTGCCCACCAACATCACTCCGTCCATTACACTCATACCCATCAAACAGGTAAGTATCAACACTCTTATCAAATATACTTTTATTTCTATTCATCAGTTTTTTTTTGCGATGTATGGCGAGACGATCTTGCCGCCTTCGCCTGATGGTAAGCGATGCGATCGCTTATCAACAGTAACAAAACCAAACAACACCTTGAATTACAAAGCGATGCTTGACATTTCACTGCGTCCGCCATCCTGAGACATAAGATGTTTAGTCTTGATATGTCCAGTAGTTACTCTGGCTACAATGTACTTCAATCCGAAACACAAAAATGCATTTACACAGAAATAGGAATTGCGGTGGTACCTACCTAAGCGACCTCTCACATAATTTAAAATATCTATTACCAGTAAGATTTTAAGTAACATAAATGGGAAAAATATTATTTTAAATATTTTTACTATTACAATAAGACAAGCAATATCCTATTAAACTAAAATAATATAAAAGCAAACAAATAACAGAATATTTATCTTATAATCATATTAATCATCTGAACATGCTCAAGGAATCTGGTTTATTTGCGTTTGAGGTCACTTATCACCATTGATCAAAAATGGGTCAACAAAATCTCATCACCTGAATACCGTATTTCGATCTACTTATCTATAGTCATTTCTTGGTAATGGGTTTATCAGCTGTACTAGAGATTAGCTTTGACGTGTATAACGAGTTACAGGGATATGTTGATAAGGAAAATATTGTTTCCATTGGGAACCTAATATTAAAAAAAAGATTGCAAAAATTATATCATTAAATTAAATTACCTCTTTTACTCACCTGCATTGTAATTGTGGTCACGACATTATTCACTATGTTTTTTTTTCTTGTTGCACCTTTACCTAGACTGAAATGTTTCCAACTAGGTTTTAATTATAAATGGATTTGTTTTAAAAATCTGCCTAAATATCTTAGTAACAAAGCAGAATTACTGTTCTTTTTCTTTTATTTTATTATAATTTTTAAAACAAAAATAGTCTGAATATACAAAAAAGTCTGAATAGATTTCATTCTTATCATGTTTTTGTGCCGTAAATAAAGATTGAATAATGATTTGACACAGCGGATATGCATTGTACACCATACACCTGACTTATAGGTATTTATTGGTAACTAAATATCTGGATACTTTGCAGGAACCCAACGCTCAAGACGACTCGGGGTCTGGCGAGGTGCGCGAGGGCGAGGCCAACGGCGACAAGCGCGGCGTGTCGTCCAGCCTGTCGTCGCTTATCAAGGTGTCTCCGCTTAAGAGTTTGCTAAGGGAAGACCTCCGCCGGCGCATATCCGCCAGGGGACGCGCCCGGGGCTCTAATGTACGTGTACTCTTTGTGCTGCTAGGTCTTGGACTCTGTCATGTCTACAGGGAGTGCTGGCATATATTCGCGTCTTCAGCAGGCTTTTTTTCGCAACGTTCCTAGAACTGTTATATTTGTGAATATTGAGCTAATGATTTCTAAATAATCAAAATATTCCGTTAGTGATCAAAAATATAACAAGTTACGTTCGAAACGAGTTTGAGTGGAATTCATTGCAGTGAACTACATTTTTTGTTTTTCGTTTTCGAATAATTTGTGCGTATTCCATGATTTTTCTTACATTGGCACTGCGCCTGATGGTAAGTGCAAATGACGTCCAGCTAGAGTATCGAATGGCATCAGACGGCAAACTCATGCAATTTGATAAAATTATGTCGGCCTGCTAAGATGCTTCTTCACAGTACGGCGAAAGCACCCAGGTACACGCGTTACGGCAAACAATTCCACAGATTGACGGAGCGACACAGAAAAAAAATTGCGAACCTTCTGGTTCGCGCCGAGATAGTGTGGATTAAGCTATGGCTTCACCAGCCAGCACGTGTGGTTCTATTAAGGAATGCTATCAAACATCAGTAAGAAAAATTGGCCCCAGCACCAGCATTTTTATCTCCGTTTTTGAAGTGTGCTCCTTCTAGACATGATATAGTCTGAGTGGTAGGTGTAGTCGCCGCCCCTCGGCGTGCCGGTCCCGCACGGAGCGAGTGAGCGCGAGCCAGTGTGTATGACACGTGATGTTGCAGGCGTCGCGCGCGTCGCCGTCGGAGGGCGGCGTGATCACGTCCACGCACGGCGAGGCGGCGCTGCTGGCGTCGTCGCTGGTGTGCGCCTTCTGCGCCATCACCTTCCCGGACTCCACGCTGTACTTCCTGCACAAGGGCTGCCACTGCGACTCCAACCCCTGGAAGTGCAACATCTGCGGCGAGCAGTGCTCCAACGTCTACGAGTTCAACTCCCACCTGCTCAGCAAGAGCCATCAATGACTGTTTGCTGGGGGGCCGTTCGATCACTGACTTTGTTTCATGATGCACTTCTCGTATGCGACCCTGTGTGCATAGAACGTGAGCACTTCGAATGTACTTCACCTTTCACCCTCTCGATCTTTCCGTTTCCTGTTCTGAAATTAATATTTTGACTCTGTTTTTCTCACCTGTCCTCACAGGCACTGTTGAGTTGAAGTGCTTCGAATATGCTATACGCTGAACGTCCCCCCGAAGCTGTTTTAAAGTGCAAAATAATATGTCGAGGTATAATTTAGTGGATATAATAGTTAAATGAGTGGAGATATTTATATGGATATTTTAGTATTTAAACGAAAATGGGTAATGATGATGGTAATTAGTTAAAATTTAAATACGATTTCGTGTCTAACAATTTGACTTACGGTAGGAGTGGATAGTTGCGAGTGGCGAGTTTGAGTTGGACGCGTGTATTACATTCCAAATTGAGACGGGTGCATTCCATTACATGAGATTGATTACAAATAATATATTGAGTGTTTGGTGGGGAATAAGGTGACTACCTACTTAAAGTTATCTTAAAAGGAGATATTTTTTTATTTATTGTTTGCCTTGCGGTACTTAACTGTACATTACCGTGATCTAAAAAATAAATCTTTTAGAGTATTTTGGTGCGATAGTGAATTTTACAAAACTTTATGGTGAAGAGTGTACAAATTAATATATTTTTACATTTCGCTGTTGACAAGTTATGAAAGGCAAAGCCTGCATATCCGTGATTGTTTAATTATTGTGATCATGTACAGACGGGAATTATAAATTCTACATTCCGTTTTTATTTATGTTTCCTTTTCTAAATGCATTTGATGCAAGTCCACGACTAATACTTAATGTACAAGTTAAATTTATTTTGTTGTTATTATTTATTTTTTCTAAAGTATATATATACACACAATTTTAGAAATATGAATTTCCTTGTGTACTTAAGAATGGGGTGTATTGTGATGGTTGATGACGATTAGCACTTTCTGTCGGGTTACTGGTTAGTTGTAGGAGACGTGACGAAGTGAAGTTAACAAGCATGAGTTGCTCAATGAAGCTCAACTGAGCGAGTTCGATGTTATATTCGCACAAAAGCATAATAACGGTTATTACACGATGAATGTGAACAGTGAAGAAAAAGATGACGCTCTGCAGAAAGTTGCGTGTGCTAATACCGGTGGCTATAAATTTCATACTTAACTAAATATATTGCGATGTCCCTAGCAGTATATTGATTGGTCGACATCAAGGCGTTAACATCGAAACCCTTGTTTATAACTTAGATAATTTAATTTGATTTAGGGAAGGATGCTCAAGCATGGTTATATCATTGTTGGAATATATCATGTTGAAAATATGTAATGCGAACCATATCATAATTGATAGAAACTGTTTCATTTCAAAATCAATACATATTAACGATACAATTATAAACTTTAAGGATAGACATATTTTATATAGGTGTTATTTACTATTTAGTGTATTCTTTGAAGTTGACTCATTGGTCAGTCCATTCCATTTGTTCTCTTTACCTGAAATTTACATTCCTTTAGATATTAAGTACTTAATATTCGGTTGTGGTCTTGCCTGATAAGTTTACTAAATTGACTTAGACGGAACTGAAGTTATGTTTACCAACGAAGTTTGTATTTTGTTTTGTTACTTACATTGGTAATGCGGCGGCGCACGCGGTAGCCATGGTGAGCTGGCGGACCTAGAGAGTTACCTGAAGCGAGCAACACCTATTTATTTATAGAGATTCTTATTTTATATTATTGCATTGTTGTTTATTTAAAACTTTATGTTTTATTTTGGTCCCTACCGTTGCGCCGATTAACTTTAAGCGTAGACATACATGAGCTATTAATATTATTAATCGGTAACCCCACTGGGCGCCTTTACTTAATCCGTCCATATCTAATGATAGATATTGCCTTTAATATTTAATAGAGTAATATATTTTATAGATTTTAGACGTAATTAAGAGCAGATCTTACTATAAAAGTGTTTTCAGAATTGCAGAGGTTTAATGGCGTAGATGTATTTATTTTAACGTATTTTAAATGGTATTCTCTTTGTGCTGTTGATAAATTGATAAGTTCCCAGCAAATATTTAATGTTAAAAATGCGGGGAAGGATTGCGAAAAGACCAATAACTTCGGTATCAATGTCAGTGAAGATAATAAATTCTCAGTTTTTTTTTAAAAACGACCCTTTATGATAACAAATCGCTGACTATATCAAAGTTTGTATGTCCGCAAGGTGCTTTTAATGTCAGGGACTTATATTTACATTTTCAAGCCTGACAAAAACATTTTATGTGGTTAACAACTTTTTTGATTTATCTACAGCACGAAGAGAACATTGTTGATTGTTGCAGTTTGAAAATAAATATTTTATTTTTTGTGTGGTAGAAACGCAAACTATAAAAATAAAAGTATTGGAAGTTGTCTTAGAGTTGATAAATTGAAATTATTATCATTGATAGTAGACACAAGCAGTATTTTTCAAAACTACCCCTTGTAAAACATGTTCTCAATTATACAATTTTAATTGTGTTAAAGTTATTTATAAAACGAAGATTCCTACTTTGAGATGCGCGGCGACCGTGGAATATCAACTGTGTAGTAAACTATTGGTATGAATGAATTTGAAGTCCATACAACATCCCTTTCAAATGAATACGTTTTAACAGAATTATTTTAGTGTAGAAACCCTCATCTTAATACCAAAACACAGCTTACCAACATATAATTATATTTTTAAGTTGTTATATATGTTATGTGTAAGATAGACGAATTAATAATGGTTGAAAGCAATTATGTAACTATAAGCAGATCGAAGTTGATATTTTGCTGTTGAATTTATTGTGTTATCTTTAATAAGAGGAATAACATATATACTAATATTTAAAGAGGTACTGTTTACGAGTAAACCATTTTGAAACGAGTGATAGTTACTAAATAAATTCTTAGCAGATTGTGCCTTAGATCAATAGTTTTGAAAGAAACATTTAAAAAATATATATTTAGATGTGTGCATTTTGAACTATCGTCACATAATTCGTAATTTATATAATATGTAAAGAATCAATGAAATGCAATTATTTATGTAATATAAAGATATACATTTTGCAATATGGCTGTTTTGCTTGTTTTTATAAGAAAGTTTATTTGCAGTTGATAAATTGTTCTTGTCGTCGTTGTTACGATGATAGATTATAAAGAAATGGTACTTATTACCGAGTATGTAGTTCTATTTATTTACTTTATAATAATTTGGTAAAGGGTCTAATGAAATATTAATAAACTATGACATACATTGAGTGTATTATTTTAAAAACTTAAATAATCCTACGATTGGTTATGTTTACTTAAAATGGAATATTTTAATTCAGGCGCTGCTTTATTTTCTTTAAATGTAGTACGTATACAATTATTTTATAATACTAAATAAACGATTCAAATGATTAGCCTGTGTTTGTATTAAATTTCATGTAACGTTATAATCACTACATACACACTGGCATCACATTGGCTTATTATTTAAGATATTGGTATACTGCCTCGTTTAAGGTAGCCGAGATAATATTTTCGATCTTCTATTATAGCTTGATTAAACGTTTTGTTTTAACGATGCAGTAGAAGTGCTCATATCAGTAGAAACTAGAATCATTATGATCCCACCAGAGCGAGCTATGTGGTGGGTTCAAATCCAAGATAGCCTCATGTATTCATGATTGGTGTTATAGGTCTACCCATGGACGTAATATATAAACAGGACTGCGCACTGTGATCGGAAAAACGAGCCGAGCGGGAGCGTTTGAATGGAGGCTGTGTGTCCCGTTTGTATTGGGTGACCATAAAATTTGGGAAAAACAGGAAATTTAATCAAATTGGCTAATACAGTAAATAATTCAGTTCTTACACTAATACGTTGAATGAAGCATTTTGTTTTTGAGGTATCAAACGTGATATTGTATAAGCGTGTCAAAAAATATTTGACTAAATCAAAATATAGGACCATATTGACCTAGCAAAAAATTTCAAATTATAGTTTTATACGTATCCTTTTTATAGATGACATGAAAAATGAAAATAATAGTAACAATAAATCTTTATTGACAGCAATATTCAGTTAACAATCTTCTCGTCTATCTTCAAAGTGCGTATGTAGTGTGTTACCAGGGCCAGTCGTCGTCGGGGCTGGTAGCAGGGGTCAACCTTCTTGAAGATTCTTAGCACCTTCTGCCCCGCCGTTACCGTAACCGCTACCATAGCTAAGAATAGCGGAGCTGACAGGAGGCCTGGAGGCCTGGTCCTAGTTTTAACAACCATCAGGGGTTAATGCCAATACTCGCCACGCTTGCCAGGCGGGTTCACGAGCGCAGGGGGGTACTCGCGTAGATGACGCTGCTGTCTGTCTTCAATCGGGGAAAGGAAATAAGGTATGCGGGTAGAAGATGTTATTGGAAAGGAAAGTATGGCGTGTAGGGGTAATAGATACTGCAGACATGGAAGGGAAAGTTGGTAGTAACAGTAGTAGCTCAGGGGGCCGAGATCGCATACCCGTAGCACCTATTTTAGGAGAGGCCATGACCACTAGATAGGAGCGTCCCTAGCCTACTTCATACCAGTTACATGTTATTATTCATACCAACTCTTGTAATAGCTAACAGCAATTATATTATCAATAAACTATTTTACAAAGATTTTTTTCATAAGTATTTACAACGTTAAGCTGAAATCATACTATCGTACGTACTTCTTACGCATAGAGCAAAGAAGCGGCCATAGATACTAGAAGCGCCTAACTGAACAATCAGGACATTGGAACATACAAGGTCACGTCATAAGCGTACGACTGATAATGTGGACACAACAAAAGAATCTATTGTTCAGATCGGTCTCAGACGTTTTTCTCTAGTATGTATGGCTGCTTCTTTACTCTATGCGTAAGACGGAATACTATAGTGTGATTTCACCTTTAAAGTCGCTAAGGAATGCAATATACGAACGAACAATTGTACACGAACGCACAAAACTACGCTAACTACATGTAGTGTAGTATTACACGAACAGTGAGCTGAGCAGTTAAAATTTTCAATGAAGCCTATTGTGTTACTATGGGACATATCAATTACGATTTACTGATAAGGTTTCGGAAAAATCACGATCACATCTTGTACAGCGACAAGTATCGTTAGATGAATGTAAACAGACAAGATTTGCGTCTTTTTCCCACGTACACTCCGCTAATAATAGCTAGCGTAATTTAAATCGAATGGTTTCAAAAAGTACATATAGTTAGCGTTGTATAAAATTTTTAATTTCGTTATTTTTATTTATCTCTTCACAATATTTTTATTACATATAGAAAGACACATTTTGACACACACAAAATTGTAAATAAAATAGAACTACTTTTAATATTCAAGCTGATAAAAGTTTATTCAATAATACAGCTGTACTTTTAATTGTCGATCGAAAAAAGTTCTAAGACGGGATTTTTTATGGTCACCGTAGCAGATGTTTGTAAACAAAAATGGTAAATCTCATGAAACTACTCACTTTTGAATCGATCTACAACAACGACTATATTATTCACTTATATAAATCATTTTGCAACACTTTTTAACCATTTTCCGTTAATAAATATTGAAAATATTTTAAAATTGTACAACTGTCACACTGCGTAAAAGTCATGAATTTTATTTTTTTTTATTTAAAATTTTACGGCCATGGAAACAAGTCCTTTTAGCCAATTCTTAACTATTACAAATCGTCTGTTCGAATTATATACAATCATAAATCTATATACATTTACAACATCAACAACCTTTACAATTTTTCTACTGTACTACATATATATTTATATAACGGTTTATACATTAATGGATTCTTTAACATTTCTTTAACTGACGAAGGCTTATATGTTGATATTTCTAATAAATCCGAAATTAAAATTAAACGTAATAAATAAAATTTAGGGCAAGTTAAAACAATATGATCTAAGTCTGCTGTTTGTACGCCACAATATTGGCAATGATCAGATGCTAATATTTTCATCCTAAACAGATGTGCTGGAGTCTGACAATGTCCAAATCTTAATCTATTTATTATAGTTATACATTTCCTTTCTTCAAATTGCATTTTATTATTATTAAACCATGGGCGGGCGGGTAGGTTCTCTTGTATTGATGCATACCATTTTCCTTTACTTTTATTTTTTTCCTTCCAGTAGCACTCCCATCTTAATCTAGTTTTTTCTTTTAATGTCAGAAAATAATCTGTGTAGGGTATTTTCAGTGCATCATTATGGTCTTCATCCCAATGAGAATTAGCTGCTTTATCAGCTAATTCATTACCCTGGATTCCCGAATGTCCGGGTACCCATTCAATCCTAACCACCTTGCTCTTGTTCAAATTATACAACAATTCTTTTATATCATAAATTATATAGTTGGTTTTATAAGCCAAAGTTGAACCATATATTGTTTTAATAACACTTTGAGCGTCTGATAGAATAAGTATTCTGTCAACGTTACCTAAATCTTTCGTGTACATTAAGGCTCTATAAATTGCGTATGCTTCTGCTGTGAAAATACTACTCTCGTTATTAATTCTATAATTTTTACTTAGGTGACGAAAAAAAGCGCGGGAAACGTTTGAGCGTGGCGGGTGTTTTTTTCCATACATTGAATTTTTAAAATAATTTTGTACATAAAATAGTCAGATAAGTTGTAAATTGTAGATATTTATCCTTTTATTTTATTTAGTATTAATATTGTGTATGTAAATATAGTCTAGGTAAGTGTTTCAAAAATTTATTAGTTAAAAAAAAGACAATGAAGGAACCCCCGGACCCTGGGGAAGATGTCCCCTTGCCATCGCAATTTATTACTGTGAAGACGGCATCCAGTATGGATATTACCGTGGAGACGGCATCTAGTATGGACACAGATAGCTCTGTGTCCAATTTAAATAAACGCAAAAGAACCAGACTACATAGAGTATGTAAAACTTGTTTTAAAAAAAAACGCAAAAATCAAATGGCCGCTGATCCTTCCAAAACTGGTTGCACTTGTGATGATAGTGATGAAAATGCATCTCCCACAGAATTGCCACAATCGCAAGTACTGCCACCACCAGTTAGCGCAACCGTTCCCACTGCTTCATCTTCCATTAAACCTGGAAGAAATGAGTATAATAGTACAGACATTTCACCTTTTGTTGTAAATATTGTTAAAAAAAGTACTGGAGATAACCAAGACACTAACCTCCATCCTATATGCTTTGGACGTTTCCTACATAAACTTAATATAAAGGATGTAATACAAGGCAGTGTTAAACGCATTGGTCGTAATAAAGTATCGATGGCATTTTCCAACTTCACTTCAGCAAATGCTTTTCTGCAACATACAGCTTTAATAGATCGTGGCTATGAAGCTTTTATCCCAACTTATCAGATCACGCGAATGGGGCTTGTTCGGGGCGTCCCAGATGACATGTCCTTAGAGGATGTAAAAGACAATATTAGCGTTCCCTTAGGCTGTGGAAAAATTGTTAAAGTCAGACGACTAAATTACAAAACTACTGTGGATGGTTCTATTACTTGGAAGCCATCTCAAACAGTTGTTTTAACGTTTGATGGGCAGATCCTTCCAACTAGGGTATTTATGTGCTTTAATTCATTACCAGTGGACTTATACATTTATCCGTCCATCCAATGTTATAATTGCTGTAGATATGGACATACCAAAACAACATGCAGATCGAAACCAAGATGCTACAAATGTGGTCAAGATCATACTGGTGTATCATGTGATTTGGACAATGATGCAAGTTATTGTTGTTTATGTGGTGGTCGCCATGTTGCCACAAGCAAGTTTTGCCCTGAAGCTAGTAGGCAATTTAATATTAAAAAATATATGGCACAAAACTGTGTCTCATATGCTGAAGCCTCTAAAATTCATCCACCAGTAATAAAATCTTTTGCTGATTCTGTAAAATCGCCTCCTACAAGTTTAAATGCCCAAAATACACCCATGCAGTCACAACAAAATAAATCATATATTAAAACCGTTTTCCATAAGCCCCGTTCTCCGCCGAAACTAGGAAAGGGTTATGATCGTGATGCTCACCAAGCTCTGGTGCAAGATTATAACCCTTCCTACTCTAATGGATGTGCTTTCACTTTAAAAAAAGTTAATGAAAATAGTAATATGACAGAAACACAAAACACACAACCAATATCTGACATAATTGTTGCACTAATTGCATCATTGTCCCACTCGATTTCACCGTCCAACGTTGCCCCTTTACTAGAAAAAATTTCACATATTTTAAACAACAATGGCTCCAAACCAGATAACCAAAGTCTTGCAGTGGAACTGCAGAAGTGTAATAAAAAATAAATGCGACTTAATATACTTGATAAACAAGTTTGAACCCAGCATTATAGCTCTTTCTGAGACATGGCTTAGACCGGAGTTTTCCTTTAAAATTCCTGGATATTCATGTCTCCGCGAAGATAGAGCTGACGGGTATAGCGGTGTTGCTATACTCATTAAAAATTCCCTTCATTTTTCCAATTTTGACCTTCCATCTCACCACAATGATTTTTCTATAGTTTCTGCAATAGTAAATAATATCTGTTTCATTTCAATATATATTCCTCGACCTTCTCCGTCTATTTTTCGGGAAATAGATAATATAATTTCTATCTTACCTAAGCCTTTTTTGATTTTGGGAGATTTTAATTCCCATCATCAATCTTGGGGATGCTCGTCCACAAATACAAGTGGAAGAGATCTGCTAAATTTAATTGATATCCATAATCTCTGCGTTTTAAATTCTGGTTTACCTACTCGCCGTACTAACCCTAATGAAGGTCTTAGCGCCATAGACCTAACTTTAAGCACATCAAATCTAGCTTCTTCCCTTACTTGGAAAATTCTATCTTCTACCTATGGAAGTGACCACTTCCCTGCTGTGATAGGCTTTCCAAGTAATAATAAACCTTCCACTCAACCATCGCCTCGTTTGAAGTATAATTTAAAGGATGCGAATTGGGATCAATACAAGAAACGTCTGGATGATAAAGTTTGTCATCTTCCAAACATTCAAGACGAAGAAGAAACAACATGTGCGACTGCTCTAGTTCAACTTTTAACAGACGTTGCTGATGAGGTTTTCCCTATTAAAAAGTGTAGGAGTACAAAGATTCCCTCCCCACCTTGGTGGGATCAAGAGTGCACTGAAGCGGCAAAAAACCGAAAACAAGCTGAGAGAATATATTGTCAAAATATGACAACGGAGAACTTTCAGAATTACCAACAAGTTTCTAAGAAGACGAAAGTCTTATTTCAAAAGAAAAAGACTGAAGGATGGAAATCTTTTTGTTCCACCATTTCTCCACAAACACGCCCTTCGATTGTTTGGAGTAATATTAGACGGTTTAGATCAGCTTATAAGGAAAACGCAATTGTTACTCTCTCTCCTACTTTGACCAATAACTTTTTAGACCATTTGGCTCCCCCTTCTGTCCCTGAACTTATTTCAAAAGTAATAGTCCCAAAATCCGATGATTTTTTGAATTCCATATTTTTACTGTCTGAGCTCAAGGGTGCATTGAGTGACGTTAAGGACTCTTCTCCGGGAGAAGATGGCATTCCGTACTCTTTCCTTTGTAATCTTAGTGATGATGTCCTCCTCTACTTTTTAAACATTATTAATTCTGTTATGTTATCTGGTAACATACCGAAGTCCTGGAGATCACAAATTGTGATTCCTATTTTAAAACCTGGCAAGAGTCCATCCCAAGTTTCATCTTACAGACCCATAGCCTTGTCATCGGTTCTAGTTAAAATTGCAGAACATTTGGTTAAGAATCGTTTGGAGTGGTATCTGGAGAGCAATCGTTTATTAACAGATAGTCAATATGGATTCCGTAAAGGAAAAAGCACTATAGATAGCATTAGTATATTTGTATCTGATATTCGGATAGCATTTTCTCAAAATGAATCAGTAATTGCATCATTTTTAGATATCAATTCGGCTTATGATAACGTAATTCCTTCAATTTTGAACAAAAAACTTCGTGACCTTAATGTTCCTAGCATACTGATGAACTTTATTACTAATTTATTATCTGAGAGATACATCACTATATGCTCAAGTGATGATTCCAAGTTATCCAGACGTGTGTCAAGAGGACTACCACAAGGATCTGTACTGAGCCCTATACTTTACAATATTTACACATCTGATCTGGAAGCCACCTTAAACGATTCTGTTAAAATTCTTCAGTATGCCGATGACCTTCTGCTGTATACCTCAGGAAATTTGATTGCTAATATGAATTCCAAAATGTCAGCAGCTATGGATTTATTATCATCTTGGATGACTACAAACGGTTTAGACCTTTCCCCCGCTAAAAGCTCAGTAGTATTATTTACTAGAAAACATATAAGCCCTGTAATTGATGTGAAATACAAGAATTGTCCTATTCCCGTTAAGAATGAGGTCAAATTCCTTGGTGTTATCCTTGACTCGCGACTTACCGGTAGCGCACACTGCGAATATGTTGTCACGAAGTGTGAACGGAACTTAAATATATTAAGATGCCTTTCGGGAGTGTGGTGGGGAGCTCATCCTGTTTCATTGCGACTCCTGTATAACGCATTAATTAGAAGTATTTTAGACTATGGCACATTTGTTTTGGAACCAGGCAACTTAGCATCATTTAAAAAATTGGATGCTATTCAAAACAAAGCACTCAGATTAATATCAGGCGCTATGAGATCCTCCCCAATCAATGCCCTTCAAGTCGAGTGTGGAGAACCTCCTCTGAAATTAAGACGACAGTTTCTTTCAGACAAATTTCTGTTTAGGGCTCTTCAATTCTCTCATCATCCTTTATTTCCCAAACTTAGAATCCTTTCTGACCACATTCAATCTTCTTCATATTGGAAAAGAAAGGAACCGCCTTGCTTAGTACTAAGTTTTCAGAAATCTCTGTGTCTTTCATCTCCTACATTTCGTTCTGAGTCCCTTCCCCTGTTCATGACTAATATAAAATCCCTTTTATTCTCCCCTAATATCAATTATTCTTTGGGTATTGTTAAAGACCATCCTGAAGCAAATTCTAAATTCCTGGAAGTAGCAAATAATGAATGGCCCGATTATCACCACATTTTTACGGATTCTTCGAAACACTCTGTAGGTTGTTGCGGTGTAGGAGTGTATCACCCGCGCTATAAAATTATCCAAAAAATAAAACTCCCTCCGGAAACTTCAGTCTTCACTGGTGAATGTTATGGAATTTACAAAGCTTTGGAATACATCCTTCTTATGAAAATTAATAAATCTGTTATTTTATCTGACTCATACAGCGCTCTTCAAGCGATCCAAAAATTCCCTTTTAAGTTCAAATCTTTCCATGCTGTAGTGATGCAAATAAGAGAAAAGCTTTTTGAATGCCATTCGAAAGGCTTTCTTGTGGTTCTGTCTTGGATTCCTGGTCACTCTGGAGTAAAGGGAAATGTTAAAGCTGACCGTTTAGCTAACGAAGCTATTAAAGACGGCGATATACATCCATACATTAATTATTCGAATGACCTAGCTGCTCTTCCCTTGACTTTTCTCAGAGAGTCATGGGCTAAGTCTTGGGAAGACAGTCACCGAACAAAAGGACGAGTATATTCAAAGATTCAGCCAGATATTCCTAGAAAACCATGGTTTTGTGGATTAACGCTTGGGAAGAGAAGTACCAGTTGCTTAATACGAATGCGCTTGGGTCATGTTTGTTTGCCTGCTCACCTTGCCAGAATCGGAATAATCGACAGCAGTGCTTGCGAATGTGGTGAGGAAGTGGGTGATCTGAATCATTTATTCTTTTCCTGCCCTCGATATGACCGTTCCTCTTTTATTAGTCAACTTATATCCCTCCGGGTTCCTTTCCCAACATGTATATCTTCTTTACTTATATTTAATGTTAAAATATATAAAACCATATCTTTATTTATTGTACATAACGATATTAAATTATAATGTGTCTTTATTTATCTATTGTATTAAAACATTATCTTGTAACTTTATCTCATTTATTTATTTTTATTTGTTCCATTTTACCAACTTGCCTGACTTATCTTGATTCCGACTACCGAAAATTCCTTTTTCCTTGAATCACGTTTCCCTACCTTAAATTCCCAACTTGTCATTGGCGTAGCACAGAAAAGTGCTTGTAGCCACAAAAAGAGAAAAAAAAAAAAAAAATTTTTACTTATTTTCTTATTGCGTCACCTGTCCCGAAGCCCCTGGTGGGCCGTTTGTTTACATGTCAAAAATGACATATCTGTCAACACCGCTGGTGGGTTGTTGGGGTGGTATTCTCTTCAGACAAGCAAAAATTATTTATTATTGCACTAAATCGTTCCGATCGATGTCGGAAATTAATCGTGAAGAACTAGAATGGTGGTATGATTAAAATTTATTGCACCGTTTCTTACAAAATTAATAAACAAAACGTCACTGAATTCGATGAATATGCCGCGCGCGCTTGGTGGACGTATACATTGAAATAAAAAAAATTCAAGTGTGTGTTCAAGTCAACCCAGGCTCAAGAACATGGCCAGGTAAGTTATCTAACATATTTTAATAGGTTATTTTGTGTGTGATAAGTTTTTCATTCAAAACTTTGCTTTTATGCTGGCCTTGGTTTGAAATTAACCGCCGGTACAAAATGACGTAACATTTTCGGGCTGAATTTACAAGATTACTTTAATATTTCGCATTTAAATGATAGTTTATTTATTAAATTGTAAATTAAAACATTCATATTGGGTCTATTCAGTCAAAAATAGCATAAAATTGTACTAAAATGTGATCGACGCCGAGTCGCCGGCCGCGCAAGTCATGTGACGTCACGCGATGTTCGCGGCCGGCGCCTCGGCGGCGGGCTCGAATGGCGGGAATATATTCCCGCCATTTTGAGTTGAAATTTGATACGAAATCAAAGTGTGGATACTCTTGCATACGTGAATCCGCTTCGAATTTTAGATTCTTTTATTTGTCAGTGATATTACCTTTCTTTTTAACCAATTGGAACTTAGTGTTTGCATTAACATTGAATGTTGTATATATGAAACTCTCATTAAAAATTTTAACGGTTACAAAGTTGTGGTCTCGGGTTCGAATCCCGGGTCAGCTACCAGGGAGAGCTCTGTTTATCCCTTCTGGAAAAAAATGCGTGAGTTTATATATGTGTGTAAATTTTTGTTTTTGGGTCGGGTTTGGTTTCTTTTTTTTAATGCATGGTTTTATTTATTGTTCCTTGGATATAGACTCAACATAAGTGTACGCACATGGGGTAGAGGTGTGTGCGCACGGGGCGGTAGTGTCCGTTCTGGTGGTGGTGGTAGTGTTGTTGGTGGCAGGGGAGCAGGCAGCGTTCCACGGGGTCTTACGGGGTACCGGAGCGCTTAGAAAATGGCATCGAAAGAGAGTGCTTAAATTTCGAGTAAGTACTCTTTTGCCTAATGGTTTCTTAGACTCTTTTGCCTTCCGTCACGCACCGACCTTCTTTCCAATCGACAGTACGATTGAGTGGTTAGGCCATATAGTCCACAACGCTGGCCTAGTGCGGGTTGGCGGACTTACATACCATAGAAATTCCTATAAACCACTATGGTATGCAGGTTTCCTCACGATGTTTTCCATCACTGTTTTAGTGCGTGGTGATTGACTATCAATACACACATGACTCCGAAAAGTCAGAGGTGTGTCCTGGGATTTGAACCCGCGACCACCGTGAACATGTTGGCAGCCGCATCTGATACGTTTACCAACAGGCCACCACGCACTTTCGTGGTTCCTTTTGTACTCACTTAAATAAACAAAGACGAGTAGTGTTATGATTTGGAACAGAAAATATATGGAATAGTTTTTTTTAATTATTAGTAATAAGTAATGGTAATAGGTATACTTATTATAAATTAACATCAGAAACATTTATTACACATTTCCACTTAATACAATAGAAAGGAATAAGTGGCATGAAATTATTTCGCAAGAAATAGGCGAAGAAAATTTTTCATGTAACAATTCGAGCGTAATATGTGTGACTTCTATTCCATCATCCTATTCACTACATATTCGGACAACATATTTTAGATAATATAATTATTACATTCTTGTAAATTTATAGAAAAATATGTAATCATTCGACTCCATTGCGCCTTTATTCGGCTGTCCAACTAAAGTCGTAAAATTTTATTACTTTCAAGAGCGTCTCATTCTAAAACGTCGCAGAACTTTAGACAACATTATGTGAAAAACTACTTTACGCTCCAGGAATAAGGTGGAATTTGTGTTAATTTATTTGGAATATGTGATCTTTTGGTTTATTTTTTTGTTTCAATGCATCGGTGCCACTTTTTAAAAGAACATTTACAGGGGACTGTGTATCTAGTGTATATTTCATCGAAGATGCTGGGGCACAAGATGATCGTAATAAAAATAAATATGTATTATAAACTCGGATTAGGTACTAAATGTTCCATATATCCTGTATGTAATAAATCAAATCGGCTTGTCTTCATTTTGCATATTTCGTTTATAAATTTCTATTTGGCAAATATCTTCACAGTTAACACCAACATTTATAACTGACGTATGCTCGTTTAACGCGATGGTTAAGTTACTCGATCGTTTTTAAGAAACTCGCACTAAGCACACCGCGCGCCACTTAATGTCAACAAACGGTTCTGAATCAAATGCTTTGTATAACTGTTAAGTGTTGTGTTTTTTGTTTAAAGTACGAGCTTGTTGAATTTATTATTAATTTTGTTTATCAGATTATGATTACGGTTATAGACGGAGATATTTAAAAATTATGCACTAATTCCCATTGGTAAAATGCACTTACCGTATATTTTGTGTTTCGAAAAAAGTCACATTAAACTGCTGTCATAGTGGAATTACGATGTCCACGTTTATTAGTTGTTCCAATCACTCGACAAACATAAACAATCACGAGTTTACATACCACATTTATAAATTATCGTCATTTGCACTGGCATGGCACCGACCCGAAAGGACGCGCGAACCGCCCGATCGTTTTTTGTTGTTTTTTTTTTGTTCTTGTTCGGTTCGGTTCAGTTAATTGTTTTGCATATTTGGAAACACATGCATTTGTCGAGAAGCGAGTAGAAGGATACAAATTGCCCTTAGTGCGACCGAAATGGCCATATTTAAACGAATTCTAAGACTTTCGAATAGTACTTCTTTGTCTGTGGCAAAGTAATCATTCGAACGCGCACGCTATGTCAACTACCAGTAGGGCGATTGACGTAATTAAATAAGTTCAGTGCGGTTAAGATTCGTGTGCGTTTTTATGTGCGTGATTCAGATCGGAACTTGATCGGTAGGTAGCCTATTCATTTGACGTCCCAAATAACAGTTTAGTTTTTTAGTTAGTTAGTTATTAAAAACAAGCAGCACATGTGCAGTAGAGTTGTGTTATAACAGGTCAAACTCAATACCTGTTCTTCCTGTTACTGTTCCTTCCAAATAACAGTTCCTAATATCTGTTCTTAAATAACAGCCTGTTACGGCACATTGTATTTTGTCAAATAAAAATACTAGGTGCTTCTCGTTCTAGCATAGGCCTATTCAGATGGTATGAGGGAGACGAAGTACGTAATATGTACGTCAACGTTATAACAGGTAACACGACCTAATTCAAGAAGCATTTTCAAAGACGATTTCTTAGTACACGACTGCCAACTGATTTTTTTGCATAAATACTAGGTGTGTCTCGTTTTAACTAGTGACATTCGTATGTACATTTAAAAGAGACGGGTGATGAGAACAGTTTTGTTAATAACAACTGTTATATTTTTAAGAACAGATTTGGTCTGTGGAAAAGATATATTTTAACAGTGGGAGCAACTGTTATCTGTTATTTGCCTTATACCTGTTCTTTTGAACTGTTATGTTAAATACGCCTCACTCCTAATGTGCAGTTTCAATTTTCATAGAAAGGAAACATCTTACAAATCGTATCAGTATATCGTATCAGTAGTACCGCGCGCCCATGTCCAGACATAGATGACAAAGGACACTAAGGCGGTTTATTTATAAACTATTTTATATTTTAGTGTTCGTCTGGGGCTTGATACCCTGCCCGAAGTTGCCCCCATGGAAGCGCCGCTTTCCAAACGCCGAAGAAGGTTCTCCCCTGTCGCTTACTCGTAAGTACACCAATTTTATATTTAACTGTGCTCTAACCATTTTTTTGAGTAGGTGAATGAAACTATAAATTTTTGGGTTTGATTTTAGATCCCAATTTGCTGCAGGCTCCCCGGTAGTTGTAGCACCGGTAGCGGTACCTAGTACCTCACGGTGTGAAAGGTAATTTGTTATTGATCATTTATATAAACCCAACATAAAGAAACAATCTCGTGGCATTATAATAATTATTATTTATTTTATGTTTCAGACCAGAGACAGTACCGTGGGAGCCACTTCTTGAGCCGTAAGTGTGTTTTTACTTTTTAAATAATTTATCCCTAATTTTACGCAATCAGTAGTTGAAAAATAAAATGAAATGAAATAAAATAAGCAAATTGTTTTGTTACAGAAGTACGAGTAATCATTCATCACCACCGAACATGGTCCTAAGTGACCCGATTGTTTAATAAATTAACATCTCAATCTCTGAATAACGGGCTATAGTGATTGTATTTTTAATCTGGATATGTTTTAGGTTTGTCGAATGCCCGTTAACTGGCAGTTCTCGTTATCGTCATCCGCTTACTGCTGCCGGTATTTTAGAGGCCCTCAATTATGGCAAGTCATGTTATATACTCGTATAATATACACAGATTAAGTTTAACATATTGTACAGGATTTCTTGGAAAACCGCATAGAAGTAAAAACTAAAGGTTTTTATTATTTATAAAGGAATTTAATCAGTCGCTCGTATTTTATATCTGTGTTTATACTTACAACAATATTTTATACTTTTGACGGTATTTTATACTTGTAACAATATTTTTTACTTATATAACAATATTTTTGTTTACAGGGAGTGAGGAAGAGAGCTCGGATGACGATAACGAGGAAATACTGGAGTTGGCGAGTCAGCTGCGGTTGGCCGCAGCCGCAGATGACAGTGAGGACCCAGAGGTGTATGTGGCACCACCTTCGCCCGTATCATCTACACGTTATGGTGTTGACGGGAAGGGCGAAGGTGTTTACAAACCCACTAAGATATTTGATTTCCAGTGGCAAACGATTCTTGAGACGCAAGATCAAGTGATGATTTGCGTCGGGAAAAGTTTGATGAGAGTAACTCCGGCCCCAGAGATCATTATGCCAACCGGTATTCTGCATTCACTGCCATATGGGATAGGCAGATAACGCCACACATCTGTGAGCAAACCGACTTGTACGTTCAGCAAATGACTGATCATTTGCTGACTACAGGGAGGCTTTGCCCATAAAGTAGGGTCACTCAGTGGAAAGACATACAGTATGGATAGACAGTTTCTATAATTCCCCTGCCCTAGCTCAAACATTGAAATCGTTGCAAACAAACTGTGTGAGAACGTTGCGTACCAACCGGCAGTTCGTTCCCATTGAATTGGCTAAATTGAAAAAATCTGACATGGCCGTGAATGAAATTGTGAAAAATAATAATTTTTGATTGCTTTGAAACTTTTATTATTACTTGTAAACTTGTTTTGAAGAGAGTAATGCTGGAGGTTCTTGGTCGTTCTTCTGGCCAAAAAACCTTGTGAACCTGGTGATAGAGAAAAAAATCTGAATCTAAATAATGTATAAGATTTTCAAAGTAATTTTATTTTATTTGAATACTGTTTTAACCGAAAATGTAGTACTCGTAGTACTGAGAAGATTGAAAATGTGTGTAACATTTGAGTTTTTCTAATCTACACTATTGTATGTTTTTTAATAACTTATACCAAAGAAATCTTAAAAAACTTCGAAATCAATATGTAGTAATTATATGCAGGTTGAATTTTACTACCTGAACCCAACCTTGTCTATGTAAGTCTAACCTAATAAACCTAGACTCAGGTCATTGACTCAGGTACAAATTTCTTCTTAGAAATTATGCCTTTTCGATACTCTGTAATTTAGTTTTGAAGCATATTTTGTAATTCTTTTTATATCATTGAATAGTAAATTTATCGTACTTTCTATTTACATGCGTCTAATACGTAGCAGATAACAATAACTTGCTTTTTAATCGCTGTTTTCAAAGGAATTGAAATTCATATAGCCTTGCTATTTGCTTCGTAGTTGGAAATCTAATTGTTACATTGTACATTTTATGATTAAAATGCTTAGCTTACAGTCCTACCGTCCTTAAAACATTAAAACAATTTACCATTTCATCATAGAACAATGGTAAACAGTTGGTACAAATTGGCAGTAATTTTGTGATATTCCGATGACGACGAGTTTTGATGTGTGACTTTGAACAATGATAAAAAAAGTATTAGCTGGGAATTATGTATTTGTTTTATTTCCCCTTGTTCCTTATATATTTATTTATCGAATAAAAGTATTTAAACGCAAATAAATAAGTATATTGATATGGAAAAAAAAAATATATTCAAGAAAAAAGTGAATAATAATCACTTTTGTCGAGTTTACCTTCCGATAAAAAAAATCTGGTTGTAATGATTGATGATTAATATAATCCATGAATTAGTAAATCTTATTGTTATACCGAAAATAATCAACAATATAAACCTCTGATACAAAAATCTCGAGAAATATAACTTTATGTAACCGCGAGCCGATGTGCTGACTCGCGCATAAAAATGGCGGGACGTTTGAAAATGACAGATGGCATTCACCGTGACGTGGTGAACAGTCCTAAGGAGTCATAGAAAGCAGCACATACACGATCTAGGGTCTTTGAGCCATCAGTGTATATTTTATACCAGAGCACATTATTTATGTCACCTACGCTATCCCTTCCTTGAGTTGAATCTAACAGAGCATCGTATTTACAATTATATACAGGGTAAATACTAAATTTATTCATATTTACACTAAGCTCATTCATATGAGCCATTATAGTACACAATTCAGGAATTTTGTTATACATTATATCAGAAGGACGAATGTAATCGTCTAATGAGGCATCGCATAAATTTTCAGGCAATTTAACAGTATCTAATAATATTGAGCTGGTTTTGCATAAAGCTTTTAAACAAAACTTTTCCGCAAAGTGTAACCTTCTAATAGCCAGAGGAGGTACGCAGACCTCAGCCTCAAGTGCATGTATAGGCGTAGTTCTCATTGCACCACTTATTATTCTCAATGCAATATTTTGAATAACATCTAATTTTTTTAACAATGAAGAGCCGGCATACATATAAGCTAAATAACTATAATCAAAATGACTCCTAATGATACTTTTATAGAGCATTAATAAGGTTTTAGGGTCTGAACCCCAGAATGTTCCTGCCAAACTTCTCAAGATATTTAAATTTCTTGTTGCATTTTTACATATGTAATTTATATGACTTTGAAATTTAAGCTTATTATCTATTATTACTCCTAAAAATTTCTTTTCTTTCACTTGAGGAATGGATAAATTATTATATTGAATATTGATCAAATCATCAGTACCAAATACAACAAGAGAACTTTTTTCCGTATTAATATTTAATTTTAACTTATTACTGTAATATGAATTTAACTGACATAAAGCTAGATTTAAATTTTGTTGAGCAACCGAAATATTTCTGTCAATTGAGTAAACAACAATGTCATCTGCGAATTGTAACACTTTAACGTTTTTTGTAAGATATTGTGAAATCTGAGAAGTATACAGGTTGTACAAGATAGGTGACAGAGATGCTCCTTGCATTAGACCTTTACAAACAGAATGTGGGCCGTGTAATATCCCATTAAATTTAACATGAAACGACCGATCGTTAAGGAAATTATGTATCCATTTTAACAATTTTCCGGGTAAACCTAATTCATATAATACCAGTATCAGTTGATTAATATCTACATTATCATATGCACCCTGAACATCAAGGAAGGCACAAACTGCAACAGATTTTGAAAGTAGACATTTTTTCATGTCTGTGATAAAAGTGACAAAGCTTTCTGGAGCACTTTTACCTTTTCTGAAACCAAATTGGATATCTGGTAAAATATTGTAATGCTCTACATAATAATCAAGTCTTAATTTGATAATTTGTTCTGTTACTTTACCTATGCAAGAGGTTAGTGATATGGGTCTATATGAATTGTAATCTTTAGGAGGTTTCTCAGGTTTCAGAATTGGAATAATGCACTGAGTTTTCCAAGATTCAGGAATAATTTGATTAAGCCATAGTGAATTTAAGACTATTAATAATTTCTTTTTACAGTTGATAGGAAGTTTTCGTAAAAGGATATAAGGAATATTGTCTAGTCCAGGAGCCGAATCCTTTCTTGAATCTAAAGCTATACAAAGTTCCTTATATGTAAATTCTCTTAACAAAAAAGTATTAATTTCATTGTCATTATTTTTATCGAAAAATATATCATTACCCACTAAACTACTGTTTGATCCATTACTAATTTTATTAATAAAATCAGGTAACCATTCGTCTTGTTTAGGTTTAGTCATAACATTAATCCTTTTAAATCTACGGATGTAATTCCAAATTTTTGAAACAGGAGTGTATCTATCTAAGGATGAACATAGGGTTTTCCAACTATTACGTTTTTGCTCACTGATAATTTTTTTCTTTTTTGCATCCAGTTTTTTATATTCAATAAACAGTTCCATTGTCATTGATGATCTATATGCTAACAAAGCCATTTTTGATTTTAATACAGCTTCTGCACATTCATCGTTCCACCATGGTGCTGGGATTTTCCTATGATTTGATGACACACATTTGAAGATAGGTGTACATTGGTCCCTTAAATTGTATAATAATTCACAAAATTTATTATATTGTGAAAGAGGGTCAGAGTCTGAAGGAATAAATTCACCAAATAATTTCTCAGCCTCAATCTCAAATTTAATCCAGTCAGTTTTATGAAATAGATATTTTTGTATGTTATAATTTATTTGGTATTTACAGGGGGAGATCAGGATGTCAGTAAAGATCGGGAGGTGGTAACTTCCTAATGGATCTTCACCAACACTCCATTCACATAGTGGAGCTATGTCTGGACTAACACAGGTGAGATCTATTGCTGATGGATTTCTGTTTGGGGCCTGGACTGTTGTGGCCTTGCCATCATTTAACAAGCACAGATCAGTTTCATCCAGTAGGTTAAATAGTTGAGTACCCCTTGACTTTGTTGTTGCACACCCAAAAGCTATGTGGTGCGCATTAAAATCTCCTGATATTAAGCAGGGTCTAGGTAAGGAATTAAATATATTTCTTAATTTATTTATTTTAAATCTACTACTTTTAGGTGGACAATACACAGTCAAAATGGATAAAGGACCAGTGTGAGTTTGAACTGAAATTGCAACTGATTGAATATCCTGGTAGAATGGGAGCTGTATGTTTTCATATTTAATATTATTTCTAATCAAAATACCAACACCACCATGATCATTTTTAGCATTTTTATAGATTAAATTATACCCTGGAAATTTCAGATTATGACAATTGTTAGTTTTTAACCAAGTTTCATTAAGCAGCAAAATATCAATGTTAAATTCTGTTAATAAAGACATTACAAGTGGCCGTTTGTTATTAATACTCTGAATATTATGATGTACTATTCTTATAAATCTATCCATTATGTAAGTGTTTCAATAAAATCTCTTTAATTTTAATTGTAGTCTTAGGAGCGTCTTTATTGTTTCCTAATGAAATTAGAGTTTTTACTAATGCATTTATTATCCTATCATTATTAATTATGTCATTGGTTTCTTTAATGGAAGAAATATGTTTAAATTTGTTCAGTCCTGAATTTTGGAATTTTAATGTATCATGTTTAGGTAAGGGAAGTGGAGGGAAATTCCTATTACTACTTGTATTATTAACAGAAGTGGCCGTTGTAGCAGCATAGGAAAGTTTTTTCTGTTTCAATTTGGCTTCCTTCATTGGGCATGTTCTGGCAATAGCTAGGTGAGGACCCCCACAGTTAACACATTTAATTTCCTCCTCATTAATGCATTCTTTGTAGGAATGCTCACCAGCACAGATCGAGCATACTTGTTTATTTTTACAAATTCTGGCTGAATGATTGAATTTTAAACATTTAAAACATTGTAATAAGGGTTTAATATATGGTTTAACTTTGAAGCGCCAGTGATCTAAGAAAACAAATTCAGGCAAGGTGTTACTAACAAATGTTATAGCTACCGTCTTCAAAGCTTGTCTAACTCCATTACTGTCCTTTTTGGTGAACCTTCTCACCGCCACCATTTCATATTCACATGTGAGTTTTCTGTAGAGTTCTTCATTGGAGATGTCGAAGGGAACAAACTGGATTACACCGATGACTTCCACTGAAGATGCTGGAATGTATGCTTTTATATTATGAGCTTCTAATTTGGAATTGTTGTTCAGAAAATCATTGGCTGAACTGGCTTGCTTAAAAACAATTTGAATTTTATGAGCATTTACTCTACTAATTTCATACTGTCCTTTAATAAATTCTCCTAAAATATTTAATATAAATATCGGATCTTTGTTTCCAATAAATTCATTTTCAGTACTTTCAATAAATACTGGAAAGTTGTTATTGTTACAGTTATCGGTATATTGCCTCTTGTAGCCAGGTTTGTAGAATGTTTTTGGCGCCAAAATCTCTTCTGCTGGATTACTAGTAGAAGTAGTAGCAATCCGATCATACTTTCTCTTCTTATTATCTTTTATTGGGTCTCCATCGCTATGGGTCCCCATTACTCCGGATAATTAAAGTATATAAAATATTTTATAAAATTAAAAATTTTAAATAGTCCGCCTTGTTTGACTTCCCGCCAAAAAGTCCTAAAAGTCATGATTATTTTTTTTTTTTTTTTTTTATTTAAAATTTTACGGCCTTGGAAACAAGTCCTTTTAGCCAATTCTTAACTATTACAAATCGTCTGTTCGAATTATATACAATCATAAATTTATATACATTTACAACATCAACAACCTTTACAATTTTTCTACTGTACTACATATATATTTATATAACGGTTTATACATTAATGGATTCTTTAACATTTCTTTAACTGACGAAGGCTTATATGTTGATATTTCTAATAAATCCGAAATTAAAATTAAACGTAATAAATAAAATTTTGGGCAAGATAAAACAATATGATCTAAGTCTGCTGTTTGTACGCCACAATATTGGCAATGATCAGATGCTAATATTTTCATCCTAAACAGATGTGCTGGAGTCTGACAATGTCCAAATCTTAATCTATTTATTATAGTTATACATTTCCTTTCTTCAAATTGCATTTTATTATTATTAAACCATGGGCGGGCGGGTAGGTTCTCTTGTATTGATGCATACCATTTTCCTTTACTTTTATTTTTTTCCTTCCAGTAGCACTCCCATCTTAATCTAGTTTTTTCTTTTAATGTCAGAAAATAATCTGTGTAGGGTATTTTCAGTGCATCATTATGGTCTTCATCCCAATGAGAATTAGCTGCTTTATCAGCTAATTCATTACCCAGGATTCCCGAATGTCCGGGTACCCATTCAATCCTAACCACCTTGCTCTTGTTCAAATTATACAACAATTCTTTTATATTATAAATTATATAGTTGGTTTTATAAGCCAAAGTTGAACCATATATTGTTTTAATAACACTTTGAGCGTCTGATAGAATAAGTATTCTGTCAACGTTACCTAAATCTTTCGTGTACATTAAGGCTCTATAAATTGCGTATGCTTCTGCTGTGAAAATACTACTCTCGTTATTAATTCTATAATTTTTACTTATTTTCTTATACGAGTCATAGAAAGCAGCACATACACGATCTAGGGTCTTTGAGCCATCAGTGTATATTTTATACCAGAGCACATTATTTATGTCATCTACGCTATCCCTTCCTTGAGTTGAATCTAACAGAGCATCGTATTTACAATTATATACAGGGTAAATACTAAATTTATTCATATTTACACTAAGCTCATTCATATGAGCCATTATAGTACACAATTCAGGAATTTTGTTATACATTATATCAGAAGGACGAATGTAATCGTCTAATGAGGCATCGCATAAATTTTCAGGCAATTTAACAGTATCTAATAATATTGAGCTGGTTTTGCATAAAGCTTTTAAACAAAACTTTTCCGCAAAGTGTAACCTTCTAATAGCCAGAGGAGGTACGCAGACCTCAGCCTCAAGTGCATGTATAGGCGTAGTTCTCATTGCACCACTTATTATTCTCAATGCAATATTTTGAATAACATCTAATTTTTTTAACAATGAAGAGCCGGCATACATATAAGCTAAATAACTATAATCAAAATGACTCCTAATGATACTTTTATAGAGCATTAATAAGGTTTTAGGGTCTGAACCCCAGAATGTTCCTGCCAAACTTCTCAAGATATTTAAATTTCTTGTTGCATTTTTACATATGTAATTTATATGACTTTGAAATTTAAGCTTATTATCTATTATTACTCCTAAAAATTTCTTTTCTTTCACTTGAGGAATGGATAAATTATTATATTGAATATTGATCAAATCATCAGTACCAAATACAACAAGAGAACTTTTTTCCGTATTAATATTTAATTTTAACTTATTACTGTAATATGAATTTAACTGACATAAAGCTAGATTTAAATTTTGTTGAGCAACCGAAATATTTCTGTCAATTGAGTAAACAACAATGTCATCTGCGAATTGTAACACTTTAACGTTTTTTGTAAGATATTGTGAAATCTGAGAAGTATACAGGTTGTACAAGATAGGTGACAGAGATGCTCCTTGCATTAGACCTTTACAAACAGAATGTGGGCCGTGTAATATCCCATTAAATTTAACATGAAACGACCGATCGTTCAGGAAATTATGTATCCATTTTAACAATTTTCCGGGTAAACCTAATTCATATAATACCAGTATCAGTTGATTAATATCTACATTATCATATGCACCCTGAACATCAAGGAAGGCACAAACTGCAACAGATTTTGAAAGTAGACATTTTTTCATGTCTGTGATAAAAGTGACAAAGCTTTCTGGAGCACTTTTACCTTTTCTGAAACCAAATTGGATATCTGGTAAAATATTGTAATGCTCTACATAATAATCAAGTCTTAATTTGATAATTTGTTCTGTTACTTTACCTATGCAAGAGGTTAGTGATATGGGTCTATATGAATTGTAATCTTTAGGAGGTTTCTCAGGTTTCAGAATTGGAATAATGCACTGAGTTTTCCAAGATTCAGGAATAATTTGATTAAGCCATAGTGAATTTAAGACTATTAATAATTTCTTTTTACAGTTGATAGGAAGTTTTCGTAAAAGGATATAAGGAATATTGTCTAGTCCAGGAGCCGAATCCTTTCTTGAATCTAAAGCTATACAAAGTTCCTTATATGTAAATTCTCTTAACAAAAAAGTATTAATTTCATTGTCATTATTTTTATCGAAAAATATATCATTACCCACTAAACTACTGTTTGATCCATTACTAATTTTATTAATAAAATCAGGTAACCATTCGTCTTGTTTAGGTTTAGTCATAACATTAATCCTTTTAAATCTACGGATGTAATTCCAAATTTTTGAAACAGGAGTGTATCTATCTAAGGATGAACATAGGGTTTTCCAACTATTACGTTTTTGCTCACTGATAATTTTTTTCTTTTTTGCATCCAGTTTTTTATATTCAATAAACAGTTCCATTGTCATTGATGATCTATATGCTAACAAAGCCATTTTTGATTTTAGTACAGCTTCTGCACATTCATCGTTCCACCATGGTGCTGGGATTTTCCTATGGTTTGATGATATATTACATTTGAAGATAGGTGTACATTGGTCCCTTAAATTGTATAATAATTCACAAAATTTATTATATTGTGAAAGAGGGTCAGATTCTGAAGGAATAAATTCACCAAATAATTTCTCAGCCTCAATCTCAAATTTAATCCAATCAGTTTTATGAAATAGATATTTTTGTATGTTATAATTTATTTGGTATTTACAGGGGGAGATCAGGATGTCAGTAAAGATCGGGAGGTGGTAACTTCCTAATGGATCTTCACCAACACTCCATTCACATAGTGGAGCTATGTCTGGGCTAACACAGGTGAGATCTATTGCTGATGGATTTCTGTTTGGGGCCTGGACTGTTGTGGCCTTGCCATCATTTAACAAGCACAGATCAGTTTCATCCAGTAGGTTAAATAGTTGAGTACCCCTTGACTTTGTTGTTGCACACCCAAAAGCTATGTGGTGCGCATTAAAATCTCCTGATATTAAGCAGGGTCTAGGTAAGGAATTAAATATATTTCTTAATTTATTTATTTTAAATCTACTACTTTTAGGTGGACAATACACAGTCAAAATGGATAAAGGACCAGTGTGAGTTAGAACTGAAATTGCAACTGATTGAATATCCTGGTAGAATGGGAGCTGTATGTTTTCATATTTAATATTATTTCTAATCAAAATACCAACACCACCATGATCATTTTTAGCATTTTTATAGATAAAATTATACCCTGGAAATTTCAGATTATGACAATTGTTAGTTTTTAACCAAGTTTCATTAAGCAGCAAAATATCAATGTTAAATTCTGTTAATAAAGACATTACAAGTGGCCGTTTGTTATTAATACTCTGAATATTATGATGTACTATTCTTATAAATCTATCCATTATGTAAGTGTTTCAATAAAATCTCTTTAATTTTAATTGTAGTCTTAGGAGCGTCTTTATTGTTTCCTAATGAAATTAGAGTTTTTACTAATGCATTTATTATCCTATCATTATTAATTATGTCACTGGTTTCTTTAATGGAAGAAATATGTTTAAATTTGTTCAGTCCTGAATTTTGGAATTTTAATGTATCATGTTTAGGTAAGGGAAGTGGAGGGAAATTCCTATTACTACTTGCATTATTAACAGAAGTGGCCGTTGTAGCAGCATAGGAAAGTTTTTTCTGTTTCAATTTGGCTTCCTTCATTGGGCATGTTCTGGCAATAGCCAGATGAGGACCCCCACAGTTAACACATTTAATTTCCTCCTCATTAATGCATTCTTTGTAGGAATGCTCACCAGCACAGATCGAGCATACTTGTTTATTTTTACATATTCTGGCTGAGTGATTGAATTTTAAACATTTAAAACATTGTAATAAAGGTTTAATATATGGTTTAACTTTGAAGCGCCAGTGATCCAAGAAAACAAATTCAGGCAAGGTGTTACTAACAAATGTTATAGCTACCGTCTTCAAGGCTTGTCTTACTCCATTACTGTCCTTTTTGGTGAACCTTCTTACCGCCACCATTTCATATTCACATGTGAGTTTTCTGTAGAGTTCTTCATTGGAGATGTCGAAGGGAACAAACTGGATTACACCGATGACTTCCACTGAAGATGCTGGAATGTATGCTTTTATATTATGAGCTTCTAATTTGGAATTGTTGTTCAGAAAATCATTGGCTGAACTGGCTTGCTTAAAAACAATTTGAATTTTATGAGCATTTACTCTACTAATTTCATACTGTCCTTTAATGAATTCTCCTAAAATATTTAATATGAATATCGGATCTTTGTTTCCAATAAATTCATTTTCAGTACTTTCAATAAATACTGGGAAGTTGTTATTGTTACAGTTATCGGTATATTGCCTCTTGTAGCCAGGTTTGTAGAATGTTTTTGGCGCCAAAATCTCTTCTGCTGGATTACTAGTAGAAGTAGTAGCAATCCGATCATACTTTCTCTTCTTATTATCTTTTATTGGGTCTCCATCGCTATGGGTCCCCATTACTCCGGATAATTAAAGTATATAAAATATTTTATAAAATTAAAAATTTTAAATAGTCCGCCTTGTTTGACTTCCCGCCAAAAAGTCCTAAAAGTCATGATTTTTTTTTTTTTTTTTTTTTTATTTAAAATTTTACGGCCATGGAAACAAGTCCTTTTAGCCAATTCTTAACTATTACAAATCGTCTGTTCGAATTATATACAATCATAAATCTATATACATTTACAACATCAACAACCTTTACAATTTTTCTACTGTACTACATATATATTTATATAACGGTTTATACATTAATGGATTCTTTAACATTTCTTTAACTGACGAAGGTTTATATGTTGATATTTCTAATAAATCCGAAATTAAAATTAAACGTAATAAATAAAATTTAGGGCAAGATAAAACAATATGATCTAAGTCTGCTGTTTGTACGCCACAATATTGGCAATGATCAGATCCTAATATTTTCATCCTAAACAGATGTGCTGGAGTCTGACAATGTCCAAATCTTAATCTATTTATTATAGTTATACATTTCCTTTCTTCAAATTGCATTTTATTATTATTAAACCATGGGCGGGCGGGTAGGTTCTCTTGTATTGATGCATACCATTTTCCTTTACTTTTATTTTTTTCCTTCCAGTAGCATTCCCATCTTAATCTAGTTTTTTCTTTTAATGTCAGAAAATAATCTGTGTAGGGTATTTTCAGTGCATCATTATGGTCTTCATCCCAATGAGAATTAGCTGCTTTATCAGCTAATTCATTACCCAGGATTCCCGAATGTCCGGGTACCCATTCAATCCTAACCACCTTGCTCTTGTTCAAATTATACAACAATTCTTTTATATTATAAATTATATAGTTGGTTTTATAAGCCAAAGTTGAACCATATATTGTTTTAATAACACTTTGAGAGTCTGATATAATAAGTATTCTGTCAACGTTACCTAAATCTCTCGTGTACATTAAGGCCAATGACGTTTTACAAATAGACGCGTCATACACTAACATAATGGCACAAAAAAATGGCGCGATGCGATGAAACGCGATGAATAGACATCGCTAGTTACGTAACAAAAAGTGCCGCACTGTTATTGGCTAAAGCGCGTGTGACGTAGCACCAAGCATCAAGTGCGGGATGACGTGGCGAGAGTTGTCAAACGTCGCTATGAAAACGAATATAATTATTTTTATTTCATAAAAAAAAAAAATTATGTGTACTTGCGCACTAAATAAAATATTTATTTTGTTTCACAGTTTCAGAATAATTTGTACGTTATTTTAAATCAGTCTAATCTATTTTTCCGCAATTGGTTTTGAGAATACAAATAGTCAGAGAAACGTGTATCCGCGCCACTGGTTGAAGCGTGACTGATTGCACGTGAGGCAATTACCTTCCAAACGTCTTGCCATTATAAAGCTCGGACAACGCATCTATGCTTTATAAACATCTTAGATTAAGGCTCTATAAATTGCGTATGCTTCTGCTGTGAAAATACTACTCTCGTTATTAATTCTATAGTTTTTACTTATTTTCTTATACGAGTCATAGAAAGCAGCACATACACGATTTAGGGTCTTTGAGCCATCAGTGTATATTTTATACCAGAGCACATTATTTATGTCATCTACGCTATCCCTTTCTTGAGTTGAATCTAACAGAGCATCGTATTTACAATTATATACAGGGTACATACTAAATTTATACATATTTACACTAAGCTCATTCATATGAGCCATTATAGTACACAATTCAGGAATGTTGTTATACATTATATCAGAAGGACGAATGTAATCGTCTAATGAGGCATCGCATAAATTTTCAGGCAATTTAACAGTATCTAATAATATTGAGCTGGTTTTGCATAAAGCTTTTAAACAAAACTTTTCCGCAAAGTGTAATCTTCTAATAGCCAGAGGAGGTACGCAGACCTCAGCCTCAAGTGCATGTATAGGCGTAGTTCTCATTGCACCACTTATTATTCTCAATGCAATATTTTGAATAACATCCAATTTTTTTAACAAATAAGAGCCGGCATACATATAAGCTAAATAACTATAATCAAAATGACTCCTAATGATACTTTTATAGAGCATTAATAAGGTTTTAGGGTCTGAACCCCAGAATGTTCCTGCCAAACTTCTCAAGATATTTAAATTTCTTGTTGCATTTTTACATATGTAATTTATATGACTTTGAAATTTAAGCTTATTATCTATTATTACTCCTAAAAATTTCTTTTCTTTCACTTGAGGAATGGATAAATTATTATATTGAATATTGATCAAATCATCAGTACCAAATACAACAAGAGAACTTTTTTCCGTATTAATATTTAATTTTAACTTATTACTGTAATATGAATTCAACTGACATAAAGCTAGATTTAAATTTTGTTGAGCAACCGAAATATTTCTGTCAATTGAGTAAACAACAATGTCATCTGCGAATTGTAATACTTTAACGTTTTTCGTAAGATATTGTGAAATCTGAGAAGTATACAGGTTGTACAAGATAGGTGACAGAGATGCTCCTTGCATTAGGCCTTTACAAACAGAATATGGGCCGTGTAGTAGCCCATTAAATTTAACATGAAACGACCGATCGTTAAGGAAATTATGAATCCACTTTAACAATTTTCCGGGTAAACCCAATTCATATAATACCAGTATCAGTTGATTAATATTTACATTATCATATGCACCCTGAACATCAAGGAAGGCACAAACTGCAACAGATTTTGAAAGGAGACATTTTTTCATGTCTGTGATAAAGGTAACAAAACTTTCTGGAGCACTTTTACCTTTTCTGAAACCAAATTGGATATCTGGTAAAATATTGTAATGCTCTACATAATAATCCAGTCTTAATTTGATAATTTGTTCTGTTACTTTACCTATGCAAGAGGTTAGTGATATGGGTCTATATGAATTGTAATCTTTAGGAGGTTTCTCAGGTTTCAGAATTGGAATGATGCACTGAGTTTTCCAAGATTCAGGAATAATTTGATCAAGCCATAACGAATTTATGACCATTAATAATTTCTTTTTACAGTTGATAGGAAGTTTTCGTAAAAGGATATAAGGAATATTGTCTAGTCCTGGAGCCGAATCCTTTCTTGAATCTAATGCTATACAAAGTTCCTTATATGTAAATTCTCTTAACAAAAAAGTAT
Source organism: Hyles lineata (assembly GCA_030180105.1). Lineage (NCBI taxonomy): Eukaryota > Metazoa > Arthropoda > Insecta > Lepidoptera > Sphingidae > Hyles > Hyles lineata. Next base: position 11,328,701 of record JARJEE010000008.1, on the reverse strand, counting down.
TAATTTCATTGTCATTATTTTTATCGAAAAATATATCATTACCCACTAAACTACTGTTTGATCCATTACTAATTTTATTAATAAAATCAGGTAACCATTCATCTTGTTTAGGTTTAGTCATAACATTAATCCTTTTAAATCTACGGATGTAATTCCAAATTTTTGAAACAGGAGTGTATCTATCTAAGGATGAACATAGGGTTTTCCAACTATTACGTTTTTGCTCACTGATAATTTTTTTCTTTTTTGCATCCAGTTTTTTATATTCAATAAACAGTTCCATTGTCATTGATGATCTATATGCTAACAAAGCCATTTTTGATTTTAGTACAGCTTCTGCACATTCGTCATTCCACCATGGTGCTGGGATTTTCCTATGGTTTGATGATATATTACATTTGAAGATAGGTGTACATTGGTCCCTTAAATTGTATAATAATTCACAAAATTTATTATATTGTGTAAGAGGGTCAGAGTCTGAAGGAATAAATTCACCAAATAACTTCTCAGCCTCAATCTCAAATTTAATCCAATCAGTTTTATGAAATAGATATTTTTGTATGTTATAATTTATTTGGTATTTACAGGGGGAGATCAGGATGTCAGTAAAGATAGGGAGGTGGTAACTTCCTAATGGATCTTCACCAACACTCCATTCACATAGTGGAGCTATGTCTGGGCTAACACAGGTGAGATCTATTGCTGATGGATTTCTATTTGGGGCCTGGACTGTTGTGGCTTTGCCATCATTTAACAAGCACAGATCAGCTTCATCTAGTAGGTTAAATAGCTGAGTACCCCTTGACTTTGTTGTTGCACACCCAAAAGCTATGTGGTGAGCATTAAAATCTCCTGATATTAAGCAAGGTCTAGGTAAGGAATTAAATATATTTCTTAATTTATTTATTTTAAATCTACTACTTTTAGGTGGACAATACACAGTCAAAATGGATAAAGGACCAGTGTGAGTTTGAACTGAAATTGCAACTGATTGAATATCCTGATAGAATGGGAGTTGTATGTTTTCATATTTAATATTATTTCTAATCAAAATACCAACACCACCATGATCATTTTTAGCATTTTTATAGATTAAATTATACCCTGGAAATTTCAGATTATGACAATTGTTTGTTTTTAACCAAGTTTCATTAAGCAGCAAAATGTCAATGTTATATTCTGTTAATAAAGACATTACAAGTGGCCGTTTGTTATTAATACTCTGAATATTATGATGTACTATTCTTATAAATCTATCCATTATGTAAGTGTTTCAATAAAATTTCTTTAATTTTAATTGTAGTCTTAGGAGCGTCTTTATTGTTTCCTAATGATATTAGAGTTTTTACTAATGCATTAATTATCCTATCATTATTAATTATTTCATTGGTTTCTTTAATAGAAGAAATATGTTTAAATTTGTTAAGTCCTGAATTTTGGAATTTTATTGTATCATGTTTAGGTAAGGGAAGTGGAGGGAAATTCCTATTACTACTTGCATTATTAACAGAAGTGGCCGTTGTAGCAGCATAGGAAAGTTTTTTCTGTTTCAATTTGGCTTCCTTCATTGGGCATGTTCTGGCAATAGCCAGATGAGGACCCCCACAGTTAACACATTTAATTTCCTCCTCATTAATGCATTCTTTGTAGGAATGCTCACCAGCACAGATCGAGCATACTTGTTTATTTTTACATATTCTGGCTGAATGATTGAATTTTAAACATTTAAAACATTGTAATAAGGGTTTAATATATGGTTTAACTTTGAAGCGCCAGTGATCTAAGAAAACAAATTCAGGCAAGGTGTTACTAACAAATGTTATAGCTACCGTCTTCAAAGCTTGTCTAACTCCATTACTGTCCTTTTTGGTGAACCTTCTCACCGCCACCATTTCATATTCACATGTGAGTTTTCTGTAGAGTTCTTCATTGGAGATGTCGAAGGGAACAAACTGGATTACACCGATGACTTCCACTGAAGATGCTGGAATGTATGCTTTTATATTATGAGCTTCTAATTTGGAATTGTTGTTCAGAAAATCATTGGCTGAACTGGCTTGCTTAAAAACAATTTGAATTTTATGAGCATTTACTCTACTAATTTCATACTGTCCTTTAATGAATTCTCCTAAAATATTTAATATAAATATCGGATCTTTGTTTCCAATAAATTCATTTTCAGTACTTTCAATAAATACTGGGAAGTTGTTATTGTTACAGTTATCGGTATATTGCCTCTTGTAGCCAGGTTTGTAGAATGTTTTTGGCGCCAAAATCTCTTCTGCTGGATTACTAGCACAAGTAGTAGCAATCCGATCGTATTTTCTCTTCTTATTATCTTTTATTGGGTCTCCATCGCTATGGGCCCCCATTACTCAGTATAATTACAGTATTTATAATATTTTATAAAATTAAAAATTTTAAATAGTCCGCCTTATTTGACTTCCCGCCAAAAAGTCCCTAAAAGTCATGACATGTTATCAAGTGGCCAGAGTTATAAATTCGGATTCTCCTATCATGCATTAACCTTCCATTTTAATGCCATGTATTCGTTTATGGTCCCAGAATTGAAGTTAAATAACAATATTTCTCTATTTGTTACTATAGATATTCTATGTTTATTTTTTCATCGAACTAATTACCTTGTGGCGAATGTAAAATAATCTACCAGTGAAAATATTTTTTGGTCTGGCCAGCAAATGACAAGGGACACAAGCCTGGACTTTTTGGCGGGAAGTCAAACAAGGCGGACTATTTAAAATTTTTAATTTTATAAAATATTTTATATACTTTAATTATCCGGAGTAATGGGGACCCATAGCGATGGAGACCCAATAAAAGATAATAAGAAGAGAAAGTATGATCGGATTGCTACTACTTCTACTAGTAATCCAGCAGAAGAGATTTTGGCGCCAAAAACATTCTACAAACCTGGCTACAAGAGGCAATATACCGATAACTGTAACAATAACAACTTTCCAGTATTTATTGAAAGTACTGAAAATGAATTTATTGGAAACAAAGATCCGATATTTATATTAAATATTTTAGGAGAATTTATTAAAGGACAGTATGAAATTAGTAGAGTAAATGCTCATAAAATTCAAATTGTTTTTAAGCAAGCCAGTTCAGCCAATGATTTTCTGAACAACAATTCCAAATTAGAAGCTCATAATATAAAAGCATACATTCCAGCATCTTCAGTGGAAGTCATCGGTGTAATCCAGTTTGTTCCCTTCGACATCTCCAATGAAGAACTCTACAGAAAACTCACATGTGAATATGAAATGGTGGCGGTGAGAAGGTTCACCAAAAAGGACAGTAATGGAGTTAGACAAGCTTTGAAGACGGTAGCTATAACATTTGTTAGTAACACCTTGCCTGAATTTGTTTTCTTAGATCACTGGCGCTTCAAAGTTAAACCATATATTAAACCCTTATTACAATGTTTTAAATGTTTAAAATTCAATCATTCAGCCAGAATTTGTAAAAATAAACAAGTATGCTCGATCTGTGCTGGTGAGCATTCCTACAAAGAATGCATTAATGAGGAGGAAATTAAATGTGTTAACTGTGGGGGTCCTCACCTAGCTATTGCCAGAACATGCCCAATGAAGGAAGCCAAATTGAAACAGAAAAAACTTTCCTATGCTGCTACAACGGCCACTTCTGTTAATAATACAAGTAGTAATAGGAATTTCCCTCCACTTCCCTTACCTAAACATGATACATTAAAATTCCAAAATTCAGGACTGAACAAATTTAAACATATTTCTTCCATTAAAGAAACCAATGACATAATTAATAATGATAGGATAATAAATGCATTAGTAAAAACTCTAATTTCATTAGGAAACAATAAAGACGCTCCTAAGACTACAATTAAAATTAAAGAGATTTTATTGAAACACTTACATAATGGATAGATTTATAAGAATAGTACATCATAATATTCAGAGTATTAATAACAAACGGCCACTTGTAATGTCTTTATTAACAGAATTTAACATTGATATTTTGCTGCTTAATGAAACTTGGTTAAAAACTAACAATTGTCATAATCTGAAATTTCCAGGGTATAATTTAATCTATAAAAATGCTAAAAATGATCATGGTGGTGTTGGTATTTTGATTAGAAATAATATTAAATATGAAAACATACAGCTCCCATTCTACCAGGATATTCAATCAGTTGCAATTTCAGTTCAAACTCACACTGGTCCTTTATCCATTTTGACTGTGTATTGTCCACCTAAAAGTAGTAGATTTAAAATAAATAAATTAAGAAATATATTTAATTCCTTACCTAGACCCTGCTTAATATCAGGAGATTTTAATGCGCACCACATAGCTTTTGGGTGTGCAACAACAAAGTCAAGGGGTACTCAACTATTTAACCTACTGGATGAAACTGATCTGTGCTTGTTAAATGATGGCAAGGCCACAACAGTCCAGGCCCCAAACAGAAATCCATCAGCAATAGATCTCACCTGTGTTAGTCCAGACATAGCTCCACTATGTGAATGGAGTGTTGGTGAAGATCCATTAGGAAGTTACCACCTCCCGATCTTTACTGACATCCTGATCTCCCCCTGTAAATACCAAATAAATTATAACATACAAAAATATCTATTTCATAAAACTGACTGGATTAAATTTGAGATTGAGGCTGAGAAATTATTTGGTGAATTTATTCCTTCAGACTCTGACCCTCTTTCACAATATAATAAATTTTGTGAATTATTATACAATTTAAGGGACCAATGTACACCTATCTTCAAATGTGTGTCATCAAATCATAGGAAAATCCCAGCACCATGGTGGAACGATGAATGTGCAGAAGCTGTATTAAAATCAAAAATGGCTTTGTTAGCATATAGATCATCAATGACAATGGAACTGTTTATTGAATATAAAAAACTGGATGCAAAAAAGAAAAAAATTATCAGTGAGCAAAAACGTAATAGTTGGAAAACCCTATGTTCATCCTTAGATAGATACACTCCTGTTTCAAAAATTTGGAATTACATCCGTAGATTTAAAAGGATTAATGTTATGACTAAACCTAAACAAGACGAATGGTTACCTGATTTTATTAATAAAATTAGTAATGGATCAAACAGTAGTTTAGTGGGTAATGATATATTTTTCGATAAAAATAATGACAATGAAATTAATACTTTTTTGTTAAGAGAATTTACATATAAGGAACTTTGTATAGCTTTAGATTCAAGAAAGGATTCGGCTCCTGGACTAGACAATATTCCTTATATCCTTTTACGAAAACTTCCTATCAACTGTAAAAAGAAATTATTAATAGTCTTAAATTCACTATGGCTTAATCAAATTATTCCTGAATCTTGGAAAACTCAGTGCATTATTCCAATTCTGAAACCTGAGAAACCTCCTAAAGATTACAATTCATATAGACCCATATCACTAACCTCTTGCATGGGTAAAGTAACAGAACAAATTATCAAATTAAGACTTGATTATTATGTAGAGCATTACAATATTTTACCAGATATCCAATTTGGTTTCAGAAAAGGTAAAAGTGCTCCAGAAAGCTTTGTCACTTTTATCACAGACATGAAAAAATGTCTACTTTCAAAATCTGTTGCAGTTTGTGCCTTCCTTGATGTTCAGGGTGCATATGATAATGTAGATATTAATCAACTGATACTGGTATTATATGAATTAGGTTTACCCGGAAAATTGTTAAAATGGATACATAATTTCCTGAACGATCGGTCGTTTCATGTTAAATTTAATGGGATATTACACGGCCCACATTCTGTTTGTAAAGGTCTAATGCAAGGAGCATCTCTGTCACCTATCTTGTACAACCTGTATACTTCTCAGATTTCACAATATCTTACAAAAAACGTTAAAGTGTTACAATTCGCAGATGACATTGTTGTTTACTCAATTGACAGAAATATTTCGGTTGCTCAACAAAATTTAAATCTAGCTTTATGTCAGTTAAATTCATATTACAGTAATAAGTTAAAATTAAATATTAATACGGAAAAAAGTTCTCTTGTTGTATTTGGTACTGATGATTTGATCAATATTCAATATAATAATTTATCCATTCCTCAAGTGAAAGAAAAGAAATTTTTAGGAGTAATAATAGATAATAAGCTTAAATTTCAAAGTCATATAAATTACATATGTAAAAATGCAACAAGAAATTTAAATATCTTGAGAAGTTTGGCAGGAACATTCTGGGGTTCAGACCCTAAAACCTTATTAATGCTCTATAAAAGTATCATTAGGAGTCATTTTGATTATAGTTATTTCGCTTATATGTATGCCGGCTCTTCATTGTTAAAAAAATTAGATGTTATTCAAAATATTGCATTGAGAATAATAAGTGGTGCAATGAGAACTACGCCTATACATGCACTTGAGGCTGAGGTCTGCGTACCTCCTCTGGCTATTAGAAGGTTACACTTTGCGGAAAAGTTTTGTTTAAAAGCTTTATGCAAAACCAGCTCAATATTATTAGATACTGTTAAATTGCCTGAAAATTTATGCGATGCCTCATTAGACGATTACATTCGTCCTTCTGATATAATGTATAACAAAATTCCTGAATTGTGTACTATAATGGCTCATATGAATGAGCTTAGTGTAAATATGAATAAATTTAGTATTTACCCTGTATATAATTGTAAATACGATGCTCTGTTAGATTCAACTCAAGGAAGGGATAGCGTAGATGACATAAATAATGTGCTCTGGTATAAAATATACACTGATGGCTCAAAAACCCTAGATCGTGTATGTGCTGCTTTCTATGACTCGTATAAGAAAATAAGTAAAAATTATAGAATTAATAACGAGAGTAGTATTTTCACAGCAGAAGCATACGCAATTTATAGAGCCTTAATGTACACGAAAGATTTAGGTAACGTTGACAGAATACTTATTCTATCAGACGCTCAAAGTGTTATTAAAACAATATATGGTTCAACTTTGGCTTATAAAACCAACTATATAATTTATAATATAAAAGAATTGTTGTATAATTTGAACAAGAGCAAGGTGGTTAGGATTGAATGGGTACCCGGACATTCGGGAATCCTGGGTAATGAATTAGCTGATAAAGCAGCTAATTCTCATTGGGATGAAGACCATAATGATGCACTGAAAATACCCTACACAGATTATTTTCTGACATTAAAAGAAAAAACTAGATTAAGATGGGAGTGCTACTGGAAGGAAAAAAATAAAAGTAAAGGAAAATGGTATGCATCAATACAAGAGAACCTACCCGCCCGCCCATGGTTTAATAATAATAAAATGCAATTTGAAGAAAGGAAATGTATAACTATAATAAATAGATTAAGATTTGGACATTGTCAGACTCCAGCACATCTGTTTAGGATGAAAATATTAGCATCTGATCATTGCCAATATTGTGGCGTACAAACAGCAGACTTAGATCATATTGTTTTATCTTGCCCTAAATTTTATTTATTACGTTTAATTTTAATTTCGGATTTATTAGAAATATCAACATATAAGCCTTCGTCAGTTAAAGAAATGTTAAAGAATCCATTAATGTATAAACCGTTATATAAATATATATGTAGTACAGTAGAAAAATTGTAAAGGTTGTTGATGTTGTAAATGTATATAGATTTATGATTGTATATAATTCGAACAGACGATTTGTAAGTTAAGAATTGGCTAAAAGGACTTGTTTCCATGGCCGTAAAATTTTAAATAAAAAAAAAAAAAAAAATAGGACACAAGCCTGGACTTTTTGGCGGGAAGTCAAACAAGGCGGACTATTTAAAATTTTTAATTTTATAATATATTTTATATACTTGAATTATCCGGAGTAATGGGGACCCATAGCGATGGGGACCCAATAAAAGATAATAAGAAGAGAAAGTATGATCGGATTGCTAGTACTTCTACTAGTAATCCAGCAGAAGAGATTTTGGCGCCAAAAGCATTCTACAAACCTGGCTACAAGAGGCAATATACCGATAACTGTAACAATAACAACTTCCCAGTATTTATTGAAAGTACTGAAAATGAATTTATTGGAAACAAAGATCCGATATTCATATTAAATATTTTAGGAGAATTCATTAAAGGACAGTATGAAATTAGTAGAGTAAATGCTCATAAAATTCAAATTGTTTTTAAGCAAGCCAGTTCAGCCAATGATTTTCTGAACAACAATTCCAAATTAGAAGCTCATAATATAAAAGCATACATTCCAGCATCTTCAGTGGAAGTCATCGGTGTAATCCAGTTTGTTCCCTTCGACATCTCCAATGAAGAACTCTACAGAAAACTCACATGTGAATATGAAATGGTGGCGGTAAGAAGGTTCACCAAAAAGGACAGTAATGGAGTAAGACAAGCCTTGAAGACGGTAGCTATAACATTTGTTAGTAACACCTTGCCTGAATTTGTTTTCTTGGATCACTGGCGCTTCAAAGTTAAACCATATATTAAACCTTTATTACAATGTTTTAAATGTTTAAAATTCAATCACTCAGCCAGAATATGTAAAAATAAACAAGTATGCTCGATCTGTGCTGGTGAGCATTCCTACAAAGAATGCATTAATGAGGAGGAAATTAAATGTGTTAACTGTGGGGGTCCTCATCTGGCTATTGCCAGAACATGCCCAATGAAGGAAGCCAAATTGAAACAGAAAAAACTTTCCTATGCTGCTACAACGGCCACTTCTGTTAATAATGCAAGTAGTAATAGGAATTTCCCTCCACTTCCCTTACCTAAACATGATACATTAAAATTCCAAAATTCAGGACTGAACAAATTTAAACATATTTCTTCCATTAAAGAAACCAGTGACATAATTAATAATGATAGGATAATAAATGCATTAGTGAAAACTCTAATTTCATTAGGAAACAATAAAGACGCTCCTAAGACTACAATTAAAATTAAAGAGATTTTATTGAAACACTTACATAATGGATAGATTTATAAGAATAGTACATCATAATATTCAGAGTATTAATAACAAACGGCCACTTGTAATGTCTTTATTAACAGAATTTAACATTGATATTTTGCTGCTTAATGAAACTTGGTTAAAAACTAACAATTGTCATAATCTGAAATTTCCAGGGTATAATTTTATCTATAAAAATGCTAAAAATGATCATGGTGGTGTTGGTATTTTGATTAGAAATAATATTAAATATGAAAACATACAGCTCCCATTCTACCAGGATATTCAATCAGTTGCAATTTCAGTTCAAACTCACACTGGTCCTTTATCCATTTTGACTGTGTATTGTCCACCTAAAAGTAGTAGATTTAAAATAAATAAATTAAGAAATATATTTAATTCCTTACCTAGACCCTGTTTAATATCAGGAGATTTTAATGCGCACCACATAGCTTTTGGGTGTGCAACAACAAAGTCAAGGGGTACTCAACTATTTAACCTACTGGATGAAACTGATCTGTGCTTGTTAAATGATGGCAAGGCCACAACAGTCCAGGCCCCAAACAGAAATCCATCAGCAATAGATCTCACCTGTGTTAGCCCAGACATAGCTCCACTATGTGAATGGAGTGTTGGTGAAGATCCATTAGGAAGTTACCACCTCCCGATCTTTACTGACATCCTGATCTCCCCCTGTAAATACCAAATAAATTATAACATACAAAAATATCTATTTCATAAAACTGATTGGATTAAATTTGAGATTGAGGCTGAGAAATTATTTGGTGAATTTATTCCTTCAGACTCTGACCCTCTTTCACAATATAATAAATTTTGTGAATTATTATACAATTTAAGGGACCAATGTACACCTATCTTCAAATGTAATATATCATCAAACCATAGGAAAATCCCAGCACCATGGTGGAACGATGAATGTGCAGAAGCTGTACTAAAATCAAAAATGGCTTTGTTAGCATATAGATCATCAATGACAATGGAACTGTTTATTGAATATAAAAAACTGGATGCAAAAAAGAAAAAAATTATCAGTGAGCAAAAACGTAATAGTTGGAAAACCCTATGTTCATCCTTAGATAGATACACTCCTGTTTCAAAAATTTGGAATTACATCCGTAGATTTAAAAGGATTAATGTTATGACTAAACCTAAACAAGACGAATGGTTACCTGATTTTATTAATAAAATTAGGAATGGATCAAACAGTAGTTTAGTGGGTAATGATATATTTTTCGATAAAAATAATGACAATGAAGTTAATACTTTTTTGTTAAGAGAATTTACATATAAGGAACTTTGTATAGCTTTAGATTCAAGAAAGGATTCGGCTCCTGGACTAGACAATATTCCTTATATCCTTTTACGAAAACTTCCTATCAACTGTAAAAAGAAATTATTAATAGTCTTAAATTCACTATGGCTTAATCAAATTATTCCTGAATCTTGGAAAACTCAGTGCATTATTCCAATTCTGAAACCTGAGAAACCTCCTAAAGATTACAATTCATATAGACCCATATCACTAACCTCTTGCATAGGTAAAGTAACAGAACAAATTATCAAATTAAGACTTGATTATTATGTAGAGCATTACAATATTTTACCAGATATCCAATTTGGTTTCAGAAAAGGTAAAAGTGCTCCAGAAAGCTTTGTCACTTTTATCACAGACATGAAAAAATGTCTACTTTCAAAATCTGTTGCAGTTTGTGCCTTCCTTGATGTTCAGGGTGCATATGATAATGTAGATATTAATCAACTGATACTGGTATTATATGAATTAGGTTTACCCGGAAAATTGTTAAAATGGATACATAATTTCCTGAACGATCGGTCGTTTCATGTTAAATTTAATGGGATATTACACGGCCCACATTCTGTTTGTAAAGGTCTAATGCAAGGAGCATCTCTGTCACCTATCTTGTACAACCTGTATACTTCTCAGATTTCACAATATCTTACAAAAAACGTTAAAGTGTTACAATTCGCAGATGACATTGTTGTTTACTCAATTGACAGAAATATTTCGGTTGCTCAACAAAATTTAAATCTAGCTTTATGTCAGTTAAATTCATATTACAGTAATAAGTTAAAATTAAATATTAATACGGAAAAAAGTTCTCTTGTTGTATTTGGTACTGATGATTTGATCAATATACAATATAATAATTTATCCATTCCTCAAGTGAAAGAAAAGAAATTTTTAGGAGTAATAATAGATAATAAGCTTAAATTTCAAAGTCATATAAATTACATATGTAAAAATGCAACAAGAAATTTAAATATCTTGAGAAGTTTGGCAGGAACATTCTGGGGTTCAGACCCTAAAACCTTATTAATGCTCTATAAAAGTATCATTAGAAGTCATTTTGATTATAGTTATTTAGCTTATATGTATGCCGGCTCTTCATTGTTAAAAAAATTAGATGTTATTCAAAATATTGCATTGAGAATAATAAGTGGTGCAATGAGAACTACGCCTATACATGCACTTGAGGCTGAGGTCTGCGTACCTCCTCTGGCTATTAGAAGGTTACACTTTGCGGAAAAGTTTTGTTTAAAAGCTTTATGCAAAACCAGCTCAATATTATTAGATACTGTTAAATTGCCTGAAAATTTATGCGATGCCTCATTAGACGATTACATTCGTCCTTCTGATATAATGTATAACAAAATTCCTGAATTGTGTACTATAATGGCTCATATGAATGAGCTTAGTGTAAATATGAATAAATTTAGTATTTACCCTGTATATAATTGTAAATACGATGCTCTGTTAGATTCAACTCAAGGAAGGGATAGCGTAGATGACATACATAATGTGCTCTGGTATAAAATATACACTGATGGCTCAAAGACCCTAGATCGTGTATGTGCTGCTTTCTATGACTCGTATAAGAAAATAAGTAAAAATTATAGAATTAATAACGAGAGTAGTATTTTCACAGCAGAAGCATACGCAATTTATAGAGCCTTAATGTACACGAAAGATTTAGGTAACGTTGACAGAATACTTATTCTAGCAGACGCTCAAAGTGTTATTAAAACAATATATGGTTCAACTTTGGCTTATAAAACCAACTATATAATTTATAATATAAAAGAATTGTTGTATAATTTGAACAAGAGCAAGGTGGTTAGGATTGAATGGGTACCCGGACATTCGGGAATCCTGGGTAATGAATTAGCTGATAAAGCAGCTAATTCTCATTGGGATGAAGACCATAATGATGCACTGAAAATACCCTACACAGATTATTTTCTGACATTAAAAGAAAAAACTAGATTAAGATGGGAGTGCTACTGGAAGGAAAAAAATAAAAGTAAAGGAAAATGGTATGCATCAATACAAGAGAACCTACCCGCCCGCCCATGGTTTAATAATAATAAAATGCAATTTGAAGAAAGGAAATGTATAACTATAATAAATAGATTAAGATTTGGACATTGTCAGACTCCAGCACATCTGTTTAGGATGAAAATATTAGCATCTGATCATTGCCAATATTGTGGCGTACAAACAGCAGACTTAGATCATATTGTTTTATCTTGCCCTAAATTTTATTTATTACGTTTAATTTTAATTTCGGATTTATTAGAAATATCAACATATAAGCCTTCGTCAGTTAAAGAAATGTTAAAGAATCCATTAATGTATAAACCGTTATATAAATATATATGTAGTACAGTAGAAAAATTGTAAAGGTTGTTGATGTCACAGAACAATGAGGTACATAGAAGAAACGATAATGACATTTCAACGTACACTCTAATTTTGACAACAAGAAATAATTGTGATGTGATCTCGTCTGATAGTTATCGATATCGATAGATGAACTTTATTTATAGCAAATTCGTAGGCATAATAAAATAAACTTTAATTTGATATAAAACACATATAAAACACACATTATATTATTAACAAGATGGTCACAGCGACTCATAATAACGAATACAATAAGGCCAGAAAAAATAAAATTTAAATTTATAAAGAAAATCGCATTAATTCGCCCAGACATACTTAACAAGTATATCCGATAACAGTACTACAAAATCACTGCCAGCAAACGTCCTGTGGGGCGCATGGTTTCATGGTTACAAAGGCATTTCTGAGAAATACCTTTGTATGATAAACAAATAATTGAAATATTTAAAATGACTTATATTTATTCTTTGAAAATATTTTATATCTTAGCAAAAAAATTAGAAACATAATGGAGATGCCACTGAGCCTTTTATACGGCATCCCTTGGCAGTTGGTATTCAAATTTTGATCATTAGTATAATTAAACAATAATTATTAGAAATAGAAAGAATTAAAAAACGTTCTTAACCCTTAATTTCATAACGTATACTATATTATACGTATACTTTAAAAAATTACTGAGTCACTCCGTTTGAAAAAATAATAAATTTATTTCTACTATACGTTATGGCAACATTTTATCTATCAAATAAAACTATTTTTCTAGTTTAGATTTTGGAATGACATAAACATTTGACATCTATAAGTTTCTGAAAATGAATCCCCAGCGCCTGTTCTCGATAAATTACCATATTTTGTTGTTTTTTATATAAAAACATATTGATTTTGCTTTTACATATGTTGCAAAACTATTGATAAATGGAATTACTAACTAATAACTGACTTTCTTGCAATATTTTCAGTGATAATTGATGCTAAAGGCCTATGTATAGCAGGCTATACATTTCGCTTTATTTGACAAAGTGAGCTTATGAACATTAGTATAGCGGGCTATACATTTCTAACTAAGAGCATCTAGCATGATCTTCTAATACTTGTTCTTTTTCTTATTTTTCATTATTTTTAATAACTCAGTCTGCAGATTTTTGCATGTCTATGATTTTTTTTATTTAACAGCGGAAATCCATAACCAGATAGCTCTGCATCTTTGCTTTGATCCCGCCTGATGATGGTAGATCTGACGTTAGTGGTGATTTTTCAGGAGAAGAAAGGGACGAAACTCATATTTCGGATATAACGTAATATTGCACGCGTCTTCTGTCTGTCTGTCGTCAAATCAATTTGTTGAACTGACAGCACACTGATTGAATTGTATGACGGTACTGGATCGAAGCTAGTTGATGTCGTCGGAATAACATCCTGAAACAGAATTGAATATCACAACCGAGTCTCTAACACAGTGATTCTCAACCACTGTGTGTGCCAAATTATGATGAACGCGTGCATAGCAATAGGAATATGTCTCAAGGCGCTCTTTGTGTGCCGCCAAATTTTGAAATCGTTAAATATGTGCCGCAACAAAAAAAGGTTGAGAATCACTGCTCTAACATCTAACATATACCAAATGCCCGTGGCCAGAACGTTTTGGACCCCAAGAAAGAGATGTGTCGAAAACAACGCCTAAATTTTTTACTGTGTCGCTGTGTGCTTGGGAATATATTTGGAGATCATCTGCATAAAGGTGGTAGAAAGAGCGAAAATTATCTGTGATGGAGTTTATAAATATTGTGGGTATAGCACGCCGCCCTGAGGAACGCCAGCAGAAATAGTGCACCAAGAAGATTAATTATCCTCCACACTGATGCGTTACAGGCGCCCAAACAGGTAACGACAAAACTAATCAACTATACGTGTAATATAATTATGATATGTGCATTTATTTTACGTAATCCAACGTATGAAATACGTAATATAATTTTACCATTCCTGAATGGAGATGTAATGACGGGACAGCATTATATTTTAGTCTACGCCATTTATGATTTTTGTTAATAAAACAATCACTGGTGAAATGTTTTGAGCAAATACGGTGCTGTTTTTTCAATTGTAAATCTGTTCGTGCGACAGCATCAATCCACTTTTGCTTCATAGCTTCATTTGTAGGGAATCTGCATTGAAAAATAATTATAATATGAAACACTAAGATTATCATATGGCATTTTAGACCACAGGTCTCGCGCAGTGGCTGGGCGCTTTTTACAACTACACTACCGGGTAAGTATTTAAAGTACAAGCCAACTTATGTAACATGGCTAGTAAACTAAAATATACATTATTTACATTATCGATAAAATATGCACCACATCACTATTGAACATGACTACCAAATTGGTAAAAATGAACAATATTTAAAAATTACTGAATCGAATGGCCTGCGGGTTATTAGAATATGACACCAACATAATAAAGTTTAAGTTTAATTAGATATTTTGCAACCCTGTATAAGTTTTTAGCAAATATTATTTGTTTATTGTCTACTCACAAATGGAAGCTGATGATTTCAGCTTGTTTTTGAGTGCGCGAAGAACGCGATCGGCATCCTGCAATAATGCAAGACATTGGTATTTCGCTTGGCTTGATTGTAAAGTACACAGGCACTGTTTAATTATTAAAATAACACAAAATATTTTAAAAAATCGGGAGACGACTATGTCAAGCGCGCACGAAAGTATAACGTGACTAAATTGTGTTGGCGCGTTGCCGGTTTGTAAATTTGACATAAATTCACTTTATAATTCGGCTGCGTAATCATACCCAACATAGCAATTTGACGTTTCATGAGTGAACATGAGCCGTCCTTAGCACATACTATTTGTCTCATTCTCTCCCATGATTTGGCCCATTGGAAAAAACAGGATAAGTATATGAGTAATTTTCAGGCTCCTTCTATGTACCTCATTGTTCTGTGGTTGATGTTGTAAATGTATATAGATTTATGAGTGTATATAATTCGAACAGACGATTTGTAATAGTTAAGAATTGGCTAAAAGGACTTGTTTCCAAGGCCGTAAAATTTTAAATAAAAAAAAAAAAAAAAAAAGGACACAAGCCTGGACTTTTTGGCGGGAAGTCAAACAAGGCGGACTATTTAAAATTTTTAATTTTATAATATATTTTATATACTTGAATTATCCGGAGTAATGGGGACCCATAGCGATGGGGACCCAATAAAAGATAATAAGAAGAGAAAGTATGATCGGATTGCTAGTACTTCTACTAGTAATCCAGCAGAAGAGATTTTGGCGCCAAAAACATTCTACAAACCTGGCTACAAGAGGCAATATACCGATAACTGTAACAATAACAACTTCCCAGTATTTATTGAAAGTACTGAAAATGAATTTATTGGAAACAAAGATCCGATATTCATATTAAATATTTTAGGAGAATTCATTAAAGGACAGTATGAAATTAGTAGAGTAAATGCTCATAAAATTCAAATTGTTTTTAAGCAAGCCAGTTCAGCCAATGATTTTCTGAACAACAATTCCAAATTAGAAGCTCATAATATAAAAGCATACATTCCAGCATCTTCAGTGGAAGTCATCGGTGTAATCCAGTTTGTTCCCTTCGACATCTCCAATGAAGAACTCTACAGAAAACTCACATGTGAATATGAAATGGTGGCGGTAAGAAGGTTCACCAAAAAGGACAGTAATGGAGTAAGACAAGCCTTGAAGACGGTAGCTATAACATTTGTTTCTAACACCTTGCCTGAATTTGTTTTCTTGGATCACTGGCGCTTCAAAGTTAAACCATATATTAAACCTTTATTACAATGTTTTAAATGTTTAAAATTCAATCATTCAGCCAGAATATGTAAAAATAAACAAGTATGCTCGATCTGTGCTGGTGAGCATTCCTACAAAGAATGCATTAATGAGGAGGAAATTAAATGTGTTAACTGTGGGGGTCCTCATCTGGCTATTGCCAGAACATGCCCAATGAAGGAAGCCAAATTGAAACAGAAAAAACTTTCCTATGCTGCTACAACGGCCACTTCTGTTAATAATGCAAGTAGTAATAGGAATTTCCCTCCACTTCCCTTACCTAAACATGATACATTAAAATTCCAAAATTCAGGACTTAACAAATTTAAACATATTTCTTCTATTAAAGAAACCAATGAAATAATTAATAATGATAGGATAATTAATGCATTAGTAAAAACTCTAATATCATTAGGAAACAATAAAGACGCTCCTAAGACTACAATTAAAATTAAAGAAATTTTATTGAAACACTTACATAATGGATAGATTTATAAGAATAGTACATCATAATATTCAGAGTATTAATAACAAACGGCCACTTGTAATGTCTTTATTAACAGAATTTAACATTGACATTTTGCTGCTTAATGAAACTTGGTTAAAAACAAACAATTGTCATAATCTGAAATTTCCAGGGTATAATTTAATCTATAAAAATGCTAAAAATGATCATGGTGGTGTTGGTATTTTGATTAGAAATAATATTAAATATGAAAACATACAACTCCCATTCTATCAGGATATTCAATCAGTTGCAATTTCAGTTCAAACTCACTCTGGTCCTTTATCCATTTTGACTGTGTATTGTCCACCTAAAAGTAGTAGATTTAAAATAAATAAATTAAGAAATATATTTAATTCCTTACCTAGACCTTGCTTAATATCAGGAGATTTTAATGCTCACCACATAGCTTTTGGGTGTGCAACAACAAAGTCAAGGGGTACTCAGCTATTTAACCTACTGGATGAAGCTGATCTGTGCTTGTTAAATGATGGCAAAGCCACAACAGTCCAGGCCCCAAATAGAAATCCATCAGCAATAGATCTCACCTGTGTTAGCCCAGACATAGCTCCACTATGTGAATGGAGTGTTGGTGAAGATCCATTAGGAAGTTACCACCTCCCTATCTTTACTGACATCCTGATCTCCCCCTGTAAATACCAAATAAATTATAACATACAAAAATATCTATTTCATAAAACTGATTGGATTAAATTTGAGATTGAGGCTGAGAAGTTATTTGGTGAATTTATTCCTTCAGACTCTGACCCTCTTTCACAATATAATAAATTTTGTGAATTATTATACAATTTAAGGGACCAATGTACACCTATCTTCAAATGTAATATATCATCAAACCATAGGAAAATCCCAGCACCATGGTGGAATGACGAATGTGCAGAAGCTGTACTAAAATCAAAAATGGCTTTGTTAGCATATAGAACATCAATGACAATGGAACTGTTTATTGAATATAAAAAACTGGATGCAAAAAAGAAAAAAATTATCAGTGAGCAAAAACGCAATAGTTGGAAAACCCTATGTTCATCCTTAGATAGATACACTCCTGTTTCAAAAATTTGGAATTACATCCGTAGATTTAAAAGGATTAATGTTATGACTAAACCTAAACAAGATGAATGGTTACCTGATTTTATTAATAAAATTAGTAATGGATCAAACAGTAGTTTAGTGGGTAATGATATATTTTTCGATAAAAATAATGACAATGAAATTAATACTTTTTTGTTAAGAGAATTTACATATAAGGAACTTTGTATAGCATTAGATTCAAGAAAGGATTCGGCTCCTGGACTAGACAATATTCCTTATATCCTTTTACGAAAACTTCCTATCAACTGTAAAAAGAAATTATTAATGGTCATAAATTCGTTATGGCTTAATCAAATTATTCCTGAATCTTGGAAAACTCAGTGCATCATTCCAATTCTGAAACCTGAGAAACCTCCTAAAGATTACAATTCATATAGACCCATATCACTAACCTCTTGCATAGGTAAAGTAACAGAACAAATTATCAAATTAAGACTGGATTATTATGTAGAGCATTACAATATTTTACCAGATATCCAATTTGGTTTCAGAAAAGGTAAAAGTGCTCCAGAAAGCTTTGTCACTTTTATCACAGACATGAAAAAATGTCTACTTTCAAAATCTGTTGCAGTTTGTGCCTTCCTTGATGTTCAGGGTGCATATGATAATGTAAATATTAATCAACTGATACTGGTATTATATGAATTGGGTTTACCCGGAAAATTGTTAAAGTGGATTCATAATTTCCTTAACGATCGGTCGTTTCATGTTAAATTTAATGGGCTACTACACGGCCCATATTCTGTTTGTAAAGGCCTAATGCAAGGAGCATCTCTGTCACCTATCTTGTACAACCTGTATACTTCTCAGATTTCACAATATCTTACGAAAAACGTTAAAGTATTACAATTCGCAGATGACATTGTTGTTTACTCAATTGACAGAAATATTTCGGTTGCTCAACAAAATTTAAATCTAGCTTTATGTCAGTTGAATTCATATTACAGTAATAAGTTAAAATTAAATATTAATACGGAAAAAAGTTCTCTTGTTGTATATGGTACTGATGATTTGATCAATATTCAATATAATAATTTATCCATTCCTCAAGTGAAAGAAAAGAAATTTTTAGGAGTAATAATAGATAATAAGCTTAAATTTCAAAGTCATATAAATTACATATGTAAAAATGCAACAAGAAATTTAAATATCTTGAGAAGTTTGGCAGGAACATTCTGGGGTTCAGACCCTAAAACCTTATTAATGCTCTATAAAAGTATCATTAGGAGTCATTTTGATTATAGTTATTTAGCTTATATGTATGCCGGCTCTTATTTGTTAAAAAAATTGGATGTTATTCAAAATATTGCATTGAGAATAATAAGTGGTGCAATGAGAACTACGCCTATACATGCACTTGAGGCTGAGGTCTGCGTACCTCCTCTGGCTATTAGAAGATTACACTTTGCGGAAAAGTTTTGTTTAAAAGCTTTATGCAAAACCAGCTCAATATTATTAGATACTGTTAAATTGCCTGAAAATGTATGCGATGCCTCATTAGACGATTACATTCGTCCTTCTGATATAATGTATAACAACATTCCTGAATTGTGTACTATAATGGCTCATATGAATAAGCTTAGTGTAAATATGTATAAATTTAGTATGTACCCTGTATATAATTGTAAATACGATGCTCTGTTAGATTCAACTCAAGAAAGGGATAGCGTAGATGACATAAATAATGTGCTCTGGTATAAAATATACACTGATGGCTCAAAGACCCTAGATCGTGTATGTGCTGCTTTCTATGACTCGTATAAGAAAATAAGTAAAAACTATAGAATTAATAACGAGAGTAGTATTTTCACAGCAGAAGCATACGCAATTTATAGAGCCTTAATGTACACGAGAGATTTAGGTAACGTTGACAGAATACTTATTCTATCAGACTCTCAAAGTGTTATTAAAACAATATATGGTTCAACTTTGGCTTATAAAACCAACTATATAATTTATAATATAAAAGAATTGTTGTATAATTTGAACAAGAGCAAGGTGGTTAGGATTGAATGGGTACCCGGCCATTCGGGAATCCAGGGTAATGAATTAGCTGATAAAGCAGCTAATTCTCATTGGGATGAAGACCATAGTGATGCACTGAAAATACCCTACACAGATTATTTTCTGACATTAAAAGAAAAAACTAGATTAAGATGGGAGTGCTACTGGAAGGAAAAAAATAAAAGTAAAGGAAAATGGTATGCATCAATACAAGAGAACCTACCCGCCCGCCCATGGTTTAATAATAATAAAATGCAATTTGAAGAAAGGAAATGTATAACTATAATAAATAGATTAAGATTTGGACATTGTCAGACTCCAGCTCATCTGTTTAGGATGAAAATATTAGCATCTGAACATTGCCAATATTGTAGCGTACAACCAGCAGACTTAGACCATATTGTTTTATCTTGCCCTAAATTTAATTTAATACGTTTAATTTTAATTTCGGATTTATTAGAAATATCAACATATAAGCCTACGTCAGTTAAAGAAATGTTAAAGAATCCATTAATGTATAAACCGTTGTATAAATATATATGTAGTACGGTAGAAAAATTGTAAAGGTTGTTATATAGATTTATGATTGTACATAATTCGAACATACGATTTGTAATAGTTAAGGATTGGCTAAAAGGACTTGTTTCCAGAGCCGTAAAATTTTAAATAAAAAAAAAAAAAAAAAAAAAAAAAAGGACACAAGCCTCCAACATCTGTCAAAACGTCTGTCCCGCTCGGCTCGTTTTTCCTCCATGTCTTTTACCACAGTAAATTAAACCTTATGCGACATGCATATGTCTTATTTCAGAATGATACTATTTTGTTAGTGCGCAGTCCTGTTTATATATTACGTCCATGGGTCTACCAGAATCTCATGGCATAAAATTAAAAAAAAAAACAATGATTTTTATGTGGCAATACCATCGACGAACAGCTGATTCAAAACTTGAGTTATGTCATTCGATGTGAATATTTTAAGATTTCTATCCTTTCTTAGCGAAAGGTACAAATTAGTTCTACAATCACAAGTGCGACACATTGTTTACAAGGTTTATCGCTAGATCCGTGAATAATTTGGTCAAATTTAAACAAAATCGTCGATTTTAAAATCGACGTCGTTTTAACAAGTAAGTCGGAGTGAATAGTTTTGATACTTCATTTTTTTTGGTTAGTGTTAGATATGTGTATCTGTTTTATCGTATATTGATATCATTTTTTGAAACTAAACAGTAATGCATTAAATATCTATTTACAGGAGTTTCCAGAGATATTAGATAAGGAACGGTTTATTATTATTCCTTTAATTTCATCGTCTTCATCAGAAGATTTACAGGAAAAGTATTTAGAAGTAAGCTCTGACTAAAGTGTTAATGAAATAAAGAAGACTGGAAATAAAATTATACGTTTTTATTATAGAATCTTGCATCTTTCGTATTACATTTATCGAATCTAATAATTATTTAAATAAAACCGACTCATAATCAAACTACTTACAATTTGGAAATTGAAAGTTGTTTGATTAAGTGAGAACTAACAAGAAGAGAGAATTAAAACGAAACTAGTGGCTCGGTACCACTATTTTTATCTACGTTTTGAAAGTACCAGCGCTCCATCTATATTATAAATACTCGTAAGACTCGTATGTATGTTATAGTTTAAAATTGAAAAAAAACTTATTTGCCTATTTTAATTGGCTATTAATCTAAAAGTACAATTTTGAAGTAATTATAATGTTTAAATAACCTTTATATTTTTACTTAAAACATTATGTAATTTATTTAAAAAGTTGTACTAAAAAAATAATGTCAATTTGAAATAAAAAATAATTACAATTATTGAAAGTATCAAAATATGTTCATCCAATTACCCCAGTGTTGCAATGCGTAAATTCAAATTTCCCAAAATGCCATGAGATTCTGGTAGACCTATACCTTTTCTTATGAATAGTAGATAATAAGAATTAACATACATACTATGCATACATAATATATTTTCAGGCAGGCATACAATTTGCCACGCAAATGCCAATGACAAAATGTGAGCTAAGTCCATGGCTAATTCAAAGAAAAGAGGTAAGATTTGTTTGTTTACATTGAATAAGCTCTGAAAGTACAGGACTGATTTAAACAACTCGTTCACCATTAGATGTATTAGTATAATATCCCTGTTAAACATAGGTGATAGATAGAATATACCCAGGCAGAGGCGGGCCGGGCCATTAGTATAAAATAAATTAATTATATGGCTGTTTAATATTCAACCTTTGCCTCTTAACTGTCAGCTTCGATGAAATATAAACGTCAGCCATATTAATTGTCAAAGTTTTGTTGACAAAAAGTTAACTTTCATACTTTTATTTACTTATTTTTTTCGATTCATGCCAAGTTATAAAACAGTTTACTGGTGATTTTTAAGTAAATAAACGAAAGTTTTAGTAAGGTGTGATGGGAAAAACAACTGAGGTTGATGGCGATAACAACCCAACTTGTTCCGATTCGGATCCCGCAAAGTTATTGGAAGCCGCTTTACTCCAGATGGATGGCATTATAGCTGGTAAGCTTTAGGCATATAATTATCACATTAATCAGCAATATTAAGTAATACCACGTTCGTAATAATGTACATTCACTTTGATAACTTCATGCTTCGTTGGTTATTGGGGTCTGCATTTCCTTATTTATATCTTTAACAATCTATAAAACTTTTATTGCATTGATTAAACTTTGAATACTATAACACGCCGCATACGTCCTGATGATGGGTAAAGTACCTTGATGTCTATTCTAATACAACAAACTTGACAAACTTTCATAACTATTCAATTTAAGTATAAATTGAATGCATGGCCCTGCTTGTGAAAGTACAAATCCTACTCTCCAATTAGACTGTTTAAAATAATCAATTACTTGTATTATAATAGATAATAGTTTCTACACCACTAGGCATCAGTGAAACAGCAAATTATGCAATAATTCATTGTATTTTAAACTATTTTCACTCAATATTTTATGCTAATTCGCATTCAATGTTTTGTAGTCTAGTTTATATATTGCCCTAAATGTACATTGTAGTTTTGCAACTCAATTATAAAGACTACGCTATAATTACGGCTGATTAAAATATGTTACCACTTATTTAATATTAAACATTTTATCACATTCTACTTATCATGACTTTCTAATCGCTATATACTGGCAACCCTAAAACCATGGTGACATAAACATGGGTATATATGCACTTTGCATACATTCATGTGACTTCTGGCGATCATAAGCTCCAGCTGTTGTATTTGATATTTCAAATAGCATTAATTAGGAACAGGTACATGATAAGATGCAATAATTACAAGCACTATTTTTAATGTGTTGATAACAGCACAGTAGTTAACAAAGTTATGTCAAAATCATCCATAACAATGTTGTAGATTACATAGCATTTCCATCGTATTTGTAAAAATATGTATTGTATATGATAGAATTTATCCTATGTGCAGGATAAAATTAATATTTGTGTTTAAAACAATAATTTAATTTGCCTAATTGTGGTTTATTTACAGAACGAAAAATATTCTCATGAAAACATAATGTAGTAGAGTATTACTTAATTTTTATAAAATTTCATCAACATACCCATATACAAAATATAGGCATATGCTTATATGGTTGTATTAATTCGCAATAAGCCACCATTAACGGAGATGTGAAAGTTACCTTACCATGCATGGATTGACTGATTAATTGTCTATTTGCTAATAGACCATTTAAAATGCTAACAGCCTAATTATGTACACCAAATTAAAATAATTACATGGCAAATGAATAATGTAGTTTTTATATCTCTCTATTAAGTAATAGATACATTTCCACATTACCTTTAAATGTATAATCAGTACTAGTGTAATTATAAATGAGAATCTTCAGTATCTATCTATCTGTAGAAAATGAGGGAGCATCATTGTAAAACAGGACACTATAAAGCTCGGACTTATAATCGACGTGACGGCTGAAGGGTCGCGCGGGTAGACGCATTATGGCTACAAGGGGTGTTTGGTAGAGAGGGCGTAAAACTGTTGAACAGGGGGTGGCGTGGCGCCAGTTCGCCGCCGCGCGCTCCCCGTCCGGACGCGTCGACGTCCCCGTGACCAATGCGCACGCGTCAAATTGCATCCGCGATTATCGCTATACAGTAAACACGTCGCGTACTCACGTACGAATCCCTTATCAAAATCAACACAGATAATTTCGGTCTAAACTATGAAATCATCGTATTTTTATATCCCTAAATTATTCGCTGTAGGGATGGTGTAGTTATGATTGTTTTGATTATTTTTTTCAGTACGTTTTATTGCTTTAAGCGTTTCTTTTGTTTGAAAATACTCGTATTTATATTAATTCACAGTTCTTGTGGCGGTCTCGTAAATATCATAATTCATTAATGATGCATTGTTGTATTTTTTGGATATTATTAATTACAATAATTATTTTTTTATCTCTCATCTAGTCTACTCGCTGATATATGGCGTTTACATCAAATTATTCTTGTTAAATTATTAGTAATTTCGCAAAGATGAGTTATAAGAAAATAACAGAGATGAAATGTAGGCTAACGGAAGTCTGCATCTCTTGCTGCTAGTTTCTGCTACGTTTATTATGCTCGAAGTACTTCCACCGACATAGGAGCAATTTTAGACAACATGAATTGCCAAAGTTTGTTGGATAGTTTCTATGTTATGCAAATACGTAGAATATTTGATTAGATTGCCTAGTTCCTAGACGAGACAGGGATGAAACATGCCTACACTTAATAATGAAAAGATTGTTCGCTCTCAAAGCGCATACTATGACGACCCTAAAATCTGGGTTGAGATTTATACACGCTTATGTTTCTATGAAAAAGGACGCTATAATTACGGCTGATTAAAATATTTGAGTATTAGTATGGTATTTTGGAGCAGTTGTTTGTTAGGATTGAATAATTACATTAATTAAATATTTTTTCAGATCCAAACAATTAGTATTGCACAAATGTGGCAGAATTCATTCCACACGCAAAACACAAATTGCGTGTTATTGTCGCGTTAATTGTTACATTCAGCACATCACGTATAAACTACACGTAATTACTAGTGTACATGTAGTTTGTTTTTGTTTTGTATTGAGATAGATCACATCAGAGGAAACGGAACTTTTTAATTACGACTGGCTCTAGCCACTAGCTAATCAGGAACGCGGACGTATTCGAATTGATCTCCATCATTGCATTCCGTTCGACGATAGATATGTCTTGTGTAACTGAGTCGGCTCTTAATGAATCCAGGACATATCATTACCGTCTTTTAATAGCACTTTCAATTAATATATTCATTTCAGATAACAAATCAATGGTCAAGTTTAATAAATTATTTTATTACATTAAACAATAGATTTGATAATGTAAATATTAAAGTTCTGCATTTGTATAATACATTTTACTTATAATTTTATTTCGTAGCATTTGCTTGAGAATATCTTGTGCAACGTTTTCACGCATTTCCTTCTTTTCTTAACTCCATTCCATGCTTGTCTGTTGTGCCTTGAGCGATAAGGCTGCTACTTGTACTTTTTATGTAAACAGCGTCTGAATAGGCCTTCTTTTACCATAAGGATATACCTTGGATTGGATGTACCATATTACCTCGGATATATACCATAAGGATATTTAGGAACGTAAATGATAGACACTTTTAGTCTGACAAAAAAGCAAGTGCTTACACAGCATTTATTTTAAAGGGTAAAGATTAACAAATCCGGGAAGACAACCCAAATGAAGCGAGAATAATTAAAGGGAAGTGTAGTGAATAGATTTTTGAATTTAATAATTTAATTAGGAGCAAAATCAATAAAAACCTATTTTTTTTACAATAATCACAATGAGTTGTCCTTCTTATTCATTAGTATTGACTGCCCTTACTTCGTACAATATATTTTATATGAGATAATAATCGAAAAGAAATCGTAGAAATTATTTCTAAAAGACTAGTCGTTTTCACGTATTATAATATAGCTTAGTTGAGGCAAAAAATATTTATTTTTTACAATACAGATATTTTTGCAATCAAGAAAGTATTTTCTATGTAAAATATATTCAGAATTATTCAAAATATTCAGAATGTTTATTCCCTGGATAATGTATTCAAATGTTATATTTCAGGATATTAAAAAAGTGCTAAGGGGTATACAAATTAGATTTTAAAAATAACCAGTTATTTGGTTGACTAAGTAAAAAGGTGACGTTGTTTACGTTTTTATCTAATATAATGAACACAGGAATTTAATCTCAGTTGGGTTGCGTCAAGATTAAATTCTCCATCTCTTATCGCCGGCATTTTCATTCTCAAAATATTTGCTCCGAATCTTTTGTGTCCATCTCCTATTAAGTATTCGGATTCCAGGTATCAACGAAATGATTTAATTTACATATTGATTAATGTTTGTTAAGAAATAAAAAAATGAAATATTTGAGATTAAACTGTAACAAATAAGGCCGTTTAACTTGTCGGAACTTTACCTGTGCTTTCATTTTGAAAAATACTGCTGGACGCATTAATAATCCCGGCAAAGTAGCTCGGACTTTCCTAACAAACGGCCGGCCGGCAACCGCCGTCGGTTTGACAAGTTTCATTTATTTTTGCGCGAGTAGAAGAGAGAAAAGTTTCGTAATTACCATTCCGCTTGTGTAGCGTCTATCTAACAACAGTCCGTACGTGCTTTGGACTCAACAGGTTCCCTACTTTTCACTCTGTATTCTCATCATTCTCGCATGCCTGACCCTTGTCGCTCACCCCACTGTGAGCGCGACTCTAGCTACAATGGGGATAATGTTGATTTGACAATATCACAGCACCAACTGCCATGTGCCCCTGGCAACATGACAAGATAACTTGGCGATAAAGCCCTAGGGGATATGTTGCTACGTGATTATTGACGGAATATCCTTTTATTATACACCTGATATTATTTATATAAATAATTTTATTTATATTTATTATCAAAATAAAATAAATTATATTTGCTACAGGCGTAAAATAAAATCGTAACATAGGACGATGCAAACGTTAGGTTCGACTGTGATGGCAACAACAGTGACAATCTTTTAATGGTGTTGTTGGTGGGTGTGCCACCGTAGCGGCCATGCCGGGATGTTGGCACCTTCCCGAACATGTCACCCGCTGGTGGCTGTTGGACATTTGTACACACCGACTGTTCGGAGGAGGAGACAATACAGACTCCCAGATACCGCAACGTACGTGTACTCTATACTATCATTGATTGCATTACAGGGAAAGGCAAAGCTGTGTTGTTCTTTGTGTAGCTTTCATAATAAGTTTTAGCGAGACAGCGCTTACGGCAGACGGGCGGTCCGACAGAGAAAATATGTTGAATATAAATAATCTGGAGAGCATAGAGCTTCTTAAGATGTTCCTTTCTGTGAGTTTGCACATTTAAATATTTTCTGCAATTCATTGTTCAAAATTCAAAAGAGTTGATATTGTATGCGATTGTGATATAGCTCGAAGATATTACTACGTGGTAGAATAACGAAGGGTAAAATGATGAAGATTTTTTTGTGCTCGTAGCAAAAGCGTCATTGTTCCTAGGCGGATGCAATTCACTCGGTCCCCGCGCAATTTGCGCGAGTGGAGTAATTTCGAAGAGATTTGTGTCATACCGCTGCCTTCTACCTACATACTACTTAATGAATGACGATTTTTTATTATAATTATATTATATTAATATCCTTCGTTTAGCTTATTATATTACTGCAAAAAATAATGTCCAATGGAACGTCTCGGAAGATTGAATAACACAAGCTATTTCCGTAAATCAAGACCTGTGTATTGATATCGTCGTCATTAATTATAGATTATGTGTTGTAACTTGTATGTACGTCGTTTAGTCGATGTTGTTAACTGGAGTGGTGCGGTAACATTTCTTTCTCATTTAGAAAATTCCATCGGCTTTGAATTTCGCTTTGTGGTGTAGTGGAAAAAATCGCGCTACGTTTTGTGTGCACTTACGCTAGGAATAGCGTTTTGCGGTATACCTATGTGAGAATACACGAGCACTGGAAGAGACTTTGTGCATGGTGAATAGGAACCAGGACTGTAGATTCCGCCTACTTTAACATTGTTAACAACTCTCTTTAACTATGTAGATGTCACTGCGATGAAAAAGGATCGATGTCTAGTAAGCACTGAGCGCCAACACTACACAAACTGGCTTCCGGCCATTTTCAAACTTTCCTTACGATACAGCACAGCATATATTTTACATCCCGTTTAGTAACTAATTACGCTTTGTCTCTGGAAGTAAACTGTCATTGTTATACAAAGTTTTTAATAAATTATGAGCACATTGTTAATCTTTTGTAAAGTATAAGGAAATTAGTATTTCGTTAAGGAAACAAATTTTGATACTTGTGGCAATAAAGTAGTAGATTTTTTGTTTTGTTTATGTTTCTAATTAATAAGTATATTTTTTAGCGTATTGAACTTTTATTCGCTTCTTCTCATTTTACTTGTAATGAATCAATGTTTCTTGCTTCACAGAATTCAGTTTCATTACTGGGATAAGCCTTTAATTCAATGTGCTTCATAGCTTACAACGATAACCAGAACAAAATTAAGACGAGCTTAGAAGATCGGGATTTAAAAATCGGTCCATAATTTCCGGCTCAGCTTTGTTCTAGTAATTAATAATGTCTAAAATTTTAATCAAAGAGGACATTTTTTTTTCATTTCCGCCGCCTTAACGATTAAGGGAGCAAATTAAGAGTAACAACACATATTCAGGTCCATTCGCGTTTCGCTGGCCAATTTTGATTACATTTATCCAGCGCCTATAGATCCGAGCGCGGCAGAACAGCACCGAACAATGCTCTTAACAAGTACAAGACTGCCAATGATAAATAGTCATGACCTTTATGTCTCTTTGCCGCCTAATCTAGGGGTTGATAATCTTTTTCAGTCCGCGAAGCACATGCATATTAAGTATTTTGTCTCGGCGACCTAACCTATCTAGCTGGACGCAATAGACATACAATAATGCTAGTAATATGAATGAACACAAAAGTGAAAATAGAGGGAAAGAATTGCTCGGCGCCCTCCTTCACTTCACGTACCAGGGCGCCTCGACGCACACTTTCGGAATCCGTGGCTTAACGCTAATAGAGGCGGATATTTATACGTCTCCATGCAGTATTGGTTTTTTCTATGGACAAAACATGAATATTTATTTTATTGCAATTAATATCGAGACGACCATGCCGTTCGCCTGATGGTAAGCGATATGACCGCTCATGAACATTAGTAAAACCGAACAACACCTTGCACTACAAAGGAAGGCTTGGTATTCTACTGCGCTCGCCATCCTGAGACATAATATAATGTTAAGTCTTAATATGTCCAGTGGTTACTCTGACTACAATGTCCCTGAAAACGAAACACAACAGTGCATTTACATTGCTTTTTCACGGGGGAAATAGACATCACGGTGGTACCCACCCAGATGGCCTCATATGAGAGACCTACCAGTAAACCAACGATGAGTGGTTAGTATGTAAAGCAATGTGTGTGCAGAGGCTGGCGGGACGGGACCTGGCGGCACGACGACCAGTGGGCCGGGCCGGGCAGCCCGGGCGCGCGCCCTCGAGCTGGCGCAGCAGCTGGCCTCGTCGCTGCAGCACGCGGTGCCTCCGCCCCCCCGCCCGGACTTCACCACAGCCAGCGCTATTTTAAGATGGCTGCAGCAGAACAACAACTCAGTGGCGTTGGTGAGTATCCGTGAACAATATATTAGTGTCTTATGTCTTTAAGCTTATTATAATTAATCACATAGGTATATCGAAATAAAAGCACAGATTTATAAGTATGTATAATGTTTCTCGTGTAAATAAATTACGAATATAAGAATGTACGAATATAATAAAGGAAACATATAGACATTTTTAAACATATTTCCGAATTATTTAATTCCGTAAAAAATATAAAACGGATTTAATAGCTTTCCAACGCGTCTGTGTAACACGAAGTTGATTTTATTAGCGACGTGTGGATTTTTCAATCGCGCCAGTATTTTTTCACGCTGCCTGATCCGATGTCAAAACCCTAGATTGTCACGGGCAATATTTGTTCGGTATTTTGTATCAACAATGAAAAATGTTTTATGAATTCTGCTTCTAGGAAAAATGGCATATTACAGTGTTTACGGTTTAAAAAGAAAATCAAAAATACAACGAGGTAACTGGAAGCTCAGTGATCTTATTTCCAATAACCTAGTTAGCACGGAGGTATAGCCCCATGTTTACGAGCCGTGAATGAAGCTCTCTTTGTCACAATTTTATTCTTCATGTAACACGTAGGAATTCTTTCACGACAAGTAAGATTTCTTGCTTATAAATATTTTAGCCAAAGCTTGGTGGTTTGAAAAAGAGTGAATATGAAATTATACTATATCGATGTTGTATTACAGCGTAGTTGTTACTGAACAGAACAACCTGTATATTAATTATGAAGCATGGCTTTTCAGTCGTTAATTATTACAAATAAGCTCTTTGCTTTTAATTAGTTGTATAAATGGTCGTTCTACTGACGTCTGATCTGTTCGTAAAATGCCTAGTGGGTCAATATAAAAAACGAATGGTGTCATAAAAGCAAAACTTACCTAAGTAAGTATCGTACCGTATGATTTCTCAATTATAATTTATTTATATGTGAAGTATGACGTAATGTTGAGGACTCAGGTGTTCCCGAACGCCCTGGCAAGGCGGGGCTTACGTTTTAAACTCCATCGTTCGTGAAAGCCTTTGAAAAGTTGTACACGAAAGGGAACTAATTGCACGCCCTTGGTACAATTACTCGTTGACGTGAATTCGTATGTAACAAGCGCAGCTTAGAGTTCTTATTTGTTCTCGCCCGTTGTCTTCTTCCTATCTGGGATGTTTAAACACACACATTTAAAACGTAAAAGACACAAACAACCATTTGTCGTCCGATTAAATATTTCGATCCTAACCAAACAGAGTAGAACGAAATCTCGCACAGAATTTGCACGCTGCTACTAAAACGTTGAATATTCAAAGCATATCTGAACCGGTGACGGTTCACGACATAAACTTGGTTACCTGTCGACGTAACACCTTTCAAGTGGAAGTTGAAAACTGAAGTCGACCACCGATTCAATTAATAGGATTTCATTTGTTCGCCGCCCGTACAATTTGTATGGTAATTGATTTTCCCGATTTGCATGTACTTGTAATGTTTGCCCCATTTGTACTCTCTCCGAGCCTTGTTATCATGTCTGGCATGGAGTTAAAACATAATATTTAGTTTATTTTTATTTGTCAGTACTTTTCAATTCAATTTCCTGTAGTTATGTGAATTGTGGATAGTTTAAAATGTATACTATTTCAATCATAATAAAGGTTTAAAACGGTTTATCAAGTTATATTGTTGCAAGTGTCTTAATTTTCATCCTATTTGCATTTTTCATAAAGTCGGTTTATTCAAAGGATTTTCCGTCTCGACTTAACGATTGCTGTGATCCAACTAGAACTGACACAGACGGTTTAATACACTCTGAAGCACAAAGGTTTTAGCCGTTGAATATGGATGCTTTCTAACACTCTAACCCGCATTTTTCAATAACAATTGAAACATGGAATTGTGTGACAAGTCGGCATGTGTATTTATTAAACTTCCTCCGATCAATTCGGTGTACGCCTCGATCGGCCCTTTGATGAGGTGATAGTTGATAACGTCAATCTAAATTTACCTCTACGTGCACAGTGCACACACAATGCCCATTGTGCACACTATGGGTCCCTGTCATCGCTGAGACGGGTTTGAATATGTAGGTTACGTATTATAAGCCAAGTGACTTTTCGGCTCATTGAATGTGCCGTGGTGCGGTGCTGAAGTATAATGAAAAACTCGGCGCACAGTTTCCTTTTTACTCGTAAAACAGAGAGATTTTTTTATGTTAAGCCGGAACAAAATAATGGAAGTCCACGCAGTATTTCCATCGTGCGGTTTTATTTTAGCGTGCGTCGCATGTATCGGCATGCGGCTATGTAGATGGGAGGCAGAGCCATTTTAATTTGTTCGTAACCACGAGTGTGCACTAGGGTACCAGGTGACACGTATGCGATGGAGGGGCCTTGTTTACTGACCAGCATTGAGCGCTCTGCCTCAATGGATCCCATATGCAGTGTGCACCACTTAGCCATTCATCGTCGGCTGCCTGGCTCACTCGGGGTAACTAACCTCGCTGAATACCCGCACCGCGTACACATCTAGTGCCGTATAAAATGTATTTAGTTTTAACATTCATTAGCACTGTACAATGCATAGAGCACACCCTAACTCTACTACATATTTAAATTATCAACAAAATATCCAATTCAAGTGGATTGTGTAGACAAACTGACAGCTTTCTCTGTGCTATGCCTTTTATCTTTTGTAGCAACTATCAAGGTAAGATCAAGATAAACCTTTGTTGTTTTATTCCGGAAGATGAATTCTGTTTACATTTAGGCCGTTTCGGATTGTTTACACATACGTTACTGAACCACTTTTGGTGTGCCGCAACCCGCTGGCGGTAATTGATATTTTTACGAGGTTTATGCTCATAAAATAAATTTTACAAGGCGGATGGCTCCTGGCAGCAGCGCAGTCTAGTTCCAGGTGAATGCGCGTTCCATTAGCGTTAATTAGAATTTCTCATGGCCCCCGCGCCTCTCGCGCCGCCTCAAACTAACGCTTCGTTCATTGCAACCGGTATAGCAATATTGCGTTATTGCCCAATAATTTCATAATTCTCCGTACGGGAGCGCATTCTCTATCGATCCCGATCAGGAACATTATTTAGCTTTGTTAATAATTCAGTACTTATCCTTTTGCATGTTGCTATATCGGAAATACATATACGTATAACTAGCGCTCTACTCTTTTTATTGTTCTTATGCTCTTCAATACTATATTTATATATCACTTAGCGTAGGGAATGAACGAGAACAATGTCCGCCAATTAAAAGTGAATTGCTAATATTGCTTTCTTACTACGAATGATCATTCTTTAAAACTGCAAAATACCTTAGAGTAGGTACTATTAAAAGAAATAAGTACGTTGTGTTCAAAGAAATTCGTTTCAATTTTGAACGTAATATTAGAAATAAAACACATAACTTACGCTGTTACCGTTACGTAAGTCTGAAAAGGTTTTAATAATGAAGATGATGATGAGAAAGGATGCATTGTGTCATAACATCGTATACAAAAATGTTAGGTGATCAATTTTTCCAAATAATTGAAAGTGCGTGGGAATCCATTTAGATGTCAAGATTCTATTTAAGGGCCCATAGTGTAGAGTTGTAAGTAAACTCCCAGTAAGGCTTGAAGCGTTTTCTTTACTAAGGCTTTTTGTTTGGTGCGCTGTGTAAAGTCTGGAAAAGAGTTCCACTCATTTCGATTCTATCTTATCAAACATAAGTCGATGTAAAATTCAACGAATAAAGAATATTAAAAAAATAGTGAGTGAACAGGACCGCATCCCGCGAGCTCCTAATGTTTTAATCTCGCATAGCTATTTCGTTTCTGTTATACTCGCATTGTGAAATTCTTTTGTTGTCTGACTCGGTCGTGCGTCCTTTTTTTGCGGAAGGAAAAAATTAACGCGTATTTTATTTATTAATACTATTTGAAACGAGAACTGTTTCGTAATAAAAATATATACAGTAATTATTGGAGCAAAAGGAAATGGCGAATGGAGTGAATTAATATCTAATAAAGCACTTAAGATTATTGTCCTAGGTCTTGTAGTATTTCTAACATTAAGTTGAAATTGTCGTACAATTTAAAATTTTGCAAAGTTTACGTACTACCATATTTTGGTTACTTTTTGTTCTACGTAGTTGAACATACATTGGTCTACCTAATTAAAATGAAAATGATGAGTGACTTGAAAGTTAAACAACAAAACATGTGAATTTTTTACATTTAAAAAAATATATTTTAATGAAGCTGGTATAAAAATAAATGTACTATAGGCTGGTGGAACTTTAATTTAAAAACATCTACATTTCATACCAATTACAAAAAGGTATAATACTATAGCTAAAAATAAGTATTATTTCTTTTTTAATCAATAACAATAGCAGATGTCATTATTGTAAAAAAATATTCCTATATATGCATGAAGGAATCCTTTATTGCAATGTTTTATTTTATTTGTATTATAGCAAGTACTTAAAATGAAATTCTATAGCTCTTATACAAAGCTTCTTATAAAAAATTCTCTAGCTCTTTTCATCATCAAATTCTTATAGGAATAAACGTTACCAACTTCCCGCAATTTTTGGCACAAAATTTAATACTCGGCAAGAAGGTAGTACACAACACACGCATTACCTAATGTGTTTACTTTTGTCATTACATGGGACGATATTATGGATACACTAAAACGGTCTTATCCCATTTTGCGCCTGATATTAAATAGTAGTCTGAAACCCTGCTAATGTGCGCTATCTAGGAAAAACACGATAACTACGTAATATTATGCTTATTACATTTTGTTTTGTTTTTGAATTGCTAGCTATGATGTTTAATACTAGCTAACGAAGGTTGTGAAGAATTTGCACATGCTTTAAAAAATAATTTTGAACCGCAACTTTAGCAAATCTAAATACTATCGTGATAAACGAAACGCTCCGACTACGTTTTTCGAACGAATAAAATATGAAATAATTATATGAGAGTAATAATATCGAAGTAAAATAGATAGAGTGGTGGCAAAGGTCATTTCGTTCCGCCCTCGGCAATGGCCTCATCAGCGCGACAGGCGTGAAAGTAGGCTCCGTCGCGCTTCCGCCGGCTGCCACTCGCTTCCGTCGAAGAATATTCTCTGCACTTCTACACTCTGAATTCAACTTCAACATTACATGTGAATGGCGAATTATGCTAATTTATGTATAGAACCAGTTTTTATGTAAACTTAAGAGCTGTGATTGGCTGGCAAATTTAAATTTCGGATTAACATTTCTCTTAACAGAAAAATGTGTGCAAGTTAAAACTAAATCACGTTAATAGTCTACAGTACATGTTGTTCAACGCTTGGCAACGGTTTTTGCGGTTTATATGTTCAGTGTATTCATACTATATATAGGTTATATTATGTAATAATTTGCCAAAGTACGTATTGTTATTTGTTTGTCATTTGTTACTTTTAACATTAACCCTTTTTTAATCAACCATAATTAGGTTGTTGAATAGCTACACGAGACAATAGGTCACAATGTCATTCAAGCGTAGACTTTATATAGGTGCAAACAAAAGAAGAATTTAAGGGTTTAATTGAAATATTATTATTATTTCAACTTCTTTTTGGGAAGTACTTATTATTATCATGTAATTTCCAGGAATTATGAAGAATTTTTAAATTAAGAAGAACACAAATATGTTTTAAGAATTTATAAATTAGTTCTTTATAATAATGAACAGAGGAAATTTCTAGCGTCTAGACGACGGTACAATAAAAGAGCAGTGCATTTCGTAAGGAATTTATAAGTTGAAAAATCATAATAATATAAAATCAATATTATCAGTTTAAAATGTTACTACGAGTATAATCGGAACAGATATTTAAAAAAATCCTATCAAGGCAAACAATATTGCACAGAAATGAGTGTACGGATTTGCTATGTCGAACCAATATTGTGGCAATTTGTTCACGAGGAAATGGAATGTGAATTGTTATTGCATACGCTGATTTTCCGATCTTGCAGAGCGATTGTTTCAGCCCGTGCAGGCTACTGTTGGTATTTCCAGCGATTTCCTCGCCCGGCTTGCGAGTTGCATACAGCTATTACGACTTGACCTTTCACTTCATCACTTACAGGTTACGAGTCCACATTTTGCACTGTTTTAATAGGAATGTTTGTTTGACGCAAGGGCCTCTGTTCTTTAACAAATACAATCAAGTTTAACGGGAGCTAACAACATACTTGAGCCTTATTAAAATTCATCCGCTAATTAATTTCTTGTCAAAACAAAGGAAGTATAAAGCCAAGGCGAAATGTACACAAATAAAAGTAACAAACAAGCTTCACACAACCGTGATGTGGAGATTTATTCCATTGAAATTAATTTAATTAAAAGCGAGAGGGTGTGTGATACGCAACGATATACTTTTCATTAAATGAATATAAGCCGTTTATGAATACTTTATGCAAAATAAGGCAGAATATGCGTTTATAAATACCAAACACGCATTCAATGAATTTCAATCCAGTAAACCAACAACCACAAAGTAGTGATATATTGTGTATAATGTATAGTGTAGTATAACAACACTGCGCAGTCATCGACACAGGCTGTAGAGCTGTTTACAGGCTGGCACAGCGAATTCGCTTATACAATGACTAATTTAAAATTCACAGCGCCTCGGTCGCGTTGCCTCATTCATTATTAAAACAATAATTAATACCTAATTTAAACTTTTTGTACTAACTTTTGAATAAGAATTGCTTGAATAAGGATTAAGAATCTTAAAGCTCTTGAATAACGGAGCTATTTCATAGTTTTATGACGAGCTTATGATAAGTTAGTGTCGTAAAGTCCCATTTCTCACATACGAAAACTCGGAGCGCGGTGCCGTAAACCGTCTATTAAATTACAAAACTATGGCGGTGTAATGTCTTCGAATTCATAAATAAAATGTATTTTATAAAATGTAGCATTTTCACAAAATTAAAAGAAGCAGGGTATATATTTTTCTCACCATATTTTTCGTGTAATATAGTCTTAAAAAATGATTTTATATTTAAAATATAAATTCACATTTTTTTTTGTAATATCTCAGTAATCATTATCCTCTGGGACTGTCTCATGGAATTTAAACTACTTTGTTTCAAATAATAATAAAGGTAAAATCTCTTGTGGTGTATAACAATAAACTTCTTCGCCTTCTTGGTTTCAATGGTTCAAATAATATAGAATAATAAACTACGATAAAAATATGTTACCTAGAAAACAGTTGTACGCCTATCTAGCCACCGAGCTTTTTCGAGCAAAAGAATCAATTTGACAAAAAATACTGTAATTACACAAAGTAACTTATGACAGGAGAATATGAATAGAGTGTGTACCTACCTTATAACGTAAGTGTATAGCTGTAGATGCCATGCTAGTGGTATGGTTTTCTATGTGGTACATTTAATTACGCTCACGTGAAGAGAACGAGTACATGCAACGACACAGTTAATTGACCTGGGAAACTATGCCATTGGGTGGTATCTTCAATATGTACGTTTTTATTTGAATATAGTCCAGGTCCTGTCGAATATTTTTCTGAAAAGTGTAACTTGTCAAATTTAGCTCCACCTTATCAATATTATAATTTATCATTAATAACGGGAAATGTAATGCTGAATATAAGTCTCCCCAAGGGATATCCTCCCATATATTATAATAATATATTGGGTAGCTGTGATATACGACTGTGCATTTTATATTTGATAGGGTAACTTATTCTAAATAGTATGGTCAATTAACGTAAATAATGCCGCATGTTTGTGTTAGGTTTGCCAAAATTTAAATATTATGCGCGCATTTCGCTCTCGGAACAAGGGAAATATCATGTCGCTCGATGGGTTTTTATTGTACGGAAACAATTGAGGATGACATACTTTCATGGATATTATTTTAATTTGCATTTGTAATAAAAGTACTGTCGTCTCAGCTCTACGGCGCAGCGCTCCTTCCGAAGGGATGTATCCATTTATACAAGAGGGGAGATTATAAACCCGTCTTCAATAAAAAGGAATTCCTTCATCGGAAGTTATGCACGTTGATTAGTGCATTCTTTCGCAAATTAAAAAT
The DNA here is from genome assembly GCA_030180105.1 of Hyles lineata. NCBI lineage: Eukaryota > Metazoa > Arthropoda > Insecta > Lepidoptera > Sphingidae > Hyles > Hyles lineata. Next base: position 11,290,664 of record JARJEE010000008.1, on the reverse strand, counting down.
GGAACATGACCTGTAGCTTGCATAGTAGTAGTAGAATACATAGGAATAATCCTTAAGTAGTAAGTCATATATTCCCCAAAATTCAGAAAACTACTTTATCTAATATGTAGTACGGTGTTAAATCATTGTTATTAATATTTTCTGCTTACAATATGATAAGCTTATTAGCCCTCAAATAGTCTGATATTGTATTTAAAGAACGTTACATAACTTTACTAACGCAATGCCATCAATTAAAATTTTTGCTTGCCCGTATAAATTCCTTGAGTGTTGTGAGTAAATAGTGTGAAGGCTGTGAAATATTTCCAGTTGATTAAATTCCAGCTTCTTCAATTTGAGTAAGAGAATATCAATAAACAAGCTGTACTCAGATTTATCTTGTTCAAAGGCGAGTTAATCGTCGAACTAATTATTTTATGTTTGATAAGTTCGGTGGCTTTGCGGTTACACTTCTAAGTTCCAACTTCCAACATCGAGATTATGTGACGAGTTCAATTCAACATACAACATAAATAGCAATGTATTAGTTGGTTGGTTTTATTTTATTTATTGCTATGTTTTGATCATTCCTACCATTAAGACATGTTTTATTGCATTCTTTTACTAACTGTGAGTTCGCTATACTTTCTTAATTTTTGTAAAAGCATTTGTGTTATGTTTATTTAAGGCCTTATTTTAGGAAATAAAATATCACGGAAAGATTGTAACCCAAATATCTTCTCGTATGGCGGAAAACATTATGGTTTCCCTATTTCATCGGGTAATAATTAAATGGAGCAGTGTATTATTATCGTTAACAAGTTATATTTATAGGTTTCCATCCGCCCAAGAGTCCATTTGCCGCCCACCGGCGCAAGGGTGACGACCCGACTTTTGCACAATACTATTTACACATTGTTTAAATACATGCGACAATGTGTTACAAAATAGGACACTATAAATCACTGTAAAATGGAATATAGGTTCCAATGAAGTCCTTTTAGACATGACTTTCCAACTTAAATATCCAAGTTGCCAACTTTCTTGCAGTTCTAGATACGAGACCGTTTATTATACCATTGTCTCAACTCGCACCAGCCACTACGTCTTTGTATTGTTCCAATTCTAAATGATATTTACTCTGGCAGTTTACATTAAATGCAGCAACATAGAGTCCAGTTTTAATTATAATAATGTGCACAAAATTATTTTGGGACGAAAATATAAACCCCTTCCCACCAATGGTCCATTCACAATAGCCACAACGCGCGGTGACGAATTTTTAGCAACAGTAGGTAACATACGGCCGTCACGTTCAAAACTATCTCTATTATACTGTGTGAATTGTGATTTTGTGCACATGAAACAGGATTATTTCAATAATCGCATTTGCCGTGAGTATCGTTATTATTCGTATGGTCCACACTTGGTAGTTGAGTCATCGTTTTAGTCGGGACGAATCGATTGCATCGGCAAAGTATATAAAACAAGTATAAAAATTGCGTCTGGGAAGCTGGTCGGCCTCTGGCGCGGCTAGCAGTCAGTTGCTGTCAACTTCAGGCTAAACTTGCTATTGTACTCCGTGTTTTCTTTTTATGGGCACTACATTGAGTTTCACTTAGGTCGGTTACGTACTGGCTGTAATGTTTAGCCGTTAATCCTGTTCTTTTATCTTCAACGTAATTACCGTTTTCGCCGCGGTGGAAAAAAAATGTTCAAAGCTCTCCCGTTATTGGAGCTTTTTGTGGATTTCAATAGATCTTCCCGTCTAACCATTTTGTATGTTGTTTTCCTGTGTGTATTCCGTTTATTTTTGTTAAATATACTTCTACTATAAACAGAATTGTTACTTAATATTTTCTTTATTAGAAATAAATATTCATTAAAAATGATATAAATATTGTTTTGTTTGGTCTTCAAAATGTAGAGCATTTTCTCAGGAATATTTCTTTATTAAGTTTGATTGAATAAGGTCAACAGCGACAGTTGTTCGTAACAGAAAATCGAAGTTAATTTAGACCGTTGATGTTATTACTCGGAAGCACACCCAACTTGGTCCATTTATTTGAAAATGGCTATTGAATATAGAACCTACGTCACTCAATTTATAACGCAGTTAAATAGACGTCGTAGACGTTATTGATAGATACAATTTATTAAATGATAATTTAATGCGAGTTGAGAAAATTATGAATACCGGTATTATCTTGTTCTTGTATGTTTGCTTTAAAGTTATTATGCATCTTCTTTTCCTACAAAGAAATTTAATACGATGGTAAAAAAACAAAATAAAATATCTTATCATTTTTAAAGAAAGTCAAGGTTTGATTCTTAGAATTTCCTAAAATACTTAATAGCCTTCGAGGCTTCCCGATAATTTACTTAATTTGATCCATAATTGTCAGGACTTTACTAATTAGATATTGTAAAACGTTGCAGTTGTTTTATTGATTTATTTGTTTATGAAGTTTCATATAAAGAAAAGTATACGACGAGAATTTTATGCCAATGTCATTATGTTCCGTGATCAGTCCTTAGATGTTACCTTTGGGTGATGCAGAGATGACCTGGAGTAGTTGTACCAATACTTAAATAAAATGTAAAGAGAAAACAAAGTTATTGTAGTTTTATAAATTTGATTGATATCAATTTTGAATGAACAAATTTCTTTACATGCGTTTCATTTTTATGTGCATACATGATATTTGTACATGTTAGTGTAGCGGTGTTAAATCATATTCTGATTTTGTCACTGTTGGCTGCATTGTACATTGTACATTTACGGCTTAACGTATTTGCATATCTGTGCTTGGCACGTGATAACATTCGCTTGTTGAGTAATTGCAGGGGCATATTCAAACGTGTTGTCTCTTTACATTCCTGTATTTTACATTCTGCTCGTGGGGCATCACACAATGGAATACTACTTAACTAACTCGCTTTAGAACTGATAACAAGACGATATATGTTTGTATACATGTATATAATATGTTTAACACTTAACTTGAACAAAATATATTTTTGTTTTCAAATGATAAAGCACTAATTTTATTGTTAAATGGGTCCCTAAAAATAGGACGGTAAATTAAATTATTGTAGGGATTATAATCCCATTTTAATCTTGAAAGAGCGGAGCTTTATTACAGAACCTATGTGTTTGTAACTATTTTTAGATGGCACATGTTCACCCTCTGCAAGCATCAAATATAACGCTTTTGTTGGTTATTTTTGACGAAACAGCTGTCGTATTATTTTCGAGTAGCGTAGATTTTCTCATTTGCTCGACGTTGTATTATAAATGTACTCTGTTCAGCTTCATGTAACTTTTATAACTATTGACTCGTCAATGTTGTCATAAAACAATAACAATGTTTATGGTTGTTTAATGTTCGTTACATTATTTTATTGTGAAGTCTTTTAATTGTTGTACAATTTCGCAACATACAGGATAAGGGCGGACATGGATTGTTTGGGTTCACGTAGAAGAATGAACGATGTTGACATACCGGAAGCGAATTGGCACACGTTCTATCCGCCACAACTACCTTACAACCCGTACTACATTGCCGAACGAGCCGAGTTACCCATTTACGTTTGGAACGCCATAGATACTGAACTTCATGCTGGAAATGCTTTTGAAAATCACCTCGGGTGGGGACACCATCGCCGCTCTCTGTATGAAGGCGTCAATTGGACGCCTGTGACGGTGAGTGACAGCCTGTGTGTTGCGCTGTGAATTACACCAACTTGTGTGTTGTGTAACCGTAAACAAGGAACTGTGGCATAGTTTTTAGATGTGCAATTAACATTATGAGGACGCATGATGTGGAATGCGTTCGTGCCTTTATTACATTTTTATTTTTGTTTTACGCAATAAAACGGATCAAAGCGGCGAAGGGTGTTCGGAATGCACCAGGCGCTTACACCATGATCTATTTCCGGGCGCGGGCGTCGGCCCTATTCGTGTAAGCTCCCCGTTCATTTGGAAGTAAAACATGCGCGAGCTCGGCCGCGGGGGCTCACTCGTGGCAGCCACCATAGCCGTATTACACAACCGAACTGCTGTCGAGGAGAAACCTCGGGGACCGCTCAGACCGCGGTTGCCCACCGCGGAACCACGAAATGTGCAAACACTCAACGAAGACAATTCCGAAGATTGTCTGAGGCGCGCGTCGTACGGCAGCGAGCGTCCACTGTCTACCGCTTCAGAAGCCTCGGAGCGAGATTCTGCATCCGTTCAGTCCAGTGAGGAGCCGCCCCCTCATGAGAGTACGTAAAATTACGAACGTGTTTACTGACGTAATATATTACTGGAACATAGCCAAACTTTAAATAGAGACACGTAGGTGACTTGTGCCTCGAACTTGTCGCGCAGTGTCGCGCGTGTAGCCTCATGTCCGACTGCGAGTACCTGACTGAACCCTTCGACGAGGAACAGGAGCGTGCGGCGGCGGGCTTCGTGCACCCCGCCGTACGCTCCTACATGTACTCGCCAATGGGTGAGTGTATACGCGTTGAACATGAGACTCGTGTAAATTTTGCGTACTCTTGACCGATTGTTTCGTGACAGGCGGTGATTCCGATAGTCCCGATGAAGCGACAGTGAAGTGCACCGTGTGGTCAGAAGGCGCAATTGCGGGCTCTCAGCCCGAGTCTTCCGAAAGTGACTCCAGTTCTTCAAGCGGGGACGACTCAGAAGCGCGGGATTACGAAGTTCAAGGCGATGATGCCGATTATCGCACACTAACGCCGAGTAGGCGTTTGGATAATTCAACTCGAGACGATGATTTCAAGTGGATGCCTACAGGCAACATGGTGGATGATGCAGTCGAACAGATGTCTGAGGCAAAAGCGGAAAGTTATTCAGCTGCGAGTTTGGACAGCAGACGCCGACGCCCTCCATCTGATCGCAGTGAACGCGATCGCAAAAGCAGATCGTCTCTGAATAGTAAACCACCACAACATCCTTCAAGTGTTCGCGCCTCTCCGCGACCTCGACGAACTCGCAACGAAGATACGCCTCCCGAGCTGCAAAGAAGATGGAACTCTTATGAACATTTCCGATGGCCTGAGGGCGGATGGTGGCCACCAATGTGTTGGTGTCACGGGCCGCCGATGCCACCGCCGTGTTACATGCATGATCGTTCCTGGCCTTCACATCCCTCGCTTCCTCAACAACCACCTGTACGCGGTTACAAGGTACGGGCATAGTGATGCGTGAACATTGTTCATATTGATACTAACAGTGTTACATTCCAAAGAAAACGGGCCATAAATCAGCAGATCTATTTTGGTTTGAGAATGATCATCATCTATTAATTTCAGAATGATGCAGAAGATCGCGTGCGTCGGCTGGAGGCGGATAAGGAGAGTCTGCAGCTCCAAGTACAAGTGCTTTCGGAGCAGATCGCCGCGCAGAGTGAAAAAATGACAGATCTCGAAAGAGCGCTGCTTGAGGCCAGACAAAGACTCGACGACGCTGAGCAGAGATTGCAAAAGGTAAATAATATTATTTAAATGTCAATTTTTATCACAATAGCGTTCGTTTCACAATTCACTAAGATTTATGCGCGGGATAAAAAACAAAATTGTTAACAATTCGTATGTAAAAAGAGTGCGCGCTGATTGTTTTTAAACACTCAAAATAAATATGCCTAGATAAAATTGCCTTGGCATACTTTAACACACGCTGAAAGAAAATAAATATGCGTTCGAGCTTTCAATATATGCACAAACAAAAATTCACAAACAGCTCTCATTGAACAGGATACCTGTACAAAATTTAATTAAACTTTATTCTGTTAAGTGACAAAAGTTGAGAGCGATCGATCACGCTATTCAATTTGGAACGATCTGTACAAGAATGTTCATTGATTTTTAAGCTGGCTGGCGGATATTTTATTTATAAGTTATGACAGAAGTACCGGTTAAGGACTTTGCTTACTGCGATACAAATATTTAGAGTTCGACGTTGTATTAATTAAATATGACCTAGACATTTATTTAATTCTTAAATAGTGTTGTAAACGCACAGTGCACTAAAACAGGAATCCTAGTATAAAGCAATGTGTTACAAAAGCTATTTTGTCTCATTCAGTTGTGTAGTGATCTGTATAGTAAGGTGGTTAAGTCCTTAACATTCCGGATGGCCTAGATCACAGTGGAATGAGGCTATTGAATAATCATGATTGGCGTGGGCCGCACAATTCCTAACGCGCATCTCTCCGACAACCGCCGGTGTCTTTATTACCATTCATAAGTTGTAAACACTCGGAGAGAGAATTAAATAATGCCCTTTAATGACTTGTAAATGTCGTGCAATGTTCATTCATAAACGCCGTGTGTATTACTGTTTGAAGTACCAAATTGGGTATGGACATTTAAATACAAGATTTGACTTGCTTACTAGTGGCAGGTCTCTCATATGTGAGAGACCGCCTGGGTAGGTAGCCCCGCTATATCTAATTCTTCCGCAAAACAACAGTGTAAATGCATGGAGTATTTCATGGTTTTGTTTGGTTTTGCTATTATCAATGCACGGTTGTATCGCTTACCATCAGGCGAATGGCATGCTAGTCTCTCCATTCATCGCTATAAATAAAAACAATTATTACAATCGACTTTTCAGATTTATACTTTTTTACATAATTCAAATAATATTGTTTGTTACCTATACTATTTAATATGATAATCTAGACGTATTCTTAGGTAGCAAAACCAATCAATCTCCACCAAAAATAGTGGCAAAAAATAACAACATGTGTTTTACAAATGCATCGATTTATCTTCATACAGGTATTAGCTTGTATTGTCCTGGTGCCGGACAAAAGCCTCATAGAACCCTGTATGAATCGCTATTCTAAGCTATTGTGAACCAACCGCTGTTGAATTTGTACAGATCGCGAGAAACATTAGGATTCGGTTTGTGGGAGATAGCTTTTCGTTAATCTCCTCTCTATTGCGTTTATTTTAGTTTGTAGGTTTTAAACAATTAGGAAAGGAACTTGATCACCATTTGGTTACTATATCTTATTTTAGGTGTGCTAATGTTTGTAATTTCAAGTATTTTTTATTATTAAATACAGGTATCTTTAAATTTTAACATATTGATTAACATAATTTCTTGATAAATATTAAAGCTCCTTGTAGAGTTTTTGTCCGTGCGATAAGTCTTGCTTATGACAGAAATTCAATTACTCTGCAGACGCAGTCAAATAATCTATTTTTGCGGCTTTTTCCGCTTTTAAATGAATATAAGGATAGGTTAATATTTGCGAGGTAATCCTGAAACTTTTCGTAATTATATTTTTCGTTCTGCGGATAAAGCGGCCAGATTTGGGAACAGTCTGCGCGTCGCTCGAGAACAAAAAAAAAGATGTAAACAATGACAATATTAAAAAGAACTTGTTGACTTTAAGTGCGGAGTTAATTAACAAAAGTATTTTCTTTTAGAATCAAAACTGAATATTCATTTTAATTTTGTACACAGCGTACCATTTAATTGTAGTAAGCTTATTTATTTAACATAAAACGGGTGCAATACAAAGTAATGTTCTTAAGTTTGCATTTGTATATGTAATGATATTTTCTCCAAACCCGGTTCTCATCCCGTTCTGCTCGCTTAAAACGCAAATAAACAGATCCCAATCCTGTAAACGTAATTTACATTTTGTCAAATATTTCATTGTGAGTTGAAGCGTGTTAATGCAAATTTAACATGCGAATTGCAATGTCGACTGTGCAAAGAACATTTGTAATTTGTCAGGATTTATGACGTTTATTGATTAATGCCATTGTCGTCACATATAATTGTGTTAAATATTATGTGACGTCAGTAGAACCAGCGCAGGCGGGTAGAGGTTGCGTAGCGTTATTACCTACGTACTATTCCAAATATATGGCCTATAGGCTATATGGCCTAACCACTCTCAATCGTACTGTCGATTGTAGAGTAGGCCCGTGCCCTGCAGTGGGACGTATATGGGCTGATACAGAAGATTCCACATAACACGAATCCTTTGTAAGAACACAATTTGTTCCCTCTTAAGGGGTCTACCCTCTTTAGACAGGCAAAAATAAGGCTATTTTCAAGATTTTTTTTGACCGGTATAAGTCATAAATATGGATATCAAAAGTGTTGGGCCTAAAAAAATGCACTCTTTGTTTACACAAGAAATTTTTTTTATATTTATTTTAATCAGTTTTTATACATAAAAATGAAGGAGAAGACTGGTCCAAAAAAAAAGATGGGTGTGCGCTGTTGATAAAATATCTGGAATGGATGATCAGAAAAAACAATATATATAGTTTTATATTCAGTAAGTAAGTGGCTATAGCGCATATCATACGATTTTTTTTATTTCAAAAATGACAAAATGGCAGCCATTTTTCTAAAAACTACGAAAAAGCACGTTTATTCCATCGTTCTTTGTCAAAAATAAATAGTTAAACTCAAAATTTCAAAAATCGTATGATATGCGCTATAGCTATAGTCATCAAGAACATGTGGTTAAATTTTGGTAAGGTTCGGTTGAATAGTTTCGGAGATTTTATCAACAAGCCGACCAAAAACGTAATTCCGAGAAAAACGCGTTTAAAGTTTTCTGTAACGAAAAATCGTGAAAACATCTTATTTACGTCTAGTCAGCGAAATGGAACGGTATCCTTCGAGAATAACCTATCATAAATGAAATTTTTCAGTATGGATAGTATGTTATATTATAGTATTGTATTTGTCAATATATCTGCAAAAGGTTGTAGCTGCTAACAGCTAATGAATAGGTAGGCCGTACCGCTCCGAGCGGTCCGCATATTAGCGCGCTCAGGTAGCTACGTAAACGTCGTCCAAAAGTACAGTTAGACTGCTCGGATCTTTATAAATTTTCAGTATGATACTTTTAAATATGTATACTTTCGAAAAATACAATTAAAAAAAACGATTTTTTTCAAAATTCTAAAGAGGGTAGACACCTTAATGGAAGTGTGAGCTCTATAAGACAAGCAAAATATTGACGCTACGGTGCAATATCTAATGGTTTGTTATTCTTTATCCTTTTTCTCTATTGAAAGTATTCCTTCCTAACTATTTTTAAAGTCGCTTAAAGTGGTAGAGTCATTTTGTAATAGGTATTAATTGCTCCTGTTTTTTTCTCTAAACCAAAGATAATCTAACTTCCGCTAACGTGGACAGTTATAACAAAAATAAAAAAAAATGACGATTTTTTTTTGCAAAAAATATGGTTGCATTGTTTCTGAAGTCACTACAAACTAAGTCTTGATACAACCTGTATAGATCTCTAACAATGAACATGTATAATAATTGTCGAACCTTCTAACTAATTTCTTCCCATCTCAATGGTCGCCAACGCCAATTTTTTCAGGTAAGGACGGCTTGCTAGATTGTCGTACTAATTCATAGAAAATATGTTAGGCTGATCGTGATGTGCTTACAAATTAGTTCTCTCGGTAAAAGAACAAAAGAATGTGTAAGAAAATAATTTATAAGTACTGTACAGAACTGTTGAAAGCTTGGCCGTTTGCCCTAGGGAGACAATCAAAGCCGACTAAGGCCACAATATGCGCAGAAGCCAAGCCTAATTATAAATGTATTAATGCTTGACTATCGCCGCTTTGGTTCAATGACGGCGTTATTTGGTACTCGGGTAAACAGCGTTCAACCTTCTAACCGGACTTTGCCTAACATTTAATTTGATTTGTCTGCAAACTGGAAGTTTCTTGGAAGGGTTTAGGCGAGCAGGCGACTACTCGTAAAGACTGTATGTTCAAAACCTCGTCAAATAGCAATGTATATGCACTGTTGGGTTTCGGTTTGAAGGACATTGTAGCCAGAGAAACAATGGACATATTGAGACTTAACATCTTATGTCTCAGGATGGTGAGCGCACTGGAATGCCAAGCATTGCTTTGTAATTCAAGATGCTGTTTGGTTCTGCTACTGTTCATGAGCAGTCGTATCCCTTCCCTTTGGCGAATGTCGTGCTTGTTTCGCCATTCATAGCTATAAAAAACCACGTTATTTTGCCACTGTTATAGCGTAGGACAATACTCAAATCTATAAATGACATATCAATGGATATTCAGCCCTATATAATTCAACACAAATCTGATAAATGAACGCATCATGAATATCATGAGCCCGCATTAGTCTAATTCTGGAAATAGACCGTTTGCCCGACGCATGTTAGTAATATGATTAATCCTGTCGATATGCCGGATTAATAGGAACTTATTACATTGCGTAATGCAGACATTAACATAATGTGGTAATTTTTATTTAAAGAACCCATATTTCGATTATTTATTTGTTATACTAATTTATCTAACTTAGGGACTGCTAGTACTACGCCTACATTTTTCACCAACATATTTTTTTTACTAATTTTATTTATTTCCTTTGGTGTAATATAAAAAGCTATGAAATACTTTTTGTTGTATTTTCAACCTTAAGCAATTACGCTTGTATATGTTACTGTAAAAGCTCGAACTGCGGTTAATCTTAAGATTTAAGTGTAAGTCTTAGGATTTACCGACATTAGTTGGTAAATGTAAGTATTTCTGTAAATACGACGATTTTTTCGAGCTTTTACCACTCGAATTCAGTATATGCTAGGTTTTACCATTGTCAGCTGGTAGATGTTGCTTTTAGGAATAAAACAATGAGTAATTCTTAATTATTTACTTTAATGAACTATTAGACAAAACAGGTACATAGTATTATAAAGGTATCATATGATAGTAATAAGTACAAACTAATACCAACTTATTTAAATTATTTTGAAAAAACACATAACGTATATCTCTGAATATCTCAATCTCTATCATATCTATTTAACTGAATCAGTAGTTCTCTATTTGGAATTTATCAACGAAATACAAACATAATGCTTACATAAGCTAGTCTAACTTAATAATTATTTTTCTTATTATTTGGTTTAGAAGTAAAAAAAGACAATCAAATGTAATTGATTAATAGGTCGCAGTCTAGAAAAGGTTGGCACGATTGGAGGAGTAAAAACTAGTAGTAGTGTAACACCTTTGCGGGTTAAATAGGTCGACTTTGTCCCAAAACTGACTTAGAGCACCCCTACTTCACGTAGACTTTTGGGTCCTACCCCTAGAGTGTTTATAAAAAGCCGGAGGCGTGGAGGGAGAGCAGCCCCCGCCCGCCGTAACTAAGGATAGGTGACCGTGCGAGCCGTAGCGGCTGAGGCGTTGGAGCCTATCCTTTGTTACGCAGGGCGAAGGGGCTGCACTTCCCGCAGCGCCGGAGACGTTGCAGAAGCAACTTTTGTTTTGACAACAAGTATTTTGAGGTTAGGTTACTTTAATTGGGTTATCTCAGGAATGGTGCGTTACCTTTTCATGGGAGTGGTACCCGGTAATTAGGGCACTCCCCCCTACCTCCTCCCCCCTACCTCCTCCCCCCTACCTCCTCCACCCCCCACTTACCCACAATTCGTGCCAATGTATTCCAGACCTCCCGAATTACAAAGTAATCCTGATGATCTGCAGGTGCATTTTTTTGTCGAGCATTTTTTTGGACAATTACATTTTTTGAATCCTTGTCCTGTTTTTCAACATTTACCATGCCATTAATGTAAATCCTAAGATTTACCAACGGAATGGTGGTAAGAGTTCGAATCGCAAACCTTTTGGGACATTTACCATTAGGAATTGGTAGATCTTAGGTTTTACTGGAATATCTTAGGATTTACTGCAGTTCGAGCTTTTACAGTAACATATATATTGCTTGTTATATTCGCCATCGTACAAATGGTAGCAGGACGTTCCTATTTGTGTTTGTTACATTGCTCGACAATTTAAAGACGTCATCTACAACGTCTTGTTAAAAAGAAATGTTATATTCTGTTTAACCACTTACAAATTACTTTATAATGTATTGTTTAACTATTATTTAATTGAAATCCATGCCTTATTTCAAATTCAAAAACTAAATATATTTTTTTTTACATTGTATAAATATTTAAATTTAATAATATTTACCAATATCTTTATTATAATTATGTCGTGTATTCTTCGTTGGAGGTCCTTAAATAAATAAATAAACTTAGAATGGATTGTAAAGTTTCCTTTTGTTTTTGACCGACTTCAAAAGGAGGAGGTAATCAATTCGACTGAATTTTTTTTTTGTATGTTTGTTACCTGATTTCGCCGGTAATTGCGAACCGATTTTGAAAATTTCTTTTTTGTCGAAATGAATGATATACTGGGTTGGTCCCATAAAAAAATGGTGAAGATCTGATGAATATCTTCGGATCTGCCGACCAGAACTCCTCAAAATTAAACAGTCCAGCATTAATTCTTTTTGCGTTAGATTAAGTATAAGTATATTATTACAAAGGATGGGTGATAATGAGAAAAGGGTGGGGGTGGGGGTAGAAAATAGGTACAATTGTAATTACTCAATATCTCCGGCAGTACTTAATCGATTTAAAAAATAACTTTTTTGTCGAATAGTATTATATATTAGGTTGGCCCAAAAAAAATATTGTGAAGACCTGATGAATATCTTTGGACCTGAAATGAAATGAAAATAATTTATTGAATCCATTAAAATGTTCAACATCGTTTAGATTCAGTCATTTTTTTTATCTACCACCCGGTTCGGAAAGCGGTTTTCACTAGAGAAGAACGGGCAAGAAACTCTAGTGTTGCTCTTTTCAAAACCAGTTTACAATGTAGTGATTATTACATAATATACATTTAAATCAGAGCAGTTTATTAATAATTTGTTGTAAATTTACAATAAATATTTTTAACACGAATATGTTTATGTTATAATAAATATGGCTGAGTGAAGCGAAGTCGCCCAAAACGAAGGATCAGTATACTCTTTTTCGCTAAAGCAGTGAAGAAGGGCCTGAAGGGCGGAACTCCTCAAAATTTAATAGTACAGCAATAATTCTTTTTACATTAGGTTCAGTATAAGTGTATTACTACAAAGAGGGAATAGAAAGGGGCGTGAGGAAGGGGCGTGGGGAAGGGGGGGAGGATATAAACGAATATCAATACTTAATATCTGCGCCAGTAAAGAACTGATTTAAAATAACTTTTCTGTAATATGTTGATTACATATTTCTGTATAATGTTGATTACATAAAATATAGTGAAGATCTGATGAATAAGTACATATCTGGAGAGCAGAACTCTTCAAACTGGGCAGAAACGCAATGATTTTTCGTCCATTAGGTTCAGTTTATGTGTTTTATTAAAAAAAAGGAAGTAAAGAAGGCGTAGAGGTGAGAGGGTGACGAATGATTACCACGCATACGCACTCAATATCTCTGGCAGGTTGAGCCGATTTTAGTGATTTTTTTATCATAAAAACGAAATGACAGGTGGCTACATAAAAATAATCATAAAATCGAATAATTATCTTCGGATCCGAATACCTATTATTCATTTTTGATTCTGAAAATATAAAGGATCACAATAATTCATTTTTATATACATTAATTCCAATTTTTATTATATGATCGCCTTTGTCATCATTACTATGCTTATGAAAACTAAAAAGTAAAAAATAAAATAATTTAATTAAAAATTAAAAGACCGACTTCAAAGTGCACTACAAAGTAATAAATAATATATATTTCATTATGCTAGTAAACATTGATTAATTTTCTTAGTGACTTGACTAGCCAACAAATCTTAAATACGTAATATTTTGAAGGCGGGTCGCCAAGTGACGAACACGACGACTTACACTTAAATTAAATTTGTGTTAAACATCCTAGCGAAAACAAGCAAGTTTTACACGCAATATAATTTGTCTAAACGTATATAAACTCACGCACTTTTTTTCCAAAAGGGGTAGGCAGAGATTCTCCTGGTATCAACCAGGACACCCACGTTACGCCTTATGTGTTTTGTCCCTCGGTGTGTTTGTGGGCGAGTCAATCGCCATCATTTCATATATATAATAATGTACTCTGTGATCGCCATATCAGATACAAATACTAGACTACGTCCTGATAACTAATAGAAAAATCGAATATTACTTTGCCCGTCCTTAATATATCAGCTCTTAATGAACACTGTTGAGCATCGGACTTATCTGCAATCGAGGGAAAGATACAAACTTAACTACTTCCCTTTCTTATATTTTCCTCACCATGATTCCTATCACTGTTAAAGTGCTTAGTAATTGTCTATAAATATAAAAGTGACTCCAATAAGTCAAAGGCGTACCATGGAATTAAAACTCTTGACCACTGTATCTTTTATCGTATCCAATTCATTATAATTAGACCACACATATGAATAAAATAAAATCTCAACAATGTACACGTAGGATCAATATGTTAAATTAATTTGTTTCTAATTTACATATGGACCTTACTGAACGCTAACGATACAGGATGTACAAGTAGATAATATCAAATTGTGTTACATTTACTTAAATTTGTTCTTGTTCGGCACTTGGCGACCCGCCTTCAAAATATTACGTATTTAAGATTTGTTGGCTAGTCAAGTCACTAAGAAAATTAATCAATGTTTACTAGCATAATGAAATATATATTATTTATTACTTTGTAGTGCACTTTGAAGTCGGTCTTTTAATTTTTAATTAAATTATTTTATTATGTAAACTAGTAGTAATCACAGGCCTATATTTAGGCTCAAATTAGACATGATTCACAGGTTACCTCGATTGCGTGTAGATAAAATCGCTCGGAAGATAATTATTACTTCACCCACATAGTGATGCCACTTACGAATGTTTGTGACCTCCTTTTGCAACATGCGCACATTGAGTGTATGCAATGTTTTACGTTAGAACTTTAGGTTATTTTAGAAATCAATATCGTAGCAATGTTTGGAACCTAGGCTAGTTAAAAATCAATTAAAAAGGTATAATGTATAATGTGGCATCTGTATCAGCCCATATACGTCACACTGCAGGGCACGGGCCTCCTCTACAATCGAGAGTACTATTGACAGTCGTTAGGCCATATAATACACCAAGCTGGCCTAATGCGGGTTGACGGACAGGTGTAATATCGCATTGTACTTAAAAAATGTCGGTATGAAATAGAAACGGATATATGTAAATCGTATAAAAGTGCTTCCACGTGAAGAATTTACTATTACAGGCAGGTATTTGAATATGCTAAAGACGCGGTATGATGCGAGATTCCGAGGAGCAATTCAAGTTACATTTATTTTTCATATAAATATCTAACGAATTCCACGCACTCCCGTTCCTCGATTCGCCCTATGTACTCTGTACTCAGGTGAGATTTATGTCGCGACTGCTATATACATATCTTGTAAACCACAATCCTTCACGGAGACATTACTAGAGACACGTGGTTTGCCGCCCGGGATCGTATCAACATTATAACTTTAAACCTAATTCTACAGCGTACAATGTAAACAAACAATACAGTTTTAATTGGTTTCACTCCGCTGCTATCCTAATGGGATCGGCCAAATATTGTTTCATGATGTTTGCATTCTGGCTTCAATATGATGTTTTAAATTAAAGTAGATCCATGGGCAGTATTAACCGTAGGCTTTCAGGTCTGTTAATGTATTTTGTAAAAACAATTGATTAGATATATTTTTTCTTTTAACCTTTAATAAAAGCTTTATTATTTACCTTTGCTAGTGACATAGCTGAAAAATTGTAAAGAACAAAACAAGATTTTTTTAAATACTATTATAATTCCTTTAATTATTAAACTATCCACAGTAATCTTGGTTTGTTTCGCGGACTACCATCATACTCCGTGAGTCAAAAGGTTAACAAACTACAGAATTATACATATTACCTTAATTTATATTTACATCTTTATAAATACACACAAGATCCCTTTAATAAACAGATCCGAAGCTTTTATTTTCATTGCTACCAGTATCAACATATCCGTGTTACAGTCCAGAATTGGAACAGGTAGACATACGTAGGAACGAGCAGATAAAATAAACTATTAAAACGTTCTAATTTCGAAATCCATTTACTATCTGCGTAACGCGTGCCATGTTATCTGTGGAGGGAAATGTGCCAGATGCGTTTTTTATTAAAACAACTGAGCCGCCACAATATACAAATGCCTGAAGAATGAACTCACGTACCAAACGAGACAATATTAAATGTACGATGTTTACATGATTCCTCAGAAACGTTTTGTTGTTAGCCAACGCGTCGAAAGGGTTGTTTATTTACGTTTGAAGTGTAAAAATCGTATACTCGTAATTGAACGTACACTCTGGAATGAGTAGGCTATTTTACTTCGGTCTTGTTACTATCTTAATTATGTTTTTCAAACTAACATATTATGAGAAAGTCTTGTCATCGGGCCAAGTGGGCCCATTCCCCCAGAAACAACATTACAACTTATCTCTACCATTGAAATCTAATGTGTATCCAATTTGTTTAAAAGCTTACACAAAGGATTGCTCGCCGCGTGTTATCCCTCTACGAGATTGTTTAAAATTGTTGTCAATCTATATCTCCCTTATATTTTATTATCTCGTACATTTTAACGCACATTTTTATGAAACGTTCTTATTTGCTTTTACATATCTGTATTATTATTCCTTTGTCAGCCCGTATACGTCCTGCTGCAGGGCACGGGCCTCCTCTACAATTGTGAGTACGTGTTAAGGCCATACAGTCCACCAAGCTGGCCTAGTGCGGTTTATCGGACTTTACATACATTAGAAATTCTTATAAATCGCTATGGTATGCAGGTCTCCTCACGGTGTTTTCCTTCACGGTTTTAGTATCATTATTAAAATCCTCAATTTAAAGGCATAAATATGATTTAAAAATAATTTATATTTCAAATTATTTAACTTTCGATGTTATTTGCAGGAAATGCTACAGCGTTCGTCGCTGGAGACACAGAAGCTGGAGTTGTTGTCGAAGTTGAGCGAGATGCGGCTGCGCGTTGCGGAGCGAGGGTTGCTGGAGCGCTCGCCGCCGCCCGACACCGCCTCGCCGCTGCCCAGACCCGCGCCGCCCAGGGTACGCTGTCTTTATATTTGTCTAGTATAATGGATGGTGATATATTTCAAGTATTGATGTTTATTTTTTATATTTTCTATGTTTTGTTTCTCTTTTTGGCCAAAAAATATTATTATCGAAACGGTTAGCGCATTGCATGCACGATGACACTGACTGAGACTATTCGCGAACTCTATCCGATCGTGATTCATTCGTGCAGACAGTCGGTCTGCAGATTTGCGATTACCGCACCTAAATCAGTAGCATAATATTAAACAACATCTTATGGTTGATTTATATGAAAAATTGTTTCACAATGTTATGGACTTTTTATGAAATTCATTTCATAACAATATTATATTTGTTTTTGTTTTTTTGCAGACGCCGCCAGCGAACTACGGTCGTCAGATCGAGCGCAACACGCACATGTACTCGTCGCTGCCGCGCTCGTCCGTGGTGACGTCAGAGGCGCGCGTCGCGTTCGGTAACAAACAGAACAACATGGTGGTGGCGCGCGGCCGCGGACACTCGGTGCCCAACCTAGGTCTCTCTCGCGACACTAGCGACACTCTATAGAGTTGCGACAATACTCTCGACACTCGCACTACGCTTCGAAGCGCATGACCCCGCACTATACCTATATAAGGCTGTAGTGACAAGCCTTTATGAACAATTTTCCCTTTGTGTAGTGAGAGTATTCGTCTTGTTTTCTATTTGATTAGCTTTGTAAATATCCTCTTATATGGTGCATTTTTATAGCAAGTTTTCTTTCGTCCGTCCCGTGTGTACCCAAATGTATATAAACCTTCTTGAAACAGAACGATGAGTTCCAAAGTAGGTTTTACTATGTACGTAGCTTTGCTTTGTAAATCCGAGCGCTTCTTCCTATATTTAAGCATGGTTATCTTTTTATATTAAAGCTAAAAAGAAAGAGTTTTTGGTAACTTATTTTGATCGTCTTACCGGTTGTATAATATTTTATTTGTAAATATTTTTAGAGTAGAAAGCTCCGTCATCGCCAATATTTCCGTATATCAAAGAGCCGCTTTGCTTTGTCAATATAAAAAGGGGGAAAAGTATTTGTATTTTGATGCTTTACCGACTGACTCAATAAATAGGTAAATATACGAATATTCTGTCGAACTGAATAGTTCAACCGAAAAGTTCTTATGTCGAGGTAGATATCAATACCGGTATTGCCAGACGTTCACCGAATAAAGGTTCCATGAAGTCGCTGGATACAGCCGGGCTACTGCGAAAAAATCTTCAATATATCGTGCGATTCTTCGTGTATAAATCTACTCCTAGTGACTACGATTTTATTTCGACGAATATTCGCTTTGCGGGTACTTTACAACTTTGTTGACTCGTTCAATTGTCGATAATCGATACCAGTGTAAACGAAGACACTAGAAGTAGCTTTCAATGGGCGGGACCGCACGATAAATTGAATTCCTTTTTTTAGTAGCTCCTCAGTTTAAAATAGATTGTTGTGGAAATTCTTGGGGGCGACCTATATTCATCAGTAGACTTCATTTGATTTGACTACTCGAGTAAATCATCTAGTCTAGGTATATAACACGCCTTGTGCGCTGCAGTGAAAGGTAGTATTCGTGTAGCTTTATGGTGGCTGGGTTAAATTGAGGCAACAGTTAAATTGAGTTAGTCGGTAAAGACACAGCTTAGTGCATCGACTGATGAGTTGTTGTCATACAGCGGAGAAGGAAGAAGTGTCCCGCGGCAGCCCGTCTCCGTCGCTGCGCGAGGTGCGCGCCAGGCTGGGCAGCGGCGCCGGCGTGCGCCTCGAGGGGGATGATCTACCGCCCGCCACGCGCACACCCTCCAGGCCACCCGCCACACCCGCGCCATGGTATGGACATATATCAAACTAGCTTTTGCCCGCAACTTCGTCTGTGTTATTAACTTTATTTACAATATGTTTTATATTACGTCCTCATTTCTCCCCTAAAACTGAGAAAATTCTAAAACTCCGAATTACGTCACTATTTATTAGTGAGCATCCTGTTGGGCAAATCATGTGGCTATATAATAATTACTTACTTTATCAACAACGATTTCCCGCTTCAACTCCACTTAAAACATAAAAAGCCAAAACCTTACAATTGGTCATTATTTATCTATAATAAGTAAATACTATTAAACATAATAAATTTCTCCCTCTAAAATTTATAACCCCGGAACTACGCACAATTTTACTTATGAGTATTATTTGCGCGAAATCCATTAATGGATATTTAAAATGAAAGTTGCTTATATTATATATTCCAACACAACCTTACCGTAAATGTGAAACTCTTACACTCATGAACAACGTACAAAATTAGTAAAAATTTAAATATTGCTTTCCCTATCCAGTTCTTGAATTATACCATTAAGCTCAATTTTTAAGAGTACCCACGGAACCCTAAATACTTTTTATAAAATTTCATCCCCTTCATGTCATTTTATCAAAATTAGTGCATGCCAATTTTTTGTGTTTATAATAGGTAGCTGAAATACGAATTTTCGTACCAATAACAGCGGTTTCGATTTTGTATACAAAATTACAACCCTTATTTTAAGCCCTTTGAGGCTAATTTAAGACAAACAAATAAGAAATTATTTTTGTTTTAAATTGACTACCTAAACTGCCAAGTTTGAAATCTGTACTGTTTTCCGGTTCGTTTTTCCATACAACACAATTTCACCCTTTTCACTCCTTTAGAGATTGAATTTCAATAAATCTTTCATTAGCGCTGCTCTACATTATGATAGGATGATACATTATGATACGTGTAAAATTTCAAGTTCCTAACTTCAGTAGTTTCGGTTGTACGTTGATGCGACAGTTCGGTTCTACAAAATTTCAACCCTTACCACTTTAGGGTTAATTTTAGAAAAATAAAGTATACAGCTATGTTTGTTTTTGATAGATTTACAAAAGTGCAAAATTTGCTAACTGTGGCTTTAACGGTTTCGATTTTCCATACAACTGTTTTTTTCCCTTTTCACCCCCTTGGGGGAGGAATATCTTAAAATCCCTTCTTAGTGCTACCCTACTCTGTGTATCTCTGTGTAAAATTTCACGTTTCTAGCTCTAGCACATTAGACAGTTCGGTACTACAAAATTTCAACCCTTATTTTAACCACTTTAGGGTTAATTAAAAAAAATAAAGTATGCAGTTATTTTGGTTTTTGATTGATTAACGAAAGTACAAAGTTTGACAATTGTAACTTTAACAGTTTCGATTTTCCATACAACAGTTTTTTACCCTTTTCACCCCCCTAGGGGATTGAACTTCCAATAATCACTTCTTAGTGCTCACCTACGTCACAATAGAAAACCTTGTGGATTTCACGTTTCTAGCTTCAGTAGTTTCGGCTGTGCGTGGATTAGACAGTCATTAAATCACCCTAGACTCGCAACACTACAACCCTTATTTTAACCCCTTTAGGGCTAATTTTAGAGAAACAAGTATACAGTTAAATTCCTTTTTAAATGACTAACTAAAGTGCCAAGTTTGACAATTGTAGCTTTAACGGTTTCGATTTTCCATACAACAGTTTTTTGCCCTTTTCACCCCCTTAGGGGTTGAATTGCCAAAAATCCCTTCTTAGTGCTACCCTACGTCAAAATAGGAACTCCTGTGGAAAATTTCACGTTCTTAGCTTCAGTAGTTTCGGCTGTGCGTTGATACGTCAGTCAGTCAGGTTCCTCTTTTATATATATAGATTATTTATTTATTTTATTCCTTTTTGTATACCAAATAAATCTTAAACTATAACTAATATTTAATATAAAAGTACAAATGGCAGTAACCATAGTAGGACCATATGCAAACTATTGTTGTTGTGCATATGGTCTTATCGAATGTTAAGAAAAATTAGGATTTTTATGAAAGAACTAGCGGCTCGGCTTCGCTCCGGGTGCAGTTACTTTTGATGACTCCATTTCATATCCGAAATATATTATTTCGTAATTAATTTTCAGCTTAACTTATCATGTCGCTTTTTGGCAGCCGGTGTGCGCGCATTGTAAAAATCTTACACTATTTTTTTCCAAACGTACCAAAATAAGTATAAATTCAGTAAAAATTTAAGATTCCAGCTATAATTTTCTATTCTAACAATTTAGATTATCGGAGCAAAAGACCCATCGGATATCGATTTTGAGACCAATCTGACCAATAACAAAAAAATTCAAAATGGCGACTAGAATGTTTAAGTCTGACTATCAGTTTAGAATATCGAAGCGAAGAGTGCGTCAGATATAGATTTTAAGACCAATAACTAAAAAGTTCAAAATGGCGGCCAAAATGTTCAATGCGAAAGGTGTCTCTGATATCGATTTGGAGACCCATCTGACCAAAAAATAAAAGCTCTAAAATTTCGAATCGAATCGAATTTGAGAGCAAACGAACCGATAGCTCAAAAGTTCAAAATGGCGGGCGCAATTTTCTATTCTGACCATCAATTGAGATTATCGGGGCGAAGGATCCCTCAGATATCGAATTTGAGAGCAATCGGGACGATAACAAATCAACCGTTTGCCATGCCCGGTTACATGTCTTGTTAAGCATCATTTCAATCAATCAAACAATTCATCATCTGGGGAGTAAGCTGATTGAAGTCAAGCGTGCGTAAAGAAGTTTTACTTCAAAAATATCGATTGAAACTAAACTACTCGTGATAGATTTGAAAATTATCATGCGACTTGACACGTACAGTACTAATCAAGAACGCTCTTTTCCATAAACAGTTTTTAAATCCACCGTCTTTTTCATTCGAACTGAATTTAAAAGTCTTTCCAAAGGTACAAAACATTCGGTAACTAAAATAGGTGTTAAAACTGTATGAATAACGCCGTGAGACATCGTTGTCGTCAGGGAGAGCACGGACGTGCGCGAGTGGGACTGCGACACGACGTGCCTGTGGCTGGCGGCGCTGGGGCTGGACGCGTACGTGGCGGCCGCGCGCGCCTGGCTCGCCGGGCCCGAGCGCGGCGTGCTGGCCGCCGCGCACTCCGCCACCATCGAGAAGGAGCTCGCGCTCAAACACCCTATGCACAAGAAGAAGATCGTGCTCGCCATCACTGACCTGCTCGTATGTTCATGTTTTACTGATCACGTCATTGTCATTTGTCAATATCAGTGTGGTGCAAATTAAGGAATAGTTGTAGAATTTTGTTGATTAAATAGTAATTAATTTTACGTAAATTGAATTGCAGCATATTTCGTCATCTTTGCATCTGATGTATCTTGAAAAGTCTATGCTCAAGAATGTATAGCGATGGTAGCGTATTCGTGTATCAGGGTGGTCACGGGGACCCGCTGTTGTCGGCGGCGGGTCGGCTGGACTGCGCGTGGGTGGTGCGGTGGCTGGAGGACGTGGGCGTGTGCGGCGCGCGCGGGGCCGCGCAGGACGCCGCGCTGGACGGCCGCGCGCTGCACCGCCTCACGCACCACGACCTGCACCTGCACCTGCGCGTCACGCACGCGCTGCACGCGCTCGCCGTCAAGCGAGGTACTGCACACTGCACACTACTCTATACTGCACCACACACTACTGTATACTGCACCGCCTCACGCACCACGACCTGCACCTGCACCTGCGCGTCACGCACGCGCTGCACGCGCTCGCCGTCAAGCGAGGTACTGCACACTGCACACTACTCTATACTGCACCACACACTACTGTATACTGCACCGCCTCACGCACCACGACCTGCACCTGCACCTGCGCGTCACGCACGCGCTGCACGCGCTCGCCGTCAAGCGAGGTACTGCACACTGCACACTACTCTATACTGCACCACACACTACTGTATACTGCACCGCCTCACGCACCACGACCTGCACCTGCACCTGCGCGTCACGCACGCGCTGCACGCGCTCGCCGTCAAGCGAGGTACTGCACACTGCACACTACTCTATACTGCACCACACACTACTGTATACTGCACCGCCTCACGCACCACGACCTGCACCTGCACCTGCGCGTCACGCACGCGCTGCACGCGCTCGCCGTCAAGCGAGGTACTGCACACTGCACACTACTCTATACTGCACCACACACTACTGTATACTGCACCGCCTCACGCACCACGACCTGCACCTGCACCTGCGCGTCACGCACGCGCTGCACGCGCTCGCCGTCAAGCGAGGTACTGCACACTGCACACTACTCTATACCGCACCACACACTACTCTATACTATAATTTAATTTGTGTCCCCCTGGTCGTGCAGGTATCCAAGTGTTGCGCGACAACCGGTTCGATCCGGACACGATGATCCGTCGCGGCGTGGAGGGCGAGGGCGGCGAGCGCGCGCCCGCGGTGGAGGCGGCGCAGCTCGCGCGCTGGTCCTCGCACCGCGTCATGCAGTGGCTCAAGGAAATTGATCTCGCAGAGTACGCGCCCAATCTGCGCGGCGCAGGTACTGCACTTATCTGAACCATACTATACGTCATGTCATATGTAGACACTAAACTGTACAAATATTGTCTTATCAGTGAGCTTATTCATCCAAGTCCATTGAAATGCTTAAGGCGGAAAATACATACATAACACATACTGTTGAAATGCTACGCAACCCGACGCCAAGCAACATGTGATAAGTGAAATCAGATTGTACTATTTTCTATTACCAAAACTATACTACAAACACGCCAGGCTTCGTAGCGTGCTCGAATTAAGGTGCGGTCTTCACATCGATTGACTAACAATGATCTAGAATAGACTTTGGCATATATGAGACTAATAGGATTTCTCTCCAGAAATACTACCATGTGTAACAAAATTGTTAATATTGACTTTAAATATTAAAATGTGTTAATTTAAATAGTTTAGCAATATTTGTATTGTATTTTCTTCTTCTGCTATTATCTAGGTGTCCACGGTGGTCTCATGCTTCTAGAGCCTCGGTTCACAGCAGAACTTCTGGCAGCATTACTAAATATTCCAGCCAACAAGACACTACTACGGCGGCATCTCACACAAAGGTAATTTACGAATCATTTTATTGTTTTGAAATTTGATCTCTAACATTTGCCGATTTCCGCTCTATACGGGCTTGTTACCAATGCCCGTTTTGATATTAAACATAATAAGTGCACCATTATAACTCGCATGGTGTAACGTTAAAACGACGTATATTTTATCAAACTATTTATGCATTAACTAATATAAATGGTCCTTCGAGCCGAAATGGCAACACAAACATATACTTTTTAAATACTGAACTCAATAATAATAATTTTCAAATTATATTTTAAAACGAATCTTTACTAAGTCTCTAAACAGGGTCAAACATCAAACGAAGTTTGAAGTTTAATTGAATTTATTATTTTTTAGGTTTAACGACTTGCTCGGCCGAGAAGTGATACAGCAAAAACGAAATGCTGAACAAACACTCGGCTACCAACCCCTCACCGCAACTACTAAATATAAGGTACAACTGGTAAAATTATTATAATCAATAATTTCCCCATGTATATCACCGCAACATTTGATCATCATCAGCCATTTAGCAAATAATTCATGCCTTGCAAATTGAAATATGAACACGATTTGCTCATCCTTATTCCAGATTCACAATAATCACGTGCAAAAAATAACTATTGCAAATCAGGTAAATTAAACACCTGGCGTATGACAGCCACAGTCTTGTTAGGCATAAAAGTAAACGTGTTGTCGCCGCAATCATCATATTTATAAAGCGAAAGAACCCTATAAAATAAGTGTAAAGAAAGAGCGGACCTTTTTTCTTGTATCATTAGGAAATAGTATATTTGTCAATGGAGGGATGATGGATAATAAAATTATTTCAAGTTTTCCGGTAATAAAGGCTTTTTTGTGTGTATTGAAAGTCAATCACCACGCACTAAAACGGTGAAGGAAAACATCGTGAGGAAATCTGCATACCATAGCGGTTTATAATATTTCTATGGTATGTAAGTCCGCCAACCCGCACTAGGCCAGCGTGGACTATATGGCCTAACCACCCTCAATCGTACTGTCGATTGTAGAGTAGGCCCGTGCCCTGCAGTGGGACGTATATGGACTGATACAGATACAGAAGGCTTTAAATGTTTTCCCTACAATTTGTTACGAGTTTGTTTAATGTGAATATTTTTAATTAATTAATTAGTTAATATTTAGTAGATAAAATGTAGTAGATATAAAAATATATTTTTAATAAAGACTCATTCAACACCATTAGTTACACACAACACATTAATGTCTTTTATATTTATCTATCAAGACATACACTAAAATCATTATACGTATATAATTTGCAGGTACCAAAGAAGAGTCAGTTCTCGTTAAAGCGCAAGAAAAGTAAAGACGAGCTCGACCTCAGTGACCTCGTGTGTCCCCTGCACGACGACTGCTCAGGTGACATTACCACCTCGCCAGTAAGTTGCATTACTAACCACACTAATATTATGTAGCACGTGTATCTTCACAGTGTATATTACCAAATTATAAGAAAAAAAAACATGTTTTTAGAGTATAAAAAGAGGTCCTATATGTTAGAGGGGGCACTATTAAAGTATTGTGGAGAATTGGCCATAGACAATAATTTTTAAAAATATATTCCCATGGTTAAAGTATTGACCTGTAATTTAAATTTAAATATCAGTTGATATTTAAACAAAAATAGATAAATTGTGTCTTTTCTGTTTTGGTGTCGAATTTTAATAAAATCAAGGTAAGAAACTTAAGCTGTAATCCTCCACAAAAATTGCAATAATTATCTCAATTTGGTATTCAATAGCATGACACTGAGTTTGTTTGGTAAGTAGAGACCCACATTAAGGAATATGTGTCAATTCATTCTCACACATACCAATTAACTCCTTTAACAAGGGTGTGGTTTCTTATTCTCGAACTTTCGATCTTTTGGTGGTTTGGTT
Organism: Hyles lineata; assembly: GCA_030180105.1. Classification (NCBI taxonomy): domain Eukaryota; kingdom Metazoa; phylum Arthropoda; class Insecta; order Lepidoptera; family Sphingidae; genus Hyles; species Hyles lineata. Next base: position 11,264,772 of record JARJEE010000008.1, on the reverse strand, counting down.
GTTGAAATGTTAATATTGGTTTGGCAGCTCTAACTCTGGCAATAGTTTTCTGTTTGATGAGTGCACTGTATTATAATTGTAACCTTAAATTACTATAGCTGTAAAAGATGTTTCATTTTGGTTCCGCACTTATGTAGGTACTCTAAAAAGAAAAAAAATAGTTATTAAAAAATCACCCTGGATATATTTCATAATGAATAGAATATTTTTCTGTGTCTATTTTTTTTGTATTTATATTTTTGTAATATACTGTTCGAAGTATTCTGTACAATAAAGTGATCCAGTCCAGTCACAATAAATATTAAACATATTATCTCCATTGTTTAGTGTTTAGGCACCGCAAAATTTCACACTTATTTCATAATTGAATTTCTCTAGAGTATTTATCATAATGTGTATGAACGTCCAAATTTTTCTTAACCGTATAATCCATGAGAAGAAATAACAGAAATGAAGATTAAAAATAATGTAATGTGTTTATATTACAGACGATGAAAGTAAAGTCAGTGGCGGCGGCGGGCGTCGCGTCGGGTGTCTGTCCCCCGCGTGACGACGCGCGTGCGCACTAGCCACAGCCGCGCCGGACCTCACGCGCCATGCACGATACATGGCGTTTAAATAAACATTATTCTATAATTATGTTATGGTGCATTTACACGCTTGGCCAACCTTGGCCGGCCTCCACCAACGCAAGCGTAAAAATAGGGAGTTTAGCTTGTTTGGCCTTTTTTATCTTCGTTAATAGCTTGGAGTTGGTAGACGTTGGCCCAGCCTCAGCCAATGTGTAAATGCAACATTATATAAACTTATCAACATTCTGTCAATGGAGTGCTGTAGGAAATCTTCTGTAGCGGTTGATATGTTCAAAATAATTATTTGATGCAACTTTCTTGTAGATGCAAGATATGAGATGAGTGAAGAGTTTCAGTCGTACCCCAACTTGACATATTTAATTAAAACACTAATTTTTAAATTAATTAATGTTAAATAAAAATTTGGTGCTAAATTCCTAATCTGCGGTGTCTCGGCTTTACAAAATTATATGAACTTTAATATCGAAATGTCTAAAAATATTCGAGTTGCATACGAATGTTAATGGAACGGCGTTATGAACGAACAAGCGTACGACTAATTTAAGTGTAACTGCCAAAAATGTATTGGTTTATTAGAATTAACTGTTAGGAGCCCTAAAAGAATGATTTATGAAAACAAAGAAGAACATATTTAATGTTATCTTTAATTTCATAGTAAAAGTCTTTTTAGTGAAATAATATTTATTTTTTACACTTTATTATGCGTGTGGTGACTGGTGAATGAGTCAGGAGTCAGGACGAAGTGAACAAGAGCCACGTATGCTGAAATAGCAATAGACATTCCAATGGATATATCATAAAGAATGTTTTTATAGTTAGCCCATTTACACACTACTATAACACGACCGTTTGTTACGAGTTTTACAGTACTTAGCGCATTTTACTTGTGTAATTAAGTAGCTTGTTAGGAATCGACTGAATGGCGACAATATTATTCTGGTCTCGTTTCTATTTGCTACAAATAATTTTTCAAATAGCTAGTTATAATGATTATAATATTTATCTAGATACGGTTGAGGCAACCTACGTGTTGTTTCTTATAAAAGTTTAATTGTTAGCATTTGATGAATGTATTTATTAAAAGTTATTCTTAGTGTTTGGGTGCATTTTATACTTGCTCTAGTAATTCGCAGTGTGTATAAAATGGATCGCATAAAGTTCATTATTTATGTGTAGAAAGTTCGCGCAACATTGAAAACTGTCCTTAGAGGAATTGTTTCTTTTAATCTTTTCGAACGTTTTACAGATTTTTAACACCGTAATAAATGAATAATTAGATTAATCCACCAAGATTAAACCCTGTTCCTAACACGTCGTGCCAATTATTATGAACATGAAGACCCTTTATATGATAGTCCCTCGTCTTCCATAGCTTTGTAATTCGTGTTATTAACGATATATCATTGAAACAACAAGTCTTTGTACAATAATGTATACCATTTTTACGACACCTTAAAATCATAAAATATAAAATGTAAAAGTTAATAAATACTGAATGAACACAACAGTTGTTTTATTTATAAGTTTTTAACTTTCGAATAGTTGCTGAGATTTAACGTAGTTTGCGTCCACATTTTTCAACACTTTCAAACCCTCTGGAACAAAAAATATATATTAATTCAATCAAGAAGTAATAATAATAATGCCCCATGTGTTCCCATTGCTGATTCAGACGGACCTTCTCTACAACTGGGAGTGCCTGAAATGGTGCCTAGGCCATCACTGGACTTGTGGGGAAATAATTTAATTGCGTACTATTCGTTAATAATAAAAACCGGCCAAGTGCGAGTCGGACTTGCGTACGAAGGTACCATCATTTATAAAAGAAAATCACGTTTATCCCTGATTATTAATATTGATAAAAATTGCTTAAAAATTACGTTTGTTGTATTGGAGCCCCCCTTTAATATTTACTTTATTCTTATTTAAGTATTTATTTTGAAAGGTAATATATAACTAAATATTCTGTGAAAATTTTAAGCGTCTACCGGTTACGGTATTAATATTAAGCAAAAAAATACGATAAAAACACGTTTATTGTATAGTGACACCCGTTAACTTTTTCATTTTTTTATTTTTAGTTTTTGTTGTTATAGCAACGGAAATACATAATTTGTGAAAAGCTTTCTGGCTATCACGGTTTATGAGATACAGCCTGGTGACAGGCAGACAAACGGACAGACAGATAGCGGAGGCTTAGTAATAGGATCCCGTTTTTACATTTTAGGTACGGAACCCTAAAAACTGACGGAGAAAAGTCAGAGGTGCCTTCTGGAATTCGAACTGACGACCACACGTTAAACGGTTGCGCCCGGTTCGTCACATTAACAGGCCATAAGCCACATAGACAGCACTTGCTAGCTTTTATATACGTGGGTGGTTTTGTGGACGGAAAGGATACCTACCTTTCCCTCTTCCTTTGCGACGTAACTCTGCTATCCTCTCAATTTCACTATCTTCTTCTATATCTTTTTCCCGCTTCTGAGCGTCTTCCTGTGCCTGCTTCAGTAGAGACTCTTCTAAAAACGTCAGTTCTGACAAAAATACATTAAAATAAGCACATGCGTTATGCGTATGCATTCACAATTCATAAGGGTGTGCATTAAGTGTCCAGTTGTATTCTTTATGAATCAATTCTAAACGTTTTGATGTAAATGTTCAGTCTCCGTGGCGCAGGTGTTTAGACGCCGCCTGTGAAACGAGAGGCTGCAGGTTCAATACCCTCACCGAGAGTAATGTTTGTGCGGCCCACAAATATTTCTTTCGGGTCTGGGTGTTCGTGAGACCGAAAAGTCTCTCGTAGTTCCTGATCCCACGACACAGGACTCGATCTTAGTGTTGGGTCAGGACTGTTTGTGACTGTTGGGTGTTATTATTTATTTAAATAACATACTAGTCAGTCTTGTATCCATGCCAATCCACGGTCCGTTGAATATGCTTCCGGCGGTCGGGCGCGCCTTGGCCTCTGGCTCCATCAACTGTGTCACCTGCTGCTTGCATTCTGTTGACAACTGGTTCACCACGCTCGTACGAAAACGCCATTTTTTCATCACCTGTCGCCATTTAATATTTTCTGAAGTTGAGATTATAAAAAAAAACTATTATAAACAACAATTTTACATAATAATTCACCTGCTTTTCATATAACTTCTTGACGGATGTTTCATTAAAAGGTAACGCTTTATTCAACATCGTATAGAGGATTATGCCCAATGACCACATGTCGGCTAATTTGGGCAAGTAAGGAACGCCTTTGAGTACCTCTGGCGCCGCATAGGACAGCGATCCACAATACGTCTCGCTCAATATATCACGATCGCGCTGACGCACATTCCGAGCGAAACCAAAGTCTGTGATTTTCACATTATAATTTGCTGTAATCAATATATTTTCACATTTTAAATCTCTATGGGCTATGTTCAAGGTATGTATGTAATGAAGGCCCGATAGTATTTGGCGCATCCATAATCTACTCTGATTTTCTGGGACAGCACCGTTTTGGGTCAAAAAGTCTAATAGATCGCCATTCTCGGCGAATCGTAGGAAAATAAAGTATTTGGCACGTCGTTGAAATATATTAGACACGTGCACTATGTGAGGATGGTTGATACGTATGAGAACATCTAATTCGCGAGGCAAGAATTTAGTAAGATAATCGCGAGGGGCTTGCGCTGTGTCGATCACTTTACAAGCCATTATTGTGTGCCGGGTCTCGTCGACCATGTGCGTAGCTTTGTAAACCTGCAGACAATATATTAATTTATAAACTTCTTACTTACTTGTTGAATCATTCATTTCTTCAGGATACGTAAACTTTTCTCACCTTAGCGTAGGATCCTTCCCCTATTAGTTTCTCCAATATGAACCCTTTTTCTTGTAATACAGTGAGATCAGATTGTGTAGTGCTAAGATCTATTTTTTCACCCCCACCCATTTGTTTCCTTTCACGTCATTTTATTTCATTTTCACTTTTGTTGGTAACATAATGATGGGACGAGCTTCCGGCTTAAAGGTTTATGTATTTTGTATCATATTGATTCGTTGTGTTAAGAGTTTTAAAGTTTTTGGCTATCATATAAGTGTCAAACTATGTGTCATTTTTTTTTATTTTCTCGTGTATTTTATTAAGTGCCAGTATGTAAATAAAATCTCATTTAAAAGCTTTGTTATTATAAATGAATAAGAAATATGTACACGTCTATGTATGAATCTTTCTGTGCAAACTATGAGAAATGAATAGTATCTACAGTTATTTATTGCATACCATGAGGACGTGGAAGCAGTCATATCGCAATTATTTTTCATTATCGAAGTGTCGGGCAAACACACATCCTTATCGGATTTTGCTGCGTCTGGTGCTTCTAATTTTTTTTGCAGTTGAAGTTTCTCATCACGTGCCTTCCTGTAAGCTAAAGTTTCTTGTGGAGTCCATTCTGGAAAGAGTATTATTACGTTTACTTTCATAAATGACATAGTTTTATCCAATAAGAAATATTAAAATCCAGATATGTGTGACAAGGAATACCCTGCTATTTGACAGCTTCCGTAGCGCAGTTGGTTAAACGCCAGCTGTAAGACGCAAGGCCGCTGGTTCGATCCCCGCACCGAGACAAATATTTGGGATAACCACAGGTATTTGTTTCAAATTAAATCAAATGTAAGTAAACAGGAGTGGGGTGAATTGAAGAAGAAAAAACAATGTACCCAGTAATCTAGAATCCATGGCAATCCATTCACTATTGATAATTTGATCTATTTTTAATCTGTTCTGATGATTTGGCTCCAACATTAGTGTGATCAATCTTTTACAATTCTCTGATATTGCATCGATATAGCGTGATCGGAACTTCCAATTTCTACTTATTTGTGCCTGGTATAATTGTTTGATATGTTTATCTTCAAAAGGCATGGCTCTGTTCAACATTACGTAAAGGACGACGCCTAGCGACCAAATATCAGTAGGTTTTGGAAAATATGGAGCACCCTGCAAAATCTCGGGAGCAGTGTAAGATAGGGAACCGCAAAACGTTTCACTGTGAATATCTTTTAATTTCTTGTCAACGCATATACGAGCGAATCCAAAATCAGAGAGTTTCGCGTTCTGATTGGCAGTTAGAAGAACGTTTTCACATTTGATATCTCTGTGCGCGATTTCAAGTTCATGCATATACTGAACAGCTAAAGCAAGTTGACGAGTCCAGATCCTAGCTTGGTCTTCTTGCACCGCTCCTTTTTGTAAAATATATTCTAACAAATCACCATGCTCCATGAATCGCATAAATATAAAATACTTAAATCTTCTTTGAAATATGCTGTGCGTGTGGACGAGGTGTGGATGATTCAGTTTGATTAACATTTCGATTTCCCTTGGTAAAAATTTCTTAACAAAATCTTTGGGCGCAGTGTTTGTATCTATAACTTTGCAAGCCAATATGGACAACTTGTCATTTTTACTAGGATTTCTGTATTCAGCTAAATAAACCTGTTACATCATATAAAGTTATTTTTAAATATCTAAATTCATTATTATCAAAACAATTTATGCAGATATGCTACCTTTGCATACGATCCTTCATTAATCTTCTTCATCATTTTGTAACCACGTGTCGCTAGAGTAAGCTGTTCAGAACCAGTCAGCTTCAAATCATCTTCCAGATTATTGAACTATAATCACATTTTGTTCTCTTACAAATATAAAATGTTTGCAAAAAATTAAAATACTTGTAAACTTATTATACCTTGGATCTACCCTCCATCTAATTTACTTTCTTTTGCTTAGCTGTTACATTGGCCAAAGATTTTATCATTTCACTTTGCTGTAAATAAAACATTGGTCAAAATATGTGCACATGATTAAAATCCAATAATAATGATCCTTAAAACACTAACCCTATATGTAGATTCTCTGTCAGGGCCTTGTAATATGTCACCTTGTCTTTTTGGCGGATTCCTGTGCGTATCTGATAATCTACGTCGCTCTTCCTTCGCACGCTTCAGTGCTGCTGCTTCCACTGCATTCAGAGCTAAGGAAAGAATTTACACACATTAATAACATATATCTGCAGTGCCTATATGTATTAAGTAATAGTAAAGACTAGTAGACCAATTAACCAGTAAATCTACGTCTGCAGACTAAGGCTTGAGCTCAGTTAGTAGTGAAAAAAAGGTCTGCACGAATCTTATGGGTATTTTTAGTGAGCAATTGCCAATATTAACACGAAATAAGTAATTATAACAAACATTTATCATCTAGGTGTTTGATTGAATTGTGTAATGCAACTGCTAAACATACTAGTAAGTCTACTATCCATAGCAATCCACTCAGAGTTAAGAATGTGGGTCGCGGTGTGACGAAGTCCAGGGTCGGGCTCCAACAAATGCTTGACGACGCCTTTACATTCCAATGAAAGAACACTAGCGACGCGTGACCTGAACCGGTACTTCTTTCCCATCTGTTGCTCGTATAATTTGCGCATACGTGTGTCGTCGAACGGCATAGACTTGTTCAGCATAACAAACAATACTACACCCAAAGACCAGAGATCCGTCGGTTTGGGAAGGTACGGTTTACCGCGTAGAATCTCTGGCGCAGCATATGACATGGAACCACAATACGTTTCGCTTAGTACGGGATTTTCATCCTCATCAACACAAAAGCGCGCGAAACCGAAATCTGAAATTTTAACATTGAAGTTTGCTGTTAGAAGTACGTTTTCACACTTAATATCCCTATGTGCAATTTCCAATTCATGTAAATATTGCAATCCCAGCGCCAACTGTCGCATCCACACTCTAGATTGATTTTCTGACACACAGCCGTTCTTTAAAATGTAACCAAGTAAATCTCCGTTTTCGGTGTATCTCATAAAAATATAATATTTTGTTTTCCGCTGAAATATACTGTGCACGTGAATAAGGTGCGGGTGATTCAAACGTATCAAAACGTCTATTTCACGCGGCAAAAACTTAACAACAAAGTCTTTCGGAGCCTTCGAGGTTTCGATTATCTTGCATGCAAGGGTTGCTCTTTGCGAATCGTCTTTATGAGAATACTCGGTTAAGAAAACCTGCAATAAATCATAAATATCAATATGTATAATTCTCAAAATCTCTGCGAAATCGATTTTAAGAGTTATACAGAGTAAGTCAGAAATGAAATATAAATCTTAAAGAGGTTTGGTGTGCTTATCCAAAGGTATAACTTTTATTGTGAATGTGAGGCCAACCTTGAAATAGCGAAAAATATTTCAGCTATACTTAACAAAATAAATGGAACAGTAAAAGTTGTTCATTTTGATGAGCATAGTAAACACCTTAGTACCTATATCCTTTCTGACTAACCGTGTATAAAAGTGCATGCACGCAACAACCTCGTAAATGCCTACCTTAGCATATGCTCCTTCACCGATAAATTTAAGTAACTTATACCCTTTCGAAGATAACGTATTTTCTTCAGATGCAGTAGTTTTCAATTCGGTCATGATAAAATAAACTTGTGGTAAGGCATCGAGCTGTTCGACTTGAACTCACTTTTCTCCAATATACTGCGTGTATCGGACAACCGGTGGTTAATGTCCAAGCAATAAGTAGGCATTTTTACAAATTCCCTGTTAGTTTACATCACTAAAATTTCACTAAATTATTTACATGGTGCTAATGAATGACAAGTTGTCAGATGATTTCTTAATGACATAGATAATTTACTCTTCTACAAAACTTCTGGGAGTACAGAATGATAACAATTTCAAACATCCTCTGTGAGATAATGGTTTAGTATAATAATTAAAATCGTGTATTTCTAATAAATTAGTTTTATTCAAACTTAAATAATAAATAACGGCTACTGAAGTCTTTATAAAAGTTCACACAACAAGCTGTATGCGAAATGTAGAGTGTTACAATATTAAACTCGTAAATTAATATTTATGGACATCATCTAATCAGACTAGCTAGTCAATTTAAACATTTTGTGGTGTTAGCGCTATGCGCTTAAATAACACGTTTACAGTTGAAATCTCCGTTTTAATTTCTGCTGACTTGGTTATTAAATATTATAAGATTTGTTCCACAGTAATGAAAAAAAAATTGTAACAACATTCATTTTGCACAATAAAATATCACAGCTCTAAATGCTTCTTGTTTAAAAATTCGCCTGCTAACGATATCCTTTGCAGGAATGACGGCGCTGGAGTCAGCAATAATTGGTATTGATCCACATCAGGATGGTCTGGATATTTCTTTTCTTTCCGTATCCTTTCCAACATTCTTTGAGGTTCACATTTCGGTTTGGCTTTCCAGTCATTGTTTAAAAAGTCCTGCAAAACCTTCGGCAACATTTTCAAAGTTTCCTTGGCTTTTGTAGCACTCGGAAGCTCTAATTTTTCTTGCTCTTGTGGTACTTGCGGAACAATAATATCGTCTACTTCAACAGTTGCTTCACCTGCATCATCCGGGACTTTATTTTCTGATTTTGTTTGTGCATCCGCAGCCATATTCAAAGTATCATTATAATAAGTACTAATTCGTTCTTTGACGATGTCCATTAAATTAGATTCTACGGCGATATTTTCTCTTTCTGTGCCATCTAGGTTGACATAGCCGGTTCTTGTTTCCGTCTTTATTAGCACTTGATTATTGTCAGCTTTATTTTCCGCGGTTTCTGGAACTTCATTTACCACTACATTTTCATTCACGGGTATTTCTTTAGTGACTTCTTCGTGCGTTTCATTTGAGTCGTCTTTTTTGGTCGTGGCTTCAATCAATGTCATGAACTTAATGTTATCCTCCTCTTCTAAAATTTGATATATACGATGAACTTCGCTTATGTTTATTCTGTAAATGAAAATAATAATGGTAAGTTCACATGAAGTCGTGTTTTTTCTAATTTTTCACACTCCTGTTTTCGTACGTGTCATCTAATTGTGTGAGAGGTGTGATGTGCACTCTACATGTTTTATACTCTTTGATATTTTATTGTATTTAATCCATTGATTTATATTAAAACGATCAGTATATACTCAGCATTGGTGTTGTTTATTCATCTCTATCGCCGAACCTCACAATAATTTTACATACCCTTGTCTGGCTTCGTGACAGCAGTACAGCATCGTTGGGTCGATGGGATGTGCCTCCGTGTTGAATATATAACCGCCGACGTCAACTATACATTCGCCATTGGGCGTATTAATGACTGTCCCGTGTAATCCAGGGTTATGTATGAAGTTGTCCGGATCAAATAATAAGTACAGATATTTTGTAGTTTCTGCCAGGAAGAATGATTCCATGCGATCTTCTTTGCGGTGATCGCGGACATCTTTAATCTAAAAATATAAAAAAATGGTTTTGTGGACAACAGAACAGACTAAATTTCCAATGGTAGGACAGTCATGTAAGAACTCGGAATAACCGCCATAAATACTACAGAACCTCCACAGCAATATATTATGACTAGTCAAATTTTGCAAAAGCGTAAGTGCAATTAGTACATACATATACAAATTTTTCTCAGAAGGGGTAGACGGAGGTACTACCAGGGCACCCACTTTTCGCGGTGTATTCCGTTCCATAATATGATATGCAGCGAGCCTATCGCCATACCAAGCACAAATTCCTAACTTTGCTCCCTGATTCGCTGATAATGAAGATAAAAATCCAATATCACAGCCCATTCCTGGATTCGAACCGTAGACCCGAACGTTGTGATCGTACCGTAGTACAACTACTCCACCGAGGCAGTCAACTTAGAATCCCAGCTGGAACTTACCGTAGCATATCCACAGGGCGTTCTAGCACTATGTTGAATACTCCTTAATATATCTTCACCCATTTGCAGCAATATGGGATCTCTCGTCTCGCGATATAGGTACATAATAGACTCTATGAGTTCGGGCCGCAGTGGATAACTTTCTCTTGATGTAGAAGCCTCTCCAGTGCCCAGGTTGTATACTTCAGGAGTAAAACCATATTGCCTCCAAACGCTGTGGTAATTGTGAATGATACGCATCGCCGAGTCACTCTCGCCTGGTGATAAAAAACTAATACGTTAAGGAATTTATTTGGCTTAAACGACTAATGATAAATTACAAACATACAAACAAACATACAAGTGAAGCTAATATAAAGCGTGTAAAAACGTAACGGTAATGAAAAATATATTTTGCTGATATAAACGGATCTGATTTTTTTTTACTGGCACGGCATTTTGACTCCGCTGTACCTGATGGTAAGCGCAATTCCGTTCAGACAGTGTCCAATTCATCAGACAGATGTGAATCATACGGCGGTGCACTTGCCATTCGACAAAATCATGCCGGCCTGCAAAAATGTCTAACTACGGAAGCACCCGGGTTATAGTAAACACAAGATGTGTGACAAGACAAACATGCTATGGATTTACTGAATTTGAAATAATGAATATTTTATTTTATTTATAGGAAGGAGGGAACACGTGTGACGCCAGCTTTACGGTGCGGCACAAGAAAGATTTTCGAACCATTTGGTTAGCGCTTCGATGCTTTTGACTATCAGCCAATGTGAGCACGTATGATTCTACTAAGGAAAGGAAAGAAGGGGATTAAATTGATCAATTCCTCAGAGTATTCGCCATGATGTGTTACGTCATCACTCCAATTATTTACAGATCAATAATAATCAAAACCTTAAATTAACATTAAAAATGCATTTGGAACCTTTGCATTGCAATGATCTATTGCAATAATGATTTAGTAAGTATGTACCATGTTATTCTTAATTTCCAACTAGATAGAAATCCTTACCAATAAGACTAAGTAGTCCGGGCCAGTAAGACTCAAGTGATTGAAACACTGGCAACGTAACGTGACCGCGCAACATTGTGGCCCACACGAACCAATCGTCCTTCTTTAAATATTTTTCAATTGCAATGCGAGCTTCCATGAACATCGACATTAGTTCTGGTTTCTCCAGTAATATTGCTCCTGTAATTAATACCGTCAAATCAAAAATAGTATTAGACCAAGAGCCTGTTGCCGCCAGACTTTCGTAATTTTATAAAAGCTGAAAGTTTATCGGCATAATATGTCTGAGTTTTGACATAGGCATCACAACATCAGCTATTATGAAGTTCTGATCGTAGTGGCTTTGGAAGTTATCAGCTTCAAAGTGTCTTAAAAGATGAAAAAACCATCAAAAGTGTCCGACTACCAAGGAAACCTTTTGATAATTACTTCACAACATCATATTTAAATTTCAGCTTTTATATTACAATATATTCTAACTTTAAACAGAAAATAACTGGTGTAAACGAGAGCGCAAATCTAATATCATAGAGCCGTGTATAATGAAACAATGATCACAAGTGAAAACAAGTGCCATCTTGACCATCCATCCTTGGCCTCGCATTGCGAGTCCTTACGCCGAGCCGCAAATATTTAGCACGTTAGCTGCAGCTCAGTATACACTCACGTTCTATTTGTGCGCAACGCACATATACACATCACAAACCAGGCGTGTTATTTCCGTACAAAATACGCTGGCGCAGCACTGGTACATTTCGTTATCTTGACAGGACAGTTATTGCTAAGGGGCTGTAATTTCTGAAAAATATTTGGCTAGGATACCAAAAATCTTATAGAATTTCACCACCACCATTGGTTTTTGTCGTTCTCAAATGATAAGTCAATCACAACCAACCAATCTAGAGGCATCTGGTATTCTTAATTAATCGCATTTCTATTATTATATTTTAAACTATGAGGGCATTGTAAAAAAAATATCCAATCAACATAGAATTTAGACCTTGTGGCGTCACTAGATGGTGTGTAAGTGCATGATAGAAAGCAGGCAAAATATGGTACACTTAGAATAATACATGTAAAGATTGTTACCTTTGACTAGATATTCATAATATGAGTCCACACCACCTCCAATACCAGCATCCTGAGCAGTCCAGCGGCCAGACATTACATCTATGTGGTTTCCCAACAAACCAATGGGTGATCTATGATGATAAAGAGCTTTCAATGCATTGTATGCTACCTGGAAAAAAAAGTGAATGCACTTTTCACTTTTTCTTGCCTTATGAATGCAGACTCTTCCTTGCTATTCATTGTTATAACAAAACCGTGTATACCGATAGAACCAGATGAACTGGGTGGTAACAAAAAAGTGACTTTATTTTTCTGCATCTGGGTATTCAAGTTAAGTTAGTCATAAAACACAACCATAACAGTAAATCTAGTGCCAGTTAAAAAATCTTGTCCACACAATTGTTATTTTATACTTTGATTATAAAACAGTTAAAAATTAAATTTAAAAAAATATTTTACCTCTTCATACAAAGGATCACCTGTAAGTCTGCTCAATGTTCCGAACTCAATAATGAATGTACCAACACCAGCAGTACAGGTCACACTGGTCTCTCCTGGCGGTACACCTGACCGTAAGTTTATAGTGCCATAAGGCATCCCAGTTGTCGTGTCAAAAGCTGTTATCAACCTCTGTGCCACATCTTCTGCTAAACGAAGCAATGGTCCGTTACATGGCCAGCCAGGTTCAAGCTTCATACCAGTTCTGAAAAATAAATGGGCATCAAAAATTATACAATCAATACTTAAATAAAAACAATCAAATATGAGGGGCAAACATCTTATTAATTTAGTTTTTATTTCAATGTAACATGGTCTATGTTAAGACCGACACAAACTTACTTATGTGACAAAAGATGTGCACTCAACAATCCTCCGATGATCCTAATATTAGTTTCAAACACAGATACATTAATGTCAGCATCAAAATTCTTCTTTTGCAGCACAATATCCACAACTCTGTTGAATTCTGTATAATTTCCCATGATGGCTAGAGTGTCTAGAGCGTCTATCAACGTCAAAGAGTAACTACCCCATGTGTCTACACCGTCACAACTCAGAGGGCGAAGCTCGTCGTAAGGGTAAGCGTATCTTAAGTAACTGTCGTACGCATGTTGAAACATATCTCTCACCTCCTCCCTGAAATTATTTTGAATAAAATGTAAGTCGATTTATTCAGAACTATTCTCTTATAAACCATACAGAAAAAAAGTTGTATAGACCTGAGTTTTATTATGTCTTCCTTTTTGTATACCCTTATGGCAACATGAACATGAAAACCGAAGCACAAAAGTAAAGTGAATAATAGCGGTAATTTGTTCATACTTAGACCAGTTTGTTATTGATAAAACAGCTTTTATTTACGTTTCGATTGCGTGTAACTTTTTAAAAGCTGATATTTCTTAGATATAGCAAATGTCAAAACAATTTATCTAACTTCGATAATTGCGCAATTTCAACCTTTGTGTCTAAGCATTAAAACCTACAGTCCTTTGGCAAGCATAATTTGAGAAATTGTCAAAAACAGATGGTACCAACATAAATGTTGCCGTTTAGAAATATTTACCTTCCGGCACACGTCAACAGACAACAAAATGAAATGTTTTATAATTTAAAATAGCTCAGATGTATAAATGATAATTACAATTTTAATTTTGGTGCTTTAAATATGGCGAAATTAAATTATTGTTGTTATGCCGGCGCCACACATAGCAACAATATTTGTACACTTCTTTAAACATTTATTTGAACACATGTGTGGCACAGTTAGATTGTGTGACAAACTGTAGATAATAAAATATTATAATTTATAGATTTAAAAGTTTGATGAAAAAAATAATTAAGGTACTACAACTCTTATTTAAGGTTAATTCCATCTTACATCATGTGAGTTGTAATTCTATTATCACTAGCATAAGTGATATCTAATATTGATATAATTTCACATGGCTGTTAATTACAATTATTTGTGTTTAATATTACTATAGGTTCAAATTTGTCTCTATGATGAATATTTACACACCATTTTAAATATGGTATAATGTATTCAGAAACAATTCATTATTAACACCTTACCATGTATTCTGTATCAGCCCATATACGTCCCACTGCAGGGCACGGGCCTCCTCTACAATCGAGAGTACGATTGAGAGTGGTTAGGCCATATAGTCCACCACGCTGGCCTAGTGCGGGTTGGCGGACTTACATACCATAGAAATTCTCATGTACCGCTATGGTATGCAGGTTTCCTCACGATGTTTTCCTTCACCGTTTTAGTGCGTGGTGATTGACTATCAATACACACATGACTCCGAAAAGTCAGAGGTGTGCCCTGGGATTTGAACCCGCGACCACCGTGAACATGTTGGCAGCCGCGTCTGGTCCGTTTACCAACAGGCCACCACGCACTTACCATGTATACATTGTACCAATTCTACAAAGACCAAGCTTTAAATTTTAAAAAACTATTTGATAATGACACTGCTGGGGAGTTGTTCATCCAAAAATGAATTGTAATACTGAGAACATATTAGAGCAGGCCTGTAGAGAATGAATGAACACTCATACATGGGCCTATGCTGCTGGATGGGTTGTTAGCAAATTATTAAACCAAATAGACTGTTGTGAATGCTAAGACTCTTTGAATACTAAAACAAGTCTTGAGACTCATGAATTATGACCATGTTTAAGAATATTTAAAAAGAAAGAAGAATTTTATAAAGCTAAGAATAAAATAAAAATAAATCATTTATCAAATTACATTGGCGTTTTAATTTATTTACTAATGATTAAATACACCCATCTACACATACAATTATAAATTGTTTCTAAACTTAAATCTAAGTTTAGATACATTTTATTCAATTAATACATTTTTAAATACTTTTAATTATAAAATTAATTGCGTCCCGTGCCGCCGGTAAGGCCGTATAAATAAAGACTTTTGCTTACATTATAACATATTTAATAAAATAGTGTGGTGGAAAGTTAGTTTGCGTATCTACTTGCACGTCCACCTGTCAATGTCAAATTTCAATTAAAAAAATATACCCTCACAGGGGTAGCTACCGTGTAACCTAGTATGAGATAGCGATATTTGTGGGAGTGTGGCCAGGTTGACACGTTTTTCCTAAGGTATCGGGAAACTTTGACCGCTCTTTAAAACAATATAATTGCTAAAATATCAATATTTTAACTTTGAGTGGAACTACAGTGCACATACATGCCTGGGTCACCAGCCATCACCCAGAACTAATAAAAACACTGTATAACATAAACATAATTTAAGTAAATAGCTAGTTCTGAAAATAAAAACTATTGTAATAAAAGCTAAGAACAAAATAATTTCTAGTCCGCCCCGTGACCACGAAATTTGTAAAGTAATCGAAACGTCGCGTGGAGAAGTTAAAAAAAGCAAAACTTAAACCAAATCCGCGATAAAATCCGTAAATAATAGTTTTATTTCAAAAACAATATCTACTGCGCAACCATATACAGTTCAATACATATAAGGAAAAAGTTTAAAAAATAAAAGATATTTAATGAGGTTTGTTTTTAATGTGTAATTTAAATCTTTAATATCTTTTGTTTTAGGGTATATGAACCGTCGGACCGCTGGCCACCCCAAATAATGTAAATATTTGCCTCAGAAACGTCAAATTTCCTGGAGTCAAGCGGTTACGCCGATAAGGACAGGCTACAAAAGCTTGCATCTCTTTCTTACATGAACGTTATGTATAAATCTCTTTCGTTTTGTGTAAAAGGGATAGAACATGTGACTCCGTCTATTAGTTTCTCCGTCTACGTATACCCTATTTCTATTTACATTAGGCTGTCAAATTGACTTTGACAAACGTCATCTGTCAAAATTGGGGGTCGGGACGTTTTAGTACGTATTTGCCATTCGGTATGGGTTTTTCGACCACACATCAAAGTGTTTAAATTTCTTCTATTGAGCAGGGCACTGATAACTTACTGGCTATTCTTAACCAGGCATCATTAACTAAATTTTAATTTTTATGATTTTTGCATTTAGGGTTCCATATACATGGTTCTACTTCAAGCAACTCAATAAATTCATGTACAATTTCGTTTGTCTAGTCCATCTTGCTAATAAATTTAAACTGCGTTCCGCGCTCGTTTATTAACAAATAACTGAACGTGAACTAAACTTTGCGCAAATGTGTGCGTATCCTGCATACGCACACAAATAAAATTTAAACACTTTGATGTGTGGTCGAAAAACCCATACCGAATGGCAAATACGCAAACAAACTTTCCACCACACTATTTTTTTAAATATGTTATAATGTAAGCAAAAGTCTTTAATTATACAGCCTTACCGGCGGCACGGGACGCAATTAGTTTTATAATTAAAAGTATTTAAAAATGTATTAATTGAATAAAATGTATCTAAACTTAGATCTAAGTTTAGACACAATTTATAATTGTATGTGTAGATGGGTGTATTTAATCATTAGTAAATAAATTAAAACGCCAATGTAATTTGATAAATGATTTATTTTTTATTTTATTCTTAGCTTTATAAAATTCTTCCTTTTTTTTAATATTCTTAAACATGGTCATAATTCATGAGTCTCAAGACTCGTTTTAGTATTCAAAGAGTCTTAGCATTCACAGCAGTCTATTTGGTTTAATAATTTGCTAACAACCCATCCAGCAGCATAGGCCCATGTATGAGTGTTCATTCATTCTCTACAGGCCTGCTTTAATATGTTCTCAGTATTACAATTCATTTTTGGATGAACAACCCCCAGCAGTGTCATTATCAAATAGTTTTTTAAAATTTAAAGCTTGGTCTTTGTAGAATTGGTACAATGTATACATGGTAAGGTGTTAATAATGAATTATTTCTAAATACATTATACCATATTTAAAATAGTGTGCAAATATTCATCATAGAGACAAATTTGAACCTATAATAATATTAAACACAAATAATTTTAATTAAAAGTCATGTGAAATTATATCAATATTAGATATCACATAAGCTAGTGATAATAGAATTACAACTCACATGATGTAAGATGGAATTAACCTTAAATAAGAGTTGTAGTACATTAATTATTTTTTTCATCAAGCATTTAAATCTATAATTTATAATATTTTATTATCTACAGTTTGTCACACAATCTAACTGTGCCACACATGTGTTCAAATAAGTGTTTAAAAAAGTGTACAAATATTGTTGCTATGTGTGGCGCCTGCATTAAAATAAATTGAGGTAATGCCAGAGAATGTAATGCCATGAAATTATTTGGCGGGGGCAGACGACGACGGTTAAAAACCAAAAAATAAAGCGCACCATAGACTAAGGAATATTTAACGAATTTTATTGGTTCAAATTTAAATTGACATAGATTAAAGAGCAACGTAAACTGTACCAGCTGAAATTATCAAAATGTCTGTTGTCCGTTGACGCCAAGTCGCATTTTGAGGGTGGTTTTGTGTGGAAATTTGCACATTTTCGTAGTCTACTCACATTATTTCAATAAAATGTGCATCTAGCATTGAAGTTACACGTATTTCCGGATCGGAAACCATCGTCGCATACGTGTGGCTTGCGCTTTTAGCTGATCTGGTAGTTAGTGTTTACAGAAGAAAAAGACGATGGCTTTCAGAATCCACGAAGATCAAGAGAATGCTACTTTGGGACTACGAAAAGACAATGCCGACATATTTTTGGCTAACCAGCGGCGAGCACTGGGTGATCTCAGTCATTTCGCATGCAACCAGAATCGGAACAGTAAACTAGTAAGTACAAGGTTTTGTTGGTGAGTATACAGTTTCCAAGGTATTTATACCGCTTATTTTTGTTTGTAGCCTGGTTTGACGAATGGAACGTGTAAAGTTCAAGATGAGAACAGAACAGTGCGTCAAATTAAGAACGAAAAGAACATCGTACCTCCCGTGGCGCAATTCCGCGCCTTTAGCGTGTACGAAGACAAACCGTCGGAGACGGAGGTAAAGAAGCGCGAGTCAACTTACAAACCATTTGGTGCTAAAGACTTGAAGAAAGAGAACAATTTCTTTGTCAATGCTGCTGAAAATGTGCGATCGCTCTGCACCCAAGCCGAGAAACAAGCGTTAGTGGAGAAAAAACCAGATCGGCCTAAAGAAGCACCTCCTCTTCGGTAAGTGTGTAGCCATTGTAGCAGTTGAAATAAAAGCGAAATAAAAAATGTTCATATACTTTATATAAAAAGTTCAAATTCGTTGTTTAAAGTCTTGAAGAATAACAAGTAAGAAAATGAAGGTAAATCTGTATTTGAGGTTAAGATCCTTTAAAATAGTAATCAACTAGATATACATCTCAATGTACCCATTGTGTTTACCAAAGTATTATAAATTTTTAGGTTTGGTTAGGTTCTGGGAATAAAAAAAATTCTAAAATTCTACCTTTATAAAAATATTTGTTAGTTAACAACCCTCACACACGGAATACCTACCTATCTCGTGGAAATTTTAAGACAAAAAGACAAATCACATTGATTACATCATCCCAATATGTTAATGACCCAGATTCAACTTGGTGTTGTTTTTTTTGTATTCCATATTTATTAAACTATGGTATTAGCATAATGTGCTATACTACTAGAAATTATATTTTATTTACTTGTTTATTAAATATTGACTACATTGTAATCACAGCCTGCTAGATCATCAATATTATAGGCTTTCTAAAGTATGTTTAGTGTAGACAAACTAATGCTATATTCATGCGAAATCAACAAATATAACATTTACTGTAAATGCAAGTTTACAGCAAAAATTAGTATTTGTTTGCACTGCATTTTCCAATTATTACTCAGTATTATGACAAAATTAGTTACTACTCTTGTTTCTCAAATGTATGTCATATTTGTACTTATATGATCTGATACATTTTGATTGTAAATAACAAAATAAATATGAACAGTCAATATTTAGCTTAACAAAAAGTAAAAATTTTTAGCTAAACCTTTTATTAATGTAAGAATACAGTGAAGAAGTTGTTATTTCAGTTACAATATCAATTTATTACTGTAAATCGCAACATTTAGGTTTTAAAAATGTAACTAAGTAAATATTTATTAATATATTTTGCAAGTTACCAAAAAGTATTTGTTATTGTACATGCAAAATTATTTGGATAATTAACATTGGTATTACTGGTGGTAGATCTCTCATATGTGAGAGGCCGTCTGGGTAGGTACCACCGCAATGTCTATTTTTCCCGTCAAACAGCAGTGTAAATGCATTGTTGTGTTTCGGTTTGAAGGATATTGTAGCCAGAGTAACTAATAGACTTAACATCTTATGTCTCAGGATGGTGAGCACAGTGGAATGCCAAACATTGCTTTGTAATTCAAGGTGCTGTTACCATCAGGCGAATGGCATGCTCGTCTCACCATTCAAAGTAATAAAACAAAAATTGGTATCCAGCTTTGAATGTATTAATTTTTGCTATTTTCAGGCAACCACTACAAGCAAAGAAAGAAGAAAATGTGGTGGAATCGCCCATGGCTGTTGTGGACTCTAGCATACTCTCTATGTCCATATCAAAGAATGAGAGTCAGATCATTGTGGATATTGAGGATGATGATGCCACCACAGCTCAGACTGACCGTGAGATGTTCTTCCATGTTGTTGAGTACCGTCAAGACATATACGAATACATGAAGGAGATAGAGGTAAATAATACATAAAATATTGTATGCCTAGTATTAATATGGCTAAATTAAAAATAAATCTACTTATGACTATTCAATGTCTTGGTTTTTACTGAAAGAGACATTTATGTCCAAATAAGCAGGTCAAGCTTTGAATGCAAAACAAGTTTTTGGTTATTGCAAACAATTATTTTCATGATTTTGTCAATTTGTATTAAATTGCACAGTTAAAAAAAACCAAATCAAATAATATTTGTTTCTTATTAGAAACTAACAATCTAACAGGCCTATATCAGATTTACTCTCTCTATCCCTCCCTTTCTCTCTTCAACTGCGGAAAGTCCACTAAATGCTGAACATAGGCCCACATTTTAAAAAATACTCCATAGTATATCGTATTTTATGTATTTTTTTATAGTATAAGGTGTTCAATTAAGAATTGTCTTCTTTACTCATATATACTTTCCAATATATATTTTGGATATTAAGGTCCTAAAATAACAATGATTGTCCTGTATTTGTAGTTTTGAGATAATTGGATTTTACATTTATAAACAGTGAAAACAGTTTGGGTGTAAATATCAGAAAATATGTTTGTATCAATTTATCATTGTACTACTATTTTAGAAATAATCAATCTTTTAGTGGACCCTGCATATATTATTAGTAAAAAACTCAATCAGTATTTTTACTAAATTCATTGTGTATCATTCATTTCTTTTTTCTTGCATTCTCTAGTCTACATTCAGCAACTGGTGAGTATGATAAAATGATAACAATACATGTATGATAAATGTATACTCTGAAATTCCACTTACCTCTTTAAGTTGGTAGTAGCATTTGCTTTTTTATTCCTTAATTTTTTCCTCTGGTTAGTGTATATGAATATACTACTGCCTGTCTTTGTATGATTTTATTATAATTATTTATTTCTTATATTTTTGGTGATAAGTTTTTATGTTTGTGACATAAATGCATATAAGTTACATTAGTATATGTTGCCCAATTAAATAAATTACTCTACATTGCATAAAAATATGATTTCTCCATGCTAGGTCTGCTAAGCATTATGCATCACTCGGTACCTTGTCACCTCAATAATGTTGACGACAAACAATACATAATCAGCACTTTAAATGTCTTGTCAAAATCATAGTTATATTATTTATCCAAGTCTAACAATGTTGTTTCATCTGGTGCTACTTGAATACAATTCAAAATGTATAATATATTGTGTTTTATGTATTATATGTCATACTATTATTAGTGTGGCTTTCATAAACTGTTGATTAAGAATTTTATTTTTCTACTAGGTTAAGAACAGAGCGAACCCTCGGTACATGCGTAAACAGCCAGATATTACCCACGTGATGCGTTCTATCCTAGTGGACTGGCTTGTGGAAGTATGTGATGAGTACCAACAGCAGAGCGAGACACTTCATCTGGCTGTGTCATATGTGGATCGTTTCCTTTCCTACATGAGTGTTGTCCGAACAAAGTTGCAATTGGTTGGCACTGCTGCTACATACATCGCTGCGTGAGTTTTTATTTTATATTTAGCTGTTGTATTTTTATGGTGGAAGGTATCAATTTTTTTGTTTTTCCGCACTTTTTCCTATAGAATAAAATACGTAATTTGGAATTACATTTTCATTTATATAATACAAACTGAACAGTAATAATATTTTAAATAATTTCCCAGGAAATATGAGGAGGTCTACCCCCCTGAGGTGTCGGAATTTGTCTACATCACAGATGACACATACACAAAACGAGAAGTACTCAGGATGGAACACTTAATTTTGAAAGTACTGTCATTCGATCTGTCAACACCCACATCGCTTGCTTTTCTGTCACATTATTGCATATCTAATGGACTCTCCAAGAAAACCTTCCACTTGGCCGCTGTAAGTATTATTTCTAGTATTGCTCGGATAGTATCGCAAACGTACCTTAAAACCTTTTTTGATAAATGGATTATCCAATTCCAATAGGGAATATGCATGCCATTTTTTTATATTTTTAATCGATTCTGTATGTCATTACATTACCAGAAAAAAATATAAGGCTTTAAAAATATCAATTAAAAAAAGTACAAAAAATAATAAAAACTGCTATCAGTTTCGAAGCATTTAAACGCCATTATGGCGCGTCCTCGCTGTGACGTCAGAGTCTACTATGTCAGCAACGTAGTATTTGGATGAAGCTTCTTTTATTAATTGCTACATAACTGTATTTCGTCACAAAATAATCATTTTTTTTTAATAATACAACGAAAACACAAAATAACTCTTAAACAAACGTAAAACAATACACCCAACAAGCTAAAACTTCATAAGATAGTGTACTCTGTCGTCACTTCCCTTTTCAAATGTTTCGAAAAAATTGCGCGGCAATTTTGAAATGTCATTTTTTAAGTATTTTTTTACCGATTTAGAGTTGATGAATTTAAAAAAATATCTTATTGATATATTTCTATATCAATAAAGATTACAACAAAAAATATTTGACTTATTTTGGAGTCTCGTGTATATTCCCTATTCAATAAATTGATTATTGTTGTGATTAGATTATTTAATTTAAAACATTAATTCTTGAGATTACTGCGTTCAAACAAACAAGTCAACTGTTTAGGTTTATTCATTAGTAGTTAGTACAAACATATATTTATTCAATTGTTCAGAAAGAGAATATAATGTGTTTAAATTCTAGTACATCGCCGAGCTGTGTCTGCTGGAGGCGGATCCGTACTTGAACTTCAAGCCTTCGATAATCGCGGCCTCGGCGCTGGCGACGGCGCGGCACTGCCTTCTGTGCGAGGGCTGCGCGGGCGGCGGGGGCGGCGCGGGGGGCGCGGGGGGCGAGGCGTGCGGCGCGGCGGCGTGGCCGGGCGCGCTGGCGGCGTGCGCGGGCTACTCGCTGGCCGACCTGCAGCCGTGCCTGCGAGAACTGGCGCGCACGCACCAGCACGCCGCCAAGCAACCCTACCAGGCCATACCCGACAAGTACAAGAGCAACAAGTCAGTACACCGACTCGTATACACTTATGTTCTCTTTGTCGTTTTTTTCAACTATTCCACGCAAAATCGGCAATCAATTTATTGTTAACGTAGGTTCAACGGTTATGCATTATTTGTTTAATTGGTTTATTTAATCTTTAATTTTGCTAATCTGGACAATGATGGTTGTATGTTTATTTACCTTAATTTATAACATGTAACATACAACTGTTTTTGACCCAATAAATAAACTGTAATGACTGCGTCTCGCAGCGCGTCCCGTCCCGCCCTCTGTGTGGCAAAACCATAGTTGTTGCAAATATTTTACTAGCTAACAGTCATACTGGTCTAACACGATGCATATCTCTACTGTGTTATAAGAATGTTGGTCAAATATACAATTGGGCACACTAAATCTTGGTGCAAATATCTGTACTCCTTTGATATTTCGATGAGCACGAATTAATATCAGACCTAGTTACTGCCATAAATGCCATCATTGTATTGAATAAATCTACTAAAAGATACTTCAATTAAATATATCAAATGCTTGCCCAAAAACCAATGATGCTAATTGCACTGACCTTCTATATAATATTAAAGATCTTTATGAGGTTCTCGTCAAAATATACTGACGCTTATCTCTATAAATTAGATGGTGAGCACTGTCATGAGGAGGTTGTTGTATATGTCATAATAAACTTTTTGTTTTAGGTTTGAAGGCGTGTCGTTAATAGAGCCGAGGCCGATGTTCCCAGTGCCGAAGTACCAGCCGGCTGCACCCAACAACACCACGCGGCCTCCGTCTGAAACCTCGCGCACTAGCTAGTATTGTTTTACAAATAGTTTGTTCTAATGAAAGACAACATGCCAGTAACAAGTCATTGTATTTCATGCCCTGATGTAAAATGACTGAAAGTGGCAAAAAGCTCAATTCGTGTGGTTAAGTCTTTTACGTCACATGTAGCGTCCCTCTGAGGCCACATCTAAAAAAATAAAATATTACCTATGCATTGTGACGCTTATCGCCAATGGTTTTGCTATAAAACATGAATTATCTTTATAATGGCAAATTAAAACAATTGAACACTTCAAATACAAAGTCATAACAGCAATTTCAAATAGAATCACTTATGAGAGGTTTTTGAATGATGTATTGTGGGTGTTTACCGTACAAGAGTTTCAAGTTATGGATTTAACTACTTCAAACACACTGAAAAAATACTGAAGTACAAATGTTGGCTCAAAACTAAAGCATTAATGTGACATCGACTTATTACTTGAAAATTTTGTGTTGGCGGGTAAGTACTAAACAGTTATTAAATATAATTTCGTTCCATTTGTTGTCTTAATCTGAATACACGTGTCCCGAATAATATGCATAAGTTTGTGGAGTTGAAATACTGTGTGAATTGTTGTATTAGTTTTAGACTTAACAGTTTCCGATGGAAATAAAATATGTACGACATTTTGTTTTTACTTAAAATAGCAGTCTTACAGAATTGATCGGTTGATTTATATAGCATATCGCGTTAATCATGATACTTTCTTTGTAAGATGTGTTTTAAGTTTTGGCATTATTATTTATAGATTTTAGGAACTGGGCGACTGAAATAGGGTATTTGACTGTGGGAAATATGTGTCATATTGTGCAAAGTGAAACAGCTTTAATGTTTTTTTATTTCATTTATAATGTATTATCTTTCAAAAGTTAATATTTTCTAGTAGTAGCTGTGTTACTGAGTATGTAGTCTTTTTGATATTTGACATATTTAAGTGTTAAAGAAATCTGTCTATTTAATAGTCAAATGCCCTATCCCTTTTTCTTTATAATTTGTTTGTAATTAGTAAACAAATTTGGTTGCTCTAAACGTAATATAAACTTAATTTAATATATATGTATTATACATTTCTTTTGTTACTTATCTTGACAAGTTAGAGTTCGACTTTAGCCAAATATTTTACATTTCTTGTCTTCTTTTTGTGATAAATAGTTGTAACGGTTTCGTGGACCAATTTAATAATAAACGTTTCCTGTGTTCAAAGACTTCTATTCTCTTGAAATAATTTATATACAATCTACCTCTTTATTATATTTATAACAACGCTACGACCTGATTAAATACCGAAAAATATTTTGAATTAATGTATTTTCAACCGATTACGGCATCAATATTTGTTAGTAAATTATTATTTTTGAGATGTAAGGTATGTTTTTAATGTAATTTAGTATTATAATAAATTCACTATTTTCTCCAGTTTTTACGGAGGTAGGTACGAATACCTATTCTGGTAATATAATATTTGTAAGATACTTTTTGTTTTATTAATGGGCATTGCCCCGGTTAAGGCACATTAAACCGGTAATAAAACTGTAACGTGCTCCTGCACTATATTAATCGAAAACGACAGATCAGCCAGGTGTCCGCCTGCGAGCACGGAGCAACGTTGAGGAATAGCTTCCTTCCGCGCCGCCAGTGTACCTACTTTATGGATAATTAAATATAAACCTTATACACAATCGCAACAGAGTTGTTCGCGTCGTTTGTGTGATGTGTGCTAGGTGTTTAAGACGAGGCACGGTCAAATCTATTTGGAGAGCGCTCGCGTCACAGACGCGGGGTCGCGACTCGCCCTACAATGTACACCATATTATTTGTCGATTTTTCAGGATACATACGTATTATTTAAAAAACGAAAGAAAAATAATAAGGTATAAATAAAACTAATACATATATTTACGAAAAATATATTCTCTTATCGTCTCTCTTCATGTGCGAGGTCACATAAAATTTTAGGTACATATTGAAATAATTTTGTACTGCTGATTCCTTAATTCATTCAGTGGTAAAGAATCAAGATTGGTGCTTTTCCTGTGTGTATACATTTCCTGTTCCTTTTTTTATGGTGGTTGAACCTGTAACAATGAAAACAGAGTTTTATGACAATAGATAATTGGCTAGTATACTATATTTACAATTACGCTTGCGTAACTAGTCGTTTGCAATATAAAAAGTTCCTGTATGTATAGCTAATGCTAATTGCGATTTGTAGCCACCATATTTGAATTTACGGCTTGTGCGCGTGTGAGCTGCATTCTAAACGATCTGCAGCTGCCGAACTATTTGCGGCAACCTACTGTTAACCATTGCGGATATTAAAATTTCTTTTTGATCGATTTGCATAACAATTAATATGTCATTATTAACAAGAAAGCCGCTGCGAAATAAATAATAGTTTGTGAGAGTTAGACTAAGCATTGTTTATACTTTATACACAGGAAGTAAACTATATGAGCAGTCAGGCAACAACCATTATTTTCATTAAAAACAGTTTATAAATTTAATCTAAACAGTTTAAAGTCGGCAAATGGCGCGGAACGTGCGAGAAACGTCTGCTACAGCGGGGCATTTCCAGGAAACGTCTAACTCTAAACAGCGCGCGCTGATATTCCATTTCAACTGTATTTAACCTTCACGCCGTCGCCAATTCTTCGTTCCGTCTGGCACGCGAGACGAACAATTTAAATCTTATTTGCGAACGAGCGGCGATTTAAAGACGTAAACATTATAAATCATGTGCCGTTCAGTCTGTATGTCGCGTCGAGATATTTGTAGCGTGATAAGGGCGGAGTGTACTCTCGTGATGACTGCAGACTGACATTCACCCTCCATGCTATGTATAGACTTTTTGGTCTTTTTCTCATATTTGTATACACAAAGTAATAATAAAGTTATCCGTAATTTCACTTTCTTGTGTGACGCGAATTCTGCTATATCTTTTTATGGCTGGTTTCTAAAATCTTTCTATCTTTAACTACAGATTACATTAGAAATTTTCATGAATTATATGTTTAGTTAACAAAGATAGACGGATATAGATATGGCGCATATATTTATAGATATCTAGGCAAGATAAATATATATTTCTTCCGGGTCTGGGTGTTTGTGAGACCGAAAAGTCTCTCGTAGTTCCTGATACCCACGACACAAGACTCGATCTTAGTGTGGGATCAAGACTATGTATGTGACTGTTGGGTGTTATTTATTATTTATTATTATTTCTTTCTTGAATTGTATCTACATATAATGGTAGCTGTTCTAACCTCTTGTTAAAGATAGATAGGATATAGAGACCGGCTGTTAACAGGTAAGTTGCTGTCTGTCAGTAAACGTGTTGTTCACGCGCATCAGTCGTGGCATTTTATTGAGCTCTTCGCGCTTACTTCCCACCTCTATTCTGGCCACATAATGATCTTCTCGTTAATACGTACGTGTACGAGGAACTAATGCGATTCTCCTTAATTCCACTAAATTCAACACATTAAACCCAATCTGTTTTTATGGAAAGAAAATACTCAGGCGCTTACTTATTTTTAGACATTTATATGAATGGTTATAATATGTATAATATGGTTAATCAATTATTCAACCGACATCATTCGGAAGGTTTTCGATAACAATAAGTGCTATTGACTTGGATCTGATGAAGACTTGCATGTTAAGGAACGACGACATAAAGAACGGACACTTCCGGAGCCCGGAATGGAAAGGAAATTCACTCGCGAATTTGCCATTCATAACACGATTACTTTATTGTACTTACTGTCCCCAGTTCTCATGCATCTAAACATGTTTGTTATTAAACACAAGTGACATTGATTCTTTTTTCATAATTTTCTCAACGATACAAGCGCTTACATTTAAACTATAAACTGAAAGAACATTTTTGAGATATACACTTTCGATTCATTAGTAAGTATATCGACTAGTAACTACGTCATCGAAAGCTTTTATGTTGTGGCTCGATAAATCAAAACGAATGGAATCTATTATTGACTGCGCAAACACCGCCCGAAAGGAAGCTTTCGGGTCGTTTCCTGGCGCTGGGAGAAATGAGGTCGTTTTCCACCGGATTCAGCCGTTACATTTTTTTCTAACATCGTTTTATACTTTATTTCTTTCATGTGAATATATTGGTGTTATTTTATATTTAAGTGCTAACTCGAAATACGCAATGTTTACTAACACACTGATGGTCAATACAATGTTTTTCATAGTTTTTATAAAATCAGAATGAGTTAAATCGTCTCTAAAACTCCTAGTTTTATATCGCTTATTGTATAATTTGTAATTGTAATTAAGGAGAATTAAAGATTTTATAATAACCTATTATGGCTTGTTCACGACCATAGAATAATGCGTACGCATTGTGTAACGTGACCGGACTGAGTAATTAAATATATTCGACGTATTTTCAAAATTATTACGTTTCATTTGAAGGCAAAATATATACCGGATGAATCCAGACTGCGGCCGAAAACGAATCTAAGTTGTAGTTTTAGTAACTACAGACAGAACGCAACTAAAAAAAGCGACTTTCTTTTGAAGTATTTTTGGGTAGTAAATACAGTTTTTGCTAAAATAATAATTTGAACCCATGTGTACCAGTGTACTCGTATCTTTAAAATAAATGTGTGTACATTATTATTTCAGGGATATGTATGATTTTACCATTTAAACACGACTAAAATATTTGTCTATAATGTTAACGTACATGTTTGTTTTTCATACTAGTAAATAAAAAAGGCATCTAATCAGTAAGGGCATAAAAGTTTATGTAGAATCTAATTTATATTGCGTGAATTTGGTACACAAAAATACCATTAACTACAATTCGTATCTGTGCGCAGTGTATTTTTTGTATCCAGCAGTATACATAGAGTACATTTTATATACTGAAAGCAGTATACACCCGCGCTGGAGATCCAAAAGTATACCGCTTTGCGGGTTTAGCCCAAGATGTATATCCCGATTTCAAGAAGCCCACATAATTGTATCGATAGATGGTTGGTATGTGTAATATAGAGTGACAGGACTGTATAAAAATACACAACTATATTTATATCAAGATAATAAGCAAAGATACATTCCATACTTCGTTAGCGTTAATTTTATTATGTCATAGTAAAATGGGAAGCGGGAATCAATTAATTATGATCTAGCAAAAACCCTATAAAGTTTTATTTTTTGATCATTGAAATAATTAAATCTCATCATAATAGAATGAGCACGATAATAGTCGTGCAACGTTAATATGTAAAAACGTGACTATACACAAAAATTAAATGACATTCATACTAAGCGAAGGCCCACACCGCTGCCTGTGATCCCACGACTTAAGTGCTTTGACAGAATAATAAGTTTTGAGTTCAATGCACAAAGCTCACCTCTTGCAACCTTGGCACATCTTTGTATTATATATTATATTTTGTTTTTGTATTTCAATTACTTTGCGGACCGCTAATACTAAAATGGCTAGATGCGAACAGAATATCGAGGTTTGTAACGTGTTCATGTTTATTGAAATGTATTTTACGCTGTTTTCCTCAAAACCTGTCGGTACCTCGGGCAGTTTAAAAGCTACGCAACATTCAAACCCAAGTCTTAGATATAGGCAATATGCCAAATCTTTTATAGACGCATCATATAGCTTTCTATTTATTGACATGATACACTCTAGATTCTCATTGCTACAAGATCTATTTTATTGCGTGGTAAAAAATCAAGTAGTAAACAGCAATAAAGTTCAACAGCCTAATAAATCAACTATTGAAAGGCAACAATTTCATTGTCAATTAAAATATTTATTGTCAAAAATCGGTATGAGCAGGAAGTGTGGGCCTTCCAGTCGGCTCGAGTGAAGCCCTCTGGGGCGGAAGCACCGGCGGTCGACGTCTCCGCGACAAACTTGCATTACAAATAACCACTAATGAACACACGTGCTTAGTTACAGCTCGATTGGGTCGATTACCTACCCAGCCTAGCTGGCAACAGCGACGTGCGCGCTTATAGCAATTTGTCTAGACGCCACTGTTTCATCTGCGAATATACAATACCTACTTTGCAAGAACATGGTAGTATAAATCGGACACGAATTTACATTTTTTTGCGATTGCTCGACACCTACACTACCTACGAATTTTAATAGCACTCAATTTGCATGAGGATTATTCCAATCACAAAAGTTTTAAATTCATTGAAACACGAATACATTCTCTCGTCTCTGTGTAACGTTTGCTTGGAAACATGCGAAGCCGTCTATACTCTTCACGATTTATTAGCTCCTTTATATTCTGTCGCAAATTAGAAAGTGTCCCTTGGGTGTGTTGCAACACAATTGTCCGCTGCCGACGTTTGAATCGTATGGAGTATAAATAAGGGCATCGACAAATCCATTAAAATTTGATCGACATCGGGCATGCGTGCGTGATGGCATCCCACGACCTCGATCACATAGATGACGATGCATCTGCGACCGTGGAGACTTATTAGAGCGTGATTGACGATTCACTAAGCAACGTTTAACTTATTGATACAATGCCGGTTATAACATGAACTGGCATTATGATTCCTTTATGACCAAACGTGTGTGTTTTTTGTTGTTTAGAAATCGTGATGTAAACATTCATTGTTAATAGTGTAGTTAAAGTTTAAAAAAAACATAGTAGGTATTACGGATTTAAAATGATATCAAACACTGAATCGATTCTTTTTCATAGATCTAAATAATATTTGTAGAGCATAAGTAGTGTTGCATTGTGTTTGAAGTCACTAAATCAACCACCTGACTTCGTTTTCGGTCGCAGACTGGTTTAATAAAGTATAATATGTTAATACCAGTTACATAGATTTCCACGCAATGCTAACGTGCGTCAAAACTGCTTCTGAATGTTTACACGAACTGCGAATGTGATATGGATATAGAAACGCGCGTGTTTCTGGCAACAGAGTTAATATTACATTAGGCGGTACATGTAAAGAAAAGCAGGAGCACAACAAAAATAGGACTGGAATGTGGAATTAGTAACCATTTGTATGCATGTGAAAGTTAGCTATGTTAAAAAGCATTTGCTCCGGGTAAATAACTTAGCAGCAAGGTCGGTTTCTTTTTGTTTTAAATTCCGCACCATGCAAAGCATACATGAGATTTGCAACGGATTGTAATTTTAAAACGTTGAATATTTCATATCATATTTTTGTTGTGTAAGATTAAATATGACGCGATAGTAACAATAAATCATAATTAAAAATATACTTAATATTAGTGGTATAATCATGTGTCGCGAATTTTTATTACTAGTTTGTAACTTTGTATACATGTTCATATGACAGATATGATATTATCTATACTATTAACTAAAGCTGAAGAGTTTGTTTGTTTGTTACCGTTAAACTCAGGAACTACTAGTTCATATTGGAATATTGTTTTTGTGTTGGGTAGCTTAATTATCGAGGAATGCTATATAGCCATATAACATCACGCTATGACCAATAGGAGATGAGGAGTGATGATAAATATAGCAAAAGTTTTGAAGGCGTCCGTTGCGAGCGCTGCGTAAGCTTTAAAGTAACGCAAAAATCATGTACCTACATACGCGACGGGGCTATTATTCTTAAAAAGTCTAAAAAATCCGGGATAGTAGAATATGAATATCTTTATAGTTTGGCTATGCCCTAGCTTAAGAATACCAAAAACTAAGATAAATTATTATAATTGAATTGTTTGTTTATCGTTTGAGATAAAAAAAATGTATTGACCATCCTGACCACTGATGATGAGCATGAGTTGACCACCTAGAGGTCAGTGATATACATGGTGATTGATTTAGGAGCCCGTGCTTCGGAGCAGATCAATTATGATAAAATTTTTACTTCCGCCCTACCTGTAACCAATGCTGCCCTGCCTCAAATTCGACTCTAGCTACAACCCTGGTTTGGCTTACTTTAATGTGTCCGTCAAAACACATATATGCAAAGCAGTGTATCTTTTTTATTTATACGATAGGTCTCTGGTTTCTTTCAATATTTGAAATTTATAAGTTACAATTGAAAAGTGTGGACGCCATTTTGAACTTATTTATCGATCCGATTGGTCTCAAAATCGATATCTGAGGGACCCTTTGCTCCGATATTTTAAATTGATCGTCAATATCAAACTATATGCCCATTTTTATTTTGCGAAATCTATGAGACGGAACACAACGGAATTATGGAAAAGTAATTTACAGAAGGTCTGTCACGTTGAGTTTAGATATAAAAAATACCGTAAAATAATATGGGTCTGATGTGGACGAATGCCGCGTGTCTTTTGGATGTCTCGAAAAGTGTTTGCACCCGAGCGAAGTTGGGTCGGGTTGCTAGTGTAATATATATTTTATTCTTTTCTGCGTAAAAGCAACTACGGGTACACTTAGGAAACTTTACAAGTTTTACATACGATTAATATGAAATCTTGATAAAATACCTGGTACCTATAACTGTATTTCTAAATTGCTAATACACAGTAGTTTATTATTGTATTAATTGATAAATCATAACATTTATATTTATACCGGATACTTTTCTTGATTATAGTAGATAGTAGCAGACGTAAAAAAAAACGCACACCTTCCTGGGATTGGACTTACAAGTACTTTGGGATGTGCGTAATCATTTAGTTACGGTTGCATTTATTAGCAATATGACCTCCGGAACGTTCGGGCCGAATGTAAATAAGAGTGTGGCGCCTGGGCGACCAGCGCCAGACACGCTTAAGCGCAGTACCCACGCCCACCACACACATTATTTTAAAACTTGACTGGCGTGGCGCCAGAGAAATTGTACCGAGGATCCTCACGCGACCTGCCCGTTAACGACAGTTATGTTCGTGTAAATATTCCTTTTTTGGAATTGCTTTTATTCTCCGTGTGTAATAAGTCAGTTTGTTATGGAGACCGATTTAGAACTTTAAACGTTTGACGCAGTCCTGTGACGCACGCTTGTTTTCGACCGGTATATGGTGTATGTAAACATGAAACGTACCCAGCAAAGACTCTTTGCCGATGTGAATGTTACAGTAGATGTGATGGTCTGTGGGCGT
Organism: Hyles lineata; assembly: GCA_030180105.1. Lineage (NCBI taxonomy): Eukaryota > Metazoa > Arthropoda > Insecta > Lepidoptera > Sphingidae > Hyles > Hyles lineata. Next base: position 11,231,743 of record JARJEE010000008.1, on the reverse strand, counting down.
GACTTGTTCAGCCGGCGGCTCGCCTCCTGACTCCATTAGTTTGAGCTTCGCTGTCAGATCTTGAACGTCTGCAAATATAAAAAATAGTATAACTTGTAGGATATTTCATATTTTAATGTCTACTAATATCTGTCACAATCATGGTCACAATAGAGTGTTTGAATCAATGACGTTAAGTTTGAATGATGTATAATTTGAGATGGTGCGACGGGGTGTTTAGTGGCAAAACTCAAAAGATTTCATAGATCGGAGAAGACAGTTAATTAGTAGGGGACAGTAAGTTCCTGTCTATTTATTACAATTTGCCAAATGGTAGCAATTGTTAAGCTGCATTTCATTCTTTGTAGAGGTTTGAGAACACCAATTTCTATTATAATAATATGTATCTTTTTATCGGCCCTGATTTTGTCGGTATGATAAACTGAGGTGTAAGCAACCTTATCTCTATATGCATATTCCAGGAAATCTGTTTTTAGTAATGGATGACTCCTGTGGACGCCACAGAATAAGTACCTACTTTATTAATATATCTATTTTATTCTGATCGTAGAACACACATACTTTGTGAGTTATAACTCAACGTGGGGAATATTCGCTAACGTACCTACTAGGTATGCTAAGGATATTTCTCCGTTACGAAACATGGTTGTACTAAACAACTGCAGAAGCTTAGCCCAACAATCCAGTTTGCATTTCATAATACAGGTCAGTTTGTTTTGGCACGGGGGCAACTCGGGTTTACATTTAGTTTCAATGCATATCATCTATCCAAAAACATGTTTCAGTTAACTTGTTAAGCATGTAATAACTGTTTGAAACACAGTATCGTCAAAATAGTACAATATACTACAAACTTGTAATCCAGTATTTTTTTAAATTGTTTTCTTTAATATCTCGATGTGTGAGAATCATTATAAAATTCAACGCAAACGTCGGCAGTTTCTATACTGAGCTATTAATGAAAGTAACCACTGAATTTTATTATACTTTTACTAATTTTAGACGAATGCAACGAAAAAACCGTTAGCTATTGTTACGCGGGCGGTCCGCTACGCAGGTCAAAATTAGTAGCGCACATGTTCAAACAAACCCGCATTGTTTACGTGGACTGCACGCTCCACGCCATAGAATTAGGTCTGCACGCGAACAATATGAGCTATTGTTAATGATTCTCCATCGACTGCGCTGCTTATTATTTTCCCCACCTGTTTAATTTGAATTAAACCTGCGGTTTTAAACTGGATCAAACTCATCTAAATACATTTTTTCTATAAACTACGGGTGGTCTGGCGCACCAGACACGTATTATTAACTACTCTTTACTACCAAAAGTAACCGGCACTTTAAAGTAGACTGCCCACGTTATGGCTTACATTCGAAATCTGTTGTTATTCTCGAAGCGTCATCAATGTCTGGATAATAAAAACGACACAGCTCGGAGGTCGCGCGATCTGATCGCTCGTCCTGAATAAATAAAAGTTTAATTTATGCTCCGATGAACATGTTTACACAGCGCGAATCGTTTATTTAGCTACCGTTTCTTGTACATGCCATGCAATTTTTTGTAAGAATCGTTACGAGCAATTTAGTTTCGGCTACCTACTTGTATTCCGCAATGTTCGACGAATGCTAACAAGTACAAAAATGTTATGTATCAATGTTATACTGTTTCCATTCGTTTATTTTATTTTTGACACATCGAGTACTGAATCAAATAGTGATGGCCTGATGCGTTATCGAATCAATTTTTTATAACAAACGATTTTATTTTTGAACAAGTTTTAATCGATTTAATACATATTTTATTTTTTGCTCCATGCATTGTTTTATAAAACTTCAGGGATATTTAAGTTACTTGATTTAATAATTATATTAAAATAAACCATTTACTCATGTTAAGTTAATATTCTTATCACTTCCGTCGGCAATAGTAATGTTGTTAAAAACAAATTGTGAAACGGCAACACTGGGCAGACAGGTGACGCGCGCCGCCATTTTGTGGTCACTCACAACGAGACGCCCGCGCCCGTGCTAGTGTTTTCCGTTCGCTGAATTTTAATTCACATTTTTCATACGTCGAGTTGAGTATTTATATTCCTCCGTATTGTTGTACTCCGTATTGTCCGTGAATTCCTACATTTGGTTGAATTGAGAACATCGTACCTGCCTTCATCACTTTCAAAATGCCTAAAGGAAAGGTGCTTAAAGGACAAACAAGGGAGTTTGTGTTGCGACTTCATGAGTACTTTGAAAGGGAAAGCCGTAATGGTGGACCTCTTATACCAGTAACTCAAATCAGAGACCGTGTTTCAGCAGCATTAGGTATTACTGCTCCAACAGTTTCAAAAATAATTAAAGAAGGCTACGGCAGTAGTGGCATGGAACAAAACAAGCCATCTACACCTAAGAAAAAACGTCAGCCCTTTAAAGTGACAGCAATTGACAGTTTTGATGGTGATGCTATTCGTCGTCATATATACGATTATTACCAAAGAAAAGAGATTCCTACTTTACATAACCTAGTACAATCTCTGAAAACTAGTGGCTTGTTCCGTGGTCAAAAGTCTTCTTTGGCGAAGGTATTGAATAGGATTGGATTCCAATACAAAAAATGTGACAAAAGAAAAATATTGTTGGAACGCAATGATGTTGCTTTGTATCGATGCGATTTTTTAAGACAAGCTAAAAAAATAGAAGACTGGTCGAATGTTGTTTTCACCGATGAAACTTGGCTCAATGCGAATCACACGGTATCAAAAACTTGGACTGACAACACTGCTAGCTCCTCGACCGCAGTGCCAATGGGAAAAGGTGAAAGAATTATAATTTGTCATGCAGGAACCGCAAAAGGATTTGTGCAAGATGCTATGTTAGCTTTTAAATCAAAGAAAACAGGGGATTACCACGAAGAAATGAATTCCGAAGTATATGAAAAATGGTTTCGGGAAATGTTATTGTCACTCGAACAGCCATCAACAATATTTATAGATAATGCGTCCTATCACTCTCGGCAAATTAACAAAATGCCAACGCAAGCCAGTAAAAAAAATGAAATAATAAACTGGCTCCGTAACAATGGCGAGGAGGTGGACGAGTCCCTATTAAAAGTAGAGTTACTTAAAATATTAAAAATGAGGAAGCAGCCTAAACGATACGTTATAGATGAAATGGCTGCAGAACATGGGCACACCGTCCTTAGAATTCCTCCATATCATTGCCAGTATAATGCCATAGAGCTAATATGGGCGCAAGTGAAAGGATATGCTGCGAGAATAAATACAACTCCTCCTTTCACCGCAAACAAAATGCTGGAGTTGCTTAAAAATGCGTGTGAAAATGTGACGCCTCATAACTGGGCGAGTGTCGTAGATAAGACGAAGAAAGAAATAATGTCTGATTGGGATCGCGATGTCGCATTTGACAACTTACCCATGCACTCATTAATAATTAGTGTTACTGGGGATACGAGTGACGACGACGCCGATTCCGACGAAACAGACGATTGTTTATAAATAAAAATATTAACAAATTACCTTTTAGTTGTTTTAATTATTTAATCCTTAAAGTACTATGAATTCCAACATGGTTTAACTGTTTATTACAAGTAGGTACTAAACATTTATTTTCGTTGTAATCATTGTAATTATTTTAAATTAAACTCTTATTAAAAGTCACTTCAATACGTATACCTTTATTCATATTAATTAATTTGCAGCAAATACATTCGATCCTAATATTGGGTACTATATTACGTTTAACTGTTTTCATTAGCATTTTAATGTAATTTTATTTCAAATGATTCCGATTGATTGATTCTATTCAAAATCGTTTTTGTTATCTGTGGTCATTCGTTACGAATGGCACAACTCTAAGTGGGCGTTACCCGTCAAGAAAGTATCTACTTTTATTTCAAAATATTGTTCTACTGTAATGTCGTACTTTATAGGCGTGAACTGTCAAAAATAAAATAAACGAATGGAAACAGTATAGTGTAGGATTCCGAGAATTTCTCTTGCGACTTACGCTGTTACGAATATTGAAATCAGCTAAATTCAATTTTAAAATAGCAACTTAATCTGGTAGCGTATAATATCCTAGATTTTAATACAAAGTAGGTACTTAGTAGGATTGGGTTTTCTTTTTTGATGGTTTAAACATGAGATTATACAACAAGACATTTATATGGGCTTGTTTCGATTCTGGCCCCATGTACTCTTCAACCCAAATGTGTCTGTAACATTCCACATTTACCGATGTCCACGCTTAATAATGAACCTGGCGCTAGATCAAAGTGTATGTTCATCGAGATAATTATAGTGCATTGATTTTCATTAGTTGAACGTAAATATGTGTTGTATGGAAAGTATTTACACTTTATTTGACGTAGTAAATATTGACGGCCTTTTTCATAGATAGTTCATTAACCTAATTTAGCTATTGAATATTCTGTACCTTTCGAACGACTTTTGAATACAGTTTGAGAGAAGAAGACCAAACTTTCGATGGCTAAAATAGGTTTATAAACTTATGAATAAGGCCATAAGATTGTATAAATATAGCTGAATTCTCTAGCGCCAACTTATCGGATTCTTCGTTATACCTTTTTTTCAACATGGCAACGCAAAAGCAAAGATCCATTGGTTTAATTATTGTAGGTAGATTCACCAAGATTAAAGTAAGCAGGTCCTTGAAGATTAAACAATAGGTACCTAAAATAGGATTTAATGCATGCAGACTGTCAATTGAAACGCACCTGACTTGAGCGCTTGCTTCAGCACCCGCCACTGCTTCGCATGGTACAGTGATAGAAAGAGCACCACTAAAAAGAAAACCACACAACCACTCGCGGCCAGGGTGAGACTGGTCGTCTGCATGTCCCACACAGTACCATCGTTACGTTCGGTCACTTCACTGTCGTAGTCCACATAATCGTAGTATTCGTAATCACTGGACACTTCACTAGTTCCATTGTTTTTGCGGCGGTGGGGCGTGTTAAAGGGCCAGAGGTTGATCTCGTATAGAGACTGGCAGATAGTGTCCCGGTGCACCTCACAGGGGAACTTGACAACGAGCCTGCGGGCAGGGTCGCATCGTGTGCACGGGATGCAAGCGCCGCGCTCCCGATCCCACCAGCTGTGCCCTCGATCACACACCTCTAATCCCAACACGGACCCAAGAGATAGCGTAGCTACCAGCATCCACAGCTTGGGTATATCACCTCTCATTACCTACGAAATTACGAGTACCTAATTTCTTTTCAGTAGACATAGATAAAGACGCAATATATCTATCTTACTACCTGTCATAAACTATCGGAAAGTCGTGTCTTTACATAAATTGTGTCTTAAACATTACGATATAAGCATAATAAAAATACAGGATGAGATTTACAAATTATCTTATTGGATTTCTAAATGTGATTGAAGTTCACGTCATTGAGTAAATATAAATAATATTAATATGAATAATTGTGAATAATCTTATTTTACTTTACTTGATTGATGTTATATTACAAAAAAAATAAATATTGTAACGTAATCACAGAAAATCATATGAAGTTTATTCTTATTCGCTAATATTATAAGTAAAACAATATATTTTACCTTGTTCCTTAAATTCATGTATGCAGCCTAAGTATTCACTAGGTACCACATCTCAATAATTACATTTCATAGAAAGCCCACTTTCACTAGAGTAACATTTGTACATTTGGAACATTTCGTAATTTCTATCGGTTGGGTATTTATTTAATAAATCCATTAATTCGTTTGATAATATTATATTCCAACTGGGTTCACAAGATATTTATTATAGAACAGCACTCGGCGTGGTGCCGCGCTTAAACTGCTTATAACACTGTGTTACTGTACGTCTCAACGCAGGAGACGCGGCCGTATCGTAGTTTGTTCTCAACGATTCTTTATCCCTCCTCCCACGCAGGATGCTCCGCCATGTGAGCTGGGACGTGAGCATAGGACGTGAGCTTGAACTACCTTAGTCAAAGAACCTTAGTTTAAAAGGATGGTTGAGGTGTGTTAAATTTTCGACTTCCTTAAGAATAAAAAATTAAATATACATAACTGAAATGAAAATATAAACAACAATTATTAAATTAAACAAGTTATGAGCAATTCACATGTTACTTATTACTTAGTTGCACAGACCAAGTAGTACTTAGTTGTAAATTGCAATGATGTTGGTTTGTTTTAACATGTATAGTAAAATAAAATTAGGGTATGAATGAAATATCTAGTGGATTAATTTCAAGTTTACACATACGTATGTTTATGATTAGGTACTTGTTTGGTCGTAATTTGTTGTTACTCGATGTTGTTGTGTATTTGAGGCGTTCCAAATAGATATCGTATTTGATTTTAACAAAGAATTGCGTATAACGAAACGTACATATTGATTTGTCAAAAATGATGGTCCAGTTCGCAGACAGTTGGTGTAAATTGCATTTTCCCGCGCTTTTGTCTTCTTTTTGTGTACTGTAAAAGAAAGGGATCGAATATATTTAGGCTGTCACCAATTTGAATCCAAAATCTAATGTCATCCTTGGTTTTTTGAGTGAATTTGAATTAGAAAGAAAGGTCATTTTATTATTTAATGTAATATACTTTGTTTAATCTAATAGAATTAATAATAGATAAATGAAAAAAAGCTAAAGCCATGTTAATAAGTTGAACTCTTCTATTTACGTATCGTGGATCATAAAGTAACCTTCGTTTGTATAGATTACAAGTATTTGAAAAAATGTGTACCACTGATCGCAGAAGAGGAAGACGTAGTCAAACGCGCGGCGTTCAAGGTGATATTCAAGACTCATTAGTTTCTTCCTCGATCCAAATCCCATATCAAACCTTCATTAAACCCAGAATAGGCCGTATCCGAGTTGACTGTGTAGGCCTGTTTTATCCCATTCCAAGTACCTATACCCTTTTTTAATGTTTTAGTAGTTCACATTGCGTAGGAACCTATCGCTTCTTTAATATTTTGACCCACTTTAGGGTTGACATTTGACAGTTGATTAGAACCTGTACGATTTAGCTTTGTGTATTTTTGTCGAAACTTACTTTATTAGTAGGTAGCACTTACAATAGTAATCATTATTAGTGTTTTATCTACATGCAACAATATAATTAAAAACTTACCATTGTATTAAAGTAGATAAAATAGAATCATACATAGTAATAAGTAACAATTAATATAGTTCTGTATTTATTAGTATAGTAGACAGTTCAGACTCAGAATTTCATTATACCTATATGTTCATTGGTATTAATATTTTTTCAGACATGGAAGGAGATATGACAAATGGTATTGAACCTAAATCAAGTATATCAACATCAAAGGCTACAATATTAGTAATAATTATACTAATTTCTTCACTATTAGCCATGAGATTTATGTTTAAGCTTATACCAGATTTAGATGAGTAAGTATTATTGCTTTTTTAACTTTACTTTCTGGGTTAGTGTAACCATATTTTATGTAGTTTTATATTTAAAATTATGAATCTTGTTGTAAACACATTGTGTATATTATTTGCTATGTGTTATGCCAGTAAACTTGGTGCAATTATTATTTATGATTTCCTAGTGTCAGTTGAAGTTTTTATTCATTGAGACATCTTTGTGTTGAATGACAAATAATAGTTATTTTATATTTTCAGGGAAGAGAGACAGCATTTACGTTTGCCGTTAGATGTGGAGCAAGCCAAACAATTGGGCTGGCTATTAAACAGATACAAGGATAAATATTTTTATCAAGTATTATTTGGAGTGTGCTTTGTGTATATATTGTATCCTTTGTATAAATTAACAATTGATTACTACTACAGACTAATATCATCTCATAAAATTCAATTATAGTGTTGTTAATGGACATAATATTATTGCAGTATATGTGGTGATATGTTTCTGACCAGCCAATGAAACATACTATAAGTATTTGTATATAGTACAAATATGTAAATACTTATAGTATATTATGTTAAATAAAGATATACCTATCTTTATTTAACACATTGACTGTGGCACTAAAACAATAAATTATCTTTAAGTACATTTTGCACATGTTGTCTATGGCAATAACACATAGTCTGTATGTACAAATCAAACAATGTGTATGTGCAACAGTTAATGTGTTGGAATTTGTACAATGTGTCTAATTTTGTAATATCATTTGTTTATTCCATAATGTTCCTTAACTAATAATACAGTTTGCAAACCTTTGCAATACCTGGTTCCATATTTTTAAGTATCCTCTCTGGATTCCTATTTCCATTTTCAGTAGCTTTAATATTGGTGTGCTCTTGTTCAGCCATTGGAGCGAGTTTGTGTTTTTTTTTATCAAACCTGTTAGCTAGAAGATTAGTAATCAAGTACCTGCCCACAAGAGCTGCGGAGTGGTCTTCAGCTGTCACAAGACACAAAAATAATTTGCTCAACTATATTATATTTTTAAGAGTTACACCATTATTGCCCAATTGGTTTATAAATATGACAGCACCAGTAGTTGGTGTGCCACTCAAGCCATTCGCACTAGGAACATTTATTGGTATGCATTATTTTATTTATTCGATTTTTATGCTACAGAAAATAATTTTGAATAATTTTGTGCACCATATTTCACGGAAAACTTTTTTAAGCCTCGACAATAGCTATACTGAATGCTGTTCATGTATTTAATTATTACAGGTGTAGCCCCGCCGTCATTTGTGGCTATTCAAGCAGGCCAAACATTACACACACTAACATCTACTAGTGATGCATGGTCTTGGACTTCAATAGCAGCCCTTACCGGTTTTGCATTGATATCACTGATACCAGTATTCCTTAAAGATATACTTAAGAAGAAGTTTGATTAAAGAAATTTAGTTGTTTTTAAAATTTAATAATTTATTTGTTAATAAATTGGTGGAGTACATTCCATAATAGTGTTTATTTTATTTCTGATGTCTTTGGTATTCATTTTGCCTAGATATTTCTTCTAACAGTATGATCCAACATGAGCAATGAAAGTTGAATTCCCATTAGAAGCTTGCACTTGGGGCTTCCAGTACCACCAATTATACCACACTGTAATAAAATAAAAATATTTTTACTGACTCACAGAAATATTAATGTGATAAGTACCTTGACTAATGGTGGATTACCCGGCTTGGAAATTTAAGATTAACAGTCTATACTTACTGCAAACTTAAATGTAGTACATGTATTTTATATAATGTGTGTAGGATATTTTATACTGAAAAATAATATTTGACAGTTTATATATTAATAAGTATCTACTTATTAATATTTTTAGCGCCACATTCTTTTAGACATACACTGTGAAAACCACTTTTAATGTAATGGAAATACTTACATAAATGACTTTCCTTTAATTCAACCTTCAATGACTTGCACTGATGTTGACATTCTTTTGCAGGATGTAATGTAATTATCTTGGATCCGCTCAAAGATAATATAAATGCAAAGCTGCATTCAGTATCAGGTAGAAAATATGATTTCTGACTTGCATCTATAATAAGATATCTCTCCATGCTTTGGCCAAATTTTGGTACCACTTTGGGTCTTGGTATGATTTTACGTAGTATTCTTGCTTCATCCATATTTTCAAATTTCCTTTAAACAGTTATGGCATTATTCAAAGACAGTTTTATAGACTATTCTAACTACCAGATCTCTTGTCTTCTTCTGTATCTGTATCAGCCCATATGTCACTGTAGGGCATAGGCCTCCTCTACCATTCAAAAGACTGAATTCAAAAGTTGTTCAAAAGCAACAGAACATTCAATCACTAAAATAAGTTTTAATATTGTCAATGAATAAGGTTCTTAAAGTAAAAAAAAAAACTTTTTTTTAACTTTATCTAATTACACTAAATCAATGTATTTACCAAAAATAATAAGACTTTGTCTCTCCAATATAGTAATGGTTGAATAAATCAGCAGGAATAACACGGTGTTGGTGGTTCATCAACACCATCATTTTGTCCAATTCTACATGCTGACGGTTTATATAGTATAAGATTTCTATATCATCCAAAGTGACTCTTGGCTGATTAGTCTGAAACATGAGCGATTTACATATCCAATATACATATTTTTGTAACAGTGAAAAGTGTGTATCTACATAAATATGAATTAATAAATTTGGTTCAATATAAAAAATAAGGAACCAAACAGCAATGCAATTTTAATGCATGTAATTTTTTTCTTTTGCTCAATTTGCTTATTTACTGCCATAAGTGCAAAATACACAAAGTATTACTAAACACTCACAAAAAAAGAACAGACTCAACATTTATTTAAAGTGCACATTGATTGCACATTTAAAAAATGCAATTATATGCATTTGCAGCAGGTAAGCAAATGTTTTGAAAGTTAAAAAGATAACCCATTTACTTACTTTATATGTAAATGGTGGAAGGTATTGGTTTGAGACTGGCTTTGGGTCTACCACTTCCCTTACATTATTAACAGTACTACACGGCCAGCAGTCCATATCAATCACAGTGAAGAATGGGTTTTGAATCAGACATGTTTCTTGGTAATATTCTAAAATGAGAGAAATGTAATTAAAAATATACAAAATAGGTTAATTTTAACAACAAACTTAGAATTAAATGACACTGGTTGGGATAAATTCAGGTGAAACGAACTATGATTTCAAATGTACTTACCGACAATTGAGGGAAAAACGGATATAATCGGAATAAATACTTTTCGCAAAAATCTTAATCCAGAGTAAATATAGTCTTGTAAGTTGCAAACTATGCTACTATAAATATATTGGAAGTTAAACAAGGAATATAAAACTAGTATCATCATTATAATGAAGACTTTGTTTGTTTTGATAAAGTCTACTATTATTCTTCGTAACATTGGCTTTTCTTCTTTTTCCAAAGATATTAATGAATCAAAGTATAACTTCTTGAATTCCTCCTCTTTTATACCAGCTAGCAGGCATTCATTTTTGAGTTTTTGGATAGATTTTGAGTATTTTGCGATTGACTGTGACTCCATCACGTTAGATGAATTGCATGATTTTCTACAAATCCGTCCAGTAATGGATGGCACTTGTTTTGTCACATTTATTACATTGAGAATATTTCAAAATCACATCATTCACAGACCAATATACAAATTAACTTTTTCCCATAATTATTTATCAACATTCAACAGCAACAACGGCATATTCCTAAATGTCAAGACAACAGTCATCTGTCAAAACTCAAATGGGCAGGTAAATGACGAGGCTGTATGGGTCAGAACCCTTTGCCTTCCAATTTTTAGAAAGTAGGTATGAAGCATAAAAAAAACTATCAAATGGCAGGCGGCAGGACTATGGGTATATTCAGGACTTGGGGACAACCGAGAAGCAAGTTCCTATTTAGTTTGTCCCTGTAGTGACATCTACTGAAGAGAATTGTAGGTAGGTAATTATAATTGCTGTGGCCTGTAGGGCTATGTTGACACTTTTGAGTGTTAGATGTCGTTCTACTTTTATAGTAGAGCATAGTAGGTAGTAGATTCTTACGAGCATAGCGAAATTAAGAACATTTATGAGCAAAGAAAAGCGTGCAGTATTTCTTTCCATGGGAGAATTTCAGGACATCTTTATTAAGAGACGGGACGCACAGGTCTTTCTCCTACTGGCGGGCGATTATGCCTGCTTATACCGGGTATCTCAAGACTGCTACCGAAAACGAAGCCGGGTGGTAGTTTTAGTGACTAGATACACAATGCAACTAAAATTTTTGCTAAGAAACGGGACAATTTTTTTTAATCATTTGTAAAATATCGTCATTTTTGGGAGGTAAATCCATAGTTTTTGCTAAAATAATAATTTAAACTCTTTTATACCTTAGAGTTTTTATAAATAAAAGGGTATACACTATTATTATACGAAAAAATGTACGTACTACCCGGCTACGTTTTCGGTAGCAGTCTTGATATACCCTGTATAATAAGGGGAATCTCTACATATAATTATTACGTAATGGGTGACATTACACTTCGGTTGGCATTCTGAGATAATAGGTGCTATGTCTGTTATTACTAATTGCCAATGCTGGTTAAGGTCAATTAAGGTTTTACCATCAGAAGCAGAGTGATAAGGACCTCGGGCATCTAGTGGAGCAAGTTTATTTCAATTCCCTAGCCACACTGTCTATGTAAGAGTGACAAGGGAACAGAAATAAAGATACATAAATATAGCACGCTGGTAGATGTTACGATCGGTCCTTACAATAATTTTAAAGTTAAATTGGCATTTGCAGCATAGTACTGTAAAATGTTAGGGGTATATGGAGCGATACTGACTCTCCCACGACGCAAAGTATCCTGTATTCTTGGCCGAAATCGATCGACTGCCACGGAGCGCTATCCAACTTTATCGGTTCTCTCTGTCAGCCTTACATACGTTCCACTGCAGGGCACGAAACTTCACTACAATCGAAAGTATTGAGAGTAGGGTTAGGCCATAGTCCACCATGCCTACCTAATGCAGGTGGACGGATTTTACATACCATCGTTTTTTTTACAAATGGCAATGGTATCCAGATTTCCTCAATACCTAGTTGAATGTCAATACTTACATGACTCCGAAAAGTCAGAGGTGTGTCCCGATATTTGAACCCGCGATTCCAGTGAACATGTTGGAAGCCGCGTCGGGCCCGGTAACAACAGGCCACCGAATCTATGTCTTATTACCTGTTCTCTTAATAGCTGTAAAATGTTTATAGTAAAGCTATGTTCAGATACATAAAGCTTTTTTGTAAATTTTAGGTATAACACCAAAAAAAATTAATTTCATACATTGTTAGGTAATCCGTAACTTATTTGGTAAGTGCATGTTTGAAGTCTAGGTATTTCTAGAATTAATAAGTAGTTTCTAAAATACCGACTCAAGATTGTGAATATTTAGTTTTTGAAAACAATGCTACTAACGATATCAATGTACTTATGTTTTTAGCATTTTCTACAAGAAAACAAATACATTTCAACCTAAAATTGTGCTCACGCAAAGTGTTCTTTGATTTAGTTCCTAATTTCTGATATTACACTAATAGTAGTGTTTTACATGTTTGTTTTATTTGTTCCATGTTGATAACAAGCCATTTTCTAACTGCGTACCTACACTCATAAACTGCACTTCAGTCTTTGAATGTACTTAATTGCAAGATATTTAATGACGTAGGTAAAGTACGTTCAAGATTACGTTGATTATTGTCTTGCTCGACTGCGTTGAGTGCTCGTAAGTTGCTTCTAGTGAATTTAAATTTACTTCGTCATTGGTAGAAGTGCAACAATGTAAATGATTACATAAAAAAACTTTTGAATCAACGCGTCTTATAAGTAATTACTATTTGTTACTGTTATTGAATTCCTTCTCTAAGACGATAAGATAAGACAAAGTAACATACGTGCTGGGGCCTTTTGATAACGCGACCGATGTATAGAGTCCTGCCAATACGACGATATGCTCTCTTACGTCTGCTAGTTACCAAAGTCAACAACGAATAATTATTGGATATTAATATTAGTGCCGCGTCCGCGACAATGATAACAATTGTGTTGTGAGTGGTTCAATTTATACAAGTGCGTTAACATTAACACCAAAATGTCAATATACTTCGGAAAATGCAGGAAAAAAGAAAACTAGATGGAAATTGAAAGGTCGCAGGGGACGTCGTGGCGGTGGCCTCTACTGGTGTCGGTTGTGTTCTTAAACGTGCGTATTTTATAAACTCATTACTGGAAAATATGTTTTAAAGTTGTTTCAGTAGGTATACAATTATGTTAAATATATAGATATAATGAATGATAAAATTAATGGCATCTACATTAGAATTCCCTCCTAAACGCAATTCATTACCTAGGTTTCATTAAGTATGAAGTTGGTTGTTATTGTCTGCTATGTAAGAGCCGATACTTCATGTTAAGGTTATGTGTTTGGTTGTTATGAGATGATTCGTTTAAAATCTTATCATTGGGACGTTGACGTCATCGTGTTAGATCACGCAACACGCACAAAAAACTACCATGAAATATATAGTAGTTTCTTATCCATACCCACATTAATCTTCACTATCATCATCAGCGACAGGAAGTCCAGTGCTGAAAATAGGCTTCCTATCAAGGATAGGTACTAACGGGAAGAGTGACATGTTGCAATCAATCTGCATCCAGTGATTACTACTTAAATTTTAGATCTAAAATCGGAATTGATTCTCTATAAGACTGTAGTTTTACGAGCAATGCCAGTTTCGTGACTAGGGTAGAACATTATGTATATGGTTTTTTTTAATGTCTGTTTTTTAATTGTGTTCTGAATACTTCAAGGTTTGAAGCAACTATTCTTCTCCTTGTAGTTATTGCGAACCATTTTATATTGGTAATTATGCTCGGTTTTGAGTCAACATAACATACATAACTACATATTTTGCTCAATGTAATCGATAATACATCCATGGCAGCTGTTATCAAACAGTCGGTCTAGACGTTACATTATCCACTGCACCTAATTATAGTTAATCTCTAAGTTTATGCTAATGTGCACTTTATGTAGGTAATCGCTAAGATTGTTGATTTCATTGTTCTGTAGTGTCAAGTCATATTAACATCACAATACGATAGATAAACCATATTAAGATAAAGTCTATGTGATCCAATGCCATTTTTTCTGTGTATTATGCGGATTCTATGAATTTTACGACTCTACCATTATCATTAAAGTGGCTCCAGTAGATTACGGAATCTATTAAAAGATTTGGAATTCCTCATACCCGTGTGTATGCGAAACAGAAATGTGGTACTTAATTAATTTGTAGTGATATTTTAATTACAGGCAATCGCCTTTACACCCTTCTTTCCGTACGTTCTGAAATTCATAAGGACTTGCCTTTCGAATATCTGTAATTTCATTGAGAAATTATATTATAAAGGTCACCGCGAACAAAATATCTATAGCAAAAAGAGTGGTACATGTAAGTACCGCTAATTCTTATTCAGTCTCTGATATTCTTTGCAGCCACTCTTTTCTTCTTCTTCCCTCTAACTCTACTGGGTTCCTTGGAAACATGCGACACCCCAGTTGGTACGTGCGCAGTACGTTCAGACTTTTTCAGTGGCTTGCTCCAATGATTCCATGATTCATATCTCAATTTGTTTACATACTTAAGTAAATTCACGCCTTTTCCCCAAAAGGTGTGGGCATTTGTGCTACCAGGACACCCATGTTTCGCCTTTTGAACTCCGCCCAATGATGTGTTAGGGATTGAACCTATAACCATATCGGGAATAAATACCTGACTCCGGACTGATAATCACAAAAAAAAACCAATATCGCTTTGCCTGACCCAGGATATGAACCCGAGACCTCACTATTGCAATAATACCGTAGTATAATTGCCCCACCGTGGCGGCCAACTATATAAACTCAAAATATTCTATTCGTGTAGACATTTGTACTTACCTTATTTGCAGTTATATTTTGATTCATCCATCCATCCATCCATCAGCCAAAGGAAGTCCACTGCTGAACATAGGCCTCCCCCAATGATTTCCACAGAGACCTGTTGGAGGCAGCCTGCATCCAGCGACGTCCCGCGACCTTTACCAGGTCGTCGGACCATCTTGTGGGTGGACGTCCCACGCTGCGTTTTCCGCTACGCGGCCTCCATTCGAGCACTTTCCGACCCCATCGGTCATCAGATCTCCGCGCTATGTGCCCTGCCCATTGCCACTTCAACTTGCTAATCCGGTGGGCTATGTCGGTTATTTTAGTTCTCCTACGGATCTCCTCATTTCTGATTCGATCTCGTAGGGAAACCCCGAGCATCAGTGGCGTAACAATAGGGTGGCAGAGTGCGCAAAATGCCACGGGCCCCCGGCCTAAGGGGGCCCCGCCCGGCCCGGCAGGGGCTTGGTCCGACAGGGTCTCAGGCCCGACAGGGCCCTGGCTCGATAGGGCATCGGGTTAAAGTCTGACAGGGTAAAAACAGAGAAGAATGTAACATTAATAACGAAATTAATAATAATAAACAACTGTCTACATTTTAAACATGACAAACATTTCATCGTGTATTTGATTTAAATGTTTTGTTTTCCTTTCATTATACGAGTAGAATAAACCTAATTAGAAACCAATAAATTATAATTTAATGAATATTAAGTTAATATTTTCCAAATAAATTTAAACATGTCTTGTTCAAACAATTATTTAAGAGGTAGTGAAAAACGAAAGAGTAAGAGGGAGTCTGAAGCGATAAATAAAAAGTTATTTGAAATAAGTAAGTACTTTCGGAACGAGCAATTTATTGATGAGTCTCGGAAATTATCAAATGGACCAAACTAAAAATTCCATAAAAGCAAATCCCGATGATAGAGAATATTCCGACTTAAAACAAACAACATGTACGAGCATGAAATTGAACCATATTTAGGGGTAGAAAATATTAAAACTCCATATATTACAGATAAGTGTTATAAAAAAAATGAAGTAAAACTATTGTGATTGAGAAAGGTACACTGTAAACCCAATAGTCCCTTCTTAAGAGACAGTAGAGTAGACAATAAATAATAAAATAAATAAATGAAATAATAAACAAACGCCCCTACTACGCTTCGCTGACGATATCGTCTTCGAGCTGCAACAGATGCTGGACGGTCTGGATTCAGCCTCATAGCGAATAGGTCTAAAATTAACTTCGACAAAACCAAAGTAATGATCCACTACCACCTTGATCCAAGACCTGTCGCTGTATGTGGCAACCAACTCGAAGCTGTTTTGGAATAATAGGGGCAGACCCTGAGAAACAACTTTGAGAAAGAGGCTACGAGTCTTCTCGTCACCTTTGCCAAAAAGCTTGAAAACGATAGTTTACAGCCAATGCAACATACGATGTTGAGACTGGTCCACTAACTTATGGTTGCCCAGCGAGGTATGGAGCGTGCTATGCTCGGTGTCTCTTTGGAAGATAAGAATGAGCTTATCGAACAGAGAACCAAACTTATAGACATAGCACACAGGCTTAGCAAGCTGAAGTGGCAGAACGCTGGCCACATCTGTCGAAGAACCGATAGCTATTGGAGTAAACGTGTTCTTGAGTGTAGACAGCGTCTCGGCTAAGTTACTTGTAGGACGCCCCCCAGCTAGGTGGAGTGACGATTTCCAAAATTTCGCTACCACATGCTGGATGCGACAAGCTGACGACAGGGTGAAATGGCTCAATTTGGAGGAGGCCTACGTCCAGCAGTGGACAACAAAAGGCTGATGATAAATAAACAAAATGTTTGAGTTGAGGGAAACAAATTGTAAATGCGATAGAGAGACACGAAAGATCGAAAATTCGTGTCTTTTGTATGAACAATGGTGGTTACATTGGACATTAGATGAGGAGCAATAATCCATATAAAAATTAAACATCTTTCTGACGACAAGAACTTACTATACTCCACGAAGTTACTAAGTTAGGTTTTCGTGGCCCTAGAGTAAGCGCTGACAATCGTAATGAAAAAGTTACTGGTAAAATGTGATCCTGATTCAGAGGAATGGTTAAATAAGTCTAAGAGCCAGATAAATCTTATACCAGATATTCTTAAATACTTAATACGAAAGTGCAAAATGATCTAATTGCTGCTTTGGGCTTAAAACTCCATTTAATACAACTCAAGATTTATCTCAAACGGACCAAATATGTGAAGTTTATCGGTACTCTATGATATAAAGAAATGAAAATAGAATTCCAAAAGCATTCGTTATTAGTTATTACAGAACCTTTTTTAGATTTCATGAAACGATTTATGTTCAAAATCCGATGAGAAATATGAAGCCATGTCATTAAAAGCTTCTGTACAGTACTGCATCAGCCCATATACGTCCCACTACGCGCCTCATCTACGGGTACAATCAAAACTACGATTGAGAGTGGTTAGGCCACCACGCTGACCTAGTGCGGGTTGGCGGACTTTACATACAATAGAAATTCTTGCAAATCGCTATGGTATGCAAGTTTCCTCACGATGTTTTCCTTCACCAACATAGTGCTCGGCGATTGACTATCAATATACACATGACTCCGAAAAGTCAGAGGTGTGCCCTGGGATTCAAATCCGCGACCACCATGAATATGTTGGCGGCCGCGTCTGGTCCGTTTCCCTACAGGCCAAAAAGCATTTTAAAAAATATTCTTAAAAATGAAACTACAATGTTATTTTTTTACATTTACGAAGGGCCCCATTTGATGATTTTGCCACGGGCCCCCGATGGGGTAGTTACGCCACTGCCGAGCATAGCCCTCTCCATTGCTCATTGAGTGACTTTGAGCTTCCTAATAAGGCCCATAGTGAGAGGCCACGTCTTGGTGCCGTAAGTCATCACTGGCAACACACAACTATCGAAGACTTTCGATTTAAGGCACTGAGGTATTTTGGACGAGAAGACGTCGCGTAGTTTCCCGAACACTGCCCAACCGAGTTGGATTCGACGATTGACCTCTCTCTCGAAGTTGGACCTGCCTAACCGGACCACTTGTCCTAAATAGACATATTCGTCAACAACTTCAAGAGTCGAGCCCCCAACACCGTTGGGGGTGGGCACAACATTATATTTTATATATATTTTGATTAAATATAATAAAGTTTTTACTAATTAATATACAACATACATGTATGTACGTACCTTTTCTTTTTGTTTACATTATCACTACCTCGTTATATGACCCGGTTTTGTAGTCATAAAACAATACACAATACACCTATTTTTGTTTAGTTAGGGTTATCGACCTGACGAACGAATTAATGAAAAACATATGTATGTTTTGTCGGTTTGCAAGATTATTCATATTAATACAAACAAGAAAGGTTTAGTGTAGTTTTCTTTCAAAATAACCGAAGCGATATCTTAATTTATCTGGAAGTGGTAATCATAGAAATCATAATTTGGAGGCGTTGTCTACAAATTTTCGCAGATAAATAACACGAGATAACAATATCATGACCGAAATTATTTGAAGTAGTTACTTTACCAATCTTTATTGATCGCAATCAATTTCATTTAACGTAAACGGCAAAAGGAGTGGAAAAAATATAGTATGTAGTCACATGTCTTTATTATCAGTTTTTAAACAAAACTACGTAATCGATTGGAATGATTGATTCAACAGATTATATTGCCAATTCAATACACAAAAAACATTTACAAAAATATATTAAAATCTCTTATCAGAAATTTTAAATGACGTCTCATCTACGATAACAACCAAAACACCTCAAAACACAAATCACTGTGACGACCACGTTGTAAAATACGCAAATACTATAAGAATATCATTATACGATATCCCTTAGACTTAGAGTATACATTTGCATCTTCAAAAATGTAGATATTTTCTTATTCGTAATGGTGGTAGTGGTTTCTATGGCATGTAAGTATTTCTATGGCATGTAAGTCCGCCAATCCGCATAAGGCCAGCGTGGTGGACTATATGGCCTAATCACTCTCAATCGTACTGTCGATTGTAGGCCTCCTGCCCATGCCCTACAGTGGGACGTATATGGGCTGATACAGACAGACAAAATGGTGGTAGTGCTCCTATATTAGTGAAAATTAACTAATTCATTTAAAAACAAATTGCGATAAATTCCTTGAATAACAGAAAGCAAATTTAGCTATTATCCTTTTAAAACGAGTTTCAGTGGCATTAAAAAGCCCTCAATTTTTATTTTCTTTTAAATATCAGCCAGTAGGAGAAAAAGGTGGCTCGGTACCACCATTTTTATCAATATTATATATACTCTAAAGATTTCCCTAATTTAGCAATAGTATTGTTAAAATGTTGTAAATAATCAACAATAAAATAAATTGAAATGATAATACGTAATTTGAGCGTGTCTTGTGTTCAGTATAGCGGGAATATAATTTTGTAAAGATGATTTCTGGGGAACGATGTAAGCTATTATATTAAAAGCAAGATAAGTTTTTCCAGTGTCTTTTTAATTTTTTTTATATTTTTTTTATTTTTTTGAAATAGGCACACCGACGACATGTATATTAAGCATTTTCTAATAATATATCAAGGACAATCTACTGATATACATATCAATTAAAGGTGTTCACAACATTTGTAATAAATAAATTAAATTAAATTTAGTTTTAAACTTTTCAGATCTGTTTACCGAGTTTAGTATTCACTTACGGGGTGTACTTGGTTCACTCAGTAGATCTCGGAAATCCAATATGGCTCGGTCTTTCAGCACCCACCATCTACATATTGACATACGGCCTCGCACGTAAGTTATCGCTGTTTTTTTTTGTCTGAAAAAAACATATAATTTCTTTGGACTTTCATATTCAGTAATTTCATGACGATAAGAGGATTTTCTGTATCTTCATTTTAAGTTAGTTACGCTTTTGTTTTCATTAAACAATTATAATATGTTTTCAGAATGCTGGTGCAGAGAAGCAGCAGACTCTTGGGGAGGGGTGATTGGGTACCGCGTGATGGCATCAGTAGGACTCGCTATTGTAGTCATAAGCTTGTTTATATGTTCAGTAGTACCCCACTATCTTCAACCATTCGTTTATGGCGTCTTTGGAGGTTAGTATGTATATAAACCATATACGTCTTTACGTTATTCCAGAATTTTAAATAGAAATACTTATGGTAATACAACGATTCTTATATTTTTAGGTTTGGGATCCTCTCTAATATCAGCTCAAGTAGATGCAGTAGTATTTGATACATACGACTCTCGACTGGGATTTGTTCGTGGATTATGCTTTGCTGGACAAGCTGTTGGACAGTCGACCTTCCCGCATTTGATGACTGCATTAATAGAATATTATGGATATTCGTATTCATTCATTGTATACTCCGGTATAGTGCTACAAACATTGCCAGCAATTTTGCTTCTCCGAGTGGATGATAATGCTAGAAAGCCTGTTTCATTTTCGCGATATTCGGATTTTGCCAAAACCTATGCAATATTTAGCAATGATGCCATAGAAAATAATTACTATACCGATGAACTACAATTACACGATTTAAGTAAAAAAAGCTGGCAAAGTCCATCTGACGATAATATATACCGGGAAGTTGATACTGCCGATGAAGACGCTGTTTATGATAATGAAAATGCAACTATAACACCACCACCTAGTCCAGAAGAGAAAAGAAGGAATATTTTTGGAGTAGAAATATTACCAGAAATACCAGAGGAGAGTGAGGACGAAGATGACGAAGAAGAGCATTACGCCACAGAAAAGGATGTAAGCAAGAAAAAGAAAAGACTTAGTGTCGCTATCAAAAGACTGAGTACTTTAGGTGACAGCCTAGATGATTGCATAAGTAAACAAATTAGAAGAGATTCTCATCAAAGTGAAAACGGTGATATTAAAGAATATTCTGAAGTTGAAGTGACGTATGATAATATTTCACCTGTGACAGATATACAAAGGGAGAAAGTATTTAAATCATTTAGTTTTCGTTGCCAATCTGCTTATGCTAGCATGAGAAGAAGAATGTGGATGCCATCTTATAGAGTTTATAGGATACGAAGAAGGACTTTATACTTTCTGTACAACCTTAATGACACATTTGTGAAGCCTTTAACTAGATCTCTGTCATGTTGGAAGTTCTATCCAGCACTTATCCTTGCATTCGCTAAACTCAGTTTAACGGGAGTGTCGTTAGTTTTACTACCATTAATAGGAACTCAAATGAAGCCAAATATTTCTACAACAGATACCAACTTTTTGATGTCACTTCATGGATTTACTTGGATATGTTTCCTGCTTAGTACACCATGGCTAGCACAGACGCCTAAGAGAAATTTTAAATACGTCGCATTAATTGGCTTGATTATATCATCTGCAGCGTGCTTTTGTAAGTTTATTAAATTCGTCACTTTATTTATAAAAAAATATTCTTATAATTATGATGATTCATGTAGACTTCTTCGTTGGCGCCGTTGTACTACCGTACGATTACAATACTGAGGTCTCGGGTTCGAATCTCGGATCGCGCAAAGTGATATTAGATTTTTCTATTAATTATCAGCCCGCAGTCAGGAATTTGAGTCCAATATGGGTATGGGCTCGCTCCCTATCACAACTTGGGACGGAATCCCCAAGGAGAAACGTGGGTGTCCTGGTAGCACTTTTGCCTACCCCTTCTGGGAAAAGGCGTTTGTTATTTTTATATATATCGTATGGTCTTATGATTATTGTTTTTTTTTCAGTGTTAGCAGAAGCACACAATCACGACACATTTTCCATCGGTTGTGTTGTAGCTGGCCTCGGTTACGGCGCTATATCCTCGTGTTGGGAGACTGCAGTGCAAGATTTTGTGGGTGCAAGAAAATGGCCAAAAATTCATAGCACTCTAGAAACTACATCAGCTGTGATATTTGCGTCATTTGTGTTCGGAATTTCATTTATAGTGCGTCAAGAAGGAGGCTTACAATTCACCATGTTTATATTGGCAATAATACTATCTGGGGTAACTGCTATTTGGTCAGTTCTTGCTGTAATAGCCTTATACACAACAAAAGTGAGATCTATGAGATTAGGAAGACGATGGTGGCGATAAGGATGACATTGAAAGACATATAGTTAAGTGAAAATATTGTGATAACAAGAAAACTAAACTCTTAAGAATTTGTAATATATTGTTAATAAATTATTATTTTACAACATGATCAATTTCATTTATTTATAATTCGTTTTGTAAATTGCATGTTGTGTCTTGAAACTAAACAAATTTATTTTACGAGTGTCCGTAGAGAAACGGAGAGCCTAGACAGAGGCCGCGGGTGGCGACCTTAGACTTTTTGAACTTTTGTGGGTACTAGTAGTTTATCATCGTTCACATTATCAAACAAGAAAATTGCTTAACTAAATTTTAATACCGCTAGTAAATTCTTCCAATTCACATTGTGTCAATTGTAGAGAAGGAAGCAGGACGCTTAGGAGTTGGGCAATGTAATTACAGGATTAATATATACTTACGCCCGAATACTGGAACGCCATTCAAATAATAAGTTGCTCTTAACAGCGCACGGCCCACTTAGCCAGTACATTTAATCGGGATTAACGTAGTTAAGCGCCATTTATATTTAAGTTGCGTTCCAGTATTTGGGCGTTAGTTATATATTGATTGTCATAAGAGCTCTTTAATTGCCTACTTGACCAATAAACACATTTCATTTCATTTTAATTAGTTATTGAATGGGTAATAAACTCTCAACAGCCAATTAGGCAATAAAAATATTATGATGCACTAAATATTCTTTCCATGTTACTTGTTGTGATGATAAATGAGTAAACGTTTGTTTAACTGTTACTTCACCGAAGTCGCTGTTGACATTAGCTCCTTATCTTTGACAACCTTTTGCATTGAGATTGTGATGTTATTGCGGTAAAATCCCTATTAGTAATATGTTTCAAACACATTACATATCTCACCTATACGCATAGTAAACGTTTTAAAAGCTTAAAATACGTCTACCTGGAAGTAACATATTTCAAGATAATGGAGATTGAAAGTATATGTTTATCAGATATCTATGTTATCATTCTTGAAATCCTTTATGTGAAGCTTGACCACATAATTTTGTATAAAAATTGTTAAGAAATACGAAATGAAAACATACACTAAAATTAGCCTAGGCTGGACCAAAGATAAACAAAAAAATTAAGACAAATCTTGTTAATGTAAAAAAAGACCTGATAATCTTGATCAAGTGTAACACGATAGTAATGATACTTCACTGTGCTTTGGTTTTTTATCGGGGCCTCTGTGTGTCCATGTCATTCCTGTCGTATTCCATGTGTAGGTACTTGAAAATTAACTTTCTAGTCATATTTGGCCATTAAAAGCACCATTGTAATTTTTTTATAGGGAAGTAAAATTAGCGTCTAATTTTCCAAATCTGTTTTTCAGGTATATTGAGAGGAACATAAATGCCTCATTTTTAAATATGTTACCGCACGTAAATAGTCGTTAGGCTAGGCCCCTATCACATCGTGGGACAGAACATACTCGGCGAAATGTGGATGCCTGGTAGCACATCTGCTTACTCCTGGGAAAAAGGCGTAAGTTTATGTGTATGTATGTATGTATGTATGTATCTCTAGGTAAACTTTTAGAACGTCTTATCGTCCCTCGATTGCTACCGGGCGGACCAAAATTTCACGAAAATCAGTTCGGTTTTACTACGGGTAAGTCAACTATCGACGCGGCAATTTCGGTTAGAAGAGCGGTGAGTACATCGGTGTGCAAATATGTACTCGGTATTTTTCTGGACATCTCCGGTGCTTTCGACAATGCTTGGTGGCCAATGCTGCTTCTTAAGTTGAAATTACGAGGTTGCTTTAAAAATATATATTCACTTATTTACTCGTATTTCTCGCATGGAACAACAAAACTTAAACTTGGACACTATGCCGTGTCGAAACCACTGACGATGGGTTGTCCACAAGGTTCGGTCTTAGGTCCTTATCTGTGGAATTTAGGCTTCGACGATTTTCTTACAATCCCCTTACCGTCAGGATGTTCTTTGACCGGATATGCGGACGATGGCCTCTTGCTAATAGAGTCAAACAGTAGGTCGGGATTAGAAAATATGGCAGACGCGTGTTTAAAATTAATATGTGATTGGGGACATCGAAATCGCTTACAGTTTGCACCACATAAAACGTTCCAATTACTTCTAAAAGGGACTTTAAAATCACCGCCGCGAATTAAATTTAATAATATCACTGTAAAGAGAAAAGAATCGGTTTGTTATCTTGGTTTAATTTTGGAAAGGAATTTTTCCTTTCTTGAACATATTAAGAACGTCGGGGAAAAGTCGAAAAGGAACTTTTTTGCTTTGACAAGAATATCGAAATCAACGTGGGGGCTATCTTTCAATACACTAAAAATCATCTATGGAGCAACTTACTTAGGATGTATTTGTTATGGATCTCCCGTATGGGCTGATAGGGCTACTATCGGTGCTGTGCGAAGAAAACTGCTCCAGAGCCAACGTTTGGCGTTGATATTCTTGTGCAAGGCATATAGAACTGTTAGTACCGAAGCTTTGCCTGTCCTGGCGGGTGTACTTCCAGTCGATCTGGAGGTGCAACGTCGCGCCGCCATGTATTATTCAACTAGGGAGAATATGGATAAAAGATTTTTAACTGCTCGTGAACTCTTAAAAGTCGACAGATTATTTAAACCACTTCCTGTGGTATATAGCGAATTATTAGATGAATGGCAAAATAGATGGGAGGTATCTTTGAAGGGACGGCATTTATACCAATATTTTCCTTGCGTGCGTGATCGTTTGACGAAGACTTGGCTAGATGTCGATTATTGCGTATCACAGTTCCTCACGGGCCATGGTAACTTTAAGTCTAAACTATACTCTTTTAAGCTTGTGGAATCGCCTGCGTGCCCATGTTCAACACCTAACTGCGAGTATGAGCAGTCCGCGCATCATATACTTTGGGAGTGTAGTCTTTGGCATAATGAGCGTAAAACCATGCTAGATAGTATGCAAATATCATCTGGAGTTGTATACTACATGGACCTTGTAGAGACTAGAAAGAACTTCCGTGCTTTCCGGCGTTTTTGCCATACCTATTACTGGAATCAAGCATAACAGTTCACATAATAGGTCCCATTTAAATGTAATAATAATTTGATCCGTGGTGCTTTACAGCTGGCTTCTCCGGCTGTAAAAGTCTTTTTGCGAGGTTATTTACCTCTTTATTTCATTGTTTTGTCACCCGCTGTGCACGGAGGGAAGTGGACAATAATTTATTTCCAACTCCTCCTATTGATTTGACTTTCTGATAGGTTTCGTTGCGGGTTAAAGACAAATTGGACATTCCCGGAGACTCGCCGAGCTTCAATGCTCGGTGTCATTACATTGCGTGCCACTGTTGATCCTGGCTTACAGGAGTTGCAGTGGTGGGTGTGAGGGCGGGACAGTCTCCTATGTATGTATGTAATGAGTCAAACGAAAGATTGTTTTCCTCGCGAATTGTATAAGTGCTATAATAGAAAGATAATAAACAAAGGCCAGAGGAAACAGGGTGTCAACTTTATTTGTTTTACGTCGACCTAATCTAGTGTGCAAATGAGTTGCTTGTGCTAACAGTGGGTTATACCGTCATTCATATTTGACGAGAGTCCCGCGTGACAGGCATTCGACTAAAAACTACGAGACAAACGACTAGTGACGAAAAGTGCGTGTCCAGCTCATCAGCTGGATATTTCCGAAAACGAATTGCATCAGCATAGCAAGTGGCAATGGCTTTGACGAAACAAGCGGTTAACGTTCTTCCTGGATTGCTTTTGGTAAATATAGTTTTAAATTAAATTCCTTTAGTAGTATTTTTGATTTTATTTAAATCAAAATTTGTCACCTTCTGTTGAGAAACAGTAGATCGCGGGATTGATTTGTGTAGAGCGAATTTCATTCCTTCTAATATGATTGAATTATGTATTTTGAATTTGTATTCCAAGGCTCTATGTGTATTTTTTTGTTTATGTTGCTTGCGAAATATTGTATTGTGATGTTAAAATTTCTAAGTAAGTAAATATTATCTGTCAATATGAAAAAAATATTTTTGGTATATTTCCAGGTTCTATCGACATTACCATTGGCCACAACGACCAATATCGACTGCCATGGCAAGGCTTTTCATTGCGTGAATTCGACCCATTTTATGATATGTGTAGACATTGGCAACGGATTTTCAAGCACTATTGATGATTTTACAATACCGTGCCCAGCAAACACTGAATGCCGAATAACAAACAGATTTGAGTGTGATTATCCTCCACCACCTACAACAACGTTATACCAATCCACGGAGGCGGTAACACATAGTCATCCAACTGAAAGTATAATTCCATGGAAATTAAATAATGTCGTACTACAAACTACTGTCAATCCTTTGACAGAGGCTCCCAGTGTTGTAGGAGAAATGACAATACCTGAAAAAGGTGTAACTATTAAAACTATAATACCTATAGGCACAAGTAAAGTTGAAATTGTAACAGAAAGAGAAATGATTGAAAATATCGAACAAAATTCTGGCACTCAAATGAATGCATTGTATGCAAGTGGTGTTGATTTACCAACTGCAGCTTCAAGTAATAGTTTAGATGGACTACTAATCGATCCAACAACAACGATAGAGTCAATATCTGATATATTATCTACCACTGAAGCAATAACTAAATCAGATAAAGCAACAACCTCTGAAGATTTCGCCACTCAAGCTGCGTATGATACGACATCTGACCAAAGTTTAATTGCATCTACTACATACGGAAACGAATATTTTGGTATTTCAACGAATAGTTTGTTGAGTACGAACCCTGCTGTTATAAATAATCCGGCATATGAATCCAAACCTAACACAGCTCTCACTGAACCGTATGAAACTTCTACAGTAACTATTAGAGAAGACATAGAGGTTGTTTCAGATAATAGCAACACCGAAACCAATACATTAAGTAATGGTAATATTTTTACAACAACGGAAAGTGCAACTGTTAACACAAATCATAAAAATTTCGGCATTCAAGATTATTCTACTATACCTGATATAATTATACCAACAAGTGATTCAATTACTATTGGCGTTACTGCAACTCCCAAAATATCAAACGATTTGAATGATGTTTTTACAACGGAAAAAGCGATCAATCCAGACCTAGTTCACATATCTTCCACGATATCAGCAATGATGAGGAAAGAATCATCATCTTATACCGCCGAACCTTTAAATATTAAAAATCAAATATTTTATACTACAGACACGACACAAGATTTAGAAGTAACGACCACAGGACATTTGAAAGTAAATACAGAATTTGAAGCTGTCTCACATAACTTATTAAATACACCAACGTTACCAAGTGGATCAAACCTTAACGAAGCAATAACCACCACACTTGGTACAGATTATACAGGACAGCTCTTGATAAAAACTCCAGGTAAATTTCCCAACGGCAAAACACAATCTACTGTTTTCCCGACTCTGAATTCGGCAACAGAAACGAGCACAATCACAATTGATCCAAATATCAATGAAGCAACAGAGGACCAAAGTACTGCTTATGAGACGGTTATTAAATCATCTCCATATTTTGAACATTATACGGAATATTTTCATCCTGATTTAAAAACAACCAAAGAATTGTCATCTGCAACAACCACGTATGAATACAAAACAGAAACTTCCAATAACATATTGTCTACAACATTTGATCCAGATCTAATAACCACTAAAGAATTATCATCGACAACAACCACGTATGGATATGAAACAGAACCTTCCAATAACATATTATCTACAAAATTTAATCCAGATCTAAAAACAACTAAAGAATTATCATCGGCTACAACCACGTATGAATACAAAACAGAAGCTTCCAATAACATATTGTCTACAAGGTTTGATCCAGATTTAAACACAACTAAAGAATTATCATCGGCAACAACCACGTATGGATACGAAACAGAACTTTCCAATAACATATTGTCTATAACAATTCATCCAGATCGAAAAACAACTAAAGAATTATCACCCCCAAGAACTACGCATGAATACGAAACAGAAGCTTCCAATAATATATTGTCTACCACATTTGATCCAGATTTAAAAACAACTAAAGAATTATCATCAGCAACAACCACATACGACTACACGACAGAATCTTCTAATAATATATTGTCTACAACATTTGATTCAGAACTAAAAACAACGAAAGAATTATCATCCGCAAGAACCACGTATAAATATGAAACAGAACCTTACAATAACATAGTATCTACAACATTTGATCCAGATCTAAAAACAACTAAAGAATTATCATCCGTAACAACCACGTATGAATACGAAACAGAAACTTCCAATAACATAGTGTCTACAACATTTGATCCAGATCTAAAAACATCTAAAGAATTATCATCAGCAACAACCACATACGACTACACGACAGAATCTTCTAATAATATATTGTCTACATCATTTGATCCAGATCTACAAACAACTAAAGAATTATCATCCGCAACAACCACGTATGAATACGAAACAAAACTTTCCAATAACGTATTGTCTACAACATTTGATTCAGACCTAAAAACAACTAAAGAATTATCATCTGCAACAACTACGTATGGATACGAAACAGAAGCTCCCTATAACATAATATTGTCTACAACATTTGATCCAGATCTAAAAACAACCAAAGAATTATCGTCTGCAACAACCACGTTTGAATATAAAACAGAAGCTTTCAATAACATATTGTCTACAACATTTTATCCAGATCTAAAAGCATCTAAAGAATTATCATCTGCGTCAACCACGTATGAATACGTAACAGATGGTTCCAATGACATATTATCTACAACATTTGATCCATATCTAAGCACAACTAAAGAGTTATCATCTGCAACAACCACATATGAATACACAACAGAATCTTCTAATAATATATTGTCTAAAAGACCTGAGATTAACCTAGACAGACAAGGGATAAAAAACATTGACAGTGGTTATGATATCACTACGTCCTCTATTGTGGATAATTTTACTGTTACAGATATAGTTCAAACAGAAATTAATGATATCGATCAAGTAGAATTATATTTAGCACCTCACATTAGCTCATCAAGAAATTCCGAGAATTTGACTTTAGTAGAGCCAGTACTTGATCCACATAAATTAAAAGAACCTATTTTGGAAATGACGACAATTCAAACAGAAGACTTAATTCCTAGCGAACCAAACGGAAATACCGCTCCCGGTATTGATGATGAATTATTATTGGGACCAAAAACAGAAAATATACTTTCGTCAAATATCAACGAAACTTCGTTTTATAAAATGTCTAAAGAAGAAAAAGCAATAAAGACTACAACTGGAATTTATACTCCAGGAATAAATTACACAGTTGAAACAAAGCATAGGGATACAAATTTTGAGAATTCCTCAAATTCAAATGTAATTACAACGATGCCTACATTTAATAATGTGACTGCACAAGAATCAACGGATATAATAAGTGAGACATTTTCTGCTACAAACATTAATTTGCCAGCTGGATTTGAGACCACCCTTCCCACAGTTACAGTTGAAATTGAAGAGGTATCAGAAAGTTATAGACTTCCTTCAATCGCCAGTATTCAATCAATGAATTTAATGAATAATAGTAAGGACTCACTTTTAAAAAATAATTCTATAATTCCTGAAACAGTTGCTAGAACCGTTGCAACTACCGAAACAATTGTTGCAACAGATTACATAGTATTAGATGATACTAAGATATTAGCTCACACTCTAATGCCAAGTGGAACTACTATTCATTCAGAACCTTATAATTTGGAATTACCAAGAAATGCAACAAAAACAATGGAAGAAAATGCAAACGCAAAGACTGAATCATCGAATTATGTTAAACAAACTCAATCAAATGAAGATGACAAATTTGACATTAACGCCAGGCCGTATATCCATACTACTCAAATTTATAGTAACTTAGACTTAATAAGCGAACAAAATGTACAAGTAGAAGAATTGAATACTTCTATTGTAACAGAGCCAAGGGAAATTACAATCAGTGAAAAAATAACACCGAGTTTCGCGCCTTTAATTACGACTGAAAAAATAGTATTTAATAATAGTGACTTGTTACCTATGGAAGACAAGGATACATCATTCAATAAATTAGTTAATTCACAAATCATTAAAAATCTTAAAACTAGTATTACAGATAGCCTAACTGACACAAACATAGGTATTTCAAACAATATAAAATCAGATTCAAACAATGAAAATATATTTGTAGCAACAACAGCTACACTACAGATGGATCCTTTGCAAGAACGAGGAGTTCAATACAATACTGAAAACTATATTATCACGACTTTACCCGATATAGAGAGAACAAAATACAGTTTAGGTAGACAGGATTTGATTCCGTTTACCGATGTTGTGACAGATAAGAATACTCATATTGAATCTAATGTTAATTCAAAAACTAATGGAGATATTTCGGGGACCACAAAACTAAACGACACGGTGTCCAATGCAGGTCCTCTCACAGCTACTACTACCAGTAATAATAATAGTATAGCTATGGACATTCCTAAATCTGCATTTAATGTGGAAAATACAGCAGTAAACGAAACAAATGATTTTAAAGTTACAAAGCAATCAACAGAAAAAATTGCATCAAATCTTCATAATGCTACGGCTACGCAAGCATCGACAGATGTAACTACTACTAGAGAAATCAACGTAAATCCTTTTAATAATGGACAAAACATGACCCAAAAAATTAACACGAGCAATTCTGCAACCCAAAACATTATTTTTAGATTTTGGGCAAACGAAACTGAAAAATCTGACAAATATAATGGACTTTTTTCGCAAACAAATACTAACCCGGTTAATAACAGTCAGGCGATTCATCCTAGTAATGTGCAAGTTAATAATGCAAATACTTCAACGTTACATAACGATTTACAAAGCGCGAAAGCGAATTTTGACTGCCTTTACCGTTATCGCGGCCGATACGCCGATGCTGAAAACTGCCGAAAGTTTTACATTTGCGTCGGTAGGCAGAACCCTATAATAGGAATATGTCCGATAAATACAGTATTTAGTGATATAAGAAAGCAATGTACTAGGAACCTATCTCATTGCGTTAGAAATTATGTATTTTATTGTACCACTGAAGGTCGTTTTAGTGACCTCTTTGTGGATAATATATACTACCTTTGTCTCAGAACTAAAGAAAATAGATTTATGCGGTATAAACTACAGTGTGATCGCGGTTACTATTTAGATAAAACTTCCGTTCAGTGCAAATCTAATACGGCCACAACAATTCGGTCAACGTTATCAGATAGCAATAATTCTCAAAAAAACAGCGATACAAGTAGTGGCAGTAAAACAAATTCGAATGAATCTGAAAAAATAGCAAACACTAATGTTGATTTTATATGTGAAAAGGAAGGTAAATTTGCTGATCCCAAAAACTCCCGAAAATATTATGTATGTTCCAAAAATAAAAAGTTGATATTTAGAAGAAAGCTCAAATCTTGTGATAGTGATGAAGTGTTTAACACACAGAAAGAGAAGTGTGTAGATATAGAGAGTTCTGAAGGTTAAGTAATTTGTAACATAGGTACATAATACATACAGGCAAAATGTCTATAATTGGCTGTGTTTAGGGAAAATAATGTATTTCAATAATTGACATTAGTAATTTATTTCAATAAATATTTTTACATACAATCTTGTTTTTTTTTAAACCCTGTGTGTATTCTAAGAATTGAAATGGGTTCAATGTAGCTACATGATATTAAGATGTAATATTCACTTAACAAAGTGCAACGAAAAATTACATGTAAATATGGATCCACCGTAGGTACACAAGCGCGGCGGAACCATCAAAATATTTAAGCACAGAACCTTTACAAATCAGACTTCATCTAGAAGAATACACTAAGGCTCAGGGCTCGCGCCCCACACTTTAGTTTTGGTTTTATACAGTATCGTACCTAATATTATTATTCTCATATAATTCATATGCAATAAGAACTATAAAAATACAAAAATAAATGTGTTACTAGTGTGTGATGTAACACATCAGTCCATTTACAGCACATTATGAAGTATAAACCCAATGAAAATTTAATATCCAGGTCAGGCAATATATTTATTTCGTGTTTTTTTTGTAAACATTAAAAATATAAATAAATAAATTTTGTTTCACGAATTTAAAAAGTCACATATTAAGTAGCTTCGACCTGCAATTTGGATCCAACACGATGATAGGCTTACTCAGGGTGACATTGATTGCACCTTTGCTTATCCCCTCGGGATTACAGGTGTGAATTTACGGACCCATTGAGAATTGAGAAGATAAGACTAAAATAATTTAGTTCGTATGGTAACACAATCTACTGGGGCAAAGAGCGGGTACGACTGCGATAATTATGGCGGGTCATCCAATATCTGTTTTATCGCAAATATATCACATTCGTGGTCTCCGATATGCAGCTCCATTTTCTTGTATAAATTGATCTTCGTCATCTCTCTCTAAGGTGATGCAAAATTGATTTGAAAATATGGTGCATCGGACCGACGCCTCTCCTCGTATTGGTCTTGAAGGGCAGAAATATGTTGCGCGGACTGGGCTGTTGTCTTGTGTTACCGAGAATTTATAGTTCTTGCAATCTATTGGCCTCATCTTGTACGTATCTTTCTTAGAATTTACAAACTTAATGTTCTCTCGATTTGTGTCAACTCTACGGTTTTCGCTGTAAAGTTGGATTGGCGTTTTGGTGTTGTTTGTTAGAGGGCATCTATATCTTTCTGGTGCAGAGCAGGTACGACTGTATCCATTGAAAATGGTATTGCCAGAACATGTGAACCTTATTCCTTGGTAACGATTTTTATTTGGAATGCACAGAATATATCCTTTGCAGTTTGGAACGCTGGGATCGGCTATCCTTTCACTTCTTTGACAAGGGACAGATCTTGTGAAACCTGGGCCCAAGTAATTTGATGCGTTTTCGCAGACATCACTAGAATCTTCATTACAAATAGTATTTGGTGGACACAGGAATGATGGTCCTAAAATATTTTCGCCTTCACAAATTCGTACTTTGTTGTTCGGCTCGCAGATGAAACCATAAGGCCCACATTCAAATGATTTCATTCCATAGCCGGCTGCAGCTTTTGTTATTGCCTGAGAAAGAGCAAAATATATTTTGGTTGAAAGACGTTAGACATTGGCCTAGTATTTTCATTACGCGAGTTGGTAGATAACGTTGATTGCGATGTAAGTTGATATTGGCGTATCTACGCCAATGCTTGTTTGCATTTAGCCATATTTAAAATTCAGATTAATTATCATCATTTCAGCCATAGGAAGTCGACTGCTGAACATATGCCTCACCAAGGATCTCCACATCGACCTGTTAGAAGCTACCAGCATCCAACGACAGAATATAGAAAATTCAGATTCAATAGATAATAATATTACGTGTATTAACTGATTAGGTACCGCACATAAAAATGACCTAATTGTTTTGACAATGTACCTCGTCGGAAATGTAGACATATTTCTTACGAGGTTGATAAGGAGAGATAGAAGTAAGACATTTATAGATAGGAGAGTATTATGTAGGATTACGTGCATCTTGCACACGTGATGACTCTGTTTTGACACCAAATTCTTTTATTTCCGGCGGTTGTTTATTTATAGTTTTCAACAACTGACTACGCTTATTAGCTATTAACATAAAGCATTTATAGAGATACCCGATGTTTGTTAAATGGCGGATATCTGAAAATATTGCACTTATTTCAGAATTGAGGTATTTATCATATTGTCTCAATGTACGTATGTTTGAGATATTATTTTAACATTTTAAAAAATAAAATTATAAACCATATTTACAGTGATTTAATACTTTGTAAATAGGGTATTTGACTATGATCGATTTTTTGTTTTATTTTGTGTAAAAACACAAATATCATTAAAATAAAACATTTTTGTCAAAACAGTATTAAAGTACATTGTAATATGAGGCAAATATAAGTATATAAATTAAAGAGTGGGAGTGTAGTGGAAACATCTTACCGTCTCTTTCACACTCCCACACTGCAATGCATATTAAGACTAGTGACGTCACTAGTATTGTGTTGCATCCCTTTTTTTACCCCCACTACAAGATTTAAAAATGTTTCAAACTTTTATAATTTGGATCAGATTTTCAAAATTCTTTGTTTGTTATTTTCTGGATATAGATACCTTTTGATAAATACAATAAAACGAACGGAGTCAAATACCCCATTGTGTATAAATTAGAAAGAGTCATACCCAGGCGAAGTTGGATCAGCCCGCTAATTATTAATTAATATTGATCGATAGCCAAGTTGGGAACGCAACTAACTACTGAGGCAAACGACACGAGGTCGAATCCGTTACACATACAAATGGCTGAAGATACGTACATTGCATACATAAGAATTTTCCTCATACTTATAATCTGTATTTAGCTTCCATGAAGGACGAAGGTCCCCTAATCCCTCAACTAAAAGGGTTAAAAGATATTGTTGAAGCCAATCATGCCCAGTACTAGATGTGTTTAATTCTATATTTGACCGCAGGAAACCTACTATGAACTTCGGTCTACCGAAAATACTTTCACAGTTATATATTGGAAATACATAGAGCAACGGTATATAGAGCACGTATTACACTATTTATCGGGCCAGATATATCGAATAGAGTGGTAGTTTATTGCTGCGTAAGATGGCGAAATTAAATTACTGGTTCGATATTATTCCATTAATAACATGTTACTTTATTTTCCCATACAATTATATGTGGAACCTATATTTTCATAAAAATCAAATCGGATCACTATCAGCCTCATTTTAGTAGACTGATTACCTACATGAAAATTTAATGAAAATTATCAAAAGTACTTACGAATAATGTAGCCAGATGAAAACAAAAACTGACCCACGACATTGTTGAACACAAATCATGAAGCTTTAATAAGACGTCTAAAACACAACTAAGCGGCGATCAGCAGCTTTCTTCACACATTACTTCTAAAGCAATTATTGTCTTTAACACCTTTTGACCAGTGCGCGGAGAAATGAGTTCATAATGCCACGGACTGACATACATGTAATGTAACACATTCTGTGAATTCAAACATTTTACCGTTACATAAATATTCGAAGAATGCGACACTGATTTGTTTTTAAAGTGTAATTGGTAATTGTTTTGCGACACTATAAATCAGATAGATACATTCTTAAATGTAAGAAGCTGAGTAAACTGTGAAGTATCTTAACAACTCCATAACAGACAACGTAGCTAAATATCTAAATAACATATACTAATAGTCTAATGACGTCAGAAAAGTATTTGGGGTGACACAGGTACAGTATTAAGTCCCATAATTAGTTTGAACGCATGTCTGTTTCAACAAATATAAATACGTTATAATTTCAACATTCAAAGTCGTAGAGCTACATTGTATTGTACTCTTGTACTATACGTATGGGTCGGCTCGACCGGAGTGGTGCCGCTCGACTACTAAAAGAGTAGTGGTAGCGAAAGCCTATTACCACTTTCCTCCTCCCTTTATTTTCTTATCCATGTCCTTTCTTATCTTTGACAGGCCGGAAACGTGATCTAAGTGTACGATCTAAGCATCTAATTCTACGATCTAGTTACTATCTAATTTGAGAATGGCCATAGTCTGCGGCAGTCACTTACCATCTGATGAGTCGTTTGCCCCTTTACCGGATCTATGCAACAAAAAGGTAGTTTCACAATGTGCCGCCAGGTGTCACTATCTTAAGTTTGTAGTTTAAACTTAAAAGATAAATATTGGGGGTAGAAATAAGGTGAAGAGCAAGAAAACGGTTATTAATACTTAAATGCACTTTATTAAAGTAACATAACGCTAACATACTTGCTTATTTAATGTAATATTCTACTACTCGTCATCAGACGAAGACTCGCTGTCACTTTCAGAACTCGTTGACGTTTCAGAATCTCTCTCTTTGGCAGGAACTCCGGTTTTAGCTCTGTAAATAAATATTTTTTACATAAAACTTATTTATGCTAATAAAACAATAAATTGAAAATTCCTAAGAATAATTGCAGCATTGAAGACCAATACATGGCGGCTGGGCAAAATAAATTATAAGTGTTACAGCATTTTGCTAGGTTTCATATAACGCCGCGCCAAAGCTGAAACTTGATTTTAGGAAAATTATTATTTTCAAATTAAAATATCACAATAATATAGCCATCGGCATCTAAAACCTGCAAGGCATATATTTCCTCAATAGGCTTAACAAGGGTTCAAATTCTATGGCACACCTCCGACGTTTCACCACGCAAATCACCACGCACTATATCGGTGACGAAAAACAACGTTAGGAAATCTGATTTATAAGAATTTCTTTGGTATGTAAAGTTCGCCAACCCACACTAGGCCAGCCTAGTGCACTATACGGCCTAAATAATCTCGATTGTAAAGAAGGCCCGTGCCCTACAGTGGGACTGGGTTAATAAATACTCACAGATGGTAGGACTCGACGACAGCCAATGCAGATGGGTGCAGGTTGCTCGCTATATTGATCTGTGGTTCTCTCAACAACGCCTCCACGTCCTCTTTGGATCGGTTGAGCATCGTGCTCAGTACTTGCACGCTCGCCGTCATCGCTTCTTCAAACCCGCAATCGGCTAGGTACGCTATCACTTCCTGTGTAAAATATTTTAATAAAGTCAGTTACTTAGATTGAATCCATATTAAGATACAAATATTACGTCGGGAATATTAGAAGATAGGAGAGGCTTTGGTAATTGATGACGCATTTTTTATGTGGACTTGAAGCCCGTTGGCTGTTCGGTCGTAGCTGGTTTACTAAATATGCCAATGAGGACGGTGGGTATCACTGTCACATAGGAAATCAGGTCCGTTGTCGGGTTTTGTTCGGTAAGTGAGATTGCCGGATGCCTAATACCTCTTTCCCCCTTTCCTTTTCCCACCCTTGTTCCTTCCCTCTCTCAGTTTGATGGGTCGGCAACAAATCCATTTTCCAAGCGTTGTGGATGTTCATGGATGTCAGTGATCTATTACCATCAGGTGACCTGTTTGTTCGATCGTCGATCCTATGCAATAAAAAAATAAAAAAAATGGTATAAATAAGGCTAAGTTCATATAACTGCGCGGTACCGGTTGGTGGCGCACGGTTATGTGAAGGATACACATTGTTTAGTTTGATCTTGTACCGCGCGGTACCATGCGGTCATGTGAACTTAGCCCAGGGGTCGGCAACCTTTTGAGTTGGAAGATCCAAAAATTATAGTTTATTACATTTCGTTTTTAAACAGTCACATTTTTTTTTTCTGACTGTCACGGGGGAGGTGTGCGGTAAAAAGCGAGGACAAGTGGCTGAGAGATAGAAATAGTGCCTTATCTTCATTAATCAATTCAAAAGACTTTTTATATTAACTTTTTTAATAAAGATCTTAGTGTGGGGTCAGGACTATGTATGTGACTGTTGGCTGTATTCATTTATTTATTATTTATAAATAAATTTTATTGGCTTTTTTTACCGGTGGTCCGGCATAATGACTACACTGCACCTGATGGTAAGCCATGTGGCTGCAGGTTGCCGACATCTTAGCCTAAAGTATAGAGCACGTCATACCGCAGCGACGCCATGTTTCCCGAGGGCGGCGGCGCGCGCGGCGGCTTGCGCGAGCGCGGGCGCGTGCGGCACGCCGGCGCCCTCGTGCCGCCGCAGCGCGCGCGCGCACGCCTCCACCGCGCCCCAGCACGCGTCCGCGCGGTCAGACGCGTCCGCGCACAACTCCACTATGCGAGACAGGGTGCGCGCTGACATCCTGCACAATTATTTTTAATTGATTTTATTTACACAGCCGACAGGACAGTCTCCGTGGCGCAGTTGGTTAGACGCCGCCTGTGAAACGAGAGGCCGCGGGTTCGATCCCCGCACCGAGAGAAATGTTTGTGCGGCCCACAAATATTTCTTCCGGGTTTGGGTGTTTGTGAGACCGAAAAGTCTCTCGTAGTTTCTGATACCCACGACACAAGACTCGATCTTAGTGTGAGGTCAGGACTATGTATGTCACTGTTGGGTGTATTTATTTATTTATTATTTATTTATACTCTTTACTAGCGGTCGGGCCGGGGTCTCCGCCCGGGTGCATACACGTTTTAAAATGGCGGTCAAAATATTTAATTCTGACTATCAGTTTAGAATATCGACCAATCAGACCACGAAAAACGAACAAAATTTCCTCGTATTTGCTAGAAATATCACTACTGCTTTCCTCCTATAGGTCATAGCGTGATGATATATAGCCTATAGCCTTCCTCGATAAATGGACTACCCAACACTGAAAGAATCATTCAAATCGGACCAGTAGTTCCAGAGATTTGCGCGTTCAAACAAACAAACTCTGCAGCTTTATAATATTAGTATAGATTATACATCTCAAGTTACATAATAAATAAATTACCTCTGGCATTAAGTCCACCTTGTATAGAATGTTTATGAAGTATAATAAATAAAAAATATAATAAATGAATAAAAAACCTACATAGCGGTATGATACCGCTTTATATTGTTACATTTGGATAAACATATATTATTCCCAATGTTCTAAGTATATCTCAATTCTCAATGCATGTAACAGAGAAAACATAATATTTTCAAACAAAATTAGGGAACTATTGCTCTTATTTAATAGATATATTACCTATACAAATGATTTGAAACCATATACCAATAATCTATAATTATGGTTTTCAAATCATATCGATCAATAGATTTCAATAAATTATTATAAATAGTTATAATAAGTTATTGAAATCTATAATATCTACTTCTTTCATTATACAGGGTGATATTGTCAATAGGATGCATGATACTTAATTTAACCCACATGCTTCTCATTACCCCAGGTGACATTGTACACAGTTTGTATAAAGTATGAGAAGATTTTTTGTCAAATATCGTGATTTTCATTTTCACGATTTTTGGGTATTCCATATAGATACGAGTATTTTTATCGCGTAGCTGAACTTCAGTTCTATGCGGGAATTTACCTGAGCCGTAAAAAGACAAGGTATCTATAGGGGTTGACCAAAAGCCTTGAAACTTAATATCGCGATTATTGATAAAACTATCAGGCAATTTTGTTCGAACTTGGTACAATGTTACTTAGGGGCCATCCATAAATTACGTCACACGAATTTCATGATTTTTTGGCCCCTCCCCCCTCCTTGTCACAGCTGGTCTCATTTGTGGACTCCGCCCTCCACCTAGTGTGATATCACATATTTTGCAATTTTAGACAGACAGAGTTGCAACTATTGTTCAGTAATTTAAATTAAGTGTTGTAATACTTAGATATAAAATAATATATTTAAAACAAAGTAAGTACACAAAATTTTGGACACTTGATACACAATGTCACACTTCGTCGACCCCCTCCCTCCCCCTTAACGTGTGACGTAATTTATGGATGGCCCCTTAGGGGGATTAAGAAAATGTGATTTGAATTAAATGCCAAATGTCAGTATCATCTTGTACTTAGATATGAAATACTACAACGGCAGATTCGAGCTATTTCAATTATTTCATTACGTATTAAATAAAGTAGACTAGATATTAAATTAAATACCAACAAAAAATAGATAACACAGTGACGTATAAAGAAAACAAGTGCGAGAATTTCACACGTAAATGACGAGCGCCTTGATTACCTAAAATATTTCCTGTGTATCAGAAATTAGTCAACTGTACGTACTTGCAACGGCAAGAAATGGCTATAAAACAATATACAAATCTCACGAGTTGATATCAGAATAAAAGAATATCTAGGCCATCTTTTTTGAGTATTAGTATATCTTAGCACTTCTGAAATTCGAGAATGTTTCAGCTTCCTATTTAGGATTTTGAATAAATAGAGAGCTACACTCGAAAATGAATAAATTGATGTGTATGAAACTGGGAAACAAGAAAGAGTACTTTAAGCTTTATTAAAACAAAAACCAATTGGTTTTTTACTATTTGTTTGCTAAAGAATTATTTATTTTTTCATTAATATAACAGCGCTGCCAACGCTGCAAAGAAAAAATATTAAAGTACGTTTTTGTAGATGTAAATGTATCCGCTCCCTCTTTCTTATAAAGACTTTAAGTTTTAAATCTACCGTCAAAAGCGGGTTATCGAAAACGGGGAATGGAGACGATAGAATGTTTCTGTAAGTGAAAATATCATGGTCTAATAAGTAATAACTTACTTTTGCAATACAGGTCCCCTGAGGTCTTTAGCTTCCTCTTGCTCGGCCGTCAACTCTCCAAACTTAAATATATCTGCCGCTGCACTGCGCATTTTTGCTTTCACTTCGGGTTCTACACAGACGGTTTCAATTAATTAATAAAATAATTACACCAACAGTCACGTACATAGTCCTGACCCCACACTAAGATCGAGTCTCGTGTAAAGAGCTACGAGAGACTTTTCAATCTCACAAACATCAAGACACGAAAGAAAATACCAGTGGATCACATAAATATTTGTCTAGGTCCGGGAATCGAACCCGTTATGTCACGTCTCACAGCCGGCGTCTAACCAAGTGCGCTACGGAGGCTGTCAATAACAGATTAAATGTGAATACTGGTTTGGAAAGCCAATGAGTCGATTTTGAGGCAAAAAGTACAAGTGAATAGTTCTAGAACTTCAATACTTTAACACGTTCGCGCGCGGTACGTCGGTGGGCGATAGAAGATAAAAAACTAACGCGACACTACGTCGACAGTCGTTCAAGTTTGAAATCTAGTAATCCACCGTACGTCGACGGGCGGTATTGTATTGTTGAAAGAAATCTGCCAGAACGCCCTAGGACGTGCGACGCCTGAAGACGTTCTGTCATTTGGTATGGTATTGGTAAGCGGACCTACGCAAGTACGCCTATGGACTTAGTATGGAAAAAACGTGTGTCAAAATGCCAAAATTTGTCATGCATTACAGCGCGCGAACGTGTTAAGTACTTCAGCTTTCATAAAAAAAAAAACATGACATCTAGTTAAGATTGTAGTAACTACGAGATTGCAGAGGGTTAAGAAACGTTATCATGCGATACCAAAGAACCCATCCAGCATCTATGTAAAACATTCTCAGCACTAATTATATTATTGTATTGTCATCGGTCCTCGACAAATCTACAAAGTTTGAATGAAATCTGACCGTTTAAAGTGGGTCAAAATCGCGCCCAAAGGAGTCAGTTACAAACAAACATACAAGTAAAACTAATATAAAGCGTGTAAAAAGGGGCTTGGTATACAAATCACAAATTCAAATTGTGTGTGGCTCAAGCCACAAAATATCCCTTTTAACTTATTTATTGAATTTTGAACCTGTAATGATTGTAGTATTACAAATTTAGCCATATTTTGTTTGATTAAGGCTAGGAACAATTATATAACAGAAGAACAACATTCAGGGCGAGTTTCACCAGTTCCTAATAAAGTCCCTGATAGGTATACAGATACAGAATTCAGTACTTTTGCAAATTAATTTAGTATCTTTCTGACAGATGAGTGCCAGATAGCTATCAGGGCTTTATCAGAAACTGGTAAAAACTGGCCCTGAAGGTAATATTTAACGTAAATATATAAAATTTTGTTGTTAAGCGACACGGATTACAGATTAATAAAACAAAATATTACATAAAGTGATAAGATTAATATTAAATTTAGCGTCGCCGTGTCCTTATTTCTAATCTATAGGAAATTTGATAAAAATGTGCACATACACATTTCAAAGAAACTGTTAACATTTCAAAATTATTTTTAAAATGTTAAATGAATCCCATATTTTAATAATACGCATTCACGATATAGAATAAATAAATATTTTTGAATCATACACTGTTCAAGCGAACAGAGTCCGAAAGCAAAACAATCATAGTTATTAACAGCATTATTCATAGACAGTTTTAAAACCTATTTTGGTAAACGAATCTTTTGTCTCTTTCGAACGAGTTTTGAATTCAGTTTGTGCGAAGGAGACAGACCATTCGATTACTAAAATAGGTTTAAAAAATGTCTATGGATAAAACGGACAGGGATTTATACATTTTTGCATTTTCTTTACTCTGGTCACATAAATACAATGGTTTTGTACCTTCTTTTTTAGAAAACGTAAAAAATTAAAAAAATTAAAATTGAACCACATATTTGTGCGAACCACAGGTATTTGTTTCGGGTCTGAGTGTTTGAGACCTAAAAGTCTCTCGTAGTTCCCACCACACAAGACTCGATCTTAGCGTGGGGTCAGGACTACGTATGTTGTTGTGTGTATTTATCATTATTATTTATTAAAATCCTTATAAGGAAAAAATACTGAGTATTATATACCTTGATATTGGTAAGTGTTGCACATGGCTTCGACGAGTTTCTCCACCAGCTTGGTGCGCTTGGCGTGGCCGAACACCACGAGTTGGGACCAAGCTTGGGCCAACCTCTCGCCACTGCCGGCTACTTCTAGCGTCTTTATTATCTGATAACACACGTATATTGTGAATATAATACGTATGCGTGTATATAAATTGGATTAATATATTTGATACTTTTAATGATTTATGAAATTTTTGATGGAATATTTATATTTTGTTCTCATGAAAGAAATTCAGCAATCGAAATATCTCTGTTTTGTTTATTTATAATTAAATTAATTTATTAAGTATTATTTGTAGTACAAACCTCTTCCATAACTGTAGGTTCAGGTACATACACATTCGGCACCAGTGTGTCTAATAATTCCGTAGTCCGTTCGAAAGGCGCATGTCTGCAACAATAACATTAATTTAAGGAACCTGATTTATTTCGTACTATTTATGCAAAACGACACAACAGATATTATTAAAAGAAAAAATAATGGACTGTCATAAATCATTTTCAAGCGAATTTGAACTGGTGGTAGGTGTCTCATATGTGAGAGGTTGTCTAAGTAGGTAGCACCGCAATGTATATTTATCCCGCAAAACAACAGTGTAAATGCACTGTTCTGTTTTGAATTGAAGGTCATAGTAGCCAGAGTAACTACTGGACATATTGAGGCTTAACATCTTATGTGTCAGAATGACGAGTGCAGTGCCAAGCATTGCTTTGTAATTCATGGTGTTGTTTGGTTTTGTTACTGTTTATGGACGGTTGTGTTGCTTACTATCAGGCGAACGGTATGCTAGTCTCGCCATACAATCCAATGAAAAAAAAAAACACAAAAAAGGTCTGCATAGTATAAATAATATTCTTACATAAACATAGACAAATATTATTACATGATAATGTTAAGTGCTAATAAAATATGTACACACCTGCATGCAACAGTAACTAGATGCCTGTAGTAGATGCTTTCTTTATACGCGTCTCCAACTAACTTGTAGTTGTCGCCTTTCATCAGAAGCGTGTGTACTCTTTCCGCCATTTTTATATCCTAAAAACAATAACGATATATAATTATTAGGTTATATAAATATTGTCATCAACAATGACAACAATTGACCACACATGGTAATTTACTAATATCCAAAAATC
The DNA here is from genome assembly GCA_030180105.1 of Hyles lineata. Classification (NCBI taxonomy): domain Eukaryota; kingdom Metazoa; phylum Arthropoda; class Insecta; order Lepidoptera; family Sphingidae; genus Hyles; species Hyles lineata. Next base: position 11,187,534 of record JARJEE010000008.1, on the reverse strand, counting down.
CAGCCTTGGCGTTTTCCAACGAGCAATGAAGTGCATTTTGGGTATGAATCTATTAGTAATTAGACCGACTAATAATGACAAAAATATCCATATTCTTTGTATCATTTCTTGTTGTGTTTTATTTTACAAGAAAACTACATTTTTTTCTATAAATCTATACATTAGCATTAGTCAAAAAAATGATAATTTTAAAATGATAATTAAAAATAATTAAAAATAAAATAATCAAGAATTAAAAGAAATACCTGTAAGTGATCACTGCACACACCCATAGCAGTGATGAAAAAGTTAGTGTCAGTGGGTTCTTTCGCTTCTAATGTTTCTCTGGCTTCAAGGTCGTTTAGTATAGTTGATAATATGTCGATGCGTGGACCTCCTAAAATATGAAATTACCATAAGCTAGTTGGACGAGGATCGGAGTGACGAGTCGGTCGTTTTAAATGATTAATAATAATTAATAAATACAACCAATAGTCACACACATAGTCCTGACCCCACATTAAGATTGAGTCTTGTGTCATGGGTCTCAGGAACTACGAGAGACTTTTGGGTCTCACAAACACCCTTCTTATAAACATTTGTCTCGATGCGGGAATCGAATCCGCGACCCTTAGTTCTACAGCCGGTATCTAACCAATTGCGCCACAGGGGCTACCAGGCAAAGCCAAATAACTAGAGCAAAGTATATAAATTTTAGCAGTCGTTTACAGTTTGCACAATGATATAACTGGTCATATAAAGATGAATAACTTACTCTCTTTACAAAACAGGCACAGTAAATAGTAGTAATCCGATAGACCGGGTTGTATTCCTAGTTGTTTGAATTCGGCAACCACTTGTAACGCTAGTTCTTGAAGAGTTTTGCCTCCGCCCCATGCAGATATCGATCTTAAACATGATGTTAGAGTCCCGTCGTTGGGCGATAGACCCTGAAAATAAAAAATAAATGTATCACATAGACTGTATGGTCTAAACACTCTCAATCGTACTCGCGATTGTAGAGGCCCGTGCCCTGCAGTGAGACGTATATGGGATGATACTGTACTGAGTACAGTGTGTATTCTTAACTCCATGCTTGTCTTGTGTTATTATTAAACGAAATATATTACGAAGTTATTCCTTTTCGAGCAATGGAACTGTGACTTTTTCCCAGAAGGGGCATCCAGAACACGGAAAATAAATACTGAGTACGAGACTTCAATATCGGAACAATAATGATGTTACCTGTTCATTCATCTGGTTGAGCAGTGATTTTAGTGCCTCTATTCGCAATGCGGATCCCTCTCGCAGGAAACCAACACAGCCGAGCAGTGCATTATACACATTTGTTGATAGTGGGATGCCCTTTTCTAATGCTTCTTGTGATAATGCATGCGCTCGTTCTGCCTGCAAAACGGATAGTATAAATTAATTATGATGAAAAAGAAATGTTGTGACATACTTTGATAATAGTATTGCATGGTATTGTTTAATACAAATTAACTGTATATTTTGTTGTCCAATAATTTGATATTTATATTGTGTTACATTTATTTGATCTTTTATTTAAGGCTTATAAAATAAACATTCAGTACTCAAGTTGTAGACAAAAAAGATATATAATATGATTTTTCTTCATATCATACTGTTGTCCCTTCTACAACAAACAACTCAGAAATGTAAAAAATAATTCATACAATTCTTATTATTACAAATCTTATTACTTTACCTGATAATATTTTGCCATGCCTTGAATGATAGTACAGTATGCCTCAGAAGTTTTGGGCTCCAGTGCTGTAAAGATTTTATCAGCAAGTCCACCGAGTCTACAACAATTAAGATAAATTTAGAATGATATAAACATTTTTTAACTCTAATACAAGTTCATATGATTTTTTTTCTTGAAGACAATATTTTAAGCAGTAGTTAAGAATAATATCATTTGTTTATTCATAAATCCTAGTTAACAGTGAGAAGTTTTTAGATGTTACTCAAAAATTAAGCAAATAATTTTCTATCTAACAGGGTTGTTAAATATTTATCTTCAAAAGTTACACTTACTTCCATGTTGCAGCTTGTCTGTCACGGCTGGTAGCTGCAAACCATCTCTCCTCAAGCCACTCCAAGGAGTCCGGCTCTTTTTCATTGTAAAAACAGAGAAGCTGAAGAAATTGCATCTTCAGTTCATCATTAACACCTTCAAGTCCTCCCAGTAATTGAAACACTTTAACTGAATCTTCAATGAGTGCATTATTGATTGTGTATTTAAGATCTTCTTCTGTTACCTGAATGAATGTGAATAATGGTCAGAACAGAACATTTGGAACAGGGAGATAGACATAAGATATAACAAAAACTAATGTTAGTAGAATACATTAATTATATATACCATTTATCTGATGGTAAGCTATACGTATGATCTCTCATGGACAGTAGCAAAACCAAACAACACCATGAATTACAAAGCAATCCTTGGCAGTCTATCTCTCATCATCGTTAGACATAAAATGTTAAGTCTCAATATGTCCAGGAGTTACTCTGGCTACAATGACCTTAAAATCTGAACACAACAGTGCATTTACACTGGTGATTAGCGGGAGAAATAGACTTTGCGGTGGTACCTATCAATGCAGCATATTTACTCACTCATTTGATATATCAAAATTATATTATTCACTCAATCGACTTACTTTTGATTCATCATTAAAGATTGGTCTGGGAGAAAATGCATCAATATGGGGATCTGCATTGAAATGTGGTGTCTTCTTTTTGCCTGGAGGGTCCCATTCTCTCATGGAAAACCACTCTGCATGTTCGTCTCTTATCCATGCAGCTGCTTTACGACCAGCCTCTGCTGACAAAGCGTAGGCACGCTTGCGGAAGTTTGATAATGGGATGAGGTATGGATCATCATGGTACCTAAAATAGCACGAGCAGGTCTTATTTGGTGTTGTATTTGAAATAGAAACTAAATCTGCGATTTTCTATGTTAAAATGAATAAACAAAACAGATAAATAATAACTTACTTATAATGGGCGGCGGTCGGATCGGGACCTACTGTTGCTGCTAAAGCTTGCAGAATATCAGTCGGTCCCCTTGGTATGCGCGGCGGAGGCGAAATTCCATCACTAGATTTACCGGTCTGAGGCAATTTTTGTCCTTCTACAGTTGTAAGCGTCCTACAGAGACAACCTAATCTGGGCCACTGTCTATAAATTAAAATGAAATAAAAATAATTGAACTATATTGGACTATATGGCCTAACCACTCTCAATCGTACTGTCGATTGTAGAGTAGGCCCGTGCCCTGCAGTGGGACGTATATGGGTAACAAAAAAAAAAAAATTGAAATCAATTATTTATTTATAACCTTTACTTCAGTTTACGTACCTTGAAACCAGTAAGTTGGAATACATTGTGTAACTTTATTATGATTTACTTTAATGTTATCGAGAGCTAGTAGTAAATTTATGACGAATTTTCATTAATAAATATTATTAAATTGAATTTATTAATTTACGATATGAGCCATAACCTCAATCTATAACTGTCATTATGACAATTCGTTATTATTTTTTAAATTAACCCTATTGGTATGGCAAAGGCGTGAATCATACAGCCTAGTTATGTTAAAGATTTTTTATTAATTATTTATTACACAACAAGAACTTAGGTCTAATTACACACATATATATACCTTACAAAACCACCTAGGTAGTTTGACTGTAGGCATCTGTAGGTCGTAGAGCCTCTATTAAAAATCATATCTAGACATTAATATGATAAAAGTGGACGAAAGACGCGGATTACAGATTATTCTGAAATACAGGGTTTAAATATAATGATTCGATGTTTTTAATATTTGCAATCTTATTGGAGGCTGTAATGAATTTTAATTGACATTAAATGTGTCTAATTAAATCGCTGTTCATGGCGCCTAAATTAATGAATTCGGACATATTGCTTATATATATTATATATTACTTATATATTGCATACTTGCGGCCCAACCCGAGTTCGCCCGAGTGCATAATCATAATTCCTTTTAGATCCAATTTCATCCGCCTTATATTCTATCCTAAAGCCGCCTTCTGAATTAGAAAGGGTAGCAAATATATTACTATATATTTTTAAACTATATTCCACGGGCACAGGACGTTTTAGGAATAAAAATTAGCCTATGCGTTAATCCAGTTTATTAGCTACCTCTATAATAAATTTTATTACTATTGATCCTGTCGTTTAAGCGCAAAGACTCCATCATCATTCATCCCACGGGAACACTAGATTTTTTGTTTTTTTTTGGTTAGCCTATGTGTTAATTCAGGGTGTCAGCTACTTCCACGACAAATTTAATCTAAATAAGTTTGAGGTTTGAGTGTGAAGAAGTAACAAACACAGAAACTTTTGCATTTATCATATCAGTAGGAAGTAGGATGTTTCTGATAACCCAACAGCTACCTTGTTATCGGGAAATATACATAAAAACTAAAATAAACCGAGGACTCATGATCATCCTTCTTTTTTTGAAATCGTTTAATGAAATATTATTAAATGTTAGGCCTTGTATACCTAGCTGGCCGTATGCGGATTGGTTTTTGTTTTTTTTATTGCGAGAGGAGTATGCCATTCGCCTGATGTAAGCGATATGACCGTTCATGTATAATAAAAAAACTGAGAAACACCATGAATTACAAAGCAATGCTTGGCACTCCACTGCGCTCGCCATCGTGAGATATGAGATGTTACGTCTCATCATGACCAGTAGTTACCCTGGCTAGTATGTCCTTCTAAAACAGTGTGTCACTGCTGTTTTGTAGAAGAAATAGGAATTGCGGTGGTACCTACCCAGGCGGCCTCTCACATAAGAGAGATCTACCACCAGTTAGTGTAACTCATATGTTATTTGAATTTAAGAACTTCTCATGTATGCCGACTTCCTTACAAAGTTTTCCTGGACTACATAAATCAGCGAAATATTTGAATACAGACGCAACTTAGAAAAGTCAAGGGTGTGGGTGTATGCCTGGGTCTCGAACCTGCAACTGACGTCTTAGCTGCTCGGTCCAACAAAACTAGGCTATCGTTCATTTTTAATCAATAAATGATATATTCCTACCTCTCTGCACTGGACATCAACTAGCCGAAACCACGAGACTTCCGTCTGATTACACCCCGACAACAATTAAATGCAGTTCACCTTAGCATTTGTAACGGTGAGGGGTTCGAATTTGCGACCTTTCATTTTCGAGCCGGCCTCATAACTTTATACTCCACAATCGGTGCTGCTATTTTAACAAAGCGAAATATTGTTTACTTCATAATTTATAAATAATTGGTTCTATAATTTCCAAGAAAAAGACCAACCAATATTTTTGGATCATAATTTCTAAATATTCTGTTATTAGTTATTTGTTCTTTTATTAGTTTCAGGGCCAGGGATGTATCTAATGAACATATAATGGTAATGAGGTTAATGATATTAGTCAAACAATAATTAGGAACAGCACATCAATTCAATTTTACGATTACTGCGGTTATAATCTCAATCTAACATCGTAATTGGTTCTCTCCAAACTGTATAAAAAGCAGACAACCGAACATTTGTCACGTTAGAAAGATTAAAACATCTTTTCGAAATTCATAAGTTTTAAAATGGACGCTAAATTTCATATCCTGTTCCTTGTGGTTTTCGTAAGTTACCATTTTTTAAATTACATTTGATAATATGGATATATCAATTGATTAAATTAAAAACTGCCTTAATTGAAAATGTACATATCTGTATATTTTAGTTAGTTATATAGATTTAGATATGAATTTACAATTTTTAAAGAACCTTCACTCCTACTAAGTTGGATCTCATCAGCATAATTGCTGGGCATAGGTCTCTTTCATGTTTGCCCATTTCTTTTTATCTGGGCCCTGGGGCTCTTTCCTCCAAATTTTAACGGCTTTTCGCGTGATATCATTGTATCATTGTCTCACTGAGCGGTAGACCACCGCCAGTACCTTACTCATTTGGTTTTCATTCCAATATATTATGTTTATAGCGTGTTGCCTCCGAGTCGAATGGGGCTGCAAATACTGTTGAATGATTAAAATAAATTATATCTGTCGTTTCAGGTATCCTGCATCGTTTGGCAAGTGTATGCTCAAGTAAACTGCACAAGCACTGGCGCAGGGCGGTTCGCCAACCAAAACGATACGAGCTGTCAGAATTACACTTTGTGTGTCTACGTTTCTAGCAACAATACTTACCTCTCGTATAACTACATTTGTCCTACTACCTCGGTATTTAATCCGAGCACTGCAAGATGTACTACAAATTATACTTGCACTACGGCCGGGTAAGCTGGCTAAAGTGAGGTCACATAATATGATGAAAATGTATTAGATGTAAAATTATTTAATTAAGGCCTGTTATTGGAAAAGGCTTCTTTATTTATTTTAATTTGTAGATAAGGAAATATTTACTTGTATGTTAGATACAAATAAAAGAAATAAAAATCTGGACAGGCTTGTTTAGTTGTTTACTTCTGCTTGTAATTTAAAAGCGAGGGCTTTAGTTATTGTGCCCCGAAGCATCTCCGTAATAAGTGTAAAACTAAAAACTAAAATATTTCGGAGGTGTAATGTAATGTAATATGTTATTTTAAGAATGGCTTAAATTCTAGAGTAAAGTATCAAATTATATGATAACAAAAGCTTAATATGTTTTTATTTGATTTAATACTTGCTTAATATCCCTGGAGTTGATGCGTGGTCTACTAATAGTTCCATACCAGGATATCAAAGGGGTCAAGAAATATATTAAATTTTTCAAACCAAAGCCACAAAAAGATTAATACCAGCTCTGGGTTGAATAACTAGGACTTATCGATTTAAAGGATAAACAGGCTTCAACTAGGTGAACATAGGAAGTGACGAACTTATAGATCGTTATGTAGCAATGAAGAAAATAATTGACGTTATTCAGCTGTATCATTTAATAGACTCATTTCATAATAATTTCTCATGAGAACGATGATCTCATTCTGCTTTTTGTAGATAAGTATGAATTCATGTCATACATACCGGGGCGAACAAATACTCTTGGTTTTGTTGCAAATATCTAATCTAGGCTTTATGCCAAATTCTTTTTGCGACTGTGTTGACGAGTGCTGATTTTCAAAGCGTACCTACTAGGTGTTGATATAAATTGTACAGAAGCATGAAATATTTTAAAATATACATACCTAGTTAAGGTCCAAGATTGATTGATTGATTTTATTTGCATTATTGTCTATTGATTGCGTAACTTTGTTGTGTATTTGGAAGCAGGGTTATCGAATAGCAGTCACCTTGTGAAAAAACTAAACATCCTTAATGTTGCATAGCCGTTGGATGCAGTGATGGTGAGCGAAAATTTGATATGAACTCAGGATATGAATAATTTTATGGAGTAGATTAATAGGGTATGGCAATACAATCAAATATTCATAATAAACAAAAACTAAAATATAAGAACCTAACGGAAGAACCATTTTAATGCGACGTCCCAGTAATTAATTAAATCACGAATTATAATAGCATTACCTAGTAAAGGTTAAATATAGAAATATCCGTGACTTTCTTGTCTTTAAAGCTACTCGTAATCTCGTATAGGGTCATAGTGTTAGAATAAAACAATTATCGCATACTAAAAATGTACTAGATAAAGAATATAATTAAAAACCAAAATAACGATACAATATTCTTACATACATGAGCACCACTATGAACGTTCCTATTAGTCGAGAAGTCATATAGAACAATAGTAGAATTAATGAATTCAGTGACACTTTTTGTGGAACTTTTTGAATTACATTTAAAGCTTGTGTTACTAACACATTCCCCTATGCTGGCATCGAATAAAGTATTTTCTGGACAGTCTACCAACCTCGCTGTAGCAAGGCCATTAACACCTTCAATGCAAGTGACGTAAGACAGGCAATCAACACTGTTTGGTTCAGAGAAGTTTCCGGCTGTCGAGCAATTGAACGAGTCCAAACATCTGTATCCTGTAGCGTTGGTACATTGTTGTTCAGAATGGCTGTATATGATGCCGACAGGACAAGTCAGTTTGATCTCGGTGAAACTGGCTGTTCCTCCTACAAGACATATGGTAAAACCTCGACAGTCCTCCGCCTCGTTGTTTGGGAACCTTCCATAAGACGTGCATTGTGCTGCCACGCTCACTCCGTGATATAAGCCCTGTAATCAAGTGATTAAAAATTATCATTTCTCGTTATCTTTATAATGCAGTAATTTAGAATGAGGTGGCGTTGAAAATAGGTCATTAGATGTATGGTGATGTATAATATTTCCGTTAAATGTACTTTTTTTTACGTCCCCTATTCCACAAAGCTAGTTAAAAAAATATTTTTTTGTACGTATTTCTGTATGTTTACATTTTTGGGTTATCGTTGGGAAATTTATTTTTGAAACGAAGTCTTTCAGTAACTTCCCGATTATAGTTGCAGAATTTTATGATTTACAAAACGCTCTAGACTAGACACGATTAAGAGCACAAAATAAATTAAAAGTGTACTTTTTATTAGTAACAGTATCTCCTTAGTACTGAATTGATTAATTATATTAATATTGAGTATAATGTGACCGCCAAAAAGTTATACAAAATTATGTTTACAGGTGGTTACAGAAATAAAAGAGTTCACCAACAAAACAGTTATAAAAAACTTTTATGCTCATATTTGATAACGTATTATTGTTTTATAACATCAACAGTAGATATCGCGTAACTTACCACAAAAAGCACTACAGCACAAACTGTTCGCATTTTTAAACACTACTGTACATTTACATTTAAAAATAAATAATCTCTAGTATTATTTAAAAAAATAAATCATTAATGTACATTTAATGCGAGAATGGTTCTAGTTTTTATAGAAAAACACGTGTTGCATGTCAGTGGTATCAGGGCCGAGATAGTAGCGGAAACTGAAGCAGCTCTTGTGTGGTCCAAAGGGATGCGACTTGGGTGAATTATTTATCGATATATAATTTCTATGCAATAAAACACTCATATTGACAAAAAAAGTCGGTTTTAGTCCAGTCACAACTGCACGTATCTCCTTTATAATATTAAACGAAATCAATGAATCTGCGACTATAGCATGTATGTAGATGTAGGTCTCCAAACTTCTTGTCTTATAAATCGCTGCTGTTTTTGTTGTTTAAGATAGAACACCTGGTTTACTTAGTATTTAATTGTCCAAGTTCTTACAATACAGATGTATTATTGAAGTCAGATACAGCCAAACTTACTGTTAACATTTTCAGAAGCTTTAATAATTAAAAACAAAGCTTAATATTATATGAGATTGTGGGGGTCCAATAAAATTTCTATTGAAATAGAGCCCTTGTACACTATCGCAGTCTATGGGCGTCTATATAAATAGGTTTGGGTACCAATTATTATACGAGGATATAAAATATTTATGAATGACGTGACTGTGATGCTCAATTTTAATTACGACAAAGGAAAATATTTTCAAACAAAAACCAAAAAATACTACTAAATAATATAAGCTTTCTTAGTATTAAGTGGTACCACGATATTTATTTCCACCTAAGTAGAGGTTTATAATCATCCACAATATTCAGTTCTGAGCAGGATAATATTGACTCATCAACAAAAATCCATAGTCCTTATATAACTTAAGCCAACAATGTTATTAATAAAAAATTTAAATTTATTTTGCGTATATTGAATATAGTATAGTGAAAAAAAGAAAAAGAAAATTAGATGCATACTACTTACAACGGAAAACGAAACTCGCTCCAGATACCTTCAGTAATTTTCTACCAAATGATAAAGGCCAGCAGACTATTAGTTTTTGTTGAAACGTGGAAATTATGTTTCCTTAACAATAAATTCTGCTATTGCGGCATATTAATGTCATAAACACGTAACGCTTGGCCGTGGGACATCACTATGTTTGATTAAGATAAAAGTGATAATTATGTTTGAATACATCTCAAGTTGTGCCTAGATTCCATAGAATCGTATCTGCTTAACACCTATCATAATGCGACGTTTTTTGTATGCATACCTACTATTATAATATTATAATTTTTGCCTGTCTCTGATTTACGATAATGATTAGAATCAGCTATCTATCTAACAATCTAACATTAAATAACACCCGAATAGATAGCACCCAATAGTCACATTGATATAATTGTGTATCCACCACACATACATAGTCCTGACCCCACATTAAAATCGAGTCTTGTGTCGTGGGTATTAGGAACTACGAGAGACTTTTCAGTCTCACAAACACCCAGACCCGAAATAAATATTTGTGGGCCGCACAAACATTTCTCCAGATATGGGGATCGAACCCAAGTCCTCTCGTTTCACAGGCGGCGTCTAACCGCCTGCGCCACGGAAGCTGTCGATGTGTAGTTGATTATGACACTGTGAAACCTGATCGCGGGTTGCAACCCCATGCTGAGACAAATCTTTGTGGGAACCACAATTATTAGTAGCTTGGATGTTGTGAGAACAACATCCTCTAGTAGTTTCTCATACCTACGATTCCAAACTTGGTTCCTTTCTGGGGCAAAAAAGTAAGAAGTTCCGTTGCAGAGTAAAATAATTTCTGTCTAAAAGTTATTTAAAAAAATCTATGAATGGCGCAACGATTATGCCGTTCGCCTGATAGTAAGCGATATGGCCGCTCATGGACGATATCAAAACCAATACATCACCATGAATTACAAAGCAATGCTTGGCATTCCACTGCGCTCGCCATCCTAAGATATAACATGGTTAGTCTCAATATTTACAGTAGTTATTCTGGCTACAATGTCCTTCAAACCGGACCACAATAGTGGATACACACTTGTAGTGCTGTTGCCAGAGAAATTGAAATTCTTGAGTTGGCAAGAAGTTGTCGGATGCAGATTGCTAATAACTATACCCCATCTTTCATTTAAATAATTTTATGATTATTTTTCAAGAAAAATGTTAAAATATGGTGTCAATACTATTATTCATTCTATTTACTTTGACATCATTCTACGTCTTAATATCGTATTTGCTTTCATGGGGTGATAAATGCGTGACGCAAGCTTTGGACTCGCTTCTGTATGATCTCACAGAGAAAGTATTTTCTTATGAAGATATTCTACACAAATAATTTATTTCTCGAATGCTTAGATATATTAAGTCTGGAGAAGTGACCTTGTTAATTTAATACCATAAGTTTAACGCTTGGAAATAATAGAACAATAAGACTTTCAATGTTAAGGTTAAATCGTGTGATATTAAAATAAAAAATTATTGTACCTATAGCTTTCATATTTAAATTAGACTATATTTGACGTCAACATAAGCCTCTCTAATGTCTATTAATTCGAGTTTGCTCGGTTCTTAGTTATTTCATGAGTATAAGATGCTTTAGAACTCTATATAAAAATCTGGACAATTATGGTGATAAAAATAAGCTCACTGAAACGTCGATATAATCGATTAAGTTGATTTCGAGAAATATATTCGATTCGATTTATTCGAAAACTAAATTAGGTAGAGAGTTAAAACTCGCAAAATTAAGGACTCTTATCAGTATCAACCATAGATTTAGTATAAAACAGTATCAACATATTCTCAAAAGATCATCAAGATATCGTTCTGGGACCATTTTAGTACCCATATCGGCCTTTCCTCCATATTCTCTAATCTTAAACAATATTATTCTATTATCATGAGATGTCAACTTTATGGATACTTATGAAATTGGATTAATTCTAAATTATTTTTTTTATTTTTTTTATTGCAATGAATGGCGAGACCAGCATGCCGTTCGCCTGATGGTAAGCGATACGACCGGTCATGAACAGTAGCAAAACCAAACAACACCTTGAATTACAAAGCAATGCTTGGCATTCCACTGCGCTCGCCATCCTGAGACATAAGATGTTAAGTCTCAATATGTCCAGTAGTTACTCTGGCTACAATGCCCTTCAACCCGAAACACAACAGTACGTTTACACTGCTGTTTGACGGGAGAAAAAGACACTGCGGTGGTACCCACCCAGATGGCCTCTCACATATGAGAGACCTACCACCAGTAAGAATTTAAAAATTAAAAATTCTAAATTAAGTTAATATATTAATTAGGAAAATGGATTACCAGAAATTGCCTAAAGATTGATATTTTTGGCGCAACATCAAGACCTCACAAATTGGTTTTAGAATACATTTCACAGAATGGATAAATAGTTTTGTACAATTATTTTCATTTTTGATATATTTTGAGTTAACGTATCTTATATTGAGAGCCTCCGTGACGCATTGGGTTAGAGGCAGATTGTGAAGTGAGAGGTTGCGCCTGTGGTTTTGCGCGTTCGATCCCCGTACTGAAACAAATATTTGTGTGATCTACAGGTATTTGGGTCTATGATTGTGAGACCAAAAATACTTTCGTAGTTTCTGATGCCTACGACACAAGACTTGATCTTAGTGTGGAGCCAGGACTATGTATATGACTGTTGGGCGAATGTATTAATATAATGTGTGAATTTTATGAGCTTAAGTTAGAAAATGGTTATATTTTTAATTATAGGGCATGGGTAATGAAGAGTAGGCATTTTACTTAAAACTTTCCTCTTCAACAACAATGGTGTTAGTTATCTTGTTTACATGTTTCCGGATAGATTAAACCTATTGTGATGTGTGTGAGTTATGATGATAATCTCCGGTTTAATACCGATAGCAACAATATACCTAGATTAAGAGGTAATACATACAATAGGATTGCAGTTAATAACTGAAGTATAATTACTTAATTATTTACTAAGTGATATTGGATTTTTCTATTCATTATTTATCAGCCTGGAGTCTAGAATTTGTGCCCAATATGGTAACAGGCTCACCCCCTATCACACCGTGGGATGGAACATACAAGGCGAAGTGTGGGTGTTCTGGCAGCTCTACCTACTCTACCTTTTGGGAAAATGGCGTGAGTTTATGTATATACTAGCGGTCCAGCGCGGCTTCGTCCGAGTGCAGATACTTTTTGAGTCCTGTCCACTTTAGAAACATAGGTATTATTTCACCTGTAAGTGTTTTAAATATATAAAATCAAGGTTTATGTCGTACTTTAAACATCTCATCTCATAACTCAGAGTTTCAAATAAATCCAGGGTATCAGCTGCCTCCATACCAAATTTCATCAAAATTGGTCCAGCTGTTTGAACGTGAAGAAGTAACAAACACACGAACTTACGCATTTATAATATTATTATAGAAGGATGTATATTAAAAAAAATAGCAAACCATAATGTTTAAGCATAAAACACCCTATTTTTTGAATTACTTATTATCAACTACCACCTTTTTGGCAATCATAAAATCAATCACCACGCACTACAACGATGAAGGAAAACATCGTGAGGAAAGCCTACCAAAGCGATTTCTAAGAATATCTATGATAATATGTAAAGTCCGCCATCCTGTCAGCGTGGGGGACTATGAAGCCTAACTAAGACTCTACATCGTACTCTCGAATTTAGAGGAGGCGCGTGCCCTGCAGTGGGACGTATATGGGCTGATTCACACAATATTTATTTATGCTAGGTATATCAAGAGTGCTACCGAAAATGAAGCCTGGTGGTAGTATTAGTGACAAACACAATGCACCTAAAAAATTCGCGAAGAAACGCGATTATTGTTTTTTGTGATTTTTTTAATATCGTCGAATTTGGGTGGTAAATCCATAGTTTTTGCTAAAATAGTAATTTAAACCCTGGTGTGCCCTAACTTCCTTAAAAATAAAACGGTGTACGCTATTTTTTTTAGAAAAAACTAGTTATTTATCACCCAAATACGACGATAGAAAAAAACTCATTTTTTTGCAAAAATTTTAGTTGCATTGTGTCTGAAGTCACTCAAACTACCACCCGGCTTCGTTTTCAGTAGTAGTCTTTAGATACCATGTATTATGCATTTTTAATGTGTTTACAATTACCCGGAAGCCCTGAAATTTTGAAATTTATTGAAAGAGGTATGCGCTTATTAAAAAAATACTTATTTTCATATAATATTGTAAAGGAGATCTAAGATCCGCAATGCAAACTAATGAACCAATGAAGATTATCTCCTGGTAATCGCATTGTTACGAATTACGATGATACATAATTGGTGATAACCGAGAACAATCGTAACGCTTTTGCTAATCTGCTTATTGGGGCTATACTTGCAATCTTCATATCCCTATATAAAGCTGAAGCATCGCTAAAAACACGTAGAATAGGAAAATGGAGCGGAAAATTGGCGTGGTGGTGATATTAGTAAGTTGAAGTTTTTATTAGTTTTATATTGAATTTATTCTTTAAACAACAAAAAAAATGTAGAGTTCTGCGTTTAGATACTTATTTGAAAAGCTAGAATAAATATTTTCAAATTAGAACAATAAACACGTACTAAATGAAAATTAATAGTTCCAGACATATGCTTATGTTATAACAAGTGAAAAAAAATCCTATGTACAACTTTTACCAAGATTATTTAAAGAAAAATGCGCATTTTGCTATGAAACTTAGTATCGATGCGAAGATGTTTGTCCCTCGATGAAACCAAGTTTATCTAGTAGGGAAAAAAATATATTTTCAAAAAATATAAATCTAATTACGATCCAAGCCGTTCTTGGAAAAAAAATCGGCTCCGTAAACAAAACGTTAAATGTAATGATAAGTATTTTAGTTAATGGAACAGGGATACATTTAACGACAAACCATAAAAAATGCTATAAAGAATTTTTGGTAGTATTGACGTTATCCGGATCTGCGATATTTTTTACCGATATTATGAATGGGCATTCTCCTTTATTTTGTCAATGCGCGCGTGGTGGCCTGTCGGTAACGGACTAGAGGTGGCTGTCAACATGTTTACAGTGGACGCGGGTTTAAATCCCAGGGCAGACCTCTGAGTTTTCTCGGGTTGATATATAGATTATGTTATTTCTCACGTGGACAAATGTTCGTTGCAATTATTTCTTTTGAATTTGAAGAAGTCCTACAAGACGTGTAATGTAGTCTGTATTTTAAATAAGTCAATGGAAGAGTATGTTTAAAGTCGCGGTAAATCGGCTATGAAACTCCTACACATTACAATATTATAGACAGATATCATTCTTAATCGCATAATTTGAAACGCATATTGTAGTTTTCATAGTATATTCACTACCCATCATACAAGAAATTGTGAACGTTCACATCGAATTATTATTGGATATAGACGATTTGTATAACTTTCCAATAAAAGAAAGCGCATATCATCGTAAATTTTCCAATTCATTACTATGTTTTAATAATTTTATTAGGACTTGGAAATGCAAAAATTGTTTCTAAGTTCCTAAATAATATTTTCCTAATCATTCCATATAGCAATAGTATTAATTACATTAAGAACATGTCGTTGATAGTCCTTTTTTTGTAGAAGTTAAATTAAGTTACAAAATTATTTCTTTTATTAAAATTTCGATAATGACGTAGAAATTTATTTTAGGTGCTTTGTGCATTATTCGAAGCCAACGCAGCGGTCAATTGCACCGCCACGGGCGCTGGTCGCTTCACCGACGGCACCGACACTACGTGCAAAAACTATACGCTCTGTGTATACGACAGCTCTACCGGCGCCTACCTGTCTTACAACTACGTGTGCCCGTCGACTTCTGTCTTCAACCCATCCACGTCACAATGCACGGCGTCCACCAACTACGTCTGCAACGTCACCACCACTAATACCACAAACTCGACATCTGTCTGCACCGCAGACGGCTTCGTCGCAGACCCCAGCTCCACTAACTGCAGCTCTTACATCGAATGCGTGCAAATCAACGGCACCTTTGTCGAAACTACCTATACTTGCCCTGCCAGCACGTACTTCGATCCCAACACAACCCTCTGTGAATCTAACTACACTTGTACAGCCAATTCGTCATCGTCTTCGAATACAACAACAACAACGTTTACTTGTACTTCAGCGGGAAGATACGCCAATAGTGCTGACACCACTTGCAAGACATATTACTACTGCGTTTTGGCAAGCAATGGGACATACCTCCAGTATAACTATACATGCCCAACTACGTCTGTATTCAGTCCTACAGCTAAAGTATGTACAACTAGTTATACGTGTCCTACTTCTTAGCTTTACTTACCCGGCACCAAAAACAACCAGACCTAGGCGATCTTCAAGGTTACGATAATTACTTAATAATTATTTAATTAAAATCAAATGCTTGCCGCCTTTTATAAATTATTCATTTAATGTTAACTAGTGGTGTCTATGAAATGTACCTAAATACACTTAAACGTCTGTTTTCTCAGTTTCATATCGGTTTATATTTAATGTTTATAGGACTTATTTACAGATCTCAACTCCTACATGTGACAAAATGACAGATTTATAAATAAATTGGCGGCAGCACAATTGTTCACACTTACATTATGGTAAAAATGTTCCTAATTGTTATTAAGTAATCATTTATTTTTAGACACATACGTTTAGTAGGTAATAATTAATATCCTGTAGTTTGTACTTCTAGATTATTAAATTTGTTGCATCTTTATTGATTTAATTTTTATTAATAACCAATTTTCTTTAAGCACCTTTTTACTTTTTTTCTCAAATCCATAATCTCTTTGTCTTTTTCCTTGGAGTAATAAACTTCTTCTATGAGGAGAGACGCTAATTTTCTTGCAGTTTGAAGATTTTTATCGAATACAACACTGCTGACATTAGAATCTCTTGTAGATGAAATGAATGCATTGCAGGTACCCAATTGTTCTGGAACTAGATTTGCAGTTGTTTTATATTTTTTCTTTGTCGTAAAGTAATTTCGAAAATAAAATTCTCTTGCTCGCTGTATTGCTTTGCCTGATATTTTAGTTTTGGCCTGATATTTGTTATCATTCACTGTGACAGTACTGAGAGTTCCATCTAGTACATTAGAACGCTTTATATCTTGATTATCATCCAGTTTATTACCTATTTTCCGAATAGTTTTTTTATTATTCTTTGGGATAAATCTTTTGTCATTATCATAGTCAAATTCTGGAAAACTTGTCACCACATATGTAGATTTATTTAAACGTCGTACTTGATACGTTTTCATTCTCTCTGTATATTCCGTTAATGTTAAAACAATGCATTCCACAAGTAAAATATAATTGTTTATTATAAACTTCATTTACAATCTCAGATATAAATAATCTTTTAACTATTCATTTCAGTTTACCAAAAGTTCACTAATAACTGAAAAATGTCGTAATGACAAACGATATGATTTTTAAAAATACAAATTTTCGATAATATTCAAAGAGGATGTTATAAACTAGGTATCATTTATTATTTATTTTGATAACTACATCATCGTCTTACACGCTTACATGTACGGTGATATCTTATTTGCTAGTAAAAAGTGAATGAAAATCACACAATGAGCGTGGAGAGTCGGCTCCCATACTGCAGAATCAAGGTCAAATTTGTCTAGCAAATCGTCCAAATACGCTCAGTGCGATTGATTAGCATTACTGCAAAAGAAATCTTATGCTATCGTTATAAGATTTATTTTCTGTCACAGCTAATGGTTGGTGCTCGTGTTGATCTTGGGGAAAAGGCTCTGAGACTGTTCCCGATGGTGTTATTGTATTCATTGCCACTACCATTCTTAATTGCAACTTCCGTAAATGTACATAGAAAACCACTGAGCCGCCGTAAATTATTAAGGGGAAACATTTTTTTTTATTTAGCGATAATAAACACGGACGACCTGGTTACGGTCGCACAAAGTCACTAGTTAGGCCATTCCAACGTCAATGTGGAGATCATTGGGGGAAGCCTATGTTCAGCAGTGGCCTTCCTGTGGCTGAAGAGAGAACGAGAGGTTGATAAACATTTACTTTTTGTGATATTAACATTTAACATGTTACTAAATTGTAAGTGTATTAGATATAAGAAACAATGTAATTACCATTGGATGTCCTTAAAAAAATAAAAATAAAATAAAATAAATAAAATATAAAACGTCACGTGATATGTGTCTCAGTCGATCTTAAAGACGGATAGCTATTAATAAACTTCCTTATTTGTGTCGAATGTCTTGTTATAGTGAGTTCGTGTCGCTTCCTGAAGGCAATTTAAATCTACTTAGCTGACTCCATTCAGTTGGCTGTCCGCCGGAGTCATACTGTGACATTAGCTTTCACTCGCGTGACTCTTCTGTGATCAGTTTGATCGGTTTTAAATGTTTAGTTCATCCTTATCTTTTGTTTTATATTACGTCATCATCTTCAGCTATTAGATCAGACCATAATAGAACAAGTCTTTCCTCAAAACATTATGACAGAAACTTGTTGGAAACGGCTCATATGGCATAAGTTATGACACTTACTATCCAATAATACGCAACTACAATTAACTAACTTTTTAATCTAATCCAAATTATGTTTTACTAACAGTGTCCTAAGAATATACTATTTTTGGTGTACAGATATACAAAAGAAAATTTCTAATACAGTTGTTGCAATTCGGCTTCATTGTACGTGGTAACTGCTCCGAGTGAAAGATGGCCACCATAGAGAACATTACATGAATGCTCAACTTTCGATCGGCCGTTGGGAAGGTCCACTTGTGTTGTAAACTTACGCAATCTGAATAGCAAAAAGCACGTCTTGATTTGTAACGTCTTCTAAAATAACCATCTTGTTTTACGTGTTTTTGGTTTGAAATAATAAAAACCAGTGTATTATTAGAAAAAAATCTTTGTGGTATCGTGTAGCACCATTGACCGCAGGAGGCAGACTTGTCAAAAAAATATACAATAGTTTCGGTAATTTAGAAGAAACATTTTTGGTAATTGATTGTGGTGTTGCTTTCTCTATTTTTCTAAAGCAGAATAATTTAAAGATAGGTCTCTATCACGTTTCAGTCCCAGAGATTACGTCAAGAGATCCATATAATATTTGGGTTTGTTATAGTCCGCTTTGCCTGCATAAAATTGATTGGTTGACAGCTTTACATAAATAATTTTCTAACGCAATTGTAGTGTCATCTTACAGCACAATTCACATGTCAAGATTACAGTAAACATAGAGTTATATAATCGTATGCAACAGGTAGCGTTTTATACAGTACGCTGGCAGGATAATAAAATCTTCCTGATTGTGTAACTACTGTTTATGGGTTTTTCAACCTAACCATGCAATTACATAGCTCATTTTCAATTGTATAAGGATTCAATTGGTACATAAAACACTTTTGTGAATTTTAACTTAATGCAGGAATCCTTTATTTCGAGCAAGGTGAGAAGATGACGTTATTATCCAAAGACAGCTCATCAACTCGGAATGTGATTATTTTCCTTCTTTAAAAGTACTTACTCTGTTGTGCGAAATTTGAAATCACGCATGTTTAAAGTTCGGAAGATTTTAATATATAAGGAATGAAACATAAGACTATACATGATAGAGACTTTTATGTTGCGATGGATTTAAGTTCGGTGGAAGTTAATGTAAAAAGGGGTTTCCATAGACAACTTACGACTACATGCAAACATCATTTGTAATTGGAAAGGGCGTATCGTGATATATGTAGGTTTGTTCTGCGCAGTCGACGTGATTCCCATTTCAATTAGCCTATATTGGTATTTACATAGAGAAAGATAAGTGTGACAAAACGTTTGCTACAAAAGACAGCTTGCGCGATAACATTCACGCTTGTTTATGTTTACATGACTTTTTGTTTGTTATCGAACTAAATATTGTACTAAAAAAATCGAATTATTTGTGAGTTATGAAAAACGTTAATTTGATTTTTTGTTTTGTAGGTTCACGCAATGTTCATGCGATAAAATTTTAATCGGCATTCTTGCGCCGTAAAAGTGTTTGGCCTAGTACCATCAACGTTACATAGGCCTATTAAGTGTGAGATATTTTTGTAAATAATATGACGTATTCTCATGAACTTAGTAACATATCTGTGTTATAATTATAATAATATTTCCTTTAATAAGGAATCAGACATTCTACTCGGACGAAGTCGCATTAGGCTGTTACTGTCAACTGTCAAATTTGTTACTAATAATAAAATGTATTGGTTGAAAAAAAAACTGACCAATTTTGACAAACTTATATACATACACATAAAATTGATAAACCCCTATTTTAAGATTAGAATATATTCTTTCAGAAAGTAATTATCTACACACTTTTTTATGGACAAATTACGATATAATCATTATTAAAGTAATAGAAATATAAAATTATTATCATTACATGAACATCAAACAGCATAATTAGCTTACAACGTTCAAGTAAAAATGACTTTTGTATGTGCTTTTACCTTGGTTGTGCAAATGCGGAGAGTAATGCAGATGTCCCGAGTAAAAGTTGGCGCGCATTCGATACGTGGACTGACTGCCGCCGAATATTTGCGAAAGCCGCACTGCTTACTGCTTAGTAAATAAAGCGCGATGCTCGTCGAAATTTAACAATTTCACTGAATAACAACGTGTTACCCGGCATACTAATTGATTGTTGTGCAATAGTGTCATCTGCAATCACTTGCATGCATGTCACCTTGTACGACTTCAATGCAATGTGCTGCCAAAATTTTAAAAACGTAAATGTGTTCGTTTTTCTTTTTCGTGTTTTTTTCTGATACAGTTTTTGAATTTTTTGATGTTTTAAAATTATATAGTTAATTATGATGTGAATGAATGATAAAAAAATGTGATTTGAATTATTTGATGCCACTTTAATATTAAAATCCGTTTATGTATTTCGAAACACATTTTTTTACTATTCGATATTTTATTTTAGAGACTGGCGGCTAAACTCCGCAAAAGATATGCCTAGTCCAAAGAGTAAGAAATTAGAAATAAATTAAGTGATTTAATGTGTATTAAAAGTAAACAATTGGTATTTGCATCGTCGGCACGAGTGATAGCCAATTAAACGAACAGAAATATGAAAGATACGCATGCAACCGCATTCGTTCCTTCCGCGACTGTGTGCGGAACAAACTTGCTCGTAAATAATCGTTGCTATAATTCATGACAATTTTAATATTTTACACTAGTGCTGGCATGCGGTTTCGTGCATAAAAAAATAGTGTTTACGTGAACTGGCCAGTATTGTTACAAACCTAAATTTATTGAAGCTTCATCAAGTGTTGATTTTTGTTTATTGTTTTTTACCACAAATAATTTTTAATAAACATATTTTTTCGTGTTACGTATAGGACATTAAAATCTGAATTATATTCGTAAGAGACGTTTTTCTGTTAACTCTCAAACCAATTAACGAAAAAAATAATCAAATATGTTAAAGTTGTAATAATATAACTTTTTTACGCGTTTTTCTTTGTTGTATAATAAAGGATTAACCTAAAAGGTTCGAAATGGACACTGCAACCGTACTAAATGCGTATAGATTTAACAGCGTCAATGGTAAGTGCATTCCTTGAATTCCTCTCCTATGTTGCTTCACGGATATTGCTGATGGAAAAAAGAGTAAAAAGGTTGTAATTGCTAAGGATATGCTCGGTCGGTTCCCCATTCCATGTTACCTTCAAACGTTTTTGTAGAGGCAATGTTTACATTTTGATAAACTGTTAAGATTTAGTTGCCGCGCTGCATTTTTGACGCATTTTCGTCATGGCTAAGATTTTTTACATCACAACAAAGACTCAATTTCGTTTGATATTGACTCATAAATTCGTAAAGTGAAAAGTACTTTCACATGATCCCAGCAGACAAGTGATGTAAAAAGTATTCGAAATATTGAAAATTTAGAACTGCAGTAAATTATCCGACTCTGGGATTCGATACGTGTGTATAAATCAATTTTGGCTGTGACATTACTGATAAAGAGACGCATGAAAGATTCACCATACGGGGACGAGCCCGTAAACACAAACAGGGTTTAAAATTCCGATAAATCATCGCGTTAAAGGTTCGAAATGGGTCAGCAGGTAAGCCTCCCGGGCGATGCGGCGTGGGGCGCGCGCTTCGTGGTGCGCTCATTCGCTTTTTGCCCACCTTTCGACTCGCGCGCAGTCTCCATTGTTTGCGATCGCGGGCCAGGCATTTCTCTCACGTGGGAACCTGCGTGCGCTACCAGCGACCTTCATTCTAACGAAGAGCCCCGGAATTGCTAGTGCGGAGGTGGTTGTGATATGAACAAGGATTGGCGGCTTGTGCGGGCTGTTCCTGGTGAAAGTTGAGTGATGATCAAACAGACATAGTGTTCGGGATCCTTCCTGTTGATAAGCGGAGACATGGCCGTGGTGCTGGTGAGTTGTTTGATTTTATATTTCGCGCCAAAATACGGTTATCCTGTGCGGTTATCGATGTCGACGGACCAATTTTTTATTTTCTTAATTTATTGATTTAACTAATATTTTACCATTCGTACAACTGGGACATATTTGTTTTAAATAAATAGTATTCATCTTATATTTATTTATTTAAGATTATCGAACAATAACATTATTGAACAATTAAAACATTCATAAAATTAAATCCTAGTTGACTAAAACTTATTCGTACGAACTCTACCAAATATCACAAAATGAAAGTCAGACTATAAAGTTAGAAAATATTACATAATTATTCTAACAAATTTTTAAATATCTCTAACAAGTAAAAATAAAGAGTGAAATTTGAATTTTAATCACAAAGATAACAAATCAGACCATAAACTCTTGGTCGTACGGTGGTTCCATGAAGCTTTACGGCTTGCATTAGCTTTTACGGCGGCCGTGATAGCAACTTGTTCCAACTCTAATCTACAACTGCTTTTCGAGAGCTTGTAAATAACTATATGCTACTAAAATGCAACAATGATCCCAGAAAGACAATGTTTTCTCTAAACTCTGATGTCTTAATTTATTAAAATTTCGATTGGCACTCCTTTTTGACCGACTTCAAAAGAAAACTTGTAATCAATTCGATTTTTTTAAATTTATCGATATAATGTAGATATATTTAAATCTCCTTTTAACTTTATAGGACTTGTATGACGCTATAAATTCAAAGGAGAAGTTATAGTTCTTTTAACTGACACTCTTCTAGATTAAACTAAATATTATTTAATCTTCTAAAATAAAATAAATAGTAGTTTGTCGAAACAACAAAGGAAGCCAAACAAATACCATCCAAAATAACAACGTTTAACCACTTATCACTAATTACATAAAAAAGTGAATTCCTGTGTAATAGATCAGGCCTGTATTTTGACACTACCGTACGAGAGAAATCTGAGAACACGTTTGTTTGGTCTTAAATATGAGCGGGTAGAGTCTCGGAACTAAATCATCCACTTGTCTTGTATCATCAAATAGAACGATGTTAAAAAATGCTGTAATTTATTTTCTATTTTTGTATTAATTAATTGGACTCTACCAAAAATAATTTTATGGTTCAAATAGCTATTAATTTTGCAATAAGTTTACTGAATTTATACTCAAAGATTTATTAGTTTCAATTTTTTTTTTATTTTTTCTTATGGTTTTGTATTATTTAACTACTCATTATATCTGAATAAAATTAATAGTTTTTACGGATTTAATAACGCGTGGCCTTGTATTTGAAAAGATATTTTTAAATATTGAGGTGAATACATTTAAAACTTGTTTTTAAATTACATTATTCAGTAAATACTTATTAGCATTTTGGTGAAATTTTTAAACGCATGCCGCTTTTTCTATTTGTGTCAGTTTTTATGGACTTTTAATTTGTTGCGCGTAAGTGGAACTATATTGAACAAATGCGTTTGATTGCGTTGATTTAAATAATATGCTTGGAACCTTAAATTTAAAGTTGAGCTACTGTCTTTGGAAAAATATAAGCTTATAAGTTTTAATTTAGTTTTCTAAAAATTAGGTTCTTCATTTTTTTATTATGTCCTATTTTTATACTCGTAATATTCTCTGGTTCCGTAAAATCTATCAATGTAATAAAATCGGTTTCTTTAACGATATTACTGCGAACATACGTAAAGTTAATTAAATTGCTAAGTAAATATTTTTCTCACTTGTTCGGAAATGTTTTTTTTTTAAATCTGAAAACTAGGAACTTTTTAGCTCAGCTGTACAGTATGTTTGCCTTTACCAAACAAAATCTACGAAGACGTGCCTAACTGTGTGTAATTTAAACCCAATGGATTATCACAGCCTTAAACTTTGCCTCCATTGGCTTTCTTCATGGTGTGATTGATATCCTCGGTTCGTGACGGTGCATATTTCTCTCTGGCTAATGTTTGAAAATGTAATTTTCTACAGTAATATAAATGAAGGGCTGTTGAAGTTTAATCTACAGTATCATTATTAATTGTATCGCACACTGCTTATATTTGCTTGCATATTTGTGATTGCTTATACGAAAGAGCCTAGTTGTGATGAAGACTAAGGTTTCAATTTTGTGAGATCTTAGAAAATTTCGGTTGAAATAAATGTTATATGTAGTCGAGTATTTGAGCTACAATGTTGTTTGCTCACAAAAATTTAATAACGTAACTTCCGATTGAAACAGAAATTTTCATGCAAATTGAAACTGGCGTATTTTTATTGAATATTTCAAGCACCATTACGTGCAACAGTTACGCATTTATTTTGATTTGTATAAATTATGTTTCAATTCTTTCTTGAATACATTTTTAAATAGAGTCTGAGTTGAATCGGGAATACAAATCTGAAGACAGACAGATAACATACTAATTCTGAAACCAAATCTATTAAAGTAATACTCGTAGTAAAGCGGTGATAATGTTTGTTGATATAGCTGTAATGATTAGTTACAGTAGTGCCGGCACATGCGCGTGTCTACTACATAACCCGCAAGTCCGATCGCAAACTGCGTTTACTATTCACTTTCCTTTTCTACGCATGTGCTGCTACTTCCCCGTGTTTACATTCCGATACAAACTTAGTACTATTAAAATAGTGTTTATATTAAACATTGAATCCTACTAATATTATAAATGCGAAAGTTTGTGTGTTTGTTATCTCTTGACGATCAAACCGCTGGACCAATTTTGATGAAATTTGGTATGGAGATAGCTGACACCCTGGATTAACACACAGGATACTTTTTATCCCGACAAAATATAGTGTTCCCGTGGGATGTGCAAGGAATTCAAATATATTCGAAACTCTTTCAATCTCAAAAGAATAAAATGGGCAGTTTAAAGTATTGGAGTAACGTTGAGTTTAAATATGTTAATTAATTATCATGCAAAATAGTTCCTATATTTCTAAAGTGGGATCAATAAGTATTTTCATTCGGGCGAAGCCGGGCCGGACCGCTAGTTTAATAATACATTACCGATTATATTTTTATCTTATTCGAAAAACACGTTAAGATGTTATGCGTACGTTTTGCGTAGATATATTTATTTCTTTCATTACCGCAATCATTCATTTTACTTTAAATTCTTGTGAATGAGAACGTCTTATGTTATCTTTATGTCTTCTCACAAAGTCCGATTGTTCGATTGACACAAAACTTTCACTGTCATTTTGGTGATTGTATCCTGTTGAGTGTTGACCAAAATACAATACACCTGTTGTTTGTCATGGTTTTAAATACCATTAAAAATATCCATAATTTAATTACTTATGGTTTTTGGATTACTTATTACATTTTGTATTTTAATAGCCTATACATAATATGTTAATATACTCGGATTAGCGAGAGATTAACTTTAGCACAAGGCTTTGAACTTGACTCGAATATTTTGAATAACAAGGTATTCATGATTTTTTAAAATAAATATGGATTTACTTCGGTCGAACATGACAATCACAAGTCACCCAGACAGGTATCGGCAGGGAAATATGTTGTACAAGAGTCAATTACTACGGAGATAGGACACTATGTAAGCGATTACCGTATTTGGTAAACGGTCTACCTTCCGAAATCGCTCCACGGATTAATAAAAAATAATCTAATATTAAAAACATCAAAAAGTATCTGCTATCAACATTATAATTAGGCACTCGTAACTCGCAATATATGTAATACACCACTATGTGCTTACAGACAAACCAAGTAATTGGTTTTGTGAGACTTATTAATTTTTAGTTTGAAGATATAGAGATAGATAGAATAGAGTTGAATTAAATTTAAAAATATCCTTTTATGGCAACCAACGGATTTTAAAAGTAAAAAGAATGAACAAAATAATCGAGGCCATTCTAAAGCCTTGGGCTGAAGTTAATCCTTCGCTTATCCGAGATTATTAGAAAGGCTTTCCCTTTATTCATGCACTTGACCCTGTCTTCGGCGAGCTCTTGCCATTTTGGCTCGATAATATTAGATGATAGTGTATATGTGGTTAATGCCACCAAGTTGTTTAAAAACGTGCAAAAATATTAAATGTATAAAGTATGAAGGCCTAAGCAGCTCGTTGGAAATGTGACAGTGATTTCGAAGTGAGTTGTAACCGTGCTCTTGAATGGCGCGGATCATTGTTCCACATGATTATTGTATGAGAATCCTCACGGTTCTAAAGCTACGTGAAAGCGCAATTTCTCACACGACCGTAGTAAACGATACGCCACTCAATGTTAAAGTGTTCATTTAAAAAGTTCTTGCAACGTCATTAATGTTTGTAATGACAAAACAAAATGTAAAAATAAATTCCGTAGAAGAAATCTTTATTACATTTTGTTTAGGAAATCTATTTCTTGTGGGTTTCGGGGCTCAAGTTAGTTTAATTTCTTGTTTCATCGGGTCCGTCTAGACACCACCTATTCGTTTTATGTTTGTCCTGTCTAGATAGTGCTGAGTCAATTGATTTACGAGCGGGTAGTGGATCGGGTCTGTGGCATTTGAATTTATTCTAGTTGATTCAATTTCTTTCTGTGTTATTGCTTTTGCTAGACTCAGACAGACATTAAATGACATCATGACTATGGAATTGAGATAGGCATTTGTTCATACTAACCCATTAGTGTTTATTATTTGTGTCGCTTAGTGTATTAAATAGGGTTTATATTTATGTAACTATTTTGCTTGATCTTATTTCATATATCCCTGTTATTTTCTTCGTACATAACATAGACTCTCCAGTCCGTGCACTTACTTAAAACTCATTAGAGCCAGGATTGGCAGTGGCAGGTATTAAAATGACGTCTCTTTGTAAGGCATTGATTTTACCTTTAACTTGCATCGCAATAAATCAGAAAATAATCAATATACTCGTATACCAACGAGACCAGAACTTCTTTTTGTAAAAAATGCATATAATATTGGACTAAGTGCCAGTAAATAATTAAAAATACAAAAACATAAGTTTCCATAATTAAGGATTGATGATCGAACCTGTGAACCCATCGTCGGTGCCTTTTACACTACTTAGTAACAAGCTGCAGCTGAAGACTCGATTAAATAATAGTAAAATATCTAGTTCTTTTATCAATTTAATCTCGATACGCAGTGTCGCAAGACGTGATAACGTTGTATTATTATTGTAATCTAAACTAATGTAATGGCTTGAGGTATTTTATAGCGTGAAGTTAAACAAAGCGCGGAACAGTTTACGAACATCGAACGAAGTGTGTCCAACAAGCGATTAACAACATTAATAGCATGCTTGTAATTATTACTTGCTGTTAAAATACGAATAGTAAACGCAAATGTATAGAACAAAAGCGGCTAAGAATTTGGTTATAAGCTGTGGTTATACGTGTCTGGGCTTGTTGGTTGGATTCGCGCACGGATATAAATTTATAGGTCCTAATTTTACAGATATTGTCCGTGTTACTGTTTCATAATTTTCTTTGCAATTATCATGACAATTATTCGATGATGCAATATTTAGCATGCCACGATACTGTAATAGCCCATATACGTCTCACTGCAGGGCACGACTCACTAGCCTCCTCTTTTTATCTGGTGGTAGTCTACATTGAAAAAGAGGCACCATCGTTCGAGTCCTCCAGACAAAGAAATATTAAAGTCGTAAAAACCGAAGATGGTTAGGTAGATCAAATTCATTAATTAATATATAACTCTATTGTTGTGTTTAGAGAAATTAGAGACATAATATACATATTTCATCAGAATTTTTGCATTTAGAATAAATTACTTTGAAGTGCTACTTCATGTCTTGTGAAATTTAAACAAATATACAAAGCACATTTTAATGTAGTATTTACCTAATGACTTTGTCCAACTCTTCCATAACATCCATCATGTGGAGACTAATGTTGAATAACGCAGCAATGAACTATCAAATAAATGATGCTCATTACATTTACCGTGGACCTTTCACCCTGACTTATGATCATTATTTAGGAAATGTCCCACGCACGAATATTAAATGTATTCCGATTAACTTTATTTATAATGATCACACTTATAATTGACTATATTACTCGGTCACCGCTTGTGAAGTAATAAAAAATAATTAAGGTATGTATTATGCCACGCGTATTTTTTTTTCCTTGTCGCTCTACCTTTGAAGGTATTTAAAATTAGTCCATTTATGTTTCATAAGAAGGGAAATTTAATAATTCTTATTTCTTTATTATTAGTCTGAATGTGGTTCGCTTGACTGATTACAAACAGGGGCAACCTACATAACCTATATTATGCACTGTATCATCACGCCAACAGATTAGATTTTGATTCCCTTCATTCTTAATCATTTTGCTGGTTACACTCAGCAAAGTTATGAAAGCTGCGATATACAATTATATTAGCATGACGGGCGATTTTTATGTATTCATTTAACAACATCATTAATTCTAATCGCAGTGAAATTTTCTACAAAGCAAGTTTTTAAATGTTGGAAATATTAAAACGACAATCACAAAGAACCAATGCTCGCAAGACCACGTCATAGATGAGTGATTTGCTTGTCATTCAAATATGTATTACAAAAAGAGGAATAGGTAATCAGATATGACTCCAAATATAACACACCAATATTATATATTGCCTACTATAACCGGTTTGGAAGCACGCGGGAATCCACTCTCGATTTCCACGTTTGTAACTTGTAGGCCGATGAGGTTGTGGTTCACTATTGTTGACCATTACAAGTTTTTGTGATCTGTGAATGTGCTTAATGAAGGTTGTAATGGAATGTTAGTGGCTATTGACAGAATTACATTAAATAATGTGTAACTGATTACATGTTCATACAGAATCTCATGCCCATATTTCAAACAAATTCATCGTTCTGATGTGTCAATTACACGTAATAGAATAGATCTATAATTCAAATGTAGTTTGATATTTGTTTGCATTTGTAAACTTAACCAAAGCTCTATCTAATACTTTCTTTCAGTAATTTTTTTATTTTATTATTTTATTTTCGCATTCTCTTCCTGTTTTGAGTCCTTGAAACATTAATATTGAACTTATTACACATGTAATAAAAATATCTAACAGATGCTTCCTCATCAAATCAACTTCTTCAGTGGAAACTGGGATCACGTATTAGCTTGTAAACTTTTATTACATTTTCTAATCGACTTATTGTTGTAATTTCCTTATATTTACGTCTACGTGATATCATTTTTGTGGCGTTGAATACAAATGAGTTCCAATCGAAATAACACTAAGTTGTGGTGGCGTGAACTTCTAAGGGCACCAGCCACTTTATAAACGTCTTACTTTCTCTATTTATTCCCACACTGGTGTTGTATGAATGCTTATACGAATATTACCCGACAGAACGTCTTTTTCGTTTTAAAAAGTACTCTCCGACTTTAAACGAGATAATGGCGGGAATAAGTAAGTATACTGATTTATCCGTTATCTTAAAAAAATACAGATATACTTACGCATATTTACATACATAAAGTATTAGGCCGTAGGCGTTATCTACCAATAACTAGTCGGAAGAAGTTTCTTTAATTTTTTTATTTATAACAAAAACGATCAAGAATTTAATTTTTTACATCTCTACGCAGATGAGGTAAAAACAACTACGACTGGCAGTTTTACCGCTAAATATAAATATTGTATGGAGCAATATCAATATATCAATATTGTCATAGAAATACATTTAGATGATTTTCAATTGCGAGAGATAAGCTGTACATCAAATAAATTACAACCCAGCTGAATATTTAAATAGACAAATTTATTGATACATCTGCATTTTTTATTTCATAGTGTATTTTATCCCACGCATTGTGCTAATTTTATTCAAAATTCAGCCCTCACCATTAAGTATTGGTGAACTATATTTGAAAAAAACACTACAATAGTATTTTCCTTATATGCGCATTGCACTCGTGCCCCCTTATTGGTATCTGTATCAGCCCATATACGTCCCACTGCAGAGCACGGGCCTACTCTAGTGTTGAGAAGGACATTACTTGAAAAAGGCGAACTTTTACATACCATAAAAATCTCATACAAATCGCTATGGTACGCAGGTTTCCTCACGATGTTTTCCATCACCGTTTTAGTGCGTGATGATTGACTTTCTATACACACATAACTCCAAAAAGTCAGAGGGGTGCCCTGGGATTTGAACCCGCGGCCACCTTGAGCATGTGGGCAGTCGTGTCTGGTCCGTTACCAACAGGCCATCAATCGTCATTTTTTAAAAGTGGTAGAGCCACGCTGTTTTCAATGACTCGGCATGAATCAGCTGGCTCGTCCGAGGCAGTACCATTGTCTCACAGAAAATCGATGTGAAGCGACAATTTGGCTATCCTGTTTCGTTCGGCGAGTGTGATTGCTGAATGCCCAATGGCTATTCCCTCTTTATTTCTTCCCATCCTTATCCTTTACACTCCCCTTCCGATTTGATGGGCCGGCAATACATCCATGATCTAAGCTATGTTCAAGCAAGATGCTCGAAGAGCGGCAGTGATCACTTACAATAAAATAAAATAAACTAATGGAATTCGTTACGGTTTTTATTTATTTTCTAGTTACGAGTATACATTTAGTAAAGAATCCTATTATTATTTATTTATTATTTTTATTATTATTTTAATGCATCCTTTTGTCGTGAAAATGTTGTCGATGCAGCTGGGAACATCTGGCAGGGAAATCGAAAGCGCAATTTAATATATTAAACAGCTATTCGAAGTAATTTTTTATTCTCAGAATAGCCGCGTTAGTATAAAACAGGTATTCGAGAAGCTTGTGTACAATCAGCAACATAATTATTTTAGATTTTTTTTTTTTATTGCTATGAATGGCGATACCAGCATGCCGTTCGCCTGATGGTAAGCGATACGACCGCTCATGAACAGTAGC
Organism: Hyles lineata; assembly: GCA_030180105.1. Classification (NCBI taxonomy): domain Eukaryota; kingdom Metazoa; phylum Arthropoda; class Insecta; order Lepidoptera; family Sphingidae; genus Hyles; species Hyles lineata. The sequence goes on along the minus strand of JARJEE010000008.1, from coordinate 11,156,269 downwards.
AAAACCAAACAACACCTTGAATTACAAAGGAATGCTTGGCATTCCACTGCGCTCGCCATCCTGAGACATAAGATGTTAAGTCTCAATATGTCCAGTAGTTACTCTGGCTACAATGCCCTTCAACCCGGAACACAACAGTGTGTTTACACTGCTGTTTGACGGGAGAAAAAGACACTGCTGATGATGATGCTGATGAGGAAATAGCTCTATTATATTGTTACTCTAATAGAAATATTTAAGATATCATGTCATTGTATTTATGACGCGGATCGAAGTCTGTTCCGCTATAGCCTTTATATAAATAGTATTAAAATTAATGACCTTCAGTAAAATTAATACAACTTACATTAACTTTAATTAATTAATAATTTATACAAATATTGGCATATTAAAATTACGCCCGGAAAATATATCAATTCTCTAATGATCTGTGAAACATTTTCGACTTAAATCTCGCGTTAAACAGCGGATGCGCTCAATTTTCACTTTCGTTTGTTCAAGTGGAATGATACGACAGGCAGAGCTCACAGCTCCTTACATCAGTGACTAGTAAGAAAAGCATTACGTTTTGACCGTCAATTAAGTAAAAGTTACTAACAGCGTGTGAACTAAAGGCCGTTGATCTTTTTAATGTGACCTTAAAATTATTTCAAACGTAAATAGTCACGCCATTCAAATCCTAGTTTTGGTAAAAGCATGTGATAGTTTTAATTGTGATTTGTTTATTTGATTGTCTTGTTTCATCACCATATTTATGTTAATTTGAAATTTCTTTTGCGTTTCTATAGCCGTAAATTGAAATTGAATAAAAAGTAATTAAAAGATGGATAGAAAAGATGTTTATTGAAGATGTTTCAACGCCTAAGCCCAATATAATCACACTTTTAATTACTTTAAAATGATAATTCTAAGAGATATTTATCTGGTGGGAGATTTAACTTCGGTTTAATTAAACGCAGAAGTGACGAGGATACAACTTAGGGATGAAGTGCGTCTTTGTAGAAACCTAAAATCTTTACACGCTTTAATGAGAAAGTCATTGTTGTGCCGTCCGACGAAATTGTTGAAAATTGGAAAAAGTCATAATAATTTTTTGTGCCGGTTTTAAGATATTGTGGGGTAGTCTAGTACACACAACATTATAAAAGGTTAATAAGAAGAGGATGTAATTAACTTTCGAAAAACGATAAGGTCACATTGCCGCGTGACCTCTTGACGTTGGTCGTTCAAACTAGTAATATTATTGAAGCTATCTGAAATTAGGTATCCTAACGACGACTCATATTTCATGCGCTTTGCTGGTATATGGACCACCGTTTAAGATTAATAATGACCAATATTATGGATATTATAGAATTATTGTATAGTTATAAGGAGTTTGACAGCCTCCATGGCGCAGGTGGTTAGACGCCGCCTGTGAAACGAGTGGCCGCGGGTTCGATCCCCGCACCGAGATAAATTTTTGTGCGGCCCATAAATATTTCTTTTGAGTCTAGGTGTTTGTGAGACCAAAAAATCTCTCGTAGTTCCTGATACCAATGACACAAGACTCGATCTTAGTGTGAGGTCAGGACTATGTATGTGACTTTTGGGTGTTATTTATTATTAAATTTATCAGCGAATACCTGACAAGTAAGAACGTTCTTAAAACTGATGAAATTATTGCTTTTGTTTGCAAGAATTACTAGAGTTACGTAGATAGAATTAGATCACCTCGAACTCAATGTTTTCAAACGGCCGTACCTGACCAGAACACGATCGAATAATTTCACTTTTATTCACGTATTTATTTAAATGATGAGCTACAATGCATGCGTTCGGAATTAAATCAAGTTTCGAAACGCGGCCACCGTACGAACTTTGAATAGATCATTGCTGATTTTGAAGCAAGTTAATGCCAAATCATGTACAAATTACCTGTGTGTTTTAACTTTCGATAGGTGGCACGCATTAAAAAATCACACTGCGATCTATCTTGCGTAACTGATGTACTGGATTGTAGGATGCTGCGAATGCTTTGTTGCATACCGAATTATTTAACATTAATTTCACCTGTTCGGCCTTATGCAACGACTGCAGTAAATTGTGTGGACGACAGCAGTGGCATTGATAGTAACTTGATTTCCAATTTACTATTTGTATTTATTTGGTTTTAATTTTATTTATGTTGGTCACGAGCTAGAAATTCGAGTTAATTCAATTAAGTTAGCTAATTTATTATTCATCGCGATCTATGTAGGTCATTTAGATGCGAGCCCAGAACACTTATAGGGGCAATATAAATAAAGCCCTCTCCCACAATGTGAGGGGATGTCTACACGGTGCAATGAAACGTATCATTATAATAAAATAATAAAAACGTTTCTACATATAAACTAACAACATACTTATATTTCATATTTAATAGCATTGGTATCATAAAATATTTTGTGTATACAGCCTCCGTGGCGCAGTTGGTTAGACGCCGGCTGTGAAACGTGAGGCCGAGGGTTCGATCCCCGCACCGAGACAAATATTTGTGTGATCCACAGGTATTTATTTCGGGTCTAGGTATTTGCGAGACCGAAAAGTCTCTCGTAGTTTCTGATACCCACGACACAAGATTCGATCTTAGTGTGGGGTCAGGACTCTGTATGTGAGGTGTATTTATTTATTTATAACATTTGACCACTATCTATAGATTTTATTTATGAAAAAAAGCATATCATAAATCAAATAGTGTGGATATGTTCACACCACTTACTGGATATTATAACTGATTAAATATTTAATTCTGATGACACGTGTTTTTGAATGCCCATTGTGTTATTCAGTTTGCTTATAGAAATTGTATTTTTTTTTTCAGATAATCCCGTTGTTTCTGGCAGCTGCATTTACGAGCTGTAAATGTGATCGTGCTAATGGATTCGGCATTGATGGGAGCAACGCTGCACAGTTTGGAGAACTGTTGAAACCGCCTCCGCTGCCTCTCTCACATATCGTGCCTGTGCCATTCCACGGAGGAGCTGGTAGACCTCCGAGAGAGAACTTAGACGTCGGCTATCACTATCAACCGCCTCCTGCACCATCTCCGCAGACAATAATGCCTTCTAAAGATTTCAAATTCCCTGCGCCTTTCTATAAACAGTACAACTTTAATTTTGTTCCACCTCCACAACCATTCACTACTACGCCATCACCTTCTTTATTCCAGAAGGTTTCAACATGGTTGTTCCCTTCTCAACAAACTAGTTATGATACTGCTCTAAGTAATAATATAAGTCCAGCTAAAAAAGACTGCAACCCTTGTAATTTAGTGCCATGGATACCGGTGATTAAATACAATAGTTTAGGTAATAAAATTATTCATCAAAATTCTCCACCAACATATGGCCCCCCGAGTCCAACAGCTTTTGCTAATGTACAAAATGTTGTTCAGTATAATCCGCAACCTTTCCAGTCTCATATTGAGAGTAAAATACCGCCTCATTTAACTCCTGGAACCCCAGCTGCTAATTATGGTCCGCCAGTTCTCCCAGTACAGTCATCTACCGTTAGTTCACTTGGAATTGTCAGTTCTACGTATGGTCCTCCAAGTCCCACGCATACTTTAGAATTAAACACACAACATCCTCACAGTTCCACATTTTCATTACCCATATCTACTTACGGCCTTCCTAGTGCCACATATGGTGCACCTAATAGATTTGTAAATCAACCAAGTGTAACATATTTACCGGGACTACCAAATGGAATACCAGATAATAATTTTGTAGCAAGTTCAACTTATAGGTCACCGACGTCTTATGCTTCCCCTACGCCGTCTTATATTAGTCCTTCTCCGTCGTATGGCACTCCACATACTGTGACCACCTACGATTCGGTTACACCAGCATATGAACCAGAAGTTCCAAACAAAGAAACGCCGCCACAAAGCGATGTAGAAATACTCAGAAATATAGAACCTTTGGAAGATCTACAGTTGCCTAAAGTCAATCATCCAACAAGATTTAAGAACTCTTATGGAGAACCAATAATCAACACACATATTTTTGATATTCCTTATCCAGTGTCAGCTACGGCAGCAGAATCTACTAAGATTCGAACTGAAGTTTTACCAGGAACGGCGTATAAAAAACCTGAGACGCCAAATGTTTCATTAGCCTTAGCAAATCCAGCTCCGTTTACTTTAAATAGAGGTAGAAATATACATACACTACAACCAGTTGCATTACCTAATTTAAGTGTATCACCATTGCCACCTATTTTTAATGCACGACCTTTTAGACCAGCAACGCCATTTCCAAGCAATGTTGTTCAAGGGATAAACTACATGCAACATTTGACAAATAATGTAAACATAGCACAGAGTGTACCGTTAGTCGAATTTACTCATTCCGTTGACTATCCAGCCACGTATATACAAGCACCTGTTATTGACTTAGATAGTTCAAAAACAACAAACCAAAGTAAATCGTACCGAAATATTCCAAATAGTTTTATAATAGATGAAGTTAGAGATATATCTTCTCAAGCTTCTGAAGACCACGTATCTGCCACAAAAACTGGATCTGATGTGAGTTTCGAAAGTACAGGAACAGACTTCGGTAATGATATTTTTGATGCTAGTGTACCTACCGAATTAAAGCTTAACATACACAGCAATCACAAAACTAGTTTCACCGATCTTAGAGGAGTGAAAGATGAAGACGTAGATAAATTTAGAACGGAAAGTAATTTACAAAATATTGATTCACCGCTTTTGTATCTTAAACCAAGCGCTCCGCACAAAAACCATGGCGACTTTTTATTAGCCATCTCATCCCCCAAACCTAATAATGAATATGAGATTTATGATGACATTCCTACCACTGCGGCTCCATTATTACCAACTATGAATCATTGGGATGAGAGCAAAACTGATTCTACTGAAAACTTGCCTCCGCAAACTGTACAAAAAGATGTTTACAAGCCTAAAATTGTGCAAATTATTGTACCGTACACCACTGGACAAAAAGAAGTAGAACCAAGCGAACAATTTGCGCAAGGGTGGACCACTACATCGGAGGAAGAGCATCAGGCCCGAAAAATTCCATTGAATACGGATAATCCTCAGTTAAGTACAGAAAACTACGGTGTTCTTACTACTACAACGACAGAAGCAAATGCAGCGACAGTTACAGATAGTTATGATTCCGACCTATCTAATCCGACAGTTACATTTAATGATTTTTATGATGTAAAAGAGCCACCGTTTGACATCATAAAATTACAGCATACAATTGATGATTGGACAGAACAAGAATATTCTAAAGATTATAAAATACCGCAGAAAACTCGAAGCAGTGACAAATATGCAAAGCAAATACCTGACGAATATTTTACAACAACCATACCAACAAATTATCCCACAGAAACTGATAATTTTAATGATGAACTCTATGATCATGAAAGTGCAAGTAGTATGCACCATCCTATAACAGAAGAGACTAATAGCAGTTTTAACAAGGCCCATAAAGAGTATAATATAATTGAAAGGCCTAAAAGTAGACAAAGCGGCGATAAAAGTATAGGTTTAAGTGATGTGCAAAAACTTCATATTTATACAGCAGCTTCATCATTTAGAACTACTAGTAGTAGCACTACTACTACAACTACCACAACGTCTACAACTCCAGCTCCGTGGGATAAAATACAAACATCCATATCTCCTCTGACTAAGGAAAAAGTGTACGTAGTCACATCGAAACCTTGGAGAGAACCGAGAAACACTTCAAGTGATTGGTATTCCGTAGAACCATTTGAATCCAAGAAAACCAATTCGGATAGCGATGTTATAGCTTCAGATAATTTGCCATTCAAATCACCGAGATTTATAAATCGGCCATCCTTTGGTTTTACATCTGGAGGAAAGATAGAGTCCGCGAGATCAGATGCCTTATTTGGATTTTCTAAAAGCTGGTATCAAAGCAGTAAGCATAACACATATTTCTTTCATAATGCTATTTCTATTCTAAGTACGTTTTAATAAGAGCACTATTTTTTCAGTAAATGATTTGGAGAATCAAGCACAGACCACTAGTATACCCCTGCTCGAGAGCTCACCACAAAAAGATGTTACTAATTCGGACGAGGCTCAATAACGGTTATACTAACTTTTGCACAGCTCCTTTCCTGTTCACGAGTTATAAGTACGTAATGTACATATTTTTATGTATATATGTTACAATAATAAATCTTCTTTATAATAATTATTTATATATCTGGTAGTTATTTACATTCTGTTTTACATATACATTTTATTATTTCATTTGTCGTAGTTTAAATTGTTATTGAAATAGTTGAGGGATGATACATATGTATTGGTGCATAAAGCAGTAGACCCGGCTCTATGGCGTACCTTGGGAGAGGCTTATGTCCTGCAGTGGACTGCAACGGGCTGTTGATGATGATGATGCATTAAACATAATTATACTCACATTTTATATGTACATTGTTAATTTACTATTGGACTAGTATGACATACGATTTAATGAAATTGAAATATTGATTTTGCACTTTATTTGTGCATAAAATTTGACCCTACAAGTATTTCCTTTTGGTAAAATTAAAATGGTTATTACGTATAAGACTATGCTGTGAGAAACTCTAAAAGTGTTAATTCGTATACAGTGTTTAATATGCACGATAAATATGACTATATATATATTTTAATATATCGCCATATCCAAATTATATGCATTTTAAAAAACCTATTGTTTAATCTTAATTATACACATATTCGTATACTTATCACTAGAGAAAAATTACATTAAAAACGTATTTATTGTTTAATATTAATATGATTATCATAAAACTATTACCTGTATCTTTATATGCTGCATCATGATAATACTCGTAACTACAGTATTAATTTACGATTTATTTCAGGTTTCGATGGACATAAAGACTGCTGAACGATTTTATCGGAAACATATGTGAAAGTGAGATAATTTTAACTCTCTGTGAAGTGAATTACGTGTGGTTTTTGTATATAGAACTCAAAACATACGTAACATACATGATGTACAATCTAGACACTATAATAAGGTGATAAAAAATGTTATGATGGTAAAAAGAAAACGAGCAAATTAAGAAGGGCACTAGATTGCATGTGCTCTTTTTAATTTGATCAGCTGATTTTGTAGATATTAAACTATTAGAATAAAATTTAAGTGAACCAAAGTGGGAAATGTGAATGCTTTTCTCTGTGTCACCAGAATAATGCAATACATAAAAATAGATGTAATTAGAATAAGTTTATTACACTTAACATACATTTTTATTGTACTCAAACATAAATAATATTATGTATCTATTTACAATCACGAGACTTCAAACCCTCGTGGATTCTTTTATTACTTCTACAGATTTGATACATTGTCGAATCGACAACGTTAAAAGACATGTATGTTATACATTTTGAACAACGTGAATAGACATTGTGAAATATAGGTATTATTCTTATTTTATATCAGACATTTATTCATGTTGTACATATTAAAGTTAATTAATGTTATTTTTATACAAGTTGTAAATAATGATAACCTTGTAAATAAAGACAAAGAACTGTAATATTTGTTTTATCACCTTTAGCAATTAGTTCTACATGAGCGACGACATTAAATAAAAATGTCTATTTTTACTTTCATATAATGTTTTATGCGTCCGTTTGTTGTTCCGGATGCCTTTTATTTTTAATTCTGAAGTATAAGAATTCACCACTCCATAACAACAGTGTCACCAACGTAACAAAGTTTAATGTTATGATAGGCATTTGATATGAACCGGATACTTCTCGTATGTGACCTGAAAACCAATATTAGAATGTATCAAAAATATGTTATGTTAAAATATTATACTTATAAATTGGACACTAAAAGATAAAATTATGAAATAATCATAGAATATTGCACTACTGATCACTCAAATATATTTTCTAAAGCAGTTATCCTAAAAACAGGTTACAAAAACTAGAATGTTCATACCATTACATTTTTGTACATTTTCAATACACGGGAGCAATAACCCTTTATAAAACATAACATATCAAGCTGTTTGAAGCAAATATTTGTATGTTCACAGGTATGTTGTAGTTAAAAAATAGGTTATTAAACTTTTAAGACAGATAGGCATATTCGATACATATAATTTTTCAGCTGCAATAACCAAACATAAAGGAAAATGCCCATGCATAGTATCAGTAAAAAATATCCTAAACCCCGATACCGACACTACTTAAAATTCATAAAGCATTTTTATGGTTTGTCGTTAAAAGTATTCCTATTATATCCCGGGTGACAGATTTTTATAAAATAAAGTAATTATCATAACATTTTACATTTTGTTCACAAAGCCGAAGACAAAAAAAAAATATTTTTTATTACACTTCAAGTTCATTTCTCCAAGAACTTGGGCTTAGATCATAATTATGGTTATATTTATCGAAAATATATTTTTTTTAGAAAAAGCAGGTTTCATCGACAAAAATCTTTGCATCGATACTAAGTTTCGTTGTAAAATGGGCATTCTCCTATTATAGATTAAAGGGCTCATAGATAAAGCTGCAAACCGGCGCGATATAAATTCGGGACGTAAGAAACTACGAAAAGTGCGACAAGAACAAAGAAGCATGAATGCGCGATGCAAATCAATTCGCATGATTTGCAATGTGTCGTAGGAGCTCGTATGCGAAGATGCATCGTAATTTTGTGTATGAACTCTAAAGTTAAAAGATACTTACCTAAGAGAGATCCTATACTAATAATAGATATTCCATTGAACAGCATTTGTATACCCGAAGCATACGCGAGTCTGTGTAAAGGCACGTAGCTTGGTATCACAACGTTCATGTATACTGTTCGTACACCCTTCGAGATACCCATAGCCAACGCTACGAATATCATTCCAGTAAACGTAGTCGTGAATAGCATAACTGAAATAAATCAAATTAAAGCATATATAATCCGTCAATCATCTCTAGTTACCAAATAGGAATATGGACATATTTATAATCTAGTTGATATAATTGTGCTGGTAATAGTATATTGAAATTGTGTTCTTACTTAAATATTGTACCGAGTTAATAACCTAAGATACAATGACGTCCATATGAAGAGATAAAATAGGGTGTATTGTTTACGAACAAAGTTGCTCGATAGCAAGTTGTTTGATATAATTTATCAGACAAATTGTATTTAGACGTGTGTCATGCATGAAGAATAGAATTACTCACTGCTTCTTATAAAGATGACTGACAACAAGCTGATCATGTACATAACTCGAGGAGTTTTGTGGCACCATTCACCAATAAAAGGAGCCACTAGTCTAAAGAGCGTGTCCGACAGACCTATGACTGCCATTATCTTAGCAATCTGGTTTGTCTCAAATTTTAACATATCTTTGAGTATTATTGGCAAAAGAAGTGAAAAGTTCGTCTCCACACACGCTGCTATTGAGAGACCAAACAATATGTTCACGAATATTGGATCTCGCAGTAGTGTTAAATCAAAAAAGTCTACTATAACACTGAAGACATTTTTCTTCTCTTCGGTACTTTCAATTTCTTCTATATTATCTTTAAGTTTTTTTATAGTACCCGTTTCGTTAAAAATGTTTATAGAGCTACCCAGATTCACTTCTTGCGACTCCCACCATTTATATCGGGACTCTGATAAAGGTAGTTCTGGCGGTTTTGAGCTGATATCGGGATGTGATATGGCATTTCTCGTTTGGACATTTGAATCATTGGTTAAAGATCTCATAGATAAGCTTTTTATTGGCAAGGTTCCGTTTCCTACTGGTTCTTCCAGTTGTGTGATTGAAGCGATACCTATAACATAAGAAAAAAATATTCTTGGTTATTGAAGATAATATTTAAAACTTAATATTGTCTCGAAAAAAATCTTACCCGGTTTAGAAGACGTAGTGACACTTCCATTGATAAGCTGGACATCATTTTCGTGATTTAATGGCGCCATTTCTTCCGATGAGGGAGGGTCTTTTAGATACCATTTCGCTGGTCTAAGTAAACAAGCCGCTACTAACGAGTGCAGGCATATTGCACCCAAAATTAGTACAGCGTACCTCCAACCATAGGCATACATAAGTGCACTCATAACTAGTGGCATACATATTGTCCCAAGTCCTGTTAAAGACATGCCTACACCTATGGCTCTGCTTCTTCTTTCTTTAAAGAATGAGTTTATTGCTAATGTAAACGCTGCCATAACTGCAGCTACACCCATTGCTGAAATAGACAAGATTTTTTAAATAGTACAACAATAGAGATTTTCAGTGTCCAAGAAAATAAAAACTTGGTAAGACTTACAATTTATAATACTGTAGGATAATATAAAGAGCCAGAAGTTGGATGCATACGATGTTATCATTAGACCAGCTGAGATCAACATAGCGCCTGCTGCAGCCACCTTTCTGTAGCCGAACTGTCGAAGCAGTGGACCTCCGAAAAATGATAGCAGCATGCCAATACTGTGGTTGAGTATTATCACGAGAGTGCCTTCAGTAGCCGATAGACCAGTTTCATCGAACGCTTCTTGAAATACTAACCCAAAACCGGCGATAAGAGGTAGGACTACAACCTGTAATGAAGTAATTCAATTACATATATCTTATTACTTATACCTACATTAATTATATATGAAACCAATTTAAGTGCTTCAAATGAATGTTCAAATGCCATTTTCAGGTGTTCGTTATCTTTTACCTTTACATATGAATATGACAAGGCTGATAAACTGTTGCTAATTACATGCTGTTTCATAATGTAAATCACAATTACGGTTATATTTATCGCATTATGAATATAGTTATCTATAGAGTATGTCTAGACTGCGACCGAAAGCGAAGCCAGGTGGTAATAGTGACTACAGACACTATACAACTAAAAATTTCGTAAGAATAGCAACGATTGTTTTTTGATTAGCTTCATGTTTGGGTGTTAAATATTGTTTTTTCCTAAAATATTATTTTAGGAAAAAACAACTGATCGCTCTTTTATTTTTTAGGACAATATGATAGTCGATGGTTTAAATTAGTATTTTATAAAAACTATATGTTTACCACCCAAACAAGATGATATTCAAGAAATTGTAAAAAAATACGTTGCATATTTTTTTACGAAATTTTTGGTTGCATTGTGTTTGAAGACACTAACATGACTGCCTAGCTTCGTTTTCGGTCCCAGCCTGGATATACCTGTGAAAATTGTTAAAAGAAAATAATGGGTGGCAACATGATGTGTATAATGTAAAGTAATGATCACTACAAAATATTGAATCTTTCTGCCTGATCGTCACTTTTGCTACTTTGTCCTACTAAGTTACCATAATAGACGAATTCATTTAATAAACAAAGCCATAAGAATTCCAAAGGTTACTAAAATTAAAGTAGTAAACCGTTTTCTGACAATAACGTCATTACATAAAATAATCATTTGATCAACTGGTATTGTTCTGTGCGTCGCTGTGTAGGGGGTTACTCTATACCAACGATACCAGCTTTAAATATTCGGACGCCGTACGTAAAACTTCACTAATGTGCCTAGTGCTCTACAAAAGGTTGGAATCCTCAATCTTACGTCGTAACCATAAACTAACTTCGGGGAAAATAATAAGTATAATAAAGAATAGTATTAACTTTTAGAAGTGTAAAACTTATATCTTACTCCGAACGTCGAACATCCGAACATTCGAAGTTCGTACCGTTTTTATACAGTAACCCCCTGTGTCGGTGTACATACAAGATTAGTTATAGTGTGTGAACACCAACCTACCTTTACTTAGTTGGTGAAGTAAGAATAGGTATTTAAGTTTTCGTAATTTCAGATGTGATTGCATCTATCGAGACAGTACAGCGAAGGAAAACCTGCAGTATTGGCTCTCTTAAGCAATAGATGTATGAATTTTAGACAGATATATAGAAAATCATACTACCGACCTACTGGTGGTAGGTCTCTCATGCGAGAGGCCGCTTGGGTGAGTACCACCGCAATGGCTATTTCTCCCGCCAAACGGCAGTAGAAATGCACTGTTGTTTTGCATTGTAGCCGGAGTAACTACTGGACATATTCAGACCTAAAATCTTATCATCATCTTATCTCTTAGGATGACGAGCGCAGTGGAATGCCAAGCATTGCTTTGCAATACAAGGTGTTGTTTGGTTTTGCTACTGTTCATTGCGTCAACGACATGCTCATCTCGCCATTCATTGCCATAAAAAACAACTCAGAATAGCATCAAATGTGTATCTTCGACGAAACTTAGTCAAGGCATGCGTTTCGAAAAAGAAATTTCAGTTTATAACAGTAATTTGTTAGTAGAACCGTTAGACTTAATAAACTGTATGTTAATTTATGGTCAAATATAGTAGGAAAAAATAAGACCTAATAAAAATTTCGTAATATACAGTCGGGCCTGGCTTCGCAAAGGTGTAATGAGTCCGCGTAAACGGTGGTGTAGGTAACTATATGGTGTTAATGCAGGATATCTGGATTCTGAATTTCACTCCAATCCATTGATCCAAGGTTGAAGAACTGATAAAAACATTCATTCAGGAACTCACAATATTACTATAGTTGTAAAGATGATGTGAATGAAGAACGTAGAATTATCTTATTCTTATTATGTGAATGAGAGAAAGGACATGCTACAAACTATATTAGATCTTTAAACTCTCAAGTTAAAGTTAGTGGATAACTAATTAATTGAGTTTGATGTGTTAAGATGATATTTAGGTTTATGTTCAATGTTAAATAATGCTACTATAAAATCTACAATAAATAATAAGTACGTATTACTATTAACTGATAAATGATTAACTAAAAATAATCTCTGACATAAAAACTACATTTTATTCACAATCAACGGCATGGATGATAATCTACCTTACTTCATCCTTAAAATTCAAGAATAATATGTGCTTTTAGTTTATCTTGAAAGTTTTTATTTATGGGTAATCGAAATTAATTAGATATATTCATAATTTATTTTCTTAAATCATATCTTCTAAGAGAGGTCTTTACAATATAGAAATTATAAATGAAAGTGTTCAGTACTTACATTGTTCATAGCGTAGGCAAAAGTCACCACCCAACCGTACCCCCCATCTGGAGGTACCTTGTATGACGCTGCGTTAGACATGTTCAACTTCCAAAATTACAATTGCATTTGAAAAATTAAGTCCTAATTACACCACTGATAATCCACATCTTAATGGTACACTTAGTCACAGTGTCTTGGTAATACACACAACTCAATAAAACACCTGGTTGACAGGGAATCGATATTTTCGATTTTAAAAGAACATCGATGATAATCCGGGCGGGGAACTAGAGCCAATGACTTTGTACAGTGTATCAAACTGAACTACATTCACAGCAAATATTCCGACACCTTATCGGCCTGACTTTAATAACATAACTCGTTATCATTGACGAACATTAAATTTGTAATGAGTTTATATTGTGTTCTATTTACAAAACACTGAAAACTTCTCGCAAGGTGAAGATACGTAATCTAAAAAACTAGCTCCCGTGTTTGGAGAATTGGTTGAAATGTTGGAAATACTTTGGAAAGTTTCATAGTTATGTTGAAGGCGAGAATTTTTTATGATAACAGTCTCGTGTCTGTTAGATAACGCATACCAAATTAAATATTTAATGATATTAACGTGGGCATGATTTTGACGAGGTCGCAGTGGCAAAGAAATAATAAAACTTGAATGAAATAACCTGCGTTAGTTAACATTTGGATGCTGCACTTGTTGTTCAAAATAGGAAAAATATTACTTAATTACAAGTCTCATTAACAAACATATCTTAAACTTAAACATGGTAATGTATTCAACGACGAATACTGAACAATAAACAAATTATTTAGGTTAGTTTTTCCATATATAGAGGTTGTTTTCAATCCTTTGTTTAATATCTATGGCAAATTGTATCACTGTACGGTGTTGTGTTCATGTGCGAGGGTAAACAGCAAGGGGAGGTCTCGCGACTTTTTTTATTGCTATGAATGGCGAGACGAGCATGCCGATCGCCTGATGGTAAGCGATACGACCGCTCATGAACAGTAGCAAAACCAAACAACACCTTGAATTACAAAGCAATGCTTGGCATTCCACTGCGCTCGCCATCCTGAGACATAAGATGTTAAGTCTCAATATGTCCAGTAGTTACTCTGGCTACAATGCCCTTCAACCCGAAACACAATAGTGCGTTTACACTGCTGTTTGACGGGAGAAATAGACACTGCGGTGGTACCCACCCAGATGGCCTCTGACATAATATGAGGGACCAGTAAAGTAAAGAATTGCGATAGCTTACAACAAGATTGGTATTTAATTCTATCTCCTAGCTCAAAAAATATTATCAACGATAAGTAGTCACGCAAAGTATTAAAATTATCGCTCACACGATAGTATGAAATGAGAATTAATATAGCTTATTATTATTGCGTATTTCGGGCACGATAAAACTGTCCTGTGCCTACGGTACATCTATTTTTGAAATTTATAGCGCCTATAACACGAAAGTATTGAAAGTTTCTTTAACTAAATGTAAGAACGGATCTTTAAAATAAAAAACTAAAGCATTCGGTAACTTTTTTAATATAAAATCAAATTTCATCAATAGTAATTAACATTAAGAACAATATATAATTTTAAATAATATATTGTTCTGCTGCAAAAGTATACAGACCGAGCAATTGCGCTACCCACTTTTTAAGGTTCAATGTAACATATTCTATAGTTAAGTTGTACAGTTGAATTTAACTTATGAATTTAAATAACAAGGTAGTGATTAAGCAAATATTAAACACAATGACATGAACACGGGGTTTTTGTTAATTTGTGCCAGAAAATATTTGTATTAAGTGGTAGAGTCTTGCTATACGGCGTTATAGCTTCAGAGCGTAAGAATCGGTTCATCTGGGGCAATCGCACTACCCATAGAAAATCCGAAGTAACTCTGCTGTTCCGCCTAAATGCAAGTTTGATTAGTAATTTGCCTGATACTCTATCTCCCAAATATAATGTCAGAATATGCGTATCTGCCTAATTAGCTGCCAACCTACTAGATAGTGGAAATAATTTTTTATCAGGTGAATTAAAAGTGGTTACTGTGCTGTGCTTTTTTTTTACAAAAACTAATGTAAATATCCTCTCATTCCTTTTTTTTTGAAAATGTTCCTACCTACGTTCTTAATGTTTTAGATGGTTTTAATCGATTTATTGAGGTGAGCAGTTTCCTGTTTTAGTAGGTCTTGCAGTAAAGGAGCGTGCCCGTGCCAATAATATTGGGTAATTCAATTATTAATATGAGTAAATGAAGTACCACTTCCAAAGTTTCACTTTTATCTCTAATAATAGCCATTGACTTGTTTATATTTTTATTGTTAACGTTTTACGCTGGCCTCTTTTTTGTTCCTTTTATATTAACCATAGTTGTCGACAAAATATATCCTAGAGCAATGTGATTGCCATGATGTCTATTAAATATTTTGCTGTCAATTATAATTTCGTAAACCCATGTAAAAAATATGAGTTCCAATACAAAATTCCCAATTTGTAATATATTTTCGAACTTGACATTAATCTAAAACGTGAAGATTAGCATATTGCTTAATAAGTCTAAAGTCATTAGCCTTGAAATAAAAGTATTAAGGTATGTACGCTATAATCAATTGATTTACGTGATAATGCTTAGTATTATAAGAGTCCGTAGGTTAAAATCTAGCGGTATATCTATTAGATTTAGTTCTAATCTTTGTATCGTATGGGATGATGATGTTATCAGATTTCTTAGGTGTGTAGAATATTTTGAGCACATGGCGTGCCCCTGTGTATCTGCTGCTGATACTACATTCTTTACTTCAGCGTATTTCTCACACGAACTCTGCCTGATTGTCTGCAGATTTCTGATGCCATAATCAAATCTATTTGATTTTTGAAAATATATTTCTTTGACTGGAATTTTGGGAATGTGCATAATTGGGAATTCTTTGAAGGAGAAACTAGAGAGATAGTAAGTAGTATATGAAATTGGGTTGCGTGATTAAGATAAAGAGACACGTTTTAAACTAATGCTAAATAAATATCAAGCAATATAGATAAGCATAAATAGTCTGTATCAGTTTTATTTTACGTCATGCTTCTATTCCGCAAATATAGAATTGACAAGTTTATGAATTTATATACTTTCTTTTAAATCTCTTCCAATAATAATTATATGTATCAATATCTGTATCAGCCCATATATGTCCCACTGCAGGGCAAGGGCTTCCTTTATAATCACAAGTATAATTAAGAAGGATTAGGCCATAACAGCTAACAGTTTTGTGTTAAATTTACTTTTCCTGAAACTAGTCATTACCAAGCAAATTGTACCTGCACAGGAAGTTGCCTATTAGCGTATGTGCCAGTTATTCTCCTACTGTATCTGCAATTTCTTAATAGCCTTCAAGTTTCAACTCATTTATACTTGTTTCTACGTAAACTGGTCTAAAGTACCTGCATTGAAAATTACTGCTAACACATTGTGAACTAATTGCTATAAAAATTATACTAGGCGAATACAATTACATTACACGTGAACATAATTATTATCATCGTTTTTGTGACTTAGTTTATCACAGATGGTATTTACGTTTCATTAAGGTCAAAAGATTTTTTTCTTCCTTGAATTAAAACACACAATTTCAATAAGTACGCACAATTTATCTCACTGTGTATTTACACCAACTTTACTTTGTAAAAATGTACGCACATTATTAGGAATAGACGTGTATTAGGAAGACGCACGGTCGAACTGACAAAATTCACTGTGACCTGTTAATACTGTCACGGCCTTTTGACAGCGTCGTTAACTATTTCATTGGACAATGTTCGCTCCGACTGATGCACAGTTCTTTGCTTTTTATAATTCGATTAAATGCACTCTGCGTATCCACATCTTGTATGTCCCCATAAATTCATATACAAGGTGTTAGTCCTTTGGTTTACGAATGATCACTTGCTATGTTGTTCTTATTAGCGGCTTTCTTTGTCTTGAAGTACAGGTATTCCGCAGTCCACATTACTACTGTTAGAAATGTAAAAATATTTAACGTAGCAATAGACACTTTGAAAGATCCTGTAGCATTGCGTATGTGCACTGAAACAAACAAAAAATCCTAAACATGCCGTAAGTTATTGATAGCTATACATATAGCGATATATTATTATTCTCAGTAATTATCTATATAAAATTATGTATATTGAATATCTGCTTGTATTTTTCTCTTATTTATGTTACCTTAACATTTCTTTTGATTCTAAGAATTTCAAGTAAATATGTTCCATGCTGTAAAGATTAATCAAATATGGTTTTCAAATAAGATATTTATATTATTATTAACCATGTATCAAATAGGATATTTAACCAAATATGATTAAATATCCCTATAAATATATTTTTAATGATATTATTTGATCAATTTGAGTTAATAAATAATAACTTATAACAAAATTGTGTGTATAATTTGTTACATTTTGTCTATATATTTATTGTATTTTGACGAACGATTAAATTATACTTACAGAAAATGGCTCCGATACCCAAAACTGTTATTCCTCTAATAAATCTATGAATTGCCATGGCATATGCTAGCCTATGAATTGGCACGTAATCTGGTAGTATTACGTTCAAGTAAACTGATCTGATTCCTTTTGCCATTCCCATCGCAATTCCCACGCATGCTGTACCGTAAAAAGTACTTACATTCAGTATAGCTAAAAAAGCGGAAAACATTAATAAAAATTACTATAAAGAAACAAGACACATTACATGATTTTTAGGTAAATAGATCAATATCGTACCAATCTTTGCCATAATGTTAAATAACAGTGTAATAACGTAAATAAGTCGTGGTGATTTACGCCACGGATTTGTGATGAATGGACCAAGAAGTCGAAACAATAGATCAGAGAATGCTATCAAGGAGAGTATTGTTGTTATATCACTTGTTTCCAGCTTCAACATGTCTTCGAATATACTTGGTAGCAAAAGGCTGTAACTAACCTCAGCGCATTGTGCTACAGAGAGACCAAACGCTATGTTGACGAATACAGGATCTTTTAAAAGTTTCAGATCAAAAAAATCAATTATTTTATGAAAGAACTTCGTTTTAGCCTTTGTTTTATCTTTCTGTTCTTCTATTTCTTTCTTTTCAATTTGAAGATCATGAGTTACACCATTTATTTCATTCGGTCGGTCAGTCGGCCGGCTCTCAATTTGAACTAGTAACAGAGAAGATTCTTGTAATCCATTTGCTATAATATTAGGACACGAAGGAACGCTATTCAGCACCCCGTTTGTATTGCATGCTAAAGACTTCTCGGACATAAATCTTGTAAGTCCGTTCACCACGTGTAGGCCATTTTCCTGTATTGATGTCGGCTTTCCTGATAAAAAATTTAACCAATGTTATTTTCTATTGTAGTCTCCAGGGCAAATAAAAAAATAGTTACTAAACTATACCTGAATGTGATGTGAACATTATTGTATTTGTTGTATTTCGTAATGGTACTGTTTCTTCGATTGGTGATTGTACTTTGGCATTCGATTTAATTGGTCTTAATAAAAATGCTGCTAAAACACAATGGAGGTATAAACCACTCAAGGTAAGTACTGTATATCTCCAACCTAATGAATACAATAGGTTATCCATTAGCTTTGGTTGTAAAATTGGTCCTAATGCTGCGGCAAACGCTACCAAACCAGAAGCTTTGGCTCTTTTCTCTTCGAAATACGAATTTAAACCTAAAGCAAACGCTGGAATCGCCAATGCTTCTCCGATTGCTAAAACAAAGTAAATTTAATTAATTTATTATATGAAAGTCACTTTTTAAGGGTTGGCAGAGCATTGGATCTCCACGTTGTTCGATCGTGACATATATATTTTTTCCTTTATTTTCATCAATCTCTTTATTAATTGTCATCGGTTCTGAGCCCTTCTGATATGACCAAAACTTTTTATTGTACAATGTAATTATCTAGATCCATGGTTACTTTTGGACGTCTTGTGGCATAAAGGTTACCTATCCTTTGACCCATCCGGCACGGCCTCGTCGCTGGCCGCTCACTCATTATCGCAGGTGGAACACGGGTGGACCTCGCGTAGGCCACTCGGTGGCAATGCAACGCAAGACAAGCATGTGAGCAACAAGTTGTCACCTAGTGGTCCATGAGTGGACGGCGGCGATCCGGTGACGTTACAGAGTTGATGTAGTGAGCGTATGTCCATACAATTTCATATGAAGAATATTAACCTCGCGAGGCGAGGCGGTGCCGGGTTGGGTCTACTGAGTGGTGACCTTAAATTTACAGATAATATTGTAAAGGGGCATTGTCAGATATATCTATCTCGTATATGTTGACGCCAATATTCATTCAAGTAAGAAGTTAGAATTATACTGCTATACAAACCTCTTAAAGTACTCTACATAAATAAATAAATACACCCAACAGTGACATACATAGTCTTGACCTCACGCTAAGATCGAGTCTTGTGTCGTGGGTATCAGGAACTACGATAGACTTTTCGGTCTCATAAACACTCAGAACCAAAACAAATACCTGTAGATCCCACAAATATTTGTCTCGGTGGGGGGATCGAACCCGCGGCGTTACGTTCCACAGCCGGGTCTAACTAACTGCGCCACGGAGGCTGTCATGGTATCAAACTTAGCCACTGCCGGAGTATTATCAATACATATAATACAACGCCATCTGAAGAAGCCTTATAATAACTGAGATATAAGAATACCTATATGTCGACGTCAATACTTACACAAAATGAAGGTAAAGTATAACAACAGTTGCCAAAAGCTGGTTGCAGTAGAAGTAAGGAGTAATCCCAGAAACCCCAGTATACAACCGAATACAGCAACTTTTCTGAATCCAAAGCGTTTTAGTAAGGGGCCTCCAAATAATGAAACCATCAATTCTACTGTTTGTCTTATTATGAGGGCTAGATTACCCTGAGTTTGTGTTATGTTTGTTTCTTCATAGCCTTCTTTAAGCACGATGCCAAAATGAAAAACAATGGGTATGCTGATGAACTATAACAAACACAAACATTTATCATAAATATAACAGCTGTTAACTTATTCATTATTATTGTCATGTATATATTATATCATAAGTGAAGAATGTGTGAATAATGTTTTACTATGCAATTGATTACTTCGCGGACTAGTGCCATGGAATTAATGTTTCTATTGAATAACTAGAATATATTACTAATTCCTTAGCGAGTACAGAACGATTTTGGGATACCTAAGCTACGTCTATTATTGTTTAAATATCAGGAATGCTTACATACTCTTCCACGTAACGCAGCATTGCAAATTGATAATATTAGCATATGGTAATTGTCCTTCACTGTTACATTAGGTAATACTATTTTTCATCCAAAATAGCTAATGTCTTAATTTTCCTTGTTATGTTTTACATAATTGAAACTATTTATAATTTACTATACATATTTACAAATAGTATACCTATCTCTGATGTATCAGTTACGAGAAGATTTAGAAAACCTATTTACTATGCAAATTATATGTATATATATACACGTTACTTAACGGACCATTCAGTGAACGAGCAGACAATGTAACTGGATCAAACCCTACCATAAATATCACGAATATGTCACGTGTATATGAGAAAACTTAATCAATTTTTGTTATGATATAAATTACTCCTCTATATGAGGAATAAGAATATTTTAATAAATTAGATAAAAACTACGTAACATTGTTCGATAAAGATACAGGAAATCGGACGAGCAAAGTACAAAAAATTATTTAAAATTATTTGATATTGAATACAAACACTGTGCTAATGATACATTTTAATTCAATATTAGCAAAAATATATATAACCTAAAAACAAAATAAAATTGCATTAATTTTAATCTAGAGTATTTGTGAGACAATTGAAATGATACACATAATTATATATCTTAAAATATTATGATTTCTTTATTATATTTACCTTTTTTAAAGCACAACCAAAAGTAACAATCCAACCATATCCACCGTCAGGCGGTAACGTCCTTTTAACTACTTTACACATTACTACAGTCACACAATAATATAACCACTAGAAGAAACTTAAACACAATTAAAGCGCGAAATATTTAGCAACAACTATTGAATGGGAGACGCTCAGTCCGATTAGGAGATTATATCAAAGTGACGATGGAAATTACGTGTTTTATTTGACATCCATTAGTTGAACTGACTCAGTGAGTCAGCGGAAGGCACTTTAAGTATTTTTTTACTCTTAATATAGTCACAAACATGTCTGAGAAACTTGTCTCACATGTAGCTAACTATATTTCCTGACGCTATTGGTGTACAGCGAACACATGCTATCTATAGCCTTATATAAATATAATATATACACACACAAATACTCGTGTATGTGTATATACCTCTATGTATTATAATCAGACTAATATTACAAGTCATAAGTTTGTGAGTGTGTAAGTATATGTTAGATATATAATATAGTGATGTTATATGTTTAATATACTGGATTAGTACTTAGACTTATGTCTTTGGTTATATACATAGGTATATATTTTTAAGATTTGTTAATTAATTATTGAACTAATGTAACCATTACAAATTAAATTCATGATAATGCTTCGGTATACCCTGTAGGTATACATTGTAAATGTATTTTAAATAAATTACATGAAATAAACTGTTAAAATTACTTTTTAATCCCGAGTAAAAATATATATGAAAATAACTGTTTAAATGTTGAATATTTGTTACCGAAAGTTATTATTTAAATATTTTCTATTAAACTTTATCAGAAATATTTGTAGTAGAGCCTGCTGTCGTTTAAATTCCAATAAGCACACATTCATAGATCTACCGTCTTTCTAGATTATTACTACTCATGTACCTATTAACTCTACGTATCATAGGTCATTTTGCTCAAGACTCAATAGATGATTCGTAGGATATTAACATACCCAAGTCCGATTTACAACTACCGTACACGACCTAAGTGGGCTAGTAGTAGTGGTTGAATAAATAGCAATAGCAGTCATAAATAGCAAGTTAAGTCGATAATAACACTTCAAAGTTATATAAATACGCTAAGTTTTGCGATTTGCGATTGTGATTTACAAAGCCTTTTTAAGAGATTTTTATACGCTCTCGTGTAATCCAAGAAGGCGTGAGTTTTTTACAAACCCATTTAAAGAATAAACTGAAAGGTCAATTTTGTGTGTTTAATTTTAGATGTGAAAACAGGTTATAATATATGGTCAGTTTTTTTGTTTTCATTTTATGTGGGGGGCAATTAGCAAAAGCAGATATAGAGCATACTATGACTTAAAAATAACAAGTCGTTGATGTTAATTTGAAACAGCAAGAATTCCCATTACTTGCTTTACAGGAGGAATACCTTTGCCTAGCAGTGGGATGAAATAGGTTAATAAAAATAAAAAACTTGCGAAGCACTCGCGAACTACAAACAACGATATTAGACATTTGATTCCGTATTCTAGAAGCCCCATTGATAAGAAGTTCGTCGTTCAGTGTGTGTATCCGTTTTGGTACAGGCGGGAAAGTCATGCAATGGATGAGCGATAGATATCTTTAATAGAGATATCTCATGATCAGGAACATTTAAGTACATGCATGTTTCGTGTCAGTCAAAAAATGAACAACAAAGATTACATTCAATAAGATAAGATTAGAATTAATCGTGGGCATTATTTATAATTATTTAATAACTAATACAAACAAACATATCACAAATAGGTATTCAGATGATGCAATCATAAACTCAATTGGGGTTTCTCACAATTATCGACAAAATTTTGTATTGGAAACAAAAATGTACTGAGCTATATATACATATTATTATGAGAACAACGACGTTATAAAATAGTTTTGAACCATGTAATAACTGATTTGTATCCAGGCGAAATCAGGCCGAGAGACTAGTATAGTATACGATACATCCTAATACTATGTTCTGTTGTCCATACGTTTTCGCACCAAATGACGATATATTTATTTTGTTATATTTGACTTTAATATGTATATTGGTAAAACACGCCCAATTTTTATATTCATAATATTTACCGTATTTTAAAATTTTCGGCCATGAACGCAATGTTTATGTTGATTTTGTTACGTATGAAACTAAGTATGAACGTCAGATATTGAATAAATAAAACACAATGTTTAAAACTACATTTAATTAAATGCTTATAATTATGCTTTCACTTCTATTTCTGTGGTCTTCTGACGTCTAGCCGTAATGTATTTCTCTAATCCCCAAGACAATGCTGTGAGCCACGTGAAGATATTCAAACAATGTAATGTGACAGCTGTCGATGCATTGTCTTTAATCCAACCTGAAAATAAATTAAACGAGGGATTTACGCTACATACATCAAAATAAGAAACGACAATTGTTGCTTATTGCTATGTGAACATGGCTATAGAACATAGCTTCTATACATCCAAGATTTGTTTATCTAATCAGTCTGCCTATACGTTGATATTCCTAAAAATATATTTGTTATAATTACAAAACAATAAATAGAGTTTACAAGAATAAGTGAAACTATATCATTTTGTTGTGGGACTCTATGTACAATATCCCTCTAATATCCCAAAAAAATAAGTAGAGTTTACACTAACACGCTAAACTATACCGTTTTGTAGGGGGCTCTGCCATATCCCACTGATCTACTAAACAATAAGTAGAGTTTACAAGAATACGCTAAACAATACTGTTTTGTTGTGGGACTCTACCATACCTCTCTTATCTACCGAACAAGAAATAGAGTTTACAAGAATACGCTAAATTATACTGTTTGGTTGTGGGACTCTACCATACCTCTCTAATCTATCAAACAAGAAGCAGAGTTTACAAGAAGACGCGCAACTATACCTTAATGATGGAGGACTCTACGCTATCTCTCTAATCTACCAAATAATTTCGAAAAATATGTTATCTCAAATTAAAAGGTTAATACTCAAATTATAATAAAACCATAGTAGTGGTAGACTTATATACCTTCGTGCTTTATTTTATTCTATTTGGTAATCTGTGGACAGTGGTGTGGGTTATATGTGTGTAAACTCGTTTAGTTATATATTTTTTAATGTTTGTTATTAGCATGTAGCCGTTTATTGTCCCTTGTAAATAAAATAATAAATAGAGTTTACAAGAAGACGCTCAACTAAATCGTTTTGTTGTGGAAGTCTACCATGTTCCTTTAATAACATCCGGATAGATAGCTGTTGTAAATATTGCAGCATCTTCATCTGTCTTTTTAAATGCCAGTTAATACCATACTAACCACGCATTTATAAATGCTAAAGTAAACAAATGACGAACAAAGACATGTTTCAAATGTTAGTGCAAATTATACACATTGTCGATTATGACAGAAATGTAAAGTGTTCAATTCTCGAAACCGTTATTATCATGTTAGATTGCGCATGTGCACACTTTTGCATACAAGTATTTTATGCAACAATTGATATGAATATCGAGCTTATGTTGAGTGATTCTAAACTTCACTTGTTTATACTATAATATCCTTAAACATATAATTATTATATTGCCATTAATGTAACACACAGTTCGCCGGGTATATTTCAGTCTCAACATATAATTCTATCATGACGTCTGAAAAGCCCAGACCGAAAACTTACCCAAACTGGATTGTCCGACCTCGCAGTTCACACACTATCGCTAGACTGATGAGGCGACTGTTGTATTTATTATCTTAAATTTATAATTACTTAGAAGCAAAGCAAGGTAATTTTTCCATAAGTCCTTACCTACTATTGGTCCTAATGTCAAATAAACGAATCCGGCTGTAATCAGTTGTATTCCAGTAGCTCCAGGCAGTTTATGCAAGGGTACGTGAGTTGGGATCACAAGCGCCATGAATACCGTCCTTAGACCTTTTCCGAAGCCTATCATAATTGCCACAAGTATCACCACCCAATATGCTTGGCAATATGCTAGAACTATAAATAATTATTACATTAGTAAAAAAGAACATACGTAATGTAAGTAAATTAAGAAATATACCAAAAACTGATTTACCTACTCTCCCCATCGCCATGGACATGACGCCGAAGAGAAAGAAGGAGTTATTGTCCCATCCAATTTTACCAGCAACAAAGGGTATGCAAAATCTCACGCAAATATCTACGCCCGCCAACAAGGACATAAATAATGCCACTTCAGATTTCGATTTGCCATAATCTCCAAGAATGAATGGAGTAAGAATAGAAAAGTTCAATTCGTTAAAATTAGCCAATGTTATACCCAACATTAAATTGATAAACGTGAAATCTTTTAATAAATCTAAATCAAAGAACAGAGTTACTTTCTGGCAAAATGTGAGCTTTTCTTCTTCTTCGTCATCATCATCTTCTTTCTTTTCATCAAATACTTCATTGTCAGTTTCACTGATTTGTGTAATTATGAGTTTAACTTTGTCCGTCTGGTTATTTTCATTTTCTTTTAAATACTGTTCTAGTTTTAAGGAAGCTTGTTTCAATACTTCACTTTCGTAATTAAAATTATTTGACTTCCTCCTATGTTTTGTTCGATATGACTGATTACTGTGGTTATCTTTTAAATATTTTCTTTCATCATTTTCCTCCTGATTTTTTAGAGAAACATTGCTGTGATTGTCTTTGTGGTATTTCTCTCCGTACTGGCCGTCCATTTTAAAGGATTTAATACTTTTACTACCTACGAAGTGTTTTTCGGCTCTATCCGCAATCACTTTTGCCTGTTGTGGATCAATACTTTCCACGACGACTTTCTCTTCCGCTTTTAAATCTTGGGGAGCTTTTAGAGTTGGGCAATCTTCTATCTCAGATTCGGGGATTTGAGCGTCAAGAGTAATGGATGTCTTACGTTTTGCTTTGAACGGCTCTCTCTCTTGAGCAAGAGCTCCAAGATTGGCTGAAGAATTCTTCTTTGATTCGTTCAGGTATAATGTTGATGATTTTCGTGAACGGTTTTCCAACAAATTGGACATTGAAGGTTTTTTGGAATTCAGACGAGAATTTTTATTGGATCCATCTCTTGAAGATACTCTACTTTTAGATTGCCTCGATTGACTGAAGTAACCATCGTTTGCTCGCAGCATCATAGGCACACCAGGATCTGTTATCTCATAACCAGGATTATTGGGATCGTCTTCATTGTACAAGTACTGGCTTGAAAATGCGCTCAAGTTTTTAAATTTTGACACTTGGCTAAAATACCCGCTTTCTACTTTCTTTTCATTTACTAAGGGCTCTTTGCCATCGTTTTTCAAAAGTTTTTCTTCGTCTTTTGGATCTGGTTTTTTGGAATGCCATTCCACAGGCTGTAACAATAATGCACAAGCTATTGCATGTAGTGATATTCCACTGATAATGAGAATTGCACCCGTCTCTCCAAACAATGCGAAAAGACCAGTGATGATGTGTGGCCACATCATGGGGCCGAGCCCAGTAGTCGTCCATGACAGGCCAGTGGCTAGTCTCCTTCTATTCTTCCAGTATGTGTTTAACGCCAAGGCGTTAGCAGAACTACTAATGCCATAGCCAGCACCTGGAAATGTAAATCATTACAGTTACAGTTTCTTAAATCATTGTTTTGAGGTAGCAAATAAAATTAGATCATTAACTAATACTTTTGTCGCTGGGCATAGTCATTTATAAAAAAGTAGAAAAATTACGATCGGAGGTTATACTCGTAGGCATATCATTTATTTCATATGATATAGATTATTATATTGTGTCTAACAACTGATATGCATTGCTTGTGAAACATTGTTGCTATCAAAACACTGGGGTGAAAATAGAATGTCAATGTACTTTATTTGTACTTATAAAGAAACATGTAAGGTCGATGAATTAATAAAATCAAACAAGCTAATAACAACTAATCTGAGAATATTATTTACCATAAAGTATTGAGAAAGATATCAGGTAAGTCATGAAATTGTAGGAAAAGGTAGTCAACATCAGCGATATGAAGACGATTATAGCTCCCGTCAATGAAACTTGACGGTAGCTAAAAGTTTTGAATACGGGGCCATTGAGCAAACCTGGAACCAAAGGAAAATGACATTGCACAAAATAAGAACAGGTTTATTGTATAAAAATATACTGCTTCCTCATTCTACACGCCGCATATAATTAAAACTTGTTAGTAATCAATCAACAAATCACTACTTGAGTGTTTAATTCTCAGGTATTTATTATTTTTTCTAATGGGTGTGGACGTAAGCTACCGATTATCATCTTGGCTATTTTGGCAAATATTTTTATGTGACCCGAAGGATTATGAAGTAGCTTAGTAAATTCGTCTATTTCCCTCCATCTTATTGTAATATGGACTAAGGCGGGAGTGGTTTAAGCGATCATAATGATCATCTTAATGGATTCAATAAATTATTTTCATTTCATTTTCATTTTCATTTCGATGAGTGGAAAGAATTTACCGATGCTAAATAATTTGAATGTCAAATCAGCTGCCAATCAAGAAATCATGAGCCATTTTTTAAATGGTCGAATTTATTATTATTTTAAAGGCATTAATTAACTTATTAAATGAGTGAAACGTTTCAGAATGAATAATGATTGTTATCTGAAACAATAAAATCGCTTGTTTGCTTTGCACCGTCTAGTCTGTCGTGGGTCTGTTGATGTACGAAGTGAGTCAGTATGCGTTACTATGCAGTGTTTCAATCAACCAGCATGCCCTATATTATTATATTGAAAACTAACAAAAGCGAGTGATAATGGACGCCCAGTTTACATTGTACTTTGTATATCCGGTTATTGTTTTGTTTGTTTAATTGTTAATGATTATCTTTTCCATCGATGTGCAAGTGAATATATTTAATTCACAGGAAATTCCAAAAAATAATGAACTGTCAGTAGTCGAATATTCTAGACATTATCAGTACGAAAACTAATTACGAAGGGGCCGGTATGGTATCAGAGAGTTACCATGCGAGGCGCGTCACGCACCGACGCAAGAGGTCAGGGCAGAGTTCATGTTGATAATGGTTGTCGTCTCCGAGCTGGATATGCCGAGTCGGGCGAACTTGTCGCGGAATAACAGCCCAAATTGCTGGAGTATGGGCAGTGCTGACAACTGAAAAAAATAAAACAATATTTCTGTTTATTTTGCCGTCACAATATGATAAGCGCCTGTGAAATAAATTGTACTTAAGTTTCATGTACAACAATGTAGAGAATTGCTCAAATTTTTTTAGAAGTTCATACACGCGTCTTACGTGGTTTCAAATCCTAGAAGTATCTTAAAGTATACGATGTAAACTCCGTTTCATATCAGTTGAGAACAATCTTTAACTTATTCAGAATTTGTATCTATATTTAACAGTATTTTGAAACAGTTAATCGCGCTGAGACAGTGCGTTCGGATATTACCAAGCGTCTAGACACTAGATACATGCAATCTTTGTTACGATATAACTTATCTATCTAATATCTATGATATCGTACATGTTATATAGCATGCTGTCGACGGGCTGGTTATCTATCTTCGCGAGCATAGCCGCGGGAAGAGATTCAGTTCTTTCTTTATACATTTCAATGATTGGTGGGCATAAAATATTGCTGGCAAAAACCTTTAATTTTTAAAAGCCTGCAGTGATTGCTGCGTTATTGTTATATTGACAATGGGCCGTGTATCGTGACATATTGTAATTCGGTTGATCTTATTATTATGTAATACAATTTGCGTGGTATACAGTAAACACAGATTTTATGATTATTTTTTTAATTTGTGAGGGCTTTAGTCACTTTATGACTATATCGACCCTTTATGAAAATAAAAGCATAACATCTTTCCGCATGAGTTTTTAATCTTCATGTTATCAATTGACAGTGTATGTGGCTCAGTTGATTATGAATGGTTGTGAAACGGGAGGTCTCGGGTTTGATCCCAACATCGATACATGTTTGTGTATTTCACAATGATTCAGGCCAACTAGAGGATTATGATTTTGTACAACACTTTGTATAAATCGCCTAGGTATGAACTAACATGTTATTCTACAAAACAATGCATTGTTCTCGGTAATGATAAGTTTGTTTAAAAACAAATTCCCGGTTTTGCTTATATTTTCTTTGTGCATTAATGACAAAATAAGGACATGTTAAGGAGATAGTGAGTCAAGTAGCCGTGACTATGTCATCTTACGTAGAAAGATTAAGTTAAAACATAAAGCATACAATACACGCATTGTAACTCAAATGAGCAGTCATTTTCCACTACAATCGTATAGGAAAATACCACAAGGAAACTCATATGTTTAAAAAACATTAAAATAACGTGTTTCGTGCAATACTGATTGCAGATCCCATATACTTGTTGAGGATTTAGTTGTCTACATAAGTCATAATACAATTTATATATTATGAGGATAACTTATTCAAATAAGCCTGACACACGTAGATCGGATTGTAAAAACCTATTAAGTTTATGAGTTAAATTAAAACTATTATTTACGGATTTATCGCGGATTTGGTTCATTTTTCAAATTTTTCACTTTCCGACGTTTCGTTCACTTTACAGCTTTCATGATCACGGGGCGGACTGAGGTATTAGTCATCCGCTCAGTGACTGTTACAATTCAACTACTCTTATTTTACAATTTTTAAATTTTGCGTTCCTATCTCACATAGGAGGAGCTCACGGTGTCTTGAGGTCTGGCAGTTGGTCTTTTGGATTTCGATTTAATTAAATGTAGAATTGGATCCCATGCTTGTGCAAGCTTCAAGCCATCTTCCAAAATTAAACCAAATCCGCGATAAAATCAAATCGTAAATATTAGTATAATTTGAATGAGTAACATTCGCGCAAAACTGAGAAACCTTTAGGAATTAACTTTTTAATTTAATAATTGTAAAAGGGTAGTTAAATATCAACAGTCACTGAGCGGATGACTAATACCTCAGTCCGCCACGTGATCATGAAAGCTGTAAAGTAATCGAAACGTCGCGTTGGTCGGGAAGTTATAAAATGTAAAAATTAAATCAAAATATTGTGAAAATTCGTTTTATTTCGATAAATAAGCCTATATAAGTAATTTTATGTACTGTTTTTTTAGTAATGTCTGCAATTAATTATCTGTTATCATCGTAATCGTTTTATTTGGTTAATTGGGTCGCGAGGTCGCAATTGGTGTAATATTTTACTGCGTACTGATTATTTAATAAACATCCGGCACCGAAACTACTTTAAGTTTGATTTTTACTTAATTTTTAACAAATTTAGCAGCAGTTAGATAATTAACAGATAGAATAATGAATTAATTGGAACATTAGTTGCCTTTAGATATAATTCATAAGTCCCACACATAAATATCAATTACTTTTTAAAGACAAGGAACCAGCCTTGAACAATGCAGGTGCCGAAATGTCATTCTGTATATTATATCTATAAAACATAAGTAATGTCGAAAAAACAATAAACTACGACAAAAGTTACGAGTTTACTAGATCAGCTCTATCAAGCCAACCTATTAATAATGAATTCTAAATAAGCTATGACATGGTTTATCACTTCTTACATATACATTATAGACGACATCCCACGTACGTATATAGGTTCTTCAAAAATATTACCAATTACTTTAATGAAAGACCAAATAGTTTTAGGAACTAATTTTACTTTTCACCGTCTGATTTCTACTAACTTTGCCTCTATGAAATTTTAGACGAGAGAATATCACGATCTTCTAATATTGTTGTTGAATGTAGTCACCATTGCAAATCATATACGAGTAGTGGGATAATCTGTAGTTTTGTTCTTAGATTTTTTATACTATAAAAAATATTTCTATAGATAGTTTATTAACTAACTATATGGAATTCCATAACATATTTCATAGATACTTGAATGGCTAACATTAACAGCTTGATCTACAGTCTACACCTTGAAAATTTTCCAGCGCATTATTATAATTTAGCACTAAGGCAATCACTATTGTTGGGGAGTAATTATTGCCATTACGTGAGTAATTGCATTCAAAATATTTGTAAAATAACCATTATGCTTGTTTTATTTTTTATGTTTAACGTAAACATAACTAACTACTAAGTAAATATTTGGCCTACGGTCCAGTTAATCAGGTATTGATACTACAATATTATTGTTGACATGTGCATTATATTAATGATTACAGTTTACACATAATTAACGCCCGTCACATGACAGATTGCAGTGAATGATCTACATAATTTATATGTAGGACGCATATGCGCAGCGATTCCTGTGCGTACAGGCATATTTTCATCACAGAGTTTGTTTAAATGAAGTAATGATGACTAGGAAACTATAATTAGCTATTTTTGATATTTCTACTTTATTTTGCTTTGTTTATATTAATAATTGTATAAGAATTATCATTGAGAAAAAATGTTATGTATGATTTTCGCAATGAAACTTAATTAACAATGTATCTTAAACTGAACAATTATCGTTTATAAAAGAATAAAAATGTAATATCTGTGGCGTTATGATTTTTCAAGTCATCCATGAATCCACGAGGGAGTATGGATATGTAAGATAGATGTAGATATGTATAGCATTTTATTTGTATTTATATATATACAGGTATTGCAAATTGCAAGACAACTGTGGACACACATAAATATATTGGACACACTTCAAAACTTTATTGGTGCAACACAAATCATTGTTCTTTGCAATCCATAGCATTTTTACTACCAGGCGGTGCATTGGCTACGTGATGGCTACGTGCGTTTATTTATGACAATACCCACTCTACACATTGCAGTACCTAGCATACAAATTGCAAAAAAATACATTACAAATATTAAAATATTTTTACATATTTTAAAAGTATAAAAAAATCTTAGTATACACAATCGAATATTACAAAGAAAAAAGAACTTACATTCGAAAATCCAGCTGCGAAAACGATCATCCATCCCCAACCACCGTCGGGAGGGATGAATTCCCCCTCCTTTTTAACTTTTGATTTAAACTGTTTAGTATTCGCCATTATCTGAAAACATTAAAAATGCTTGCAAACTTGATAACACGATCGAACACCGAGTCACATCAGAAGGTACGGCTTTGACTGCGTTACGAATGTAACTGATAATTTTTGTCGCCGTGTTCTCTAATATCTACTGCACATACACTATTCACAGGACAAAGCGGCTAGTTCACAGACATTAACTTCAATGACTGTACTGTATGTGACTTCTATATGCCTAGAATTCTAGTATCGTAATGACTCAGATGATATCTGTATCTAAATAATCAGCGTTTATTCTAGTTAGTAGTTTAGCGCTTTGATTCCAGACCAAAGCAGGACACTTTCGCAAAGTCTAAGTGTTATCGTTATCATATCAAAGAGTTAAGCAATGCCCTTCTATTTATTAACTATTTATCAGCTCCATTCTACGTGATATCTTAAGTAGCTGGCGGTGCTATAAACTAAATGCATTATAGGTACATTATTGGGGTCAATAAAACGAATCAATATTTGGTTCACAAAAACTGTTGGTAACTATGTGGTGTTGCATATTGCGTAAGGGCCGGTGATTCATCGTGGATGCTGTTTTTCTTTGTTTCTGTACAGACATCAAAACCGTAGGTATTATACTTTGAGGGAATAGATAAATGTGGAAATAATACATCTGAATAAAATTGCAGGAAAATAAAATGTCACTACACAATTACATATTTATTTCACAAGTCTAATTTAATTAATTACACAAGTTTTGTTCTACTCTTCTTGAATTTTTCCTCCTAAATTACGAAATAACGCATATTATAGTTTCTGTTTTTTCTTTTCAGTGATTATCTGGACTATCTGCCACCAGATGCCAAGAAACTTACACTTTGATTTCACGAACTTTAGTGATTACTTTTCAATTTTCATCTAGTTAGTTGCTTGCATATTTGGCGCGAGCATTTCGTGAAGCACACTTTATTTTGATATACAACAATATATACAATCCGTACTTTTCTCATGCTACTGCTTCAACTATAAATAATTTTAAAGACAAATTCTTCTTCTGTGGAAAATAGAATATTATGAAATTTGCTTAGAAATTTCTAGCTAGGTGATATTGTGAATCACTAGAAATATTTATGAAATGTTATATAAATAAATATGAAAAGAAAGATAAAATAGAGCATTTTACTAAAAT
Source organism: Hyles lineata (assembly GCA_030180105.1). Lineage (NCBI taxonomy): Eukaryota > Metazoa > Arthropoda > Insecta > Lepidoptera > Sphingidae > Hyles > Hyles lineata. The sequence goes on along the minus strand of JARJEE010000008.1, from coordinate 11,122,963 downwards.
ATATATACAATTGCATAGGTACCTAATTATCTACAAGATCTTCACTGAAGCAGTCAAAGTATTAAAAATTCAATATAAATAGTTGATCCGTTATTATACACAATCAGGTATACTATAGGTATCATTAGTATGTTCTTAAGATAATAGATCTACATGCATATAACGCACATTTCAATTGCCACTTCAATTAATATCAATCTACAGTTTACTATTCGTTCTCCAGTAGACATTTTCATATTTTTAGATCACGTTTGAGATAAACGAAGTCATTGTGTTCTTATAATTTGACCACTGAATAAAATTAAATAATCCCTAAAATATTAATATAAAATATTACGACTTATTTTTTGATTATTTTCTTCACCAGTCTACAGTAAATCAGTGAGCATAGCACTAATCTATTTACATGAACTGCAACGTTTATTAAAATGATTATGTTGTTTCAAAAGGAGAGGAAATAATTAGAATATCAATTATGTATTTATAATAATTGTGAATATTATTTTGATATGGATATAATATAAATGCAATACGCACCTAGTACGTGCTCGTTGAGCGCGCTTCCGTTAACTGAAACAAGCAGAATATTATACTTATCTATAATAATAAGCTTGTATTTAGAATTTACAATACCTATTACTATGGTTCGTCATAAAACAATATTGCTTTATTACGAGATTTAGGTAAGCAAACGAGATAAGATACAAGATAATTTCTTGGTTCTTCATCAAGTTTCTCAGTTTACTTATCAATCATTTCGTGAAACTTGCATTATACCCAGCTATAATAATAATTGCCAGTATTGACAAGTCATAAGACCATATTTTATACCGAGTATATCAAGACTGCTACCGAAAACGAAGCCGGGTGGTAGTTTTAGTGACTACAAACAATGCAACTAAAAATTTCGCAAAGAAACGCGACAATTTTTTATTATGATTTTTTAAATATCATCATTTTTGGGTGGTAAATCCATAGATTTGCAAAAAAATAATTTAAACTCTTTTATACCTTAGAGTCTTTATAAATAAAAGGGTATACACTATTATTTTAAGAAAACAATGTATTTACCATCCAAATCAAATCCAAATACAACTATAGGAAAAAAATAACAAAAAAAATCGAGGCTTTTTTTGCAACATTTCAAATTTTAGTTGCATTGTGTCTGAAGTCGCTTAAACTAACACCCGGCTTCGTTTTTGGTAGCAGTCTTGATATACCTACCCTGTATTTGGTAGATAAGAAAAATTATAAAATTAATTATTAATTTGCATTTTGGAAATGAAAATGCACTGTTGTGTTTTTGATTGAAGGGTATTGTAGCCAGAGTAACTACTGAACATATTGAGACTTAACATCTTATGTCTCAGGATGGCGAGCGCAGTGGAATGCCAAGCATTGCTTTGTTATTCAAGGTGTTGTTTGGTTTTGCTACTGTTTATCAGCGGTCATATCGCATACCATCAGGCGAAAGGCATGCTTGTCTCGCTATTCATAGCAATAAAAAACCAGAAGAAGAGAGACCACCTTGTATTATTTTTGTTTTTTAATTTTTTCTGGTTGTGACGACAAGCACATGTGTTTTGTTGTATATCCTACCTGATAAGCCTTAAGCGAAATTATCTACTTACTATCAACTATTGAAGGCCGGCAATAAATAGGCAATGTCTCTAGTATTGTGTGAGTTGAAACACAGACTAATAAAAAGAAGCAAAGGTGAGCATGTAGCGTTGTATAATCTGCTCGCTTAATTGCGAGTACAATACTAATATACAATACAATACTAATAAGTACTCAACACCTAATTGCGAATATGAACAATCCGCGCATCATGTATTTATATTGGTATGTAAGTCCGCCAACCCGCATTAGGCCAGCGTGGTGGACTATATGGCCTAACCACTCTCAATCGTACTTTCGATTGTAAAGTAGGCCCGTGCCCTGCAGTATGGGCTGATACAGATATTTATATTTGGGAGTGTAGTCTTTGGCAGAATGACCGTAAAACCATGCTGGATAGTATGCAAATATTATCTGAAGTTGTATACTACATGGACCTTGTAGAGACTAGGAAGAACTTCCGTGCTTTCCGGCGTTTTTGCCATACCTATTACTGGAATCAAAAGCTCACATAATAGGTCCCATTTAAATATAATAATGATTTGTTCCGTGGTGCATTACAGCTGGCTTCTCCGGCTGTAAAATTCTTTTTGCGAGGTTATTTACCTCTTTAGTTCATTGTTTTATCACCCGGTTTGCACAGAGGAAGTGGACAATAATTTATTTCCAGCTCCTCTTATTAATTTCACTTTCTGATTAATTTCGTTGCTAGTTAAAGACAAGTTAGACATTCCCGGAGACTCGCCGAGCTTCAATGCTCGGTGTCATTACATTGCGTGCCACTGTTGATCCTGGCTTACAGGAGTTACAGTGTCCTCACAGGCGGGACAGTCTCCAAATCTGCTCGCTTATCTACTGATCCGTTAAAAAAGTTCTCAAAGGTAGTATTGGATTTAGCCACTTTTAGAAAAACACGGTAGTTATAGGTAGGTAAGACGCAGACAACAGCTGTGCTTATCCAACGTTTTAATTTATTTATATAAATATGTAGTTAGTCTGGCCACCTGCGTCTAGGTCTTCTACGTGGTTGCCAGCCCTTCGGGACCCATTCCGTGGTTGTCTTCGCCCAACTTCTTCATGATTGGAAGGATTGGTCATATAAAGTCCTTGACCGGGGTTCATGCAAGGTGCCTAAATTGAAAAATTCATTAATTAAGCAATTTATTTTTATCTTCCAAGTAATTCGTGCATGTTGGACAACCAGTCAAATGCATGGTCAAATGTCAGCCAATAGTAGAGCAGAAAAAGGTGGCGCTTTATGGTGGCGCCAGGTGGCGCTGCACCACCATTTTCATCTACGTTTTTGAAGTACCAGCGCTCCCTCTATATTATAAATACTCTAAAAAATTATTTATCTCTCAAATTGGAACGAATTGCACCAAGTCTGCAAAATTTTATTTAAACCGGTTAAATACTTTAGGGGTTAACCGCACTCGAAAGTACAAAGTAGTAAATATGAAGAAGAAAGAAGAATTAAGATATTATCTTGTTGATTTATCAAAATTATGAACTTCAAGAATTGAAATAACTTAAAATGAAATCGCACGTAATACGTTCAAAATTCCCGCTATAAATCGGGATGTCTACATGTCAGTGTTGCCAATCGCAAAAAAAACGTTTTTCCCATCCCTATAATTCTTGACGATAAATACGATACTTAAAATCGCTCAATGCGATATGGCCGCCTATTGTACCATATTTTTATTAGTTGTTATATTTTATTATCTTACGTAAGATGTACAATAAAGTGTATATAAATTAAAAAATATTCCAATATTCTTTTATACCAACTTTATAATCTCGTCGATACTCTGTGAATCAATCTGATAATAACAATGTAGATTGAAGCCGTAGACGGAAAAACGAATAGACGGAGTCACAAGTTCTATCTCTTTTACACAAAAACGCAAGAGATTTATCCAAAACCTTTATGTAAAAAAGAGATCTGCGTAACCGCTTGACTCCAGGAAATTTGACGAATTGGAGGCTCTCTTAAATTTGTGGGCCTCACAAACATTTGCCTCGATTCTCGATCCGCTGACTCTTGTTCAACAGCTGGCGTCGAAATGAGAAATTAAAATTTCGAATTTTTACTTACATTAATTTGGGTGGCCAGTGGTCCGCTGCCACTGGTTTTGAAATCAAAAGATATTAATACATTTAAATTACATATTAAATAACAAACCTCAATAACTTTCTTTATTTTTAAACTTTTTCTTGTTTGTATTGTACTTTATACGATTGCGTTTTTATTACTATAGTTTTTTTAAGCACTAAGTATATACTTATAGTTATAGTTCAACAATGTTATGTACATACATTTTATTATTACCAGTCATGTAGTGTCATTTCCGGAAGTAGGAAAATTATTAACATACTAGCATCGTCCATTCAGTTTTCGAAAAAAACATTCTATAATATTTTTTGAACACCTTAATTTACATGTGGATTTTCTTCATAAAAAAAACCTTCTTTTATATCGTTAAGCCATTAAAACTATTGAAAAGTAGGAATAATGTCATTTCTAACAATAAAAAAAAATGGTTGCCTGTAAAGTCGGTTTTACGGGCGAAGATTTTACGTGACAACGTCTTTTTCTCGGTAGAATATTTATTGATATGAATATAATTAAATTAATCACTCAACTATAATTAGATCATAGTTGAGTGGGAGAGAGACGCAAGGCATTCGGCGGGCCTCTCTCTCGTTCGGTGACTCATCGTAACGTTACCGGGCGTTACACTTTTTCATAACCCCTCAACCGTCGGCGAACCGCATTGCGGGTCGCCTAAAAACATGACAGGTGCCGCAAATCGTCGCGAACCGCAATGCGGTATCCTGTGAATAAACAAATACCCTATTTAAATAAAATAAACCCTATTTCAATGACAGTAGGTTGCTTTTTGCTTGAAGCCGAGGAGACTCTTACGACATTTCGCAACTCGCGAACCGCAATGCGATTCCTGTCACATAAACCAATACCCTGTTTAAATAAATATAAACCCTATTTCAATGACAGTAGGTTGCTTTTTGCTTGAAGAGCGAGGAGACTTACGACGGTCCGCGACCCTTCCGACAGTTCGCTGACATGACAGTTTTTTGACAGAAAGTCAATCGACGGTCGAGGGGATATGTGACTCCCAGCCGCAACCTAATTTAAGACGTTGTCACGTCAAAATTTGTATGGAGTAGTATATATCAATTTGAGTTTGTTTACCCGAAAAAGAAACGTAACGATCGAGAGTGTACAGACGAATCATGAAACTGATATGTAAATATTCAAACACTAGTTAGAATCTTTAGAATATCGACCGTGTCTTATTTTTGTTAACATTCTCATGTTCAGTTTTAATTGACTTTAAGGATCTGCAAAAGTTACTTGCTAGACGCAGCTAGTATCCTATAATTTGCTTCTTTTTTGTTAGTCAAAGAGTACAGTATTGTTAGTCTTATTGAAACGTGTAGGTAGATAGACGCGACGCGACGACGGCGTCCTTGGCGATTTGTTATTATATTATTAATTTCCAAGTAACTTATTTTATGCAGAGGCGACACAACAATACTTTTTGACCGTGACTCTCCTTAAATCAATGTGCTCTGTGGATATGACATTCTCGATCAGATTCGAGCATTGACGTTCGCGCTAAATAAACGTCGACGCGATGTTTTCAATTGTCAAATTAAAATTATGTAAAATTGAAAATGTAACTAAGCTATAAATTAATCTTTCTTAGTTTAAATAATATTTGTTATTTTGTTAAACTTATTTTTTTTTCTATCTAATATTTATTTTTCTGTAGCAAAATGTTATCAGATCCAACGATGGAACCAAGAATCTCTTAGTCAATTTGCATTTGTATAGGTCTACCAGAATCTCATGGCATAAAATTTAAAAAAAAAAACAATGATTTTTATGTGGCAATACCATCGACGAACAGCTGATTCAAAACTTGAGTTATGTCATTCGATGTGAATATTTTAAGATTTCTATCCTTTCTTAGCGAAAAGGTACAAATTACTTCTACAATTACAAGTGCGACACATTGTTTACAAGGTTTATCGCTAGATCCGCGAATAATTTGGTCAAATTTAAACAAAATCGTCGATTTTAAAATCGACGTCGTTTTAACAAGTAAGTCGGAGTGAATAGTTTTGATACTTCATTTTTTTTTTGTTAGTGTTAGATATGTGTATGTGTTTTATCGTATATTGATATCATTTTTTGAAACTAAACAGTAATGCATTAAATACCTATTTACAGGAGTTTCCACAGATATTAGATAAGGAACGGTTTATTATTATTCCTTTATATTCATCTTCTTCATCAGAAGATTTACAGGAAAAGTATTTAGAAGTAAGCTCTGACTAAAGTGTCAATGAAATAAAGAAGACTGGAAATAAAATTATACGTTTTTATTATACAATCTTGCATCTTTCGTATTACATTTATCGAATCTAATAATTATTTAAATAAAACCGACTCATGATCAAACTACTTACAATTTGGAAATTGAAAGTTGTTTGATTAAGTGAGAACTAACAAGAAGAGAGAATTAAAACTAAACTGGTGGCTCGGTACCATTATTTTTATCTACGTTTTGAAAGTACCAGCGCTCCATCTATATTATAAATACTCGTAAGACTCGTATGTATGTTATAATTTAAAACTGAAAAAAATCTTATTTGCCTATTTTAATTGGCTATTAATCTAAAAGTACAATTTTGAAGTAATTATAATGTTTAAATAACCTTTGTATTTTTACTTAAAACATTATGTAATTTATTTAAAAAGTTGTACTAAAAAAATAATGTCAATTTGAAATAAAAAATAATTACAATTATTGAAAGTATCAAAATATGTTAATCCAATTACCCCAGTGTTGCAATGCGTAAATTCAAATTTCCCAAAATGCCATGAGATTCTGGTAGACCTATAAGTAGTATAATATATTTTATAAGGTTAACATTATAATGGAGAACGAAGTTTAATTACTTTTGAAACCACAATTAGTTTTATACGTTAAAATAAAGTAAAAAATGATTATCTTCTAATATTTTAAATTTTAATGCCTGTTGTACACTCCCGACTAATTCATTTGGTTAAGTCACGCGAATATGTTTTGGGACGGAAATGTTGTGCCCCAGAGCAGTTCTGTACACTGTTGTTTAGCTGGGTAGAAAGTGTGAACTTTGAAAGTTGGAAAGTTTTTGATAGACATCCTAAACTTGAGACTAGAAGTAGATCTCATTGTCTTAATTAGCATTCGATATTCCAAATCCAAATTCCAGTTCGTTCACAAAATTATTAACTGTAACCATTAAGAGAGGGAAAGGTAAATAAAGTCAGCTTATAATAGGCGTGACGACAGTATCAAAATATCAAATATTTTATGATGTTAGGGAGAAATACATATTAGAGGGGTGTAATACGATGTTTAAGTTTTAATCCAGAATTGGAGATTAACAAGATTTTCAATAAAATAAAAGTACAAAATATAGCAATCGGCCCTTTTGACAGAAATGCTAGCCACGACGCATGCGTCACGCCTATGTAAACCTGCCGTAAACATTACCAATTTCTTTAGAAATGTGGAATGTGAACCTTACCAGAACCACTTATAGACTTTAGAATTCATTTTTATCAAGCGAAATATGTTTTTTTTCGTTAACTTTCTTTGCTACGCATAGAGACAATTACATGTTTACCTAGTGGTGACGTTACAACGGACGCCATGTCACCTACTAGCTTTTTCTGTGCACTATTGAAAGATGGTGAGTAAAATGTCCTAAAACTGTGTTAAACCTTTGTTAATTCTTGAAATATAGATTATTTCGTATATAATAAATGTGTATCCATATTATAGAACATGATTTTAAAATAAAGAAAAATAATTATGGCAACACTAAAACGTCATTGTGTTCGTTGACACCGTAGACGGAGAAACTAATAGACGGAGTCACATGTTCTATTCCTTTTACACAAAACGAAAGAGATTTATAGATGACGTTCATGTAAGAAAGAGATGCAAGCTTTTGTAGCCTGTCCTTATCGGCGTAACCGCTTGACTCCAGGAAATTTGACGTTTTGGAGGCAAATATTTACATTATTTGGGGTGGCCAGCGGTACGACGGTTGATATTCCCTAAAACAAAAGATATTAAAGATTTAAATTACATATTAAAAAACAAACCTCATTAATTATCTTTTATTTTTTGAACTATTTCCTTATATGTATTGAACTGTATATGGTTGCGCAGTAGATATTGTTTTTGAAATAAAACTATTATTTACGGATTTTATCGCGGATTTGGTTTAAGTTTCGCTTTTTTTAACTTCTCCACGCGACGTTTCGATTATTTTACAAATTTCATGGTCACGGGGTGGACTAGATATTATTTTGTTATTAGCTTTTATTACAATAGTTTTTATTTTCAGAACTAGCTATTTACTTAAATTATGTTTATGTTATATAATGTTTTTATTAGTTCTGGGTGATGGCTGGTGACCCAGGCATATATGTGCACTGTAGTTCCACTCAAAGTTAAAATATCGATATTTTAGCAATTATATTTTTTAAAGAGCGGTCAAAGTTTCCTGATACCTCAGGAAAAACGTGTCAACCTGGCCACACTCTCACAAATATCGCTATCTCATACTAGGTTACACGGTGGCTACCCCTGTGGTTGACACAGAATAAAAACAAGCGAAGATGGAGAAATTAGTAGGAGTCACATGTTCTTTCTCTAAGCACTAATTATATACTTAAATTATGTAAATGGTATTTAGTTTTTTAATTTGTCGATAATGACTAACCTAACTATAGAAGAATGTCCATTTTACAATGAAACTTAGTATCGGTGCGAAGATTTGTGTCCCTTAATGAAACCTACTTTTTTGTGTAGGGAAAAATATATATTTTGAATCAATATAACCGTAAATGCGACCCAAGCCCGGAGAGATCTTAGAGAAATGAACTTGAAGTAAAATAAATGTTTTTCAGCTATGTTAACAAAATGTAAAATATAACGTAATTGCTTTATTTTATACAAATCTGGCGCCCAGGATAAACCAGGACAACTTTTAAGAATAAACGATAAAATATGCTGTAGTGAATTTTAAGCATTATCGGTATTGAGTTCAATTATTATATTTTTTGCCGATACCATGAATGGGCATTCTCTTTTCCAAAGTTGTGGCTGGTGACTAGCGACCCAGGTATGTATGTGAATTGCAATTCCATTCAAAGTTAAAATATCGATATTTACAAATATTTACAATACATTTTTTGCAAGTATATTTTTAAAAAGTAAGGAAAATTCCTGATATCTTAGGAAAACTTGTCTATCTGGCAACCCTATTACAACATATCTCTAGATTTTAGCGTAAATAACGTTTTGGTCTGTGATAATGTTACACAACTGTGTAAACAAAATTCGATCTATACATTTTAATAAGTATTTTGTATGTTTTGTGATTTAAAATAAAGAAAGACTATTCACGACAATAATTAGAAATAACAAATATGTATCCACAGACCAACTAGAAATCTAATTTTCTGAAGGAGTTGCCATATTAATATTAAACTCGATTTTAGTGATTTTAGCATACTCATTAAAAACTAACTACTAATTAGTATTAATAAAAATATAAATGTTACTGCAATAAAATTGGTATGAAATACTATTTTTTTATTTCATAGTTACAGTTTATAGTCGAATGTGAAATTAGGTGATTATTTCGATTGGATGACGCTATTGTCGAATAGCATTATCGATTATAGTCCATCCTTATAGCAATAGCAATTTATTGTTGTGTGCGCTTCACACGGCACACGCACACATATCTGTCATACGTTACATTGACCGATTCGAGTGAAACAGGCGCGCTCAACCACGGGCCACGGCTATTGTTTTGTTTTACTTTGTATTGTAAAACTTGTACCCGTGTTACATTAGGTTATAATGTGTACGCATTCTTTTTTTAAAAGTATTACATATTGACAGTTTTATAAAAATAAACTAAACTTAAGTAAAAAAACTTGATAAAATTATTTCCGTGGGTCACGATTTTTTTGCAAACAAAAGTACCTAATAAGTGAAATTCTTTGTTTTTGTAACTCTTAGAAAGTGTTAAATGTTGTTATTGCAAGATTGAAGAAACTGTATGGAAAACATTTCTGTAACGGTGAGTTATAATAAATTTCATTAGCTATGAGTAGCTTTAAACTGAACCATGACCTTTATTTATTAAATTAAATTAAATGTAGTCAGATGGTCTACGTGACTTCTCCATGCTTTATTTAAATTATAGGCGTATGTATTAATTTTAATTTATCCGTATCATTTAACAACATACAAAAGAATATAAAACGGACATTTTATCATAATCATTTTCAAAATTACTTCAGTTTACGACATTCTAAGATATCCTAAAGTTTTATTTCAACTTCAGAATAAAATATTAGATTCTAGTTGTAATTTCTGTAAACTAAGATTTTAGTAAAAGCTGATATATTTTTGTTACTGTAATCAGATTGTGAAATGTGTTTTAGATTATAAATAAAATTTCAACACAAATTGCTGGTAGTCTCAGGATAATATATTCATGGCAGTCATACTGTTGCCACTTTTTAGCACTGCATAGAAATAATGGATGGTTTAAACATTTTTTTATTCCAGTTAAATTAGGAAATGGGAACTCATTAGAACTGGATATTGTTTATGCTAAAATAGTTACAGGGATTGTATAGGCTGTTTATCAATGCAAGCAATTTTAATTTAATTAACTTAATTTAGTATAACTTTCTGTCCCAATACTTATATATATACATGTTATGTTTTAAAATCTAGTATTTGCTATAAATCAATACATTTTCTAGTCCATTATTCCCACAAAATATACATATGGACCAAAGGAAAATGCCCATTTTACTACGAAAATTAATATCGGTGGGAAAATTTTTGTTCCTCAATGAAACCTACTTCTTAGTGTTGAGATAAAAATATATTTTCAATAAACATAAACATAATTGCAAACCAGGCCCGGAGTTCTTGGGGAAATAAACTGGAATTCCAGTAAAAAATATTTTTTGTCTTCTGCTCTGTATACAAAAGGTCTCTGTATATAAATGTAAAATGTGATAATAATTACTTAATTTCATTAAAATCTGTCTTCCAGGATAAAACAAAAAAATGCGAAAAGACAAACCATAAAAAATGTGATAATGAACTATAAGCAGTATTGGTATCGTTATCTACAATATTTTTATCGATAATATGAATGGGCATACTCCTTTATTATTATTTAAATTAAAAACATTTCCAATAGATCATTAATATTAAAGATTTTTCTCACTATCAAAAATAAGTCACAAACATTTTACATTTAAATAGTGATTGTAGCGAAGTCTTTAACACTCATTTAAATGCTACTCCTAGGTGTATTAATAATTTGATATGATTTTAAAATTCTGCAAATAAATTTTGAGGAAATATGTAAGCTTTATTGCTCACAGCTTGGTAAAGATGGCCATAAGTAAATATATTTTTGTAAGTATTTATTTTTATACCATATTGAAAAGTGATTATTTGTATTTAATACAGACATAGTATTATTCAATATGTTTACTACACTGAAAAATGAAGATGTTCTTATTAAGGAGGACCTTTCATTTTATGTGTTTTATTTGGTCAAAGTTATTTACGAAATTTTTTATACGCATATTTTTTTTAAATTAAGTTATAATCACACACTATATAATGCAATAATTGTATTTCTATTCCTAATCACTGTGCTCTTCAATAAATATTATTATGTTTATTCACATAAAGTGCACAGTAATATGTTTCTTTGCAATATTCCTAATAATACCACAGTTTATTTATGTTTGAATAAAATAACCAGTTGTATTAGTTAATCCACTATCAGGTGGCTCGTCAATGGGGATAAATTAATTGGCCTCATTAACACTAATTCTTTTCATTGTGTTGACTTTAAATGTTACAGACATGAGTAATATGTTATGTAGGAATAAACTTTATGAATATATCATTAAATTAATTGTTTTCAAAGATTAAAACATACTCAATTTAATATGTATTCACAATGTGTTGTTACTGAACATTTCTTATTTTAGTTAATTTGTAATATTCTATAGTTGTATAAAATCCAAAAAATGTAGATAATTTATATGGCAAACAAATTTCACTTTTAATATTTATAACTACTGTTCAATGATTTAAATTGATGTAAAGCATTGCAGACACTTTCATCAAACTATGTACATATTATGTCCTGATTAACCAAATATTTTTTGGTCAAGCCATTCCAGTACTATATTATAGGAACCTTAAAAAACAGTAAAAGGTTTGGTTGCTTTTGCTTTTTGTGTTATATATAATACAAAAACTATCTGTATTTATTTAGGAATACATTTGGTGGACATGCATATGGTGTGGAACATAAAGTCGTGAGTTTCATTCGTAAGTCATACTTTGACCTGCTTTTTCTATATGAAAGACATAAAATCTTGGTCTGCAAAATAAATACTGCCTCGGTGGCGTAGTTGTACTACGGTACGCTTATAAAGCTGAGGTCTCGGGTTCGAATCCCGGGTTGGGCAAAGTGATATTGGATTTTTCCATTCATTATCAGCCCAGAGTCAGGAATTTGTGCCCGATATGGCGATAGGCTCGCCACCTATCACATAGTGGGACGGAACATACTGGCGAAATGTGGGTGCCCCTGGCACCTCTGCCTACCCCTTCTGGGAAAAAGGCGTGAGTTTATGTATGTATGTATGTATGCAAAATAAATAGATTGGGTCAAACATTGTGAGTGTGGCCTGCTGAGACTCATAATAATGAGTTAAATTATTGCAAGCATAATGAACAAGTTATACCAAAACCTTAACTGGATAATACAGGGTAAATAAATTGTTATCAGCATACTTTGTCCTTACAATAGGGATATTTCCAATGTTTCATGGTGAACAGTATAAATCTACTCACTGCAACATAGCCTTTATGAACAAACATAAATTTGAATGACTGAGATATTAATATGTTTTGCAATAAGCTGCCATTGTACTTAATTTAATACTAGCGGTCGGGCCCGGCTCCGCCCGGGTGCATACACGTTTTAAAATGGCGGTCAAAATGTTTAATTCTGACTCTCAGTTTAGAATATCGACCAATCGGACCACAAAAAACGATCAAAATTTCCTCGTATTTGCTAGAAATATCACTACTGCTTTTCTCCTATAGGTCATAGCGTGATGATATATAGTCTATAGCCTTCCTCGATAAATGGACTACCCAACACTGAAAGAATCATTCAAATCGGACCAGTAGTTCCAGAGATTACCGTGTTCAAACAAACAAACTCTGCAGCTTTATAATATTAGTATAAATATAGTTATAATTTTTATGTATTTCTAGCGAACATTAAACAATAATAAATTAAAAAGTAATATATAATAAATTAAAAAGTAATTAAAATCCCAGGGCACACCTCTGACTTTTCGGAGTCATGTGAGTATTGATAGTCAATCACCACGCACTAAAACGGTGAAGGAAAATATCGTAAGGAAACCTGCATACCATAGCGATTTTTAATAATTTCTATGGTATGTAAGTCCGCCAACACGCACTAGGCCAGCGTGGTGGACTATATGGCCTAACCACTCTCAATCATACTATCGATTGTAGAGTAGGCCCGTGCCCTGCAGTGGGACGTATATGGGCTGATACAGATATAATTTAATAGTTTAATAGGGACACTCGCTTTCTTCTCCACAAAATTGTGTTAAAACGACAATGACGTCAGAGCACGATAGCTGCATCCCTTTCTGTTACTTGTACCACCAAATCTGATATATTTTTAACTTGTATGTCACTAAACGGATATAAAAAAATTTTGTTCCTGTTTGCTAATATTAATTACGTGACCTTTCTACTATATAGTAATAATATAAATTGAGCTATCTATCCTGTTATGTGCAAAATACTAGATATAAGTGTATAGACTATTTTGAGGTCAAAGTTACATCCAAAGAGACTACCTACCGTAATTAATAATCATTTTCACGGGTTTTAAATGCTTGTTCTTACTAATGTCCCGAAAATTAAAATGCATCTTTTTTATATTATAAATTTAAGTGGGAGTTGGAGTTAATCCGTTGGTTAGTTATTGCATCCATTAATTATGTAAAACAATGCATTTTAATGCGTGAGTTGGTTATGATCAGACAGTTGATAATAAAGCGCATTATGACGTCATGGCGGTAATGCAAATGCGGCCCATATTTCCAATGTTGTTTTCTGAGGATTCGACAATAGTCCTTTGTTGTGCAATAAAAGAAGTCTTTTTAACCGCACTCAATTTCAATTCATTTTATCATATAAAACAATGAATGTACTAAATTTTGTAATATACTCGTACATTACTGGTAATCTAAACAAAATATTCATTAGAATTTACGTTAATTTACGGCTCTACTTGTATAAACTGTGTCACAGCCGTCAATGTCTTCTACATTGAACATAAGACAAAAAGATAAAATAATACATATTAACATGTAAAGCAAACACACGTATTCAATAAAAATATATTGAATTATATACTTATATCCAGAGGTTTTCCATAAAAAATTAAAAATAATTTATTTTGCCGTTACACGCAATAGGTAATAAATAATAATGATTTTTACCGAGACTAGTGTCTTATCTATACACACATAAATTAAAGACAATTAAAATTGATCATCACCATCATCCACATCGTGTATGATCCCACTGGAGGTTCCCTTATTATGCCACTTTTCTCTATCTTCTTGTCCGTTCTATCTAGGTTAGGCCTGCGATTTTAAATATGTCTTGAAATAAATGTTATTATAATATTATGTTATTGACATAATGCTGGCTTAAATGAGTAATAATCTGACAAATTAGATAAGTATTATATAGTCAATTGACTAACTAATACTTACGATATTATAATTATCGCTAATTCGTTAATAGCCACAAATGAACCTAATCAATTTTTTCTTCTATCAAGCAAAACAAGAAAATACACTAAATATTAGTGTTTTCAGCAATGATATCCTCCGAATCCGAATTATTGTACGTTCATACCGTATATTATTAATACAGGACACTTCCAATGAATAAAATGTAACGAATGATTTCTAATATACTAATCTATACCTCTGCTGGTGAATTATGACAGATCATAGGTTATTCTCCGAAACATTACGTGTCCTCTTTGATCTCACGTAAGTTTAATTAAAATTGCACGACTCAATTAATGCAGTTTGTTAACGTTTAATAACTATTCCGTGACGTTATTGTAGTCATTAAATGATTTGTCAGAACTCGGGACACATTTGATGCTGGTACTGCATTGGAGGGTTGATACATTATGAATTAAACTAGACGAAGTCCTATCAGCATTATTAGTTGTGATCGCAGTTGCATTCGAAAGAACTCGTATTTATTGATCACTTGATATCAATCAATAACTGTTTAAAGGGTGATTCACACGGTCTGGTAGACGTGGTTAAAGGCTTGTAGGCCAGTTCGGTGCGAACCTTGAGATCTAATGCTCATTGACATCTGTATGTGATGTCGGACAGTGTATGACATGTAATGAGAGAAAGCTACAGACTAGAAACTGAGTCCTAGATTAACTGTTCGCAAAGCAGACGTACTGCGTTACCGTCAACTTTATCTTAACAATTTTGGTTCTTTTAAACATAACTACTGAAGAATAAAAGTGTGTATCGGTATTTTATAAAAATACGTAAAATTAACAAGCTTTATTAATGTGATGTGGGCATTGATAAGCAAATAAAAACCGAAATACTTAGTACTCATTTGCGTTGAAGTCGTTAAATGCAATGTAACTGGCATTTGCAATTTGTCACGGTTAATGTACAAATAACACCAATTTAATTTCTCGACAAAGTTCTTTTAGGTTACTATTTAAGTATTTTTTAATCCTTATTATTATCATAGTAATTGTTATTGACAAGAATGCAAATAATACGTGTACATGTTTCTGAAAATACATTTTAGTTCAGTTGATGATTTAATTGGTGACTAAAAATTATTTGTTGAAACGTAAACATGCATAAACAATTATGTTTATTTCATTATCAGAATGTTCTCTCCAAGCGGTTTGTATTCGTTTTTAAAAACATATTATAGTATTGCTATCTGCAACAAACGCCCCGTAACCACCTAACGATAGTGGCAACAAACAATATCACTTCACGTGATTTTGATTGTGCAATGAAATTTATTAATCGAAGTAGTGATTTGATAAGTATCTGATGTTTATTGTCCTGTAGATAGGGATATAAGTAGCTCATTGACCGCGATTTTTGAGTGACAAGTACAAGTGTGTTGTTACAGTACAGAAAATATGTTATCTATGCGGGATAAAATAATATCTGTACTGAAACATTTTTAATATAAACTAAAATTTTCAAGATTGAAATTCTATGATGATAAAGCTACAAAGATTTGGTCATAGCGCAGATTGATGCATCAGTAAATATGAAAGCGGAAGTAACGTTAGAAATGTTTCCCACACGTGTTAAAGAAAGTATTATACTCACAGTTGCTGCCAAATTTTGTTCCATAATTTAGGTTTCTGAGATTTGGTTGTCCATTACATTTTAGAAAACGTTATAGGAAGTAGTTTTAGGAAATATGCTCTAAAACTTGTTTATGGTATATTTTTATTCAAAATGTAATTGAATTATATTGTCAAAGTGAAATACGTGTTTTGTATTTTTTGTTACATTTTACGTCATTGTAGGTTATCGTCCTGGTTTTTTTGTGGTCACGTTATATTAATCTTCGAATAAATACGTGATTCATTCAAAAATATCGTGTTCTGAATTAACTTACATAAGAATGTTCACGTACCCCTAATGTGAATTCCTTATGTCTTTATCACTGTGATATTTGATGTAAATATTTCGGCAGTACTCCGAATTTAATTGTTATATGAACAATGCTCTCCTATAAAGATGGAAGAAATGAGTTATCACGAAGACATAGGCTCACGAAGAGCTAATTCATAAAAGCTTTAATCCGAACAGATCACTATCGGGTTTACTTTTGTTAGTTGCAAACTATTCAAGGATAGCTTTTATTATATTTTACTTACGAATCAGTGTATTATCACCAGATAAGCAGTTCGTTTATCATGGACAAACAGACAATAACGATTAAATATTCACGCGCTGAAATCCTCGGGGACACCGAATAGCGCGAGGTCATCAAAATTGTGTGATTCTATTTTAGATCGGCCTAGCTGAGTGTAGGAAAATGTACAATGCTATTTATAAAGTGACTTTTAAACTCGGAAATCAAGGTTTCGTTCGAGGATCGCGTGATAACAAAGTATTGTGGCAATTGTTTCAATGATATTTACGAGTTTGTATGATTGACCATCTCTTTATGTATGTGTGCAGCGAACATAATTGTAACTATGATGTTTATGTTTATCAGGATCTCTATGATCCAGTTGAAGCAGACAGTTGTATAGTAAATATAATATTAAGCTTACTAAATGCTTTTGTGACTGTAATTTTGAATTACTTATTCTAAATATATTTTCATTCTGTTTTTCATTCTTTCTCTTAATTTGCACATATTTTTGTTCATGTGATATGGTGTTTATTTTATAATAATAATAATAATAACATTTATTTCAGCAACATATGTCTATATGTGTGTTAGTAACAAAAGATTTACTTAAAAACTGTTAGTCAATCAGGAATGTAATTTTATTATTTTTATTTTATAGCTCCTATAGCTCTTTATATTATATGCATGACAATTGTAAGTCATAGTTAGTTTATTTGGTGTCTCTCTCACACGGACTCAGGTTTTTATTGTTATGTTTGTTTTTAAAGATTATCAAGCTTTTACCATCGGTAGTTTATTCTGTGCTTAGACTTTTGGCAGTGAGTTTCAAAGTTTTCGCCCCTTTTTACGTGGAATTTAACAATAGGTTTTTGTTAATTAAATTTGCTTGATTATTGTTACATGGATACGGATTTCGGATTTGGATCGGATTACATTAACTATACTTTTGATGAAAAGGTGATAGTAAGTGTAACTAAACATTTAAATAACCTTATAGACCCATAAAAAATATTTTGAATTAAACTTTCTTCCTATACATATACAGAAAATGGTGTAGAGGGAGCACTTGAGGGAAAATTCTAAAATTTCAAAGAGCGTCTATACGTCAAATCTTCATGCTATTATAAGCCAAAGTTAAATTAACTCACAACATAAGAATAGTAGCTGGCATCAAAACAAAGGTCGTTGGAGTTCTCAAAGGCAGTAGTGTTCGGAGAACCTTTACACATTCAACCTTTGTATGGAAATAACTTAAAATACAAGAAGTCGGCATTAAAGACACGTGGTGTCCGCATGTATGGTTAAGCACGTGCTGCTTACATGATCTTGCATCTCTGTCTTACACTCTCAGCCTGTTTTGTTGTCAAGATGTGTCTGTCAACCGACTAGCTCGCCTCGCGACGTTGTTCAAACCAAAACATATCCTATCGCGGCAGATAACTCGTTTGCAGCGATCGTTTCTAAACATGCCAATAAACTCTAATTATCCCAGATTAGCTATCGACTATAGGACGTGGCTTAGAGCGGATATTAGACATGCGATAAATGTAATTAGTTTTTAGCGTGTATTTATTTTAGCTCTGTACAACTGATTGATGGGCACTGGCGTCAATCCATTTCCATAGATAGATTTTGGGTCTTAACGCCATTGTGTTATGCCTATGTATACATGTATATAAGATATTATTGAATAGTTTTAAAAGCGTCAATAGTCAGATTTATGCTACGTTTTCAAAGCCATCCTATCGGATTTGTTACTGCTTTCCGAGTTCCGCTATTTCTTGTTTGTAAGAAAGACGATCATAAGTCGTTACTAGCTCTTAGAGGCACATAGGGAGTAGAGACTCATAGATATTTTAATGCTCAATTTGGTTGCTTGTTATGATCGATTTGAAGAGACTATGTGAAATAGAAAGGTTTTCACAGAATTAGTACCTACCTATACTTTTTTCTTCGTTTTAGTAATTTGTATTGACAATTATCTGGGTCTAAAAATAAAATTTCATGCTTGATTTACTCCACATGCGCCTGCGGTTTTCTTACAGCTGCACACGCCAGTCATCGATGACATAACAAAAGCAGTTAATAATTTTACAGAGGATGATCACTTTAAAATTGTGTCTTTCTCTTTAACTCACCGTAAAGCAAAGTAGCAGTGATTACATTACTGAGTCAAGTAGAAATCATAATTCCAGCCTGTACACTTAACCCGGGAGCTTGAGATATCTCCATTAATATGTAAATTGAGTATAAGAGATATGCAAATATGGCATGAATATTTATGAAATCGATTGGTTGCAGGAACGAAGGTGACAAAGGCTGAAAATGACGGTGGAGAAGAGTAAAGGAACGGACCAAAAGGTACCGGCTACGAGAAAAGTCGCGCCCGATGGAGGCTGGGCGTGGATGGTCTGCCTCGGAGTCAGTTTAGTTAATGTGAGTTAGTTATTTTTTATTCCTTTCATTATGAAATATGATGAATCAAATGAAATTTGCAATCAGTATGCATTGTCCCTATCTCACAACATTCAAAACCCGAACAACGCCCTTTATACTTTTTTTGGTCAATTCATTGGCGTAATGGCCTAACAGGAAATAAATTATGCTCTAGATTTTTCAAAATTTTTATACAACAGCATCTCAATATATAACATAAAGGAGAAATAATACAAAATATTATGAGAAATTAAATAATACTCTTGAGATTATTTGCAACAATTTCCTATTCGTGCCGCACGCAATTATAGATCGCATGTCAGTTATACTTTTGTAACGCGATATCTGTATCATCGCACGATATTCACATGTCTTTGGAAGAAGTTTTTCTATCCATAATTATTTAGAGCTTGTTATGACGACTACGGTAGCTGAATGTATAAATTTATATAAATTATATTTCATTGTCAAATCATAGGTTGATCGTTCCAAATTTATTCTGGTAAAACAGTCCTCTTTTTAGAAAATTGTATTTAGCATTCAAAACATTTTATGATTACATTCATATGAATGCCCAATTTATAAGTTACCGATACATAATATTATAATATGTAAATAACCAAGGTGTCAATTTATTCACGTCCTATATTTGAGTTTTAATGAAACTGAAATCCATGATAATTGATCAGTGAGAAGGAAAATGTTGTGCCTCAGGGACAAGAGTTCCTTGGTTTAATATTTACCGTGTAAATAAATTCGCGTGTTTTCCTCTGTATTTCGTAGAAGATCGTTCGATTATTGCGCTAAGTTAAATAAAATTTTGTTCCGAGTACTAAGAAATTATTGAAGTTGTCAGCAGGCGGTGAAAAGCTTCCATTTTACACCCACTAGAGCACTTGTTATGTACGAGTATATACTATTTATATATAGTACCTACTGCGAATAATTTATTATGGGATACAGTTTGAAGATAATAAAAAAACATATTCAAATTCAAATTCACGACACAAGTCGATCTTATTGTGGGGTCAGGATATGTATGTGACTGTTGAGTGTATTTATTTTATTATTTTGCACAAATCTACAGAAATATTTGCCTAGTCTGACAACATTTGTAGCATTTCACTAGATGCTATAAATACTATGTTATTGTGGCTCTGAAATGCCGCAATGAGATCCATATGCTAGGTTAAATTGTATTCACGTACAACCGCCAATTTTATCCTTGGATATTCAACAATAAAAATAAATGGTTGTCGAATGAAGCGCTAAATTTTTAAAGCGATCAATTTCCAGATAGCGGACATGACAGACGTAGAAAGTTTTCTGACACGAAACAATTATTTCACAGACAGCATTCGGAACATTTTTTACTTTCAATTCCTGTTGCAAAGTGCATTGTCGATTTCATAATTGTGCATTGTTTTCAAACTTAACAATACCTTGCAGTTCGATTAATAAAAAAGCCTTCGTCGTCGAGAATAGTGATTGAAAAATAAAAATAATATATTTGGCTTTTTCTATTAGAATGAGAGTAATGTAATTATAGCATCCGTATTTGTGCACATTTAATGTAGTGCCATATAAGATACGAGTCATATACGTCTGCGTGAGTTTACTCAATCACATATCGCCGATGAATCGCGTGAACTTTGCACTTTACCACGCTTCGACAAATGGCCGCATGGATCTCGCAAGTCACGTGGGATTTGTGTACATCCCATAAATGGATAGATTGGACGATCTATGCACTTTAAGAATACTAGCTTTATATTCACACTGTCTCCTATTGTTATTTATTACTCTCTTTAGTTAGTTTACCAGACTGGAAGTATGAAGCGAGTTAAAATAAATATGATAAGTTGCCAGTAATCTAGGTTCTCGCTCTCAATATTAGGTACGTAAGTCAACAGTGCGATACTTAATTAGTCACTTGAATCGTAAGCAGGTGTCTGATGTTACTGTAAAGATTCTTTCGCGTCATTATAATTGAGGGCGCTGAAACTGTACTTTCTTTATGTCATGAGAGAGATAGAGAGCTCGTAGTTTATTTGATCTTGCCACTCGGGTTTTCTTATTAAATCATTCAAATGTTATAAAGTCGGTAGACACCGTTTTATTTTCTAAAGTCTATATGTTCGATGTTTTCAAAACTGAAAATTTGCTAAACGTTCTTAACTGTTAATAAAACAAGTGTTTTAGTTTTTTTTATACAGACAAAGGAGATTGTAACAGACCTTATACTTTCATAGCATTAATAGATTCTAAAGCGTTTCATCTAAATGGACTAAGTTTTAATCATTATATTTTAAAGAGTCATGAAATTATTTGCCATAATTTTGTATACTTAGGTAAAATAATATTTTCTATCGTAGTCTATGTTATCCATTCAATATGTATTGTAAACAGGATAAACTCTGTTTATGTAAAGTATTTCAAAATGTCATAAAAAGTCTTCAATGTCAAGCGCTTTGATTACCTCACTGTATTGCTTATCTGCGTGACCTTCGATTAAGTTAATACTGTACGTTATTCTGAGATCTTAAATCGGTCTATAACTCTAGAAGCAAATACTTTTATCACTCACATCAGTTTTGAGCTTTGGTATATTCGTGGTCAGATATGAATGTTTTATTCATTGAATAGTAGAAGCGTTTGAAATGATAGCATAAAAATATACCTGGTGCAAATTAACATTAGGAGTACTCGCTCCATTTTTCTCTACGTATAATAATTATGATTGACACAAAATAATAGTTATTAATCAGTTACGCAGGCAAGTAATTTGTAACGGATGCTCCACGTGCACGTGTGTACAATTATTCGCATTTTAATGTAGTATATCTTTAGGTCCATTTGACAGCCTCTGTCGGTCAGTTGGTGAACGTGAGGTTTCGGGTTGGATCCCTGCACCGAGACAAATATTTATGTGATCCACAGGTATTTGTTTCGGGGTTAGGTGTTTGTGAGACCGAAGAGTGTCCCATAGTTCTTAATACCTACGACACAAGATTAGTGTGGGGTCAGGACTATGTATGTGACTGTTGGGTGTATTATTTTTTTACAATTCCAGTGAAGCAATTAAGCGTTATCAAGTCCATTGCGTGTAAAGTATAGTACAAATAAAATTGCAAGGACGAAAGTACTTGTAACTTTAACAAATTCAATGTGTAAACATACCCCTTGTGTCATTGTTATTTTTAACTTCGGTTATCATTGTACTTATCACCTGCTTCGCTGGGTGCAGATTTTTTTTTACTTCACGCCATGCTGTTAGTTGTTATTTTATGTTATAGCAAATTTATTGAATGATTGTTCAACGTGATTGTTTAAATTGATATCACTTGTTTATTTATGAACTATTTGAAATAAGACAAACAGTTGTTTTTAAGTGAAACCTACCACACTATATTTTCTTATTTTATTCTCATATTATATCTTCCTCAAATACAGGCAGCGATCATTTTCATTTTTATCATGTGTATATTGTATAGATTAAGACTTAGGCTTTGTATACTCAAGCTGAATTTCATATCAATCCCACACATTACCAATCTCAAATGTATGGGATTATTATTTTCAAAGTTAAAGTTATGGGCACATTTAGTTTGTGCAATTGAGCCTTAAATCTTTAATTAGCTGGTTAATTGATATACAATTTAAATTTTGTCGCCTTTTTGTATATCATTTTTTGCCTAAGGTATATAATATATATACCTACCACCAGTGCGTGGTGGCCTGTTGGTAAACGGACCAGACGCGGCTGCCAACATGTTCACGGTGGCCGCGGGTTCAAATCCCAGGGCACACCTCTGACTTTTCGGAGTCATGTGTGTATTGATAGTCAATCACCACGCACTAAAACGGTGAAGGAAAACACCGTGAGGAAACCTGCATACCATAGCGGTTCATGAGAATTTCCATGGTATGTAAGTCCGCCAACCCGCACTAGGCCAGCGTGGTGGACTATATGGCCTAACCACTCTCAATCGTTCTTTCGATTGTAGAGTAGGCCCGTGCCCTGCAGTGGGACGTATATGGGCTGATACAGACAGATAAAATATATCTAATTAGTTCATGTTTAAATACTTTTAATTTTGTCAATTTAGCTTTATCTATACTAATATTATAAAGCTGCAGAGTTTGTTTGTTTGAACGCGCTAATCTCTGGAACTACTGGTCCGATTTGAATGATTCTTTCAGTGTTAGGTAGTCCATTCATCGAGGAAGGCTATAGGCTATATATCATCACGCTATGACCTTTAGGAGGAAAAAGCAGTAGTGATATTTCTAGCAAATACGAGGAAATTTTGTTCGTTTTCGTGGTCCGATTGGTCGATATTCTAAACTGATAGTCAGAATTAAACATTTTGACCGCCATTTTAAAACGTGTATGCACCCGGGCGGAGCCGGGCCCGACCTCTAGTTTAACTATATGGATCGCTTATTACTTACAATTACATAACTAACGATATTCTGATATCTAATTTTCATGCAACAATTCGGTAAATGATGTCTTATTATGCAAAAACCAACACCTTCGTTTGTCATAGACCACTGTCCTTGACAACGTAAAAAACATAAGAATCAATCTTTATCTCTAATAACGTATGATTAGAATTATGCAATCAAGTCATAAAAGTGTAGACTGTAGACGTAATGTTCCGGATCTTTCTACTGGATGACTTTATAACCCGATCGGCTTTCATTTACTTACTCTATCGCATTTCTAATTATTTATGTATTTTAAGTATTAAACATGTTTATTTACGAGTGTTGTGGTCTCGTTATGCATAATATTACCGCATGTGGGCTTGATTGACCTGCACAATAATTTCCTTCACGCTTGACTGCATAATATGCAAAATTAAGTGTTTGATGTCACTTTATAATATCTACACGCAATTTAATGACAAATACATATACTGGGCGTCGAAAGCATTTGAAACTGAATTCTAAATTCCAATTTACTCGTAGTAATTGCACTCAGTCTCGACACAGCTACGATTGCTTAACTAGTTTCTTGCTCTCGTACCACTGACACAATTAATTTGTGTTCTCGTCGTGGCTTACGTGAATCAGCTGTTGTTTACATGCTTTTATTGTCTCACTTTAGCGGAGGTCGCATTTCGAGGAACAAGTTTATATGATAGAGTTTCCGTTCCTAAATGTTGTTTGGTTCATTTCATCGCTTCTGTAAATTTCTCCCACGTCACACTGACGTCTATTATGGTTTAACTTAGCTGCCGTTGAAAGTTAAGTGTAAAATGTTGTTGAGACTAAATATTTTGTTTATATTTATGATATTACTTAACATCCTATTTGAATATCCCACTATTACTGCAATGACGAAAATAACTTACGGAATCCATAAAATATTAAGCTTAATTTAGTTGAGTTTTTTTGCTACTTGGTTCGGAAATCTGTTTTATCAGAGAAGAACGAGCAAGAATTTAAAAATTAATTTACAATTCTGTGATTATAACATAAGTAACACCTGTGTCAATTAAAAGTCGAATACTTTGTATAGAAACAGGTGTTACTCAGGTAAAAACTGCGTGGAATTACAAATAACTGAAATTAATTATTGGCCAGTATTATTATCCGTATTCCGTTTCCGTCTATTATGGAGATCATTTTTAACACGAATAAGCTTTTCGAAAGACCTTAGACAGACACTATAGATAGAGACACTAGACTTATAAAGACACTATAGTTTGTCTACTGCTATCAGTCGACTTCAAAATAACATATGTATCTTTCACTATATTATGCTTCACCTATGTAACCCCTGCCTGTGAAGAAGTCCGCCGTCCCCTTTAATCTTCTTCATCATTCCTTATTGTAGAATTATTCAATGTCATGTTTTCTTCGGCGACATCAATCTAGCACTTTTTGACCGGCATTGAGGCCTTGACCCCGTCTTGCTGTGTAATGTAAATGATTACGCAGAAATAACTTTCGACATTGGTTTTGCATGGTGTATTTGCATTGTAGAACACTTCGAGTATAACATAAAACATATTGTATCTCAATAACATTCAAAAATCCATACGTGTTTTATCTGTTACTTATACACTTTTGAATTAAAACCTTATGCTACTCTATATATTATCAAATAGACACACATTACTAAGTTTTATTGCTGTATGAAATCTTTACTTTCATCGCCATATGAATTTTGTTATGAAATATCTTTGGCCTCAATTTCCTATTATAAATGAAGTGGGTTTCGTAATTAATTAACTATTTTTGATCGACTTCAAAAAAAGGAGATTATCAATTCGATGTGTATGTGTGTAATTCCATCAGAATTGCAGTTTGTTGTTTATTTTCGTGTATGCCTTGATATAAATTTTAATACCATATTTTATCCTTCAAATCGTTGAACATTGAAATAAATTGGTATCTTGAAAACGTTCAAGTATAATATTATGTATGAGTTTTTTTTGTAAAAAACTGTTTACTTACCTCATATATTTGCTAAAGACGTGGATCTGGGTTTGTCGCATATTTATGATTAACATATTTGCATTTGCTTTTGTCGATAATTACATAAAACTTGAGTGACTTTAGCTTTTAGAAGTGCTTATTGCATATTTGGAAGTGGTTTGTTCATGCCCTTATTTTATTTGCTGTTTATAAGCTATTTTAAAAGGCAATGTGTCACCGTAATAAAATTAAGCTCTCTTAAACACGGTTCTAACGCCAAAATACTCAAACGCGACTTAAATATTATGTAACGCAAATCCCGCTTAAATGTGCTATTGGTTAAGTGGGCCGTGCGCAGTTAAGAGCAACTTAATATTTGAATGGCGATTGAGTATTTAGGCGCAATTTATTTAAGTTCTTAGTAATCCCATAATTCTGCTCAAGTGTTATAAGTTTACTTATAAGTTTAATTATGGGGATAAAGCTACATTTTAAATGCGAAGGGCTTGTGCCATGGAAACTATTTTTGGGTTTCCTTATTTTTGTATATTTTACGATTTTATAAAATTCAGATGCTGTTCCTTTTATATTTGTATATATCGTATCCTGGTGTAATGATATTTTTTTATCAAGGATAAAATATTTAATGCTTTAAAATGTGCGTTTGGTTGAAGTTTCACGTGTATGATTACGATCAAATTTCGTCACCGTTGATTGCACTATTGTATTCGTCATCCGATTCGGATTAAGAGATGCGGGTAATAAATACTATAAAATGGGCATTTTGTATTCCCCGCGTAATATAGCCATTTATTTGCCTAGTAACGGGTTTGTCCTTTATCCAATAATGTTACGTCAACGCAATATGTGCACAAAGTGGGTTTATTCTATTTCAATTTTATTCCAAATATTCCAAATAACTGTACCGTATTCCGCTATAATATAATATGCTCCGGACAATAGGTTTTGCATACTTGGCGTTCATCCTTCATCTTGTGGTTTGAGGCCCTCTGCAGCCAATATTCCCATGATCGATATAATATATTATAGAACTCATCAGATGGGGAACGAACTGACTTATCTTTCTTTGTATGTAAATAATTCCGTGTTGAATCGTAAAAATCTTTATTTTATTTTATTATCATACATCGAACTTAAATATTACACTTTCAAAAATGCGTGTGCGATTTGAGAAGTTGTGTATAATGCATAATAAAATTTAGCATGTAACAAAGTTCTCGGTGCAGGAATATTAGTTAGGTATATTTGTCTTATTACTTGTATTCAATGTAGTAAAATTCACAAAATATCAACATTTATTGCATCTATAAACTGAATCATTTTGTTGTTACAACTTAAACAGGGATGCAATGATATCGGGTACGTGTGATAAATCCCAATGGACAGCGATTGTCCGAAAAAAAATTTGATTGGAATATATGCAAATAATGGTTGTTTTTATCTTTAAATCAATAAAGGTCAGCGCAATAGTAACGTGTTATCTTTGTTTACAGTTTTCGACGAGATCTCTAGAGCCATCTTTCGGATTGCTGTTCAAAGACTTGCTTGACGATCTCGGAGTTCATACAACGGGAGCATCAGTCATCGCCAGTACACTGGACTCCGTAGTTAACTTCTCAGGATTCTTCGTGGGGCCCGTCATTAAAACATTTTCGTATAGAAAAGTATGCTTCGTTGGATCGACGATATGCGCTCTGGGTTTGCTGTTTACCGCTCCGGCGAACAGCATGGGTCACATATTGGCCACTTACAGTATTTTAGGAGGTGAGTTGTTTCATGATAGTAGATCATGATAGTAGATCATAGATAGATATGATAGTAATATTTTCATCAAATATTTAATATAGCATTCATTTGTTTTTATTAATAAGTGTAGTAATCAGACAAGACAAAGAGGTTACAACTACAACACTTCATGAAAGCACCCTAATTGTCATCTTAAAAATATATTTTATACAGACTGTATAAACTACTATGAAATATGATGAGCTTATTACTCCTTGCTTATAGCGCATAAAATAGCTTCAGTTCTTCAGCTTCTGTTCAGTTCAGCTTCTGTCTCAACAGTTCATTGGAAAGATCTTTGTAACTTTGTCACATTCATAATATACTAGGTATTTTAAATTCTGCATGGAAAAATAAATTTCAATAGGACTGTAATTGCGTTTCTGTGTCTAATTAAATTTGAAAGCCGTATACCTGCTGTGAATATTTCAGTAATGCTATTTAGCACTAAAACAATGTAGAGATAAATATATCTTTGTGATCATTGGTTCGAGCTACATTCCGATACTTGCGTGTAAAAATAATTATATCAAGGTCTAATTTAACTCTTTTGAAGTTGTGTATTCTGCTCTTCTTAATCTTTTCACATTGTAGTTTGTAGTCAATATGTTTAAACATATGATTGGTATCACTAGTTTTGTATTCCATTTTCATTATAGTTATTTCATAGAGAAATATGCAAATGAGGGAGAGTTAAAAATAATAAAATGAGTTCATGTCAGCCTTAATTCGGAATTTAAGCCTTCTTTCAATTAATTGAATTAACTTTGTATTTTGGCACACCTCGTTGGCAATAGGCCTACGTTTTCGCTAGTTTCTAGTGATGGATTTTAAAACTATCAGCCGTTGTAGAGCCACAATGCTCAAGACACCTATAAGGTTTCTGTTTCGGTTTAACGACCGCAGCCATTTAATTACAGCGGGAATAAATGGGTTAACGTTGTATCCAACTCACGGAACGATATGCTGATAATAATAAATAAATCCCAGAGTATATTGCTATCATCAGGACCTATAAAATATAATATATTTGCGACGCATCGTTAATAAACCTAATTTAATAATAAATAAATAACACTGTTTTAACAGCTGTGTGTTCTACACGCAAACGCACGATTAAGTAAAAAGTCGTTGAAATGCGTTTATTGGTCACGTAGGCAATTAAATAGCTCTCAAGTCAGCAGTATCAACTCTGAAGTTTACTATACACTCAAATTCATGTTTTCTACATGCAAAATGTACATTTTTATGTAAATATCGGACAGCTGGTGAACGCGACTGGTCGCGCGCTATACGGTCACAAAAGCCCTTCATTTAGGTTAGTAAATGTCCTTGTCACGGCAACGTTGGTCTGCGACTTGCATTTCCCCAATATCTGTAACCTTTGTTCATTTAACGTGGTTTCGTGCGAACGATAATGATTGTGAAGCAAGTGGCAAACCTTCACAATGAACCTCTTGTTAAGCATTTTCCTTATAGTGACGGAAGAATAGCAAATTATTTCTACGTGAATTATTTATTTTGAAATTCAAATGGAGTAGAAAGATTAACTATCTGTTATGAATGAAAATATGAAGTGAAATATATTAATATATTTTCCACTCGGGGCGTGACTCTTATGCAAAGAGCGTTTTGGGCTTTAGCCAGTGCTGGAAAGCGTTTAACTTTTCAAAAACTTTTTCAAACCAACAGCAAAAGTTTGTAATATAGGGCGAACAATGCGCACAATCAGAGGCGGCTCGTGAAATTTTTTGATGGGGGTTCACAAAAATATAATTGAAAACTAGAGCTTACTATTTATTTTATTTGTATACAAAATCCATTCGCCGGCCTTTTTGGCGTGCTATACTTATTAGATATCTATTACTTTCTTGTGAAAATCAGAAATTGAATTAATTAAGCGTTTTTCTATGCTTATCATACACTAGCGGCCCGGGTACAAATAGATTTCTGTATAATAATATGTACGTATTATTATTATACATATAAACCTTCCTATATAGGCACGCTGCCGCCGCTCCGGCCGGCCAGTACCGCCGCAAGCGCTACGTCCCGCAATTTTAAATCTGTAATATCTTCGAAAATATTAATTTAAATCTTGTGCTGTAAAGGACCATATAGATCTATATTAAATCAACAATGTATTTAAGTTATTTAATTGGATAAGGATTAATGCTGTATTGGTTAAAATCGCTTCGAAAATTAGCCATTATTTGTCGTAAAAAGTAAATGACAAAAAAATGATATTGTGGTATATCCAGAAGAGATAGACATATACCATCGCGGAGTTTTCTGTAGACCTTTTCAATGTGTACAAATTATTAGTACATTATTTTGATAAATCTCGTAGGGCTCAGCCTGCGTTTGCAATGTAAGCGGAAAAAAATTGATACTTAATGACATCACATTAGAAACCTCAAAAATAACAATATTTCTCCACTATTTAATGGATGTTATTATACATGTAAACCTTCCTATTAAATCAATCTATTTAAAAAAATGTAGTGATAATGCATTGAGACGGTCTTGCCCCATACGAGTAGTATTTCGCGTACGCGTGAGCGGCGCTCCAGATTACGCTTATTTCTCATACGATATCTTTTGTTTCACGCGTCAGCCCGAATCGATGCTCTCTTTCGCACTCATTGAATACAGTACTAAGAGCCGTACTAAACTTCGTTTCATAGGAGCGCAATCGCTGGCGCTCCACTCGTTACAAATTGACGCTACATGTACCTATATAGGCATTTTATTTTTATAGGCATAGTAAAATATATAGAATGTAATGTAAGGATCTTATGTATTATAAATATATATGAATTATTAAATTAGCTAAGTATGTTATTTTAGTGGGAGTGCACTGCACCAGCGCTCTTTCGGATGAGCCGCCTCTGCGCACAATAGAACGAATGCACGTGATATGGCTTTATTGTATTCGCAACCTATTAAATCTCGATACAAAATTCACGTTATGTAATATTTAAGTTGATCGCAATTAATTAAAATTCATAAGGTAATAATATATATTTAGCGTGTAAAGTTTATTCATAAAATTCGATATGTTTGCTATTAATGGACTAACGATTGATGTTCGGGTCAGACGGCTGACAGATGCAGTATATCGCTCAGCATCGCACTTGCCATTATTTTGACGGTAAACGAGATGTTTTGTTGAAAACACGGCAGCCGTTTTTATTTATGGCTCGTAACTTAAATGGACCGTAAACGCCATTCATTACTCTCTTGCGTCACTTGCGGACTGTAATTCATTACTGTTTGTCCAATCAACAGCATCATTATTTTGAGAATAAATTAACATTTCCTCTATTCGTATGAAATATAATACGGAAAATGGCCATCCTTTATTACAAATTACTGTAGAAGTGCCGGTGGGGTGTGATAAAATTAATATAACCTTTAACGGCCTCATTCATACAGTTCAAAAATCAATTTTAGTTATCGAATGTTTTGACCCTTTCGAACAAGTTTTGAAGTCGGTTTGAGCAAAGAAAAAAAAAAATTCAAATCTAAACTAGTTTTAACACTGTCTTTGACTAAAGCCGATAGAATTAAGTACCCGAAGCTGTATTATTTCTAACATTGAAATAGGTAGTAGGTTAGTAGGTACCTATAGCCCTAGGTATGGTTATGCCACTTTAAACCAATCCCGATCGAACAAGTGCCTGTTACAACACGAAAACGTAACTATTTTTTATATTTTCGCAATCAAAATAATATGTTGATAGGTTGAAACCTGACAATCCAGTTCAATAATACTGGTATACATATTATTAAATTATTATTTAAATCTTGTATGGCATTTCGAGTTTGAGCTGGGAAAATGGTATTCGAGTTTTCCAGGACTGGTATTTTTGCCTGTATTGCTTTTACCTTGGAGTGGATTTAAGCTAAAAATCCACTGTTGGTGATTTTTCCTATCCGTTACAGCCCTGTTTAATATTCCAAGATGTAATATTTTATATTTTAAATTGTTGTATCGAAATTATTCATAACACATAAGAAGTTAATTTCTTTGTGTTACTGTTTATGTTAGTTTGGATTATATAATTATCTATGAAAGCGTGTAAAACATTATCCAATTTACATTTTTATAGCGGCATAAAAAGTGAACATTTTAATAAAAGTTTTTATACAACATTGTAATAAAATCTAAAACAGAGTTTTAATTAAAACTTCGTGTACGGACTAACTTTTTGAATTGTACACGAATTCGAGCAAAAGTTGTTATAGTTATTTGTACGCAACATTTAAAATATAACATTCAGTTCATTTATTATTTTGGAGTCAACACAGAAAGTCAATTTACGTTGTAGGATATTGCTAGTGCAAACAGTGTTATTTTATTCTTTATATCTTTTTCTGAAATACGACTAAACTGTTGTTATACATTAATAACTAAAATATAAACAACCTAGACGTTGATTGACCTTGACCGTTTTGATAACTCGTTTTTACTAATGAAAAGAAACGTTCTTATAGTTTCTTGCCCGTTCTTCTGTAGTGAAAACCGCTTTCTAAATCGGGTGGTAGATAAAAAAAAAACTGAAGTTAAATTATGTTGTACATTTTTATTTATTTATTTATTTATAAATTCTTTATTGAACACCACATACAGTAAATAGATAAAAAAAAACGATTTAATGGATTCAATAAATTATTTTCATTTCAAAATCTTACATTTCCAGGTTTCGGTGTGGGTCTCGCGTCTTCTTCGTCATTCGTGTCGCTCAATCACTATTTCTCTAAGAAGCGTGGGCAGGCGGTGGGCCTGTCGATGGCAGGTACGGGTTTCGGGCTCATGGTGATGCCTCAACTAGTCAAGCTGCTCCTCGGAGAGTATGGGTTCCGATGGACGGTGGTAATACTCGGAGCCTTGGCTTTCCACGCAGTTTTGGGATCGTGTTTGCTTCAACCGGTCAAGAGACATCTCATCGAAGAACCGGTGGATTGCGAATTGCAACCGGTGAAGGTTAGTTTTACAGATACAGATACACAACACTTTATTGAACACCACATAACATAAAATAACAAAAAATAATACAGAAACCTTACAAATAGTGAACAACTGGCGGTCTTATCGCTAATAGCGATCTCTTCCAGACAACCATATAGCAATATAGTAGAACATGAAAGAAAAAGTTTGACAGTTTTACATTATACACACAGAGATAAAATGACGTCATGCCTCATTGGGAGACTACAAACAGATATATAATGACGTCATGCCCCATTGGGAGACTATAGGGTGAAAACATTTTACAATATTTATAAAAGATAACTGTTGGTTTTGAGCATTTACAGCTTGAGTGATTGGTTAGATAGAACAATTATCCGAATTTATTTATAGTTGTTATCAATGAGTACGATATGCATGTCACAGCAGAGCTTTCACATTAATAAGATTAGTCACGTTAAATTGACTCGTAAACATGAGTAGATGTTTTAGACAATCTTATGTATTTAAAATTTATGTTTAATTAATATACTATATTTTTAGTAGACCTAAAATATATTTTAAATTCTGTTTGAAATGTACGAGTTAATATCGAATTAGACAGTTACCGTTTTTGAATACAGTTTATTGCAAAACGATTGGGGTAAATCCGCGAAGTGAGATAATTCCCTATAATAACACATGTAGGTATGTGGTATTCTGCAATTTTGAGTGCATGTCCGTTTTATACCCGGCCAACACAATTTTCAAGACCGAGGCGATGTAGTAATTGTTTTTCAGTCAGTAGTCTATGAGTCAGTAATGCACTAATAATAATTTAATCCCTTAGTCAGTTTTACAAGTCAGTATGAAAAATAAATTATGAAGATAATAATATCAGCATAAAATGCAGTACAATATTTTAGGTTTAATTAGTCACGAATGCACATAAAATAAAGTAGATCTGTGTGTAAACATTGAGTGATATCACGATAAACAACAATGATTGATGACGCATTTGTAATCTAATGTCCGAAGTCAATGACCCTCACGCTACGGAACCTTCAACCCGCGCGTTTAGCTAACCATTTAAATAGATTTATGCAATATAACACATACTCGTGCTCGGCAACTAAACACCAATATGATTTGGTGTACAGAACTTCATGAGTCCATTAAAACATAATTGGTTAGTATTCAAATATGCAACCAATGATTTGGTTGAAAAAAATGTTGTGGTATGTACATTATTGTGGCTTGCATTATTTTTTAAATTGTTATTGTTCAATTATAAAGCTTGAACATATTATAATCCATTATGATAATGCTAAATTAAAAAAATAATCAATTTAGATGTGCGGCTTAATTGAATTTGATTACAAATTATAATTATGCTTGAAGGTATGATTAAAGATTTACTAGAATACAAACTTGAAACTGCATTGTATGATAAATCAGTCAATCATAAACCTATTTCTCCAAATACTATCAAAATTCCAGGAAATGGAATGCATATTGGAAAGCGACGAAGAGAACGAGGACAAGTTCGAGATCAATCCTCTGGTGACGCATCCGATGCCGAAGCTGACTCCTCAGCGGTCCCACACGAATATGAACCATCCTTCAGTGCGTACTATAGGCATGCCGCGAGCGAAGACGTGTGACAAACCACTGCCGGAGTTGGAGAAGAATTGTCGCGTGTACCCGGGCCTCACTACAGCCGCGTCCGTGGCCGCCATGCCGCGCGTCACGTCCAGTGGTAGTATGAGTGAAGCCGCAAGGAGAAGGAAGGTCTCCGTCATCTCCAATATCTCCAACATGGACTTCACTGGTAGTTACCTGCAGCTGTACTTGGATGTAAGTAATATTTGTTTATGTATTTTTGAACCCCCGACACTGATCAAGCGGTGGGATGTTTTAAGGTGATTTGTTTCACCTCCAAGAAGATTTTTGTATTAAATAGCGTAATCGGTCGTATGACTGGAGAATAATTATGTCAAAATAAGTCACTCAGTTGCACATCAGAGAGCAATTTTGTTTATTATATGCTTCCTGAATGGTAATAGCATATTCATGGTGTAGGTATAACTGAAAAGTATTTATTATCTTTAGACCACCAAAATTACACATGGAATTTTGATGCAAAACTTCACAAGCGAAACTAAATGTTTTATTTACATTCAATTATTTATGACTATACACAAATAATATAATACCGTATTGAAATATGTATGAAGTTTCCGTTGAATTTCATATGAATGTATAAATGTGTGTTTACACATTACAGACGGCGGACGACGAAGCCATACAAATGAAGGCAATCAAGAAAACCGAGCCCGAGATGGAAAAAAAGAAGGGCTTCTTTAGAAAATTTGTAGCACTTATGGACTTGGATTTACTTAAAGACTGGTCTTTTTTGAATCTTTTACTTGGTCTCTCTCTATTTTGGAGTGGGGAGCTTCAGTTTAGGATGTTGACCCCCTTCTTTATACAAAGTTTGGGGTACAATATGAACGACACGGCGTTTTGCCTGTCTATGACGGCTATCACTGATATTCTGGTGCGGCTTATACTGCCACCGATATTCGACAGGACCACTATATCAAAGAAGATGATATTCTTCATTTCATCATTTTTCCTCGCTGCTACTAGATCAGGTGAGCTTCATTATACATTTAACACAATGCATATTAATATTCATGGCATTCATTATGCAATCTTTTATTCATCAACTTGAGTACTGAGATCACGTGTTATTTGTTACGTAAAATTATTACCACGCGTAGATGCAAATAACCGATATATTTAGTAACCTATTAAAATTATGAGAGCTGTTTCCTCATTATACCAAGCATTAATAATACGCTGGACCTAAACACTAATATTTTTTTTAGCGGCGAGACGAATTTGTTTTATTAATCTTCGATTTGATAAAATTCCCAATTTATGACGCATCGTTGTTAACTTAAGCCTTTATTTTCTTGCATTGGAACATATGTTTTCCTTAACCTGACCTTACAAAATATATTACGTGCACTTTTGATAATCGGAAACTCCAAATGGCATTATGTCCTATAAAACGTTTGCTACGTTTCGGAACCTTATAATTTCTCGTCTAGGTCGAGCATAAATATTTATTTTATACACAGAGATGACTCACTAAATATATAATATATGTTTTATGTATGTTTAATGTGATGGGCAAACAAGTAATTACTATCATGTATTCACACGCTCGCTTATCGGTATATCGAGCGTTCAAATAAATCCTTCGTCTGCCCTTTAGTATACATATTTTTCTTTCTCATTTATACGTTAATTGAGATGGTTGATAATTGTTTATAAACATCATTATGATTGCAGTCACGCGGTTATTTGTCATCGATTACGAATAAATTTGCTAGTAACCGTCGATTCATTGTTGTATATCAATAGATATTCATTTTTAAACATATTTTTTTAGACGTTTGACCTTTACATACGTTATAAAATAATGATGACAATACTATGCACGTGGAAAAAGAAACCATTGATGCTATTATGTGTAGCAAAAACCATTACACCCATATTAGATAAAACATACATTAGAATATATGTATACGTCGGTTTTTAGAAATTTCTTTAAGAGAGTTAATTTATTAGGTTTTTGTGTTTGTATTGCATTGTGCTAGGTGGACTGTGCTTTTAAATTTGGTGATTTTTAATAAATAATGATGTGCGGAAACGTCGTCCGTAACAAAGCGATTTAAAGGCCGCATTTTTTCAAATTAATTATATGAAAGTGTTTATTTCATATTACTTATAGCATCTGTGGATGTATGAATGAGTTATTAAAATAAATGTGACTACTTGAGTACAAAAAATATAGATTCCGAATTATGAGCTCTTTCATATATTTAGGTCTTCAAAAACATACATAGATATCCGCTCCTCCCATATTATGAACACTAAGAATATGGAAAAGTGGGCAGGCTTGTTACCCGTGACTAAACAGTAGTGTTTGTGTATCAGTACTGGCGGAGCAGTCGGAGTGGGTGCCGCTGATGGTGTGGCTGTCCATCTGCGGGTTCTTCCGCGGCATGTGTCTCAGCAACTTCACTCTCACCATCTCCGAGTACTGTCCGCTGGAGAAACTGCCCGCAGCCTTCGGACTGCATATGGTCAGCAAGGGCGCCTTCGTCGTCGCCATTGGACCTCTTATTGGTGAGTTTGTCGTCGATTATGACAGCCTCCGTGGCGCAGTAAGAGTTGGCTGTGAAACGAGAAGACATGAGTTCGATTTAAGTTCTTAGACACAAACGTGGAAGTTGTTAAGCAGTGGTAGAGCCATGTTATTGTTCGGTTATGAATGCATGAATGGGCAGAATCGTCCGGGGCGGTACCATTTTAGAAAATCGATGTGAAGCGACAGTTTTACTGTCGCGTTTTGTTCGGTGAGCTAGATTGCTAGATGCCCAACACCCCTTTCCTCTTCCCATGCTTTTTTCTTCCCGATCTCTTCCCAATTTGATGGGCTGGCAACACATTCATTATAGAAAGAAACTGTGGATTTTAATGGGTGGCAGTTATCACCATCAGGCGACCTATTTGTTCGTTTACCAGAGCTGTGCAATCAAAAACAGTGCTGCCATAATTTAAAAACAAGTTAGTTCTGTGATGAAGTTTTGTTCTGGAATTCAGAATGAGTCAATGTGTAGATACTTTCATTATACCTTCATTACGGTGCGACTCTATGGCACCGTGAAATTGTGGGGCCCTGGGCGAATACCACCCAGAGGCCCACTAATTATTATTCAACTAATTGTTATTGCGTCACATAACTGTTTTGCAGAAATTGGTTTACTATAAAGATAAAAATAGGACAATAAAACGTGTTATGTTAATAAAATGTACTCATTTATTCCTAATGATTCAGCGCTGTTTTAAAATGTTAAAATAAACATTAAAAAAAGTTAGCCTTGGGGCCTTTTGTATCCACGGGGCTCTAGGCCGCAGCCAAAAAAGCCTTTAGATCCGACCATGATTATTAATATTATTTATTCTAAGAATCCATGTTTAACAACTTTACCGACTAGCACCGGCTGAGCCACTTCCTTTTGTCTTAATGCACTGTTTTTTTTTGTATCATAATTATTTGTTTTGTAATTAGTATTAAGCAATAAATGTTTTTTTTTATTGCAGGTTATGTGCGAGACTACACGGGCAGTTTCTCGATGTGTATCCACGTGCAGAACGCCATGATCATGTGTTGCGTGTTGGTATGGGGCGTGGAGTACTTGCTCGCCTTCACGCGCCGCAGGAAAGTCGTCCAAATATAAACACAACTGTTTCCTCTTACTAGTTTGTGAACGTCACGTTCTTGTTATATCTAAATGTTTATTTGACTAGTTATCTATTCATTAGTAATGTTATGTGTAGCTTTAGTTGCGCTTAGGTCTGTACGCAAGGTATAGAGTCCTGATACAGGCGACAGAGAGCTACTTCATCGACAAATGCAAATATGTAATGCGATTCCGCACTGGGGTTGCAGTCGTTAAATACCAACATATATAAAGGTTTTAATATTCTACATATACTTAAAGTCCATATCCATATCATATCACGACGAACAGATAATATAAAAAATAAACTATGTGTTTATCGATTGCACCTCCCTAGTGCACTGTGAAAATGACAAAATTGACGGCACACTATGACAACATAACATTAGGGTTAGTATACCAGTGAAATTGGATTTAGGTACATCCTATATATTTCTATACTAAAATTACACTCGGTGTAACATTTTTAGACATTGATTTTAATAATATTTTTAGATGGCTGTTTGTAGTTTCGAAGTGTTTTTCTAGGTATTTTTAGACAAAAATAATTTATATATCTAATGTACATAATTAGTCCATGTTTCAATCGGATTGGATTTTTTTATAGACAACTGTTCAACTTAAGTTTTTCTTAAATTTCAAAAAAGACAAAATCTGAAGTATTACGTAATTAGTATACTTATTTAGTATGTAATAAAAACATTTAAAACAAAATATATACTAGTGTTCTTTAGAACTTTCTTTCAAATTAGACTGGCAACAATGTTTCTAAATTATATAAAACCGTTTAGCAATACTTGAAAATGACAATCGAGTAGAGTTCTAGTAGGGTAAAATGTAATATTTTTGGGAAAAATATCTGAGAAGCACTACCTGTATATTGTATACCTATTTAAATACACTATTCAACTACTTGTGTTCAGTATGTTGTATAATACATAATATGTGACATGTTAGAATATGTACAATATTCTTCAACACTGAAGCCTTGCGTAGAAAAAATAAGAATGATGTTCAATATTTAATAATCTTAATTAGATTGTTATAGCTTGTTAAAAATAAATAGTGTGATGAATTGTGCTTTGAGTCTTCCCGTGAGAGAATGATACGGTATAGTATATTATTATCTTTCGAAACATTGTTTTCTAAAACATTAATCTATAGTATATGTATTGAAATTAAATTTGAACAAGTGACATTTAAAACTGCTAATGTTCCTTTATTAATAAAAGCATGGATGGTAATTAATTTAAAATGTGTTCTATGCCAGTGATAACTCGTATCCTTTCCCGTGACTATGTATATTTGATAGATGGTTGTTTACAACGCAAAACAATATAGTTGTATATTTTTTTGGAAAATATTTTTTGATGCCCAATGAAAAGTTACAATTTTAAAATGTCACTGACTCTACATAGATACTGGCCCTTGGAGTCATACCAATAATAGTTTATTAAGATGGTTTAGTTACTCAGAGTAATATTTTTGGTAAGTAATTTATCAAATAGGTTCTACCAAGTGTCTAGATTCTGAAGTGATAAACAGTACATACTATGTGTGACAAAAATCTACACATTTACTATCTATGGTACTTAAACATACATATTTCATTTTTTTGCCACATAATAAAAAGAAAAAAATAACAGTATAATATGTCCCAGTCACCAGATATTGGTTTAAATATAAATATGGTTAAAAACAATATAATAAAATAATTTAATTAAAAATTAAACGACCGACTTCAAAGTGCACTACAAAGTAATAAATAATATATATTTCATTATGCTAGTAAACATTGATTAATTTTCTTAGTGACTTGACTAGCCAACAAATCTTAAATACGTAATATTTTGAAGGCGGGTCGCCAAGTGCCGAACAAGAACAAATTTAAGTAAATGTAACACAATTTGATATTATCTACTTGTACATCCTGTATCGTTAGCGCTCAGTAAGGTCCATATGTAAATTAGAAACAAATTAATTTAACATATTGATCCTACGTGTACATTGTTGAGATTTTAATAGAATTATTATGTGTCATATGTGTGGTCTAATTATAATGAATTGGATACGATAAAAGATACAGTGCTCAAGAGTTTTAATTCCATGGTACGCCTTTGACTTATTGGAGTCACTTTTATATTTATAGACAATTACAAAGCACTTTAACAGTGATAGGAATCATGGTGAGGAAAATATAAGAAAGGGAAGTAGTTAAGTTTGTATCTTTCCCTCGATTGCAGATAAGTCCGATGCTCAACAGTGTTCATTAAGAGCTGATATATTAAGGACGGGCAAAGTAATTTTCGATTTTTCTATTAGTTATCAGGACGGAGTCTAGAATTTGTATCTGATATGGCGATCACAGAGTACATTACTATATATGAAATGATGGCGATTGACTCGCCCACAAACTCACCGAGGGACAAAACACATAAGGCGTAACGTGGGTGTCCTGGTTGATACCAGGAGAATCTCTGCCTACCCAATTTGGAAAAAAGTGCGTGAGTTTATATACGTTTAGACAAATTATATTGCGTGTAAAACTTGCTTATTTTCGCTAGGATGTTTAACACAAATTTAATTTAAGTGTAAGTCGTCGTGTTCGTCACTTGGCGACCCGCCTTCAAAATATTACGTATTTAAGATTTGTTGGCTAGTCAAGTCACTAAGAAAATTAATCAATGTTTACTAGCATAATGAAATATATATTATTTATTACTTTGTAGTGCACTTTGAAGTCGGTCGTTTAATTTTTAATTAAATTATTTTATTTTTTACTTTTTAGTTTTCATAAGCATAGTAATAATGACAAAGGCGATCATATAATAAAAATTGGAATTAATGTATATAAAAATGAATTATTGTGATCCTTTATATTTTCAGAATCAAAATTGAATAATAGGTATTCGGATCCGAAAATTATTCGATTTTATGATTATTTTTATGTAGCCACCTGTCATTTCGTTTTTATGATAAAAAAATCACTAAAATCGGCTCAACCTGCCAGAGATATTGAGTGCGTATGCGTGGTAATCATTCGTCACCCTCTCACCTCTACGCCTTCTTTACTTCCTTTTTTTTAATAAAACACA
The DNA here is from genome assembly GCA_030180105.1 of Hyles lineata. Taxonomy (NCBI): domain Eukaryota; kingdom Metazoa; phylum Arthropoda; class Insecta; order Lepidoptera; family Sphingidae; genus Hyles; species Hyles lineata. The sequence continues at coordinate 11,082,138 of JARJEE010000008.1, read as the reverse complement.
TAAACTGAACCTAATGGACGAAAAATCATTGCGTTTCTGCCCAGTTCGAAGAGTTCTGCTCTCCAGATATGTACTTATTCATCAGATCTTCACTATATTTTATGTAATCAACATATTACAGAAAAGTTATTTTAAATCAGTTCTTTACTGGCGCAGATATTAAGTATTGATATTTGTTTATATCCTCCCCCCCCCCCCCCCCTTCCCCACGCCCCTTTCTATTCCCTCTTTGTAGTAATACACTTATATTGAACCTAATGTAAAAAGAATTATTGCTGTACTATTAAATTTTGAGGAGTTCCGCCCTTCAGGTCCAAAGATATTCATCAGGTCTTCACAATATTTTTTTTGGGCCAACCTAATATATAATACTATTCGACAATAAAGTTATTTTTTAAATCGATTAAGTACTGCCGGAGATACTGAGTAATTACAATTGTACCTATTTTCTACCCCCACCCCCACCCTTTTCTCATTTTCACCCATCCTTTGTAATAATATACTTATACTTAATCTAACGCAAAAAGAATTAATGCTGGACTGTTTAATTTTGAGGAGTTCTGGTCGGCAGATCCGAAGATATTCATCAGATCTTCACCATTTTTTTATGGGACCAACCCAGTATATCATTCATTCCGACAAAAAAGAAATTTTCAAAATCGGTTCGCAATTACCGGCGAAATCGGGTAACAAACATACAAAAAAAAAATTCAGTCGAATTGATTACCTCCTCCTTTTGAAGTCGGTCAAAAAACTAAGCCATCTTATTTAATCCTAAGTTGAATTTTATATACTAAACCAAGAATAATTTTAGGACCATATGGTATATGTAATGGTATATACTTGATATATTATTCTAAAAAATACAGTAAAATATACTTCTTTTATAAATGTGAACTTGCCTTACTGCCGGTGACTCCATAATTTTATTTTCTTGTTGAAATATATGAGTAATAAAATTATTATGTGACAATTTTTACCCAATTGATTTTGCGCTTCCATAATGATATGAAGTGAGATAAAATGCTTTGAATGTTAATTCATTATATTTAAGGAAATGTCGCGATTAAAGTTAAAAACTATTGGCATAACTAAAGTTAACATATAGATAAACAAATATAGGCAAATCTGATTGTACTGATTATTGAAGTTTATTTTTATGTGTAACAGGCGTTATTGGCAGGTGGTTTTGTAACTTGAATGCCATTCTAGGCATGAATAACTTCAATATTGGCAGCCTCTGGTAAAACCAATTGAACGTCATGTTTTGACATTTAATTTTCTCATTTGCATATGGATTGTTTAAATTTAAAATAAATTGTTATCGTTAAAATGAAAAAAAAAATCACTTTATTTCCATATTTCTGTCTTCCAGAAATTTTAATTAGTAGGTACATATATGTATCTTGCGATGTGTGCTTTGCGAAGTGTGATGTATTGACCAAATATATGTACATACAATTATAATGTACTTACTAAAGTTCAATGAAATATGCATATACATATAAATAATAAGCAGTTATTGTACTTACTGTGGAGTGTGAACTTATTAGATGTTAGTGCCATTTTGGATCATCTGTTGTACTTTACAATTATTCCAATCAATTTATGAAATGTATGTGCCAAATGTACATAAATTGTATACAAAAAGACGTATAACATGTGTATGACGTAATGATCATAATATTTAAACTTGTAATGACGAATTATGTGATTTGTAGTAACCTTGTCTATACTTGGTTAAGTACAAGTAGTGTTTATAAATGCTTCAGCGGCTATTTTTTGTTGTTCGGTTAGACGTCACTGTAGTGTGATAGCAGTAAGTGGGAGAGAGCCGTTTATACAATTGTGACTAACATTGTCGAGAGTGCAGAATTGTAAAATAATACAACCAATTTGTATTCTGGTGCACACAAGTGTCAAATTCATAAATTATGGAGTAACTTACCATTTTTCATTACATAAATGGTGCTCTGGGGAAAACAACATAGTATGTCAAATTATTGATTATTATGTGGGTTCAAGAGCCTCTTCAAAATCGAATATATAGCGATAGCTTTTGGAGACAAATGAAATGTTACCTTTTTTCATTATGATTTTAGATCTGGCGAAATTAATTTGGACTATACATAATGTATTTTCTGAGTAACTTATTAACAATTAGAATATTTACATAAAAATATATCTTATATAATATATTTTTCATTAGCGGATATGCATATAAATCATTATAATCAAAATCATGGTGATAATTATTTTGCAATTGTAGTAGACTAGCTTATGGCAAATGTAACTTACTGATGTATATTTTGTATAAATTTTGATGGTAGCATACATGGTTAATCGTTAAATGACTTTCTTTTTGAAAGCATTCGCATTTATGACTATCTAGAATACTAGAATATTAGCTTAATATGTGTAAACATATTTTTGTGTCCCAGCTCCATATAATGTAAAACAAACAAATCTATTTTTACAGGTATGATTAAGTTTTGAAAAAAGAGAAACACTTAAAAATTCCTTTATCACTATTATACATATTGTCTATTTCACAAAAAAAAGATTATTTCTCAAAATATACACATGACATTTTTTTATTGCATCTAAGAAGATGTACATTTAAATCAAAGATATAAGACGGATTAATGCTGTTACTTTGAGTAAAGTATGCAATGCAAATACATTGCATTGCATATGCAGTGATTTTTTTGTTAACGTGACAGCTTTAACGACATGACAGTCGATTTTGAACAGCAAAACTCGACATATTAATTTTATTGACAATAATTTTGTTATTTTGTTTTGGTACCACATTTGGTACCTAGCGTATGACACGTTGTTGACAATTTTGTTTAATTACCACTTGGAGCTGTTGAATGAATCTTTATGAATGAAGATTGATGCGAGATTGCACTCAATGTATAATGCATATTTATTATGCGTTGGTAATTATGCAAATGAAAGTAACAAGGCATTTTGTAAACGAATGAGAAAATAAGAAGGTATTAAACAGTTAATAAAGGTGGTTACCGAGATGTTTGTTTTATTGAAAAAGTGTCGCCATTTAGAAAATAATATTATGTTATAATGCGTTCGAGTATAAATCCGTATGTATGTAGTAAAATGAAAATGTACTGACACATTGCCTGCATCCCTAACCTATGGTATAATTATTTCTATATTTTCTATATTTAATAAATGCGGGTAAATTATGCTTAATTCAGTAGTTTTTTTTACAATAAATGGCGAGACGAGCATGCCGTTCGCCTAATGGTAGGCGATAAGACCGCGTGGAATGGAAAGGAACACAGATCGGAAAACGGAAGATTTATTGGGTATACAATATTGCAAACTCCTGTGAGACAGTGGTACCACCTCAGACGAGTCTGCCCATTCATGCTGACAACAGTGTGGCTTTACCACTTATAGAATCTTTAATTATACAGGGTATCTCAAGACTGCTACCGAAAACGAAGCCGGATGGTAGTTTTAGTGACTACAAACACAATGCAACTTAAAATTTTGGAAAAAAACGCGCCAATTTTTTTTAGAATTTTTTAAATATCGTCATTTTTGGGTGGAAAATCCATAGTTTTTGCTAAAATAAAGATTTAAACTCTTTTTTAGACCTTAGAGTCTTTAAAAAAAAAGGGTATACACTATTACCACCCAAAAATGATGATATTTAAAAAATCATTAAAATGGTCGCGTTTTTTTTGCAAAATTTTTAGTTGCATTGTGTTTGTTAGTCACTAAAACTACCAAGCGGCTTCGTTTTCGGTAGCAGTCTTGAGATACCCTGTATGTATGTATTCTTGTATTATATCTAATATTTATGGATCACATAAATATTTTTTTAATGCTGTGAATGGCGAGAGGAGCATGCCATTCACCTGATGGTAAGCGATTCGACCGCTCATGAACAGTACCAAAACCAAAAAACCCTGAATTACAAAGCAATGCTTGGCATTCCACTGTGCTGCCATACTGCGATTTAAGATGTTAAGTCTCGATATGTCCAGTAGTGACTGGCTACAATGTCCTTAAATCCAAAAAAAAAAAACAACAGTACATTTACACTGCTGTTTGGCAGGAGATATAGACATTGTGTTAGTATCTGCCCAGGCGGGATCTCACATATATGACAGACCTAGCACCCGTATTTTTTTTTATATGAGGGTTTTTCTCATTGGCCATATTTATCGTTAAAGAAAATCTTAAACGAGTAAATAATGTGAACGTCAAGATGACGGGATCATAAGAGATATCAAGAAAAGCATCAAGATGGCTTTGAAGCTATCTTCAAGCTTCATATGTGGAAGCTTGTTGTTAGCTAAGTAGTTATTATTTTGGTTGTAGGTATTCATAATTGTATTAGTCTGTAAGCTTTAGTAAAATTGAATACTTATAAATAAATATGTTTCCGAAAAGGCTTTAGTACCATAGACCACATCCATACGCTTCGGCAAGTTATACAAAAAACCGAGGAATATAACTTGCCGCTTTGTTTAGCGTTTGTGGACTATGAGAAAGCCTTTGATTCGATCGAGACTTGGGCTGTGCTACAGTCTCTCCAGCGGTGCCATATCGACTATCGGTACATCGAAGTGTTGAAGTGTATATGTTATGGGCCAAGTGATTAATGCGAGCAGTATTCATAATGCCCGGGCAGTATGAATAGTGCCAAGCCATATCGGGCCAAGTGATTAATTACAATCTAAACTCGTCTATTTATCACATTGCCCGGGAATTATGAACATGGCTACATGATGATCGGCCAATGTGATTAATAGGTATTTTTTTACGTGGTGCGCTGCCGCATTGTCGCATCTTCGATAGACCCATAAATTGGTAAGGTGGAATTGATCTGCTTATGTTTAGTTGTTTTTTATCAATTGCCCGGGCATTATGAATAATGCCAAATTAATCACTTGGCCCATAACATATATACAACAACGCCACCATGTCGGTCCGAGTACAAGATCAGAGTACGAAGGCTATTCCACTACAGAGAGGCGTGAGACAGGGAGATGTCATATCTCCGAAACTGTTCACTGCCGCGCTGGAAAATGCCTTCAAGCTCTTGCAATGGAAAGGATTCGGCATCAACATCAACGGCGAGTATATCACTCACCTTCGGTTTGCCGACGATATTGTAGTCTTGGCAGAATCGCTGGAAGACCTTATACTATACTATGCTCGAAGACCTCAATCAAGTCTCCCAATAGGTGGGTCTTAAAATGAACATGGACAAAACGAAGATCATGTCGAATGTCCATGTTGTGCCCACCCCCATCGGTGTTGGGGGCTCGACTCTTGAAGTTGTTGACGAATATGTCTATTTAGGACAAGTGGTTCAGTTAGGCAGGTCCAACTTCGAGAGAGAGGTCAGTCGTCGAATCCAACTCGGTTGGGCAGCGTTCGGGAAACTACGCGACGTCTTCTCGTCCAAAATACCTCAGTGCCTTAAATCGAAAGTCTTCGATAGTTGTGTGTTGCCAGTGATGACTTACGGCACCGAGACGTGGCCTCTCACTATGGGCCTTATTAGGAAGCTCAAAGTCACTCAACGAGCTATGGAGAGGGCTATGCTCGGGGTTTCCCTACGAGATCGAATCAGAAATGAGGAGATCCGTAGGAGAACTAAAATAACCGACATAGCCCACCGGATTAGCAAGTTGAAGTGGCAATGGCCAGGGCACATAGCGCGGAGATCTGATGACCGATGGGGTCGGAAAGTGCTCGAATGGAGGCCGCGTAGCGGAAAGCGCAGCGTTGGACGTCCACCCACAAGATGGTCCGACGACCTGGTAAAGGTCGCGGGACGTCGCTGGATGCAGGCTGCCTCCAACAGGTCTCTGTGGAAATCATTGGGGGAGGCCTATGTTCAGCAGTGGACTTCCTTTGGCTGATGGATGGATGGATGGAAATAAATATGTAAATCTAAAATATTTAATGAACTAAAAAAATTCACAACTCAACGCCTGACGCAAATCAACAAGCCAGCAGCACATTGTTTCTAGATTGTGAGTTGCTACTGGAAATCGCTATTTGTGTAACATTTATTGTATCAAGTTGGCTAATTAGAGGTCAAAATAGATTTAAACAGTCTCTAATACGAGAATCTAGACCCACAAATAATATTCTCAAGAAGCCTTTGTGTGTTTCTCGTTAATCATTGGCCTCCGAGGATGTCGAAGAGTATTTTCCATTAAACACTAAAAATATGAAATTACTGACCTTACATAATGCCGTTCTGTCTCGTGGTTAACAAATCAACGAAACGTTTTAACTAAAAATGTTAAACTGTTAATGTTTAATTATCTAGGCCGTTACTCATATTAATTGGAAATTTCTTTTTTCGTTTAACTAGAAATCGGATTATATAATAAAACAATAGAAGGCGAATAGGTAGCATCATTTTATATTTGAATTAAGAACGTTATTATTATTATTCGTTTTCTTGTGGCAATTGTTAAAAACATTATGCCAATGTCAAGTTAGGAAGAACGTTATTATCGTGAGAAAAGTATGTTTTAATGTTAATTCTATTTGAAGGTGGCCGATAGCAATATTAACCTCTATAGTAGGCGGTAAACTGGGTCATGAAAAATTGTGGATAAAGGGTCTCAGAAAAAAATAGCTGAATATTTTTCCACTTGGATTTCGAACAAGACTTAACTTAGAGTCTACATAGCGTCTCACGGCGATTCCATATGGAGGGGAAGTATCTTAAATACTATAGTCAATTTAATGAAAGAAGACATTTTGATTGAAAAAAACAACTTCAGCTCCATTCATCGAATTTTGATTAATCACCTGTTTGAAACGGGAATCGAACCACCTAATTAATGGTAAAAAACAATCACACATATTTTTGCGATACCAATTAAAAGGCTCGATCATAAGGATTATTTTTCTCCAAATAATATATGATGGTGACTTAGGATGGTGACATAAATAAAAAGGAAGTTTTTTTTTTAAATTTAAGTACTAATGTACTACGGTACGCTTACAAAGCTGAGGTCTCGGGTTCGAATCCCGGGTTGGGCAAAGTGATATTGGATTTTTCTATTCAATATCAGCCCAGAGTCAGGAATTTGTGCCCGATATGGCGATAGGCTCGCCACCTATCACATCGTGGGACGGAACATACTGGCGAAATGTGGGTGCCTTGGCACCTCTGCCTACCCCTTCTGGGAAAAAGGCGTGAGTTTATGTATGTATGTTATGCTGCGCTGACGCGACGTTGACGTCGCGGTTGTAAATGTTATGGTCAATCCGTATTATCAGGTATTCTATACAATACCTAAGCAATGTGTATAATAGACAATAATATTACGTATATTGCCTGGACGCCTTAGGCATTCTATGCATTGGGTAGGTAATGTATAGAATGCCTGTATTATACAGATGGCCGGAACATACACATAAAAATAATACTAATATATAGCGGTTGTTTAAGCGTTCACGCTTCGACTTTGTTGGGATATAATCGAGGTGAATAGAAATATTTTACGAAGTATTACAAAAGCAAGTATTGTACTGAAAGCTCCACAATTTTAATTACTTATAAAATTATTTTAAAAAAAGAGCAACATATTTTATCCCCACAGCATTAAATTTACCTCTAGCTATTTTTTTTTATTTTTTTATTAACCTATAGTGTCCCACTGCTGGGCAAAGGTCTCCCTCAACTCCTTCCATCGGTCTTTATTTTTTGCCGTTGCCGTCCATACGCAGCTGAATTTGTCAAGGTCGTCACGCCATCTCTTCCTAGGCCTACCTCGTCGCCTCTTGCCATCCAGGGGCGTCCATTGCGTGGCAATTTTCGCCCACCTTTTCGGGTGCATCCTAGTGACGTGGTAACATCCTAGTAACCTCTAGCTATTTACTATATAAAAAAAATATTTACAAAAAGTAACCATATTTACCCGTAAAATGTGGTAGCATAACTTTTCCGTGTTATGCTAGTGTCATAATTTTTATTATTATCGAAAGGTTACGTTATGCATAATTATAATCAGAAAGTTTTTTTTAATCCGCTAAGTAATAAACAAGTTACAGATATGTAAAAGTTGGTGGTACCAGTAATAGAAAAGGATGCAACATGCACGGCGTGACGTCATCTTGTATAAGATGCACGCGTGAGAAAGAGACTACGAGTGACTCCACTATACTATTAAAAATATTAATATCTCAGTCATTTTAAATTCAATTTTGATGCTGTATTCAAATTCATGTTTTTGTTTACATACATACATACATACATAAGGGATACTTTTAGGAACTATTACATACTGCTCAAAATCAAATCTTCAATAGAATCCTATTGTTACTCAAATGTATGTGTAAACTTAACAACATTTAACCAAATTTCATCTAAACTGGTTTAGTGGTTTAGACGTGATAGCGTGAAAAGACAGTTTTTAAAAGATGTTTTTTTACTTGTGGTAGGTCTCAAATATGTGAGAGGCCATCTGGGTAAAACTGGACATATTGAGACTTAACATCTTATGTCTCAGGGTGGCGAGCGCAGTGGGATGCCAAGCATTGCTTTGTAATTCAAGGTGTTGTTTGGTTTTGCTACTGTTTATGAGCAGTCGTATCGCTTACCATCAGGTGAACGGCATCCTCGTCTCGCTATTCATAGCAATAAAAAAAAAATATATGTAGAGCTGAGGTAGAGTTGTTGTCAATTATAAGTCATGACTGGGCGTGAATGGGAAGGCTCGTCGGGGGTGGATCTATCTCACAGGAAATCGACGTAAAGTGACAGTCTTGCTGTCGCGTTTCATTCGTTGAGTGAGATTGCCAGGCATCCAATACGCCTTTCCTCTTCCCATCCTTATACTTCCCGCTCCCCTCAAATTTGACGGGCCAGCAGCACATCTATGATCCAAGTGTTGTGAACGTTCTTAGGGGGCAATGATCACTTACCATCAGGTGACCTGTTTGCTCGTTTGCCAGACCTATGCTATAAAAACAGCGTTTAAGGTTCCATATCTAATACTATTTTTTACTGAGTAAGGCCGTCAATAGGTTTATTAGGTTTCCTACCTCTATCTATCTATAATGTGTACCTGTATCTATATCTATGTTTCTGTATCTACCTCTATATCAATAAAACCGGCATGCTTTCTTATATTGATATTTTTTACAATAGATATGTGATAATGACACGTGCATTATGATGTTGTTTTGCTACAACTTTTATTATGATACACTGCTATGATGAGTGATAAAACCCATTTTTCACCCGATTAATTGTAGTGTTTTATGTTCATAAATAACCGACTTATAATCAGCCCGCATACGTTTTAGGATTGAGTATGGCCTCCTCTACGATTGCGAGGGATTATTGCTTTAAAGTTTCACGTTTTCCTGGTGAGCGCTAATCGACGCATTTTAAAAACTTTAGTTGAAAATACTCAGACACGTAGATTTCCTTATCATGTTTCCCTTCACAATATCTGTTTATGTTTTAATTATACATTGTATACATAGCAATACTGTAAAAGAAATTGAGCTGGTGTCTTAAGAATCAAAGTAACCATAAAAATTTAGTTATCAGTTTCAAACTTAGTAATAAGGTAAAGTAAGCAATAATTAACACCTCAAAGAGTCGCGAGGCGTGTGTGCCTTGGAATATAATCTGTGTATACCAACACGCATTAGGCCAGCGTGGTGGACTATATGGCCTAACCACTCTCAATCGTACTCTCGATTGTAGAGGAGGCCCGTGCCCTGCAGTGTGACGTATATGGGCTGATACATAATTACAACTTGGAAATACAGTGCTCTCTTGACTAAATAATAATTGAATAAAAAACATATCGTTTTAGATAATAGATAACGTGTAGTGTAAGTAGGTATGCAACCACTCTTGTTCTACCAGCTTTGATCATTACGCCCAAATGTGAGGAAAACATCATTTTTCATCATCATCATCATCATTATCATTACCAGCCCATCTGCGTCCACAGCTGGACATAGGCTTTTCCTATGGCACGCCACTTGGCTCGATCTTCAACCCATCGTCTCCAACCGCTACTAGCCATCTTTCGAATATCGTCACACCACCTGCTAAAATATCATTTAAAACTTGTGAAAATACTAAGGCAAAATCCGGTGCTCTCCGTGGTAGTTTTGTCATCCTTATGAATAAAGTTTATTTATGTAATGCAGAACTTAATATGACAATGATTTCGTACCTGCAGTATCAGGATTATGTTTCGAGCCTTTACATTATAACCACGGAGTAAATGTAGGAAGCAAACGAAGATAGTGAGAGGGATTAACTTATTTTGTTGGTTTCCCATTCGTTTACGGTTCAGCAGTGGCCTAATTTTCAGTAATTAGATCCGCATGTGGTCAAATGAAAGTATAACTACATATATGTCGTTTAGAAGGTAGCATCTTATTTATAAACCCAAAAATGTATTTTTTTTAATTATAGGTCGACAAAAATCGATCAAGTCGATCAAAATTGCCACAGAAGTGTATCTAAACCATTTTTGACATGACATGACAGTCTCCGTGACGCACTTGATGAGACGCCGGCTGTGAAACGAGAGGCTGCGGGTTCCATTCCCGCACCGAAACCTATATTTATGTGGACCACAGGTATTGGTTTCGGGTCTGGGTGTTTGTAAGACCGAAAAGTCTCTTGTAGTTCCTGATACCCACGACACAAGACTCGATCTTAGTGTGGGGTCAGACTATATATGTGACTGTTGTTGACGGATGTATTCATTTCTTTATTTATTTTCGAGAATATATTAATATACGCGGGCCTGAAGTGGATTGAAAATCTTTAGGCGTAGTGTGAAAAACTAAATAAACAGGTCTGTTCAGTTCAGTTCTTATTTTTTGGCCTTTGCGTTATTACCACCCCGCAATTCTGCCAGTATCAAGTGGTACAACTACAAACAGCAAATGCAGAAATTAATAGCATTTTTAAAAGTACATAAACTCACGCCTTTTTCCCAGAAAGGGGTAGGCAGAGGTGCCAGGACACCCACATTTCGCCTTGTATGTTCCGTCCCACAATGTGATAGGTGGCGAGCCTATCGCCATATTGGGCACAAATTCCTGACCCCGGGCTGATAATGAATAGAAAAATCCAATATCACTTTGCCCTACCTGGGATTCGAACCCGAGACCTCAGCTTTGTGATCGTACCGTAGTACAACTACGCCGCCGAGGCAGTCAGTAATTTTTAAAAGTATGACCTTGACACCTTGCAGCAAAAAGAAGCGTTTAAGGTTACTCTCGGTGATAAGAAATCATGAATATCCATAAGCAATGAAATTAGAAGTGAAACAATTTTATAGATTTCAGATTAAATGGGCAATTATTAGAAAATACTTCTAATGTAAAAACCACAATTACGATCTTGAGTGACACAATCTCACAAGAAATTAGATAACCTTAATTTCCTTCGGCTTAAAATGTAGATTGCTAAATTACGTGGCAATTAAAAATGTTTAACAAAAAAGTTATCGAATGGACCAATTTAATTTAATAACCATAATTTTAACAGAAGTGGATCATGAATAATTTATAGAGAAATTGTGTTGTATGATGAAACAAACCCAAACAGGTAACAAAAGCTCATGCTGCCTGTTCAGAAAAAAATCTGTTGAAAATATTTAAATTAGGAAGCGTTAACTGACGCGGAAATTGTATGTTGCGGAAGACTTTAAAACACTAAGCTTAACATTATATGTATACAACCATTCTTTCTCTCTAGAGGTTTCACTTTATAGTGGATGTCATGATGTCTCAAATGATTTCATTTCGGAATAATTAGTGTTATTTTAAACGCGTAAATCTGCCGAGAAAATGTATCGAAGTTTAATAAAATTGTCTTGTGGCATAAATTAATTCATGCTAGGTGCTAGCTTTCTAGGTATATCTAGATTTAATGTTTAGGCTTGTCAATTATCGTGAGCCTATAATTATTTGATGTTGAGAACAAAATGCTAGTAATAATTTTAACGCCAAGGTTGTTTGCATATTTTTAAAAGCCTGTTTATAAAGAATGTTTATGGTTTTGAACTGACCTAGACCAAATTAAGAATCATAGAATTAATAACCAACGCAATGAATATATTATTATCCCATCAGGTTTTTTTACTTTAGATCAAATTGTTGGCTGGTATTAATATCTATATAATAAATAGTGATTAGAACTCTACAGTTTTAAATTTTATTTTGAAACTAATGCTCAGATGTGCGTAGGCAGTATTGTGTGAATTTAGTTTTTATATAGTATTTAATGTTGTTTGTGAAAAAACATAAAATGTTTATGTATGCTATATCTATATGCGAGGCAATAAAAAAGTAAAATAATGTTCTTACATACTTGGTCAAAAACAAGTTCTATTATCTACATATATTCAGTTTAGGAAAATATGTTTATTAAATTAATGTTAATAAATAAGAAAATAACTTTGGAAACATTGATTTAAGATATTATATATTGTTGTATTTTTACAAGAATATGCTCTATATCATATCAGTAACCAGACTCGGCTGCCAATATGTTCACGGTGATCGCGGGTTCGTATCGTGATATTACCCTGTATATTTAAATATTCAACGTTTTTAGTTGTTACTTTCAGCAATAGATTTTTTAGGTGTAATCTAATTAATACGTCTCGTATAAATTGGTTTCGTTGAAAACGTAAATATGTGGTAACGGTAAATACGTAGTGAATAAATAAGATAAAAAGTGCGTGGTGGCCTGTTGGTAAAACGGACCAGACGCGGCTGCCAACATGTCCACGGTGGTCGCGGGTTCAAATCCCAGGACACACCTTTGACTTTTCGAAGTCATGTGTATTGATAGTCAATCACCACGCACTATAACGGCGAAGGAATACATCGTGAGGAAACCTGCATACTATAGCCATTTGTACGACTTTTTATGGTATGTAAAATTAGCCAACTCGCACTAGGCCAACGTGGCGAACTATACGGCTCAACCTTTCTTAATCGTACTCTCGATTGTAGGAGGCCTGTGCCCTGCAATGGGACGTATGCGGGTTGATACAGAACGGATACAGAACACAATATTGTTGTACATGTACTTATTTAATTGTGGCGTACTTTTGCAATTTTTATTTGAACCGAACATTTGACGTACTCGTATACTCACGTGCATAACACTTCTTTTAACATTCAACAACTCCATATAGGACTTTAACAGACGTTTTACAGGCAGGAAAATTTTCCTTCCTTAATGTTAAACATAGATATCAATCATCGTAATTTGCAAATTGATCAAAGTTACTTGTTATTATTATATCAATTGTTTACATTTTTTATATCCATTATGGGCAGTTCCAACTAGTTAAGTGAGTTTTTAATTACTTGTTAGACATGTTTTTTATTGGACCTTTGACAATAAAGTAAAGTAGGAATACGCAAATGCGTAATGTAAAAGGTTTTTTATTTTCTTTTTTTACTATTTTTAAAACATTAAACATGTCGTAATTTCAGTTGATAATAACCTAAGTACTAGATTTAGTTTCATTGGCAGACTAATAATCAATGATGTGTGTTAATGTTTCAATTAGTTGGATGGTAACTAAAAAGTCTGTAACGAAATTATTATGTTACATTACTCGTGTAATTGATCATTTTAAAAAACTCCGAGTTTTTATTTAAAATTGAGTTGTATGCACGACAAATTAGTATTTAATTGTTTTCTTTATCTTAGAATTTGAAAAATATATTATGCAATACATGTTAGCGGTGTAAAATGTAATACATACTCGAATAGTTTAATCTGTAGAGATGTGCACTATCTTGTTATATATATGGATTATCCACGTAAGTAAGCTCAGCTCAGTTAAGTTTTAACAAGGAATTTAATCTGTGGTTTTGCATTTAAACGGATTCATGAAAATCAGCCTAATATTACGCATATTATACCTAAATCATATATTACACTACATGTAATTAGTTGTATGGACGTGGCATTAAAAAATATTTCTAATTGATTGCAATCCTTTCATTTTAAAGGTCGGCCGCCATTGGAGTTCTCTCGTTGTGGTAGGTCACAACATTATTATGCAATATTGCTTCTATGCCTACTCTGCCTTAAAAATAATTTAAAAAAATACACAGTTAGGGGTAAAACACACAACAAAAAAATCTATTCTTAGTATTATCCACCATGTAAGTTTTATTTGCCCTTTACTTTGCAATACATATCTAGTGTTTTTAACAATATCATAGATTATGAGGGAAACATAATTATATTTATATTACGTAAGTTAATTATACAAAGCTATCGTGGGTGATATGCTCTTTGAATAATTCGAAGTTTAAGGTTAAAATGAGGATTACGAAGCAGTTTTGTGATTCTGTTTCAATTAAATGTTTAATCACCTTTAATTCTCAACAAGCAACGGAATGTGATACGAATAGTGAATTAATGATTGGTACTTAATTCACAATCTTTTTGATACATAGACAGTTATTGTGATGACGGTTACTGTGGGGTGAGGACGTGTGCCGCCTGCCTCCACCATTTCGCGATATAATGCCAGTAGGATAGATATTTTTTTTTTACAAGCAATAAAACTTTCCGGGTGTAAACTTAAGACGTACAGAAAAATACAATATCTTAAATTAAATATATTTTGAAGTGTGAAGTAAATTTTGTGAACATGGATGAGGCTTTCGCGCATATGGGTGGAAGTGAGAGTGGGAAGAATAGTATGGCCAAAAAGGGATATGTACCCCCGGATGGAGGCTGGGGCTATTTCGTCTGTCTCGGAGTCGGATTTACATTCGTAAGTAATTTTTCCATAAAAACTATTAACACACTTGTTCACCTCGTGTGTTCGTCATATTGTATAATATAATGCATATTAAAAATATTCTGATCAGTCACATTTATATTACATTCCAAGCTTTGTCTCAACAAATTTTATAAGAATTATTTAAATCATGTTTTTTAATGGAAGTTTTCATTAATAAATTATCGAAATTTGTTTTGGTTAATGAAAATTATTTCTCTAGATTTATTCGTGTTAAGGAAGGATAGTGGTAGATGCAATCTGTGTTTTGCTTAGTAATTATTAATATAAATAAATATATTAATAATTTTAGATATGATAAATTCTGTACAATGATTTTTTTATATTCGCCGGTAAAAAAAATAAACAGATATGACTTTTAATTTATAACCCGTAGAGGTAATAAAAGCATGAATATAGAAAATAATGTAACAATACATAGTGCTATTTAAATAATTTACGAAAAATAAACATAAAATATTGATAACAAATGTATTTCAAAATATGTAATACAGAAATGTTTGAACATAATATAAATCTCTTACTAAGCTCATAAATGCTTTGCGTGCAGTTACGTGCAAATTAGTGCGTAGTGTTGGCGATACTTACTTTACTCAATGAATTTTGCCGTATATATGACGTATCCAATCCATGAAAAGGTTGCCTGCAAGAGATTGCAGGCAGCAATAAGGCCGCCTACTTTAACCATTGGTTTTTTGTGATATATTTATTAGATAATCAGTTTTTTGTATTGTGGCACATAATAAAGTATTTAAATAAAAATAAAAAACAAAAATAAATATAAAAAATAAGATGTAATATTTAATAATAATTCATTAATATTAAATATTAATTATTAAACACATGGTCCATCCATTATTATTAAGGGGATTTTATTTGAATTTACAATAAAACATGTTTTCATGTCAAATTTCTTCTATTATACAATATTTGTAATTATTCAGGATTTAATTCACTAAGCCACTTCAGAAGGCTAGGGGGCTCAATAAGTATGTCGTTATTTACTTTTCTATATAAACCAGAAAAGAGTTCGTAAAGTAATAAACGATCAGATAGCTGTTACAGTTAATATGTATTATTTATTATATATTTCGTGTTTTGTCTATTTACATGATTATTTACTTGAGTTGCTTGGCAAAAATTAAATAAAGATCGCCGATGTATTATTTGTTTCCATGTATCCTTAATCTCAATTTCCAGAACTAAATACTTTTCAATGCTCTTATTTTGTCTAAATTTATTATGCAAAGACTGAAATAATGTAACTTCATTAATTTCAATATACGGAAATAAAAATTATCACGATCTAATTCCGATTGTGTTGCGTGTTGCTCGGAGCTAAACCTGTTTTTTGGCCACATATATAAAATTGTGCAATATTGCTGTCTGATGTGTACATATCATTGCGCAACAATAAACAGTATCGCGGAAGAATAGTTATCGGTTCCTTCAGTAGTTTTAGTAATTGCGTCCTTGTGTTGCATTAATTCAGCTTCAACTTCCCACTGAATTGTCTGAGAAAAATAATATATGAATATGTATGTACTTATCTTTATACTGACATAAATATAGCCTGTACGCACTTACTACGGCTATATATACTAACCCATTAAATTTTGATTTAATGGGTATGCTATTTGTAGCATACCCATTTGATTGTCTATTCAATTTTTTTTATTAAATTTCTGGTTCTTTAAAGCCAAGTGATGCAATAATTTTAAATGTTTAAGTTCCTACAATGGTATGATTTGGCAGGTGATTATAAACGCATTATATTAAATTTCCAAAAAAAATAACTGCCGATGGAATTATCTTGTTCACAAATCCAGAATACCACTTGGTAAATTATAATAATAAGACCTAATATCATTTATAAATAATTGGTTAATTTGAAGACTAATTAATATTATTATTAATTGTTTGCATCTTTTTAGCATATTAAAAGATACAACAAAACATATTTAATCTGCTTGAATGAGGCTTTACGATAAATTATAGACATATACGTATAGACATTCTAACAAAATTATGATTTAAAACTTTTATTTTAGTTTTTTTTTTCACAATGGAGTACTTAATTTAAACAAAAACACTATAATTTTGCTAATCGAGAAATATTGATTATAATCAGATGGCGCCCTTCTGGGCTTTAATCCGATGCAATGGTGAACGAAAGCTCAAACTACGCACTAAGACAATTATTCTAGGTTATATACCTAGAATAAATGTACTGTATTGTAGCAATTCATGAAAGTCCCACTGCAGGGCCCGGCTTCCTCTACAATCCACAGTACGATTGAGAGGGGTTTAATTATTTATTTATTTTAAATAAGGCACATGAACAGTATATTATACACATAATTGTAGATCATTATTACATAGAGTTAAATTAAAATGTGTGCAACAATTTTATTTGTACACAGCTTACATGTTGCCAAATTATAATCTAATTAAGACAACGAGTTTATTAAAATAAATTAGAGATCATAGGGTCAAACCATTTATCCACCATGCTGGCTTAGTGCGGGTTGGCAGATTTTACATACTATAGAAATTCTTACAAACCGCTATGCAGGTTTCATCACGATGTTTCCTTCACTATTATAATGCGTGATGATTGTTATGAGAGTTATGCTCTGTTATTTGACATGACGACCACCGTGAGTCCGTGAACATGTTGGTATCCGCGTCTATTTCGTTACTAACAGGTAACCACGCACAAAAATATTTCAAGATTGAAACGTCATTAGTAGTTTTTGTTTCCACAGCACAAGACTTATCTTAGGTCAGGACTTTGTATGTTTGTTGTGTGGCTGTGTTTGTTGTATACTAGTCTACTCCGCTTCACTGAATTATGACTATTGATTCTCACTCTTCTTTGATGATAGAGCATATTGTCCAGTGGATTTTTAGCCAAAGCCAAAACTCTGCTATGTTGAGGCTCAGGCATATGTCAATTAATTTCACTGTCATCATACTTATACGTTTCTGCCGTAACGATTTTATCTCCAAGATATAAATTTCTTACGTTAATCGCTTGAGTACATAGCAAAGCCGCTAACTCATATACGAGTACAGTTCAGGTCATTCTTATAGTTAAGGCGCTTGTGCTCCCGATGGTGTATCAGAATATCGCATACCTTCTATATATGCCCTGCCTTGGGACATACAGTAAAATTGCGTGTTGTGACGAAATACACAAATACTTTCCCTCTTAATCTAAAATAATGTTTTAAATCTGAATGCACACACAGACAGACGGATTTAGTGGCTGTTTAATTAAATACTATCTTCTAGTTTTTTATTATCAGGTGACTTAACATTCTTATATTGTTTAACATTTTCGTTTGTTTGTAAATATATACCTGTCTAGTGTCTGAAAGGGAACCGTGCTAAAAGGCCGGCTTTTCGGTTTTTTTCTGGGGTATTGAATATAATAATTTAGAAACAACAGGTCATGAATGTCATTTTAAAGTGCTTGGTACGCAAAAGCATAATTTATGTAGGTTGGGCACGTTTTCAATGCGTGAAGTATTTGTTTTCTTTCTAACATAGTGTCATTATATTAAGACTGCTACCGTTAACAAAGCCGGGCGGTATTTTAGTGACTACAAACACAATGGAACTAAAATCTTTTACTTTTGTGTTTTTTAAATTGTGTTTAGGTGGTAAATCCATTATTTTCGCTAAAATGATATATTCAAACCTTCAGTATCATAGCGTCTTGATAAATAAAAGGGTGTAAACTATTGGAAGTATATAACTTCAGAAGAAACTATATTATATTTACTACCCAAATACGACGATAGGGGAAAAAGTAACCAAATTTTTTGTTGCCATATGTCTGAAGTCACTAACAATAGCCACCTGGTTTCGTGTTCGGTAGCGGTCTTGATCTACATATATAGGAATATATGTAGAAATCGGAATAGGAAAACTGTTTGTAGATTATGTAAACAAATTTTAGATTTTTTATTCAGCTCTCTTTTTTTTTTCGGCGATGCGTTAAATATTCAAATTGGAATATCGACGCTTTAAATTGGGTTATTAATAACATATTATTAATATATAATATATTTTTCAATAATATCTATATACTAAAATAGAAATTAACAAAAAAAAATTAAATTGATTTCATATTTAATGTAAGGTCAGTTATAGCTATATGTTTCTTTGGACTGTAATAAATAAACAGCGTCAAAATTTTTTAATGTTTTATATCTAGACACACAATAATCGATAGGTTAATATGGATACTGAATTCATATTATCACCTTATTTCTTATAATTCGCGAAAAAAAATATTTAGAAGATTTTCATTCTAATTCACAATGTCAAAACAATTTATCAACTATGTCACAATTTTAAACCTTATTGTTACATAATACGATCGTATTAATTATCTAAATCCTCATTTCACTGTGCAGTAATACACACTTGGTAATTTAATACATATTCCTGCTTATCTTAATTTGCTTAGGGCTTTAACACCAGGTAGTATCAAAGTATGCGTGAGGTGTAATATGATATGTTTGACGCAATCTTATACTACATAATACAATACATATACATAATAAAAATTTAATCACGAATGTTTTTAATGGAATTGTGAATATGCTAATACTCCACGATTGCTATATTGCGGTGCTATAGAAAGATTACCGATATTTTTTATAAATAGGTGTTTTCATCATTTTAATGTCTGTGTCAGCCCATATACGTCACATTGCAGGGCACGGGCCTCATCTACAATCATGAGTACGATTGAGAGTGGTTAGGCATGGTGGTTATTTTAGTGTCACACGTGTAAAATGGTGTCAAGCCAAAGACTACAAACGATTGATTAACACAATAGAAAATCGCCATCATGTCTATAAATAAATTGAACCTCGGCACGGCTCGGCTTCCCCGGGTAAATACTTATGCCGGGGAAATCGCTTATGAAAGATTTTTCACAGCGTTGTTATATAGCTTATAACCTACCTTTATGAATGCACTATCTAATACCAAACATAGCTTTATTACATGAAATAATGGTAACTATTCATAATCCGCCTACAAGGTGGACGGACGATCTGGCTAAGGTTGCAGGAAGTCGCTGGATGCAGGCCACTTCCGACAGGTCATTGTGGAGATCCTTGGGGGAGGCCAATGTTCAGCAGTGGACTTCCTGTGGCTGATATGATGATGATGATTCATAATCATTTAAATAAAATACTAATAAGAAATTAAATAAATAAATAAAATTAACTACAAATAAATAAATATAATTATAAATAAATAAATAAAATTAATTATAAATAAATAAATAAAATTAATTATAAATAAATTAATTAATAAATTAAAGTCAGAAATTCATATAAATAATAATAGGTATAGGAAATATTTTGTATCGCATTAAAATGCACCGTTCCCCGTTTGTGTAGTATTTTGGTAAAACGCTCTTTTAATTATAAAGGGTGTCCCAAAATTAACGCAAGATTTGAATTTGCCGCCATTTATGCAGTACAGTCTTGCCAACCCTAAAAACAAAATAAATCGACAGTTGACAGTTTAGGGTTAGTAAAAATGGAGCGTTACGCAATAGAACAACGTGTCTTCATTGTTGAGCAATATTTCAAAAATAATGAATGCTTGGCGGCCGTAGTTCGAAAATTTCATACAAAATATGGTCGGAATAGTGTTTTAACTTCGTCAACTGTGAAGCGATTAATTGAAAAATTCCGAGAGACAGGATCCGTGGGAGACGCCAAACACACTGGTCGTCCAAAAACAAGCCGTTCAAATGTCAATATAGAGGCAGTGCGTGCGAGTGTCGGTGACAATCCAGGAACCTCAATTCGGCGTCGTGGACAAGAATTGCAAATTTCAAGAAGCTCTCTACAGCGTATACTCACTAAAGATCTGTGTCTCCATGCTTACAAAATTCAATTAACACAACTACTGAAGCCCAATGACCATGCACAGCAAAGAGAGTTTGTTGAATGGATTATTGAGCAACAACAAATGAATGCTGATTTTTCGAGCAAACTCATCCTAAGCGACGAAGCACATTTTCACCTTGATGGCTTTGTTAATCGCCAAAATTGCCGCTTTTGGGGTTCTGAAAATCCACATGTGATTGTCGAAAAACAAATGCATCCACAACGTGTCACAGTTTGGTGTGCATTTTGGGCTGGAGGCATAATTGGACCATACTTTTTTGAAAATGAGGCTGGTCAAGCAGTGACTGTTACTTCTGCTCGATATCGCGATATGATAACACGGTTCTTTTTGCCGAAATTGGATGATATTGATGTGGCTAATATGTGGTTTCAACAAGACGGTGCCACATGCCATACAGCCCGTGAAACACTTCAATTATTGCATGAGACATTTCCAGGTCGTGTACTCTCTCGTTTCGGTGATCAGAATTGGCCCCCTAGATCGTGTGATTTAACACCATTAGATTTCTTTTTATGGGGATATCTAAAATCACAGGTCTACGTCAACAAGCCCACAACTACGCGTGCATTAAAGGAGGAGATTCAACGTTGCATCAACGAAATTCAGCCACATTTATGCAGAACGGTCATGGAAAATTTCGACAAACGAGTGCGTATGTGTATGCAAAGCCGCGGAGGCCATTTGCCCGATGTGTTATTCCATAAATAACCCTATCCTATGTACTTTATGAATCAATAAAAAAATTACAATCAAAAGACTAAAAACTGTGTTTTCTATTTAATTCAAATCTTGCGTTAATTTTGGGACACCCTTTATGTATAGAACAACGTACAGTCCTTTATTTTTAAACAAGTTTAAATATTTATTTTATTATACAGTGTACATTTTAACGTAGAAATTTAAATGGAAATGAATGCAGACTAAATAAATAAAGATATTGATCACAGTTTTAAATAAAATAATCTTAGAACATGACATTTTAGTGTGCTCAAAAGACGAAATTGATAGGATAATTCTTTTTCTTGCCGCACCGTCCAGCTGCGAAATTGTTCGCCGTCATGCGTCTTCCCATCTTCCTATAATCCTGGGTCCTTCCGCCATAGTGTGAAGAGGCATCTTAGCAGGTCTTAATAAAAGTATCTAATGGCATGGGACTGCCGTCTGATGCCATTCGATACTCTGCCTGGACAGCATTTGCGCTTACCATCAGGTGCAGTGTGCGCATTATGCTAGACCAGTGTAAACAAAATAAAAATAGGAAAGATTTGATTGTTTCTTTGAATAGGCTTTAAAACCACTGGACCAATATTAAAATTATTTCACCATTAGAATCCTACATTCTTATGAACATAGGCGACATAAAATTTTGAAAAAAGAGTAGTAGCACCCGGTCGGATCCGGTCTGGGCGGTTAATACACTTCAAAAAATGCAACCATAATAATGTTATAAATGCGAAAACATGTCTCAGCCCCTCGTTCATATACAAATACCAGAATTGATATAAAAATGGGCGACGGTTAGCTTGGGACGCAGAGAAATAGACTAGGAACATTTAGAACTAAAGAATGTTTTTGAAATCCCTGAGGTCAACAAGTTCGTATCGGAAGGCATCATGGTCAGGCAGAGTTTATTAGAGTGCAAAAAATATTATTATTATGTTGCTAAAGCTTTTTACATCAAATGGTTGATGTCATAAAGTCAGAATTAAAGTATGCGACAGTGGAAAACTAGACAAGAATAGTCTATTAATTTTAATTTTGCATAATTGAGTGACAATTAAATTCGTTTTGCTCTAAATGATCGCATTTTTATAGTTGTATTAAGACGATATGCAGATATTTTTTGAGTTCCGTTCAAATCAGCAACATATTATTTGACATACTAACTACGTTATTTATATTTAAACTTAATTCACAAACTCCATGTGACTGCTGTCCTCTATACTCCTTTTCCCGTCCCGTCCTGTTATATCCCATCCTGTTTCTTTCTATTCCATGACTCATTATGATTTCATCCTATCCCTTTGGGTTTAAAAGAGCCTATGTGTTTGGCTATGCGAGCGTTTAATTTCAAATGAACCTAATACTTTCTAGAACATGTTAGCTTTCTCATTTGTGACGTGGTCTTCCACGTCCATAAAACACTGTTTTCAGGATCACAAACCTTACAAAAAATGTGATCAACTAGTTTCTTAATTAATAAATAATTACTTCCTAATTCAATTCCGACCATTGATACAGCGTGCTAGTTCATCAATAGAACAAGGATAAAAGAGATCTAAGATAAAAATAGCTACAAATGTAAATTTGTTGTTTTCAATTCATTCCATGACCTTTTTCGGCCCCAAGACTGATGAAGGATGTCAGCATGAAAAAAATATATCTAAATTGGCTTTTAATCATTTTTAATTATGCTAACATTTGTAATAATATTTATGAATTAATTCTAATCTCACATCACAATTATGCAGCTAGAGATAGTAATGGCTTTAGGGGAATTAAACTAATGCCCTCAATCTTAAGCGAATCCTAATAAACAGTTATTATGCAATTGATAGTTTCACAAACAACATAATTAAACAATTATCATTAATATTACGCAGATAACGCTGTTTTATTGCAACATTACGGTAATTTATTTATTAAGGAAATAAAAAAATATACTTATCTGCATAAAAAAGTCAATATATTATAATTTATAATGCTCTAGTGGTGCAGATACACTTTTCAAAATGGCGGCCAATATGTTCAATTACGACTATTAATTTAGAATATCGACCTATCGGACGATTAATCAATAAATTTTCCTCGTAGTTGTTAGATTTTTCACTACGGTTCCCTCCTATAAGTAGCGTATCATATGCATAGCGTGATGATATATAGCCTAAAGCATTCCCCGAAAAATGACCTATTAAACACAGAAATATATTTCTTTTAATTCGACCCAGTAGTTCCTGAGATAAGCGGTAAAAAACAAACAAAATCTTCAGCTCTATACCTATTAGTATATAAAATATATGCGCCTTGCATTTCATTAAATTCTGTAGACAACAAACATAAATTATATGAAAACAATGCTTTTTCTAGCTTTGTTTGGTTTTACTAGCCAATATTAAAGTTTAAAAAATGTTATTTCTCCAGAGGTATCGTAATAGTGAAATAAGTGATATTAGATACCTGCTTGTCTTTTTCAATTTTTTTTTGGTGTAGTTCGTGTTTATTTTAATATTGAAATAGGAGATAGATTATGTTGGTCATATAGAGTGGCTTGTGATCAACGTTGTGTCACATTCAGGCGAACATACGTAATTCATTTATTAAAAATAATTGCATCAATTTGGGCAAAAAGATTTTAAAACTAAATATAAAGTAAATTGTCTCACTAAACAGCCTAGAAGCAATTAAAACAAGTATCGACAAGGCGAAATTTAAATTTTATAAAAACTCCTACGTTTTTATATCGAGATTGTTCGTTGTGGACGATATGAGTATATTTCTAAACAAGAGGTATTTGTTTTTTTGTAACGTGATACTATTGGCATGACTTCGGCAACACGTGAAAAGTGAACCACGTGTAGGTAAGCGACTTAGCTTACTTAGGTTTTTGTTAGATTCGTAGGCAGGTTTAATATTATTGTCGGGTGGCTACGCGGACGTAAATTGGGGTTTTTTTTCTATCTGGGATGTCCGTTGTCGCTCCTAACGTGTGATGAACACCGAGGAGTTTTTAGTCAGTTTGGTGTAGGTTTTGTTAGGGGCCCAAGGGGCCCCTTGTTGAAAGACACTGTAGTCAGAATAAATATTGGACATATTGAGATTTAACATCGTATGTCTCAGGATGGTGAGAGAGGTGGAATGCTAAGCTTTGCTTGTATTTTGTGGTGTTGTTTGGTTCTGCTACTGTTCGGTCATTCATTTACCTTCAGGTGAATGGCATATTCGTCTCTATTCTATGAAATAAAAAAACAAAATATATCGATTAGCAATGTAGTCACCATAAAATACATACCATATACCATAAAATAAAAGGAATTCTAAGGGCCTTGTTGCCTTCAAATAAAATTAATGGGCATTTCTCTTGAAGATCATTAGGTCGTATCGATCTAGAATACCTCAGAAGAAAACTGATTCCGTGGACATGTTGTTCGGGAAGGACTTAGTGTGTGACATTATTAAATAAAGTTCATTAAAACTATGTAAATATTACACCTACGTTTAATAGAAATAAAACTACCGATAGGTTAATATTTCAAAATAAAACGATATGTTTTTGTTATCACCCTTTCATGAAGATTTTTGTTGATTTTTAGTTGATCGATAATTTTTATTTTCAGATGCTGGGTTTCGGGTCGTCCAATGCGTTCGGTATATTATTTCACAACTTCTTCATAGAACAAGACAGCGGCAGTGGATTGCCGCTCGTCATTGGGGTGTATAACGGAGCACTTTCTATCGCAGGTAAACTACTTACTGTTCTATAAGCTGATATAATCTTTGAAATAAATATAAGCACACTTATAATATAATTTATTTTTAAGGGTTTTATCGCAAATTTGGTTTAATTTATACATTTTTCATTTCCTAACGTTTCGATTACTTTACAGCTTTCGTGGTCACGAGAAATTATAATAGAAAATGTAAAAATTAAACCAATTCGACGATAAAACCGTAAATAAAATCGGTAGTTTTATTTCAATGTGTAACATTTGCGTCAATCTAAGGAAACGTGATATAATCTTATTTTTTTTATTCAAGCTACGATCGAGAAATTTTGCATAGTGGTGACGCACAGTATACCGGATATTGTTAGAAAGAATATAAAATATTTACTAAATGTCACTTAGTATTCATGTGGCATTGATAAATGTATTATGTATTTTAAAAAATCTATATGAATATTTTTTCAAGAAACCAACTCATTGATCTATTGCAAAACATATAAGCGATTCACGAAGTTCAAGGGTCGGTTCCAAGGTTAGCAAATGCATTTCGTATATTTGGTTTTTCTGAAGCCTCGATTTGATCAGTTCAGTCTGAGCTGTATAGTTATAAATTAACTTTTGACCTATTCTTTTTGAATACTCTTCAAATATTACGGCGAGACACGCTTAAAAATAAAGTTATACGATTATAAATATATGTAAATATTGTGGTACCTCCGTGACGTAGTTGATGAGGACACCGGTTCTGACACGAGAGGGCCCGGTTTTGATATTCACACCTTAATAAATGTTGTGTTTCGGATTGAAGGACATTGTAGCCCGAGTAACTACTGGACATATTGAGACTTAACATCTCATGTCTCAGGGTGGCAAGCGCAGTGGAATACCAAGCATTGCTTTGTAATTCAAGGTGTTGTTTGGTTTTGTTATTGTTTATGAGCGATCGTATTGCTTACCATCAGGTGAACGGCATGCTCGTCTCGCCATTCACAGCAATATTTTTTTTATCCATAAATATTAGTCTAGGATGTGTGTTGTGATAGAGAAAAGTCTAGTGAAGTTTTAGATATAATATAAGAATACATACATATAATTAAATATTTTATAAGTGGTAGAGCCACGCTGTTGTCAGCGTGAATGAGCAGGCTCGTCCGAGGTAGGTACCACTGTCTCACAAGAGATCGACATTGCCACATTGTATACCTAATACATCTTCCGTTTTCATATCCCTGTTCCTTTCTACTCCTCTCTCCATTTGATTGGCCGGCAACGTATCCATGATTTAAGCGTTATTGATGTTCATGGGCGGTAGTGATCATTAACCAGCCTGCTTGCTGGTTTGCAACACATTATGGAATATAAAAAAAATACTTGTGCAATTACCACATTAGTAAACATAAAAAACCGAATATAATTACATAAATGATGTTATGAAGCGCCATCATCCATTTAATTGTATTATAAAACCGTTGCCATGTTTATTGTGTGTGTTTATCATCCTATTCAATAATAGATATCACATGTTGAAAACACTTTGAATGCCTTTAGCATTAAGTCTCCCTTATAAATACTATATATACAGCTAAATGACTAAAAATATATATAAATATACGAGTACCATCGTAAAGAAATCGGTATTTTGTGCGTCATTGATTTGGGTCCATTTAAGAAAAGGAAAAGAAAGGCATGAGGAATTCTCTAGATACAATTAGACGTTGTGACAATTCTTAAAGTCTATAGGCAACAGTAGATAGGTGCGTGAAACGACCAGACAGGTGATGATAAGCGATCACCGCCCATTAACATCTAAAACTCTTGGATTAAAGATGTGTGACGGGCCGGCACACATCAAATCGGAAGGAGAGCGAACGAAAAAAGTATGGGTAGAGGAAAGGGGTATTGGGCTTCCGGAAATCTTACTTACCGATCGAAAAAAGACAGTAAAACTGTCACTGCACGTCGATCTCCTGTGAGATAGTAACACCGTCCGGACTGTTTAACTTACTGCCCCGGACTGTCTTATCCGTTCATGCTGAGACATGACTTACAACAGCGTGGATCTACGACTTCCAAAATACTGATGATGATGATGAAAACAACTGCATTAAAACAAGTGCCAGTACAGCAGCATGCAGGCAGAATGGTGAGTGAAGGGTCTCGACATTTATTTATTTATTCTTAACTGCACATAAAGAGGAAAAACATTTAATGATATTACAAATAATAAAAAGTACAGAAGGCGGTCTTATCGCTCTAGGCGATTTCTTACAAACAACCTTTAGAAACAGACGACATTATTACATTGAACTTATATTATTGTCTCTATCTCGAGGATGGGCCGTCGTCCCTTATATTTTATGTTTATCATTTCAATATAATTGAATGCTAAACTGCTGTGTGGCATTGAACTCGATTTTCTGAGAAACCGATACACCGAGTAAACAATTAATTTATAAAAATAGCAATAGTATACATTTCCTCATAATATGTAAATAATACGTCTCTCTAGAATTTATTTAAAGACCTCCAATGAAGGATACACGACATATAAAAAAGATAATGGTGTATCATTTTTACAGTTTACGTTGCGACGTGTTTTTATTATAGAGACTATCTACATCGTGCAAAAAATATATGTATATACCATTAACTTAAAAACTAAGGATAGGCCCTTCAGTACATTGGGTATGTCAAAAAGATGCCTGTGAAAATCGCGCCATCTGTTGGATTTTTACGTCAATGGCGGCCATGAAATCGTTTTTCAATAATGCTAAAATAAATGTTTATTGACTTAAAGTTATATAATTTTTACTTAGCGGTAATAAGAAATGTATTTTTTTTTATGTGAACTTTCGGTCAACTTTATTGCACCCACGCACGATACAATTAGGCATTTGTCGACGACTTACAGACCGGTGCGCTGTGACGTCACAACCGCTGCATTGGTCCGCGGACCACTTTCGTGACAACACTTTTTGTACTCTCCGCCCCGTCCATATATTTTACGTCAATAGTATATACAATGAAAATAACCGGAGAAAATAATGTGATGGAAGTATTCAATACTACCTTAATCTATAGCACCATTTATTACTTGAATTTGGTGATTGCTAAAAATATTGCTAAAATAATTCTATAACATTATATATACAAAATGATCACGTCTGTATCTCATAGGGGGGGCAGAGACTATAGACCGTCACTTTGCTCGATCCTGACAAATTACCTTCGTTTAATCCACTTTCATCAACTTCTTCATGCATTCTCGTCGGTTCAGGGTACTCTTGACCTGACCTTTGTTGGGGGTATCATTGATTTGGATGGTGTATGTTCGGTGAAGTCGATCCCTACCGACCCTTCCAACCACACTCGCGAATTCACAGTCTCATTTGTTTATAGAATATTTTGTCATCTTGACTGAAACTGAATTCAAAATTCGTTTCAAGGGGAAACATTCTTTAACTAAAATCGGTTTTAAAAGTATGAGTAAGGCCGTTTGCATTTAAGGCATCATGATTTAACTTCGCAGATAGAAGATGGTTAGACGTGGCATGGCGAAGTTGGTTGGCGGCCAGCTGTGAAACGAGAGGTCGCGGGTTCGAACCCCTATCGAAATAAATGTTTTGTAATTTTTGTAAGACTGAAGAGTCTCTTGTAGTTTCTGATATTCACGTCAAAAGACTTCATTTTACTGTGGGGTAAATAACTCCGCTGGCCCTGCGGAACAAAGTGGGTCTTAGCCTCCGAAACGAAAGTTCTCCAGCTATATCTATTCTCCACCACCTCTCGCCAATTACTGACTCGAAGATGGCGCAGGTCACTTTCCATGATATCGCTCCAACGATACCTGGACCGACCTACCGGCCGTCGACTGGCTGGTCGAACCAAGTATGTTTTCTTTACATTCCGATCCTCTACCATCCACTCGAGTTGGCCAAGTCTGCGCAAGTGATCAGTAGTTATCTCGCCGATGTGCCGTTGAGACAGCAGAGCTTCTGATTCCGCAAAGACAGCCGTAGGAGGGACCTATAGCGTGATGATATATAACCTATAGCAGTGTACGATAAATACATATCCAACACAAAAAATATTTTTCAATTCGAGCTAGTAGTTCCAGAGATTAGCTGGAACGCTAGTTAGTCATATAGTTGACCATTGAAAAATGAAAATAATTTATTGAACCCATAAAATGTAAACATCATTTAGATTCAGTCATTTTTTCTTGTACCACCCGGTTCAGAAAGCGGTTTGCCCTAGAGAAGAATAGATAAGAAACTCCTCGTTTCAAAACTAGTTTGCAATATAGTTTCATTGTTTTTTTTTGTGATAGACTTTCTTAATGCTACATTTTTCTGAAGCAATTTTTGTATTAGAGGTTTTATTTTGTCAACAAGCGAACCGGTGTTGTCCAAGTCCCGTATAACACCATAGGGAGATAGGGGTGACTGAAAATCAGCGCTGCTCGGTATTGTGTTGTGTCGGTATAAGCTGAGTCACTTCCTTTTGCTCTACTGTAATTCATTTTGTAATTTAATTGAAGCAATCAATTGTTTTTTATTTTTATTTTATTTTATTTATACTTATTATTATTATCTACAAATACAAATTGGATGATATCAGAGCAGTTCAATCATAAATCATTGAATAATCAAATAAATAATCAATCATCAATGAATAATTGATATTAATAAGCAAATATTTTTATGGAAATCAGGACAAATTATATGTTTATTAATCCGACTGAGACAGAAGTCACCCATAACAACGAAGAATCAGTGCACTCCAACATTAATGGGGTTTATTATTCAAAAACATTTTAAACTTGTTTGAAGTCGAAATATGCTACGTCAATGATGTAATTAATTGAGACCGGAAAATTATTATTTGATGATATCAATGATAAGACTATTTTTTGACAAAAATGTCATGGCTCAAAAATTAATTAGGAATATTATCAATCTATCAAAGTAATTATCGGTTTGCGGGTGTATTATGATAATATTGCCTAAAAGAAGGTTGTATTCTAAATTTGAATACAAGAATTTATTATAAATAATAAATAAATAAATAACACCCAACAGTCACATACATAGTCCAGACCCCACACTAAGATCGAGTCTTGTGTCGTGGGTATCAGGAACTACGAGAGACTTTTCGGTCTCACAAACACCCAGACCCGGAAGAAATATTTGTGGGTGGCACAAATATTTCTCTCGGTGCGGGGATCAAACCCGCGGCCTCTCGTTTTACAGGCGGCGTCCAACCAACTGCGCCACGGAGGCTGTCAATATCACTATATCAATATCAATCTGCTGTCAATTATATAATAAGACAACGTTTAAATTAATATTCTTACACCTCTTTCAAGGACTATCATGTTGCACTACTTACATATGGCTTGCACCATGTTTATTTTTTTATGTCAATGGTGAGATGCCAAGCCTAACGCCTCATGGTAAGCGATACGATCGTTTATGGACAGTGGCAAAACCAAACAACACCATGAATTACAAAGCAATGCTTGGCATTCCAATGCGCTCGCTATCCTGAGACAAAAGATAAGTGTTAATGTAACCTTCTTTTTCAGTAGTTACTCTGTCTATAATGTGGATCTACTTCCATCTCGTGGTTTGGTATTCTAAAGTTTTTCTTCCCTTTCACGATAACTGCTGGTATGGGTCTGTGTTAATCATTTTGTCTGTAATATTTAGTATAATATTGCACATCGTGAGTGACGTAATATTTTATTGCGTATTGTTTAGATTTCTTTTGCAATAAACAAAAATATGTCCAGTTTTTATGATCTCAATTGCTGAGTCGTTTATCAGCGCTCCCGGAACTACCTGTGGATAGCAAAAAAGTAATTTATTTGATCTGAACCTAATTTTATCAGGTACTATTTAATCAGATAGTCTCTGTGGCGTAATTAGTTAGACGCTTGATGTGAAACAAGACAATCCATAACATCGTGAATGCTGTCGTCACGTTCCTTTTCACGCAATAGCCCCGCATTTCGAAAAAAAGCCCGGCAAATGTGGAATGTTATTTTTTTAAGTATTCATTTAGAGTTGATGAATTTAAAAAATATCTTAAAGTATATTTCTATATCATTAAAGATAAGATATAAACATATTTTTACTAATTTTGGAGTCTCATGCATATTCACTATTCAAAAGTCGTTCGTAAGGACATAACATTCGACAGCTAAAAAATCAAAAAACCACTGAAAACCAAAACATAATAAGTATGTTAATATGTTACGCATATATTTGGATTTGGTGGCTAGTCAAGTCATTAAGCAAGGACCTCCTCTTTTTTTGAAGTCGGTTAAAAATAGGTTGATTAACTTTATCCATAGACATATGAATAAGTAAATGTAATTAATCGACTTGACACAGTTTTAAATGTTTTATCATACAAGTAGAAAACATTTCTACATCCTTATATTATGTTAAACAAATATTTAAATTACAAATGCCAAACGAAGTTTGCCCTAAAAGTAAAGTAAGTAAGACTTGTGGTAGGTCTCTCGTGTGTGACAGGCCATCTGGGTAGGTAACACCACAATGTCTATTTTTCCTGCTAAATAGCAGTGTAAATGCACTGTTGTGTTTTGGTTTGAAGGACTTTGTAGCCAGAGTAACTTCTGGAAATATTGAACATCGTGTCTCAGGATGGCGAGCGCAGTGGAGTATCAAGCATTGCTTTATAATTCAAGGTGTTGTTTGGTTTTGCTACTGTCCATGAGCTGTGGTATCGCTTACCATCAGGCGAACGGCATATACATTGCAATAAAAGAAATAGTAGTAAGTATTACACAATAAACACTTCATAATCTGTTATCGAATGTGAGACCGTTTCGGATTTACTCAAAAGAGCCCTGTTTCTTTGAACTTGATAATCACAATCTTTGTGCCAGTAGTAACAGTTTATGGCTGATTAAAATCTTTTGCACTGTCACAGGCGTTATAAACTTTATGTTTTTATTGCAGTATATTTTAGTGTTAATTTTTGAAACCCATATAATAATTTTGTTTGTTACAAAGTTTTAATACAACTCATTTTTACCATCTTTTTTATACGCCGATTTAATACTCAAATATATCGATATATTGTAGTTGAACAAAGCGTATAATTCTTAATAATTTAGTTTATTTTTCTTTTATATTCTTATATCCATCAAAAGGTTGTCTGTTATTAATCCCCTAGAGCGATAAGACCGTCATCTGTACTTTTTATTTCATTTATAATATCTTTAAGTGTTTTATCCTTTTTATGTGCCGTTAAGAATAAATAAAATATAGGCCTGCACTAAAACTGTCGGCAATGCGATAAATCCCATTATCTATATATCTGCAGTATAATTACATACATTATTCTATTTAACATTCGTAATTTTTCAATGACTACTTCACTAATTGTGTTGCTAAGAGGTCGACAGTAACTAAAATGATCAATTATATGTAATCACCACGCACAGTACTTGACTTAATTTAATCCATTGACGCACATTTAGTCTCTAATTTCACCTACTAATATCGATTAAGGCTCAAGTTACTGTCCCTAATTAACGATGGCACCGAGTGGACAGTTTCAATCGGTTCATCAAAACAGTTGATTGGGTAAAGAAGCCGGCCCGAGGTACGTTGTATATTGTTTAGTCGTATATTCGTCATTCGATCTGCAAGAGCGAAAACCATATCGTTTCCGTAATAGAAACACTTATACGGAAGTCGACTGAGAATAGAATCTAGGTATTTATGCAATATTGTAATCGTAGCCGGCGGTTGCTATTTGCATTGTCCATTGTAACACCGCTCTTGGTTGGTATTGCGTAAAAATACTTTCTTCTAGGCTTTGCCTTGAAGTGAAAAAAGTGATAACTATCTTTTATCCACTGCCTGGGTGGATTAAATACTTCCTTAGCCTATTCTTTGCCCACCGCACCAATTGGACAAATATTATTTTTAGAAATATAATAATAGTGAGAAAATAACATTAATTTAATGTAATTATCGTAGTGTGGAGTCCGTACTATGTATGTGACTGTTGGGTATATATATTTATTTATCACATAAACTAACTATAAGGATGGTTGTACTACATAAATATTGCGGCGACACAATTATAATACTTAACATTAAAATGATAAAATAGTTGTTTTTCATTTAACAAATAAAAGGAATGCCCGATACGGCGATAGGCTCGCAGATTCAAATCGTGGGATGTAAAATACAAGGCGAAACGTGGATGTCCTGGTTGCACCTCTGCCTACCCCTTCTGGGAAAACGGCGTGTGTTTATGCATGTGTGTAAAAGGAACAATTTTTTACAGTTTATTTTATAAAATTAAATATTATAACTCTCTGAATTATGGGGTTGGGTAATTCTCCCACTAACTAAGCCTCTATGGGGCCTCCCTACATTAAATGTAACACCAAACAAATAGCCCGATACCAAAATGGTCTGGGTAGGTACTCGTATTAATTGTATTTGCCCGGTTACTGTGGTAATAAGATATTTTAGAAAATTCTTATCTTGAATTGGGGAAGTGTATCCCGTTTCTAAGTGCGTGGTGGCCTGTTAGTAAACGAACCAGACGCGGCTGCCTACATGTTCACGGTGGTAGCGGGTTCGAATCCCAGGGCACACCTCTGACTTTTCGGAGTCATGTGTGTATTCATAGTCAATCACCACGCACTAAAACGGTGAAGGAAAACATCGTGAGGGAACCTGCATATCATAGCGATTTATAAGAATTTCTATGGTATGTAAGTCCGTCAACCGGCACTAGGCCAGCGTGGTGGACTATATGGCCTAACCACTCTCAATCATACTCTTGATTGTAGATTAGGCCCGTGGCCTGCAGTGGGACGTATATGGGCTGATACAGATCCCATTTCTAGTATAGCCTGAGTATATCGATTTTGGAGGAGGACGACATATGTAAATATGGCACGATAACCATATATCGTCACTGGATATGTAATCTTAGAAACTCCTGGATGTTCTTTTTGAGGTCCCGGAGTTTCTCCAAAGTGCCGATGGAGCAGCATGGAGATTTAGTCGATTTTAAAAATCCGGCGTTCCCGTCTACCGCGAGATTAAATATTTCTAACTCCTCCTATTGTTTACTTCATGATTAATTTCGTTGCGGGTTAAAGAAAAGTTAAACATTTCTGGAGACTCGCTGAGCTTCAATGCTCGCTGTCATTAAAATGCATGCCACTGTTGATCCTGGCTTACAGAAGTTGCAGTGACGGGTGTGAGGGCGGGACAGTCTTGGAGACTGACTTAGAGAGAGATTCGAGAGATTCGACCAGAGAGTGTCTAAAAATATTAAATAATATAACTTATTTCTGAACCTACAAAGAATGAAACAATAAAAATGTTGCATGTTCACTGCCACGGTGATGTAGTTGTACCACGGTACGGTTACAAAGCTGAGATCTCTGGTTCGAATTCCGGGTTGGGCAAAGTGATATTGGATTTTTCTATTCATTATCAGCCCACAGTCAGGAATTTGTTCCCGATATGGCGATAGGCTCGCCACCTATCACATCGTGGGACGGAACATACAAGGCGAAATGTGGGTGTCCTGGCTCTGCCTACCCCTTCTGGGAAAAAGGCGTGAGTTTATGTATGTATGTAAGTTGAATGAAACAATAATAACTGTTGCCGGTATTGAGACCTCCGTATAACATTAACTTTTATTAGATTTCTTATAATATAACAGTTAACGTGATAAAATGTGATATCTAAAATCAAAATATAAACAGACAAGAAACTATGAGTGTAGGTGAGTGAATGTGTGTATGTGTGTTTGTGTAGATATATACTATTTACATTTAAATCATATCACCTATTTTATTTATTATATTTTAGTACATTAGGTAGTAATCAATTGCATATGCAAAAACGCAAAATCATATATTCCGGTCTCTCAGTGTTAATTTGCAAATGTTTGTTTAACATTACTTGTCTAGACGAATAAAATCATTGCCAAAATGCTAACTTCGTGTGGCAATGGAATTTAATTTAAATATTGGAATATATAACGCTGCAGGAACAACTGTATTCTATTATAAAATATTCAAACTGTCGATCCATTACATTTACAGCCTTACATCCGTTCTCTATATTCTATCTATCTTTAAAAAGAGATTTCAGAACAGCCTTTACACTTTTCAAAAGATATAAGTTATAATATAGTTATTGACTGCCTCGGTGGCGTAGTTGTACTACGGTACGGTTACATAGCTGAGGGTTCGAATCCCGGGTCGTGCAAAGTGATGTTGGATTTTTCTATTCAGTATCAGCTCGGTGTCAGGAATTTGTGTCCGATATGGAGATAGGCTCGCCTCCTGTCACGTCGTGGGACGGAACATACAAGACGAAATGTGGGTGTGCTGGCACCTCTGCTCTTCTGGGAAAAAGTCGTAAGTTTATGTATGTAATAAAATGCAATAATTTACTGTCACTTTCCTAAACATTTTACCAATTTCATGCTTACTACTTCGAGGTTTTTATTTATTCAAATGAATAACGAGTATTATATTTTTTTGCATATTATACTAAATTTGCTACTGATTGATGTTTGTAGATAAAAGATTATGAGAGATTGTATGAACGTAATAGAACCCAAAACAATGATTATTAGAATTTTTGTCTGTTGTGGGGTTTTGCATGATGATCTCAGAAATTCCTAAACTGTTTTCGACAAACTTTGATATGGAGGTAGCTGAAACCCTGGATTAACACAAAGGTTGCTTTTTATCCCGAAAAATGTAGACGAATGAACCCTTGGGACGAGCAAAGAATTTAAATAATATACAGGGTATATCAAGTGCGTGGTGGCCTGTTGGTAAACGGACCAGACGCGGCTGCCAATATGTTCACGGTGGTCGCGGGTTCGAATCCCAGGGCACACTTCTGACTTTTCGGAGTCATGTGTGTATTGATAGTCAATCACCACGCACTATCGCGGTGAAGGAAAACATCGTGAGGAGCCCTGCATACCATAGCAATGTCTATGGTATGTAAAGTCCGCCAACCCGCATTAGGCCAGCGTGGTGGACTATATGGCCTAACCACTCTCAATCATATTCTCGATTGTAGAGTAGGCCCGTGCCTTGCAGTGGGACGTATATGGGATACAGATACAGGGTATATCAAGACTGCTACCGAAAACGAAGTCGGGTGGTAGTTTAAGCGACTTCAGACACAATGCAACAGAAAATGTTGCAAAAATGCGGCGATTTCTTTTTTGTAATATTTTCCTATTGTCGTATTTGGATGGTAAATACATTTTTTTTCCTAAATAATAGTGTATATTCTTTTATTTATAAAGACTCTAAGGTATAAAAGAGTTCCAATTAATTTTTTAGCAAAAACTATGGATACCACCCACAAATATTTTTTTTTTTAAAAGAATGTCGGTTTTATTGCGAAATTTTTAGTTGCATTGGGTTTCTAGTCACTAAAACTACCATCCGGCTTCGTTTTCGGTCCCAGTCTTTATATTCCCTGTATATGTATTTTTTTTAAACTCGAAATGCACGGGATAAGAGAGGATATCATGCCTTGAATGAGAATGAAACGGGATAGAGCAGGATATAAGTGGAAAGGGACAGGAATATTGCATATAATCCGGTTCCTACTAATATTATTCAATTCAAAGTGATAAAATACTTTAATTAATCCATTCCAGAAAATCTTGTACTAGTAGAAAGCTACGCTATTCTTGAATAATATAGGTTGTGGATTATTGATGGGTTACTAATAAAATTGAAAAGAGGATGAGGGAAGACCTCATTTTACCTCGCGAGGTCCTTATGAGCTACCCCTCATTTGAGGACTGAGTTTCACCTCACGCGCCTCAAATTAATGAGATGAACGAGAGGTCCCATACCGCGCGATTTTACATTTGTGTGCTAATATAAATGAAACATGAAACCTATAAGTAAACTTATAAGGGCATATTGCATTGTTATCATTATCACGAAAAATATTTAATTTTATTTTTAACTCTTAATTCGTATTTTTTTTAAATTAATGAATTAATGTTTTTGGAACACAAGAGTGACTACTCCCTAGTTTAAATTAATGTCAAATATAAAGGGTTGGCTGGACCTTTAATTGCGTGTCATACGTGAATAATTTTATTTTTCATGTTTTTTTTTATTCGGTCGAGCACACTCGCAAAGTTGTGAACTATTCAATCACTACTTAATTTCGATACTCCATAATATTCTATACAAAATAATCGATTATTCACTTATTCACTAACCTCACGAGCAACTCGGCGATTAACTCGCGAGAATGAGCAATGAAGTACGAATGAGGCTCCTCAATTTTGAAACTTGATACCTCTATCAATTTGACGTCATGTGTACCTCAAATGAGGCAACTCCTGAGTGAGAGACGGTAGTATACATTTTTAAATAAATCCATTTCTACTTATAATAGCCACTCAACATCTGTAAGTAATATCTAAAATATTCGTCGCTGCTTTATTATGTGAGCAGGTCAAATGGTTTACAATATTAATTAATTTACTAAAAATAATTGCGATTAATCGATCTGTATTGCATAATTTGGTATGTAAATTGATATACTGACTGACTGCCATTGATTCACTGCCTCGGTGGCGTAGTTGTATTACGGTACGGTTACAAAGCTGAGGTCTCGGGTTCGAATCCCGTGTTGGGCAAAGTGACATTGGATTTTTCTATTCATTATCAGCACAGAGTCAGGAATTTGTGCCCGATATGGCGATAGGCTCGCCACCTATCACATCGTGGGACGGAACATACAAGGCGAAATGTGGGTGTCCTGGCACCTCTGCCTACCCCTTCTGGGAAAAAGGCGTGAGTTTATGTATATATGTATGTAAATTGATATATAGGAATTCTAACACCACGGTTTAATTGTCACAGTTAAGAATTTGGCAGTGCTCCCAAGATTGGTCGTTCGATCCCCGCATGATTAGACATTTTTATCGAGGCGATAAATATATTTTACTCAGACTAAGCTAGGTCCGTTTATTAATATGAGGTGTTAATACAACCGTTACTGCGAATTTATTTTCAACATGCAATTGACCTCTGTAGAAAACCAATTTAAATGTTGAGGCAGTATCTGTAGGTCGTGGTGATGTAATAGGTGAGAGTCAATTGAGTGTGTATGGGTCGGCTACGGTCTTTTGACGTCCGAATGCGTTGTTGCCATGCTGTTGTCAAAATATTAGGAACAGGCTTTATCTTTCCACATTTTATTGTATTGAATATTTTAATAATATAAGATTATGAGTATAAATTCTTTTTGTTTATAAGTATTAAGAAACTTATCTCAAACAATGCGTTAAATTGGGAAAAAACTGTTCCGAATACATATTTTGACTACAGCATGATAACCATTCATTAATACGCAAAAATACCGTAGACGATATATTATCCAGTTTGGCATTAGTTTAGTGTATATGCGGGTGAGATTGTCTGATGTCCAATATCCTTTCCTATACTTGTGGATCCAAACGTTATGGATGTTCATGGGCGGCAGTGATCACTCAACATCAGGTGATCTGTTTGCTCGTTTATCAATCAATCAATCAATCAATCATTTATTTACTTGTGATACATAGGTATTACATAGTTGGAATAATATTAAATTAAGTGCTCTATGCTCCGCCTTAATTGGCATACAAGTATGATTATAAAAATATATTTTTTTTTTACAATTAAATATTCAACAATCTGACAGTGACAAAAATAAAATGATCAATAATTATTCAGAATAACAGTTCCATATACTATAAATTACATTACAAGTTATTCGTCAGGTAATTGTATATATGCATATAGGTATTGTAATTGTATAACATCATCAAAAACATTCACTACTTAGAAATTCATTTAAAGAGTAATAACACTTATCTATTAATAATGCTGTTAGTTTCTTTTTGAACAACTTTGTAGGGAGGCTTTTGAAGCTATGTGGTATTTTATTGTATATTTTCGGCCCCATTGTTAAGATGCTTTTTCTTAATAATGCAGTGTTATACCTATTTACGTGTAATAGATTCTGATATTGTGTTCTTATCTGATGTGGGCGCGTTGTTGTATCAGCCAACGTATTAAATAAATGTGGGTTAGATTTAACAAACATAGCAACTTCCAATATGTATAACGATGGGTATGTTAATAATTTATATGATTTGAATATATGTGAGCAGGTTTCTGTTGCTTTGAGGGCAAATATGGACCGAATACAGCGTTTTTGGGCCTTGAATATCCTCTCCCTGTCACAACAATTTCCCCAGAATATAATTCCAAATCTCAATACTGACGCGACTATACCATGATAAGCAATTATGAGAGTTTGTTTATTAACCTTTTTTGACAGATTGAAAAGTATAAATGAAGCTCTACTTAATCTAGTACAAACGTCATCTGAGTGATATTTCCATGATAGCTGATCATCTATTAATATTCCCAAAAATCTAGTTACATTGGTAGTATCGACTCTCTGTCCGTTGTAGCTTATATTAAATTTTTCAATATTTATTCGCTGGCGGAAGTGTATGACTTTAGTTTTTTGTAAATTTATTAAATTGTTGGATTCAAGCCAGTTTATAATGTTTTTTAGCGTATTATTAATATCCCGTTCAAAATTATCCTTAATGTCACACTTCATTATACACGTACAATCATCGGCAAACAGTATAACTGGATGGTGAGTCTGACGAGGCAAATCATTTATATACAGAAGGAACAATTTTATACAAATTAACATTAGTCTTATAAAGAGATCTTGAACTTCAAAATAACACCAATACATTCACAGTACAATGTCATTGACCTATTCTAATTGATATTGTTGACCCTTATCCAATCGACAATGTTATATTTATTTACAATTGTACCGGGTTTTTCATGGGAATTGATTTAAAATTGAACTAAATATGTTACAGAATGTACCATTTTGTTATTTTTATGAAAACATAGTTTATCTTGAAAGTTTTCTCGCAAAGTACAAATGAAAAGACTCGTCAGGTATTAACATTTTTTTTTAATTTCAGGTTTTTTGGGAGGAATAGCTTTAAAGAAATACTCGTTCCGTCAAGTCGGTTTGGTTGGAGCGGGCCTGTTTGTGCTCGGCGATATTCTTACTATATTTGTGCAAAAAACCTATCAACTAGTGTTCACATTTGGCGTAATAAGAGGTACGAATATTTGTTAACATACCCAATGTATATTAACGTAAACATTTATTACCAGTTTTGTTTATTTAATTTTTGAGAATTGTCGAAGCAGATATTATTGGAAACGTTGTTGCAATATTTATATATCCGATACAATTACTATTTTTAGCAACTTGATGTATTTTATAAAGTTTTATTGGTAAAATAAATATTCTTGCAAAAGTTTATCTAGCCAATGATATTTATTTGCATACTAGAATTTCACGAAGAAAGAAACTAGATGACCTCAACTTTAGAGGATATTAACATACACGATGGCTAATTAATGGACATATTGTAAGCTAAATATAATTTGTGTACAGTGTTTCTATAAATAATCATAGCTGTTCATACAATTTCGAATTTTCATGATATCTGGACTATTTTTGCAATAATCTATACTGATTTATCAACCTAATCATATGAGACTTTTTCAACATTAGTTAATTTTTTTTTCACCATTTATTAGTGCCAAGAGTATATAAAATGAATGTACTTAAATACATTCCTGTACCTTTAACAGGGAGGTGGGACCATAAACTAAAAAAGGCGAAGAAAGTAGTCATATTTCAAGTTGCTCCTAATATGTTATTTTGAAATGAAAAGCCAAAATTCCAGCACTGTAGATTTCGTCACTGATCACGATAATATATTTGTTGTAATGTCCAGGTGCCGGTTTCGGGGTAATGGTTCCAGTGAGCTTCACAGCATTCAACTGTTACTTTACGAAGAAACGTACTGCGATGATGAGTGCTAATCAGACGATGAGCAGCATGGCATCGATCACGTTTCCAATGCTCGTCACCTTCCTGCTATCAGAATACGGGTTCAGATGGACCCTGGCATTGATAATGGCTTTAGATCTGCATTTAATATTCGCGATGTTGGTCATGCATCCCGTTGAATGGCATTATATTAAATCGTCAGAAATCGAGGCGGGTAAGAAAAATACTGTATTATGAATTTTATATATATATTTTTAAAAGATTGAACTACTCTTTTTTTTAATGATAAAAAAACACATAAAATCGATTCTTTCGTCGATGATAAGGCTCAATTCCCTAGTCGCAGGAGGATAAATATCCAAAATTAGCGACCTTAAAATATTATATTATCCAGTATCCAGAAGACCAGTTGGGAGAACCTGGATATGTGGGACGAAGCTCAATGATATCAATTCATTAACAAAACCGGCAATCGAGATAATAACACTGGTGGTAGGTCTCTCATATGTTGGACCCGACTGGTTAGGTATCACCGCAATGTCTATTTCTCCCGCCAAACAGCAGTTTAAATGCACTGTTGTGTTTCGGATTGAAGGAGATTATAGCCAGAGTAACTACTGGACATATTAAGACTTAACATCTAATGTCTCAGAATGGCGAATACAGTGGAATGCCAAGCATTGCTGTGTAATTCAAGATGTTGTTTGGTTTTGCTACTGTTCATGAGCGGTCGTATTGCTTACCATCAGGCGAACGGCATGATCGTTTCGCCATTCTGAGCAATAAAAAAATTGTGCACATCCAACTTTTCAGTAACCCCGTGTGTTAAAATAAAAATATTTAATATTCAAAGATAAGGGATATTCTTCTATAGTAATTCGTCTAATATAATAGTCTTTATACTCGTAAATATTCTTTGAGTCCGAATGTAAATGTCATTGCTACCTTAATTTATTACTTGGAATATATTTAAGTAAAATTCAAGTTTTGCATTTATAATATTATCTTTGCAGTAGCTTAGTTACGGATTTGAATTTTTTTTATGGTTTGAAATCATAGACTAAGATCTGAAATCATGTGCATTCATTTGTTTTTTTATCGAGCTTCGTGTTGTCCTTGTCTGGGTATATAGGAGTTTTAATATTCCAGTTAATGTTTTTCAGTTTAATTATGTTTTTGTATTTGATATCTATGTTGCCTTTGTATGTTGTTGTTTTATATGTTTTAACCAAAGCATCGACGCTGTCATTTCTAACAACACTAACAAATCCACAGAGCCACCACCAAAATGTGACGTCCTGAAAGTAAAAAAACTAAGTATAGATTCCTACGATGAAGCTATAGTGAAAATGTTACCAGGTGATGACGTTGAAATTCAACTGAAGGACACGCAACCCAAGAAAAGAGAATCAATACAAAAGAACATAATGTGAGTTTTGATCACCTATTCAATAAGTTCTGGCTTGTCATATACGTATACATTATATGCTGATTAAATTAAATAATTAACGATGCTAATGTTTCTTATTATGTCAAATTGCAGATTCATTTTAATAAATTACTTAGCAAAAAGTATCACATTCTGCACTTTTATCTAACTGCCATCATATTCCGCTAAAATCCAGTAGTTGTTTCCATCCACTCCATCTTAGATGTTTGTTCTGATGACATAGAGGGCCATACAAGTAAAAAATATAATTTATTGTTACTTATGATTGATGTTGATTTTTTTCAGAAAAATAATATATGATAACGTTGAATTGGATTTATTGAAGGACCCTAAGTTCGTCAGCACTCTTGTCGGCCTGGGATTCGCTTTTGTATCAGACGTGACGTATTTAGCGATGGAACCGACACTTTTGTTTTCTTATGGATTTTCAAAGGTACAATATTTTTTATAAAACTTTCTCTGATTAACATTCATAGAACCTAAGATTTTGTTCTGTTAGTCACGAAATATTTTCAATGTAAATGTGAGTATTGACGTCAAAGATATTACATAATTGGAAAAATCGAATAGATCAAGGCTTTATTAGTGTTTAAGCTAAATTAGTGGTCGCTCTGATTAAATTAAAGCAATTTAATAAGATGCTATCTTTATATTACGTTTTATATTATGCTACAATCCTATAGAAAATTAATCAACTACACGTTCACGGTGGTCGCGGGTTCAAATCTAAGGGCACACCTCTGACTTTTCGGAGTCATGTGTGTATTGATAGTCAATCACCACGCACTAAAACGGTGAAGGAAAATCGTGATGAAACCTGTATGCCATAGCGATTTGTATGAATTTCTATGGTATGTAAAAGTTCACCAATCCTCACTAGGCCAGTGTGGTGGACTAGATGGCCTAACTACTCTCAATCGTACTCTCGATTGTAGATTTAATCATCATAAAATTATGTAAGATGCTGTTTGAGAAGGCACAAAATAGATGTACTTTTTTAATTTGATCTTATTTTTTTTATCATATCTTCATTTCCGATTTTTAAGGCTTAGCATATGTAGATTCTTTATAATCAACAATTTGAGACTTAAAAATGGGTCATATTTTTTGTTTGTTATCATCATACGTGTGTTATAAAAGATGTCGTTATTTAGTTACATTTTCTATTCGTATCTTATAATAAAATTAAAATTGTGGTAGGTATACAAGGATGTGCTTCAAAATATAATCTATACTTTTATTTCTAGGTAGGACCTTGCTAGAAGTAGAATGG
Organism: Hyles lineata; assembly: GCA_030180105.1. Taxonomy (NCBI): domain Eukaryota; kingdom Metazoa; phylum Arthropoda; class Insecta; order Lepidoptera; family Sphingidae; genus Hyles; species Hyles lineata. The sequence continues at coordinate 11,038,225 of JARJEE010000008.1, read as the reverse complement.
ACAACTCTATTTACTGCGTAGGGACAATAGATACCATTGGTGACGGGATTCCAAATACTAGGATTAAAAAAAATAGTACAATAAAGATAAAAATAGATAAATAAAATCCTATGTTTTTCTATACTATATTTCTTTTTTGTAAATATGTTTTAGATGGAAGTGGCTACGTGTGTAATGGTTGGTGCTGTATCCGACTTGCTAGCTCGGTTTGGACTGGCAATATTCACTTACTTCTATGCAGTTGATAGCAGATTACTATTCTTCATAGGTACATGTGTCACAGTGTTCCTTAGAATTGGTGAGTATTATGTTTTTTTTTTCAAGACCCATTTACTCTGGAGAGTTTCTCGCCTCGAAAATACGAGTATCGTAAGGATATAAAAAATAGCACCGTGTAAATATATTTTGTTAAAGTTGAACAAAATATATTTAACAAAAAAAATTTAAAGTTTAATAAAATATGTTTACACGGTTCTATTTTTTTATATCCTTACGGTAACTCGAGTGCAGACGAACTCGAGTCACATTTGTTTTAACTCGAGTTACGAGTTGAACAAATTTACTCGAGTCACTCGAGTCACAAAATTCTAATCGAGTCGCATCACTATGCTAAACACAATATTCTTTTGACGGTTATGTTATGCGATAATGGCATACGATTCTCGCCGCAGGAATCACTCTTCATATTAATGGCATTTTACGATAAAAAGTAAGAGATAAACTGATAATTGTTGAGGTGTACCATTAAAAACTGACTTCAAAATTACTAAAATATTTGGAGACTCTTATTTTACTGGTGGTAGGTCTCTCATATATGAGAGGCCGCCTGGGTAGGTACCACCGCAGTCCGCAATGTCTATTCCTCCCGCCAAACACCAATGTAAATGCAGTGTTGTGTTCCGGTGGTTTGAAGGACATTGTAGCCAGAGTAACTACTGGACGTATTGAGACTTAACATCTTATGTCTCAGGATGGTGAGCGGTGTGGCTTGGTTTTGCTACTGTACATGAGCGGTCGTATCGTTTACTATCAGGCGTATGGCACGCTCGTCTCTTCATTCATTCCTATATAAAAAAAAACTCTTACTTATTGCTTAAGTGTTATCACTCAAAGTTGCAACTATAGATATAAATAATATCATATAAAATAATTGATTTATACAACAGCGAGCTTGAAATGTGTATAATATGATCATTTATATGATAAATAAAGAAATAATCTGAATTTTCCGGCCTAGGTTCTATTTAATTTATACTACTGCCACACTAGGCAAATTTTTGGCAAGCTTGAATAGCAATCGCTGATGATAAATTTAAATTTGTTGTTTATCTTAATAGAAATTACACATTATCATACAATTTGGTCGTATTAATTATTTATAGTTTGTTTTATGGTAAGTATATGCCAAAAATAAGCATATAATTATTAACTTTTGTTCACATATATTAATTTTGTATTATTTACTAATCAGAATACATTTATTTTAATTAATAAAAGCAAAGGTTATATTTTGGTTTCTAATGATCATTCAGAGATACAGATAAGACAGAAGATAATTCTGTAAATAACGCACTACTAACAGCGATGTAAAGAAATGAAACATACAAATGAGGCTCCATCAATCGTCTGATTGAATCTATTTCTTTTTTGAAAAGTGATATAATCTTTTACGACGATCACTAACGATTGACGTATGTTATATATTGCTTAAAAATAAAGATAAAGTGAGTATTAAACATTCACCCTCCGTAGTGTATTTGGTTAAGAACCGACTGTGAACCGAGAGGTCGTAGGTTCAATGTCCGCGTCGAAACAAATAGTTGTAAGACTTCTACCCCTCTACTCTTGTAGTTTCCTGATACCCATGGCCCAAGACTTGTTGCATCTTGCTGTGGTCAGGATTATGTGTGATGGGTGTATTCTTGTATTTATTTAAATAAAACATTATTTTAAGAATTTTTCCGCGGATTTGGTTTAATTTTTACATTTTTAAATTTCCTTACGCGACGTTTCCGTTACTTCACATCTTTCGTGCTCACGGCGCGGACTGAGTTACTAGTTATCCGCTCAGTTATTCAACTATTTCACTTGATAATCATGTAATTGCTATTCTTTCCAGCCCTGGTGACGTCAGGGGAGCTGTGGTTCGTGTTCGCCGTGACAGCTATATCAGGCCTGGTGCGGTGTTCAGTACAAGTGTTGTTTCCTCTGGTGCTGGCTACTGCGGCCCCGGACAGGTTCCCCGCTGCGTTATCCTTGCACATCATCTTCTCGGGGTTCCTCATGCTCATTGCAGATCCTTTAATAGGTAAGTATAATTATACAAGTTTAGTTTCATTTTCAAGGTATGTGAGGTTCGTTAAAACACACTAGGCCTTTCAATCATACCTTCGGTTTTCGAGGAGTTCCATGCGCTATTCATGATGGACTGATACTCATGGACGTATTCATCTATTTTCTTAGTTCAAAATGAATTGAAAAGTCGTTCGAAAGGGACACACATGCGATAACTAAAATGGCTTTTAAAACATATAACGTATATTAATAAGGCCGGTGAAGTTTAATTCAGGGCTGTTTCTAATCTATAATAGAGAATTTGATTGAGAGGGGCTAGGCCGTATAGTCCACCGTGCTAGCCCAGTGCGGGTTGGTGGACTTTTACATGCCATACAAATTCTTCTGAATCGCTATGGTATGCAGGTTTTCTTACGATCTTTTCTTTCACCGTTATTGTGCGTGGTGAATTACTATTAATACACACATGAATCTAAAATGTCAAGAGCTGTGCCCTGGTATTTGAATCAGTGGCGATATTAAATATATATTAGTCACGTCTGGTCTGATACCAACACTACCACGCATTTTTATGAAAAGATGAAAACACAGGAAAGTCAATTAAAAAAAAACTTGTTTAAAAGCGACAATATTTTGAATGATGAAAAGATCACGAAGGTATGCTGGCTGACATAGTAATGTGGATTTGTTTAAACACATATATTATATTTAAACAGAAACATATATTATTATTATATCATATCAGACTTCAAAATGATTCCAGACTGTAATCCATTTATTTTTTTATGACGAGTTAATCGCTAAGAGCTCAGTATAGTTATACGGGCCGATACCAAAATCATCCGATGCTACAATCAGCCAGATTATTGTATCAAATAATACGACTATATCTATATTGGAGATTTTACAATCATTATTATTCATGATTTTATTCGCCATTTCGCTAATTTGCTAAGAATTAATTTTTAATACATCAAGACTTTTCAGTATTTTGTGATGTGACAAAAAAGCCTAAATACAGAAATGACTGTCTGTGAAGTGTAAACTAAGATTAATAAGACTTTCGAAAAACGCCGGTAATTAATCACAACAATTACCATAATTAACCTGTTAAGTGTACAAACACACGTAACAATGAAGTAAAAACTATCGTAATACCCAATGTATACGCCATAATGGTAATCAACTATAACAGGTACTTTATCAATCTGTATAAATAATATACATCCATTCAGCCACGAATTGGGGATTATTATATTAGTGTACTTAAAACTTGATTCTGTTACAATTTTTTTGTGGCCCTCAGATTAAAATATCTTAGTCACAAATAAACAGGTTGTATCAAAAACGAGGTATTTCTTATAAAAAATATCTTGCGACAAGTAGCAGTAATTTACAGATTCTTTGTAACTATATCAAGGGCATTGGAAATTAGTCCATTATCTAATTTAAAAGTTTAATGAAGAAGGGTTTTTGTTCAGTATTTGACTGTAATTATTGCGTTATTGATAAATCCACTTAAAATTGTATTTTTTGCTAATAACCTATTAGACTGTCGTTCCTTTGTAAAAATAGACTATGGGTTGGCAAGTATGGTCAGATTGTTGAACAATTCAACAGATTGGATATTTTGGGAATTGCAGTGGTGTATATTTGGGGAGACTTTGGTCATGAGTTAACTACAGTGGTATAATAAAGATGAACAACTGTTGGGAAAACCTAAATAAAATAAAATGATAATGATGACATACGAGACATTACTGTGGCGATGGGAATTATATTTATAAAAGTGAGAGCATAATTGGGCCAATATTATTACTGTATGTTTTAAATAGGAAAACATGGAAATGAATCTTAACTGGCAGTTCTTCCCAATTTGTAATGTTTTTTGAATCATGTATGTTTTCATCTGATTTGTGGCAGTATTAATATGACCAAAATCTTTCTTTTGTTGTGATTGTAACCATGTATCGTTTGTTGCAGGTGTTCTGTACGAGGCGACGGGGAGCTATGTTTATTGTTTCTTCGCAATGAGTTTTTGTTGTTTAATATGTGTTGTACTATGGACTATAGAGTACTTTATGTATCGTACGAATCGGTCATGAAAATTTTTATTTCATGCGTGTGAGTAAAAAAGTACATTTATGTGGAAAACGACACTTTTTACAACCCAGATGAAGAATCAGTTTAAAATTATAAATAAGTATTACAGCCTTTCTTATGTCTTCATTTAAAACTTTGTTTGTAAATGTTTTAAGTGTGTGTTTGTATAATACGTATTAAAATTAAGATCAAATTCACTCGCAAGTAGTGACGTTCAGGCCACAAACGACCGTCGTGATAGGGCCCCGGGAAATCAGATGTTAGGATCATAGAGCCAGTACTGCATAGGACGGACTTCAGCTCAAAATCGGCTTGTGTTATGTATGCTAATTATGACAATCGGAGATGTTTGCGGCTCTTTCATCGACAGAAACGATAATCGGGACAATTATAGTTGTCGAGTTCACATCCCGTTTACATAACCTGGTGTGCCAGATATGGGAACATTAGTTTGTCTTTTTCTGTCAAACGCGAAGTTAACATGTGGATCGGTCTACAACACAAATACCTATCAGTGATGATAGACCGATCTTATTACCATGTTGTGTGACCAAAAATAACAACTGATAGGGGCAAAAATTAATAATACGAAGAGACACAATATCACATCGAAGGGAAAGTTGGTCTTGTTTGACCTTGGTTATATGATTGAGCTTTTGCTAATATTCACTCGTGCAAGATACCACCAATTCAAATTCAAACATTTTTTAATTACCTTTGGAGACGTTGCTACACCCCATAGATGCAACTATACTATATTTCTGAACGTATAATCTACAGTTTTTAGTCTTGGTAGTTTCTCCCGTAATCCTGAAAGCGAAACACTGAGTTTTTCCTAAAAGTTAGACTCGGAAGCAATTTAGTTCAAATCAGGCCCATGAAGATTTCGACCTAACTGAATCTTTATTAGGCATTTCAAATTTTAAGTCTTTATTTTTTCTAAAAAAATTATAACTAAATAATAATAAGGGTTAGCCCGACATTGTTGTTGTGAAGTTTCGGTAGCAGTGACCAGTGTAAAGTATAGATTAGTAGTTGTACGATTAAATTTGGAGATGGATGGAAGAAATGTTTGACAGAGGATAATGGTTTAGACAATTAGTTTATTATATTAAATTCAGTGAACCTGTTATGGGTTAATTTCTAATGTAATTTTTATATGGAGAATATGTGTGGTGTAGAAGTATGGTGAATTCATATTTAATCATTTCCTTTATAATGCTGATGATACAGGCAAATAATCATCGCGTAGGTTTATTCCCAGTAGTTCCACTCACAGTTCCACTAGAATAATTAGTGGAACTACTGGGACTTTTCATTCCCAGTAGTTCCACTTATTATTTTAGTGGAACTACTGGGAATGAAAAGTCCCAGTAGTTCCACTGGAATAATTATAGTGAATTTACACTGTTTCCTTACTTATTATTATTTATTGATTATTTTTGGCGACACATACGCGGACGTCGGCTTCGCTTAAAAGGTAGGTAGAAGTGATACTAGTTCTCCACAAAGTACCCCTAACTTTTATTTTGGCCCCGAATTTGTGATAGAGGTGTACCTATCGCCATATCGGGGATAAATTACACTCACAGGAAATGCGTACCAGATTTTCCAATCGAATACTCGCACATTATTGCGTTTCTTCGACTTAATAAGCCAGTTCCTTTTGGCCTATATACGTTGCAACTATACCTATGAAGTGTCGCGTCATTTCTTTCTCTTTGTTTACGCTCTGCTCAGCCGCGGGAAGCCCATTGCTGGACACAGGTTTATTCTAAGGATTTTTAATTACTTTTTAGTATGCATAAAGCAACTTTCCACAACCTAACCATAATATTTTCCAGGTATTATTGGCACGTTACCATTATCTACGTAGAGACTTTTAACCAACTTCGGGGAATTAAAATTTAGTAATGTTTGTCATAATATGTAACTTTGCTTCAGGTGAACAAAACACTAGAATTTTGATATTCCTATCGCAAAAGTAGGCCAGGAGAAATTCATGAAATTGGATGGGAACTTCAACTTCGAGTACATTTTTACAACAAATTTTGCTAACTTGCGCCAATTCATTGCTATGTCTATAAATAGTTGATTTTTTGCTGTCGAATGTTGGGATGGCTTTTTCGGATGCCAAGTCGATACCACGTTATTTAATTTTGATTATTTGCCTGTTAAATATGAGGGGGGCTGGGTTTTTTCCTATAGCAGCTTTGCTGATGGCCTTATTAAGCTTTCAAAAAAATAATTATTTAAAAAATCAAATGTAAAAGAAATAGGACGCTCACCCCTGAAATTGTAACGGAACCGTAACATTGTTCGCTTTTTTCTAATTTATAACTAGCACATCGCCAGCGAGAGGAACTATTATCGTAATCCCGATGTTTATAAAATTGTCATCCCTTATAAAAAAGTACAGAACCCCGACCCCGTTTAATAATATTAACGCATTTTGTGTCTAAAATATTCATATTTAATAATGTTAAAAACGTAAATGTATATATGTATGATTATTGGCACGGAAAAGTAATGTATGACGGGTTTTTTATTGTGTCGTGAAATATTTTGATCAAAACGGCATAAACTGTCAGAAACATACGAGAAAAAAGTTAGGTCTATTTAAGATCCTCCGCTCTTTCCGAAGTTGGTTAAAAGTCTCTACGTAGATAATGGTAACGTGCCAATAATACCTGGAAAATATTATGATCTAGATTAGGTTGCGGAAAGTTGCTTTATGCATAATAAAAAGTAATTAAAAATCCTTAGAATAAACCTGTGTCCAGCAATGGGCTTCCCGCGACTGAGGAGAGCGTAAACAAAGAGAAAGAAATGACGCGACACTTCATAGGTATAGTTGCAACGTATATAGGCCAAAACGAACTGGCTTATTAAGTCGAAGAAACGCAATAATGTGCGAGTATTCGATTGGAAAATTCTGGTACGCATTTCCTGTGAGTGTAATTTATCCCCGATATGGCGATAGGTACACCTCTATCACAAATTCGGGGCCAAAATAAAAGTTAGGGGTACTTTGTGGAGAACTAGTATCACTTCTACCTACCTTTTAAGCGAAGCCGACGTCCGCGTATGTGTCTCCAAAAATAATCAATAAATAATAATAAGTAAGGAAACAGTGTAAATTCACTATAATTATTCCAGTGGAACTACTGGGACTTTTCATTCCCAGTAGTTCCACTAAAATAATAAGTGGAACTACTGGGAATGAAAAGTCCCAGTAGTTCCACTAATTATTCTAGTGGAACTGTGAGTGGAACTACTGGGAATAAACCATCGCGTAAATATCTTTGACATTCCACTCAATTGCTTCAATGTTACTTGTACTTCGTTATTTCTAGGATGGTTTCTTTTCATATTTTAAGATGGAAATAAATTGATACACTTTTATTGATTTGAGGCACCTTTGCCCAACCTTCGGGTATACATGTACGTGTATGTATTTAGTTCACTGTCAAAATACCAATCAATAGCTCACTATTTATATTAATTAGCCCTTTACGACGGATTTGCATTATTTTAATTAGTATTTTATTGTGTTATAAAATACTTTGTGCTATGACCATAAACTTAAGGTACTAGATACGCCGAATGTATTTTGAATTCATTTATAAGTTTCCATGTAGCATATCTATACTAATATATAAAGAGATTATGAAGATGAAGAGTATGTCTGTTGGTTTGAACGCGATAATCACAGTAACTACTTGGTTCTAACTGAAAAAAATATTTAGTGTTGGAAGGTGACGAATAGCCCCTTTTGTGAGGAAATCTATATAACATCACGTTATGACCTACGGAGGCGGAGCAGTAGTGAAAAATAATTGCCAAAAACAGTGTTTTTTGGCAGTTTCCGTTGCTTAGCCTGTGGAAACGGCTGAAGTCATTCAACAATCATATAATACGGGATTTTTCTTCTTAAAACGGTCTTCAATGTTCGCGATTGCATAATATATCTATTTTTCTAGGTTGGCTATTATTTATTATATTGTTGGTATTATGATTTGTTCTAAAAAATTCATTATCTAATTCTTATCCAAATAAATACGTTTTTAATTACAAATATTTAATTTTGAACAAAGTTGGCCTTATATTATTAATTGATTTTAATTAATATTGTAGGAAATAAATACGTTCAAAGATATCTCCGCAACAATATAATTATCAAATATCGTGTGCACATTTTGATTACGCAGAATGAAAAAGACGGAACAAGTATTATAGAGATCAGTAGTAACGTTGAGTTTAAATATAAAACAGTAAGCACGCGAAATAATAATATGTTTCTGATATGGACTCGAGTCCAGAACCATCAACATCCGGGTAGAGCCGGGTCGGCTGCTAGTTTATTTAGCTTATAGAAATATGTTAAACGACCTTATTTATAGATATTTTAGTTATTTGAATATTTTGTTCCTTTCGAACGAATTTTAAATTCAGTTTAAACGAAGATTGTTCTAATTAAAGATAAGTAAGAATAAATTAACTTTTTAATTGATAAATATCTAATCTACTATGCATAATTACTTCCTTACTTATGTTATAAACGCCGATGTTTGTATGTTTGTTACTCTTACTGATTTTGATGAAATTTGGTATACAGGTAGCTGACATGTTAATCCAGGGTTGGGTATCACGTAGGCTTTTTATACCCAACAATTGTAGTGTTCCCGTGGGATAAGTAAGGATTAAAAATAAACATATTTGTTCCTCTTTGAAATTTGAATGGATGGCACGGGACAGCTGGGGACAGAATGAGAAAGAGACGAGACAGAATGGGATGTAACGGGACGGGTCGGGAAAAGCAATATATAAAACAGTACGCGAATAGATATTTTAATGGACATTTTGATATGGACTGGACTCAAAAATATAATCTGCACCCGGGCTAACCCGGGCTCGACCGCCAGTATAATATTATTATAAATACTTACTAATTAAAACGAGATTTACTTTATCACGGAAGCTGCTCGTATTGAATGGCTCAAAGATATCACGATTTTAAGGTGAGGTGATGTTTATAATTCAAATGCATTTATTAATTTTATTAATATTCACAAATCATTTATGCACGCGTGTACAAAATCAAGTCCGGTTGACAAATAAAGCCTACTTTATATTGCGTGGTTTTCGATTAGAAATATTACTTAAACAAGAATGCCCTTAACCTAGGATGCACCCATATTTATGGTTTAATGTTGTATCCATGTGTATCATCCTTGATCGTATTGCAATAATGAATTGTGAATTGAAGGATATTTTAATATCTTTGCATAATAATTTAATTTTTGTGAATTTCTCAATTTGGAATAATGTGATACCCACTACTGTTATGACTAAGGATATACGAGTCACAACTTTAATTGTTTCTTATATTTACGCAAATGTTAAACATTGAATAAAACTGTTTCTTACTGATTTTATAGAAGATTTGGTTTAATTTGGTGAGTCCGCTTCGTGACCGCGTAAGCTATAATAGAAAGGGGAAGTTAAAAAAAAGTTATCCAAATATAATAAAATTCGTAAAAATGAGTTTAATTTCAATATATACGTATCAAAACGCGTGATAAGACTTATGAAAATTTTTTTATTGTTTTAAAACTTAACAGATATCAATTTGGATATTAATATGCGTTTATAACGTATTTAGATACATATGTGTATTATTAACATTTGTGCATTTATGTATGGAATATTTTATAGCCTTGACTTTTGTAATTTCAATTAAAAATATAAGTGTACAGATAACTAATTTACATATACATAGTTTAATTCTTAGTACAAGTATTAAGTTAGATGTTAAGTCATCACTTAAAATAGTTCAATTGATATAATAATTGAATCATAATTAATTATCATTAAATCCATGGATATAAAATCGCTATCAAAAACTAACTCCCGATCATAACTAAAAAAAATATTAAGTATTTACTATGCACTGAAAATTAATTTTGTTATATTTTTACTAACACAAATATACAGGGTATATCAAGACTGCTACCGAAAACGAAGCCGGGTGGAAACTTTAGAAACAATACAACAGAAAATGTTGTAAAAAAAGCGACAATTTATTTTTATTATTTTTTTATATGGTCGTATTTGGGTGGTAAATATATTTTTTTCCTAAAATAATAGTGTATACCCTTTTTATTTATAAAGACTTTAAGGTATAAAAGAGTTTAAATTATCATTTTAGCTAAAACTATGGATTTACCACCCAAAAATGACGATATTGAAAAAAATGATAAAAAATTGTCGTGTTTCTTTGCAAAATGTTTAGTTGCATTGTGTTTGTAATTACTTAAACTACAACTTCGTTTTCGGTAGCAGTCTTGAGATATTCAGTATACGCGACGTTTAATATAGAATGATAATTATTTGATTAAAGTTCTATAGTTGCAACTGCCAGTGGATTTAGTCTTATGATAAATTAATTAACGTATAAATGCATACATATTGACTTTACTTTCATTGTTAAATTGTGAAAGAACAAAAAAGGGAAACGAGAGTAGATGTGTAATGAGTTCTTGCTTTTGCAAGTTAATACAATGCTAATAAACCTAAAGATAATTAATACTGTAATTATTGTTTATTAGAGCTAGGTGTACCGAATATTACAGTTTTTGTCTCCTCATTCAAATAATTACCGTAATAATTGTTTATTATTCTGTCGTTTCAAACGTTGTTGACAAATAAGGTTACTTTTTATTTATGGTTAATTTGTGCTACTCGTATTTAAAAAAATGTTAATGTACCTGTTAATATGTTTAGTATTAGAACCGACTATGTCTGGCTAATAAATAGGCAGGTATAAGGTATCTAACGAGTTTTAGTTATAAATATAAGGGCAATGGCTATTTTTGTCTACGCGAATTTATGGTGGACGGTCATATGAACATGACACCAAAGCACTAAACAAAGTATGTGAATTAAGATCTTTTTGGTTATAGATTTAAAATTTGTAAATAAGTATGAATGTTTGCAATTTGTACGGCTATTTGATTTTGGACATTATTGATACAATGTTGAATACAATGTTGTGAATTTATATTTTTTTAATGCTATGAATGGCGAGACGAGCAAGCCGTTTGCCTGATGGTAAGCGATACGACCACTGATGAGCACTAACAAAACCAATCAACACCTTGAGTTACAAAACAATGTTTGACATTCCACTGCGCTCGCCATCCTGAGACATAACATGTTAAGTTTCAATATGTCCAGTAGTTACTCTGGCTACAATGTCTTTCAACCCGAAACACAACAGTGTATTTACACTGCTGTTTGGCGGAAGAAATAGAATTGCGGTAGTACCTACCCAGGCAATTCTAATATAAAATATATTCAAAAGCCGCATGTAATTTTGATGCCAGTGAACTAATTCGATGTGATCGTTTTGTTGGAAAAATAAAAACTATTATTATTTTTTTTTCTTAAGCACGCTAGTTATCAACTTTTTGGACAGTGTTTCTGTTAGTAGCAAAATAATAATGGTTTAAAAGTATATATATTATGTATAAATATCTGTATAATTATTTTATTGTTAGTCAGTCGCCTAACAAGATGCCTATTTGTAATAACTTAAGTATTTTCTTGTTGAATATTTACATGTTAAATACTTTTTAAATGATAGTCCAGAGAAATACGAGTATTGTTTGATTATCCTATCTTATTAAGTAAAGTAAGGAATCCATAGTCACTGCTTACACCTATGGGATACAGGCGTGACGATTATGTATGCATTTTTTTGTAAGTTAATAAAATATAAATATAGCTGTAAGAAAAAGATTAATTAATTTATACACACATAGTGTTCATGGTCTATTTCTAGCCTAGCCAAAGAGAAATGGATCTAGTTATGTTAAATTGTATCAACTTATATTAAATTGATTTCCAAACTGATGATTAAAGTTTTATTGAAATGGTCCATATATTGTGCAGGTTTGGTCATACACGCTTTTATATGTCAGATGTGAACAAACCTTTGATTGTTTATAATTTTGACTAGTGAATCTCAAGACTGCTATCGAAAATGAAGCCGGGTGGTAGTTTTAGTGATTACAAACACAATGCAACTAAGAATTTTGCTAAGAAACGTGGCAATTTTTTTTTATAATTTTTTAATATCGTCATTTTTGGGTGGTAAATCCATAGTTTTTGCTAAAATAATAATTTAATATCTTTTATACGTTATTCTTTACAAATAAAAGGGTATAAACTATTATTTTACGAAAAAATGTATATACCACCCAAATACGAGCATATAAAAAAATTCGCTTTTTTTCCAACATTTTGTTTTTTGTTGCATTGTATCTGAAGTCGCTTAAACTATACCCGGCTTCCTTTTCGGTAGTAGTCTTGATATACCCTGTATATCAGGATTCGATTGGTTTGGTATTAATAATATATATTTTATTGCCAATATATATATTGCCAACCCGCATTAGGCCAGCGTGGTGGACTATATCGCCTAACCACTCTCAATCGTACTGTCGATTGTAGAGTAGGCCCGTGCCTTGCAGTGGGACGTATATGGGCTGATACAGATACAGACAGAATATATATTTCCCAATATTTTGCTTGGTATTACATTTTTAGCATAATTGGATTAACGTACATACATAATTATAAATAACTGTTGAATGTCAAGTTTAGTCCATTAAAAATAGTTTCTATACGAATATATTGTTTATAAATACAGTTGTTTATCAGATAATTTACATCATTCATGATTCATATTTTTTTATAAACTACGACATTGAAAGCATATTACGATTATGTTAAGGTGAATAAATAAAGTAAGACGTTTCCTGTAATCGAATTTATCTTTATTATATACCTTATCGGTCAAGTTTATGTGTTTGCTTATTCTGGCAAAAAACTTTCCTGATCGCATCACACTCATAGTGTGTAGAGGAAATAAAAATTAGCAGAGGATGCTAATTGCACGGATTACTTATGTTTTCCAAACAAACATTTTATCCTTAATGATTTATTAGTGCTATTTTATATCTGTTAACGCATGCTATTCGCAATTGTTTAAAAAGTACGTTTTTTTTCGCTTTATCATAGATTCTTAAGGCAATGTTACGAATATATTTTGTTGGTGATACAAATTAAGTAATTGTAAATATACTATTAATAAATCTGTAAGTATTATAAAAACAATCGGCAATAGTCCACTATGAGAAGTGTGATGTGTTACTAATGTACCTTTTTATGATTATAGAAGGTTAATATTTAAGTGTGAAATAAAATGTTTTTTTTTTTTAATACAATGAATGGTGAGACGCGCATGCCGTTTGCCTGACGGTAAGCGATACGACCGCTCATGAACCGTAGCAAAGCGAAACAACACCTTTAATTTCATAGGTATGCTTGGCATTCCACTGCGCTCGCCATCCTGAGACATAAGATGTTAAGTCTCAATATATCCAGTAGTTACTCAGGCTACAATGTCGTTCAAACTGAAACACAACAGTGCATTTACACTTCTGTTTGGCGGGAGAAATAGATATTGCGGCAGTGGTACTCAGTTCTTGGTCTCTCACATATGAAAGACTTACCAGCAGTAATTTCTTTAAAAAATTAAATGTAAAATGATTTATTAAATCCATAAAAACGTTTAGCATAATTTAGATTTAGTTTTCTTTGTTCTACCACCTGCGATCATGGTATTGTTGATCGATATCTACCACCCGGGCAAGAATCTCTAGTGTTGTTGTTTTCAAAACCAGTTCACAATGCAGTTATTATTACTTCAAATGTTAGTTTGATTCAGCGCAGTCAATATATAATTTGCTATAATTTATGTTTTCTAAAAATAATATTTAATTTAGATTTGGACACGTGTGTAAATAAATTAAACACCGTGATATTTGGTCAAGTATATACATTTTCTTAATGATGTTTATCATAATAAAACCAAGCCCAAATGGATTCCATTAAAAATAAGGACTTAGTTATCTATTCGGCTAATTGCAATGTTTTATTCAAGAAGATGGTATTTAATGTTTTATCACCAAGTGATGGGTTTGAATGCTATTAAATTAAAACTTATTCACCATCTATTAGCGATGGGACACTTATATTATTGAACGCTTAATGCGTTTGTGAAGGTTCAAACGAACGAAGGAATTTGTTTCTTGTTTTTAAAGGTCGCAGTAACAAATTTTTGGGGTTTTTCCGCTACAATATATCCTGGGCCCTGCTCGTCGTAAAAGACGACATAAAGGTTTCATCGAAGTTACTGGGCACAATGCGGGGGCGCTGCGCACTCGCGTATAACGACTTCGAAACGTTCGATACAGCCTCCTCTCTGTCATAGACGCCCATAACACCTTAAACGAGCGTCCAAAAATAGTGTAATGGGAGAACCAGCAATATAAATCGGGGTTCAATTAGCCCTGGAATGTCCGGCGCCGCCCACGATGCGTGTGACCGTTATTCGGAGGTTTCTAGCTAGTATACTGGTGTAGCCATTGTTCGGAAACAAGTTCGGCCACAATATCCGCATTGTGCCTGGCTGGAAGATACTGACATACCCCTTTCGGACTTCCCCAAGGTATGGAAAAGGAAGCTTAATAACTTTTCCTGTTGAACGAAAAAAGTGGCGTGGTTGTTAATGCCGAGCTGGGTTCCACCCTACGCCGGCATATCTATTAAAATATGAATATTAAAATATCGCTAAAAAGTTAAATGAACATAAAAATATCAATTTTTCTTCGGCTTTTTTAGTCCCAGTCCTGGATTAAAGATAGTCACAGTATGTATTCGTATTTGTTCTTGTATAAACTAGCAACGCCTAACTAATTCTAAATAGCAAACATAAACTATGATTTACAACAAGGAATATCGAATTTTAAACAAAAACAAATTGTAAATAATTGAAACAAATTATTTGTTTGTGTGTCATTTGTGTTTTAGGAAATATGATCTACAGCTATCATTACTTTTCAAACCACATTTCACATCACGGATTTAAAATGAAATATCGCCTTTGTAGTTATGAAATATATCGCATTATACAAATATTGCATATATATATTTGTAAGGTGCTTCGTTTCTTATAATTAAAATATGAATCTCCTATCTGCTTTTCGTAGTTAGGTTACGTTATGTTTTGTTGGCATCTGGCTAATAGTACACAAATGAAATAGAATATGCCATGGTATTTTCCTTTTCACATTTTCTTATTCTATGAATAGTTTTACGAAAGGTATAGTTATATGTAATAAAAATAAAAATAAAAACTTGAATCATCCATATAATGCGTGGTGAAGACGAAGCTGCCAACATGTTGACGGTGGTCGCAGGTTCAAATCCTAAGGTACACTTCAGACTTTTCGGAATCATGTGTGTATTGATAGTCAATCACCACACAATATGACGGCGCGGCTGAGGAAAAAATGTGAGGAAACCTGCACAGTGCATACCATAGCGATATATAATGTCTATGGTATGTAAAGTCCGCCAACTCTTTACTAGGCCGGCGTGGGCGACTGTATGGCCTTGCCCCTCTATATAGTACTCTAGATTGTAGAGGAGGCTCGTTTCCTGCAGTAGAAAGTATATGGGCTCATCCACACTGTAGATGATGATTTATAACGCATGTTGTTTTAGTTATAAATTTTCTGTACCCAAAACGAGGAGGATATTTAATGCTCCGATATTTTTTTCTTTCAGTATAACATAAGTATGCTATTTCAAAAATTGTCGCACTAGAGACTACTGTATTTTGCTGCAACTTATGGTATAACTAACTGATATCTTACTTACTAATATTTATATTACTTACAACTTTGTGAAAGAGTTTATAACTTCCGTTTTTGTTTGTTGTTATTTCTAATAACTGACACTTGCCTAACAAAGAACACATATTTATTTAGTATTTACTCGTTACGTATGAAGTTTTTTGGTGCACAATTGTTAATATTCCAAATGTAAAAACAATAAAAAAATCAAATTCAAGAAAAAAATATATTTTGTTTCGCTTGCTCTTAGATAATTAACTTACGTTGTAAATTGTAATTGACATTAATAATTTCGTTAATACAGTACCTAAATAGAAGCGCTACGCTTAAACATGCTATATGCTTACATCAAGACGACAATGCTATATCTTTGATAATTTCTCTTAATTTACATCATAATTTCTGTTCGCACTCGGTATCAACTCAAAGATGGGTAAAGTTACAAAGGGCCGGTTTCACCAGTTCTTGATAAAGTCCCTGATAATTATCTGGCACTCATCTGTCAGATAAAATGATCATGTCTGCATGGGATTTGATCGGAACTTGACCGCTAAGAACAGTATGAAATGTATGATTTCCTATGTGATAATAATTGAACAGTGAGAATTAAACGACCGGTTTTATAGTTTGGATTATGCCTTAGTCTTTCCTTCTTCATAGCGTCACTTTTTTATAAAATTTATACCGATTCTGTTATTTTTGGAACCCAAGCGTCTATTTTAAGTTATGTGATAGACACTTCTATCAAATATATACATTTGATCGAAGGATAGACACAAGGAAACATCATATATTCATTAACAGTGTTATAACTGTCGTTAAAGAGATAAATTTATTAAGTTGTCGATTATGCGGTGACAAATGAAATAAATAACATTTTAAGATATATTTTGTATTCATTTATTCCGTTTAAATGTGTAGTACGATAAATCGCATTGTCATGTTTATTTCTACCTATACATGCATACACACCCAATGTTATACAGGGGTTTCCGAGACTGCGACCGAAATAAAGTCACGTGGTAGTTTTAGTGACTACAGACATAAAGCATTAACAAAATAATTCAAAAGAAGCGACGTTTTTTTCCTATCGTAGTATATGGGTACTAATTTAGTTTTTCATATCCCATCCAAACATGACGATATTTACAAAAAACATCACAATAAAATTGTTATTTTTTGGTCAAATTTTTAGTTGCATTGTATTTGTAGTCACTAAATCTACCAGCCGGCTTCGTTTTCGGATATAACCTGTACCTATACAAGCTGTCGTTGGCGTCAACAAGTCTCTTTTAAATAGATAGGTATGGAAATAAATAAACCACATATGACACAACCATAGTGGTTTGACAGCCTCCATGGCGCGCAGGCGGTTAGACGCCGCGCGCGTCTGTGTAACGAGAGGCTGCGGGTTCGATCCCGCACTGAGAGAAATGTTTGTGCGGCCTACAAATATTTCTTTCGGGTCTAGGTGTTTGTGAGACCGAAAAGTCTCTCGTAGTTCCTGATACCCACGATACAAGGCTCGATCTTAGTGTGGGGTCAGGACTGTGTATGTGACTATTGGGCGTTATTTAGTTATAAGCTACAATTTTCTCATAGTCTATTGAAGGCCATGTGAAGTCTAATTATAAAGATTGGTGGAAATAAGAATTAATGCGGCTAAATTTGAAATTGCCTTCCTAGTAAGGTCATGTGTAATCTTCAGTAGTTCTTTTTATAGATAAAAGTTATTTAAAAGAGGTTAATTAAAAGGTGTGTACCATTTACGTAGCACTATTAAAAAATAATTTCATATTTATTAAACAACAGCCATTAAAAATTATGAGCTAAGCCGGTGTAAGTTAGTTTCTTAAACTAATTATGTTAGGAGAAAAAATAATAACATCCTTAAAATCTTATACCTACGTCCGATGGATACTAAAAATAAAATTGAACGGCAATTAAGTGTTAAAGTATGTGAGTTTCGTCTACTAAATTTACTATGATATCCAAAGAGTCAAAAGTAATATACAATACTATGACAAAAAACTCTGTCCGATCAAAACGTGCATTTGGGTATCTCAAATTTAATACTACAAAAAAAAAATGAAATCAATATATTAGAGGATAACATAATTATCGTAAATTATAATGCTCATTTGAATATAATTCTACTCTATTACTCTACTCTATTTAGCAAAGTTTTAAATTCTGACTACTAATGGGAATTATTGCTATTTCATTTTAACATAACAGCTAATTCCTCCCCACACAATTTGTAAACAAATAAAAGTGACCATATATTACAACCATTTTTCACATATAAAATTACATCCACAAAAACGACTGTTTAGATTTTTCTTTAAATGGGTTCGTAACAAAAAAAACTCATTCCGACAAGCAGAATCAAAACAATGGTTACCTATATTTTATTTTTATAAGTTATTTTTCACGTCCAAATGTTCAAATTTGAATAAAACAATGTTATTATCGAGGCCATCAAGACAATATACAGGTTATGAACAGTCAATAGTAATTGCATATCACAAAATTGATGAGCTATTTTAAGCCTTTTGCTGCACGTTTGCATACTTCCTCATTCCTCGCAAATTGCGTTGCTTTCAATTAATATCTAAAAATATATATTTTTAAAGTGTCATTTTAATTTACAATACTAGTAAATCAAAGTAAAGTAGTAATAAAAATATATTAGCGGAAAATCTAATCTAGATGTAGATTTATATTTTTTATGAGCTATTAAAATATCTCGTTACAATTCTTCGGTGAAACTGAATATTGTAATTTATATTAATTGTTTAAACATAGTCCTATAGCCATTTCAAAACTTTCTAAACATTAAATTTAGAAAGTTTTGAAATAATTATTTTCGAATGTATTTACATTATACATTAAAAAAAATTTACGCGCTGACCCGCTCCGTAACCACGAAAGCTGTAAAGTAATAAAAACGTCGGGAAGTAAAAAAAACATCAACAAAATTTACCCAAATTCGCAATAAAATCCTTGATAATTAGTTTTATTTCAATAAGTTTTGTTCATTTAACATTAATCTGGTATAAAATATTTGATAAATTATGCGCGGGTATAAATGGGTATATAATTTTCCTAAGACATTTTTTGCAAATAACACCATAATAAAACTAGACTCAAGTATATTATGCTACAATAGTGTTCTTGTTTGAATGTAATCTATTTCTGGGTTCTATGTTTAATCTAAACCCGTCGGCTCTCTTCAAGATGATATCGGCCAACAATTCAAATTTATCTTCTTGGATATCAGAAACGGCCTTGTAGTTTCGCAGAATTGTTGACAGTAGAATCTTTAATTTGAGCAACGCGTATTTGCGACCTGGAATTGAAGCATTCAGAGTATTATACCCACAGATATACCGTATGCATTTTTTGCTCATGATAAACTCCACAAAAATATATATCTATAAGTATCTATTAAGAAACTTTACACCTCTTCCGGCCTAGCTATACCTCCAGGATAGGTAAATAGGTAAAATGTCGTATTGAGTATTATCACCAGTGCTTTGTAGCCTGATGGTAAACGGATTGTTCGAATCCCAGGGCACACCTCTGACTTTTTGAGTCGTGTGTGTATTGATTGTTAATCACCACGCACTATAGCAGTGAAGGAAAACATCGTGAGGTATTCTGTATACCAAAGCGATTTCTATGCATTTCTATAGTATGTACAGTCCGCCAACAATTTTAGATAGGATATTTCGTATTGTTTGACTTACCAACGCAACTCCTTGCTCCAGCGCTGAAAGGAATGTAACTGTAGTAGTGCCTGTTTCTCGTGTTTTCGGGCAAGAAGTTGTCAGGGTCAAATACTTCCGGGTTTTTGTAATGTTTGGGGTCACGGTGGACCTTGTACATAGCAAGGACGACAGTTGAACCCTCGGGTAGAATGTAATTGTTGGTAACTGAAAAAAGAAACAAAATACTGTAGATCATACAACCTTTGTGTAGTAACAGATATTCAAAATTATATGGTTTACGTTACCAAACTACAAAATAGTAAAATAAACAGTTACCAATTTTGACATCTTGCTTTAACTGCCTGGCAATTACAGGCACTGGTGGGTAAAGTCTTAACGTTTCTAGAATCACTCTCTCCAAGTACTTCATGTTTAGAGTATCGTTGAAAGAGGCAGGACGGTCAGAGTCACCAAAGATTTCGTACAGCTCATCATATACCTTCTCTTGTATATTCTGGTGCAGGCCTAGGAGACATAAGACAAAGCTCGAAGCTGCAGCTGTTGTGTCATGACCCTGAAGAAAAATAGCTGATTTTAATAAAAGAAACAGAAGAAAATAAAAAAATAATAGCGATAAAAAGTTCCGTAACCTCAAACATAATAGTGTCCACTTCTTCTTTAATTTCTTGGTCACTTATTAGATTCGTTCCATTTTGGGCTGATCCGACCAATAAGTCTAAGAAAGCCATTCGTTTTTTCTCTCCTAAAACATGTTTAAAAACAATACATTTAGTATAATATTATGTCAACACAAAGTAACATGATATCCAAAATGGACCTCAGACTCAGACTCAATTTTTATTTAAAAGAAAGCCAGTAACGACTAGCTTAAAATTCATATTCTGTTATTATATTTTTATTTTGCGCTATACTTTTCAACTAAAATAAATGTTTTTATACATACCAACGTCATTCTCGTCGTTGAAATCCAAATCATCACGATATCCTTTGAAAACCGTGTCCGAAATTGTTTTAAGGTTGTTTGCTAATACATCGCTATTGGCTTCATCGGTGCGTGTCAGTTCAGCAATAGTGGGTGCAAATATACCTTTAGCTTGATTTTCTAAATATATTTCCTTTTTCTGTTTAATCACCTATAAATCATTATGTTTGTATTAGTTGGCATTAACATTGAGATTACTTTGTTTATTTGCTTTTACCTTATTTGTAAATCCATGGATGATATTCAAGAGCTCCGATTGTTTTTTATAATACGACGACCACTTGAATAATGCATCCAAACGTAACCAAAATTTGTATTGCCTTTGGTGTATGATGTCACACATTCTGTTAAATAAGAATGTATACAAAATTTTCTTTATTTATTTTACTTGTGGGTGCTGGTATAAAAATAGCAATTGACAAAAGGTGAACATTATGATCATGCCAATAATTATTTTTTTATAAAATGTATAATAAAAAAGGACTAGTTGATATTTTTTGTTCTCCAAAGAAAATCTCATCTTAAAACCAATCGAAACATAAGGGATAGAAAAAAGGGAAACTAAGTTGTGCTATCTAATATCTATTGAATGTAATAATTAACACTTACTTCATAACGGCCATTCCATAATCGAAGCTCGATTTATCTTCAGTTTTTCTTGTAACACCCATAGCAGTTTCTGCAAAGATTTTTATATATTAATTGAGTACAAAAAATATAAAAGCCAATTTATTTACTAATTACCCAATAAAATATCCACAGTAGCATCGTTCATGTAATCATGCACGTCAAATGTGTGTCCTATTTCAGTTCTCATTTTCTCAACCACTTTTTTACTCCTTTGGTTAAATACATCGACAAAACTTTTTAGGATATTGATATGAAATGTTGGGGCGATCATTTTGCGATGAGAACGCCATTTGTTGCCTATAAAAGAGAATTCAAGTGATTAATTGAAATAAACATTCCAGAAATATTTGGCATCTACATTCACATTTCGAGGAGTTATACCTGAACTGATTAGTAGTCCTTCACCAAGCCAAGGCTCAAAGAATCTGTAATCGGAGGACTTGTCGATGTGAACTTGGCTGTCGAGAATGATCTCGATGTCATCAGCGTCTAATAGGAAGATGACGAGTTTGGTGCCTAACCAAGCTCGGACCACACTTCCGTAAATTTTGGCGTATTGTAATGCCATTAGCACTACCACTGAAATATGTAACGGTTATTTTTATTCTCTCTTTGAGGTTATTAAAATTATATCGAATATGTAAAATATTTTTTTATGCCGCGTACTTTAGTATTTAACTCAGGTTTTTTGTAGATCATTGTTTATTCCAACGCAATGGGACTACAGTATTTTAATAGAATATATTAATGAATAATTATTTGGGACAATAATGTAACTATTTATAATATTGATTGTTTCTATATTCCATTTTTTAGTTCTCGCTTGAGCTGTATTCAGAACAAAAAGTAATCATAGGGGTTTGCTTACTTTTTGGTTCCTTTCTTATTGCCAACAACGTGTTACCGAATATTGGTAAAGCTAATGGTCCAGGTATTTTGTTGCCAAGTTTATAAATTCGCGAATTGCGGTGCCATCTGTCCACGATCCATAAAGCGGTGACCAGAAATAGCAGTGGATAAAATATAAGACGAGAGTTAGTATGATACCACCATACTATGTCTTGTAGTAACGAAGACATGGCTTTAAAGTATTGTTTCTGTTTCGCGAACTTTTTGCCGATTGAAATTTTGTGTTAAAATTTCGCACTGTCAAAAACTTCACCGAACTTTTACTCTTGTATTAAATATTTTTAATTAAAAAAAAGAATTCATAGGTATTAATTTATTAATACCAATATTATTCAACTAATAGGACACTTAGTTTTATCAACAACAATTTTACGTGTAACAAAAGCAAAATTTTCTTAATACTATGAAATTAACACAAGTAGTAGATAAGTGCTGTGAGATCATTATTCTGTGTAAAGGATATTTCCAATTATAAACATGCGATATACTGATTTTAAACAGCCTCTTTAATGTGAGCATGCCTTATGTAATTAGCGAACTACTTAATTGATTTCCTTTCTGTTATTAAAATATTTTTTCCGATTCTTTTGTGTATAAACTGTTAAGATTTATAGCTGGCATGATATTCAGCCATAAAACGAGCTGAAATAATGCGAATAGAAAAAAAAAAACACTCCTAGCATTTTATATCATGTTTTTACACTCCTACTTATGCTGAGGAAGGTACTTGTTTTCTAGATTCAAGACTTCATCTAAAACCATCTACTCTCTTCAGGATAACGTCTTCTTAGAGCAAGAATATTTTTCTGGCACATTGGATATGGTCCTGTAGTTGTCAACAATATTTTTAACTTCAGCATAGCATATTTACGACCTGAAATTAAAAATAAAACAAGCCAGCTATAGGTCCTTTTCACAATGTAACTTATAAAAAAATCGACAAAGAATAATTGACCTTACCAAGCAATATTATAATTTTATCGAAGGAGTAATTGAACCCTTGCCCTTTAATTATACAGACTATAGCTAACGTATTGATCATTGGGCTTGTGATCGTCAACGTCATAAACACTTTGAAAGAAGACGATCATTCTTATGATCAAAATTTATAATATGTATTTTTCACCGCCGAATGTTTGAGGCTAGCTCAAGTTCACGTCATTAATTATCATTTTAGAGTATTTGCTCAAGGTTTATAAATGAGAGAAGAATTAAATAATTAGCAATTAACGTCGATTACGTGTATCGTGTATATAGAACATGATTACGTACCGACACTACTCCTAGGTCCTGCATTGAAGAGTATGTAGCTGTAGTAATGTCTATTTTGTGTGTTCTCTGGCAGGAAGCTGTCGGGATCGAACTTGTTGGGGTTTTTGTAATATTTATGGTTGCGATGGACTTTGAATGTGGCGATTATTACTGTAGCTCCAGCAGGGGTGATGTAGTTCTTAGTGCCTGTGGTTGTGAAATACAGATATTCCTTGTTAAATAAACATTAATTTACATAACCTGCAAAGTGTATAGAAGGGCTTATTTAAACATATTTTCACATAATATAATAATGAGCAGAAAAACACAATAGTGTCGACGTTTTCCTTGGTTTCGCCATTACTGATTTGATTGGTACCATTCTGATCAAATCATTTAAGGTCTAAAAATGCGTTCTTTACATCTGTGAATAACTTCATTAGTTTGTAATTTGAGACCTCCATAACCATGAAAAGGAAGTGACTCACCAATATCATTTTCGTCATTAACGTCGAAGTCGTCGCGATAGCCTTGAAAAACTGTGCCATTGATATCTAAAACCTCATTATCGGGTTCAATACTTAGTGGGAGTTATGCATGAATTATGCCTTTTGCCTTATTCTACTAATAATTTTGTTTCTCGATTTTAATCACCTGTTATAATAAAATTTGTCAGTATATTGTTATTTCTAAAATAAATAAAATCTAAAAATACTTTGTTAGTGACATAGACATACAGACCATGAATAGTTTTTAATAGTTTTATTTGTAGCTTGTAGAGAGGAGATCTAGTAATGTCTTTGTTGAATAATGTCGGACATTCTGAAAGAAAAGTTTTTCATTGCATGCAATGTCATTTGATTCATTTATTTTTTTCTAATTATTTTTGCGAAAACAAATCAAGTTCATATTGAGTTTTTGTTGCAATGTAATTAAAAAAAGTAAATTAAAATATATGGTTTTTAAGGATGTTACAAAAGAAGATAAAACGTTTCAGCTGATGTTGTTAAATGCTTTATATTGATTAACTCTGTATGTAGTTATATATCTCTCGTTCTTCATATATTTTTTCAGTATAGATCTTATATTGCTGTGAGACTTGATAAGGTATTTTATATTCACAGCATATCGTTTAACTTTTTTGTATACGACAATTGAGGAATAGTTAGGTGTACAAATAAATATTATGATAAGTCCATAATTTTGGAATGTCAAAAACACAAATATATATTTTTTCTTTGCACGATCTATTAGAAATTGATCTAACCCTTTAAAATACGCAGGATATACGAGAAGTGTATGTATGGGTGGAATTTCATTTCATTTTGTAAGATAAACCTAAATATTTTAATTTTCTGGCTGTATTACATGCTTATTCATTGTATTGCACAATAGTTTTCATGTTAAATTCCAGCTACATATGTAAGGAAGGTGAAAGAATCCGTTTAGTGGAGTTGCTGCGGTATCCCCAAATTAAATGTACTAGTGGTAGGTCTCTCATATGTGAGGTAGGTTTTTTGTGTTATAGGGTGCAAACGAGCATGCGGTTCGCCTGATGGTAAGTGATCACCGCCGCCCATGAACATCTGCAATGCCGTAGGGCATGGAGATGCGTTGCCGGCCTTTAAGGCGGGAATACGCTCGTTTTTTGTAGATCATTAGGTCGAATTTGTCCGAAAATGCTGCTGCTGGCAACTGATTCCAGATTACAGATTTGTAGTACGTGGGAAAAAGTATCTAGAAAAACGTACTGTGGTGGATTTCCAACCTTCAAGGTGATGTGGGTGGTATTTAGTTGTTTGCTGTGTTGTCAAAACGAAAAAGTTGTTACTGGGGTGCTCCTGCCTAAAGATGGGAGCAATATTCCAAGTAAGGCCGAACCGGCGTGTTATAAAGTTGCAGACGCGACGCGAAATATCGCCTCGATCTGTTGAGCACACCAAGTTTCTTTGAGGCCAATTTGACCTTACTTTCAAGGTGACCACGGAATTGAGCATCGTTCGATATCTCGACACCATGCATTCTGATACCGGCAGTTAGGGGGAAGACTTGGAATTCAGGCGATACGTTCGTCCGCTAGAAAGCTGGCCAACCATTTGAACAACTTTAGTTTTTATTGCAATAAATGGCAAGACAAGCATGCCGTTCGCTTGATGGTAAGCGATACGACCGCTCATGAATAGTAGCAAAACCAGACAACACCTTGAATTACAGCAATATTAAAGCAATACTTGGCATGCTACTCTTCATGATCTACATGCGCTCGCCATCCTGAGACTAGATAGGATGTAAAGTCTCAATATGTCCAGTAGTTATTCTGGCTACAATGTCCTTCAATCTGAAACCTAACAGTGCATGGACGAAAGACTTCTGGAATTTTATTGAGATTTTAATATTTTCCAAATTATTCTTTTACCAAAACTTAATTTAGCCTATATTGATGATTTTGAAATAAAAATAGCCGTAGTAAATTTAACCATTCTCGAGTCATGCACTTAGCAAAACACTTATTTGTTTAAAATATTTGTCTTTGTATAAATATATTTTTTTAAATAATTAAAATCTTTGTACACGTACTAAATGCGTGGTGGCCTGTTGGTAACGGACCAGACGCGGCTGCCAACACGTTCACGGTGGTCGCGGGTTCAAATCCCAGGGCACACCTCTGACTTTTCGGAGTCATGTGTGTATTGATAGACAATCACCACGCACGAAAACGGTGAAGGAAAACATCGTGAGGAAACCTGCATACCATAGCGGTTTGTAAGAATTTATATGGTATGTAAGTCCGCCAACCCGCACTCCGCAAATGTATCGGAGGGTAGTTATTGTAATTTTGTTACGCCAACTTGTTTGTGTAGTTCAGTTTCTCGTGATCGCTTGTAAAAAGCATACCGTCAGACGCAGGCTCCGTAGCCGCGCTAGAGTTCTTGACTAATTTAGATTGTTTTGTGGACAATATAGTGCAAGTGACAAGTGATTTGAGTGCTACAATTATAATAGTTTTATCGGCCTCGACAAGCCAGCTTCAGGAGCGAGATTTCGGTGAGTGGAGCTGTAATGTGTACTCGTATTAGTACCATGAAGTGTCATTTATCGTTTGTTACTGTATCTGCTGTTCTGTGTTATTTTAAATAGCACTTTCATAGATCTGCCTAACCAAATATTTAATTTTAAAAACACCATGTCGATAAAAGTCAGTACCTACATTAAATTACGAATAAGGCAAGATAAGTTCAGAATATGTAAGTATTCGCCTGGGTGCAAATACTTTTAACACATACCAGAAATATCTTATGCCTGTTCAAATTTCTATAAACGTGAACTCAACCATACTTAGGTAGGTTGTAACTTAGGATTCGCTTGCCTTCCCTTCTAGTTCTGTCCAGTTCTTTTACATCCTATCCCATCTTATCCCGTCCCCGTTTTGTCTCATGCGGCTCCTTTCGTTTCTACATCAATCATGCAATTAGATTGTTTGATAATATGGTAATAAGTATAGTTAAAATTAAACAACCATTCATTTATCAATATTTAATTGATTCTTATAGACGTATAGCACAGTTTGTATAATTACATTGCGGGTTTATAATTGGATTGCGTAATTACCATCATAATTAACATAATTCATATTTTCCCGTCATACATAATACGCCAATATTATCTCAAAATAACACGTACATAGAAACTCATACATAAAGAAGAAATTATTGTTGCCTATGATTACTTCTTAAGGAGTTAGTGTGAAGATCTTCGGCACCATCTTAAAAGTCGGGCTTAAAAATTCATAATGTATATATTGTTTTTTAAATCAGAGAGTGGGTGGGTAAAGTTTTTTTCTACAGCAATTCACTAGATTGTAAGCCAATGTCGATGATAAGCTGGGATTTCAAAAATCGAGCAAAGATACTAAGAGGTTAAGTCTGCTAGAAATTACGTATTGTTTCTTAGAATCGTAAATTAATAGGAATAAACGGGATAATATGTTTTCGTTATTATGCTGATACTGCAGTTGAGGGCACTCTCTTCCTGGGTTCAATTCTCAGTCTAAATCCGTCAGTTCGCTTCAGAATGATGTCGGCTTGCAGGCAGAATTGGTCCTCCGGTACATCCGATATGCTCTTGTAGTTACGCAGTATTGTGGAGAGAAGAATTTTCAGTTTCAGTAAAGCGTATTTGCGACCTGCGGTTTCACAATTTATAAGAAAT
The DNA here is from genome assembly GCA_030180105.1 of Hyles lineata. NCBI lineage: Eukaryota > Metazoa > Arthropoda > Insecta > Lepidoptera > Sphingidae > Hyles > Hyles lineata. The sequence continues at coordinate 11,010,344 of JARJEE010000008.1, read as the reverse complement.
ATTAAGTACATAAATATAACATTTTATATTGTTATAACTACTCGTATATCAAATTAACCGAAGTATTTCCTTAGTAAAACCCTTGGTCTGGTCCAGGTTTTCTCGAGTGCAATACTATTGTACTCCATCAGTGAAGGAAAATATCGTGAGGGAACCTGCATAGCATAGTGATTTCTAGGGTATGTAAAGTCCGCCAACCCGCATAGGCCAGCGTGGTGGACTATATGGCCTAACCATTCTCAATCCTACTCCCTTCTTAAGTCTCGTCTTCTCTTTTCTGATTGTTGAGGAGCCCCGTGCCCTGCAGTGGGACGTCTATGGGCTGATACAGAATATTTTCTGCCTGCGTTATAATATAGAAGGTATAAAAAATGAAACTTACCGACACAACTTCTAGGTCCTGCGCTGAAAGGTATGTAGCTGTAGTAATGTCTGTTCTGCGTGTTCTCGGGCAGGAAGTTGTCGGGGTCAAACGTGTCGGGGTTCTTGTAGTACTTGGGGTCGCGATGAACTTTCAAGGTACCAACCACGACGGTGGAGCCGGCAGGCAGAACGTAATTTTTAGTTCCTGCAGATTTAAAGCAGAATTTTGAAACAGTCAATTCTATTTCATAATTGTCTTGGAAGTCAAATTATTTAAAAAAATTACAAATAAATTAACTATGCTTTATTACTAGGACTTACGGATTTTCACGTCACGCTTCAATTGTCTTGCAATTGCTGGTACTGGTGGGTACAATCTCAAAGATTCCAGAATAACCCTTTCTAAGTACTTCATGTTGAGGGTGTCGGCGAAAGTGGCAGGGCGGTCCGAGTCTCCGAATATTTCGTACAGCTCGTCGTATACCTTGTCTTGTATGTGCTGGTAGATACCTAGGAGACACAACACAAAGCTGGACCCAGCGGCTGTCGTGTCATGACCCTTACAAACAAAAATAATAATTAAATATTATCGAGAATAAAGAGCCAGAGCAACTCAAACTTGGCAAAATGAAATAATTAAAGATCGTATTTTATAATTAATGGAAAAAATTACCTCGAACATAATAGTGTCAACTTCCTCCTTGATTTCGTGGTCAGTGATTTGATTTGTTCCGTTTTGCGCGGACTCAATCATGAGGTCCAAGAAAGCTAGGCGTTTCTTTTCACCTGCGAACGAGATATAAGTAGTCATTGTGTAGTGATTGATAGTACCTAGAATTATTGGTATTGTATTGCGTGGTTCAAATAATCCTTATCATTGTCTATTTCTCCGCCGAACAGCAGTGTAAATGTATTGTTATGTCCAGGTTTGAAAAACACTGTAGCCAGAATAACGACTTAACATATTACGTTTCAGGATGCCGAGCCCAGTGGAATACCAAGCATTGCTTTGTAATTCATGGTGTTGTTTGTTTTTGATACTGTCCATGGACAGTCCACTCATGATTGATCGTATCTAAATAAAAAAATAACACCCAACATCGCTCATTGATTTGTCATAAAAGCTCTTTAATTGCCTACATGACCAATAAATTCATTTCATTTCATTTCATTGCCATCAGGCGAATGGTATGCTCGTTTCACCATTCACTGTAATCATCAATCATCATCATCTTTACTCATAGGAAGTCTACTGCTGAATATAGGCTTCTTCCAAGGATCTCCGTAGAAACCTGATTAATGCTTCTTGTATCTAAATACATCCTGTTTTTATTACTTTCAAAGACAGGTATTCAACCTTTGCGTATTTTTTTGCTGGCCATCAGTAATACACGATTTCTATATATAACAAATATGATAATAGATATTATATAACAAATTTGACAGCCTCCGTGGCGCAGTTGGTAAGACGCCGCCTGTGAAATGAAAGGCCGCGGGTTCGATCCCCGCACCGAAACAAATATTTGTGCGGCCCACAAATATTTCTTCCGGGTCTGGGTGTTTGTGAGACCAAAATGTCTCTCGTAGTTCCTGATACCCACGACACTAGACTCGATCTTAGTGTGGGGTCAGGACCATTTATGTGACTGTTGGGTGTTATTTATTTATTATTTAAATATATTTGGGAAATATCTTACCAATATCATTTTCATCATTGAAATCCAAGTCATCACGGTAGCCTTTAAATACAGCATCGGATAAAGTTTTGGCATTGTTAGCCAATACACCATCATCTGGTTCATGAGTTAATTCTGCAATAGTTGGTGGAATAATGCCCTTAGCTTTATTTTCCCAGTAGGTCTCTTTCTTGCTTTTTATAACCTACAAAAAGGCAAAGTTATTGTAATTCAGCTTAAAAACAAGTATTTTGTACAGTAAGTACTGTAAATGATAAGGATGAATTTACCCACCTTGTTTGTAAGACCATGAATAATACCCAAAAGGTCAACTTGCTTCTTAAAGAACGAGGTTAGTTTGAAAATAGGATCGAAGCGCATCCACAGTTTGTAGTGCCTTTGATGTATGATATCACACATTCTGTAAGAAAAATATTACATTAAATTCAATAATTTGTAGTAATAATTTAGTACACATTGAGGAGATGGCCTATCCCAATCGTAATCTCAAATGCAGAGAAGGCCTGTATCCCGCAGAATATGCCATTCACCTCGTGGTAAGCGATACGACCGCTTATAGACAGTAGCAAAACCAAAGAACACTTTGAATTACAAAGCAATGCTCGGGATTTCACTGCACTCGCCATCCTGAGACATAAGTAGTTACTCTGGCTGTAATAACAAATAATGTAAAAATTGTAAATGGCTTACTTCATAACGGCCATAGCATAATCAAAGCCAGATTCATCTTGAGTTTTTTTCGTGATGCCCATAGCGGTCTCTGAAACAAAATGAAGACATTGCATTATGTTGAAGGATTGAAAAATACGTTTATAATTTTTTAAAGTATATTTATATTATATATTTACCCAGTAGAATGTCGACCGTGACACCGCTCATGTAGTCGTGTACGTCGAATGTCTTTCCTAATTCTGCGCGCATTTTTTCTACCACACTCTTACTATTTTGGTTGAACACGTTCACAAATGATTTCAGAATGTTGATGTGGAATGTTGGAGCGATCATTTTTCGATGCGAACGCCATTTTTCACCTGCATAAAAATATTTGTTAGCCGGTTATTTGTACAGTGACCTGTTTCCATAAATTTACTGGTTTCTGCTATGCCAACACCTCCATGTCTGCTTTTTCATGTCAAAGCAGACGTGGAGGATGTATGCTTACTATTAGCATTGAAATTTGAAATTAGAATTCAAGAAACAACAAAAAATTTAATAATGATCTAACAATTATGTAAACATACCTGAACTGATAAGTAACCCTTCGCCAAGCCAGGGCTTGAAGAATCTGTATTCAGATGATTTGTCAATATGGACGTGGCTGTTTAGAATGACTTCGATGTCATCAGCGTCAGTCAGGAAGATTATAAGCTTAGAGCCAAACCACACGCGTACGACATTGCCGAATTTCTGGGCGTACATTAAAGCTAATTGTACGATTTCTGGAAAGTAAGACACATCAGCCATTACAGTATCTTTGCAGAGCAAAGCCCTCCCTATCTTCGTTAAGGCAAGACATATTACCATGCTTCTTGAAATCACTCATGCACTTATTATGATCAATGCGTCAATCACTCAATGTCCTTATTGCTATCGCTATTTTTCGTTCATTTATATTCAAAATAAAAAAGACTGAGAAGATATGAAACAATTGGGTGTACTTTAATACAATAATGGAATCTACACTACCATTTCAACGTTTTACTATTTGAGAGAAGTAAACATTTAAATTACTGAATTTAAATGTTTACTATGATATTCATCTATAAAATATAAACATATCGACTGCGATATGTTCACAATCAATACAATTTCTATCGTCAGATATTTCAATTGTTAGTCGTGTTCTTTATTGCGTGTTCTAGATATTTTCCAACCGTTTTTTGGATAAATCTGTAGTATTTTAATGAGTTCATAGTTGAATGTTTGAAATATTCATGATGTTTTAATCAAAGGTTATGCGTTATTATCTATTCGTCGTGCATAATATGGAGCAATAAATTACTAAAGCATTCAATTTAAGACGATAAGTAGCCAGATCCATTAATTTTTATTCATCTAAATGATTAAACCCATAATATTCTCTTGCAATTCTTTCAACTTACCGTCTGGTCTCTTCTGAATGGCCAATAATGCGTTTCCGAACAAAGGCACTGTTGTGGGGCCGGGAATTTTCTCCGCAAGTTTATAAGCATGTGATTTTTGTTGCCATCGGTGCAATATCCAGAATCCCGATGCTAGGAAGACTAGAGGATAAAATAGCAGTCGGGGGTTTAGATGGTAGTCAGGGGTATCGTCCACTATTGACGTCATGTTTCTGAAAAATAAATTTAGTTGTAAAATAAATTTGGTTAATCTTTTAGTTTCTTATGAAGCTATTTTTCGTATAGGTGGATCTGAATAGACAGTTTCTATGTGTCGTCAATTCAGGCCTGAACCAGGTTAAGGTCCAATTAAGCTTTGGAATTTTTGTGGAATATTTTGCAATGCGTTGTTTCCTTCTTTTATTCTTGAGTCCCTAATACCGATAACAAACATTTGTATGTAGGTATGTGAAGAGCAGGATATAATCGTTAATAGCTAAATAATATTCTATAGTCTATGTAGACGGCATTTATTTATTTATTATTAATTGCACACATTAAATATAACAGTTAATAGAGACAATGAAACAACAAAGTACAAATGGTGGTCTTATCGCACTAAGGCAATCTCTACCAGACAACCATTGTACGTACTTGGCATTATATGTACTTATAGCTACTTTTCGCTAGATTGTAATTAGTATTATCTTACCTAAACGTATTCAGACAACTATGACATTAAGATTCCCTCTCCTCAACCTGAAACAGAATATAAATAGAGATTTTTAATTTGCTTAATTTATTTTTTCGCGAACTTATGAACTATCTAACTTAACTTTGTTTTTGCGGTGATGTCGATTACCATTTTTATTGTACGTTATCAATCAACCCACAACATGTCCCACTGTAGGGCTCGGGCCTCCTCTACAATCGAGAATACCAATAAGAGGGATTTTACGTTGCAAGGTATGATTCGTTGACAATCTCTTCTGGTTTTAGCACTGTGTGTGCCTTGGGTAATGTTACCTCAACAAGTTCGTGTAGATTTCGATGACGCCCGTAATATTCTGAATAATCCCACGTAATAACATTAAAACTAGGATTATGTCGTCCATAAAATTTTGACACTATGTGCGTTCTCAACTGCCCAATACACTTATCGCTCCTACTGGATATAGTCGGATTGAGAGTAAGTCAATAACATAAAATTCATAGACAGTTTAAAAGCTATTGTAGCTATATAATTTTTGTCCTTTTCAAAAGACTTTTGAATTCAGTTTGACCGAAGAAGACAAAACGTTTGATAGCTAAAATGTTACAAATCGAAAAAAAAATAGAATCCAAAAAAAAAAACACTTGAGTATAAGTATTTGTAGGTAAGCACTCCATACTTTGTAAGAATAAAATAAATACATTTAACTCAATTTTCTAATCCTAAACTCATTATCAATTCTTTATACTTTTTGGATGAGTATTTTACAAAAACACGTCTTTTAGTTTTTTTAGTTAAAAAACGTCTATTTTTTTAAACATATTTTGCTGGATCTGGTAATTAAAGATAATGTCACATACTTTATTAATAAATGTAGTCATCGGTCCTTGACAAGTATGCAAAATTTCAAGTTCATTCGACGTTTTGAAGTACCCAAAAATAAGCTTCGGAGATTCCGTAACATAAAGGCTAAGCTATCAAAAGCTTGTTAAAAAATTGAGGTGTGGTGCGACTGCAAGATTATCACGTTATATTTTCGTATGATTGATTCAAAATTATCAATTGTTGCCGATCGATGTCTATATTAAAGTATTAGAACCCAAAACAATGATTTTTATATTTTATGTCCTTACTAGGGATGAATGATCATTAATGTTGAAACTCAACCACGATTTGCGTTATCTCTTAGATTATTTATAATATAGAGGGAGCGCTGTCATTGGCATCTTCAAAATATTTTCTTGTTCGTAATGTTGGTAGCGCTTCTATAGGTAATAGTGAAAATTGAACTATTTATTTGATAATAAATTGCTGTAGTCTCTGCCTACTCTTATGGGATACAGGCGTGACGATTATGTAAGTATGTATGCTGTACGTTCCTTTGATAGTCGAAAGTATATTTAGCTATTATCCTTTTAAATCGAGTCGAATCGTTTGAGTGGAATTAAATAGCCTTAAACTATTTATTTTAATTTCTAAGTAATTTGTGCATGTTGGACAACCTGTCTACACCCTGTCCCGGCACCCCCAGTTTATCTACGTTTTCGAAGTACCAGCACTCCCTCTGTTTTATAAAAACTCTATGAGTTGTCTATTAAACTCCGAGTTTTAAATCATCCCAAAGTTTAACGAGTCCTAGAAAGTATAAACAAATATTTAAAACAATAAGTACCTACCAGAATGTCAGCACTCTATCCTGTAATAGCGATGACTGTTGCTCGCCGGAGCCGTCAATAACAAATGACTGGCGAAAGCGATTAATTACCCACACATTTTATACATTGACTTGTGACATCTCGTTATAATACAGCGATTCTCGCATTATTAGTTAATTTATTGGTAATGTTTAATACTTATGTCGAATCATGGTTGTTTTCAGTGCTACAGGATGTTTTTTATGCCATGTCGGTTCCGAAGTAAATTTCTGGTTCTGGTTAAATGTAAAAAAGCGTTAGTGATGTTTCGCCTAATAATACATAAAAAATATTGTTAATTGATTTCTACAATTTCTGTTACAATTATAAGCCAAAATAATTAACGACCCACTTGAAAATTGCACCTCATAAAACGTAAATTTGTTTTCTATCATATAAGCCCATTTGCCGTGTTCATATTATAGTTAGGTCTTACTACCATGTAAAGGAGTATCAACACTGAACATTTCAGTACTAAAAAAAAACTTTGGGCTCTAAAGTATTAATCAAAGAACGTCAATTACGTGAAAAAGCGAATGTGTAAAATAACTAAATTCATTAAAAATTCACAAGAAAATCTTATTACTATAAAAATAACATAGCACGTTAATGAAACATAAATACTTATAGCAAATGGGCTGATACAGAACAGTACTCTTACATCGGTCTTTAATTATTTAGGAGACCTTAATTCATTTTTGAAATTATTGTTGCAATAAGTTCACTGCACTTCAACTCAATAATCCATAGTGTTATACGAAATAATTTTAGAGAGTTTCGTAAATAAATACAAAAAGATGCAAAATGCAAGAAAACTATATGTACAGCCCGATCCTAGTTTTTTTATGGGGCTAGTAAGTCCTAGGCCAGATACTAAATTACTATAAGAACTAAGGTGAACGATTTATTTTAACCACAATAACATTTTAAAGTTTTGGAACAGTACTGTGTAGTGTATTTTAAATCAAATTAAAATTCATTATCAATATTTATGTTTCCCCTTACGTCATACATCCAATAGGAAAGTAAATATAGCTTTATTTTTATTTACCAAATTTTTGTGTATTTCAGTCTTAACGAACTGACCTTCAACAAATTCAAAATGAAAATAGGTGAGTATATTTTATGATTTATTCAATTTGAAATAAAACATTTTTGTACGGATTGATCGCGGATTTGTTTTATTTCTATGTGCAAAATTCGTGTAAGTCTAAGAAACTAGTATGTATTATATTTCTCAAAACGTGCAATGGTATGGATACACATATAAAGTCCAAAAAAGAGTATGGGGCTCAAACCCGCGAAATCAGTTTTCTAAGTGCACTTCGTTCGCCACTTAGCTTTGTTGCAACATATTAGAATATGCATTTATTACAATGACGTTACACTAAAATTGTTCATAGCCTTGACGTAGAGTGCATAATATGTTTCAGGTAGCGATGACTTTGTTTTTATTAATGTCTAGCTGTACCCGCGACTTCGCCCGCGTGGAATTAAAAAAAAAATTTTTTTTTTTTATTTTTGCATTTTTATTTTAATTATTGAGAAGTGGTGGGACGCACCCGACGTGACCGCCCAGTGGTGGCATGCACGTGAGCTGCGCGCGGTACTGGACAGTACTTGGGCATTGCAACATTACTTTATTGTTCTAAAATAAAATATTTTTTCCAAAATAAATGTAGCCTAAGTTACTCCTTATTATATCAGCTACCTGACAATAAAAATCCCGTCAAAATCGGTCCAGCTATTTCAGTGATTAGCCGGAACAAACAGACAGACAGACGGACAGACAGACAAAAAAAAATCTAAGGTCATTTTCATTATAGGTATGGTGTATATAACGATAGTGCGTGGTGGCCTGTTGGTAAACGGATCAGACGCGGCTGCCAACATGCTCACGGTGGTCGCGGGTTCAAATCCCAGGGCACACCTCTGACTTTTCGGAGTCATGTGTGTATTGATAGTCAATCACCACGCACTAAAACGGTGAAGGAAAATATCGTGAGGAAACCTGCATACCATAGCGGTTTATAAGAATTTCTATGGTATGTAAGTCCGCCAACCCGCACTAGGCCAGCGTGGTGGACTATATGGCCTGACCACTCTCAATCGTACTGTCGATTGTAGAGTAGGCCCGTGCCCTGCAGTGGGTGTGCACGTATATGGGCTGATACAGAATATAACGATATGTAGTACATTTTTTTTTAATTTTTACTTTACAAACAGACACTTCATTTTTATTTGTATGTATTGATAATCGCAAATGCAGTATTTTGTCTGCTTTAATTATACTACGTATTTAGTCTACTAAAATCCGTGTCTTCTGCAATAATTTATTTTTTAATGTGGTACTACGCTTAAACTACCATAGAAGTAAGCTGGCTCAATCGGAGAGATACCAATACCGTACAGAGAACCGACATCAACGAGTGGCTTTGCTTTCATGTTTCGTTCAAGAGTGAGTTTCCAAGCCCTTGTCCTCTTGCCGTCATTTGTTCTTTTCTCCTTCCATTTTCAGAGGTTAGCAGTGGTCCTCCGATCCAAATGTAGTATTATAAGCGGCGGTAATCACTTACCATCAGGTCAACCGATTGCTCGTTTGCCTCATTTATGTTGTTGTTCTAAAAATATATCAATACTCAATTTCACTATTTCAAAATTATAATATGATGTTTCATCTAATTTATTTAGGGACAGTTGGAACTTTTAACTAGTTATCATGGTTAGTTTAAGACTAGTAGAATTATGTTCCATTTGCATAATACTGTTAGAGGTGTAATTTTCAAAAATAGGGTTTTTTATTATTCCTTCCTCCATGAGCAACGCAAATCCTGCCTTTCACTTTTACAAATAGGACACGTTAAATATTGTATACCTACGAATTGTCTTGTTGGTAAAATATTGTTATTTGATCCATAACTATTATGAATCTTAAAGAATAACATGAAAATACTTTTAAAAATATTAGTTGTAGATTTCGCTGTGATACGCCTTTGTTTAATATTCAGTATTGGTTATTGGACGTGTTTTCATTGATATTATTTTACAGATATCGTTGATAGTATTTTAATGACCTACGGTAATATTTACATTTGGGGCAGGCTTTGTGGCGCAGTTGATTATTATGTCAGCTGCAATATGAGTATTGTGTAAACCTTTTGGTATCATCCCTGCACTGAGATAAAATAGTGTGACCCCAAGCACTTATTCTGTGGTAGGGTAGTCCTCTCTTTGTTTCCGAGATACTTATGGCGAGACACAATACTTGAATTTGTCTGCTGGGACAGGATCATACGGTTGTTGGGTTTATGTTTATATCATTTGCGTCTTCTGATAACACAGACATATTAGACTATCATGGAACAAATAAATAAATACATCCAACAGTCACATACTTAGTTGTGACTACTATCAGGAACTACGAGAGACATTTCGGTCAAACAAGTACCTGTGGATCACAAAATGTGTACAGGGTATGTTAAGGCAGTTACCGAAAACGAAGCCGGTTGATAGTTTTAGTGACTTCAGACACAATGCAACTAAAATATTTGCAAAAAAATGACGATTCTTTTTGCTATTTTTTTCTATTGAATTTTCTTTGTAGTCCCTAAAACAACCACCCGGATTCATTTATGGTAGCAGTCTTAATATATTAAGACTGTATATAATAATAATAAATCATTATTTCAGACCTTATTATTTACAAATCAGTCCGTATTTTATATCTACCAATTATATAAACTTAGAAGAATACTATACGTGAATAACAAAACAAAAGACTTAAAATTAATTTTTAACACTATTAAATATTAATTAATAGTCTTCAGCCATTTTTTGAATAATAAGGCTGTCTGTGTCCATTCTATATGCAATAATTTTGTAAATTGCTGTTGGTACTGGTTCGTAGTCGCCTTATCATGGATGCTGTTCTTTTGCACATTATTGCAACACAACCATCGACTCCCGCCATCGAAAAACATTGTGACGTGCGACAGTGCCGCAGTATTTTCAGCAGCACCCCGAATGCATTATCATACTGAATGCGCATACTATTCCACGCTCGCTGTGTATGCTTGGCGCATAAACATTTATAAAATGATGGTATTATGCCTTAAATAAAGTTAATTTGACGTCTGTGGAGCATTGCGAAAATGTACATGCCAACATATTAGTCCTAACTGATATTGTCCTACGTTCCTTTTCTGGGTCCACATAATCAACAAGTGTATATAACTATATTGAGTTTCAAAGATATTTTTTTTGTTAAAAGATAACTACTTTAATTACAGCGATATTGCGCAACGAAAACTAAACTGATTGTTAGTGAAAACATTTCTGATACTCAGACATTATTACGTATGTATTAGGATACGTAATGCCGTCAACAAAAAAACATTTTGGAACTTTATTCCACTGAATTAATTTACAATCTGTTTAATTGAGTAAATTAAACCGCCGTATAAGTCCATGGTACATATCTTCATACAGCTTTATAAATAGACAGTTCAAAATTTATTGCAGTGACTGAATGTTTTGTCTTCTTCATCATCATCATCATCATTATATCAGCCACAGGAAGTCCACTGCTGAACATAGGCCTCCCCCAAGGATCTCCACAATGACCTGTTGGAAGCGGCCTGCATCCAGCGACTTCCTGCAACCTTAGTCAGATCGTCCGTCCACCTTGCAGGCGGGCGTCCGACACTTCGCTTGCCTGTACGTGGCCTCCACTCAAGAACCTTTCGGCCCCAACGGCCATCGGTTCTACGAGCTATGTGCCCGGCCCACTGCCACTTCAACTTGCCAATCCTATGGGCTATGTCGGTAACCTTGGTTCTCCTACGGATCTCCTCATTTGTGATTCGATCTCGTAGGGAAACGTTGTCTTCTTCGCTCAAACAGAATTCAAAAGTCGTTCGAAAGGGACCATACATTCGATAATTAAAATAAGTTTTAAAACTGTCTTTGAATAAGGTCGTTAATAAAATATGGATATTCCACCCAATTAATAGAATAAAAATTAGGCATCATATGTCCTCTAGTAGTATTTCGAGTAGCTGAATAAACTTCAGAGGTAAAGACTAATATAACCATTTCTTATTTCTTAAAACTGTTTTTCATACAATATTATTTACATTTGATACAGATATTTATATCAATAGGTGGTAGGTCTCTCATATGTGAGAGGCCATCTGGGACATGCACTGTTGTATTTCGGATTGAAGGACATTGTAGCCAAAGTTACTACTGGACATATTGAGACTTAACATCTTAATATGTCTCAAGATGGCGAGCGCAGTGGAATGCCAAGTATTGCTTTGTAATTCAAGGTGTTGTTTGCTGTTTATGACCAGTCGTATTGCTTACCATCAGGCGAACGGCATGCTTGTCTCGCCATTCATTGCAATAAAAAAAAAACGATAGCTTAATATGAATTTTCGAGAAATTAATAATACATTCAGTCTTCAATTTGAACATAATTTATTTGTAAACACTGTCACACGTATTATAATGAAATGTATAAATAAATTAATATTCACATACGATTGATGATATTATAATACAAAGAGCATTATTGTTGAAAGGTGCATAACTTAAATTACTAGAGAAATACTAAGTTATGAGCAATTTTGATGCATTTATTATTAAGGTTATATTGAAGTGACAAATACGAATGGATCACATATTTGTGGTGCTTTGTGTAAAATGTAGTATTTTTTAAGTTTACTGTCAATATATCTGAACTTTGATTCAGCAAGATTAGCCACCAAATAGAAAATGTTCACATCGTAACTTCTTTTTGTATCATAAAAAAAAAAACAATGACGACTTTTAAAACATTCTTCCGAAAAACAGCTAAAACGTTTTTCGGAAGAATGTTTTAAAAGTTTGGGGTTAAAAATTTCTTTCCAATTGTTTTCCAATCATTTTGATGAAATCTTTTAATATTTATGTATGCTATTTTCATACGAAACCATAATTCATAATAACTTCATGTGAAAACTCAAATATTTAAAAAAAGTTATCAAACACAACAATTTTTGTAATTAATTGTCGATGTTCTGTTGGATGACCGATATGTAATTAGGTGAAATTGCATATGCAAAATTCACGCATCAAAATTGCTATAGTTTTATAATTAGCCTCAAGTTATTTATTTTTACAATTGATAATGTAATAAATTGGTGATATTTAATTAAATTGATAACTTGTGTTGAATATAATAGGATTATTAATGCTAATAGGTAGGAAGTGTTAATATGTCAAAAATTTTTAATTAGGTTAATGTTATCGAACATAATAATATTACAATTTTACCGCGGTATTCAAAGCGATAAAAATATTTTTACTTCGTTTTTATGACACAAATTATTTGATGTAGCAATATATTAATATTAAACTAATTATTAACTTTTATATTCATAGACGCTTTATAAATCTATTTTAGCTATCGAATCGAATTACCTTTCGCACGACTTTTGAATTCAGTTAAAGAAAAGAAGACTAAAAATTCTGTATTAAAAGTAGATGTTAAAACTGTTTATGAATATGCCTGTAAATACTTTCAATAAACAATTGAATGGAGTAGGTTAGGCATTGTGACGTAAATGTTTTATATGGACGGTAATAAAGTTTTGCACAACGTTAGAAATTACGGCAAATTGTAACAAAGAAAAAAAAAGTACTTTTTGTAAACCATTTATACTTAAAATTAGTGCTATTTTATTTGTTTTTCTTCATCGGAAAGTACCACTATAAAATTAACGTTTAAAATGAAATTGTACAAATATTCCAAGTAGGGCCGGGGTCACGTTGCATATGATAATACTTGACACTCGTTAGGTAAATTGTCATTGTTTGTTAATTACGCGTTACTTGCCAATATTACAAATTTTATACAATACCTATTATTGACTACAAAATACACATGGTGCAGACTGCACCAGTTGGTAGAATCAAACCAGCCCAGATTACTATCTCCCTTGCCTGTCATAGAAAGCCACTAATTGGGGCTACTAAGAGCACTGGATGCACTTAGGAGGCACCCTCACCGAAATTAAAACCTGAGGTGAAATCCTGAAGAAGGCTAATAAAGGCTCGTACGCGCTCTTTCTTATTATGACTGGCAAGACCATAGGCCTCTGAACAGCCTTGAGGCTTCGAAGTAGTACTGGGCGAGTCTCGCTAACAAGAACCGCTGTCATCCTGACATGCCCAAAGAGGGCCATGAAGGGTTTTAAACAGTATGCTGACGTAGGGTTTTAGCGTTAGTGAAGGCTGGTGACACCGACATAAACTTCCTGCTCCCTCCTTTAAAGCCATAATATGTTTCCCCTCATAATGCTTTCTTAGATTTACGCGAACGTTACACATTGAAAAAAAACTCTCTTTTGCGATTATCTCGAGGTTTTGGTTTAATTTTGACCCGTGAACACGAATGCTGTAACTGTTTACCTTCTTTAAGAAACTGTCCAGATTACTGTCCCTATGTATTTTATTTGATACTGACTGGCGAAAGTTTGTATCTAATTGTTTGTGAAACTATAATTTCAAACCCGAAATGTTAAAAGCTATGATGATTTTTTGGTACGTATATGATTATTGCTGTCTCGGCAGATAGCAACATTTTAGCAACAGCTATGTTTTTGTTTCATTTCATTTCACTATCACTTTCTATTTCCACATCATATGTCCTGCGCCCTTCGACAGTATTCCATTATATAGTGAAATATACTGTACTGTATCAGCCCACTGCAGGGCACGGGTCTCTTCTATAATCAGGAGTCCAATTGAGAGTGGTTAGGCCATATAGTCCACCACGCTGGCCACCGTGAACAAGTTGGCAGCAGCATCTGGTCCATTTGCTAACAGGTCACTACACACTCTTATATATTGTACTAGTGGTATATAAGAACAATAATAAAATAAGAGATACTTTATTTATTCAATTGTCAAGGCCGATAAGTCAGACAATAATATAAATGAATAATATTGTAATCAATAACCTGTTACTTATGCGTGTTAGAAGAATAAATTATATCATGTCTCATGAATGATTATGTTTTACTATATATATGAAGTTCAAAGATTATAATTTTTGGAGTGAAGGATATAAGTTAAAAATAAAATTGATTATTTTTTCTTAATTTAATGGTATAATAATAAATAACAGTTTAAAGCTGGCCTCCTGACTAACATCAATAGAAAAGTAGACTTCAATTCATTGAAATTCTATAATATTGAGAACTGTTTTCAACATACGAAACACATGAGGTGAAAAGTCGGTTTCCTTCCGGGAAAAAGCGTGAGTTAGGTACGTATATATATGTATATGTATAAAGGAGAAGTGAATATGATCATCTATTTGTATGCTGATATATACAGCATTATGCAATAGGCGTTATAAATATCCCATAAAGAATATAAAACAAAATTATCGCTGTAGGAGAAATGTAATCTTCGTTGTGGTTGTTATAAATAACACTGGAGAGTAGAAAAAGTTTTGTTGTTCTAATTTTGATATACTCGTAATATTTTTGTTTCTAATCTTGGTCCTTGAATTATACACTCGTGTCAGTCAATATTTTTTTTTAAATTTTCTAATTATTATAACAATCCCATGTCTTCAGTTACAAAATTATTGAAAAAAGTGCCTTTAAA
The DNA here is from genome assembly GCA_030180105.1 of Hyles lineata. Taxonomy (NCBI): domain Eukaryota; kingdom Metazoa; phylum Arthropoda; class Insecta; order Lepidoptera; family Sphingidae; genus Hyles; species Hyles lineata. The sequence continues at coordinate 10,995,136 of JARJEE010000008.1, read as the reverse complement.
ATTTTTATGGCAAAGTTTCATAGTATAATGCTCTTAAAATTCAAGCAGGCGCTTGACTTTGGATGTCTAATTCCTCATTAATTTTGATTATCATAATAGTTTAGGAAACAAAGTTTAAGTTCCATTTCATTATTAATTTCAGCTTTTTAAGCCAATATTTCATGCTCTAAAATATTTTTAAAGATTTTTTCAAAATAACGGTTAACTCTGTAATTTTGGACACAATATTCATGTTTTAACCTTAATATTACCTGATTAAAAAAATATAAAAGCTGTTTTTATTTATACGTGGTGCTGTATGGAACAACAGTCAACTGGTTTAGCAGGATTATACGTCACAAAGTACCCGAACTCCGTAGGCATTGACTCATTCTCCTCCAAGTGATCAGGGTCAAAAACTGCATTCGGATCAGTTTTGATAGGCTTATAACATTAACATAACTCGTTTGGGTACAACCAGATACTTTGTCCATATATTCGGCTTTAACTTGAAATAAAAATGTTTACAATACGTTTTATATTCGGCATAAGATGCGCGCGCTGCTGGCAGTGTGGCACGCTAACTTCGTCTGCCTGTAATGATAAGATAAAGTACAATCTTTCCAAGTGTTTGGAGGTTCATAAGTCCCGCACGAACAATGTGTGATGCAGTGTCACGGAATCATTGCGAGATGGACGATACTCCAGTGCCAGAGTTAGAGAAAATCAACAAAAATGGAGTTGAAAAAGACATCAATGAAAACAAAGACGATTTTAATAGTGCCAATAACCCATCGCCGTTTAGGAGACAGGTGTGTGGAAATTGAAGTTTTGTGAATTGTGAAAATATGTGAACGTCAGTACAAAAGTATTTAAAATAATCCGTTGGAAACTGAAGTAAAGTGACATTCAATTTTTAATTTAAAAATCATTCGTTTTCTGAAACTATTCAAGGCATGCCAGTGTCGACAATGTTATAATATTTTTTATTATTATTTTTTATAGTATAGTATACGTCACTTTGTTACAAATTGTGATTGAATTGGAGAATGTATGTAATGTGTGATTGGTTTCTTATTATCTGTATATGTCCCTTTACAATTTTTAAAGCGTCAATCGGTGATTTATTTTTTACGATTACAATTAAAGCGGCTCTATAAATGCAAATCTATTAATTGGAACATTTAAATCATTTTTAATGTAAACTGCTTATGTTTAAAATAACTTAAGTATGCACGTGTAATAATTGACTGCTTTACTAAATATGCCTTGGTATTCGAAAGAGAAATAAAAAAAAATCATTCCATTTGCAACTCTTTCATTGAATAGAAATTAATCTAGCGTTAGCTGTAGTACTTTCGATAAAATGTTTACGACTTTTATTCCTTGTGGTGTTAATACCATTCTGTAAAACATTTGTTAAGGACAAAAAAGTAAATAAAAGAGGACATTGTTTTTGCAATTATACGCAGCTCTTACATAGGTTAAATGACTGGCATTTTATTTTTTAATATATACAGTTAACTTTTGTTATTTTCTACGTTTACTTAGTGCGAGCATTCACAAAGACATAAAAGCAACTATGAAATATTTAACAGCTAGCTGTATTAAATATGAATATAATTGAAGCACATTATTTTATCTTTTTCTGGGTAAATAATGACTTTGACTAAAACTATATTTTACTTCCTCCGCACTGACATACATTGAAACAGTAATGTAATTAAATTCCGCAATATTTAGTTAGCATGTCATCATAGTACTCGTTGCTAAGTAAATATTAAATTAATTGATACGTTACGTATTGTTTACTATTTGATAATGTCGGGTTACACGTGTCCATGGACTTGTGAACTTTATTTACGGAAAAAATATAAAATCATTTTCCTTTTCTATGCGCACCCATTAAGTTTGATTTGAAATCATTTAACGCAAAATAGCTGTTTCAAGTTAACAAGAAATACATTTCCCAACAATAATAATAATAATACTTACGATGTGGTTGTATTTATCCAAAACAGGAAATTTTAGAATAAAAAACGTATAAATAAAAATGCTAAAAAGATATATTATGTTTTACAGGCGTTTATGGCGTTTGGTGTTTTTATGATGACTTTAGGCGCCGGCGCGACGTCGGGCATTGCCGCCATCCTCATACCCCAATTGAAACATGGCAAAGGGAGACATAAATTCTCAACTGAATTGGTATCTTGGGTAGGTACGTGACATGATATTTCTTTAAGAATTTTGATCATTTTATTTTTTCCATAATTATTATATTGATTCAAAAAATTCAACTTCCAGCTGCTATATCCTGTCTCGCATTGTTCTTCGGTAACATGATGTCCGGATATTTGATGGAAAGACATGGAAGACGAAGATCGATACTGGGCTTATCTTTATGCTTCATACTTGGCTGGGCCATAATTGGTTTTGCAAATAATTACATGTCTCTTATTCTGATTGGGAGATTCATCACCGGGCTGTGCCAGGGTTGGCTGGGTCCACTGGGACCAGTATTCGTTGGAGAAATTAGCACACCAATTTACAGAGGATTTTTCTTAGCTTCTCTTTCACTGAGTATCGCTGTGGGTGTATTCTTATCACATTTATTTGGAACGATTCTTCATTGGAGCTATGCGTCTCTGCTATGTGGACTATTCCCACTGGTTGGTGGTATTGTCCTCTTCAACGTACCAGAATCGCCAGCCTGGTTGGCATCTAGAAACAGAATTGACGAATGCATTGCGTCATTCCAATGGTACAGAGGAAAAAGTGCTGCTATGAAAACTGAACTGGATAACATGTTAGTGGAACAAACGAAGAGAGACAAGACTAAGAGCAAGATTGAAATGTTAAGGGAGAATATAAAGAAACCCGAATTTTATAAACCGCTGGCCATTATGACAGTATTTTTCATTGTCACTCAACTATCTGGAGTGAATGTGATTTGTTCTTATACTACAGACATAATGAAAGTGTTGATTGGTAATAGTTCAAGCAAGTCTCACGCATATGTCGCTATGTTAAGTATAGATGTATTGAGATGTGTTTCGTTGGCAATAGCTTGTGTGTTGCTAAGAAGAGCAGGTAGAAGGCCAATGGCAATGTTCAGCGGCACGTGTACATCGATATCCTTGATAGGGTTGGCAGTGTATTTGTATTTAGTTGAAAGCGGCACGATCCATCACACGTCGCCCGTAGTGTCGTTGGGATTAATCGCGTTTTATATAATAGTTTCCAACATGGGTTTCATACCGTTGCCATGGAACATGGTTGGAGAGTTGTTTGCCGTCGAAACTAAAGGTTTGGGATCTGGTATTAGTGTGATGATGACGTCAATAGCATTTTTCGGAACAGTGAAAACAGCTCCAGCAATGTTTCAGAGCATAGGACACCACGGCACTTATTTGTTTTATGGAATATCGACCACTCTTGGTACTATTTTCCTCTACTTCTTTTTGCCGGAAACTAAAAACAAAACTCTGTTGCAAATAGAAGAATATTTTCGGTATGGTAAGAAAAAGAATGTAAAATCAGAAAAGAATGACAATAATGTATGAGCATTCTTGTGAGAACTTTATACGAAATATCTCTATCATACCTAAAGCGCTTAAAGACAGTTAGTATTTCAAAATATTAGTAGAATTTGTACATAATTAGTGTAATTATTCCATTTGATGTGACATCGTTAGAGATAACGATTTATTTAACCTAGTAAAGTAAGCGAACTGATTACTAATTGATTATTATAAGGTCATGTTTATCTTTATCATTATCAGCAATTACAAAACCGTTACCAATATTGTGGAGATTAAGTATGTCCTATTCTAGAACATTGGGTCTACTGTTCAATGTTACGGCTTCAGTTATAACTGTTAATATTGTAAAATATGTTTGTAATGCCATTACCGCTAATTCGTGATGTAGCATATTCGTGAAATTGTTACTTATTAACTTTACATTCCATTGGTTGACAACTGAAAAACGTACATACTGTCAAATATGTTTTATATTTGAAAATAATGAGTATTTGTATTTTGAGTACTTAAAATATACTCATGTCCAAAAACGAAGATGTTAAACTAGTTGTAAATTAGTATGATAAAAAATATTGTAAGTAATAAATAATGCAAATAAAAATCAAAATATGGATGGCAAAAATTATGTTGATCATATTCAAGACCTCATATTAGACCACGAAATATAAATTGGTGGCTCTTTCAAGTAGAATTATTAATATATGCATTTTATTTGTTTTATCTTTAGCTATTATCATTTATTATTGATCAGATTATTATTTTTTACTCTTCTGCGCATATTATTGAGTCATTGACCTCCTTAGTGATATAACGATGTGATACAAGATTATTTGTTTCAATTAATTAAAATCGCATACATAACATAATTTTGAATATTTTATAATAAAATAATCGAAAAATGGGCGAATTTGACCTTTTTTTTTACAATATCAAAACTATTTTTTGAAGGTACTCCTTGTGGATAATATTTAAACTTTAGAGCTTTTAATATTAATGCGATGAGTTTTTTTAATTTATTACAAGAGCATGGTAGCTATGCAATAATATTGCAAATTGCATGTATTTTATATCTAATTTGTCTTAAATATATACATATATTCAAATATGTTTAGGTGGAGTGGAGTCATTACAAAAAAGTATTTAACATCATTAAATGCATGTAAACTATTTATTACTTATAAAACACCTTAATTTACTTAAAAAGGGGAGATAATTACCCGTAAAAACACGTATTCAAGTAATACAAAGACACCTATTTGTAAACAAGAAAGGGCGTTCTTCTTCGATGCACGAGCGGGAATAAAAACAATAATATTTTATACAGGCTATTTCACAGTCAGTTGGAGATGGCAAGTGGCACGTGACCATTGAATTTAAAAAAAAAACGTCATAACACGTGCGTTACTTGACATGATTCGCTAACATCTGCAAGTGACTTTTTGCCATGCACCAGAAGTTCCCACGTCCGTACGCGACATTTTTTTGCCGCACAAAAACAACGAGGAAACCATCTGGAGAGTGGATTTAGTTATTTTCGGATGAAGACCCGACGTGTTTATGAAGTAAAGTGTGAGGAAGTTATTAATGAATGTACGCGAGACAGATGGCAAGGCTCTCAATGGGGAATTGAAAGTTGAAGCGAAAGTGGTGTAGTACTCTTGTAAATAAATAGACCTCACCGTTGCAATAGGCCTGATATTTAAGATCAAACAAGACTTAAGCTGATATCAAAAATGTATTCATTACATCATAACCGGTTCTTTGATTATGATTCGAACATATATATTATTTAGACTTACTTATACATATTTTTGTATTGTACCATATACGTCCCATTGTAAGGCACGAGCCTCTTCTACAATCGAGGGTGGTTAAGCCATATAGTCCACCATGATGGCCTAGTGCGGGTTGGTGGACTTTGATATACCATCGTTATTCTTCCCGAATCGGTATGGTATACAGGTTTTCTCAAAATGTTTTCCTTCATTGTTTTAATGCGTGGTTAGTCACACATGATCCCGAAAAGTCAGTTTATTTATTAGTATAAAATCTTCAAATGTGTTTTCTACACATTACGAAAATTACTTCGCCTAATAAGTTCCAGGGAACGATAATGAGTTTTGATTTCTTAGCTCCAGAAATGTATAACTAAAATGATGAACAATAGGCTAATTAAATACCCCGCTATCATCTAAGCAATGTCAAAGTTCAGTGAGTTATCCCTTATCACTGGCGTAAGCGAGTGTTATGAGTTGAAATGGCTATTTTGCAGAATATTAGATTAATAGAGGCGAACCCTTACAGCATCAATATTTACGTCTGGCTGTTTGCACGTGTTTACTGCATTCGTCTGAATCATCATGTCAGTCTAGGTCGAAGCTTGTTTTATTATTTCTTAGTGTGTATTAATTACAAATAAACCGCCAATAAAGACAGCAATGATTTTTGGTCTTTTTGTCCAGTGTTGATATCTTTATTTTGGTTGGTATTTTTATTTTTTTACTATTTACTGGTGGTAGGTCTTTAATATGGAAGAGGCCGCCTGGGTCAACCGCAATGTCAATTTCACCCGCCAAACAGCTGTATAAATGCACTGTTATGTTAAGGTTTGAAGGGCATGGTATACTGGACATAATGAGTCTTATTTTATGTCTCAGGATGGCGAGCGCAGTGGAATGCCAAACATTGATTGGTAATGGTGTTATTTGGTGTTGCTACTGTCCATTAGCGGTCGTATCGCTTACCATCAGGCGAATGGCATGCTAGTCTAATCATTCGAAGTACTAAAAATAAATTAAAAAATATTGTGAAGACAGCTAAGCAATGATTTTTGCTATATTTTTTCAATTTATGTATGTAGATATATGCGCTAAGGCGTGGCAGAATATAAATTTTAAAACAATGACTAGCTGAAATATGTGGCTGCTTTATGTAAAATGCATTCAATATTATCATAGTACATTATAATTTATTTGAAATAGATCCAATTTCAAAAATATATATCTATTTAAGCTTCAACTTTAGCAACAACGGCAAATAATAGGAATTTGAGAATTAAATTATAGCTAGCGGTTACCAATCAAGAATGTCAACAAGTTTATATTTCACATTTTCCGGGCTTGATTAATGTTATGTCGAATCGTCTGTCCAAAATTTGGCCTTGTCTATAAATTTAAATTTATTTAGTTGTGCCGTGACAATCGATTTGTATTAATAAAAGTTATGAATAAATAAACACCCAACAGCCACATACATAACTCCACATTAAGATCGAGTCTTGTGTCGTAGGTATCAGGAACTACTAGAAACTTTTCGGTCTCACAAACACCCAGACCCGAAAGAAATATTTATGGCCTACACAAACATTTACCTCGGTGCGCAGATCGAGCCCGCACCAAGTTAAAGTTAATGATCTAGCACCTCAAAAATGTATTGTAGGTGGTATGATTCCTGGTACACATTAAAGACAAATAAAAAATAATCCATTAAGTATCTTTACTTTTAAATTTTTGTGACTTATTAAATTCAATCCGTACTTAGGCAGCGTGGTGGATTATGACCTTATAACTATGAACTTTTGATTGTAGAGAAGACCCGGGCAGTGCGTGTGTATGAGCTAATATGCTATTATTATCTATGAATCAGGCAATGTGAGATTAGCTTTATTCAAATCAGATAGACAAAGGAAACCCGAACTAACCCGTACGACAATCAGTATTAACCCTATCGAATGAGATAAATAGTGAGCAAACAAATTGGCTCTATTTTCATTTCCTACGGTTTCTGTGCATTTGAATTCGGCTATGCATATAAATAATGTTGGAATTTAGGCCACGGTCGAGTAAGGGCGGAATGAATATTTTAATAATTCACAATGGGACACGTGGCTGAACGGAAATCATGCACGTGCTGTCAATTAGAAGTGGAACAGATAAAAAAACATGACTAGAAAGTAAAAGCTTGCCCCTGCGTTGCCGTGAAATTATAAACAACGGTGTAATAAATATGAATACCCTTTTATTATGTCAGAGCTGTCGGAGTTTTTGATATAAAACCGATGTTTTGCGTTGTACAGTACCAGCGTTGTCGGGTGTTCTAAAGAAAGCAATTAATAGAAACTTTCCACAATTAACAGGATAGAGATATGATTACTATTATGCAGTATTAAAAGATTTATACTATCTGTTGTCATTGTTTTGTATTGCGCTTGCTACTGCTATCGATTATATTGTTATTAAATATATTGTGAATCACTAAACTGTTACATCGCAGTAATAAATTATTAGTTTACTATGAACATCTGCTTCGTGTTACAACAAATATTTTGAAGGTGTGGTTAAACAGCTTTATCAATGTACGGAAAAAATATATGATGCTATGAAAGATATTTAGCAGAGTTCATCTTGCTCATACATATCACTAAAATTACAGTGTGTCAAGTTCAATAGCACTAAGATGTGATGCTGGGTCTCGAGGTCACTTATACTTTCTGACTCACAACACAACCCTAAAAAAAGAAATTATAGACATAACACATAATTTCCACGATTTCCAAAAAATCATTCAAAGTAAAGCGGGGGATCAAACACAGGTTTGTATACTTATTCTTGAAACAAGAAAAAATATATATTATACATTTCAGTCATAGGTGTGGCAAATGTACCAGAAAACATTTTTCCTACAAGATATCCAACACATCTTCTAGAATTTCATGGCTTTGGACTAAGCAATAAAAATCACCATAAATTAATTTAAAAACAAATAAACAGTTATTTCAACATATACACCATAAATGACAAGATTTAAAGCCGATGATAAAATATGGCGAAATACCGTAAAACTGTAGTTATAAATATTTTCTAAGCTTTGTTTATTCACTAAATTCCGTGATAGTTAAAATGATAGTGGTTTTCCCTTTTATTTATTTTGAGGTGCTGTGACTAAGAAAATTTGCATATGTATTATCAAAGACGCGATGATTGATAACAAGTGGCGTTTTGTGTGAATTAAGGAAAGAAGTCATTGTTATCTCAGCGCTGTGATAATGAGACGTTTTATCCAAATATTTCGCGTAATGTTACATTACATAAGATTTCTTAATGCCATAAACTATATTTTGATAGTATTTTCTTTATTGCAATCAATTGCGTGGCGAGCTCATGCCATTCGCCTTATGATAAGGGATATTCCTATACGCAATAAAATACATATCATGAGCGGTCGTCATGGACAATAGCAAAACCTAACAACACCATGAATTACTAAGCAATGCTTGGCATTCCACTGCGCTCGCCATCCTGAAACATAAGATGTTAAGTCTCAATATATCCATTAGTTACTCTGGCTTAAATGTCCTTCAATGCACAATAATGCATTGAAATAAAACTATTATTTACGGATTTTATCGCTGTTTTCATTGTCACGGGGCGGACTGACAATAATGCATTTAAAAATTTAAATACATTTTTTTCTCCTTAAACAAATTTTACAACGAAATTTTATAATTATAAAGTAATTGCTTGGACGAGATTACATTTTTAGTACATTGAGATATACGAGTATAAGGTATTATTCGATTACGTCATGTGTCGAAATGTTTACTTTTAAATTATTTATATTTCAGTTCCATCCGCTATTTGAACAGATTTATTGTCAACTAGCGTCACGACTTGACCTCTGTCGGGTTATCGTCCTTTAAATTATAGCCTAAATATAAATCCGATGTATAATATAATGTAAAGTTGTATCAAAATCGATTTAGTCGTTTTTGCGTTAAAACTTAACAAACATCCATATACCATACACCCTTACAAAGTTTGACATATTGTATTAATAATACTAGTAGAATATATTTCATTATTTTTCTAATATTCAAATGGAGGGATTTCTCGGTAAATTTAATTGAACCATGAATATTGAACGTGGACCCCGGGTGCACATGTTTCGTTGAATAATTTACTTTTCCGCGACACGTGATTGTCAAAGGAAGCAGGCTTGACGTGTATCACATGCATGTGCTAGTATTTTGTCCGTGATTCCGGTGTTTTGTACTTTACGGGTTTGTGATTTGGATCATTTATTTTAATGTATATGAATGTGAATAAATTAACATATTTTATTTAATATATGTTAATTTCGGGGACTTTAAACGAAATGGCGTAAGCGAATTACATTAATGCAATAATTTTTACTCATTTACGAGTATAATAGAAGGACCGGAATCATTTAATTTTAGTATTGTGCTATTTTCTTATATTTTAATTTATAAAATGTGTGATAAGAAATTTATAAAGAAAAACATAATTACCAATAATAGGAATTTGCAACTAAAGCGATGATGTCAAACGAAGAACTAATTACATATTATACGCGAAATACTGCTGGGCAACTTAGTACGTTATTCACATTTTTCCATTGTTCCTTATTACTGTTATATTATTTTATTAATAATATGAGGAGTTTGAACATTTATCTACGTGGGAATCGAACCTCCAGTCTCTCGTTTCACATCCTGCTTAATGACAACTGCGCCATGGACATCAAATGAAATGAGATACAACAAGTTGTCTGTACTACAATATTTATATAAATGCTGTAAGATTGACTTGATAATGAAACACATTGTAAGAAAGTAAATAGTTGGCGATACTCCGTTGCGGCTGATAGTGTCATGGTCGTTACTTGTTTAATTATTAACTAAAAATTAGAGTGACGCAAACGATCCTTAGATAAACTATGAGTTATAAAATATTTTTTATGATAACGTCTATTTGTCAGACCTTGGGTTGTTAAATGGAATGTATTTCTATACAGTTTTACATACATCAATTCACGCCTATTCCCAGAGATAGGTGATGTGCAACCAGGACATCCACGTTTGGTCACGATGTGACAGGAGGCAAGCCTATGGCCATATTGGGTACAAACTTTTGGCTCCAGGTTGATAATGAATAGAAGAATCCAATATTACTTGCCCGATCCGGGATTCGAACCCAAGACCACAGCTTTACAATCATAATACCGTAGTATAACTGCGCCTTTAAAAGTGTTAGAATTAGGTTGTAATTAATAACGAAAAAAACCACAATTAAAGGATTCTGTCATAGCCCATATACGTCCCATTACAGGGCACATCATAGTAACATACGGCATGAAATACATTAATTTTATATGGTTTCAAAAAAGAAAGAAAAGAAATAAGACGACTGTTCAGGTTGCTGAGGGAGTTTCTTGCACTGTTTTTTATTCACAGCTATAACACGTTTCGAAGCAGTGGTAGCAGTAATTAATGATTCAAAAGATCTTCTGAAAGACTATTTGAATACTGAATATTTTGATTGAGGGAACTGGTTTCTTCTACAATCAAAGAACGCTTGAGAGTTCGTTCGTTTCATCACATTGGCCTAGTGTGGGTTGGCGAACTTGTATTGCTATGAGACAATTCCGATTATTTATTGATGACATTTATCTATGTTTCCTAATAAGTTTCTTTAATTTATGCGGCTATGTCCGGTTTTAAGTAAGCTGTCATAATTGTTTGATTGTCGAGATCGTAATTTCACTCTAGTCGATAAGCTCGAAGACAGTACGGCGCTCAGGCGCTCACCATCAGGTGCATTGTTGTGAATATTTGTATCAGCCTATATACGTCTCACTGCAGGGCACAGAATCGAGAATACAATTGAGAGTGGTTAGGCCATATAGTCCACCATGCTGGCCTAGTGCGGGTTGCGGAACGTTTACATACCATAGAAATTCATACAAATCGCTATGGTAAATGTGTTCGTTGTGAATATGCTGAATCTAAAAAAAATCTCAAAATATTTAATGTACTTATAGCGGCCCGGAGCAGCGTGGCTTTGGCCGGGTGCAGATATTTTTATGGAAATATTTTAGCTTTTATATTATTTAAATGATCATCGGGGATAATTTAAAATTCTACTAGTGACAATAAAATTCTAATTTATGAAGTAGTAGTTTTTCAGAGCCTGTTCAATGGAAACAGACAATCAAATCTTTCCTCTTTATGATAAAGGTATCGATATTGTAAGCTTGTGGTAATATTATTACCTTTTTTCTATACTAATGTGATAAAATGTAAAATGAACCAGCTTTGCTCTCCTCTCTGCTTCACCCTGTACACTGTTTCGGCATTATTCATAGGCAGTTTACAAACTTATTTTTGTAATCCAATGTTTTGTCTCTTGTTGAATTCAAAAGTCGTTAGAGATGGATATACACCGTCAAAGAAAGAAAGGGACATTGATAGCTAAAATAGGTTCTTAAATTGTCTTAGAATAAGGTTCTTTGTAATGCATAAAGCAAATTAATAAAAAATAAAGAAAATGAAGTAGTTATGTATTGTCACTTACATCTTAATCTTAAAGACAATTTGTTGTAACTCGATATAAATCAGACAAGCTTCTAAAGCTATTAGCGTGTTACTAATAATATTGATAATGGAACTGGAATTTAATTTATTCTGTTCTGCTTATAATTATTATTTTTTGTGTGGGAAGGCAATTAGTTTTTTTTCCTATAAGTTCATTTTTTAAGGCCCATGCTTCCTAATTTATTTACTCCATACCCGTTTTCTAATTATAGGATTCATATTCATATAAGTTTGTTTCTATTTTGTAAAGCTGATAATGAAGCATTAATATATACCAATTTAATATATTTTTGCATAATTTTGTGGTCCCATAAAATATATAATAACTAGCGGCCCGGCCCAGCTTCGCCCGGGTGCAAATAGATTTCTATAAAATAATATGGACGTATTATACATACAAACCTTCCTCTTGAATCACTCTATCTATTAAAAAAAACCGCATCAAAATCCGTTGCGTAGTTTTAAAGATTTAAGCATACAAAGGGACATAGGGACAGAGAAAGCGACTTTGTTTTATACTATGTAGTGATAATAATAACACCCAACAATCACATAAATAATCCGGACCCCACACTAAGACTCTTGTGTCGTGGGTTTTAGGAACTACGAGAGACTTTCAGGTGTCACCAAACACCCAGACCTGAAAGAAATATTTGTGGGCCGCACAAACATTTCTTTCTGTGCGGGGATCAAACTTGCGTCCTCTCATTTCATTAACGGCGTCGAATCTACTGCGCCTCGGAGGCTGTCAACGTCAATATGTCTCTACCTGTCATTTTAATGTCCACACATACAAAATTGTTTGGCTTATTTTCTGTACTGCTGGGCCTATACTTTACAAATTAATTTCTGAGCCACATAATACTCATCTCAATATAATAATAGGTCAATAAATTGAAGTATATGTTCCAATCAAGAACGAGAATATATTTTACAAAAAGAGAGGCTAAAATACGTCAGAATATGGTTTGACTATTTTTTAAAGGCACTTAAAATCGAGAGCAGTGCGTTGTCACAATCAGGTAAAAAGTTCCCTAATAAATGTTGCACATTACTCGGGTCTATTTTTGAACTTGGTAATTGGGTCTCGTAGCTTCACCGACTGTCTCTTTAAAGTCGTTGTTTTTGCTTCATTGATTAACATCAAGGAATCTTGACGGTTCTTTTTCATAGATATAGACACAATTAGCTGCTTTAAAAAATTGCGGACTATATATAAGAATTTTAAATTAATTAGTATTAGTATTACAAATATCTCTATACCCACTCAATTTATATTCATTTCAAATATTAATTGTGTTTGACTATTTCAGGAATAATAAATTTGTATAACTGAAATTGAATCAAATTAAAAAGTAACTCCAAGTGTATTTAAAGTTATTTAGATGTGCTTATTAAAGAAAACTCACATAACCCGTAAAAAAAGAAATAAATAATTAATTGAACTATATTGGCAAGGTTGTTTCTCTACGTCGATTTTACTAAATAAAATAAAATCAACCCTGTCGATTCATAATATAGTCGAGGAAAAAGTTACCCTACCAGAGTAAATTACAAATATTGTATGCATTGCAACACATACATTTAATGGTTTGATGGTAGCACCATGTAGATAGAGATTGAATCATATTTTGATATAATTCTGCTAGCAGGAAACGCACTCTCACATGTCAATGAAAAAACTTTGGAACTTATTTTAAATCATTTATTAATTAAAACAAACGGCATGAATGTTACATACATAATACATTGCAAAAAAGCTAATAAAGTTTTCACATAAATACAAATGACGGAACCTAAAGAGTATACTATAAGTATTTAAAACAGAAATAAGAACTTAATAAAACATTTAAGAAAAACAGCTACAAATATCTTATCCGATTATAATAACCAAAACTTATAACTTTTGATTATAATTATAATTCGATTGATGTAGAAATTTCAACTGAGCTGTTTTCAAGGCCCTATACTTAGTCACATACTCATCATTGTTTCAGTATGTAATGTTTAATATTTGCCTCATAAGTGTAAATAAATAAATCCTTTCAAATACGCGGAAAATGTATCTTCAGCTGTAGTTTCAAATGCGTCACAATAAAACACACATATTAGACATTAGTCAGTAAACTTAATTTCACATTAAGATATTTGATTAGATAACATACCGCGAATGAACAATGTGAAGTAAATAATGACACTCATGTAAACAAGGTTTTAATGAGATAAGCATGTTGACCTGCCGATACAAGCGTTGTATCCAGGGGGTATTTGTAATCTGGGGTACAATAAAATCATAAAATTAATACCTCCTATATTTTTGTAAATTTTTAATACAGATAAAGGTAAGTGATTGTTTAAATTTGGAATAACAACAACAATTCTTGGAACTGGCTGGCATGATTGTACCGATGGACGAGAGATTATAATCCCACTTCATATGGAGTATACTGAATCTAGTATGTACTACTCGTATCAGATGTCTTGGAAATACTCTCACGAGCTATTATCCAACTAAACTAATAGGTACCGTTTGACGTTTCATATTTTTCAATTCAATGATATATTCCGTAAAACCATGAAATTTTGGTATTAAGGAAATTTGTATTGATATTTTGTGAGTTACTGTCGAAAGTGAAAAAATATGAAATGTCAAAAGGTACGTATTAGTTTAGTTGCACAGTACTTTAAAAATATATCTACTTTTCACGCCCTTACATCTTACTTCTAGTATTATAGGTTCCTAAGTAGGAGTATCTGGGTAGTAAGATATATTTATTTTTAACTAATATTAGGGTTCTCCCTCGGAATGTCCTCCTTGAATAAGAACGGAATTTTCAATGTTAATGCATTGAGAAGCAATCCTTATATGCAATAGATCGCAATGAGCTACAAGTTATGTTACTTGCATTGACACAGTTAGAATTGTTCAATTTATTGTAAAGCTTTCTCGAACACTTGATGTTCGTAATGTGAAATACATATCTATACTAATATTATAAAGCTGCAGAGTTTGTTTGTTTGTTTGAACGCGCTAATCTCTGGAACTACTGGTCCGATTTGAATGATTCTTTCAGTGTTGGGTAGTCCATTTATCGAGGAAGGCTATAGGCTATATATCATCACGCTGTGACCTATAGGAGGAAAGCAGTAGTGATATTTCTAGCAAATACGAGGAAATTTTGTTCGTTTTTCGTGGTCCGATTGGTCGATATTCTAAACTGATAGTCAGAATTAAACATTTTGACCACCACTTTAAAACGTGTATACACCCGGGCGGAGCCCGGAGGCCCGACCGCTAGTTATTATATATAAAGGACAATACACATTCGGCGTATATATTTTTTCTCCCGCATTGTCAAGCGCATCATCTGTATTCTGCTATATTAGCACATATTCGTCCCACTGCAGGGCACGGGCCTCCTCTACATCGTGAGTACGATTGAGAGTGGTTAGGCTATATAGTCCACCACGCTGCCCTAGTGCGAGTTATCAACAGTTCATTATAAATTATTGTTTAAATATTAATGTTAGAGTTGTTCATGTTATTAAATGAAAATATGTTAACGGGTTTTGTATTGTATAAATCAGAGTTTAAATATTTAAAATTGCAATTTGCGTTTCAAATTTATGCATATATTTTTATTTATTTTCCATTGATCTAGCGATAAGCATTCTGGTAATTTGAATATGGATCTAATTCGATTTCCTTTATTCTATCACCGCAACAGTTTATTTCATTAAAATATTTTTTTATTGGGCTATAAACTGCCAATGATGAATATGTATCAGGTGAATTATGTAATAGATATCGTAAGGCATTTCGCAATAGCGGAGTATTTTTGACTGAGTTAGATATGAAGGTTCCTATAAGGACCGAAACATATTTATTTTAAGAATAATAAAATTAATAAACAAATTAGGCTCCCCTTTTCATCAATTTATCTTATGTATCCAGAGACTTTATTATAGATTTTTTTGTGAATTAGCAGGAATATGATTTCTCATCAAATATGCACACCGTTCTAGTGGATCATTGGAAATGGCCGTCACAAAATATAATATATGCCAATGAAATGCCACAATATAAATATGCGTGTAAATCAAAACTGGAAATAATCTATATATTTTTTTGAGATTATGCAAAATTTTATATTATGTTGTAGTGTCCTCGTCTTACATTGCCGTGGATTCTACAACTTTGTGCTCGGCATAAATCCATTCAAAATATAATGAACTGAGATCTTGGTTTTGTATAAAGATTCATCAATTCTATTTTATGTTACTTTATTAATCGTTTTTAATAGAAACGTAAAATGATTAAATATGTAAAATATGGTGAACTCTTGTAAGTCTTATATTCGCTCAATTACTTAACGCATAACATCAACAAAAAATATAATAATATAAAGGTTATAACAATAATCAAGCCATGATGCAGAACATACAACATAAATAAGAAAACTAAAATGAAACTTCAAAACGTGTCAACAAAATATACAAGATTTTTTCTTATTAAGGATATTGTTTTGAAATCTGTTTTTGAACGAACACTTCGTGATAATACAAACAAACAAACAAGACTATCAAAATATTAGTAAGTAGATAAACCATGAGCTATAAATGTTGCTAACATTGCATTATGATTCATTATGAAAGCAGTTTACAAAGTACACATATAATTGCAATTATATCCAGTCATGACTACGAACACATGTTTTGCTTAACGTCAGACAGTCTTCGAATCGAATTATACTAATTACGAACAAACATATGCCACCGTGACTTCAGTTTTGCTTACAACTTAAGGCTGGTAAATTTCGATTAGCGATTCGAGGTAAAAGAACATTAATTTACAGCTTATGTTACAAACTGGTTTCCATTTGATAGGAAAAATGGTTTATGCCATCATAAAGGGGAACTAAAATGTCAACTTTACAGCTACTCGTGCTTAAAAAATGTCTAATTTTGTTTTATTGCTGTGTTTTAATATTTATAAGTGAAAAAAATTATAATTTGATTGTGATTTAGCACCTTCGTACAACTTGATAGATAAGAATTTTATAGCTTTTTTGGCGCCGTAATTTAGATTCCGGTTGTGGTCTAGACATTTCAGACCAACCTAGGTATTTTTCAACGTGCGAGGCCCTAACCTTTTTTATTGACACTATCGGGTTTAAGCCAAATGGGCAATGAAGACTCTCCATTTCCTTTTTCTAGTTTGTGAAAGTCATCACCATCTAATTTACTATTTTTATTTTATTTTGTACTTTGCCATTTGTAGGATATGTAACTGATCACACTGTGCCTTAATTTATCGTTTTGGTACAATCTGGCTTAATCGCCATATGGTTTTTCGGTCCGCATACCTTATGGCGTCGACTACATTGGCCCGATCTCAGCAATTTCTGTCTTATACAAACAGTATTGTTTTGAAATAAATGTTTTAAACGATTACAGATTTTAATATAATTTTTTTGCACATACGTTTGTTTGGCCAATCAAAAAACATTTTAATTTAGTATTAGTGTTATTAATTAGAATTTATGGAACAGCTGAAGGGATTGATGTTATTGCGGCGTCAAATCGTAAAAAGAGATTAATGTGGGTTCGTTTAATGTCATCTAATTTATAATTAAAACAGAAGGAATAAATCTCTTCTTTTAATGTTTACACCTCATAATTTAATTTTGGTAAAAAGTACGGACTGTATTAGTACATTTAAAAATCACCTAATATTATCCAAATTATTAAAATGCATCAATTATTCAAAATGTATTATTATATAGTATTTTAGTTAAAGATTAAAAATACAATATAAATATGTATATTTAGATATTCATGTGGTAAAGTGGAATTTAACTGTATTATATTTATACATCGCTTTAGTATTCAAATCTCGACACTACATCATACATGTCAAGTTTGGCTTCTTTTTGACAACGCTAAAAACTTGTTAGCTAAAAATAGACTTCTGATAATTGAATTTTTTTACGTCATTATTAGGTTCGGTTTATTTTTTAAAGAATACGTTTTTTAGCTATAATTTGAAAATACTACCATATTTATCTTAGTGCTTTAGTGCTGCCAATAAATTATATGTGAAATCCGGGTAGTTTTTATACCGTAATATCAGTTTAATGGCCTCATAGCTACCGACATCATCTATTCATCTAAGTAATCGGACAGGCTCAGTATTGTGAACTTATGTCATTCATATGGGAGTGAGATATAATTAGATATATAATTAATTTTAAACCTAATTTTAATCGTGACACGATAAATAACATTAAATGTATTTGATAAAATCTAATTCCAAACAAGTATGTCTAATTAGAGAAAAATACTATGTAGGCGTTAGTTTTTTCTCATAGTTAAAGAGTAGGGACAGTTATTAGGATTATTTTTACTACCTGTAGCCAAAGTCCCAGTCATCCTTTGTCAAGGACAAAAGCAAACACTACCAGTTTTCGTACCTACTGTACAAACCCCGAAGGTCTTCGCATAAACCGTGGAGATTATTAAAAATAAAATATACGTCTTCCTAATCTTCGAACACGTGGATCGCATACTCGTATGCGTTGAAAAAGTGCTTATTCAGTTTTGTACGTTGGATTCGGTAGTTCCCTAAAGGTAAGGTCCATTTTTTGCCGGTTCCCATGAACCTTGTGACAATGGGTTCGACCTCGCTGAAAGACTCTACCGAAGATCCACGCAAGAATAAATATTATACAACAATAGGGTGGCTTCTTTGACTTTGCCTTTTATTGTTACGCGACCGGGGTGTCTTGGTACTTTGACTATTTGATTTTGGTACTGTGTGAAAAACTATTTTACGGATCGCTCTACCATAAAAATTACAAATTCGTGTGTAATTTTATTTTGTTTGTAACTCAATTTTACAATAAACAAGTACGACAATAATTTGTATAATCTATTGTTGCATGAAATCTTAAAAAATAATTTCCAATATTTTCATGTGATTTACTATCTGATATTTTGATGACTGGCATGCCTCAATAATATAGTTATAAAATAAAATATAGTATATTGGTTTTACAAAACATGTGCAAGTATCAAGACGAATAATTCTCACTAAAATGTCGGAGACAACAAAGGCGTAGCGAGTCATAACGGTCTCTCGGCGAATGCAATCGATCTGCATTTCTTCCTTATAATATTTGTTCAGTCAAATCAACTAAGCGTTCCCACGCATCAAGTAACGTAAATTCATAATAATTTATTTTTAGTTTTTACGAACAACCTATATACTAACAATTTTACAAATTACTGCATTGAAACCAAATTTTAAAAAATGTGTTTTCATTTCCGTTATGCAATATGGGGATAATATGTAAATATATACCATGGGCGGCGGTGATAACTTAACATCAGGTGAACGCTATGCTTGTTATCCCTTATAACATAAAAACAGAATATAATAACAAATAACAATTGTATTAAAAGCGAAAGTACGCAAAAATAGTGTTTTAAATTCCATACTTTACCAGTTAATAAAAATATAATTAGATATGCATAAAGTCTCTCCCGCAGGTACTCCAAATGAAATAGATCTGATCTCACTTAGATCTCACTTAGTTTTGATGAATTATTTTTAATATGCAGCATTATTTTAATTTTTATAATGACGCAACTTGAGACGCAGTTTGTATGTATTATTTTTAACTTAATAAAGTCACATTGAAATGTCTTGGGACAAAATATACTTGTTATACTCATTTTCTGTGCTACATATTTTTTATTACATAGATCCCAAGAAACAGACGTTTCAAGGTTACGTGTGTATATTTTATAGTTTAAATTAATTTGTTTTTAAAGTGGAGGGCAAATGATGTGAACATTGGAGCGAATGATGGTTTAGCACGAGAATTTTGAAGATATGTAAACCAATCTCAGCTAATATAAAGACTTGCCACCAAGGTCTACTTATAGGCCGTTTTAAGTTGCCTTTTTTCTGTGACGACATAAAAGCTGTCTGTCGTAAATGATAAACTAATTCAATATGGAATTGGCGTAAAATCATGTTGTAGCGATACATTTATGAATTAACTAAAAGAAGCTAGTACGTAAATCATATTTCCACTCCCGGTATTAAATTTTTAGTATGAAATATGCCACTGTGTATTAACTCTTCAAAATCATCTTCACAGACTTCATTATACGCTACACATAATACTTATTCTCAAATATGGGGCAACATTGAAAACAAGTATCTGCCTTACCTTGAATGCATTAAAACAAGTGCCTCCGAAATTTAAGCCACTTTACATTGCCAGTTCTACCAGACACCGACCCTCAAAGATTTTAAGTACACTAATAATGTACACAGATTATGGTCCTAAATGAGTGCTTTCGGTACAAATACGTAACCCTTACGTGGAGATAAGCCGCAGTCGTTACCGCTATCGCTGCTAATAACCACTTATTTTAAAGCAACGCTACCGGTACTTTTAGGTGAGTTAAATAACCGTGAATTTGACATTGAACTAGTGCAAATTAGTTCTATATGAACACTATTGTTTTATGATTCTACAGCGGCTTATGAGCGAGAGAGCTGATGAAAAGGAAAAATTGCCTTTAATATTCATAAATTGTATAAGTATATAAATATCTAAAAGAGAAGGGAAAAAGTTGCTTTGATAATTTTTGAGGATGGCGCATCAGAGGATCCTTAGACAACGCCTATGCCATATCCTACGCAATAACCGTTGTGTAAACAATCTATATATATAAAAATGAATTCCTGTTCGTTAGTCTCGCTAAAACTTGAGAACGGCTGAACGGATTTATCTTATCTTGGTCTTGAAATGTTCGTGGAGGTCTAGGTAAGGTCTAAACAGTGAGAAAAAATGGAAAAATTGCGAGGAAAAGCCAATTTTTTAATTGTTCAAGCTTGATGCAACCAGCCAATATAGGATGACCTTTGTTTGGTTGACGGGAGAGGTAAACGACGGTCAAGGTTCAACTACCAACCAACGTAAAATGATCTATCTTTCCATTGTCTTTCATTGACGGCTGACGAAATAGAGCAAAATTCAAAAAGTGTGTACATCGTGTATATAATATTATCTAGATACGGCGTCTTGCGCGTAATTTTGTTAAATGTAAAATAGAACGATGTCCATATCTACCAAAATAGCCCATTGTTTTTTGAGATTATTGCAACAGTTTTAAACAAGGTATGCTCTGTCGAAGCGTTTTACCGGAGTACACCAAAATATATCTAATTATAATTTTTCGTTTTCATAAAGGACATTGTTTTTTGAATAGATACTTTTAGATGCGTTGGGGGACAAATTTAAATTCCGCATTAGTATTGTTTTCAGACTCAAGTATAAAAAAAATATTGGTACGTTGATGCCGTATCTAGACATTTTAATTAAAAGATATGCAATTTTATATTTTTAAATATTTGTTCTATTACGTATGTCACCTGGTAAGGCAGTATGAAGGTTTTATTAATTTGTATATGGTAACGTACTAGACGCGACTGCCAACAAGTTAACGATGGTCACGGGTTCATATTCCAGGGCACACCTCTGACTTTTCTGATTAGTTTCTACGTGAAATAAAATCTGCCAACCCTCACTAAGCCAGCGGGGTGGACTATATCTTCTTCTATAATATAAAAATGAATCGCAAAATATGTTGGTAAGCGGATAACTCAACAATGCCTGGACCAATTTGGCCAATTCTTTTTTTTCATGGCTATTATTACTTTATTACTAACAAAAAGTAATGGGGTGCAATATTATTTGGAAAAACAGCATTTTGGTGCTGAAATAAGGTAAGGAATATTGAATAGACAATAAAAAACGCTTAGGTTTTTAATGTTAAAATTTCATAAGGCAATCTTTATATGTACGTGTACATGGAGAGACGGGATATAATAGAGTGGAAAGTACGGGAGAGGGCTGGGATAGCTGACAGATTTGATAGGACGAAATGTAAATGCACGTTATAAGACGGGATGGAAAATAAAGAGAAAAGACGGGACGGATCGGGATGGGACTGAACAGACGGATGAGACGGGATTGAGCCGGTCAATAGGATAGCTACGTCAAGTTTAGGTATACAGGAGTTTATATGAAAAATAACATGTATTTGGTGTGGAGAGGAATCAAAAAATATATGCACCCAGGCGAAGCTGGGTCGGGACCGCTAGTATATTATAAATTGTCAACTTAAATTTTAATAGACTAATAAAAAGCCAACCCATCTATTTGGATATATATTTAAAATAACATTTATTACCTATAAAAATGTCATAAAATCACTTTGTTTAAACATAATATCAGCAAGATTGGATCGGTTGCTGTATCAGTCCTTTAATCATAGACAACAGAGCTTGACGAATGAAGCGGAAAATATTTAAATGGAAGTAAAAATAGCGTGCGACGACCAAACCCAGTAAAATATGACGATATTTTGATGAAAAAAAAATGGGTGAAATTTAAATTGTTACCGGTCCGGAAATATGGAAGCGTGCGGAACGAAGCAAGAAATAGGCGCATTTTGTGTTTACTAACTTTAGAATACATCGCATTCCTGTACGAAACAGCTTCCGTATTTCTTTTTTGTCTAATTTGTAGTTTGAAAATAGACAAGGAAATGTCTGAAGTAGATACAGGTCGAACAGTAGGTAGATGTATCGTTTAACAAAATCATCAATAAGAATATCAAATTGAATTTTTAACTTATTACAAACATGTCCCTGCAGATTTCAATCAATTATTACAGCTTTTTTTTATTTTTCTTTAATAATACAATGTTGATTACATCAATTTTGTCAGTTCAACATTGCTTTACAGATTTTTAAACGTTAATAACGTAGTTCATCATTATTGTCTTGTTCAAATACTCGTAAATAAAATTCTTTAAGCCGTATTTTTTTCTTAAATTAGCACAAAATTAAAGAAATCCGTTGAATGGTAATCGGCATCCAATAGCAACAGTGACGTATAGCCGAAACGGTTCATAGAATGAAATCTCTAAAGTCGACCCCGAATTTGTAATTAGGTACCCCGTTTGTGCTTGGTACCCGAGGGAGATTTTTTTCTGGGGTTAACGGCGACACATTACAATCATAATAGCACTATCGGCTTACCGTTAACGGCCGAATATTTGGGCCAAGTTATTCCAAGTTAGTTTTAAGTTTTATTAGATACATGCTAAATCATGATTAGTTAAAATTGCAGTAATAATCGAGGATATATTATGATATTTATATTAGTATTTTTTTATTGTGGATTTAAATTAAAATCTAAGATTCTAAATGAGTGTAAACGACTTATAAATTTGTCTTTCGCGATCGTAATTGGATGATCTTTTGTGTTATGTTAAAAAGTAATTAGTTTATTTAGATTAGTGTAAATTGGGATGAATACGAATAGATGAATAATAGAAACGTATTACAAGGATAATGTTTATTATCACAAAATTAATAACATCTAACATCACAATATCATTTTAATTGAAGGCACTATAATTAATTGTATATCGTTATATGAGAAGGTGCCCTGTTTCAATATGTACAAATATCCATTATATTACATTCAGCTAGGTACACGAACATAACGCTAAATTATGCTAAGTGGTACATTACATGTGTTTATTCTTTCATGCTAATAATTAGGAAAATATCGATCAACTTTTTATGCTACAGTTTTAAATAATTACCTAACTATTTCAAACGCACTCACATTCGATCAATTAAAGAACTCGTTTGAACTAAGCGTATGGAATATTTTTTTAAAGTAAAGTTAATCGCTGACCGTTACAGCGCACCTTGCGCCCGAGCCATCTACTTTGGCATTCACAGCTGTATGTTTTACTTCAGTTGCGTCACAACATGTATACCTTAAATTAATTCATCTAAGTATCAACTAATAATTAATTCTTGTTACTGCTGCTTCGAGACGGACGGGCTTGCCTTGTTTTCTCCTGCCACCACTTCAATGTCTCTTCAAATTGCTCTCTATCTTCCGGTGTTACTTGAATATCAGGCAATTCTTTCTTCAGTTCGATAGCAGAATACTCGTCCACCTTTGCGTAAGCCTCTTCGTGTTTAAATTTGTACTGATGAGATATTATCATATCTGGATGAAGCGCTTCTAAAGGTATTTCGGTATCCGTGTAATCATGATGTACTTGTTGGGTTATCGAATCTGCATATTTGATTTCGAAATCATTCTCGTTGACACCAACTTCACTTTCATTGAGGTAACTTTGTTCGGGAATCACTGTAAATTGCTCCGCTGAGTTGGGGAACGGGAAGTGTCCTTCTAGTATATGTGAGTTAATGTCATCGTGTCCAAGTAGATCTGATGAAGGAGTCATAGGTTGGCCGACTCCT
Organism: Hyles lineata; assembly: GCA_030180105.1. Classification (NCBI taxonomy): domain Eukaryota; kingdom Metazoa; phylum Arthropoda; class Insecta; order Lepidoptera; family Sphingidae; genus Hyles; species Hyles lineata. The sequence continues at coordinate 10,970,850 of JARJEE010000008.1, read as the reverse complement.
TCCTCTTCTTCGTATAAATGTGGAGTAGACACTAGCTGAAAGGCTTCCGGTCCCGATAAATCAACGTACTGCTGCTGCGGAATCTGCACAATAGATCCATCCAGTTCGTCTTCATCGAGTTCTTCATCTTCAAGAGCGGGAGAATTCATGGAATAATAACTTCTTTCTTGACTATTATCTCTAGGAGATGACGACGCCGGCGAAGGAAATGATTCCATAGATGGCCGTGACGAATTTTCTTTGTCCGCGTGTCCAATGTTGAGCAAACTTTCTAAATTTCTAATATATTCAACTGCCATTCGTAGAGTTTCCACTTTACTCAGCTTTTTGTTCGGTCCTCTGTTGGAATTAGCACTTTCAAAGGCGGCTGCGACTTCATCCGGTATGTGTTTTCGCAGGGCCGCAAATCCATCGTTAACTTGTCTTACTCTGTTGCGTTCCCGCGCATTTCGCCGCGCCACTGCAAGCGGTGTCGGCGTTCGTCCATTATCATCTACGATATTTTCATGGAGCCGCGGTTTTTTAGCGAGCACATTAGGCGCGACGGATTCCGAAGATCGCAGAAGTGAAGTCACTGAAACCGTGTTTGGCGATTGTATCTTTTGCTTCTTCCTCACTATAATGATCTCACGTCTGACGTTTTGATTGGCGTCATTATTGTTTATATTGACGGAATTATTCACGGACTCCTGCAGCACCTGCGCCTTGCCGAGCGGCGAGTTGCGGAACACGACGACGTCAATGGAACTCATCTCGGCGATGATTTTCAACTTCTCACATGTTATGATTGTTTGTGTTTCATTAGACGCGGTACCGCTGGGTTGATTGGCCTTCGTAGGTGAGAAGTAAGTAACGGTATCCTGGTACTAGGAATTCGTGTAGTTGAGGTGGCGTCAGGGCGCCGTCCGCGACGGGAATGGCGCGTGCCGCGCGGGCGCACCTGGGGTGGTTTGCGGGGGGATCAACAAGGGTACTTACGTTTACTAGTTGCACACATGCTCTTTCAAAAGGGCGGATTGGGGAAGCGTGTGTGTTCAACGCAAGCCAGGTAGCGTTATTCGAAAATAAAATCGATCTATCATTAAGACTGTGAAATCAGGGGTTATTGGTAATTTCGGGGCTAAGTTATGCTTATCATAAAATATGACAAGTTCGGAGAAAATATGGATATGATGGAATTTAAATGTTCATAATGAGCAAATTATAATAATTTTTTTTTATTTAATGGTAAGTGATTTATGTATAAATTATGCGTCTAAAGAAGCATTAACGCCTATTTTAAATTGAGTTTACCTTCCAACTTGAATTAATATTTGCTTTAAATAACCAAATTATTAATATTTAATACACAGAATATAATTTTGGCGCGGAATTCTGAACAGCAACGATGCCCGTCTTTATATTAACAGGACAATCATTTTCATTGGGGTGTCGCACCCAACAGATGTCGATGTGTGTGTTCTGTATAAAAGTGTTACGCACACATGTATTTCTAGTAAAATACCCATACACACAAATGCATAGCTTCATGTAACGTTGCATTGAACCGAAAACAGTTTATATATTTTTGATAAATCGTTTATTTTTTTAAAAATGTGGAAGTATTCATATTTACATTTTTATCATCAAATCATTTTAAAAGAAATCACTGCATCTTAAAATATAAGATTACTTACACGAGTAATTGTTTTGACATGTTTTTATTGTCCCACTTATGAACAAAAACATTCGCGATAGACATGTTCATTAGGCCGTAATTAATGATATTAGTTTATACATAATTGGTTATTGGTAATAAATCAAACTATAATGTTTATTTCCCTTTATGTATTGTGTTGTGTGTGCGTGCGTTTGTGTGTGTGTGTGTTCGCCCACGCCAGCTGCGTGCCCTTTAGCTTTTATGTCATGGCACGCGCCACTATTCTATGACCATTGTTACCTATCTCTACAGAAAAACAGGGCGATGATAATACTCAAAATAATTTTTATTTCAATAAACACTGAGACTATTTTACTAATTACGCATCATCGTAAAGTTTGGACGATTCAAAGGGATTAAAAATGATTTTTATCTATTTGTTTTTTAATAAATGGGAACATTGTGTACCAAGGCCAAAATCCATACCATAAAGATATTATTTATACATTCGATAACCTATCTAGTATTTAGATTGGATGAAATGTCTCTTACACGTGGGTAATTTAATTATAATCTTAAATAAAATGCTGTATAGATTACAGTCGTTGCAACACATTTTTGAATATATCTATCACATTTTTATACGGATGTATATTTCTTGCGCTTTGTCATTCTCAAGGCGCGGTAAATCTAAGACGCCTGTGCTGACCAAACGAGCAATGTCATATCTTAGTTTTTACTTGAATGATTATAGAAGGCGTATTTTTAGTTTAACAACCTTTGTATCAAACAATCGCATAAAAATATCACAATTTTATATAATTTTGAAATATGAATTGTTATATGAGCGTGGATTCATATGGGAGCATTAAGAAACAACATTTTGGGAGTCTAATTTTCTTAATACAAAGTGTATCCTGTAATTTAAGATGTGTTTTTTCGCGTCAATCCGCCGAGGAGCGAGGCTCGCATCTTGTGAACATGTGGGAGACGTAATATCATCGTCATGGTTCAGCCAGATCCTATATTTAGCTTCACCATATGTCAATGCTGTCGAGGGGAAATCAGGACCGAGGTAAGAGTTGTGAATGAGGTGGTGCAACACATTAAAATCCTTTTAAGGACATTTTATTAAAGTTAGTATAATTGTGAATAAATATACCTTTTTTAATCGAAAGCATAGGCCAAAACATGCCTGGTTATAAAATTCAATATTTTTTCCATTTCAATGTACAGGAAATAACACGCCAATAGAATTAACAAAGAAGGAAAGTGAAATTTCGTTTACAATTCATCACAATGTCGACAAAGAAATACAGACATTCAATCACAATAAAATAATATAAGCGAAATCAATGTTTTTGAACCTAAAGTTCAATGTAAAATATGTCCTTTTTGTACAAAATTTATTTACTCCAAGAAACATAACTCTCCATACGATGTAACCCGATCAAAAGATTTAATATCTAATACGCGGACCATAAACAAACTGAACTTTGAAGTAACCTGTGCATTCATACCTTTCATACAACAGCTGGGTTGTGAATAGCCGACCGAGTTACCTCCTAATGCAATAACCTATCTCAATACATGATGCCTTGAAATAGTTAGGCTATTGAGGGCTTCCCCGATCCAGACGTATTATTTTTTTATAAAAAAACCTTATAAAAGGGAACCTTCAACTTGAAATAAGCTAAGGTCACATGAACAAAGGGAGTCTGGCCTGCTTAGACTGCAACTAGACGGCTAGGCAACGAGGAATTGCCAAGGGGAGGCATAAAGAATGCTCGCTTTTATTTGAATATGAATTCGGAGCATGATATTACGTCTCGGGATATTTATAAGCGAAGCGACAGAGAGACTCCCAAAAGAAGAAATTAAGTTTTGAGTTTGATGGAGAGTTTTATGTTGGACTTATTTCATAAATATTGATTCTACGTATCAGTTATAGAACTGAATAAAGATGTGCAATCTTTAGATTAATTAAATTGGGTGAAACATCATAACACATTTAAAAAGATACAGTTAGAAACACATTATACAGTTTTTAATCATTAATGCACAAACTACCTTAATGAAGTCAAAACCTGTGAAAATCCATACATACAGGTTTGCCCAAGTGTATCGAAGGCAGGACCCCAGGTCCTACCTATATTATTATGTGTATAAATAATGTTTCTAAGTAGTAATTGTATGTGTGCGTAAAACCCTGTTAATGTTGCATTAAACCAGTTGACCCTAGCTGTGCTACATATTATATTAAAGCAATAAAAGCAAGTGGATATGCTTTTATTCATCAAGTTTCTGGTCCAGACTGACGGTTCCTTTCATACTCATTGTTTCACACTGCATGCGACACGAATCCCGCCTTTCCCGCGGGAGTTACGACCGAGCTGCATTTGTTTTCAATGAACTCCTTGCTAACTTCTTACACGTTTACAAACTTACTTCTAACCTTGTAGTTTACTCTGCTATGCGATTCTCGACTCTATTGTCATGTAGTAAGGATGAAGATTGTAGAAGGAAATGGCGTTATTAATTTTGTGTGGTTGCAAGATCAGGTCCTTTCTTTGAGTTTTTCTGTTCTGTTTGCTCTCGTTTTCAATGCCGAAACCGTTACATGCTGAGTGTTAGCTTGTTGTTGGCGAAGAATGATGTCTGTTACTAAGCAGATTTTACTGTTTCAGTTAGTCCTATATTTTGAAATTTTCTTTCCAGTCATAGTCATGGTACCAACTATTTAATTCTTTAAACTTGTTTTAGATGCAAGAGAATCATTTTAATAAAGTACATCAATCAAAATTAAGGTTATTGATTACTCAATGAAATCATTCCTTTAGTATTATTATTCGGCCTAAGCCTAACCGACCAAAAAATATCAGATCCTGGCAGATGTTTAAGGGCACGCTACGCACACCTTCAAACTCTTCCCTTATCTCTCTTTCCATCATGGCATAAAGGTAGTGAGTGCGAGTGAGAGGGCATATATAAATAGGGGTGGCGGCGAGGGTTGCCACGTGACCATGTTCCCTGTTGCGCACACACACAGACACGACGTTACTCGATTATTTTATTGATCTAGTGAAAAAATCTCTGCAATTAATGCCATTGTTGGCACCGCGCCCTTGGATTAGTTTATTTTCGTTGAATGCCCGCCCTGCACAAATATCTAGTTTGATTATGAGATAATTTATCTTGATAAGTAATGTGCATTTATATTTGGGCATTACAGTGATAAATAGTTCTGCGAATTAAATAAGCGAAATGTTTATTTTCAATCTGTTCCCCTATGTTTTACAAAATATTTTTGTTATTTTTCTAATAATTCCACCCGTCACAATATCCGCTAGTACTTGTAGTTTCAGTAATAGCATCAAATTAAACCCTAATGACAGAGTATATTATATTCTATTAACAAACCAACCAACAGTATTTTTAATAGCTTGATTAAACGCCTAAACATCCAATAATTAGACTAATTTTGATTACCCAAGTCTTTGTGAGTTGTAATCAATTCAACCTAACATTAACCCGATGTTGAACAATAAAGAAGAAATCTCTAAATGAAGTTATTAGTAGCTGTTTCAGTAAACATCGGGCTCACCATAAGTGCCCTTAAAGTTCCGATTACGGAGCAATAATATCATCAACTCATTGGCTTCCGACAATTTAGAGTGTGTAAGAAAAACAAACTACTGGTCCGCCGTATCCAGTTACAATACTTAAACTGTCGTCAGCCACCCACGCGGTCCTTTTTGTTTTTTACAAATCTTTTTACAAAACTAAATAGATTTCCTGCTAGAAAAACAAACATTGACGTTTATTGACTCGAAAATTTAAGTCTTTCGAATGTCTCGTTGCGAATGACTGATGGTTTTCGGATGACGAACGATCTGACGGAATGAGGCTTCCGTGTTTTGATTATACAAAATTACATGACGAATTCCTTGGATTTCCTGAATTGTTGCATAAAAAAATATGATATCCTTTTCGCTACGATCCGGTAAGTATGCAAGTTTAGGGATTTTTTTGTATGCAGACTTAATGATGATGAAAACCTGTCCTGTCATTTTAAATACATTTAAGCCCAGTAATATTCGCAATACTTACAGTTTGATTAAAAAATGCTAGTTGATTACCGACCTACTTCTCAAGCCTTCATTCCGGTGTCAGGGGCTTAATCCACCACACTGACTTGGTTCTGTTGGTTGATTTCACACACACATCCTCAAATATGTAAAAAGTGTATTTCTAACATATAGATATATTCTTACGATGATTTTCTTCAGCGATAAAGATAGTATAAATTGATTTACGTAGGTATTTGATACTGCATATTTAATAACCTACTAGAAATTCCTCAAATCTCTTGGATCCACCTTTTAGATATCTGATGTCATAACAAAGGCCACATATCTAGTTGGATTGTTATTTTAAGGTATAAAGTGTTGGGAGTTATCTGTGCATCAGTTTGCGGTAGATGTCAAGTTTTAGAAGAGATTGGAGGCGAAAACATCGGGCTGACGGGGAGTAGGCAGCGATCCTAATCGATGCTAAACTGTACGCTTTGCTTTCACGTTTCGGTGGTTAAGCTGGATGATCGCATTTTTTGGGAAGTTGTTCCCTAAAGGGATGAATAAAGGTGAATGATGCTTTCTTATAAGAAATTATATGGTTTACTGCTTTCTTATTTATTGTTATACGCAAATGTAATAATTGATGTAAAGAATTTTATTTATACATGGGTAAAAAGACACTAAACTATCGACTTTGTATTCCTAATATTGGTTATAATCTCAGATCACAACAAACAAGGGTTATAATAGAAATTTTTACACATTAATTTAATTTCAGTTCTATACCCGAAAATATGAAACTATAATTTACAACAACAATGTTTGTGTAGTCAAGTATTGTTCCATATTTAGATATTAAGTGGGCTTTTACGATCCTATGAGTTGTTAGACCACTGTAATATTTTTTATATAAAAATCAAAAATTCCAACATAATCTAAAGAAAGACAATACTCCTCGTTATTACATCGAATATCTTTCTCAAAATTATTTAAACAAAAACGCAGGGACTACCGTGGACATTTGATTTACAAGGAATAAAATTTTGGGCTCTTTTTAGCGGCGCAATTAAAATATTTAACAAACGCCCCGCAGTGGGTGGTAGGCGACAGTTCTCACGACACCATTAAATATAATTTTATTTGTTTTTGTTACGATTTATTGTTTTCGGTCTTACTTTGAGGACTTTGCGGCTATTTCGGAACAATACGAACATTTATCTCACCTCCGATCTATAATTATGCTCGTCCGCAAACTTTTTGTTTGTGCATTTCCTTATCCGTAATTAGATGGGTATTATTATGTAGTATTCAAAGTCACCGAAAGATACGTATTTTACATGATGCTTAACTATTGAAATAGATTTTTGGGCATTAAAAATGTGTACCTTAACGAAATGTCAGTAACAGGAAGACTACAAATTTGTAGAGTCCGAACAGTAAAATAGAAACGATAAAGCACAGAATTATTTGCCACTGGAATCCAAAGTCTCTATTAAAAATAAAAGCCTATTTTCAATGACGCAGCTATCATGGCGATTAATTGCCGATGTTCCAACAATGCAACCCTTTGTAGGTCCATTTGTTCGTATATCAACATTCGTAAACGCGCGATGTTATCACGGCGCGCATATGCATCGCGGCTAAAATAAATTCTATTATAAACGATTTGTAAAATGCGATGTCAGCATGACGCGAACTCGCTTTAGTTGAAACCGAGTTTTTTATCCACCAAAGGGTAGACATAATAGTTTTGTCCCGACGACAATATTGTGATGAAACCTCTTAGAATACTCACAGCATGTGGCTGACTGACGGCCCACTGTTTGGAAGCTGATCGCTCTTTATATTACTCGGAATTAACATATTATGTTCATTTTTAACCCCTGCACAGGCAGAAGTTGAAAGGTAGTTAGAAACAGAAACAAGGTGGAATTAGTTTATGTTTATGGTTGTATCAGGAGCGGTGCATGTCAAAGCAGTTACAATAAATTCGCTCGTCCGCGAGCACAACATAAATGGTGTAGCCGCGCTTAAATCACTACCCGTCGAAGGCACGCCTTGTATTATGTTATCTATTGCAATAATTTCCGAGGCGTTAAAATAAGCCGGCGCGGGTGTCGGCGCGCAACGAGAACAATTTAATTGAATAAAATTAGCCAATAAAGTGTAGTCGTCGAAGACTGTTACAATAGCATACCGTCCCTGCATTACGGCCGCAGTAAACAAGCCTTATTTACTGGAAACTCCTTTGGGAATCCACATTAAGTGGCCCTAATATACTGGTGAGAACGTTTACATACGTCCGTGCCTTAGGCGGTAATAGTTTTCGATCCCATTGTGGCTCGGAGGCGATATCTCTGCAAGACGTACTGTCTTACAGATTTTTACAATGCGCGTAATGCCGCTACACGATGCTAAAGCATTGCAACGCGTACAAACAAACGGGACCGATTCATATTTATTCATTGAACAAAGCATACAAAGTATTTGTGGCCTTTAAATATTTTCCGTTGCGGCAAAAACGCTATTATGAATCAAGTTCTTCTGACTTATATTAATAATTAAGAGTGTGGAGTTGTCCAGTGAACACGAGCGCTGCCCGCGGGGGAGCAGCTTCCAAAACAAGCACTGAGCTCTTAATTAACACGCCAATTATTTTTACTCGCACTTGCAAACCTATGGACCTAACTCACCAACACAAAAATAATATTCTTATAAACTTTATCCTACACTTTTTGGTTTTAATAAACAATTAGAAACGGACGTAATATTACGATTTTGTATGCGTACACTGTTATACGGCAAGGACAATTACAAAGTATAATTTAAATTTTGTAATTACCATAAATTCGGGAAATATTTCTCGAAAGGAGCGATTATCGCTACACAAGTATACGTACGGTCGTGCGTGGAGGGTATTAAACAAGAATTAATTCAGAAGAATCGATCAATTAAGTGAAAGACAGGGCATGAGTTGTCGAACGGTGATTTTGGTAAGCTCATGCAGAATGTTAAATAGCACGTGCCGAGGTGCCACGGCAAGGCAGGGCGCGGGGTGCGCGGGCGGTGCGAACGCCACACGACGCCGCATGCCTCACTTCTGTCCCTCCAAAATTGATAAACGTCTCAACTGCACTTAATAAGCGAATTCCTGACACTGCTTCACCGGTATCCAGGAACGTTGACGCAGTAATAAGAAAACCTTATTTTACAAGTTTTGCCACTTCGATTTATTCTTAAAGATGGCGCAATTTTTTTCTTTCAGTGCAACTACTAAGTGCAAAAAACGGTTCTTCACCAATTAGCGTGCAAAAATCATATGTGTATAATTGTGGATTGTAAAAAAATACCGATTTGCAACTGTTCACGTGACAAATGTTAGCCGGTGAAGTCTTTGTCGGCGGCAATAATGAGACACCGTGCAACTGGCAGACACATTTATCTCATAAGTATCTCGAGAATGCAATGATTTTCGTCGTTAATTGAGTTCAATCGATATGCAATGTCAAAAATATTAAGATTATAATTATTCTTATTTATTGCTTATTCGTAACTATTTATATTGCAAAGTAAACGGGTGTGCATAATTCCTGTTCTTAACATGCAAAATAAATATAACAATTTACGTTATTAATTACAAGTTCACGTAAACACCAGTTGTCAGGAAACACGAAATCGTACAATCAACATGATGGATACAGACGTTTGCGGAGTTTAACTGCCGCTTTCTTTTACACATCGTGATGACATCTTTGTTGATGCCCGCAGCTATTGCAGTAACGAGTACTGCTGAAATCTCAATTTGCCTCGGTACAAGCACAGGAGTGAGCCACACACGCCGCGCCGTGCCGTCGAACCGCCAATCCCTTATGCAAATAGCAACAATATGTAGCCAATCCGACTTAATACAGTGATTATATGGACCGGCGTAAAATAAACTTCTCGTATTCATCCCTCCGACTTACATTACTCTCGCTATTAAAAACGGGCCTCATTTGCATTTTCGAGCCATTTTTAATATTTGCCTCTCGACTAATCTGTCGGCATGCGAACTAAGTTGCAAGTTAACATTCTTACCGCCGATCATTATTTACCAAGCAAACTGAGATAAGAACTGAACAAGCTTGAAGATTTTCGGAACGCTTTTTAAATTTGCTAAACGGAAAAAAAAACTTTTTTGTGTTTGGTTGTTTTTGGGATTAATATCGCACAAGTTTCTGCCACCCATGCTCTAATAAATACTTATCGCGACTCGATCTTAGGAAGCAAAGAATTATGGCATATTTAAAAAATTTATTGCTGCCGCAAAACAAGGGAAGCAATGATAAGCCTCTTGTTTTGCGATAAGCGTCTTTAGATAGTTCCGATTTGCCGAATGCAATATATTAATACAGGTTTCGCATAAATATGTCCCAATCGATGTAAAATATTTTACATCTGGTAGCCATTAATTTTATTCCATAGACTTTTGGTGATTTTGGCTGAATCTGTGATTTTTATAAAAGAGAGGTTTCCCTTAATATTTTAAACTTTACTTTCTAAATTATATAAAACAGGTAATATATTACAGTAAAAATTAAAAATTTAAGAAATGTATTATTTTTTTCTATGTTAGACAAGAAATACTTGTTTAGGATTTTTCATACGTAGTATTTATTATCCAATCCTTATGAGTTCAAAAATCAGAATGAGCTGGACGGAGATCTTTTGAATGTCACAATCAACAAAACCAATAGAGATTAAGATTTATTTTCAACTCTCCGTAATAGAGTTGTTTCTAGATAAAGCGATACTTTTAAATTGGCTTGTTTTTGCATTATTGACAATGTTTTTTTTCTCGCGAATAGAGAATGTGATGTTAATGAAGTCATTACAACAGCAAACTATTGCTGTTTTAAATATTTAACGAGATCTAATGAATGATATTTCACCGCTAATTGCGCTTATAATGTCATAAGTTGCATACGAATTGTCGATTGGGCTGATTGTTTCCATTTTAATCATCGTTTAGGAAAACGTTTTGTCTTTGTTTTGCGCGCGTGTGCAATATGTTTTATGAAATTTATGAATGGAATTTCCTTTACGAAAAAATTGTAATGTTAGCAAAATTATTAATTATTTCTGGATTAATAAAATTTTACACTTCTTACAATATATTAAAATAATGGTTGTTTATTTCACCATATTTTAAATACGCGAATATAGTGAAGAGAAATTTAAAATTACTCACTAATTTGCGAAATACCTAGATTTTCTTTAATCATTTCCTGAAACCTATTTAAAAGAACCTTGAGAATTTATGCGAAATACAAAAGTGCCCAGTTTACTTAATATTCAACATTCTTAATCGAAGCTAATAAAGGACTTCAACCAATGATATTTTTTCATCACTCCCAAAAGTATCCATTACGTTTTACCGATTGTAATCCGATCTTTTTTGCCGACCGTAGCGCGCAGTGCACGCTTTGACGTCTTAATCCAATCAAGCAAATTAGTTATTAGATTACAACAGGGTCGTTCCATTGTAAATTATTGACATGTTGATGGTCCGCGGTCGCGTGGCTGAACAATTAACATTAAGGCAGGTCAGGTATTGGAATTTCTGCATAATGAGGTAAACTTTGTATGTGAAGATATTTATAATGCTGATAATGAAGTAATGTCTTATTAGATTTTTTCATCCGCATGAGTTTAATAAGTAAAGTCAAAAAAACAAAGCAGTGTGATTAAAATTGTGAAACGTTGCTTCAGCAGTTGGTGTATTTTATTTATGGATAAATAACATTATCTGGAAGATATAAACAAATGTTTAATTAAATATAAAAAGGAGTAGAAAAAAATATAAATACACAGCAGATAAGTTTTTGAAGCAAAAATGTTTATTATATCTTACAAAAAAATGGAGCTAGTCAAATTAGAAAACCTAATTAATATTCGTTTATTGAGCTTAACCATAGTTGAATATACCAAGTATTTAACATAATAAATATTTAAAGATGTTTTCTAGTGGTTTTTTGCTGTATTTTTTATTGTGACCCTCAAAACCTTTGCTCGGTCCGCCGAACATTTGCCTTCTTGTTACTGAAAGATAAGAAATATCACGTCACCTTTTAAGTAAAGTGCGAATTCTTATACGGGTGTTAAAAAGTATACGTTAACAATGATTGGGACTTAATATGTAAATGGTATCTTCAAAATATTTTATACTTCATTAATAATACAAAGTATACGCAGTTTAAATGGTTATTGAGTTAACAAGATCATTTTTTAATTGAGCATGATATCTTTATGTCGCTTCAAAAGGTCACATCATTTCAGATAGATTTTTTAAGAACTGAATCTTGACTATTGCAATTTTAAACATTTATTATATTTCTTCCTACTGGTGGTAGGTCTCTCTATGTGAGAGGCCGCCTTTGTATGTACCACAGGAATGTCTGTTTCTCCCGCCAAACAACAGTGAAAATGCTCTGTTGTATTCCAGTTTGTAGCCAGAGTAACTACTGGTCATATTGAGATTTAACATATTATGTCTCAGGATGACGAGCGCAGTGGAATGTTAAGCATTGCTTTGTTTCAAAGTGTTGTTTGGTTTTGCTACTGTCCATGAGCATTCGTCTCGCTTACCATCAGGTGAATGGCTTTCTCATCTCGCCTTCATTGCAATAAAAAAATGTGTGGATGGACTACGGATGTTATTGATATTTGTGATCATCATTATGATGTCTAGTCCAAATAAAGGTGTGTATCGGTATAATATTATATTGCTTTCAACTATCTTGTCAATGCTTCGAATGTATGCATATACAGTATATCTTATGTTTGTTTATTGAATATTAAAGTCGTGAGTTAAATCTTTATATTACGAGTAGAACGCACTTTGACTGGCATGGTACCTGTTCATAGACGTGACATGGGCACAAGTATTATTTCATACACCCACATCGAGACTGAACATACTACGAGTCGTATTAAAGAAAAATATATTCAATAAACTTTTAAGTTTGTTCAAAGTATAATTTGGTATGCTACATGTTAACCTTACGTTTGTTTAATGAATTTCGAAAATAAGTCATCACTTCTCCAAGGCAACCCGAGCGACGTCAGAGGATGAAGTTGTAGGATGTATAATGACATCGGAGCGAGTGACCAGCGGTTCACACACTCGGCCACTAAAGCTATTATTAATACATATCTTTTTTCTAACTACCTCGTTATCTGACGCAGGAATCCTTTCAATCTATCCATTCTATTGTTTTTGGATCACTTTTTTATGTTGATATCAATATTTTTTACGATGGGAGTAACGATAAAACAGTGATTTGTTCCGAACAGATATCGAGTAAGATGCCTTAAGGGTTCTTATGATGCGTTTATCATTCGGCGGCAACGTTTCTTTTGTATGTAAATATTTTATTGTAACACAAAAAAGGTTATTTTGTATATGGGAGTGTAATGCGATAACAAATTTCAATATCGTCGGGATCTAGAGCGGAGATTTGAGTTAAGAAGTAATAGTATGTCGATATGTCAGACTTACACGCGTCTTCATCTGACACTAAATGCGTTTTAATGCCCGTTTCGCAGTTTAATGACTTATTTCTCTCGCCGTGTGGAGATTCCGACGTCGAAGTTCCAACAATATGAGGATTTGCACTAAGTATATCATAAAATATGCTCATTGAAGCGGTAGCTTTGTCGTGATTATATGGTAATAATTTCACGACAGGTCGGTTTGCTGTAACGCAAATTAGGGGCTTAGTGCATTAAATATATTAACAGTTGGAACAGCTTTTACTGAAATATAACTATTAGTACATATTTGTTACACAATAATAACTACGACTTTCGAAACAAAGAAGATAAATCTTTGGCTAGGACTTGTTTATATTTGAAAAAGTTAAAAGATTTGTATATATTTCTCTACCTAAAATACGATATATTTTACCTAATACAAGTAAAACTTGTTAAAAAAATGTAACACCTAAAATATTCCGAGAAAACACAATTAATTTTAATATTTTTTAATAAGTATAGAGCTGGCGGTGTTATCGATTATTTCGGACACTTGTGGTGATTGATATTGGCCCTGTATAATTAGGTGGAATCTTCAGAGTGGGAATTAATAGAGATGTTTGTTTAGCGCTTGTTGCGGTCGCCGCGGGCGCTAAACGTATTCCGACGCGTAATGAGGTGTCTGATTCCGTGTTTCGTTTTTGATAAAGGGGAGTGCTGACTTGACTCTAGCTTGAATATTATTGAAAGAAAAGTGAAGTGTTTCGTTTGTACTTCGTACTTAAAAATTATATACATACACTGCGAAATCGGTTGAACAATAAAAGTAGCGTAGTTTTTTGATACCGCCTTCTGTTGGTGTTTAAGTATATACTCTCTCTCATATCAGATTAAGAAAAAGCGTAAAAAGCGCCGACAGAATTTATAGTTTTATTATAAAACCGAAATGATGGATGCCCGCCGAGGTAACACAAGGTGGAAGAACGACCTGGCCAAAGTTGTAGGAAGCCACTTCCAAAAGGTCGATGTGAAGATCCTTGGGAGAGGCATATGGTCAACAGTGGACTTCCTGTGGCTAAGATGATGATGATGTTGCTCTACATGTCATGATTATCATGACATGTAGAAATTTTGACACCAAGATATGAATGAAGGTATTAATACAAATAATATCCAAGACTCACAAAAATTAACATAGAAAGGCTCGATTCCTAGCATCAACAGTTTTATTAATCTAAATATTTGTTTAGAATTTTTGATTAATGTTTTATATTTAAAAATAATTTCGTAGTCAGTGTAGGTACTTTTTTATGTAATGAACAAATTTATTTTAAATATACAATTTGAATTTTTCATTTCATTTTTTTATTGCGGTGATTGGCGAGATGAACTTACCATTCGCCTGTTAGTAAGCAATACGACCGGTCATAGACAGTAGCAAAACTAAACAACACCACGTATTACAAAGTAATGCTTGGCATTCCACTGCACTGGCTATCCTGAGACATAAGATATTAAGTCTCATTATGCCCAGTTACTCTTGCTACAATGTACTTCAAATCGGCACAAAACAGTCTATTTGGAAAATAATTATTTAAATAATGTATATTATAAACGTTACCTATAATACATTTTCTTACCAAGCTGACTTTGTTCCGGCTGTTGTAAAGTCCTCTTAACAAATATCGCTTCTGAATTGGAGTTCGTTTGGTCCCGATCAATAAATATTTATATTTCGTTAATGATAAACTGCTTTCGTTCCAGATTTAATAGATAACATGATGCTTGCAGCTTCTTCGCTTATATATCAAACTATGTAAACATGTTACAACATAACATAGAAGTTGTTGTAAATATTTTTATTTCAATGTATATACTATAAACTACCAGAAGTGGTTTTACATTATTTAATAGAATTAAGTATCCGCTTTGCACAAAGTCACGATCAATAATAATCCAAAAACATTCAAACTACTGTCACATGTGTTTCGTCTTCTCTTGAGAGGGTGCCAACGAGGTAACATCCACGGAGTTCACATATAACACGGCCTCTCCTGACACCCTGGCGTCTCGACAGGCTTAGTCGTCGTCGACCAAGGATGTAGAAATCAACCGAAGTAATGATCCAATGCCATCGGCAAGTTCCTTTTCTTGCAAAGACGTTGAAACCAGGCGTGGCAAAGGCCTAGTTGTTCAGTCAAACGTTGAGGATGGGCCAGCCCCATTGGAATCTATTTATTTAGATTCAAACACTCATCATCCACACCATGATTAGTCTCTGAAACCAAAGTCCAAATTACTTCAGAGCTCCATTGCTACATGTAACAAAGTAAATTTGTTAGAGATTGTCATAAAAGTCAAATCAGTCAGAAAGTCAAAGTCAAATAAGTTTATACAAGCTAAAACATTCAACATATAAAAGTCTAAACATATGCACAATACACAGGTCCTCGGTATGGGCCCCTACCGAGGAATACTTAAATCTACACTAGGGGCCAGGGTGCATTTAATCCCCTAGCGACTCTCCGAACACGGAAAGCTTTCACACCGAGGGAAAAGGAGGCTGTACTCCCTCGATGACTCTCCGAACACGGAAAGCTTTCACACCGAGGGAAAAGGAGGCTGTACTCCCTCGATGACTCTCCGAACACGGAAAGCTTTCACACCGAGGGAAAAGGAGGCTGTACTCCCTCGATGACTCTCCGAACACGGAAAGCTTTCACGCCGAGGGAAAAGGAGGCTGTACTCCCTCGACGACTCTCCGAACACGGAAAGCTTTCACACCGAGGGAAAAGGACACTGTACTCCCTCGATGACTCTTCGCGAAAAGCTTTCAAAAGGAACAAACCAAGGTACCAGCTTCAATCTAAGACAGGTACTTAAAGAGTGAACACACACCTTCAAAGAATATTGCACACGTCTCAGGGGTCCATTCACCTTTCCACGGATTCATATACTGAGCAGCCGCATAAGTAGACTTTTCATATGATCCAGCAAGTAACTTTAACTCGTATCAGTGATTAGAGAGGGTTTTCACTACCCTATAGGGCCCCCGCATGCCAGAATCCAATTTACCCTGAGATTGAGCAAACGTGACAACAAACACCAGGTCACCCTTCTGGAATTCACGAGGAGGCTTCCGGCGCTCATTGACCATTATGTCATGACGAGTCTGATTGTTTTTCAACCGTTCGGCCGTCCTTTGTCTGAGCATTTCCCGTTTTGCTTCCCGGTTGTCTTTGGTTAAATTCAATGCCACATCTGGCACCAACGTTCGGATTGCAGGCGTTGCACTTTCCGTAAGAAGAAAGTAGAAGTCTGCGTAGTTATCTGCTTTGTTAGGTTAAGAGTGAGCTGTAAATGCCATAGTTCTTCAGCCCACTCAGCTTTTCGATGATTGACTGCAATACGAAGCATTTTCAAGACCGTACGGATGTAACGTTCAACCTGTCCGTTTGCATGATGCATTTCAGAAGTTATGAAGTGAAGTTGTACACCAAGGATCTTCATCCATGAAGTGAAGCCCATCGACTCAAACATGCGTCCGCTATCTGATACAACTAACTTAGGAGTAGCAAACAACAATAACACGATTTTAAATACTCGTTTCAGTTCATCTAAATCTTGTCAACATATAGGTGTCAAGAGACAATATTTTGTGAATGCATCTACCACAAGCATGACAAACTTATAACCCTTGGACATAGGGAGAGGCCCGAGAACATTAACATGTAAGGTTTCAAAGGGAACTTCGGATTTTTCCCAGGATGTAATTGGCTGTAAAGGTGCTCGCGGTACACGCTTGTGGGGGACACATGTTAAACAATGAGAAGTATATTTAGTAACAAACTTTCTAAGACTAGAAAACCGAAAATGTCTTAAAATTAAACCCACTACCTTATCTGCGCCTACATGGCCATGCTCATCATGAAAGATGCGGAAGAGGCTCAAACGGTTACCTTTAGGTTTAAAGCAAAGTAGCCTCGGGTCTTCACCCGTCGGCATATATCGGTAATATAATATGTCATTGTGTACTTCATACCTTGACACATCCAATTGACCTTGTTCAAGCAATCGCATCATAGTTTGAGTCTCCTCATCACCTGCTTGAGCAATTTAAGCCCAATTACGTGAGCGTTCGACATTGTTAACATTACATGGGTTTCTACTTAAATAGTCCACGTGCGGCATAATGGTGCCCTTTCGGTAAAGAATGGTGAAATTAAAATCTTGTAGATAAATCCACCATCTCGCCACACGCGGTAACAAGTCTTTCTTATTTTGGGTGGACTTTAAGGCATTACAATCCATTACCACCTGAAACTGAATACCAATGAGAATACCAGTGCCTGAAATGCTTTAATGCATTTACTACCGCAAGGGTTTCGAGTTCATAGGAATAGTATTTCGGTTCAGCACCTTTTGTGACCTGACTATAATAGGCCACAACACGCCAAGTACCATCCCTATGAACCTGTTGTAGAACCGCACCATACCCAAGACTACTTGCATCCGTATGAACTTCCGTAGGTAAACTTGGATCAAATATCGCAAGTACGGGTGCACAAGTTAAAATTTTAATAATTTCTTGACGTACAGTTTCATGTTCCGCAGTCCAGTGAAACTGCACGTCCTTACAAGTCAGGCGCGCAATGCAAGCAGTTCTGGTGGAATACTCTGGGATGTATTTTCAAAAATACCCCGTCAACCCAAGAAACTGACTCAACATTCTGTTTCAACATTCTGTGGTGCAGTGGAATCTGAAAGAGCCTGAACCTTACCAGTAGCGGGTCGCACTTCCCCGTTAGATATCACCTGCCCCAGGTATTCTAATTCTGTGCACAAAAAGAAACATTTTTTCACGTCATTAAACGAGAGTCCAGCTTCCGTTAATGCTTGTAGTACTCACCGCAAAATTTGCAGCCTCTCTTCAACGGAAGAAGATCTTGTCTTCTTCTCAAACAAACGTCGATGTATACCAGAACCTTTCCATCAGTGATAAATTTCTGTAAAGTTTTACTAATAATGCGCTGGTATACAATCGGCGCGTTTGCTAACCCAAATGGCATTTTTACGTACTCTTTAAAGTTGGTCCATGAACGCTCGTTGGTAATCCACTCATCCAACCATGACCTTGTGTCACCTTTCAAACACTTACCGACACGAGCAAGGTACTCCCGTTCCTCCCACCGATTTGCAACCTTGGCCCGATTAACTTCCTCGAACCAGGAATCCACGTCATGTATGCTAGGGTTAAAATTAGACACATAATAGCTATGTGTACTCACCGATCTGTGATTGAATCGCTTCAACAATCTATTCTGTTCCGATCGGGTTGTGTAGCTCAGCAGAGGCTAATTGGCCTGATAAATGCGGAACATACGCTTGCAACTCTAAAGCCTGAAGACGCAACATAATAATGTGCCAAATTTCATGACCGCTAAACTGACGATTGTTGTTTTGCCGATTAATATCACGGCGATAATGGTTGCGGCCACGACTGCGCCCGTAGTCACAACTCCGGCTATAATCGTGACTGCTCCTGTGACTGCTATTATGATCACGGCGCGTGTGTCGTTCACCACCACGTTCATTGCGACTTCGGCTACGGCTGCGACTACAAGTAAAGTCTCGTTTTCTTACCGGAGGAGTATACCCTCTACTTGAACTGCGCGAACGATGGCTCACAAAGCGTTCGCCGCGCGAGCGGCGGGTTGTAGAATAACACCAGTCACGAGATCGGGATCGGCCTATTTTCTACTACAGCAATACAAAACAACCTTACCAGAGATTATCAATCGCAACCTTGTGTTTCACGGACACTCGAACAAAATAAACCAACCGACTTTTAAAAAAATTTCAAAGTGGACGTAGTGAACAATCCCACTTCTGATATAAACTACCAGAAGTGGTTTTACATTATTTAATAGAATTAAGTATCCGCTTTGCACAAAGTCACGATCAATAATAATCCAAAAACATTCAAACTACTGTCACATGTGTTTCGTCTTCTCTTGAGAGGGTGCCAACGAGGTAACATCCACGGAGTTCACATATAACAATACAATATACAAAACATCATGGGATTTGGAAAGAATTTTGTTATTATTATACAATGTTTCGTTTCCTATAATTGAAACATCACTTTATAAAGATCAAATGACCTTTGGTAAACATAAAATTGATATGTTATATTTAACTTCACATAGAATAAATTGTGTGTACAAGAAATCAAGCAACCAAATAGTCAGCAATGGATTCTATATTCATCCTATTAGTATTGTTTAAAATATCCGAATAAAACTATCTCGGGAAAAAAATATAATCTCATGGCTTGCATATTCGCATAAGATTTAAACCGATAGACCCAAAACAGTGTTTCAAGAGCATTTTATGAAATTTCCATATTGCGTCTATAATCATTGACACGATTGCAAATTATGTTCACCCTGCTATATGTTTACGTAGAGAGACTGTGTAAAGTTAAAATAGTGCCGCAAAATTTAATTGACTTTTAATCCCGACATTTGCTATTCCGAGCATCGCCTACAAGTAGGGTTGTCAAATGGACTATCGAAGATATGATGAATTAATGTTA
Organism: Hyles lineata; assembly: GCA_030180105.1. Lineage (NCBI taxonomy): Eukaryota > Metazoa > Arthropoda > Insecta > Lepidoptera > Sphingidae > Hyles > Hyles lineata. The sequence goes on along the minus strand of JARJEE010000008.1, from coordinate 10,951,022 downwards.
TTTTTACAGTAAAAAATTATTCCAGAAGGCAAAAGTTGTCAGCATTCAGGTGCCTGGGCGTCAAATCATCAGGTTACTCATCTTGAAATTTTAATAAAAATTTAGGCAAGTAGAACTATAAGGATACCTAAGAATAACAATGTAATTAATACTAACCAAGCAATGTGTGTATGATGAGCAATGTTTGAACAACCAAAACATTGATGAAAATAATATTAAATTTGAATTGTACAATTCAAATATTGCGTGAATTTTAGAACTTTTGAGAGAAATGCATGTTCAACAGTTCAGTTCAAGTGAACTCTCTATATCTGTAATCAAGTTAAATATTTCTATGAGCTCAGCGTGAAATAGTTCATTTATCCATATTTTTTAAGTATCAACCCTAGATGAGAGTGTAGTGACCCATCACTCTGGCTTGCCACGCGACTTAATTTAAGCGAGTTGTAATTGCACCGCGCTTCTCAACTCTGGCAATTTGATGATAAATGCCGCACCACGCTCACGTGCCTCTGTCACGGTACTTAACAATTAATTAACGTTTATTATGTAAATGATATATTAGCGGATGTTCCACTCGCAATAATAGTGACCGAGATGCAAGGGCAGCGGGTAGGTAATTTTGTAGAAAAATCGATTTCCTCCGATGCAAGATTGGTGTTTTTAATCCGTGATAATAGTGTGTTGTTTGTGTAAAATTATGAGGACTTCTGATGATTTATGCATTACGATATGTTGGGTCAAAAATATTATGGTTTTTTAATTGTGATTAATGTAAGGTAAAGAGTAAAACGAAATACTGAAAATGACAAAACTAAAAATTTACTTTATTTTTAGAATATTACGTTGTTTGTTTTATCATAAAAGTATAGTTTAACATTTAATTAAATGCAAACCATTTACTCGTGAAGACCTTGTTCAAAAACCATTTTAATGTGCCGCATGTTCAGTTAACTAAATCTATTAAGACCCATAATCCAAATAGAACAACACAACGAAAGGCCAACATTGGTGAACGCTTGAGGTTCAATCTATTAAAATTACCATAACACGTACTCTAACCATAAATTAATCTAAAAGCGCGCCTCACTCTACGAGCTATCTCTTATGCATCACTACTATCTGGTAAAACTCCTAGCTGCCGTGAAAAAAAACTTAATAATTCCAATTAACCCTAATAATAGGCCCCGGGCGTAGTGGTGAGCCAGCACGATTAAAAAGACAAATTCCTTAACCACTAGACTACAATAGCAGGTTGCAAGAATTCCGTAGGATCGAAGCTGGGCTTTATTAATAGGCTCGCGACCGGTAGCTGCCACGTTCGCCATACTCAGCGAAAGATATGATTAACACAAAGTCGATACATTATAAGCGATATTGGGACCAGTTCGGGAGCCATCGACATAATGCAACCGCAGCAGGTTTCTATCGCGCGCAATAAAAACTCAACAATGCTACGCAAAAACTTGTACGTGTTAACGTAACTATGTAAATACTGCGTTAGTCTGTAATGATCTGTCATTACTGCGGCGCACTTTGGTACTCATTAGGGAGGTCGTGATCATCATGCCAAAAGATGTTCGTGTTTTTCTTAGCTTCAGTATAAAATGTACCCAAATTATCAAATCTATGTTCATATTTCAACGTCTCTACAATCTTTTGTTTTAATAACACTTAGATGGATTATCAATAATCAAAATATTTTAAAAATAAACAAACATAAACCAGTCGGTTTGAAGGTTTAAGTCGTGTCGATACTGTGTACGAATAGAAATCTTATAGTGATGCTGCGATAAATACACACTAGCGATTGTAAATAACTTTTCAATGACAAGAGATGTAATTGGATGCGCTTCAACATCGATCAGAGAGTACATGAGTTATTGTACAAAGAAACAAACCGTGAAAATATGTATATGCTCAACATAAGGACGTAATTGATTTATATGACGGTTAGCTTTGTAAATAAAAGAGACAACGAAATAAAATCAAATTAACATCGAGTGTAGTTGTTGGAACAAATAATTTATTAAATTGAAGGCGGAGATCTAATCACACGAAGACATTGCGGTGTTTAATGATGAGTATCCGCCAATTAAACTTCGGCTGCAATACATGACTCGTGACAAAAACTTGCTCGATCGCTTTTCAGAGGTGCTACCAAACTTAATTGGAGCCAGTGGTTATCGACTGCTGGTTACTGTGCCAACTGATGGTATTCGGCGGGTAATCGAAGGTTGCGAGCTGGATTCCTCTGAAGCCGGGCCGGCTCCCGATCTATTTCTGTTGCAATGAACACAAAAACGATACGTGAAATTGCGCCGGCTAAGAACAAAAACGTACAACACCAAAACTGGTATTTGAAATTTTAATTGTGCAGTTAGAGCCGTGGACTTGCAGCTGAGTGATGATTATTTATCTGCCGACGTGCTAGTGATTCATGGCCCCTTTGTTCCGAACGTTTATATCAAAACAGTCGTCAATTGCATCCACTTTGGTCAAAGCAATTTCATGCTCTCCTATTAGAGATTAAGAATTTTTGCTATTACCATAACGCGTGGACATAAATTAATGCGACACTTTTTCTGTCCGCTTCGGGAAAGATATTATACATTATTAGTGTTGAGATATTTACCGTAGATTAAAAGAGCTATTTTTAAATGCAGAACAGCGAAGAATTTTTAACTGGTCCTGTCAGCGAGACCAGTTGCGGAATAGTAAATAGTATCATTTTCAAATTTTATCTGTTGGATAAGGTTTATCCGTTAAGTCATGCGACGGGTCTGGGCGGTGGTGTGGTGTGTATGTAAAGTGCGTGCGAGTGTGGCGGAGTGTGTCGGCGCGTGGCACAGACGCGGCGCGCGGCACGCTGCGACGACTGGTTCCGTCGCTCGTTGAGGTGCCGATTATTCCTAAATAAAAATAAAGACACGCGCCCGATGACGGCTATCAACGTTTTTCTTCAAAATAAACTTTTATCCTTCTTTTAGAGATCCTGTGCAAGTACAATAAAGCCGTCAATGTTCAAGTACACAATTATCGACAATGTAATTTTCGCGTACAAAAGAGAAGGTCTAAATGCAAATTCTTCGGTCAGATAAAATATTTTTATGCTGCAACTATGAACGTCTTTTTGCTCTGGTGTCACGTTTCTCTTCAATAATTAGAATCGTACATAACTCACTGACAATTACGTTAGATAGGTGCATAGACGCGTGTGACTTCTTTCTATGCAAATAAAGGAGCACACGTCACACACAGTAGTGGCGCACGAGAATTCTCCACTTTGCAACAAATGTTGGGATTAATCTGTTATTTTTTTCATTCGCTTTGTGTAAGGCATGTATTTCATTTATTTCTTAATAAGTTAAACGGCAGTACGTCGGCTCCAGTGTTTAATTAAGAACTAGTGAAACGACGCACACTTCGGCCTTGCGCAGATCTGCATAGGTATTTGTATTTTAATCTCGAATATTTATAGATGCGATTTTATTCTGTCGGGTGTTTTAATGGCTATCAAAGCTTCATCATGTTAGAAAAATGACACATTTTATATCATGTTTCATCTTAAGGGAGTTATCTATTCGATTTTACTTATTTGATTGCGTTTAAATCATGTCATAAATGGACAGGCTTGAGTTCTGAAGAGGATTAGTATTGCGGCCTTTATCGAGTAACAAGGCATCACAATATATTGATGCGCACTAGGCTTATATTCCAATTAATATGACTAAATTTAAAAGGAATGTTCAACAAAAATCATATCTTTTTAAGTTATAGAGGATTAAAGAAGGGAAAAAATATTCGACCAAAGATATTTTTTGGTTGAGCTTATACGGGATTTACAAGAAAATATAAAGTAAACAGAATGCGGAAGCGGGCGAAATATCGATCAGTGTAATGTCCCAATAAGTTCGACGCCCTGACGTACTTACAGCATTATGGACCGGATGAGTTATTGAATTTATTAAAATATAATTGGTGTAAAAGCATTAATGACTTTACTACAATGATTTTGGAACCTTATCACAGTCACTCAGCATTGACAGAACGAAACTTGATCATTAATAAATTGATGCGCATACTATGACAAGGTTCTAACTTTGATGACTTGTTTATCGAGTATTTCGGATGGGTAAAAAGAAAAATCTTGTGTCTCCAGCGCTGCTGTCCATTCAAGAATTTGTTGACAAGCAATTAAGGGTGGGCCGGGTATGTGCAACGATCAAAACAGTAGCGGGCCACGAATTATGCCTCTCGTTTTTTGCTGAATCGATTGAATTTTTGCAATAAAATACACAGCGACAGTGACTTATAAAAGCCGAACTTGACCAAAGAAGTACCGAGACTGCAACTTTTTCCAAGTCTATATAATAATAATAGGATTGTAGACGGTTTATTGAAGGGTGGTAAAAGATCGAGGTTTGCAATAGGTAGTTCATCTTTTGGGTGCAAATAATAAATAATGATATAAAATTAAAATAATTTTAATAACACCAATTATATACACCATTAAAAAGTCCTTCCAAAATATAATAAAAATAAAGGAACGCAAAAGGTCCGAGTATAAATCCAAATTTTAAAACTTTACCCTTGAGTTCCTTAAAATAAAGTTAACGTTGAAATGACCCATTAAAACGCAATGGTTTCATGGCACGAGGATACTCGTTGGGCAAATGTGTTCCTAATTATTATTTCAGTAGTTGTTACGCTGTTTTATAGACAATAAACTCTAACGTGATTAAGGGTAATGAAAATGTAAACCAGTTAAAGAAATTGTTTTTTCTTGGCAGCAATTAATTTTCTCGCAATAAAAAGCTGTAACTGTGCTCTTAACTAAATTCAATTATCTTCAAATAATGCTGATAATAAGGGTATAGTGAACGATTATTCTGTCTATAAATTACTTAACGAACGTCTGATTTTATGTGGATGTCATCTAGTTGTTTAATCGTATTTGAGAACAAAAAGGATATGGGTATTATGTATCGGCATTTATTATTATTTTTATTTGTTCGTTCATATGTTTTATACTAAATATTGAGCGTCCACACAGCTAATTTCTATATTAACTAAACACTAAAGTTATAATTTAGTTACGATTGAAAACAGGAGTAATCAAATATTTTATAGGTATTTAAAGGTTTTAGAAACCTTGAGGATAATCCTATTATAACCCGAATGAATGATCAGATAAACCACAATAATTAGCACCAATTCCACCTGAATGTAGGTAATTTAGAAGAAGCTCATAATGACACATTATATGAAAATATGAATTATAAAATAGGTTTGTGAATCTTGCGGCTATAAACTTGCAAATGATGATACTACTTAAGGTTCACGATTACTCATATGTGAGCTACGCTTTCCAACTTTCATGCAATTGTAAATGCCTGTAATAAGCGTTCATTAATACAGCTATGCAAACTTGCTCGTGGACCCTGTGTTAATAAGAAAAAATGGCTTAGCAACAAGCCAAGCGCACATCTAATGGCGTAGTATGTGTATAAATAACATATGCGCTGTTTATTAGTTAGAACCGTTTCACACTAAGCTGTATTGTATTTTTTTTTGATTATTTAAATTTAATGCTTTTGTTTGAATAAATTCAGAATTTATTTATCAATTAATGTACGCATACGCATTCCTCACAATGATTGGGAAATGATACGCGCACACTGTAGGTGGGCTGTAACTGGCTCCGTCATTGATAATTAAAACAATTATTTTTGCGTATACTGGTGCTGCGTTGAAATTAATATTGTTATTAGTCCTAGATGCCAGAGGCGTTGTACTATGTATTTACGAAGTCTTGATCTGAAATTAGCGTGGGCGAGCCGTCAACTGGCCAGGCCAATCATCATTAGCCGGCCTGTACTCCTATATCAAACGCAACATATTAAAGGAGATTATCCCCGAATGGCTTAACGAAGGAACGTTAAAATAATATTTACCTGGAATATTGCCGGAGTGATATGTAAGAGAGATTATGGCATTATGAATGCTGATTATCCGCGAACTGGATAACGAAGACGTTTTCAAGTCGAATGCTATGAAATCAGAAATCGCAAACTTTGTCACATGAATTCATATGCATGCGAATTTATTATTATGTAAATTCGTTCTGATGCTGCCATTCGGAATGGACCGGCTTAAGTTCACTTTTATTTTTAAGAATAAATGGAGACCGCGTGTCTGTTTATGAGGAGCTACTAGTTATACGTGTTGAAATTGACTAATCGTACTTAATTTTTTTCATAACATTATATTTATTTATTTGTTTCCGTATTTGCAATAGGGAAACATAAAATCTCGATTTTATTGTTAGTATTTATTTCCGCAGGCAGATATGTCCGTCTACGGATAGTTATATAATTGGACTGATATACCGTAATGGAAACTAGCAATTAGGCTGAGAGCACCCAGTCTTAAATCTGCCACTTGGACATAGCTCACAGGAGATTCCCGGCTCGTGTTCGACATCGTTTGATTTACAAATGATTTATTGCGCTATGGAATATCGAAAATATTGCAGTACAGATAATTATTGACTTAACAAACGCAAGCGGCAGCTTTTAAAATTAATGGACACGTGAATTAAAGTTGCAACGTAGAGCCGTAATGAAGATAACGCTAGTGTGGACGCGACTCGATAAAGTTCTGACGGCGTTTCCGACTCCACGATAAGCCTTTAATTATTGAGATAAAGCCCCTACGTACTCCAGCTAGGCTTTAAAATATCCAGCAATTAGGATATAAGAGCGACGACTCATGTCAGTCTAGAGATTTAAATAAACCAGCCACCGTGTTCTTTACACTACAACCTATATATAAAGCCTTTATCCAGATACCGAGAGTAGGTATAAACTAATTTGGAAGAGACAAATATGACCCTTATCGTATTCATTTACTGAAATGACACAGGCGCGTTCGAAATAATCATTTTGGATTTTAATCATTAAAAGGTATAGTGAAAAAGGACAACAAATGCGTTCGATGATAAAAGGTGAAACACCTAATAAAATTCAAGTGGCAATTTTGTTTTTTTGCGAAATGTGGAATACAAGACGGTTGGAATTCGAAACCGTCAAAATTCATTAATCTTGGGTTCATTAGAAGTTTTGGGGAATATACTTGTTCGGAGGTGCGCCGCCCCTGTAGGCGCCGCGCCACGTGCAACTGCAAAATGTATTTATAACGACCTTTGTACAACACCCACGACACTTGCACATTTTTTTCACACGTTTCTTTGCTTCCTACTTAACGAATGTTATGATTAATAGTCCAGGCGACTTTTTGGCGCAAATTAATTCATTGTTAAGGCGGATACGCGATCGTTTTACCTTATAATTATAAATGCATCAATCTTTAACGTAAGAATATTTATCTCGATATTTTCCAATAATTTGGACGGAAATGACAAATAAAAGTATAATGTTGCGGGGATATCTGCTTCCGCTATCAATCTTGATGGTGAAACAATGAGACAGAAGCTGTGCAATAAACGGCAGGGGTTTCTCACGGCTGCCGGCCATCGGGACGGCATAAAAACTCTGTGTCTTACTTCATCTTACTTTCTCACATCCTGGAATTGTAGCAATTTATAGAAAGTTAATGTGACACCTATTATGATATCAACTTTATATAGCGAGTCCTATTAAAATATTCGCGCCTACAATTACCTGTTGATTAAAAGAATTACCAAGTTAATATACGATGAAATATATTTGATGATTGATTATATTTGTGTTTCATTGAAGTATCAAAGACAATCCATAAATATTATGCTGAAGTCGAAGCAGCTGAAGTAAGAGCGTGGATGGCATCGTTTTAATAAATTGAAAACGATTCGAGGCGATGTGAGCTAACGTTACTTTTTAATAACTTTCTTGCCAACCACCGGGTGTTTACTCCAGCCGCTCAAATTCTCAAAACCGGCTCTCTCCTTGACATTTATTGATCATATAAATCGTAACTTGATAACTTAATCTCGCATGATCGCCGCGCATGCGCATGTGCACCACTCACCTGTACTACGCATATTAGTTGTAAATATTTGCAAGGTTGAAATTTATTGTGCTACGGCGCTCCTTCAGCGAATTCGTACTTAGCATGATTTCCCTCAACGACGTCCGTATTGCTTTCGGCAGTATACGTTGTTTGGCTCAACCACCCTGTACGCACTCCAGCAATTATTTATGAATTTCAATTATAAAATCCTACCAATAAATTGCACATGTTATGTTTATACCTTGTTTTACGAGACAGATTTAAATCTTTACGGGAGCCGGCAATTAGTTATATAATTCTAGGGTCCCCTGACGATAGCCGTTGAAGTGAATCGATGTCATTGATACAATCGAAATGAGAGTGTCTCATAAATGACTGTAATAGTGACTAGATATAAGAACGTTTATTAAGCCTATCATAGCCACGGAGGGAGCAAAGATAATCTAATAGTTATTAAGATTACAGACGTACTTATTGCAGAAAATAGAATATTTATGAAGGACATAACAGCTAATCCTAACAGACAGTTTATTGAACTAAAGAGACAGGCTGTGTGAGGAGCAATGGTTGCTTATTTGTATCTAGCGATTAGTTGGGCTATAAAAGGCCCAATTAATGCCCATATAAAGCGTGTATCCACCCACGAAGGGCCGCGCAAAGAGGAACGGCAGTGCGTTTGTCGCGCCCACGGCGGCAGGCTAATTTTGCAGTTAATATATCTGCACTGATTGCTGGGACACACGGACACACGGCCACACGTATTTATTTACTACCCCACTACTTAAATTATGACATGAGGAGTTTATTTTCAAACTTAATACGGGCTGTGTTTTGCACTTTTTTCAAGATGCGCTGCAAACTGGTAAGAGACGTTGTATTGGCATCTTGTTTATCTGGTGTTTGTTTTTTTACTTTTTAAATAAGTATGTACATTTATAGGAAGTCGATAGGGTTGCCATTGGTTCCCGATTGATAACAAGATTACTATGTAATCATGAACTGAGTTTTTATTATTGCTTCAATCAATAATTTCGGTTTATAGATTCCTATTAAACCTATAAGTGCGTGTAATAATATATTGAGTACACGATATCATCTTACCATACATTCAACGCGTGCGTCAAAATAATAAAACACAAATTTACAAGTACTATTTGTATATGCCTTAAGAAAATAATTGATTTTATCCATCAAATAAAGTTTTATTCAACAACCAACTGTAATTCGAATTCTTACCTTATTGCAGAACTTTTATTCCTTCTATTCTTTTAAGATAAAAGCAATCTCGTACCGAAAAATTACATTTCTCAGATACTTTTTCAAGCAATTTAAAGCCTTATATTTAAAGTCATCATCTAACATTGTATCGCTTAAAGAAATAAATTGATAGCGATCTTTACACATCTAAATAGCAATCATCTGACGAATGCAAGTATAAAATTAACTGCATTTTGTGATTATTTTTATCTACGTGCACACACGGCCGTATCATGTGCGGATTAAATATAATCTGCTGAGAGTAAGGGACCTAAGGTCAGATAAATACACTTCAAGTGCATGTAATTAATCTTTTAAGGTTTCTGATATCAGTCCTTAGTGAATACAGGTACATAAACATTTCTCCGTCAACAGACAGTAACATGAAACCCATGAATTCCTAATGCGAACTATGAATAAAACGTGTTAGAGATTTTTTTATGTAATTGCACCTTTACAAGTTATGCGAATGCTTACTTACTGCGTTTTCACTTTCGTATGGTTTATGGTGGTATTATCTTTTTGAGGTGTTGTTTTCTATAGTTTTTGTATTCTTGAATCTTAAATGTTGCGATGGTGGATTTAGAATTTCTTCTGAATTTAAGTGATAATATTTTAACCAAGTATTATTTTTGATAAAATGTGTGGTGTCTATGAATACGAAACAAGGAGCTTGATAAGAGGATTAACACTATATAATTTTGGGATTCTTTGTGAGCTTAAGACTACATCTCTATAATAAGAATAGATTAAAAAAGGCAAAAAAAAAATTGTCCGTATTTATAACGCATTTTTTAAATGAATCTTCTAGGAAATTCATACACAATCTAATTTGGCTCTGGAACACAGAACGTCTCGTAATAATTACTCTGTTTATAGCAACTTAAAAACAAAGATAATGGTTTTGAATGTCACTTGCCATTATTAAGAGTCGAGAGAGTTCAAGATATACTGGTGCGAACTGTACGGATGTTCTGACAGCTTTTTGTTCGTCAACTTTGTCGGTAAATCACGTAACGACTTTTGGACTAATAAGCGGATAGAAAGGCAATTCTTTGGTTTGGCCTTTGCCTTATTGCATTTTTTATTTCATAAACGATCCATTTAAATGGAATACTGTTATTATATTTATTAAAATATTGAGTAAATCTGCCGTTTATGTAGTAATAACAACATAATTTCTTTGTTCAAAGTATTTTTCTGGAAATAAACAGTGTGGGAATTTACGAAACAATGAAAATGATAAAAAGATACTTCAACATACCATTGTTGAAATTATTAAATATTCCGCTTTAATTATTTTTTTAAGGCTATGATGAAATATATAGCGTAGAGATATCATACTCAAATGATGGGTCGATGACAGGTTGCAGCGTTATAAATGCGAAAAACAAAGTTTTGTGCTAGCCAACATGCTTGCCTAATACGAGAACAACCCTTTAGCTTATGTTCATCCAATGGCCATCCTTCAGCATAATAAAACGACTTCGACTCTACCAAATCTAACGCTAAAAATCCAATTCTATTTTTGAAAATAAAAATCTAATTAGAATAGCAACATTCTTTCAATGGGAGGTCAAGCGTTTGAAATTGGAATAGTAAAGCACCCTCCGCCCCTCTGGTCCACGCTGGGGTTGGCACACCTGTCAGCGCGCGACCGACACGCGCCCTGTCGCAAATCCCTACACTATTATTATTATTTAATTGCTATTATTGTGTTTTGTGCATAGTCATTTGGGGTGCTATTGACGAATTTTGGTGGTATTGTCGACCAATGTAATGTTGCATATTATTATTTTTCGTCAAATTTGGAATTTTTGTTATTTGCTGGCTATATTTGAATTCCTTCACTATTTTGTTCTCTTTAATAATACAAAATAATATATGATGATTTCAATGTCAAATAAGTTAGTAAAAATTGAAAAAACCCAATTATGATCAGGTAAACGTAATTATTCTATTTTTTTATGAAGGAATATGTAGGATTCATATTCATTTACATTGTTTTACCGAAAAACTTGTGAAAATTTCAATAGTTGAACTCAATAAAATGTATTTAACTTTGGCATGGAGGACTCAAAGAGCAATGTACAGTATTTATTCTATATTTTGGAAAGATAATGTTAAACGATAACACAGAAAATGAAATGATATAAACACAAATTATTATATATGTTGATCCCACGTTGAAGTTTTAGTAGGTTATAACAAAAACAATTTAAATGCGGAAACAATAGCACAAAAAAAATACTGATCAAACATAAACTATCCTAAGTTACCTGAAGGAGTTCGTTACAAAAGATAGATTATTTTATATGACGCAATTATTTCGCACTCATTACATTAATGCGCAAATGATCCCTACGCCGTTAAATTGAGAAATTTCGCCATAACAAATATGTGGACACAAGCACAATGACACTGGCGAAATAATAATAACAAATAATACACCCCACATATTTGTATTATTCACAACCACTGCACCATATCCATAACAATGCACATTGCTCTACAGATTTCGTGAACACGTTGTGGACACCCTATTTTTAAATTACCAGTATAAGTTGACCTCTATCAACCAGTACCCAGTACTGTAATTCAAATAAGTTTGTAGGTGAGGTGGAGATCCGTTATGGGTGGTTAGTTAGCTCGTGCAAGTTGTGTTCACGTGTCTGCGAGGGCGCAGGACAGGTGTGTTTCACCCCTTATTTGAGGGTCTGAGGCCACAACACATAGCTATACTGTTGTATACTGTTCGGCGACCGTTATTAGTGGAATGTAATCGGTTTTATTGTCACTCTGATAAGATTTTCGACTTGGTTGTTTATGGTTTTCAACTAATTTAAATTTTTAACCGTTATGTTTTTGCTTTTGGAACATACAATCTTGTCATATGCTGGTGGTAAGTCTCTTATATGTGAGAGTTTACCTGGGTAGGTACCGCAATGTCTATTTCTCCCGCCAAACAGCAGTGTAAATGCCCTGTTGTGTTTCGGATTGAAGGATATTGTAGCCAGAGTAACTAACTATATTGAGACTCAACATCTTATGTCTCAGCTTAAGTGAAATAGAGAACGTTGACTAAAGAGGTGGAACATAGAACCAGCGTGGCTACCGACAGGTAGAAGTAAGAAAAGAAAGAAAGATTTGCATTTAAATAGAAATATCGTAGAAGATAGAAAGTTATTTACTTATTCTTCAACCTGTTTTCACACTTCTTTATTTTTAGCAAGTGTCGGGTTTAGCAAGTATCTTCGAAAGATATCAGAATTAATGGCTTAGCAAGTTTCTAAACATAAAGTGATCCGAAAATTTTCCGACTAAATGAAGCAGTGATAAAATATTTGTAGACATCACGTAACAATACAATCGTATTATTTATTCACATAAAAGTTGAAGATTAAATTAAGCAATCAAATTACCACAATCGTAAAGTTTACAAATAACAAGTCAAGAACAGCTGATTTTTAAACAGAGTGAGACTTATAAACACCGGTTTTTTTTATACATTACGCTTTACAGGATTTGTAGGGACCCAGTATTTGTTTACCCATGTTTTGACAACACCTACCTATCGCGAATATCACAAAAGCTTTAGATGCTATCTCGAATCCGGATAAATGCCATGTTTATACTATTTGACCGCAGTCCATTTCAGAATCCCAATTCTGTGCTAAAACGATATATCTCTGATAATATTCATTCGATTTCTCTGACAATGAAAGCGGGAAAAAAACATTAATGGCGAGCGATTTTTGATAAGATTCGTTTCAACGCTTTTGTACGCGAACGCTTTGTAACAATGATCTAGCCGGCTTCAATGGAATCTTTTCAACGCATCCCATTCTTGCTTAATGTTTGTCACTAAGTTGCTGATGGATTTAGCGATGTTTTTTGTTGATGAAATAGATAGAGAATAATTTATTTTTGGACAAACCGTCTTGAAGTGTGTAAGAGCTTGTTACCCTGCCTGCCTTTGTTACACCCTTATGCAGGCTTAATATATTATATTTTTAATAATATAGAGATTGGTTAGTTACATGTACTAAGCCTTTATTTGGGGAAATTAATATATTTTTTGCACTTTGCTGGCATTCCGTCATAGACTTGACGTAAGTGCTGTAAATTTAAGGGAAATCACTGAAGTATACCTACGGGTTTCCACTATGTGTTTTCGTAGTTCTATAATACTATGGATATTGAAATTCCACTAACTAACATCTGTTCTCAATAATCTATCTATAGATAGCTAGGCATGATAAATATATATGTTTATCTTTGTTTAATAAATTGTAGGACTGAACCGACATAATAATGGTAGCCAGTTTAACCCCTAGTTAAAGATAGATAGTATATAGAAAACGGCCAATAGTAAATTAAGTAACTTTTAAGGGATAGATAGATGTCTGGATGTTTATTAGTTCTTTTATAAAAAAAAAAACTAATGAATGTATTTTTGTAAAACTTAGCATCAATATATATTTTGCATTAACAAAACATATTGGCTATAATTTACTGGGCGATAGTCTGTGTTAACCAAGATCGGGTCACTAGTACCTGCTGAAATATCCTCTTTACACGATGCTTATTGAAGTACTTAATCGTGTCAAGAAATTTAATTTAATATTTTAAATACATAGCTAACTTTGAAAGAGAAGTGCGCGCCGTCGCGTCGTGTCGGCTTGACCTGCGACCTCCCCATAGTAAACGTTGAAAAAATCGAATTGTAATTGACAACTAAAATATTGTCTACTTACAAAAGGTTATTAATATAAGAAATTTCAATTACTTCAAGCCAAGCTTTAATTTCAGATGCAAAATATCAGCCATTTAGCAAGGGACATTCTCACGCGCATAATAGTTTTTTATTTAGCATCATATGGGCTCGCGAACCGCTATGAATAATAGACAGTTGTATTTTTGCCGTGTAATTGACACAACGCGGTTCTACGGTCAAATATAAAGTTATGATATAGTTAAAACGATTAATCTGTCCCGGTTGGTGGTAAAATCCGTACTGGAATAATGAGACGAACTCCTAAGAGTATTGCTCCCTCTCTCTCACTCCGCTTGCGTGCCAATTATTGACGTAATTATTTTGAAAATATTGCCGTCCTTTTGTGTTATTTAACAGAGTAAAGTGGCAATATTTTTTAATCTGCCGTCGCGGCAGCCATTTATTCAGTCGCCACGAGGCGTCGGGCTCAGATTTTCAATGACTCTTTATGAATGATCCTTGCGAACAACGCGCAGGTATTAAAGCGAATAAAATAATTGGCACCGAGAGATGTGATAAGATTACAAATTAGGAAATCAGATTGCTCCGAGAAATATTATTACATCCTTTTGAAATAAATTGCGAGCGCATCTAGAACCGGCCTTATCCATTTTAATCTGCAATTCATACATGCGCAAAAATCACTTACTTATCATGATTGACACTTAAGTATAAAATATATAATTAGCCACATTTTTTTCGCTTCGTCATGGCAAAAATGATTTAAGTCACGTATTAACGAGAACTGACGGGAAAATTAAAACGTTAGTTATCCGCGGTATTAAGTACCGTGCAGACTCGGTATAATGAGATTGTAAGGTAATCTTTGGTCGCGGCGCGGCGCACGCGCACCCAGGCAGCCGCGGCATTATCGCCGCTGAGCGACAACTGAGAAGTGGACGCTGATTACACCTCGTTCACACGATCGCACCACTATTAGCCCTACATAAAGCCGTCCATTCATTTCGATTATCAATTAGTTCTCAACACCAAGTGAGATAAGCCACCGGCTTTCAAGTCTAATTAAGCGTGAATTAAAATGAAAAATCCTCTCGTTACGGCACATAATGAAACTGGAAAAATGTAACCGAGGCCATTTTTCTGTTTCAAGAATTTACCACCTGTGACTAGTATGTTGGGAATACGCGGCGCTGGCGTCGGCCGTGTCTATGGAGTGCAGAATCTCTGGCGGCGCATTAAACTGTCCCGATGGTAATGGATTGGGAATTTCATGCTCCAAAGGTCGATTTAAATTAATTTACACATTAAAAAGACTAAGTAGAACGGTGTGCGCGAAACAACAAGTAAATAGTGTTAATCCGATCTGAGACGGACGCTCCCCTGCGCCTTTGCTCTGTTCGTAGGCACACACACACTGCTATTCATTACTGTCATAAATATTTTTCAATCATACTCGGCATTACTCTTTTGTTTTTAGAAAACATCTCACGTATTAATTAATTGACCTTTACTTCGCATATTTATATATTATATAGCAAATAAATTTAATTCATGTTTTTACCAGTGAGTAAAATGAAAGTTTAACCATTCGTGCGAAGAATATGTTGAAACCCATAATCATTTTACTATTGTATATTTATTGTTTTCCATTCTTTGTTTATAGTTGTAATTATTGTAGAACATTTGCTGTATGTTACTGGCTTAATACCACCAGCTTGAAGTAAAAGAGAACAAATCGTCATTATTATTATTAGACAGCCTCCGTAGCGCAGTTGGTTAAACGCCGCCTGTGAAACGAGAGGCTGCGGGTTCGATCCCCGCACCGAGAGAAATATTTGTGCGGCCCACAAATATTTCTTCCGGGTCTGGGTGTTTGTGAGACCGAAAAGTCTCTCGTAGTTCCTGATACCCACGACACAAGACTCGATCTTAGTGTGGGGTCAGGACTATGTATGTGACTGTTGGGTGTTATTTATTTATTTATTTATTTATTATTTTATGATTTTGGATACATATTTATGAATCCGTAACTATTACCTTATTTATACTGATACGTTTATCAAATCATTGCCGTACTATACTTGCTTTATTTTTTATTGTAAATTCTAAATATTTTATTAATTACTGTAATAACTTTTTAAGGCAAGAAAAAAGTGAATAAATATGCATACCCGAGAGTACTCCCAAGAAGTTAAAATAAATTGTTTCTACTAACTCGCAATAGAAATTGTAAAGGCTTTCATAAAAGTCTTTGCCCAGCAGTGAGGCGAAAAAAATAATATTATTTAAAACTATAAGAAGTAAATAAATCGCGTAATCCTAGTGGATGGTAAACTATCAATAGGACTAAGTACATTTATTTGTAGCGCTGGAACGCGTCTTCTACGGGACTTAGCTGACGGACTGATGGGTATAAACACGATCTGCACCATAAAATCAATTTCATATCTTTTACACATCAAGAGCCTTTATCTATCGCATTTCTGCTAATCTAAAACCTTTCTAAATGATTGACGCGTGGTATTTAAGATGTTTACAGATAAAACAAAAAGTGTATGAACGGAAGCAACAGATATTGACCCTCAAGACCCCTACCAAAACAATGAGTGAAGAAAAATAGAGAGCGAGAAACGAACGCCGGTCGCCGTCACATCTGCCGAAGTGCCGACCACTATCGAATAAATCTACTAAAATAATATTTTTATTTTGATTACGTACGGGTTAGGCAGATGTTAGATGTGTTACACACGTCGACTGTGTTCGAAATACTTGGTAATATTGCTCGTTTAGTTACAATTACTGATTTGTACAGATTTTAGTAATGTATGTTTTTTTACTTACATATTTCCAGCCGGTACATTTTTTTATTATCAATCTAAAACACATTTAAAAAAACGATGTTTTATGAATGAAAATTAGGGTAAATGAATTCTATTTATAAATTGTTTACTATGTTTAAATTTTACACTTACAGCGTTTATTCTATTGACTTCTAATTATTATCAGCACTGCCAGTACCATTTTTCATATTCGTAATTTTTGGAAGTACGTAAAAGTAAATCTGACCTAAAAATGCCAACATAAATGTAACAGTTGCACGAACTAAACCACTGTATGTCAGACATCCTAAGGGCTGTTCCAAGTCACCACTCGCTGACCAAACCGATATGGGCTTTAATGGGGCACATTATCTACTTATTGACCGAATACAAGGTGTGAAAGAGTCTACAGCGAGTGTAGATAGGTGCAATATAGCTGTGTTAAACATATCGTTCTTTTAGATAGTGAGATAAAGAAGCCAGCTTGTTAGCACTTGGCTTTAAATTGGCTTGAGAGGAAACAAAAGTTTAAGATACGTTTGATTGTCAGTACTTAGAAGGATAAGGAATCATGTTGGTGTATTGATATTGGTTCAAATATTTGTTGCTGGTATTTATAAAGTAACTCTTAAGGAATTAGGTATGTACTTATTTCAAAGTGTAATAAACGTACATATGTAATTATATATCAATTGTACGCATAATAACAACAATACGAGACCCGGTCAAGAAATTAAAAATTAATATTATTTTGCATCCAACGTGAAAAAAAAAGTGAATAGTTCAACTTGGGAGTTGAATTCCTGAGAATTAAACTATTGAACAAGTGATTATTTAATCATTTAACTTTAGAATTAGAAATTAATTTCTTAGAATTGTGACGATTGACGACAGTCAAATACGAGGAAAATTAGTCCACATGCATATATTTTTGCAAAAATGTTTTGAAAAACCTGTTAAGAATTATACATTTATTCATAACAAGGCTAAAGAACAAAAGTTTTCGATTTGTGACATTTAAAACATTCAAAATGTGTTTTGGCTTTTTAGTGCTTCAAAAATTACACAGAATATACATTATTTTTATTATAATGTATAAAACTGAAACTTAAGCTTTGAGATATTACCTATATAGGAAATCTCACGCAACATGTTTAGAAAACAAAACAGTATAACAAAAACAAAGGCCATTTCTCGCTTATTTACACTCTAACATTCAAGATTCTAAAACCAATCGATTCTTCACACCGGCGACATAAAAGCCCCCCAACATGGCGACAAACAACTACCATTCTGCAATTTGACATTCAATAAAAGATGCTAATAAATAAAATTAGTACCACACAGTAACAAAAAGACATCGCTACTGGAGGCGTATGACTCCAGTATCCAGGAGGAATGCAAGTAAAATTTTAACATTGTAAAGAAAATTACACAGAAATTTTGATTTTAATGCTGGGTCGTTAAACGTTTTGTGTCGTACATCGGCCTTATGATTAGAGATATTGTGGTCGTTAACTCGAATGTGAATTGCTCTTTGTAAAAATTACAGCAGGAGCTAATTTGCGATACGATGTTGCTGTGATGTCATAATTATGAGAACGGTAATTGTTTTGTGATCGCTTGTTTCGTTATTAGAATATTTGATTGCAGTAATTATTATGTAATCAATGGCTTTAGCCACATAGTTTTAATATGATTATGTATATTCTAAGTTTTCTACGTTTCCCAGAACATGATTTCTTTTGCAGTTTACAATCTACGTTCAACATATGGTAATTTTGACAATTATTTTTTTATAAAAATGTAGTTTTTTAAAACGATGGTTTGTTTCAAGTTGAAATATGAAAATACCAGCGTTTAAATTCAAAGAGGCACAAAAATACGTGGTGACAGCCCAAAAGCCCGTCCGACGATATAAATCTTTAACGCTTCGACACATTTTGACCACACGTCAGGATTATGATCGGTATAAAATACCTCGCATTGTAGTGTTACCTTTAACGCCGCCCTTTCAATGGACAAACGTCTAACTTATAAATTTTTGTGCGAACAAAGGCGCCTTATTGACAATGTCCGTGAATGTAACGTCTACGAGCGGACAGCCGCCTGGCGATATTAAAATATATCGGCCTGGCGATCGGAGTAAATCAATGAGCATGATGACTTAAATCATCTTCGGCGCGACCGGTCCACAGTCACCAAAACAGAGTGCTACCGAGTGTCAGATTACCTCAAGTGTACTCGTGCCTTAATCCAAAGAGTGACGTGCAAAAAGTCTTCCGCTCAATTTCCCTCCAAACGTCAAATGTTTGCTTTGGTAAAGGATTTTAAAATGCAACAAGTTTTTGTGCGTAGTATCCGAACAGGATTACAGTATGCAAAACATACTCGAACGAATCGGTGTTGTTAAACGTAACGTTAACTCAAACGCAAAAGTCTGCTGAATAAATTAGGAGTTTTATTTATACTGTCCAAATATTTGGTGGAAATAATTATATTGCTATTGGTTGCAAAATTAAAGCTAAATCTGCATCCTATTTTACTATAAAAATTCTTTATATATTTATGGAGTTCTGTTGAGATCTAAATTTTTCTCAGGCTAACGCGAAAGTTTACGTTGATGCCGAGTGGCCGCGATCGACTGTGGTACAATGGAAACTATTTGAT
Source organism: Hyles lineata (assembly GCA_030180105.1). NCBI lineage: Eukaryota > Metazoa > Arthropoda > Insecta > Lepidoptera > Sphingidae > Hyles > Hyles lineata. The sequence continues at coordinate 10,931,525 of JARJEE010000008.1, read as the reverse complement.
TGCTTCATTATGCGGCCTGCTTGGGTTCATTGTATATCATTTCGCATGTTATATCAGTTCGTATCCTAATTTAATCATCTTGAAGATTGGACCACCGGGGAAACTGATGTAACGGGTGGCCTCACTGATTCGCCATTTAACATTAAAGACAGTTGAAGTTTTAGGATTGATTTACTTTTTCCGATAACGTTAAGATATTTGCGTTTGCCTCCTCGTAAACTCCTTCATACATATTAATATTTAAGTAAAGTTGTGTTTTACTATTTTATTCGCATCTTAATGCATGATACTTTATTTTCAAAAAAGAGACTTCATGGCATTGCTCTGTTGGAATAATTTATGTTTTGTTTTCAACTAATATCAAAACTATTATTTGCAACTCATAAAATATGATTGTATGAAATCCAAAATTCGCTCTTTTTCATCAGCCTGTATATAGTTTTGTTCGTTTGCAATATCGGAAGAGAGGGTCGTATTCAGATTTATTTGAAAGGATCTCAAACGGTCAAAGCTAATGCCTTCACGATCTTTCATCGGGCCTGATCCGTTACAATTTGCCTGACTGACGTCTTATTCCTACACGCCGGTGGTCCGACCCACAGTTTGATGTGTAGCGAAAGCTTGTATCAATATTGACATGCCTTTAGACAATAGAGTATTTTTGTAATATTTGGAAACCCAAAAACATTATTTATACGGTAGCGTGACGAAAAGACTATAGAAACCTGATGGTAAATGTAATGCATAGGAAATAATATCACCATACAAAATATAATTTTAAATCTTAATACAATTTCGGTTAACATGATTGTTAGTATCGAAACAAAATCATTACATATGCCTCATCTGTATAAAAAAATACCGGGGACCCTCAATATTCCATTTTCTTAAATGTTCAAAGAAAATGAAATATAGCATGATTGGTGAAAATATAAACACAAACAGGACTCTGTTTTAAAGCATTCTATTTTTTACATACAAACTGCTGCTTTCAAAGAATCGTATATACTCTACATTCTCCGTACGTAAGCACGAGTGTTCGAAATTCAAAAAAGTGTGTCAAAGGAAACATTAGTGAAGTGCCGTGAAAAAGTGTAACACTACACGATGCGAGTGGCAACAATGGCGTATCGTTTCTTCGAAGAGTTGTGCAAAGCCGCCGACACGTCTCGCCGTGGCGCGAGTTAAATTTAGCGTTAGTGATCCCATTTACATGCACACTTCGTTGCCTTGGAAAGTGAGGCGGTGATAGACGTAGATGGACTTACAAAGATCTGCTACTGTAAGGTTTTTTGCATGTTTGATGTTTGGTAATATTATTACCACCTTGTTAATATGATGGCAGTAACAAGTCAGTAAATACGAGAGGATCTTTACGATCCTGGTATTGTTTTTTGGAGGTTTCTCAAATCCTTAAACCATTATTTTCTGGGACGGAATAATTCCCTTAAAAGTTAGGTATCAGTTGGTTGAGAATTCATAAGCCTCATCGTTTTGCATAAATTTATAACAATAATGTATCCAGGTAAGTTAGAAGAAGAAGCCTCACGATATAATATTAATCCTAAATGTTGATGATGTTATATATGAACAAATGTTGCCACAAAAAGCAAGTGACCTCTTTATATTCGGCTTCAGTAATTGGAGATGCGAAGTCCAGCCTTGTTAGGAGCATAATGCGAAAAATAAACATAATTCTGGCCATCAACATAAATACTTATTTATCCGTCAACACACGAAAGAGTTTTCATGCGGTTAAGACATACAGGTGGCGACAACGATCGAAATTATTATCGCAGATGGCGAATTCATTCGAAAGAACTTTTGTCGCGTGAGCGTATTAAATTTTATTTTCCTGCAACTGAAATTGAATATTTAACATCGTCCATCGTTCGGTCGTGCTTGGGAATTTGTTGCATTGCGATTCTTTCGAGTTAATAGCAATCACCGTTATTATTGATTATTGAGATGTTTTGTTTTTGCAAAGTTATTAACATCGCCAATATTTTATGGATTTTTATTCACATCGGCCGTTCTGAAATGTTGTAATGCAAGCATTACTTGTAATTGTTTAAGAGTTTCAATGAGTGATGCCGAAACATTTACATTTTATGATGGTGCGGTATGTGACGAGAAAGCCAGTGGGATTCCATCACTCGTCAACCAGGAACATATTCTTCGTGTAAAAAATGATGGTACAGTAGTCCGAGAGATGTTCGCTCGGGAAATCTTTGAATGACATTGCTTTGTGATATGAGTTGTTCATTGCACAAGGAATGTATAGAAGTGACTAGATAAATCTTGCTACTTTTTTTATCTAATAGTTATTTTATTGTTTTTTCTTATTGGCAACACTGATACTGCACCTGATAGTAATTGCTTCTTAAAAGGTGTTCAGATCGGATGTACCCTGGTTAATGGTTAGTACCGGAAATTGGCGGAATTAGCACTTAGTTCATGGAAATGGCTATGCAGGCGGATGTGAATACATAATTATGCCCTATTAAAATTACTTATTTAAATCAATATTACATACTTATAATTTATACACAAATCTATACTCTTTCAATAAGCTGAATTTTTTTTTTATTATTTTAATATGGCTAAATTTTTAAAATGTAAAATACTAGTTGATTTAAAATTATATCTATTTTAGATTATATTTTTACCAGCAGATATTTTAAACAAAATATATTTTCGAAATAATGTTCAAACTAATGGTAAAAACACCAGCAGCTCTGAAATTTCGTAACTCACCATGAATGTATAACTGAATGCGGTCATATTACGTCATAAAAATGACGAATAGCCATGTAAGCACGCCTGTGGCTTACACGATGACATCGAGCTGAAGCAACAAAAAGTTGCAAGACACCTAGCCAGCGCTCAGATAGTACGCTCACGCGCTCCTCCATTCATCTTGAGTATTTATCGACGCAAGCTGATGGTCCTGAATTTTAATCCGTACATGCGCGCTTTTTGATTCCTCACACTTCAATTGTCTGCTAATGGTGTTTGGTGATCTCTTTGTTTTGGACGAGATACTTAGGAATATGAATTAGGAATGTTATTGCTCTACCTATAGTAGGTATGTTTTAAGGTCATATTTATTCGAAGTCAGAGCAAAATTATATTAAATTAAATTTTGATTGCTTCGGTAGCGCAGTTGTACTACGGTACGCTTTCAAAGCTACGGTCTCGGTAGAACCCGAGTCGGGCAAAGTGATATTGGATTTTTCTGTTCATTATCAGCCCGGAGTCAGAAATTTGTGCCCGATATGGCGATAGGCTCGCCCCCTATACCATCGTATTACGGAACGTACAAGGCAAAATGTGGGTGCCCAGAAACCTCTGCCTACTCTTTCTGGGAAAAAGGCGTGAGTTTATGTAAATTTTGATACTAGCACTAATGATGACGCCGATCACGGACCATTATGTAGTTCCTCAGTTTTTACAACCTGCCATATCATAAGATCCTAGGTGTTACTACTTGATAAAAAATTTGTGAAGTGATAGAGCCTTTTTGGGAACCCTTTGAAGCTAAGAGGCCATATCGTCGACGAAACTCTCATAGAAAACCGATGTAAAGTAACGGGAACAAAATTTTCACAAAATAGTTAACAGAAGTCGCCAAATAAAAAGTCATCAATCGGGTTATTATTGTGGTATAAATTAAAATCTCCCAAAGCAGTATAAGCCGTATAATGGGCGTAAATATTTAAATTATGTACTAGTCTCAAAATTTATAAAATGTTACCTAATGTATTATACTATTGGTGTGCTATTTCAAATGGAAAAATAGAATAAAATAAGATCTATTGTATTTCTTTCGTATATATTTCAAATAAATATATTTATTAATACCTCTTCTGTATTTAGAAACATGTTTTTATATTACTTTTTATATTATTAATTTCACATTGAGGTGTGGAAATAGACTCTTAATCAGCACGATCGTGTCTTTTGAGATAGTTTATCTCCAATACATGTTTTCCAAGAGATAAAAGTTGAATTTTAGATTATAAAATAATCATGTTAGTTATAAAAAGTTGATTTTATTGTGTCATCAATCTTGTAGGTCGGCGTGTTGCATCCTTTATCTATATGAAACATGGGTGTCCTTAAAAAACATTATAAGGGTTCAATGCAAATATTGTGTCATATCCTCTCGTAATAAGCCCTCACAACTAGATTTGAGATAATTATTACCTCGCCCTTGGTTGGAATCGTTTCTGGGAAATTTTACACTTGCAATTGTAGTCACAGACAGTAGATGAAGTTTAAAAAAGTCAGATGTAATAGGTACATCTGATTCTTTTTAAACACTTCATCTAATTATTTCGTTTCCACTTAATAAAGAAAATAAATAGTAGTTTAAACCACTAAAAATACAGGCTTTAATAAAAGATACAACTAAAAAAGATAAAATAATAGATAATGTGTTTAAGATTAAAAAATGGAGTGAAATACAATCATTTTATAATTAAAAAGCTTAAATTAATACAAACAATAAGTGAAGCTAATATAAAGCGTGTAATAAAAAAGATTGGATTTTTTATTTTCGTTTATAATTAGAAACACAAAATCTAGTTTTTTTACCAAGTTATTCCTATAGACAATAAAGTATTTTAGAAGACAAATCATTGTTTATCATTGTGTTATGAAATAATTATACCTGCCTCCGGATTTATTAGTAGTTGAAATCAAGTTATGTAATGTGCACACTGCTTATTATATTGTAGCTCAGGGCACCGGCGATGAAAAGTGTTGATATAATGAAATACGCGCCGGCAGCCCTGTTCTGAACTGTGATGTAAAACACTTAGATCGAAAGAATTATTACTTATGTATGAACTGGATAATGTCTGTAATTTGTTTACTTTTAATTACATGCAAGTAATTTGATTGATTGATGTGTATTCTTGTAGATGTTCTTATAGCTTCATTTATCTAGCAGAATGTATTAGTTGTGAATGTTGAGATCCTGAATGGAATGGTGTATTAATATTCTACATATAGAACGTAGCAAATTCATCACATTTTGAGTTTAACCTGTGTATAGTCGGTTGCAACTAGGCACACATAACTGTCTCTGGGAGGCGGTCTCTATTAGGCGTTACTTAGGCACTTTGTTAAGATATTTACAAAAATTGGTATGGTATTTTAATGAATAGGTTTATCCTCCTTTTTCTTTAAGTATTATTTTTATATAACACATGATAATATGACATAAAAGACAGTTTGTATCAACATCATTCAAATTTCAATAGCAACAGATACTTTCAAAGTAAACAATATGTTTAGACGGATGTCACTGACTTTCGACCCTTTCAACACGAGGTGCCGGAAAAAGAGTTTAAAGTTACGCGTTGGTATGTTACCCTTTTTGAAGGAAAACAAACATTCCTATATGTAAATGTCAACAACATTTCACTTTCCATCGCGAGCTGATGACAATCTCGACGGGAGGATTCCCACATATTATCCGAGGTGATTAAACCACTGCCATAAATAAGAGTTTCGTTGAGTGTTACGCAATATTTAAGGAATAAACTAGCTGTTATAAGTGTTGAAAAGAAAATATGTTTTAATTTAAGGGTAATTCTTTATTTAATTATGCACATGACTCAATTAATTACACATTCTATTAAGGAGGAAATGTGTATGGCACTTGATGGTATTGAATGCAGTGTAAATAGGGTATATAATATACATACTGTGTAATATTATGGAATCATAGAGATAGAAATAAAAACAATATTGAGCTTAAGTGTAATTATTTAAATTATTCTACAACTGATACATTTCCCGATATTTTCTGCGAAGGGATTTTGTATTATAAATTAACAAAAGCCTTATTTTTATTATTTCAAAGGGTCGGCAATTCACCGCGAGGTTATTTTATTATAAGTATTAAAAATATATATTTAGGTTCATAAAGTTCATGTGTTTATCTCATGTACCTGCAGTTCCCAGGCCCGACATTCCTCAATAGTTGCCACGCGACTTGGAACTTCTCACAAAAACTCAAATGTCATTGCGCAAACTTATAATAAGGCCCATTCTTACTCTCCGGTGGATATTTTTTCAATGTCAAGCGGGGACAGGCATGCAATTTTGTACAAAAAACGGCAAAATCAATAATGGCTGCGTGCACGTGTTGTCGATGGATTATAGATTATGTTTTTGAAGATTTTCTCATCGCTCCGCGCGGAGGTCGAGGCAGGTACGACGGTCTTGGAACAAAAATCTGTGGAGATCCTTTAGAAAACCTTAAAAAAAATATCTGTGTATAGTTCGTTGACAATTACCTAAATATGTAATGTTATTTATTTTCTTGTCTGTTTCAGCCACAGGAAGTTATTTCTTGTAGTTATTTATTGTTGGTTTCACTTAAAAATCATCTTTATTAGCGAAGGAAAAACAAAAAATAATTTGACTCATTGGATCGTTCTTTTTGTTAGGCAATTTTACAAACAGAAAAACATATGTTAGTTAATAAATTACAATATAATGTTTTAAAAAAGATACCATCATGCATTGCGTTTTTTTTATGTCCAGTAATGCATTACGAAGGTACATTATTAATACCGCTGTCTTCCACAGCGGTATTAATAAGGAAAGATATATTTTTCGACCATTCAATAAGGCTCCATGCAAGTCTCTGTTTTATTCTTTGATTCTTGTTGAACACAAAGAAATTCTATACAATTATAACGGCTAAAATTGTAACTGTCTAACAAAATACAAATGCATCATTTCTTTTAACGTAAGCGTACAATAGCAGGTAATTTTATAGGATCACTTGGGACTCCCTTAAAGGAGACACTAAAAAACTAAACAGTTATTTTGAATAGATATCGAAGTCCGATATTCCCTAATAAATAGGTCAGCCGAGTGGGACGCGAAATTTCTATTATTAACCTTTCGACGAAAGGCTGTTAAGGGAAAATTTATTGTTTTACAACCAATAGGCATGTCATCAAATGATATGACTCGCAATATTTGAATTGGCCAAAATTATGGTGATAGGCATCTTCAAAACTTTAAGTTCTTAGAACCATTGCGGCATATTAGTATGAAAATACTGATTGCCAGCCCTACTGATTTAATTCTGATCAGGGGAAAAAGGCAGAACGATTTTATTAAAAAATACATTTATGCAACGTAATAACGTTTTTGTTAAACGATCGACGCATCTTCCACGCGGAAGCGGTTAACTCAAAATATGAGTTTTTAACAAGACTTCACTTACATATTCATTTTATTTTTTAGTTCGCGTTTAATGTAATAATGGCATAAACTGTGCACATTAACATAAATATAACTTCGAGACATGTTATAAGTGACGGCGACGCAGGTCCCACGTAATACGGTCTTTGAATATTTATTATCAAATCAACTGCTTTTGTCCAAATGAGGGTTCTTTAAAATAACTTCGCATGGCTACTCAATGTGCATAAACGATTAATGATGTAATAAAAATGGGAATGATTAAATGATTTGTTAAAGCTGTTATGTATTGGAATGCACCAGCATTTAGTGTGGCAATAATGGAATTTCTGAATACCATTTTGAAGCTTTAAGCCTAGTTTGTATCGTTTGTGTGAAAATCGTTTTACTTATTACTTGAATTTAGCAAAGTTTAGAATATTATTCGTAATATTTTTACTGTAATATCATGCTGCAATCTGTTTCTGTATATTTCATAAGTCGCTTTGAAAAAAGAATATAAGCCGAACGCAATTAAAATGATTTTCCGTGAAAATCCTTGAAAAACTTTACCATGATGTTGAATTACTCGACGTCCAGCATACCTTTCCCACGGTCAGTATCGGCAAACTTTAATGTCAATGTCAAATTAAAAACATGAAACAAAAATATGAAATTAAATAATAATAAACAAGTTCAAAGAAAATAATGAAAAGTATTTTTGAATTGGTAAAGCAAATCTAAATTCCCAAAACAATCCCTGTTAATAAAATAAAAATATAAAATCTAGCATATTAAAGGCAACATTGCGTGCGCCATGAATTATTATTAATTTTATTCTTATTTATAGCCAATTTATGAAATGATTGTAAAGAATAAATAACCTTTTACATGGTCCAATGCCGTAGCAATACTTAATTAAAATTAGCGACAATTCTTGAGTGTAAGAGCGCGGATGGTGTAATATATGGAACAATTAACGATAGTTGCTACAATTAAAATGGTTCTTGTACTGTTACAGTAATTACGGGAAATATCATAAACATCTCTGTCTCAAGGCTACGCGCTTTTTAACATCTCTGCCTGATATGCTGTTGAATGACGTTTTCCTGCCACAGTTTTTTATTTATCTACATTGATAGCATTTTTGGTGGAGGATAAATATTTGGGATAAAAATAGTTACTATGAAGTTTGCAATTAAAAATAATTGTTTTGGAATGAAAAAGAAAAATTTGTTCGTAAAGCCCCTATTAAATATATTATTTAATCTGAATATCAGTGGGAAAAATATTTTTTTTCACATAATTGTTTTTACATCGTACACGCTTTCACTTGCTTATCTCTTTCAAATGGCTTTCCTAAGTAAACTGTACTTACAACGGTCATGCCAGAACACCTACACATTTAATGTGTCATTAGCGGAATCTATTTCCATCACAAATTCCATAGAGATAACAGATCTTTTCTACGCTATCAAACATGTTTTAAAGTTACCTATACTTAATAAATTACACAGCTAATAACATATTTTCTTAAAATTCCACAATATAGTTTCTTTCAGCCAGTTTCCCAGACTTTATGGTTATATTGAGTTACTGGTCCGAAGTAATTATACATAAAAAACTTATTTTGGAAATGTCGAATGTCTTTAAGGTAACCGGAGACGTCCACTGAATGATTGGAATTCACATAACGTACGTGGAGGTCTTCGATCACCGGAACCTATATAATTTAGTTGTTGTTACTTCAAAAGCTCACCGCGGGTTAAAAACACAAAACATGCCTTAATTATTTAGATTACAACATCCCAGCCATTGAACTGAAGGATTACAAATGGTGAAATCGAATTAAAATATTATTCATTGAAATGTTTGTAAACAGGAAACATAATGCGTAAGTTTTGAAGAATCCTAAAGCAAGTACATTATAACAGTAATATATAGCTCTCATTTTATAAGAAAAAAAAAATATCTTCAAAAATAAATGCACAACACATACCAGGTTGTATTAATTGTATTAATGAAACTTGTAATAATTAATAATTATAAAAATCTAACTGCGAACACAAAACACACCATTCAAAATTCACCCATCAACCTTCCCATAAGCCCAGCGACAAGAAATTGAATTCTCCATAATATAGTTACATAACTGGACGTGCGCAAAGTTTGAGCAATAAAAACCGGGTCGTATCAGTTTGCGTGCGCGGTGGATGTCATCGACGGCGGCGGAGAGGCGCAGAATCGCGCCGATCGCCGACCCATGCCGCTGACTTACGGCAATAATCGTGAATGAATTGTAATGCCGCGACGTTTAATTGATGCGCCGAGCCGCCTTGCCCGGCCGGACCTGTCTCCTTCGTAGGGTTGGCTGTTTCATCGATATCATTGTCTTATTTATATTAAGAGGAGGAAAATTGGTAGTTATTTTTCTGTTCGATAGTGAGCCAGACATTGCGAGCTATGGGAGGCTTACTTGTACGTGCTTTTGAGTGGACTAATCGTGTTGACACTTGACTAAAGAGTAAACTCTTTTCTTGAAGCAAACTATTTCCGGTATTCTTTCAGGAAAAGCCAATTTTACTAAATACGAGTGTGAGATGTAATGAACCTTTATAAAATAATTCATAAAAACTTTATTTAGTTCTAGATTTTAAGAGGAAAACAATAAATTGTCAGTAACTTGCTCTTTATCAATAATATCGATATTGAAACAAGGACATGTCTGTCGCATCACTAGCGCCGTTGTATGCTTTTCATTCATACGAAACTGTTCATTTGTGAGTCAATATTTATTTGCCTAAAAACTTGCGGACATTAGGTTGAAAGATATTTCCAAATTTTTGCTTCATTATCACGACTTGAGCTTCAGTGACCTAACAAACCTTATAGAATTGAAAAAGTTGAAGGAATTTTGGAGATTTGACCAAACAAGGCCCATCCATTTTCTTCCTTTGGTTCTTATGATACAGTTATTTGATTTATCTTTTGAGTAATGATTTCGTATTTATGAGAATCCTTTAATAGACTGAAACCGAATTCTTTTTTTTATTACTTTATTGTTGTACCAAATATACACTTATGCAATCTTTGAATGTTACAATAAAAATCACAATAACTTATAATCACGTTTTACTCTGACTAGGACCACTCAATAGCATATTAATTATTATGACTTCTTGATCTAGCGAAGCTATGGAGCACTGAGCTGTGGACATCAGATATAATAACTATTAGATTTAAGTTACCTATTGTGTAAGATTATTATTGGACGAAACCTTCTACACAAAAACAAACTGCTTTTCATTAATGTTGTCTCTTTCAGCACATTTGCATGCTTCAGTTCCATTCAATTCATCAATTGCTTGTTATTCGATTCCTCAAACAAAAGCACGAGACTTAGCAAGACGTATTCAAATTAATCAGTTTCAATTCATGCAAGTTCAGCTCCATTAACATTTCAAGCATCCTTGACACCCAATCGGAAGTTGTACCAATTGAAGACGCGATTCTGTGCATAACAGTTTGAACTCGAGACAATTGCATCATCGAGTGATGCGTCGAGTCATCGGCCGGCCACTTACCGGGCGGATGTTGTTAACCGAGCCTTGATTAGCCGAGACGATGTTAAACGGCAGCCCGGGCAAGTTCAAACAATTAACTGTACAGAAGTGTCCGACTCTAATGAATGATACAGACTTGCTCCATTTCATTATACAAACACCGTGACAAGACGCGGCTTACAAATTGAGATTAATTCAAGTGACTTCAACTCTAGGAACCATTGTCTGGTTCGGTAACGTCGTAACAGCCATTCCACTTTTTTCGAATATCGTCTTTATAGTTGAGGAAGTTTGATAAGAAGCTTTATATTTCTTTGTAGCATTTGGCTTTGTATTATTAATATGAATTACGCAACGAAAACGTTTAACCTTAGCAATTCAATGTCTTGCAGCTATTTATAGAACCGTATTGTTCCAGAGGGTACTTTTTTAGGCTCGCTTTTGTCAGTGAAAGATTGTGTTGTATGCTTGTTTATTTCGCAAATACTCGAGGATCAGCTGTGATCGCTCTCATTTGTCATGGCAACTTGTTTGTCGTTGGTTTTAATTATATCATACATTGTTGGTAATGCATGTTGTGTACAATTGTTGCTGTTAGCTTCAGCAGTTTCTGGTTTTGTTACAAAGTTACTTTTAAACATTAAGATTCCGTTTCGTTTTTATTATTCATGTGTGGCTTTTTATGTGTTTATTCGTGACTAAGCTAGACTCTTGTTCTCATTTGTATACCTTGAATATTCAGAAAGATCTTCGTTGTTTTGTTTTTGACTTAAACGAAGACACTGCATTTTAATATGATTTAGTGTGATAGTTCAATTAAAGCAGAAATAGCTTTTAAATAGGTAAATTCGCTTTTAATAGAGCCATAAATTTTCCTTCTGATGAACACGTACATTCTGTAAGTTACAAGTAATCATTTTACACGGAATATTTATATGAGTAACAACATAATGGCTTCATAAAGTTTGCGAGGCACCTTTTATAAAACCATAAATAGGGCGAGGGTGACAGGACTCCCTCTGATAAAAAGGTCACGGCCGATACTTAAGGTCGTTTTATCAAATAAGTTTTATCAATTAAATAAGATAAGATATTTGCACATTTAGCACACATATTCAAATAAGTCTTATTTTTTATTTCCAAACAATGTCTAATGAATACAAACTATATTTTCCGTAATTATTAAATATGCAAGAATTATTATAACCAGTCAAAAACATTATCGGTGGATTCTTTCATCATTTTCTAAAATATGGGCCCATCCCAAATATACTTATCAAAATAGGTGGATTATTTACACATCTTAAATCAACGGACGATGATCACAATCCAATACTCTATCGACATTCAATACAAGTAGTCCATGTTATTGTAACTTATAATACGTTTAGTGAAATACATTTGGTCACACGCGGTAGGTTCCAGACACAGACATAAGTTTAAATAGATACCGCAATGTATGCTTAACGTTTCCAAACGAACATTATTTTCTTACTTCAACGATGTTTTCTTTAATCCCTCTCTGGTGTTTTATACATATTTTTTTCGATTGCGATGAAATTATCAGATACTAAAACAATATTCAGCTTTTGATCGGTTCTTTACAAACATCAAATCTCTAAATATTTTTGTGATTTCAAAGTAGATACTAGTTATTGAGATTGTCGGCGGCCTAACTTTTCCCCTGTCCATAATTTTTCCTTTCTCCTCTTTTCCGGATCAGATGTGCCAGCAAGACATGATCGTGATGGATATTCTTGTGCGGCAGTGATCATTTACCACCAGATGACCTTTTTGCTAGTTGGTCGGATGTAAAAAGAAACAAGATTCTATATAGAAAAAAGATTATTAATTTTTATACATTTCAAGGTACATATATCATCTATTTCGATCCAAGTCTATGGTTCCAGAGCTCTCGATTGTGGAGCTATATTGATTGCATTAAATCGCTCCTTCGCCCACGCTTCGTCAATATTGACCGGAGATACAGTGCGCGACCGAGGAAGTGTTACTTAGAAATTTGTACTGATAACATTACATTTTATTCCCGTTGCGATAAGGATCTATCTGTACGTTGATTGTTGAACGGTAAATTGTTATGTACGCAATAGTTTTGACTTGCGTTAATATAAAGGAATATCTGTCGAATGTAAAATTTGTGGTCTTGGTGCAATATGTTTTATAATATGTTGGCATGCGTATTCATTGCTTGTAAGGAAGTTTTAAATTTTATGTTACAATATTTACATTTGACTTCGATTTTCTGAAGGCAAAAGTTCATATTTGTGCAGGATATTTCTTTCTTTGCCAATACTAATCGTGAACTAAGTAGGGCGTTAAACTTTGTTCTTCACACTCTCGCTAGTTTTGGTATAATTTGAAATAAAGTTTGTAAAACTTGTGTATTCTAATGCAAGTTAATAATCAGGATTCAAATAAGTTATAAAACCATTAATTGAAAGAGTCTCTATTATAATAACAATTTTGCATATTAATATGAATGATCGCCTTAAAATATGAGTTTCATAACAATATAATGATTCAATGCAAAACGGACACTTACAAATACCATTCATTCCGTGATATTAAGAAAGCAAATTATTTTAAAACAGTCCTCGTTTCTATAATAGATTTAAACATTTATACGCGTGCAATCATTTATTGTTTACGATCAATAGTGCAATTGCGGGCCTTAAATTCATTCCACGACTTTCCGCGTGCACCCATGATTTGTAATTTAAACCCCTTTATTGTGACTGAAGTTTGAAATTGTAAATTTTATAGATGCACCATTTATCAAGTGCCGATCCTTTTCGATACGGAGGCCAAATAGAAGCCCACTTGAAATATCCGAACGCCCTACAGTTGGTATTCTTTTTCTTGGAATACCAATTTGTAATTGTTCGCGGTGTGGTTGGAAAAAAATAAAAATAGTGAAATGAACCCACATACAAAGGCCGCACTAGATTATTTATAAGATAAAGAAAAGCGCACGGTTTGTACAATGTACTCTTAGTTGTATTATCTTATAATGTGCAACTACATTAATGCTACTACAAAAAATTGCAATGAAAGTAACGGATTTACATTAAATAATAATATATAAATAAGTAATTTTATATACCAGCCCCCATAATACAAGAATGTGGTATCAAGCAACGTTGTATTTCCTTTCATAATTATATTTTTTATGCGACTTGTCATACCGCAGTTTGTTAACCCGATGAGGAAAATATACAAATGCTGTTTATTTATTTTTTCAATAGATGAGTTTTCCTCCAATCTTGAAATCAAACTCAATTTGAATAATAAGGCATTGCGTAACATTCAAAAAACCTTGTTTATAAAATTCTATAATATTTCTTCTTGCATTTATTTCACAACTTCACAAAAATCTTTTAATTACTATGATTTCATTGTGAGAGCGCATTCTCAATCGTGACAATTTGTTAAATGCAGAAACTTATCGCTTCCACTCGGGCAAATTAATTGTTTTGCACTGAAATGGTTAACTGCTGGATAATTATTTCATATCACCCTTGCACTTTTAGTATTTTACTCTTAAGATTTTATTTCGAAATACTTCTCTGAATAATGTAAAGCGGTGGAACACAGTCTCTTTTATTGAAGACAGCACGTACTTAACAAAATAAATGTATAGTTCGGTTACAAGTAGTTGTCATGTCGTACTAATATGCTCTTTTATAAGATGCTCCACTTGTCCACGCGACAAAGTCTATTCATTCACAATTTACATCCTTGCAAACTCGGAATTGAAAGGCCGTATACGCTTTTATGCGAATAGCATTTTCGTCCTTACCTATTAGTAATAGATATCATAATTCTAAAGCTATTTGTGGATTCATCAATAAATTCAAAGCGGTATCAAAGCAAACATAACGCCTTCCAAGTTGCTCCCTCCGGTGAGAAAACAATGTTAAGAATGAATGTCCAACCATTGTCGAAAGATAAAAGGATAAATTATACGGATGGTTACAGGCGTGTGCCATTGTGGGGTAAGCAGAAGTCGTTCACTAGATGACAATTTGCAGGTCGAGTGGTCATTGTTACACATTATAAATAAACATTACAATCGCTAACAGATGTGCGAAGTGACAGCTCGCTGTGTCGCTACATCCCTTTGAAATCAGCTGGGTCCTGCTAAATTTCTACTAATATTAACCAAGGTGTCATTGTAACGGTTTATGAAAAACCGTCATAAATCAAAATTTAATGCAGATTTGTTAAAAAAAAACGGAGGATGTGTTATACTCGCAAAAACAATACATCAAACTTATATCTAGTATGTTTAATAGACCATAATTGACATGAGAATTAACTTTTGAATGTTCTGTATCACAACACTGATTTACATAATTTGAATTGATTCCTTATTCACCTCTAAAGTATCAACGAACTAGAAAATTTTAGAATTTGTAACAAAGTATTCCTGTATCAATGAAAACAATTATTCAATTGCAACACAAGAGAAAGTTGTCCTGATGTTACATAACTGACAATGCACTTGCGTGTAACAAATTCTTTCCTGTTGCGTTGAAAAGACCGCGAGCAACAGGAAATATCTCTGCAATAACTACAATAAAATGTTTATAGTGTTGTAAAATATTTATGGCAGACCGCAACAAAAACTGACCTACTAAACACTCGTAAATCGTTGTATTTAAACCTAATACATATGCTCATCTTCTCAGCGGTCAGAAATTCCAATACGAATTGATTACAGAAGGCCCGACGTGCTCTCAAATTTGAACGCTACATTTATCATGTACATTTGACTATGAGGACGTGACCAGAAGTTGAAATTAAAAAAAGAAACAACGCAACTGTTATAAAAACATGCATACATTTATTATTATGAACGCGAAGATGAAGATGTGCTTCCTCATTAACCCGGCCCAATCGCCGAGAGCTTGTTGTTATTAATTTATAGAAAGTCATCGTGGACCCATTAGAACAGATAACCATATTGATCTGACATTTGATATTACGAAGTATGGACACCGGTGCTCCTTGCTTTTGTGTGTGATTGGACTAATGATCACGTGCCGCTTGTTAACGATGATCAGCAGTCATTATTACCAGCGATTGATTTTGTATCACCGCCGCCGATATCGTTAGATTTATGGCTTTCACAGTTCTTAATGGTGCAATTATGAGCACAATTGACATCGGTTCTGGAGCGGCGCGCCGCTCTACTTGGACCGTCGTCGGTATAAATAAGAAATTATTAAAGCGTAGGATGTTATTCATCATCTTCGGAAAATGTACGAGCAATTAAATCAATCTCGCTAGAAACCAAAGTCGGAAGTCACTCATTAAATGTCAAATGAAATTCCCCCTATCAGAGTTTAATCGTTTGAGATCTTGATTATCTGGATGGGGAATCTTACCGATTAATTTTCTAACAGCCCTAACACCTCATTAGTGTCCGCCGGACGACGCTTTACAGACGAAATGCAAATTTGATTGAGATGTGTACGAGCATTCACATCTAAAGCCTTTCGCCGGGGCCAATCAACATCTATTAAGTACCCTGTTTGACCCAATAGGTTATGGAGCATATAAATTTTGTTTTTGGACGATATTAGATCGGCCGCTTTGTATTTAGTGGCGGGGACGTCGTTCCACGGTCGTAGTTATGGGCGGAACCACTTTAATTCGGACACCAAACGTCTTAATTAGGGTATAAACGTTCACCATATAAATTATTGTACCATTACCTTTAGTTTTGGGAATCCCGACGCTGTATTCAATATTCACTATTAGGCGAAGGTTGCGACGTAAATAAGTTATAGTGAAGATAAAAAGATGGTGCATTTTTAATAAGCGATCCGGCGGACTGGTCCAATGTACACAGATGGCATTTCATATCAGATTGTAGCACAGAAGCAATTCAAAGTAGCTGTGTATCCGAATAAAAATTAAACAGAATATTAACAAATCAATGGCAAAGGTTCCAATTAAGAGGCTGTGTTATTATGTAGCGAATGTTAATTCTTGCTGCCGTGGCGACTATCACAAAATGAGATCTTGCAATCGCACAACTATTCCGTTATGTGCATAATCTTTTATTTTGTGTGGCTAGCGTATGTTAACCATTTTATTTTAATATATAAATAGAATCCAAATTGATGTTAATCACGCAACGATCGAAAAACTCTTTAGTAGTTGCGAATTTTTCGCAATTAGTTCATTCATATATTTTTTTAAATACTATAAAACATTATACAACTTGGCTCGAATGAAACTGAATCAACTGTTTCGGTGGCGTAGTTGTACTACAGTAAGATTACAACGTTGAGGTCTGGGGTTTGAATCGCGGATCGGAAAAAGTGATGTTGGATTTTTCTATTTATATCCGGCCGGAATCAGAAATGTATGTCCGGTATAGCGATAGGCTCGCCACTTATCACCTTGTGGAGTGAATCTTGAAACATTCAATGCGAAACGTGGATGTCCTGGTAGCACTAGCATGAAAAAAAGACGAGAGTATATTCATGGGGGTGCGACTTAGTACATGAAAAATATTGAAAACAATCATTTCGATTCTATCGCCACGCTCTGGCGAGAACGAGAAATTATCGTGTAAGTAGTTTAAATGGAATTGTTAAATGGCGGTTGTGTGCCACTAAACCAAGAAATATGTTTTGTATGTTGATATTATAAACTATCTTGATATTAAAAACAATTTCAACTTGATATAGGATAAAATTACAAGAGGTTACGAAAGATACACAATTTGAAATATTGACATAACAAATATGGAATTTCGCGTGTTTGGCTAACGCGCCCTATGATGGCGAAATTACGTCGAAAAATAAATAGAAGCAGAAGTTGCGCATCTATCTCTGTATATAATACTTATCTATGAGTATATTGCTTTTGGTAGATATAATTTACCGTAAATAAATTTTATGTTTTTAAAAAACGTTTTTGTTTACAACTTCATTGAGCGGAATCGGTGTTCACACCAATATCACATATTGTACTAACAATATAAAGAATTATCTTGCCCATTTATGTTAATAATACTTCGCTACAAATATCAAAACTTGTACATAATGTATAAATAAGGACACAAAAGTTACATAGGATCTAATGAAGGTCTTGTTAACCAATAAAATTTGAGGTTATACAACCTCTTTATGCTAGGCATGTAGACAAAACAACAAGCAGAAAGATTCGAAAATTACAGTCATACTCGTAAAAATATATACCGTGTGGTTTTAAAATAGCAAAATAAAAGTTTAATGGTGAACGCTGTACCACGCGTGTTGCCACCTATGAAGCCTTATAAATTTGCAAAAGAACAATACACGGCAGATGTTGAAGGCTTGTTTGCTGATTTAAGCTGCATAATTACATATCCATGTGGGATTTATAATACGCGATTGCCACGAATTTGCTTACTGGTTAGGTACTTGCATTTTCTCGATACTAATAGAAATTTTAACAAATAAAGTGAAAAATGTATTATAGTATACTGGAGTTGAAGGAAATATCACCTGCAAATGTTATATCGTATTTTTTCTTTCTAGGCGAATATGCACTGTAGTTGACATTTTTTAATGATTATAATAATGTACATAAATATACCCAACATATGTGTTATGGATTAAGTCTTATGTCGTGGGTATCAAAAATTGCGAGAAATTTTTCGGCCTCACAAACAATATGCGTTATACCAAAAATATTCTAAGGAACAGCTTATTACGCCAATCTGTGAAAATCGAAATCAAAACTTCGAAAAATAAGAAAAACAATGGACATACTGTGAGTATATTTCATTTGTACATTTTTGACCATTTTGTTTGGAACTAAATACAATTCAAGCAATATTTCATAGAAAATCCATCCATCTGTAAATCGCTTTAGAGTAATTTAGTGGAATCATACCGAAATCCTTTATGTAACTGGGAGTATGTCTGCAATTTGTAATCAGAAGTATAGGTTACATAAATATACGAAACATTAGTACGTCTCGCAATTTTTTAATTAAGATATATTATTCAACATTACACTGTTTCTATATATTCATTTACCTCTGAGTACAGTCCTTGTATTTCTTTCTTTATGATTTATTTTATTATAAGGCCGCTAATAAATGGATTATCAGCTATAATGTTAAGCGACCGAGTTTTATATGCAGTTATTTTCCCATATTTTTGACTATTAAGCTGCCTGAATTATATTCTATTCTCATCGCTCAGGTAATCTGCTCCAGTAATAATAGCTGTAATGATCTCTAATAGGCCTAATTGACGTCATAAAATCCGGGAGGGTAAGGGGATATCAAAACTCTTCGGCAGTTATGAGAGTAAAAGAAAATTAATTGAATTACTTTAATGATGCGCCTAATAGTTTCCAAACGGAGTCACATGAACAACTATAAAACAATTACGTTGTATAAGTCAGGACTTAATGTCTCAATTATTTGGTACATGGAATTATTCGAATCGAGACACACAAGTTGTTCGAATAAAAATAGGATATATTAAAATGATTGAAAATTTGAATATGCATAATATACCATCTTCATCTACTAACTACTGTTTATTATATTTTATTAGTTTAATATATTAATAGTTCTTGTTATCAAAACCTATGTTTATTCCTTATTCCTTTCTTCCTATGTTTATATTTATTTTTCTTTCTTTGCGAGATTAGCATAGCCAGCAAAATAAAGTTGGTATATAATTCTGCATATGAAGTCTTTTACGCAATTCTTTGCCTGTAACTTCTAAGCAAGTTTGAATACGACTCAGAGATAGCTATTTGATAAATATTAAAATAAAAAAAACCCCTGATGATTACCCATGGCATTAGATAACACATAAAAGTAGAAACCGGACTCTAATAGAATTGAATTTTAGAAAAATTCATTATACGACCATTTGTATAATCCTTTGTCGTATTATTTGACGATTGAATGTATGAAAACACTTCCAATAATAAAAATAAGATAATCTAATTGAAACGCAGTACTTAATACCGCCACACGCATTCAATGACATTTTGAATTTCTGTTTTTTAAGAACACACACGTACTTTTAATCCAAGTTCTTGTCCATGATGTCTTAATACAAAATATAACGGATAATTGAAAAATGAATTTATAAATTCCATTCAACGTATTTGCATAAATTCGTATAAGTAATGAAAGTAGAAAAGCTGCAGGGTTATCTTAAAGTATTATCTAATGCATTTATGTAATACACAGTTGGAATAATCCCATCCAAATAACAGTAAACTGTGTTAAGTTATATTTTTGTTATTAATCCACGCAAGAATTAAAAAATCTTTGACAAATCTTAAAGAATTTCGAGTCGTACCATAATTTATATTTTTAATATGTAGAGCTTAGGGCAAACTTGTTAATCCCAAAAGTTGTCTTAATCAACAGAATTATTTTACTCGTGTGCATATGATTAACAGATTTTATGTGAGTCGAAGCGAAGTAACTCGCAGTAGGAAACTTAATAAAAACCATGCAAGAAAAGTTAATGTTTTGGAAACACAAATTCGTAACAAATTCTTGAAATCGAATATAAATTTTTGGCCTATGGGTGTTGTATCTTTTTTTGGGCCAAACTTTCTGAGTTCGTAATGGGAAGTTTGAGCCCAGAACACTTCTTTTTAAGTGGATTATTTTTTTTCATGGTAGTGAAATGCCGCCCACACAAGTGGCTTGCCTAATTTTCGATGTTACGCAATTGAAACTTATTTAACATAGATTTCAACATCATTTAAACCAACTTTATTGCATCCTTATATGAGAAGCGTTTTACCATGAAATTACTGTTAGATAGGTTTATTAATTATTAATATATATATATATATTTTGTGTTATATAAAAATACATCAATTATCCTGAAGAAAGAAAAGAAATAAAACAGATTTATTAGTCACAACAATACAACACACTCACTAATACTACATACTTTAAGACAAAGCTTTTACTGGTGGTAGGTCTCATATGTGAGAGACCGTCTGGGTAGGTACCACCGCAATGTCTATTTCTTCCGTCAAACAGCAATGTAAATGCAGTGTAACTACTGGACATATTGAGACTTAACATCTTATGTCTCAGGATGGCGGCCAAGCAATGCTTTGTAATTCAAGGTGTTGTTTGGTGTTGCTTAGCATCAGGCGAACGGCATGCTCGTCTCGCTATTCATTACAATTAAAAACATAATTATAAACATAGTTAAAACAATAAGGAGATGTTAAAGAGAATCTCCTTAAGAGACGTTGTATTGTAAATACTAAATGCCTCATACAAAATAGCTGTTTAGTAATTTTTACACGAAATTGAGTTTTCAAGCGGAATTTTATGGCTTCAAGGTAATAAATTTTGAATCAAATTTTGCGTGGTGATTAAGTTCGTCGTATTTCGTAGTAAGATTTTGGCCGGGTGCGGAGTGCGCGGCGAAACACAAAGCAGGCACCTGTGCCCCCCTCGATGTTAAGCAAATAAGAAAAAAGCGTTTAACTATGACTATAAATATTAATAACGCTTTTCTAAAACGCGATGTGGTGGGTAGGGTGACTATGCTTGCAGTAACGGTGATAGCAATGGTAATCTCAAAACTTAATTTAAAAAAATAATATACATATTACAAACTCCAACGCTTTGCACTTTACCATATATTTTATTATTACTGTAAAATACCTTTTTAATAGAAATGTATAATTATTTCAAAAACTACTAGAGTATAGAAGTAAGCAAAGATCAACGTTACTGGCATAATGTATATTTGCATAGTATTAATAAAACATCGTCGTAATCTAAATTATTAAAGACAAAAACGAATCGCTGCGGGAAAATTATGACAGAAATAGTTCCAAAAATCATTGCAATTAGTTCCCGAGTTCTGATCATGTTTCTTGTTCCAAAATTATCTTTGGAAAGATTTGATGTACAAAAATCGTGGTCATCCTATCATCTAGTGAGATGCATGCGTCAATTTTGACAATCCGCAACTTCCATTTAATACGCCAAGGTGTATCGGACTCGCCCACATAATTAATAAACGACGCCTCTTTTTCGATCCCTGTTTGTTTTTAATTTCATACTATTTGCCTTTTCGGACTTTTGTTCTTGACCGCTGATTAAGATTTTATTCATATCCAACTTTTTGCGCGGCCTCGAAGTCAAAATTAATAGGATTTCAAAATGTATCAGGATTAATGTGTTTTATGGAATTCGTAATATTTTTCACCTTATTAGCTTTTTTCTTAATTTGCTACGGGTTCATAACTTTTTGCTTTGTTTGATATTCCGTGTACAAAATGTTTCTATTACTACAGACGAAGTGTACTCAATTTTTGAATTGTCTATATTTACATTTTCCATCTTTGTCAAAACATGTATCACTACTAAGCTCAATCGTTATAACTTATAATAAATAAATGAAAATAACTTATTAAACCCGTAAGATAAAAATATAATTTAGATTCATTTTTTTTATTCTACCTTTCGGTTAGGATAGAGACGTGCAAGAGACTAATATATTGTTAAAACATTAAAGTAAAGTCAAATATGGTATTTATCATTCTTCTTTCATATTACTTTTTGTTTCTCTAACGTCTTACGCCGAGCTTTTTAACATAAATTATCAATTCCTACGACATTTTCCTGGCCAAAATTTCTTATGGAATAGGGGCAGCCGGGTGGATTTGATCACGTGCTTCATTACGACGGTTATCTATAAACAATGCACGAAACACGGCGCTTATAGGACAGCTGTCTCTGACCGCAACAGCAAAAAGTGTCCAGATACCATCAGGTCGAATTACATTCGGCCACGGCTCCTACCGGTGGTGAATGAAAAAATTCACAAAATGAAAAAGTGAACCGTCGCGTCGATGTAAACAACTCACTGTTTATGAGGAACTTATAGTTTTTGCCTTCCAGTGCTGTTTGCGATGAAGCTCTGCAAACAAGTACGGGCAAAGTTACGCTTTCCGCTGATGAACCCGCTTTGACTCGCCGACACCGGTCATTTGATACTTAGGAGGGCATAAATAAAATTATCGATGTCCAAAAATCGAAACGGCCATTTATAACACACGTCTGATGGTTCATCGATTTTAACGGTTTCACGAAACGTCCCGAGTTCACTCGTATTGCGAAATAATACGATTGTAATATCGCCACCGCATTCAAACCGCGAACAATGTGCGTTTTTCTACGGCTTTTAAACATCAATAGGACGGTATTTAGATGATATTTTTTCGAGGTACGTACGCACTGTTCTCTTATTTGCCTTTTGTCAAGTTGTGGGCGCGACAAAGCCACAAACATACCCTGCTGCGAGTCCGAACAATTTTTTGCCAAAATTTCGTATTTTATTTCATTTATTGGCGTTGTATAGGATAAATTTGAACGTCTCAAGGTAGAAAAATGCATTAAAAGATGGTCTACTGGTATTCTATAGGTGAGTAGGTAGATCCCTAGCTATTATTCAAGGACAACATATATGGAATGGTATGTATCCTAAAGCTATAAATTATTTTTATATAATTCTAATAATAAAAATATATGGTTGAAATACTATAAAATTTCCTCTAAAATTATATAAGGTAATTCGTATTAAATATACTTTTAGTAATTACATAAGGCCATCAATTACGTGACACCCTGATAGAAACGGTGTTTTTGAAAATTAGGATGAAATTGAATAACCGCGGATTTTTTGTCACGTCACGACATCACGGACACCCACAACACGCACGATAGATTACTTCCGATCACGAGAGCATAAACCCACATCAATAGTCGTAAATATTCCACCCAGTCATCATAATATCTTATTATTTCTCACAACTGGACCTCCCGTGTGTCGCGGCCCTAATTTGTCACATATCGAGCCTTATGGAGATGTTATTGAAAAGTAAGATGTCAACCTGTGTGGCAAGGCCTCCCGCTACCTTCCTGTATCACGCAGAGCGCCGGACATGCGTTTTGACACCATTAGAGATACAGTAGAGATAAAAATAATCAAGGCTTGACCACAATAAACATTGCACCTACAGAGTTGCAACGTAAAAGACCATTGAATACCCAACCTTATATTGTAACAATAAGGAATACTTCCGCTAGTGACAAACGTCCCAAATTCGCATTAAACCAAAAACAATTTATTATCCCGCACCCAAACAAATGTACGTACTATCTGATCTACTTACTTGTTGCCATTTTTTGCTTCGTATTGTTTCTTGCTAACAATCCCTTAGACTTTTTGTTTCAAATCCCGAGAAAGATAGTGCAAATAAATTCGAGACACCCTCATGGGGTTGTTATCTCGACACGAACCTGGTCATCGAGATTAGAAGTGTTAAATTCGGTCCGAACATGCTTTCGATATTACCAGATTAAAATGTTTTCGCAACGCGCCACAGTAATTCTATATCGAGTGGGCAATTACACAAAAAAGGAACCGTCAGTTGTGTAGTTCCTCATTATTTCCTTTCGATTTCGAGCGCGATTAAAATGTTCCGATATCATTAACGAAATCGAAACCTACGATGCGTTATGCTGCTGAATGTCCTGCCCACAATGGCCACCGCACAAAAGAGTCCAGACCGCGCAATAAAAGCGTTCCCAATAAAAGTAAAATCTGAGTAAAGGAAGTGCACGGCGGGCGGAAATGCAAACTCTCATTGTGCGAACCTGCACGTGTTCCGGAGTGTTTTGTGCACGCCCCTGCATTGGCACAGGCACCGTGAAAGCCTGCCTTAACGAAAGTATTTCTATTTTCAGACTTTACCGCGACCAGACTTTACACCTACACAAACATACAACGTATAACCCATTAAATGTACATACTTTTATTAGAGCCGCGTTAACTAAGTGAGAGTAAGAAATGAAATTATTTAAAAGTCATAAAAGCGTGCAATCAAATAGGAATAATTTTATAAATACCTTTTTATTTCGCTGTAAAAAGGTTTCGTATGTTCAATGTATTTATAGCGCGCTGACAACGCTCATACGCGAACTTTAACTATGGAAATAACAGTGCCGATGTTCCCTTACTATCGCGTACATCTAACAAAAGTTAGCATTCGTTAATGCCATTTATGTTCATATTATGTGTGACCGGTTCGTTAGCGACTCTGGGAGATAAATATCGCGCCATACATCTTAGTTCGTCGGATGCTGGGCTACTCTTTAGACTTTAACAAAATAGATATGTATATACGCACCACGAATGAGTTTAAGAAATGAATCGAACGATGTAAATGATATTTTGCAAAGCGGATGCTGCGAGCTGATACAGAATCTGTTTGATCTTTTAATTGAGCTATCGATATTTTACTGCGTTTCATAATGAAAGATAACTGCACGATAGAAACGTTAAAATAAAACCAAAGTGTTTATAGTGCAAAATACAATCTATTTCAAGTGTAAAACCAGTTGAAAGAACAACAACCGATACTTTAGAATGCGAAACGCTACAGCGCGGATAATAAGACATAATGATAGATTTTCACGTGCCTATTCTGCAGCTATTCGCCCGGGGATAAAGTTTATGTCGTAACGCCTCCCCCGGAGACGAGTGACATTGCGTGAAATCCTTGTAAATTCTACAGCAGTAGCCGGCCGGCTCGCCGCGGCTATTTAGTAAAGAGCGGGCTTAGAGCCATACTGACCTTTATCTCTATGAATGTAAGAGTTACTGCGGCGGCATCCATTAGTTTTATAAGCACGTAATGCGTGTAATCAGTCCCTGATTGGTTTGAATTAATCGCGGGGAGCAAGCGTGACCGCTACCATTCGAGTCACCGTTCACGAAGCATCCTTTATGAGAAATTATCCATGAGTACTCCATGTGAATTAAAAATAATAACGTAATTAAAACTCATTCCTCTTTGTGCGTGAAAAAGTGTACTGAATTTGTTTTGATTACATTTATGATGCGCATCATTTATATTGCATAACGTATCAATGCATTAATGTATCTCACCGCTGGTATTTATTCAAACGGGTTTATATTTAATGCGTGTCATTACGATTATTAAAAGTCACAATTCACTGTAATACAAACATCTATACCGTTGCAAGGATCTTGCAATGTTGCAGACTTGTTGCGAAGTTTTACTACATTTACGAATTCAGACGACCTTAATTATCATCATTAAATTTACCGAAAAGTTGCACAACTGTATATATGTGTAAAATAACAATAGATTCGTTAATATATATGTATATCTATATTTTTGGTACCTAATGGTAATTAATCAAAAAACACTGTGAAACACACACACACAAGTGACATGCCAACCACAAACATCCACAATTCCGTGTAAGATCAAAATTATCAAGCCAATCGTAATTTCTTACACCAAAAACTGTATTTTTTTCTTTTAGATACTACCATGTACTGGTTCTGTCCCCCGTCCCACCTATCAATCTCTAAAAACGGCTAAAATATGATCCTTTTATTTATAAAATCATTTTAAAATCGACAACATAATATAAAGAAATACAATTTTAGTTTTTTACTTACAAATTTAATAATTTGTATTTTCTCACAGCAACAATAAAACCCTTTGGATAATAAAAGTATTAGTTTCGTGGTCGATTAGTTCCGTGACGTCCACACTCCGAGCTTTGATTGTCTCATTCGTTATGCAACTTCTGACCATTAAGTCATTGCTACTGATTGCACCGAATTCTCTATGGTCTACCACCTAACCGCCACTGTAAACTTAATGACAAATATAACCATTTCCATTGGTTATAGTTCATTTAACAATTAAGTTATTCGAGCATACATTTTTTGTTTATAATTGTGAGCTGCTTCGAAACAGCTGAAGGAGAAATGCGTCTTGATTACGGGTGTATCAATCGCTTCCTGCTTGGTAATTCATTTAGAATAATAACTCGTTCATTAACCAAACAGGTCGGTACTACCGAATTTCTTTTTTTAATTTGCTTTAATTCTTACGTATTCATTTTATACAACCAAATACCACCTGGACTGAATAATTATACAATTAATACTGAATTTGTACACAACTCTAAATAATTTAATATAAGTTTATACTGATTATTTACTATTAAAAAACAAAAATAAAAACCCAAAACGTGCTTTACCGATACCGGAACTACGCGGATTCCACCATCGCTTGAACCTTTACCAAACCACATAATGGTCAATCCTTACCACTCCAAATGACGCCGGTGGTCTACCTCCTACCTCGATTATCCATTACCCCCTTAAAAATCGAAGAAATGTTCGCAATACGATGTTTCATTTCATGCAAGAATTATCACTGAGTCACAATTACACTGAGTATTTTACAGCTCCAACAAAATTATTATATTTGATCAAATTGACGGTTCAGTGCCGATGACTCGTGCCATACCTTGATTTACGCAGTCGAATAGAAAATTGATGCGGTTGGAATCCTTTCGGATAACGACCTATTCCAAATGGATTTTCAATGTCACTAATACTTAACCTTAGTGTTTTGGGCTCTATATACAGTATTACGCGGTTAGAAAAACCCAAAGTAATGATGTCAGTTTAGCAGTCAAGCGAGAACTGACGTCAATTTTGCGAAACTTAAAACAATAATATTTTAATGTAAACATTATGTTTATCTAATATCAAATAATCTCAGCACTACCATTTCTAATTTTCATTGATAATTATAAATTAAAAGACACAGCATTAAATATTACTAAAGCCTTATGGGAACTCTGATCCAGATAATATTATCTAAGTTAAAGCGAAAGATATATTGAACCCGGTTCAAATTAGTAAACCCTGTACGTAATCTTCACATTTTGTTAAATGTGGCTCTTTATCAAATCTTAGATCCAAAGAAGCGTAATATAAATTAAATTGAGTGAACCGAGTAACGAGCAGGCGCTACCTTTTAAAAATGACCATTAACAAATTGCTTTTAGACAGATATTTTTGTAATGTTACTTGTTTGTGAACGGTTCTATCTTTAGTGATCAATTTATCGGCTCGTTAGCGGCTGATAAATGTGACTCGATTGCGCTATGATTATAAAGCAATATATCAAGATGAGTACCTTGATTACCACTGTGAGAATGTCCCCCGCAATACGTTACAAAGGTTTTTCTGCCGACTTTTTGTTCTGCTATTGTCCAATCACGCGACGGTTGCGTCCCGTCTTATATTACTGTTGCATGATTGCGGAAAACCTTGGCCTACGATTATTGCGTATCAGATTCTGCCTTATAATCGGCCGTTTCATCGCGAAAGCCAGACTGGTAGGCGTTTCGAATTATAATCAATGCTTCTCAGTACCAACACATTAGCGTTTAATATACCTTCAAATATCACGGTGTTTTCAAACCGCACTGAACAAAGTGGCAGAACACTCGCGAATTTCGGTTCGTGTACATTTATACTAATAACCGTGAAAGCGGAAATTAGGTACAAGAGCATGTCGACAACTTGTTATTACGCTGCATTTATGACACGGCATGCAATAAAGGGTGTATAAAGTTGTTACTAAATGCACATCTTTTCTTCTTTTACACGATTCACTTTACGCTCCCGACTTCGCACGCAGCCTGTGAAATTACGAATTACTTTGCAAAAATGAATGAAAAACAAACTGCTACTATTATAATTCGGTATGAAAGTAATTCACATCCGTATTATTGCATAATGACGTGCCTGTCTCGTGGTAGACGAGTTGACAGCGTTGGACCACCGGAGGCGAACAGGGTTTTTTGAATACACCTTCGTTAGAGTGGAACAACTCGATGACATGTTACCTCTAGACTTAGTTAACGTTTTCCTGGACAACTGTGCGCAAATTCAACGCATTTTAGATGATATTCGAACCGAATTTGGAATGGGAGAACGTTATTGACATGTCGATCTGTTTGTTATGAAATCACGCTTAATTTGCGTCTTACTGTTCATTTTTAAAAAGAAAAAGAAAATAATTGACAGGTTTCCTATCAATAACTGTACACATACACAGGATGTTGTCAAATCACGCCAGCTGTCAGAGATGCCGATAAAATTAAGTCATTGTTGACTTTATTCACAATCTAGAGCACATTATGAAAGGTCAGTTGAACATTATATCGTCACAAATAGTAAGGTAATTTCTTCCGTTTGCCGATAGATAAGTCATAATATTTACTGTCACTCAGCACCTGGCTAGGTCGTTGAACTCGCGAGTGATCTCAAAGGAGCTGAAAGTTTCCATTTTGTTGTTGACG
Organism: Hyles lineata; assembly: GCA_030180105.1. Taxonomy (NCBI): domain Eukaryota; kingdom Metazoa; phylum Arthropoda; class Insecta; order Lepidoptera; family Sphingidae; genus Hyles; species Hyles lineata. Next base: position 10,902,506 of record JARJEE010000008.1, on the reverse strand, counting down.
GGCGCATCTTCCGAATTTGGATGGATAAGTACTTAATTGACATTACCAAAATATGGTGTATGTTTCACAGGAATGTGTAGGGTGAAGGTATTCATTACTCTTAGAGTTTTATAAGGCTTTATTGGTAACAAGTATAAATGTTGCTCGTTGGTCCGGGAGCACGATATATCACTGGTGGCTGAACGTTTTTGTGGCGGTCGATTCTTCACAACCATTTTATGTGGTTTAATTCGATCGAAGCCAGTGGCGGTATCGACCCTAATTATTTGAATAGCGCGACACGACGTCCCTTTGACTCAAGCCGATAACTTGTCCTCGAACAGTAGAGACTTCCATGAGCTATAAAAAATTTTTTGTATAGATTTTGCATAAACCTATCTGACATTATTTGTGTGTTCATAATATAAATATTATTCAATTCATATAATGGTATTATGCTACATTTTAATGAAATATATTAATTATCTATAAAGGATTGCGAACTTTATTAAGAAAAAAATTGTTTAAGTATATCATCAATCTTTTTCACTCTAACCAGCATTAAACTACTTAATATATTCTTGTCTGAATTTCTAGCACTAATGCGACTTGCATAGAAATAAAAATAAATCACATTGTAAAATGTAATAAATTTAATTTCAACTCCATTGCTTTACAATAATTTATAAGCTTCGAGCGCTTAGTTTTTCTGTTCCAAGTACATGTGGTCCGTTTGATATAAAATTATATAACAAAAACTATATTTGCTAGACAAATGTTTGAGCTTCGTCGCTTCTCTATTTTCGATAAGTGATTTACGATTTGCTTCATGTTGTGTACGGTTAAGGCAAAAAATTCTAAATATTTGACACGGCAAGGGGTGCAGTTAAATGCAAAGTTTTAGGGGGTCCCGCGTCTCAAAAGACAGACATCGTGACAAGTGCCGCATCTTTCCCAACATAATTGTTATTTCATAAGAATTTGGGTCGAAATTCCAGATTATTTAGATAAATCTACCTGCTACCGAGTTCCAATTCATTAAAGGCCATTAATGAGGTTTATTGCTTAGTGAATTTATGATATCGCTATGCTCGCTGATTAATTGAATACTTAATGAATGGGACTTTGATGTTTCTGGCGTTTCGTTATTTTATTACAATTGCAATAGACTCGAAATGATTATCGATTTAATTTGGAACTTATTGATGATATATTTGATACTGAAAATACTTTCCGATTGAATAATAACTGGCAATCAAAATAATTCTAAAGTTAATTATGGATATTCATTGTATTTTAAAAGAGCATTCCATTTATATTGAGCATAATTTCATTGAATTTTGATGTGTCCATGAAATATTATTAAAAATGTATACTTACTGATCTCTTCATTTAATAATTTCGTAATTAAGTACTTTGTTAGAATCTAAAACACAACAAATATACACAAAGTTTTTTTTAAATCTGTAAAACAAAATGTAGCACAAATTGAAAAAATAGGACCTTAAGTGCAAACACGTATAACTCAATTTCTTGTTAGTATTGGCCTGCCTTCCACTTTATAGTTTTTACGAGTTAAGGCACTTGAACTTGATATACGAAAATAACACCGATTGCATGCGCCTGGATTTGGGTCACATGTTCACTGCGACTTGCGGCCACACTTCAAACCAAGGACATGGCCCTCGGGACTGTATTGCGGAACAGCTGTTCCGGATTTTGTTTTTCAGCATTGTTTTTGCTATATGGTCAAGAACACTTATAGAGGATACTCTAAAATGTTGCTGGAAATTGGACCGGTAGTGACACAGATTTTACGGATCAACGCATTTTTGTAAATAACACATGTTTTCGGATGTGATGTTGTTGAGTTTTGCGAAACTTATGCTAAGCAGCACTTGAAAGATGTTTATTTAAACATATTATTGAAAGGTCTCAATAAATCCTCATTTTTCACATTTTAAGAATTAGAACGAAATTGAAACTGCATTTTTGTTTTTCTAACAGCATTTAAATTATTATAGCATTTGCCATATATTTATTTTTATCGTCTTTTTATTTTCCTTCATTTCTTATTATTTTTATAATTTGACCATACATTTCGTTTGCATTTTGGCTCCGATCTCAGAGTAATGCGTGCAGCGTTGCGCAGGCGCAGCTGCCAGCAGCGCGCGCGGCGGTCGCGTGCCCCGTAAACGCACGAGCGACGCCGAGCTTTTACGAGCCGCCCGATTTGAGTATGGACTCGCAAGTCATTTTTAACGTTTTCTCAAGCACAAAATTTTCCATTCGTACAGATTTCTAGACACTTGAATGTAGATATATATATTATTTATTGCATGTCAGAGAAAAATATATAACTAAATAGCACAGGGAAAAAATTACTAGTGAGATCTATTTAAATAATATTATATCATAAACTGCGGAAGTAAATTATGTTATTCGCAATTTTGCAAAAATACATAATATATTTATGTATCTAATTAGGACTTTAAATCAACGCACAAATGCCAATAAATAAGTAAGACAGTTACTCATATTGCAATAATAAAAAGGACATAGAACACAAGCCATTGACGGTGGGGAGTGATGGCCATGTAAATTGGAGAACATTATAGAGCAGCGCCTAACAGGACGAGATAATGAGGAGCAAGTTTGCAAGCGGATGCGCCGCGCACATACTGAACAATTAATACAAAGAAAATTAAACGGCAACTAAACGCTACGATTCCACAGGTGTTCATACATCGTGATCTTGTCGCGTTACCAATGCATTGTACAAGCATTCATATCAACGGAAACATCCACCCATAATGGCCCGCGTTTCCCCTCAATTATCAAAAATTACTATTGCAATTTGATTTTGCTGGGCGGGTACTGCTACGTGATACAGTTGCGACGATTGTCTTCAAATTAAAAGCGACGATGCTTTGTTTAGGTCCCCCATTTTAGTATATTTCGCGTGGTTTATTGTATCCTTTTTGCGAATGTAACTCGAGTTCGGACACGTGTGGAAATGTTTTTTGTTGGTTTGTTTTGTTTCATCCGTGTCATTAACGTAAATGTGGTTATGGGCATACATCACGTACTTAGAAAAATTAGCGTTATTATTTATTTGAAATATATACTTATTTTTGCGTGCTGTTTGCAGTATGGGAAAGCTTGCTGCAAGCGCTGGTGTGAGTAATGTCTTAAGCATTGCTGGAGGTACTATCGAGTATTATAAGATCCATGAATTTTCTAACAAAATTAAAATTTGTGTAAGTATTTCTAAAATGTATCTATTTGGTTTTATTTCTTATTCTTCTACTTTTGAATAACGGATAGATTTTTCAGATTTTGCCAATATCAAGTTATATGTTTTTGGTTAATATATTGGTAAAGAGGTTAAACAATTATACTACATTTAAGAATATTTTAAATAGAACTAAAAAAATGTAAGGGTAATATTTATAAATTATGAAAAATATCTAATGAATTTAATACTATATTTATTTTAATTATTTCCTTAGGCAGTCACTTAAATAATATGAAAATAGTCAAATATTTCATAGCATTACAGTCTCAGTGCTTGCGGTTTTACTTATTATGATAAGATAATATTATTTTTTATTATTATTTCATTTATTTCCTTGGTAAACTTCAGGTGGGTTAGAATAAAAGAAAATAATTCGATGATATAATTTATTTACAAACGCAACCAACAGGTTGTCTGATGTTCATTTTGTAAAGAACTATTAACACCTATTATAAAGTCTTATGTTATTAGGAATCTCGCTTATGGTGCTAAATATATCTATTTACACTACAAGTCTTTGTCTCAATCGTATTCGAACAGTGACATATTTACATACAATGCTAAACTTAACATCTAATGACTAGATAACAATAATTAAAGTCTTAATATCTACGTGGAAGTGTAGTCGTAAGGCTACGTACTAAGGCACAGCGGTGTTTCAATCACTCATGATAATACTAAATGCCTATGGAATAAACAAATGATAGTTTCAGTCTTGGTGTTATTCCATCGATGTACGAAATGCAGTGAGGGCATTCGTTCGGTGTCCAGTCGCTCGCAGGAATGCATCGATGCTTCGTTATAGTCCACCATTATCCCCTCTCATTAGGAATATACTGATTGCGGTTAATTAGAGGTTGTCTGAGAGTCCCTCGCGCTCCAACGTTCGGCTCTCACTTGAGGAATACTCGTTTTTTCATAATCACCAAGCCGCTTACTGGCCGCACTTTGATCGCCGCTGAACACGGTTCCTGGGAAAATGAAAAATATTTTATTAATTCATGTTTACACTGTTGATGCGATCAAAAAATAACTTGTGCTTTGATGACGCGAGTGATCGAGTGTATAATGACGCGTGTTCCCGAGAATATCAAACTCATATCATCAGATGTTTGTATAGTGCTTAGCAAATATTGTAACACGTGTGCCTCGCTCGACGCCCTTCTATTTCCTCTTGAGATTTCGTCTTCCGGTACAATAAATTAATAGTCTACGGCGGCCCGTTTTTTGCGAGTTCAATTTCAAGTTTTTAGTCACGGCGCTCCTGGTTGCTAATCCACCTATTGTGACCATATGGCAACCGGACGGCAGAATACCGGCGCGCCATAGCAACTGAACTATATATTCGCACGAACAACATAAAATCATGCCTTTTGTCTACTTATTATTAGAATAGATCATTTTTATGTGCAATTTTCCCACTACATGCGGGGTGAACCACAAGGTTGTTAGAAGTAATTGCTGTTCGGCTATTGAGGAAAATAAGAAGGTGGAATGCGGGTACCTATTTTATTTTTAAACGCGAAATAGAAAAGGCTGTGTGTTTTAATAAAAAAAATACTACCTAGCAGCGAGAAGCTTTCATACGACGACATATTTTAAGATTCGCTATTGTCGGCGACTTGCTATTGTGTCCTTTAATTTTACAATGAATAGATAAAGTCTATCTTACGGTTCAATGCTCACCCATAATAGTAGACCTGTTTACTTTTTGCTTTAGGGATGAACCTTCATTCAAAATTGTGCAACATAAAAGAGTCGACCCTATAGGTAACCGTGTCTAACAGGCTCGGGCAAAAAAACATGGTTAATGGTGATACCTGGCTTTTGCAAAATACGAGTCTTAAAATAAAATATGCGTTTTTTTAAATTCCCTACATATGATTCCACCATGAATAGATAAGTTAGAGCGATGAATTCACGGCCAGTGCGGCGCGACGCGACGAGAGCAAACAATGTGATAAGAAATGTCACTATCAAACTTCTGACGATACAAGTACATTGAAAAAAATGATTTAAGCTCTGTTATCAAACAGATAAAGCTATACTAAATTTAAAATAGGGCAGTGTGGTAATAAAGCTTACCTTGATGATCATTGCTGTTGCCACCGAGATATGACGTCCAGAAGCTCTTCGTCTTCGGGGCTCATGGGCTCGTAGAAGTCATACGTGTCGTGACAGTTGGGGCCCGCTGAGCTTTCCGACACCAGGGACGGAGCCGGCGAGTGCGACTCCTCGGAGGACGGTGGGGTTTGAGAGCCGCTCGTCGTCAGCGCCATGCCTAATTGCGTATCTGAACATCCATCTTCACTTTCTTCCAATAAGCGTTTCAAGCTTTTAATGTATTCCACTGCTAGCCTTAAAGTGTCCACTTTGCTCAATTTCCTCGAGGATCCTCGTCCACCGGCCAGAGCCGCAGAGATCGCCGACGGTATGTGCTGGCGGAGCGCTGCGAATCCATTATTAACTTGCTTCACTCTGTTCCTCTCCCGGGCGTTCCTGCGGGCCACGGAAGCCGGCTGAGATGGATACGGCTGATGCAGATACGATCTCTTCTTGCATCGGCCCGCGTCCACGGGAGCGGGTGCCAGCCTCCTGGGAGCGGGACTCTGGAGGTGTGTCAATTTCTGATCGACACCGAGATTCTGATAAGAGTGAATCGCCGCCATGAGCATCGCGTAATGTAGTCGAGAGTTGATCGAATGCGCACGAGTGCGTGCCGCGCGGAGGTCGCCGTTGAATTGGCGGAGGTGGCGCGCACCCCCGACGCTAAGTAGCGCGCGCGGCGGCGGAGGCGGGGGACGAGGCGGCGCGCGGGGGGGCGAGGCGGCTGGCGGTGGGGCGCGTGCCGAGCGCGCGCGCACTCGCACGGGCCGCCCGCCGCCGCACGCCGCGCCGCCGCTCGCCGCACGCCGCACCCCGCTACTTGTTGCACTGGTCAAAATACGCCGGCGCTTATTATGCCATAGAGCAGTAAGCTCGCGCCGCTATTGTTGCACGTCGTTGCGCGTAATTATCCCGTCCTTTACCTTGTTCGGAAGACGGGCTCCGCTTGCGTCGTCTATTTAGAAGTCGTTAGGGAGAATAGGCGCTGTAAAACGATCGGAGACGATATTGTGTTATTAATGTCTCGGAGCTTTTGTTTTGGTAAATGAGAGTTGTAAACTTTTTGCGTAATAAAGTAAAACGCGAACAGAAATTGCATAAGCGTAACATAATTTTCATCGGGTATGCTAATTATATCTAATCGCATCATGTTCGTCATGTCGCGGCTAATTAATTGCTGGTGTTTGGTGTAGCACACCCGTCAGCGTCACGTCGTGGCACGTGACAGTGACATCAATCACGGTGTGATCTAATTATTTTCACGTTTCTTTAATCGCGGTCATTCGGTACTTGGTACAAGAGATGGTTGTAAACTGTGGAATGTAGCAGGTGTGTGTTTTAGCGTCATTCTAGTTCTGTGAATTGTCCACTGCGTTTTATTCGACAGTTAACTCTTTATGATAATGAGTCGTTAGATACCTTCGGTGCAATTAAATTTTCTGTGTATGGGATAATGTTCACAAAAAGACAATATCCATTATCATGCACTGCTTCAGAGTGTAATTCGCGTTGAAATCTTTTATACTGAAAGTACAGTAATAATGAAACTTCTTCGTAATGTACCGTAGTTGAAAAAACATGACAAAAGTTGTGAATTTCCTTCATGTTTGAGATAAAAGGATAAGTTTATGAAATACTAGTCATTCCATAAGAATATTTGTCAAGACTCTTTTTCAATTCAATAATTTAATTACTTGATAAACACAAATAAATTATATAAAATCACATTAGTGTCTAACGAATTGTTTCTCAAAGTTTATTTGCAGTATAATAAAGTGTCACAACTATAATTCACGGTTGACCGATTCAAATCAATAGGTTATATCATAAATAAATTATAATACCACGCACCGTTATTTAATATCAATAATTAGTTATAAATTATGGACGCGAAGCGACAGATTTCGTTTCAGTGTATACGCGCCACGCGTGCAACGTGGAAAGTGGAAGAATTCTTTTAATATGAGAATTTTACTTTTAAGTGGCCACAAATTCCACCAAACATCTGCAGTGTCATCTTGCTGGTACAGTTAGAATGTATTTATTTCGGCATAAATTAAACTTCACATATTTATATACAGGGTGTTATTAACATATAATTTTTAATTGATTCCACATGTTTCTCATCACATCAGGTGACAGTGTAAAAAATAAAAAAAAAAACTTAGATATTTTTTGTCACTAATCGTGATTTGTTTTGACGATATTTGTTCACCAGGTATTGTCGCATATTTGGCCTTCAGTTCAGTTCGGCAACTTACCTGAGTCGTAAAAAGACTCGTACCTTTAAATTTTGATTAATAGGATTGAAAACTAAACTCGCAATTTTTGGCATAATTAATAAGACAGCTTTTTATTTTCAAACTTGTTACATTGATAAACCATAAGCCAATCACCCTGTATGTACCTGCTTACATAATTTCTAGATAGCAAGATTCACGTGCGCCGCAGAGATGGCAACTATATCGTAACTCTGAGGTTATAGTCGTGATAATGTATGTTTGGACAGGTTCTGTTAAGTTATTGTAGGCCAGTTATAAATAATGTAGTTTATTCTTTTTATTCCGCTTTTTAGAGCTAATATCGTTGATTGACGTGACAATAGCAAGGGTTATTATCGATATTTTTTGTTCTAGGAGCTATGGTCTGGAATTTTATAGGGCTAAAATACTATTCTAGATGTTTTATAAGTGTGCCACATAAAAATGTATGAAAAAATATCGTCAAGTAGTAATTAACCCGTCTTAATGCTGCCTATTAGTCTCATTTACAATTGAGATGTATCAATTACTAGTCCACGCCATTCAGATATAATGCGACCTGATATCATAGAATCCACTTGCAATGAAATTCTTATGAACATCTCTCGAATATGCAAATTCTTCACGTCTTTATCTTCCATTCACGAATAAAATGAACGATATCTCTCTACGAATACATATTTGTTTTTTATATTTGAAAGATCAGAGATATGCCTGGCATAGTTCGAGACCTCAGGTCGCCAATTAATTATAAACAGCAATTCTGAAACCAATCCTAAATGTTGTCCATTCCAGAACATTAATTTGTTTCTCTAATACTTAAACGGAATTTCTATGCGTGCGAACGCAGAAACGAGTTACACATAATATTTACGCTGATCAAAAAATGTTCTTATCAACCTATTTATTACTAATTTACAATTCGGATTAGTGAGATTCCCAGCGGTGTAATGCGGCCGAGTGGTGCAGGTGCGACGGCACACGACTCGCGCACGACTTTCCGTCGGAAGCCTTCAACTTTGTCACTACTTTTTCGCGCTTCGTGTTTATGTTTCGAGTTAAACAAAAGAACATTTAGTAGGGGTTTGTTGTTTACGGTTTCTGTTGTGTAGGTATAGATGTACTTAACTGTGAATTAAAAGACGCATTTGTTAATAAAATAATAAATTCAAGATAAAATTATTATTGGATTTTGACTACAATACACCTGAGCTGACTAAAACAAATTGATTTTATTCCGATAAACCTTTGATTATGCCAATCCAGCAGATGTTGAATATATATAATATGCAGAGCCCGAATGTCTTAGTACCGGATTAAAAGTTTTCATGAATCTGTTATCAAACGGCCAAATGAAAGAAAGTAACAATAAATGAATTTTCTTTGAGCCAATGGTATCATTACGATCAAGTCTGTCTACTAGTACTGAAGCTTAAGACTTACGGCAAGGCTCTACCACCAATAAATATTTATAATTTATATGAAGGAAGAGGTATAGTTAACTAAGTAATTCAGTCTTTAATGTAATTTCTATATCACTTCAGATACTAAAATTTTATAATGGGTGTTTACGCATTTAATTTATTAACTTTAAATTGTATTGTATGCAAAATACAGGAAAAATTATTTTAATTTTATCTATATTGTGGATGAAATATTCTAAATTCTTTCACCCCTATAGTTAGCGCAGTCCCGACATCTATATTCAACCCTTAAAATGTGCGAACTAAAATCGATACATATTTCCAACCCCGTGAATTGTTGTTGGTGGCTATTGTAGATGGCGTTACCTGTGCACGTGCCTACCTGTTGTTAAAATAGCGCAGGGGTGGTTACAAATAAGGTGGATTTAACTGTAAAAACTACAGGTGGCGCTTGAAAGCAAGTGTTCCTTTTAATGTAAATAATGTATTGATTTGGTGAAAAAAAATAATATTATTTTATGTCGTGATTATTTTTCTTTTTTAAAATACGCAAATAATTTATTTTGTTTTATTTTGCAAGTACTGCTTTTAACTACCGTTTTTTTTTTCGTTTGTGTTTTAAACTTTATTTTGTTTTAATAAGGCTGAAGACATTACCAAAAAAATAATGCTATGCGACACATTATTTTTGTTTTCTGTCGTGTTTTAGTGAGATTACATTTGGCTGTTTATCAAGCCATCGGCAGCTGTGGATGATCGTGGGCGGTAATCGCTTGCCGATGTCCAACTGGTCCGTTTGTCGGTCATCTGCTTATAAACAGTTTGGATTAAATATAATAAGATTTATTGCTTGCTATAAATGGAAAGTAACATAGTAGCGTCGTGTGTTGTTAAAAATCTCTACAGGAATTTTTTAAATAGTAGTACTTTAATAATTTTACTGGTGGTACGTCTCTCATATGTGAGAGGCCATCTGGGTGGGTACCACCGCAGTGTCTATTTCTCCCGTCAAACAGCAGTGTAAACGCACTGTTGTGTTTCGGGTTGAAGGGCATTGTAGCCAGAGTAACTACTGGACATATTGAGACTTAACATCTTATGTCTCAGGATGGCGAGCGCAGTGGAATGCCAAGCATTGCTTTGTAATTCAAGGTGTTGTTTGGTTTTGCTACTGTTCATGAGCGGTCGTATCGCTTACCATCAGGCGAACGGCATGCTCGTCTCGCCATTCAAAGCAATAAAAAAAAAAAAATTAGAATTTAAAGCCCTTATCTTATTATTATGTAAAATCGTACTATTAAAAAATTATAGTTTGATGCTTCGGCCCAACTTAAATATAGGATAAGAGCTCTTACAAGAAAAATAAAAAGTCAACTAAGAAACGAATTTCTTTTAAGACAAATATATCAAATTAGAACCCCAATCACACCCGAATTAAACTGTGAAATAAAAACATAGAAATTCCAATATATTAGATTTTATTTACATAAATACCGGAGATGCATTTAGCGTGTTCGACCAATTAGTACCCCAACTAAACACTTCACGCCTCAAGCAACACAAATATATATTAATTAAAAATTTATAAAAATCCCTCGCAGTTTCTCACTAAGCATCGATTCATTACGCGCTCAATCGTCATTATCATCCCGATTTTACGAGCAAAGCAATCGATGAACCGATGACTGCACATAAAACCTGTATTGTACCTATATTTACACTAATTTGGATTTTCCCCAATAAAACTAGTGCGTGGGAAGATTTATGTACACGCAATCAAAGTGTAACCGAACCGTGTTGACCAAACGTTCTTCGATATTTCTCATAGAACTTTAGCCTTACATGTTTTCGGAGAGAGTTGCGTAGTATTGATATGACAGAATTATAAAATTCTTATAAAAGGTTCATAGAACTCTTATAAGCCAATCCTAAAGGAAATTAAATAAAAATCTGATACACACTATATTTTATATTTTTACACTCTTCCAGTTGGTTTTAATTAGCCGAAATATATTTGATAGAATATCTTATGACAGATTTGATTTTGGAAATTATTAAGCATGTCTATAATGAACTCTTACGCATGGAGGAACGGTTGAATAAAAATCCAAGGTTCTGATCATGAAAATATTTGCAACATTTTTAACTTAAACTATTTGAAAAGTAATGTTAATACAGGTTGCGTTCATGACTTATTCTGCCCTGTATTGAACATAGCTGAAATTCCTCAATATATTGGTGTATTCTTGTTTGTACTATCAATAATCTCATTAAAATGATAGTATTTGGAATGTTTATCGAAAATACCCTCGTCCCTTATGCAGCAGATAGTATCAGCATGTTCTCTTAACTGTGTTGGTGCTTGAAATTCCCTTTATAAATATTAAACAGGTGTGAGGCAGTAGTCGCTTTGTACTCGCAGTTAGAGCCACTCATTTCAGTCTTTAATTGACGAGCTGTTGCTTTATTCGTACCGCCGGCAAGCATGAGTGCCGCTGTCAAACCTGACGTAAAACGCCTCAATCATGGCAATAACGTAATTTTAATCTTGATTACTTGATAATTTAATTGGATTAAGCTTAATGGAATGAGAACTGCCAACCGTCCGAAGTGAGTGTCGGAAACCTTAGGTTTCTGCCGACGATGCACATTCCCCATAACAACCGTGATTACACTGTCATAATGAAAATTTATTAGTGATTATTATAACCGCGACCGTTTACTAATTACCTATTCGACGTCAGAATGGCGTTATTAATACCATTAATACCCGCTTTATAACTACAAAAGCTGTGTATAAATAGTTATTTTAATGCGTAATTTAATAAATTATGCAGTCAGCTAAAGTTACAACGTGGTTTTAGTTAGAGGTACAAGCAATACAAATGATAATACCACACGCACGGACACAGACAGATTCCGATTGTCATCGAAACAAACGTTGTCCGACGCTTTCTCTGCGAAAATAACGCTAGTTGCCGACGATAACTCTAGCCGCGACTCGGAGGCGTATCATTTACGAAATAACAATCGCAAATAAACCGCGACGCGCGCGTCGGCGGCGCACGGAGCGGGCAGCGCGCATTAGCGGTGTGGGGCGCAAACAGCGCGATCGGGTGTATAATTTCGCGTCCGCTGACACGAAGGCTCTTCGGCGCGGTCGCCATACCACAATATATCACGGGCTCGCGTACGCCCGCCACACTGTATAATTCGTGTAATTTATAGGATAGAGTCGACTAGTAGCAAGACGGCCGACACGGTTAATAGCGCGTAACCACGCGACAGAGGCATTCGTGTACACTCGCCCAAGTGCGTCGCGCCGACGCCGCCCCGGGCCTCCTATCGCAGATGAGCATTTGATTAAACGGCCCTACATGATAGCCGGCCGACTCAAACCTATCTCCTGAGACCTAACTGCGCTTTAAATGAGCCTTCTTTACTTTATAATGCCTTTTTTATTTTAATATTGTAAGCGGTAAAAACGAGGATTTATGCATTATTGTAATACACGTAATTTGCATTATTTATTCAATTGCATAATTTTTAAAGAATAACATCGTCGCACGAACGATATGCGTTAATTTATATTTAGAGTACAGTGCGTAAACTCCGTTGCCAGTTACCGGTTGCTAGCACACAATAAATGTCATTTTAATAATATTAATATTGCAATAAATTTGAGCGGGTGGCGCGGGAGGCACCGCGCGCCGCGACTGTACCGCGGTGCGCGCTGCCCGCCGCTGTATTTAAACAACGCGCCGTTTTTATTTATTCCCCTAGTATAAAGTTCGCACACCACACTGTAGGTTTTTTTATTCCGTGATCATCCGCGGCGATTATTCATTTATCAAACAAATGGCGGAGCTTCATCAAACGAATACTTTTCACATCTTAAAGCTAGTTTGTGTAGTTCATTAATTATAGTTAAACCTTTGTACGGATTCGTATGGGTTTAATGTATATTTTTTCTTCACTTAATAGCATTTACAGCATTAACAATTAATGATGGCGTTAAATAAGAATTTTGCTTAAATATATAAAATGATACAAAATGAAGTAATCTCGTATTCTTTAAAATCTAATTGGAAATAAGTAAAATTAATCACCCCTATTAAGCGTTAAAATATACAATGTTTAATCCTATCTTAATTATTAATTTATGAATGAATTTTATTGCTGCACATAATCACTAATAGCATATTAAGCTTACACAGAAAAATCCCAAATATCCATTCTATTTAAATAGAATCCGATTAAAACGTGAGAAAGATTCGTGTCACAACGGTAATGTACTCGATAGATATGTTAAGCTGAAAATCGGACGAATCATTTAACACTAACGCTTGAGCAACACCATCATATATCCATCGGATTTACATAAACACTTTACCAAAGTGAACAAATAAATTCGGACAATTAAATTAATTGAATCATCATCCACACTCACTCCTGAGTAATAGTTAAAATAGTTTCACATTTAAATAAATTTTCAAGATTATTCTTAATTATTTTAGAATAAAAGCCACCATTCAATTATGCGTATTTAAAGTGTGACTCTAATTGAGGTCCAAAGTGCCGTCGGCTATAACTCAAAGATGGACAAGTTTGGTTTAATTGCCGGGCGAATTAATTAATTAATTTAATTAATTATGTTTTGCGACTGGTGTATTTAACAAATGATCTTGGATTGGAAATTGATTGGCACGTATATTATGAAACTGTTTGAATATATATTAAGGGACTCTAAATGGAATTTTTAGGCGATCTTATTAGACCGTAACTACAAAATAACTAATATCCATATTCGTGTCTTAATTCTCAAAGTAGAATTTACCAAATATCTAGTTAGCAAATCCCCTTAATACTTCAATACAAAACATACCTTATTAATTCAAATTCGCATGGGCAAGTAAAGCGATCGTTACAACACATCACAGAACTGCAGAACGTATAAGCTAATGATCTAAGCCGCGTAGCTAAACAAAGTACCGTTACAGGCGTAGCAAACCTTGCCTATTGTTAAACGCAGCCTCTCATTGGCTGTGCTCGTACACTGCCCTCCCCTCCAATCACGGCGGGAGGTTTTACCTAGTAATAGCCTCGCGAACATTTGTAAACGGTTAGCCTGTTACATACGCTCTAAGTACAGTCTAATAGAATGGCTGACAGTAGTCTCGTATTGGAAATATACAACCTCGTTGGTGGAATCTTATTTGATTCAAAAAGTTTCGTTATTGGATTGCTTGTTTTCAGCCAGTGATAATTTTTGTGGTGTATATTCTAATTTTAAAAACTACTTATTGGAACTGTATTGGAACTGAGTGGGTTTTTTCTCTTATAGAATCTTACAAGCCAGTATCAGACGGATAATGTTCCAATTTAAAAGTTTCGTTGGTTTACACTCGTTCCATTTGATTTTGTAACTAATTGGTATTATTAATTTTAATTGTAGATGTGCACGTAATTTATATCGTTAACAATAAATATGCAGTTTGATATCAGTGCAAGACGTGCCTCATATTTACTAAGGTTATAAAAGAGAAAAAACATTAGTTCAATTTATTAAATACTAATATCTACTATAAATTACTAAAATTAGTATCAAAACTTTCATTCATAAATTTTATAATACATACCTTAAAATTACGAGTCGTAACACGGAGGGAAAGCCGTAAAAGCAATAAAACATAGAACAAAATTACTACATAATTGATGTTACTCCACCCTACAAGAACTCCTTGTAGAAGAGACTATAAAAAAATAATTAAATCTAACCACGTTCACACTTCACCCTCCGGGGCAGAACAATAAAATCCTGGCGCCAAACAGTTCGTCACAGATTATAACACGTTCTCAGTAATGATCGGGAAATTGTTGCTACGTGACGATGCGTCACGCTCCTTTGTTTTTTAATAAAAGTAAAAGTACGACACCATAGAGACGCGTATTCGGAAGCTGAAATCGTTCACGTGACCTGAATACATGTTTTATGAATGGGAAGCAATTTCTGGTAAGACAAAAAATCCTTTCCATCATGTTCCTCAGACACCATTTTATCATGTTACGGCATGAATGAGTTGGGTCGAGTTACTACTATCTCATAGAAAACTGACACAAAAATAGGGTAACAGTTGTCCTGTCGCGCTTCATTTAGTAAAACTGAGCAATAGTCCGGTTGGCAGTAGAGTAAACTGAAAAAGGACTAGGCTGACAAATTATTATTCATTTCTTTGGTGATTTAAATTATTTCAAACCCTACATTGACGCCCATTGACCCATAATTGCCCTTCTCTCTGCTTTTCTCCGTACTTTTACACTTACACTCACAATCCTCAAATAAAGTGGGTGTTAATGGGGAGTGGTGATCATCTACCATCACTTGAGGCGCTTACTTGTTCGTTTATCGAACCTTTGGCATAAAAAGCCGATGATAACATAAACTCTAATTCTTGAATAATGCAGTAAACGGTACAGTTAACTCAATGTATTTTATGTGCTTGTATTTCTACTCTTATCGGATTTATTGAAATGTTTTGGATCGAGGCATATTTTTGTTGTAGGTCACGATAGTGTTATTCACTCTATTTTAAATGTGAATTTACTAGGCCATTTATCTGTATTATTTTTGATAAGTGAAAAAATAATACACGATAGATTGAATTTAAGTAACCTGCTTTTAATTGTAGCTAAAACATTTAAGATTTTAATCTAAAATAATTTTATAAAATCAAATATGTTTAAATAAGAATTTAATATCCAATATTCAAATTATTATTTACAAGTTAGTTTATAATACGTATCTTTATTTGTTAGTACATATTCAAACACACAAATCTAAACATGTAAAGCTTAGGAATGTATCAATTGAGCTATAGGTGCTGTATGTATTTGACGACTATGGGCACTTCTGTTTAATATTTATGAATGAATTTCCCAACACTGATACAATTTTATTCATGCAATCTTAAATAACAACAGTAAAATATATTATGTAAAAGTAAAGTAGAATAATGTTACAATTTTTTTTTCTGTCGATTAACAACTAAACAACAGGAAAAACTATGTTAAGGTGTATCTTTTTAAGAGTGATGGGTTTTATGACTGTTTATTTGTGGATACTTTTAAATTACATGGCTAAAACATAAAATAATGAATATTTATTTGGAAAATCAAATACTGACATGATCAGATGAGTATATAACAAACAAAATTCCGAATACGATACTATTACATGATTATGATACGAGCACTAATTCGGATGAAATACAGTACCTAGGTTTATATATTTATTACACATGTTTATTAACACATTGAAATTGTTATCAGTTATTCGGCTTCTTTAACCGTTACAAGCACAATTAACAAAGGGCGTGTCAATTTAACCGGGCCGTGCCTTATCCGTTAATTTCGGTTAATGAGAACCGCGGCTACTAAATTTCACCTGGTTATCTCCAATCTGTAAATTTGGTTAACTCTGATCGCTTATTTTGTAGTAACAAGATTGATTGTTAATGAAATTCGGAATTTTGTGATTAAATGCCAATACTGCAAGTATTAGCAAGAATATGTGGTACTTATTTCATTTGAATTCGATAATATTAACATTTAAAAGCATAAAGAAAGATTTCTACAAATATTTAATTAAATAAATAATATATTGTGATTTATGTTTGTAAATGTATTGTTCATAGCTTTGCTAGAACAGTTTATACCGATTCCGAGTTCTGAGCGATTCACTTAACCGTACAAATCACTTAACCGATATTATAAATTATCAATTATTATTAAATTAACTGCTATGAATTCAACTAATCTACGATTCATGTCTAATCAGTGTATTGTAAACTTATTTTGAAAAGAGCAACGCTAGAGTTTCTTCTCTGGCGAAAACAGCTTTGTTAACCGGGTGATAGTGGAAAAACAAATAAGTGTCTGAATCTAAATAATGTATGACATTTTGAAGGTTCGATAAATATTTTCATTTGATATGCTAGAGCAGACTAATGTTATTATACTCGTATTGATCGCTAAGGTCTAACTATATCCCGCAGATCAATGCTCTATTTGTATTGCCTAGTAATAATGATTAGATGTATTGGCACTTAGTGGCGCTAACATAATATATAAGATCAACATACAAACATAATTCACGCCTTTTCCCACCAAAGGTTAGCAGAGGAGCTACCATGACACCCATTTGTCGCCTTGTATGTTCCGTCTCACGATGTGATAGGGGGCGAGCTTCTTGCAATATCGGTCAAAAATTCCTGACTCCGGACTGATATAGGAATAGAAAAATCCAATAAAACTTTACCCGATCCGGGATTCGAATCCGACATCTCAGCGTCATAATCATACCGTTGTATAACAGGGCCACTGAGGCAGTATAAAGCTAATGCCTATTTTACCATCACACTTAGTATCAGTGCGAAGAATTTTGTCCCTCAATGAAAACTTTTTTTTTGTGGAGGGAAAAATATATAAATTGTCAATAAATATAAACATTGCGATTCTGGCCCGGAGTTCCTGGAGAAATTAACTTGGAGTCTAATAAAGTTTTTTTTGTCTGTAAACAAAATGTCAAATATGATGATAATTTATTTATTTTAATAAATCTGTCGCCCGGGGTAAAACAGGAAAACGTTTAAGGACAAACCTTAAAAATGCTATGGGCATTCTTCTTTATGAAAATCTGTCTTGAGCCAAATATGCTTGATTACTCATAACAATGTTGTGGCCGAGTAAATGGTGATGATTATCCAAATTGATATGAGGCGGATATCACCTAATTACATGGCAAACATTCACCAAGTTGTAATTTGACAATTGCAATAAAAGCAATTGACAATGATGTGAGAGACCGCGTGCTTTCATTCATTGAATTTACAAAAAGGAAATTGTGCACTTTAAGAAGCTACACGTAATTTAAAATAATTACGGGCCATTTATAAAGTGGCCATTGAGATTACTCGAAATGTGAAGGCAAATTAATATGTTTTTACTAATCCCTCGAATAAGATAAATCAGATACGTTTGTGGACGTTTATTTGCTGCGTTAATGATAAAATGCTTGAAATTACTTCGAATCAACTAAGTAAAGACGTTTACTTTCTACGTATAATAGGCATTCTGTCGGGTATGAAGGATTTAAGTGATGTTCCTTTTTGTTTCGAGAGTACCCAGGTTACTGTCAGATACGTACTTAAATGTTATAAGTTATTTAATTTGGAGAATCGTGTATATTTCTTGGAATAGAAATAAGATTGACAATACCATGGTGGCTTCTCTATCTACATATACAGGGCCCGGAGTAATGTAAAACTTACATATGTGTGTGCATTGCGACTTTGAGGCATTCCAATGCGTTCCTTAATTTTAATATTCCAATTTCAAATATGATTAAAAGTGTTCTATCGTAACATAAAATCTTCCGAAATAGTGTATAGAAAAGTCTGTCCATACCTACATCGATATATAAAACTCTATAACACGGATATAACAACACCAACAAAAAAATCTGTCTGACCTCATAATTATGGCGCTACATAAAATTTTGCCCGAACTCCATAATTGAAAAGTAGACAGGAAGACTTCAAAAATCTTAAACATATTGTGATAATGCCCAAGTGGATATTAAGTGAATGTCGCACTAGTCGCGTCCCACCCACGTCGACACCGTACAAGTACACGCCGCACTTGTCCACCCGAGTACTTTATTAATTTAATACCCATTTTATAAGAAAATAATTAGTACACTATCTCGGAACAGTAAAATCGGACGGAGATCACCACGATCTTGTCACTGAAATAAAATGTCCATAAAACTAATTAGCAATCTAAGGTTTTACGACGCTATAAACAAATAAAATGGGCACCGGAGTTCACATGAGTTTCGCCGTCGCTTTTTGTCTTTACATTGATCAAGACGTTAAACAATTTGAAATACTTAAGCCCAATATGCGTAACGCATCAATATGTATGGACCGAGAGATTTCTATGTAAAGTCGAATTACCGATTGATTTTTTGACAGCTACAACTTGACACCGTATTTTCAACTCTGCTATTCAGCTCTGAAGAACATTTTTCGAATACAGCGTCGAGTAAATCCGAATGAAATGTCTCAAAGATAAGAAAAACATTAGGCACCTCAATAACAATCCCCGAAACAATCTTAACGTCCATTTGATTACCATTAACTATTTCCATTCTTGTTGTATTACAGGCGGCGAGGTGAAAAAACGAAAGAGAATTTAACAATGAAGTATTAATGAAATGCCGGTCAATTAACATGATACCTCGGCGGGGAGCGTTTCTATAAGTGATGCATAAATAACACATTTCCCTTAATCTACTGAACGGTGGGTATGGGTTAAAACCGTTGGATAGCTCGTAATGCACACCCCGTGACGCCGCCGCCGCCAGCGGGGAGTTCGCGTACACCACACTCAATTTACTATTCATCCATAAAATTAATACTAATTAAAATATTCGCGATCTTATTTTAACAATGTTGATAATGGGAATTTATTAAAACCGCATACTATTCGGAGCGCACTAGATTTTAATAGAAATACCACTTTCGGCCCATAAAAACTCAACTTTATACCGCGTAATATCGGCGAAGACGTGCATTTAAGCGAGATTACACGAGCTGTTTTTATTCATGCGGGGATCGGTTAATACGGCTAACGAAATAAAGTGCCAATGAAATTACCGGATCGCTTAGCGAGTATGCTTACATTATGCGAATATAAAAGTTCCTCACTTAATAAAGTAGTAGATTTTACACAGAAACCAGATATGCAACATTCGCAAGTCCAGTTCCAAAATAATCGCCAGTAGGAATTTAAATAAGGTGCCAATTAGAAGAGGGCACGCCGATGTACTGGAATTATTATTATGTCTTTTAATATTTTATGAGGGCGACATTAAATGTTTGTCGTTTATTGCTTTATAATAAAATCTTGGCTGCGGTGGCGTCCTCCTGCGTTTGCACGGGAATAGGCAGTAAAGGCAACTTAACTTATGAAAGAAACTCATTTAGTAATTTTAATTCAAATGTACGCAAAACTTAATTAATATTCCATCAAACTTGGGTTCCGACGATCAAATAATAACAGTCATAAATGTGGCCACTATTTAAACGTTCTTAGACGTAATTAATACCAAGTAATAAAATAAATTAATGACGCAGAGAGATGAACTACACAAAACTATGATATTGAAAGCTGTTTATGTTTAATTTCTACGTGGCGATTGAACTAACCACGAGAGTACAATACGCATGAACATGCACGTTCCAATATTTCACTGGCGGCTGAGTAATTTAAATGTCTCGACGGAGCAGCGGCTGTGTGTGGCACAATACAAAAAGCAACTTTTGAAACATGAAACAATAAATCAAAATACAAAAAATACGTGTTACCGCGGTCCGTTGTTTACACTACGCATCGACATTGTCGCGGGGCCTAAAAACACTGAGACCTGCACTTGCCACTTTTAAGGAGAAGTTACTGTGTTTCTTCACTTTATTTTTGCATAATTTTTTTCATTTTATAAGGATAATTGATTCTTAAAGCTACTATTTACACTGATTGTTTTATAAGTGATCATATTGGCGATCACAAAATAAATATTCCTCGTGAATAAAACAGGAATATTTTGTAAAAAGGTATTTTAATATTTATATACACGTTTTTTGCTACAGTATTTGTTTTATTATTGTACTTATTGATAGTCTTGTTGACCTAAGTTAATGCTAAAAATCTCATAAGAAAATTTGGCCTTTACTATTCGAATAAGAATCAGAATAAGAAGCTAAATACCTTATGTACTCGTAATGGCTAGTCCTCAAATATTTGTAAAACATATTATCCAATTGACGCCAATAATCCTATCTACTTAGATGTTTAATTTGTGTTATTAGAATTAAGAATCAATTTAATTTCAATGACCTCGTGAATAATCTGTACGCTAATGAGAATGTGCAGTGCTTGATCTTAAGAGATCAACGTTGTAATAAATACTTCTCGTTCCTCATTACCTTACCGCCCAAACCGTCGACATGCACAATACAAAAACGGCAAATGACATACGCCAATATACAAGGAACGAATTCACTTAGTAAAATTGAGATGTAAAAATATTTTTTGCCATTCAAAATGTGCTCTAATTGATATTTTATCCAACGCTTTTACTCTTTGGGTGGCGGAATATAAAAATATCAATAAAGAATGACACCAACGTCGTGATAGCGGCGCTTTTGTTTATGCAAATTATAATTACGTACTTACACAAATTCGATTACATCTACTTATTAAGTTGTATTCTCGTATTTAAGTAATAACGGCTTAGTAACTTGGGTGGGGTATTCTGGATATAATGGAATTAATTTTGCAGATATCTTAATATGTACTTAATCTAATTAACTTAATAATCAACATACCAGTGAAGAAAAATGGGTCTATTTTATTTGGACCACCAGTTGCTGTTAATAGAATTGCGTTGAGTTTTAATACAAGAACTGTGAGTGGTCTAAAAAAACAAGTCTTGATTAACCAACATCAACCCTGGGAAAATACGTAGACCACACAAACGTTTAAGAATGAAGCTTTGGACCACCTTTTAGTCAGCCTGCTAATCTAATTTACTAAGGGCTACTAGTTCCAGAATTATATCAGAAAATTAAGTTGTAAGCAAATTGCAAACTGAATTTACTTTTTGCTATCGATTTGTGATTAAATATTGTAATTAACTGATTTTCAGGTATATTTTTGCGAAAATAGAATCTTTTATTATTTATCAACAATTGATATGTACAGAGTTATTAGGCTCAATAAAAATATATTGAAAATGTATATAGGCCAACGCCAAATAAAGTTATGAGAGTACTTTAGTAAGGTCCCTTACAACCCACAAATTATAAAGCAAAAGATTACTTCACCCCACCACAACATCGTATTAAATATTAGATTTAATTACAAACATTTATACACAGTTTTATCAAGCCTTGCCTTGCCTTTGCCGTGCATATTTTAAAAGCAAGGTTGATTGAAATTTATTTACCAGTATGAGATTAAAATCGGCGACAAATGATAACAATGCTTTAGGCATTTTTGTGTATTAGATTAACAATTTACAGCTTACTAGTGGATCGAAGTAATTATTTACGTGTTTAATAACACTATTTATATTATCTAATTAAGCGTCATCTAATTCGTTGCGGGTGAAAACATGCTTCTTATTATATTGACGTGTACCTGTTACAGCTAAACGCAGTAACCCATAGCAGATGTTACACGCTCAATTAAAAATAATAACATGATTGAATCGTATAAAAACAAACCCCTTTTCATCAAAACAATTGATTTGATGTCTTATTTCGAAATCTCAAATTATACGCCTGGCTTACTGAACAACTTTCGTTTTATTGTTTACCCTATTATCTAGTTGTGTGTGGTATTGAACCTTATTAGTGGTTATCGTATTCGTGACATTATTAATAACCGTTGTTGCTATCAAATGATAGAAATTAATAACTTCGTAAGCTAATTTACCGGCCGTATTTTTTCAATCTCGACAAAGTTTTCTTACAACCCTTTCGGATGGGAACGTTTTTTGTGAACACGTTTGATACAAAACTGATTGAATCAGTTTAACATTGACAAAATACTTGGGGCCGAGCCTCTTTGTGACGTTCGGTTTTGTCCGTACACCTAGATGTGTCTCACGATATTTAACCTCGTGTCATTATGAAGACATCACTTACCCGGTGGCTGGAGAGATCTGACCGACGATAACATTTCCTACATTTATATCAAGACACGATAAATGGACGGAATAAACGTTACGAATAGTATTGTGCTGTAACTACAATGAAATATTTTAATTACGGTTTTTTAGGCAACTTAAATTTATCAAAAAAGGTTGGTTCGGACGAGGAATTTAAAAAATAAAATGGTATACCCCAGTGATACTATCGCAGGGCTTAGAATTTTGTAACATAGATGTTGCACGTGTATTGCGCAATCGTTCGTGAATGAACAACAACAAATCGGAGGACAAAGGGTATTAATTAACAGAACGCACTCAATTAAATTGTAACGATTGAGCGAATTTCTCCGAGGCTCGCCGGTGGTCCCAGGTAAACGTTAGAGCTTTACGTAACTCCAAGGTGGCAACATTTAATGTAACATTTAATGACACTGTCAATTAATAAATATCTAATTTGACGTCAGCACACTCATTAATTGCAGTCATAAACTTAATACGGTCATATTAAATTAAAAATATTGCGCATGTGCGACAAAATTGCATTAGAACACAATATTTGTTACAAAATTTTATACGGAATATTATAAAGTTGTAAATTTTTAGAGCATTATAAAGCTACCTTATTATTCTCACAATAAAAATATTATGACCCGATTGTTCCTGAAATTGAGGTAATTAAATGTGGGATTTACCACTGTGATGAAGCGTGGATACAAAAGATTTTGTATATTCAAAGAACAATGCCGCGATTGTGGTTTCTGTTCTCATATTACAATAATAAAATATCTTATGACATGCTTATAAAAACAATAAAGACTTCCAGTATTATTGATGCCATAAAATATTCATTTTGAAGGTTTGCAGCTACTATTATATTTTTTATATCCAAGCGCCATGAAAATTGTATTTAGAAATGTTATTAATTTTTCCAACCTACGACTATTCGTTTAATTTTGTTTTCCTGTATTACTGTAAAAGTAAACTCAACGTTTTATTTACGTTGTTGTTTGGAACATAGGTTTACCTTGAATATGGATTAGTTAAAAAATTGTAAGCTTTTGAGAAGTAATGTCACATTGTTTACCTTTAAAAATACTATCCCACGTGCAAAGCAGCAATAGCTATTAAACATGCCGCGAAATTTCCTCCGACGGTATTAGAACCATCAATTTCCAACTGACAATCGCTTATTTTTAAAACATGAAAAAATTCCCGTTAGGATCAATCAGCCAATGACACTAATAACAATCGGTATCGCCCCTGTTCGGACGCCGGTTCCACTGTGTCTAATTTTCTCAGCAAGAGCCGGTTCATGCTGGGCTTTTGTCAATATTGCATCATTAATCAAGGTCACATTATCGTCTATACCCATTTTATTACATTTGCTCCGGCCCCAAGCGTTATTATGTCAGTGGTAAAGGCGTAAATTTAAATCCAAATACCATCACGGCTTATTCGTCATTTTAATGCGGATGGTTTATGACCGGTGTTTGTGGAAATTTATTCCAGTAGGATTGAAGATTCTGAATTAAAATATGAAAATTGTAATACAAGAATGCTGTAATTTCTTTATTTTTTTATTAAAATTGGAAAGTTTGCATAGAGACTGGCATATTTTTCAATGAATGAAGAAATCACAAAACAATTCTTACCGTTTTCACTTAGTTAACAGCAAAATATCTTCGGTGTAATAATTTTTACCTGTTTTAGTATTAATATACATAAACTTATCTTTACATCACCGAGGGATAGGCAGGGTTATCAATACTGTCACGCACAGTTTGCCTAAGTTTTTTCTGCGACAAGATGCCATTGGCGTCAACCCGGGATACAAACATCAATCCCGAATTATTTATAAACCACTCACACAAATGCAAACTAAAATCATTAACATATAAACGCAAACTACATTTCACATACTGTGGTATTTTTCTCGGAATATCGCTGCATTACAGTACATCGTATGTAGTAAAAATGTTCCATAAACGATGAACCCTCTCTGGTACTGTACACAAAAGTATGCAGACGTGGTCTCGAGCTGTCAAACTTGTTGGAGGCTGCCCTATCAAGGTAGATGAGGCCTGTAGGGTGGAATTACGTCTAGAATACTAATGATTTCAAACTATTTAAGAATATTATCGTGAAACAGGTGACATAACGCTAAGTGCAGTGGCTTTGATCGTGGCCAACGCCTTTACTTTACTTTGTTGAAATCAAAAAATATTAATAGAGTGAGATAGAGATAGGGGGGTGTACAGGTGTGAAAGAGAGGTGGGCACGTCAGGGCAGGTGTCGCGAGACATCTGCGCGTGCGCAGTGACCGGCACGTGCTGCCCCACCGGAGCTTTCAGGAAAGTTCTCGGACGCTTAGTATGAGTAACACAAGGAAAATCTCACATTTATTTACAACTCTAAGTACCTTGTTCCATTCGTCTGTATAATTTTCAGATTTAATGCAAAACCTACGTTTGTTATTCATTGCGATAAAAATTATGTTAAAATACACTAGTAACTTGTTTATGAAGGTTAATAAAGACAACGGAACCCAAAAGACTTTTTAGCAATCACAACGAACAACCAACAAATGTATACTTTTTAAACATTCAATAACTTTAATAAAATGTTATTAAGTTACTTGACGGTTCAGAGAACAATTTTATTAATAAACTTTATTCGATCGATGTACCAGCGAACAATGAGTTATGTAGCAAGACAAATATAGCGAGCATCTCGTGCAAGATAAATCGCCCTCCATATGTCAATCTTTGATCATAATTGAAAAGTAGTCATGTTAACTTTTTTGGTATCATTAAACATCGTGTGCGTGGCACGAGCGGTAGCCAATTTTATAGCCAATTTTGAGAACAGGAAGCCTGCTCGTGCGACGGGCTGATTTCAATAATAAATCGATGGCCTCACAATTCACCGGTGGACAGCGTTTGTTCGGAACACTAGCCCGAAATTATCGACATTGCCACAACATTTTCTGGGCGGAGACTAACGGTCGCTTCGGCCCGCCGAATTTTTATAGCTGTAGAGGTAATTGTCGATTAGGGGTTATTAAGTTTTGGCACTTTGATCCCACCCCTATTACACGTGTACTGCGCACGATTTCTCTTGTAACGAAGAAAAATTGTATGTCATGTGGTTGGAATTTAAGTAATGTATTATAAATTAATCGTGCTACGCTTTAACTCGGAAAACGTAATTTATGTGAAACATAGCAGGTGAGGGAATATTACAACGTTATTATTAAATTGAAATATGCCGGTACGTATTGCTGTTTTTATTAATTCGTAGAATGAGCTTTGCAAGTTAACCGAAAACTTTATGAACGCGAGATTTATATAAAATATATTAAACAATATAACACATTTAAGCTAGTTTGCTTTGACTCCAGGACTCTATATAGACTATAGTTTATAATAAAACTAGATTTGACCTTCATCCGGTATCATATAATATTCCAAACAAAGGATTTTTTCCAACATAAAAAAATAACGTATTTAGTTGACTCTGCAGTCCTTGTGCCTTCTGTACGGTAAATGCTTGCCGATCAGTTTCTCCATCAGTGCGGGAAAGAGACACAATTTCATATAAGCATTATATTAGTATGCTATTAATTACGTCCCTTATTTTTCATCACCTTCATAAATTGCAGTACTTTGCGATAAAATGACGTGTAGTTAACCCAAAATTAAAGTCACTCCACACCACCATTATCTCAAAATATTCAAGAAATTGAATTACAATCTTCTTAACACTTCGGCATACTTCATTTTTTTCGACCAAAAAAACTTTCCGAAAAACTTTAGGTTAACACCTAAAATGAGACGTCGGCTTGTTAAAAAGCTATTAATAATATTTTAGGAGTATTCCAATAAACGTTTTAACACCTTTTCCTTTAAGGTATCATTAGGTTCATTATTGGATCGTCGCGTTATTCCACCGATTTTGACCCGTTGTTTCGAAACGAGTTCTGTTTTGTTCTAACATTCGATTACTAATAACTTTAATTTTTTGTAATCAATTTACATTTTTTCGATTCTACTTCATTAGGATCCACCCTATTTCATTATTTATATCTACGGTATTTTATAATTAAGAGTTTACGTGATTTGTTGAAGTTTTAAGGATTGTCGTAGGGTATCGGTAATCGTAATTTATTTGTGTTTTCATTGACCAACGGTACATCGGAATTTCAAATGCCCAGTAGTTTTTGGATTGGTTTTCAATCACTGACATTTAATTCCAATACTAAGCAATTCTGGTTAGCTTGGTTGGTTTGTTGGTTGCAAAAAGACTTCAAACTGTAATAAATAATTAAGAAATTTATTACCCATAAAATTGGTTACTTTCATGATAATAAATTCCCTAAAATAATGCCACAATTTCCCTAATGTGTTCAATGAATTAATAAGAGTGCCACCAATTTATATTATACAACAAAGCTATTTCTATTCAGATAAAGATATTCAAATACGATTGTTAATTGTACATGAACAACGACCATATTCTCAACTAACAAAATTCGCTCTAATTAGAACGTCATTTGATAAGTCTAATATGAAAAACGTTTAAACAGTCACGAAACAAAAGAAAAGCCAATTTATGAATGCGGGAGTATATAAACCAATCGGAGAGTTCATTAAAGGATTTAAATTTTATCTGTGCGGTTTGAAGTAAGCACGGCGGCGGGGCAGAGCATATCCGATCCCGAATCGTATTAATTGGAACTCTGTACCGTCTAATTAGAGTAAGTTGTTACCCTTAGCCAAAAATTTATTTCGGATCAGCTTGGGAGAAAGTGTTGTTCCCACAGAATGATGTGACATTGTTGTTGTCAATGTTTATAAATGGAGTTTGTGTTGTTTATCACGTCAGGTATCAATCAATATAATGTAGCAGTAATGTTATTTTTTTTTACTAAGATATTTACAGCTGTTTTTATGAGTATTGGTACTCCTTCTCTAGTTAATATGACTTCACATGGCAGTCTGTAAAAGTTAAAATCATAGGTTTGCATAAGAGATCCAGGGTTATAATATCTTCATGCTCATTTGCGTCGACGTTCTACTAAAGTCGGTGGTTACATTGATTTAAAAAATTAAACTGTTTATCCAGATAAAGGGTTTGATGTGCAACAATATTTAGGTCAAACGAATATATTTGTTAAAGTTTTAAAATTTTCGGGGACTAATTCTTATACAGTTTTTTAACCTATTTTAAGTATCAAATGTTTTGTTTTCTTCGCTCAAATTGAATTCAACAGTTTTTCGATAACGACAAAACATTCGATAACTAAAATAAACTTTTTTATGAATAACATTGTTTATAAACTGTTTATGAATAACATTAGTGTTTATTGCAGAGCACAATAGTCTCAAATTTGTAATGAGTTTTGCATCTACTTAATGTCCACACAAATATCCCGAACCTGAAAGGATTATAATATTCTTATCAGATAGAATATAAATATAAGTAATTATACTGATATAAAAATACAATTTCTAGATCCATAATCCATGTGTGAATTTTTTTTATAATCCATATGTAATTTTTTAATTTTTGTAATTTTAGTAAAGAACAGTAAAAAAATCTATCAAGATATTAAAACTATGGGCACAAGATACCCATGGATCTTAAATATGGCGAATTACTACTGGTCATTACGTGCAATGTTCCAGGTGAAAAATCCTGGTAATTGTATCGAAAAAAGAAATGTTAATTACAATAATGTAAAAAAAAAATATTTTTTATATTTACATAATTATATTTTTACCATAGTACCAATAGATTTAACTGAAATTTATGATAAGTGGCGTAAAAATAAAAAAAAATAAAAAAATAAATAAAAAAAAATCCAAATTATTCCTTCAAAGTTTAATCTTGTGATAAATTAAGAACATTGGACCCGTATTCCTGTTAAAGTAATTAGCTCAAAGGTGGCCTTTGCCTCAAATACGATGGATCTTGGTCTCGATTGCCCACTGAGGCAAATATTTTTTCGATACTGACCTTTGTTCTTAGATGCGTTGTTAACTTTCCGTGCCACACATTATGCAGGTAACACGCCTAGTATGTGGGCGCGTATTAATTATTTGACTATAAATTGACTAATGAAATATTATGACTATTGTTATTTATACCAAAAGTTCATCAGTTCTCATATGCCTACTTTTACAGATTAAAATAAACTATGAGATGATAACTTAGTTTAGGTAGTGGATAGTTCAAAGTTAATTGACAGCCTCTATGGCGCAGTTGGTTAGACGCCGGCTGTGAAACTAGAGACCGTGGATTTGATCTCTGCACTGTAACAAATAATTGTGTGAACCACAGGTTACTGAGACCGAAAAATCTCTCGTAGTTCCTGATACGCACCACGCAAGACTCGATCTTAGTGTAGGGTCAGGATTATGTATGTGACTGTTGGATGTATTTATTTATTTATTAATTTTCCCCTTTTCGTTATATGTCATCAGCCAATATGTCACCCATTTTGTATTAACCCCATATAGTGTATTATATATGATTAACCCAAACCTTGTTTATGTAGGTCGTCATACAATAAATACCCACCTCGTTTTGTACTCAAACGTGACAAGTAAAATAAAAACAATACGCTCTCCTGATTATCAATATCACTCACAGAATCAGACGTAAATGAACAATTTACATTAAAACGTACGTAAACAGCATTCATTATTCACATAAAAGGTGCAAATAAACATTAAAAATAAAAATACTTTAATAACCACAATATTAAGTGCATTCGCATGCGTCTTGCGCGGGCCCGACCGATTTACCCAGGTATTCATATTAAATACTCCGTGACATGCATACATAATCGATGCTATTTTGATGTAGTGTTAAAACAACTATTTGTCCAGGGGGGTTATCCGAATCGAAGTTCGAATGTTCGGTCGTCGTACATAAAACTGTAAGAATGTGCATAGACAAACTCTGCAAAATCCAATCGTCAATCGTACATCGTTACCATAGTCTACATTCAGAAAAAATATTATTATTTTAGAGAATAAGATTGATTTTTCGAAGAGGAAAACTTATATCTTACTTTGGACGACGAATATTCGAACTTCGTTTCAGATCATAGAGTAACCCCCAGGAAGTTGGCGAACAATGACAATCTACATGACGTAAAGAACAAACTCGCGAAACGACATGTTTTTGTATTGATTGCAATATTTCTGGGGTAATTGGATGAGACCACTTTCAACGGGTTTTTTTTTGCTTTGTCCTCTTGTGTCCTTACCTGTGGCATATTTTCAGATGCGGATTTTCTAAGTCTAAAATTGATAATAATTTGAGAATACTCTCGTGCTATTAACATTCATACAGTCGTATTCAAACTGTAATGCAATTCCTCATTAACAACCATATTTTATAAGATCCATATTGGGTACAGGCCTTTATAGCATAAAGTCAATATTTTTAGTACTGAGTGTTGTGAGCCATTCTTTCCTGATTCGATTAATAGTTCATCGACCCATCTTGCCACCGGACAACCAACTTTACGTTTCACTATAACTATCATTTTCAATAATAACAGGATATAATGCCAACTTATTTGTCAACTTTCACACGGATTGAAATGACTGTCATTAAATCAGGAACAAGTGTCAACCCCAAAGCGCGATAGAGGTCGGCAGGGCACCAACGGACGTCAAGTTCCTGTACTCATTAATATTAAGTGTCACGTTATGAAGTTTTGACACCGTAGTAAATTTTTATGCTGTGCAGTGTACAGAAAATTTGTAATACACACCGTCACTTACAAAGCGGCTGTCAGACAGGCAACCGTAAAATTATGAGGTTTTCTGCAACCGATAAAAATATTTTCTTATGAATTCACGTATGCAGAATTGACGATCGATGGGAGATATAAACGGGATATATAAAGTCATTTTTATTTTTCAGTAGCCAGATGTTGCTTGCTATAAAACTTCTAAGTACGGATTTCCACAGTATGTAAAGTCCGCCAATCCACTCAAGGCCAGCGTGGCGAAATATATGGTCTGAACCCTCTCAATCGTGCTCTTTATTGTAGAGGAGGCCCGAATTCTGCAGTGGCACGTATATGGGCTGATGCAGATACATAACTGCAGTAAGTAAGTAAAGGTAACAAGAAATAAAATCGCTCCTACCATCCACCACGATAAATCACATGTAATTTCGGTTGAAAAAGTTTCTACAAAAGTAATATAATAATGTCGGCTGACAAACATTTATATCCCTCACAATTCCCTCATTTCGAATACATAATGTAATTTTTCATTTTTCCAGCCGGCTAATGACCCACAGATCATATAAATAAACACATTTTATACACCAACCACGTGAACATATTAATAAAAATCTCGTTTGTCCGGTTTTTGTCATCAGCAATGTAACAGCTGACTGCATTAATACTGTATGTGTATGAGTACGGATTAACATATGGCTTCTTATCTCGTGAAATTACTTTGCTGTAATTATATCAAAGCGAAAAAGGATCAGAAAGTAAATTAATTTATTTTACAAAACTAATTTTATCAAAGCACTTGAAACCGATTCACAGCTTGCGCGTCTAATAAGATTTTTAAAATAATTGTTGAAATGAAATATGCAGCAGCATACGTTTTAAATATATTTTTTTAATTATATCACAGTATAATAGCACATACCATAGAGTTTGTACATTAAATCTCGGTACCTTATTCAAGAATAAACTTAACATTTCTAATTACAGGTATATAAGAATGTGATATATTGCATTATTTTCAAATTCTCACGATAAAATTACCTACAATACCGATTTGCGTTTTTGATAAAGCGTTTAATAATGACACGGAAGCGCCACACTTCAACCCTACAATGTTTACACAAACTTGTCGCTCATGAGGGGGACTAAAATACCCACAATTAAGGGTTAATAGCGGTCTGGCACACATTCCCACGCATTGCCCCATCCACACTGATTTTGTATTGCCAGTTTCCATTATTTGTGTAAGACGTGCCTTAATGTATTTATTGAAGGGTTATTTTTAACATGTACGTAAATTTTGGTATTTTTTTCGTTCTATTACAGAAATTGTTATAGAGGAACTCCTGTAAAATCAAAAATTATTTAGGAAATATGAGAATTAGTTTACAACGTACGGCTGGGCGTTCTATTTCATGTTAAAATTTGCTAATGTTTTCGGTGTATTTCCGCCAGAAATTTTCCATACTCGATTGAAAAATCAACACGATACACTAAAATCCATATAACAGTTGTAAAAATAATTCACTTAAAGTAATTAATGTATTTAATCATTAATAAAATGCTAATGAGTTAATACCGACATGTGTAAAATTGGCAATTAAAATTATCATTTAGTTTTACTCGTATTTGAGCGAATTCAATTTGTTATTTTTACGTAGTAATTCGGAGGCGAATCTTATCACGTCCCTTTCGTTAAACGCGATATCTACATTTATAAAAGGCTTGTCCTACAAGTGTACATGGGACCACCGGTTTTCAGTATCGACAGGTCTGTCCACAATTTGCCTTTGAGACCGCCGGCTTCAATTCCTTATCAGTGCATAGAAACGATAAAATCTTCAGCGGACGATTTCATCATTGTCCCGCCCATTAACGCCCATTAAAATTCCAATCAACACGCACTTATTCATCTGTCTTCGGAACGACAACGGCAATGTCACTCGCGACAACTCCGATGTCTCGCAATGAGAAATTACCTGTTTAATTGTTGGTATGTCACAAACGTAAAACGACCCGTCACTTGTCTATATTGTAAAGCAATTTTATAAGTACACTTACAACGTTCTTCGCATTTTAAATTTTACTGAATTATCTTTTTCTGCTAGCGTTGTCGCGTACTGTAATTACTGTAGTAATCTAGTATTCAATATTCTTTAACTAAATTATATTACTTACGACTTAACGCAATTAACAGTTAATTAAAGTGGCTTCCACACACACCATGATAGCGTTTATTGACAAAAAAAACCCTGCCCATGATTCAATAAACTTAATCAATTCCGTTTCGTCTGTGACTAATTTTGTTAGTTTTGACGCGCAGCTCTCGGCGCCAGTAGTAAAAAACAAACAGACATTCCGTAGAACTAATGAGTGTGTAATTTCGTTAGGGAGGCTCTATGTAGGCGGTCTGCACCCTCACACACGGGGATGAAGCGAATTAATATTCCGATCGCTGCACGAAGAGAAAAAGTAAAACTCATCTGGCAACGTGGAATATTTACGCATTTCGTGGGATCTTTGATATACTGAGGTTGAAATAACTTGCTTCAAAAGACATGAGACATGTATTTTTGAAAATACTGTTAAAATTTGTATTCAATACAAAGATTTGATAGCCCACATGTTG
Source organism: Hyles lineata (assembly GCA_030180105.1). NCBI lineage: Eukaryota > Metazoa > Arthropoda > Insecta > Lepidoptera > Sphingidae > Hyles > Hyles lineata. Next base: position 10,869,267 of record JARJEE010000008.1, on the reverse strand, counting down.
TTTATTTTCTTTCAACTTTTTATTCTTATACAATTAATGAAATACATCAGTCGAAACATGCACGTTCCCATGCCTATTTTTATCTTGCCTTTCACGATTCATTTCAATTGAAAAATAATCTATACTAAAGGAAAAAATGTTTATACAAAGTATACCTAATTCAGGAGTTGAGTCAAAGACTCCACATACCTGAGTTAATATATGGTGATATTATGTTACTTTTTTTCTTTGATATTAAATAAAATGTTTTAAAAGGGAAAATTTGAGAATTTATACAGTGGTATGTAAATTAGTTCAATTTAGAATCACGGCTTATTCCGAGAGATGCAATTCGCACTGAAGTGAAAATTGTGATCGTATCTTAATTTAATTTAGAGCACCGTAACTTTTTGAAGATGGCCTATAAAAGTTAAAGCTATTAAAGTTGACTGTAAAACGGTTACATTAACCTTTCACCGGCACTATTTAACTGGAGTAATTGATTTCTTCCTCATAAAATTAATTTTTCCTTTAGAGTACATTTTCAATTAAAGAAAAACGCGTTTGGGCAAGTAGCCCCGTTTTAGTTTGATTAGTTTAATAATTGATAGTGTTTATTAATTCAAAAGTATAATAACAAAATAAATTATAACGTGTGTTAATATCGCATTTGTAACTCGTTTATAAAAAAATGATTCAAATGTTATAATGCAAGTTTCCATGATGCGTTCGATAAATTATGTCGTGATATAATAACATTAAATAAATAATCACGGGCATGTTATATATCAAATTACGTACCTTCCATTAAGATTTTTATTAAATTAACAATTTATTGGTGAATGCAAGTAAGTTTCTGTGAATCCATTAAAATGAATGGAATATAAATGAATTTTAGTTATTGAAAGGTGAAGCAATAAAATTAAACACGCTACTACCAAAAACGTGCTGTAGCAGCCGCGGCTTGATACATTATTCATAGTTGATTAACAAAATTAATCGATGTTTAATTTGAGTAAATATGCAAAACTGGATGTGTTTATACCATTTCATTTCTTTTAATTTTTAGTTGATGGTTAAAGTAAAATAACCCAACTTAATTATTAACTTCGCTGTGGCTTTACTTCGAAAAGCCGCACGTGACGAAATTATGTTGCATTTATTACATTTATTGGTCAACTTTAATGCAAAATAATTTAGGCTGGGTCCACATAGCGCGTTGCGTCAACGCAGTGCACAAATTTAGACGCATTGTCGGCTACACAGATCACAGGCTGCGTCATTCCCACGTTCTGCGTTTTTATAACGTTAAAAAGACACGGTTACGGCGTCAAATGCAATTTTCAACATACAACACAAGCACTCTGGCGATGCAGTATACAATACACCCTTCTATGCTCTCGGGGCACCAGTCCGTCGTATGTGTGTTGTGTCGACGCAGCGCACCGTATGTGTACTATGATTATTTGGGTGTAAAATGACGTAGCAGCAACGCTACGTCGACGCAACTCTTTCGGAACGCACAGTGAGGACTCAGGCTTACTACAGCTTAATAATCAAAGTGGTGTTTGGTGTATAATTTGGCCAAATTAAATTATATGACTTTTTGAGTGGCAAGGCAAAAATGACTCAAGAAACACATGAACCATAATATCAGTTGACCATAGAGCATGAATCCTGATTTATAAAAATGAAATAAAATATAATTACTCAATTTTTGTAAGTGGTTGATCAAACACTAGTTGGTACACAAATAAAATAACATTTGTGTTGGAGTAGCGAATACGGTCATCAGCGCAAATAAGAACTGATTTACGATCAGGTGCACGCTTGATCTCACAATCTGGGCTATATTCTGTGATAAGTTGTAACTACGGAAATATCTCACTCGATATTCGAGAATGTCAAATATAATAACCATATGCATCGATACACCAAACTCGTAATTTATCTGAATATAAATTTCACATCTTACTTATTTAATTTACAAATCAATACAACAAGAGTTTGGTCCTTTAAGATAGACCTTATTCTTTTCCTTGATCTAAACATTCAAATGCCATTGAATTAAATTATGCAAAAATTTAAATTGAACGTTAATGTTCTTTTACTCTAGACAGCCTGAAAACCATTTACATGAAAATCGTGCATATTCAGAGATCCATAGCGTAGATTGTAATAAGTGAGGGAATTAGTAATCCATATTCAAAGAAAAACAAGCAATTTATAAACCAAATAATTTCGATAAAATGAGACGTCAACGGAATTAAATTGAAGAGGGAGTAGATATTTCCATACGATAGTGTGGTATTGCGTAGGCGGGATGAGTTCCCACGGTACTGGCGAGTGTGGTGCTAAAACAAAAGACAATCTGGCCGCGGCAATGAAATGTTTATTGGCTGCCGATGTCGAAGCTTTCGCGCCCGGAGCGTGGATAACGAGTAGTAAATGACGTTTACAGACATTCAATCAAACCAGTGATTGGACGAGTGATGGCCGTGGCGAATATTCACAGTTCGAAATTGGACTAAGTAATTAGGTACGCCTTTTTATTTCTACTACCAATTTGAGATTCGTGATTGATATGGGTCTTGCAACTGTCCTGAGTAAGTCTTATATTGTAGATACGTGAAAATTAATTAAAGAGAGTGAAAGGATTGCGTTTGAAATACATTTTTAATATTTCAAATTTGTTGTTATTTTTTGTATTGGTGCGGTCTCAAGATGATAATATGAATTAGAAAAATAAAAAATATTTTAATTAACTTTGTGTATCCGCCGCGTAGTGTACTATGCACTTAATTACGAATATAAGTATTCGTTGCTTATAAATTCTAGTGATGTGGCACCCTACATGTCCTATTTATGTGGAAACTTGTAAAATGTAATATGAATGCTAGTGCCATGTATTTCGTAAGGTTATATATTATATAGAGTATTTTTGAGTGCTAATTTTTTCTTTTTATTATTTTAACTTTAGATTAGTTTCAATAACTAATACCTAATCAACACATACCTTTTCCTACTCTTGCTGATCCCGTCCCGATCCCGTTGCTGATAAGTGACGATACACGATATCCTAACATATGATCTGCAGCAAAATCTTTTGAGCTGGTCCTATGTGGCTCATATTTTTGCACCAAAATAAATCTCTTTATCAGTCAGTCAGCTTCTTTCCATATTCAATCAGTTATTTAATTACTTTAACTATTCTATAAATTGATTGGTTCGATAAGACTAGTACGCTGTCTAGCAAAAATAATGTGAAGTACCTAAGCCTCTCAGTCGCACTTTCTTCAATAAACAAAATGGCTGGAGATCTCATAAATAATATTTTTTTTCTTACCGAGCTCTTTTTATTCTTCCTTCACTCACAGATTATCAGTTGTGAGAATTCATATATGGTAGTTATTTTCCACGTGCTCGCTTCCCGCTCTGACGCTATAAAAAGTCCAATCACACCCATTTCATTAAATTTACGCAATCTTATTGCCTTGCACGTGCATAGACTTAACGCTTCTCAAAATTCAATTCCAAATTAATTAGAATAAAAATACGCAGCAACATTTTATACATTTTTAATTTATATTTTATTCAACTAGCTGTATCAAATAACGCCTCGTCTAATTAGATTTCACATTAAGTTTTCTCGCACTTATCGTGCATACAAATAGACACGAACTGTTGGCATTCGCATCAATTTTGTCTCGTAAAATCAACTGGCGGTGAGGAGGGAACAATCAGCGCTTCGGACGCATGTCATTCAGACTTGCGATGCGTTAACGAGCACATGCAAATACCGAGCTCGTTGTACTATTCTTGTAATATCGCCGCGTGCCGGCTCGCTGCGGCGAACACTGCCTGTTAAGGAAAATTAAAACGTTCTCAACTTACACACTCACTGTCATTTACACCTTAAATTGACACGTGTTGCGGTCCCTAACCAAATGCACATACATTATACTTTGTTCAAGCATCGATATTGTGCGGCAAGTTAAGTTTTATACGATAATTAATACCAAAGTTCGGCGTCGTAATTTGATATTATAGTTATTTTCGGAATGAGAATTAAAATTACCATGCCGAAGACGCAATTAATTATATTAATATTCATAACTAATATTAATGGTTATTTAACTTACATGTTTCTCAACAGATGCATTGGAATGCGAAAGCGTATGTGCATTGGAAGGTTGGAATCATTTACAGTGACAGAACCAGCTCACCGTTATGTCCTTATAATATTTACATATTCAAATTCACCGCATGTGGACTAAAAGAATTCGTAATTTTCTCTCAGAGTTCTATCTAGAAATTTTAAATTTGATCTTAACCTACGCATATTCCCATAAATAGTTCCCATGTTGCAACACCACTAACGTCGAATAGTTTGCCTAACGTTAAATACGAGAAAGCCTTGTCTAACATATCAATAAGGCGTATCGATTGGTGTTATCTTGGCATGTTTTAACAATATATTTTATTATTTACTTTCTCTTTCACAAACCCATAAATTGTGATCCACAGCGGGAATTTTGATCTTATTTGTTTTGAACGACAATAAATAAAATGGAATGAATGAATTCCAAACACCGCGTGATCCCGACAAGTGTACGCGACAAGATTCCTATAAAAATGATAAACGTTTGCCGCTCTCCTCTTTGTGTTACAAAACAACGAGTATCGAAAAACAGTAGGCGATTGTACAAACTCCTATTATTCAGAAGCTAAGACGATGTTAACTCAAGTGTTGGCAGAGAACTGGGAGATATTTTTCAAATTATTTTTATACGCAACATGCATAGTTAATAAGCCGTGGGAAGCTAAAAACGTTTAGTTAATTCTAATCAAAGAAATGGCTTACATACATTACGTATAAATAAATATTTAAACAGTATAATGTATGATAGCTTTAAATAAAATTGTATATTATTCGTGTTTAATATTTATTCGATTCTGACACGTATTACTAGATAGTAAAACAACGTGTTCTTTGACCGCGGACAACAGTCGGTCCGTTGTTATAATTTGATTTTGTTAGAGATGTCCACACCTCAGGTTGGGCGCCGACCTCCCACTAACAACTTATTAAAACTATAAACGAATTGCGTGGGTTACAAACATTTATTAAATGTTGTTAGATATTTGTTCCGACACTATTTTTCTTAAGATTAAGTGGGTTCATTTCGTATAACCAATGCCTTTAAGAAACGATCTTTAAGACGTATTAAAATGGAAAACAAAACGCACAACGCGTATCATAATTATAAATGTAAAAAACATTAAGTAATTTATGGCAATTCTGTTGCATGTATCCTATCATTTTGAAATGTCACGTACCGAAATTTATTGCTTTTACAAGACGTCTACGCGCAGGCATGAAGTTTTTACAATAAATGACTAGGCCTTATTGGTGTTGCGGGTGAACGGAAGGTGGAACAGCATTTACCTCTGTGTGAAACTTCTGTGGCGTACAATTTGCAAGAAGATTTGCATAATAAATATTTAATGGAGCACTCTGTTCCAGTTGGTTGTAATGGAGCCAATTTTGATACAACAATGTTTATCCGTATTATAAGTGGCAACAACATTATCAAACACTTACATTGTTACTACAAGTTTTCAAACAATGTCCGTTGAATTAAGGGCCAATTAAGTGTGGGCTGATTGTTTTATTGTTGTTGTTGGTGCCGCTAATAAACTTCCAAGTGGTGAGGATGAAATTAAAATAACAGCGGAAAGAATGCTTCAGTGTTTACTGAAACCTGTTCAATAAAATTCTTATTCGTTTGTTTTCTCATTGTTTATAGTAACTTCGAGGGCTGTTAGCCGAGATGTAAATCAGATACGGGATCTTAGTTATAAAATAAATACATTTCGCACGTAGGACACATAATATTTGCATCGACACGTCCCTACCAGAGATAAATTAAAAGTTATGATCATTAATGAACCAGTTTTAATTTACGATCAATGTGTAGATAAATGTTTGAGTTCACTTCGATATAGATACGGTGAAAAAAAATTGGATGGAGTTGTACGTACTCCCACGTGATCCAGTTTTATCAACGTTGTTTTATTAATTTGTTGAAATTTCACCGTTATTTATTTTAAATTAAAACTCTACTTCTTCTTTAAGTCTACATTTTCACAACACATATTTTAATTTAAAATTATAATGCGTTCACGTTAATAAATCCTTGAGTATCAAAGAAAATTTCCGACGACATGACAAAGATCGAGATCTCCATTAATTTGTCAATATGACTTTATCTTGTCAAATGAACGATTGTAATACGTAACAATCAGTGATGTGGGAAAGCGATCCGTCGTGCGGTATCGATCGCGCGTCAACACTCCGTCATTCCCGGTGTATTCGATGTACGGCGATGACAACAGATGACAAACGATTGCATCCACTCATCTCTTCAGACCTACAACGATTAGAATATATTATTAGTAACAAGGAATTAACTAGCTTTGGTTTTTGAGGAGCATATCCTATCGTATGCTTTAAATATTTACCTTAAAGTTTGTAAACGCACGAACAATGAAAAATGAATAAAGATTATCATATTTTTAGTGGCTAGCTCATAGTTTACAAATTGCAACTTAAAATACATTACATACATTATACGTTTTTATTTAAATTAGCATGTAAACTTCCTTTACTGTGCACCAAAAGTGCTTATTTATAAACATCTTATCCAACCAAAAAGCAATACAAGAGCGAGCTCGGAAGTCGCCGTCTATTTAACTTACACCGGCTGTCATTAATTCACTCTTTATATATGTGTTACTTGCGTCGAGATTGTGTCAGAGGTTTCCCACGAATAATGGATCGGTGATTACCTCGAGCGATCAGCGTTGCAGAACATATCGCTTACCTTGTATCGCGAACGCGCCCCGACCGATGGAGCATAAACACCGAAATGACAACTAAGCTTGTTAATTTCAGCGGACGTAATCAATACTATCATTACGGCGACACTGAGTTATTGCAAGGATTTAGACAGATTTCATGCTAGTGCACATGCGTATTAGATGCGACACTACAGCATAGATTTAGCTAGTGCAAGATAAAATAAAGCGATAGATTTTGTCAAACAAATTCAGTGCAATAATTTTGCAATACTACTAAAATAATACAGTAGTACCTGTATTTTTAAAGAAAAGAAAATTTTTTTTTTCAGGATATAACTGTCGAGAAATTTTCGGCATATTTTATACCGTCACCGAAAATCTCTGAATATATATGTCGATTTTTAGCCGATACGATTCATGAATTGCAGCCTTTCAAAAGTGGAATGGCGCTATCGTTTAATACAAACTACAGCAACAATCTACAGGACATTAATCAAGACGTCTTTTATAAATGCAAATGTGGATTACGACACCGATCCCTCAATCTTGATTTCGAATCCTCCTTTACAGTTAAATCTTTTCAATCTGATTAATGATAACATCTTGAAGACACCATCTTCCTTCCAGTACTTAAGACGTACAAAAGACACAACAAGACTTCCACTTTTAAAAGACTTTGCCAAAACGACATTAATCAAGAGAAAATCAAAATTACATTTTTACTCAAAGCAGCGCATTCAAATCAAACAAGTGATAAAAACGCATGTTGCTAACAACATCATCATTCCAACAAGCGTGTCTAATGTTATTTAAGTCGCCATATTGGATTTGAAGCATACGAAATTAATAATTGCACGTACTGATTGCGGCGGGCTTAGTGTTCCAAATTCCGACAGGTGTGAACTCACATACAAGCCCCATATTGTTAAGAATCTAGCCATAATCATATTTACTGTATCAAATAAACATTTCTAACCTAATATCACTTACTAATCTATTGAATTAATCTGAATATTTGTAAACTGGTGGATGACTATCTCCTTCGATCAATAGATAAAAAAAATACGATTGAGATAAAAATACCAGCGATCGCTACGCTTAGTTCATTATAAACAAAATTCATCATTTATTAAAATATATCAACGATTTTATCCGTATTCCATTGAGGAACCGAATAACATTAACATTTAAGTGGAAGTCATAGATATTAGCGTCATTACGCACGCTAGCACAAAGGGTACGTTACAAGCGAACTGTCATTATCATAGAAGCATAATTAAACATAACTGCACCATTATCCCACTAAACTAATAGGTACGGTTTGACGTTTTATAAAGTTTTAACTTTAAAAAAAATTGTACGATCGTAATTCACACTATTTCAATAACATTTTTTGTACAACCACAATTCCATGATTTGCGGATAAAGTTAATATAATTGTGTGAGTTACGCCTGTACAAAGTTGAAAAGTATGAAACGTCAAACGGCACCTATTAGTTTAGTTGGATTATAAGCTGCGTCGCGGTGGCAAGCACACTAAAGCCAGTCAGCTAATTTAATGTCTCACGCACGCACTGTAAACCCAGAGTGATTGGTGCTCAGATACGCGTACTTAACTCCGGGTCAATAAAACATATGATTCATTCTTATGTCTCCCCATACGCGTTTAAGTCCACTTCCATCTATTCCAATATAAATATTATCAAGTTAATTCTATACAAGTGTATTCGTTACGAGTTGCTATTGAATTCAGTTTATTTAGCTTCTTATAAAACATGATTAATATTTCTATACTCATTTCATATTCCGGTAATAGTAATATATTTTATGAGGCCCAAGCACAATCTATACGTAAAGTTCGTGTCATTTTAAAGGTTTGTGAGTCTCGTTTCTTTGACCTCTATCATTATTGACTCTGTTATATTGAATTTGTATAATGAAGTTCACGTTCGGATTGACCCGTCGATTCTTGAAAGCGATGACCTCTTACTAAACTGTTGGAATTGAATCAAATTATTGGGATTGAAAATTATGTTGGAAACGACAGCGGCATTTATGTTTTATATTTATTTGTACTAAGATTTAAATAATAATGAAACGCACTCTGAACTAACTCAATCTGTAGTCGAAATACCTATTTGAAATATAATATTATACAAATTGATACAAAACATCTACAAAAAAACTGATATTGGAATTCGTACAAAATCCCAGCAAATACAAACAACATAGCAAATGTCTCAACAGCTTCCTATTTTGATAAAATAGCAAGTTTTACCGAAGCTATAGGATTCAGAATAATTGGTCTATAAAGGAGACATTAAATTAACGACGCCGCGGCATGTTTCGCTCGCCTCAGTAAATTAGGGAAGAAAAAGCAAAAGTTAACGTTTATTACTCTTCTATATTTCAGTTACTCGGCATAAATGAACTCCTTTTTATTTATGTAGTACTAGATATTGTAAATAAATTAGGCCTGAAATCAATTAACAAGATTAACTGCTTAAATTGGCTTTGTTTTTAACGCAGTCCTTTGTGGTAATTAAGGGATCGGACATATTTTACGAAGCTATAAACGTATAAATAGCGCAAAGCATAAGCATAGAGCGAAATGTTAAAGATGATGAAGATTAGAGAAAACAATTTACTCCTATGATTTTACACTTAAATAATTCCAGTAGGTAGTCTATTATTCTTGCCACTGGTGGAACTTGTTAAAATGATCTTTCTTTAAGAGTTTAAGGATTTTTTTGAACAGAAAGCGTAAGATACTTTACGATTGCAGTAAGTAATATACATGTTTTAATAATGAAAGCAGTGAAAAAAAGAAATAAAATGTGAAAGAAAATAACCTAATGATAATGATGACAATCTGATATATCTCAATTATATTTAGAAGACCTAAACGCCCAGCATTTGTATACATCCGAAGCAAATCTCTTTGCAGACCCATAACTAATAACAAGGACCGACCAAACCCGCGTAATTTCTCATAACTCCGCCGTAGCGCAGTATTTATATCTTAATACGGGAACATCTTCATGATTGCTTAAGACAACCATCATTAAACTAAAATACGGCTTTTAGACTACTTTAATCTCATCTCTCGGATCTCATCACGTTCAGTGGTACAATTAAACGTTCCGAAATCTGAATTGGATTACGCATTAAGCTTTCTTATGGGAGACATAAAATTGTTTCGGCTCGGTTACGCTCCCAGCCGCATGGTGAATAAAGACGTAATTAAAAATAAATTCCCATCTCTTGTCTTTATCTAAATACTAAATAAGATCAATAGAGGAAACAATTATACTTATGTTAGTATATTGTTTATGACACATTTTTATCTATTTGAAATTATCTTCATTTTTCTTTGCGATGTCATTACCGACAATATAATGTCGTGTTTAAATGTCCATGAAGTTAATGATATTCTTATTGATAATTTTCCATTAATTATAATGAAGTTTGCTATTTAACGATATGTGTGTGAGAAAGAAAATCTAGGAGAACAACGATGTAAGGCTTATGTAAGGAAACTAACTCTATTATAAAAGTTGCTTTAATGACACTGTAATATGATATACATAGTACATATATAACAAGTCCACTGCTGGACATAGGCCTCTCCCAAGGTACACCACAGAGCCCGGCCTGCTGCTTTATATATCCAGTCACTGCCGGCCTTCTTGTGGGATGTTCGGTAGTTTGCTGCAACGGGCTGATGATGATGATGATGATGATGATAATATAACAAGATTTGAAGGTATCTAATGTCTCGTAATTGAGTTGCTATCTCTGAACGCGTTGATATAATTTGAAGAAATCTTATGTACCTTCATAATTGAGTTGTTATCAACATTACTTGAAAGCTTTGATATAAAACTGAAGACCCGATTATGAATATCTGTTTATGAGCATGCAATAAACAAATGTACAACTCTTTTATCGGCGTGTAACGGGCGGACGTATGGGGGTGCCAAGCGCCAACACTGACTCAAAGAGCCGCACTCAACATCGCCACGCTCAGCTCTCACTCACCGGGGAAATGGGTGACCATGCGATCGAATTATAAAAATTCTAAGATTCCTATCACAATATTTTAAGAACTCAACTATGTTACAAGCAGTTTTGTAGCAAAGAATAGGTAAAGGTCGAAATAGATTAAGTCCATGAAAAGCAATATGCAAGAAGTCGGATGTTCGTTGCTGGATTTTGACAGCCTTGGTGCAGTTGGTTAAACGTCGACTAAAAAAAAGAGAAGCACGAAAACAGATATTTTTGAGTCTCACAAACATTTGTCTCGGGTGTTTGTGAGACCGACAAGTTTCTCGTAGTTTCTGTATCCCGAGACAAAACTTAATTGATGTTAAAATGGAGTCAGGACGATGTTGAGACTGTGTATTTATTTATTTGTTATTTTATTTACAAGCAAAAAGTTTAGAGTCTAAAGGCGAGAAATAACAAATACTATATAATACCGGCATATACTCGAGAAGCTATACCGTCCAGCATTACTCCGTACTACATCTGAATAGCACTGTATCAACAGCATTGTACGTAGCCACTTTATTAACAAATCTTATTTCTCACTGAGAAACAAACATTTTGAATTCTTTCGAATCAAATCAACTTACATCTCACTCTGAAACAAACACTTCTTGCTACCCGCAGAGTACACATTTTATTCACATTACGAAAGAGAAATAACACAGTTTTTTGGCGAATATAATCAGCCTGGCCATCCTACATGTGAGTACTTGCGTTCATCTCCCTTTAATTGATGTAGGTTTTTGAGTTCACCAATAAGCCGCCCGCGTTCGTTCCCGCACCTTTGTGTACCAGCGCAATGTATGGAATTTGTATTCAATAATTTAAATACGGCCCAAGTATTCTAAAGTTATTTTATTTAAGTGTAATTTATTTAACTGATTGAAAATAGATATTATCATTTATATCACGGCATATTTTTAGCTTTTTAAGAATATACCGCGCGTGTCTTTTGAATGACAAAGTGGACAGGAAATCATGTGACACGCTCATAGGTGGATTTTTCACTAAAGAATCGTTATATTAATGATTAACAATAAGCTTGTACGCGACATTCTAAATAAATTGTTATCCTCGACTGAGTAATTTCATACGTAACTAGTTTCGATGCAATTATTGATGAAGTTATTATTAACTTTGTATTGACTATTGGCGGTATAATTGATTTTAGAAATATAAACTTACAATAAAAATTAATAATAAAGAGTCATGGATTCACGTTGTAAACAGATAGCTAAATCATTTATGTTCTATTTTTTTGTTACTATTCTTCATAGCGTGCATATTTTTAACAATACATCATATTCCCCATCACAAAACTCCTTAATGTGGCGCTACTTTTGATGGATGGATCCAATAAGAACAAAAATTTCAACCCCGGCCTGTATTTTTTACACACTTCCTGTCCGAGCTACGGGCATGGAGAATGGGCCCCTACCACGACATACGAAAAATTCTGGCTAACTACCGTAGTATTTTTTACCATACATTTGAGAGAAATGAGAGGATGGCATGAGGAACGGGAGTTCAAGTCGATCGGGGTTGTAGTTGGGAGGAACCAAGGGTAGTGGTACAAGTAATTCTTTGTTTAATCCAGTCATACCATGGTATAAATCAGGTGGTGTCAAAGAACCGTCAGCGGACGCAGGTGTTCCTTAGGGACACTGTTATTTTACAATGCCCAACAGAGATCGGGATTATATTAGTAAGTTAATTAATTAAAATACTCTTTTACGTTTGTGCAATTCTTCGGATGTTCTCGCGTGTACATATTTTTCGTCTGCTCGGCGATGAGTCGAATAATTTACAAGTTTGTGATATCAGATGAATTGGAATATTTTAACTGAATAAGTACGCTATCCAGAATACAAATTTAAAAGTACCGCTTCGAAGCGAAATACTTTATTTTTATTACCGATACAAAACGTTTTTATTCAGAAGTCCATCATCTCAGTAATAACAATCTGTTAAATTCTAACGGCGCATATTAACGATTCACATCGAATCTATAAGTGTTAATCAAATGTAGAAAAATCAACATAAACCACAAGTGGCTTATTAGTAAGCAATATTTACATAAAGATATACAAATATATATACATGAATTATCGCGATGAAAAGATAAGCATTTTATGTCCCGTGGTATCTTTGAAATCAGCCTAATAGACGAGATACAGAGGGAAAAATGGTAATAAATCGGACGTTTACTTACGCAACCGCTTTCATCATAATTATAGAGCAATAATTAAGTATAAAGCAATCAATACGGCCTTTATTTATTGCATTTTGGTCGAAATAAGGCCGGACGCAGGTGTAGTATAGCAAAATAACACGGATGGTGCACAAGCCGGCCCACCACGGGAGGCTGCGGGTGAAAATGTGCACTGAAACACAAATATTAAATGCACGGTATGGATGTACATGCTAATATTTTATTATATTATGTCTTTAGATAATGTTATATATAGAAAGAATCTGGAATATCATTGAATGAATGATCTACGTAAATGGGAGTCGACATAATTCTCTTATTAGCAAAGAGTTATTATATGCTCTTCAAGACATGTGTAAAACGAATTATATTAACCAAATTAAATACTTCCAGAGTTACCAATGCCAAAGATTTTGAATGTGAACATTGTAAAATAATGTTTCATTATTTATCTTGTAAACTGTCCCTTTTTCAATTAAACACTAATGAATTATAAAAGTACACAAAAAATTTATGAAAAAACAACTTTTTGTACGAAAATTGTCTCCTTTCCCCTAAAGGGGTTGCTATAATGAGATTGGATCCGAAACTAATCACTACAATTTCTTCGGGTCAGTATCAATTTATAAAATTATTGAGTTCAAAAATATACACTAGCGAGACGAAATTAGGAGATCGAAAGAGTCTCGAGATTTACGTGCCTATCCCTTTGATACAAATACTTGGTGATATTGCACCAATGTTTATCATTAGGTGATTTTGTAGAAGAAATATGTGTATTTTACGAACTAAATTCATCATGTGGAACATAATGATTCTGAATGGTGAGAACTACCAGTAAAATATTTTTGTTTCCAGTAAAGAGCAACCAAGATTTTGCGAGTTTTTAATTTGAAAAAAAAATCATATCATATCATATGTTAATCTAAAAGCTTTTCTTACTTTCAAGCTTTTCTTTCTACCTATTCTAAGTCAACCTTTTTTTCATAACTATTCCTAGTTTATTTTTATGTAAAAGCACATTCACCTGAAAAAAGGTATATATATAATATATGTAGATGTAGATACGGCGAATACGTCTATAACAAAACTTCTATTAAAAAAATCTATCTCGCACTAAACTCATTATAAATGAGGAATCAGTATACCACCCAAGCTTAACGCTACTTAAGAAAAATCTTCTAAACAGATTATCGTCGTAGACACGATTGCCCGGGGGAACTATACAGAAGCGCCATCAATTCTCCTACTTTGGTAATTGTTTTTGTGTAATAGCTTAGCATTAGGTCTGCTATTTTAAAAACAATAGTAATTTTAGCTTTTGTGACCGATGAATGATACAGTTGTGGAGCATAACTGGTTTTAAAAATATTTTTGTAACTGTGGACTATTTTCTAAGTAGAAGTTAATTATTGTAACGAGCCAATCAGCTATGTGAATGGGCTAGGATTGTAAAACAAGACTACCCTAAAGAATTTAACTGCATATAGCTTGTCTGAAATTTAATATTGATTTTTCAAAAGAATTAAAAAGTCAATTAGAGCCTGTGCTCTCGAAGGAAATAATAATAATAATCTTTATTTATTTATGTCATACAGCAAAAATGTGTTAGTATTATGTGTCTTATAGTAATTAGAGAAAGTATTTATTGGTCGTGAGACTGGACCGGACATCTCTCATCAATGAATCTGAAACAGAGAAGCCGGTAATATTGCTTAGGTAGTATTTTTTTTATTGCACTGAATAGCGAGACGAGCCTGCCGTTCGCGTAAGCGATACCACCGCTCATGAACAGTAGCAAAACCAAGCAACACCTTGAATTACAAAGCAATACTTGGCATTCCACTGCGTTCGCCATCTTGAGACATAATAAGTTAAGTCTCAATATGTCAAGTAGTTACTCCACCATGTCTTCTACAGTGTCTCTGGCTACAATGTCCTTCAATCCGAAACACAGTAGTACATTTACACTGCTGTTTGGCGGGAGAAACAGACATTGTGGTGGTTTCTCTCATATGTGAGAAACACCAGTATTCTTTGAGGCAGCGGTAAAAACTCAAGTCCTATAAAATTATTGAGATTATTGTAAAAAAAAATCGTACGGTTATAGCGAGAGAAAGCGCAAGATTTACTCTAAAGAATCTTTTTCTATACATTACTTTAGTTTATATTCATTACATTTTCATTGTCATAAAACATGAAAACTAGGTTATAATACACATTTTACTGGCTTACATTTTACGACAACCAGTTTCCAATATAAAAAAGAATTTAATTTCACAGCCTATCATTGATTCATGTCGCCCATACATGTGATAATACATAGATGTAAATAATTATTTATTACTAAAGACTGATTCAACTCAAAATATAAGACATTAAATAAATAAGAAAGACAATTTGTTAAAACAATTCGCCAGGCATTTTATAATTACGAATGGTCCTGTGAAACACCAACACACTTTGTAAGCCAACAAATATTCACACAATGACAATAAGTGGTGCTTAAATATATCTGCGGTGTACTTAACTTCATTTCTTGTTAATGTATCTATAATTTAATGGTAAACATAAACGAGCAGCACAAATCATTCGCACGGGACGATGTACCGAACTTATCTGCGTAACCTGTTATTGGCTGTATATTTTTATTTCAGTACAAGTACACGGCAAACACGTTGAAAACCATAATTGCATGTTAAATGATAGACATTTTTATAGAAATGACACGCTCGACAACCTCATACGTGGTAAAGTAAACAAAACCCGTGAGCCGACAATTAACTCAATCGCCTCAAGTACGTAATAATATGATTGAGAGGTTGCCGCGTGTTTCGTCATTTCACATGTTGTGGACACAGCCTGAGTTTACTTAAATACACGCTACAAACTATAAATGTGTGTCATTTGATTTTACCCAACTAATGTTTAGTGTCATGCTTAAATAATTTTATAATAATATTGAATAACTGTTGTTTATTAATCAACATAATAATTCTACATCGCAATATAAAATAGCATAGAGCATACGCCCTGGATATGGTGGTTCTGGTAATATGAAATCATATAATAACTTCATAAATGAATTGCGAGATTCTTTAACAAAATATAGACCGTATCTAACATTCACAAACAAAAGTATTACATGAAAGGCATTGTGACCAATAATTCCTTGCTTAGAAAACCTTAAACCTACTATTTTAATAAACACTAGTAGTGTATGATATCTCAAAAATGAGTACGAATTTAAGTTACTCCTATACATAATGTACTACAACATAATCATTGAATAATTTAAAATAATTCTAGAAATAAAACTATTTTTTTACGGATTACAGTATATTTACATTACACGCAGCGGCGTGTCCATGAAAGCTGTAACGTAAGCGAAACGTCGCGTCGGAAATTTAAAAATGTAACAATTAATCCAAATCTGCGATAAAAATAAATATAAATATTATTGTCTAAAAAGAGGAAAGACGAAGACATAAGAGAGAAGGGAAATATTACTCGGCTACAAATGTAGAGGTCCGGGAAAATTCAGACTACAATTGAGAAACAAACAGAAAAAGCGCCCCATACAAATACGGCCATGTTTGCAAGCTGTCGGGTGCCCTATCGTTGCGATTGCGTATAAATCGACGACATTTGCGCTTACTATCAGGTGCAGTACATTCATTATTCCGTGCCAGTTTAAAAAAAAAAATAATTTCATGGAAATCAAATCAAAGTCAGCAACGTACCATCAAAATATTGAATATCTATAGATTTCTCATCATCAATCATCTCATCATCATCTCAAGTAATGTAATGTCAAACTCGTCCACTACTGGACTCAGCCCATTCCAAACTATCGCATGGTTGTTTGGCGTATAAAACGTTTCTATTTAGTTTTTTTAGTTAAAAAATGATTTATGTGGACTCCCGCTATTCTTGTTTACGAACTGATCGCCGAATACAAAGCGAAAAGATCGATATCATTTTACGTAAATGCGTGCGGCATGATGCGAGAGTTTTGACACCAAACACCACAGATAACATCTTAAAACATCTAATGTTTTAAACAAACTCCTTTATGTGGGCTAACTTAATTTTGTAGAAATAATAGATGCCTTTTTTACCCAATTTGTTTGATATATTAATGGAGGATACATAATACTTCGAAATAAAGTGGATTTTTTTGCATCAAAAATGAAACAGCATAAATTCTAAATGGTTATCATTAACATTACTTAAGAGTAAACGTATATCGTGTCTAAATTAGTTATGCGTGTTTAGCGTATGATCTAGGTGTTTTTATCTGGCATGCATATGCAAATATCTTCTATAAACAGTCGATGGGCTGACCGACGGCCGTGAACAGGTGTTCTTCTACCTTGGACGAGTAAGGAATGAAGACCCAACACGCTTTCACTTAACAAAATATATTATGTTTATTAATGTACGTATTTACCCTGCGATTTGTGTCTGAAAATAGTAAGACATTCTCACGCAGTAGCGTCAAATTCCTCTATCCGTACATCTATTAAAACATTTACATAATATTCCACACGCCAAGCAAAAAAACATCAAAATTCCTACAATTTGTAGAATAATAGTAAAACATGTCTATTAAAAGATCATTTCAGAAACGACATTAAAAATGCGGGTCGGTGCTCCCACACGCTCCTTCAGATGGGACTACCTGCATGCATTAGGATTCCGCAAGCCACTTACTAGGGACGCTCACCTACAGACCCGTTGCCCGTATTCCCATTTAACCATAAAAAATAGATGCTGGATAATGTTAGGATCTAGTCTCGAGTGGAACAGGAGTGCGGTAGAGCCGTTGTGATGAACATCGTACATTTTTTGTTGTTTTTTTTAGGTACGTAAAATAATAGTCTAGATTACGAATTATATTTTTAGTGCATTCTTAAGGGGTTCACATCTTATAATAAACATTATGCAATAAATACCGGTCATGTGAGTCTAAGAGTTCAGATAAACATTTCATAAAGGAAGATCAGTGTCAGTTTGACAAATTCGATCTGATATTTATTTTTATAATTTTAAAGAGGTCTTTTATTACAATGATTCAATAATTTCAAAGACAAACTACATTACTTGAACGACTAAGCCAATAGGTTAGCGTAACTGTTTTACGTTCCATCCTTTTCAAGTTTAAGCAATTTTATACAGGTGTAACTCACACAATTTCAATTATATTATCCGTAAAACCATAATCCCATGGTTTTATCTAAAATGTTATTTAAATTGCGTGAGTTACGCCTGGAAAAAGTTGAAAAGTATGAAAAGTCAAACGGTGCTTATTAGTTTAGTTGGAATATATCTATTTTGTAGCGCATTAAAATGCTAGTTAGAATTTTTACTGCTATAAATAAGCCTCCTCGAAAGTTTGTTAAAACATTCTGTTAGAAGCAGTCCGCATACTATATTGTGAAAACAGACAGATTGCTTTCAACATTTTGGTTCAGCTAATCCTCCTAAGATTTACGACCAAGCAAAAGGACGATGTATGTCTCCATTTAGCGCGCTGTCATAGTGTCATGTGAAGTGTGTATCAGTGGTCGGTATGGTCGGCGTATGCAAAACTGAACCAGTCGGCGCAGGTGACGTTTAGACGTCTATTAGTTGGCTCCCTATCAACATGCAAATTGTTTCTCCTGCACTATTTATTAAGGCGTTAGGATTAAGAGCCTCGGAGTACGCCGATCAGCGGCCCGGCAAACTCTAATTGCAACATCGGTTTTTATAGCTTTTTAATTATGGATGCGTGTTACGGAATCTCATTTTTAAGAACTCGTTCTTTTCAAATAATAGCGGTTGAGTGGTGAATTTTACACGTTTCAGACTTTGTGTCCTGTCATTTCGTTTGGGATCGGTATGCGAAGTTCTGCATTTACATATGTACGATGTTGTTAAAAGTATTTCTGTCTTGATATAAATTTTGAATAAACATGTATTTTGAAATCTTTTAACACACACGCTACGGTATTAAATGTTATAGTATGTTTCAGATTAGAATCACCTGTACAGTTCTAATAATATCTTGTTTAATGTGTAATTATTCGGAAGTGCGCATTATAACTTGTTTTGATGATATGGCTATTTCATAAGTCGGTTGAACAGTTACACGACATTCTAATATGTATAGACGCGCATCAAAAACAAAAAGCAACGATTCAAACAAGAATTAAACGCAATTATTGACATCCGACCGACGGTTTCAGATTAGCATATTTTTTGCCGGTAACTATGTATCTAAGCAGTATGGACTATCATTAACTCCTTATAAATAATAAGATGATTTCGTTTTTCTGTACCAACGTGTAATGTGCATGTGTGACGTAGGATACGGCTACAATTAGTTCTTCCACCAAAGGAGTTGCACCTGCTAAAACCATAATAATTATACAAGTTAATTGTTAATAAAACTCGTTTCGAGGGAAGATATTTGCAATTTGATAAACTAGAACAAGTCACTACACAATATTGTAACACCTAAAGTATATCTGATACCATTACGTAGAAACGTACTGAAAGTTGCATGCTTTGTATTTTCTTTCGGGGTTGAAATGGTTCCTGTTTTGAGTGGAATATAATATTATAACATTAAAAAGACCTTAGAATTAAAAATCTAAATCCATATGATGTAGTCCAATAGGAGGGAAGATTTGTCAGACCAAGAATGATGGCGTTTAAACAAGAATGATTGCGCAAGAATGTAGAGCAGAACTAGTAATGGTTCCATACAATGCTTGGTAAGATAACTCAAAAGGAATACATATATCAGGGTAAAATAAATCGGTAAAGAATTTATTTTGATCCTTTGGCATGAACACAAGCAAATTAAATGCTTATTAAACTTTAAACAGTAAAATGTAGGTAGCTTAGTACCATAAAATGCATATTCCACAACTACGGAAAACGAAGCACGGGCCCGAATTATAGTGAAATATGTGACTATGTTAACAAAAGATGTCGACTGTAATTGTTTCTCTATACATCAGATTAAATATCCATAAAAATCAAAACGAGTAATAACGAAACAGGACAATAAAGAACTAATTTAGTGAATGGTAGAGCACAAAGGCACCAAGTGTGCTAGTGTTTATTTATAGCGCGGTGGAATACATCACATGCAAATGTAAGTTATGAAATATTAATGAGGCGCCAAATAGCAAAGCTCAATGAATTGTACGAGCGTCCTTCTCGAAGGCCGCGTGTCGGCGGAGTGTGAGTGACCGGCGCGCGCGGCGGTGTGCGCGGTGACGCAGCGTCGTGCGCCGGCCATGCGCCGCGCCATGTTAATTACTACTACCAATAAGGCGCCCCGTCAACATATTTATTTTTTAGCTTATGAATTGTTCGCAAACTCACCTCATTAAAAGTATGATCTGAATCGGAATACTTTTTTCAGGCACTAGCAAAAGGGGCACCGTACGGCGACCTTGATCGAGATGCCAAGATTAATTCCCCACCGGGTATTTTATAACACATACGTGCCTCGGCACGAGTTCTCATTGCGAACGCCTTTTTCGGTATGATACTTGTTGAAAATAAAAATCGTAGGGTGGCCACCGAATACCTGATCCATATATTGCAAAGACAACATTTAATAGCAAGCGAAAAAAGTTATCGACTGATCGTGAAGCGTCTACAAACTAGTCCATAGTTTTTGTCATTACCTTCGGGTTATGGTCTTTTTAAGAGCTGCTTTAAATTTTTAAACAATCAAACGCGCAGCTTGCGTCGATGCCAAACGCGAGAACTCTCGCAAACTCACGGAGCCATTTCAATTAGTAAAATAAAGTATTAAAATTTAAGCATACTTCGGAAGGGCTGGATGTTTATCATCATCAGATATGTTATAAGTATAAAAATATCGTACTCGTTTTAGAATGTAATGAGAATGTTAATTTTTCCCACGAATATTTTGATTGGTCGTCGAACTCGACAATGAGCGAGATCAAAGCTGGCCGGCGGGCGGCTATCGTCGCGGCGCGTATCGGCCGCAGGATCTTTGTCATTCGCGCTCGAGTCGACGCGAAGCGCGCGCGGCCCAGCGACATCGCACTCGGCACTAACACAAGCGCCGCCGCTGTTGGCAATTAATGTAACCGAAGATCATCAATAAACATTTTTATCACTTCATCGCCTCTGACAACGGAGGTACTTAACCACTAGGGACCCGTACATTATAACTTTTGAATATTCAGTCACGCACATCTTTCAACATGCTGCGAACTGTGCTCCGGTCATCTTTTTATTGTTTTACCACCGAAGCGATGATCGACTGGTTTTAAATGCCGCCGTTTAATATTCAGCGACAAGTTAGGTAAACAAAACTATTAGTGTGTTTGAAGTTGGAATTGCGGCTGCAAGTAGTAAGTTGTGTGTAACGTTGAGCCGGGGGGCTGTGTTCTAATGACCGCGTGTATTTTAAAATCAGCTTGATCAATTATGACCATTTAAACGAATGGGCTAGGCGTATGACGAGTGCGGACCGGCCGTCACTCCATCTACGGTAATCCCTCGGACGATCAACGCTCGACTCCGCATATTGTTTTTAAACACATAATATCGACTGACGCCTACAAAAGCTACTACAAAAATGAACCACTTTCAGTACATTATTATTTGGGCTATTTTTCCATGTAACGTAAAGTTGGAATAGAATTTTAGAATCATCAGGCGAATTCCTGCAGGGCGTAATTTAATTTAATTGTAAGCATAATTGCTTGCCCAGATCGGCATCACGATCTTAACATTTGCAAAGGTCATTAAGGGATTCTGGCGGTGGTAAAAAATATCGACTATTAAAATTCCAGTTGTAGCATTTTTATTTAGTACATACATTTTTTGATAGTACGTCAAATAATTAATTAAGAAAGAAAAAAAAAACATTATTAATTTAAATTTACTTAGTAAATATATAGCATTGCTTGTCACAAAACGGCTCATGCTCAGCATGTGCTAGTAATAAAAATAACGCCTATTACTTTATAAAGATTATGGTTTGGGACAGCACGCAAAGATATTCATAATAATATGCTTACTATAAATATGAGCGAAAGTGATCACCAACAACGTAGAAAAGTTATCAAGTAGAGAACTAGCAACTGAAGAAACACCTAAGAGTTTAAGTTATAAAAAAGAGCCATCGGAGTTATTCCAATATCTAAACACTAACAACGGTAGTTAAATTGGTTAAGGCTTAACATATTTAAAGTAAGACGAGTCTAAACATATTCCTAATAAGACATTGCTATAGAGCGATAAGACCGCCATTTGTACTTTTTTATTGTTTCTGTATAGTAGTTTAAGTTTGTGTACAATAAACATTTAAATAATAATAATATTGAAATGACAATGTAAGTGACAATTTTCTGTATCAAAAAATATAAAATTTTATTAATAAAAAGTGACAGTAAGATACAAAATTTAAAAGATTTTAAGCGTTTTTTTTTAATGTGGGTAGATCCTTGCTTTAGTTAAGCAAAGCTAAGTTAGTTTCAGTTGGTTGAGTCAAAGGGCGTGACATAGAAAACTATGCTATTGTATTTTTTTTCATTACATGAGATTGCCAAACACCCTATATCTCTTGAGAATCTTCTCAAGAGATATATACGATCATCTGATCGTATCCGCCTAAATACCGACAATCATATGAAATAACAATTATATTTTTTCTGAACTGCACTGCCCGTGGCTTCGTCATGCCAATATAAGAAAATAAGTAAATGAATATAATGTAAATAGTCTGTTAGCCTTCTAAACATAAATTTAAAAAAAATATAAGTAAAACATAAATCATGTCTCTGGTATTTAGAGATTTTTAATACGACTCTTATCAAAACACTCATAAAATACATAAAACCAATTAAGATAAGAAATTCATCAAATCTACAAACCCAACATAAACTTACATAAGAATTAAAATTCCACACCAGTATTTATTTACATAAATCGTACACAAATAAATATCTCTCGCTGCGATATTCAAACGGATTATAATATTATGACAAGCACAACGCGGCTTAAGTAGCATTGATACATCAAGCGAGATGCGAGACGATTTATCGCAATATCACTCGGTGCGAGTACGCAATTCCTGTTTGTTAATTGAAAAAAAAAGAGGTAGAATTAATCATGATTCGTTACAAAGAGATGTCGGGTAGAAAACGAGATCGATTGCGTGGAGAGATTCAAAAATCGCGCTGCTCTCGCTCCGTGCGTGAGCAGATACAAAAAGATACTGAATCGTGATCGTGCGCATTGATAAATTGATGATATGCATATCGTTTACTAGCCCGCATATCGTGGGATTATCCCCAAGCTATGGAAATTCTTTATGTGTATAAATAATCTTTTTTAATACATTTCTATATTGAATCGTATGGGTAGTCTCGTGTCCTATAATAATCCAGGTGATATGGAACTAACAAAGTAATAATTTATTTATTGAGAAAAACTTGCCTGCGGTGATGACAATAAACATGCAAAAAACAAATTAAAATTAAAGGGATCTTAACTTATTGCGAACTTTAAAACAAGTTAACGCAAAGCTGGTCTTCCAAAAGTCACTAATACAACATCTTCTTTAAATTCATTTATTCTTATTTGGAAATAGGATTTCTCTTAAATTCGTGATACGAGTATTCCTATGTATCGCTTGCATGGTTTTTCCTGATTTTATTTTGGAAACGAATTTATTGGCCGATTAATACCTATATGAAATCCTTATGAAGGATCCATAGTAACAAATGGTAAGAGGTCCAGTATGTTAATGTGCTACCGTTTTATACTTATCAATAGTCCGGACATTCAAGGATTATAAAAATATTATACGACTTATAATCTCCATAAGGTAGCTGTAAAAATGGTATCAAAACATATCTAATGATGTTATGACCGCTCTTATTAACGAAAAAAGCAAACAACATATAATCTTCTTTTTGTTTTGAACACCTAATTAAAAGTTATGGAAGTAACGTACCGTTACACTTTTAGGTTGATCAGAGGTAGTATCCAAAGAGATGATTTTACACAAGTAATCTATGATTCCAATGTTTATTTCCATCCTTGAAAACCCACTTTGGAAAGAAAAATTATATCCGATTGTAAAAGCAGCTTTTGTTAACGATCTGTCTTGACAATAATAGAAAACTGAATCCGCAAATAGATATATGTGTATATTATATTCAGATGGAAATATTATGTCTATTCACGGAGTCAGTTTTCATTTTTTATTTCTGTAATTATAATTTTGTGCGTTATATCACGCCGATGGAAAATAATCTATTTGGAATGAATTGTAGAACTTTAATTAAGTTTTATACATCTCTGAGAGAATTGCTGAGCAGAAACCATTGGACCACGATCCTCAACCATGAAGGCCCGAACAGAAAAAGGGGGAGGGGGGAGAGCAGACCTTTCTATAAACTACTTTGTAAATATTGTTAGGCCCGTAAAAAACTGGTTCATTCAATCCAGCTACATTACAGTTGATGTATACGCCCAATTTCATACAAAAATGCGCGTGTTTATCATTGCGTAAGGCGTTTTGTATTTGTTAGTGTTTAGCCACGGTGCCTGAAGCTCGCTCCTCCTCCTATTGTGTTGGACAATACGCAGTATCTTCTCGCTAACGAGACATTTGATGGGGCCAAGTTATGAAGAAAAAGCGTTTAGTTCATTTATCTTATTAATTAGGGAGGGATAGGTAAAAGGTAAGCATGACAAATATCGTATCAACTCGCGGGATGCTAGCATCTTCTACTAGACAAGCAGATTCCAACAGTTAACTATAGTATTTTTAAGTACAGATTTTTCAGGCAATTATTATAGACACATGTTTCGAATTAATGACAATAACTCCATCGAATGTATTTTAATAAGAGGTAGAGTCACTGTGTAGTTAACAGTATATTATATACCACAAAAAAACAAGGACTTGTTATCGCGTCCAAGACACTTTCATTAGGTGAGTAGTCAGCTTATTTGATCCAGTCTAAATTATCGTGATTATTAAAATCTTACATAATATTTTTTTTTAATTTAGATTTTTTTCGCACGTTAAAATATTTGACATTTAAATTTTTCCAAACGTACTTTCGCTTTTATCTCGCACCACGCCAAAAGCCCGCAGCGTACTCACATTTGTAAAAAGCGTAATAAGCGTTCGCTTTTGGCATATTGTATTGACACACTATAAATATTTGCGCGATTACCGCGCGTCGAGATTGCGCCGCGATCGACCGCGCCCCGGGCAACTCAACTACTCGCGGTAGGAAAACCATTTCCTGCACTGTGTTATGGTCATTAGGACGCTGGAACAGAAGTTTGGAACTAATGAATTATTGCGTTATTCTGACAGTTATTTAGAAGAGGTAGAGCGCATTTGTTTGTCAGTTTAAAGTACGCAAATAATGTTTTGACTTGACTAAAGTGGAACTATCTTATAAGCTTTTTTTATCTGATGGTAAGTGCATATGCCATCCAGGCAGAATGTCGAATAGTATCACGGCAGTCCTATGCCATTCGATACAATTATGCCGGCCTGCTAATATGCTTCTTCTTTAAGATGGTTTAGTATGCTTTTGTTCGGCGAATGAAATTTTTATTCTGGCTACGTTCTTTATTTCATTTTAATAATGTAAACAAATTTAAATAATTCATTCATTTGAGTGCGTTGGTGACCCAGCAAAAATTTGAATTACTTTGAAATTGTCGGATCTAGTTTATATCCATAGCAACGAATTTCAATCATGGCGATTTTTCGGTTTAAAGAGTATTATTTGGCCGAATATGAGTATTATCCCCCATTATCTAGGTAAGGCCTAATTAGTTATGTATAGTTGATAGCGGTAGAAAAAACGTAAATTAAGGAGATAATTTCTGTCAACATAAATATAAACGTCGCAAAATCTTAATACCATCTTAACCCTTCATTTAACTTATGTTCTCATTAAAAATCTAATCATAACACGTGTATGCTTTAATAAGCTAAAGGTAGAGAAATTAATACTTTCTTACATGTTTTTTATCTTTGTTAATTCGAGGCAATATTCACAACGGGAATGCATCGCAGCGCCACCCTTAAAAAGCCTAATTTAATTTAACAGGTAGGCAGAGTTGTTTAATCATAGCCCTACCTCTAAATTACATAGTGCGGTAATAGCTGCCGAGCAATCAGCAATTCTTCATTTTTGCTACTGTTTTTTTTACATCTATAAAAAGTGGATTCCAATCATCTAAGTTTATTTTGCTACTCCGCTATTAGAGAACTGCTTCGGAGTGTAAAATTCCAACGCTTAGCTTCCGGTTAGTTCAAAATTTACCGTTTTAATGTTGATATGGCTGTGTAAGAATTGTTTTACTTTGATTTTAAGTAAGTTAATCATTTCTTTGGAATAAAAATAGATGTAATTTAACTTGTGATTAGGAAGGTATTGGAGTTGGTATTGAAGGAACACATATTTCATATTCATTAGTAAATATTCAAGGAACAATATTTTGAATGAATTTGAACTTCTTCTAAAATCGATATAGGAAATTTATATCTTATGTTCTTTATAAAGAAATATGCTACATTTGATATTACACGTACTCATTTATATTAAAATTAATAATGGATATCGCAATCTTCAATTTAATGAGCACGCATTATTTAAACTGAATTTCTAATATAAGCTATCTATTCTTAGTGGCGTGGTCTATCAGAATAGCCGTGGCCTTTTTACAAAAATTACAGAGCGCTAGACGGCGGAATATACGATAATATTGGAAGCATCATTAAATCTGAATGACTATGCAGAATGTGAATATTATTATAAAACATGAGACTTAGTTATGATCTGGGAGCGAGTCTTCGCGTCACGTATTTAAAGGCGGAAACATATTACTAAAACGCCACGCCACCCGACCCGATGTGACACATGTTGAATCAAATCAAATCGTAGTATTTTCTATGAATAGAGCCACATTACAAACTCGTGATACTATGTTTACGTGACGTGTTCGTAGTGTGGTTCTGGTCGTAGAAAATCTACGATTTGATTTGATTCAACATGTGTCGCGTCGGGTCGGGTGGCGTGGCGTTTCAGTAATATGTTTCCGTCTTACGCGGTCTCACCCTACCAAACGTCAGCAACACGTCGCCCCCAAATTACAGGGGGCACGTGAAAACTTAGCACTCGTTAGGTGTCAAAATTGCCATAATTTCAAAACCGAACTGCGCCCCGCCTCAAGTTAAATCGGCCCGACTTTTTGCCGACAATTTTCAAAAGTCAATTTTTTTAATGATTTGTGGCCGCAACCGATATACCAAAATTGGTTGATCGAAAACGGAATCCATGTTGATCGTGTGAAAATTATTTTTGAGCGCAAGCCTTTGGAGTGTAAAAAATCGACTACCTTTTCGGAAGTTATCGAATGCAAAAATGTAAAGTAAATATGTCATTTATGGCGATAGGCGCGCACATATATGGGACATACAAGGCGAAATGTGTGTGTCCTGGCACCTCTGCCTACCCCTTCATGGAAAAAGACGTGTGTTTATGTATGAATGTAAATATATCTCATGGATATATTACAGTCTTAAATCAACTAAATCGTTGTTATTACAAACTAATCATTTAATACACTAACAGCTTTGTAATTGTTTCAAAACAGGTTTATCATCTACACACTCTTGCTTTCATTGTTCTCTCGTAGTAACAAAACCGGCTTTTTCAATTGTTTAAATTAATAAACAACACCTCTGTATGTCAATACTTGTTTTGTTGGATATTTATAGCATTTGGTTTCATTGTGACTAGAGAGCATGAAATTACAAATTTAGTAGAATTCGATTTTATATTTGTTTTACTAATATGATCACTTTATTATTAAAAAAAAAACAGTAAAATATGTCTGTATTGCGAAAAAAAATAGGACTATGATTTTTAATGTGAATTTCAATGTTTCCATTAAATATTTAAATGCAATATAATAGATAATACAGAGAATTCAAAGACCCGATATAATCGATAGTCAAAAAGTAGACAAAACGAAATAAAATGGTTGTATAGATCTAAAAGAGCTAGTTAAGTGAGTTATTTATAATGATCGTTTAACCACTATTGTGATTCGATTCGTTTCGCTCTAATATCGGACGGACAGCTTTGATTTCGAACAATCAATCCACATTCATGGATGAGTCCAGCATTCCTTAAATTCTTATTGGAAACTATGGTGTTTCTCGCGATCACATTCTAACTTGTGGTTCTAATTGAGCCAGTCACATGATAATTAACTAAATAAAATATTATTTCGATTCAATTTCTCAGTACATTATAACTATGAGCGGCAGAAAGTCCACCGTCGAACATAGGACTCATCGAAAGATTTCAAAGTGTCCATATTTTTGAAAATGTGAATATATATAAAACAGAATTTAAAAATCACCCATCCAGGGAAGATAAATTTACTACAATTTGCCATGCATCGAAAGTTACTTTGTCAGCTACCGACTAATCTAGCTTCTTTCTTGTAGTTTCGGCTCCCTAATGGACTATTTCACAGCAAATTACTCGCAACAGTTACACGTGTAACATAATATTTCATATTTTGATGTGTATTGATAGACAACATTTTCCGCATGTATTCAGTCTGCAACCAGCCGTAAAATTGAAGTGTGAGGACAAAAAGAGTTTGCCTTTGTGGATGGCTACGGCGAATTGTGCAAAAAGGGTTCTACCTGCAACTTGTACAACGATGACCAAAGATTCTCGAAAAAAATCTTTGTACGCCACCAGAAGTGGGGCGAAACTTTTTGTAAAACATTTCGCTGTCGTCGTGGTACATTACACAATATTAACAATAGGACTCTTCAATCTACTTAAGGACCTTCGGTTTTTTTCACATGTTTGATTTCGTCACGCGTTGGAGTCAACAAGATGGACTTACGGGTTCTATGGGCAAACTCCTATACAGTTCTTGCGTCACGGTCAATACGTGAGTTTTTATGCAATTTTTTCTTCGGGTTTCCAACGAAACCGCTATTCCTTTGGTTAATTGGGTACGCGATGAAGAAAGGATTTTATGTTGTAAAATCGGATGATCTCCTTATTATACAATTTAACCACAATCATATTAAATGCTGTATACCAAACAGTTATGCAGCAAACATGCAGTTGCAATCCTTTGCAATTGTGCGGAAATAGAATCCTTTCTTACAATTCACATTCAATTTGTGCAAAGCACGAGCAATACAATCTTCTTACATTATACAAATATACTTGGAAATCACATATTAATGCGCTTATGTCCTAAAACATTTTCGTCGACTAAGGACGACACAAACTAATCAGTTTAATAATAAATAGAGAAGCATAAAAACCTAATAGCGTGAAAATCTGTGAATGGATTTTTTTGCAAGTTTCCATTATGACGTCTATTGTTAAGGACGGAGTATAACAATAGATCGATATCACGGATACTGTTCTCATTAGCTTTTTGTGTGAAACATTCTCAGCATGTGCCAAAACGGAAGAAGCAGTTGCATACACAAGAGGCCCAATAAATGTATTGCACAACACGAACAATCTTGTAAAGGTAATTGTAATAACTTCTGTCGGCAACACTACACCGCTAATAAATCTAAAACACAAATAGTAAAGAATATTGGCGACATCCACTCCTAACAATAAGAAGTATTTACAATCACTCACGCCTGTTGCTCGTGCCATTACGAAGATTTATACCCTAGCACAATAAAAGCAGTAAATTCGTATCCGACTTTAAATTTCACACAAAATACATAATTCCGGGAGAAGGAAATAAATGGCGCACCAATTATTCACAATGCAACGAACCGGAAACTCTCGAGTATTTTATCGGCGTATCTTTTGAGCGGTGAACTGATTTCAAACAAATACGAAACGTACGAAGTGTCGACTAAGCTGGGAAGAATGGGGGATTACAGCGAAATCCTGTTTTTGTTTGTTTTCTTTGCTTATAATTCCACTGTTACTTCGGCTTCGGTTTAATAGTTCGTGCACGAAAATTTAAAATTTGTTTAAGAAATTTCATGGCTAGGATTAAATCGTGGAATGTGAATATTGAAACTTTTGGTTGCTTGATGGTAGTTAAGTTTTATAACATGCATGTAACAAAGCCTTGATTAAATATACATATCAAGACCACATTACGAAATATTAAGGGAACTAATTAGAGGTAAGGAATTGTCTCATTTTGCATTTCACCTCACTGCAGTATCTAAACATAATACTGGTACATAGTTCACATAAAAATAAATTAAAAACTTGTTTTAAAATTTAATACAACCTATTATTAGTATTTTATAATAAATTCACAATTTATTCCTAACAAGACACCAATTAAATGAGA
Source organism: Hyles lineata (assembly GCA_030180105.1). Classification (NCBI taxonomy): domain Eukaryota; kingdom Metazoa; phylum Arthropoda; class Insecta; order Lepidoptera; family Sphingidae; genus Hyles; species Hyles lineata. The sequence goes on along the minus strand of JARJEE010000008.1, from coordinate 10,838,765 downwards.
CATTAATTAACATGTATGAAAGTTAATAAAATGAAGAGGTTAAAACTAATACCTCGGCAATTTCGCATGACAGTTCATTTGTCATTACCCCTGGAGCAGTATAAATTAAACGCACAGATAGCGGCTAAAAGCATCGGCTTCTGTATCTACGGCGGGGCGTCAGAATTATCAAAATTAATTCTATGATTGAATGGTGTTGGTATACGTGAGAAACGATAAGACGGTCGTTCCAAACCCATTTACACCGTGCTCAACACTTTTCAACTAAAACTATTTCCAGGTGAAAGATTAACACTTTAGTAAATGTTTTACGAATCTAAAGTGTGTTGAGGTAATAAAAAAATATTGTTGTAAAGCACCGATAACATTTCTCTTTCGTTGCTTCGTCTGGCATATAAAAACGGCGGCACTATCGTCAACATTAATTTAACCGACAAAATAATTCCTCTAGCGAGGATGCGTTAAGTGACGTAGTCTACACTTTAATCAAACAAGCTCATTTAATTGGTCCCCACTATGGGAATTCTTATATTCAATTAATAAGATGGCCGTAATTGGATCAACAGTGTCGGTGCGTTTCACCATCTGATGGATGATACCAATTTCCAGTCCGCTCCCTAGGCTTGATAATTAGTTATTATCATTATTCTTCAGCCATAATAATTAAATGTTCATAATGAGTTGGGTTCTTGAAGACTCTTTGTGAGTTACCCTTAACGTGGCAGTAATCTTAAGCGACAGGATTTATGCTTAGCTGGACGTTGTTTGGTTAAACTGTCCCCAATCTATTGTCCAGTTGGTCTTTTGCAGCCACATCAAAGACCCGACAATGAGTCCGGATCTCTACGCATTGAGGCAAACGCGTGCCTCTAATCCTTATTGATCTAACGGAATATTGTATGAACACCTTACGTTTTTTTCCGCGTCATCTTAACAAAACATCCCTATAAAAGTGTAGCCCTTTTTATATTATTTACATTAGTGAACGGTACACTACGGTGCCGTTATGGCAAAAAAAAATGATATCAAAGTGTTATAATTTTTGACGTAACTGTATCGCATCCCCGTTGTGTTCGAAGTTGGGACGATAAGCAGTGTCTAGCTCAAGGTGGAAGGAAGCAATATTTTATTTTACTCGCCGATCGACATTATGTTATTGAATTACTTTTAAAATTGATTTGGTACTTGGAGGCGCGTTGTTTGCAGAGTTGGCATCTGCTGGAGGCGATATTTTTTGCCGGCGCATTGTCGGAAAGTGTCCCGATGTGGGCGCTTAATTACGGATCACGTTTATAAGGATAATGTAATATAATCCTCATCGCGAACAATCGCAATAGAGCAAGGTGGTGGCACAGACTGCAGTATCTCCAGATTTTGTCTGAAGTGCGATCACCCATTATTCATTTAAAGGTGTGTAGTTTTGGCACGCTCCGTTACGGTGGCCTACGAATGTTATCGCAGAACGCACCTTGGACTTGGAGATATTGTAGATATTATGAATTGTAATATAACATAGGCTGCGGCAGATGGAAAAGGGGTTATTGTGCCACGATTATTATTATGATTTCAATAGACACGGCAAGGTGTACTGGACGCGTTGCTGGTGTTATTTGTCATATCGCACGAGCTTAGTTTCTAATTTCAAGTATTTTGTTTGACTGCGAGGTTGATTTATTGTGCGATACAAATAAAGAACAATTTTAATATAAAAGCTTATTAAAAATACTATGTTTAATAAACCCATCCTACAATAATTTCACTGTAAAATATAATCTTAAAAAAACTTAGTTTATATCGGCATAACATTTTTATAACAAATTTAATGCAATAAGGTTCAACGTCCTACGTCACTATAGTCTATTTTGGCACATTCGCAATGTCGGCGAACTCAAAGGATTGGAGCCGATGACAGATGACGTATCGGTTGCACAATGTGATAAAATGAAAGGGTGGAGTGCATTTCGATGCAATTCATAGGGGCACTTCACGGTCAAATTGTAATTCAACACTACCAAATGATCTTAAGCACGTGTGCCAACTCTGACGTGTGTTCTGTCGCTGTGACGTATGACAAATGTAGTCAGGACAAAAGCTGATTGATTTATTGACAATTAGCTGTGAAGAAATAAATAAATTGGTTTATTTATGTTGAATCAACATTATCCACAATTATGTACTTAGGCCCGACATTCTCATATTATCGGTTAATATGCTATATATAATTTGAAAATATAGCAAGATTTAACAATTTGCAGATTGTTTCTTTTGTGTTACCATATTGCTTTAAAAAAGCAAATGAGCGAAATATTAACAAATTCTAATTGTAATTATAATTGTAATACCTGACTCATGTATCCCCCAATTGTTTAATTGTTCTTAATACTTATTTGAAATGAAGTATTGATAATATAAGCAGCTAAAATATTTTGTGTTAAATAAATAAAAGCCTCGCCCAACCATGTAGATATAACATCGATTATGGATAACAGAAAAGCTTCTGTAAAAATGGGAAGGTAAACTCAGTTATGACGTTGGTTGGTGTTTTACGACTAGCCACGGTTCGAATTTATTGGAAACACATTTAGAGTATCGGCTATTGGCTTTATTTCACAGGTAATTTTTTCAGTCAGTACCATTTTTCTATCATTTTTGGAGATTTTTTTGAACTGGAGAAATTATTGAATCTCACATTAAATGCTATTTAATTCTTTCTTGTAATTGAATTTTCATATGAAGTGACGATATTCGCAAAGAAGGAATTGACAATAATTGGCGAAACTAGCTGCAAAATTAATAACCAAAATGAGCCATTTTGAAACGTAACTACTTTAATTTTTATGTGGTAAATTTAGCAATATTTTTACTGTTTTCCTATTCCGAGGATAGCTCTTAGTGCCGTATAATTAGATACCATGTTAAGCAGAGCATAGCTGTATTCTAATGATGTTGATTGACACATCCTCTATTTGCAAAGATGTTTACTTTGTTTTGCATCCATTAAAAATTGATCTTATTATGGAAATGAATCATAATGATTTAAGTGGACATTATTATGGAACCGAGGGTTTTTTAATATGGCATCTCTAGGAGAGATGAGCTGGTTTATGTAATTTCTGCGTAATAACATGTAGTTTTCTAGTAGTATAAACTATGGATCATTTAAAAATAAAAATCCTACGTTCGTGTTAGTTCTGCGGGTATCATTTTTTTTATTTACTATTATGTCACTCTTTGAATGAATCCAAGGTTTTTTAAAGGATTTCTTAGCATTTTTTTTTTTTTTTGTAATGGTCAAGGAAAGCTTTAGTTGTACTGTAATATGATTACAATACTCGTTATTTACGATTAATATTTACGATTAATATAAGGTTCGCTGGCTCACAAGCCGCAAGAGAAAGCTGCCTTATTGGCAAACCTCTTTGCGGCTAATTCCCGCCTCGAAGACCGTGGTTCTCAGACGCTGCCCACACTGCCTGATTGCGGTTTCTCAATGGCGGATATTCGCATCAGGCAGTGTGATGTGCGGCGTGAGTTACGGTCTCTCGATGTGCGGAAAGCCAGTGGTCCGGATGGGATACCAGCGGTGGTTTTAAGAGCTTGTGCAGCCGAGTTGTCTCCTGTACTGACTCGCCTCTACCGAGCGTCCTACCGCACAGGTGTTGTGCCGGAATCTTGGAGGGAGGCCAATGTGCAACCGATCCCCAAAAAGGGTGATCGGTCGGACCCTACCAATTATCGCCCTATCGCTATCACCTCAGTGATGTGTAAGGTCATGGAGCGGATCATAAACGCTCAATTGGTCCGCTACCTGGAGGATCACTCGTTGATCAGTGACAGACAATACGGTTTCCGTCAAAATCGATCGACGGGTGATCTTCTAGCGTTTGTCCTGCATCGCTGGGGTGAGGCGATTGACCGGCGTGGCGAGGCTCTTGCTGTGAGCCTCGACATAGCCAAGGCGTTTGATAGGGTCTGGCACCGTGGTCTTCTTTCCAAGCTTCCGGCATACGGTCTGCCCGGCAACCTGTGTTCGTGGATTTCCGGCTTTCTGCATGGGCGTAGAATACGTGTAGTCGTTGACGGACACGCTTCGGCGCTCTTGTCGGTAAATGCCGGAGTTCCACAGGGCTCGGTGCTGTCGCCCACCTTGTTTATTCTGCATATCAATGACATGTTGTCGCTTGGCAACATTCATTGCTATGCAGATGACAGCACGGTTCATGGGCGATACCACTGCGGGCCTCCGGGTTGCCGAGTCGAAACTGTGAGGGGACGTGAAGATCTTGTCATTGAGCTCAACCGGACCTTGGATCTCATTTCTACATGGGGTTCCAGGAATATGGTTGAGTTCAATGCCAAGAAAACTCAGGTGTGTGCGTTCACGTGCAAAAAATCCCCGTTCTCTCCCCTCCCCATTCTTCAGAGTACTCCCCTGTCAATGCGGAATGACCTGAGTATCCTTGGTGTGGATATCCGCTGTGATCTCAATCCAAGGAATCACATCGAGGGCGTAATATCTGCCACGTCACGCAGGATTGGTGTTCTGAACAGGGTGCGTCGGTTCTTCACGCCCGGTCAGCTTTATCGTTTGTATAAAGCGCAGGTCCGGCCGGGTATGGAGTACTGTTCGCACCTCTGGGATGGATCCGCCCAGTACCTGCTCGATGCCTTGGATGGATTGCAGCGGCGGGCCATCCGCATTGTGAATGATGCAGACGTTACGAGCAACTTAGAGTCGCTACAACTCCGGAGGGATGTCGCCTCTCTAAGCGTGTTCTACCGCCTGTATCACGGGGAGTGCTCTGAGGAATTGTTCAACTTGATCCCCTCCTCTCCATTCCTTACCAGAACCACGCGGGCTGGCTTGCGAAGCCACAGCTTGTCGGTCCAAACCATCCCGGCGCGAACCAAACGGTTCTCTAATTCTTTTTTGTGCCGCACCGTCAGGCTGTGGAATTGTTTGCCATCTCACGTGTTCCCTCCTTCCTACAATCCTGGGTCCTTCCGCCGTGGTGTGAAGAGGCACCTTAGCAGGCCGGCATAATTGTTTCCATTGGCATGGGACTGCCATCCGATGCCAATGGATACTCTGCCTGGGCGGCATTTGCGCTTACCAGCAGGTGCAATGCCGCCACTATGTCGGGCCACAATAAAAAAAAAAAAAAAAAAAAAAAATAATGAGTGCGAGGTGGGTTCTTGCTTAAGGGACCAGACGCGGCTGCCAACATATTCACGGTGGACGCGGGGTCAAATCCCAGGGCACACCTCTGACTATTCGAAGTCATTTGTGCATTGATAGTCAATCATCACGCACTTGAACGGTAAAAAAGAACATCGTGAGGAAACCTACATAATATAGCGAATTTGTAAAAAAAGCTACGGCATGTAAAGTCCGCCAACACGCACTAGGCCAGCGTGGTGGACTCAACCACTCTGAGCCGTACTCTCCTCTTTAGAGGAGGCCCGTGTCCTGCAGTGGAACGTATATGGGCTGATACAATACAGTACTGAAATTTATAAAGATATAATACACAAAATATATGACAAAAACCTATACCTTAAATATTAGAAAAAATCAGCAAACTTCGTGCTGAAGTGCACAATGCAAGATATTAAAATAAGCTGCGTATATTTGGCCTAAACAAATATTGCAGTTTGCTCACTGGCGCCTGTAACTTGACCCGCCCTTGAACACCGCTTTTTTCGCTCACCTATTTATCTTCAAGCTTTGTCTTTTAGAGGATAGTCTAGACACAAGTGCAAATAAGTAACATCAATAATTTGTTTAGTTAGACAACAGTTTGAATAGACCGTTATTTTATCACAATTATGGTTAAAAAGTTTGAGGTGTTAGTCGGCCAGCATTTTTCAATAATTTACCAATGGTCAATTACTACTACTTGAGAACGTATCATGCAGAAAATACATTACATTATTATAAAAAAAAATCATAAAGGTAAATAATTCTAAAGTATAAATGAATTTGATTTATGAATTCCTATTGTAAATTTCTAGTGGCTGGCTCATTAGCTTCCAAATCATATTATCATTATTTATTTCATGTTATCTAGTGGCTGAGCTGATAGTGGTGAGGTGATGAAACACACCCTTACACATGTTTTGTTAACCCTATTGTCTTTATTGACAGAATATTAATGATAGGGTCGCGCAAAGCACACCGCGTGCGGAAGTTATCTAATATGGTTCAGCAAGTGAAAAAATTATCGGCCTTCTTGAGAAGCCAAGTCATTTTTATTCCACGTAGGCTGTGTGACACACTGTGTTAGAGAATAGCTAACCAAGTATATCTTTTTACATTAATAGATATTGCGTATGAAAAGTGACTATTGTTATTAATACAGTGTGGACTTTTTTTCCATGTTGCATACTTACATAGCGTGATTGAAGTTGATTTTTATGTTATTATGGAAAGATTTGGCTGAATATTAAATAAGAAACTGTCTGAGTAACGTTCAACTAGTACATTTTTCGTCATAACAGAATCTATTAGAATATTCTAATGTGTTAGTTTATAAAATATCTTATAATTTCTTCATTTTCCCTTTTAATGTTAATCGTACAGCTTTGAAATTGATTTCACAGAAATAGAGTAGAAACAAATTGTTACATACAACTAAGTTGATCGTATTTTGCGGTCATGTGTATCACCGCTGACAGTTAAACACACCACAAGGATATCAGAGCAGTCGCGATCTCATACCAAAACACAGGGTCAGGTACAAATTACTGAGCTGGGGACTCGATCACTCGAGATGGTGGTCGCCGATAAACAAACACCGTCAATATAAAGACATAATTTAGTCAGTGCGCAACAAAAAGTCGGCGGACACGACTAGATGAACGATGTTGCCTCCGCGTTTTAATTAACGATTACAACCCGCGATTGAAACGTCCTGTGCGGAAATATATGCCCGTGATTAGTTTTATTGCATCTGTCTATTTTTTGTCCTGGGAGCATCACACGAGATCGTTATCTTTCGCAAATCAGTCACCAAAATATTTCACACTTAATTGGTTCATGACGTGAAGGTGTTAATTCCTAATTAAATATTTTAGACGCTGTAAAACTTTGTGGCTGAAGAATATTGTTAATATTTAGCGCTTAATAAATTAGCGTGTCAATAAATTTCATAACAGTAGGCGCGACATGTCTTTATGTTTTTTGCTACCACTTGCGAGTTGATTGGGCATTAGCAAGTCGATTGGATTTAATCGCACCTGATGTGAAGTGATGAAATTAGAGACATAATAATACGAAATTAGCCCATGCTCACGATGTGCTAATTTTATCTAATTCACTGTAGCATTATGTAGCATTAAATGCCTCATTTAGAAAGCTTATGGCGGTATCAATTTATGATACCTGATTTATTCGCAATTATACGCCCTTCTTCATAATTGAGGCAACCGCCCTACTTTATGCAACACGATGAAATAAAATGGAATAAAATCTACTTCAAGCATATTTTGGAAATGTTGTACTTATTGCCAATATCGTCTAATAAAATCTATATAAAAGGCACTTGAACTGCCTTAAACCCTAAATCCACTAATCAAAGTAGGATGTAACACAGACAGGGAAATAAAAGCAAGGCCATTAACCCTAATATTACAATACGTCTGTATTGGTATCAAAGGGACCGTCGGCACAAGAAAAGCATTCAGTTTTAATACACAATAATATATAGCTAATGAAGCGTTTCAACTTCCTGCGAGGATCAATTGAGATGTATTTGCAACCCGGAAACGCCATTGTCAGAATCGATGCGAAAACGAAAGGGTGAATCGGAATTGTTATATAGATTTTACGCTTATGCGAATATTTGTATTCGGACATTCTATAAGTGTTAACAGTGAAATCGATTTCTTCAATGACGAACTATAGATCATATTTTTCAAAGATGGAATAAGTTACAATTTCATGCTACTTTACTTGAGCGATCTATAGAAGAATAGCGCAAAACATACATAAATTATTTAACTTTTAAAAAGACCTACCAGATTACTTTGTTTGCAATATCTCTATATCACATTAAATTTATATAATTAAAGATGTAATATTCATAACTATTAGTTCCTTTGACTGAAAGTTCATCGCTCATATCATTGGAATATCATACGTAAAATCTAAAATCACACAGATATATAAATATGATAATATTGATAAGATATCTCAGATGAGTCTTGTGCATTCAAATATAACCATTTGTTTAATTCATTTATTTTAATTTTGAAGCATACCGTCGGAACGACGCCAGCGTGAAATATAAATTTTCTATCCGAATCTTAAAAATATGTATTATTTATTCAGCATTATAAAATATTATTTTACCCCGTTAAATAGTAGACGTGGTCGTGCCCGGCAATAAGGTATTTAAACTCATAAAATACAAACATAAACTCACGCCTTTTCCCCACAAGCCTACCCCTTCTAAGTTGCTAGGACACCTACATTTTGCCAAGTATGTTCTGTCCCACAATGTCATAGCGTGCGAGCCTTACGCCATATGAGGCAAAAATACCTAACTTCGAGCTGATAAAGAATAGAAAAATCCAATATCACTTTGCCCGACTCAGGATTCGATCTCGAAACCTCAGCTTTGTAGCTGTAGTAGGTACAACTATGCCACCGAGGTAGTCAAGTTGTATATGTGTACATAATATGTTTATATAAAACTTTCTTAAACGAGGCTAAGCCCCACCCATCCGTAGATGTCGACAGCAATCAGAAGAGAATTTCTTGATAATCATCAGATCTATGTGTCCAGTGAGAAGATCCACTAGATAATCACCAATTTATGTTTGTCCAGTGACCGTTCACATGTACCGCTACGTCACTGAATTCTTGATACCACCTGATGGGTGTTAGGCAATGCAGTGTCAAACATTTTTTGTGCAATTGAAACCTGTCGCAGTACATTTGACAGGACTGTCGTTTGCAGCCAAAGCAGTAGAACTTGATTAAACTCGGTAGCACCGCTGTATTGATGCGTCGCACATTTTGTAGATAGTGATGTTAGAAATATACACACTATCTCATATCATAGACAACCACTCCACTAATACTCTATCACTTTCATACTCCAGTAATCTCTCACCATTTATCTAATTCGGCTTATTCACATTTCAAACTTCAACCATCCATATGAAAATTGTTATTACTCAAAAGCTTATATCAATTATGCTGCATACATTACTACGTATAATGACATTTTTTTTTGTTTTTAATCCAATGAATTGCGAGACGGTCTTATCGTTCGCCTGATGGTAAGCGATACGACCGCTCATAAACAGTAGCGAATCCAAACAAAACCTTGAATTACAAAGCAATGCTTGGCATTCCACTGTGCTCATAATACTGAGACACAAGATGCTAAGTCTCAATATGTCCAGTAGTTACTCTGCCTACAACGTCCTTCTAACCGGAACACAACAGTGCATTAACACTGCTGTTTAACGGGAGAAATATAAATAATTGTGGTGGTACATGTGGTACACTAACCCGCGCTAGGCCAGCGTGGTGGACTATATGGCCTAACCACTGTCAATCGTACTCTCGATTGTAGAGTAGGCCCGTGCCCTGCAGTGGGACGTATATGGGCTGATACAGATACAGATACATACCAAGGCAACCTCTCACATATGAGAGACCTACTACCAGTAAAAATATCACCAGTAATTGAATTCCAAACACAAGACATCCAAGTAACACAACTCTACGTGCATTATTTACGTTAAGCACTGGTAGAATACTTAGACCGTCATTGAATAATCAGCAAATCCAGACTTAATACGGTTGAAATAAATAAATATTTTGTCCGTATCGATTGGAAGGAAACGTTCTCCCATCGAAGCAGTCCCTTGTAAATCTATCTTCGATAGCAATCTTGATATACAGACGGATGCAAAACGGGATCCTACGGGCACCGACGCGGCTTTGATTTAAGGAAACGTTATATGTCGTACGAAAACATAGCATGGGATAATACAGAAGGCAAACTGATGTAAATTGGATTATTTAAAACAAATTCAAATACAATTATTCAGTGGGCAAAGTTATTTTTCTATTAATTAATTATTAGTCAGGAACTTATGCCCGATATGGCGAAAAGCTATTCCCAAATTAAAATAATAATTTTAATCCTTGGGTACCATAGCGTTTTTTAAAATAACACTATTATTTTTGAAAAAGCTATGTATTGACATACCTTGTATGTAAAACATATATTAACTATGTAATATCCCACCGTTCATAATCTTTTATTATCTAAACATTTTCTCACGATTAATATTATGATCACGTACTCGCATGCGCCAATCGAAATAGCTAATTATTTTATAAAGGCCGCTACCGAGCCTTCGCGTGCAGGCTAGCCTTACCTTAATGGGTATTAGATAATCGTTTAAGTCCAATACGGTTTTATATACTCTGCTAAGTTACTGTTTAATTAGATAACTGAACAATAGCAGTTTTAAAACTGAAACAAGTTTTTTTTACATTAACACGAAGACAACATCACAGTTCAAATTTAGAATCATGTTATGACCCTTCTGAATAAAATTTTACCTTCTACGAAATCCAATAAATCGATACGTACTTATGATACATCGAATAATAAGATGTTTTGCATATCCACGAATAATCTCAATTGTTTAACTCGATCACATTATAAATATGTAAATTGGAGAACTGTGAACCGAATGGTTTTTACAGCTTATTATCAGTTTAATCTAATTTTATTAAACGCCCATGGTGAATATTTATCATAATAGTTGATTCTCGGTCATAAATCTGGACTGCACGCGGTTTCGGAATGCGTCTGGTAATATTTATGAAGGTCCAAAACAAACAAGGGCGCCATCGGGACACTGACTGAGCGTGGTTAATTTGATAATGCAAATTTGTAAATAAACGAATTAGAGCCACTTGGAGGATTCGAAAAATCAAACAAATTAACGTAAGTATATTTTAATGATAAATTATGTTTGTTGACAAGTTTTAAAGCGAATTTATTGTTTTCGAGTCATTTTAGCAAAACTATTTATATTGAGATAAACCATTTATGGCCATGGTACTCATGTTTTTGCGGTCATAGACTAGGCCTGATGACAATTAATTTACCGTCATAATACTATCATTTCTTTTAGCAAAGTCTAATGCATGCTGCGGTTGCGAAACGATACTAACTAAATACTTAACGTAGTACCTAAATTGTATAAGTAAAATGTTACAAACCTACATACACTGACGCCTCTTTCCCAAAAAGGGTAGGTAGAGGTACTACCTGAACACCCACGTTGAGCCTTATGTGTTACGTCCCATGATATGATAGACGACGAGCCTATCGCCATATCAATGACAAATTCATAACTTCGGTTTCAAAAAAATCCAATATCAATTTCGCCATTCCGAGATTCAAACCCGAGACCTTTGTAATCGTAATCGTACCGTATAACTGCGCTACCGAGTTTAAAATCTATCACCTAATCTCTTTCCTTAATAATAGATCAGAATCAGCCTTCTTGTAGTGACCCTCCACGTACGTAATAAAGGTGACTAAAGGTAAATATTCGATAGAATCTTAGCATTCTAATCTTTTATTGGCAGGACATTTCTCTATTTTTACAAAGAAAATTATTTTGATGGTTAGTCAAACTGCTGTCTTCTGTCTTCTTAACAATCAGATCACTACTGATGAATAGTTTTTGTCCGAAGAAACATGTCTGTGCCCATTTGAACTTTTCTTATAGTTGGTAAATGTGGTGGTAAAAGTTTTACCATTTGTGACAAAAAACTTTTTTCAAAATCCGTCCACACGCAATGACACACGAAGAAGACCCTGTCCTTTGCTAATTGATACGAGTATTTATAATAAATCTCCAAAAAAGAATTACATACATAAATTATGTAACACTGAAAGGGGTGATAAAAACATCACGGTGTTATTTACATTTTTTCGTTGACATTTAAATAATTTGGTACAAGAAAACAAATTAAGTCCGCCCCATTTGGATTCCAACACGTGTTCGTTACATGTTATCTGTGAGATTGAAAGCTACCGCCAAAAGAAAATAAAAATTTTGGCACGTTCGTTAACGACCAGCCGTGTTGATTTGGCAGATGTTATTTTTAGTCATTAGACCAAAAAAATCAATTAATAACCGCCGTTTGTGTACAAAATTGATTACTGGAGGCTTCTGAAGTCAGCCGTCTCACCGCCGCTCAGCGCGCCGGGGGCGTCCGTGTGAACTCTGAAAATCGTAATTTCTTAGCGTCTAATCTACCTTCGCCGTCCCTTTTTAGTGAGTTGGAACTATGTTTTGTGCAACCGAGACGGCTCCGAGGAAGTAAATTTTGCTTCCACCCATCGTGACCACGAGTTGATTGATGAACAGAGAAAACGCCTCGAGTGAGTTAATCACGGCTAAATTTAATTTGGAACGTATATGAAAACACGAAGGCTATTTGTTATGTTTTGTTTGTTTTCAAAATAATATACGTTTTTTTTCCGCTTGCCGAGTTTGACTGACTTTTTTTAAAGTTTCTCACAGTTTGCGAAAGTGGACGCCAATATAAAAATTTTGACAATTTAACATGAATAGTTTCTATCACCATAAACACAGGTATTATGTTTAGATCGTTCCACGTAATAGTGTTTTTTTGTCAAATATTATAAGCAGCTACGAGCCATTAAGGTTGCGTCAAACGATTTGTGAGAGACTAAAATTAAGATAAACGTTTCCCATTAGAGCCATTTAATGCTGGAGCAATTCGGGACTATAAACATAATGCTTTTAATCGTGGCATATATTGTTAGATTAGGAATATAAACATGCTTAGATATTCTAATGTCATGTTTAAACATTATTTCATTTATATTAATTCAATTTCAAATTCAACAGTATTTTAGGTTCCGAGAAAATTAATTACATTACTGAGTGACTCGATGAAAAATGTAATACATATTTCAGAAATAAAGCAAACATTTATTTTGTGGAATTTCAATATTATACCTTGATACTTTAATAGAATATTATAAAACTAAACGAAATTACGTGTACTTTAATAATAAATCATATAGTGACAAAATGATCTTACATCAAAATATAAATTACAAATAAATTTCTATTGCCTCTCCACAGTTTTCCGTGTCCGCGTCATTCTAACAACCATCGCTCATCATTCGAAGATAACGCGTAAATAAATAAATAATAAAGTAAATTGAAAACCTTCCCAAGTAATTGTCGGCGCGGCTAGTGTGTTTAATGACACCGGAACCCTTTGAGAAACTGTGCCACTTTAGAATATTTTAAACAAACAGTTTAAGTAGTTTGAATGGTTTCCCTTTTATGGAGCACTAAAAAGGGCTGATCGTAGGCGCCTCTGGCAAAACTGTTTGGTGATCAAGAGAGAATTATTTGTATTGGAGTTACATCTTAGTACAATAATATAATATTAAGGTCTATGTATTTTCATTAAACATAATTTTGTAACTTGTCATACAAATTACTATACATATGTAATATGTCTTTTTGACATTGATTTGTTAACGCATACAATTTTTACAAACGTATTTACTAAATAGTATTGTATTTCTTATACTCACTAGTGGTAAGTATCTCAAATGTGAGAGACCGCCTGGGTGGGTACCACCGCAATGTCTATTTCTCTCGTCAAACAGCAGTTGAAATGCACTGATGTGTTTCGGATTGAAGAACATTGAAGCCAGAGTAACTACTGGATATATTGAGACTTAACATCTTATGTCTCAGGATGGCGAGTGCAGTGGAATGCCGAGCATTGCTTTGTAATTCAAAGTGTTGTTTGATTTTGCTACTGTTCATGAGCGGTCGTATCGCTTACAACAACAATAACTGAAATATAAATTTAGTATTTAAATAAATTCCATTATTTTTTGAATATTTATAAACAAAATAATAAACAAGAACGAACAGGTAGTGATTTTAAACTGGTGTTTTGTGTTATTTTGGCATAAGCTTAATTCAGAAGCACGCCCGATCACACAGTGATACAAGTTGATTTATAATTATTTACACGGCGCAGGAAGAAGTGTTATTTTATGAGTTAAACGCTTCATGGAGGCCACGCCTTGTATAAAAAATAATACCAAATTTAATTTTTGGTTTGAAAACGAATATCTGAACTGTAACACTGTCTAAAACCTTCGTATGTAATAGCTAGTGTTAGACTAGACTAGAGTGGTTACGATAAACACTAATTTCTACAGTAGTCCAACTATACCACATTTAAAACTTAAGAGTACAATTAACAGCGCTTTGTATAAAAATCTATAAGTGTACGATTGTGTAACCTAATCAATTCTGATGTTTATCAAGGCATTTGCCGTGAGACTCGTAAAAACCATGTTTGGATAACACCCATATATATACATTAATTTAGTGCGCATTACAAGATTAACTTCTAATGACTGCGAGTTTTCTCACGATACTCACGCTATTAGAAATAACGTGAATAAGTACTGCATAAATATTTAAATTTCATATATCTCATTAGTTTTGTGTGAGATTTAAAACCAAGCTGTATCGAACGTATCAATTGAGCAACTATGTTTACTTAAAACGGAATTAAATTATTAAGTTTTCGGAGCTTCTTGTTAGCAATTGGAGGTTATGTTATCGCTGCTTTATTACTGTGGGAAACAATCTTTAATTTACTTACATAATATTTATTTTATTCAAGATAATGAATCTAAGAAAAATGTCTATTGGATAGTGATTTTAATCAAAGTGTAAACAATAAGAGTTGTGTTCGCAATTTTACTATAAACCAACCATTATAAGAAATGATACTACTTGCACGTACGTATTATGCAAGTTTTTGTATTCTATTGCGTAGTACTTATAAACATAAAATATATTATTAAATAGAGAGATGTAATGAAAATATTTGGAGAATACAATTGCACATGCTTGCGCTATAATTTAATCTACACTAATATTATAAAGAGGAAAACTTTGTTTGTTTGTTTGGTTGTAATGAATAGGCTCAAAAACTACTGGACCGATTTTAAAAATTCTTTCACCATTCGAAAGCTACATTATCCACGAGTAACATAGACTATATTTTATTTTGGAAAAAAAATAGGGTTCCGTAAGATATTTGGATTTTTCGGACACAAACTGAAAAAAATCAACCAAAGAAGTTACTTATTTTGCGTACGCTGCCTAAACTACAAAAGATAGAACCATAAAATGTTGTAATTAATTGTAGATCTTATAAATATCTACAAAAAGTCTGCGACACACTATACCTATCTATGTCGAGTGATTCACAACAACCACATTTTTATTTAAAAATCTTGAATTTTTTTTGGACTACATTTAAACGCGTTTATTTTACTCATGCTATTAATCCTTATCAAAATAAATTATTTCATCAATAAGTACAGTTTATGTTGATAATATTTGGTCTTTGAATGATTAAAATTGGACGTTTGGTTTTGAAGTTGTGGTGAAATTAAAATATTACGATTTCTGCTGCACAAAAATTTCATAAGGTAGACTGACAGATTTGATAGGACGAAATATAAATGCACGTTATAAGACGGGATGGATAATAAAGAGAAAGGACGGGATGGATTGGGAAGAGACTGAACAGACGGATGAGACGGGATTGAGCCGAACAGTAGGACAGCTACGTCAAGTTTAGGTATACAAGAGTTTATACGAAAAATAACATGTATTTGGTGTGGAGTGGAATCAAAAAATATATGCACCCAGACGAAGCTGGGCCGGGCCGCTAGTCAAAGATAAAATAATTATTTAATATCCTAGGTATGGATATATCAAATCATTAATACCAAACGCTTGAATTGTCAAAAAACAACAAGTGTCGCACTTTTTTGTCTGACCGTACTTATACGATTCTCCTAGGTATTATTTTATCAACAGGCAGATGTATTCAACTTGTTATCTGAGTTGCGTGGGTGGACGGCATGCTAAGGTGTTGCCAATGAACTGATCTCAATGAGATCCATTGTTGGCAACCCCTGCACTACGATTAGTGGCACACGATTGTTAGCCACTTCCTTGTTTACACATGCTTAAGTCGGTACACACCGACTGTATTTATGTGCCGTGCGAAATGTAGGTTCATCAGTAGGGATAGCAAAAAAGTAACAACAATGTCCAAATTTTTAACATTTCAAATCTGCCAAGAAATTTGTTTTTCTGTCCGCGTTTTTACATGGGGTTGCCAGTAATTATTTTTAATGCAGATTTCAGAATTATCCGAGTTATAATATTATGGACAGATGATTATCTGAATCCTAACCTTTTGGGGGTAGACCTTTAGGTCTAACGCCTCACCTACAGTGGTTGTCTGATCTTACATATATACGAATACAACTATGACACAATGTAAAAATAAACATTTGAAATCACGCAACTTTTAAGCTAACTTATATACCCTATGTTCCCCTCTATTGTGCTTAGAATATACATTATTGTACATACCCCACCCCATTTGAAATGTATCATTAAATTTAAATTTATCGATGTTCAATCTGTTGGGGTTAGTCGGGTGAATCACTGCCAATCACCCCACATACCAGGGGTATGTGCTTTGAAAATAACAATATGTATTTAATACCCGTAATTTGGTGATGCATACTGTATTACTCATCGTAACAAATAACTGGAATTAAATTATGGAATAAATAAAGAAGGAATATTATGACTAGTGAAATGCTGTAGATTATAATGTAAGGATTATTCTAGCTCTTTTATTGTTTTTTAAGCGTAAAAATGCTTCAATTATATTTTATTTATATATGTCTTCGATAGTTGTGTGTTACCAGTGATGACATACGGCACCGAGACGTGGCCTCTCACTGTGGGCCTCATTAAAAGGCTCAAAGTCACTCAACGAGCCATGGAGCGGGCTATGCTCGGTGTTTCCCTACGAGATCGAATCAGGAATCAGGAGATCCGTAGGAGAACCAAGGTTACCGACATAGCCCATAGGATTGGCAAGTTGAAGTGGCAGTGGGCCGGGCACATAGCTCGTAGAACCGATGGCCGTTGGGGCCGAAAGGTTCTCGAGTGGAGGCCACGTACAGGCAAGCGAAGTGTCGGACGCCCGCCTACAAGGTGGACGGACGATCTGACTAAGGTCGCAGGAAGTCGCTGGATGCAGGCCGCTTCCAACAGGTCATTGTGAAGATCATTGGGGGAGGCCTATGTTCAGCAGTGGACTTCCTGTGGCTGATATGATGATGATGATGATGATATATATTTCAACATATATTTTTAAAGATCTGACGTTGACCAGTCACCAGTACTCATATTGTTGTTGTAAGAGATCTATTCTAAGTCATTACCCTGATACAAATAAGATGACCAAGTCAAACGCTTAAAGTATAACTTAACAATTTTTACATCTGTCTGCTTCAGGAAATATAAATTAATAATTTCAATTCCATTGTAAATAACATGATGTCATACTGTAAATTCAAACTACACTTAACCACAATTCGAAGGCGATGTGTAAGGCAAATGCAAAACTATTTACACAAAAAAGCAATTTTATTTCCTCGGATACAATTCAGACTCATACAAATATTCATTATAACATTACATCAACCTGCTTTGAATTTCAAAAATCATTTAGACCCGTGTGATAAATCTCGCTCGTAATGTCTGCGGAGATTTTACTTTGGAAAAAACTTAATTTAGTGTTTGTTGAACTGTTTTATTGTACTCAGCTTCCATCCCTCATGTTACCGGGTAAAACGTTATGAGGTTAAGGGTAATGTTTATTTGTTCTTGATGTACATTATAGGCTGGGAAAAAGAATTTCATTATTTATTGTGAAATTTACTTTATTTAACATGTTTCGGATTGTTCGATTTGGGTCAAATTTGCACAGTTTTTTTTTTGTATAATTTAATAAATAAATAAATAATTATAACACCCCCCAGGCACATACATAGTCCTGACCCCACACTAAGATCGAGTCGTGTGTCTTGGGTATCAGGTACTACGAGATAATTTTCAGTCACACAAACACCAAGACCCGGAAGAAATATTTGTGTGCCGCACAAACATTTCTCTCGATGCGGGGATCGAACCCGCGATCTCTCGTTTCAAAGGCAACGCTTAACCGTCATTTAAGTCATGGTCCTTATTGGCGAAAAACTCTAGTAATCTATTTCCACAAACTAATCTTCATCCCAATTTCTTATCACTTGGGAAGTTTTGCAATGCGAGTAAAATGTGGTAATATCTTTTCCTCAACCTATTATATACCCAAAATACGTGGGATCGTGTTTACCATCATTCACTTAATAATAAATAAGCTAGTCATAACATATAAATTTCCTGCCTGGCCCAGAAGCTCGCGAAAAACCTTTTTTGCCTTACTGACGTGGGAGAATAAATTGAACATGTAAAGATAATAATAATATATCATCTATTTCAACCAACCAATTTCCAATCATAAATATTCCTGCGTCTTAAGGTAAAAGAACTGTTTCATCTCAAGGGTTTTCACTGTTAATTTAAATTAGGAAATGGTATATTGCCACGAATAAGCACATTTGGTGTTTAACCGTCATGGACAAATGTCTTCATGCTCATCTCTTTCTCCACAGCCACAGGAAGTCCACTGCTGAGGAAGCTCAAAGATCTCCACATCGACATTTTGTTGTTTATATACCTGCAACACATTCTTCGTTGCAATTTAGTAATTGAATATTCAACCAGACAATTTACTTAACAATATAATATTAACTCATAAATATGAACATTTAAAATTATAAACCAAGCGTAGATTCCCATCGCGTACATGAATTAAATTACGTATACGAAACTTAATTATTATCCGAAGTTTGATTAATACTGCAGTAACAACCCCTGTTAATGATGGATGCACCCTTCCCAGTAAGGGTTGCGACCGCCGGCCGCGAGCCACCCTCGAGCCCAGGTCATTACAGACTCATTAGCTCTAACCTATTTTTATTGTTTTTTTTTTTTATCTTTGGCGCCGAGTCGCCTGTTTCTTATTAAGTCGCCGAAAACAAAATAAGTCGCACGATTTCAGTCAACCCTATTGTGTCCCGCCTATAGTGTTGTTGCTTATTAAGTCCAATATTGGTAATTTAGATGACTTTGGTTTTTAATAAATTATGTTGTAAAATGTTTATTTTTAATTTACTTGCAACCTTTAAAGACATTAGTGTACATTTTCTATAAATTATTGTTGATATCATAAAATAAGGCCTGTAATATCAATATGTAATATAATAATCTGGTGAATTATTTTAAAATAAAGATTATGATCAATTATTTGCTGTTGATTGATGAGCTCGGAAATGGGAACAGCGGTAACATTTACTATTTGAGACACCTTTATTTTATGCACTATTCGTCAGATAAAAAATATAGGTAGGTATTATTCATAATTTTAGTAATTTTTGAAGTTCATATTAAAAAGAAAAGATAAAAATACAATTAATATATTAAATATTATTATTTATATATTTGCGTGTAAATATTATGTATTTAAAACAACAGCAAATCAAATAAACATATATACCCCTACCTCTGTCATCTCAGCACCATCTCAAGGTAGACTGGTAGAGAATGCCTCTAGTATTAAGTCCGCCTATGTACAATATATTTGTATATGAAGTTAAATAAATAAATAAAATAAAAATAAATATAACTATGAAAAATTTAGTTCAATAAATTAGCTTTTAAAGATGAAAATGAATGAAGCACTTTTTTCAAAGGCCATGAAAACAGCACACATTCTGAAACAGAAAGTAAGTGAGCTTATTGAAGCTGTCTTATTGAAGTCAAAACGATAAGTTAAAATTCAGTATATTGGCTCGCAGCCTTGAGCGAGTGTGTCCTGTATTTAATTTCGGCAAATTGATGTTGTTCTTGATCGAGACCTTTTGCCCCGCGCGTGTGAGCTGCCACATTCATAGCCTGGCTACAGATAACAAAAATTGGAAAATAAAAAGTTGAAATAAGTTGTATTGGCAAAATACGGGCAAAGTGATATTAGATTGCTCTATAAGTATCTTCTTGGAGTCAGAATTTTGTACCCGATATCTCCTTATCGCATGGTGGGACGGAAGACACAAGGCGAAACGTATGTGTCCTGGTAGCAACTCTGCCTACTCCTTCTGGGAAACAGACGTGAGTTTATGTACATATGTCTGAAATGAAAAAGTTGTTGAACCTATCACCAATTTCAATTATCAATATGGGAAAGTTGGAACTAAAATCGTCATCAGATGAATATATTGTAAATAACCAACTCTCAAAAATAATGCCATCATTTTTGTTCTTGTATAGATGTCTATTGCTTAAGCAAATTGACGTGATTATTTTATCAGCAAAGAACATTATTAATCAATCGTTAGTAGTTTCTTTTGGGATAGCCGCGTGGTAACGGGTTTTCAAAATATTCCCACAATAATTTGTCAGCAATATCAATAAACATATGCAGTCAGTGATTGATTGATCAAATATTATGTAAATGCTGTTTAAATAAATGGCCAATCATTTAAAATACTACGTCAAATTAAATTGATGGATAAACTTGCGCCTGTA
Source organism: Hyles lineata (assembly GCA_030180105.1). NCBI lineage: Eukaryota > Metazoa > Arthropoda > Insecta > Lepidoptera > Sphingidae > Hyles > Hyles lineata. Next base: position 10,818,137 of record JARJEE010000008.1, on the reverse strand, counting down.
AACCCGAAAGTGTAGCCAGCTTAATACTGCTGCAGTACCAGCAGTTCATAATATTTTTATTCTCAGATGTAATAAAATGCGAGCTTCCATTTTTTCGAAACAATAATGTAAACATTTTTTTTTTATTTGCTGGACTATGAATATTTTGATGTAACATCCTTAACGCATTTAATTCATTGCCCTGATAATAATTAATAAGCGTTCGACCGACACAACGCTCGTGACCACCGAAGGGTGTCGTGACCGCGGCGTCTCTGACCCGACACAGATTGAGATATCAAAATTCGCAATTTCAATCCCACGGTGGATACAAGCGTTTGTTTTATAGTTATCATTTACTTTATTACTGCCCCAGGGCGTCGGCTTAGTTTGTACACTGTACACTGGATACCGCGTATTTTCATTAATTAATATTACATCTACTACTTGCTCTTATTCGTGCGTTTTTTCGTTCAATTTATTTGTAGTTTTTACTTGAATCTCTCTCCCTTTAGCCACAAGAAGTCCATTGCCGATCATAGGCCTCCCCCAATGATCTCCACATTGATGTGTTGGAAGCGACCTGCATCCAGCGACTTCCTGCAACCTTAACCAGGTCGTCCGACCTTGTAGGTGGGTATCCAATACTACGCTTGCCTGTACGTGTCGTCCAATCTAGTACCTTTTACTTAATATTTACGGACAAAATTGTGGATAATTTTAATTCAATGTCTATTTACAAGAAGCTATTAGTTTTACTATCTTCAGCGCAATAAAGTAGCAAAACAAATTGAATGTAGTAGCTCGATAAAAAACAGGCGTATAAATAGCGTCTCGTCTAACAATAACATTACTTCAAAGTGTATAATGTTCACAGTTCGGTTTACACGTTCAGTAACGAGCGTGTTATCTGCCATCTACGTAATGGTAAGTGCAACAAAGCAGCTAATTATTTTTTGTTTGCAAATTATTGTATCCGTTGCATGAAGCTCACGATGGGTTGGCTCCGACGATAGATACTCTGATTTATATTTCATAGCTCGAGATCTATCACGACCTAAAGCGTTTATGTTAACGCCTCTATCATTCGGAACAATTGGTAGCTCTCTCTTGTTAAGGGTTATCGATATCAGTATTTGTGCAGGGTTAATGCATGGTAAATTCTTACAATGTTCTATGAAATACACTTTTCAAATAATCGTAAGACTTACTGGAGGTAGATCTCTCATATGTGAGAGGCTGCCTGAATAAGTACCACTGCAATGTCTATTTCTCCCGCCAAACAGTAGTGTAAATGCACTGTTGTGTTTCGGTAAGAAGGACTTGTAGCCAGAGTAACTACTAGACATATTGAGACATAAAATCTTAAGATCTGTCGGATCGCTTACCATCAGGCGAATGACATGCTTGTGTCCCCATACATAGAAATAAAAAAAAACATACGACTAGTAATTGTTTCTTTCTAGCGTTATCCCAGCCGGTGCCATGTTTCTATTCCTACTTTACTACCTTCTAATTCTTCTTCGCGATACATCTAGTATTAAACAGTAACATTTTTTTGTCTAATTCTTGCTGTCTGTCTACAACGTTGTTTGTTTGAGTTGTCCTAAAGAATGCTGTTTCCTTTACCACATTCATAAAAAATCGTAATAATCCTTTTCCAAAATATTTATCATTACTTTAGCTAAGTATGTTTGGTTTGTTGTTTTCGCACTGTGCCTTTATGTTCCCCGACGTGTCGGGAGTCGGTGTTGCCGTAAAGTTAATCCAATATTTACTTTGGCCTGGAGCCGGGATTAAGCCATTTAATTTTGTTGTTCGAATCTAGATAAAGAGCAACGCCTCATCGCCTCCCATGTAACTTATGGGAACATTTATAAAATATTTTTAATCACATAACATTTTTGTTTCATAATTTGTCATCGTATGAATAATATTTTGATGCATTGAATTATTGCTAGTAAATTTGATTTAACCCTTATTGATTCTTGGATAAATAAAGTACTGTTTAGCGTTTATGGGCTTTATTTACCATCTCCGATTGTTTTTATTTATTAATATAGAGAGTAGTGTATTTAAAGTTATTTCATTAATCAGACATTTTCATCGTAATTATAGCGTTGTCCTTATAGATTAGAGATATTTTCTTCGTCACTAGCAGGATTGCTACCTTACAACATCTATCTTCGTTAAAAAATCGTTTCTGAAAATTCTTCTCTATCAAATGTTCCCGATCTCTTACCTTCTCCAATATTACCATCATACTGTTATATTGTATCTTCTAGATATTAGTTTCTCTTCAATAATACGTGGAAAATCATTCTTACATTATTCGGTAGTTATGTTTATAAACACAGACTATTATACGTTATAACCATTTTGATTTCTTCTAATGCAACTTGTACTTGACCAGCACTTATATTTGCGCCCGAAGCACCTCAATATTATTTTAAATTGGTGTGTCCAATTTTTGTGTGCTTCCGGTAATAGGTTCATTAAAAACTTTGAATGTTATCAAAACGTATACGTTCGTACGTATACATGTACCAATGCATCGTTGCATTGGTTTAAAAACTAGGGATATGCCCTTCAGTACATTTAGAGTTTGAAAAAGATGACGGTGAAAAGAAAAAATAAATAAAAAGAGAATAAAGATGATAAAATATTATTTTCTTTTTTTATTTTCTTTCATAATACAAGCAAGCATTTTTAAACTCATTGCGAACGACGACTAATTTCAGTAATGTTCTACTAGAGATATACTGGAGCGCGCGCACCACTTACGTTGGAATACTTTACGCACTTTCCGCCCTGTCCATACATTTGTCAGTGGTACAATGTAATGTTACACCTTCACTTAGAATTGTCTCTTTTTGTAATATTTATCCGTAATGCATATTATCTCGTTCTTTATCCTGTTTGCGACACCATATTGTATTTATTTGTAGTCTGATCATTTTTTATCTAATTAAACGTATAGAAGTATCGTCAAAGTTACTTTATTGACCGGTCATATTTACGAGTACTTTAATCTTAGTGATGTTGTCTTGCATTAGCGAAGTACCTTTAGTCAACAAAACTGTAAATAATGCAAACACCGTTCAAGGAGAGTCTCAAAGAATAAGTTTTTCCAGTCTGCCTACGTAAACACGATACGGTAAATACGGAATTATTTCACGCACGATATAAAATATGTATCAATCCATCAAATAAACAATAAAACCTTGGATATCCACCTGCGATTTAATGTAAACGATTACATATGTGGAGTACAAATAACAAAAATTAAAATTCACGAATTTATAGGTGAGGCGCCGGCTATGTGTTGTATGTGCGTTGTGGAAAATACTTGCTGTGAATGGATTTTATAACTTTATACAGGAAGGACAAGTACTTTATAAAACGTTTCCATAATATTCAAGCATACCATGCCGATTTGGAGACTGTTGCCTGAACACATAATACAACAAAACCACAAGTTTCAAATATTAATTTACAATAGTCATCCCATAGATAAATATAATTAACATTGTCATTTTGCAGAGCTTCTTGGTCATTTGTTGCGCTCAAACCTTACAATCAGACTTCCTAGGACATCACTGCATTTCTACATCTGAGTGTTTATGAATGACGATCGATGACCAAGGTTCCCGACTGAATTTTGCTAAACAAATAAAGCCTTGTATACGTTGTACAAAACATACATTTTAGAAGAATTTAAAAACTTTTTTGTTGTTTAATATGCAGGTTTCTCCACAGTATTTGTTGAACCGTTATGCAGTAGAATGCAGTTTCGTAACTCTGGTTAGTGCACTTCACTCGTAGACGCAACATTGATTAACGAGTTTATTTTTAAACTAATTAATGTCACATTATATTGTGTGTGGTTTTACAGGCGCATGTGAATTAATTTGATTTGATTAAAAATGCATAAAGCAGACCGGGCTCTGTGGTGTCTTGGTGGGCCTATATCCTGCAGTGGACTGCAACGGGCTGATGATGATGATGATTAAAAATATATGACAGAATACTTAAAAACAAAAATATAATTATACTTGAAATAAGTTAGGAAGATGTCTCTGTTTTGTTATACGAAAGTGAGATATTTTGTTCATTTTGCTTAAACTATCTATCTATCTACTTATACTATTCTAGCACGTCAAAGTGAAGCGTATTGTCCAGATAAAGTATCCTTAGGCAAGGGATGGCTATCTGTTATTATTTCAGTCTATTATGACGTCATTTTCAACACACACTACCATAGATTTACATTGATGACATCCGAATCTGAATCGCGACGGAACTGCAAATATATTTAGCGAAATAAATAAAACGACGTATTTCTGTGAAAACTCTTGACAAACTATTGTTTAATAATTTAGTTAAAGGTTTAGGATCGAGAAATAAAATTGGCGTAAGATTTCTATACTTGGTTTCTTTACTTCAGTGACACACAAGACATAACACATAGCAAAACCACGATGACATGTTTCTTATTTTAAATTAAAGTTACTTCGATCGCTAAAGATAATATTACTTTCGATTTTTACTCAGAGATTTTTATCTTTACATTTATTTTCTCCAGTAAATTTTAAACTAAAAACCACCATAAAAATATTCCATAGAGTTTATTTGATGTACAGAAAACCAATACTTCCCAACAATTTGCATGGTGGGATGAAAAAAAAATTGCATGGCTGACTATAGCGGATATTACACCTGTTGGTCATTATACAAGCAGATATTTACCTACCACCATTTTTTTCAGTCAACTACAAGATAATACTAGAACACTAATGATACAATTAAACATTGAATTATTAACTGTATAAGCCTCCGCGTACGTAGAAAAACGCATTAAACATATTTCGTTCCGTAATGAAGTCATTATCACTATTTGATTTTTATCAAAATATATCGAATCCAATAATAGTAGAGTTAAAAAAAAATTAAACCTGATTATATTTACAACGCAATGAAAAAACAGTAGTCACAAGAATGTTTAGTCCGGTTGTGTCCGATTTTTAACGCGCAACTCAAGATTTCTATCTGGTTTACTTCTTTATCTTTTACCACGATAGTAAAATGAGCATCGGGCAAAGTTAAATAAGAATCAAATGCTCTAATCCCCAGTGATACGGTTCTAAATTGTGTGGCAAAATAAACATTTACATGTATTGAATGCTGTTAAGGACATGTTGAAACTTTTGTCATGTTATCTGAATTGGATCTGCCGCCAAGTTTTACGGTAATACTCTGTGTGTATTCTCCATTTATTTGTATAACATTTTATTTTTATTTCCCGATACCGTGTGCTTTAACTATGTAGTACAGAACTATGTTCATTCATTTCGTTTTGTTAGGGTTATAAATATTGGTGGTAACAGCAATTTGTTGCGTAATATGTTTTTAGCCAAAGATACTAACAAGATGTTTTCATTCTCTTCTGCCTCTTTATTTATCTTTCAATATTTCAATTAAATAGAAACAAGGTATCGCTGTAAGCTAACTAATCTTGTATAATTTAATAAATTAATTAATTGCCTACTTAGACGTGACTTTTATTCATACGTACTAATTTCCCAAAGTTGGTGTGATTCAAAATTTAATATGTTTAGGTATACCTTAGTTTTGTACGAAGTCTTAATCCAGAATCAACATAAGATTGAAGTCACGTATTTAATTACTTAGCCCCCACGAAGATAGCCTTAAGGCCTTTCCCCGTACCATAAAGGGCTCTTCACAGTTTTCTTAGATGTATAAAAGGAAATCTAATTAACATATTAAGTAGAAACAATTAAATTTGTAATATGTATAAAAAGCCAAACTTAACTTATAATTTTTAGATAGCGAATAGACTAATATAAAGTTTCTACAGGAAATATTTACTCCATGTCAAAAGTACTCTTTGTAGTTTTAAAAGTTAAATCGTCGTTTAATTTCCAACACAGAAGTAAAATATTAAACAAAATAATGAATAAAAAGAGTGTAGACATATTTATTTGTATAATAATTATAATGAATAAATAAACTTAACTTTAAACAGACATCAAATATCTACAAATCTAAACACTTCCGGAAGAATCTTCCGCGGATTTAGAACTCAAACTTACGGTAGTTTGAGTAAAATACAACAATCTCAGAGAGCTGAGTGTTGAAGCAAAAACAATTCAAAAATGCTACTTTTGGTCCGATAACATCGGTTAATTGACACAAAATTGGCACGTTTTGAAAGATACGTATTAAAGTTTGAAAATAGGTTGTAAAAATTCAAGTGGTTGGCTCGCGAACCGTTGTCCCCGCCCAGAGGCAGCTGTGTCTCCGTGCAGTCACTAAGCCTCTATTACCGATCTCTTGCATAAACATCCCATCGACATGTGAAATAATTCGATAAATTATCGACTCATAATGTTGTGATATCGTGAGTTGAACGCATTCAGTCTTTATTATCGAAACAATTAGCGGAAGTTGGCTTGAAAGAGACATGTAAAAGGGAAATTAAAATTAATCACGCCAAATTCAGTGAAGCATTACAGGAAAATTGAATTTTTGAATCTTACAAAGGCAGTTTTATCGCAATTAGCCATTCTGGTAGGAAACTTTTAAATTATGGGAAGTTATGTGATGCGATAAATATCGACAAATGAATACAATTAAGGCATACATAAACTACATAAACTTATGCCTTTTTTGCCAGAAGAGATAGGCAGAGGTCCCAGGACAGCCACATTTTGCCTTGTATATTCCGTCCCACGGTGTGATAGAAGGCGAGTCTATAATATCCTGGCATAATATCCCGACCCTCATATTGAATAGATCAAATATCACTTTGCCCGACCGATATTCGAACCCGAAACCTCAGCTTTGCAACCATACCGTAGTAAAACTACGCCAGCGAGACAGTCAAGTCAGTCTTTTCCTAGCCAAGTTGGAATAAAACGCAATGCAAGAAATTCCTTACGAATCGGTTTATTTAAAAATCGAATATAAATATACATGAATGGAGCTATAGCCATTAATTAAGAAGATGCAGGTGTATAAGCCATTACAGGCGCTTGACAGCTAAGCTCTATCTTCGGATCGTAATTTATGAAATAATCGCAATCATGGCACCCGTGAATATCAATTACAATGACTTTTATTATGTTTTTCACCGTCTAAGCAAGTCTAATGAAACAGCGTCAAAATTAATATAAAACAATGTAATTAGATTATCTAGCAAGATTGATTTATAAACATCAGATGTAAAGGGCGGAGGCGCGCGGGCGACACTTGCATCTCCGCAGATGCAATGATACACCTGTCTTTGAAATATTTACATCATTCATTTACAACTTGTTATATATTTTTACGGATTTACAAAGTTTCGCCATATTCGTCTCGATGGAAAAGTTGACCGAATTTTTATGACGGTAATATGCGTAATGTGGTTTGATTACAATGGATTAATGGAATGTTGAATTTTAGATGCTATTTTTCGAATATGACAATTCAGTTGCCATGATTTTTACGTACGAAATAAATAGTCGCCTGCGACTTTTTCCTAAAAGCATTATCTTTAGGCGAACAATGAAAAAATGGGCCGATTTTTTCTTAAATACACAAAAATACATGTCACTATACTCGTATTCAACGTATCTTGAATTAAGTGAAGTCAGAATGGGTCAAAAAACCTATTTTTAATTTATGCAAGGCTGTGACTAGTTGCGATGTACACAGCACTGTAATTTACAACAACTAAAATATTAGCTGCGATCATTTTCAAGCCATTTACAACTTGGTTTTTTTCTTTTACACTTAAATATTTTACGTCGTTATATCACTCAATAAGTACATGCAATTTGTTTTAATTAATTTCTCAAACAACTCAACGCCACTTCACATTTAATTACAAATATCTCGAAATGAATTTGATTTACACGTTTGCCCACCAAATAAAACGTGACAGTTGTAATGGAGGCGAACTCGAAATATCTACGGAAGTCATATATTGAATATATGTAGGTTACGAATTTGTAAAAGTAATCAACATTCAAATTTTATAATAAGCGCGGCCATATCCAGACTAAGGAAATTAAACTCAATTTTCCAAAGCAGGTGTCTTTATTGCCAGTTAGGTAATTAACCATGAAATCGACAAATATAATTCTGAACAGGTACTCTGCTTGTAAAATCGGTGAAAACTCCCAAAAGAATATTTATTGCCTTTGTTACAATTAAGTATTTATCTATGTAAAATATCAATAAATTTTACAACAAAATTTATTACATCGTTCTTCCGTTTAGAGCTTCCGGGCAAAACTAAACCGTAACATTTAAAGTTTTAAAGCTGTATTTGATTGACAGAATATTGATGTTTTAAAGGGAAAACTTTGAAGAATAAAAAATACGTAGAGCCGCTACGAGACTAACGCTGATAAAATTTATTTTGAGGAATTTTCCATTGCAAACTTGTTAAGGTAAACTTGCGGTTTAAAATATTTCCAGAGTGAAATCATAATTATCACAGTAATTTGTACCAGGTAAACATTATTTTATTTTATAGCTCCCAATACATTTTTTTACGGATTGAACCCGTCAAATAATATATTTAATTATGTCAAAAAAATAAACACCGAGTGGCTGCATAGTTTTCAGTACGAAGACTTGTCGGGCAGGTGGAGCGCGGGCGCACACTTCTTTCATTAAAATTAATACCAATGTCGCGTGTGCACATTCTTACTCGATAACGCCTTGCTATAATTAAGCCACCACAGCAACAAACTGAACAGAAGCGTCACAACTCGTTTTATTAACCACGTTTTGTGCTCTGTGCTTTGATTAACAAAATATTAACTGGTTTGAGGGAGGCGTATCTTGAGTTGTCTATTTTGTGTAGCTGGGGTTAATGATGATGATGGTGAAGCATGCATACTTGGACATTTCAATTAGCACAATAGGTGACTTTTGCCTAATAAATCATAGAATATATAAGAAAAATATAAGATCCTCTGTAGCTTTTCACACAGATTTAATGCCATCTTCGCTCTTATACCTACGACCTAGGATTTATTAAGCTTATAAGAACTTAGACTGCCACTTCGATAATTTATATACACTAGATAACAAGCATACTATTTGTAAATTCATTGATTTGTTTGGGATGTTACAAAGATATTTCCAAATTGTGTTGTGTTGCATGGAAAGTAAGAGTATGGGTGTACTGTACAGTGAGCCTTCTGTATTTATAATATGCACTGGTAGCAGGGCTGAAGGAGCGAGTGGTCGCGCGGCGGTCGTACGCGCTCGGCTCGCGCTTGCCACGCGCCCAACGGTACTTCACGGAACATTTAACAAGAATTTTGTTTCCATTAATATTTTTCGTATATGGTATCAGATTAACATGTCCGATCCGGTAGGATCCTAAATGGACCCGATCAATTCTCCCTTTTAATAAGCGAAATGATTTTTTTTCTTAATTCACTTTTTATGTAAGAAAGTAATAAATGCTTTATTTTTAATGACCAATTAAATTCTCTTATCAACTTCGCGACATTTGTAATAAAAACAAAATAAAAATCGAAATGGAAAGTAATTTGGCTTAGGTGTATTCCTAAATATTGAACCGAGGCTCGGGATGGGATGCATAAATGATTACTCCATTTTAAACCATCGTCATTATACATGATTAATTCTAAAATTGTAACACGAGCATTACAAACGTAACGGTATGCGGTGTAAGGTATTTAATATAAATTTGTGTATATGCTGTTCAATATAATCTTTCGATCTATCTGCTGCAGGTGATGTAATGAATAATACAAAATATCAAACACGTATTTCGAGTTTGTTTATTGGCAATCTGTATTCGACAGTTTATTTATGTTGGTTATACTTCACCTGTTAACAGCTCCAGCGTAGATGACGATCTTTCGGCCTTCCCTTGGCGATTCTGTTCAATAAAACCTTAAGCAAAAAATATTACACAATAGAACACCTATGTAAGGAAACAATACTAATTATCTATTTAAGGCCACCTTATCGCTGCTCCTAACGAGCTGTCGTAAAACTATAAACGAATTGTACAAGCCTTGTTTGTCGGTATATGGGCCGAATTTCTTCAGGCTTATTTACCACGCTTTTTTAGATACGTGATATATAACGTACTAAACGATACACGCATACTCATTATCAAATAGTTCTGCATGTTGGATAAACTTGGACAGGATAGCATATTTCATGACGCTGTAAATTAAACGGGTGATTAGGTTTTTGCTACTATGTACTAATTATCGTAAACGGAGTACGAGTGTAATCAGTTTACGATGTACAATGGAACACTGATAAACTTTACTTCGACATTGCATCTTATTACTATATTGCCTGCTCAACTCTACTTTTCGGATTTTCGATAAATGTTTTTGTTATTAATGTGGATCAATGAATGTTTTATTTGATTGTATGACCAACGACGTGTGTAAAACATGTGAGATCTAAGCAGAATAATCTAAACTATACACATGTAACATACATTTTAGTAAATCTTGATAACGCTCACTTGTAGCCGCTGAAATTTTTTCAGAGTATTATGAAGGCTCTAACAGAATAAAAAGACAATATATTTTATTAAAATTATGACGCAGGTTATTGATGAAATAAGTTTGTTAATCTATGCACTGGAGTAATTAAGCACTTTGAAGTGATATTTTTCCTTTGACATTGATGTATTTTATTATATAATTTTTATAATTCGGTTATGATATATGACACTTTATTTCACCTTTGATTATTTATTTTACTACACCGTATTTATACAACACACGCTTAAAAAATATAAAAAACGTGCACAATGACCTATATAAATCAAGCAAAGTAAACGGTGGTAAAAGATGTTTATCACAAAATTCGACTGTCCCGTCAATCAGTCGCGATCGCCGATTGGTTACAATACGAAGCGAATCACGGCTAAAACTTATCTTAGTCACAATCGGTGTTGGTTTGGTGACAAGCCGGACGTGTGACGTCACAGCGTCCGACCAGCAGTCCTGCATCCGACGTCAGCATCCACGTCAACAGTAGGTGGCGACATTACACGATGGGATGTCCCGATAGCCCTTCTGTTTTACAACGTACAGACATCGTATTTGCATTTTGGCTGTCGCGTGAGGGCGTGTGTTATCTGCACTTGAACATACAAGTGTATTTTAATTTTTGAATTTATAACCTGTGTAGATATTTTGGAGGTACCAGCGTGTGCATGTTTGGATGTCCACACATAAAGTGCATAAACGTCCCGATAAACGTCGCTGGAGGTCACTGGATATAAGCCGATTTTAATAAATCACTCTGAAGTGTTTCCGGGTATCCTGGCTGTTTTGATGATTTAAATATTGAATTCCTTTGTTACTTAAAAATATTCCAAAAGCAGTTTCTAAGTCCAACAAAAGTAACTTTCTGCAATCTCTTTAGAAAACTTTTAAGGGGCTTGAGAATATGAGAGACCAAACACCTAATATATTGAATCCGTGTACTAATTCTCATTGGAGCAATGTTGTTAAAACGTAATTTAGAAAAAAGCTGAAACAATGGGACTCATAAAAACCGGCTTAAACATCGAAACACAATACGAATTCCATTTGCATCTAATTTCTTTAATCCGAGACCGTAGATGTTAAAATTAGGAGTGAAATACAGATTAAGTTGTGCATGATTAACCCGAGAGGCCAGTCTACTGTATTCTGGCGTTTCGATGAACGTAATTATTACACTGGGCACACATAATTTGGATTAGCATAAATGTTCCACTACTATAACCAATTATGAACAGTTATGGACCGAAAATGCGTTAATTTCTACCAAGAGAGATGGGTCAAATCGATAGGAGCACCTGTCACATCTGCCGATGAAAGCCACTCACCCAAATAACTTCCGATGTCGTCGGAATTAACATATTACAGCTTTAAAAATGAAATCTTTTCACTATCACCTGGATTTTAAATGCGATTTAATTTTATTTATATTGATGTAAACAAAGATTTGTCTCATATTTCAGTATATGCAAAATAAATCGAGTTTTCTAATTCAATAAATATCAATGACCATGTTATTGGATTTAGTATAGCTTCCGGTAATAAATTGGTTCGCGAGTCTTGGATTGTCCAATCACCCATGTAAATCTGATATTGTTTTTTGTAATATATTATAATTCGGATCGAATTTTTACTGTAGTTTAAAAATAACACTTATTTCATTATTTATTTTATTTACTTAACAAAGTAGTGTTTATTATAGTAATACGAGCCCTAATATAGTAGTGTTTACTATCCTATTTCATTCTCTTATGTTCTGAGTTTAAAATCTATTTTTTACGATACCAAATTATGAACAATGACACCTTTATAAATTCACTCAGCGTGCAGGAAATAATATCAATGGCATCATTAAATAATCTTAACAAATAATAATTTTATATTTAATTTTCTGTTCATACAATCACATACTGACTATGATCCACATTCCATATAAGCTAAAGAAAACACCAAAAATATATTTTTTTTTATTGCTACGAATGGCGAGACGAGCATGCCGTTCGCCTGGTGGTAAGCGATACGACCGCTCATGAACAGTAGCAAAACCAAACAACACCTTGAATTACAAAGCAATGCTTGGCATTCCACTGCGCTCGCCATCCTGAGACATAAGATGTTAAGTCTCAATATGTCCAGTAGTTACTCTGGCTACAATGCCCTTCAACCCGAAACACAACAGTGCGTTTACACTGCTGTTTGACGGGAGAAATAGACACTGCGGTGGTACCCACCCAGATGGCCTCTGAATATTACTAATATTATATGACCAGTAAATATTTGATATTTAATATTTTTTGAAATCCAAACAAAAAGAAAGCGCGAATCATCATGGTCATATATTACGAGCTCGTTGGTTGGAACTCTTTACAGGCTTTACATTGTAAAGGCGCGGTTGATGTGAAATGTATAACTCTTTATTAATACTTAATATGATCGCCCTTTGACGTTCCCGTGAATAGGAGTCACTCAACACGTCGTTAATCAAACGATATTTTATAGGAATCAGGTAGTTTCATTGTGTGATCTGAGTCGGCGAGCTTTACCCTTATGATTTATTAAGTTGAGTAATTTTTAAATACGAGATTGATAGAACTTTAGTCAATGAAATCGAGCGACTGGTTGCGAGCTACTAATGAAAGTTACACCGTGAGTGAGCATCCAATATTTTGGGTAACAATGACTTATCTGTGAAGGTTCTTCATTATTTTCAATGATTAAGTTTCCGCATAATAAATTGATAGCATGTGAATTGTATTTTGTAAACAAATATGAACTAGCATCACTATACAGCCCATATACGTCGCAGTACAGAGCACAGTCCTCCTCTACAATCAAGAGTACGATTGAAAGGGATTAGGCCATATAGTTCACCACACTGCCTTAGTGCGGGTTGGCGGACTTTACATACGAGTACTATAGATTATTTTTACAAATTGCAATGGTATGCAGATTTCCTTACGATGTTTTCTGTCACCGTTATAGTTCGTGTTGATTGACTATCAAGACAAACATGACTCCGAAAAGTCAGAGGTGTGTCCTAGGATTTGAACCCGCGAACACCGTGCCTGGTCTTTACCAACGGGCGATCACTTCTAATCTAGTCTATTTTAATACTTATTGGGAAATACAAAATTGTTTATTTGGACCAGTCAGTACTAAATCACAATTAATCTGATAAAATTCGGTATTTGTAACTGCTTATAGCGCGACATAACACTTTAAGTAGTTCTGTGGCATTTTGATCGCACCTATTAGCTTCATTCCGCCATACAAATGTGTTATTTCTATTCTTTTTTAGGAATTCGTGGCACGAATACATTAATGTTTTACACTATTAATAAAATCTGGAATAACGATAAAAGAATGGTTTAAATAGCCAATAGTGTTTATTGATTCTATCGCTTTATGTTTCTGGTTACTACCAGAACCGTAAGCTATGTATACGTTAAATCGTAGTGGCATTAAGATTACTGTATTGTAAACCTTAAGATTTTTATATAAATCTATGGATTTCATAAAAATCAGTCATAAGAATACAGTTTATAACTCTTTTTTTTTCATATCAGTCAGTGTTTTTTTCCTTATGTTTATTATCTTACCAAGCAAAGGAACATGCAGCCCGCCTGATGGTAAGCGATCACCGCCACTCATGGACCATCGTAATTTCAGGGACCCAGCACAATCAAGTTCCTGCCTACCGCAGAAAGAGCTCTTCAAACCTCACTTAGAGAAGGACAGGTCATAGCGCTACAGGAACTTGTATATATATTTCTGAGCATGATAGCATGATTCTGTCGTCGGCTCGACGTATCCACAAAACTCTACATAGATCGTGTTACACATTGGTTCTTCATTATTTCATTGATGAAGTTTCCGCATAAAAAAATTGATAGCATGTGAATTGTATTATATAAACGAACATGAAATACCATCGCTCCTGTATCAGACCAGTCCCACTGCAGGGCGTCATCAAATACTTTAATAATAATATAATATAACAATTCTTGAGTCAGACGATTACAAACTTTATTGGGACAGGACTATTATGACTGATAAAACAATCCATCACAATAGACCGGACATTACATTGCATGACAAGAAAAACAAAGCAGTTTTCTTAATTGATATTGCTATACCAAACAGCCATAATTTACAAACTACCTTTACAGAAAAAATTGCAAAATATACCGATCTTGCAATAGAGCTAAAGACACAATGGAGAGTAAATTCTGTACGAACCGTCCCTATAGTAGTGTCGTCTACTGGTCTTATTCCTAAGTATCTGCACAACAGTCTGAAAACCCTCCAAATGCATCCGTTGACATACACACTTATGCAAAAAGCCGTTATTTTGAATACTTGCCGCATAGTGCGTAAATTTCTCTCTATAGAAACCTAATATTAACATTAATTCATATATATATTTCTTTCTCATTGATTATTATATATCTCTTAAATTTTTCTTTTATTGTCAGTAACGTTTTGGCCACAAGCCTGCGTACTTGGCACTTTCGCCAGAAATGGTAGAAACTGGTACAAATATAAATATAATATAATAATAAATTTATTTAAACTGCGTTAAAAATTTTGCCTTAATAACTGATGAAAAAAATTAAGAAATGTTACTTAACACTATAACTTATTTGAGAGTCTGTGGCCCCAAACTAAGCGCAATGCTTGTATTTTGGGTGCCTGACTTTACTTTGTTGTCGTTAAAATATTAAAAAAATGTAAATAGTATTTAATAATTGCTCTCATCTGATCCCACACTAGTGAACCGTGACTGCGTGCGGCAGATGACACTGTTCCCAACATTACATCAACACATCGACTCCCACATTCACCCGTTTCTCTATTTGTTCTACATAATTGTTTAATGCGTGCAATTGTCCAAATAATGAGGGAATGTCACACAATTTCCGTTACGTTGATATTTGCAGTAATTTCCATTGATTAATATGTTTTTGTGTTTTTGAAATGCATTTAATTTAGTATACGTGTTCATTTTTTTATTGAATGTTGTTCTAAATTAATACGATCAAGTTTAAAAGGATATGTCTTTAAACATTGCAAGTGAAAAATAATATTTTATAAAAATGTTACTACCCCCTCATTGCTCCAGTAGTACACAAGCAGTCAACCATGAAGACTCGGTTCGATTCCCGTAAACGAAAAACTGGTGTAATCTTATTGATATAAAAAGAATCAGTGTTAATAAAAATATCGCGCTGAGTATTTACTGAGTAAGTTTTGGCTAAATTAATATGTACTAAAATATACATGGATTCATTATTCATTATTCCATACGTCTCAATAAGCAGAGGCTTTAAAGAAAATAAAACAAAATTGAAATGGTCATATTAGTTGACGTAACATAACACGTTTAACAGCGGAACAAAGAAACATTTAGTCGCCGACCACCCCCAACCCTCACACAATAGGCATAATTCAACCACATTCTTACTGGACATTACATGGAATAACGAGTCACTTAACATTATTGTTATTAGGCTAATTTCGAGCCTATTCATGGCTTTATTATATCACATTTGATGACATGTAAGCCATTGAAAGTTATGTTCGTAGAAGACCTACCATATTATAAATTCTATGAAAATGTAAATATGTACTAAAAATTGTACAGTTTTATCAAAGAAGTATTCGTTTTTTGTGCTATTGTAAACTTTATGAGAATTAATCTTTGCTAAGAATTACTTTAGAAGGCCTAATCGAAATAAATATATTAAACTTTTTTCCGAAGAGTTTAGATCAATATATCTTGGTCTAAATATTTTTTGTAATATATTTGGCGTTAAACACAAACAAAACGTTTCCTTGCTTTACCAACGGTGAAGCAATATTGATTTTTATAAAAAAACTTATATTTACGGAACCCATTAATACTTCTCACGGGTCATATCCGGCGGACAATCACGGGGTTAAACCCCAAAGATGACTTGTGCCTCGTTACCCCAGTCTATTTTGTTAGTTACTGATTTATAATATTGATAGCTACCCATATCAGCTCATATACGGCCTACTGATGGATTCTTGTATTGCTTTAAGAAAAAAGCCATAACTTAATAGTTAGCCTGAATTTCTAGATTCCATAAAAGCTATGGATAATTTTGTTATTTATGTAAAATAATATAAACTTTGCTTACGTTTTGAAACTGTATTAATCGGCGTAATTGCCTTAATTTGTCTTTTAAATCACTAATAAGCACCACCCATTCTAGATTTGACCTCAAAATGCATACGAGTAGTATGTCATTTAATATTCTACCAAATGGATTGTCGTCCCCTCCCTCAATACTACTCCAAGAGATTCAACTAATTTATAACCAACTTGCAGTATATGTTTTTGTAGAAGTAGTAGCTTACAGCAATAACATTAAGTAAAAGCGATGAGAATTTGTAAACATTACTACGCATTTTAATATTATGTTCCGATGATGGGAGAAGTGTCACCAATAAATTGTGGAACAAGTGTGTTTTGTGCAGTATACGGTGAAAGGTTTTTCTACTCATCGTGATATCTTGTCTTCGGAGTATCTTTACCATCTCTACAAACGCAGTTAATCCCAATATATGTCTGAATACAATTTGCTGAACAAAGAGGTGTAAATATAAAACTAATATTTAAACTTGAATTTAAGACCACATTTTATCGCGATGTGTATACTTTCATTACGCTCTTTAATTTGATTACGCATAATATTTTATGAATACAACTTAAGTTTATTTTGGGATACAATCACCTGTTCGGATAATCAAATAAAACGCTAATAACAAAAAACGTACATAATGAACTAATGAAAACAAATACTTAACATTTCAAACACCACATCGATTCAATTAGTAGAGTGAAACGAATAGAATTATAGTTATTCGAGTCACGCCGTAGTATTGGCCGGCGGGTCTTTGATCAGGCGACGAATAAAACAAACATATAGATAAGCAGTGCAATTCATAGCGTGGTTACTTCGAGTCTAATTGATGATAAGTACGTACGAGACACCGACCCTGTCACCCGCGGCGGCGGCTCTCACACACTTCAAAATACCATTAACATATTTTTATATAACACAGAAATTGTTAAAATGCATATTTAGAAAGCCGAAATTATGGTACGCGTAGATGTTATCGGATGGATACATCGAAAATTTTAAACATACAACCGCGGGGTGTTTTATGAGCTATTTATAATACTTGTAACTTGTACAGTATTTAGTTACGGATCTTCAGTAGTCGAGTTTTGATCGTGATAAATTTACATGCCGATATGCACCCGCTGCATAAATAACTATTAAGAGTTCAAGTCGAAACATAAACAAGCTGCAGGCGTACTGTGACGGTGTGCTTACCACCTTAGTGACGCGAGCTAACTTCGTATCAACAATCTAGTACAAGAACTATTGATCGGATCGGATAAGTTCTTTTGGCGTGCAAATGCGTGGTAATCATGCTGTTGTCAAAATATTAGACAACAGTTTTTCTCTTTTCAAATTTTGACAGCCTCAGTGGCGCAGTTGATTAGACTTCGGCTGTGAAACGAGAGGCCCCGGGTTCGATCCCTGCACCAAAACAAATATTTCTGTGAATCACAGGTATTTGTTTCGGGTGTGGTTGTTTGTGAGACCGAAAAGTCTCTCGTAGTTCATGATACCCACGACACAAGACTCGATCTTAGTGTGGGGGCAGGACTATGTGACTGTTGGGTGTATTTATGACGTATTATTTTTTATTATATTGGACATATTATTAAATAAATAAATAACACCCAACAGTCACATACATAGTCCTGACCCCACACTAAGATCGAGTCTTGTGTAATTACTATTAGACTACGAATATAAATGCCTGTTTTTTATATTATGAAAATATATCTCAAAAAATGCGCTAAATAGGGAAAAACTGTTCCTAATATTGTGACAAAAGCATGACAACCACGCATTCGAACGCCAACAGACCGAAGACAATCTTAAATAAGCCAAATAACCATAGCCAAATATCTTAATAATTTACACTTTGCAATAATTTCCTAGTGTAAGGAATTTGAGAAGTAGGTAGGATCTGTTTATGCAAAAAGAACCGCTCATGAACAATGGATTCTGGTGCAGTTATGTGTATTAAGCAAACACAAAAAATGCACAAGGTGTCATTTTAGTAAAGCTCAAGTACCTTATTAGTTACTTAGATTAACGCGAATGTTACACATGAAATTATTTTTATTTTATTTTTTATTTATTTGGAAAACAACAGATACAATATAACATAGAATTAACAACAACTAGAATAACATAATCCACAACAGTTTCCACGGATAACAATAACATAAAAGAAAGAGCTGGTGCGTTCCTACAGTGATACACACCCAGACCCAGGATACATGACAGGAGTTTAGATATAAAATTACAAATTTACTAAGTCCAATATAAATTGAGTGCAATGTTTGCTTGTATTAATAATGTTACTTAATTACACGGATAGAGCGACAGACCGATGAATCGATCGGCTTTACCAGGACGCTAACAATATCTAAGAGAAAACTTTTGGTATGATATGCCATCAATCATTTTAGGTTTGCAGGGTACCTATCACAATACCTTTTCTTTCCATCTTCACTTTATTTTACTTTAAACATTACTCGCATTAATAATTTAAGATTGAACTCCTAGACTATACCACTAATTGACGTAAAACCATATTCCATAGGAGGGCTACTTGCATTTTTTTCGTAATGTTATGTTTTAATTTGTCATAATTAATTCTTTTCATTTTAAATATTAATTATTGGATATTTGCAATTCATTGTCACAATAATTTTCATCTACTTGAAATGGTTTTCCAAACCAACCTTTTGGAAGCGGCTTGCACTCAGCAGATCCCTGATTGTAACTTAAGTAGTTAGACCTCCTAACCCAATTTGGAATTTTTTTAAAATTAAAAGTATTATTTATTTTGTGTCGATAATCCGGTATAATTTAAAATCTAACCGTCATTAAGTAAACGCATTTATGACATTGTTTTGCCGCCGGGCGCCTGCCGATATAATTTCATTATGTTTATGAAACAGTGGCATCGTTTGGGAATTTAGAATTCTGGTTTCATTAATGTAAATGTCAATGTATTTTATCGATAAAGAGTCGATAAACCGCAACGCGCTTTTATCCGTCGGATTCGACTGCCTTTATAAATACTTTGGCCAGCAACACTTAAAATGATCGAGAGAGATAACGCCAGACAGATACTTAAGACGATTGATTTATTTTAAATATTTCGAAATTGATACCGCAATTAAGTGACAATATCGATACATTGCCACTAAACCCGTAATAAATGTAAGTGAATCACAAATTATTTAATGTTATGTGCGCTTTTTCAAGCCATATATGTAGAAGAAAAATAATAGAAGCATACAATGTAATGAACATCATTTATACGTCATGAGTGAATGTTGCGTTGGAACGTACAAACAAATGCTATTTACGCTTGTCACCCCCGCTTAAGAATAAGTCCTTGTCGCGCAGTTCTAGGTAAGCTATTAATTTTATACTTCGCTCGTACGTTAGCGTTCAGTGGTCATCAGAAAAAACTGGGCACGCGTTAGCCACCCTTCCCCGCGCCCGTGCCGCGTCCCCCTAACCACTACGCCAGGTACGGACCCGCACGCACAGGGGGAAGGGATGATCGAAAATAATAGGGGAAGAGAATTTTAAAATTTATATTTTTTGCAGCCGGCGCAGGTGATATAACGCGTGCGCGTGCGCCGCCGGCTCACTTGTACGCGAAGCTCCATCGCCGCCGCCCGCGTTCGCATCGCACGCAAGTTCCCACGGAGGCTTCCTCGCGCAGTGCCTGTCCGAGTGCCGCGCGCACCGGTTGTGTCCGTTCCCACGCGCCGCCGCGTACACACGTAAACATGTTGCAAGAAATTCAACTCGTTCAAGGTCAAACTAATTACGTCGTCGTCTCCTCTGGATACCCGTCCGCTACGTTGACCAAAACACCTGTAGAGAAGAGGAACGTACCTATTGCTCCGGCTCCTGAAAAAAATTACGTTACACATGACACTCCTCCAAACCTACAGTACAGGAAGAAGGTTCACTTCAGGACGAACCCTTACACCGGACCGCAAGCCGCGTCCATCGCTAGACGCAATGCCAGAGAACGTAATCGTGTGAAGCAAGTGAATGATGGATTCAATGCACTTCGTCGCCACCTTCCCGCATCAGTGGTCGCCGCCTTGTCAGGTGGGGCACGCCGGGGTTCTGGAAAGAAGCTAAGTAAAGTTGACACGTTAAGAATGGTAGTCGAATATATAAGATATCTTCAGCAACTATTGGAAGACAGTGACGCCGCTTTGGGTATTACACGGACCCAAGAAAATAGAGAAAATATTCCGAGCAGTAACACAATGCAGCCGATGACCTCAATAGACATGGATGATGGATTCTTTTATGGAAGCGGTTCTCCGTGTTCTGAGAAAGCCGATTCACCAGCACCTTCGGAATGTTCTTCGGGAGTATCGTCTGCATATTCAGCCGTGGACCGGTACGAGGCCACGACGCAGCAGCAACTAGGTCCCATGGATGAAGATGAGCTCCTAGACGTCATTTCGTGGTGGCAGCAGAAGTAGCACTCATTGTAAGTATCAGCAATATTAATTCTCTTTC
This sequence comes from Hyles lineata, assembly GCA_030180105.1. Classification (NCBI taxonomy): domain Eukaryota; kingdom Metazoa; phylum Arthropoda; class Insecta; order Lepidoptera; family Sphingidae; genus Hyles; species Hyles lineata. The sequence goes on along the minus strand of JARJEE010000008.1, from coordinate 10,796,911 downwards.
CAATAATAATATCCCTTATTATAAATTGTAATAATGGACACTCAAATTAATTAATGTAATAGTATTTTGCAATCTTATAAGATTTATTTGAATAGCAATTATAAAACCTGCCAATGTGTCTGTTTCATGGTGTTAATATTATTTTTTCTTTGTTCACAGGAAATAGCTACAACGTGTGTGCCTACGAATCCCGCCGAAAAACATGTGAATATATACGAAAAGACTCTTTTATATCTAGTCAAACCAATAGTGCCTTAAATTTAGTTGTAATGCGGTACGAGCCTAATTTAGTATTATAATGTAATTCAAATCCACCGAAGTCTGAAGATTCCCAACGAAGTTTTTTTACGATCTGATTATAAATACGAATAAAACTGACATTGAAAACTTTATTTCGTGCAGTCAACGATTGTGTCACGAAATCCCATTTTTATGTTTAAATTGACTTTAATGTGACATTAAAAAGTTTGTGAAACTAACTGTACATTGTTACCTGTTACTGAATATTACCGAGGCTTTGTAATTAATGCGCTTCTGTTGTCGGGTTAGTCGATGATATTGTATATATAGTTATAAGGTTTAGATAAGTAATTAAAATTATTTATTGACGCTAATTACACCAGACTGAGAATATATTTCATTGTTTTCTTTTCCACTTACAGAATCACACAAATAAAAAAAAATAAGCAATAGTTTGTCCTGTTTTCCAACAGCCGGGTCTAATTACACACGGTGTAAAATATCATTATTAACATCATCAGAATAAAATTTTCTACCAGCGGAAAAGCTGATGATTATCATGACAGTCACAAAATTTACACATTAAGCCTTTAGAACCTATCTACTTAAAACACTAAAAGCCAATGACCACTGTTGCCATTTACTTATACTATTAAACATTTAAACAATGGTATTAAAATGCATACAAATATGTATATATACGAGTATATTAGGTTAGGAGTAAATTTTATTAGGTTAGTTATATTATATTGATGGACCAATGAAAATTGCGGTTTCCGACTAATTAATTATTTATTTATTTATCCTTTTTTGCACCATATATAGAACCAGTTGCATTTAAGAAATAACATAATAAATCACCAAAGGCGGCCTTATCACACTGGGCATTTTTTTCCAGGCAACCTTGGGATGGATAATAAATAGGAGAATGAGAGATAATTATGTCACATACATATGAATCGTTTTCACTTTTCACTTTTGAGACATTCATTATTTCGTCCTACTGGTCCGATGGCAGTATGTAAAAGCCGTAAATGGGAAAGTACTAGATTCGAATACCAGAACGAGCAATCTAAGAAACATTATCGTGTGAATTTTTGGTGGAAAAATCCCATGTGAAATAATTATTTCAGGGTCGTTAACGCGTAAGTGATAGCTCTGGTGTTGCAGACGTCTTTAAGCTACGGTAACTGCTTACCAGCAGGTCAGCAGGCCAGGCCAGCTTAGGCAAGCCGTATGCTTTTTTCTTTTGTAGTTGCATAAAAAGTAAGTTAGATATGAGTAGACTTTATGTCCGGTGTGGTAGTGGGTTCCAAAATAGCATAGTGTGGATTTTGGAACGGAAATAAGGTCTGAGAACTGTAGATGATACTAAAGTCACCTCTAGGCCTTTTTTACACCAGAAGATTTCTTTACAGATTCATTTAGGTACGTTGGACTCACTGTTCTAATATAAAGTATTTACCGTCCTACCGATTAAAACCCCGTAATATTCTACTATCTGCTAGGCATGTGCGAATATAGAACTGAGCATATACGAATATGTGAAATACAATACAATTAATTACAATTTTTAAAACACCTTCTGGGTTTTACCGATTGAGTTAAATAATATACAAATATTTTATTTTATTTTAAGTTTTTACAATCAGCATGTGATTGATGCTGAATGGGTAAAAACTTAACATATGATTTATGCACCTTACTTATGTTGCAATTGGATCTAGTGTGATTGGTTGGCTTTTTGTCTAAGCTTCCAAGCAAATTCAAAAGCTTTACATGATGTTGTAAAGATTTTAAATCGAACGTGAACACTTTAGCCACTTTTTTCTTTTATTGATATTAATCATAAAACAATGCATAAGGGCGGAACTATTGATTCCGATAATAATTATGATAATTCATTGCTTATAATAACTAAATTGAGGAAAATAATAAACATAAAATTGTCTGTATTGAACGCATGTGATTCAAGACATACATTTTGTTTCTTCCATATTTTAGATTTCAACGCGCGCAAATTCAACACAGTATTGTCATTAAAAATTCCAAGATCCTCAGCTCCATTTTCGGTCGAAAAAAATCCCTTCAGGCACCACATTGCAAAATATCAGTAATATGCCAAAGAAAACAAAGATAAATGATACATTCCGCAAGCGTCCATTTCGTAGACAAACAACACGGTTCTGTTGGTATGCTGTGTCAATCCTGTTATTACCCTTTACTGATCATAAATCATATCTGCCCAGATGCCGGGAATTAGCGGGACGCGATACCGAGGAAATATTTCCTAAAAATAATAAAAAAATACCTCACACGAACCCAATCAACCATTATATGACACAAGCATGAGGGCAGATTCTATTAATTTATAACCAATGTGGGTGGATAAACTGGCATTATTTTTTAACGGTCGCAGAAAATATGGAGGAATAACTGTAATTTTGTTCTTTTTATTGAGATATCGGTGAACATAATCAAGGGTGTTTTTATTGTAATTTATATTGATGTGCATTTGAGGCTTTTTGCTGGATATTGTCACACTGCCCTTTGAGGTCGGACATGCGCTTAAAAATAAACTATACAAACATTGAATACGTATTAAATATGCAAATCTTGTACTACCTGGTTTTATTCCAAGCTAAAGAGATTAAAGTTTATGATTCTACAATCAGCTGCCTGGCGGACTTCAACCCTTTGAGGAAATTATTCTGATATGTTATGTTTTATGGAGTATCTTAGCGAGTTCATTAACCTAAATTAAAATAACGTTTATAATGTCTTGTATTATAACCATAAGCGCTCTCCCTGATAAACAAATTAGTCATAACATATACATTGGAAAGCCTTTAAAAATCTAAATTTAGATATCTATCGCTATTCATGATGGTCACCATTTCAGCTACAGGACGTCCCCTACTAGACATAGGCTTTCCCCAAGGATCTCCAAATCGATCTGTTGGAAGCGGCCTGCATCCAACGACTTCCTGCAACCTTAATCAGGTCATCCGTATCGTATTATCTGTCTTATTCTATCTATGAGGAGTTTAAGTTATGTATGACGTATGTATTTTGCAAATTGTTTCTAAAGACATATTCAAATTTATTATTGAATGCAGAATCAAGTTCAGTAAAAAACCCTCACTGATGAGTGCTCAATTTTCCAATATTTTCAAAAGGCGTTATATTAGATCCGAGAACTACAAATAAATAAAACATCTATTATTATGAGAAATAGTTCTTCCTTTACATCTTTAGATAACTCTGAGAATCAAATTTATTTGCCCACGTAAATTATATTTGATTTGAACTACAGATCGGTTAGTTTTTTAAGATACACTTGTTATTCACCGCGGAAACCCATACATTGATATTTCTATAAAAAGGTTATTGTTTTGATAAAAAATGACATGCCACACAAACATCTGATAATAGGTGTGGGCGGGGTTATAACAAAAGACATTTGGTTAGCACCATTCTAACACAATACGGGTTGAAGTTTTGATTCGGGTGTAAAATTAAGTTTTCTAACATCGGCTTCCTTTTGTCCATACGTTTTTTCATGTCACACGTCCATAACACAATACAAATATTTGTGTTACAAATTGTTAAAATGATACAAAATTGCCGCCGCGTTTCCCGAAGCTAGTGTTATAAATGGACATTAATTTGTCGATTTTTTTGAGCTACTGTTATGGGAATTGATTTCAAAAACTTGTAATTAAGAAGTCACCATAAAACTAAAACTGACACGCGCCTTTTTTTTCAGCTACAAAAATATCATAAATCGTGTTATTAAAAATTATAAAGGATATTACAAAGTGATGCCCTCCATCCATACTTGTAATATATTCCGAATAAAATATCAATCACCACGCACTATTACTGTGAAGGAAAACATCGTGAGGAAATCTGCATGCCACAGCGATTTCTATGGTATGAAAAGTCCGTCAAGCCGCAGTAGACCAGCGTGGTGGACTATATGGCCTAACCACTCTCAATCGTACTCTCGATTGTACAGGAGGCCCGTGCCCTGCAGTGGAACGTAAATGGGCTGATACAGACAGAATATGTCAATAACTATAACTTGGTCATCAATAATGTTCACACATAATTATTTCGTCTGTCAAATACCTACTTATTTTGTAAGATAGACAGAAGTCACAAAGCTATACAGTACATTAATCACTAAAACCTGCGTATACGTATCTATTGAGCTTCCTGCGATCTTGGTTTCATAAAAGCCACTTTTAGGGAGTTTATCTTGCTAATGATGTTTTACGATGTAGCCTCACTCCGCTTTATCGTGCGACGTCGTCTACGGTAGCTGATCACGGTTTGGACAAAACAACAAAATGAAACCTTGTCAGTACTGTTTTTGAATTCATTTTAGTTTGCATACGCTCCAGGCAGCGAAATAGAAGCTCTATTTTCCCGTCGTCTGTCCCATCGCCGCCTTTCATATCTAGAGGGTAACTTAATTAATTGACGGATTGCGGTAGCCGGCCATCACTGATTAGTGACCTTTTTGTGCGACATCAGAACTCTTTTGTCAGTCAACTTATCTTCCTGATAAACTACGCCGCATCCTGAATGACTCTAACTCCCGATATCTACCGACGCAATTAACTCTCGGCTGTAATAAAAATATTCCAAAACAAATTAATTGAATTGCTCCTACATGACGCCTGTCTTCGAGTAGTCGAGATGGTTACGATGATTACACGGTTATTTCATAATAGATTTCGATAATGAACAAAATAATAACCCAATTGAATATTTCGGGCGCGGAGAACAAAAGGCGGCAACACGGCTGTCGGCCGCATTACCGGCCTACCACAATAAATTCAGGAGGTCCGTCGCCATAGGGCTAATTACTCTGAATATCGGTTGATATACTGTCTACTTAAGAGCCGTGATGTATGGCCGCACTCAAAGGATCGGACGCCGCGCGCCCGCGGCACGGACGATGCCACGATTATAAATAAGCATGTTTAGGATAACGATTGTCGACAGCCGGCTAGAAGTTCATATGCTACACTTTATATACTATATTGAATAACAGCAGAACTATTGCATCCGGGATATATATACTCGTAAAATTAGGAAGAAATTGACCCAACAAATAATATGTGTCAATTTCAATTAAAGAATTGAAACCTGGATAGAAAACACCTCCTAACTTACTCTACGACTTGTACATATGTATGTGGCCATACTTAAAAATTGGAAACATTTTTCTTCAACAATACCCATAAGCTAGTACAGTTTCATCCGTTTACGAAAACGCAATATCTCAACAGGATACGTCAGGACCTGATCGTTAAAATGAAAGCACCTATCACAAATGACGAAAATAAAAATAAAAAATAGGGTAGTAGTAATATAATGTAGTTAACAATCGTTCAGTTTAAATGCTCGGTGTCATTAATATGTGTGCGGATTTTGATCCTGGATTATGGAACTCTGATCGTGGCGCCGGCTGTGAAACGAGAGGCCGCAGGTTCGATCTCCGCATCGAGACAAACATTTGTGTGATCAACAGGTATGTGTTTCAGGTCTGGGTGTTTGTGAAACCCTTATAGTTTCTGATACCCACGATACAAGACTCGATCTAAGTGCGGGTTCAGGACTATGTATGTGACTGTTGCGTGCTATTTTTTTAATTATTTCTATAAGTGGGTGTGAGAACCAGACAGTCTCCATGCGACCACTAAGGAAACCTTGGTGAAATCTGCATGACTGAGGCACACCGCAAGTTTTGTAGGTACGTGATGCTAACTTATTTGCTTTGGACTATTTTTTTTTTTTTATTTATTTGATTAGTACGATCATACAAATTCAATTTAACTAATTAATTACATACTTCCGCCGCCCCATGAACACGAAAGCTGTAAAGTAATGGAAACATCGGGTAGTAACAAATGTAAAAGTTCAACCTCTTACAATCGAAAAGGTCAGTGCAGTACAGCATACAATCAAATTAAAAACCTGGTGTTATAATAAACGTGCAGATAATCTAGATGTCGCTGTTCCATTTTTAATCAGTGATACAGTTTGAATGACAATAGTTACGTGCATTGTGCACCGAAAGGATTGTGCTCATTGTTGGGTACAATAATACAAATTCACACAAAGCGCCGGTACCCACAACACATACCGAAATCCGCGGACATTCTTAGAAATATGAAAGGAATTTATAACATTTGACAGTCATTCATCTATTGTGCATGTGTTTATTATAATTTCTTATCTGGAATATAAAACTTTTTCTTTTATTGTACGACAAGATAGAGATGTGATTTTATAGTAACTGTTGATTTTATAAATTGGGCACACTACTCATAATAGGAATAAAAGCATATTTTTTATAAAATATGAGCCATATTTAATTAAAAAGTACTTTTGGTACATAAATATTTTAAAGCGTTTATTTCATTATTATTTTTGATTATTGCGTAGCCTGATAAATTTCATTTGTATTATGACCTGCAGACTTTACAGGCATTTATAAATAACTAGTTTTTGTTGAATAAATACACCATCCAATAATCCTTTGATATGTTGAATGAAAAAATATATCGTGAAGCACTCTATCGTAAAATCTTTAACACTTTCTCCAAAATTCTATGACTTTTCCAAACCGCCTGTATTTTCAAATCTTCCAAAGTCACACTCTATGAATAGACCTATTCTATCCAAATAAACCACAACACCCACAAACAAGGAAACAAATAAAGAGATTTCAATCTACATTGTACGCGCAACTAGGCGAACTCAAATAATTATCTCAAAAAATAAAACTGTCAATGCGGTTAAAGTAATCTGCATCCAAACTACGCCACAATGGCCGCGATAAGATCACAGCTCAGGACTCGATGAACAAATTGTTCGCATTCAGTGGCTGTTAAAATCTATACAATTGTTTGCAAAACATGTCATTTTCAGAGAATAGTTTTAAATACTTGTTGTTGCGTGAAATTGATTCCTTTGAAGAAAATATGAAATTATTTCGAACGGCCCGGTAGCAAAATTATTACTGCACTTATTTCAGAGCTTTGATGGTAGAGTATTCATTTTCGCCTGGACAAAAGCACCGTTTGCGATGGTGATGGTGAAAAGTCAATTGGGATCATACCACACTTGTGTACATGGACGTCACTTTTTCATATTCATATAAAAATACCATACATAACACAAAACATTTCTTATAATTAAACGTTTCAATTCAACTGATAAAAAAATATCGCGTCTTGCTACATTTTCTCGTGCATACATTCAAAAACTCCAAAGAGAACGGGACTGTTACCAAAAACATAAATATATGTATATAAACTAATAAAATTAACATTAATTCGACGATAAAATGTATGGTGCGTAGTAAATAAGGTAGCCCGGTATCGTGGGAGCAGATGTGAACGGATTGCGGAGCACAAGGTGTCACTCGCTCAGGTGTCATGAATAGTGGCACAAGCCACAGCTTTGTCATCCAAATGTAACATCCATTACACAAATGTTTAGCGCATTTCTATCAAATTTGTTATTGATTTCCAAAAATGTATTTATTAATTACCATATAAACGCCCAATACGGTTTACACAAGTTAATTAGACAGTTAATGAAGTCACAATTATAAACAACTAGTAAAAAATAGCAAAAAAAATTAACATAGAAATGAAAACATAATTAACTCTAGTCTAAAAACAAGAATACCTATTTAAAAATGTCAAAAAAATACATGTAAACAAAAAACAATTGCTTTAATATTTTGAAATTCTTAGAATGTTATGTCTTGTTCAGTCTTGTTATTCCGCAAAAAGGGATTAATTAAAATCAATTTACTGCATATAGCATAGGTAATTCGGCAAACACGCTAAAATATTCTTCACCATATTTAATCTTACATAACATATTAAAACGAATCATTGAATATTAAGAATATTGAGTTCTTGTTATATACCATGTTCCAAAATATATTGTTAATATCAGACCCTACTTTTATCTTCATATTAAACACTACTCGTAGTTGATGAACTAAAATTAGGTACACTGTACGATGGTACAGTGTACCTAATTTTATATGCTGATTAGTGTCAGTAATTAAGCGTTTTTTAATCTCTCGTAGAATTTAGTAAATCCTATGTCTAATCTTACACTATGAGATTTAATATGTTATAAATCTTAATTTCAAAATCCACGCTTAGAAACGTAAAAAATATTTATGTTGACTTTGAAATTTTGGAAGCGGTGGGAAAATCTATTAAGAAACTTAAATAACTGTTGTGGTTCTTATCTTACGAATAATTTGCTTTATTTACTGTTTTGAAATGTATAATCTGTATATCTATATGTATAAGTCTATATATCCCACCAAACAACAATGTAAATGCTCAGTTGTGTTTCGGTTTGAAGAACATTCTAGCCAGGGTGACTACTGGACATGATGAGACTTACAATCTTATGTCTCAGGATGGCGAGCACAGTGTCATGCCAAGCACTGTTTTTTAATTCATGGTATTGTTTTGTTTTGCTACTGCCCATGAGCGGTCGTATCGCTTACCATCAGGCGAAAGGCATGCTCGTCTTGCCATTTAGCGAAATAAAAAAATAAATAAATATAAATTTATTTTTATCAATCCTTGTTTCGCAAGTAAATATGATTATAATTGCAACCAAACTTTTTGAGGGTAGTGTAAATAATGTACACAAAGAAAATACCACATAAATAGAGATATTAATTTGAGTCGGTATAAATGGAAACTGTCAGAAATAATTTGTGCATGCAAACATTTGTGAGCGTAATTGTACGTTGTCTGTAGCAATTTTTTCAACGTCCGCTTCGATGTTAAATGCGGAATCAACGAAAGTAGCACGAGTCAATTAAAAACTTTTCATAATTTATGTTGTTATTAATTTTCTTGTTTTGATGATATTGACGAGGCTTGACGCCTGAAATTACATTTGCGCATTCGTCATGATACATTGTTTACAAAACATGTTTCATATCGTGTATTTTGTATCAGATATTGATACAATAATCGTAAAATTAAATTAATTTAAAGTCTTAATAAATCTTTAATTACTTTACTAAGCGTTACATTTCTTGTATTTGAAATGAAGTGCATATGGTAAGAAAGGTAAACTATAATACCTCAATATTACCCCTCGTGTATGATAAGCAACTCGGTCAAATTATACTTCATTTTTATAAATTGGTAGTATTTTGTTCGACGTAACATATTATTAAATAAAATAAAAATTACAATGAAATATTCACACTAACAATACTTCGAGAAATAGTCCCGATCTGTATAACACAAAAAGTAAACTAAATTCGAATATTTCTGCTACATCAAAAGCTCATTAAAACGTCCACCAAATGATAAAGAAACGGATAAAAGAGACCTCAATCGTTCCTTAAGAAATCTAAAATACACAGTCGTGGTACAAATATTTTTCCAATAAGTATTTTACGGCTCCATAAACATATTTCATAATATTTATATGTTCATTGAAATGCCTCCCTTTCGAGTCTAGCGCCGAGATTTATGTGACCAAACAAAACTTTTATTAGGGGTAGCCTCGTTAACACCAATGTAAACGTCGCCTTATGAAATATTTGGAAAATGATGATGCCTCTTTTGAAAACATTTCATTGTTATTCAAATGCGTTGGTGTGATTGTGACGAGGAAATAAGATGCCGCTTATTTGTGACTATATCGAAGTGTTTATGTCGATATCAGAAATGGTAAAGGCTTTGGTAAAATTTATAAAAAGAATTGATACGTGATTTTTTCATATAGTCTATCGTTAGTGGCATAATCAAAGTTGCCACAAATTGCTGGTTGCAGGTGGTTTCTATCAGAAAATCCTTTCAGCATTATCTGAACACAATGATAAGTATAAAATATGATATTCATATTCTAGATGTTTTTTGTTCGATTAGTTATCTAATTCAGTTTATAAAAGAAGACCGCCGCTGCCCAATATACAACCCAAAATCAACCCCAGGTGAAAATGTAGCAACAGCCCGAAAATTCAACCTACATACAATTCATTCATCAAATTAGATACATCTTGCAATAATTATATCCGAAAGGCTTGCAAGTTGCAGTTGCACCTGGGATAGCATGCGCCCAAATACACATCTTTCGCTAAATCCAAGTTTTAAATTGCACAAAGGTAAAGGGCGATACAAATAGAAAGTTTTTGCGCAAACATTTGCAACGCACGTATGACAACGATGCGCTCGTGACAAGTATTCCCTTTTTGTTCAATTTAACCCGTTTCATTTGATTTTGCAGCTTTAGTCGGTGATTATTTAGTTTTGGAAATCATCTGCCGCGCGTGTGCCTTAGAAAGTAGGTAATCATTGTGAAGTGGACCAATAAATTTTAAATTATGGAAATATCCCCTAACGTTGCTATACACAATAGACTTTTACGGGCTTGTTTCTAGGTCGTTAGGTTAATAGAAAAATACTTGAAAATTAATATCTATGTCGAATGGTTAGAACGTTATGATATCTAAGTAAAATATCTACTAACTATGGAAGTTTCAGAATACCCAAAGCAAGTTAATCAAACAAAATCCGAAATGAAAAAATAATTGGGTTACTAAGACATAGTATGTCCACTTTACATTGTGTGAGATATTAGCTACTTGAACGGAAACAAATACATCTATCAAATACTTTTTTCCGCCTTTCCAGAAATTTAAGTAACCGTAGAAACTTTACCAAGAGGCCGTAGAGGCCCTTAAATATAAGCAATATATATATCTATATTTAAAATTAATACACAATTTATAATTAAACCAATATGCATGTATATAATCTCTAAATTTATTGTAATTACATGAATTACAAATAAAACTCATGCAAAAATACATTAAGGAATCTTAATGTTAACATTTTCTCGCGTACCATTCATGTGTAGAGATTAATATTATATTTTACATATCTTTAATTAACACTAGTTATAACTTAATCGGAAACTTGCAGAGGTGGAGTGTAAATTCACTTCATTTATCGGCTATTAAATTAGTCTCTATGGGGACATAAGGCACATTTTGCTAAAGCAAAACTATTTCAACACAAAATCCATTAAATTAAACCAAGCGTTGTATGATTCGAATGCTTAAAAACTTTTAACAGCAATATCTATGATTTACTTTAACGCTTTCCAAAGTGTAAAAACCGCGATAACGCGTACGTATCGTAATTTACTTAAGTGGTCGATAAAGCCTGCAAGAGAACGAAAAGTTTTTTTAATTAACACATTAAGGGCAGATATCTTAATCTTCGTGGCGCCAATTCTAAAAAGACTTACCCTTTGATAAGATTCCCGACGTCTTTATCAAATATGGTCGCAGGACGAACGTCTAACAACGGGATAGTAATGTGCAAAAAACCTATGAATACCTTTTTAATGATTTTACAGAGTTACTTTTATGTTTTCGACCGTCCATTGATAAATATATTGGCACTTTACACGGCCCGTTGCGAAACTCGGACCACCCTTGCTTCAAGATATTCTGCCGTGTCACAAACGTGGATACAATTTATCCTTGTTAACAATATACGGTTATTAAATACATTCCAAAATTGACTTTTTTATCCTCACCTTTAGCTTAGCACCTCACTACTCCATGATTCAAGTTAATTTTGAAAATCAATTGTATTCAATTTTTTTTAAATATATTAGTTGAATTTCGATATTCAAAAATATTTTCTAGACTTTAACACACGATATCCTATACAAAACCTGTATAATAATCACTGACAACGTGGGAAACGGTCTCCTACGGCAGTGGCCATAAGGTGAGGCTATAAATCACACGAAATAACAACGCGAGATTTATGCGGCTTAAACGGATAATAATAATTATGGCTGAATAATTTGAGCCGTACGGGATATACGGGAGGTGGAATGATAACATTTGCAACGAACGTCGAAATACATTTGTTCTTTTTTTAAACCAGCACATGCTTTGTGCTTTTGTCTTTTATTATTTATCTGATAGTGAGATTAACCCTTAGACTTGATCAGACATCATTAGCACGCGAAAGTTGTCTTTATCATTGGTAAAAATGCAAATAAGTTCTATATAATTCAAACTTATCAGGAGTTTGGAAATCATTTAGTAACTCTGCTCTGAGGAGATGCAGTTTTCAGTCGTTAAACAGCCTTGCATCGGGCAATATGTGTAAAATCTCTAAAATAGAGCGTGTAGCAACAAAATCTTTACAGTTATCTAGAATAATGATACAAAACATTAACCTATAACATCTAAGGTCCGAAGAGTTATTTTCTACGTAACTGATTAGCTTATTGTATAAATAATAATAATAAATAATTACTAATAATTGTATAATTAGAAATTAGCAATTGTAAAGTAACAGAGTATTGGAACAAAAAGCATAAAAGCAATAATCACGATTGTTGATGTGAATTGCCATGTGTGAAGAATATACGATTTTTTTATAGTAAACAAGCATTGAAATATTGTAATTAACCCGCAATTATAGCCTTCAACAAAGTCGAGATATTCGTAGCAATTTGTTAAAAGATATTACTAATGTTAATGAGCAATAAATTGTAAATGGAACTTTAAAAGCGTCAACAAAAAGAGAGAAAAGTATGACCAAGTATCAAGCGGGGGTACCAGCTTATGCTTGTGGTATATCGCAATAATTTCTTTCGTAATATCTTAAGAACTGCTTTGTAATGGATGCAATTAATTATTCCTATTACCGGCTGAGTATTGAGAAAACGGAAAAAACAGAAACAATTTTATGTTGTGGCAAAATGAAACTGTGTTTAAAGTAAGCAGTGTGCGAAGTATAAATTATCTAGTTTGTTGTTAAACTGTATTTATAATGCCGCGGCAATATATCACACGTGGCAATAAACTTTTGAAATATTACGGCAATTATAGAAAGCAAAAAGAAAAATAAATAAATACAAAAATCGCTAGCCTTCGGCCACGTTGCGGAGGGCCACTGTTCACTTCACATTTAGAATATTTTTGGGTTCCTTTATAAGGAACGTGGTTAAAAATTAGCTACGAGATCTATTGCATATTTGTAGTCCATTCAGTCAAAACTAATTTAACTTGAAAAGTGTAAAAGCTTACAGATATTCGTCATCATCAATCATAGGATATCTAATGGCTTTCCTCAAAAATGTCCCGTCTTGAAAACAATTTGATCAAATAAGAATGTATATTGTTACTTCCATTAAACATGACGACTACTAACCTGTAATGAAGTCCAAACCTATACTATTTTTTGAAGAAATTATTTTTTTATCCATATTGAGAAACCATGGGGTGTCCTGCTTGTCTGTAAGCAAACTATTGGCATTTTCCTGAGCAGTGATAGTCACTTCCCAATATATCACTTTAAGAGCAATATTCGACAACAAACACATTCATTAGTGTTATTTCTAATACTATTTTCAATACGGAACCAATTTCCTATAACACGATATGGATCATAAGTTTTTTGCGGCATTTTATGAGGCAAAGATTTTATCTCTAAGATCCTCTCGTGATTTATTACTTAGAACCGCTTAGAGTGCACGCTAAGCATCGCTTGTTAGTATCCGAGTTAGATTTGCATCCAATTAGCATCATTAGAATCTTTTTTCACCGTGGTATACCGACAGAGTGCTTATTTTTTTGGCTAAAGAGAACCGATGTTGGAATATTTTTTTTATGTTTTCGTCAATATTTATACGTTATTCCATAGCCAAAAATCGTTTACAGATATTTTGGTAATAATTAATGGAATTATTAGGTATAGTATGTCCGGAAATAAAATTACAAAACTAGTTACAAATGGGCTACGGCATAAACCGTCTCAATTGTAGAGAATTGCGATGCCCAGCAGCTAGCAAGTATGGATTTATGCAAAACAAATACTATAAATCTTTATTCTTTTTTAATATTCAAAGGAAAGTCTCATCGATCAAGTCGCAGCGCATCAAGGAAGATATCTAAGTTTTTTTATGCTAGTTTCCTTTCAATCAAAGTATTCAGCTGAACACCTCAGTACCATAACAACAAACATCCCTTACAAAAATCAGAAAATACGGTACGCGGGTTAAAATTATTTTCGGGTTGAAAAATTCAGTCAGCACCCGATAATACATAAACTATTTACTTAACGGTGGGTCATGAAATCAGTTAGTTAAAGGGCAAATGTTCGTAGAAATATATAAACGATCGGTTAAACACAAAAGAATAAAGAATTCACAGCAATCCACGAAATAACAAATGCACCCGCTGCCAACTTTATATCACACACGAGCTTGAAGCCTGCACAACATAATATTATCGCGACATGACTACTAAGTTTATTATACTTATGTTTTCTTATATTCTTAATATACTTTACACTTACCTAGCTGTTGTTTCCTGCGGACTAATAGACTAATAGAGACTTTTCGGTCTCATAAATACCCAGACTCGAATCAAACACCTGTATTTCACACTAACATTTGTCTCGGCCCGGGAATCGAACTCGTGGCCTCACGTCTCACAAACAGCGTCTAACCAACTGTGCCACGAAAGCGGTCATAAGTCATAGTATTGTTATCAAATCTTCGAATAGTTAGTGTGTGACATATTCAATGTAATTATTTTGTAAATAACTGTGCAAACTTTTATAGTCAACTGTTGACAACCTGTGGCTTAAGAAGATCATGACGGTGGTTCCCTGTTATATGAAGAGCATAATAAAAAGTGATTCGAATTCATTCATCTACACTAATATTATAAAGAGGAAAACTTTGTTTGTTTGTTTGGTTGTAATGAATAGGCTCAAAAACTACTGGACCGATTTTAAAAATTCTTTCACCATTCGAAAGCTACATTATCCACGAGTAACATAGACTATAATCTACACTAATATTATAAAGAGGAAAACTTTGTTTGTTTGTTTGGTTGTAATGAATAGGCTCAAAAACTACTGGACCGATTTTAAAAATTCTTTCACCATTCGAAAGCTACATTATCCACGAGTAACATAGACTATATTTTATTTTGGAAAAAATAGGGTTCCGTAAGATATTTGGATTTTTCGGACACAAACTGAAAAAAATCAACCAAAGAAGTTACTTATTTTGCGTACGCTGCCTAAACTACAAAAGATAGAAGCATAAAATGTTATAATTAATTGTAGATCTTATAAATATCTACAAAAAAGTCCGCGACATACTATACCTATCTATGTCGAGTGAGGCACAACAACCACATTTTTATTTAAAAATCTTGAAATTTTTTTTGGACTACATTTAAACGCGTTTATTTTACTCATGCTATTAATCCTTATCAAAATAAATTATTTCATCAATAAGTACAGTTTATGTTGATAATATTTGGTCTTTGAATGATTAAAATTGGACGTTTGGTTTTGAAGTTGTGGTGAAATTAAAATATTACGATTTCTGCTGCACGGCCCGTTGTATAAGATATATATGGATGTTTGTGGAGAGAAGGGACATAAAGTAAAATAGAATCGAAGGTATAACTACTGGCACGGATCTTGAGCGCTAGCCGTTACTTGCGCGAATGTCGATTCATAATATATCTCTTAATATATTCATAACGCTAATAAAATATTCTTTTCATCCCATAATAATAATAACTAAGAATAAATTAATAATAATAAATCATTATACATTTAGTTTGTCCTTAAGTTCACGATGCGCAAAGAAATCCCCACTCTGTCGCCGAGCGCTCAAGATCCGTGCCGGCGGTTATACGGGAGAGGGCTGGGATAGATCACAGATTTGTTAGGACGAAATTTAAATGCACGTTATAAAACGGGATGGATAATAAAGAGAAGGGACGGGACGGATTGGGAAGAGACTGAACAGGCGGATGAGACGGGATTGAGCCGGACAGTAGGATAGCTACGTCAAGTTTAGGCATACAAGAGTTTATACGAAAAACAACATGTATTTGGTGTGGAGTGGAATCAAAAAATATATGCACCCAGGCGAAGCTGGGTCGGGCCGCTAGTTGGTTTATAACATGACTCTCAGAAAGTGCTCATGACGGAATTTAACTAAAATCGCCCCCTAGAGGCCGTTGCCAGCATTAAAATTAGATGGAAAGGACTTGCTGGACTATATGCCTGCAAATATTTGCCGTCTAGTAGACTGTATAAGTGGGACTAAAGGAAGAAATAGATAATAATTCAAAAGGCCACTTAAGCCGATTTTGGTACCTTAGCTCAGACGAACTACTGTTTACTGCGGTAATTAACTATTGTAAATGTTATGGCAATATCCGAAAAGGAAAAGACTTAGGTGTATGACGAATCTGTTCGACAAAAAAAATGCCACCCAGTAAGTCTTTTATTCAGACAGTGTAGGTGACACTGTATCTCTTGTCACCAAGCATTGAAGGTGTATGACGTACAATTCCAAATGCTTATAGTTGTCCATTGACTCACTGGTTGGCCATACCACAAGTTAAATCTTATTTGGGCATAAAAGTTCAATCAAACTCTTGTTGTAAATTAATATTGTCATACGATTTATTTTAAATGTTTTACGTGTTATATGCTGCAAATAAATTATAATTATTATACATTTTTAAAATTTTCTTTTTCTTCCATATTTGGAAGGCAAATCAACTATAACCAGGCCGAAGCCAAAGGCTTAGTTCTGTGCATTTATATTTAAACAAATTAATTATTGCTGGATAGGAATTTTCTAAGTGGCATGTATTTAGAATAACTACTTTCTGGAGGAGTAGGTAGGTGGAATTGTGCATGTTAAGTATCTTAAGGCTATTGTCAAGGGTATGATTATGATTAGGTAAGGGTATGATTCCTGTAGACGAAAGTATTATTGGGACAATTTAGGTTAACAAAACCTAGTTTCTATTTTTTTTTTAATTTTATTATTATTAATATTATATTAGTTGACCAATGGTTTGGTCTGTGACTCGCCAGAGCGCCGGCGGCCACCGCCAACCGCCCAGGAAGCGCAACTCAACGCGCGAATAAGAAATAAATTCCCTGGCAAGCGTAACAAAGGTAAAGTAAAAAGGAAGCGTCCCACCCCTAGGCATCGAGTGTAGGGCACCGAGCCTCCGAGATTTATACACGTGCTTTATGTGTCAAGGGAAACAGAAAAATGAATTATATGAGAAAAAAATATTGACGAAAACATACCTCGTTCTTTATTTATACCTAAAGTCGGGATTGCATGTTTATATTTGCTTTAATCTTGTGTTGGAGTTAAATTTTCTTAATGTACATTCTACTATAGAGGGGCTCGCCTGTACAAGTCGAAATACTAACCTTAAGGCAGGATCAACTATGTCATGCAGAGCATTGATACTGAAGGTTGGATACAACAGCCTTTCAACCTACAAAGTAAATACATTGATATTGAAGGTTAGATACAAAAGCCTATATTTGAACCTGCAAAGTAACTAACTTAAAAAATATATTTGTAATTCAATACGCACATAATATCCTCAAAAATTCAGAAGTGTTTTGCACTGTAATTGGACCCAACATTTCCGTCATAGTAGCCCGCTCTGCTCTAAATTTAAGTGCATCCTGTGCTGCAATAGAATATGAACGTATTTGGAATTCTCACCTTAAATTAGGTTTCTCGAAAATCCTTTAAATCCTCAATAAGTCCTTTCTTGACTTAGCAATTAAACCCGGTCAGCATAATTCACTACCTATACCTTAATTCGATAGCCGAGCATCTAAAAAAATTGTTTTTATAAGGCCACTTAATATTAAATCGCTGAGACAAGAGAACAATCAGTGTTGTCCAGATCTCAATCGAAAGTTAAACAAATAAATAACAAAGGATAGAGCGGTGAATGTTCAGCGACATCGTTGCTGTTGAGGTGATTTGTCTTACATCGATAGATTAGCATCAGTTACGCCTACGGTGACCTCAAACAAGCCTTTGTGTTTCATTCAAGTTTACTTGTTACGTGAAGAAAAATATAACTCTATTCCTACAGACTATGGTCCCATACTTATGTGATTTTGTCGTAAAAATATTTTGTTTGTACTTATTAACCGTTTTCTGAAAATCGTTTATTTTAGTAATTAGATAAATAATAATATTTCCCATATATAATACATTAATTTGAAGGATGTAAATTCTTGAAAAGATCAAGATGCTATGCAGATTTTCTCATGGGGGTTTTCTTTGCTGTAAATGGACTTAGTTATTGACTTAGAATACACACATGCCTCCAAAAAATCAGAGCTCTAGGTTTTGAATCCGCCTTCGCCATCCCTACAATGTACTTCCAATTTTAGGCTTGCCAATTGGCAGGCAACTATGATCTTCCCGATACACCATATTACGTAGAACTTTAAAAAATGGAAATATTAATTATCAAGACTATTTATTTACATATAAAAGTTTTGAAAATCGTTCAGAAAACACCCAACAGTTATTGAATGAAAGATTCAGTGATAAGAACAATCGAGACACAATCTTGGAGGCAGCAACACATGTTTCTTTGTACCCATTCAATTGTACGACGTGTTAAATTGTTTGTATGATAATGGTTACAACACAGCTCTTCTTTTTATTTTTTATTAGGAATATGTAATTCAAGTCATTGTCTCTTTTCTTTTCCATAACAAAACACTAAAATAGATAAAACAAGACTGTAATTTTATTTCCCTTAATTAAATTAGCATTTTTATAAATCTATGTTTAATTTATAAGTAGAAAATAAATGCGTACGGAATCAGCGCAAAAAACCTCCAATCTGCCTGTCAAACATAGCGACTATTTGCCTATATTATATAGTATTATCAAATCTTCAAGTTTTCAATATTGCTTTGCAAATAATTTAGTGTAACACGGCCATATTATACAAATCGACACAGATATGGTACTACGTGGACGTCCTGTTCACCGTTCTCATGAACCTAAACCATAAATTCGAGACTGAATATCATAAAAAGTCAACGAATTATCGAAACGTGGCTGTCATAAAGCGCTTGATCATTTTATTGCAGTATACTGTTACGAAGGCCGGTAGTTACGAAGCGACATGAAAATATTCCTACCAATTAAGTCGTGTTCGCCGGGATGACACTCGAAGATGTCCTTTGGGCACACGCCGACTTGCAAATTGGAACAAGGCGAGATATGGAGAAGTAATTAAACGTACAATTATGCAAAAATGCTACACCCACCGCGAATTAAACTCGGGCAATATATCATATCTGCGAAAGACATATTTTGCACATATTTCACAAAAGTTATTGCTAACAGTTTTATATATCAATTTATTCCACACATAAAACTTTGATTCATTTTTTAAAGTTTATCATAATAATTTCGCAATCAAAATTAATTTTCAGTATCAATTGAACGCAAGAAATCCCCGGGCAAACTTTGTTGACCACTCCAATACATTGATGTCGTAAGTTATCGCACCGTTAGTCCGAGCCCGAGGATACAAAGTAATAAGCAGTTAAACACACATGAGACCGCTTCCAATATTTTACATAATTATTGACAAAATTGTTGCACATTCGTTAATGATTGAGCGAACGGCCTCTAATCATCGAGCTTCTTCCTTGAATGACGCCGAACACCATAATTTATTATTGCGGAGAAAGTAATAACACAATGAAAAAAAAGCCTTCGGAAGCTGCCCAAAAACGAAACATTCAATACCGAATAACACCACAAAGTGGCAATAGGAAGCGAAAAAATAATATTTTTCATTTCCTGTTTGGTAAGTAAAATTTGAAGAGCGAAGTTTTTGCATTGTGCGGCCGCGGCCGTGGGAGCACCTACCTGGCACCCGCGGCGCGGTAATTTCTTATAAATCGATATCGAGTGAGATATCCAGAGACGCGGCTCTGTCCCCGCTGCGGGAGCGCCACAATGCATCACAATAGCGCACATGATCTAGATTAGTGACGCGCATTGTGTCGCCAAAGGGTTGTGCGCATTGTGCGCGAACAAACGATACCCGCAACCTATCTCGATGCTCAATTCGCACACATTCTATGAATTCTAAAAGAATATAAATATAACTTTTGACAGCCGTCCACGCATCGATGCTATCGTTATTTGTCAATTGTGATTCCATAACAGATATGAATGAAAAATAACATACTTCAATGTGTAAAAATAACAATTTTTATTTCAAATCATGCAAGAAGTTTTTGGAACGTCCAAAGTATTTCTAATGGAAAAAGCCACCCTCAGGGCGTTTGTTGTGATTAATTTCATTTGAGGAAATAACCAGTAATCAAACTTTTAGCTAAATTAGCACTTGGAACTTGACAGAAGATTGAGGGTAAGATGCCGGTATAAAATATTCTAATAGATTTTAATAACATATTTTTGACGAACTTAAGACAACTGATAATTAAAACCCCTTTGAAAGGGTTATAAAGAATATTTCCGACGCAGCTACGTGAATGCGACAACGCAGGTATACCATGATAATTAAAAGCATTATCGAAAAAACAAAAAATGAGACTGTGCTTAGTAAACAAAAGTTTAGCTCAAAAAATCAATTTAATTAATATCTTTGTTGATATAAAAACCCTTAGCATTTAACATTCGGAATTGCTCGTATACTGCGCTGATATTTGTCTATATCCCGTCTGTTAAACATACCAATAATAAATCAAACAACTTTGTTACTATAAATGTAAATGGTGTCACCAAGCAACGTAATAAACTCCATACAAATTAAAATGTATAAGCAAAAAATTAAGTCTTCTCCAAATTATTAAAAAACTCAACCTGTTCGCTCACGTCCACTAAAAGAGAAGTCAAAATATTTAATGGCCATAAATGTTCACACTTTTGTCAAACGAGATCACCCACAAGAATCACAAAGGGAACCGATGTAAATCTTCCCTTTTATACGCCGCTATACTATTTAGATTGGAACTCATAAAATATAGATATGAACAAAATACTAAACGCAATAAAACTCTTCAACATCGACCATTCATACGAGACGAAAAAACTCAGCTCTACATTTCAGAAAACACATCTCATGGTAATTTTTTATACGGAACCTGACCGCTGTCACTGTTAATTGTACCTTTTGGGCTAAAAAATGGATGAATGAGTCCAAAACATGTCTTCGAGCACCCAAAGGTGACACAGTTGAAGCGATTTGTCTTACAAGTTCCGATTCGATCTTAATATTAAAGATCGTTTTTTCGCACCTCGTGTCAATTATGGCTCATATCTATTGATCTGTTTATTTATTTATTCCATAGTGACACCTTTATTTTTTTCAACTCGCGTTACTTTAATGTCTGAGTAAACTATATAGTTTTATTGCATTTTACTCAAAGTAACACAATATCAAGCTTTTTATTCAAATTGTACCCTCTTAAATCAAAGCGCGACCATTCATCACGACAACGACATTTCTCGCTGGAAAAGACTCTGACAAGATAGTACTAACACATGGAAGATGCAACCTTAGTACTTCGACTTACATGCAATGTTGCATTAACACCTAATAGATAGTCAATTTAGGAAACTAAACGTAGATGCGAGCATTATTGTGTATGCTGTATCTAATTAGATACTGTAATTAAATTCCATTCTCGCCTCGGGGTGGTAAAACATTTTGATATGATTATCACTAAAAGAACTTAGCCCAGTTTGGGAATTATCTCCCAAGTTGAAAGCCTGAACTAGTAATAAATCGAAAGCAACCAATCAGGTACTGTTTTAAAAATAAATCCGATATGTGACATTGTAGACTAAAAGCAATTCAAACAAAGTTACTTTTTACACAAGAAATTAAATGCAGTGCACTAAATGACAAAAAAGCCAGCGGAAGAGGATGGGACTTACCAATATTAGTTTTATATCTGCCAGAAAAAACGCTGACACTTGAGAGGGCGATTGTCAATCAGAATAACAATAATAATGGGAACCCTTTGAGAATGGAGAATTATTTACGAACCCTTTCGATGCACGGGCACCTGATGCGGAAGCTATTTGCACACTACGTGGGAATATCTTGCTATTGAAGGATTTTTTAATTTTCACTTATTTTCATTGTACGTAGATAGTAGGATTAGTAATCAGGACTAATAATATTTAATAATTATGAAGAATATTTTAAATTTCTGCCTCGATGGCGTAGTTGTACTAGGGTACGCTTACAAAGCTGAGGTCTCGGGTTCGAATCCCAGGTTGGGCAAAGTGATATTGGATTTTTCTATTCATTATCAGCCCAGAGTCAGGAATTTGTGCCTGATATAGCGATAGGCTCGCCACCTATCACATTGTGGGACGGAACATACAAGGCGAAATGTGGGTGCCCTGGCACCTCTGCCTACCCCTTCTGGGAAAAAGGCGTGAGTTTACGTTACGTACGTATTTTAAATTTTCTTTTCAATGTAGTTACACCTTTTTGAATGATACCAAAAACTATGTTTGGCAATGTATCTGAAAGATGGTATTTTCAAGTGTATTTTCATACCTTATGATACCTAGGTATATTTTTTCACCAACATTCTGTGCTAGTACGAGTGCATATATTACAGCTTGGTCAACAAATAAATACTACAAAGGAT
This sequence comes from Hyles lineata, assembly GCA_030180105.1. Lineage (NCBI taxonomy): Eukaryota > Metazoa > Arthropoda > Insecta > Lepidoptera > Sphingidae > Hyles > Hyles lineata. The sequence goes on along the minus strand of JARJEE010000008.1, from coordinate 10,774,088 downwards.
TTATATGCCCAAAGGCTTTCCATTCCAATTACCCAGTGCAACACTATGCTAAAAATGTTCACCCAACTGAGCTTATACAAATTATGTAAGATAAGGGCCTATTGCCAATCTTGTTACTATTCACTTTGCATGGGCCACGGATCACGTTCAATCAGGTGACACAACAATACGAGATCTTTATTTTAAGCTTAAGATTAAAAACAACATGCCAACACATTTATCTAGTTTGCACTTCGACGTTCAATACCTGCTAACTGTCCGTCACGTCCTGAATACTGGCAACAATGAATTTACAAGAATAACAAGTAGACGAACCTTCAGTAGCGTGTACGGGAGTATAGACTTTATGGTATGGTAATAAGGGTTAAGGGTTCAGACGCCCGCATTCCTTAATAATACACGCGCCAATGCACTGGAGATAGCACTATCTTCACACTTGACTCTTAACTTCGTGTATTTCCTTTGACCGTTCTAATGAACGCATTTTCTTATACGTTCTTAAACCTTAAACTTCGAAGTATGGTAACGAAGATATATATTTAGGTACAATTATCGGTTGTGGATTTGATCTTTGATTTTGTTCTCTCTCTTCCTCTTTCTTAAACCACAGGAAGTCCACTCCTGAACATAGGCCTCCTAAGGATCTCCACATTGACCTGTTGGAAGTGGCTTGCATCCAGCGACTTCCTGCAACCTTAATCATGTCGTCCATCCACCTTGTAGGCGGGCGTCCAAAACTGTGCTTACCTATACCTGTAATGTTTTTTTTTACATTTTCGATGTATTCTGCTACCTTCTGTACATGATCCACATTTTAACCTTACCCAAATCAGATTCCAAGTATTAAGACAAAAAGTAAAGGAGCGATCCTTAATTCCGAATATAATCTCAAATAACATTGTCACCTCGGTAAGTGCTTTTAAAGTGACGGAAGCAATATCACCGATAATTTGAGTGCTGTCATAACAGAGGATATTCCCTATTTAAGCTTATTTCGCCTAATTGAATCCTAGAGCATTAAGCGTTCCCAACCTATAATCCCTTTTATGAGATTCACGCCGACGTTTTTTGAGGATAAATTTAACTGTCCCCATAAGAAATTAATTTTTTGTCGATACACATTTGAGCAAGGTGCGCTCCATTACATGTTAGGTAAATATGAAAGGATTTTATAATGTAGATTTTGTTATAAATATGTACATACATAATTGAATTTAAATGTATAATTATGTTCCCGACATTTAATAAAACATGGATAAACGTGAATGTATTTATAAATGAAATGTATTTTTTTATCATAAAAATTTAAAATTGAATCTGCATGAATTAGTGAAAAGAGTGCTTTACTATTATCTATTTACCACATAATTAATGTTCCCTAACACTACCTTTTTAAAAATCTATTATAAATATGACGTAAGTTCTTATTAACACACAGGATATAAATATCTTATCTGAATATAATACGCAAAATGGCAATAGTTAATAGATTTATCACAATAAACATTTATAATTTGCGCAATCTTTATTGAATAAGTTACCGTTCGGTAAATACTTACGAAGTCCTTAGAGCTAAAATTTGTCGGCACACCACAAAGTATTTTTGAAGTAGCAATAAAATCAAACCCGCTGAAGTACGTGGTTATCGAACAATAATTTAAAATATAATAATCGAGAGAAAAAATATATTTCTTCAATAAGCCCGGACAATTTTTGTATGGAACCGCAACAAAGTGTCGGAAAAGGCGGAGGAAATAAACAAAAAATGTTGCAAACTATGAACATTAGTTATTCGATGCATTTCATGCGGAAATCATTCTCAAATTGCACATCACAAAAGTGCATCTTCCGATTGCAAGTTGAGCAAACTTTCAAGAGGGTGTGTTTTTTTATCGAAATAATAAAAAAAATGAGCGCGTTCCAAAAATGTGTAACGTTTCATACGCAGTTTGCAATTTTGAATGAATAGCCATTAATTTTAATATTCGTAAAACACTATCGAATATCATAATTCATATTTAGCTCGTAGTTATGTAACACAATACTTTATGTTTGCGGTCAAGCGGCTTCATTATATCTTGTTCGAACTAATTACAATTTGCTATTATTTAATACACAACTGCTACTGAACGACAGATGTGTTAGCTAACAATATTTTTTTGTATTTTAAAGATGCATGTACAAAAATATGAAAACAAATATCTTTACTGCGTAGTTGGAGCATTATATTTGCATTCACAAATAAATAATGTTATTATTAATCCACGCTCCAAACAAGTATTCAAAATCGTGTATGGGTAGGCAATTAATAAACATGATACGTATTATAATAAGTTATTATTGTGTCAATAAGCACCTAATATAAAGTACATAAAAAGTAATTATTTTATAAATTTTATTTATTAAGGTTTGTTAACGGTTATACAATAATTGTATTGTACTGTATCAGCCCATATACGTCCCACTGCAGGGCACGGGCCTACTCTATAATCGAAAGTACAATTGAGATTGGTTAGGCCATATAGTCCACCACGCTGGCCTAGTGCGGGTTGGCGGACTTACATATCATAGAATTTTTTTTATAAATCGCTATACAATTTATACAATTATTTTAAAATAATAAAAATATCACATTAAAACTAATTATAAGCAAACACAACATGCACAACTACAGATGGAGCATAGTGGGTATTTTATACTCGTGTATGTTTGTCTTACAAATACTGAATTTGCCAATTATTCTTGCTTGTAAAAAAATTGTTTGCAAATATTAAACAAAAACAAAATAAACACAATTAAAAGTCATAGAAAAATACTTACCTAGCTTAAGATTGAGATAGTAGCTTGATGTCTTTTGGTTTTATTGTCAAGCGATCGCGCCACTTATCTTCATTCATTGAGTAAATGATATGCGCCTGACCTTACTCGCATCTATCACTGCAGTTCCCAGCGCCGGCGAAGGAAGTCGATATCCGACAATTATTTATAGACTTGTCTGCCGCTAACCTTATTTCTTCTGACTTCCAATCCAGTACTGGCTAGCTCGTTTTAATACTGATATTAATATGCTGATAAAACTTTGATTTAAAAGGATATTATATACCTACGTAATTGTGAAAGTGTTTGCATTAATTAATTTTAATTTGTTTATGTTCTGTACCAAATATATCCTAAATACATTCAGCTACAATCACTCAGAGACATGCTTAAGCTTTATATATTTTTTATTTAGGCTCGACTCAACTTTTATTTATTTTAAAAATCTGAAATGTATATCACCATAAAAAATTGCGTGGTGGCTGTTAGAAACAAGACGCGGCTGCCAACATGTTCACGGTGGTCCCGGGTTCAAATCCCAGGGCACACCTCTGACTTTTCGGAGTCATGTGTGTATTGATAGCGCATTACCACGCAATATAACGGTGAAGGAAAACATCATGAAGAAACCTTTTTGAAGAATTTCTATGGTATGCAAAATCCGTCAACCCGCACCAGGCTATATAGCACTGTATGGCGTCTCAATCGTTTTCTCGATTCTAGAAGAGACCCGTGTCCTGCAGTGGGACGTTTGTGATATACACAGATATCACCTAATAATTTATTATAAAACAAATTATAAATTTACCTTCAAGTATGTTAACACCACATTAAAAACAAAATTCCAAATACAAAGAAAAGAAACTAACTGAGTGGAAAGAAATCGAAAGTAAAAATTAGCCCGCCTATTGAATTTGTTCAAAAATGTAGCAAAACGAATATGCATTGTCTCGGTGTACAAGTTAGTTGTGCGCAAACAATAGTCACCTCAGAAGTGGAATAATGAAAAGATCCAATCTTGTGAAACCACTAATCTCAGATTTACAATAAACGTGACCAACGGACCACATAAATAAACAATTACATCTTTTATTTTACCTTAATTGTTTCTCCATACTTGCAGAATTGAAGTGTTCTTTGTTGAGAATTACATAACTTGTACACGCTATTTGATCTACAATTTATTTCAGACGCGACATTTTTTTATATTTATCGCCAAGTTTCCGAAAATAGCACGAACGCACAAAGCTCACGTGCCCATAATAAGATTACCGACACAATGCGACCAGATTAATAGTTCCGGATTTTGCTAAAATCATTCCGATACATCGCAAACAAAGCAGAGCAAATAAAAGTGTTCTTTATTCGCCGATATGCGCACAATTTAATCTCAACCTTTAAATAGAGTAACACGCAGAGCTCGTTGAAAAACTCCCAAGACTTTCCCACGTGTACACTAAAGCCTTTTTAATCGCTACTAAATATATCCCTTGCAATTAGGTAAGTGTGGAGGCGTTAGTTAGTTTAATTACAATCGGTTTTCTATCAGTATCTTCCATAATCGTAAAGTCCAATCTACGGTTCAGTATAAATCTGTTTGTCTTACACATTGGTGGCAAGGATTGGCAATCGTGGACTATTAAATTTCTCTGTTTTTGCATGATATAAACTTTCAATGCAAGAAGTAACAAGAATTCTAATAATTTATATTTAGACACCCAAGCTACTAATGCTAGTTGTTAGAAAATTAGGTAATTAATGAAAATAACATTTATATGAATATGCTTTGTTAATCTATTTTGATGAACTACACATCTTATACACCCTATAAGTTTTCTCAAGTAGTTCTGCCTTACACAGAACACGATATTGATTAGCTCGTCAAAGCGGACTCACGTATGTCGCGGTACATAAGTGGCACAATTTTTATTCGACGCGAGCATCTTTGTCGCTTTATCAGGCTCTTTTTATTCGCACATGTAAATGCATTTAGCTCCCACCTCCTTATCGTAGCGAACACCATTAATCTTGTATAACAATGTACCGGCTTGGTGTCCGTACATCGATGGCTTAATCAAGGCCCGAGGAGCCAGTATCAGTGACGACTTTTTTAATACATAAAGATAAAGTTATTTTGCCGGCTATCTTTGCGGAGGTTCATACTTCGTTAAGATTGTTCATTATTGAGATAGCATGCTGCTAGAATGCTGAAGTGTCACAGTTCCATTTAGGATATTTGCTATTTTACTTGATAAAAAATATTCAACACTTACCTATTCTTAGTTCCAAAAACATATTTTATACTCTTCTTTCCTGTCCTTTAGTGGACATAAATTATCAAAAACTAGTCGCTTTCACCATTTACTTTTGCAAATAGAATATTTCTAGAGTGTAAGTATGCATGTGAGTTATAAGATTTTTGATTATGTACGAAATTAAGATATAAGAGATGTAAATCCGCCAACCTGCATTAGTTCAGCGTGGTGGACTATATGGCCTATCCACCGCCAATCGTATTTTCGGTTGTAGAGGAGGCCCGTGCCTCTAAGTGGGACGTATATGGGCTGATACAGATATAACAGAAAACTTATACTAGTAATTGAAAGAAATACGCATATGGAATTAAAAAAAATTGAATTACGACACCAATGTATGAAAATAATGTATCTTGAGGAATAATTATATTACGAAAGTCTGTTTTGAAGTATACAGGTAAAAATAATTTAATTAAAACTTGTTGCATGATCATGTCTGACGAGAGTGTAAAAATGTAGGTGTTTGTGTAAATATATCTACTTTTTTTAATAAATCAAAAAACAATTTTCACTAGGTATCCCACTTTTGCCGATAAGACAGTAGGAATAAAGAATCAAAGAGAGAAAATAGGTATTATAGTATTTTATTAATTTGTCAATTCATATATTTTTCTATAAATAGGCTTAAATCTAATTCTTAACACTACTAGTTACATTAATACGGTACGTGTCAACATAACCTAATTATCTCTTGTTAATAACAAAATATATTAATTTCACAGCCTGTTAAATTACAACCATACGTTTAAGGCACATAATGTACAATATACAATATTTTTAACACAATTACAAGATTCATTGTAATTAGATATGACTAGAACTTTGACTTCTATACGATTGTTCACAAGACTATCACCACACTATCCCGTCGAATAGCTCCTCTTCCTCCATAGAATTCACTCGCTGTTCATAGGGGTGGTAATTTGGCACGTATCCTTGAGAATAAGCTGAAGACACTCCCGAAGAACATTCTGATGCAACTGGCGAAGGCGCAGATTCGGCGTAAGGAGAATTTCCCCCATAGACACCTTCATCCACTTCGTATTGCGAATAGTCCATTGACGTGTGACTCTGAACTCCATAAGTTGCGTCGCTTTCTTCAATTAATCCTTGCAGATGTTTAATATATTCAACAACCATTCGCAGTGTGTCGACTTTGCTTAACTTCTTTCCCGAACCTCTTCTCGCGTCGCCGGATAATGCCGCTACAACAGTCGCGGGCAGACGTTTTCTCAGAGCGTTGAATCCATCGTTCACTTGTTTGACACGGTTTCTCTCTCTGGCGTTTCTTCTTTCAATTGAAGCCACTTGCGCGCCGTTCTTGTAATTTTGCTTCTTGTGTGACAAATCCAGGGTGTAGGTATGTCTCTCCGGTGCTGGGGCGATGGGCACCATTTTAGGTGCTTCTTTGGCGTAGGTCGCGGCGTTATAATGTTTGTACTGAACGCTCTTAAGCATTGTGATAATTTTGGTGAGTTACGATAGACACGATGTATAGAAAAATAGAAACGGTTCGACTCAGTCGACGTCGATCTAATGAATGAGCGCTCTGGGCGACCGCTCCGCATTATATGGGCGCACCTTTACCAAAAAAATGGATAGGGTACCCTTACTCCCTTGCTGTACCTTAAATCATTTTTTTTCTTTCTATACCTGGAATATATCCTTTCAAAACGTGATCGAGCGTTGTGAACGGAACATCTTACGCGTGCCATTGAATTTCTAATTTATGTTGACCATCGTTGGATTAATTAAGTAATGTAATAAGTTTGGAATAAAGTAAAATAACCTTTTGGCGTCCTCATTATTCGAATATCTACATCTTATTTAGGTATTCTGACTAAAGTATAATAATAAGATCTTGATTAAGACTTTAATGCAAGATAACTTTATCGTAAGATAATTCCATTATGCGCTATCGATGGAATGCAAAAATGTGTTAGTTAGCTGCTGAATGGCCATTTAACAAACATTTCAATTGTAACAAATAATTCCTAAAAATTTGCTTCAATAAGATCTTTTGAAATGAGTAAATAAGTTTGCAGTTTGCAGCCTGCAATAACGGTATGAAAACTTTATAATTACAGACGCAATCCAAGATGTGTTTTAAAAATTAAAATCGGTACGCTCGAGTTAATTTTATAATTTTCAACATGAATATATCTTTTTTTTCTTTTTTTATTGCTATGAATGGCGAGACGCGCATGTCGTTCGCCTGATGGTAAGCAATACGACCGCTCATGAACAGTAGCAAAACCAAACAGCACTTTGAATTACAAAGCAATGCTTGGCATTCCACTGCGCTCGCCATCCTGAGACATAAGATGTTAAGTCTCAATATGTCCAGTAGTTACTCTGGCTACAATGTCGTTCAAACTGAAACACAACAGTGCGTTTACACTGCTGTTTGACAGGAGAAATAGACACTGCGGTGGTACCCACCCAGATGGCCTCTCACATATGAGAGACCTACCACCAGTAAACCACTATATCTACTAAATATACACATAGTCCTGATCCAGCATAAATTTTTTAATCTTGTGTCGTCGAAAACACAAACTACGAGACAACTTTCAGTATTAGGAACCTTTCAGTTTAACCTACGATTTTAAAAGCACCGTCTCAACAATCATAGGTTTCAAGTTGCTACACTATGCTGATAAGATGATGTTTATAAACATATACAATAACAAACAAACCTGATTTAAATGTTTTTATTGTGCAAATGCCACTATACCTGTTCTTGTAAACAAGTGAAAATCGAGCGGAGTTCATTATACTACTATTAGAATTTATTACGGTCAAGTCAAACAAAACAATGCATACCAAAGCTACAGAAGAGGAAATTTCCTACAATAGTACTGTAGTTTTGTATGATAGTAAATTTAATTCCTATATTACAGCACTTAAGGTTCTATTTATTGTGAAAGCAATTGGTTTTGGTTAACATTTTGAAGAGCGCTATGGGCGGCAAAGACTGCTTAAGGTTACATTAATTTAGAATGAAGAACGCCAGTATATTACTGAGTATTGAATGCTGGGCTTGCCATTGTCACGTCCATTGTGCAGTAAAAAGATTACACAGAGAATGTGGGCCATACCATTGAGACAGTAAGAATGAATTGTTTAGAAGCTTTCAATCATCCCATTGACGTTGGCGCTAAACTTGATTTTAATAGACTTCGTGTCGCCTCTCAGAAGCGATTCGTATATAATTTCGTTCCATTGAGAATCACTTTACCTGCTTTTTATGTTATGCATTGTTTACGGTTTGAAATACAGCACCATGAACCACATTATATGGCACAGGTAAATTGAAAATACTTGACACATACCTATACACGCATTCGCATTAATATTTTTGACTGATTATTGAAATTGGTTACGAAAAATCTGTTATTTTTTGGGTATTAGTACTGTGAAATTTTCACAGCTATGAGTATTTTTTTTATAAATCAAGCCACGATTCAAACAATTGTTATCGAATGCGTACAGTGCAATATAAACATGACATTTAAAATTGTGACTATTACATTCTCATCGACCACCAAGAAACTCAGTTAGTCTCCAGGGTCATATAAACTTTTCACATACGAACAATCACTCCGTCGACGAATATTAGCCCCATCGATCATTGCTTCTCAAATCTCCTTCCTGCAAGTGAATTTGCAAAATAATATAATAAAAATGTGGGAGTGATACATCGGAGCACAAAGTTCTGTGCACAATGACGCCCCAGGCGTGCTCACTATTCTATCGTCAAATAACATTTATCCCACCTTAGAAAATCGCAAAATAGAGACATCCACTAGCACAATGCCCTATGATAAAGCCCACGGAACTATAACCAATAATTACAACCTTTGTAAGTCATATTTTGAGACTTTACAATGAAAAGAGCAAAAAATCAAAATGGATATTCGAGATTGTGATAGAAATGTTAGTTTATTGCATGTTAATTCTAAGGACCTCAAGATTGCTAAATATTAACTTGGAATTCATCGTATGTAAACAGTCACTTAAATTATATTAATACCCGGTTTACCAATAAGAATCGTAATTTCTTTATCTTTAGTAGCAGTAAATTGACTGCTGTAGGTATATAGCCCTCCCTCATGTAAAATAAAACGTAAATTACAACTGTCTATATAATTATGTAAATACATATTTATCTTATTATTTGGATGTACTTTGAGTTTCAAAGTTAAACCTACACCGCAAACTCAAAATGATTTAATCTACTAAGTGGTTTTAGATACTCTTAGACGTTGAAATAAAACTGCAGACGAGACGAGTCTAATTTAACTTGCAAAATTAATGGATTCCTTATTTGTCGACGTGCGCTAACATGCTAGTAGTGAGCTCGTAATAAACTCTTTCAAGGGATTACGGACAGGGAGGGATCAGTTGACGGTTCCATTACTAGACTGGCTAATATTTATAAAAAGCAATCCTGAGATACGCAGCCCGGTGGTCCATGGGTCCTTGATCGATAAAGTTGTTACTTTAATTACTGGACCTGTACCGTGGCCTTCTTTAAAAGGTACCGCGCCACGCGTAGTGGACCTCCACGGTTCCTAAGTTCCTCGTATCGGAGCAATAATCGTTACGATGTTCTGTCTGCATTTTCGCGTTCATATCATTGATTAAGGCTCCGGATTTATTCGGTACTTTGTATCGCATTCTTAGTTTACTTTGAGTTTATTTATGGAGTTAACTGGGAGGTTCTACGATTTTAAAGTTTAAGTGAGATGTTTTTGGTACAATATTTATATAGGTTAGTAACAGTTTATTAAAACATTGTTTATTCAGACAATATTCAAAGAAAACAATACGTCATAAAACTGTGCAAATATTTGTTATTATAAATTTTCTATTCCGTCTCACTTTGAAACAAATCTAGACATTAATTTGTAAACCATCACGCTTCTAACAAATGACAAACAGCATAAACCATCACATTGGCCAAAAATAAGTGACACTCTCGAGACAACAAAATAGAAATATGTAACAAAATCTGCGAAATGTATATGATTGAGTATTGGCCGCGAAGTGTTTGGCACAAGCCATACAGAGCAGCACACACCTTGCCACCGACATGTGTGCAATCCTTTCGCATCTGCCCATCTTGCACTGATTTTTATTTATGAATAATATGACGAATTACGTCTGAGCCTTTATCCGCGCTACCACCTTTCCGGATGTGCATCAAACGGATGTTGCCTTCCTATTACATTTTGCATTGCGAATATCATAGACGAAATTGTGCTGAGTGATGATTGGGGCACTTTTGAAGTGACAATTTAGTTAAAATGTATGAAAATACATTGGAATAATTTTGGAAGTTTGTTGCTAGCTTATTTTTAAATAAAGCATGACCAAGTAAATGCACTGCACCTGATAATAAATGTTTTAAAATCTATTCTTTTAATGCTGTTTAGAATGCAAACTTTAAATTGAAGCTGGCCGTTTCTTACAATGTTTTTATTTATACTTAGAATAATGTTTTGACAAGTTTGGTGGTTTTATTTGCTGTTGGTTGTTCGATATCTTTGACTAATAAAGTAACATTATGTGATTTTATATTTTCACTTAAAATACCATTGTGCTATTCTCTGCTACAAATGCTACTGTACTGTGATGTACCAGCCCCTATACTGCCACTGCAGGGCATGAGCCTCATCTACAACCGAGAGAATGATTGAGAGTGGTTAGGCCAAATAGTCTACCACGCAGGCATAGTGCAGGTTGGCGGACTTTACATACCTTAGAAATTTATATAAATCGCTATGGTATGCAGGTTAACTCACGATGTTTTCCTTGAACCGTGAAAATGATGGCAGCCGCGCCTGCTCCGTTTACCAACAGGCCACCACGCACTTCAATTTTAATGCTACAACTACATAATATTAACATTTCATTTTATAAACAATTATAATGGACCTGTTCAAATATACTTACCCAAAAAAGCAACAGCATATCAAATAATGTCACCGAAATTCCTCGGAATCTTGACCCACATTTACAAAGGGATATAAAAAGGACAAGAATAGATACATTACCTATTTAATGGCGAGATTAAGACGTTTTCACAACACATGCGCCTATCAATCGTCCACGGGGACACATAACAAGATTACACACATGAGAAAACCCATAGAATGACGTATTGTTACGCAACGCGCGCCCCTATCGCCATATTAACTTTTTACAGGGCACTTTTGCTTTTGTGTACTTTAAAGATTGCGGTTACGCACGAGACCACTCCAAAAAAATGACCCTTGCATCAATCTTGTTTTTATTACACAAAATGTATTTGTACTACACAACATTACATTATAATTTAATGAATACAAATGAAAAATTAAATAATTGTTTTATTATTAATCCCAGAGCAATAACTCCAGCGATGGAACTTCATAACTAAATACGAGAGTATCAATAATTGATTTAATTGACCATTTGTCTCTGGTAATTTATGTTTATTATATTTCCAAAATCAAATTAGAAAGTTTGTAATGTGATTAGTAGTAGTGCTGTAAACATTATCTTCTCCCCACGATCCGCGGCGCGTCCCGCGGTGACACACAAATTAAAAAACAATTAACCATCTATAACCGTAAATCCTTTACGTAAAATATTAAAGTAATCGTTACAATAGATACTTGGGCACTACAACTTCATTATCTTGTAAAATGACCAGTCGTTTAACAGAGAACATTATTTTAAATGGGCATTAAAATTTTACACACGGTAATGCCTAATTAGCGTGCCTCCATGTTCCCAAGATAGTTTGAATAGTATTATACTGCTAAACGAAATTATACATAATTATTATTTATATTTTAATATACACAAGCTGTATAATTTTTAGTCATATACCCACTATCTCTCTGACTCTGACTTTTCGGAATCATGTATACATAAAACGGTGAAGAAAAACATCCTGCAAACCTGCATACTATAGCGTAAAGTCCGCCAATCCGCACTAGGCCAGCATGGTGGACTATATAAATAGCTTGTGTGGCCTAAATAGTCTCAATCGTACTCTCGATTGTAGAGCAGGCCCGTGTCCTGCAGTGAGACGTATATGAGCTGATACAGTACAATACAGTACCTGCTATCGTCCTATACAAACAAAATTACAATTGCAATAAAATATCTTGCAGTTAATAAAAAGTTATTAAAGGTCCCTATTACTCTACTTATCATTTTGAAATATATTAAAACAAATATTATTTTTATTCCCTCATCCGACGACCCGTATGTGTCAACCTATTTTTGGAATCACATTGCGTAAGTTTATCTATAAGCAATAGTACATCTGTTAATTACAAGTTTTTATAATATATAAAAGTATAATTGGTCGAGTACGGTAGTGTTGTCCAATTCTTGTTTCATACTAAAAACTTTACGATTATTACTGTCATTACCAACATGCTACTCAGCCACTGTAATATAAATACTTGAATTTTAAATTCATATTATTTTACTGATTACCACATAGATATGTATACATTAACCTATTAGATGTACTGACAATAATGTTATAGTTGTTTACATAACATATATAGTATAGTACATTCAGTCCAAAAATATCGCTTCAGAAATTTCTCTAAATGCGAAATATACAGACATTCTTCTGTCTGTCAATAAATTACTTACAGATTATAGACGACTTTTCATAATGCAAGTAATAATTTTTGACAAATTATAGACGACTTTTCATAATGCAAGTAATAATTTTTGACAAAACAATTATAACGTTATTAGTGAGTTTAAAATACATACAAAGGTTTACACAATTTAATTGTTTTATATTAAATACGTTTTGAATTTTGAAGTCCATCCAATCATTACTGCTCATTTTTATACACATCTGCCGTCAACTACAGCAAGGAAGAAGGTTCCTTTACAAGACATTAACGTAAACGAACTCTTCATAAAATAACTAGACATGTCAGCAGTGGCGTAACTACCCCATCGGGGGCCCGTGGCAAAATTCATCAAATGGGGCCCTTTGTAAATGTAAAAAAAAATTACATTGTAGTTTCGTTTTTATGATTATATTTTAAAGTGCGTGGTGGCCTGTTGGGCCAGGCGCAGCCGCCAACGTGTTCACGGTGGTCGCGGGTTTGAATCCCAGGGCACACCTTTGACTTTTCGGAGTTATGTGTGTATGGATCGTCAATCACCATGCACTATGACGGTGATGGAAAGCATCGTGAGGAAACCGGAGCCATTTGCAAGTTTCTATGGTATGTAAAGTCCGCCAACCCCCACTGGGCCAGCGTGGTGGACTATAATTAATGGTTTAGCCAATCTCATTAGTACTTTGGATCGTAGGGGAGGCCCGTGCCCTGCAATGGCACTTATATGGGATTATACAGAAGAGCACAGAATCTTTTAATGACATGGCTTCATATTTGTCATTGAATTATGATCTAATATCACTGCATAAAATCTAAAAAGGTTTCTGTAATAATTATTAAAGAGTGTTTTTAACCGACTTCAAAAAAAAGGTGGAGGTTCTCAATTCGACTGTATGTTGCTTTTTGTAACTCCATTTCCATTTCTTTCTATCACATAGTACCGATAAACTTCACATAATTGGTCTGTTTTAGAAAAATCTTGAGTATCAAATATAATGGAGTTTTTGGGCCCAAAACAGCAATTTTTCAGACTTAAGTATTTTATCTGGCCCTTGGACTTATTTAACCATTCCTCTAAATTAGTATCACATTATGCTAGTAACTGCTTTATTACGGGTATCTGCACTTTCTCTATGGCCACGAAAAGGTATTTTTTTAATTAAGTGAACTTTCGATGTTTCGTATCTCTTTAGCGCATTTAAAATTTATTTCTAGTCGTCATAACCCTCAACTCAAACATTCATCATCAGCCTTTTGCTGTCCACTGCTGGACATAGGCCTCCTTCAAATTTTTTTCACCTTGTCATCAGCTTGTCGCATCCAGCATGTGGTAGCGACCTTTTGCAAATCGTCACTCCACTTAAGTGGCGAGCGTCCTACACTATGTTAGCCAAGACGCGGTTTCCACTCAAGAACACAAGACAAGATATGGCCAGCGCACTGCCACTTCAGATTGCTAAGTCTGTGTGCTATGTCTTATAACTTTGGTTCTCTGTCCGATCAGCTCATTACGGATCTTATTTTCCAAAGAGACACCGCGCATAGCACGCTCCATAGCTCGCTGAAAGACCATAAGCCATTGGACCAGCCGTGCTGTGAGAGCTCAGCACCGTAGGTACCGTAGGCTCTGGTAGGCACTTGTTGAAAACTATCGTTTTCAAGCTTTTGGGAAAAAAGTGTTAGCTGACGAGAAGACTCGTAGCCTCTTTCTCAAAGGTTTTTCTACCTAGTTAAAGGGTAAGCCCCAGTTAAGTATATTTGGGAACAACAACGAGCTGGTGGCCACATAAAGCGAAAGGTTGGATCAAGGTGAGGGTGGATCATTACTTTGGTTTTGTCGAAGTACATTTTTAGACCTATTCGCTGTGAGACTGAATCGAGACCGTCCAACATTTTTTGCAGCTCCAGCGATTCCGCCATCAAGATTATATCGTCACCGAAACGTAGGGGCGTTTGTTTATTATTTTATTCATTTATTTTTTAATTATTGGCGCTGTCTCTTGTTAACCCAATGGTCTCTGGGTTTATCTTTACCTGGTGAACCTTTCTCAATCACAAATCGTTTCACTTCATCATATTTGTTAGACTATAAAGAAAACAAAAATATAACATTAAAATCAAATACATGATGAAGAAATGTTTGTTATGTTTAAAATGTAATCAATTGTTTATTATTAATAATTTCGTTATTAATATTATATTCTTATCTGCTCACACCCTGTCGGGCTTGAACCTGAGGCCCTATCAAGCCAGGGATCTGTCGGGCCTGAGACCCTGTCAGACCAGGGCCTTGCCGGTCCGGGGGCCCCCTTAGGCCGGGGGCCCGTGGCATTTTGCGCACTTTGCCACCCTATTGTTACGCCACTGCATGTCAGACCACCAAACAAGAGAAATAGTATTAATTAACCAAAACAAATGTTTGTCGTCGCTTATAGATACCAAAACTCATTACATAATTGATCGAAACGCGTTATTAATTCAATTTCATGACCTTAACATTAATCGAGGTTAAAGGCTGGGTGGTCCGACCGGTCGAAATGTCTTCAAAAAATACATTTTCCAAAATGGAGCATGTAAAATTTGTATCATTACGAAGGTCAGCGTTTCTACTGTTACAGTAGGACGCTAATCGCTAATGTAGCGTAAAAATTTATTACTTCATAATTTAACCCTTTTATACGAGTCCAACTGGGAGCCTTTTGTGCTATTATATGGTTAAAATTTAATTAATGCTCTACCGGGGTGGTAGAATTTAAATGCAGGGATGGTATTTTTATGAAAACGTAAAAGATGCACTTTGATAGAGTTGTTATTTACTGTTTTTGTCAAATACATACTACCGCACTGGGGTTTGAGCAATCCGCCATATTATTAAATGACCCCAAACGCAATAAAAGTGCGTGGTAGCCTGTTGATTACAATTTGATCTAAAAGGTTCACCAAGCAGTGGGCACCGAGACAGGTTACAGAGCGTCTAACCTCATAACAAAACCATAATACATAAACTGGAGACATAATAATGTGCTCTAAACTAGAAAGGCCACAAAGGTTATGCAGTAGGTCATTTGAAAGTACATGTCGCCCTGGGTAATCCAGTGCAGCTGATGACGCATATAAAAGTCATGGACAGTTTTTTGTGTACATTGCGGGAGATCTAGCTTGGCTAAAATAAACGCCAAATTTCATATTGGAAGACCAGCGAAAATAAATTATGACAGTCAAAAAAAGCGTAGCTTAAATATTCAAACATACACGTAAACGTAGCTATGTTGCATAAAAGCATTAAAATATTTTGTTTTTAATTTAATATTGAATTAGAATAGATTACACTAACAAATAAGACGAATAGGATTAAAATATGGCAGATACTCCGCTGCGAAGTGTTGAGAAAAGTAAACTTATGACAAATAAGGTAGAGCTATATATAATTCCAAACAACATTACCGCACGCTACCGTAAAGCGCGTTTATGTGAACAAAACAAATGGTTTAATTACAAGATATTATCTTGTACCGCGCGGACATCTGAACCAGTCTGAACCTAGCCTTATTATACTGACATGTAGAGTAACACCAAAGTACCAAAATTGAGATTTTTTTTAAATAAAACCTAAATATTGTTAGGATTTTGTCAAATTTTATTAGGTCAACGATATTGCCAAAAATCTACATTTTTACCTCCAACTCTTTTTTCCTTCTATTCACGTCTTATGTTGTGACGCCAGCAACGTACCTACGATAAAAACTCTATTAGAAATGCATTGCAGTTTACATCAGGTGCATTGCTGATTACAGTCACTTCATCGTGCCAATATGAAAACAACATAAATGTTGGATAAAACCACTATAATATTTGCAATTGTAAGCATAACTGCAACTAAACGTAAAAATACAGAAGACAAATGAGTGCTATAAATTTAAATAGTACAATTTAAATTGTAAAGAAGTACAAAGAGAATGTCATATTAAGAATACATTTGTTTAAGAAGTCATGCGTTTGAATAAACGGTAAGCGCAGCCCCCGTGTCAGACGTCATACGACACTGTGCTCTTAATTTTTTACCTCGTATAAAAACCCTTAAATGCTCTTGCGACATTTAATACCCTATTATAATTCCCGATCTCGTTTTATAAAGATGTCAGAGGAGTTAAAATATTTCAATTTAATTTTCACTTCTTTCGGGTTTGTTCGAATTGTTTGGAGTTGGTTATTAAGATTTTTTTATGTGTTTATTATTTTGTGTGGTGTTTTATTAGTACCAATATGACTTTTTAACGGATAATAAATAAAAAATACGTGATGTGTGTACATTAAATCTTGTTTGATTATACACATAATACGATATCCATGCTTTAATTAACTTGACAATTTTATTAGATCCGATATAAAATTTATTGTTGTACTAAACCAGTAGTTTAAATGTTTATGAGGTCCCAATTAAATCACTTAATGAATCTCTCAAAAAAAACCACTTCAACAAACTAAAAATTTGTAAGCATAAAATTAAGATGTTTAAGAGAATTTATAACACAATGCTATTTGCGCCCAAAGTAGATTATATGTATATAACATGACTTAATCCATCCAACAGAGAGTAACGATGATTTGAACTTTAATACAAAAGCATCTAACTACCACATATCATAATATGTGGTAGTATCGAAAGTACATTCAATGAGGACAGGTCATGACCTGTCCTCATTGAATGTACTTTCGATCTCACAACACCTCAATCCAAATTAATATTTTGTGGATGAATTTCTCAATGCGAAGATTGACTCCACGGCCTCTAGTTTTCTAGCCGGCTTTTTAAATAAATCCACACAGTCAGACGCACTGAGAATGGTGATAACGATATTGATTATAATTGCCTAAAACATCCTTCATCGGCAAATACGAGCATTTGCTGATGAAGGATGTTTTCGAAGCTCGCAAATCTTAGAAATTTCAGTCTCCAAATATGGCCACTAATATCACTTAACAAACCTGCGACTTTAATCTTAGCAGGCTAAAATCCTCTAACTAGGCTATAGTTCTTAATTCACATGATCAAAAACATTTACCATCAAAACCAGATTTATTGATATGTATGTACAATTTATCATTTCAAGCAATTGCAGTACATCTTTATCAACATCATCAAAATAACAAATTATTAATGTGTCAAAATTCACACGCTCGTGTTGTTTTCACGCCGGCCACATCCGTGCGCGGTACATATTGTAATCTTGTAAATGGGCAACATCCACCAATCATACGTTATTGGTTTTTGTAACAGCACGCTGCTATAAATCATTTTACCATATAAAGTGCGGTATGTTACTTACCGACGCCTGACTTTAATCACTTATTTCGTTATTTAACATCGCAATATTAGATAACAAAACAAAATTATAGTCTAAGTACACATTGTGCTAGGAAAACAAATATCGATAATGATAAGTCGATGTATAAAAAATATATAATTACAGACATGTTTGTTTTTCGACGGGATATATTATTAACTTTAAAGGTATCGGTTTTAAAGTGCGATGGATTTTATTTTTTTATTGATATGTTGCGTTACTTGGTGTCATAAAGGTCGATTTTATGTATCGAAAATTAAGTTACAAAAACTCAACATGGAAAACGTGTTTTTAATAGGGACTTACACGTGTACATGTTACTTTTTACTTTAATTGTTATAAATTAAAGACGGGCTTTTTAAAACTATTTGATTGACAAAGGAGAAACATTCTTTTATAGTCTACTTTAAGCCCATAACTGAGAAACGTTAACAAGGAAGACGTTTGCATTTACGACAGCTAATATCGACTAATGAATTTTAATTCTCATCCTGAATGAACTATATGAATAAACAACAAGTTCTTCCTAAAATTCCTGCAATACCGAGATTCCGATTCAAAATTAAGTTAAAACAGACAAGAAACCAATTAGCAAAACTGGAAAATGCGCAAGGATTTGTTCATTTTCGTTAACGCAAAAATAAATTTATCCTTTTCATATTGAAGTTTAACTGCCTTCAGTTATGGAACCGCCAATTATGTTACCACAAACATAAATCGTGGGGTGTATTTGTTCTTTGCCCGGATTAAAGAGAACTCCTCCGCAAATGTCATAAAAACAAATTGAACTAATTGCGATTGTTAAACTTGGTACAAAACCATTAGTATGATAAATGGACACGTGTGCCCTTAGTAACAATTCGAGCGAAAAAGAAAGCAAAATTATCATATCTTTATTTCATTATAACGATGGGCAGCTGGAAATACGCAGTGACAGTGGAACAAGGTGTCCTACAAGCATAAATATGTATTCATGATACAAAATTTTGGTAGGTACCTCATCATTAATTTTGTTACGCACATGAATTAATTATGTTTTCGAATAAAAACAAAACGAAATGAATTTGTTTTCAACTGTAAAAACATTTTAAACTTCAAACGAGATATTGGAAAAGTTTATCTTCTTAATATTTCTGCAGCTGTTTTAAGTGCTAAAGTTCATAAACATCTCATTATTTTTTCCAAACCTGTTGATAAAAATATATTGTTGCCTTCATTACAAAATGCCCCTGGTTATTTGGATAGCGAACGACGTGTCCCGGTATCCAATTGGGCTGGGATCATCTCCGAGATATCAGATGCTAAATTAATACTCTTTTGCTTTGATAAAACAAACAGAGATTTGCATATCTGGATCAAACGTTTAGTTGATTTCCTTTGATAGGTCTATAGCAGGATGTGGCAATATTGATACTTGGATAAAAAAATCCTTAACTAAAGTAAAAAAATATATCAAATAGTGATCGTAAGTACTCTTAAATAAAACATATTAAATTACTTGTGAATCTTTTCAAGACAATCAAAACTTCCCTGTCCCAATGGCCATGGTTTCATAGTAAACTAGTACAATTTGCTATTATTTATAGTTCACAAAGAATTGTAGTGATTTCGGTTTCTGTTAATAAAATTATCATTTTTTTCCTTACTATTGGATATTTTAAATATTACACTACAAGAACTTGATGACGCTGTTGACAGCGACACAGCTGCCGGAAATTAATTTTAATCGCCTTTGTCAAAATGAAAACATAAACATTTTCACTTTCATAGTAAAATTATGGTTATTACTTTGATTTATAGGATTTTTTTACAAATATATATACAAAAAATATTTTTGTATCAAAATATCAATATTGTACGTGTTATAAAACAGAATTTTACTCTGACATTATCAAAAACAAGCAAGTCGGTCGTATAAGTAATAGCTTAATACCACGTTGCGTCGGCTAAGGTGGCTGGTTTGGCGGCTGGCCTCTTGGAGGGCTCCGTTTAACAAATGTATGTTATTAACAATTTCTGGGCCTTAACAAACAACTACCGGTAACAATAGCCTGGCTCCACAGCCCACTATAGGAGTATTTTAGTAATTATTATAATCCTACGCGAAGTGCAAACAAAACGACTCCGATAACTTCTCGGAGTTGTTAAAGATATACCTGGTTGTTTTATCGCACCTACATCTCAGGATGGTTTAATACAAATAATTTAAGATTTATAACCCTTAGAAAGTCTGTAAAATATCCATAAGTATTGCTCGCTTTACTGGGATATAGGATTGACAGGCTTTTTTACATAAACTTACGCCTTTTTCCCAGAAGGAGTAGGCAGAGGTGCTACCACGACACCTATGTTTTGCCCGGTGTGTTCCGCCTCACGATGAGATATCAAATATTGCAAAAAAATTACCTCATGATGTATGCTGTTGAAGGTATCCAAATTTAATTGAATTTGACACGAAACAAAATAACATAGATAAAACGGTATTAATATAACACAAAACTAAAAATATGGTCTCGAAATTATGACTCTAGGTAGAGCTCGGGGATAAAACCATTTAATTAAAGCAATCACGGTGACAATAATATTTTATTATTACGTTCTTTTCAAAAAAAATACTTAATACTGCTCAGCAATAATAATAAATTTGAATCGTGAAAAAATCCGCATACCATAGTAATTTGTAAAAAAAAATATGGTATGTGAAGTCCGGCAACACGCACTAGGGCAGTGTGGTGGACTATATTGCCTGAACCCTCTCAATCTTACTTTCGATTTAAAAAATACCCTTGCCATACTGTAGGTCGTATATGGTACAGATAATAATCATAAATACACCAAATAAAGCCGAACAGGCATAACGACATTGAAGACCCGACAAATAATTATTAAACATTTGTATTGGGGCAGATATCGAATCCCACTACTCATAAAGAAATATTTCAAAAATAATGAAACCAAAATCACAGCTAATGCTCTACGTAAGCTGTAGAACGGCATTATAAATGTTTTTTTTTATCGTTTCACATAAGATACAGTCTTTGCGTTTGAATTATAAAATTCCTTTAAATAACAAATTCACACTATATTTTTCGATGCGAACACAATTATTTTGAAGTCTTTTAATGGCTTGATAAAAGATAACAACCTTCTTATACGAGTATGGCTTACTTTTGGGAAACAGTTTTTTTTGTCCAAAACTCAATTAGTGCACGCGCCAAAATTATTTTTATTATCGTCGTGAAAATTTAACCACTCTGCATGTGATTAGGATTTTACGTATCGCTTTATGGAAGATCGTGGCACTTTATCAAAGGTCTTATGTGTTCCATTAATGCCACATATAAAATTAAATGACTTTGTTTCATCGGATGGCGACCTTCGACGAAAGTAAGATTTTACGAATTAAAAATATCTGGAACTGGATCGTTCTTAAATTAAAAACACACATTACATTCAAATACACAGCCTCCGTGGCGAAGGTTGGTAAGACGCCGACTGTGAAACGGGAGGGGGAGGAAGTCTTAATTGATCTTAATGTGGGATCTGGACTATGTATATGACTGTTGGGTGTATATATTCATTAAAAAAAACAAATATAAACATATTTTCACAAAATTCGTATTGTTTTTTTTTTATATTTTAAATGAACCAAACGGAATTTATTCAGTTTTTCTATATGGCCTTACTATCCCACGAGATAACGAGTTTCCTAAGCATTCTATGTTCGTTGTGATGTTCAAACGAGATGCCCTAAGCGGCCACCCATCTAGCACCCCACGCGGCGTCCGTGGCCACTGTGACGGATTCCCGCCACGCCCCTCATTTGTTATACAAATTTTATACTACCCTCCGAGCGAAATGCAAAATATTCGAAATAACCGCGCGAAAAAGAACAATGGATCGCGTGATACCGTGACTATGTTACTTTCAATAGAAGTGGAAATGATACTACGTGAAAAATAGTAGATTGTTTTTTTTCTTGAAATATCTTTTAGTATTTGCCTTAGGAAAATTATATTTAAAGTCTAAGTTCTAGAGGAACAAAATAATATTAAATAAGCTTATGGAAGTTACAGAACAATACATAAAGGAAACAATACAGCTTCAAATATATATGTAATAATAATAATGAAGTTAATATAAATGTTACCAATTTTAGTAAATCATTAATTTTAAAATTCCCTTCAGGATTTCTTATTGCATTCTACAAGGAAAAAATCCGCCAAACATTGGTACATACAGATACAAACAAACGAAACAATTTCAATTAATACAGAACAAAAATAATTCAGGTTGCACGCATTTCGTTCGCAATCGCAAACAGGGAACTACCGATTGGACGGACATTGTAATCGGTGATAACCGTGAAGAAATTCCATTAAACTCTATCCTGAGGACAATGCAATTGTACGGGGGCAGTCGAGATTGAGACGGCAGGAATGGATTGCGCGCACCCGCGGGCTGGGTACCGCTTCTTGATTAAATAAACCTTCATGAGAATGTCACGCCGCCGGCTGGTGCCAGTCTTCGGCATATCGCACGTACCTCGCACCTCATGACGCCTCGCAACATGTATTTTCGCCTTTATATTTTGTGTATGGGCAAAAATAGCTCAGTACGAAAAAATACTAAGAACAACATGTCTCAAATTTAAATAAATACGTGAATTCTGATTCAGTAAATTCTAAAGACATTATTTTAAAAATGATGTTTGTTTCTATAAAATGTTTTTTAGAACTTAAAAGAATTGATGAAATTCGATTGTTTGTAACAACTTCAAATGTCTTGGCATAAGTATATTAGAACTGCTACGATAAACTGGTAATTATGGAGGAAAACTGAATCACATAACTTAAAGACAGTCGGCAATTTTTTACGCGCCGACTTGGGATTCTTCGTCTATTAATATTCATTACATGTGGCAACTTGTTTACATTTTTGCCTTATAGGAGAAATGGTTCAGGCGGCATCCTTCGAGACGACACGCCACACGGCGATTCCCCACAATTTGTTAAAAAGCATCAGCTATTTGTCTACAAGCAACGACATTTATCACCGACGAGTGTAGCCGGTAAAGTTGAATACTTCGGCCGCATTGCCCGCTTCAATTTACGATTCGATTGTAAAATAACCGAACTTGCCAACTTTTTATTCCTTTATTGACTATTTAAAATAACTAAGACAGGACCCCTGACAGAATCAATAAACTTGCGGTCACGTGTGGTATGTCAATTGTTGTATATGTTTGTGGAGAGATTAAAAACGCCGCGTCGGTGTTATTCAAATGATTAAATCGAAATACGTTTTACAAATCGTTAAATCTTCTAAACCTCTATATCAGCCACTATATGTGTTAATAAGAATCACTGGCCTGCCCCATAATGCTTAAGTATAACCTAAATATTATTGTATATTAATTAAAAAAAAAGGCGTTAACACATCATTATCTTGTGTCTTTATTAAAAAATACTTAAAATAGACGCAAAAATATTAAATGTTATATTTCCCATGCTATAGCTATTGCTATACAACTTATCGATGTATAGCGAATAAATCATAACTCCTGTATAATCGCGTAGTTTTCATACAATACTCTACACTAAAACCAACCTGTATTAAATATTTATTAGGTGTTTGATGGTAATTTCAGACCAAAATAGAGTATCCAACGTTGAGAAGTGGGTAACCAACAAACAAATAACACATCAGGGGGGTTACTATAAAGTAACCCCAAGTCAGGATCATAATTATGATCCGAAAAATCCAAATGTTTGAACGTTCAACATCCAAAGTAATTAATCAGTTTTTATTCTCTATGGTAATTATTATTCACTCCGAACTTAGTCTGTGGTTATGACGTTACAATACAGGATTCCAAAGTTTTATGGAGTACTAGGTACATTCGTATATTTGTACGTACGGCGACCGAACTTTCCAAGTTCGTTTCGGATCTTAGTATAACCCTCCAGAATATGATACGCAATATATCACTTTCGATTTAGATGTCACGGGACGCTGGTCCTTTCAAAGCTCATAATTGGTACAATAATGTCATGCCCCTTATCAAATATATCAATGCTTAGTCCACACAAAAAACAACGTAACATCCCAATCTACATAAATCAGTAATAAAACAATAAGATCGGTAAATTTAAAGGGGAACTTACACAAGTCAGTTGAATATCGACGAGTACCTAATAAATTCAAAGGATTGACTCGCTGCGCTGGTGAGAACTCGTACATTTACAGAAGCCGCCATATTACAGGCGCATAAATCTAAGCGAAGTCGTGTGAGCGTCGTGCGACGGCCGCTCGGCCCGTGAATGGACTCGCGATATGAAGGATGGCCACTACCGAAGACTTCGAGCCGCATCTCAACCGCCTTAAACGAGACGTTTTGACAACTGCCGATATATGAATTGAAATATGAAAGCCGCTGATACAACTGACTCGCGAGTATTGATCGCGGTAAATAAACTACACAGCATTCTATGTACAGCACGGCATTCGCAATGTGATGACTAGACGGCAATGAGTTGACCAATAAAGTTTAATAAATTCAATTCAAACTTCCAACGTTAAGTTTAGATGACTTAAACATGTGTCGTGTGCATGTTCATGACGGAGAAATTACCGAAGTCATACATACTGTCAGATATATCAGTGATTTCCAATTTTGTATAGTTGCATCTGAATATATTGCATTACGGGTTACGGAAAAAATCCTACGATGTATTATTCAATATAAAACATCAATAGATTCAAATCTCGCTTCTTACACAGGACTAAGAACAGTAGATACAAAAACACTTCTCGAACGTTGCAAATATTGTGTATCTAACATAATTTATATCGTATAAAATTCTAACGAGCTGAATTATTATAATACATTGTGGCATCTTTAATCATTTCTTCTGTGGAGTTGACGTCGATTTGGCGGCACCGACACTGAGGCCGAAATCAAAGCGGAATAAAAAACACAATGGGATTATGCAGGCCTAATGGTGCTCCGAACATGGGCATTAATCTCATCATACAATATTGATGTTTCCACAATTTATAGCTCATGCTAAGGGAAAATCACAAAGTCAAAATGCCTTATTAATGTGTGAAGACACTCACCTCCACGCGAAAGGGGGTCCCATGTGACATATTTTTATGAGTTCGAGCTCGTTAGGAGATATTTCGAAATCATCCTCGGAATACAATTGAATGTGAACGTCAAAAACATAAGTCATAATTATAATAATACGAAATCTATGTTTTAATGCGTATTCTCCTGAACGTCTGGCAAAAAGTTATTATTCAAAAAGACACTTCCAAAACTTTTTAAATATAAATGAGGACTTGAGTTTTAAACGGCGCGGCTCCATTGTAGAAGTCTCAAAGTTGACTTTAATCTTCTTAAAATCAGGAGACATTCGCTTCCAAAGCACGTTCCGAGATTGAATGAGATTTAATCTGTTTTCCCGTTCGTACAGAAATCGCCGTCTCTCTCAATGAATTCTTTAATCGTTGAATAATTTACTAGTGCTTGTTTGTTCTCGGTTTGATTTAAATAAAGCTTGTTTAAATGATGGAATATCTAAAAGTTATGACTTCATACCAATATTTTTTGTCTGCCTGGAACTCTACTATGTGGAGTCATCCTATAAGCTGATACATTGTTTTATTATTATTATCGAATAACCACGTCATTATGTTACCGACATTAATTGTGTGATAAGTTATACCTTCAATCTTAATCGTAGGTAGAACCAATCAATTTCATAACATACCTTCAACAATATCGAGACTCATGTTACCAAAATTAAAAAAAGAGACTCTCGCAGTACAAATTGCCGTTCCGGAATATGTTACTTAATTTAAAAGATAAATATATAAATAATGTCTTAAATCTTATTTCCAGAACATTTAACCGTCTTCCAAAAACATTATGTATTAGCTATACTTCATTGCATTTTATTTCTTAATTTAAACCTTAAGTTTTTTATTGGGGCGTAACCCACCGCTTTTATTGTGATGCAAATACGTTTGGCCAGCACTGGGGTATTTAGATGGTAACACGTGACGACAGCCGCTGCAGGCCAGTGTCCGCGGACGCAAATTATGGCAATCTTGACACCTACGAGGCGCTAACAGAGGGTGCACCCTGCAATTTGTCCGACGTGCACGGTGCAATGTTGCTCCGTACCTCTCGCTGCCGGCACACTGCTGCTATGCGGGCACTGATTTACTTTAATTTACGCCCATGGGTGTTCTAACTACGTTTTTATGAAGTTCCTTGTATGCCTGCATTGATATGTAGCATTATTTTAAATTAATAGAGAACACTAGGAGCGGTGAGGTTGACTGACCAGGGAAATATACTTTGAAGTTGAAACAACACGTACAAATCAATACCCTCAACGTAATTTGACTTCATTATCATTGAAGTCTCCATAAATTATTTGAAAAAGGAAGAAAGGTTATGATTTTACAAATAGTCGTAAAAATATATTATTGAGAATGTTTTTCATTTTCACTTTTTATTTTATTATGGAATGTAGCAATTTTATCTTCGAAATGAATATACAAAATCAAGTGGTTCCCACACGCAGCTGGAACGCACCGCCAAAGGCGACTATGTGTAACACAGGTCAGTGTTCAGTGCGCTCCCTCGCTCCCGTCTACCTACCGACCTCGAAACAATAGTCCCGGCGCAACCAATCGATCGATTGTAAAATCAGCTGCGCAATCTCGGCGCAGTGTTATCTTACAAATATTTATTATATGTCAAAACAATATGCCGAAATGGAACGCTTATTGCGGTTTTTACAAATGTGTCTGGTTTGGCTCGGGCTCGTTAGTGTGAAGTACGACGCATTGTGGGGATACAATGGAGGGCGGAGCGATGCCTGCGGCGCCCGCGCACCGCTCTACAGCGCCGCACAGCGACGCACAGCGCGGGAAACGCTGCCGCCTCAACGTTCCACATTTGAATCAATGACAGCCGGTATCTATCCGCCGAGATACAGATGTAATCATTATAGTTGCACCGCTTCGAAATCGCGCCTTCTATGTTCAAAATTGCTATACGAAAGTCCACTTAAAGATAAACTTACACTTACGCTAATCTAGCAGTTTATGCTATAGGCATTCGTAAATTGACATCACTTGTCAGTTGTCGTATAAGGAAAAGAAAAATCTTTAAAAACTTTTCTTAAGTTTTCAAGTTCTTAAGTCGGGAAGTGAAATGCGGCGAAATTTAAAAATCCGATAAAATGCATTAAGTTAAGTACAAAATTAATTTTATTGTTTCTTCAATTCAGGCCACACACAGAAAGCCGGAAAAAGTAAACCTGAACTTAATTCATTATTGTTATTATCTGAAACAGTATGTCCTTAACATTTTTAATGGCATATTTTCTTTTACTGCTAATGAATGAAATACTTTTTACTGACTCAATCGTATGTACAAGAACTCAAGCAACCAGTATTGAAAATTATTAAAACAATTCCACCGCGAGAACTCATTTCAACGAAATGAAGCCTTAAAAACCATATCGGCGGAATGATAAGTCCTGAGTCCACTTGTGGGTATAGGCTGTGTACTACTATAGTAATAATTTAGACAAAAAATGCTACCATAGTTTAGTCATTAACATTTTATACAAAGCAGGCGTAATAAACAGCAACAAGCCATTGTGAACATTTTTACCTAATGATACAACTTATGTGACCTAAGTCCGCAGTGTCTGTAAACTACATAAAAATTTAATTAGAATTACGGAGTACAAAAACTCCGATTTTAATTCATGTGATATTAAAGCCGTTTAATTAAACACAAAGAAAGTACACAACACATATATGTGCAACGCAAACCATCTGTGTCGTATAATCTGAAACTTGTTTAAATTTTCATTAAGCTGCCTTCCGATAAAGAAATAATCATAACGATCCCGAAAGTCCCGTTGTTTCCAATAGCGTTTAAGGCGCGTGGCGGTCGCGAGCAAACGCGCACAGCCTCCGTTTTACGACAAAATAATATACTTTAATTATAATGGAGCGTCGTGAAATAAAAAGGCGGCGCACGCGACATCTGTATTAAATTTTAATGGAATAACAGTTGCACCTGCGTCCCGACGAGCTTCGAGTTTGCAACAGGCAGTACCCTTGCTTTCGGTGTCCTCCCTGGAATGTGCTAAGTGTACGTAATTAATATTTAATTGTGTGCGTCTGCGTAAATTAGCAACAATGCCTGATCTCGCACGTCACTTTACACTCTCAGGCACTTACAAACGAGGTACACTTATAGTTATATGCAAATATAAGTAGCACCCTATTTGCAATGCAAAGTATATACTAGTTTTTGATTACATGTTATATAGATAGTGCATGAATGTCTCATATTATATTCTTTTTCGATGATTAATTTTTGTAGCGACAAGTCGGCTCTTTGTTGCCGCATTTTTTATCCATTTATAAGTATAGAACAGAACCTTATATTAAAGCAAAGTATCTTACAATAAACGTTTAAAAATGACAAATATATTTATTGTAGTGATGAAAATCAAACAAAAAGTTAGCAGTAAAAATATATTTTCCGAATTTTATAATAAGTAATGACGCCGTTGCTAATACGATTTTAGAAGGCACTTTTTATTCCTTAGGCTCGGTATACTGACAAATAGTCTACCAACTGATTATCTTGACGCCCGATTATATCTTATTCCTAGATACTACCGCAATCAAACAAAATAGAAAATCGCGTACAATCGCAAAGGTTAATAGTGCCAGAATAATAAGTTTGTAACCCTAATTTAAAACAAGCGAAGTCGCATATCAAGTATATCGTAGGCAAGCTGATGGTAAATGATTAGATATAGCCCTTGTATATCTACAATACTCGATTCAAAGGTGCGTTGCTGATCTCTTGAGGAAAACGAAGGAAACCCACGGGAGGAGGGTCTTCAGAAATACTCTCCGAACAAAACAACACACCAAGCTAAGTTACAGGAATATTTACAAGTATGTGAGAGTTGTAAACATGACGCCCGCCTACAAGGTATACTGAAGATCTGGTTATAGTTGCAGGAAGTTGCTGGACGCTGGCCGCTTCCAACAGGATGTAGAGATCCTTGGGGGAGGTCTTTTTTCAGCAGTGAACTCCCTGAGATTGAAGAAAGACAGAAGAGTTGTAATACTACTAGTAAATACTAGTACTAGGAAATTTTGCTTTTGGTAGAGTATTTATAAAGCCAAGGAAAGCGACATCTTGGACGATAATGGAAAAGCAAACAAAGTAATGCATGTGTCGCAGTTCTGTTCAGCCTGCGTTTATCCAACCCGCACTAGGCCAGTGTGGTGTACTATGACCTAACCCGTTTCAACCGTAATTAAAAAAATCGCACAATAACGCTACAACGTTTTTGTCATGTTTTAAGTATCATTGAGTTTGGCGGTATATCTATATTTTTTGCTAAAATAATAATTTAAACCCTTGCGTACTATAGCATGTGTAAAACTAAAAGCCTGTACATTTTGACTGTGGGAGAAACTACGTATTTAACCACCCAAATACCATGGATAGGAAAAACCGACTACTTTGAGCGCAGTCGTGATATACCCAATTTTACCGATAGGAATATAGACTGCGTTTATCTGATTTCTCCACCTCTTGCAGGTGGATTGAACTCTAGTAACAGAGTTGATAATGAGGGAGAGAGAGAGAGTGGATGAGAGTCGAACTGCACTTATTACCAGAGCCACTGTAGTCACTTTGTCTTGGCGGAATAAAATCGCTATCTCTTTGTCTTTGTCTCTATGTATGTAATAACTTTCAGGTCATTTAAAAAAAGATTACTGTGGAGAATTGTACTATCATATCATTTACACAAAAAACAACATATCTATTACAATATAGATATTCCGCACTTTATGTATTTTACATGTATACTTACGCAATTAATAACACAGCTGAAGAAGGCGGTGGTCATTATAACTGTCCGAGGTCCATTCTAGTTACCGTCACTTTGTATAAATTATATAAAAATAAGCACATATAGAGAAGGACGGATAGATTATGATTTGTATACATCAGACAGTGATAGGTGAAGTGGCAAGGGCAGGTGTCACGGCACATCTGCTCACACCGACAGGCACGTGGCCACCCTATAAACCGACCTCTGCCTTACATAGGAAAAAGTCAAGAAATCCCTCCGCAGACCTCTAATCATTCATTCCGAATACTTCCTTTCCGAAAGCTAATTAAGTAATGGATTTGGTTGAGGTTTGTTTTATAGCTACTTTATTTATATATTTGTATAATAGGTCATATATTTGACAGTGTTAAACGTTTTTGTGAAAAAAGGTCAAAAGGTCATTTCATGTCCTCTTTTTAGTGATTTTTTTGCAAAATCTTTTTAGTATGTTTGTAATTATTATTATCAAAGGTGAAGATACTCGGTACACGGCAAATTTATAAAAAAAGTCGCAATAAAGAATAACAATGTTACGATATCAACGACTTAACTAGACTAGTTAATGCTGATAGAATTTAAATAAGTAAGTTTCGACAGCTTAAACTATAAATTATCTTAACAGACACATTCGAAAGTGTTTAGGAAAATTAATAACGTGTTACTTCTTAAATTATGGCACGCAACTTCACAAGAAATAGACAAGAATTTGAAATATGTATATGACATGCCAAAGTATGAAATAAAATGCTTTCATTTTGTAGTTTAAAACACCTAACAGGTATTCGTTGCACAGGTTACAATAAAAATTAACATATTTTTGAATTGAATTTCTACGCATCAAATAATACAACATTGGAAATGTAAATTGTTATTGCATTTATGAACATATTAATTAGATAAATCTAGTAATTTATCTGCAAATTACAACGATAATCTTAAACTCATAATTTTCCAATATTGAAAGCCTCCGTAGTGAGGTTGGGCGTGGACTATGAAACGGGAGTAGCGGGTTCGATCCCCGCAGCAAAACAAATGTTTGTGAACCGCAAGTATTTTATCGGGTCTGGGTATTTGTGAGAAAGAAAAGTCTCTCGTAGTTCCTAATACCCAATAAACATATGATACAAAACAAGACTCGACCTTAGTGTGGGAACAGGACTGTGTATGTATTATAAAAATACATCGCTGATCGAAGTTAGTTCTTTCTTTAATCAAAATAATAATTAACGTTTTTATAAGAATGTTTACCCTCATACTTTTTATAAAACGTATTAGATATTCATTACGTCCTCACTACGAGTACTAATAAAATATGCTTTAGGAGCTGACCAACTAATTTTATAAGTTGATATAGGCCTAATGTGTAACTCCGGAACGATAGGCAAGGGTTTCTTTAGTGCCACCTACAGCTTCTTTCAATTCCTAAGTATCAAACGAAACATTCAAGAAATGCAGTTTAATAAAACTCAGCTAATACCTGTCATTATAACTTTAGTCATATAAATGTATTAAAATAAAACTATATTTCACGTTTTTTAACTTCCAGACGTTTCGATTACTTTACAGCTTTCATGTTCACGGGGTGGACTGGGGTAGTGTCACTGAGCGAATGATAAAATCCTTTAAAAATAGTTTTATTTCAGTGAGTTCAATTCGCGTAAGTCTATGAAACCATCATACATAAATATTTTACATAAAGTCACGCCTTTCTCCCAAAAGGGGTAGGCAGAGGCATCAGGAAACCCACATGTCGCCATGTATGTTCCGTCCCACGATATGATAGGGGGCGAGCCTTTCGCTATATCAACACAAATTCCTGACTCCGGTCTTATAATGAATAGAACAATCCAATATCACTGCCCGACCTGGGATACGAACCCGAGACCTTAACTTTGTAATCGTACCATAGTGCAACGACGCCACCGAGGCATGTTAATGTATTGAATTAGTATACACGATCATATACGATGTTAAACATTCTCTAATTAGGACCGTCCTGTGTGGCTGCAATATTTCCTACAAATCTTTATACGAGCATGCGTCGCCGCATACAAATGCGATCCCATTAAAATTACTGCGCTATATTGTAACTTGATCTGCGATTACTTTTTGTGAAACAACGGTAAGCGCTTGTCTTCGATGCAGAAATTAGATATTATCAGCTTGAAATAATATTATGCTGACTTTTGTCATTATTTTTAACTGCAGATACCCTATTTGCATAAATTACAATGTTGTTTTGTATGTTTGTCCACATATTTGTCTATATTTAGTGGTACGGTATGTAGATAAGTCAAGACGAACATTTGTGTAAATCACATGCTTTCAAATTGTATACGATATGGTAATATTAAACTTTCATTATAAATATTTACTAACTAAACAGATAAATTTCATTTTACTCTTGGACCACGCTTATTGGGCTTGTTACGAAACATTACTGTAAAATTTGCGCCATCTATTATTCATAGAAGACAGTAATACTTTATTAAAATTTAAGTTTAATAATTAAATACATAAACATAAAAATATTTATAATGAAAGTGATAACAATCTCCTCTTAATTATGCAACAGACTGTTCTATCCCTTATCACCAATCTCGTGGATACGCATTTCTCACATGCTTGGTTAATTAGCTTTCCTTTTTTTAGCACGTGTTTGGCTGTCAGAGGACAGAAGACATCTGAGGCCAACTGCTACTGTCGGTCCAAAAGAATTCACTAAAGAGACAGTAGCGTATTGATGTTATAGATGTCCCTTCACCTGTGAAGCGCCTCTACCAACCGTCGCGTTGTTATCTACACAAAATGGTGACAAGCTGTCTTGATATCACTACCAAATGTCTTACTTACTATCAAAAACCTGCCTGTCTTAACTACTTATCTGTGATACTGCTTTTTCATGCACAATTACAAAATACCGAATGCCATCGGAACAAGTTGTAGAATGCTTTTAATTCCGTCGTTCGATCGTTCGATCGATCGATCGATCGTTCGATCGTTAATAGATCTGTATTCTATGTATGCAAATGCTTTCGAGAGCCTGTTTAAATGCTCAATTAATCCCAATTTAATTTTAAAATAAAATAAATCATAATAATTGCAAACCGACAGCCTCCTTGGCGCAGAGAGTTAGACGCCGCCTGTGAGACGAGAGGCCGCAGGTTCGATTTCCGCTCAGAAAGAAATGTTTGCGCGGCCAACAAATATTTCTTTCGGGTCTGGGTATTCGGGAGAACGAAGTCTCTCGAAGTTCCTAAAACCCACGACACAGGACTCGATCATAGTGTGGGGTCAGGACTATGTACGTGACTGTTGGGTGTTATTATTATTATTAAATCCCTTATTCTTAGAGGTAGATGTCCTTGATACACACCGAATGCCAAAACAAAAACAATTACAATACTCCAATGTATACACTATTACCAACCCTTTGGCTTCGCCGTGATCGGGTTACTAAGACAATTATAAATTTATTAGTCCGTATTAATTACAAACGGTTAGAGCAATATTGACTACAAAAATATGTATGTACGTCCTGTATCATGGATTTATGGGCAATTTACATGCACTAAAATAGCATGTTAAAGCTAACAACCACTTTATTATATTACACATGAAAAAAATCCACATAGAAGTGGTAATGATAACTCTCTATTATAAAATGGTTATCGCCGCTTAAAATCCAATTTAAATGCATGTTACTTACATTACAAAACATAAACAAGACTCATCGAAAATGGATTGCCTATGAAAAATTCATGTGATTTATTAGCAATAAAAAATAAATTAAAATGTACTAACGAAACAAAATGCGCTGTCTCTATAAATAGTGGGGCATGTCATGAAAAACCCGAACTAGCTTTAAGCACAGATTCTTTATTTTGACAACTCATAGTTAGAATTTTATTTATGTTGTTGTAAACCTTGTAAAAATTAACAACGTAATGCAGTGTCATAAAAGTTTCTTATTTGACGGCGGCATGTATACATTAATAAAATCACCATACTTAATAAATATAAAACACATTTACCTTTCACTGAAATATTTCCCTATTATGTTTTACTAGCAGCCGGGCGCGGCTTCGCTTGGGTGCAAATACCTACTTGTTAAGTCCATTCCACACTAACTACATATTATTTCGCGTACTTTTTTCATTTAAACTCAGTGTGACTTCCGTCCATGATACTGCTTTTCCCGTCCCGTCCCGTTAAATTTTAGTTCAATTCAAGACACGCAATACGGTCCTTTTCTGCCCCGTGCTATTCTATTGCTTTTTAAAGAATAAGTAACTGCTTCGGTGGCCCAATTGTACTAGATATGATTGCAATTTGAATTCCTTGCTCAATTTTCGGGATAAAGAAGTAGCCTGTGTTTTAATTCAGCGCGTCAGCGCCCTCTATATCAAATTTTATTAAAATCTCTTCAGTAGCTTTTGGATAAAAGAGTACTAACATCCGTACATACAAACTCCGCAATTATAATATATTTTTATGAATATATAAATGGACACAGGTAACCGAAATATTCAGATTATGTTTAGATATAGATCATTAGACAGCTTTATTAACACTGACATAAGGCAATCACAGAAAAGTTGAATTCTTAGTGCGCATTAATTAAATCGGCTCATAAATCCTTTAATTTAGAAAATTATTGGCATAATAATTCAACTTATAAGTAATTTAAAATCTATTTGAGTGTAGTAAATTTGGAAATTCAATTTAAATTTTAAAATGTCTCTTAATTTAACGCAATGTTTGATATATGTTTTTTTATAATACCTATATAATCTATAGAAAATAGACAACAAGTAATGTCGTCATAGTATTAACATGTTGCATTTCATAAAATGTAAAGATATAAAAACTATTCTATTTTTTTGATAGCAACAGATTCAGGCACCACTAGATCGTATAGTATTTAAATAATTGTAATTCAACGTCGCGACGTAGTTTAAATAAAAAAAGTTGCGCCTGATAGAAAAACAATAGCAAATTATTTTAAGGAATGTTTGCTCATACATTCCTGGAACTAGAGTAAATAATTGCAGTAGAAGGTTGAAGCAGATAACACTAGCATTTGTTACAATAACAAATTGTTGCAACCAGCTTTATTGGTAGGATCTGCTACATGTAATCTGTCTTGCATTATACTTTTCAATGGCGCAATTACAATTGCCAAGTGCGTTCACGTACGTAATAGGTATTCGCACCTGTATTTAGGTATTGAAAATCGACTAACAAACTTTTAATGTTGTGTGATGGGGATCACAATGGCTATGGCTATTTTTAGATATCTATTAAACGGCCAATCTCGTAGTGTGACCACAATGTGGTTCAGATAATGTGGCCATTGTTTTTTTTAAAAAAAAAAATTATAAAACTACTCTATCGACTATGTTCTTCAGGGATAATTTAGAATTGTAATCGTGAAAGTATTTTCTAAGTCGGTGTATTAGTTTCAGAATCAAGTCAATGCAAACAATAAATGTTTTCCTCTTTATAATATTAGTATACGAGTAGATAGTATATCTATACTAATATTATAAAGCTGTAGAGTTTGTTTGTTTGTTTGTTTGTTTGTTTGTTTGTTTGTTTGAACGCGCTAATCTCTGGAACTACTGGTCCGATTTGAATGATTCTTTCAGTGTTGGGTAGTCCATTTATCGAGGAGGGCTATAGGCTATATATCATCACGCTATGACCAATAGGAGGAAAGCAGTAGTGATATTTCTAGTAAATACGAGGAAATTTTGTTCGTTTTTCGTGGTCCGATTGGTCGATATTCTAAACTGATAGTCAGAATTAAACATTTTGACCGCCATTTTAAAACGTGTATGCATCCGGGCGGAGCCGGGCCCGACCGCTAGTATTAAATAATAAGTAATTATACCCAAACTAACTGGTAATAGGATAATCGCTTTCAATCGGATGGCGAATATCATACACATATAGTAAAGGAGCCATTATAATTACTCTTTTGAGCTACCTACCTAATAAATAAAATAAAAGGAGAATAAACTTTTTAAAAAATACAATTTTATTATGTTCTAGTTACAGAACTAAAACTTTTCAATATTAATTCAAACCTGATAATAATAATACTAACCTTATATAAGCACCTATATTGCGACTATTCATAAAATGTTTAAAACACAAAATCTCTTCGATTGTTTTCACCGTGCCTCCAAGCAAGAAGTAACAGGGAATAACAATGCCAATAGAAAAAATTAAGTAGGAAAACGACGTACGTATATATTATCTATCCAAACCAAATACTCATTTAACGCGATACAATTCATTTTTCGATAGTAGGAAAAAACATCCAGATTTCCTGGAAGGAAATTTGTCTAGGAAAACCATAAAAAATATTATAATGTTTGGTAAAACTTAACAACCTGAGTAATTGGTCAAAACGCTTATTGATTTCAGTATTCCCCATTTGAAGGATAAGAGTCGCCTTATCCTTTTAGTGGGACTAGTCATGCTTAATATTTTAGATTACTAAAAACCCGCACGGATTTCCTATAAAAGTTTATACCTAAAAATACTTTTATTTCCTGTAATATTAGGTATTCTAGTCAAGTTTCATTGCATATCTTTAGATGCTCTACGATATTTTTTTAAAAACCACTTAATGGTAATTCAGTTACACACTTAACTTGTAACTTGTATAATAAAACGGGACTAAGTAGTAGGTAAAAATGAAAAAGAATAATTATAATCACAAGTCTTCTAGAATATTTATACTGAAATAAATCCTTTTTAAATGTTGAATATAAGAATAACAAGTACCAATTAAACAAAGTCTGCACAATTGTGTGGACTGGACTGCAAACTTAAGACACATAAATATGGTTACTAATTAATATTTAATTAATTATTGTCGGGGGCGCTTTCGGGTATAGGCCTCCTCCAGTTGCCTCCATTTATTTTTGTCTTCCGCGACCTACATCCAGAATCTTCCAGCTAATTTTATTTCGTCGTTCCGGCGAGCCCGCTGGAGTTTTGTAATTTACTTAAGTGAAATTAAAGTGTACCTTTATGACAGGCCATTAAATAAAATATCGTGTATTAAACTACATCTTTACTTGCCACAAAACGTGGTCGCAATAGTGCTAGGCACGCGACACGAGAGGGCAAGACGAGTCGACGCATTGACAGGTTTCCTAAATAGGAATCGAACACAAAAGAATGCAATGAGACCTGAAAATAAAAGCTCACGTAAAAAATACCATAAGATTAGCATTTTACTGTGAGACCAGAGATTAATAGTGCTTATCGGTAAGCTACATCATGTCACGGCAGATATACGGCTAAATCATTGGGTCGGACGCTTATATAATTTGCAACATTCTTTATAAAATCTAACAAATGTACCGTAGCCGTAGAAGAAATATTTTTTATACGCTACACATAGTAAATCTAATTGTAAATATTCCACTAGATGTCTGTAAAATATAGAAACAAATTGAACATCTGATGTTATTAAGAATCTAAAATCAAGTACTCGTAAATAAATTAGTATTAGTACCAAAAATAAATGAATAACCTTTCATACACTGCCGGTTAATAAATAACACGAATTAACGTCAATTAAAGTGTGATTTATAAACTACAGTAGGAAGGAAGGTTGAAAGTTCTTGCTAATAAAAAAATTCCATACTTTTGAATCATTCTTTATTTACATTTTTGACGTGTAACATAAATATAACTATTATTGCTAAAATAATTACATTAAAAAAATTAAAATAATTACAAAATTGCTTTGATTATTTTTTTCTCCATGTATCCTTCGTTTGCCCTCAATAACAATTTAATGCCAAAGAGTTAAAATTGACCATATCGGCTTATTCAAGAAGTTACAACTGTGGAGCTAACTATGCGATGCCCGTTCTCACGATTTATATATCACCAACAATGAGCATCTTGGCGATTGAGCTCGATACAATATTTATTTGTTACATTGGTTTGTACATCAGTCTGTCCCATACAAGTATTTGGACATATTTCAGCGTATTTTTATTTTCTTTAGAAGGACTGCCTTTAAACGTCAAGAGGTTTTTTATTCAACGTGTCTTACTAGAAAGACTAGAGTAAACTTACTCGCTTGTCTCTATTAATAATAAG
Organism: Hyles lineata; assembly: GCA_030180105.1. Classification (NCBI taxonomy): domain Eukaryota; kingdom Metazoa; phylum Arthropoda; class Insecta; order Lepidoptera; family Sphingidae; genus Hyles; species Hyles lineata. The sequence continues at coordinate 10,735,863 of JARJEE010000008.1, read as the reverse complement.
TCATTATGTCTGTAGATGCGCTACCGGCCTCTCAAAATAATAAAAGGAACAAGAAGACGGAGAGATGAAAGGTAGTTTGTCAGCTCATTCAGTCACAGTAGATCATTCCTCGAACACAGCAAAGTTTTCACTGCACTTCGATTTTCCGAAAGGCACTGGACCACCTTTGTGGCTAAACCATTTCCTCAGTAATCCAAAATGATTATATTTTGTGGCTCTACCCCTTGCATATATATATTTATGAAATAACCAGTTACATTATAAACCAAATTGGCATATTTTAGAACACTTGATGAAATATCATAAAAAATATTTTTGTCGATTAGAATTATTACAGTCATATTTATAATTAATAGTCACTAAAATGGAACAGCCTTTTTTATGTTACGAAATATAATCCATTCTAAGAATCAGGCAAAATATGTGCATCGTATTTAAATAATATTAAAACACAAACGTAATAGAGGCCGAGTATTAACAAGAGCGACAAATCCTCGTAAAATTTGTTCATCTGTAGTAAAAAACCAAATGTTTATTATTTACATGTAATTGCTTCAAACCAATTATGAAAACACGAAAAAGGTGGAGTGACCAATTGTTCCGACCTCATCAAACAAGGCTACTATATTCACCATAAAGCGATAAATGATTGTTTTATTATTACACTTATTGTACATACCTGCTTGTATAAGAGTGTATCATTTGATATTTATTGTTTTACAGTTGTTTTTACGCAAGAACATAAATAAATAAGACGACTACCAAAAACTAAACTAAATACATATAATTTACATATCATTATAATCAATTACTTTGTAAATATAGAATAAATACCATGTATTGACTTGTCATAAGAGCTATTTAATTGCCTACATGATCAATAAACGAATTTAATTTCATTTTATTTCAGTGTCCGTCCGATATAGGACATTATTTTCAAGATTACGAGATATTTGCCAATACATATTTACAAGCGAATAAGCGCAACCTCCTCGGTCAACACTGAAGAGGTTTCTGGGTTACTCTACAACCTTAACTATCACTACTGTGTATGTAGAAAAGCTTTAGAGCCACACTGTTGTTAGAGCTAGCCGCTTACCATCAGGCGGGCCGCTAGCTCGTCTGCCTACAAGGCAATACAAATATTTAAGGAAAAAGTATTTACCACATACGACCATATAAAAAAATAACAAAAAATTGTCGCTTTTTTTTCCAACATTTTCTGTTGCATTGTGTCTGCAGTCGCTTAAACTACCACTCGGCTTCGTTTTCGGTAGCAGTCTTGATATACCCTGTATATAAGTATAATGACATAATTATTAAGTTGCAAAAACGAACTGCATCGGTACAGTTCCCACCAAAACAAATTTCAATATTTTATAACTGGTAAACAATGTGCAAGGACAAGCAAGTCCCTACACACTTAATTAAGAGAAAAATCAGGCATTTAAATCCTAATATAATTTTATCATAAGTATCGACTTATTATCCGTAAAAGAGATATCATCCATATACTTATATAAGATTTAAAACCGAAAAAAATATATCAGGTATTGAACCCAGCACTTTACATTTCACTATGTAAAGATAAACGTAAACCAGCCGTAAATAAGTAGGTAGCTAATCAATATGCATTAACGTTATATGTTAATCATTTTGTTTTTAATTTACATGTACATAACAAATCTGTACTTAATTAGAAAGCTAAAGATCTTGTTTCTTTGAATGCGCTTATCTCGGGAATTACTAAATCGAGTTGAATTTTTTTAGTGGTGTTTCATAGTCCATTTATCAATAAAGGTTATTTATCATCACGTTATGACCAATAGGAACGAAGTATTAATAAATAAATGTTGCAAAAACGGTTATTCCTATAACAAGTACTGCACCCGGGCGAAGCCAGGCCGAGCCCCTAGTTAATAATGTGCCTGTTAAGTCCAATTCAATTTCCATTCATCCAATTCCATTCATAATGTTTTTATTATTATGGTATCAGAATGTGTGTCACGAATTCTTCAATGCGAGATTAAAATATTAATACACAAAAACAAAAACGTACGCCTTATCAAATGCATCTACTTAGATATTTCTCTTCGTTTTTTACTGACATCGATGGTTATTATAATTACAAATATATTTATTCATTAACAAACCGTTGTTAATTTATTCCAAATATTTCATCTATTTGTTCTTCTGTTAACATCTCAAACAAAACGAAGCGGACGTGTAAAAAACATTAAAATGTGTGTGATAGTATTTGCAATATTTCTTACGTTGTACAGTTCCCTTTAATTAAATATATTATTGCCGATTCAAAAGAAACGGATTACCGGCTGATCTGGTAATGAGCTTACTTTAATCGCCCAGAAATTATTATCATTCATGCGGTTTTTCTCAAACACAAATCTCTAATCAGTGGCTGATCGGCGAGATACAAAGCATACAAGAAATTTGACCATAAGAAAACAGATGGCCATTTAATTGCCAGTTGTCTTTAAAGAAATACGATATTTGTTAACAAATAGTAACTAAGTTTTCCTTTTAAAATTGTATGAGATTTTATTACGTTGCATATATTAAGAAGATAAAATTATGTTAATTATTTTTTGGAATTATCGTTGCATATTGTTTAACGGATTTAAATACATAACTTTTCTAAAACTCAGAGCCTTTAAAAATGACATCAAACCTATTTCGAACCACAATAATATATGTGGGTTAGATGTAACTGGCCAACATTTTTTTAAATTGTATTAATACTACTGACACACTACTGGCCAGTTTTATTTTTTGAAAAAAGAATGTATAACATTCTAAGTTATAACTATTGTTCATTTGTTCAATGTTTTTGGTCCCTGGTAAGCATTGACAAAATTAAATATGTCAATATACTGCGTAATAAAAGCGTGCTTTGTACTCTCAACAAAAATAACTACAAATAAAATACGGTATTTAAAGTGAGTAATCTAATTTATTTTTACGTGTAATCAAATGTGTCTCAAAAGGTGACTAAGTTGATAGGAATTATGTGACAAATAGAAATGCATGTTTTGCTTTAATTGGTGCTGGCAATAGAGCATTAAATTTAATTACAGCAGGAATTATACATGTTCCAATTCATGAAATCCGACTGTCTATAATATTTATGGAGCGTGTTGCACGTTTGTTTTAGTGTGCGTAATTTCTAAGGTAATATCAGTAGCAATCATGTCAAACTTTATTATGCAGTTGACTTTGACGATTGATTCACGCATATGTCCATTTAACTTCTTTCCATTCTGAAATATAAACAATAGAAATCATGAGAAGATACATTATTATTAACTACATTGTCTACAAGTGACATATATCTTGTTGTATTACATAATAATTAAAAAATTAATAGGTTTTCGGATAAATGCCTTACTTTCACTAAAACGGTGAAGGAAAACATCGTGAGGAAACCTGCATACCATAGCGATTCATAAGAATTTCTATGGTATGTAAGTACGCCAACCCGCACTAGGCCAGCGTGTTGGACTATATGGCCTAACCACTCTCAATCGTACTTTCGATTGTAGAGTAGGCCCGTGCCCTGCAGTGGGACGTATATGGGCTGATACGGATAAATACCTTAGGTTGCAGGAAGTCGTTGGATATAGGCCGCTTCCAACAGGTTGATGTGGAGACCCTTTGGGGAGACCTAGATTCAGCAGTGGATTTCCTGTGGCTGAGATGATAATGATGATGAAACACCTAAGGAACCAAAATGAGCGTGTTCCGCGTAAACTGACGTACATTAGAATAACCACTAGACGATTTCAATTTGCTTCAAAACCACGGCTCATTTCCGGCATTCAGACACATATGTTCGTTTAGTGTTGCAATTTCGCCATTTACGTAAATAGAAGATAAATTATCGTAAATCGCAATGTCAGAATGCGAGAAGTCAACAACTTTCACATAACAAAATATTAGTCTAGTCTAAACTAAGATGTTTATAAAGCATAGATGCGTTGTCAGAGCTTTATAATGGCCAGACGTTTGGGAGGTAATTGCCTCACGTGCAATCAGTCACGCTTCAACCAGTGGCGCGGATACACGTTTCTCTGACTATTTGTATTCTCGAAACCAAAAGCGGAAAAATAGATTAGAGTGATTTAAAATAATGTACAAATGATTCTGAAACTGTGAAACAAAAAAAATATTTTATTTAGTGCGCAAGTACACACTAATTTATTTTTTTATTAAATAAAATTAATAAATTCGCTCTCATGGCGACGTTTGACAGCTCTCGCCACGTCATCCGGTACTTCATGCTTGGTGCTACGTCACACGGGCTTTGGCCAATAACCGTGCAGCACTTATTGTTACGTAACTAGCGATGTCTATTCATCTTCTTCTTACTTATATATCTTGCTTTTTTACTCTTTCTTCGAACCAATTTGAAATTACAATACGCATCGCGCCATTTTTTGTGCCATTATGTTAGTGTATGACGTGTCTATTTGTAAAACGTCATTGAGTCTAAACCCAATTTTTGACATTAAAAATGTTTTTAAAGACGTCATCATCGCGGGTAGGTTACTTGAAATAAAATTTATCTGATTGGTTATGATCATAGAAGCGTCCGTTTTAAATTATAATATTGCAGCGATATACTACAACGTGAGCATTTACAAACTTTACATTAAGATAAAAAAAGTATTATAGTCATTTTAAAGGCCTTTATTGATAAAAATATTACAAGCAATAAAATAATGAACAGAAAGCAAAACAATAGACACGTGAAGAAGGTTTTTGGAAAAAATCAATTTTTAAATATTTTATACAATAAATGTTGCCAACTCAAAATAAAACAAAAACGAATATTTCTAATATTACAAGTATTACATTGTATTTCAACACCCCCACTCAATGTAATACATGTACATTAACTGAATGAACAAACAATAAATAAAAATAATATCAATTTACTTTAAACCACATCCAATTAGACTTTTAAGCAATAATTCCTTGTTTAAAGATTTTGTGAACATATCGGCAATCTGATCTCCAGTGTTGACATATATCAAACATACCTTATTATCTCTAATCAACTCTTTGACAAAATGATATCGTATATCAACATGTTTTAGTCTTTTAATATTATCGGTATTTGCAACCATTATGGCAGATTGATAATCACAATATATAGGTACTGGATACACATTTACAATATTAAAGTCCTTTAGTAAATTTGCTAACCAACAAGACTCACTAGCTGCCATACTGACTGCAACATACTCAGCCTCAGTTGATGATAGGCTCACCGAGCACTGTTTCTTTGAACACCACGATACAAGACAATTAGAAAATTTGAAACAATAACCAGTGGTAGACTTTCTGTCTTTCAAATCGCCACCCCAATCCGCATCGCAATACCCTACAAGCCCATCACCATCACATTTGTAAACTAACTTATAATCTAAAGTGTGTTTAACATATTTTAAAACTCTTTTTAAATGAGATAATAATACATCACTCGCATTATTCTGGTATCTACTTAATATAGATACAGCTATACAAAGGTCTGGCCTAGTGCCTAACATGGCATACATTAAACTCCCTATCATTTTCCTACATATATTTTCTATTTGTTTGTTTGATTTGCATTCCTTTATGTCTAAAATATTTCTATTAAAATTTTGATCAATAGGAGTAGATACGGGCTTACAATTCTCCATGTTAAATCTCTTTAATACACTTTCTAAATACGATTTCTGACTTAATTCTGTTACACAATCTTTAAAATTCTGTTCAATTCTAATACCAAGATAATTTGAAACTAATCCTAGATCTTTCATTTTGAATACGTTCTGTAAATTTGACTTAAGATCACTTATCAATTGTTTATTACTACTAAACATCAAAATATCATCAACATACAGTAATATATAGGTTTGATCATTTTCATTACATTTTGAAAATAGACACGGATCATTCTTTGACTTAACAAAACCTTCTTTACATATTACTTCATTAAACTTTTCGTTCCAATACTTAGGAGACTTTTTCAGTCCATACAAAGACTTATTAAGTTTGACAATATTCTCAGAACCATTATATGCCCCTTCTGGTAACCTAATAAACACATTTTCTTTTATATCCCCATATAGAAAAGCTCCAGTGACATCCATTTGATGTATTTCTAAGTTTAATTTAGTAGCAACTGAAACAAATAATCTAAAGGTTGTCAATTTAGTAACAGGTGAATAAATTTCATATAAATCTAACCCATCATTCTGTTCAAATCCCCTGGCAACCAGCTTAGCTTTATACTGAATATTATTATCAATTTTCTTAAGTTTAAAAACCCACTTACTACTTACAATGTCTTGATTTTCAGGTACTTGACACACTGTCCATGTATTATTCGCTTTCAGGGTCTCCAGTTCCCGTTTGATACCTGCTTCCCACTGGCAAGCATCACTTCTCTCCATGGCTTCCTTATATGTGCTCGGTTCTGTTTCCACAGGGTAGACATTTTGACAATTATAAAATTGTGTTTGTTTTCTGACACGTTTGCTTTGACGAGGTGAAGCTGGCAGCGGCTCATTTCCACTATCGCATTCACTGAATTCATCACTTGTTTCCTCTGGTTTATATAAACTATCCTCATCTTCATGTCTCGTCTCATCTGTCTCCCTTGAAACTGTAATACTATCATCCATTAAATTTGGGTCAGTATGGACTGGTGTTTCATTGCTTGGTATTTCATTTACAAATTCTAGATTTACTTTCTCTTGTTTCGCAATGCATGGTTTTAAAAATATAACATCTCTCTTAATTAGCACATCATTCTTTTCTGGATAAAATATTCTATAGCCTTTTACGGATTCTCCTTAACCTACCATAATTCCAGTCTCACTTTTAGCATCCGATTTCTTCCTTTTTTCTTTTGGAATATGCACATATACAGGTGTGCCAAAAATATGTAATTTATTGAGATCAAAATGTTTATTTGCAAATACTTCATATGGTGTTTTACCTGGTTCTTTACTTTTACCAGTTCTATTTATAACATAATCTGCAGTGTTCACTGCTTCCGTCCACAATTTCTTTGGAAGATTTCGGGCACACAGCATCGATCTTGCTGCTTCTGTCAAAGTTCTTATCTCCCTCTCTGCCTTGCCATTTTGTTGAGGTGTATAGGGAACAGAAGTTTGATGTACTATACCACGATCTGAGAAAAAATTGAATAATTCCTTATTTATAAACTCCAAACCATTGTCACTTCTGAAGTTTATTACTTTATTACCTGACACATTTTCTGCTTTGTTAATAAAATCTTTAATACATCTTACCACCTCTTCCTTCTTCTTAAGAAAGTATACAGTTCTATAACATGAGTAATCATCCTTTAATATTAAAAAATACCTTGATCCTCCAACAGACATTTCCTCCATGGGACCACATACGTCGGCATGTATTAACTCACATGTTTTTGTCGTTTTTGTATCGCTGAGACTAAAGGGCAAGCGATGTGCTTTTCCTTCCAAACAGGCTTGGCATTTTTCTAGGCCCTCATCCGATACTTTAATGTTATTGTTTGCCAATACGGTTTTTACATCTTTTACATTTTGATGCACAAGTTTCTCATGCCAGTCATTAATATTTGAATTCATCTCGGTTACATTTGTAAAAGCAGATTTGTAACGAACATCCATTATATACATGTTCCCGATTCTATTCGCCAACGCTCGTATTTCATTATTTTTCAAAAATTTGCATTTATTTTGATCCGTCACTATGACATAACCTTTGTCAGCTGCGCAATTTACTGAGAATAAATTTACTTTTAAATCTGGCACACATAATACATTCTCTATGGTTGTTTCGATCCATCTATGACCATTATAAACTTCTAGCTCCACCTGTCCGCATCCGATGACACTTATCTGAGTACCGTCACCTACTATTACAGATCTTTGTATAGTTATTGGCGAAAAAGTGGAAAACAAATTTTTATCACGACTTATATGTTCGCTTGCACCTGTATCCACCAACCATTTTGATGTTTCATAACATTCTGTATGTGTTTGTTGCACTACGAATGCATTTTTCTCTTTTCCTTTCTTGAACCAACAATCACTTTTGTTATGACCAATCTTATTACAATAGTAACATCTTTTCTCTCTCTTGTTTACATTATTATTGTTCACGTTACTCACACATTCAGTTTGATAATGCCCCATCTTATTGCATTTGAAGCACTTTACATTCTTTTTCTTCACGCTATATTTCTGGACATTTAACTTTGTTGCAAACGCGGACGATGTTGAAGCGACTTCTCCTTTTTGTCTTAATCGTACCTCTTCTACTAACAAACGACAAACAAGGTTATCATATGTTTGTTTATCGTCCGGCCCAGACTCCCACGCGGAAATGAAGTGTTTATAAATATCTGGCAACGACATTAACACCTTTGTAATAACAAACTTTTCGGAAATGACTTCACCCATCTGCTTCAACTGGTTTTGTAACTCTTGTATTTTTGATAAAAATACTGACATTTCCATTCCTTCTTCATATTGATATTGAAAAAATCGTTGCTGAATTATATTAATGCTTGTTTCACTACTTTGTTCGAAAATACTTTTTAATTTTCGCCACATCTCTGCTCCAGTAGTACAAGTTATTATATGTATCATCACTTCCTCCGTCATTCTGGTCACTAAAAAAGTTTGAGCCTTAGCATCCAAAGCCTGCCACGCTTTCTGTTCTTCTGAATTTCCTCCTTTTAGTCGTTTACCTTCAACGATGTCACGTAAATTTTGACTTCGCAGTAATACCATTGTTTGGAATTTCCAAACATTCCAATTCTTAATTCCTTCCAGTCTAATAACTGTATGTGTGTTACTCCCGTCCATCGTGTATTTTAACAGATTTTCCTTCCGTGCAACTCAGTTACTAACACAATGATGTTTTAATATGTTAGTAACTGAGTTGCACGGAAGGAAAATCTGTTGCTATGCGACTAGATGAAATTACACCAATTGCCTGAATTTGAACGCCTCACTTTTGAAGTGCTAGTGCGATATCTACGTCGTATTTGTATAATATATCATTGTTACTAACATTGGTTACTAAGCACGTTTTTTCATAACCTCCACACACTGACGTTTTTGCAGTTTTTCTTTTTCTGCTTTATTTTTTGGCCTTCAATCTTCTAATTAATATATTCGTGGCCTGGGCCAATAACCTATAGTCATTTTAAAGGTCTTTATTGATAAAAATATTACAAGCAATAAAATAATGAACAGAAAGCAAAACAATAGACACATGAAGAAGGTTTTTGGAAAAAATCAATTTTTAAATATTTTATACAATAGATGTTGCCAACTCAAAATAAAACAAAAACGAATATTTCTAATATTAAAAGTATTACATTGTATTTCAACAAGTATATTTTTTTTATTTCGAGTCTCATTTTTGCTTAACAAGATAAATAAAAAATACATAAATTATAATACAACGTGTGTTAATTGCTTCACAAGAGTAGAAGTTGTAATGAACATTAGAAAAAAGGTTAAGGTAAGCTTAATAAAACAAGGAACTTAATTATCCACTTAATATTTATTGTCAAAATTCAAAACATGACCACATATATATTGCTGCGACGGATATAAATCAAAGATATCTTTATATTTTATCTGTCTGAGAAATGAATTTATTGCAAATTTGTCACCTGTATAAGTGTTTTGTTTTTGTATTTCTCTCAAATCCGAGATTAAAGGTTTACTATCCAACTTTCATACTTGTAAGTCAAAACACCGCCAACCCGCACTAGGCCAGCGTGGTGGACTATATGGCCTAACCACTCTCAAGCGTACTGTCGATTGTAGAGTAGGGCCGTGCCCTGCAGTGGGACGTATATGGGCTGATACAGAAGTCAAAACAACTTTATTCAGGCGTAACTCACACAATTTCAATAACATAAAAAGTATGAAACGTCAAACGGTATTTATGAGTTTAGTTGGATAGTAGCGTTAATTACATTTTAAACACTTGTAAAAAATAGTATATAATATAACGCCTCCATGTTACCCTAGTTTGCTGAATTTTTCATCCGATTTTTTCACTACTAATCCGATTCAATGATGTATAGGCAACATCATTCGACTACAAGTTAAAGTAACATAATAAATTATATATATGCATATATTAATTGTTACCTGACAACTTCGCTATCAGCAGGTAATCAATAACTATAAAAAATCTCCTGTTCACTGGTGTAAACAGCTAATGAATTATAAATAGACGTTAATTGAATGTCTATCGCACCTGCATTGTTGAACATTTAACTAATTTACCTGAGCTGACCCGCTTTCATCGTTTCGCTTGGATTAATACATTAAACAAATTTTCAGCGCGCTAGCACCGAATATGGTATATAAATAACCACGCCTTTTATTACGCGTAAAAGTGAAATTTAATTGACTACATAATACAGTGTTAGACCAGTTATAATAATGTAACAAGTTTGCCAATTCAATTTACTTACTTATATACACGAAGAAACAAACATTCTTTATCACTTCATCGACATTTAATTTAATAACGTTGCCATTACACATTAATGTTGTAAATTCCATTAAAAACAATTTGATCATTGTATGCAACAGATTTTCTTTAGTCGTACACTGTGTACAAAAACATTAATATTTTTCTAAACGTTACATTCAAAGTGGTAGAGCAACACTACTATAAGCCATTACTCTTGAATGGGCAGGCTCATTAAGGCGGTATCACTGTCTCGCTGAAAATCGACGTAAACTGACGAATTTGCTATCGAGTTCCGTTTGGTGTCGGACATTGCTAAATGCCCAACACCCCTTTCCTCTTTCCAGTCTTTTTCCTTTTCGCTCTTCTCCCGATTTGATGGGCCGGCAACACATCCATGATTCAAACGTTATGGATGTTCATGGGCGGCAGTAACTTCACTTATCATAAGGTTACCTGTTTGCTTGTTTGGTGAACCCCCTCCCCCCAACAGTCACTTACATAGTTCTGACCCCACACTAAGGTCGAGTCTTGGTCATGGGTATCAGGAACTACGAGAGACTTTACGGTCTCACAAACACCCAGACCCGAAAGAAATGTTTGTGGGCCGCACAAACATTTCTCTCGTTGGTGCGATCGAACCCGCGGCCTCATGTTTCATAGGCGGCGTCTAACCGCCTGCGCCACGGAGGCTGTTAATAAAAAAAATATTTTACTACGGTAATAGCCTGAGTACAGTACAATAATATGTAAGTAATTATAATGATTAATCAATTATTGTAAACATTTGTTTCCTGCTTTCAGTAGATGTAATAAATATTACCTAAATGCTATTTCAAATGTCAGCATTTGAAATTCGAATATTTTGCAATTAACTCTTTGCATTAAACAACTACGATTAGAGGTACAAAATTCTGCGGAATAGAAGGATTGTCAAATAAATAAAACTACCAAACTATTTTTCTTTTACAATAAAATCCACGTGAGCTTACAAGCAAGCAATATACTTTTTACTTCTTGGTATTATCTTTTCTAAACCATCCAAAAAATATTTTTTTCTTTGCCCTAAAAATGAGCTAAAATTACCTCCTTCACTTCGTTATCATCCGAAAATGTTGTTCCGATAACAGTAATATCTATAACTTAACTAAATAAAAATCGCTAGGGGCTAGATGGACTGTATGGTGGGTGGACACATACAAGTATACAAATGATGTATGTACGTATAACTATTTCCTTATTGGAAATGGAACCAAAACTAGGATCTTATTATTTACTGTTATCTATGAAAGAGCTAATGTTTAGTATTTTCTTATGCTTTATCTGCTATTAAAAGTAGAATACAATTTTCATCGTGTATACTTAACTTTGACAATGAACTAGTTTTATAATTGCGTTTCCAGCGAAGGTTATTCAGATAAATTTGAACAGTCTCATGATAAATGATATTCCTCAGAACAATACCTTTATAATATTTGCATTATTATTATAACTATAAAATCTTCATATGCTGTGTCCCGGCTCGGTCCTTTGAGCAAAAAGAAAAGAGTCCCTGGATTTTAAAATGTAATCAATTTCACATTTGTCACATTGCATTACAATTATAAAAAGCAATAACAATGAATTTAATTAATGGCCACACGCCCCGAGGGGTTTAATTTTATTTCCTATAACGTCATGTTGATTTATTTCAATATTGTTTATTATTTATACTCTTAATTTATCTAAAATAGTAATCAAACATAAGAAATACTTTGGATTTAAACTATTATTTACGGATTTTGGTACTGGTGCTAGGTCTCTCATATGTGCGAGGCCACCTGGGTACCACTGCAATGTCTATTTTTCCGCCAAACAGTAGTGTAAATGCACTGCTGTGCTTCGTTTTGAAGGACATTGCAGTCAATAGTAGTCGTATCGCTTACCATCAGGCGAAATCGCATTTAGCGATCACTTCCTGAAAACTGTTGGATAAATAGTATTTTTTCTCTATTTAATGGGAAAAAAATACAATTATTTTAAAATACTTTAACCTTAATGTTATCTTAAATAAATTTAAACAGGATAAAATTTTAAAAAAAGTTGGTCGACGATTGGCAAATTGGGTTTGACGTGCAACTAGAGTACATTAACAAAATTAAATAAAAAAACAGTAATATTAATATAAATATAATAAACGAATACTAAATATCAACACAAAGATAAATATACAAAATTACATAATATACACACATTACATACACTTATTACAAAATAATTACATCTATACTTCTCTACTAATATCTACGGCTGAAGAGTTTGTTTGTCATCACTAATCTCAGGAATTACTGGTGCGAATTGGAAAATTATTTTTGTGTTTTTTAGGTCATATCACATCACGCTAAAACCAATAGTAAAGATGTTGTAAAGACGAGGATTTCATTCCTTTTAAGAGGTTCCGTTGCGTGCGCTGTGCAAACGGCTGGAGTTACGCAACAATCATGTATGACGACATAGATCCTCACAAAAAGATCTAAAAAAAGCTCAGCAGGTTACAGGTTATCTCGCTATAACATTTTTTATGGTAATCAAATATGTATCGAATGGTTTCTTTTTTATATTAATGAACTAGCTGTACCCGCGACTTCGTCCGCGTGGAATTTCACAAAAACTTTATTTTTCTAAAATAAAAGATTTTTTCTAAAATAAATGTAGCCTAAGTTACTCCTTATTATATCAGCTACCTGACATTTTTAGACCAAAGAAATCAAAGAAACATAATGAGCTCAGCCACCCGCGTGTCATAATACCATATTTAAAAAAACAACCTCAAAATTTAAGGGTTTTTTTTTCTGCGGAACCCTAATTTGTTTTTCAAAATTAAAGTAGCCTATGTTACTCCCGCAAAAAATAGCTATCTTTCAGTGAATGTTCCGTCAAAATCGGTCCAGCCATTTCAGAGATTAGCCGGAACAAACAGACAGACAGACAGACGGACAGACAGACAGACAAAAAAAAACTAAAGTCATTTTCGTTATAGGTATCGTGTATATAACGATATGTATGTTCAATTACATTCTTTTTATTTTCACTTTACAATTAGTCACTTCAATTTTATTTATATGTATAGATGTATAGATTACACGGAAATGACCGGGATAGTAAAAGAAAAGTAATATAAAGGACTGCATACACATTCCTTTTAATGATAAAACAATTAGTACGCGAAATAATATATTTGTGATATGAACTGGAGTCATAAAATTATCTGCACCCGATCAGCCGAGCCGGGCCGCTAGTTTACAAATAAAAACTTAATTCCTCATTAAAAAGTCATAAGTATCTTGTATAGTATCCTTGACCAGTGTTTTAAACATATTAAGTGACTTAAATAGTCATTATTCGTTATTTAGAGGCTAGGCTACCTAGCTGCTTCAGGAGTGAAGGATTTGTGCAGCTTAAGATTTGCTGATGATTGCAAGCGATCTCGAACGTCTTTCAACGAGGAAATGATTGTTTTTCTTAAGAAATAAAGGAGATGAGTATAATAATTGAGTATAATAGCATTCCGAAGGTAGCGAATAGATAAACTAGATTAGCGCCAAATACGCACGTCTCCCTAAATAGAACGATTGTTCTATATAATTACATAATTTTGCAACGAATTTGCATTAATTTAGCACCATGAAATATTGACAAGTCATTAAATTATTTATTTAAAATGTATAATTGCGTTAAAATATATAAATATTTATTATACATAGTTATCAAATAATAATTTTTAAATCCATAACATTAATATTTATTTATTTATTTATTTCAACAGTCTTGACCAGGGCGTTGTTATACTATAGCGCAGACCGTGAACTAAATTTACATTTGTTACATAAACTGTGAACTACAATCCGCTGTTCATTCGTATGTCCTCATAGTTGACGAAATTCATAAATATACAACATTAGCAGGATAAACAAATAATAATGTTATATAAATAAATAAACACACCCAACAGCCCCATACCTAATGCCACACTAAGATCGAGTCTTGTGTCGTGTGCACAGGGACTACAAAAGACATTTCGGTCTCACCGACACCCAATCATGAAACGAATAAACGTGGATCACACAAATATTGGTCTCGGTACTGTGATAGATCCCACAACATACATTGATTGGGGGCTCAAAATACATTGATTTTTATGATTAAGTCATACTTTCATAAAGATTAATTGAATCTGAATCTGATTAAAGATTAATTGGTCTCCATCAATTTATAATATTAATTATGCATTAGTGCAAATTGCACTTGTTAAATTACGGATCCTTTTTTAATCCAATTGAAAACCTATTATTTTTCACTGGAGAAAATTATAAAATATGTCTAAAAATACACGAACTTAATTGACTTTCCTGAACTGAAAGCCATTCGTTATGAAAACAGTCAACCGGGATAATTATTCTTACTCACTACTTAAAATAATCAGTAGACGAATGCCATTTCAGAATATGTATTTACTTAAACAAATAGTACTGAGCATTAATGTAATATACTAATTAACGTCGGCAAAGATAAGAGGATCATACATTGCAGCCTTGATTACATTACAAAAATGTCGTAATCACAATTACACATTTCAAACACTATACTAAGTTAATGAAGTTACAAACCTTGTATATATTTTATGATTACGCACTTTCACTATTAATATAATCCTACTAATATTATTAATGCGAAATTTTGTTCGTTTCTTACCTCTTCACACTCAGACTGCTAAACCAATTTTGACGAAACTTGATAAGGAGGTAACTGACACCCTGAATTAACATACAGGCTATTTTTTATCTCTACTAAATGTAGCGTTATCGTGGGATGTTTAAGGATTTGAAATATATTCGGGATTCTTTCACACCTAAAGAAACAGTACAGTACAGTATCACGCAAAATAGCTCTTTTTTCTACACTGGACCTGGGCGAAACCGGGCCGAACCGCTAGTGTTTAATAATTTGGAAAACATCAATTGAAACTAAAAACAAACGATGCAAACGTAGCGTGGGATGTTCTGGCCAGATGGCGGGACGCCTTGCACAAGAGGGCGGGCAGATCTGCAGATCGGGCTCTGTGTGTGCAGGTAGGCCTATATTCAGCAGTGTACTGCAACGGTCTGATGATTATGAAATTGAAACTCATTTACATAAGAGGGTCCTTTATGAATTAAAAACTAAAGAAGACAGGAGGAAAAAGCTTTATTCCACAATAACACAATTAATAATAGAGCTTAAATTAAAGTTTAGAAACAATAATAGTAACAGGAATTGTAGAAATAATCGCTGAGTTTACAGTGATAATAATAAATTGCGTTATTTGTCAGCCTTATATAATTTCTTAAGCTAAGTGTGAGTGTTAAAAGCTTGGTCGTCTGTTCAGTTAGCCAGAATCGACAGGGTCACTTTTTATTTATCGTTCAAATAAATCAGATAATTAAAATGACTATTTCAACCGTGTCCTCGAATCCTTTTATTAGAATGAAATAGGCATTTACAATTCCATATTGTCTCAACCCTGACGCATGAGGCTAAATCTTTGTTTAATTTAGTTAATTTATGTATTAAGGAGCGGTGATTAATAATTAATGATTTAATATATAATTTAATATTATTAATTTGTGTTAGCCGTTGGCCCCAATGGAGGTGACATATTTAGGTAATTCAAATAAAATCCTCTGTAAAAAACAATAAGATAAAAACCAAGGACGTTAAATTATTTTAAGGAAAAAACATTACAAAATAAAAAATAAAAATACCAGTACAAAAAAATAATATTTCTTGCATTGTACTTGCACATGTTGATTAATTTGCTTATTAACTTGAGCGGCCAAAAATATAAAATATTTGGGTAACATATTGAAAAGAACAAAAAAATTAAAGAACCATACATATAGGACCTATGCCTTATATTCATTAAAATTACTTTTATTTATTACGAAGTAGGTTTTTTTATAATTAAAAACTTAGTTATTAGTGTATTTTTTGTAATAGGCATTTTAATGACGGATAGGTGACCACTAGGACCGCTTATAAACAGTAGCAAAACCAAACAACACCTATAGTCCTGAGTCATACGCCGTAGTGTGAAGAAACACCGTTGCAGGCCGGCATAATTATATCATAGTATGATTCCCTTTTTTAACACTGACGTAGCGGAAAGCGCGGCGTGGGACGTCCACCCACAAGATGGTCAGACGACCTAGTAAAGGTCGCGGGACCTCGCTGGATGCAGGCTGCTTCCAACAGGTCTCTGTGGAAATCATTGGGGGAGGCCTATGTTCAGCAGTGGACTTCCTTTGGCTGATGGATGGATGGATGATGGTACCATTCTCTGTCTGGATGGCATTGCGCTAACCATTAGGGGCAGTGCGGTCACTATGCCGTGCCTTACTAGTCTAAGGTCTTTCATATATGAGGGTAAGTCTGGGTAGGTACCACCGCAATCTCCAAGTCTATTTCTCCTGCCAAACAGCAGTGTAAATGCACTTGTTCCGGTTTGAAGGACATTGTAGTCAGAGTAACTACTGGCCATATTAAGGCTTAACATCCTAAGTTTCAGGATGGTGAGTGCAGTAGAATCATTGCTTTGTTATTTATATTACTATTCAGTTTTTCTCGCATTATAACGAGGAAGTAAACATCGTAGAAAAACCTGCATACCATAGCGATTTGTAATAATTTCTAAGATATTTAAAGTCCACCAACCCGCACTGGACAAGCGTAAACTGTAAATTATGCCCTAACTCATTAGACCCACCCGGCACCGCCTCGCCTCGCGCGGTTTATATTCTTTACATGAAATTGTATGGATGATACGCTAACTACATCAACTCCGTAACGTCACTGGATCGCCACCGTCCACGCGTGGACCACTCGGTGACAACTCGTTGCTCGCATGCTTGTCTTGCGTTGTAGTGCATTCACAAGCCCCGATTGAACCGCGCGTTGCCACCGAGTGGACCACGCGACAACGATCACAACACACAAGCGTCGTCGCTTGTCGGCAGTGCCGGGTGGGTCTAATAAGCAGTAACCTTTAATCGTCTTCTCAATTGCAGAGGAGGCCCGTGCCCGTAATCGGACGTATATGGGCTGATACAGATACAGATTGTTTTCCTTGGTTACACATGCCTATAAGTATATCGATATAATTAAATGGTATTGCCCGTAACAGTCAAGTTATCTGCGTGACAAGCTAAGCAAACTACATATAGGGGAAGGCCGGGCAAAGTGGATACCTTAAGGTTTTTAAGGCTATAGCAGAAAAGGTATATAATTCAAAATCAAAATAATTATCAGAAACCAGTCTTTATTTATTGCTCGTACAAATACGGACATCAGTTACCATTAATATTTAAGCAATAATCAACTACAATTAAAATTTAAAAAAGTACGAAAGTATTCGCTTTGCCCGGTATCCCGGGTAAAGCGGATACAGTACTTGGGCAAAGTGAATACCCATATTCAATCTCTGATAACATAAAAATAACTTTGATAAACAGAAAAAAAAAACTTTATCTACACAAGGTTTGCCTATACAAGGCCGCATAAGCCAAACCATACTTTTTAGCTGTGCTTTTTATTGATTTTCCAATTCTGCATAAATCAATAGCCGTTTGCATAGCATTTTCATCCCACGTCCCTTGCTAAGATTTTTTTTATATTTATTCACCATCTGAAACAAATAAAATACATGTTTAGATAATAAGTCACCAATGAGAAATGGCAGTCAAAGTAAATAGGGCAAAGTGGACCATATCCACTTTGCCCTATTCACTTTGCCCGACTAGGTAAGTTTTGAGGTTAATACTATTTATACAGAAACTAATAATTCTGCCTTTCTGTTAAATATACCATAAAAAACTACTTTGATATGCTACCAAATCAAGACATTCCTATAAATCAAAAACTAGTAATAAAGGAGAATTGATCAATGTACTTACCGCGTAAAATCAATCTTTTATTTACGAAAACACAAATCTCCACTCCGCGGATGGGACGCGACGCGGACCCTCGCTTCTATGTTTGCCGCGTATTAAACCAAGATGGCCAAACGTAACAGTGGTGGCGTGTTGAATGAAAAAATAATAATTTAGGAATAGTGGGGAGTATTCGCTTTGCCTGGGGTATTCACTTTACCCGGCCTTCCCCTAATACCATAATTAGTTTAACGCAATTGTGAATTGCAATTGCTATTCTCGGTATATTTGTGTACAAATCACGCACGTTAGTAATGATATACAAGTATTGCTATGGAACAATTTTCACACACGATTGAATCTTCACGCACTTACAGCATACATTTACTTCAATTCATCATTCGTAGTTTTTTCACTTACATAGATTATCAATCATGTAATACGTTTTTAAGCATATCCGCTTGATAATGTCTGTTACTTGATAACATGCAGTGCATGTATACTTCTGTAATCAACCTGTCCCAAATATTCGCACTAACTGTGAATTAATTTCAACTAGTTACTTTTTAACTGTTAATCAATAAGATTTATGTCACGTGATGTAATGAGTGTAAATTTTCTGAAAGCGAAAATAATATAGTAGAGTATTAAGTTAAAAAATGTGAAAAGTAAACCGAATTAATTTATATGTACCATTCGCGTAAATCTAAGAAACCATTACGAAAATAGTATGTAATTAACTATGATAAAAAGTTAGTAACGTCAACGTTCCTTCGTAATATGAGTTGAGCTCCTAAAATATATCAATGACGTAGGTTTAAGAATGAGAATATTTTGGCGGCCCCATTCATACAACTTATCTAACGTTCTACATTCCCCACCATGTTTCGCGAAGTGTAGGTCAGTTAACAGTTACAACACCTTATAGTCCGATATTTAAATATTTGTATTATTAAGTCATAAGTCATATCAATTTTCTAGTAATTAATTAATTACTAAGACATTGTAATAAATCACACCTAAAAATAAATAGAACGCAATCAACATGCTCAATTATCCTTAAATATGTTCGAGTAATAATAATAAATTATAATTTAATATGTCAATATCTTCTATTTAAGTATTATTATATATATTCATAAGTAACCGATCGAAGTCTGTACATGAAAGATAAATAAAAAACAATTAATATGGCTGTAATAGACCGTAATAATAACGTAAAAGATCTAAAAAAATATTTATTTATTTGTTCATCTGTTTGTCTGTGTCCTATTCTTTGTGCACGATCATATCAGAAATGTATGAACCAATTTCGCTGACACCCCGGATTAACAAATAGACTACTTTTTATCCCGAAAAATTAGTGTGTGTTATTTGTTACTTTGTTAAACTCGAAAGGAACGAAGTGGGACAGGATTACATACATGCCTCGAGTGAAAATGGGACGAGGCATGGCGAGATATAATGGGACGGGACGGGAAAATCAGTACAAAAGACAACATTTAGTTTAAATATAAATAAAATGCTGCTGATGTGGACTGCATCATAAATGTAAGCTTCCATTTGAAACTGTTTAGTGATTGGTCTGAAAATCAATATCTGAGGGATCTTTCTATCTTTGTTTCAATAAACTATATTCTGAGTCAGAATTTAAAAAATAATAGTGTGTTTTGTTTTGAGATAGAAGCTTTCAGTTAGTGAAATAAAGAGCATTTTTATAACTGAATAGAAGTGTTGCACGTTATTTTTTTTTTCAAGTCCAAAGAGCTTACATTGTAGTAGGAGGTGAATATTGGGAGACGTGGGACTTCACGGAATAGTGCAAAATAGGTCGTTAGGGGACGGAAAAGGGACGTTTAGATAGTTACGTCGAGTATTACGAGAGAGAGAGAGATTTGTATGGAAATAACATATATCTGGTGTAGAGTGGACTCAAAATTTTCAACATCCAGGCGAAGCTGGGTTGGGCCACTAGTTTTATTACATTTACAACTTCCTGTCCATTAAACCATTTCCTAACTACATTACAATATGACTATGTAATTCAACAAAAATACAACATGTAAAACATTTTAAAATAAGGCAAAGTTGTTCTAAAAATATAGATATATACATTTTATTTCAAAATACGTAAATTTTTATATTAATAAAGGAGATTTATTCAGCGAACAATTATGAAAGTACCCGTAAAATTTACATTGTTATCCAACCCTCGAAGGATAATATTTTATGCATACTTTTGTTGTTGATGTCGACAAGATTATGAAATTGGACTGATCAACAGACAAAGTTTTATACAAAACTACCTAATATTTTAGCACATTATACCGCGTGACATTAATATATTTGCATCAGTTTAACCCACATGTTTTCATGATGATGAAAATTAAATAAATGCCAATATGTTAATATAACGCAATATATATTTACTTTATTATATCCATAGCGTTACGTCAAATCGGATCAAAAAAATCCCTAAATTAAGTGAAAGATATTAATTGCAACTAACAAAATAAATTATGCTTTGTGTTCAGAGCTGAAATGTCCTAGTCCTGAGAATGACCTAGATTTGTCTCAAGCAAAATAATTTCAGGTTCATGTTGGTACATAACATGACTCATGAGTCATGACCGATTTAGTAACCCTGGCACGTTTACTTTCCTACTAAATATTATTATGCAATATTGACTACATAAAAATCATACACGTATATACAGAATAAGTATACAATACTCTTAAGAGTTGATTCTTTTTGTTGCACATAAAGTACACAAATAGCCTTGTTATTACAAATTGTAATAATGGCCCTCATTTTTTATATTATTATAATTTATGACATTTTGGCAATAACAATATCCGGCATTCGGGCATTCCGAGAGGTGGGCTTCCGAGGGCTTGATATCTTATCAAGGGTTGAATTTTCTACTTATTGTTATTTCTGGTGTGGAACTCTCGAGTACCTATACAGATTTCACGCGACGTTTCCGTCAATGAGAATCGTATATCATTTTCATTATTGTATTAACATACTTAATGGTGGATTCAATAATCTCTATCCCGCTATCGAAACATCAATCGTCGTTTATTGAAAACAGTGGTGTAAGACCTCTTATTTTACACCATATGTGACCGTGTGATAGTTAAAAAATAACCTTCAAGTGATGGAATATTTCGGTGGAAATATTATAAAATATGTACTTGATATAGCATTGCGCCATATCATGACACATCGTGGGTGCGTTAATAACCGTAAATTCAAACTCATGAACATATTCGTATAAGTACATAGGTACATTTATCTATAGTGACAGCTTTGGCAACCTTCGGTACAAGAAGCAATTCCATAGCTGCAACAGTTACTTACTAACCCATATGAAATGTTTTTAAATGGGATCATCATCATATCAGCCCACATTTAGTCACTGCTCCTACTAAGCATCTTCTCCATTACACCACTTCTCCTTGTCTTGTTATTGTCTCTTCCACAGTTTTCCTTGAAACTTAACTATGTCATCCATCCATCTAGTGGGTGTTCTGCCTACCTTCCGTTTTTCCCCTCGAGGCCACCACTCTGTAGCAGCTTTATTCCATCGACTACCGCTTCGTCTGGCCAATTGTCTCGCCCACCTCCACTTGAGTCCAGCTATTCGTTGACCGTTCAAGTTAGCACAATAGATTAAGGTCCCATTATATCCATTAGTTTGTTCAGACGAAGGCAAATTTAAAATGCGGCGATTTATAAATATAATAACACTAGATTATTAGTTTACTGGTGGTATGTCTCTCATTTTTATTTTATTTATTAGGTATCTCATACGTAAGAGGCCATCTGGATAGGTAATACCTGGGTAGGTACCAATGCAATATATATTTCTCCCGTCAAACAGCAGTGTAAATGCACTGTTGTGTTTCGGATTGAAGGGCATTGTAGCCAGATTAACTACTGGACATATTGAGACTTAACTTCTGATGTCTTAGGATGGCGAGCGCAAGCATTGCTTTGTAATTCAAGGTGTTGTTTGGTTTTGTTATTGTTTATGAGCGGTCGTATCGCTTACCATCAGGTGAAAGGCATGCTCGTCTCGCTATTCATTGCAATAAAAAATAAAAGTAAATATAAAGCAGTATGAATCGATGATAAACCGCACTGACCTGCCTTTACCGGAAATCAACATACACAGAAGCCACCAAATAAATTAGCAACTTTTCAACCCGTGCCTGACCTACGATGTTACGCATCCATTTGAGAGGTTATGAATATTTAGCTTCACGTTTCGACACTTGTGGTCTGCATTCGGCGTATAAAAAGTAGTTATGATAATTTTATGGTCTTTTTTATGAAATAGTTCTTAATTATGTATTTATTTATATTGCAAATTATAAAAGTAAACGAACCGAATGCATGCATTACCGGTTGCATATTTATTTGTGGCTTGGTATCATGATAATACATACATACATAATCGTCACGCCTGTATCCCATAGGGGTAGGCAGAGACTATAGACCGCCACTTTGCTCGATCCTGACATACTACTTTCGCTTCATCCACTTTCATCAACGTCAACATCATGATAATAAAAAGTACATATTTCACTCATGCCGTTAATTTAAGGTTCCTGAAAGAGACAAAATACACGTGTAGAATAAAATATTTAGTCTGTTGTTTAACTGTTGAAATATTTTGAGAGTGATCAACCACTTGTTTCTAAACCGGAAAATCTATAGGCTGTAAATTTAAACAAGATATTTGCTTTTTCTGAATGAATTGAACCACTGCATGTATAAGCAAGTCATATGTTTAACTTCACGCCTCGAATATGTAAGGCCTCCATCCAGTGGCGTAACAATAGGGTGGCAAAGTGCGCAAAATGCCACGGGCCCCCGGCCTAAGGGGGCCCCCGGACCGGCAAGGCCCTGGTCTGACAGGGTCTCAGGCCCGACAGATCCCTGGCTTGATAGGGCCTCAGGTTCAAGCCCGACAGGGTGTGAGCAGATAAGAATATAACATTAATAACGAAATTATTAATAATAAACAATTGATTCCATTTTAAACATAACAAACATTTCTTCATCATGTATTTGATTTAAATGTTATATTTTGGTTTCATTATAGTCTAACAAATATGATGAAGTGAAACGATTTGTGATTGAGAAAGGTTCACTGTAAACCCAGAGACCATTGGGTTAACAAGAGACAGCGCCAATAATTAAAAAATAAATGAATAAAATAATAAACAAACGCCCCTACGTTTCGGTGACGATATAATCTTGATGGCGGAATCGCTGGAGGAGCTGCAAAAAATGTTGGACGGTCTGGATTCAGTCTCACAGCGAATAGGTCTAAAAATTTACTTCCACAAAACTAAAGTAATGATCCACCCTCACCTTGATCCAACCTTTCGCTTTATGTGGCCACCACCTCGTTGTTGTTTCCAAATATACTTAACTGGGGCTTACCCTTTAACTAGGTAGAAAAAACTTTGAGAAAGAGGCTACGAGTCTTCTCGTCAGCTAACACTTTTTTCCCAAAAGCTTGAAAACGATAGTTTTCAACAAGTGCCTACCAGAGCCTACGGTACCTACGGTGCTGAGCTCTCACAGCACGGCTGGTCCAATGGCTTATGGTCGCTCAGCGAGCTATGGAGCGTGCTATGCGCGGTGTCTCTTTGGAAAATAAGATCCGTAATGAGCTGATCGGACAGAGAACCAAAGTTATAAGACATAGCACACAGACTTAGCAATCTGAAGTGGCAGTGCGCTGGCCATATTTTGTCTTGTGTTCTTGAGTGGAAACCGCGTCTTGGCTAACATAGTGTAGGCCGCCCGCCACTTAAGTGGAGTGACGATTTGCAAAAGGTCGCTACCACATGCTGGATGCGACAAGCTGATGACAGGGTGAAAAAAATTTGAAGGAGGCCTATGTCCAGCAGTGGACAGCAAAAGGCTGATGATGAATGTTTGAGTTGAGGGTTATGACGACTAGAAATAAATTTTAAATGCGCTAAAGAGATACGAAACATCGAAAGTTCACTTAATTAAAACAAATACCTTTTCGTGGCCATAGAGAAAGCGCAGATAGCCGTTATAAATCAGTTGCTAGCATAATGTGATACTAATTTAGAAGAATGGTTAAATAAGTCCAAGGGCCAGATAAAATACTTAAGTCCGAAAATTCAAAAAAGAGCTAATTGATGTTTTGGGTCCAAAAACTCCATTATATTTAATACTCCAGATTTTTCTGAAACAGACAAATTATGTGAAGTTTATCGGTACTATGTGATAGAAAGAAATGAAAATGGAGTTACAAAAAGCAACATACAGTCAAATTGAGAACCTGCTCCTTTTTTTTTGAAGTCGGTTAAAAACACTCTTTGATCATTATTAGAGAAACCTTTTTAGATTTTATGCAGTGATATTAGATCATAATCCAATGACAAATATGAAGCCATGTCATTAAAAGATTCTGTGCTCTTCTGTATAATCCCATATAAGTGTTATTGCAGGGCACGGGCCTCCCCTACGATCCAAAGTACTATTGAGATTGGCTAAACCATTAATTATAGTCCACCACGCTGGCCCAGTGCTTTCCATCACCGTCATAGTGCATGGTGATTGACGATCCATACACACATAACTCCGAAAAGTCAAAGGTGTGCCCTGGGATTCAAACCCGCGACCACCGTGAACATGTAGGCGGCTGCGCCTGGTCCAACAGGCCACCACGCACTTTAAAATATAATCATAAAAACGAAACTACAATGTAATTTTTTTTTACATTTACAAAGGGCCCCATTTGATGAATTTTGCCACGGGCCCCCGTTGGGGTAGTTACGCCACTGCCTCCATCACACTGGCGCTTTACCAGCGTTGACATCTGTGCAGCGTCGACGCTCCGATGACGCGACGTTGTCGTCGCGGTTGTCTACGAAAATTCTGGCGAGAAATACTACTGTTGGCTTTGCTCCTTCAAAGAATATTCTGTAAGAGAGAAGAAAATATATTAATTTCACGTAATACTCTTATATTGACATATTCCTTAACGAGGTCGCTGCGTGAACGCTTGCCGCTAGATTACTGCGACGTCAACGTCGCATACGCGGGACTACGCGGACTTTGTTAAAACGCCAAGGCTTGTAAAACGCGAGTAGGATAGGAGCCTAACTCATTTGTTATCTATTTCATAATATGACATTATTAAGAGCACAGCTTGTTCTCATAGAAAAAAGAAATTCAGCATTCAATGCAGTGCATAAAGAAAAAATACGGTAAATATTCCACATCCCACACTCTTATTTACTACAATAGATAAGTATGCAGTAAATCGATGTAGCCTTACGTCTTTCCGTTAATTTTATCTTTGAACGCGATTTTAACCTGTTCTTGCCTTGTTATACCTGTAGGTATTAGACAAATTAAGTACCATTATTTGAATATTTTGTTGATTGCTGCTACTTTGCATGCAATTTATTTAGGTACTTTTAAATTATTTTCAATATATTTCTTGTGTAATATTAATTAACAGCAAAAACAAAATATCCAATTGCAATTAAAAGCACAGGTGTAGTTGGTAAACGTCACTAGAAAAATCCAAAGTAATTAAAAAATATGATTTGTTTTATAAAGGTAGGTAAGATTCATTAAGACTAGAATGCAAAGATGGACCCAATGGGTCGGATAAAAATATATTCAAGACCTCGCGACTCCAGATCGATGTAACTGGATGCCGTAACTAAAAAGGCGAGACGAAGTATTTAACTAATCATGTATATGAATATTCACATGGGCCTTTTGGATATTAGCCAAATGTTGGCATTTATATAATATTAAACTATGTCAGTATATTGTTCAAAGCAGCAAGAAAGCATTATGAACGGGTCAACACTAATGCAGTTCGCCCGACCAACGCAAATATTCTCAGCTGATTCTCGTATGTTGCGCACATGAGCCTTACGATGTAATTACTTGCTATTTGAATCATGTTACACCTAGCTTAATTAATTTAATAAATCACCTTATGAAATGTCAAGTGAATAAACATGATTGAATATCCTTCAATTATAAACAAAGTTTAGCACATCTCGTATAAAGTGAGAGTAGAAATATCCGTTTCATAAGACACAGGCTCCAAATTATAGATTTTTTATACCTAAATAATTTCCCAATTATAATATTTATTAACAACAAAAGTACCTAAGATTTATCTTCACGAATTTCTACATTTAAGTTTAAATACTCGTAATAACGGAGCAAATTGAAAATCTTAGCACAAACATAGTTTTGACTGATTATAATATTTTAATGAAACTAAATAATTCCGTGCGAGACTTATCTGCTATCAACGTTGGTCACATCAGTGATGGGACAAACCAGTCTTATTTTAAGGAAAATATGTTTTGGAAATTCTAAAAATTCGCTTGAGTCAGTATAGGAAGTTAAAAACAAATATTTCGAAGTCAGAAAAACCTAAACACAATGCACAAAAACGTCAGAAGAAACATACAACAAGGTGTAATGTATATTAATAAATACTCTGCTGTTCTCATCATGATAATGCGTTTTGCTGTTACTGCAAAAGTTAAAACTGAACCTCATATTAGTTACATTAAAGGCCCTCTTTTTCTATAAAGAATATTTGCTAGAATTAAGGTACACTGGGAGTCTGGGTCTCTCATACCACAATCTGAAAAGGTGGCTTGAGAGTTCATGTATCTACTGAAATCTACCCTGCAACTACAGCTTAAAACCCATATTGCCCCTGATGATACGGAGACAACTTCGCCGTTGTACCTATTGGTTAGGTATGGGTTATGAATATTGCATTGTAATATTATCGCCAATATTAAGGATAGGCACTTACTATTGAGGATGCCGAAGATCGGGCGAAATGGAGAAGAATTTGCCGGAAAGCGGACCCTGGCACCAGCTGGGATAACGCCAGTTAGAAGAAGAAAAAGATTATGGATAGGCACTGAAGTATCACTCTAAGAATCTGAGTGGAGTCTGGTGTGAACTAGTGGGATTTGCGTGATACAAAACAATTCCTAAAGGTCAATCGCTAGCGATCTGATGAGGTTGTTATATATTACCCATTTTAATTATATGCACCAAGTGTAGATGCAATAAAAACACCAAGTTCAAGGACCTTATATTTATAATGAGTAATGCAGAAAATAATAAAACAACGGTAAGATTTTTGAGGTTAATGCGCAACCTGGTCAACGCTCTGACTGCTAAGCACTTAGAATCACAATATCTACAGGAAAATATGCAACCGGAAAATCCTTTAAGATACGCACTTTAAATCATTATTAATTAAGGTCTTTAAATTACAAAATGTATGTAAAAATAAGCAATATATTTTAAATCTATTTAAATTTGAATTACGCAATATGATACATAATGCAATTCATTCACCAAGGTGTAACTTTTGTTTCGACCTATGACAATACTTAATGTAGTAGTTGGTACCATACAGAGTACTTTGTTATGTACCATACAAGTAATGTAATGAGAGTGAGTTGGAATGCAGTTGCAATACCAAAGAAATGATTAAAAGATCATGATTTTAATTAAAAATGCTTCCGACGGAGTCTGCGGTGGTTTTCTCGATACGAAGCGCGCGTCATCGTCATGGTAGGGGAAGGAGCACTCCGTTTTATAAACTAGGGTTGTATCGGTCAAAATCAGTTGTATCTCAACTGTCGTGCACATTGGGCAGTTGGACTTACATGTACGTAATTAATTAATTAACGTATTATGTACTAATACCTTAACTAAGCGGTGACGGATACGTGTGGATCGCATTATGTTACAGTTTTAATATCGTTTGTGCTGTGATAAAGGAATAATTGTGTTGTATTATTTAGTTTTTAGCTTAATTAAAAGCGTAAATAATTATTTTAATATTAGAAAAAAAAAATACAGGATATTTGGTCACATTTTTAAATTCGTTTAAGAAAGACGACAGTACATAACGAATTGTAAATATGTACTATAATTTTTAAATTTGACATGGATAATTTGTATACTAACATTTGTACGGGACATCAATGTAACACATTCTAAACCGAACTTTTGAAACTAAGAAATTACAAATCTCCGTTTGCATCATTTACAGAACTTGAAAATGGCGCTAAAAGTATTACTTTTGTTTGGTCTGGTATCGTTGGCATCGGCGGCCGTCAAACTGCAAGAATTATTTTCTTGGAACGTTATGGACTGGAACTATCCAGACGTGTACTCGAGGCAGCAAGCCATCAGGTCGGGGGCCCTGGTACCTGAAAACGCACTTCCAGTCGGCGTGGAGAGGTGGCAGAACAAACTTTTCGTCACCGTCCCCAGGTGGCGCGGAGGTTAGTAAATATTTATTTATTTTACATTTAAAGTAAGGTAATTAAGGTAATAATGGCAGCACTGTGGCACAGTTGGTATAGAGCCGGCTGTGAAACAAAAGGTAGCGGTTTCAATCCCTGTACTGAGTCTATAGTTTATGCCGTTCACAAATGCTTTTCAAGTTCAAACGGTACGATGTTTTTTGAACGATAAGTCTCTCATAGATTCTGATTCTCATGATAAAAGGCTCGTATCTCACTATCAGGTCAAAGCTTAGTAAGTGACTATTGAGTGTATTTATTATTTTTATGGTTGTATGTATATTATTTATTTGTTAGTTATATGGTAGGGACCATCTAAAACCTAAGCGACTTGCCACAATTTTCCTTCGATTTGAACCCAATAAGGAAATATCATGAGCTACATATGTCCAGCGGCCTCTAAATTGTAACATATCTGTTTTCAAATCATTTTATTGGATTAGTGACAGTGCTAATAAACCATGAGGTATTGTGTTATATTCCTTGGTTACACGATTAATTAAACGCGTGGTTAAAATAATATAATGATTTTAGTGGTATTAATTTATTTTCTTATTAAAAATATTAATATCATACATATTATAACATCAATTATCCATATTTGGCTGTCATTAAGATAAAGGATGAGTTAAACCATACATAAATATGTTTGATTTTTTTAAACAAATTACTAGCGTACTTACTCTTATATAAAAAAATATACGTATTTAAAATAAAAACACAAACAAGCCATAATGTCTGCGTGCATATATTATGGAAAATTACTATGAATTGTCTAATTGTTGGGCAACTGAGGATTTCCCTTCATACGTCGTTCGTTACATTCAACTCTGTACTTAACTAGGCGCTCAACCTGTCTTCACGCGGGTCCAATTATTTTTAACCTATTCTCTCATTTATTTCCTCTGCCATGACTTTTACCGGTTGCTATCCATAAAATACGGGCTATCCATATGTATCTTAACACTTAAAGATAATAATATTTTTATTTTGTAATAGAATATATTATTGCAGCCTTCTTCTAATTGAAAAATGCGTGAATTTTTTTTGATGAGCAACGAATCATATAAATTATAAAATAATTAATTAGAAAGTATTATGAATACATACAAATGAACAAACAAAAGTGATAACTCTTCAGTGTTCATTTAGATTGTTTGACATTGGGTAATGTAGCATATCGTTCTTACCCCACAATTTAATGGCAGACTATTTATTGTGCAATATTAATCTGTATCAGCCCATAAACGTCCCACTGCAGGGTACGGGCCTCCTCTACAATCGATAGTACGATTTAGAGTAGTTAAGCCATATAGTCCACCACACTGGCCTAGTACGGGTTGGCAGACTTACATACCATTGAAATTCTTATAAATCGCTATGGCATGCAGGATATTTTCCTTTGCCGTTTTAGTGCGTGGTGATTGACTATCAATACACACATGACTCCGAAAAGTCAGTGGTGTGCCCTAGGATTCGAATCCGAGACCGCCGTGAACATGTTGCCAGCCGCGTCCAGTCCGTTTACCAACAAGCCACCACGCACTAATATTCATAGGCATGAATAGATCAAAATACTGACCAATGTCAATTTCAGTGTACCGCCGGTTGTACGGCCGCCAAGGACGCCATTGACGTCTTTCACTTCTATTTAACCCTTTTCTTGTCCCATTTCAAAAGACCGACAATTCACATACGATCCAAGCGTAGATTAAATATTTATGGGCGACGGTTAAAGCATATTGTGTAAGTAGTTTCGTGTTGTGCCCGACCTATGCAACAAAAAAATGAATGATAGGTAGGGGGCGTACTAGAAATCTCGCCCCGGGCGCCATTTGTGCTAAAACTGGTATTGATACTGACCCTACATAACATTGCTCAACCTCGGCCGCCGCATGTGCGCTAGATGTGCGTTCCCAATTAGGCTATGAAGCGCTCGAGTGACATAAATTATGTGCACATCACTTAACATAACTTTGCATACATTTACATTTAATCTACTCTATAAATTTTATTGAAAATTTATACGTGTCAATTTTTAAACGATGTTGCAAAATAATTGTCCACCAACGCAATGTCTATTTCTCGCGCCAAACAACAGTGTGAATGCACTGTTGTGTTCCGGTTTGAAGGACTTTGTAGCCAGAGTGCTGGACATATTAGGACTTAACATCTTATGTCTCAGGATGGCGAGTGCAATGGCATGCCAACCATTGCTTTGTAATTCATGCTGTTGTTTGGTGTTGCTACTCTTCATGAGCGGTCATCTCGTAACCTAACAGGCGAATCGCATGCTCGTCTCGCCATTTATTGCAAAATCAAATTTATATGTAATTTGACGTGCTCTTGTTGGTTTAAGAAACTACGACCCACTTTTTGGATCCACAATATCCAGATTTAAAACCAATGGATGAACACTGTTCGGAGAACCTTTACTTTACTTTAAAAGGCTGTGATTGCCACATAAATTATCTCATGTATACAACGTACCTTCATAGTATCCTTTATACAGATTATGACAAACCAACAATCACACTAAAAGCTATAGTTTCGATTCCAGTTCAGTAGCTAATGTTTATGTAATCGATGATCCACAAAACCATATACAATTACTAGACATTATGACACATGAATAATATTTTGGAGTGATAAGCACATCGCTAAACCATGCATTCCTCTGTTATAGTACTATAGTCATAACAAGTTTGGCATGTTATTGCTCTTATTTATGAGCAGGCGTACCACTGATCAGAAATTCGGAATGGCAAAAGACCTTCTCATTTCGTCATTATCATTGATAATTAATTACAATAAAATAATATTTGGTGTTATTTATCATACTCTCTATGAGTATGATATACTCCCAACATATGAGTAATAGGCCTGTGAGATTTATATTATTTGTGTATTTGTGATGTGAGAAAATATAAAATGGATATGGTTTTTATCTGCCATATGATTAAATAATACTTTCGACTTGTCGACATGCAAACGGATGCAGTGTAATCCTCGCGTAGAAAGTTAAACTCTATAATAATAGATAATTTGCACTCATTCTGTAATCAACATTACAACCCATACGAAAACATAGCTAAGACTATTTTATTAAATATGGACTTAACGTATTACGTAAAAAAAATATTTATTTTACATTTCTCTCAGCTTTCCTATTTAATTAGTATTTAACAACATAAATTTTGAAATAATACTTTATTTAAATGAACCTCCACTAAATGCGCTAAATATATGTAAATGTATGTGTCTATATTTGTATCAGCCCATTTACGTTCCAATGCACGGCACGGGCCTTCTCAACAATCGAGAGAATGATTGAGGATTAATGTTTACAGCTATATAATAAGTTTTCTTATATTTTCCAGGAATCCCAGCCACATTGAACTACATACCTTTGGACGCTCCTTACGACCCGTCGCCAAAACTGAACCCCTACCCGAGTTTTGAAGCCAACGAATTGGGCAACTGCCAAAGTGGATTAAACACCGTCTACAGGATCAAAGCTGACCAATGCGACCGACTCTGGGTCTTGGATGTAGGCACGTACGGATATGGTAAGTGCATACGGATGATCTAAAACGCTCCGAACATTACAATCACACTATTTATCTCGAACTTTTACTGTTACGACTAGCAAACGGAAGGAAAATTGCACGATTTATTGCTGTTACTAACCTATTTTAGCACAATAAATCAGTTTCGTTATTTATGTTACTAGATTTTACTTTTATTGCGATCTGATTTCCAAATATATCTATTACATTTAACAATCACTTAACTTTTGCTTTTATGTTTTTTTCCAGATACCAATGTGACTAACCTGTGCCCATACACTCTCAACGTGTATGACCTTCACACTGATCAGCGAATTCGTAAATACGTCTTCCGTCCCGAAGATATTGTACCCTCAACTTTCATCGCCAACATTGCCCTAGACATCGGATCTAGCTGCGACGATACGTTCGCTTACTTCTCAGACGAACTCGGCTATGGGCTTATTGCCTACTCCTGGGAAAAGAACAAATCTTGGAGATTTAGCCACAGCTACTTCATGCCCGACCCTCTTGTTGGAGATTTTAACATCGCCGGTCTTAACTTCCAATGGAGTGCTGAAGGCATCTTTGGTATCACAACTTCTCCTATCGGACAAGATGGATACAGAACACTTTACTTCAGTCCCTTATCCAGTCATACCGAATTCGCAGTATCAACTCGCATATTGAGAGATGAAAGTAAAGTAACAGGCTCTTACAAAGATTTTTCTGTCGTTGGAGTACGAGGACCTGACAGCCACACCACCGCAAAAGTGATGGATGATGAAACAGGCGTTCAATTATTCAGCTTGATTGATCAAAATGCCATTGGTTGCTGGAGGTCGCCTCTACCATACAAGCCACAAAACATAGGAATTGCTGACAAGGACGACGTAGGCTTAGTATTCCCTAGTGATGTTAAAATTGATATGGAAAGGAATGTTTGGGTCATGTCTGACCGCATGCCAGTATTTCTTGAAGCCGAATTAGATTATAGTGACATCAATTTTAGAATATACACCGGATCACTTGAAAGTTTGATTCAAGGAACGGTATGTGAACCACCTGTTCAATACCTTCAACCCAAGCCTCAAATAACGAAACCTCAAACATCTAAATTTCCTCAACAAAATATCGCCTATTATGAATCTGGATTGGGTGTAACTCCTGGTAAATTATCCCAGACAATTGGACCTTTCTACTCATCAACCCCCTTACCTCAAAGCGAACGCGCAGTATCTTATAGATCACAAACAAAGAACGGTATTTCGAAAGTGCACACTTACATCCACATTCCTAAACAAACCGCCATACCTTACATCACTTCTAGAGGATCAACACCTAAACCGATAGCTAGACCCCAAAGTACTCCTTGGTGGTTGAAGCAAAATGGCTACGAAATTTACGAACAATAAATTTAATGATGGTATTAAGAATACAATATCTATACAAAATCCATGTGAAAGTTGTTGCTGACTCTAGATTGATAGGAAAATTACAACACAACTTGGTAAATATACATACATATCCATGGATATATTTCATATTTACCATTTTATTTAAGTAGTGTTTAAGTTATAGTAGTACATAAGCTATTGATATATAGCTAAATGTATCTGCTTGATAATACAAATATAACGCCTTAGTAGTTATTTTTAATGCCATAATTTTGTGTAGTTTGTGCATGTTTCATTTTCTCTTTAGCTCTCTACCCAAATGTTTTTTAATTGATATGGTTGTTGTGTTATTGTGTTTGTTTGTGTTCACTAAACCCCATTTATTGTTAAATATGAATATGAATGATTGTTATGGACATTGTTATGAATGAATAAAAATCTTTTATTACATACTTTTTACCTTATTATTGAAAAACCTAATTTATCAAAACTTGTCTTAGATATTCCAAAAATTACCTTAAAACAACACTCGTCACAAGCCTTTTATTACTACGACGAGGAAAACGTTGTTACATTATTTTTCCGCATACCTTATCACGCAATCAACTTCTTTTACTTCTGATAACAAGTATGACGTAGTGAGCGATACATAAGAAGCCGCGGGTTCAATCTCCGCAACGAGTAGCTATTAAACCGAATAATAAATTATATTTTAATGCCTAAAATCCACAACATGCGACTAGTGTTGTATTGTACCTTATGGTGGAAAATTAATTTACGAGTAATACTTGCGCGTAGAACCGATGGCCGTTGGGGCCGAAAGGTTCTTGAGTGGAGGCCACAAGGTGGACGGACGATCTGACTAAGGTTGCAGGAAGTCGCTGGATGCAGGCCGCTTCCAACAGGTCATTGTGGAGATCCTTGGGGGAGGCCTATGTTCAGCAGTGGACTTCCTGTGGCTGATATGATGATGATGATGATTAATACTTGGATTTGTGTAACCCATTCTTGGGTTTCATAATCATCTGCATCCGTAACATATTCACCACAGATCATAGACCTTTCCTAAGGAGCCATACGAGAGCTGTCTCCAAGACTCCCCTCGGCTTAAATGAAATGAAATGAAATGAAATGAAATGAAATGAAATGAAATGAAATGAAATGAAATGAAATGAAATGAAATGAAATGAAATGAAATGAAATGAAATGAAATGAAATGAAATGAAATGAAATGAAATGAAATGAAATGAAATGAAATGAAATGAAATGAAATGAAATGAAATGAAATGAAATGAAATGAAATGAAATGAAATGAAATGAAATGAAATGAAATGAAATGAAATGAAATGAAATGAAATGAAATGAAATGAAATGAAATGAAATGAAATGAAATGAAATGAAATGAAATGAAATGAAATGAAATGAAATGAAATGAAATGAAATGAAATGAAATGAAATGAAATGAAATGAAATGAAATGAAATGAAATGAAATGAAATGAAATGAAATGAAATGAAATGAAATGAAATGAAATGAAATGAAATGAAATGAAATGAAATGAAATGAAATGAAATGAAATGAAATGAAATGAAATGAAATGAAATGAAATGAAATGAAATGAAATGAAATGAAATGAAATGAAATGAAATGAAATGAAATGAAATGAAATGAAATGAAATGAAATGAAATGAAATGAAATGAAATGAAATGAAATGAAATGAAATGAAATGAAATGAAATGAAATGAAATGAAATGAAATGAAATGAAATGAAATGAAATGAAATGAAATGAAATGAAATGAAATGAAATGAAATGAAATGAAATGAAATGAAATGAAATGAAATGAAATGAAATGAAATGAAATGAAATGAAATGAAATGAAATGAAATGAAATGAAATGAAATGAAATGAAATGAAATGAAATGAAATGAAATGAAATGAAATGAAATGAAATGAAATGAAATGAAATGAAATGAAATGAAATGAAATGAAATGAAATGAAATGAAATGAAATGAAATGAAATGAAATGAAATGAAATGAAATGAAATGAAATGAAATGAAATGAAATGAAATGAAATGAAATGAAATGAAATGAAATGAAATGAAATGAAATGAAATGAAATGAAATGAAATGAAATGAAATGAAATGAAATGAAATGAAATGAAATGAAATGAAATGAAATGAAATGAAATGAAATGAAATGAAATGAAATGAAATGAAATGAAATGAAATGAAATGAAATGAAATGAAATGAAATGAAATGAAATGAAATGAAATGAAATGAAATGAAATGAAATGAAATGAAATGAAATGAAATGAAATGAAATGAAATGAAATGAAATGAAATGAAATGAAATGAAATGAAATGAAATGAAATGAAATGAAATGAAATGAAATGAAATGAAATGAAATGAAATGAAATGAAATGAAATGAAATGAAATGAAATGAAATGAAATGAAATGAAATGAAATGAAATGAAATGAAATGAAATGAAATGAAATGAAATGAAATGAAATGAAATGAAATGAAATGAAATGAAATGAAATGAAATGAAATGAAATGAAATGAAATGAAATGAAATGAAATGAAATGAAATGAAATGAAATGAAATGAAATGAAATGAAATGAAATGAAATGAAATGAAATGAAATGAAATGAAATGAAATGAAATGAAATGAAATGAAATGAAATGAAATGAAATGAAATGAAATGAAATGAAATGAAATGAAATGAAATGAAATGAAATGAAATGAAATGAAAATATTTATTGAATCCATAAAATGTCATACATTGTTTAGATTCAGTCACTTTTTTTCACTACCACCCTGTTCACAAGGCTGTTTTCGCTAGAGAAGAACGGGCAAGAAACTCTAGCGTTGCTCTTTTCAAAATAAGTTTACAATACAGTGATTATACAGGATTTGCAATTCAGAGCAGTTCATAAATAATTTATAATTTTACTGTACGGCTGAGTGTTATGTTTCATTCCCAAGCCTTACTATCTTCTAAGTATTCTGAAATTGTATAGTATGCCTTATTACATAACTGTCGTTTTATAATAGATTTAAATTTATTTATAGTTAAGGCTTTTATGTTAGTGGGAACTTTATTATAGAAATGTATACAGTAACCCTTAAAAGATTTGCTAATTTTCTGGAGCCTCGTCTTATGACTGACTAGGTTATTTCTATTTCTAGTATTTCTGTCATGAATATCGCTAACCTTTTGAAATTGTTCTATATTCTTGTGGACATACATTAGATTAGCAAATATAAATTGTGATGCTACTGTCATTATATTTATTTCCTTGAATTTTTCTCTCAGCGATTGCCTGGAGCCTAACGAATAAATAGATTACGATTACTTACGAGCGTGGGACATGATTCTCGTGTTGAAGATTCTACTACCTGTCATTTAACCGTCTTTGATCTCTCGTCAGAGGTTCTTTCAATACCTAACAGCACGCCCAGTGTTAAGGTAGGTCGCGGTTGGGCGATAGCCTAGTGGCACCAGTGAATTACGGGCGCCGCATGCCAGGATTTATAGTAACCTACATGTATAGTGTATGTATCAGCCCATATACGTCCCACTGCAGGGCATGGGCCTCCTCTACAATCGAGAATACGATTGAGAGTGGTTAGGCCATAGTCCACCACGCTGGCCTATTGCGGGTTAGCGGACTTACACACCACAGAATTTCTTATAAATCGCTATAGTATGTAGGTTTCCTAACGATGTTTTCCTTCACCGTTTTAGATTAATGTATTAGTATCGTTTTCATGTATAGTGTTATTATCTATGAATTATTTTTTTTCGCTATAATTTGGATAATAATTATAGGACGCCACGCGGAATAAATCTCGCCTAGGGCGGCGATAGTGCTTAAACTGCTCCTACCTAAGTACATCGCAATTACGCGCATTTAACTTGAACCTCCAAAAAGCGACAGACGATGCCATAAATATCTCTTTTTGTATGTAATGCTTTGTAAAATTATATGTGTGTATACAATATACATATAATTCATGTGCTTACTCTTTAAGTCTTATTACATATACTTATGCTTATTTTCCACAATAATTGTATAACCGCTTACCGCAGCGATTTCAGTAATTTTCTTTTGATACGTAACAGTTATCAACTGTTTCAATGCAATCACATTTCCTCAATTATATCATTTACATTTAGACTATGACTTAGTTATTTTAAAGAAGCGGTTGGTTTATGACTATGATTTAATGAGTATTAACGCAATATTATTTAGCAAATATATTAAATACAAGCAGCTCGGCCCGGCTCCGCCCAAGTGCCAATGCACATTGTTTTTTTTTAAAAAAACACCCACATATATTCAATAGGGATAATATAGAATTCAGTAGTAGGTCCAGAGCCTATTTAATGCAAACTAATAATCAAATCTTTCCTCTTTATAATATTAGTTTAGAAATACACCCAATCGTCACATATAGCGTCCGTGGTGCAGTCGGTTATACGCCGCCTGTAAAGAGGTCGTGGGTTCAATCCCGGCACCGAGAGAAATGTTTGTAAGACCAAAAAGTCTCCCGTAGTTCCTGATCCCCGCGACACAATATCCCATCTTAGTGTCAGGACTATGTATGTGACTGTTGGGTGTTATCTATTTATACATAGTCCTGACCCCAGATTAAGGTCAATTAAGTATTTTGTCGTAGGTGAGAAACTACGAGACAAACTACTTTTCGTTTTCACAAACGCCCATAACTGAGACAAATACTTGTAGGCCTCACAAACTTTTGTCTCAGTGCGGGTATCGAACCCGCGGCCTCTCGTTTCACAGCCAGCGTCTAACCAACTGTGCCACGGGGGCTGAGACTGATAATAAAAATATATGACCAGTTATTTTTAACATTATGACGTAGTTTGTATTCAAATGTGTTTTTAGACAATATCATTGTCTTGATGAATCAAAACGACGTATCACGAAATAAAATAGGCGCTAAATATTAAAGTGTGGTGGAGGCCAACATATTTTTGAGATACCAAAATGCGTTATAGTTCACTATTGAGGCACCAGTTTGGTGTCATCTGTATCATAATAGACTTATATTTTTTTTATAAATTAAGAGTGAACATTTATATAAATAAGTTTTGTGTGTGGTTTACAACATATGTGGGAAAATTGATCCTTTGTCTAAAATATACAGGTTTGAAATATTTTTGTGGAAATCATAGATGTTTGCAGAAAATCACGTCAATTTTACACTTTTTTTTTATTTTATGTATGCTTCCAAATTAAGATAATAATATTTAATCGCAATTTTGTGCAAACATACGCCTATAGACACATAGTGAATATACTAAGTTGCTTGATACTGCTATTTTCATGATGATTTCCGTATGATGCGATGTTATAATTAATTATTCAATTTAAACATATGCGTGTAGAAGTTATATTTTAAATGGTTAGCTAGAATCATAACATTTACTACAACGGTCGAAAGTAACGGATATTTTGGTATATAAAAGGCACACCAGGCCTTTTATTTGATAATTTGACCCCTTGTTCACTTAAAACTGCTCAACTCAACTTTAGACTCAAGTCAGGAATTTGTGCTCGATATGGCGATAGGCTCGCCTCCTATCACATCATGGGACTGAACATACAAGGCGAAATGTGGGTTTCCTGGCCTACTCCTTCTGGGAAAAAGGTGTGAGTTTATGTATTTATGTATGTTCGCTTAAAAAAATTGATAAGCCAACAATACATAAACAAAAAAATATGATTGTGATTCAACCGTTATAACATGGAATAATGCCTCTGAAGTGTGTCTGAACGACTTCATTGTTATGCATTAAATAAATGTACGAATACAGACGTATGCAAAGTCTTCGTAGTTTTATCTTAACGTCAGTAAACATATTCAACAGTACTATGTAATAAACATTCGCGTAATGAACACATCCACATTTCCACAAGCAATCGTTTTTGAATAAGATTTAGTTCATATTTACGTACTGCCATCAAATTTAATTTTTAATAGTTGCCCCCTTTATGAAAATATACTTTGACGTATTTTTCTCAGTGAATATTTTGTGGATCTCGCGTGAAAATCATTTTGTAATCATTCGTAAATGGGACTTTGAGAAAGATGAACGCCGACGAGACAGCTGCGCCTGCGAAATCACCGGATTACAATCCATTCGAACACAGGCGGGTTGAAAAGCCTAATTCGTAAGTATTTTTTTATTAATGTTAGACTAATGTTACACATATATATTACATTGAATCATGAATTTAAGTTTAAGACCATCTGATATATGTAAGTGAATTTTGATGTTAAATATTTTTTATGAAGTAGAAAGATGAGAAACATTAGGAATATTTGCATTATGGCATCTGAGTGGCATCAACATTATCGTCAAGTTGTTTACTCTCATGCCGTGACACTTTAACATTATCGATAAACACCTGAACATAGTTTAATTCAAACAACCTTCTCTGTTGTTAAGTACTGCAATAACGTTACATTTTAAGTATGCAATTTTTCCATTTAAGATAAGATTGAGTTGAGAAGGAATTGTAAATACAATGTATTACCCCATCCAACAGCATTACTAATGCATAGTAGATATATAAAATCGGACATAATGTCTCAACACAAAATTTACTAGGATCGAGATATTACCTTTTAGGTAATTTTATCTACATCATGAATGAAACTGCTCTACTGGGGTGGCGTGAAGCCTCCAACAAATAGATCGCCAAGTGTAGTGCATCTCATAGAAAAATCATAGTTTATGTGTCTTTGTTCCCTGTGTCTTTTGATCAGGATTACCGAAATATCAATAAATGTCTCTCGTCCTTTCTTGCACTGTGAAAAGCATCAAAAGACCTGGGGGAGTTCCTCTATAAATACGATACGAACTTCGAATGTTCGGATGTTCGACGTCCCGAGTAAGATATAAGTTTTCCACTTCTAAAAATCCGTGCTATTCTATTATACTTGTCATTTTCTCCAAACTTAGTTTATTGTTACGACGTACGATAGAGGATTCTAACATTTTGTGGAGTATCTAGGCACATTTATGAAGTTCTACCTACGGCGTCCAAACATTCGAAGTTCATATCGTTTTTATAGAGTAACACCCCAGGATTATGACGTATTTCCAGGTGTTTGTTATTTACTCAAAAATACCTTCCAGGGATCTACGCTCCACTGCGAACTTAATCAAGGCTTCACTTGGTTCAGGCTTGCTCGCCGGGCCGTTAGCCTTCGCGAACGCAGGATGGGGTATCGGCATAGTGGGCACCATTTTAATTGGCATAATTTGCGGACACTGCATCCACATATTAGTAAGTATTGTGTGCATGATATTGTCAAATAAATTATTACTCGGTCGTCAAATAAAAAATCACGATTTTCACAGGTACAAACATCTCGAGGATGTTGTAAAATGGAGAACAAACCGATGTTAGGATATGCTGAAACATGTCGATCGGCGTTTGCGAATGGACCGAAGTGTGCTCGGCCGTACGCAGGTGCTGCTAGGTACTGACATTGTAAATAATAAGTTCATACGACCTTGACTTCCATATATCACGTTTTTTCATTTTGTTTCAGCGTGTTTGCAGAATTTGCGCTATTGAGTACATACGTAGGAGTGTGTTGTATATATAGTGTACTTATAGCCGATTCAGTTAAACAGGTGCGTACATAGTATTATATATTTAACGATCAATATAATACATTTTTATTGAATTCAGAACCTTATGTTACATTAGAAGAACTTCAGACAAATATCTGAATATACATAGTTTTATATTTGCAGTTGGTGGATCGCTACGTGCCTTCAGCCATTTTGCCCGTTGAATATTATTGCCTGATATTTTTGCTTCCACTCGCCGTATTATGTCAAATCAGATACTTAAAATTTCTGGCGGTATTCTCCTTATTGGCGAATGTGCTGCTCGTAGCCACATACTTGATATGCTTGTATTATATTTTTGGCGATGGTTTCACAATTGCCGACAGAAGAGTTGTAGGTGATCCTGCAAGATATCCTGCTTTTATATCGTAAGTACATAATTTATATTTTTCGATCGGCTATGGTAATGATTATGCATTATTTATATTTATAAATGCCTCTTTAATTCAACTATTTTTGTATTCCTGTAAAGCCTACCGACATGTACTTTGTAGACACCAAATTTTCAAACATGAAACTACAATCAATACCAAAACGCTTTTTAATTTACTATATAAATTTACTCTGGTATTTGATTTCAATTTAGAATATAGACAGACCGACATACTTTATCGAATAAGATAATTCACATTTGTATATTTAATTACACTTCTTTCGCTTGGTTTTATTTGCAGTCTATTTTTTTTAAATATAGTAAAGAAATTCAGCTGCATCACTCTTATCTTAACTTTTAATTGATGGTTAAACGAATTTGAAAGTTGAGTCAATAATAATCCCTCTTAGCTGTTTTTATTTTTAAAATTAATTAGATAATTTCGTCATACGTGAATTAACATTTTTTTCTATTTATAATATGTAAACTTAATTAATCGCCTGTGTCCTGGTTGTAACAAGTCGCAAAATGTTATAAAATAAAAACATCTATGTCTAGATTTGCTTACAAAACTTAGCATATTAGTCAGTGACTAACAGTTGGTTTTCACACTCTCTTTAGGTCGTTATAGTTATTATTACGTGATTTTAAATACAAAATAACCTTCAGCTGGCTCACGTTTTGAAAATTAAATCAACATTAAAACAGAATATATATTCCTTTAGTCACGATTACATTTGGGTTACAAAGGCATAATTATTATGGTGTATTTTAGATTGGTCCTGTTGTTGCATATGTAAATATTAATCTGAGCCATTGTTTTTGTTATATGAGGATAATAAAATAATTAATTTGTCGTAAAATAAAATACTTTAATAATTAATTCAATTTTTTAAATAATATCAATTATTTAGGAACTATTTAATTTCCACCAAATCTTATAATATATATAGTCGGATTTGGATTAGTCCTTCAAATGTAGCACGTGAATAACATGTTTATAAAATCATCTTCAAGCTAATACGCAAGACGCATATAATTATTTGAACAAATTTACTTGTAATGTGTACCTTGACTTAATGTCTAGAGTAATTGTGTTTTACAAGCGATTTAAAGTCTGCTTAATAGATTAGTACTTGAATCATAATCCTAAGCAACGTCATAAATACACACTGTAAATCTTAATAACATTTCTCTACCTTTGTATTTTTCACGAAATCAAAACTTAAGTAACGGTGATGGAATGCACACAATGGAAAAAACCTACTACAGTGACTCTAAAATATGTCTCAATTATGGTTTGGTATGTACGTCGGGTTTCGACACAATAATCTCGACCAAGCAAGATTTAATTAATAAGATC
This sequence comes from Hyles lineata, assembly GCA_030180105.1. Taxonomy (NCBI): domain Eukaryota; kingdom Metazoa; phylum Arthropoda; class Insecta; order Lepidoptera; family Sphingidae; genus Hyles; species Hyles lineata. The sequence continues at coordinate 10,692,653 of JARJEE010000008.1, read as the reverse complement.
TCTCACCGTGGGATACTTTTTGTATTGCAATATACTTTACATCATATGGATTATATTATAGCGATTATAACATACCGGATACCAGTATGCATAACATCCCTACGCTTCTAGCTCTCATGGAATATAGAAACAAAATAAAAAAGCTAAACTAATTTAAAATATGATAAATAAAATAATATTAAAATTTGTCATAACAAGCTTCATTTAAAACGTAACATTTTTAGGTTTCCAAATTCAAAAAATAAAAACGTTTCCGTTATAAGACCGATTTCATAACCGTCTGTCAACAATATCGAAACCTCTCTCAATCGTTCCATTTAAATATATATACTCCTAACTTTCGTATGAATTTCAGGACAGTTATCTTCGCAATGGAAGGTATAGGCGTGGTAATGCCTGTAGAGAATGCTATGAAGAAGCCACAGAATTTCCTCGGGTGTCCCAGCGTTCTTGTGGTTGCTATGTCAGTGATTGTCTTCTTGTACAGTACTTTGGGACTTTTTGGATACTTGAAGTACGGCGATGTATTACGAGGAACAATCACTTTGAACCTGCCCACAGATGAATGGTCAGTAAATCGGTTACAATATCAATAATATGATTTTTAGAAACATTATTACATAGCTGGACATAATGTGCCTAAAGATGGGCAAAAAAGCGCTGGTTTGATGTCCTTAATAAGGTAATGTGTAATTTAAAATGGTTGTGGCTGTTGGGTGGGTTGGGTGTATTCATTTATTTAAGTATATGTGTAAGTAAGATAGCGAACTGGTAGGCAGCGGGATAACTTTATGAAGAAAGAAAGAAAAATATTATTATTGTGCTTTTCTAACCCCAAACTAATAAGTTGGGAATATGCAATTGTAACAAATCAACGGATTTAGAAAATAACCCTTAAGTATTATACTGTGAATCAGTTATAATTCAATGTTCGTAAGGATTAAAAGTTTTACGCGACTTTTAAAATTGTCTAATACGAGTGTTAATAAAATTAATATTAATACCGCTTAAGCATACATTAATGACTAATCTCTTGCCCTAGAACCGTTTCCAAGAAACAGCGTCATTGATAGACTAAGAGCTGGTGGCTACCAGGTTTACATTATTTTATAAAAGCTGAAAGTTTGTCTCTAACATAGCCCATAGGTATCACACGATCAGCTATTATGGAAATCCGATCGTGGTGGCTTTGGAAGTTATCAGCTTAAATGTGTCTGGTAAAATGAAAGTGCCATCAAACCAAGTATACCAACTACTTATAACGCTGACAAAGTTACATTTTATTAAAGTTTGTAGATATAGTAATATAAAAGTTGAATTTTATATGTTATCAAGGTTGACCAATCAAAAATGTTTCATTTATAGTCAGACACTTGACGGTTCTTTCATCTTGCCAGACACATTGAACCTGTAATCTTCCAAAGCAACCACTTTCAGATCTTCGTGATAGCTGATAGTGTGATCCCTATGTTAGAGGAATGTGCAGACTTTCAGTTCTATATAATGACGAAAGTCTGGCGGCCACGGGCTCTTGGTCGAATTTCAACTTGAATTTTTTGAATGTCAAGTACCCTTTTACACATTCTCTTTGACATTGGTAATTGTAGTTAGTTCACAAGAATGTAGGTATATTCAAAATTTCAAAACCACTTTACCTTCACTGGCTAACTATGAGTCACGAATATATCGGAGACTCGTGCCGTAGGATGTGGACAATATGTATAATACGCTTTGCGGTCAAACCAAAGTTAGGCTTCGTGGGATATGGATTTAAGCATATTTATATCTTCTTTTTTAGGAATAATTATTAATAAGGGCTGAATGACAACGTTCTATATCATATTTGCTATTTTCAGGCCCGCTGTATGTGCTAAAGTATTCATTGCGCTGTCGATTTTCTTCACCTATCCGCTCCAGTTCTACGTGGTGATAGACATATTCACCAAGTACACGCAACCTTACATCAGTGACAGATATCAGAAGATTACTCAGATCTCCGCTAGAACTCTAGGAGTTTGCTGTTGTGGTAAGAAATATTAATTAATCAGTTTATGATTACATCCCCGTAGGGGTAGGCTGACATGCCACATTAAAGATGACTGGATTAATTCCGCGTAAATACCTGACTAGGCGAGTCATATAAATTTTCAAAACATTTCATTTCACACAGTAATTATGCCTGAAATTTTACTTCCCATGCTGTGTTCAAATGTACAACCTAGGTAGTGAAACAATTAATATAAGAAGTATAAAACAAATATACTTACAGAGTATATCAAAACTGCTAACGAAAACGAAGCCGTGTTGTAGTTTTAGTGGCTACAAACAAAATTCAAATAAAATTCCGTAAAGAAACGCGACATTTTTTGTAATTTGTTAAATACGTCGTGTTTGTGTGGTAAATCCATAGTTTTTTCTTAAATTATAATTTAAGCCCTGGTGTACCATAGTGTATTTAAAATAAAAGGATGTACGGTATTATTTAAACAAAAGCTGATTATTGGCCACCCAAATACAACGATGTATCTAAACTTACTACTATTGTAAATTAATATAGACTATAAAACAACCCATATCGCACAGACATCAATGAGCTGCGTCGTGTCTATTAAAGTCTAGTTACTATAAGAATAGCTAATAATTGTGCCAACATAAATATTGATTGATTCATTTTCTCCGCAGTTGGAATTGGAATAGCTCTGCCATTATTAGAACAAATTATTAACATCGTGGGTGCGGTGTTCTATTCCATTCTTGGACTCGTCATCCCTGGAATCATTGAGACAGTATTCCGATGGGACAACCTCGGCAAATGGAACTGGATACTATGGAAAAATACTCTCATCGTCATATTCGGCTTGGGCAGCTTGGTATCTGGTTGCACAGTAACAATAATGGATATCATTGATATACTAGGACGGAAAACTGAATGAAAATAAATTAAGAAATGATGTTCAAGGTGAAGATATCCTTTGTGGAAATGACGCATGAAGGATAAAAATACGAACATGGCAACTGCATTTGTCATTTAAGTAATACAAAAGTTAAACTATTGTCCGCCGTGAAAATGTAAAGTCTGAATGCGACTTCAGATTATTTAGACGTTATATTGATTATATCTGTGACGGTCGTGTGTTCAGTCCATTGTATTTGTTATTTTCAGTATTATAATAAAGATGAAATAAACTACAGTGTTTTCATACATTAGACAGCCCCGAAAGTAGTGTCCTAAACATAATTTTGAATAACCGCAGAATATAAATTCATTAATAAAATAATTTTACACCAGTGATGTGTAATTTGTGGGAAATAAATAAAACAATGATCTATGGAAATCAAAATAATCCAGGACAATAACATTAATCAAGTAACAATTATTTGTGAGGCATAAGGCTGTTAATTCTCCGCATTCCGAGGACGTATGTAATGTGCTCTCAAGTTTTATCTAAATTTATCATAGATAAGTAAGATTATAGCAATAAAACAATTACATTTAGATACATTTATTGCTCTAAACGTGCACTGCAGATTCACAGGGAAAAGAAAACCTTAACAATTTTAAATACAGTTTGTGCAAAATGTCTTGTAAGTGTTGCTCAGTTGTCAAGAAAAAGTGATAAATTAAGTATTCATTCAACCTATATCACTGGGAATTATAATTTTACGATCGAAATTTATATTTAGGAAAACATATATAAAAAACTTAAATATGATTGTGACTGAGAACAATAAAGTGAATAATAATATCGAAGATTATAATCCCTATGAACACCGAGATGTTAAGAAGCCTAATTCGTGAGTAGAACTTTCATTACGACAGTTATCATTACTTATTATTATTTACGTGACAATTGATTTTACTTATTAATTTAAAAACACATGTTTAATAATTAATACGTACAGTTAAAAATACCTAAAATCCATCTCACTTTTTACTTTCCTAATTAATTTTGTCACACCTTCAAATACCATTTCATTTTTATTCAGAATCACGCCATGTTTCAGAAAGGATAATGACATTGTGTATTTATTTTACAGAGACTTACGATCGCTGGCGAATTTAATAAAATCATCGCTCGGGTCTGGCCTTCTTGCAATTCCTTTAGCGTTTGCAAACGCGGGATGGCTTGTGGGCATCATTGGGACAATAATCATCGCATTCATATGTGGACACTGCGTTCATATATTTGTAAGTATTTGTGACTGTTTACTACAATAAAGCGAAAGATTGAGGTCAAGATTATAATAAGTGTAAATAAATAGAGATATAAAAATTATCTCCTGTAATCTCAAACTTTATAAATAACGAATACCTTGACTGACTAACATAAAATCACGGTTTTTAGGATAGTTAAACAATACAATTTTGGGTGTTTTTAAGTTAACGTCAATATTTATTCAACTGCATCTCTACAATTATTTAAATGTAAATGACTATAAAAATTTTATACCATGGAGTTCGTATGCGGATTTTTCGAAAAGATTATCTAATACAGCAACAGACGGACCTATATAGAAAAAAATGAGCATATATTTATTATTATGGTCGATTTCGCTAGGATATTTTTATAAAGATTACAATTAAATATCCAGCATTATGTTCGATATTTTGATAATTTTGAAATCATTCGATCGTCTATCTTGATAATCATTGATTTTACAGGTGAAGACGTCTCGTGGATGCTGCAAGGTGGAAAGAAAGCCTTTGTTGAGTTATTCAGCGACGTGTAAAGCAGCATTTGACAATGGACCGAAAACGCTCCGACCATTGGCATCGTCTGCGTTGTAAATATGTTTTTGTTTAACAACTACTTAATGACTCATACACAAATAGGCTCTAGCTTGTATTGCTGAAAAGGGAGGCCTTTAAGACATTAGTGCTATCCTGAGTTAGCTTATTTTCGACCCAAGCTGTAAGCCTATTTCCATGCCGTCCGATTTTTGCAACCTCAAATCGAAATTTCACACAAAAGAGGATTTCCAGACTTAAGAATCGAACCTAAGATATTAAAATTAATATTCCATACTACTACAACCAAATCAATGAAATGATAAGTACAATTCCTTTTATCATATTACACACAATCATGAACAAGTGTTTTTATACAATTACTAATAAAGTACTATTACCCCATACCCGTCCCACTGTAAGGCACGGGCCGCCTCTACAATCGAGAGTACGATTGGGAGGGGTTAGGCTCTATAGTCCATCACTCTGTGCCAATCCGCACTCATTGGCGGATTCCTTCCAATCGCCATAGTATGCAGGTTTCCTCGCGATGTTTTCCTTCAACGTTATGGTGCGTGGTGATCGACTATCTATACACACTTGACTCCGAAAAGTCAGAGGTGTGCCTTGGGGTTGAACCCGCGACCTCTGTGAACATGTTACCAAAAGGCCACCACGCACTTTATCAATGGTTTCATTATAAAAAAGCACCCAATTGATAAATTGCTAAGTTTATTATGGCCCTAGTATAACTTTAATTACTTTGTTTTGTAACTTCAACTAGATAACTTGAAGATTTCCGTTTGCTTTTTTTTTCCTAAGCATACTTGATAATACCGGCAATAATTTCATTATAATTTCCTTTTCAGCCTGTTTGCAGAATTTTCTTTATTTCTCACATACATCGGGGTGTGTTGCATATTTACTGTTCTTATAGCAGATTCTATAAAACAGGTTTGTTGAATTTAATTTTTACTATTACGATGGCATTATACCTAATTTAAGTGTAGTACCTGACGATAAGTACAAGGCAATCCGAATATAATTTCCACCGACGAGAGAAAAGTATCTTTCGATTCGTTTATGCAGTCCTAGTTCTAAGCCTTCACCAGGATGAATACACAATGGTAAAATGGTGGCTATCCGGGTGGATGCGAATGTCATACTATTTTTGAATGTGGAGCAAAATCCACCAAAAGACACACAAATAGTAGCTAATAGTAGCTGTTACACCAATTCATCTCGATTTGAAACCGACTTATATCTTGTAGCTTTAAAATCCTACAAAAAGCTCTATCACTTTTAATAATATTTTATACCATGTGTCATAATCATCATCATCTCAGCCACAGGAAGTCCATTGCTGAACATTAGCCTCCCCCAAGGATCTCCACATCGACATGTATGACAGTTAGCATAATAAATTTTATATTTGATTACAGTTATTCGACCGATATGTGACAACGACGAATATTTCCGTGGAGTATTACTGTTTGTTCCTACTCGTGCCGCTAAGCCTTATGGTACAGATAAGGCATTTGAAGTGGCTGGCGCCTTTCTCCTTGCTCGCCAACATTCTGCTCATCGCCACATTTGCTATATGCCTTTACTACATATTCAAATCGGAGCTAGATATCTCTGATAAAAGAATGGTTGGACATTTGTCAAGATTTCCTGCTTTTCTGTCGTAAGTGAGCCTTTGTTATTCAATGTTTATTAAATTATTTTTATATCTATAACTAGGTCAATAATATAATTTGATCTGAAATTCGTTTTGTACTTAAATTAATTATTGTATAATCTGTTGGTGGATCATGTAAAATGTTCAAATAAAAAAATACTCTTCAATAATAAATTTTCGGGAATACTAACATGTCTTTCAGAGCAAAGCATCAGCAACAGCAGCAAGAGCAATCTATATTTCGCTTTTAGCTGTCGGAGAGTCGTTTTAAGCGGTCAGTGAAATAATGTTTTAGGATCAAACAATATGCATATTTTATACTGACTGAACGAACTGAACTGACAGAATATACTAACGGAGATAACATCCTACTAATATTACAACGACGAAAGTTTGTGCGCTCCAACGCCTAGACTAATTTTGATTAAATTTGGTATGGGGGTAGTTGATACTCTAGATTAACACATAGACTATTTTTAATACCGACAAAAGATAGTGTTTCTGAAGGATGAGCCAAAGATTCCAATATATTTGCTTTCAAACTCAGAGGGATAGAATGAGATAGAATATATGGCGGATGAAATAATATGTTTCTGATATGGACTGGTCTAAAAAGTATCTGTACCCGGGCGAAGCCGGACTGGTAGTAACTAATAAATATATTATCATAGTAGACGTATTACGACATATAAAATCTACAACACGTGCCAGAAAATCTATGACTTAAAAAATCTGGCTTTGATCCAAAAACTTGCCAACAAAGTAGAGTTTCAGTCAATTACTCTTGTAATACATGAAGTCCGTCGTGCGATGTATTCTGTCCATCCGTGTAATGTGCCTGTTTAATTAATTATAGCAAAAAAATATAGCCACTTTTTAAAACATACTGCGTATATTCACACTGCGACCGAAAACGAAGCCGGGTGCTATTTTAAGTTACACAAAACCACAAAAAATTTAGCGCCGATTTTATTAAAATTATAAACCCTTGCGGACCTTTGCATTTCAAAAAAAAAGTTAATAAAAATTATTTTAGGAAAAATTACGTACTTACGACCCAATACAACGTTCGGAAAAAGTTACAAAAAAAACTCGTTGGTTTTTTTTTGCGAAATTTAATTTGCGTGATGGCTTAAACTAAAAGTTTGTTTTTAGTTTCAATCTGTATATACCAATGACGTTTTAAACATCTTAGGGATATACCCTATTTATGAAATAAAAATATTATTCTTGTTAAACATGTATATTTACATTTTCTAAGATCAAATCCTGTGAATATAATTTAAATATTCCATATTCTGACTCAAGGTACTTGCAGAGTAATTTAAATGAAATACCCTATTGTATTAATAATTTACCCCTATCCAAACTTGTAGAACTACTGTCCATAAGCGGTCGTATCGCTTACCATCTGACGAATAGCATGCTCGTCTCGCCAGTAACTGAAATAAAAAAATGTTTATTTCAGCACAGTAATATTCGCAATGGAAGGCATCGGGGTAGTGATGCCGGTGGAAAATGCTATGAAGAATCCGAAGAATTTTCTAGGCTGCCCTAGTGTACTAGTTATAGCCATGACGACGATCTTGATACTTTACAGCACTTTGGGATTATTCGGATATTTTAGATTCGGTGATGTTCTTAGAGGATCAATCACGCTTAATCTTCCTATTGATGATTGGTAAGTGTTTATGATATATTCAAATTAATTTGTAAGATACAAAAAGTAAACAAGATAATAATAGACTCTATCCTATGCGGTAAAATTAAGCAACCCAAACATATAACGCTAAATAAAACAACATCGTGGTTTATAATAAGTTATATAACCCTCCACTGAAGTGACTCAGTAGTCAGTAGTGACCAAGAACAAACTTCAATGAAATTTATTAAATATATACTCAAAATAATTAAGTAAATCTAAACATTTAGAAATCACGTTACTACTAAACCTAATTATATAATTACTGAATCATCCTGTGATTGCCCAGAGCAGTGGTTCTTAACCTTTTAGACACGAGGAACCATTTTCCAAAAATCAATCTAGCTATTGACTATCCAGGTTGTCAATACAGTTACGAAATGTAAATAAATAAAGGGTCTTTCTATCTATCTATAATTATTTTGAGGATGGTTTTAGCATCGCTCCGCAGACCACTGGGGATGCTTCCAGGGAACGGTTAAGAACCACTGGTCCGGGGAAGATATATTTTTTTAATTCAATAAAACAGGCATATGGGCAAACAGATCACCTGAAGGTATGTTATCACTCCCGCCCATGAACGTCCACAATACTTAGATCATAGAAATGTAGCCGGCCCATTAAAAAGGAAGGAAACTGGAAAGAAAAAGATTGGGAAGAGAAAAGGGGATTGGGCAACTGGCAATCCCACTCGCAGAACGAAATCAGACGGCAAAGCTGTCACTTCACGTGATGAAATTGTCTTCATTACGTAAAATTAATTATTCAAAGTTCCTTCAAGGTTATGCTTGTTGCACCACTAACGACATTTTTATTTTCAGGCCAGCTATATGCGCCAAAACTTTCATTGCGCTGTCAATTTTTTTGACGTATCCTCTGCACTTTTTCGTCGTAATAGATATTTTTACAAGGCACGTAGAGCCACGCATACAGAAGCAATACAGAAATGCAGCTCAGGTGCTTGTGAGAACTGCCTGTGTATGGTTTTGTGGTAATGTATTTTACTTAGATGGATTTTTAAAAAATTTCGCCTTAATGCATAAACTCGTATACATATATTTTTTATGTATTGATTAAATAAAGACTGTATCTGTCTGTATCTGAATCAGCCCATATACGACCCACTGCAGTCCCACCACCCACCACCCATTACTCGTGTAATCTAGAGTACGATTGGGAGGAGTTAGGCCTCTAAAACCATTACATCATAAATCAAAACAGCATTAAAGAAAACACTAAGGTTTATATTCGAGCTTATACTAATTAATAAGTAGGTATCTGTTATTAACAAGTCTACTTCCTTCGCCAATCATTTTCAGTGCATTCATCCTTAATATATTGAATAATATTATGCACATATTTTGGACAAGTTGACGTTAAATCATTTACATCTAATTTTTCGTCACCTGCTTAATATATATCATGACATATTGGCTTCTTTCGTCATCTATAAACAAACTGTTGAACATTTCGAAACTGCGCCGTTGATAGTTCAACGTATTTCATGTTTAGATTAATGACTGTTTACACAGCGCATCCAATATTTATGATACGCTTTGATTTGCTTTTCCATATTTTATATTTTTGGCCAATTATTTTGGTTTGCAAACGACATGACGCCAGCGCATCAAGCTTACGAAATATTTGCGCCGGCGCAATATGTTGTCGTGCCAACAACCCATAACGTATGAATTTTGCTGGCCAAAAATTTAGGAGCCTCAAGCGTGGTACGCAGCTCGACAGATATATAGTACGGTCATTTAATAGATATATACATAAAACCAAGTCTTTCTCCCAGAAAGGTAGGCAAAAGCTCCCAGGACAACCACGTTTTGCCTTGTGTGGTCCGTCCCACGATGTGATAGGGTGCGAACCTATAGCCATATCGGGCACTAATTCCTGACTTTGAGCTGATAATGAATAGAAAAATATCACTTTGCCATATCCAAGATTCGAACATAAGACCTCAGCTTTGCAGTCATACCGTAGCACCACTGCGCCACCAAGGCAGTCATTAATATTCTCCACAAAATCTATTATTCGTAGTGTCGAAACGAACACATCGGTTAGTCATAAAAAGATAGCAGGCCGATTGACTTAATAATAAATATTTTAAATAGATATATTTAGGGAAAAACAGCTATACGAGCAACATGTGCTCTACATTGTAGAGTAGGACACAGAGTAATGGACATTTATTTTCCTACATTTTGCATATATCACTGTATTGCATTGTGACATTCTGATTTTAATTTAAAATACACATTATTATCTTTTACTTCTTGTATCAATGAGTCGAAATGTATGCAAAACGACAAATCCTATTCGAATAAACTAGCGCAACTAAAATGCGCTAGCACACATTATTAGCTCCAAGAATTTGGCATTAATGTGCATTCCTAAAATTAAATTGGACTTTAAATTTGTCGCTTTATTTCTGACGCAAAAATCGTAGAGATTTCCTAGTGATTTAGTAATAACATTCTTACGTTCTCGTAAAACTGCATTAAAACTCATAAGGAAGAATGAATAATTGTATAATGGGATTTACACTATGAGTTTATACTTCGTATATATTCAGTATCTTTTACTCGTTTACTTAAATTTAATAATCGCATCAATTAGGCTATCGACATAATTACAGGCTTATCTGCATATTAGTGATTATCATCTAATCAATCCTATACTGCTAACTAATTAATTATTTTTGTTTCAATTTATGATTAAATTTAAATGATTATTATTTTTCTGCATTATTAAAATATTTTTGGTTATTTTTTAGGTGGAATCGGCATTGCCTTACCGATGCTTGAACAAATTATCAACATAGTTGGCGCCCTGTTTTACTCCATTCTGGGGCTCATCATTCCTGGAGTAATAGAGACGGTGTTCCGATGGGACAACCTCGGGAAATACAATTGGATACTTTGGAAGAATATTTTGATTGTATTCTTTGGAATGTGCTGTTTGGTGTCCGGTTGCACTGTCACTATTATGGACATCATTGAAAAAGTAAATAACAAAACTCAATGAATTAAAAATTAATTGGATGTTGCAAAAACTTTGAATCACGCTGTGTTAGTACATTTTAGAAGTAAATACAAATGCTAGCGTTTAATGTTATGCATTGTTAATGTCATGCTTCGATCAAATATACACTAGATACAACATGAGCGCTTAGAAAATGGCACCAAAAAAGAGTGCTTAAGCACTCTTTCGCCTTCAGTCACGCACCGACCGTTGCTTCTAAAACGTCGCAACAATTTGGACAATATTATGTGAAAAGCTACTTTAAGCTCCAGGAATAAGGTGGAATTTGTGTTAATGTATTTGGAATATGTGATCTTTTTGTTTACTTTTTTTAATGTCATGCATCGGTGCCACTTTTTAACAGAACTTTTACAGGGAACTGTGTATCTAGTGTATATTTGATCGAAGATGTCATGCATTAAAATATACATATCATATTTTATCTCATATTTAACTTATTTTCGTTACTAGATGTAACATTTATAACTATATTAAAATTATTTAAAATGTTTGATATTTTATTAAATAATTATTATGAAAGAAATTAACATTGTATATTTTTGGATATTAACAATTTTATTAACATTGCTTTGTGGAATACTATTTTGTTTCGTAATAATTATGTCGACGACTAATGACAAATCACAATACATTTACTTTTATTTATAACAACTAAATATGAGTAACAAAAAAATACAAATAAAAAATGGGAATCATCATTACGAGTATAATGAGAAATACTATAATAACATATTATTATGACCTAATCCCGTTCAAATAAACCTGGATCAGGGATGAATATTTCCGTGTAGGTATATTCTAATTTCATTATTAACTTACATAATATATTTCTTAGTAGTTAGTAGAAAGAACATCGGCGTCTCTAAACCCGTCTGGTAGGTATTTGTATGAATTGACATTGATTGTCGTAGTCATTGACCTTAAGACGGTCGTAATATTTCTGGCATACTTTTCGATTGAGTCGTAATTTACGCACGTGTTTTCCAATAAGGTTTATTCGATTCGGCTGAACTTCATCATGTGCTGACTGCGGCTATTATTAATGACTAATATGTAGATGTAGGAAGTGAATAGTAGTGATTTTATTTTATTATTATTATCGTTAGCTTATTCTATGAGTGTTGTAATTGACACGACAATTCGGATTTATTTTCTGAAATAATCCAAAGCTAATTGCTATGACATGACACACGCCATCATATACCATTATTATCGTAGAGAGATTATTACACAATATTGCTAATAATTCCTTAATTATTTTATGACTATGACAGAATCTTTGAACACAAACTATACAGTTTAATTCCTCGTGATATAAATTAAAACCTTTTTGAACATGTGTTTTATTCTTCGTGTAGACCTATCATCCGATTTAAATTCAATAGCTATAGACAGACAAGGTTCACGTGACTATCGCGTGTATGCACTATTGAACTAAACGTAAATAAAAGACTTCATCATAAGATAAGAATGTAAATTATTTAGATTTTTGGCATCCCTAAAGAGATGTTGCATCATTTCATATTATATAAAGATTGATATATATACACAGATATTAATAATATTATATACATTCACAAAAAAGAAACTTGCACAAACTTTTGCAGAATCACTATTCGAAAATATAATAAATTTTAGTGTATTTTTCACTCTTCAAATGAAATATTTTAATGATTTTCAAGACATTTATTCAAACAAGAAAGTAAAAACGAGTAGAGTATTGCAGAACCGGATTGTGTTTAAGCTGTATAAATAGAGTAAGTACACCTTATAAACGCAACAATGGGATTAGCAAGATTATAAATCATTTAAACGTCATACTCGTATTTATATTATGTTTCTAATCTTAGATAAAGCTGCTTAATCATAGGTATTTACAATCATCAATGTGCCAGGAATTAAAATGAGATAAACACAGATCTGTTACAAACAATTGTTCAAAAGCAAATAAAGCATTGCACAATTTAATTTCTGCTTTAAATTTGAAATTAATTTATTAACGGGTAAAATTAGATCAACGTCAAAACGAAATATTTTGAAATCTCTGCGTTATCATAAAATGAACAAGCTTGCTACAAGAATAAATTTCATATTTTTCTTGCACGTTTGATGACACTTCATGTTTGTGTAATTCAGTCTTTCCAAGGCCTGAATAAGACTCATGTTAGCACTAACAAAACCATTCATATTAGATGAATATACATATGTTTTGTGATCATTAATTAATTATGTGAATTACACACATCGTAACTGTGATTGAGTTAAACATGAAACTATAACTACGTTTACCGAAAAATATTGTGACGTGGTATTAATAATTTTTCTCGATTTTAGTAGCATTACTTAACTAAACATGTCTCCAAAAAGATTATTTTAAATAATTCCTGCAGTCAGTTGCCGAAATCTTACTAGTAATTAAAAACGTATGCGCGTATTGCATTTTCTAACAATTAAAACAAAACAAACCGTTTTGAACTTGAAAATTCGCGAAGTAGGCGTATGAAGTAGTGGATTTCTAGTGGCTGATGTGATCCACAGGTATTTGTTTCAGGTCGGGATGAGACCGACCGGGTTTGTGAGACCGAAAAGTCTCTCCACGACACACGAATTGATCTTAGTGTGGAGTCAGGACTATGTATGTGACTGTTGGGTGTATTTATTTATATATTTGTTGATCCAATAAGCTTCTATACTTCCTCGTCTTCGCCATTTCATCCATAAGTACACGTATGTTTGGCTCACGTACCTTATTATTTATTTTGCAATGAAACATATCTGTCAACAAAAACAAGAATTATATTTTCTTCGTATCAATCAATACCGCCCACTCACAACAATATGAACAGTCAGTAGATATGACACGCTTGAGACATCAGTACCATCTTTATTTGTTAGAAAATGTCGAAAAACAAAAATATTTTTCACACAACATAAAACGTAAAATGAATGCGCAGAGTTAAAAATAAGAGTAATTACTCTGGGCGTTAACAGTGACAAGAATAGAGTGCCTTCACGGAGTATTTATGTTCACAACAATCACGACAATAGAACGTGACTCGTTAAAGTAATAATAGCAATACTATATGCAAAGGGTTTGTGGATGAAAAATCTTCGGTAGATAATTTGGTTATCAAACATACCATCGGCTTTACCAAAATGTATATAAATAATGTACTTTAATCTACCTCTATTTTCAACATATTTGTTTTGACCTTTATAAATAAACCAACTAATAGGAAGGTCTCTGTACTACCTACACATTATAATTGTTATGAGGTCACACTCGGATGTGTATGATCGTTTACAAATAATAGACCTTAGCTATTGAATTTGCATGTAAAATATTTGAATACAGAGACGTACTAATGGTTTGATATATACGAAGCAAAACTGCTAAGGTTGGCGCCGAAAAAAGCGATTAATATAATAATTTTTCCGTAGATATTATAGTTTAATTTAATTGATGTATATGTACTCGTAAATATATGTCGGATACGTGAAACCCCGACTTACGACTACTATACGACTTGCCGTATTTTTAATCGAAAATTTGAATTAAAGAAAACGACAACAGAGAAGGGAGGTAAGTAATTGTCAAAAAATGGTTGGTGGACAAATAATTAGTAAAATCTTGCTTGTATAAAAAAATATTAAAACAAAAAGAAAAATGTGAATTCTTCAGAAATAACTTTTTATACGTCGCATTTTTAGGAATTTAAAAAACCCTCAAGATAGTAAACGCTGCCAAATAATTTGCTAGATTGTCAGACCGTAACTATTCTTCACCTATTTATAAAGCAGAAACGGTGTCGTCCGTGCCAAATTTAAATATGATTGTGATTATGCTGAGACAATAACGATTTACCTGCGGTTTCCAGTACCGCCACTTTTGTAAGAATTGCCAACCCTGACTCTAATGTCCGTGTAGTACTGCCAACACGCCATCATGTAAAAAGAAATTGCTCTTTCAATACAATGTTTCACTAGGGTTGGCAAGCAGTCTTATAAGAGACTTCATAAGTTAGGTTGATGCTGAATACACTTATATGGGTATTAAAATTGAATACCTATAATCAATCGCAAAAACTAAATAAATAATATCATAATATATACAAAAGCTCTATGTGAATATTACACCTAGTTAAATATCTAATAAACTTAACAGATTATGATAAATTTTTGGAACAACTTAAAGCCTCATTTACACGGAGAGAGTTTGTAGCATCGAAGATATGAAAAAAGGATATAAAAAGTTGCATCGTGTAAACAAGGTACATTCGTATTGCCAAAAACTTCGATCATCCGAAGATTCGAATTTCGTTTCAGATTTTCAGAGTAGGGCCCCATTTGTCAAACACGATATTATGTCAAGCGACAATGACATGCAATTCTCGCCGAGAGAATCTCGTGTAAAGGACGCTTAAGTGTTTTCAGTTTCATACAGCAACGTGTGTAAATACTTACCGATATCATACTTTTTCGAATCATGCAAGCCATCATGAAAGAAAGAACTTATCATCGCCCTTAAGGTACATCGTCCCTTGTCTTACAATTCGATTGAAATAGTTACCAAAACATGTTATATAGGTATTTTATGAGACAAAAGTAATTCCAGCCTGTAGATCCATACCACTGTAAAAGTTAGAGTGACTCTACCACATAATAATCTGATCGGCACAATTAGTTAAACCATGAATTGCTTCAGACTAGCCATTAAATATCCCATTATGCCTGAAATATTGCAAACAAGTGTAATATACTATTAGGCTACGGTGTGTAACGTATCACAGTGCATTCAGGGGAATTACTTTTCATTGTAAACATTGAGTATTATATTGCCTAGTGTTCAAATTTATAACGCATGGAAAACTTCGCTGAGTTGGATAACATCGTTTTTTATTACTGAAATATGACCTAATTATACAATGAGAATAAAATATTGGATGTAAAAAACTAACACACTGAATTATATACATTATGCAGATTCACGAGAGGCAATGGAATGTGTATCTTTAAGACTATCAGTATAAAGTATATAATAGATCATACGAATGACAAAAAATATTATTTCATTTCAATTTTCATAACTGCTAAATTATTTCTTATTAAACAAACTAGTCAACCCTAGAAAATAATATTTCGGTAAATCGATGTAATTGGAAAGGTGTCAATGAAATTTCGCCATTTTGACTCGTAAAGTGTATATTCTAATGATTACATTCATGATTACCTTTAGTTTATTAAGCTTCCGGATAGTGACGATAATTTAGAGGAAGGATGTGAATAACCGGCGCCAATGTGAGAGCGACCTTAATCCCTGACATTCGAGCAGGCTAAAAACAAACCAGTGCGTTTTCAAGTTCAACATACAAATACCAGACAGTGTCGATCCTTGGGCTAAATATTGTTGCCAAACAAGTCCCTGAGACGGTCACGCGTGTCTTATATTTATAAAGATCACTACAATACTAGCCGCACAAGACGAGCATTGACACAGACGCCGTGCGCCAAACATGTCGCGTGCGGGAATTTATATCAAATTAAAAAAATAAACACCAGAAATATACGTAAAAAATTATATTGTATAGTAATTAGTGAAATTTGTGAGTGAAACGTCATACGTGTCCCGAATTTCGCTTTGATATATTTTATCTGTGATAATGGCGAATAGCTACAACATGAAGGAATTCAGCTCAACGTATGTAATGCTTTTATTTTATAAATATGTAACCTTTCTATTAACCCTTATAATAATTTCTTTGTCACTTATAAAAACATTAATACACATTTGGGCAAAAATAAATAGCATAATGTTTTATAAGTTTTTTTAAACGCACGGCCAATAATATACATATGCTGGCGCATAGGTCATTCGCGCCACTCCAATAAATTTTATTGGATTAGAAAAAAAACAAAGTGACTTGTTTATGAATGTACAAGGTTGTCTAAATTTATTCAGAAATAAAACTCTTCGTAGGATAAGGAGGCGTATAAACATTGCGTTTATTTTTCTCGGCGTGCATCAATGATGTGTAATTTTTCACGCGTAAATGACTAATTGGATTCATATATTCGTACTCCGTATTGAATTTAGTGCGAAAATAATTAGAATACAATGTAAAATATACTTAATGTGAATACGTTAAAGTGAGTTTTCAATAAAACTATTTCGTGTAAAACCAGCAACGCAATTTGAATTACATAGTCCAGTAGCCAGTAGATATGCTGAATTAATATCTTGCGTCGTAAATTCTGCAATATAAACATGAATATCGGATCGGAGTTACAAAGGAGTTATGTGGATTTATTGATTAAACTATACTGATTTAAAATGAGTTAACTGGTTTATTTTTGTTGCTCTTTCTTTGTCCACTTGGTAAGATAAAGTCCTATGTACTCAAGTGCGAGAATTTGAGTTAAGTGTATTTATAATGGTATATACTATATATTTTATATAAAATGTTCATAGTTTTACATTTAATTTATTATGACCATTACCTGAGTGTAGTTTTTTAGTCTCATTCGGAGTTAGAAGAAATGGGTGCAAAATAAGTTTATTTAGGTTATAGAATGGTTCGGCTTCAAGCCTCTCAATAATATTTCATATTTTTTGAACAAGTAAAAGATAGAACAGAAAAAATAGGTAGCGTACGTTCATATCTAAAAGCCGACAACTTTCAAATGAATTCTTAATTAAACACTGGACACATCTCTTGTAGAGATTAAGATGCGACAAATGGGTCTGTCACGTGGTACTATATTAAAAACACTTTAATAGCGTCCTACGTAATATATTTATAAAAGAAACTCATTATAAATATTTTAGAAGCGAACGTAACAACCGTCTTCAAGAAAGCCAACGTCGCAATCTTATGTGAAGAATATATTATTACCGTTTTGACCTAATTAATTATAGGTATTCAAATGTAAAATGTACACAAAGTAAATAATGATGCTATAAAATACGCCAGAACAATTTGTACTTGTAGGATTCAGGACACACTCATTTAATCCTTGGATTTAAAAATATTTGCATGCTGTATACAATTACGTCACATCAATTCAATTCATTTCCATCTAACTGTAGAATTTAGTTAAGAACACCTTTGTTTACTTTTTTCATTACTGCAAAGATAAAACGATACAACTGCCTCATATCACATTGTTCTTAGCAATAAAAACATAATCCTGCAAACATACATATATATGGCATGTCATACTCCATTGCAACTGATATAATTTTCCATTTAACCCCTTACCGCATATCAAGCCATTTATGGCTTCTACAGTTTGTAATTTTTTTACAGTTAACTAATAATTAAATTAAAGTTAAATAAGCGTTATCATATGAAGTGTTCTTTCGTAAGACGACGCGTATTTTTTTGCTTAAGCAATTTTTGTCAAAACTATTTCAGTTTTTTTTGTTTATTAACATCCTTCATAATTCATGCAGTAAGGGGTTCAATATGGGCTATACATACATAAACACACGCCTTTTCCCTTAATGGGTAGGTAGAGACGTTTCACTTTGTGTGTGCCATCTCACGATGTAATAAATATCGGGCTTAAAATCCTGACTCTGGACCATATGGATAATTAATAGAAAAATCTGATATCACTTCGTCCGACTCAGAATTCGTACCCGATACCTCAGTGGTGTAATCGTGCCGTAGTAGAACGGCACCATCGAAACAGTCGTGAATGGATTAATTCTCAGTATTTTTGTTTGTTTTTGTTTTTATTATTACGTAAGATAGTTTAAGAAATTTATATCCTGGCAGTCTTCACATTGATTTTATTTGTTATCTAAATACGATATCCTTTAATTAAGTAATCATTATTGATGCAACTATTCAATCGAAAATGTTATTATTTTTATTTTTCATCTATACTAATATTATAAAGAGGAAATATTTGATTGTTTGAATTGAATATGATCTGAAAATTATGGACCGATTTGAAAAATTCACCTTTCACTATTTGAATCGTACATTATTCGTGATGAACATAAGTGATAGAATATTTTCAAAAAGTTTCACCCGGGCAGAGCCGAGCCGGGCAGCTAATATTGTAATAAAATAGACGGAAATGAACAAATGTGTATAAAAAGTATATAAGGGGAAATGGTACCAGACAGAAAAAAAATGTAATTATACAAAGAAGCAAATCTCGATATATATATATATATATATATATATATATATATATATATATATATGTACACGTAGATACGGGTATGATAAATAATAGGACGAGATTTACAATCGCATTTAGTGATATACCGAAATTTTGCTATTACTACTGCAACGTTATCGACTACATATTATTGAACAAAGAATCCTCTTTTTGTATGCTAACAGTCGAGCCTTTTTATTTAATTAAAATCAAATGTTTGTTATTTATATTACGGTATCAGAAATGACCATCAATAAATTTCTTTTTGATTGTATTTAATGAATAAGATATTTATAAATATATTAATATAAGTGACTTATCGGTAACGTCCTCAACTGGGTAACAAAAGTCCTGTAACAGTGGGACGTTTATTCCCACTGCAGGGCACGGGCCTGCTCTACAATTGAGAGTACGATTGAGAGTGGTTAGGCCATATAGTCCACCGCGTGCGCCTAATGCGTGTTGACGGACTTTACACACCATATTTTCATGAATTGCTATAGTATTCAGGTTTCCTCACGATGTTTTCCTTCACTGTTTTAGTGCGTGATGAGTGACTATCAATACACACATGATTCTGAAAATTTTGAGTTGTGCACTAGGATGCGAACCCGCGACCACCGTAGTCATGTTGGCAGCCGCGTCTGGTGTTTACCAACAGGCCACCACGCACTTTTTGTAACAAAAGTACCTAAAAATAATCTATAGTTGAGAATAAGTTTCCGACGAGTTAATAAATAATATCATATGTCCACTTACACAGTAAATACCGGTTTTTGCAAACGATTGCGAGATAGCATCGCATCAAGAACAGGAAAATCAACTTGTACGCGTAATAGGATAATATTTCCATTCCCTCATATGAATTGGGCTCAATTTCATTATGCATGTTGTAGTGTAGCAGTCAGCACATACTTCAATAATGAGTGTTGTTGCATTTTTGGGTTGATATAAATTTCTTCCATCAATTTAATATAAGATGAAACATTCGTACAACATATTATTATATTTATTGGCCAAACTAGTAGGAGGACCAAAAGAGTGAACCTGGTTACATCTTTTGGCAGGTTTTGGCGCTGTTGATTATACGCCGACTGAGAGAGACCGCGCTTTCGATCTCCGCACCAAGACAGTCATGTTTTTTGCTCCAAAACTATTTGTTTTGGGTCTGGGTGTTTGTGAGATCGAAAAGTCTGATACCCGCAGGATCACGACTATAATATAATGTGACTGTTGGGCGAATATATACAAGATTTTATCACGATATATATATATAACGATTTTGTAATTCCATTTCTTTACAAAAGTCTATAAAAACATAACGTAAGAAACAAAAAGAAATTCGAAAACGTATTGTTATGATCCTTATCAAATGGATTTCTACATATCAAATTTTAACGAAAGAAAATTTTAATTCCGGCTACAATAGTATTAAGAATTAACAACAAAAATAAAATCAAAGAACTTCTTACAGAACCGTTAATACAAACAAGATAATGTTTTTATACAATGTTATACAATGTCGAAATGTCAAAACATGAAATCTAATAATTACATATTATAATTAGACAATGGACAATTCGTCATTGTTAGCAGATCGAATAGTCAGCTAATTCATCGAATTGATGAATCAAATATGCATACGTATTAAAAATTAGAATTGTAAGATCAAGGTGATGAAAAACTAATGTTATAAAAATAATAGGCATTTATCATATATAAAGAAAGTTTTAGTGGTGGTAGGTACGTCATTCATATGTGAGAGGCCACCCGGTTAGGTACCACCGCAAAGTCTATTTCTTCCGCCAAATAGCAGTGTAAGTGCACTGTTGTGTTCCGGTTTGAAGGATATGGTAGCCAGAGTAACTACTTGACATATTGATACTTTTGTGTCTGGATGGCGAACACAGTGGAATGTCAAGCATTGCTTTGTAATTCATGGTGATGTTTGGTTTTGCTACTGTTCATGAGCCGTCGTCTTTTTTACCATCAGGTGAATGACCTGCTCGTCTCGACATTCATTGATACAAAAATAAATGGAATAAATTATTTAAATATAATATTTTATTCCTTATCTACATATATTCTTTATACAATGAGCATACTTACTAATAGATATCTGTACATTGAAGACATATGAGCAAAACTATCAAGTAGGAACTATATGAACGTAATAGAACCTGAAGCAATGATTTCTAGAAATGTTGCCTGTGCGATTGCGCACGGTTATCTCAGAAACGGCTTAACAGATTGCGATAAAATTCGGTATAGAGTTAGCTGACACACTGGATTAGCACGTAAGGTACTTTTTCACAAAAAGTGTAGTGTTCCCAGTGGGATTGGCAAGGAATTCCAAAATGGCCGCTCCTTTTCTAAACTCAAAGAGAAGTCATAGGACTGTATGCAAGCGCTCTGCTCAGTTGCCCGGTGACACTCAATAACGTCCCAAAAATGGTACTTCAGTCATATAGAGCCGCTGGCATGTACATCGACGAAGTTTTCCGACTTGTAATGAATGAAGCCGCCAAAAAGTTGCCGACACACTCAAGTTTTGGTGTGTGCGCTTACAAACAAAATCTATAAAGAAATATTTAAACGACAATAAATACTTCTGAGTAATGCGGCTGTAATACCAGTTTTGATGTCTCGCATATGTTAGCGGTTTTCCTTAAATTATAATATGCTGTTAGTCTGCGTCTACTAGCTCTAATAGATGTCATTAACATATAAAATGAGTACCAATAGTCTACTGCCGGTTGGCGGGTTTATTTATTTATAAAGTCTTTATTGTACACAATCAAAGAAACAGTAATATACAGAATCATAGAAAATCAGTACAATGTGTACAAGTAGCAGTCTTAACGGTCTAGGCAATTTCTACCAGACTACCATGGGACTTTTATAAAGTTTCCAATAATAATATGTTCTATCTTATCTTATATTTTTATCTTAATTTTTTGATAATGTTTGACTTACTAATTAATCATTTAAATTATTGATTAAGAAACAGGATCTATACAAAATTAGCGCTTAAATTCATAAATGCGAATTTCCGTGCCAAAAATTTCAGTAAAACAGAAATCTTATTATTGAAACAGCAGTTAAATAATAATGGAAATATCCTATGTCAAGCGTTACTCTGTTACGTGATTCGCATTTTATTGCAGTGACTTAATATGCAAAAACACGTTTATAGTTTATTGAAATGAACCTGGTTCTTTCCATATATACCCATCCTCAATTATAAGTTTGCGCATATTTTAATTGTCTCTTTTTTTAAAATTCGATTTATTTTTTATGGTAACGTAATCTTAACGCGAATTTCTATGGTACATAAAGCTCATTAACCTATAAGTATGGTGGATAACTCTATCGTGGAAGGGGCCCTAACCCGGCAGGCTAATGGGTTATTTTTGTATTAATATAATTTATTTAATTAAATATTCATTGAAACTTCTTCAGATGATTAAATAGTAGAGACCAAGAAACATTTAAAATTATTACTTATTCAATTATATAATTTATGACAATATTATTAAAATATGCAGTAATATATGCGGCAATAATTATTTCAACCATTTTAATTAATTCATTATTAATAATCAGCGTGGGTCTTGAGCCTCGCCACCGACTGATCAATTTTTTTTAATAAGTATGTATAGGAATGTAAAAAATGAACTTCACTAAATAAAGGATTTTATCTTTCATAAACAAACCTTTTAAAGAAACTTCCTCATTATCGGGCCAAGATGTGCTTCAATTGGTTCAATGACTAAGCATTATCATGTAGACTAATAATTGTGTTTTTGCAGAGCAATTATAACGGAAAATGGCATCTACCCATCGACTATATCTATCAACACAATCAACACAAAATGTAAAGAAGAAGATTTGGAAATGAGCACCTACGACCCCTTTGAGAACAGAAAACTGGAACATCCTAATTCGTAAGTATGTGAAATCATTAACAATCACCACGAGAATCGACTTCTTTACGCAATAACCAAATTAAAAAATAAATATGTAGGTACCTTTGTAGATCGATATCAGGTTTAACGATAGTAAAAACATATAAAGTAATCACTAATAATAATATGAGATTAAACAATAGATTGCTTTAAATCAGTTATTATCTGCCCTGCTTAAGAATAAAGCCAATATTATATAATTTTTAATAACTTTATCATAGGCAATAAAATGATAAGGAAAATTATAGTTTCTTAAAAGTGATTTGTATTTATTTTACAGAGATTTGAGGTCTTTTGCGAATCTCCTAAAATCGTCACTTGGTTCGGGAATTTTAGCCATGCCAGCAGCTTTCAAAAATGCTGGGACAGTCGTCGGCATTTTTGGCACCATCATATTAGGATACATTTGCACACACTGCGTTTACTTGCTGGTAAAATATTTTTCATGTTTTCACAACCTATGACTATGTCGAGAGTTTTACACACATAATATCCCAAACGAATATTTAATTTCACTGCGATCAATTAATGGAAAATAATAACAAAAAATTATGAAATTCTATGTTAATTCTACAACCACGTAAGCCTAAACATTATTGTAAAGAAAAAAATAAAAAAGTTATATTAATTTTAGTTCTAACTTCAATATGAAGTCAATTTTAGTTTACTTGTCTTAAAGCAAACCCGTTGATAATAATAAAATGTTGATAATATCAGTTCCAGTTTACTATTAGGAAATTAGAATATCTGACAATACATGTTCTATGATTCCAGGTGAAGACTTCACAAGAAGTATCTAAAGTTGCCAAAGTGCCTTCATTAGGTTACGCAGAAACTATGGAAGCCGTGTTTGCTCACGGTCCACAACCGTTAAGGAAACTATCAAGATTCTCAAGGTAAAATTAACCTTAAAGACTCCAATCTTCTTTGCACTAAGCCGCGGTTATTTCCATCTAATTGGTACCTTATAGTTATTTTTAGCACAGCAAATATGGCTATTTACCTAATGATTTCTTAAAGCGAAACGAACTTACGAAATATAATATTAATTCACTTAATTTATTTTAGATTAAGTAAATAATCAATACTACTCCTTATTTGATCATTTGTTAACTCTAGTTTGTAGACAATCTTTTTAGATCTAGGCGAAGGCCGTAAATCAAATGAAATGTTGGAAGAACCTGGAACCATAACAGAACGGTTTTTGCATAACAGAATATGTTGTTTTATTTTTCAATCAGAATACACAATGTATAACTAGCAATATAATTTAAATCTAATTACCAAAAGTATTAAAGACTGCATTTGGATCCAAAATTAAAAGTAGCAAGAGTCTAAGACAAGTTCCTTACCTAGAATTTTTATGTTTCAGAATATTTATAGACTGGACGATGGCTTTCACGATACTTGGCGCGTGCGCAGTATACGTCATACTACTCGTCGACTCAGTAAAACAGGTATTCGTCATTTACGATAGCAATAGTATGTTCTATTGGCAAACTTCGTATCAATGAAAGCAAACACTGACTATTAAAACAACACGTGTAAATACTTCTATTTAGAAACGCCAATTTATTTTGCACTGTGTACAAAACGATATGCTGTAAAGGAGAGTGAAGAAATCACAGCGTATTAATCTAAATTCCTTATTGACACAATGTGAGGATGAAAGTATACATAATGCAGTTACGTTCGGTCGGAAGAAATGAACAATTTATATATTTTCCAGTCGTCTGTAAAATTCTATTTAAATTCTTATACGCAAGTCCTGAAATGCTCATCATTTTATCTCACTAATTTAAAGTCTCATAAAAACTATATAACACGTTTATGAAACTATACTTAAGTATACCTGCTATGATAATGATCATTCTTACAAACGACAATGATTAAAAAAGGCAATAGGTATAAATTTTATAATTTTTGTCGTTTTTTTTTTTCCAGATCGTAGATTACTTCTATGAAGGCAGTGAAATCAACAAAACTATGTACTGCCTGATGTTCCTGGTGCCGATCTTAATATTCACACAAATCAAGAATCTCAAATACCTGGCTCCTTTCTCGGGCTTCGCAAATGTTCTCTTGGTTCTCACATTTGTCATCTGCCTGTACTACATTTGTTCAGAATTCCCGGACCTAGACTCAAAGCCGATGACAGCTAATATTGGAGATTTGCCTCTGTTTATCGGGTATGTATTTGTATAACAAAAAGTATGCGCCAAAAATTTAATTGACGCACATATTGTTTTGAGTCTTGGCAAGAGAACACGTCGTTTTTCAAAACAGACAAATGACAAAAAATACCTACGTCTGTGTACATGCTTGGCATAAAATTATGAAATATGTGAAATAATATATTTTATCTTTAAACGAATTGAAAATTCCATGCAATAGAATTTTGGTAAATTACATCATAGTAGGTAGGTATTGTCTTATTAAAACCTGGTAGAAAGTAGGTACTAAAATCACATTTTCGCGTTCAGCTCTTGTAAAACTAATATAATTCTATTAATCGGCAAGAGATATTAGATAACATTCGCCATCACCGCACTTACAATTATGCGGAAGGGAGTAATTGTAATAGCCCTGCCATAAAAATAACATGAGAAATGTTGTTTTTTATCGTTTATGAAATTATCAAGAACATGTACTTTTTTCAGTACAGTTATATTCGCAATGGAAGGTATCGGTGTGGTGCTGCCAGTAGAGAACACTATGGCTAAGCCCCAACACTTCCTAGGATGCCCAGGAGTTCTTAACATTACCATGACTGTGGTGGTTCTGCTCTACATGATCATGGGTTTCTTGGGCTACGTCCGGTATGGAAACGAAGCTGAAGGAAGCATCACTCTTAACCTGGATACTGGAGAAATGTAAGTAATTTACTAGACAGTTTAAACGTAGTCATTTTTCCTATGAAAATATAGGTCCATCTCGATTTCTTGATATCTATCCAAATTTAAAGAAAACAATTACTAAATATACTAATTATATTCATATTCTTTATTCAAAAGAAACTCAGTGTGTAACTAGGTATTGCTAATACTGATATGTTACATTGAGTTTTCAGACCTGCCTTGATGGCCAAAGTCTTTATAATACTGGCGATCTTCTTCACCTACACGCTGCAGTTTTATGTACCGATGGAGATTGTATGGAGGAACACTAAGGAATACGTCGCACAAAGATATCACAACATCGCCCAGAGTGTCATGAGAGCCGTATTCGCTACACTCACAGGTAAATAAGTTAGGTACATATACTCTACGTAGCCAAAAATTATATTACTACATCGTTCTTTCGTGTTACATAATATTACCAAGCTCCACTTTCTTATATTCTCAATCCTAAGTTCATCGCATCCTCAATTACTGATACATTTTCTCTTATAATAAAATTACATTGCTCAAAATGAAAGTGAAAGTATAATTTTGGCTTTATTCTTCCTTTTTTTTATTGCCATGAATAGCTAGACGAGCATGCCGTTCGCCTGATTGTAAGCGATACGACCGCTCATAAACAGTAGCAAAACCAAACAACGCCTTGAATAAGAAAGCAATGCTTGGCATTCCACTGCACTCGCCATCCTGAGACATAAGATGTTAAGTCTCAATATGTCCAGTAGTTTCTCTGGCTACAATGCCCTTCAATCCGAAACACAACAGTGTATTTACACTGCTGTTTGACGAGAGAAATAGACACTGCGGTGGTACCCACCCAGATGATCACTCACTCACATATGAAAGACCTACCACCAATAAAATCCAGCATGTTCCTGTACAATCTAGAATACTGTTAAGAGGGGTTAGGCCATATAGTCCACCACGCTGGCCTAGTGCGAGTTGGCGGACTTTATTTACCATATAAATTCTTACATTTGTAAGAATCGCCATTTGAACATGGTAATCAGGTTTCATCACGATGTTTTCCTTCACCGTTATAGTGCGTGGTGATTAATTATCAATACACACATGGCTCCGAAAAGTCAAAGGTATGTCCTGGGATTTGAACTCACGACCGCGGTAAGCATGTTACCAGCCGCATCTGGCCCGTTACCAACAGGCCACCACGCGCACCAGGGAATATTATATTACTTTTTTATACAGTTAAAAAACTACATGATAATACATCATACAAATCCGAGTTCAATCCACGTCACCATTAGGTGTGCTGTCATATCATTACAAACTATAATCAATCAAAGAACCTATCGGGCAGGGCTGTAAAGATAGCGAAAGAGAATTAGTGCTTGTCTCTACTTAGAAAATGTTCATTGAACGCTTTCGTTACATATAGAGTTTGCTAGTAAAAACAATGACTAGGCAATTAATTACCAGATTAGATATGAATTTGAAACCGGCCGTATGCGTAAATTACCGGATATCTAATACATCATACTTATTAGCCAGAGTACAGCACCGCTTTTACGAGCTACATGCTCGATCTTGATCGCCTACTCTCCATTCTTAACTTGTTGAAAAATTATTTTTGTGCCGCACCGTAAGACTGTGGAATTGTTTGCCGTCACACGTCCTTCCTATAACATTCTGCCGTAGTGTGATGAGGCATATGACGGCAGTCCCATGCCAATCGATACTCTGCCTGGACGGCATTTACGCTTACCATCAGGTGCAGTGTGGTCACTATGCCGGAGAATAAAATAAAATAAATGCTCGGATTACCATAACTTTATTTCACTAGGAAAATCAATCCCATCAGTATAAACGTATGCTTTTATGTTATTTTTTTTTATTTCAGTGGCCGCAGCCGCCACACTACCGCGGCTAGAGCAAGTCATTGGTCTAGAAGGAGCTTTCTTCTACTCGTTCCTCGGTCTGATAGCTCCGTCCATGATGGAACTCATATTCAAATGGGAAAGAGGCTTAGGGAAATACAACTGGATTTTAGTAAAAGACGTAATCTTAATGTTTTTCGGAACATTTGTGTTAATAGCTGGTGTGACCCAGAGTATCAGGGAAATTATCAGGACTAACTCATAGGACATAATATCTCAAAATATTTTATGTAAATACAGTGTTAATTATATTTTAAGTGAAAAAGCTATTTTGTTACAAAACCTATTGTTTTCAAATATAGAAAATATTATGAAATACTGTGTTTAAATACCCAATGAATACCCGTATAGAAGAAATATGGAACTGGTGTTAAGTTAAAGCTAAATACCAATAAGTTCTGAGTAGTTTTGCTCGCAATTACAAGCAGGCGTGCAAGATTGAATTATCAACTTCGTCATCTCGTCTATTTAACTAGCTATCTAATAAATAAAAATATGTTAGTAGAATGCCTTTGGATACAGCTTGCTTTCAACAACAATATTACATATCGATGTATATATCTTTAAAGGAGGCCATTGAGGTATCTCAATGAAGGAGGTCTATGTTACCATTACGTAGTAGTTCTAGTGAGTAGAATTCCTAACATTGAAAATGACACATTATAATAAAAAATCTTTTAAATGAATCAAGAGTTCGTATGTTGGTTAACGCCATGGACGTAATATATAGTTAACGCAGACCCATGATTAATTTACTAGGAAAAATTGACTTGAAGCCTGCTCTATGCTGCTCTACTTACACAGGCACTTTAAAAATATTTATTGACGACGTTCTTCAACATGTTTTATTTTTAATGGCATATGTCTTTTTGTCAATTTCAATTTTTAAATAAAATTTACCTACTTATCACGCATTTCTATTAATTTTTATTAAATTAAAATTACGCATTTTTATTAAATTAATATTACAAATCAAAAGTGTAGTCGACTGCGAAAAATGGGGATTTACGGTTCTGCAATACCTACTATTTGTTGAAGGACTTTACTAGTGCGCCTCTGCGGTATTCTAATTTCCATTTTCCTTAATTGAGTTTATGCTCATTTTTTCCACCTACTTTTTAATTAAAGTAATGACAGCCTTTTAACTTAGAAATGAAATGTTCGTCATATAAGTTTCAGTAGAATAACTATATTTTCCAATTTTAGTGTTAATTCGCCAAAAAAATACAAGTGTAACTCCGTCTACGCAAATGATGAAACGCGCCAGTTTTAAAATGTAGGTACCAAGAAGTATAATTCGATATAGCTTCCGATGACGAAATATTATGTTGTTCTACACTACACTTAGAGACACACTAATTACTTTAAAATTATTTTTTACAACTATATGAATTACTGTTAACATTGCACAATCTCTAATAGTATTGCCCAAATAATCCAAAAAGGAACTTCCTGAACGATTAGGTGTTAATACGTTATTTAAAAATCAATGAAATTGTAATTGCTTTGCTATAAGTTGTTTTATTTGTAGAGCAATTGTCATCTCCCAAAACAGCGAAAAGGTGTATATAGTTATGTTGTAGGTATAAGGTAACTGGAGCTAAAATAAATTCTTCCCGCGCTGAACGCCATTCGCCAGCTGTGAAGGCAACGCGCACAGCAGGTATTGCGGAATTTTATTTATTACGCAATTACCCAGCTGTTTTATTGATGTGTGCTGTGATTTAGTGTTCTCTATCTGGATTTGCCGAAGAAAAAAATGGTTCCAGCGATTAATACTAAAATTGTAAGTTTATTCATTTAATCACATCGTTTTGAGAGGTTATTTTACGTTGATTACATTTTTTCCTTATCATGTTGATATGAAATCGTATTGATAATGTGCACAGAAATTATTAGGTTTAAAAGGTATTGTGAGTGCGAACGTGTGGAACCATGAGTGAAGATAGTGCGGTTAGTAAGATATGTGCATCAAATGTCATTAAATACAGTAGTATGATAATTATTTTCACGCGTTGTAATAACGTATGATCGAAAGATAACAAACGTCCAAGGTTCATTTACATCTGATGTAGTCTGTTTGACATTGACAAAACTTCATTGTGAATTATTTACCCTCCACAACGCGACAGTAGGCAATATAGTCAGTGTTTTTCGCGGGTCTCGTGCATTTAATGTGAACATTCCATTTTTGGTTATAAGTTGCGTTTATTTTAATCAAAATGAGCAATTTACAAGTGGCTCTAATGGAAATTTTAGAAAATCCAAACGTATGTATCAAATTTTATCCAAAAATCTTAATTGTTACAAGTAGAAATCAAAAGTTGACAGTAATAAGTTCATGAGATAATAGTTAGGGACTTATTTTATTATACTGATATCTTTGACTCACTTTAATGTTGCAAATAAATATATTTTACATATATGCAACACTAAGCATTTTTTTAATTAATAAGTTGCTACCTCTTCAATTGTATTAGCAATTTTGACAAACAAAAACTTAAAGAATAGACATGCCTACCTAAAAATTGTTAGTACCTACTAAAATCTCTTGTGAGTAGACATCTTTTGTTATAGGTAAGATCAATTTAATTTTTATTCGGCTATGAGACTTATCACTTTGTATAACCTTAAATTAATGTTGATATCACAAGAATTGTACCTTATAGTATCTTAATTCTGACCTAACATAATGTAGTTCTACTTTAGTTTAGGTCATAATTATGACATGAACACATTCTCAGTACTTGGAAGTATAAGTGTAGAAATAGGGAAAAAAGTTGTTTCCCTGTAGTTCAATGCTAGGAAACATGTAGCTTTTTAGTAGGCAGATACTAATAAGTAATCAATCAAAGTCTCTGCTTAAGAAAAGTTGATATTGATGCATTTCCATAAGCAGCAATTTTGCCTGATCCCCACATAAAGGTGTGATACAGAACCATTAGACTTTGCTAGACCTCCTTCTTAATGTAAAAAATCTTTGTAATTTAATCCGTCTGGGTGAGTCATATTTAATTTTTTAAATAAATTTGATAGTCCCCAGGTAAACTCAGTAGATAGGTACTTAGGTGTTCAATGATGATGATGATATTAAAAGTAATAAATTTTTTAAATATATTATTTGAGTACCATCCGTTTATTTAAATATAGTGTCAGTAATAGCAATTAGGAGATAATATGTAATAATTTGAATAAGATCATATTGTGAAATAATAAAGAAATTAAAATGAAAAGAATGAACATGTTGAAAATTTAAGCTTCCAGGGTTCCGGTTAAATAAAAAGAAGTATTAAAAAACCAATTGTATTAAAGTCTACATATTTTTCTTTCAGGTATTACCCATTGTGGTAGGTGTGGGTTCGGCAGTAGTTTTGGTGACAGTTGTTGCCAACTGCTTATGGGGAAAGAAATCAAAATCCTCAAAGGGAAGTAGTAAAAAGCAACTAGTAACCTTAGTAGACCCTAATGTTAAATATGCACTTCCACTCATAGAAAGAGAGGTAATCAGCCATGACACAAGACGGTTTCGTTTTGGTCTCCCATCTCCGGAGCATGTTCTTGGTAAGTATATATAATAATTATACCCTTAAAACTTAACTTAGAAAGTTTTAAAGTTATTTACATTTAGAATACCCATTTCACATAATTTATTTTTAAAAACCAAAAAAGGTACCCTGGTTGAGACTTATTATTATTTTATTTAATCTTAACTTAGTTAATTTAAATTTTTACCTTCGAAAATATTCTAAAACAAATCTTTAAAAAAATCTCATTACTATGCAATAGGTTTTGTGAATAATATAAAAATGTGTGTTCCATTGTGTTTTAATTTAAATACAATGGATTATTCACATGAATTTCGTTACATCAAATGTTTTATTGTTAAATTTAGGTGAAAATATATATAGTTATAAATAAAGTATTTAAAGAAAATAAACTCATAGGTATTAAAGAATCAAAAAAATCATTTAGTTATTAACTCAAGACTAGAAATATTTCCCTAAATGAAATATTAGAAAGATGGGAACAAATAATAATGCATACAACATTCTACATTTTAAAAAAGAAAACTAAGCATAAATACCAAATTTTAATCGGGTCTACACTGTATGCATTCAATTACGACATTAGCACAGTTTAATCATTAAATATGTACACATAGCCCTCAATAGTTTGTGCGATGCGCGACTCACGCTTGGCTAGTATTTTCCTACTTCAGAGAATTGACACTTGCATGACGTGAAGCAGTATTTGTATTTGTATCAAACATAGGATTTACCAGTCAGATGACGCCTTGTGTATCTCAAGATATTTATGTCATCACCCAATCCTTTACTGTCAATATATTTGTAAATATTTCTTTTCGAACAAAATTGAGTTATCAGTGTTCCGCAATACGGTGTGCTTCTTGCATCAACCTTCATTGGACTGTATCGACACAGGCCTATAATGCCAACATTGTAATTTAGAACTAACAACCCCTTGACAAGATTGCTATGACGTCGCCTAGCTCACCAAACCTATACAAAGAATTAAAGAAAATACTTGCGCAGTTGCCGAAACGTCGCCCTACCATTAATAATTGGTCACAGGGCATTAACACCGTCTTCCGATAAATGTTTACTACTTTTATTATCATGTCTTGGTTAACATGCAGTAACCAACATACTATACTTATACAATTTGCAACGCTATTATCGTGGGTTTAATTTAATTTTACATTTTTTTACATCTCGACGTTTAGGTTACTTTACAGCTTTTGTGATCACGGGGCGGTGCGATAAAATCCGTACAAAATCATTACAAAATAGTTTTATTTCAATATTTAATATTCATGTAAATCTAAGAAACCATAACGCTACTTGTACATTATATACATACATACATATACCCAACAGTCACATACAAAGTCCTGACCCCACACTATGATCGAGTCTTGTGTCGTGGATATCAGAAACTACGACAGGTTTTGGTCTCACAAACTCCCAGACCCGGCATTTGTTTCGGGATTACACAAATTTGTATGTGAAGGTGCGGGAATCGAACCCGCAGCCTCTCGTTTCACAGCCAGTGTCTAACCAACTGCACTACTAAGTCTGCTGTCAAGTACTACTTCCAATTTTCTATACGTGCAAAATTACCTGTCTCTTTGCATTTGTATCATTTTCAAATCCTTTAAACATTGCATTTTTATATAATATTAGCTGCTGGAAGATAATATTCTCTCTTACATTAAATGTGTATTTTTTTTTTCAGGTTTGCCAATTGGTCAGCACATACACTTGTCAGCTAAAATAGATGACGACCTTGTAATCAGAGCGTACACCCCAGTATCAAGTGATGAAGAAAAAGGATATGTTGACTTAGTTATTAAGGTAAGTTCTGATCTAGCAAAACGCGTTTCGGCCTAATGTAGGTATCGAACATTTTATAAAAAGATCTTTTAAATCCTCTCTACGATTTCCAAGAACTGTTTTAGACACTGAGTAATTGCGCTTCCTGTAATAAAATAAGACTCATTAAAATAAAATCATAAACTATACTTACCTTGTTATAGTCTACGCATTATTTCTTACAATGATTCTGTTTATTAATAATGGGTAAGGCCTAAAAAACTTTTTGTGGCAATTTGGATATCTCAGTCGGCCATTCGACATTCCTAACTTATCAT
Organism: Hyles lineata; assembly: GCA_030180105.1. Classification (NCBI taxonomy): domain Eukaryota; kingdom Metazoa; phylum Arthropoda; class Insecta; order Lepidoptera; family Sphingidae; genus Hyles; species Hyles lineata. Next base: position 10,658,881 of record JARJEE010000008.1, on the reverse strand, counting down.
GATTTTATAGGTAATAATTGATTAGGCGTTACGTGCATTGATATAATTTATTGTGTTTAATATAATTATATTTCAAGCTATTAGGTGGCCACAATTCTTTTTTACCATAAATTTTCGATAATGTTTCACGTAACAACTTCAATTGCTTTATTGTTATAGAGGAAGAAATCCATTTCTCTTCATTTTGATCATAATTTATAATTTAGATTAATTCTAGTATGCCTTAATCTTTTGTACGTGATACCCCAGTCATTGTTAGGATCATTAACTTTATTATTTTTTATCGGTAGACGTAAATAATGAGTCTCATTAAAAGTTTCAATGCTATCGTGTCATGTAGAATTTTCTAGAAAAGATTACCTTATGAAGGCCACTTGAATCATGGTAGTAACAGAAGACAAAAAGTTACTGTTCGTTGGTAATAACATTAATAAGTAACATTTTATGTGTTTAGTTATTTCTGGCATCGTATGTATGTTACTGAGTAAATAAAAATCATTGTATGCCTTACAATGATTTTTATTGCGTACAATTCACGAGAATTTGTGTACTGAAGTGGTTGATTGATCTTGAAATTATCCTTGTCCTCACCATGTATATTCCTTTTAATTTAATTTACTTATGTAGACTCAGATAATTTCATTAAGCATAAAAATTGATTTAGGTGACAATAACGCAATGAAAAGTTCTCACAAATAATTTGTTGAATATAGTAATATTGTGTATAATTTAGAATTAAATAACAGCCGCAATGAATATGAATGATCTCGATTCCAATCTAAGGATCAATCCCGAAAATAAACTGATAAAATCAAAGAATAATCAAGACTCCAACATTTAAGTTCATTGCATTGATTTATTTTTGGGATCGATCTCCAGATAATGATAGGACTACTAATTATATCCAGCATAAATCGATAATTTTTAAACAGGAAAGTACTGCATGTAATAAAAAAATAAAACGATAAAAACAATAAACTTAATGATCCATGACTATATGGTAAATGAATCACGTATAAAGGATTAAGCTATACTATAATTTTAATCCATAGTGATAATATAAACAATAGTCAAAAAGTGTTTTATACTTTTACAACAATGAAAAATCTATTTATGTATCTAAATAAGCCAATAAATAGACTCAGTTACAAATACGATAATGATGTTCATTTTTTTTTCAGGTATACTTCAAAAATGTCCACCCCAAATTCCCGGATGGCGGTAAAATGTCGCAACATTTGGAAAGTTTGAAGCTTAACGACACTATTGACGTGCGTGGACCGTCTGGTCGGCTGCAATACGCCGGCAATGGAACATTCCTTATCAAGAAACTCAGGAAAGACCCACCCGTCAAAGTTATCGCCAAAAAACTTAACATGATCGCAGGTAAAGTACTTCTCAATTTAGGTATTATAATAGTTGTTTGATAAAATTTTTAGTTATTTATTTTATTCAAAATAGTAAATGTAGTGAAGTCATGCCTGAAACTAAGTGTACTTAGTATAAATTGTTGTTCAAACAGCTTTCATATATTAGTAAGACCCATGCCACTTTCTGAGCCTAACATTCGATCGCGAAAGATTTGGTAAATTATTATAATGTTTTAATTTTACACCAGGTATAGACGCGAAAGCTAACAAAGAGTTTTATTTATTTATTAAAGATAAAGAAACAAACAGTTAAAAGTATTTTATTAAAATTAACTGAAATCAGTTAAGTTTCTAAAAGGCATGATCAGATTGGTATAAACCAGTGGCAAAGGGTGACTTTTTTCAAATAGGAAGCCGAAAATTTCCATTGTGAGTTTAATTGTGTAAATACTATATTATGAATATATTTTTAAATTCAATGTTTATCTATAATACACATCAATGACAAAAGTAAAGCCGGTAGGAATCGGCATGTATGAAGGCTTCGCCACTAGTATAAAATATTAACAATTTATTGCTAACAACTATTTTGCACTAAGTGCAATACACCTTAATGGCCATAACTAAAAGTCATGGTAACTCAGACGTGTCTTTATCGCGGATATTGTTTTATCGCGTGAGCAGTTTTTTGTTAGTCATCATTTTGATAACGCGTCTACGCTCGTTTATTATGCAACATTAAACAATTCGTTTTTGTGCCGGAGGATTTTCTTATTCGACAATTACTCATAACTATGTAGTTTTTATTGCCACATACGTTACTTATCAACTTATTTATCAAACTTAAACTCGAATTTTCAACAGTCATACCTACATAGAAGAAGTTAAAATCCGACTGATTTTTTTGAATAATTATTCAATTTTAATTATACAGTTTTAACTAGCTCATTTCGTATTATATTCGAGGAATAAATTATATTAACCATTTAAAAAATCCGCCCTGAAAATAATAAAATGAAAGAAGTAAGTTCTTAAAAGTAGTGTTTTGCTAAATCTTATTTCGTGAGATACAAAGGAAGAATAAACAATATGGTGTTGACAATGTTTTATCTTCATACTTCAGATTAAACTATTAGTTGCGAATCTCGTGACTCGTATTTAAATTATACATTACATAAACACTATAGTATATGCAAAATATATTAATAAAACATAGTCATAAAACACCAAAATATTTCGAGACTCACACCTTTGCTAACTATTAATTACTGTAAGACAGTACCTGGTATTATTCAAAATAGTTGGCAGATGTGATAGGGCATTGAACCGATCACTAATCGCCTTTAACACTCGTGTAATTCGCCGACAGGTGGCACTGGCATCGCTCCAATGCTTCAACTGATCCGGCACATATGCACCCATGCCAGCGACAATACTCAGATGAGATTATTGTTTGCCAATCAGAGCGAACAAGACATACTGCTCAGAAACGAGCTGGAAACTTACCAGAGGGAACACCCAGAGCAATTTAAACTGTGGTACACGGTCGATAGAGCGACTGAAGGTTGGTATTATTAGCGATACTTTGAAATAGAAACTCAATTGTTTCTCAATCTTTATATTATCTATATCAGGGGTTCTCAAAGTGTGCGCTATAAATAGTGAAGGAGCGCCCCGTGAAGCAATTCTCTCTCAATTTAAATTTTTGAACCCGTCTAGCAAATTAGTATGATTCTGTCTATCCATTTCAACTAGATAGGTTAAAGTAGTAAACATGTACCCATACGCCCCGGACTGAGATAGACTGGATACATGGGTACATCTTTGTTCTATACCATCAAGTTTAATATTTATGAGCCGCACCACCAACAAAATGGTTTATTTCTGTCGTTCCTACACAGTCACGCAATCTTCCATCTCCCTCTAATAATTTCGCGCATGGCATGTGCGCGCTGATTTTGTTCATATTGTCCCTTCTAGTATAGATCAACAATTTTACAGATTTTTTTATCGATATCGTAATTAAACTGCAACAATCTATCAATATATTGGGTCCTAAGAAAACAATTAGGATTTAATTGTATTTGTTATCAGTTTTTATTAACATGCAAAAAAACTGCATATGCACTACTGTATTTATTAAAAACAATAATTAATTTGTCATAGCTCTATCTATTCTAATATTTAAATTTACCGATACACCGAATTAATTATCAGTATGAGTGCGGATAAATTTTTAGGTTAATCTTTCCGGATATGCATTTATTAAATATAATTTTGTTCTTTAAACCCATAAATTACTTAATGATGTTAGTACATAAAATGATAATGTTAAAATTATTTACTTTCAGGATGGCAATACAGCACCGGTTTTATCAACGATGAAATGGTTCGCGACCATCTGTTCCCGCCTGCTGATGACGTCATCGTACTGATGTGTGGCCCACCGCCCATGATCAACTTCGCGTGTAACCCAGCGCTGGACAAACTGGGCTTCAAAGAGGAACTACGTTTCGCATACTAAGGCTCGTTTAGTTTCCAAATATTTCCAGTAGTTTAGTAAATATATGGAGATTTTGTTACCGTTCAGAAGTATGAATGTAGGTAGTTAGATTTTGTTGATTGTTTAAAATTCTACAAGGGTATGTAGTTGTTATTAATTGTTTTATAGGAGATATTATGACCAATGGAGTCAACTGATATTGACAAGGCATTTGTAGTTTACCAAGAACAAAGAATCGAAAAGCTTTAGCGTTTCATACTCTGTCTAATAAATACATTTTTGAGTTCTCATACAAAAATTGTATGTAAGTTGCATTGGGGTAAGACTGTAATACAAGGAAGGAAGGGGTAAAAACGTAAGCTCCTATATTTTATGAGTTTACGCTCTTACCCCTTACCCATTACTATTACTTTGTTACCCCTTAACGGTAGTAACAATAATTCAATAATAATTCTCAGATTATTCAACGATTTCTTAATGCAAGACTTATTTATTTTTTTAATGTGCATTTGCTACTAAAAAAGCCCTATCTTAAATATATTGATATAACTGGTGTACAATATTGTAATTTATTGTTACTTGTAATATAAGTCAATGTTTTGAGCGCTTTATAAAGAGGTGTTTGTTGACACAGTCGATGTTTTTGACAATGTTGCAATAATCGTGGAATTTTCAATATATTTGTATACAAAATATGTGATTTTTATTCAATACTAGCTATACCCGCGACTTCGTCCGCGGGGAATTTAACAAAAACTTTATTTTTCTTAAATAAAAGATTATTTCTAAAATAAATGTAGCCTAAGTTACTCCTTATTGTATCAGCTACCTGACAATAAAAGTCCCGTCAAAATCGGTTCAGCCATTTCAGAGATTAGCCGGAATAAACAGACAGACAGACAAAAAAACTAAGGTCATTTTCGTTATAGGTATCGTGTATATAACGATATGTAGTTGGACATATTTTTTTTTATTTTCACTTTACAAACAGACACTTCAATTTTATTTATATGTATAGATATTCTACCTTTTTAAATGTCTGTTTTATATGTTATTGGTGAAGCCGTTTTGATATAACGTCGGTCTTGAGAAGTTGAAATAAAGCGGGGTTAATTTGCATAAAACATCTTTATATTGGATGAAATATAAATTAACATAAACGTAATGAAAAATATGGAATTAAAATTAACTATATTTTACCATTTACTAAACATAAGTTAGTAGGAAAATTGTATAACAATCATAATATTAGCGGTGATAATACTCAGTAAGTGCAAGGGGATCCTCGTGTCGAGAGTAAAGATACCGTACACAGAGAAACTCGGCTGAGCGTAGTGAATCTCTCGCAGGATCTCATTCACCATCTTAGCCACGGCATCTGAAATAATAGGTAAATTATAAAGCGTTTTTTTGTCGGAAAAGATGTTCCAAAAAGTGATTAGACTATGGAACAGGTTACAGCTGGTGTTAGGGTAGGGCGGTTGGGCAAAGGCCTAGGGCACCGGTGGAAAACGGCGCCAAATGCCGGGATTAACTATAACCTATGTGTATTATCTATGATTTACTGTCTTTCTCTTGGATTTGGATAGTACTTATTGGGCGCCGCAGAAGTCTCGCCTAGAGCGTCGTTAATCCTACATCTGCTACTGGAATAGGTCATAATATTATAGTCCTATCTGTCCTGATCCTGTGGCTATGGCGTAAAATTAGGAAGCGGCTCCCCCTGCCTCTCGAAAGTGCTAGTTATGAAAATTAAGTGAAGGTTTAATAAAGGATTTTTTTATAAAAATCACAGATTTTATGCATCGTGTTCCTAAATACCTAGTACAGTCCCGAATCAAACCTTCTCTATTTAACTAAGCTAATTATAAATGAAAAGGTATTATATGTCCAGCAGTGGTTAAATTCAGGTTGATATTATGATGTTGATGAATTATAAAATGTAACATTAAAATACATTACCATCAAGGCCATAAGACATGATGCGAATGCATAGTAGTTTCGTGTTTTTCACTTCCCTCAAAAATACCTCGTTTATAATTGACAGAACAGACAGCTGCGCGAAGTAGAAAAATGCCCATAAACCGATAGTGAAAGAACTTATGACTGAGTAAAGCTGAAACTAAAGAATTATTATCAGTACATTTACTTTACACACTAACTGCTTATTTATAGACAATTTTAAAATCTATTTTAGATATCGAATATTTTGTCCCTTTCGAACCATTTTTTTATTCAGTTTGAGCGAAAAGGACACTAGAAATCCATACAAATCGCTATGGTATGCAGGTTGCCTTCGAAACCTCAGAGGTGTGCTCTGAAATTCAAATCCGCGACCGCCATGAACATAAAGCAGCCGCTTCTGGTCCGTTTACCAACATGCCACCACTATCAATTAATATTTATTTTAATTTTATGCAACTATTTTTGTTTCTTTTTTCTTTACCCTTCAATTGGGCCACTAACTAATTTTGATACAGGGCACGCTACACCACTAATTCTTACGGCACTGCATGCGTTTAATAATATGTAATTTTGATATTTTAAAAATGTTGGTGACTAACACGAGTGCGCATTGCAATGATCGAGGTTCCAATAACTATGTATGTCCAAATTGATACTATGCCTGCAACTGTCATTACCTGAAACCACATTAAAATAATTGTTAACAAAACACCACACGAACTCGATAACTTGTAACAAGATATAACAGTATATAAAAAATACTACTCACAGAAAGACTAAAAACTTGAGTGAGAGTTTTATAACATTTCAAAATGTACCTGAGGCTAACGAAGTGCTGCTGGAATGTACGTGGACGTTTACATTTTTGTTTATATTCTAATAAATGTGTTTTTAAATACGTGTCCAGAAAACCAAAACGAGAAATCCCTGAATCAGTGTAGTCGGGCATAGTACTCATAATATATTCAATAATTAAATCGTTTATAAAACCCAGCCGATAAAACAGGAAAAAAATGTGATGACCCACGGAAAGTATATCGACATAGATTATAAGTATTTGAAAGCCCATAAAAAATGTGTAGTAGGGTTTCTCCACGCTATAAACTACATGAAGTATGTAGCCAATTGAGTAGGGGCCGGTTACTATAATTATAAAAACTACACTCAGGCGCGCCTGAAGGTCCGTTAAATACTTGCATTCTCTCATATTTAGTGATCGATTAATTTTATTTAATAATAAATATATCTCGACATCAGCAGTTCTGTTTAACATTTTGTCATATATTACGTTACAAAAACAAGCAAAATATTGCGTGAAAATCCCCACACTAAGTGCAATGTATAAAATATTACTTTTGCCGTAATAATATGAGTAATATATTACTTCGATGTGAACAATAGAAAAAGTTGCAGTGATCATCCAACAAATTGAATATAGTTTATCCCATATTGTATTGGGTAAAATAAATCTGTCTTTATCGATTTTAACCCTTGCTGAACCCAAAACTCTTTGTAATTTATATATGTGTGACATTGAATGCATAATATTTTCGTCTAATTTATTTAAGTCGTACAACGTTTCAGTAAACATTTTATATTGTACAAAGTAACTTTTGCGCCTCGGTACCTTAACTGAACACACATTACTAAACATCGAATACACGTACGGTTAATAATACCTAGAAAATATAGATAGCTATATTTCTGTTAATTTATCCTAATTGTAGCGTAATAATTAATTCAAAACTCGGATAGTATTTATATCTAATGACAGGAGCCTTTTAACCATTATTATTATTGTCAATTAAACAACCATAGAAATTAAGCATTTTTTTAATATGAAACTTTTTTACTATGTTTTCCCCTTTTGTTAATTGGTGTTAGATAATGATGGAATATAAATAAAATTCATTATTTATATTTTACGAACTAATAACATTTAAGGGATGTGCAATTATTTTCCAATTTTCTATACATTTTAGTTGTCGTTTAGAGCCCAATCAAATGTTTTATAATTACTAATGAAATTACTGAAACCCATTAACTTGTAATCACATAAATTATACATGTTTTAATACATGAAAATATGCCTGATAAGCCACAGCCAAGTTCCTCATATGTACCAATTATTATAATGCCAAGCCAACACTTACTAAGAGTATTATTTTTTGAATAGCACCTTAACCATCATAATAAATAATGCATCTGACGATAAATGCAGTGTGGTCCAAAAAAAAGTATCTAGCGGCGAATATGATTGTTTACCGCTGATGAATAATTATGGTAAAAACCTGCCACACTAAAAATAAATTTTCCCATTTATACAGGGTGATATTGACATATTATGGTAATTCAATTTAACTCGCATGTTTCTCATCGCCTTTAAGATGACATAAGACATGGCAAAAAAAATCCTGCCAGTATATATATTTTTACCACTTACCTGACTTTAGTTTGGTACGGGAACTTACCTGAGTCGTAAAAAGACTCGTGCTTATACAGATAGTCCAAAAGGCTTGAAAACTAATATCGCGATTTTTGACAAAATCAATCAGTTTTTCTTGGTAAAACTTGGCACAATGGCCTCGGGTGTTAGGAACTTGTGGTTTAAATAATAATTAAATACTATGTTAATATCACCCTATTTATCCATTGAAAAGTTGCCTGGAAGAAATTGCGTAGTGTAATAAGGCCGCCTCTTGTATTCTTTTTTATTATTATCATGTCATTTCTTTACTGTAATTGTTTCTCTATGTAGTGCAAAAATGGATGAAATAAATAAATACAGTTACTTTCATAGTCCTTACCCTCACAATAACTTTGAGTCTTGAGTCGTGGGTATTCGAAATTATAAGAGACTTTTCGGTCTCATAAACACTTAAACACTAAAAGCATACATAAATGCATAAAGGTCTCTCATATGTGAGAGGCCATCTGGGTGGGTACCGCCGCAATGTCTATTTCTACCGTCAAACAGCTTTGTGAATGCACTGTTGTGTTTCGGATTTAAGGGCATTGTAGCTAGAGTAACTACTGGACATATTGAGACTTAACATTTTACGTCTCAGGATGGCGAGCGCAGTGGAATGCCAAGCATTGCTTTGTTATTCAAGGTATTGTTTGGTTTTGCTACTGTTCATGAGCGGTCGTATCCTTTATCATCAGGCGAAGAAATACGAATATTCGTCTCGGTACGGGGATCGAACCCGCGGCCACTTGTTTCACTGCCAGTGCCTAACTAACTGCGCCAAATAGTGACTCACGCAAGTGTATCATGTGTCAGATTGAGCCTGTGCATATCCTGGGGTTTACTTTATGATCCGAAATAAAGTTCAAAGTTGCAATGTTGTAGGTACGTAAAACTGTACAAATATACCTAGTTAGTAGTTGTAACCATAGACTAAGTTAGGATTGAAGTAAGTATAAATAATACTTATAATAAGTATAAGTATCATAAAAAATAGTATTGATTTTTAGAGGTGAAAAAACAAATAACTTACTTATGACGTCGAACGCTCGGATATTCGAAATTCATTTGTATAGCGTGACCCCCCTTTCTCTGTCAATACAATATATTTATTTTGGCTTAAGAGAAATACCATTGTACTCGTATCTATAGTAGATGCTGTATTTAATTTCGACTGCATTAACCCTCAGTTAAAGTGGCATCATTGAAGTAATTCAAAGATGTCAATAAAAGAACATCAATTAACATATCTTCTATCTTTACAAGATATTGTTGAAATAAAAGCAAAAGCTCTCCCGTAGATTATAATGGAAATAACTTGAAATTACAGGAAAATATATTTTACAACCATTTCTATATTTGCATTATATATTATATTATGTTAAAACGGAACTAACATTTTTCTTCATATATTGAATTTATCTGAGGATTGTTTAAAAAAGTCCTGGCAAATACGACAGTAAGTAGACACCTTTTGGACACTGTATATGTGCTCGGGTATTTAGAAAAATATAAAAAGTTTGAAAGAAGTTTAACAATTATATTTCACTACAATTCAACGTTACACACAATTAGCGTTTACATAAGTTAATAAGAAAACTGAATAACAATCATGATGTTAGCGGTGATGATACTGAGCAAATGCACGGGGATTCTTGTGTCGAGAGTAAAGATACCGTACACAGAGAAACTCGGCTGAGCGTAGTGGATCTCTCGCAGGATCTCGTTCACCATTTTCACTACAGAATCTGAAATAATATAAAATACACACGTCACTCGTCAAATAACATTTTCCAAAAATAAATCTTTTTTTTTAAATTTGCTTCAGCCCATATGCGTCACACTGCAGAGCACGGGCCCTCAAGATTGAAAGTGGAATATGATTAAAAATAAATCTATAAATATTATAAATTTGAAATAAATAATAATATTAAAAGAGGTACCATCGAGTCCATAAGACATGATTCGGATGCATAGTAATTTCGTGTTTTTAATTTCCTTCAAAAAGAGGTCGTTTATTATTGCTAGAACAGTCAGATTTGCGAAGTAGAAAAATGCCCACAAAGCCACAGTACAGGCACTTATGGCGGAATACAGCTGAAACTAAAGAATAATTATTAGTTATTACGACTGCCTCGCTGGCGCAGATGTACTGCGGTATGATTGGAAAGCTGTGGTCTCAGGTTCAAATCCCGGGTCGGGCGAAGTGATATTGAATTTTTTTATTCATTATTATCAGCCCGGAGTCGGGAATTTGTACCCGATAAGGCTATAAGCTCGCCCCCTATCACACCGTGGGACGTAAATCCAAGACGAAATGTGGGTGTCCAGGTTGGACCTCCACCTACCCTTTCTGGGAAAAAGGCGTGATTTATATATGTATGTATTAGTCAATATACATAATACTTCGTATAGGTTAGGTAATTGAGAAAATATGTAGTAAATATTGAATATGTATGTATGTATTGTATGTATATTCACATCTATCATTTTAATTTTAGATTCCTCATCACCCTCAATGAAAAAAAATATATAGATACTCATCAGACCTCCATATAGAAATCGAATCTGGGAGTGATCCCAGATTCTTTACTTTTTATGGTATTGAAAATTATTGCCCTGTGAATTTTAAAATATGTGTTAACCCACTTGAGTGCGTACAGCTATAATGGAAGTTCCAATAATTATATACGTCCAAAGTGATACTGTGCCTGCGATCGTCAGTACCTAAAACATACAAAATATTGTTTGAGTAACCACATCATCTAGAGTCCAAACAACAAATACAAAACCGTATTCATGTTTAACTCATCTTGTCCCCCAACTCTTTGTGCGCGAAATGCGAGTGCAGCGCCTACATTTATTGTATCAAAACATCACATTGTGCCACTCGCAAAGATGAATTTAAACATGTATAACAACTATTGATTAAAGGCTATGTAAAAAATTTGATAAATACTCACACAAAAACTAAAAAGTTCGGTTAGAGTTTTATAACATTTCATAATGTACCTCAGGGTAATGACATACTGCCGAAAGGTAGGGGGATTCTTGCATTTTTGCTTGTACTCAATTGAAATTCTCTCCAATACTTTACTTAAAAGGCCATAACGAGAAATGCCTGAATCAGTATAATCAGGCATTGTATTCGTAATATATTCAATTAATAAATTATTCAAAACTCCCAGACGGAAACATAAAAAGAAAATTATATAACCCACGAAAAGTACATCTATATAAATTATAAGAATTTGAAAGCCCATGAATAATGTACAGAGTGGCCTATCCACGCTAAAAAATACGTGAATTATGTAGCCCGTCGAATATGGCCCGATTATTATTGCCATAAATAATAAATTAAGATGGCGCTGGATATTCGCAAGATATTTGCATTTCATTAAATTCAGTTCTCGATTTATTTTATTTAATAATAAATATAAATCGATGTCAGCAGTTCTGATCAACATTTTATCATAAATTATGTTACATAAATAAGAAGCATACTGTGTGGTAGTCCCAGCAGTACAAGCAATGTATAACATCTTACTTCTGTGGTAATAGTAGTAATAATAAAACTGTGAATAGTAAACAATTGAAAACGTTGCTGTAATCATCCAACAAAATGAATACAGTTTTCCCCATACTGTATTGGGTGAAATAAGCCTATCTTTATCAACTCTCACTCTTGCTGAACCCAAAATTCTTTGTAATTTATACACCGGTGAGAAAGAGTGCATTATATTTTTATCTAATCTCTTTTCCTTGGCAGAATTAGAGTACATTTTGTGTGAAACTACGTAACTTGCACGCTCAGACTCTTCACTCACAGAAATAAACTATTTTCTAATGATACACCCACGTTTTTAGAAAATTATCCTAAATTGTATAGATTTTCCGATTATTTGGTAAATTTATCGTAATTGTAGAGTAATTATTAATTCACAATATATGAACATCTAATGAATGGTTTAATGGTTGTCACATTAAGCTAGGTATTTATTGTGGATTAATGTAATATCAATGAATGTATCTAAGCTTTTCTAATTGTCTACTAAATTATAAAAGTAGATATTACGAGATATTACATATTATACTAATATACATAATTACATTTTTATATCAAGAAGAAAGGTTCAGGTCCATCCGGTTCCTTTGAGAAGGTCGGATGGTGTATGTTAAGGTCTCCAGCTTTCCACTCCAGCGGATGGATAGTTCAGTCCGCACCGCGCAAATGATACGGCTATGTTAAGTCCCTCACCAAATTCCTACGCTGGCATTTAGACTAAAGCCTCTCGATGGTCCTTGAGGTTGATTAATGAGGTAATACGTTGTGCCTCCTATTTTGGAGTCGCTCACAATGAATGTGTACGACCCTCACAGCATGCACAGCGAGCCTGAAGACCTTTTAAATAGCGTCTTATGACAGGCATATGATACCTGTAGAAAATTCACTGGTGGTAGGTGTCTCATATGTGAGAGGCCGCCTGGGTGGGTACCACCACAATGTCTATTTCAATGCCAAACAGTAGTTTAAATGCACTGTTGTGTTTCGGATAGGACATTGTAGCCAGAGTAACTACTGGACATATTGAGACTTTACATCTTATGTTTCAGGATGGCGAGCGCAGTGGAATGCCCCGCATTGTTTTGTTATTCAAGGTGTTGTTTGGTTTTGCTACTGTTCATCAGCGGTCGTATCGCTTACCATCAGGCGAACGGCATGCTCGTCTCGCCATTCACAACAATAAAAGAAAAACTTCTGCCATTCAACCACTAAAAGAACAAAAATAGACGGGTGTGACGGCAAGAATCTTTTCACAATTGAACACGATAGTAGTAAAAATTCTTATGTTATTATATATGCTGACAGTTATAGCCACATAACTACGTCTCTTCTATAGGTGCAACAAATTCTCGTAGGGTAAAGCCATGTTCGTTAAATCAACAGAATCAATGGCTGAGAAATAACAACCTCAATGTTGTATATTTGTTCGGTGAGTGTGTTAGGTATTGAACAAAATAACGTGGGATTGATTTCCACATTGATTACCTAGTCAAATGAGGGCTTGTAATGGACCCACGCTCATAGAAAATCTGTTGTGGACGTCTATTCAAAAGTGGCGGTTTGGTTTCACCCTTTAAATATTATAGCGGCCCGTCTTCGCCTGGTTGCAGATACTATTTTCACTCTAAACCAGATACTTACATGATATTTTTCGCAAATACTTTTGTATACCTAAACTCGACGCTATGTTACTTAGCTCACCATGATACAATCAACCCCGTCTCTTTCCGTCCGATCCTTTTCCTTTCCGGCCGGTCCGGTGACGTCACTTCCCATCCTGTATCATTAAAATTATCTACCTACAATATTTAAGATACTTCCGCTTCATGTGGCAACTCCGTGGCACACTTCATATATTCGCATCCGTAGGTTCGACCCCTGCCCTGAGATAAATGTTTGTGCAGCCCACAAATATTTCTTTCATGTCTGGGTGTTTGTGAGACCTAATAGTCTCTGGTAGTTCCCGATACCCACAACACAAGACTAGATCTGAGTGTGGGGTCAGGACTCTGTGTGTGAATACTGGGTGTTATTATTATATATATGTATTAAACATATAAACCTTCCTCTGAAACCGCTCTAACTTTTACTGAAAACTGAATTAAAATCCGTTGAATAGTTTCAACGATCTAAATACACAGACACCGCAAGCGACTTCATTTTATACTATGTAATGATTATGCATTCAAATGAGCCCGTACCTTGTCATCCTGGCGATAAATAACTAAAGGAAATGATAGTGGTAGATTATCACACATACGTACCATCAGATGTTTGATTTCAATTTTGCACGGACTAATGATGGAGGTTTAAATCATAATTAGGACGAGTGCATAAGTAGAAAATTTTATTATTCAAATTCAAAATAATATGTAAATTGGTTTGTATAAAAACAAGCTTTTACTTTAATGAATGAGTTTATTTCCTGATAAATCATAATTTTTTCACCGCCATGCAGAATTTATTAACAACCAGTTACAATTATTACTAAAACCCATTAGTTTGTACTCACATAATTTATATGTCAACTTTTTTAATGGCATTTTTTATCAAATATTCGGGTTGTTCATACGAGTATATATACTAAGGACTTATTTATTTTATTTATTTATTTATAATTCTTTATAATTTTACAACTAAGGGACTTATAACATAAGTACGTACAAACGGCGGCCTTATCGCTAACGGCGATCTTTTCCAGACAACCTTAGAATGGATTGGAATGAATAGGAGAAGGTATTTATTTATTTATTTATAAATTCTTTATTGAACACATACAGTATTATGATAAAAAATATGACAACACGTTTAAATAAAGGTGACAATTGGCGGTCTTATCGCTTAACGCGATTTCTTCCAGACAATCATTAGATGGGTGGCCACAAAAAAGTTACAAACTTACTTTAATGGAAAAAAAAACTATGTTTGGAAAAGCAATTAACAATATTTAATCGAGGTAAACTGTCACAGTTTACCTTATCCCTTCCATAACATCTCTTATAAAGAATAAACATTTTCAAACTAGACCGTTTTATTTAAAATGTCAAACATGTAAATTACATACTGAATCGATTAAATATTGTTAATTGCTTTTTCAAACATAGTTTTTTTTTCCATTTACACTATATATTAATTTTTATAAATTCCACATATGATTAACAATATTTATTATTACTTGCAGGCAATTCCTGGGGAAATATTAGATAAACTCATTTATATTAAAGGTGACTCCAAAACGTAATGCGATAATTCAAAACGATACTTCTAATGACTGAGGTAGCTCAGTCATTAGATTATTACTTCATTCGTTCGTCGTCAAAACTCACAGCAAACTAAATTGCTTTCATTATTAGTGCCTACGTCTCAACGATTATACCTTATTTATTCAGTTAACATAAAAAAAAACTCAATAGTTTGTGACCATGTATCCCAATAAGAAGTTTGTAAAAAGTAAAAAGTATTTTGAAAATAATAAAAACATTAATATGAATTTAAGGAAAATGAATACACCAGAATACATCTCGAAAGACATACTAGAAGAAGAATTCGCGAAATGTTACAGGATGGTGTTCTATGTTCAGATGGCACTGGGTTCCTGTCGAGTACATAATAAAGACAGATTTGTGACATCACCAACAATTTATCAAAAATTGTACTCTACACTTTGTATAATAGTAACAGTGACTTTATATGTATTTATAGTCAAACATTATTCTTACAAATATGAGAACAACACTGCCATTTACTATTTAGCCTCTGCCGGCATGTTAGGAGATTTACTAACATACGTCTGTAACATTATCCATACACGTTTTTTAAACGGGGATACAAATATGATGTTTTTCATAAAACTGCAAAGTCTCGATCGACTAATGAAAATTGAACACAACCCCGCTATAATTTGTATGTTACGCACATTAAACATGGTTACAATGTTATTTTTTCTCGTGATGTGTGTGGCATTCCTTGTATCAATAATTTATAATTCCGATGGCACAGAAATATTTTTCATCGGCCTTCTAAATAACCAAATCACATTTATGATGGAAATCGCTGTCTGTTCAAATTTCATTATTTTTTTCCTGATACGTTTACGCTTTCTTAATTCCATAATAAGCAATCATTTAGAGCCAGACCAACCTAAACAGTTGCCTAAAGTTTTCTTTCGTGTAATTCCTGCTAAACGTTGGTTGAGGTATATGGCTGCACAAACACACGATTTCGCTACATGTGATACACAAATTTATTTGAAAGAAATATTTGATGGATTTAAAAACTTGCAAGACGTTTACAAATTTCAGGTAAATTGGGTAAATTAAATTTAATAAATAGAACTTAAAAAGAAATCGTTCGTATTTTATAAAACCCTTAATAATTGCATTTATGTTCTAGGTTTGCATATACTGCGTTAAATTAGTTGTGCAGTCCATAATAACATTTGAATTTGTTCTGTATGGTGTCCAATATAATGTAAGTATAAACTTGGCTATTCCTATTTTAAGATTACATACTCTCGTAGGTATACAGGCTTAACTTTTCAAGTAGGCGTGGGTGGCCAAATTCAGAACTGTGAAGAATAGCTAAAATGCTGGAAGGAGCCACGAGCCCGATATTAATGATAACTAAAACTGCACACTTGGATTTTTGATAAATCAATATTCCTAATGAGGAATTGAGCCCGATGATTTTGAAAAAAAACATTAACCATGCCACATTATTAGAGTATTTGATAACGTTGCTATTAAGAATCTCGCTATGCTATTAAAGATAAATTCTCGGAAGTAAGGTGACATACGGTAAACTTGAGAAAATAACAAATTTTTAACAAATTTTTAATTTTTGATAAACAGATGAAATAACATTTAATTTCTGTGAGTAAGTAACATACACATTCGACTCATTTACCTGCCTTGATTGTACAGTGCCATTTATCGACACGACATAAATAAACAAACAATTTATTAAATTTCTTCCCCTTTTATCTTTTTTAGATCTTGAAACTATCAGAAATAATAGTTCTCGTGACTTATTCCTTAGCGCATTTTATAACGATGGTTTTATTAAGCTTGCGTTTTGAAGTATTTTTCCGTGAGGTGAAAGAAACAAAACGATTATCCATCGGAGTTTTGATGCGATATCAAGAAGGTATGTATTTATATTTTTACTTTGGATTTATGCGTTCATGGGACTTACCTACACAACAATTACTTAGGGCACCTAACGCCTTAAAATTTGCAATGTTGCGCCTTCAAATTTGACGCAAAATAGCGACCTGAAAAACGTGTACAAAGTTTTATTTACTGCATCTGAATATAAAGCGCGTTAGCGCGCGACTTTCAGCGCGTGCTCGTTAAAAATGCGATATGTGCAAAGGCTTTATATTTACTCATTTACATAATTTTTGAAATTTTATTATCCCTTCATCTATTACTTTTTATCACTCCGGAAAAGGAAATCAAAGGCTTTAAAAACACATACCTACGCAGATAAAATTTCCACAATATGCACCTTATTTACTTAAAACTCTTGGAACTTACAAACGCAAATAACTAGACATGAAACTAGATGTCCATGCTATTTGGACGGAAATAATTGGTTAAAAAGATATAAATTAAAATCAGTGGTTTAATATGAATCCACGCCAATTAACTTAACCGGCCATGACAAATAAATAAATGGATTTTAAATTACTATGTTTCAGGACCCCTGCGGGACAAAGCCAAAAGAATGCTGAAAATGATTGAAGAATCTCCGCCGTGTTTCTCTGTATACGACATGTGGCAAATGGATGCCAACACTTCACTAAAAATTTTCAGCTTGATCACAAGTCTCATAGTCACCTTGTTGCAATTTGCTTACCTATGAACTATAAATAAAATAGGTACTTACGTAGTAAAGTAGATAATTCAAAATTATAAGAATAGTATACTATACTAGGCGACAGGTCGAGATAGCAATCTCGGGGTATGAGGTGACGCGTGGGGGAGGGGACGTCGACCTGCGCCTGTATTAGGTATCATGTTGCGTTAGAATTTTAGTAGTGTTATATTAAATAGTCATTATTCTATGTTCATTTTATTTACCTAGTACCTAGTTTAAGCAACTTAAACCTTGTTTCGGCATGAATGTCTCACCAACAGCTTAAGTCCCACAATCAACAATGCATTTAGCACATTTAAATATTGCCACGGAGGCGTAAATGTACTAGGGTACCATTCAGACAGTGTCGTACCGTAAAACAACTACGCCTCCGTGAGGTCTCGGGATCGAATACCGCGACGGGCAGTGATATTCAGTTCAGAGTCAGTAATTCGTTCACGATATGGCGATAGGCTCGCCTCCTATCACATCACGAAAATGAAATTATAGGACAGAAGAGACAAGGCGAAAGCTACCCCCTCTGAGAATAAGACGTGAGTTTATGTAAACATGTGTTTTTAAATTTAATTTTAACAATTTGAATACAGGGCAAGAATAATAAAAAAAAAATATAACACACACTGGAATGGAGTGCGTGGTGGCCTGTTGGTAAACGGACCAGATGCGGCTACCAACATGTTCACGGTGGTCGTGGGATCAAATCCCAGGACACACCTCTGACTTTTCGGAGTCACGTGTGTATTGATAGTCAATCACCACGCACTAAAAACGGCGAAGGAAAAAATCATGAGGAAACCTGCATACCATAGCGATTTATAAGAGTTTGTATGATATGTAAGTCCGCCAACCCTCACTAGGCCAGCGTGGTGGACTATGTGGCCTAACCATTCTCAATCGCACTCTCGATTGCTGAGTAGGCCCGTGCCCTGCAGTGGGACGTATATGGGCTGATACAGTACAGTACAGTAATGGAATGCATTTAATAAACATATTAAAACACTAGCGGCCCGGACCAGCTTAGCCCGAGTACAGATACAGATTTCGGTCCATATTTTATTTAAACTTAACATGACTACTATTCTCTATACCGCTTATCCAATCCCGTCCTGTATTCTTCTGTCCCATTTTATCCACCTTATATTCTATTCCATCCCATATCTCCAGATAATTATTTTTCTACGAAGATATTATTATTAAACAATACTAGTGATAGGTCTCTCATATGTGAGAGGCCACCTGGGTAAATACCACCGCAATGTCTATTTCTGCCGCCAAACAGTAGTAGAAGTGCACTGTTGTGTTTCAGTTTGAAGGATATTGTAGCCAGAGTAACTACCGCGCATATTGAGACTTAACATCTCATGTCTCAGGATGGCGAGCGCAGCAGAATGGATTGCATGCATTGGTTTTTAATTCAAGGTATTGTTTGGTTTTGCTACTGTTCACGAGCGGTCATATCGGTTACCATCAGGCAAACGGCATGCTCATCTCGCCATTCACTGCCATAAAAAAAAACGATTACTACTCCGACGATATTTATTACAAACAAGAGATGTAATGACAACATACACATCGGATTATATCTCCTACCAAAATGCCGAAGTAAATAATAATAAATAATAAAGAACACCCAACAGTCACATACATGGTCCTGACCCCACACTAAGATCGAGTCTTGTGTCGTGGGTATCAGGAACTACGAGAGACTTTTCGGTCTCACAAACACCCAGACCCGGAAGAAATATTTGTGGGCTGCACAAACATTTCTCTCGATGCGGGGATCGAACCCGCGGCCTCTCGTTTCACAGGCGCCGTCTAACCAACTGCGCCACGGAGGCTGTCAAAAGTATGCTTACAATGCGCTTATAAAGGAAGAAATATGAATAGTCAAAGGAGATCAGTCGATTTGGTCCAACTACGAACAAGAAATTAATTATGACCAAAAAATCAGGCGTATTTTTTTAGATCCATTTCTCTAGTTATTTTTATCCTACACCGTTGGAATCAGATTCATAAAAAAAACAAGGATATCATAAAATATTCTACCACTTTTTGCATTATTTGCAATATTATCACAATTGACATCTGTCATAAAATTAGTATCTGTCAAAATCCATTCTTTGTGCTTGGTCGCGATAGGAATGTGCGTTTGTTTTATGGTGTTGGTTATTTTGGGTTTATTATTTACGACAACTCTTGGCTACTCTAACGGATTACGAATCTCGAACTCACGATTTACCTTGGCTTTCTTGGACCTCGAAATTATCTTTAACGATTTACCTCAGCGCGAATTTTGGACTTTTGATTACATCTTCTCCGACTTGGACATGGCAGACTTTCGATGCATTAACTGTGCTACTTCAACGGTTGGCGGTACCAGATACTACCTGGAGTCGGAATCTATACAAGTTATTATAAGGCAATGGGTGGCTCCACAAACAGTAAGTACCTAGATCACATTCTGATTATAAATATTATTATGTTACAATGGTTTTTTATAAATGGAATAGTGAACCTACTTATCTGTTTAAAGATATATTTGTGATATAGATAAAATAACATTATTTCTAAATAGAACACTGAAAATGTCGCGCGAGAAGTGGTTTTAAACATTGATTACCTATTGCACAGGTTGCCGCATCTGATCACTTATGTGACACCTGCTGGTCACTGGCTACACGAAACCTACCAGGCTCCCGCCATACTGCAGCACCTGTCAGCTTGAATGTTGGGCATCGCCATGAGTGCATTAACTGTGGGAGATCTTTATTGCGCACCCGGAGCCATCGACTTAGGCGCGACAATGATCGCGAAAGCCGTATATATATTGCAATATCTACATGGATCCATCCTCGACAAGTTCGTATTTTTTCATTAATATGTAAGGCAGTCGAAAATATATTTTTATGCTAACACGACGAAGTAGCTACAGTAAACCTGATGTAACTGTAGGGCAGTCCAAATAAAGTATCCATTGACGCTAGATGGTCGTCACTCTCCGGTCGATACAGTTACGGTACGGTTCCTCAATTTTTGTCTATGCGGGTACATATTATTATCCTACTACCTACAAAATACCAAAGATAAAATAGACATATAGTTTGTCAGTTAGTATAAAACAAGCGTGTAACACAAAATTACAAAAAGTGGTAGAACCACGCTGTTGGCCGTCATGACTGAGCATGAATGGGCAGGCTCGTCCGGAGCGGCATCAGAGTTCACAGGAGAGTGACGTGAAGTAATAGTTCTGTTGTCGCGTTTCGTTTCTCTTCGTTCGTTCTCTTCCCATCGTTTTTCTTTTCCGCTTCCCTCCCGATTTGATGGGCCGGATTCACATCTATGATCCAAGCATTGTGATAACTTACCATCAGGTGACCTGATTGCTCGTTTGCAGGAGTCATTGTGTGTAAAAAACCTGACCACCTATCTGTGGTAATGTTATAATTATGGCCATTTTGTAAAAACTAAAATTGATTTTATTATAATGTTTAGAAAAGCAATCAATATTACGAATATTCTAGTCACATTCTATTTTATATGTTGAAATAGTCCACTCCGTGCTACTTATACGAAATAAGTAGCACGGAGCGGACTCTTTAAATAAAATAATTAAAATCATCATATTTGTTTTAGATATCAGGATATAGCTGCATTTGTAATCCATGCTGGCAACGTGCTAACCGATTAAATGTAATACCCGCTAGAACACCAAACATGCAGCAACCAATAAATGACTCTATAAATGAATCGTTGATAATTACAGAGAATAACAATCTGAGTAGGTCTACCACTGCTGAGTCAACAATTGTTTTGGAGGATTATGCACGTGCAGCAGATACAGCAATGCATTGTTTTGTATTGGGATGTCAGGGTAATGAGAGACATCGAATACCGATATATTTACGTACTCTGTTATTAAAAGATTATAATTATTATATTCCCAAAAATAGCAGAGCTTGTTCAGTCCATCTACGCAATACCTCATGGGATTTTATAAGGGAAAGACCCTATAATACTAATAATCATTTTAGTGCCAAACATGTACAAGACATGTTTACAATTATAAAAAATTCTAAAAAATCAATCGATTTTAATGAAATAAATAGTATGCCAGACCACTTAGTGCGTTATTGGTTAGGACGTAGTAAAGACCAATATAATAATATATTATCCATGGTTCCTAGACTGGCCCAAATGCCTAGAGGATCTACGGCTTTGACAGCATATTTAATAAAAATTCGTACAGGGGACTCTTACGTAAGAGTTGGATCTCTAATGCAAATACCAACGAAAACAATGAGAACCCTAACATCTCACGCACGTGAATGCTTGGTTCAAGACTTTGTTCCTAGGTATTTGGGCCTTAACCATATAAACAGGGAACAAATAGCTAATAGGAATATGTTATTACCAAATGGTTTGTTTTGTCAGGGTGATCAGACTGTACCAATTGTTATTATGGATGGAACATATATAAATGTCCAGAAAAGCCTCAACTATCTATACCAAAAAAACACCTATTCTCTACATAAATATTGTAATCTAGTAAAAATGTTTATAGTTGTAAGTACTGATGGTTATATTGTAGAGGTGCTAGGCCCTTATCCAGCAACGCAATCCGATGCTGACATTGTAAGACATGAGTTTAGAGAAAATCGACCGTTACGTAATTATTTTCATTCTGGAGATGTTTTTATACTGGATAGGGGTTTTAGAAATGCGTTACCATTATTAAACGAGTGTGGGTACCACGTGCATAAGCCCGGAAGTGTACAGGAGGGTGAAACGCAGTTATCAACGATGCAGGCAAATCATTCAAGAGCCGTTACAATTTGTCGTTGGGTAGTGGAGGCTGTAAATGGGAGAATAAAAAGAGATTTTAAAATATTTAGACAAAACTATTACAATTCAGCCTCCAATAATCTAATGAAAGATTTTTCAGTTGCATCTGCCTTGACAAATGCATTTCACTCTCCTGTAAACAACAGAAACGATGCCGGGGAAATACTAAACATAATTAGGGAAAAAATGTATAGTGAAAATATTTTGGCCCGTATTGTACAGACGTTTAATTTAAATAGACGCCGCGCGAATTTCATAGGTATTGATGTTCAAAATAATAACTTGCATGACTTTCCCCGGCTGACATACAGTGAGCTCATTTTGTTATCATTGGGAACTTACCAATTAAAACAGGCACGTTCTTACTATGGTGAGCACATAAGGGTAAGTGGTACCTATACTATAGAAGTGTGCAGAGAGGTGTCCAGCATCCTACAAGGAGAGCTGTCTAGTCCAAGTCACTGGTTACTGAGAGGGAAAATCCAATCAAGACATATTGCACGTAAAATATATTTTGTTTATATTCAGATCGACAGCTCTCAAAATGGCCGCAATGCAATAATACAACATTATTGTAATTGCATTGCAGGCAAAAGAACAGTGGGATGCTGTGCACATGTGATGACTATTATGTGGTACCTTGGTTGGGCTAGGTACCAAAATAATATCACACCTCCTGCACAGCACCTCGACAATATATTGTTACTACCAGGTACATGAAATATTGTTTAGGAACAAGTTCAATAAAACTTTTTATTATAAAAATGTGTTTGTTATTATCAATATCAATATTTTTATTGTCATCATTCCATTTTTGGGATGACTTACCTACCTACTTTTTAAACAGATATTTCTACCTCAGAAATGCTTTCTTTAACAACTTTATATCGAAAAGTATGTAACGTATTTATAATAAGTATGCAGTACATTTTACAATATTAAACAAGATTATTTATATAGTTACAGAAAATATAAAATATTGTTCAAATAAGATATATGTGAAGATAGTAGAAAATGGTAGATTTTGTGAAACTTTAAGAGGATAAATCTTGAAAACCCCATATCCTAGCTCAAAAAGACTATATTATATTTAAAGGATATTAAATCCTTATTATTTAATTCTAAGTCTCATTTGTGTCCGTCAAGTTTCCACTACTAGGCCCAATTTCCTTAGGAGATCGACCGATCTCCTTTGAATACGGCTTATTATTTGAATGTACGTTTATATTGAAACATAAATATAAAATATAGCTTTGTTTTGCGATTACGTTTGTGTTGCGTCGAACAGTTTTTTGTACTTATTTTACAAATTATACACAAACAAATCATCGTGGTTTACTACAAATAGTTTAATACGAATAAAAAAGTGGTCGTCAAGTATCCATTTAATTTCTACGTTAGGTTATTCAAATAAAGAGTGCCTCAGATACTGGTGGTAGGTCTCTCATATGTGAAAGGCCATCTGGGTGGGTACCACCGCAGTGTCTATTTCTCCCATCAAACAGCAGTGTAAACGCACTGTTGTGTTTCGGGTTGAAGGGCATTGTAGCCAGAGTAACTACTGGACATATTGAGACTTAACATCTCATGTCTCAGAATGGCGAGCGCAGCTAAGCATTGCTTTGTAATTCAAGGAGTTGTTTGGTTTTGCTACTGTTCATGAGCGGTCGTATCGCTTACCATCAGGCGAACGGCATGCTCGTCTCGACATTCATAGCAATAAAAAACAAAAAAATATCGATTTGGAGACCAATCAGATCAATAACAAAAAAGTTCAAAATGGCGGCCAACATTTTCAATTCCGACTATGAATTTAGATTATTTAAACAAACAGTTACTCAGGTATCGATTTTCAGACCAATCAGATGAATAACTAAAAAGTTCAAAATTGATAAATTGATTGTCCATCTAATTTATGAAATACTAGCTGTGCCCGCGACTTCGTCCGCGTGAAATTTAACAAAAAAAATTAATTCGTTTATTTTGTTTTCTTTTTGGATTTTGCATTTATATTTTAATTATTGATTCGTTGGTGGAAGAAGTGGTGGGAGGCGCCCGACGTGACGGCCCAGTGGTAGCATGCGCGTGAGCTGCGCGCGGTACTGGACAGTACTTGGGCATTGCAACATTACTTAATTTTTCTAAAATAAATGTAGCCTAAGTTACTCCTTATTATATCAGCTACCTGACAATAAAAGTCCCGTCAAAATCGGTCCAGCCATTTCAGAGATTAGCCGGAACAAACAGACAGACAGACAGACAGACAAAAAAAATTCTAAGGTCATTTACGTTATAGGTATCGTGTATATAACGATATGTAGTTGAAAATTTTTTATTATTTTCACTTTACAAACAGACTCTTCAATTTTATTTATATGTATGGATGTATGGATTGGATATTTTATTTTAACTCCATACGCTGTTTTTCCGAAATTCTTGCACGCCATTATTTCGCGTTTGTAATAAGGAGCTAAAATATATAGGTACCTATTTTCAATAAAATATCTTCAGTAGTTTTTATTTTTCTTTTCCATTTCAACCCTTATTTCAACCTCTTTAGGCAAATAAATAGCCTTAGTTACTTCATGCCATTGTGCCATTCGAATGCTGAAAGAATTTTTAAAATCGGTGCAGTAATTTTTGAGTCTATTCATAAGAAACAAAAATCTTTACGAAAGGCAGAGGATACCTAGATTAAATTCTTCTGCCATCCAACCACTGAAAGGACAATAATAGATGGGTGTATGTGGCAAGAATCTTCACATAATTAACTACGATAGAAGACAAAATTCCTATAAAATTATATATGCCGACAATTATAGCCACAGAACTACGCCTGTTCTTTAGTTACAAGTAATTCTCGTAGGGTAGAGCCATTTTAGTTAAAGCAATAGAATCAATGGCTTAAAAATAACGACCTCAATGTTGTATTTGGTGCTGTGATTGTGTTAGGTGTTGAGCAAGTTTACGTAGCCCTGTTGTTTAGAGGTCCGCTTGAGGGCGTGGGTACATTTGTGCGATCTTAAGTATTTGTTTTTGGAAGTCTGGGGATTAAGAGTTCGGAATATGTTTATGGCTATTGGGTGTAATTAAAAAAAATAAGTTAACCGGAGATAGCTGGTCCTAGAATGTTTGCATCCATCCTTATAGCGAGTACTTGTGTGGACCCACGATCACAGAAAATCTGTTGTAGAGCTCTACTTCGTAATTCGCATACGCGGGCTCGATCCCAGCACCGAGATAAATGTTTGTCCGGCCTAAAAATATTTCTTTCGGGTCTGAGTGTTTGTAAGACCGAAAAGTCTCTAGTAGTTCCCGATACTCACGACACAAGACTAGATCTTAGTGTGAGGTCAAGACGTATGTGACTGTTGGGTGTTATTATTATTTATATATATTAAACATATAAACCTTCTTCTGGAATCACTCTCTCTACCTTTTGCTGAAAACTGAATTAAAATCCGTTGAATAGTTTCAAAGATCTAAATGCACGACACTGGAAGCGACTTCATTTTATACTAGGTAATGATTGTGCATTCAAATGAACCCGTAACTTGTAGATATCTACTGGCGAAAATAACTTAATGAAACGATAGTGATAGATTATCACACATAGATACAGATGTTTGGTTTCATTTTTGCTCTGACTAATAATGGAGAATGATTAAATCATAACAAGGACGAGTGCATAAGTAGAAAATTGGAATTATTCAAATTCAAAATTATATAATAATATAAATTGGTTCTATAAAAAAAGCTTTTACTGTAATGGACGAGTATATTGCCTGATAAAACATAAATTTTTCACCGTCATGAAGAATTCATTAACAACCAGTTACAATTATTACTAAAACCCATTAGTTTGTAATCAAATAATTTATTTGTCAACTTATTAATGGTAATTTTTATCAAATAATCGGGTTGTTTTTATACACATACATACTAAGGACTTACCTATAATATTTTTGACAACTTTCCTTATGCCTTCCTGTGGAACATCTCTAAAATTAAAGAAATAACATTTTCAAAGTAGACCGTTTTATTCAAAATGATAAACGTGTAAATTAAATACTGAATCTAAAAAAAAGAGTTTTTTTTCTATTTTAAGCTATGTTTCATAAAAGTAAACTATCCACATATGATTTTCACAGTGACTCTCCGTAAAATTAAAACTAACAATATTTATTATTACTTGCAGGCAATTCCTGGGGAAATATTAGATAAACTCGTTTACATTAAAGGTGACCCCGAAACGTAATGCGATAATTTAAAACGATTCTTCTACCCCAGTCATTAGATTATTACTTCATTCGTTTGTCGTCACAACTCGCAGCAAACTAAATTGCTTCCACTTTTAGTGCCTACGTCTAAACCTAACTTTTCCGTCTACTACCTTAGTTTTGCAGTTAACATAAAAAACCCATAGTTTGTGACCATGTATCCCAATAAGAAGTTTATAAAAAGTGAACAGTATTTTGAAAATAATGAAAACATTAATATGAATTTAAGGAGAATGAATACACCAGAATACATCTCGAAAGACATACTAGAAGAAGAATTCGCGAAATGTTACAGGATGGTGTTCTATGTTCAGATGGCACTGGGTTCCTGTCGAGTACATAATAAAGACAGATTTGTGACATCACCAACAATTTATCAAAAATTGTACTCTACACTTTGTATAATAGTAACAGTGACTTTATATGTATTTATAGTCAAACATTATTCTTACAAATATGAGAACAACGTTGCCATTTTCTATTTAGCCTCTGCCGGCATGTTAGGAGATTTACTAACATACGTCTGTAACATGATCCAAACACGTTTTCTAAACGGGGATACAAATATGATGTTTTTCATAAAACTGCAAAGTCTCGATCGTCTAATGAAAATTGAACACAACCCCGCTATAATTTGTATGTTACGCACAGTAAACATGGTTACAATATTATTTATCATCGTGATGTGTGTATCATTCCTTGTATCAATATTTTATAATTCCGATGGCACAGAAATATTTTTCATCGGCTTTCTAAAAAGCCAAATCACATTGATGATGGAAATCGCTGTCTGTTCAAATTTCATTATTTTTTTCCTGATACGTTTACGCTTTCTTAATTCCATAATAAGCAATCATTTAGAGCCAGACCAACCTAAACAGTTGCCTAAAGTTTTCTTTCGTGTAATTCCTGCTAAACGTTGGTTGAGGTATATGGCTGCACAAACACACGATTTCGCTACATGTGATACACAAATTTATTTGAAAGAAATATTTGATGGATTTAAAAACTTGCAAGACGTTTACAAATTTCAGGTAAATTGGGTAAATTAAATTTAATAAATAGAACTTAAAAAGAAATCGTTCGTATTTTATAAAACCCTTAATAATTGCATTTATGTTCTAGGTTTGCATATACTGCGTTAAATTAGTTGTGCAGTCCATAATAACATTTGAATTTGTTCTGTATGGTGTCCAATATAATGTAAGTATAAAATTGGCTTTTTCTATTCGCATCGCTAGGTATATACAGGCTTAATTTTTCATGTAGGCGTAGGTGGCCAAATCCAAAACTACGAGGAATAGCTAAAAAATGCTGAAAAGAGCCACGAGCCCGATTTTGATGAAAACGTAACAATTGGACTTTTGATAAATCAATATTCTTAGTGAAGAATCGAACCCGATGATGATGAAAAAATATTAAGCATGCTGTATTATTAGAGTATTCGATAATGTTGCTATTAAGAATCAAATTCTCGGAAGTAAGGTGACATGCGGCAAACTTGGGGAAAAAAATTATCAACAAATTTTAAATTTTTGTGAACAAGTAACATGCACATTCGATTTTTCATTTACCTGCCTTGGGTGCACAGTATCGTTTATTGACACGACATAACTAAGCCAAGTTCATTAAATTTCTTACTCTTTTATTTATTTTTTTAGATCTTGAAAGTATCAGAAATAGTAGTTCTCGTGACTTATTCCTTAGCACATTTTATAACCACGGTTTTATTAAGCTTGCGTTTTGAAGTATTTTTCCGTGAGGTGAAAGAAACAAAACGATTATCCATCGGAGTTTTGATGCGATACCAAGAAGGTAGGTATGTTTTTATATTTTTACTTTGGATTTATGTGTTCATAGGACTTACCTACATTACAAGTATTTAAAGCACCTAACGCCTTCAAATTTGCAGTGTTGCGCGCCACTTTACAAAATAGGTACTTATTCTTCCTGCCTGTATCATATGCTTACATGGGAACGAAGCAACATGACTTTCACCTATGTTGAAGATTTCTTAAATAATTTTATCTCCAGCTGCCTGCCTGGTATAATAACTATTTTGGAACTCTACCAGGTAGTCCACTGTATCTAACAGACTTCATATACTATCGAAATTCTTGAAAACTCCGCTCACCACGAAAGTGAGCGATAATAATAACAAAGAATACACACATAACTTTAAAAATCAAGGTTTTCTCTTGGGCTTAAACTGAGGACCTCTTGGCAGTCTGGTCTTCCCCGACTAAGCCGTAAGGGCCTTAGTACACGGCGTATTTTAACGCGCAGACGACGCGCGTTCTACGAACATGTGCTCACGGTGTTGTAGATGACCAGAAAAACGTGTACAAGGTTTTACTCAGTGCATCTGAATTGCGTTTAAAGCGCGTTAGCACGCGACTTTCAGCGCGTGCTCGGCGCGTTAAAAATGCGCCATGTGCAAAGGCTTTATATTTACTCATTTACATATTTTTTTAGATTTTATTATCCCTTTATCTATTACTTTTTACCATTCCTGAAAAATAAATCAAAGGCTTTAGAAATATATACCGACGTAGATAAAAGTTCCACAATATACTCCTTATTTACCTAAAACTCTTGGAACTTGCAAACGTAAGTAACTAGACATGAAATTAGATGTCCATGCTATTTAGTTGGAAATAATTGGTTAAAAAGACAAATAAAATCAGTGGTTTAATATGAATCTACACCAATTAACTTAGCCAGCCATGACAAATAAAGGGATTTTAAATTACTATGTTTCAGGACCCCTGCGGGACAAAGCCAAAAGAATGCTGAAAATGATTGAAGAATCTCCGCCGTGTTTCTCTGTATACGACATGTGGCAAATGGATGCCAACACTTCACTAAAAATTTTCAGCTTGATCACAAGTCTCATAGTCACCTTATTGCAATTTGCTTACCTATAAACTATAAATAAAGTTGGTACTTAAGTAGTAATAAATACTTCAAAATTATAAGAATGGTTTACTATACTAGGCGACAAGTCGAGATGACAATCGGGGTAAAGGTGACGCGTGGGGGAGGAGACGCTATGTCGACCTGCGCCTACAGTAGGTATCATGTTTACGTTCGAATTTTAAGTGGAACGTAGTGTTGTATTAAATTTTACTCGTAATCACATCGTAATTCAGTTCCTTGTTTGAACAAAACCTTGTTACGGCATGAATGTCTGGCCAACAGCTTAATTTCTATAATTCATTTGGCACAAATTAAATATTGTCTCGGAGTGAGGTCTCGGGATCGAATCCCAGGACGGGAAGTGATATAACATTTTCCTATTCATTATCAGCTCAGTCAGTAATTTGTGAAGGATATGGCGATAAGCTCGCCTCCGATCACAACACGAAAATGAAAATACTTTATTGAATCTTTAAAATGTACTGTATCACAAGGCTTTCTTTACCAGCAAAGGCAACTCACTCCAGCGTTGCTATTGTCAAAATAAATTTACAATATAAAATTATTGCAGTTATATTAAAAAGAGTACACAAAACACATCTGGATAAAGGGACATAAATTATGTTTTATTCCCAAGCCTAATGATCATCTAGGTATTTTCAGATGTTGCAGTACTTGAGCTTTATTGCACAACTGCCTTTTAATTCTAAGATTTTAATTCCGGTTTTTAAATTTGGTTATAAGTACTTATGGCTTTAATGTGAATGGTAACTTTGTTGTAGAAATGTATAGAACCACCCTTATAAGATTTGCTGATTTTTTGGAACATGGGACAGAACAGACAAAGCAAACCCTATCCCCTCTGGGAAAAAGGCGTGAGTTTATGTATATGTGTATTTAAATTTAATTTTAACCATTTGAATACAGGGCAATAATAATAAAACATTTCATAACACACTGGAATGCATTTAATAAACAAATAAAAACATAGAACTTAAGTGCTGTGGTGAATTTCATTGGTTCAATTAATACAAAGAATATATTATGGTATCCATTAATCAGGCCTACAATTTGTTGCATAAAAAAATATATTGTGAAAATGTTATTATTTTATTTTATTTATTCGGAAATCTTACAGCAAACTTATAGCAAATCAAGATAATACAGGAATACTTATAAAACCATTTACAAGTTTTCACAAATAAATATATTTTTTTTTTATTGCTATGAATGGCGAGACGAGCATGCCGTTCGCCTGATGGTAAGCGATACGACCGCTCATAAACAGTAGCAAAACCAAACAACACCTTGAATTACAAAGCAATGCTTGGCACTCCACTGCGCTCGCCACCCTGAGACATAAGATGTTAAGTCTCAATATGTCCAGTAGTCACTCTGGCACAAATATACCAAATGTGTGGACTGTTTTAACAACAAGTCATTATGCTACAACACTCAATAAACAAATAAGATTTCTTCCGAATTTGTGCTTTGTGATTGCTCATTCAATCAATTCCAGAAGGGCGTTACTACCACCATTTGTAAATTTTTATCAATGTTCATAATAGAAAAATGGTTACACCATTCTAGTTTACGGAGTTATTTCTGTGAAAAATAAAATTCTCAACATATACACATATTCTTAATACAAATTCAAATATAACTACATTATTGAAATGCAAATAAAAATATTTGTCATCACAATCATTTCTATAAACATTTTTGTTTTATTACAGTCTTATAATGTTAAGAGGTATGTTTAATGTAAGGCACTTGTCATTTATTTGTTAACAAATAGTTTATACATACTAATGGACAGACAATTACATTTAATATCAACATAATATACTTATAACCTAACAGATCTGGAATGTTTATTGTTAAAACATCAAAGTAAAAATATAATATACAGTAAGTTATCTTTAGAAGCTTGCCAACTGTTTATTAACACACGTTTTTTAACTATGCCTGCATTTATTTATTTAGCATTTAAAACACCATATCAGTTTTGAAAGATTTCACTTATTATTTTAATAGTTATCATACTTTTATGATATGCTGCATTTCAACATCTACAAAAACATATGTTTCTGAACATAAGTCTAAGTCTGAACACTTCTGAATAGTCCATTGGTTTTAAAACCTGTCATAAAAAAAGCATTGTGTGTACAGAAGAAAGAGAAATGTTTGTTATAAATGCATGTGATGTTAAGTGTAAAGAACTATGCAGCAAGTAGTTTTGGACTATTAAATATTAATAAACTGTCAATAATTGTCTTCTGAATAGCTTATGTTTTCATGCTTACACTGCTTAATCAAGTAATTCATTTCTTCTAAAAATTGGTAAAAAATGTGAAAAATTATCTACATACAGAGTATATCAAAACTGCGACCGAAAACAAACCCAGGTGGCAGATTTGGTGACTGCTATTATATACTATATACTACTAATACATACTATATTACACATAGTATTAGGAAAAGCTGTATATTTTTCAGCCAAATATGACGATAGAAAATATAACAAAATGTGTGTCACATTTTTGCATAATGTTTAATTGCATTGTGTCTGAAGACATTAAAACAACCACATGGCTTTGTTTTCGATCTCAGTCTAGATATACCCTGTATATGCTTAAACTAAATTTACACTGTCATGTATTGTTTTATATCATGTAGGTTAAATTTCACTGCAGTACCTACCTTAGCTGCCGATTTAATTATAGCTCTTTATTAAAAATTCCATTGGTTAAAGCAAAACTATCAGAAAATTGTTTTACAGATCAATAAAATGATGCTGGAGAATATCAGCAATGAAACAGATGTTGTTGTGGCACCATTACAACGGTGGTCAAGGAAACAGAAACACCATATTGTCTCATCATACCAATTCCTGAAATAATAGATTATAACTGTAGAGATTACAATGAAAAAAAACAACTTTTGGGGCAAAGGCAATTTGTGAGACAAACACTTAGATATCAAAACATGTGTTTATGGCATGAGAAAATTAATCATAGACAGTCTTAAAACCTATTTAAGTAATCAAATATTTTATCGTCTTCGCTTATACTGAGTTCAAAAGTCATACGAAAGGGAGAAAATATTTAATATTCATTTTAAAACTACTTTTTTATGATTATGTGGTCCGTAAATAATAAATTACTGGCTGCCAACTGACCGCATCAAATAAAATAGAATTGTAGCTTATACCAATTTAAACTGTTGTGTTACCATGAAGAAATTTAAAAATATTACCTTTTAATATCCAGCTCCTTGATGGAGTTATTGACATAATGTCCCAAGTTTAAATCTTTAGCTGCCGGCCTGCATCCTTCATAAGTATCAGCTGGTATATCAGTTCTGAATGCTTTAAAATTACTCAGACAGTCTCTGGTAATCACTTCCTGGGCTAGAAATTTAAAACAACAATTAGTTAAATATTAAACAAATTCAACCTATATTTTTCAATAGAAACTGACAGTCTTGATTGCAAAACATATTATCTTTCTTAGCAGAAAATATTTTGTTTTTAATTTAAATTATAGATTAAATATTATAGGTACCTCCTTTCCTTTCAATTAGTTTTACACAAATATCTTCACTATCGGGACACGGGTTTCCAAGATAGCCGACACCACGCCAGTTGAAGGGCTCCATGCACCCTGGTGTGGCAGCAGTACATTGGTAGCACCAAATTGCAGAACCTTCAATAAATTCAAATCCAATAACTAGTAGTAATGCTCTATAGCTCTAAAACGTCAATATGTGAACTCACAATGTTACTGTATTTCAAATTTACTTTGTATTATTATATTACAAAATTAACTGTTGAGAAATGTATCACTGAATTCAATCTATTGCATTATTGTACAGCACAATAGATCCATAAAATTGTACCACTGAATTGAATGTGTAATTTGTAACGATCCGCATGTCCTCTTAGTAAAGCATTGTCAAAAACATAACAAAAAAACGTTATATTGTTTGAACCACACCCAAAACAACATCACTATACTATACTTTGCTGGTGGTGGTGGGTCTCTCATGTGAGAGGCCGCCTGGGTGAGTACCACCGCAATGTCTATTTCTCCCGACAAACAGCAGTGTAAATGCACTTTTGTGTTTCTCGCCATTCATTGCAATTTAAAAAAAAACTATAATGAAATAGATAACACTTACTTTCACAAATCATTGGTATTAAAGCTAACAAAACTCGTTTATAATCCATTGTTAATTAAATATAACGCAAATACACTTGAAAAACTAAAAGAAATCTCGAAAATAAAATGTT
Organism: Hyles lineata; assembly: GCA_030180105.1. Taxonomy (NCBI): domain Eukaryota; kingdom Metazoa; phylum Arthropoda; class Insecta; order Lepidoptera; family Sphingidae; genus Hyles; species Hyles lineata. Next base: position 10,624,796 of record JARJEE010000008.1, on the reverse strand, counting down.
TAAAACAGAAATCAGCGTCGTATTCCCAGCGGCCTGAGCTAAAACGTCAAACGTCAAGAGGGGCATTCCATGCGAAGCGGACAGGAAAAAAATCTCGATGTTTCTGATTTCAGAAATATTTGAGTATGTTATACCTATATATGTCCTTGATTCGTGTATCAAATATTTTTCTAATATAGTGACTGGTTAAAGAATTAAGGAACTTTGAAATTTTGGCCAACTGGTGGGTATACAGTACTTCAAAGCCGATTATCTAGTCAGAAAATTATTGATTAAAATAATTAAACCACTGGATTTAAAACTTCATTTAATGAGCTTTTTAATTGCATTTTTGGATATTAAAATAAATTATTTTTTTCCACATTTTTTTTATTTTAATTTTTTCAACTTCGATTTTCACAAACTTAGACCATTTCGATTTTTTTTATTTTTTTTATTAAAATAGCTAGTATTGTATAGAACATCCTTGCCAAGTTTTATAATGGGCGTGGAAGTGGTTTACGAGCTATGCTGGGAATACTGCCGAAGCGCGGCGTCCTGCGCGAGTTACGTGAAACTATCAATAAAATAAAATCACTTCCGACCGAATAGTTTGCATATTTAAAACGATATAAATACATTTTAAACACTTTTTAGATACCGTAAAATCATACAACTATAGTCCTGTAATACAAATATGGTCCATCACCATACTTTGACATTTTGTTCGTTCCTTTATGTCTTTTATGGATTAATAAATCACTTTTTACTTATGATATAACATTTACGTAACATATTTTTATATTAAATCAGTAGTCCATGAGTACAGCAATTTAATTAAAAAAGTCACCGAGTACAATTGCTATTTTTTTTGCATTTGACCCCCTACTCTCCAGTTCAGCAACTTGAAAAAGCGCTCTCTTAGTGCTGCGTGTTTAAGGAGGCTGAATTTGCAATCGTATATCCCTGTTTGTTTGGTTGTGTATTTTTGGGATGCTTTTTGCTGAGTCAGTCTTCTGTTTTTAATATCAGAAAGACATAATTACATTTGTCGATTTGAATAAAATTTATATGATCTGGCTTCCTCCTTGATATTGACATTTTTTTCAAATCCCTGATGTAATTCTAAATTTGTTTTAATTGGTTTTTAATTATTATCCCAGAAAACCGTTGGACTATTGTTTTTAAAAAAGTATGAAAATTAGAATAAACTTGCCTAAGTATTAAAATAATTAACTGATATAAAAACAGCTATAATATAATAAATACAAACATAGTACCTTAAAAAAACAAATTGTAGGACTGAGCAGCTACATATACTTATTTTTTTAAATAAAAGTTAGGGGAGTTTTGAAAACACGCAATAACTGATTAATTCCGCACCGCTCGCTGTTGATTTCACATACTTGCCAGCTATCGCATTTGCTCTTAATTTCAACGCCTACATCCATTCTAGTCAAATGTTGTCAAAAAAAATCGCTGAATGGAGTTACTTACCCATTAATAATACAAAATGTCAAAGTATGGTGATGGACCATATTTGTATTACAGGACTATAGTTGTATGATTTTACGGTATCTAAAAAGTGTTTAAAATGTATTTATATCGTTTTAAATATGCAAACTATTCGGTCGGAAGTGATTTTATTTTATTGATAGTTTCACGTAACTCGCGCAGGACGCCGCGCTTCGGCAGTATTCCCAGCATAGCTCGTAAACCACTTCCACGCCCATTATAAAACTTGGCAAGGATGTTCTATACAATACTAGCTATTTTAATAAAAAAAATAAAAAAAATCGAAATGGTCTAAGTTTGTGAAAATCGAAGTTAAAAAAATAAAAATAAAAAAAATGTGGAAAAAAATAATTTATTTTAATATCCAAAAATGCAATTAAAAAGCTCATTAAATGAAGTTTTAAATCCAGTGGTTTAATTATTTTAATCAATAATTTTCTGACTAGATAATCGGCTTTGAAGTACTGTATGCCCACCAGTTGGCCAAAATTTCAAAGTTCCTTAATTCTTTAACCAGTCACTATATTAGAAAAATATTTGATACACGAATCAAGGACATATATAGGTATAACATTCTCAAATATTTCTGAAATCAGAAACATCGAGATTTTTTTCCTGTCCGCTTCGCGTGGAATGCCCCAAGAGCTAGCTTGACAGTTGATGTATAGATAACATTCCAAGTTACGCATACTACTTGCATATTACAGTTTTGATAAATTATCCAAACGAAATTACCTAAATTATCGAATTTATGGACTAAATATAAACTCCATGAAATAGGCTTAAACTATTATTTTGAAAATGGTTTTAGGCTTTTCTCATTTTTAAGGGAATTTATGTTTAAGAGAGTTCCTATCGGATTATAATTTACATATATTGTTTACTGGTGGAAGGTCTCTCATATGTAAGAGGCCGCCTGGGTAGGTACCACCGCAATGTCTATTTCTTCCGCCAAACAGCAATGTAAATGCACTGTTGTGTTTCGGACTAAAGGACATAAATAATATATGTATGCAAAACATATTTCAATATATACATATAAATAACGCCACAAATCTCCTATAGGGTATAATATCATTATTTCGAAGTACAATAACATTTATTAATAGATTTATTTAAATTATGGAAAATGTTCACGTACAATAGATTTGATTTTAAAATAGTATTTTCTATTATCCTTCATCGTCTGGTGGTGGTGGCTGGCCGGAACCGTAAACAGCATCTCTCAACATCTGCAAATCGTCCTTGTTGAGGTCAATACCCATCGTACCAACAACATCATCAATTCCTATAGTGCCGTCGTTCGCCATATCTACTTCTTTTATAAGATTATCTACCAGCTTCTGCGGCATTTTATGACCTTGTTTTGTAAGTACTTCTCTTAAATTTTCTCTGTCAACAGTGCCTGTCCTATCAGGATCAAAAATTCGCATGGCAGCCCTTAATTCGTCTTCAGGAATAAAATCTCTTTGTCTTATAGTTACCATTTTGACAAATTGATCGAAAGTTATGTGCCCTTCGGGATGCGGTGGCCTCACGCAATATGCTATTAATTCCTGTAATTGTTCCGGTGTATGCGTCATAATAAGGAGACACTTCAACATGTATACCAGTTCTTTTTCAGTTATATGTCCTTTAATATCTGTGTAAGCTGGTGTGTAGTTTTGATATAGTTCCCACAGTTGTTCAACTTCTGCTAGTTGATCGGGTCTTAGCTGAAATGGTTCTTTAAGAGCTTCTTTAGAGTCGGTCAAGTCATATGGCGCTGCAGGGTCCGGTGGAGGCTCTTCAACATATGCTTCTTCTTCAGCTACTTGTTCTTCTGCAGCTTTTTCTTCCTCCTTCTGTTCAACTTGTTGTTCTTCTTCTACTCCCTCACCCACAAGCTCTTCACCTTCTCCAAGCACCTTTTCTTTGTCTTCACCCTCTACCTGTTCACCTTCTGTTTGTTCCCCTTCGACATGCTCACCCTCCGCCTCTTCCAAACCTTCACCGTCAACCTCCTCGTGCGCTGCAGCTTCATCTTCAACTACTTCAGGTTCTCCTTCCACCGGACCTTGTGCCTCTTCAATGGTTAGGGGTGGCGTTTCTTCTTCCATAGTAATTCTTGTAGGAATATATTAAACACAAGCAATTTTTTCAGGTTGATAATGTACAGTTTGTTTATTTCATACCAAAAAATTATCGCCACATCTAGGTTTTCTGAATTTTGTTCTTAAAACTAAAATTAAGTTTTCGGTTATTCGTTCATACAAACTTGAACTTTCCAGCGAAATTACGTCAAGTATTTCTATAAATTCTTCTAGCAATTCGTTTCTTACATTATCTATAAAATCAAACATCTATTAAAAAATAGTATAAACGTTAAAAGAAAACATGAGTAATAAAATACGTCAGACTATGTGTCATTTTGGCTTTATTTAATATTTTTTATCTTTTATCTCTATGGTCATTTTGTAAGGAAATATTCAATTAGGTCACAAGCTATCATCTGAGATATATGAATACTGCTAAAAAATGCTCGTAGCTTAACTAATAAGAAGCACTCTCATCAACCGCTAGGCTAAAGTGCCATGGAAGTTAAGGATTATTGGACTGAATGTCAATCCATTGGAAAGTCAAATCATTGTTGTCGGCAGCCCCTAGATGATATTGTAACTTGATTGGGACCAACTTCCATCCGCTTTCTGTGACTTTGTCACTGTTCCATATAGCGCTACCGTCAAAAACCTTGACCTACATATGAACAAGTCTTTCCCCTGGGTTTCGCAGCTTCGGAAAATTAGCCGATAGGTTCTTGTCTCCGCCAGGCCTTTGCAAAGGTTACACAAATTTTGTACCCATTACCACGAAATTTTCTCTTACAAATCTCTGATACTGCCCATTCTTGATTGTGCCGATGTCAGCTATCTTGATCTTACCGAGGACCGACGTAATAAACTTGAGTGTATTCCAAATTTTTGTATTAAAGTAGCGGTCCGGCCTGGCTTCGCTGAGGTGCAAATACACTTTTCAAAATGCGGCCAAAATGTTTAAATTCAACTATCAATTTGGAATATCGACCAAACGGACCACGAAAAACAAATAAAAATTCCTCGTATTTGCTAGATTTTTCACTGAGATTGCCATTGCACGCCATAACTTTCGTGGATAACTCATAAGTTCGTGGATAAGTTACAGTGCAATCTGTTCGATCGTGGAATGCACTACCAGCTGTTGTAAGTCTGGCTCAAACATTGATATAATTTAATAAAATGGTTAAAGACCGTTATCTTTCGCCGTAAAGTGTGAACAGACACATTAATAAGTATACTTATATTTGAATCTACAGGCAATGTGTAGTACTTATTTATAATAAAACAGAGAAGGAAAACATCGTGACGAAACCTGCATACCATAGCGATTTATGAGAATTGCTATCATATGTAAAGTCCACCAACCCGCGTTAGGCAAACGTGCTGGACTATATGGACTAATACTCTCAATCAGACCCTCAATTGTAGAGGAGGCCCGTGCCCTGCAGTGGCCCGTATTTAGGCTGATACAGATGTGTACTTATATGTATATCTTTATTTAGAGCGATAAGACCACGATATTATGCAATTGTTATATCTAGTTCTATTTTTTATGTGTGTGCAGTAAAGAATAAATAAAAATCATATTGTTATGTTATAGGTCTGGTACATGTTAATATGAGTTTACTGGTCACATCTCGTAAAATAAAGATTTCGGAGACGAAATGACTCCGTCAGTTTTAAAGGTTATTTAACAGTATCATCTCTAAGTAGATGGGTATGACTCCCGGCTCAATAATACGACATAATAATTTCATCACATTATTCCATATCCGTCAAAAGTCCATCGGGTTTCAACCCAACAACACCTTCACCATGGGCGATAAATACGGGGATTCAACGAAACAGAGAATGGGAGACACTAACGTTTCCCAAATACTTAGAAGTATTCAGGGGGGTTACTCTGTACCCTGACACGACTACGAATGTTCGAACATCGCACGTAAAACATATGGCTGCGAATATGGCTTATTACTTTTCAAATTTCGAATACAGTTCGAATCCTGTATCGTAGGTCGTCGTAATCTTAGACTAAGTTCGAAGTGAATGATAAGTTTCATAGAAAATAGTATTGATATTTAGAAGTGGAGAACTTGTATCCTAAGCTTGTATCTTATGTGTTGACGTTAAACGTCATTCGAACTTCGTGTCGGAGTATAAAGTAACCAATGATTGAAAGTAACTCCCCTGGGTCGGGTGACAGAGTAAAATATCAGGATGATTTCCACTCTGGGTTATTCAGTACAGTTTTTAATGCGCGTAACACTCCTTCAGAGGATTTAGCCAATATACTAGCATAGTCTTTTTAGCGACCCAGATAGGTGGAAACTGTTAACATTCGCTTCTGCCTAGTGATACCCATCCCAATTCGCCAAAAGACTGGAGGAGTCAACAACAATTACTGTTACATTATTGGATATCCAATTATGTAAAATGTAATGTTCATTTGAAACGTGTTGTATAATTATATTTAAAGTTAATATCTAATGACAGCCTCCGTGGCGCAGTTGGTTAGACACCGCCTGTGAAACGAGAAGCCGCGGGTTCGATACCCGCACCGAGAGAAATGTTTGTGCGGCCCACAAATATAATAGTAGTTTCTGATACCCACGACACAAAACTCGGTCTTAGTGTGGGGTCAAGACTCAAGACTATGTATGTGACTGTTGGGTGTTATTTATTTATTTAATGAGTGATAAAAGATTAATCATATAGATAGTTCAATTATTAAAATTCGTAACTATCAGGACTTTAACTTCCGTTATGCGAAGAAGTATGACAAAAAAGATCTGATACAAAAATGGAAAGTAAAGTTTGGGAAAAACAGAAGGAAAATAGGAAAGAGTTCTTCTTCAAGGCTGAGTAGAGCTTTATTAAACTAACAGTAGCGGCACAGACCAATAAGAAAAGTAGCGGTGATAAATATCGTTTTTGTTTATCTGTATTTCTATGAGCATTGACGAGTGGGTAATCAAGAATTGGATAATAATAGACACAGATTTAAATAAAGTCATGCCGAAGAATAATATGAAAACTCAAGAAAATAATAAATTGAGAACATTTCCTTAAAATTTTTACAGCAGACAAGTTTTTATCCTCCTGTAAAATTTGATTGAATGGAGTTACGATGTCTGATAAATAAGCCATCGATATGTTCCAAAAATATTCACAATAGATATAACTAGCGAACCCTAATTGTTTGAAATATGATGCGTAAGTACTGTCTGATACTAGGTAGCGACCACGCGTGGGGGAAAATTATGATGTGTAATCTGGTAAAAAGATAAAGTATATAATATAATGCACCTATTCACAGCCAGCGAAAGTGAAGTAGTTCTAAAGTCATTATGCGAAGACGCTGCCACATTCAGGGCCGTCTTAACGTATGATGGGGCACTTGGGCACACAATAATTTGGCGCCCTTTTGAAATGTAAAGAAAGCAATTTTTATCCTTTACATTTATATTATCCTTCACATAACAGTTGTCTACTGTGATCATTTCATATCGAAGTTATGTATCAATCTGGTCAGAATTGTACCTCTCACAGGGATGTAAAAAAGTCCGCGATAGAATACTCGTATATCTATTAATGAGGGTAAATGAATGGTAAATTTCTCACATTATGCTACGAATATTGGTGGCCAATTTTCGCGAAAGCAAATGCGAATATTCAAAACATATAGAAGATTTGAATAAAATATTTAATTGGATAACCCTTTGAAATAGGGATGTGGGCAAAATTTTATTTTGGGCACTATTTAACATTATTTTTTTCACTTTTATATCATATGTGAGAGGTTGCCTGGGTAGGTACCACCGTAATGTCTATTTCTTCCGCCAAACAGCAGTGTAAATGTCCTGTTGTTTAGCCAGAGAAACTACTAGACACATTGAGACTTAACACTTTGTCCGTCGCTTAAACTACCACCCGACTTCGTTTTTGGTAGCAGTCTTGATGTACCCTGTATAGTATTATCCTACTCTATAGTTTGGAGGGATCTCTTTTAGGATTTGGAGTTATATCGTCACTAGTCTTATGAAATGGATGATGATTATTTCTTACAAGTATTATAATTTTGTAAATATACATAGGTGATAGGTCATAGGAGTAGTGAAACGTGTGAGTAAATATATATGTGAGGGAAAATTTCGGTTCTTCGTGGCCCCCCTGAGGTCGGGGGCCCATGGGCACGGGCCCCGTATACCCTATGTAAACAACTCTCTATATAATTTACACTACGAATTGTGTATAGCACCACGACATGTGACATCAATTACGCTACCCACTCGCCATGTCGTCGCAGATTTTACTTTTTGCACCTGGTTTTATGACGTCAATCATCTGTCTGTTTTAAGACGCAATATTTAATTTCGAAAAAGTTATGTGTATGATTAATTAAAAAAAACACTAAAAAGAAACATAATCATAATAAAAATACCACTGTAAAGCAAAAAAAAATATTATTGTTCTTGTTGATTAATTTGCTTATTGATTTGATTAGCCAACAAATCAAAATATATGCGTTACATATTGAAGGCGGGTCGCCAAGTACCAAACATGTAGGACCTATGCCTTATATTAATTTAAATATCTGTTTGTTTTGAAGTCGGTTTTTATTTATTTTTTTATTAAAAATCTTAGTTATTTGTATCTTTTTAGTATCGATAGGCATTTAAATAACGAAGAGATGGTCCCATAAGGAATATGTTCTTTCCACGGGCGTCGCCAGCCGAAGGCCCAGGGCGGGGCAAATAATCTGGAGATTGAGAAAAGTATGAATTGTAGGGAAAGTCAAGAGCACATGAAGCTTTTTACTTGTATTACGAGCCTTATGTTTACGGCGATATGCAAAAAAAAATAACGTATAGTAGGCAAGTTAACCCAAAGATTTTGGTTGCTTTACATTTGGCAATTTTTATTATCTCTTGGCAGCTGCCCCTACCTGCCCCCTATGGCGATCTTCTTCTTCGGGTCTTGGTTCTTTCCGATGAAAAAGAAATCGCTAAAATTGATTAAAAGCTGCCAAAGATATTGAAGTGTTCACGTGTTTATTAATTTTCTCACCCCCTCGACCCTACCCCTTTTTTCTGCCCCATGGTAGCTTAGCTTTTATACTGAACCCAATGCAAAAGGAACCATTGGAATACTCCAAAATTTTGAATATGTCTACTCTCCAGGTGAAAATGATCATCAGATCTCTATGTTGTATTTCTGGGATCAACCCGTTAATAAATTCTTCCCAATGAAAAATGAATCACTGAAATCGGTCAAAAGCTGCCGAAAATATTGAGTATTTACATGTATTTTAATTTTATCACCTTCCCCTCGCCCCTCCCCCTTTTAATTAATATTTTTTTGCCCTTTTATTTAATTAATCTTAAAACAGATTTTCCTAATAATTTAGATGTTTTGAATACGGGTGTCCGCGGCCAGTAGATCTAAGCTACTAGCGGTTGTAATTGCAAGGAAACATCCAACCTCCCACGGCCAGTGCTTTCATAAGGCGCATCACGTGCATTCATTCTCTCAGGAGAAAGAGCCCGATTTGTTGGTTAGTGAACGGCTGGTGCCGTGTGGACACAAACGAAACTCGCACTTGAGCCTCGCGCCTAGCTACTGCGCGCTCCCGATTTTTGGCGGCAAAACGAAAAATACAATAAACGAAATATTTTGATTTTTTAAACGATAAACCTTTATAAAGTGCTCGTGAAAGTGATTTTCAAGCTCTTCTTGAACGTATTCTGGAGTTGTCACAATGGTGAGCAATTCTGATTCCATTATCTTTTTTATTTTATCATGTAATTTGAAATGTTATACACGGTATATAAAAAATAAACTGATTTAAATGTGTTAATTTAGAAGAATGGAAATGTTCAGATACATATAACATATGATATAAAAGTAGAAACATTACCTATCAAGTAGGTACTTAATGATTAGACATGTTGTATTTCTTCAATACATATTATATTCATAAAAATTAAATCATGTTTTTAATATACTTACTCTATCAGATATTTTCCCTTCAAAGCGTATAAAATTTAATTACACTTTAAGGCATGTTCTAATATTATCTTTTTTAATAATTTGTTCCATTAAGCCCTTCCATAATGAATATTAATATTACATATTTTCACCAAGTTTTAAAAAGATACTAAAGATAAACTATAAATACTCCACTTCTGTGGGTATCCAAATTACAACAAGAACCCACTTAATGATATAAATTCCTGTAAAGACCACATGAAATAAAAATTACGCTTATAAAAAAATCTAGACTATGATTTTTCGTGCCCGAGCTTTTCATATAATTTCTTAATGCACTTACGGTCAAAATGCTATTACCGCAATTTCATGCTTTTATACTAATGGTTCCAATTTATCTCGATCTTTCTACATGTCCAGGCAAGTTTAAATAAATATTTGTCTATTACCGCTGATGTTTATCCATATTTTTATAAATAAGTTGAGTACTTAAAACAAGGTTTATAAAATTCTTTCGACATTTTTTTCTAAGGCATGGCTCTATGTCTTTTTTCGACTATGTTACAATTGAAGCGAATGAGATACCTACTTAAACTAGGTGAACCCTGTACATACTATAAGCACATTGACATTGCTTTGTTCTTGAAAAGGGTTATCAAAATTAATTGTACGTGTATCTTAACGATGTTGCGTTTGCTCTCGATGTCCATATAAGGGTTTGTCTAGTTAAGTTACGATTTAATAACGCTACTAAGATAAAATAAAATAATTATAGATACAAACTGATATCAGTTTAGCTATCTTTACTATTCGGTACGAAAATAAAAAAGGTTAGTTCGGAATTTTTGACCGAAATAAACCAGTTTTACATAAATGCATAATGATTAACGCGAAATATAGTAGTAACTCACACCAGCTGATTATAACGTGAAAAGATCTGTTATTAATGTCGACACAATGTGATTCTGTAAATGAATACAAATTGCATTTTGTTCTGTTATCGTTGTAGCATTCTTTATTTAATATATTCTAATATTATATGCATACTTTAATATTATTATGCAATGTGTCTGGATATTTGTCTCTCAGACCATATATCAGAAAGACAACATTCTTTATGTCAATCCTTTAAATATAATACAGTCCTTATACGTGCTATTGCAGGGCACCTCTAATCAAGAGTACGATTGAGTGAAGTTAGGCCATAGTATACCGTGCTGACCTAGTGCGGATCGGCGGACTTCACATACCATAAACATTCTTACAAATCGCTATAATACCTTGCAAATTTCTTCGTTATGTTTTCTTTCACCTTTATACGAATAGTGTGTGGTGATTGACTATCAATAAAAACATGTGTCCTAAGAAGTATCCCCTGGGAATTGAACTCGCGACCACCGTAAACATTTGGGCAGCCAGGTTACCAACAGGCCACCACGCACTTTCCAATAGTCTATATTGTGCCTCAAGATTTTTTCGCAATAATATTTTTTATACTGCATTAGCGCCTCAGTAGCGCAGTTGTACTACAGTATGATTGCAAAGCTGAGGACTCGGGTTCGAATCGGGCAAAGTGATATTGGATTTTTCTATCCATTATCAATCCAGAGTTAGGAATTTGCCCCGTATGGCGATACGCTCGGCCTCTATCACGTCGTGAGACGAAACTCACAAGGCGAAACGTGGGTATTCTGGTTGCTATCAGGAGTACTTCCTAGTAGGCCTACCCCTTCTGGGAAAAAGGCGTGAGTTTATGTATGTATGTACTTACATTATATTGCTAACAGGATTCCTGTCGCAACTCAGTAATTATTGTATGCCTATACCGTTACCATAACAGAATCAGACAGTACACTTTTCAAGATGTGGCGATGAATACAGATAACATATTATTTAATACTTATCTGTTTAAGTTATTCCAGTAAGGTATACCTAGGAATTACATTAACTATGAAGTCACTTCACTAGCACAACTAGTATCAATTAATTTTGTACACACAGCTGTTACGTGTCTATTGCTGAGGAAAGGATATTCAGTTAAAATTAATATTATACTCGTATGTATTATATGTGTTGGCCATGCGATAATAAATGTTCTTTCTTTCTTATATTCTAAAAAAATACTTGTGGAGTACTAAAATATTTGAATGGGTGCGAGAATCGATCCTGCCTCCTCTCGTTTTACGGCCAGGGCCTCTAACAAACTACCCCAAGGATATTATCAAAATTAAAAATGGGACTTATTTTTTTAAGTGTAGACCCGGCAATCTTTCTAAAGATTAATCTTATAGCATTTAAATCAATTGCGAATTGTGAAGGTGACTAAATAGGGGCATGAAAATAGGTATTCATTATTTAAGTTTTTTATAATGTCTCCCTTTCAATGACGCATTTTCTCCTTATTTCAAATAGTTTCAACAACCTGCTTTCTTATTCAATAAGTTCAAAAATGATAACAACAAAAACCTAGAAAACATGATACTTATTGAGACGACAAATTAAATAAGTAGTAATCACTAATTGCCTTACCAAAAGCGAAGGCGTTGCTTGGTGAGAAAAGTGAATTTTATTAGATGCTCTAAAACGATGACATCTCTATAAAGCAAGTGAAAAATGTATTGAATGCAGCCTGTATCCGCATTGACTTCGAATATAGTTATAAAAGTATATAGAAACTTTAAAAAATCATATGCGTCACGTAGACAAAGAATACTATGCATCATTACCTACATTTATGTCGTTGTGATACGCAATGGAATTCAGGACCTACATGTTCGACACCTGTTTATTGTTCTTAAAGTATTAATATATATAACTATAAAAACTATATTAGAGGGAGCGCGCTAGTTCTTCAAAAACGTAGATAAAAATGGTGGTGCCGGGCCACCTATTTCTGCCCTCCTTTTAGCTGACGTTTGAGGGACTGTCCAACATGCATGAATTCCTTGGAAAATAATATTAAAAATAAATAGATTAAGGCTATTGAATTCCACTCAAACTCATTTTTTAAGTACTGCATTTTTTTTTAAATAATTATTTTATTTTCACTACTATAGGAGTGCTACCAACACTACCAACAAGAAATATAGGATATCTTGAAGATGCAAATGTATGACAACGCTTCCTCTATATTACGTATACTCGTATATGTATTTACTTTAGATAGCTAATATTGCCTTGTTTATTGTTAATTTTCACGCATTTTCGCTATTCCCTAAATAAGTAATTGTATAATGCACATAGTATGAATAATTGTCTGTTTAAAATATTTAGCTTTTAGAATTCCTAAACGTAATTTTCAGTGTTTTCGAAATTACCAATATTCTTTGAGGGGAAATTGAATCACCCAGGGGGTCTGTATTTATATTTCACGCTATATGAAATCGCATTTTATTACAAAGACTCAATTTGTTTGATTTTGTATCCTATTAGGTTCGGTCCATTAGACCTCAAGCAATGCGGAAACGCAGATCTTATTGATTCGCTTGGCATGAAAAATCGATCCCAGTTATCTATGTTATATCTCTGGTTGGTTATAAAAAATAGACCACTTGTATGACATTTTTTCAGAATAAAGCTACAGCCATGTTTTCTTTACACATTTTGTGGAACTAGTAACAAAAGATAAAGCCTGTATTTTTAATCTACCCAAACGTTTGCATGACTAAAGAATGCCAAACCTAGCAGCTTAGTGAATTATTGGCTAATCTTTGAGAATGGTATAAGCACAGGATATAATATATGAAAGCCAGCGTATACATTTATTATAGGTCGCTCTCCAACTAGATGGAGCGACAATATCCGTAAGATGGCTGGTAACGGTTGGAGACGATGAGCTAAAGGTTGATCCCAGTGGGACATAGGAGAGGCCTACGTCCAGCATTGGACGCGGGTAATGATAATGATTAGGGCAACGGGAAAATTAAATGATAATATCGTATTATTGCAATTTCACTTGGTGGTGTAGTTGTACTACAGCAGGATTACAAAACTGAGGTCTCGAGTTCGAATTCCGGGTCGGGCAAAATAAATTTGTTTTTTTTTTCTATTTATTATCAGCCCAGAGTCAGGAACTTGTGCCCACTATGGCGATAGCTTCGCCCTTATCACACCACGAGACGGAACATACAAGGTGAAACGTGGGTGTCCTGGCGTGGCACCTCTGCCTACCTCTTCTGAGCCAAAGGCATGAGTTTATGTATGCAGTGTCATTGAGCGACACAACCACACCACTAAAAAGCTAGCCCATTCATTCTACAGAAAAAAAAATACAGATATCTTTATAGTACTTAAGACCAAATACATCTGGTATCTATGATGCTCTTACTGACAAAATAGAACACCCAAGTCCAACAAAAAAAAATGAGATTTTATCAACTGCATATGTGATTCGTCAAAAAAATGCTATACAAATTCAATACAAACAGACATGATAAATTAATAACTGAATCAAAAGTTGTTGAAACCTTGTACCTAAGCGTTTGAAGTAGAGAATCAATATTTCCTATTTACTTATCGCTCAAAGAGGAAGTGCATTGAACAAACACATTTGTATGGAATAGAAGCTTATAAATTATGTACAAAGCTATTTTCTTGATCATAAGAAAACAATTGAGGTGGACGTTTACAATACACTTGTAGATGTCAAGTATTGATAGATATTAAATATCGAACATCTTTCACAGGAGATTAGGGGTTACTTAGCTATAAATAAATTAAAATAAAATTACCAAAACGGAACTAACAACGTCCCTAATGTATACGGTGTACCTACGCAATCTGATATGAATTTAGTTACAGACTGTATCTAAAGCACGCGCCAAGTATGGATTCACTTATGGTAGATACAACAATCACGTCTTATGCTCCATAAAAGTGTATCTCACAATAGCATCCTTTGATCTTTTTTGTGGACAATATATCACAATTTGTGACGAATGAAGACATGGAACATTGAGATAATTTGAAATCATGATTTTCTCATCACAAAAGCTGAGGTACCTACTCTGAATTACAATGAACGTTATTCAATTTTCCAAGGTTTCATCGCAAAAATTGTGCTCGTATTATGTTTTATTGTGATTTACCTAATCTACAATACATCTATTTAATATTTTGTCAAAACATTTTTACGTGTAAAAGTGAAATTGATGATACTTTAGCCATTCTGTAAAACGGTCTGAAAGAAGCTAATTTTTTTCAAGGACAAGGCCGTTTCTTAAAATTTACAATAAACTAATTAAAGTAAATCTTAAAGGTCTTCTAGGTCATCAACTAATTAATAATGTTTATGTGTGTCCCTATCCTTCATATATCGAAGACGATGACTATAGACATGCTAATTGGACCGCAAACATGACGAACTATTTAATCGAAAGTGGGCATCAATAGCAAACAAACTCGAGTACCCAAGCTACAGCGGTAAGCCATTAGATTACATAATTGACACCCTTGATTTGTTGACAAGGAAGGCCTATTTTATTGGTTTACGTGATTTTACTGATGTTTGTAAAAACCCGTGCACATTCTAGTCACGTACTTAGGTTGTTAGTTGTTTTTTTATCTCGATGTTAAACTTATTTAGTCTATATGCATTACTAGTGGCTCGACCCGACTTCGCTCAGATACTTTTAGGAATCCCGTCCACATCATACACATATTATTTCGCCTAATTATTAAGTGTTTAAAATATTGAAACTCAAAGTGACTAGCGTCCTTTGTTCTACTTTTCCCGTCCAATCCATTCTCATTCTATGCCAAGACTCAAGGCATAACCGCCTGGCCGCTTATATGCCCTAAATTCTATCCCATCCCATCCCTTGGAGTTTGAAAGAGTAGCAAATATCTTTAAATTTCTTGTACCTTACTCATCCCACGGCAATTCTTCATTTTTCGAGATAAAAACCTCCGGAATTCCATTCTCCATTGGTCGTGAAGAAGTAACACACATACAAACCTTTACCTTTTTAATATTAGCAGAATAAGAGAAAAATCAAATCATTGAAGTTGTAGGTAGCCTTTTTTTATTGTATTAATTATTATTTGTCCACTTTTTTGTCTTTTTCCTTTTTCTTATGTTTACTAACTTTTTTATTAGTATTATTGTAATGACATGTATGTATTGATAGTCAATCACCACGCACTAAAAAACGGTGAAGGAAAAAATTGTGAGGAAACCTGCATACCATAGTGATTTATAAAATTTCTATGGTATGTAAGTCCGCCAACCCGCACTAGGCCAGCTTGGTGGACTATATGGCCTAACCACTCTCAATCGTATTCTCGATTGTAGAGTAGGCCCGTGCCTTGCAGTGGGATGTATTTGGGCTGATACAGTATTGTAATGAACAATCTAGTAGTTTCTAGTGCCTTTTACTTATTTTGATGCATGCTGTGTATACCTGTAATTGGCTTGCATATTTGTTTAATCCTATTTTTTCTGTTATTATTTTTTAAGTTTAGTGTGTAAGCTGCTGTTGTACCATAAATAAATAAACTAAAAAAATAAAAAGCATGTCAAAGAAACAAGTGTTTCAGTAAGTTATCCATAACAATTTTGGGGTATGTACCTATATGTTTTCTTAAGACCAGTGCAACAGACTAAAAAGCTAGCTCTTGAAAAAGTTGATGACAAACAGACAGCCTAATCATTTGGAAACTTTGCACAAAAGTAATTTTGCGCGAACCGTATGTAATTGTGGGGAAAAGCCGGCAAAAGATCAAAATAAATATAATATGTCATATTACTGGACGCTCTTCATCTACTTTATGAAAGAGGGCTATTAAAACTATGAGGCTTGTTTTTTGTCCCTAACTAAGTATAGAACCGATTTAGGTTTTTGTCTAGATGTATATAATTGCGGTCACATGTAAATGAGTGACTGGCCAGTTACCTTTCATTCTATGTATCAGTCGCCATTCACAAAATCGTGTTAAAGTAGACAAATTATTAAACTGTATCGTTGCTGAAAGTTGACTTCCGTAAATTATACACTTACTAAGTTCCAAGAAAAAAATATGACTCTTTGTTTTTTTTCTTTGAAGCAAAGAATTTAATTTCGCACTATGAATAAAAGTAGAGCTGCCAAATTATTTACGCATTCGTTAATGTTGTTTTTTTATTACGCAGGACAAGGACTTCTTTGATTTTTATTGACAATGATGGTATAATCACTATTATTACTAGTCAAATTACAGGGCCATCATCATAACATTTATTGAACATGCCGAACAAGTTTATTCGAGCACATAAAAGTATTTGGCATGCCATAGGATCCACCCGATTTTTCGTGACGTGACCTGACCATGAGCTGGTTAGATAACCATCAGAAATAGCTCTTAATAACTACTGAATTTTTGAAGCACGCACATCGTGGGCAGGAGCCCCTCTCATAATGTGTTCCGAGAGTAATTAAGCATTAACCTCGCTTTTTTTGTTTATGGACATCTATTAGTATTGATGGCACTATTTACAAGGAAGCTAATCACACGCTTTTTTATGATGCAATAAATAAATCAAGTTTATTTATTTTGTGTTAGTCATGTTTAATAAGGCATCACTTTATGATGAAATCGTAAATTATACCTACAATCTTCGATCAAATATACACTAGATACACAGTTCCCTGTAAAAGTTCTGTTAAAAAGTGGCACCGATGCATGACATGAAAAAAAGTAAACAAAAAGATCACATATTCCAAATATATTAACACAAATTCCACCTTATTCCTGGCGCTTAAAGTAGCTTTTCACATAATATTGTCTAAAGTCATGCGACGTTTTGGAAGCAACGGTCGGTGCGTGACTGAAGGCGAAAGAGTGCTTAAAGCACTCTTTTTTGGTGCCATTTTCTAAGCGCTCATGTTGTATGTAGTGTATATTTGATCGAAGCCTACAATAGGTAATTCAAACACGGAACTTCGTATGTGTACTGTGTAGCGTTAGTAATAATTTGGACAAAAAATAAAATACAAATTGAAAACTTATGTTTATAAACCAAAATATTTGGGGAATGCAGTACAACGAATATTTAACACAGGACTTCGAAGTTAAATGTTAGAATTGAATACATTCTTCTACTATTTTTAATTCTTACCTAATCTCACCACATTTCTTGGCGAAATTTAAATTCTATAAACTTGGATCTAGGTTAAATAGACGCACTTTTAATACACTCATAAAAACAAATAATTTAGGATATCGTTAAACATATTTCTTATTTCACATATGACACACGATATGCATTTCAAACCGAAGTTTACGTTTAGTCTTAAAGTGTATTTCTTAGACAAAACTTATTAAGTATAATGTTGCAGTAAGCTTCTAATGTAGCAACCTGTTAAGTAAAATAATATACATGGTTTAGAAGAATCATAAATATTGAATACTAATAAACATATCGCTTTTTCAAATTGAAGTGCAGTTTAAGAACTCTACATTTAGCTCGTGTATAATGATAAAGACAGAATGCGCTCTAAAGTAACTGGCAGGATAGCATTCCCTTACTGGTGTCAGTTTCACACATTTCGCTATTCATCATATGAAGTGTGCAATCTCGGCTAAGGTAACTATATTAATCAAGGTTTTAACACCGACAATTGCTGCTGTCTAAATACTTTAAAGATGATTAGACATCAGCCTTATTAAAACGCAGTGAAAAGTGTTGTGAAATATAAAAGATACAAATCGTTTTTTTCATGTCGCAATGTAATGCGTGGTAATGTAGGTGGTAAAAGAAATGCATGCGCCGACAATTAGAACGGGATTAGGCGATGGTGTGAAGGCCAATTCGCTTGCGCAATAAATCGAACCGCATCTGGCAATATAGTTCCCATTGTGGATCTGTGACGTGGATCACGAACAGCCATTGCTCCATTTCCTCGGATATGCAAGCCAATTAAATGTAGTGCACTCGTTTGTTACATGTTTTTAGAATCAGTCGCTCTGTATCACATGACTTCGACTTAATAACATTGCCCATTGAGTAATGAAAAGCATCAACTGAATACATTAACATTAAAATTAATCCAATAGTGAACAGCACCGAAATTTGAATATTAATTTCCGTTTTGCATCAAATAATTGAAATGTCTGTTGACATTATCAATCTACAAAACATGAATGCTGGGAAAACCTCTCCTTTACTCAGTTTAAGCAATTATGCAGACCTCTAATAGATAACTTGTTTACCTTAGCAACAGTTGCGCTTAGCGTACATTCAAAATCGGTATTTAGATTTGACCATTAAATATTTGCTATCAAAAATTAAATTCGCATCTTGAAATTATGAGATTAACCAATGTGTCGATTTAATGTAAATTGCAAATAAATCTCAAATATTACCATGTCAATGTTTTACGGATATGATTCAGGGGAACGTTCGATTCTCGACTTTTTCGATTTTCGATTCATTCTACCATAGATAATACACTATATAGGACACATTCTACGTAGCTTTAGTAAATCTTGTGTTGACATAATGCATATGTTTATTTCCACATCGTATGGCAATGAATTTGTTAAACGGTTTGTATCTGTATATATACTATTAGAATCATTGGATTATCTGGATGGCCTTTTGGATAATGTCTACAAACAACGAAAATCATGATTGCACTAAAAGACACATAGCGATTGATTAGCCATAATTGGTTAGAATATTACTGATACTTCATACAGCCAGTAACAGGCTGTACTTAGGCTGGTAGCCATGTAATAGGCTTGCAAGATGCCCTGACTGATTTACGACACCTCCTATTAGTGCTTGTCAAGCTATCTAGGATGTACCTGCGCCTTGGCCAAGCCATTAGTGTCGCACAACAAAGCCTATAATTACGCTAATAAACAATTTGAGCCGTTTAATAGTTTACTCATAATGGGCCGTAATTAGATTGCTCCGCCTTAGCTGGTGAGAAAAAAAATACAATACTTATTTAGAAACTTATAACATTGACGTGTGTGTTTTTTTTTAATACTACAGCTTTTGCAACATACTACAAACCATTATGATAATAATTACGAAATGTATCTTAAAGAATATTCGAAAAGCTTTTGTATATCTATGCGATTAAAACAACGTGATACTTCAAACATAACAATTGCGTTGGAAAATCCATAACGTTGTTCTCTTTATTTAACGCTTAATATGGATTTATTTTAGACACGTCCAACGTATAGTCCAGCTGTAACTATTATAAAACTTTCGCCATCTAAAAGTAGTCAAACAGAATGCTAAATAAAGCGGAACCGAGACCCCCTGAGCGTTTTAATTTGATTGTATACCTAAAAGAGGTCATGCTAGATGGGCAAGAGAAGATAATTTTATTGTATAATACTACTAATGTGTGTTTTCCTTCATTCATTGTGTGTTTAATCAGCTTTCCTGTTAAAGTTTATGATAATGTTAACATCGCTCGAAAGATTTTTTTTCTATGTCTTCATCTGTCAGGCCTCCGGAAATATTTCTATCTAAACTGCCAGGCAACATTATAGATATAAAGATTATATTATTATACATATAATTTATTTGTAGGTTTTCCTAATGTCTATTTTTTTAATAAGCTGCCCATTATAATTTCCCAATACCGCTATAACTGACATCCATAATAATTGATAGATTGTCCTAAATCACATGCTTGTATGGCTGATTGAAGTAAAATGTTCAAATGACGTATGGGTTAGATTTAACAGGGAAAGTTAATACGTATTCGCGTTATTGACGAATATTAACGATACGCGTCTGAATTGTAAATTATATGGAACAGCAAATCTACTTATTAAAAATCCGTTGTTAAGGTTATTTTTTAACTGGTACAATCACTTAGATTAATGGTTTGGTTACGTATCACAAAAACCACAAGAGTGCGTTAGTAACCTAAGCCTTCACTTAACGCATTGTACGCGTTGGTTTGATGTCATTAAATAAGTAAATATGAGGGTAAATGATTTGGCGTCCAGGACGCTGAAGACTCTGGCATCGAATGACGTAACGGTAACTAGAAAGATAGGTACAGTTATTAAGTTTCTTAAACGGACACTGCTTTCATGCTAAAAAAAATTCAAATATTAAGACGAAGGTTACTGACAGATTGCACAAAATAATAGCTTTGTGTAACATGTTTGGGAGCAAAAGGTGAGTATCAATGTTACTTCAATAAAATGAAAATGTCATGGGACACCTCCTTTAATGCCTGGTCAATACAGCGAAAGTGGAAGATCAACGGAAATCAATCTTGCATACATCATAATACATGCACTGACACCGAGCCAGTCATTAAATTTATGCAAAAAGTTTTTAATCTATTAACTTAGGTGACATACTTTTGTTGTTAATGCCTTAACAAATTGCCTCCAGTGATAAAATATTTAATTTAAAGGTGTACTCCCATATTATTAGAGTTTTATGATTTATGATTATCTATACCTACCTAATAAAATTTTACAGTATTATTTATTTCCAAAATACCAAAAGATTTTGATTTCATTTTCTTAAAATTTGTACTTTCATTTTCCATTTTTATGTATCTTACTCCTGCTCATATCCTGAAACTCTATATCTGGCTATCGAATTTAAAACACAGGTTTCATAAACTATATTTGCAACCAAAACCTCAGTAAAGCCATTCATCTAACAAGAAATCTAATCATCTGGGTAAAATTAAACAATACAGAAAAACACATATCAGGTTCTATGGCAATGTTATTTATCATCTGCACTCTCCTGACTACAGGATTGGTCAGTGGATTGCACAATACCTACAATAGAAACTGCATCACTCCTCAACCGGAAATTTTCAAATAAACATAAGTAATAATACCTGAGTGAAATCTAACGCTAGTATTGTGTGACTCAATAGATCCATATTATGGAAGCTAAACACATCTATGAACATGGTATAATAGTGATTTGATATCATGATAATATGTAATGTTACTGCATACTTGATGAATAGCTCAAGGGAAATGAGATCATAAGGACGCATCACGTTTATGCATAATGAAGCTCGTGCATAAACAAAATCATAATTTGTCTCAATTGGGTACCTACTTAGAAAAGATTGACCTTCGTAATGTAAAATAACTTCACGTTTCCCTATAGCTTGGGAAAACTTCCAATTAATACATTTTAAATTGTAATTAAAGTTAAGACGATTAATTAGATGAATTAACGAATTCATTTTATGGAATAACAAAAATAATTGTTTTTTAATTGATAATGCTCAATGTTTTATCAAAAGATCTTTATTTTAAATGACAATTGACATTACTTTAAGATATTAAGAAAATAACGGGATATATATATTGTCTTCTTCACAAATGAACCTACTAAAACATGAATTCCTTATGAGTTCTGCTATGTTTGTTAACCAGTTAGTAAACAAGGCAAATTTCGATCAGGATAACTATAACTTGTATGCATCAGATTCTATCCCACAAGGCCATTATTACGTCAAGATCGTCGCACTGATTGAATTTCTAGAACGTTCCGTTGAATGAGAACAGATAAAATTTGGTAACAATCTGCCAATATATCATTTCGTGTTTTCTTAAACGTGTGCATGTTGTGCGCATTTGACATTTTATGCAGATTCTGTCGTTGAACTGGTTTGTTTTATTGACTGCATAGCATACATGTTAGATGCACAATTTAATTCAGTTCGTAGAAAATCGAAACAAAAATTAATAATCAAGAAGAGTCAATTCGAACTCAAAATACGGCGAATAATTTAACATTTACCTATTGCGACACTAATTTAATTAACTTAATTTACGACATGAATAACTTAAAATTTATCTATCATATACGACAAGGCCTAATCACATTAAGCTTCTTTTCCGGTAGGGTCTCCGGAAGAAGCCAATGAGGTATTAGCTTCTCCCGGATGATGGTATGGCACTTGGAGATATTTCCGCTTGGCTGTTTTAAGATATCCTACGTCAACAAGATTACTGAAACCACTCGGAGACTAGCTATACGGCGATATCTCAGAGCGAGAAGCGCACTAATTTCCCTCCACTTGATACAATCTAATTATGTTGAGTTAGTTTTAGTTATTGTTGTGTTTGTGTATGTTATTTTGAGTCTTGGCTGCCTTCGACATCCGAGACAAATGTTTGTGAGGCCCACAAGAATTTGTCAGGGGTCTGGTGTAAATAGGACCTAAAAATCTCTCGTAATTTCTAATACCCACGATACAATACTTAATAATTGATCTGAACGTTGGGTTAGGTCTGTGTATGTGACTGTGGGGTGTATTTATTTACATATTTATTTATCTGAGTGCATATATTGATAACAAAACGGAATCAGATAGACTGACGTCTGTAGTACACAGTACCTCATACTTATTAGCTTGAGTACGAGTAATGATTACTACCGTACCCGTATGTGTATGGAATTCGTTAAGCCTGATTATACTACGCTGCAAAATATAGGAAATAATTTCACAATAAAACTAAGACCATCGGATATCAGGTTGTACAGCAATGTGTTCCGTGTCTACGGAAGCACGACCGTGATCACATTAATTAATAGACTATGACTAACACATAAATTAACAGACGTTTTGATCCTAAAAATAATTGAGATACAGAAAGTAATCCTAAAGAAGGTATGTACCTACGTACGTAATTTTAATAAATGATTATATGCATAGTAAATATTATTATAATATATTAGCCCATTAACAGCTGGCTATGGACTACCTTTCGTTAATTCACTACGCTGGCCTAGTCTTTTATAGGCATTAACAAGCTTTTAAAATTCTCACATGTGACCTGTGCATCCTCTGATGTTACTCTTAAAATGAGCGAAAATGAATTTAACATACACACGTTATCATATGAAGTCATTGATGAGTGCCCTGATTTCAAACCTACGACCATCCGGTCCGCACCCCACTGAACTCTGATCTGTCACTTCAATATAGGAATATAAAAATATTGACTACTATAATTATTACTATATACATACTTAGCTGTCTGCATATGAATTACAGAACAAGTATTTACGAAGCAAATCGAAATGGAAGATAAATTATACTACACTGATTGCGATTTCAACTTTGCATACGCATAAAGTGCATCTGAATGTCATAACGCATTATTTTTCCATTGTGAGACATCTAAAAGCAATTTGCAGTACTTTCTATACGACCCTTCAACCGTTTATTTTTACTTTCTCTCATAATTTCTCTATTACGACAATATTTCTGTAATCAATCATAAAAGCTATTAGTGTGAAATAAACCATCAACACTAGGAAAGTATTTTATCGCTTCTTAATTTTAAACATCATCATTAACAAGTTATTACGCATAGGATATTAAAACCAATAAACGATAGGAAATAGAAATTATCTACGTCTGACCACATTATCGTCTTATACATCTTTATACACAAGAAATCGACTGCTAAATATATTCTTCTCCCAAAGGATCCCATATCCTAGATTTTGCTTCCATTGCTGGGCAAATTGCTATTTCTTTTTAATTATAAATAAATCGAAATACACACGTTGAGACTAAAAATATAATAAACAAAACATACCTGTCAGATGTTCAAGGTTTTCGAAGAATATTGCAATTAAGTGAGTCGTAGGCGTATAGGATTGCTTTTAGACTGTAAATTTCAATTTACACTACGTTGTTGATAAATGTAACAAATAGACTTAAGGCTAACTACAAACCTACACACAATTTATATTACTCATTTAGCTGGAAACACATTGCCAAATAGAACTTATACCAAATTTATCGAGAAAGAGATGTAAACGACAGCGATCAAAATGCATAAGGTCTCCGTATCGATATATTTTCATCACAAGAAAAGCTAAGTATTCTTTCCATATACCCCAGTATGACGTTTTATAGTATACAATTCTTATAAATAACTGAAACGGATCCCATCTAAGCTAATTAACATTCAACAAATGTGTGATTAAGGTATGTAAATATATCATCATGAATTTATTAAATCCAGGAAGTTACTTCTTTTGCATTTGCTTTAAGTTAAAAAGATAAAAAATAGGGTTTATAATTAGACATTATATGTAAACCAAGAATTTGGTAGTACGAGGCGAGGCGCACATCAGATCCATTAGAATAACGATGTATGAAATCTTAATTAAACATGCTGCCAAACGACTGTGCTGAACTTGAAAACACGACGCGGAACGAATGACGACCCGCAGATTTATCTATGGATTTATAGATTATTCTTTGAAGCATTAATTTAATCAGTTTTAAGTCATATTGATTAGTAACAAGGAATCGGAAATGTGTCATGTTTTTCTCATATCATTATTTTTCTCCATGTTTCTTTGAAGTATTTTCTTAACCTTTTGAAACTTTACAATCATTTTAATTTTTAGTTTTCCAATTTTTTGATTTATGTGTATAAAATTAAATAGAACGTGAACGCTGGTCACGTTCTATTCGATCCACGCATATCTTAGCAAATGCAAATTACATTTCCACAAGATTTATTTTCCAACACTATGTTTACTGGCGTAATAATATCTTAACACACATTGTTTCACATGGAACAAATTTCAAAATGCAAATAAAGCTTACTACTAATTCCGTAAGCCCAGGCCTTGACTAGTTAATATCGTGACCAATCTCAAAGCATAGTCATAAAAGTCGTGACAAATTCACGAAGCGCTCCACTTTATTCCAATTACTGAATAGTAAAATTCAATGTAACTCCGATCAATTAAACTGCGAATTTAAGAAATTCTTTTGAAATAAACGGTCGAAAACAAACCTATTGATCAGTCATTAAGATACGTTTTATCTACAATCACGCGTATTCTTTTCTTTTCTTGTTTCAAAACTAATTTGATCTACTGATGCCTTGAACAATTATGTACTATGATGTGTAGCAGTATAAATTAAAGTAATATTTTGCATTAATGATAGGGCTGCCAAGAAAGGTCTTTTTAAATGCGTCATAGGAAACGGCGTTGAACTCTAGTAGATCCAAATTACAACCAACGTAAAATAATTCGTGACTTCATTTTTACATTAGAAACTGAAAACATGTTCAAATTTTTTCTCATTATCGTCAGCCTATAACAAACCAGTGCAGGACAAGGTTTAGGTTTCCCTAACTAAGCGCTATCGAATTAGCTGGAAATTGGAATAAGCTCTTCAGCGTCTCTCATCCGGCTATTGCATGAACAAATAGCAATGTTCTCATAACGAAGGCATTAAGCAAACACTGTAATTTGAATTACAATTTCTCAATAACTGATCATTTCACTGCAGTAATATTAAAAAAACAAATATTAGACTGGAATTCATCGACGAATATCTTCATAAAAACACCATTTTATTTCACAGTTTAATTACAAACATTATTTCTATTATTGGAACTCTTTATCTCGCATACTTCACAAGCACATCCTTAATCGTGATCAAACTCGCATTGCTGTTCAAATTTCATTCATGAACCGTATCCGCATGAGCTTTGTCTTCCAGATTGAGATTACAGCATTGAAATAACGCCGGGCTCACCTTGGTGAATAATTGAGCCCATATGACTTGATAGTTAAGATCCATTTGTTATTTTTGTAAGGTCACGGACTTGTTGCTCGTTTCAACACCACTGACACTTGCCATTGAATCTATTGTTATGGTAAAATGTAGAACATATAATATTATTACCGCAAT
Source organism: Hyles lineata (assembly GCA_030180105.1). Lineage (NCBI taxonomy): Eukaryota > Metazoa > Arthropoda > Insecta > Lepidoptera > Sphingidae > Hyles > Hyles lineata. Next base: position 10,598,566 of record JARJEE010000008.1, on the reverse strand, counting down.
TATATCAAATGAGGTTAATTGAACAATGGTTAAATTAATACATTAATATTAACTATATAATCATTTGGCCGCTTCCAACAGGTCGATGTGGAGATCCTTGGGGGAGGCCTATGTTCAGCAGTGGAATTCCTGTGGCTGAGATGATGATGATGATGATATAATCATTATAAGACAAATCCAAATATTTACTTGTGTAGTATTGTATAATTTAAGTTCCGTAGGAAAGGCTATTAAAGCATGTGATTGTAGGACTTTTATCTTAATTATATCTAAATAATCAGTTCCGTTATGCGATAATAGATAGAAAAACAAAGAAAACCAAAGTCATTAATGAAAACCATCAGTGGTTTGACTTTCTTTATCGGAATCTGATAGCTAGCGATGACTCGTACATAATTAAGTTCATTATCAAATCTATGATACATAACAGATACTTAATTGAAATATAATTGGGTTCAATAAAATAAGGTCAAAGAAAGATGCTTTAAAGTACCGTTTCTCAAGTGTTATAGATATCTATTTAAACTTATTGATTTAGATAAGGAACATCTTGCTACATATTCTAATATTAATATCATAATGATACCCACGTTTCAGCTTGTATTCAAATAGGCTCGAATGATACATTCATCCATGTTATTAGCTTAGTCCGAGCAATTCATGATTACACCTCGTGATTCGAACGTCAAGAAATAGGCCCACCAGTCAGATGTAGATATTGGATAGCATAATTACAACACATATCGAATTGACACATGGATCGTAGTTAATTTTCATGTTTATACTGCAGTATTCAAACTACTTAGGATCTGCTTTTATATAAAAATAAAATAAAATATTGAATTGAAAAATGCCACCATCACATAATACCAAAGCTAGGAAGCTTTAAGAATGTTTTAGGGACTGCAAGTATTTACTGGACATACATCTTATTTATAGGGTAATTGTAAATAAATTACAATTTTTGCGGTTTCCCACGCCAAAAGACTAACAAATAATCTGCCATCAAATTCTGTTCCCTTACATGCTACATTACGGCTGTCCGTCATCTACTTCGTGCATAGTCGATCATTATGTTTCGCCACCCTTAGTTAAAACGATCTCGACGTTCACCATGCATTTAAATATTATTGAATGTTCTAACACGATTAGCTGGACGTTTCGCCATTCCAGCAGTTCCGTTTGTGATGAGAGTGCATAGTACAGGTGTCGCAACCCGCGTGAGAGCATGCCGGGGAACTAAATTGACCGACAGTAATCTAACTTTTAGTGTACATTGTTGTCTGTACTGGGTACGCCTATCACTGCGATGCTTTTGGAATTATTCTGTCACGTTGTAAACAATGCTTTGTGTTGAAGGTCAATTAATCAGTTCTTTACGGTACCTTGAGTTATTTTTCTACATTCTAGAGTTTAAACTCAAGATGTTTTTAGGCAAATGCTTTAGCACGTTTACACCTTGCAGTCAGTCGAAAGCTCATTGAAGAAGAATTCTAACCAAACCATAGATAGGTAAACATGTTAAGAAAAAATGACCAATGTTTGTCGATGTTTCTCATTATGTCCATTATCATCTTAAATATCTTATTAACAATGAAAATATTCAGGTTTGATTCCCGGTAAAGTAACAAATGTGTAATCAGGCAATATTACGAGTATTCTCGTAGTTCTGGAATTCAGTGATGTAATACTGTACCCGTCTATCTATTAAAAAAGGGCAAATCCTACGATATCCAACGATATCTATCTATATATATAAAAATGAATTGCTGTTCGTTAGTCTCGCTAAAACTCGAGAACGGCTGAACGGATTTATCTTATCTTGGTCTTGAAATGTTCGTGGAGGTCTAGGGAAGGTCTAAACGGTGAGAAAAAATGGAAAAATTGCGAGGAAAAGCCAATTTTTTAATTGTTCAAGCGTGATACGACCAGCCAATATAGGATGACCTTAGTTTGGTTGACGGGAGAGGTAAACGACGGTCAAGGTTCAACTACCAACCAACGTAAAATGATCTATCTTTCCATTGTCTTTCATTGACGGCTGACGAAATAGAACAAAATTCAAAAAATGTGTACATCGTGTATATAATATTATCTAGATACGGCGTCTTGCGCGTAATTTTGTTAAATGTAAAATAAAACGATGTCCATATCTACCAAAATAGCCCATTGTTTTTTGAGATTATTGCAACAGTTTTAAACAAGGTATACTCTATCGAAGCGTTTTGCCGGAGTACACCAAAATATATCTAATTATAATTTTTCGTTTTCATAAAGGACATTTTTTGAATTGATACTTTTAGATGCGCTGGGGGACAAATTTAAATTCCGCATTAGTATTGTTTTCAGACTCAAGAATAAAAAACATATTGGTACATTGATGCCGTATCCTGACATTATAATGAAACGATATGCAGTTTTATATTTTTAAATATTTGTTCTATTACTTACGTCACCTGGTAAGGCAGTATGAAGGTTTTATTAATTTGTATAAATGCTAACGTACTAGACGCGACTGCCAACAAGTTAACGATGGTCATGGGTTCAAATCCCAGGGCACACCTCTGACTTTTCGGATTAATTTCTACGTGAAATAAAATCCGCCAACCCGCACTAAGCCAGCGGGGTGGACTATATCTTCTTCTATAACATAGAAATGAATCGCAAAATGTGTTGGTAAGCGCATAACTCAACAACGCCTGGACCAATTTGGCCATTTTTTTTTAATGGTTAATATTAACAAAACTAAACTTTATTACTGACAAAAAGTAACGGCGTGCAATATTACTAATAAAAAGTAATGGCGTGCAATATTATTTGGAAAACCAGCATTTTGGTGCTGAAATAAGGGAAGAAACATTGGATGGACAATAAAAAAAGTTTTTAATGTCAAAATTTCATAAGGCAATCTTATATGTACATGAATATGGAGAGACGGGATATAATAGAATGGATGGTACGGGAGAGGGCTGGGATAGCAGGCAGATTTGATAGGACGAAATGTAAATGCACGTTATAAGACGGGATGGATAATAAAGAGAAAGGACGGGACGGATCGGGAAGAGACTGAACAGACGGATGAGACGGGATTGAGCCGGATAGAAGGATAGCTACGTCAAGTTTAGGTATACAAGAGTTTATACGAAAAATAACATGTATTTGGTGTGGAGTGGAATCAAAAAATATATGCACCCAGACGAAGCTGGGTCGGGCCGCTAGTCATCAAATAAAAAACATCACTCAAACACTACATTTAAGTCAATCAATTTTATCATAAAACGTCGAATAATATAGTTCTTAGGATGCATTCCCAGTACCTAAATACCTATGTAGAAATAACGCAAGCCCATCTACTACATTACGAGTACAACGATTAATGTTTATAAGTTTTCAAGGAATATCGGTTAAGATAAAACATAATATCTACTTAATATAAAACAGAACTGGAATTTAAATTCCTGCAGCTTTAGTGTACTTAACAACGTTTGGGAAAGAAAAGACTAGTGCCTACCTAATTACGTTAAATTCGACGAACAGAATATGATTTGGAGATATCAGAACAAGATCTTCTATCAATATGAATTATGAAATATGACGTATCCGTTATAACCAAGCATTTCCCACTGCAATAACTGAACAACTATCGCATAAATATAATTATGATGATAAGAGTGTTGGTGTCTGACGGCAAATCTGATAATGTGGTCAACTAACTGCCAACTCGCACTGGCCAGTGCGGCGTGGTGGACTATATGGCCTAACCTCTTAATTGTATACTTAATTGTAGAGAAGGCCCGTACCAAAACACAACAGTACATTAATTTCTCTGCTATTTGTTTTGCAATGGTTCATATCCAGGCTGCTTCTCACATATGCGAGAGTTATCGCCAGTAAAAGTAATTTAAAGTATTTTTTTTTCAGATTGCAAAACGCAAGACTTTGGAGAAGTCAGCGAGTTTGCTCCTGCTGGTAGCGCAAATGGTAGCACAAGCCACAGCGGGCACTCAGTTCAGTTCCCACGTGAGCGTGATCACTCCAGCGCGGAGCTACACCCATGGGGTCGGTGACCCCATCTCGGTAATGAGCAGGCAGCCCTATCACAACCCGGCGCAATCATTCTCCCATAGGAATTTGCAAAGTAAGTAATTGCGACGGTTCAGAGTAGATACCTAATAAATCTATACCTTATTGGTGGTAGGTCTCTCATATATGAGACGTTGTATGGGTAGGTATCACCGCAATTTCTATTTCTCCCGCCAAACAGCAGTGTAAATGCACTGTTGTATTTCGGATTGAAGGACATTGTAGACAGAGTAAATACTGGACATATTGAGACCTTACATCTTATGTCTCAAGATGGCGAGCGCAGTGGAATGCCAAGCATTGCTTTGTAGTTCAAAGTTTTAGGAGTCTTATCGCTTCCCATCAGGTGAACGGTATACTCGTTTCGCCATTAAATGCAATAAAAAAAATGTTCAGAGCTAAGATTTTTAGATAAATTCTCCGTCCATAACAAAAACAGTCATACCTAAATTTAAACTAATTACGTATACACGATTAAGAAATGTTGAAGTACCTATTTAATGAGTAGTCACTATAGAAAGCATCTTTAGCGAAGTTGATTTAAAAGCCGACCACAAAGCCGACTGAGAAACGAGAGATCGCAGTTTCTTTGCAGGATATTAGGTATCATAATATGTTTATTAATTCCCTATTTTAGCTTATGTTTTTACCAAATTGTAATCTGGTTTCTGTTTATAATAAAGATTTATTATTACTATTTTACAGGGCACTCAGGAACACCTCACTCTTTCGGAGGTGGCTATCCTAGGATGCGACCAGCCATCCCGTTTACTTACGAAGACATACCGCGTCAAACTTCCATTACTGTCATGGGATGGAACGACAATGTTTATAGAGGTTGGTTTGTATGTCCATAAATCCGGTGGCACAGCTATGGAAACTTCAACTGTGACTAAACAGGTCGCGAGTTCGATTCCCACAAATACTTAAAGTATGAATATAATATATTCAAACTTCACATAGTCACAGTTATGAATGTTGTATGACCGGAAAAATCTTTATGAGATATTTATTTACTTACAACCTTTTAGAAATTGTACGATAGTTGTCTATGAAAATTACGTTTAAGTCTTAGACTATCTTATTCATACGTTATAATAGCGAATAATAATTACAGACTACAAATCTTCCAGTGAAATAAACAAATTGGTAGCGGCTTGATAGACAGCTCTTACTATGGGGCCTAGTTCAGTATTCTTACTACGTATTCCTGTTTTTGCTTTTATTTCCAGAGGAAACTATACCCATACTGCCGCCGTCTCCGTACAAAGTAGATTCACCGGATCCAGAATCTTTGTGGCCAGAGGGATTATTCCTGCCGCCTTCAAGCCCGCCCCGTTTCGGAACTATCGGACGCCGTATTGACAACGGTGAAATTTTTGTATAATTTATGGGACGCCCTTTACGAGTGAAGCATTACCATAGTCTTATGGACATCGCAGGATTAAAACCGGGACACATTACCAACTTTTCGAAGATATGTGTCTATTCTTTGTTAATTATCGACTGCTTTTGAATTATAAAATAGCATTGTATGGAAAAAAGCAGGTCTGAGTCAGGCAAGCAGCCAATCGTAGATAAGCTAGTCGAAAATCATGTTGCGCTGAATCCATGGATATCTCGGATACAGATAGCTAGAAGAATCCTTCGGCTCTTTTACTGACTATTGTTTGATTTATCACCTAATCAAGATTAACGTGGACAATTTATAATGTAATAACATTTACAAACAATGTCTCCTTTTCAGATTCTAAAGTAATGGATCCATATCTACTGGAGGGTACCGAAGCTATCGCGGCAGTACACAAAGCTAAACAACACGGCAATCTATACTTCCACGAAATACCTCACATCCCGTCATTGCTAGCCAACCAAAAACTACGTGTACAGAATGGCCTGAAACCGCATATATTTGGCAGCATACGTCACACTTGGCCGTACAACCGACCATAGCCATCCCCAGCGACAATTAAAACAATTAATAAATTGTAATCATAATATATTTGTATACAATTATCTATAAATTCAGGAGTCATTACGATTATAAAGCTAATAAAATGTATAATAAATAGTTTAGTTTAATTTATTTCCATTGTTCAAAAATGTTTCACAAAGTTCTTAGCTTACATTTGTAAATTGCTTGTAGAAGCGGAATGCTTATAATAAATATGCGATAAATAGAAATTTTGAAATCCATTCTAATTACATCCAATATTTATTAAATATCCATCATAATAAGTACAAAAATATTAATCTAATATAATTTTACAAATTCATGTAAATTTAACAATAGCTACACTATATACATATCACCAGATCGTAATCGTTAGATACATTTTAAATATACTATTTCGATGTAAATACACAGCTTGTCTTTAATTGCACATATTATATTGGTAACAATAATATTAAACATTGACGAAAAAGTGTATGTAGTGAAATGACAACACTAATGATAACTGCTCTGGTCATTAGCAACTACAAACTCACCTAATTAATTAAAGTGATAAAAGAGAAAATTATTTGAGCAATCATTATGTTTAACTACCAATGTATTTATAATTTAATATTAAAACACCAATAAATATGAATAATGAGTATTATTATGAAGCATTTCATTTGAACACATTTTTTTAGATAAACCTAAATTGTAATTAAACATTCTGACATTTAAAACATTGATTATTTTTTCTGGGCATCATTAGAATTCTAAAAGGCCACTACATAATGGAATGTATTCACAAAACCCTGTATTAATAAGACAAATATGTCTTAATTATACAGAACGAGTTCTACCTGTAATATAGAATTATGTAGATATTACTTGTCATAATAATTTTATTGAAATATGTTTGAACACAACAGATAATGTCGTTTTTGTGTTTATTTTCCCGAAGATAAGGTCACTCTTTCACTCAAAGAAAATTATCACAGATAGAAGGAAGTACACATTATTTTATAAAGCCGCAATAGAATATCAAAATATGAACACAATAGAAAAATCACCCCTGCCAGTGATTTGATAAATATACATATGGTAAACGTTTGCAGCACTCAATGTTTGCTTTTTTTTTTTTTTTTTTTTTTTTTTTTTTTTTTTTTTTTTTTTTTTTTTTTTAATTTCTTTATCTGCAATCAGTCCTAGAACTATAAGCGGATAATGTTTGCTTTTAAAAATATTTAATTAAAGTATGGAGGTTGTATAGAACCAACAATACAGTGTTATGTTTATATTACCTTAATACTACCATATTATACAATACATACACTAATATTACAGATCTTTATTCATGGACGGAATACATAAAATTGGTAACTTAATACTAGTAGATAGACATAATAAAGATGCATAACAAATTCCTGTATAATTTAGTCTTAAAAACTCCATAGATTACAAAGCCTGGAAACATTGCAAGTGTTTGTTGATTATTTTTAGAAATGTAAGGTATTCTTACAAACAAATTTCAAATTTGAATTTCCTACAAGTATCTATTTATATTTACCATGGTTGCCCTTTTATGCCAGACGTACTTTTCATCAAGCAATATATTTATAAAGAGCTAGTAAACTTAATATTGTTAATGGGAATGCAGTGTTTGTCACTGAAGAGTTGCAAAGGTCTCCATTACAGAAGCACATGTACACTTTTTTGCGGTTCCACATGGTATAAGCGCACCTCTCTTCGTAATCACTTGGTGGTCTCTGAAGACACATCCTTTCTGTTACAGCACCATAATCTGAAAATGAATTAACCAATTTTAAGATATAATCAGCATGTGTGATATTTTGATGTACTTATTTAATGAAATTCCAAGTTATAGATTTCTTTAACAAGACTTAAATATATCTAGATTATCTTTGAGGTCTTCAGTTAGTATTCAAATATGGATGTAACAGAAAAACAAATTTGTTACTACCCTATTATGAAAATATATTGTTTCTACAAAAAATTGAGTTCTTCTGAACTAATATTAATTGATAAAGTGAGTATTTGTTTGCATTAAGTAGGCTCTAAAACTACTGTACCAATTTGAAAATTTATTTTAACCTTAGAATCCTACATTATCCCTGATTAACATCCTGGGCAGAGCCAGGCTGGGCCCCTAGTCTATTTAATCATAAAAGTATTCAAAAGATAATTTTAATTTCAATGTATTTGTTTTAATGCAATAAGATGTTATATAAACTTAATTAAACATTATTTTTGTTGCTATGAAGCTACACTACACTATACTAGATATCTATGCCATAGACTCTGGCTGGAAAAAATAAAGGTATTGAGAGAATGGGTGATTTAATTAATTACATAAGCATTTCCAAATAAAGTTTAAACTAACATTATGATTATCAACACTTGAAGGATGGGGATATGTTTTCCTACCGTTCCTGAACCTAAAATCAAAGGATGTTAATGAAACATAACTTGTCTGATACTTTGCAAAATTATTTAGCTCATAATTTACCAAATACCAGCCAGACATCTTCCATTTTTAGAATAGGCATTATTGTATAGACTATATAAACTCATAAATATATTATGGAAACCTCTATGAAATGCAGATTACATTACCATCTAAGCAACAGATTATTAACTATGATTAAGTAATACCACTCAACATGATAAACTAAAAATTAATATAATATTGCTTACCATCATTTCTGAATGTTCCTGTTGTGCCCTGAATCAATTTCCCGCACCAACCAGAGGGGCAGGCGATGACATGAATCCCATATTCTGCCTCTGGCTCTGTTACATTAAATGGAAATGGGTCTCCACAAGAACCAAGCTCCCCGCGAGATCTACACCCGATGCATCTTTTGTTCAAACCTGAAATAATCCAGTTTACATGCTTATCAAGATATTTTGGTTTATCAGGTACAAAATTTAAAACACACACTATCACTCAAATTAAATTACTGAATCATCACTTTTGGTTGCTATACACTATCCAGAAAAATATTTTTTTATAAAAATAAATGGAAAGATATATTTTCTTTAGTGAAGTACTCCAACAAGTCACGATACATGTAATGAATGGCATAACAACTATTGTTGAACAACTCTCACTTCACCTTGGCCAAACATATACGTAAAAAATATGTAAACTTACAATTAGCGTTGTCTAACACAAATAGAAAGACAAGGGCTAACAAATAAAATGTGTTGCACTTCATTTTCGTATATTACACAGGCACTAAATGATGAAATATGATTGAACATCAAGTTTTAAAACTTCTCATTTTCATACAAAAATCTAGCTGCGGTGTGCGGGGAGAAAGTATTTTTACGTCATATGTCACTTGTCAATGTCATCTCTTTATTCATTGATGTCATCATACAGTCCACAGATAAAAAAGTAAAATGTCACCTTTCGTAAGCAATAAAAACTAAAAAGTGATATTCTCGATATATCAATGATCATAAAAATTAAAGAACGGATTTTTTTAAATTCCTTACTCAAATATGTTCGGATAGTTTCTACTTAAGCGATGCGAATGGTACCTATTTAAAATGTTTAATGTTTTCTAATCATAAACCCAATCATCATATTGCCAAGTACACACAGCATGAAAAATTAACCCCGGGATATTCCGCATTTTTAACTAAGTGCAATTCTAGGGTTCAATTGCTGAAACTAATTTTGACCATAACTTTAACTTTGAATATTGACATGTTCAAAGTAAAACTTCCTAAATAAACTATCAATTTCTAGTTGGTCTGTGACTATCAATAAATAAAAATAAATCTCAAAAAGGCGTTGACATTATCAAAGTTAAAGTTAATATAATATTAAATAAATAAATACACTCAACAGTCACATACATAGTCCTGACTCCACACTAAAATCGAGTCTCGTGTCGTGGGCATCATGAACTACGAGAGACTTTTCGGTCTCACAAACACCCAAACCTGAAACAAATACCTGTGGTTCACACAAATATTTGTTTTGGTGCGGGGATCGAACCCGCGGCCCCTCGTTTCACAGCCGGCGTATGCCAACTGCGCCACGGAAGTTATCGTCAAAGTATTTACGTTACGTGAAATATAACGTAGCGTTATAGCAATATTAGTCTTAAGTTATTTTAGAATATTGGAAAGTTTATTAACAATTAGGATATGATAGGAGGAGCAATAAATTCATTATCTTTGTAAATCAAAATATGAAATTTAAGCAGTGGAATTTATATGGAAATATTACTAACTCAGCTATTCCAGTGCAACTATATGAGACTTACAATACCAATTGTTGCTGATTTTCTGCTATAAGATTCGCCTAAAAGTAATAGTTTGTCTAGTATGAAATATTTATGCTTTATCTTAATGTCCGCAATGTGCTAATCGTGACTCTTTTCTTAGACATTTATGATGTGGGACCAAGAGGTCGATATAAAGGCCGCCATTATCTTTATTCTAATGTACGTTAATTGTACTTCCTGTGAAAAATAATATAACACGTTTCGATTGAAGATCAATTAGATAAAAATTGTGTAATAGATTATTTAATCGTATTTTAGCCAATTTTATTGATATTGATGAATTGAAAAGACATCAGTAGGCCAAGGGCAATGTTAACAAAATGCTATGAACATTATAAATCGCATTTTTTTAAATCCATAAATTTAAATTTACATTTGTACTAGAATACGTCTCGTCTCGTCTATCATATTACTACAACTAGGGGCTGGCCCGGCTTCCCCAGGGTGTATCTATGCTTTTGAGTCGAGCCCAAAACAGCTACATATTATTTCGAGTACCACAATGTATATTTCTGCTAACAAACAGCAGTGTAAATGCATTGTCATGTTCCAGTTTGAGAGATATTGTAGCCAGAGTAACTACTGGATATATTGAAACTTATCATCTTACTTCTCAGGATGACGAGCGCAGTAGAATGCCAAGCATTGCTTTATAATTCTGCCTCGGTGGTGTAGTTGTACTAAGGTACGCATGCAAAGCTGAGGTCTCGTGTTCGAATCCCGAGTCGGGCAAAGTGATATTGGCTTTTTCTATTCATTATCAGCCCGGAGTCAGGAATTTGTGCCCAATATGGCGGTAGGCTCACCACCTATCACATCGTGGGACGGTACATAGAAGGCGAAATGTGGGTGTCCACAGGCACCTCTGCCTGCCCCTTCTGGGAAAAAGGCGTGAGTTTATGTATGTATGTATGCTTTATAATTCATGGTATTGTTTGGTTTTGTTACCATCTATGAGCGGTCTTCATGCTCAAACGGCTGGAATCTCAGATTATACAATATACTCTCTGGGCTGGACCAATTTTGATTTAGTTTTATATGAAGGTAGCTGATACCCTTGACTAACACTTATGCTACTTTGTATCCTGAAAAATGAAGGGTTCTCATGGGGGATCAAGAAGTCTTCTCTTACCCTGGATACCGTGGATCAATGCATCGGCTACTTTTTATCCATATGAAATATGAATGTTTATTTATTACTCTTTCAAACAAATACGGAAAGTTTGAGAGGAAAGGATTGCATGCTTTGAGTCATGGAACAGATTGAGATGTGAAAGGGTGGGATGTAATGGGACGGGACGAGAAAGCAGTATAAAGGAAGGCAGTCACTTTGAGTTTAAATGCAAAACAGTGAATACGCGAAATAATATGTGTTTGATGTGTACTAAACTCAAAAAGAGTCAGCACCCGGGCGACGCCGGCCCGGGCCTAGTTGTTGTTTAGTATGTTATTATAGATGTATATTATAATTTACTTGTTGTTTCTAATCATCCCATATACATCCGAGAGGGGTCAGGCCAAGCTACGCAGGTCTAGTGCAGATTGGCGAACTTTATATGCCACATAAATTCTTAGATATCGCTTTGGTATACAGGTTTCCTCATAATGTTTTCCTTCATCGTTACAGTGCATGGTGATTGACTTTCAATACTCAGAGATGTGAACCGAGTATTGAACCCATAACCAGCTAAAAAATGTTGGCAACCACCTCTGATCCTTTACCAACTAATTGGATACCACGCGCTTCGTTGTTACTTTTTTTAATTGCATACATACATAAACTAATACATTTTTCCCAAAAGGAAAGACAGGGGTGCTATCAGGCCATATACATTTAGAGTTGTGTGTTCCGTCCCACAATGTTATATGGAGAGCCTATCGCCACATCGGCTACAATTCCTAATTCCAACTTGATAATCAATAGAAAAAATCAATATCACGCTGTCTGAAATGGGATTCGAATAAATATTTACAAAGACTAATTTTGATATATTTTTTTTATGAATGCCGATACCTCGGTTTTATTGTATGACTACATGGATTCGAATTATTACTTTCAAAATAACATAAATACCTGTTTAGTGTTTATTCAATTAATTTTTATGCTTCGCCTATTTGATGTATATACATATTATTACCAGTCATTTAATTTCATTGTAGAATTAGGGATGTCACTACCCTGTAGTCATTTCCAGTTAGGAAATAAACTTTATTTATCAAATATCTGTATAATAACATAATTTACATGCGTTTCTTCTACATAGCCAACCTTTTTTTATATCTCTAAGCCATTAAAACTATTAAAAAATAAAAATAATGTTGTTTTTTAAATATTATTAACAAAAAAATGTAGGGAGTAGAATCGGCTTGGATTTATCTGTGGGTATCTACCCTCCTGTAATGAAGAACACATGAAGAATGAAGAAATACGACAAATAGATAAAATGCGCTCCGAAACTACGTTTAAATACATTTTTTCTATTGAATGATTAGTATTACTGAATAATTATATCACGGACTGGGACAAAGTTGTTCCAATCGAGTGTGGTCAATAAACAAAAAATATACGGATACCTCTGTTTGATTGCATATCCGAACGTTTTATCTTGGCGCTTCGTCTTTACTTGAATCAAAATTTACGACATCAACATGGCGGATAAATCAGAAAGTAAGTTTGTTTATAATTTTTTACGCGTTTTTAATGTAATTGGCACTTCCAAGCATACTCTCTCTCAATAATTCACAGGATAATTACTTTATGGTATTTTTCAGAACGATGTAGTTTCATGTTCTGGTTCACAATTTTGAATTTTAATTGGGTTCGCTAGATTCAAAATTTGAAAAAATTTAAATTTGCCAGTGAATTGACACCCAGTATCTAGTCGAAATTTTGAATTTTACAAAGCAAACTACTTTGCAAAAGTATTTATGCACAATAAGAAAAATAGTTACATCGTAAGAAATATTGTGTTCAACATTATACAAATTGATCTTTGTTTTTTAGGAGATAATGATGGCGAAAATACACCGCCAAGGTCCCAATATAGAATTAAAGATGAGCCAATGGATATGGATTTCCCTGACGAAGATGAAGAGCCTCCGGCTTTCGGTCCCGCCGCACTTGGTCTACACCGTGTGGGAACTAAGTTGCCGCCAAAGCCAGCGCCTAGTGAACCCATGCAAAAATTGAATGCTAGGGGTATGCCAGCTCGAATTAGAAAAAAAAATAGATTTATCTTTGTGGATGACTTTGTGAATACTTCACCTCCAAGGCAATCACCAAGGAGGACTCCAAAGATCTTAGCAAAAACACCAAGTAAACCTGCAAGTGCTAAGAAACAGAAATCGCCTGTAAAAGTTCACAGAAGTAATGAAAGATTTGACGAGAAACCCGATACAATACTAAACCAATCTCCGGATGCTAAATCAGGCCACAGGATAGGAATGAGATTGAGAAATTTGCTAAAGTTACCCAAAGCTCACAAATGGGTATGTTTTGAGTATTTTTACAGTAATATTGACAAGGCATTGTTTGATGGAGAAAATGATTTTATGATTTGCCTCAAAGAGTCATTTCCACAATTGACCAATCGGAAGCTAACTCAGACCCAATGGACTAAAATCCGCAGAATGATGGGTAAGCCTCGTAGGTGTTCACAAGCTTTTTTTGCTGAAGAGTGTAGAGAATTAGAGAGAAAAAGGAAAATGATAAGATATGTACAACAAAGAAAATGTGCTGACATTTGTGCAAAAGATTTGCCTAATGAAATTCCAATGCAGTTGGTTGTTGGTACAAAAGTTACAGCAAGGTTACGTAAACCTCAAGATGGCTTGTTCACAGGATGTATTGATGCTGTTGATACCTCAAATAATACTTACCGAATAACATTTGAAAGGCCAAAATTAGGTACACATTCTGTTCCAGATTATGAAGTTTTATCCAATGAGCCTCCCGATACTATAAGCTTAGCTAGTATATCACGTAAATTCCGACCTAGATATGTAATGCAAGAAATTTTAAATTTATATGAACCTTCCAATAGTAACTCTCAAGGAGATCCTTTAATAGGTTGTTCAGACATTGCCAAACATATGGATGCAACAATAGGAAGTTATCCAGTTGCTTTCTTGGAACTTATTGTGAAATTGAGGAAAATCTTAAATGCTAAGAGAGGAAAAATAAATAAAATATATGAATACAATTGTGAAGCAGAGAAAAAAAAATCATATGGTCAAAAAATGCCTGAAGATTTTGAAAGGAAATATGCGGCAGTTGTGATCGATTTGGAGAAAATCAATATGGATTTGCAGGACTTTATCAATGAAATACAACAATATTGCCAACAGATAGCTCCTGGCCCTTGCTTAGCTGCAATGTTAGCACCATCACGTCTAAGAGAAAAATGCCGTGAAGAAGCTGCAATACTTGTTGATAAAAATAATAATGGTTCTGTAAAGGATTCTTCATTAATAGAACTTATAACAGATCTTACTGCTCTTATGCTTCAAGTAAAAAGTTTATCAGATTCTGATCAAAATGCATATGAACTAAGTGTTCTGCAAGGAACAATGGAGCAAATAAAAATGAAGCTTCAACCTCAATATCAGAAATTATTTCAGAATAATATCGAAATTCACATGCATAGGATCCAGATGGGTTTGGGTCAAATGTCAACAAGTTACAGTAGCAGTACATGAAAAACACTAAATTATAGATTTAGATAATAAGTTGCATGAAGAATTTATTAATGCAATAAAGTATAAATAAAAATGATTTATTCTAATATATCTATGTATAACTTAAAAGAATTATTTGCAATTTTCAAAATTGATTTATTATAGACAATGTAAAATTTGTATATTTAACACACTGTTAACTAGATAAATCAGGTCAAAAAATTGGTTGTTTTAATATACCAAGTGCTAAAGAGAGTGCTTCTTGTAACAATACTATTGTAACATAGTAAATTAAAACAATTTTTATTTATTTTTGGGTTTGTTTTTATAATGCCTAAGAGTTCTCTATTTGCTTCTTAAATATTGTTGGAACAGTGTTGAATGTTGAAATCTACCGCTACTGACGACACAAATTGGAAATATCGCGCTAAAGTTGAACTTGAAACACGATATGCATGGATATTGGATGGATTTTCCATCGATTATCCTGCTGTCGCTGTTCAGGTTGATTTGGATTATCTATAAAATTTAAACTTTTTTAGACATTGTTCACTAGTTGTACACAATAAATATTATAAATGTGCTGTTTATTACCATTATTTTACACTTTCAGAACTACTTATTAGTACAAATCGTTATATACGTGCCAGTGTCTACCATCTATATATATATATATGAAAGAAATAGTAAAACTAGACTTGCAGCATCCCCTTATCGCTAGGCTAGTTTTAGTTGCCCAATCAAGACCTACATGAGACCAATTTCGGCTACATCTATGCACTTAATAAATACATACTTAAAGTGTTTTGACTTAAAAAATCAAGCGTGATACATTATTTCAATAATAGAAACTAAACAAGTTTTTTGGAGATGAAATAATATTATCATATTTGTCTCACATATGTATGTCAATAAAATCCACATTTCCCTGGTAATACATATATTACTGCTGAAATTACATTGAGAAAAAAATCATTTACAATACTTTGCAGCCTATTTTTTATCATGATTTGAATAATTACGACTTGTATTTATTAAGTGTTTCTAGTAATTCATCTGCTTCTTCAGAAGTTTTTACTCTAATCAACACTGGTGTTGGAGGTGGTTTGAATGTAGGTGTAGGAATGCAAACTAACATTACATTATTTTTGCCCATTCTCTGTGTAGGTATAGCTGATGACAGTCTCACATTTAGTAAAACATTGCCCAGTGTAGTATGAGCACGAACAAGTAGCTGATGTTTGTCACTGTCATCAATTTTCTTGATGTATAGTGTACCCACTCCCATGTCTACAAAGTTACCATCTTTCTTATGGAATATCTTGCAGCGTTTGTCAAATACACTGTTTTCTTCAGCTATAGGAGTGAACTCAACTTTGGGTGGGGTATCTTCATCTTCTTGGGCATCATTTCCATTGTTTGTAGCATCAGTATTTTCCACTTTTTGAGTGACATTTGAACTAAAACTAAATGGTTTTCCAATTCCAAATGAGAAAGGAGCTGCTCCTCCATTAGTATTAGTTGTTTTATTTGGCGTAAATGAGAATGGAGATGATGTGGTTGTTGTTGATACAGATGTTGATGTTATGCCAAAAGAGAAGCCTGCAGCAGTGGTAGCTGGTGGATTGGTTGACAAATTACTTCCAAATGTGAAGCCAGTGCTTGTGGTAGTACCAGTAGAATTGGTTGAAGTATTACTTCCAAAACTGAAACCTGAACTTGCAGTGGTGGTGGTGGCACTGCTTGTTGTGTTACTTCCAAAAGAGAACCCTGTTGGTTTGTCTCCAAATGTAGTACTGTTATTTTGTGTTCCAAAAATACTTGGTTTTGCAGTTGGTGACTCTGTCTTGGATGTAAAAGATCCAGATGATACAATATTCTTTGCTGGTGAAGTATTGTTAGTTACTGGTGGTGTACTTTGGGAAATAGATTTATCAGCTGATGCTTTGCTAGGGTTTTCTTTAGCAGGACTTTCATACTCATCTTGTATTTCCTTTAAATATTTTTCATAATCTTTGAATATTGGTGTTAATATGCAGAGTGGAGTTTCCTCCACATGCTTTTTAATCCAGTCTGACACAGATTCGTTTAAACCTTTTAACTTAGTGTAATATGTTATTTTTTTGTCATCATTCTTGTCATCTGATTTTTTTTCTGAATTATTTGTATTTGCAGTAGTATTTGTGTTTGATATTGATGGAGAACTTGTAGATTGAGTTTTAAATAATGACGAACTATTGTTAGTGGTGGCAAACAAAGATTTCCCTGGTATGGTTGTTGTGCCACTTGTTGATGATACACCGAAAATGTTAGATGTAACTTGAGATGTGGTAGTAGTTGTTGAAAATTTAGAAGCACCTCCAGTTGTTACTCCTGGACTTGTGGCAGATTGAGTTTTAAATGGTGAATCACTGACTGTTGAATCTGCTTTGATGGCTGGGAAAACTGATGAAGATGTCTTCCCAGCAGTAGAGCTGAATAAATTGCCTGTAGCTGGTGTAGTTGAAGATCCCAATGAAGACTTTACAGGTGAGGCAGTACTACTGCCAAAAATAGCAGCCTGTGAGCCTGTTGCAGGTTTACTTGAAAATAGACTAGATGATACGGATGTATCATTCTTTGCAGTATTTTCATTATCAGCATTTTTGCTGCCATTAGTCAATTTAGACAAAAAATCAAATGATGATGGCTTTGTTTTATTGAAACCTCCGAATCCACTGAAAACACTTTTCTTTGTCTGAAACAAAACAAAAACAATATTTTTAAAATGTCTTAATTCATTGTTCATATCAGAAAAAAACATTTTCTTATACTTAGCATTAATATTATGTACACATTGCAGTGATTATTTTAGGTTTCCAAGTTCATTCCTGAACATTTGGAATGTGAATAACATGTACATATTTCCATGAATGAACATTTAATCAGTATGACCCTTGTTGCAGTGATCAGCTTCTATGTACAAGATGTTAAATATTCCAATTAGAATTATAGACTTTAGCTCTTAAAATCGAAATAATTTTACAAGTAATTGATTTAGACTAAAGGATTTATTATCCATTATGGGCACAACAGGGAGGGGCCTAAACACTCTGAATCACACTCTTGATTGTAAAAGAGGAGATTCGAGGAACAGGCCCGTGCCCTGCAGTGGGACGTAAATGGGTTGATACAGTACAGAACAGGAAGTTGAAATAAAAATATTAATATTCATGTAGATTAACATAGGATATATCTAAAATCATAATGCATAATTATTATAAATAATATTTCAAATTAACTTTTTGCCATTAACAATTGGTGATTGTTTTAATAGAATTCTAAATGTAGGTTTCCTGCTAATATTTGTAAAATTTAGAATGTTATTTTTGACATCTCTTTAGACGGAAAATGGTTGTACAAGCAGCAGCAATAAAATGAATAAGGTTAATAACACAATTCCTGAAAGTACTGAACATAAATAAATAACATCTTACTTCATCGCTAGTGCCCTGCGTCCGCCGCTTCGCTGTTATAATGACGCGCTTCTCAAGAATTTCTTTAGACGCAGTTTTAAATGTACCGATTTCTTCCGGCTCCTCTGAGTCTTCCTTGTCCCAATTCTCGTGATTCAATTCTGTCGTAGCTTGTCGTTTCACCGACATTTTTCGTAGGTTATGCTTTCGAATGTAAATTTACTTTATCTTCACGTTTCTGTGTGGCGGCTCTTGCTTTCAGCGTGTCATTTCTTCCTATGTTGAGTTATTGTTACTATCGGTCGTTGCCTACCAACTAAATGTGCACCTTTGAACTAATGCAGTAGGAATTTTCGAAAACACTGGGTTTAATTCACAAGACCTACGATTCAATTTATGTAGATAAAGAAAGGCACCGCAATGCTCCGCTAACGAAACGCACGCACTCAAATTCAATCTGTCAAACTTGGTCAAACTGACAATTTTGCATGAAGGTTTACATAAAAAAATAAGCAGCCTAAAATTATTTAAGTTGTTATGCTCGATGTATTCATCGACGTATTTCTCTTCATACCTTCGTACTTAGCGTGATTGTAGTGTGTCCTGCCGATCCTACATCTATATAGTTTAATGTAATGGGTCTTTAAAAAGAACCACTCGTGCACTCGTGTAAACATGACTTAATAAAAATACCTATTCATTGAATTTTTACTTGTACTGAATTTCGACAAGTTGTTATTTTATTAAAAATTAATTATTATAACAAAGTAAAGTGATATTAAGTGTAAATCATATTTTTTTGTACTATTATATAATTATATTTGGGGAACTAAACTTTCGGGAAGTAGTGTAAGACAATTATTGTGCGCTTCCTTTTTACTGTTTGCAAAATTGGAGTTATTTCTTGGTGAACATATCGTTTTTGAAATTTTTAATAGGTAACAAATTAGATGATAAAACTTAACATTCTTATGTAAAGTTTGTTATTGAATAGAGTTAATAATGGAAGTATCTAATGAAATAAAAGAAGATATTCGCAAAACACAATCGGACTTGAAAAACGCGATACGAGTTCATCAGGTTGGTTTAATTGTCGTGTTCTATTTTAATTAGAGGTTTTGAGTATTATGAATACTGTTGAGAGTTGTTTAAAATTATGTTTTATTTATAGGTTTGGGTCGCGCGACTGCAAGAAGACGAAAACGTGAGAGATTCATAATTTTTTGTTTATTATTTATTGTGCGTTATCAGATCGTGGTGTTAAAGTACTTGTGTTATTTTTTCAGAACATCCACCTGAAAACAAAAGTTAAGGAAGCTGAAAAAGAAATTATTGCTATAGGACAAACACAAGTAAGTTTGTTTATATTTAGGACTTGTGAATCGTGACCTCCAAAAGTAATATTGATGAAAAAATATTTGCATAAAAAGAGCTATTTCTATTTGATAAGCTGACCAAGTATGCAAAGAAGTGTAAATTAATATAACTTTGTACCTTGATATGCCTTTCGGTCTTATAAATATATTTATATAAAATTTATCCTTGTTTAACTTGTAAAAATAATTATCAAGGTTTATATTTAAAATAATAACTAATGGAAAACATCCATAATTTTAATGACTAGTAATATTTTACAAGTCAGTTTTTAAAACCGATATATCTTCAGAGAAGAAAATATTACTATTGAAAACACAAATTCTGTTCTTTGTAGTGAATAATATTTAAAAATGTGGTGATTGCATATATGAGGTATCTGAAATGAGTTGCAATAATCCTCTAATGTTCAATTATTTGCAATAGTTATGTAACAATAATTGCCACTTTTATTCTGAAATACAAAATATTTTTGTACATTACTGTAAATAAACTTGAATGCAGTATCCTGCATAGCATTATTACTGATACTTCTGCATGTACTCAGATTTAAAAAAGTTTATAATATTTCAGATAATAAAAATAGATCACTGTTTTTGTTGTGGAAATCAGATTAATTATTGATTCATTTATAAATTAAAATTATTTATTTCAGAAATTAGTAGTCAACAAGTTAAGAAGGGAATTAGAGCTTTATCAACAACGTCTAAAAGCTAGAAATAAACAAATTAACATTGAGAATGATAATCGCTATGTGGCTCAGCAATTAAGAGATCACCAAATACAATACCGCAGTAGAAACAGAACTGTTTCACTCCTAAAACCATCAGTACTCAATGAAATACATATAAAAACAGAAATTCCAAAAGATGAAATCAAAGAAAATATTTCGGACTCAGAAAATGAGGTCAAGTCTCCCAATGAAAAAGAGAATTCAAATAATAGCGAGAGTGATGACAAGGAAAAGTTTACGAGGAATTTTTCTCAGTTGCCAAATACTGTACATGATAGTAGAAGTAATTTTGCTAATGCACTCAACAAAGTTAAGGAGACTTTCATGTGAGTATGAGTATTTAATTATAATGCATCAATAATAATTAAATGAAAATGTAAGTTCTTTTTGTTACTTTTGTGATAAAATGTTTTTATTGCAGTAATTATTTTAATAAGTTATTAAATATTGTATCTCATGAGTGTAATTGTTGTGTGTATGGTTTATTTAATAACAAATTCTGGGTAGATGTTTTGATGATGATCAACTTGTTAACATCTTAATTATCTTGGTGTTTTTATTAAATGTTATCAGTCTATTCAAATATTATTTAAAAAGTCTTACTGAAAATGAAATGGTTGATTCTCAATAGTTAGTAAGTTTAATATGCTTTATTTTTTCACCATCAGTGGTGATAAACACGAACACAATAGCGAGTGGCAAGAGCACAGGTCAGATTCTGATTCTTCAAGATGTGCAGAGTTGTCACCGACGCCTTCGCCCCCGCCACTACCAGAACCGGGGGAACCAGTCTCTCAGGAGACATTTTTGAGGTAATTTAAAATGCCTTTAATAAATATTGGTATTTTATAGCTAATACAATAGTAACTAATATTATTTAGTTAATCCATCTTAATAGAATCATCAGTGGAGCTAACAAACTATTTTTTATATCAGCATAAAATGTATATTTATATAAATATTCAAAAACTCAATTATCTGTTTTTCTTAAAAAAAATTAAAGTGTTATTTCCTTGTTTATATATAAAATTAATAACAAGAAATAAATAAATATTCTTAATTTCAGGCTCATAGGTTTACTAACACCATCACAGAAAGAATTACTGGAGAAGAAAAGAACTGAACGCCGCAAACGGTCCACAGCAAATGGAAATAGAAATGAATTTCTATATGGAAATTTTGATATGTTACCTGTAAGTTATTTTGCATTTTATATAAACTGTTTCACCCTAGTGGAATTCGAATTGTAAAATTTAGTAACTTACCTGGTGTAATTTTGAAGTGGTAACAATCTTTTAAAACAAAGTTTTTTTATAAGATTGTTTAAATTGTGAAGAAAATAAAATTCTTAGTTATCTAAATTGTGTGAAAATTCTAAACAAATCTGTGCATCGCAATTTAAGTACTTTTTTCTTTTAATATATTCAGGTGTTCAAAGTTATTGCCTATTTGGTTTCAGAAACGCAAGAAATACAATCAGTTCCCATATCTACAAACTCACAATGATCCACCGCAAACACGCTCCGCCAAATTACGGAAACAACAAGTTAGTGACATTCAATAACAATTTTATTATATCGGGAAATTAAACCAAATTCAGGCTAAAATCCGTGAAAATAGTTTTACTTCAACAATTTGATTGTTTTATAATTTTACTTCATTTATTTGCAGTATGTAAGCATGTTATCTTTAAGAATACCAATACGAGTACAAGTGGTGTGTTTGGATTAGAAAAAAGTCTCTGTAGGGAGTTATTGAATTATAACATAATGACTACGTTTCAGAGCCAAAACAAATCATCTCGCGAGGGGTCTCCTTCGGGGTCTTCGACGGAAAATAAAGGTAAGTGTTTAAAACATGTGTTTAGAATAATAGCTATGAATCATTGACATAAAGAATTTCCTTACAGAAAACAACCGCACATACATATATATACAACTCACGCCTTTTTTCACAGAAAGGTTAGGCAGTAGACTAAATGTCTGACTGCTAGATAAATAAAAAACACCCAACAATCGCATACATAGTTCTGAACCCACACTAAGATCGAGTCTTGTGCCGTGGGTATCAGGAACTACAAGAGACATTTCGGTCTCACGAACACCCAGACCCGAAACAAATGCCTGTCGTTCACACAAATATTTGTTTCATTGCGGGGATCGAACCCGCGGCCTATCGCTTCACAGCCGGCGTCTAACCAACTGCGCCACGAAGGCTGTCAAAAATAATAAATAATTGTCTGTTTCAGCTGGATGGAGCAATAACAAGCCGGCATGGGTGGCGTCATTGCCGCCAAGTTTGTCAGTAGAGCCGGTGTACCCTCCAGCTAAGAAAGTCTGTCACGGATGCGGAAGGAACGGTTAGTCCTATTTTCGTACTTGTCACTGGAATTTGAAAGAATAAAATAGTTCTCTGTGGGAGATTTTAATTATTTGGGGCAATTGGAAATATATGTGTAAGGATTTTTTAATGGAAGTATTAATGAATGAAATTCATAATACAGTTGCATAAACAAAAAAAAAACATCCATTGGAAATTAAAAAGCTAAACATAAAAAAAAAGATTAATTCTTTTTACTCCTACATTTACTGTAAATAATTCAGTCGACACAGAGTAGCACTAGGTATTACAATACTATTGTTTATATTGTGTTGAAATTATTATCATTGTGACATTACTTTATCGAGAAATATGTCGTAATGGATTAATACTCAATACATTTATTGCACTTTATAAAAATGAACTCTTGTAAAACTTTATAATGCAATGCAATTAATAATGCATATATAATTTAACTAGATTGTTCCAATGTTTAAATATGATATTATTTAGGATTACAAATCCTGCTTTAAAAAAAATGGAATTATCGATTTATATTGTTGTTGTTGATACCAATATTTTGTAAAAACAGTAAGAAAGACAGACGCCAATTGCAAATTCATAAGTAAATCATTAGAATATGTATGCAAACGTGTTACTGTTTATTCCACGTGTAGGGTTCGTACCGCGAATGGGATTCGTGAGGGTGGAAAATATTCAAATTCACACATTATAAGTAATTTATTTCATTTCATTAGGATATAATCAATTTTCAAATTATACTGAATTTCTGCTACAAGCATAGTGACTGGGAAATGTTAAAAGTAAAAACGGGACCTTGTTACTAAGCCTCCGCTGTCTGTCTGTCTACAATGAATACTGTCTACAATATATTTAAATAATTTTTAAGCATTTTTAACTCCATCTTAATAAACAGGAAAAAACGTGATTTTTAGGTTTTCTTTTATAGATAATGTTACGGAACCCTTTGTGCGCGAGTCCGACTCGCACTTGTTGGTCTTTAATAATGATTGAGCATGCTATGAACGTGCGTATTGTTGTATATATCTTGTTTGTACGCTCAAATCGCAAAAAATACCAATCCTTATTGAAAAATAGTTTCAGTGTTGGATAGCACATTTATAAAGGAGTACTATTAATAGGCGAAGATACTTTTATAAAGCTATTGGGGTTATGGGCATGTCCATCGTGCTTACCACAGTGGATCCACCCTTGCTGACAAGATGATTGATTTTTGATCTCTGTTGTGTGTGTGTGCAGACGTGCCGTCGCTGCTGGTGTGGTGCGCGGGCTGCAGCGTGTGGCAGCACACGGGCTGCGGCGCGGCGGGGCGCTGCGCGGAGTGCGGCGCGGCGCTGCCCGACCCCGCGCACCCGCCGCCCGTGCCCGACCACGACGCCGACCTCGAGCATGACGCTACGCTGTTTAGAGGTCTGTATGATCGTAGCAAGCATATATTTTTGAGTGACTAATGGATGTAATGGGACTTAACATGGGATGTCGAGGGAGAGCGCAGTGGAATGCGATCTCTAGCATGACGCAACGCTCTTTAGAGGTCAGTATGGTCGTAGCGGGTTGGTGTTTATGACTACTAGGAATACTGGATTAATGAGACTTAATATGGGATGTCGAGGGAGAGCGCAGTGGAATGCCACCTCGAGCATGACGCCACGCTATTTAGAGGTTAGTGTGCTCATAGCGAGCTGGTGTACATGACTAACTACTGGACATAATGAGATTTAACAAAGGATGGCGAGGGAGAGCGCAGTGCAATGCGAATCCGAGCATGACGCCACGCTGTTTAGAGATCTGTATGATCATAGCGGGTTGGTATTTATTACTAACTAATAGATATCATGAGAATTAACATGAGATGTCCAAGGAACGCGCAGTGCAATGCGACCTCGAGCATGACGCCACCCTGTTTAGAAGTCAGTAGGTTCATAGCGGGCTGGTATTTTTGAGTAACTAATGGACATAATGGGACTTAACATGGGATGTCGAGGGAGACCGCAGTGGAATGCCATATATTGCTGAAAAATTCATGATGTTTGGTTTTGCTACTGTCCATGATTGGTCGGTAGTATCGCTTAGCATAAAACGAGTGGCATGCTCGTCTCTGCATTTATCGCAATAAAAAAAAACTAGTATTGTTTTCTGAAACTTGTAATGAAAAAATCTTTTAGCACACATTGTGTAAAATAAATTGTAGAACCCTTTATTTTAATTCAATTAATTTAACTACTTGGTTATCTTAATCCACACACCCTTTACAATGTTTCATAAGAGATATGGCCTGATGTACACCATAACCTATGTAACTACAGATAAACTCGCCGAGCGCAAGAGTCTACAAGAGAAGAACATCAAACTATGCGTGGAGTTACGCAAATTGGAGACCAGGGCGGCGACGATAAAGGCCAATTTGGACGAGCACAACGCGGAGAAGCGTCAACTGCTCGCCGACCAGATAAAGACGCAGAGAAACCTTCAGAAGCTTCTGGACTTCATCAGCCAGTTCAAGGAGACGTCCATCAGTGTGCGCTCCACTTCCATTAGTGAGTCGGGCAGTGAGATCAGCAAGAGCAACGAGGAATGAAGTTTGTAAGTTCATTGTTGTCATTTTAGCCTATAGCCTAATAGCTTTATAGCCTTAACTATGTAAACTGACGATGAAGTTATTGTCCATTTATTTAAATAGATAGTTATTTCAAATAAATTCTGACAGAGCTAAATTTTGGTAGACACCTTGGGTGCACCAGTAGAAATGTAATGCCGAAAGTCCCCATTGATCACTGTTTTTACGTCTGATTTCTCCTATTATTTCTACAACTGGACTTTTGTTGTGTAAAATAATGGAGCTCGGTAAATCTGCAGTATTAATGGGTGACCTTTATGTATTGCTTAAGTTCAGTAAATTACCTAACGATGAACATTTATAGAGGGGCGAAGGAACGGAGAAAGTCAGTAGGAAAAGTTACTGTGCCTTGGCCACTTACCATTGACAAAACGAAAAACGATCGCAATGATGTATCTTTATGTTGGTTTTCTGCTAGATAGTGGCACTCCCGCTGCCAACTTGACCATTGCTACAATATTCCAAGAACATTTGTGAATTTTGATTGTATCTCGCATTAAAGTTTTCGTTTTTATTAAAGTATTTCGAGTAATAACGTTTATTATCTATACATATAAATAAAATTGAAGTGTCTGTTTTAAAAGAGAAAATAAAAAAAAAATGTCCAACTACATATCGTTATATACACGATACCTGTGCCGAAAATGATCTTTAAAAAATTTTTGTCTGTCTGTCTGTCTGTCTGTTTGTTCCGGCTAATCTCTGAAATTACTGGACCGATTTTGACGGGACTTTTTTGTCAGGTAGCTGATAGTAGTATAGTAACTTAGTCTACTTTAATTTTGAAAAACAAATTAGGGTTCCGCAGAAAAAAATAAACCCTTTTTTTAAATATGGTATTATGACACGCGGGTGGATGAGCTCATTATGTTTCTTTGATTTATTTGGTCTAAAAATATTCTAAAAATTTCAGGTAGCTCATATAATTGGAGTAACTTAGGCTACATTTATTTTAGAAAAATTCTTTTATTTTAGAAAAATAAAGTTTTTGTTAAATTCCACGCGGACGAAGTCGCGGGCACAGCTAGTTGCCTTATATAATTTAATTCTTTGTTAATTGATATGAATAAGTAGCAAAATGAAAACTCGAACCTTAAAGGGGTGCCATAAAAATGGCTCCATTACGCCTCCGTTTAATTCTATATTTTTTTGCCAAGCTATTCCTACCTATGGTTTGCCAATGTGGCAGGTCATAGTTGAACGAGTAAACATATTGTACCAGATTATTAGAAACTATTTTCCACAATAAAAATATTTGATTAAATTAAAATGTATATCAGATTTATTATTTGTTTCAGGACAGAAGATCTGAATTTGTTGTCTCTGTATCTCCGAGTTGTACCAGAATTAGGTGGTTTGTAGAAAGAAGAAATGGACTGTAGTTAGGCCAAGATATTTTTAGTTTTACCTTTTATTATTATATCATGATTTTTTTCTTTTAGATAATATGCTAAGTTGGGTTATTATTATAAATTCTATATCAATTTGTGGTTTAACGTTAATTTTAGTTTATGTAATGAGGATTTTTCATGAATTGATTAGTATTCACCATATAAAATAAATATATGTGAATTGTTTGGGTGCCCATCGATAATAATTACTAAGAATAGTTTGTTAAAGGTTTAGATAGTTTTGTTTTTGTTTGTATAATGAAGTTGCCATCGAAATCACTAATATTGATAAATAATGTGTGATAAATGTGGTATTCCAAGATGGAATTAAGTGTTAAAACTGCGAGTAATTGTTAATACAAGAGAAGCAATGTTATGAGAAAGTACTTCAAAGGCGTAATCTGGCCGTTCTATTGATATTCTGTGTTAGGGTATAAAATCATTTGTATTAAATGAAATGAATTAATAGCCAAAAGTGAAGTGTTCAGTATTTGATTCCTAATTTTGAAAAGGTGTAGGTGTAGTTCGTTTATAGTTTAATGGTTTTATTATTGGTATAGTTACGCCCATTTTGAAAATGTTGTTTGTCACTTTACTCCTCCGTCCTTTTCTATATGTTGTCATTAGAAAGGAATGTAAGAGTTGTTGTATCATATAAAACAGCATTTACTGTGGCGGTTGGTATTAAAATCAAATCTTAATTGTTCTCTGTGATATCATTAGGTTTCCCTAGGTTGTTGATACATACAGTACTTTGTACAGATGAACCAAGTATGTAAATAAATATTCATAAATTGGTAATGTATTTGTTTTATTGGCACACAAAATATTTTACATTTTTTTTCCTAAAACGTAGCACTCAAATACCTCATTACAATCATTTTGGAACTCGCTTCAAAAACTAATTATGTGATTGTTTTAAAGTTTTATGACTTTTAAATAATATAACTATTTTATGTCATTTCGAGAACCTTCTTTCCTTCCATAACATCCTTACGTAATTCCTCAATGCTACCTTCTAACAAGTAACATTCATACTGCGACAGATCGCAGTATCTTTCCATTTCGCCGGCTCCTTTCTGATTGACGTGCACAGTTCCCGATAGAAATGAAGTTCCAAAGTCATTATTTTCTATCAAAGCATTGACCTTACCAGGCTTGCCACTGAGTCCATCGAGGATGCCTCTAGTAAACACCAGAGCGCTGAAGGCCACAGACAAAGTAGGAGCCCATCCTTTCTTGGCCTCGGTCACCATTTTATCACATTTTCGCAATCTAGTTGTAAAGTCGAGGATAATTTGGTCATTTAGTTCCTTAGGTGGCTTACTCTGCGACAGAAGAGGGACTATAGTTTTGTCGGAATGCCCTCCAATCACCGGGACGATACAGTCTTGCGGATGCAGATTGTTGTCGGACGCATAAATAGCGCGAGCTCGTAAAGCGTCTATTGTTGTCACACCGAACAATTTGTTGGGATCATACTCTCCATAGTATCTCATGATTTCTGCAGCCATAGGCACGAGGCGGTTAATGGGTTCCGTTAGAATTCCAAAAAATGGCATAGGAGCTATTTTAGATATAGTCTTAGCTAATGTCTTAATGAATTCGGTGTTGGGGGACAAACATGACTTTTGATTCGTTCCGGGCTTTTCTACTTCACCGCCAACTGCTAGAACAAGATCGGAGTTTTGCAAACTGCTTACCAACGCTTCCTCTCCTGTGAAACCTTTGACCTTTGAATCACTTGGTATGTGTGACAAATCGAGTAAAACTCCGCTGGTATGAGATCTTGTATCATGCACGATTAGCTTAGTAATATTCGGCTGCGCACGAAGTAGCAAGCAGAGTGTTTGACCAATATCGCTAGCTCCTCCAACTACCGTCACTTGGTAATGTCTAACATATGTAAATAAAGGATTAAATATCTTTCTGATAAGCAGCATAATGTATTACTAACGAACAATTTAAAATCCAAATATAAATATAGAAGTTAAAAAATATATTTCAACATGTTACGCGAATTTTGACAGTCAATTAAATGCGAGAATTTGATTTTGTCATATCCCTAATTATATTTTTTGATGTTTATGAAAACAAAAAAGTTTTCTTCAATATGTTTTAGCGCAAAGATCCACCTATTTATGCCAGAACAATGACAGCATCACTTCCAAATTACCACCGACTCTCATCTACATTTGCCTAAATTCATAAAATAAAAAATAATAGTTAAATTTAATAATGTATAGCATCAGGATAATTTCAACTTCTATTACAAAATTAAGTAAAGCTAAAGTAGTGTGCACTCCACAAAGAAATATTCAAGTGTCAATAATAGGAGGTGCGGGAGAAGTTGGAACGCATTTGGCTCTACTATTAAAGCAAAATACAAAAATATCAAGAATTCACCTATATGACGACAACGAAAAAGTGGCTGGTATTGGATACGAATTGAATCACGTTAGTTGCGGTGCACCTGTTTTCACTTTTATTGGAGATTGTTGTTTAGGGAATGCTGTTCAAGATTCAGATTTAGTCGTGTTGGCATCTAGAATACCACGGAGGCCAGGTAACACCAGATACCAAATGATAGGAGCTAACGCACCTGCAGTTTTAAGGGCGTGCAGAACTATGGCGGATAAAAATCACAAAGCTTTCTTTGCAATTGCTACTAATCCTATCAACTCCTTGTTACCTTTCGCTACAGCACTGATGTTCAAATATGGTTGTTACAACCCATTCAAACTATTCGGTGTTACCAATATTGATACGGCAAGGAGCCGAACTTATGCTGCCAGTGTGCTTGGAGTTAGTCCATTACAATTGCAGGTGCCCGTTATTGGAGGTCACTCAGATGAAACAATTGTGCCTTTGTACTCTAATTTAAAACCCAGTGAGTATAAGTTAGGCGCTTGCGAAGGAGAAACACTTACACGGCTCGTCAGAAAAGCCGGGACTGAAATAGTTAATCACAAGGATGGAACTGAGTCCGCGACTTTAGCTGTAGCCTGGTCGATTAATGAATTTGTTGACGGTTTACTGGATGCTATCCTTGGCAATGAAGTGATAGTACATTGTTACGCAGCTAATCCAAATTTTGGAACGAGATTTTTTTCTGGCCCAACTACAGTCGGCCCTGATGGTATAATTCATACATGCAACAATTTGCCCATGACTGAATACGAAAGCTACATATTGAACTGCAGTATACCAATTTTAAACCAAGAAGTTTGTCAAGGGGAAGAATACGTGCAATACATTGAGAATGCAAGAAATAAGTGAGTTTCCAACTTACAACAATTTAGGAAAACATTCATTTATAGTACGGTGTAATATTTTTCGGAAAACTGTTGTGTGTATAAAATAATTACATATCCATAAAGTGAAATTTTTGTAAACGATGTTTGAAATTATGTCTAAGGGAAAGCATTTTATGATCTACAGAAAAAAGCCTGCTTTCGTTTGTGTAAATTAGTCAGGTACCAGTGATTAAAACATTTGACCATGAAAAATTGACTTTTTCTCGCAATACGCCATAGCGCTTACCATCAGGTGCAGTGCAGTCACTTTCCAGTGCCAAATTAAAACAAATCTTGACTAGTTAATATAATTGCAAATTTAACAAATAATTGTATACCTACCTATTTAGTATTTTTAAACTGAAAATTGGCGGCCAATAACGTATTATTTGAAAAATCAACTGAACATCGGTTCCACCCATGTTCCACCCGAGGATATTGCACTTTGGAGTATGTAATCGAAGCTGACGTTTGCGGTAACGGTCCAATATCGGACAAATGGCTGGGTTGAGACGCAAAGCGGCCATCCGAGTCGCATCTTATTCTACGAACACAAGCTGCTTGTAAGTGCTCCGGTTACCGGTGGGTAAGATGTGATCGGTTCACATGGAATACCTAGTTATTTCATCTGTAGGCGAATATTATATGTCCGTAATTATTATGATTGTATTTTATGATGCATGGCAGGAATTGGGCCTCGATTCACTATTATTTTCAAATTACGCTGTTATCCACAATGAAAAGAAATTGGCTGTTACAGTTTTAAAATCAAATGTTTTGGTTTCTGAATTGCATTTAGGATGCGGATCATTTGAAAGTAAGTGGCCTCCATCTCTATCTCTTTCTGTATTCAGCCACAGAAAGTCCACAATTCAGATATACTTTGCTCAATGTTTCAATGCTTAACGCTGATACTCGCTCATAAACATCTAAAACTATAGGAGTATGAAAAATTTTTGCTGGCCTTCGAAAATTTAATGACACAATCTAAAAGGCGGAAGAAAGAAAGGAACGAGTTTCACAATGAAGTTTCAAAAAATGTCAAGTAAAAGCTGATCTCTTGTGACGTGAGTGCGTAATCCTGTTGACCTATACATGCATACTGAATATATCATGGCTACAGCGAAACCACTATACTGACTAGAATTTAAATCAAACAACAGTAAATATAATTTTACAATAATTGAAGATAAGCTCCCGTAAGCTTTTTTGAAGGATTATTTACAAATTATAACGAGAACAATGTAAAATGTCTGTAACATTGTGATCCCAGCCTCGTGTGAAACGGTCCCAATGCAATGTAACCACAAATAAGGATCGTAACTGCACGGTTAACTTCGAGATAATCTCCGACAACCCAAAGGAGTCGGCGTAACATTCAGTTTAATGTCTTTCGGTCCTGACGACATTGTTAACTACACTTAAATGTAACATGACCGTCGATTACAGAGGACTATTTGTTTTAGTGAAATACATGGCGTGATTTGGCTGTTATTAGGTTTTACACATCAACTATTTTGGTAGACGAGGGTCGTGCAATATGTAAAATTATTCTATGTGATACTATAGCGTTTCATATTCAGCTTGTGTACACACATACATAAACTAACGCCTTTTTCTCAGAAGGAGTAGGCAGAGGTGCCGGGACTTCCACATTCCACACGCCTTGTATGTTCCATCCCACAATGTGATAGGGGACGAGCCTATCGCCATACCGAGCAAAAATTGAGCTTGTGTACGTAGGCATATATGGTTTTGAGGATGCCGGCAAGATTACGTCAGCATGTGAGTGATACGCATATCGAAGAGATCACTACTCTATTTGGATTGCTCTACATTTAACATTAGGAGCCTTTAAGTCAGTTTGTCAAGCAAGTATTAACTATTTTTTTTTCTGTGAAATCAAAACACTAGAACAGTAGATACTAAACATCTTCAGGTAAGCACAGCGTTATGTGAAAAGTTGGTTTGATTGGAAATGCCGTTAAAGGCCCACATATACTTTAACAGCTGGAGTCATGCGTTGCGCCGTCCCACGGGTGTCATTTGTCGACGCGTCCACACCCTGCAATCAGGGCTGCCCGCTGAAAATATATGGAAACAGCTTTGGATTACTCTATTTCATTTATTATGATGATAAAAGTCACTTAGTGATAATTGTACGAGAATTGTATATGTCTCTCGGCTATTGTGAATGGTTTTGATGAAGTTATATTATACAATATTCATAAGGATTTTTTTTATTGCATAGGTCCGGCAGACAAGCAAACAGTTCACCGGTAAGTGATCACTGCCGCCCATGAACAACCACAGCGCTTGGATCATAGTTGTGTTGCCGGCACATCGAAACTGTAGGGGAGCGGGAAGGAAAAGGTATGTCAAGAAGCCAGAAGGAAGGGGTATTGGGTATACTTGCGGTCATACTTACAAACTGTCGTTTCACGTCGATCTCCTGTGATATATTGGAACGCGGACGAACCTGCCCATTAATACCGAGTCATGACTGACAACACCGTGGCTCTACCAGTTTATGAAATTCTGTCCTGATATTTGTTATAGTTGCGAGTTAGTGATGAGCTGGTAGCTCGTCTGATGGTAAGCATAACGTCTACTTTTAGACTGGAGGAATATCGTGCAGAAGTTATAATTATTGTATACTTGGAAATTTTGACTGCCTCGATGACGATTACAAAGCTGAGGTCTCGGGTTTGAATCCCGGTTTGGGCGAAGTGATAGTAGACTTTTCAATTCGATATCTGCTCAGAGATAGGAATTTGTGCCTGATATGGCGATAGGCTCGCCCGTATCACATCGTGGGATGGAAAACATAAGGCGAAACATGGGTGTACTGGTTGCTACCAGCACGTCTGCCTACCCCTTTTGGGAAAAAAGTGTGAGTTTATGTCTGTATATATGGAGTTATAAAATAAATATAACAGTTAAATAACCTAGAATTCAATAAATACTGGTATAAACTAAGCTTAGAACAAAAAGACCCCCCCCCCCCCCCCCCCCCTTAATACATCCTTTTCTTGCCTACATTGACGTAAAACTTTAAGAACTATGTGCTTCCCGTCTCCCACAAGTCGTTATCTCACCAAGTTGTTTGCTAAACTCGCCGCGGTAAGAATTGCAAATGGCGATAATTCTAACTACCCCGATAAATCACCTACACCCCGTTCAAGTTTTTTCCCCGAGGGTGTACCTCCTTTCTGCCATTGTTGGTGATTGATCGCGCCTTTTTCTCGTACTTAAACTCCTGAACGCGTGAACATGTGTTAGGGAACTTTTCAACAATTTATTGACACTTTGACATATTCAGATTGGCGCTGCTTTAATTTGTTATTTATGTGGGCTTGAATGTTATTGAAATGTTTCATTTTATATCTTTCTTCGATATATGCTGGTTGGTAACTGGATATACATAAGAAACACACTTGCGTGTCTCACAATAACGGGTTATGGATAACGTGACCATTTAATTTTTGTGCCAGAGCGGGACATCTGTGGAATTAAAAATAATAAAAAAGTTTTTGGTGTTTTACAAGTTTTCATTATAGAAGACCGAATAACAAAAAATAATCATAGCACTAAACACAAAGTAATTAAATAGGCACGATTTATTAAGCCCTAGTAGTGGCGTGACTTCCAGGCAGACATATAATATACTCAATAAT
Organism: Hyles lineata; assembly: GCA_030180105.1. Classification (NCBI taxonomy): domain Eukaryota; kingdom Metazoa; phylum Arthropoda; class Insecta; order Lepidoptera; family Sphingidae; genus Hyles; species Hyles lineata. Next base: position 10,564,644 of record JARJEE010000008.1, on the reverse strand, counting down.
TGTAGAAAAGTTTATTAAATCGCGATTGTTTTTACGAAAGTGCTGGAATAATTCGACCCCACGGTTTTCAGTAGTGGTTCGATAAAGCATTTCAAACGGGAAATACGTTTTATTTATCCTTTTGTCTGTTTGCAAAAGCGGGACTATGTCGGCCTTGCTGGGGACACCGGGACAGACTTCCTGAAAGCGGGACTGTCCCGCCTAAATCGGGACGTATGGTCACGTTAGTTATGGACTATAATGTAATAGTATGATCTACCTTTTGCTATCTTAAAGTAAACTTTGGGTGAAGCCTTTGAGTCTCTGGGCTATCTTACGCACCAAAACAAAAGTCAACAGTATATACACATTACTCCATATTAGATTTCAAGAGTAAGTGGCACTGCCCCGATCCAGACAGTACATTTGTATCTATTCTAGCTTTGACCATCTAGGCTCTACCACTCACTTGGGACATTTTAATAGGTCTACCTTATTCATATAAAATATTTATCTTAGTGTAATGATTAATCAATACACCTGATTAATAACAAATATAATTATTGCATTTGTAAGAAAAACGATAAATTAAACGTCGATGACGCCCGCGGGAGTCGACGTATGGATGTTATGGCGATTTATAGCCGCCGCTAATTGCCCTCAATTTATAACCGACAATATGTTTCATCTACAATTGCCGATACGGTACTAATAGAACATGCACAAGTATTAAAATAATTTATAGTCTACCAAGTACTAACATTGATCACAATATTACTAATTACGATTAGGTTATTGATCTTTTACATTCTATCAAAATGTGGCCAAACTTGTGATTTGTTTGTTGGAGCCTCGAGATAGGGTATACTAATATATCTGCTAAAATAATTATAAACACACCCAAAGACAAACATTTATGCATGATCCCGAAAGGCAAGTAAAATATGTACCATACTGCTGTCGTTATTAGAATGAAGAGTGACTTATCAGTTTCACAACACTCAGATCGGTAACAAATGTTTATTGAAGATGTTGATCATATAAAAAAAATTACATGATTCAGGGATCGAATCTGTGACCTGTATTTTTACAGCAGGTTTATTGGCTTATGTGAATTAATTTAACATATAAAATAAAATAAAATTACGACTAGTATCATGTTATCCTAAGAGTCTTTCGCGGAGCTTAAGTAGTTCATATTTTCATTTATTTATTTATTTATGGTTTTTATACAACATATAATGGTGGACTTAATGCCTGAGGTATTCTCTCCCTGAGGTAAGCTTGCAATAATTATTAATTTACAAAGGTTAGATAAACTTCTATATGAAGCAAGCAACTTGAGCATTTATTTCCCTTAACACAAATTAAAAAACTGGGTATGGGAAATTAACGTAAATTCCAAGCGTGTAATGTTGTTACTCTGCATAGTGCACGTTGATGCGATTTTCGCGCTAATTACCGAACCGAGGCCCCAGTTTTATGTCCTAGGTTCCTTCCTAACACTATTTCACATGCTTCCGCTGCGACAAATGTCGTTTGTATTGACGCGTGCCATCGCGGCAGTTAATTACGACATCAAACAGAATACCTTCGACGTCGCTTCAAAACCTTCATCATAAAATGGAACGAAATTTATTGTGGTGAAATAAAGTAGTTTCCTCCATAGAAATATAGCATCGGTGGCATAGATGTACTACGACACGTTACTACGCGCAGGTCTATGGTCCGAATCCTTGGTCGGATAGTTGGATGAACCTTGGATTTTTCTATTCATTACCACCTCGGAGTTAATATGTATATATGTTAATATCAGTCAATATGTAAGGGACAGAAAAAAGTAAATATTTTTAAAAATTCAGTTTTGTGTCTGCAACAAACGAAAACAGTGTACGGGTTAAATCAAAGTCAAGTTATGTTCATAATTGTGGAGGAAACTACTAATGTATCTAAGACTTTTCCTTTTCAAAGGCAAGCGTCTCTAAAGCTCATCAATCTGCAACAATGCTATGCAAGATAAATGCCTGACCCCTCTCAATCATGAATGAGTTCCTTGCTCAGCAATACCATTAAGATGGGCTGATAAAAATAAACACAACAAAACACTACGAGTGTTATAATATTAATAGCTAATTACTAACATAATGATAAAAGCATAAGAAAGGAAACAACATTTTACATCAATTCAGTGTTCCTACATTAAAACATGGTGTATGTAAATCAACGCGTATTTCGTGAAGCAATAATTACAATTAAAATATAATTGCTCCACTTGGTAATGTAACGTGAACGTTCAATTGCAACACTGCGCCCCCGCCAGTACAGGTTTTAATAATCGATTTAATTGAGCCAATGAACAATTTAATTAAAATTCTAAAGACACGGCGCACGGGCCGTGGGATGCGGTGCGACGGGTGCTGCTGTTGTTTTGCCAAATCAGGCTTTTGTGGATAAGTCTAATCAGTTTATGCACGTGTAAATCCTTGTCAGAGGTTGTATCAATCTTATAAGAGTGTTAGTAGTTAACCGCCTAAGCTAATTAAACCAGGTACAGCTAACAGAAAATGATTAACAATAAAGATATTTGAAAAAAAAAAAGATTGCTAAAATGCAATTTCATTTTATTTGTCAATAAGTGTGTTGTAAAAATACATGGTATATCAGGACTGCTATCGAAAACGAATCCGGGTCGTACTTTTAATGATTTCAGACACAATGTAACTAAATATTTTGCAAATAAAACGTTGCGTATTTTTTTCTATTCTCGTATTTGGGTGCTAAATACATCGTTTTTTTAAATAATAGTGTACACCATTTTATTTTATTAATATGGTACGCATAGGATTAAATAATTATTTTAGCAAAACTATGGAATTGCCACCCAAACACGATGATATTTAAAAAATCACATGTTTTTTTGCGTTACTTTGCGAAATGAAGTTGCATTGTGTTTGTGGTCACTATAACTACCACCCAGCTTCGTTTTCGGTAGCAGTATTTATACATCCTGTTTATCTAACAAAAGATAGCATATAAAACATTTTAGCATTTTTACGGTACCAAAAAATGGTACCAATTCTATGATTAAACAAAATATTTTAGACGATTAAATAAATAAATAAATACACCCAACAGTCACATACATAGCCCTGATCCCACTTAGATAGAGTCTTGTGTTGTGGATATCAGTAACTACGAGAGACTGATTAAAAAATAAAAATGTTACATATTATTTACCCAGAAACTTACGCAATCGCCCGATTTGCTCTACTACCGGTGGCATATATAAAAATATGCGATTATTAAAATGTCGGCAGTACAAATGAGCGGCGTGGCGCGCGAGCTATTCAGGTATTTACGGTACGGGTTATTGGGATCTGGCGGGAAGGATGTCTCCGTTTGCCGTGTTGCCAACTTTACTTATCACTTTATTGACATTGTGTTTCATGTATTGTTGGTGTTTAAATGGTAATATTTTGGGGTCATCTTCAGAGGACGAAGGAAATTTCAGTTCTACATTATTTATCATGGAGATATTGTAATAAATAAATAAGTCACATTATAGGTGCACTAACAATTTTTTATTTTAAGTGGTATTTCTAGTTATATTGTTGATCGAAGTGTTTCTACGAGAAACTTAAGATACTTTATGAGAACACGTAATTTATAAGGACATAATAGCGGTCTCTATACGTTAATCTATTGCGGCGGGTTGGGCCGCCCGCAGGTAGGGGTAGGTAGAAAAATAACTACTCAGGGTAATTACGAGGTTCGGGCTTTATTATATTCGCATCACTATTTACACCCGGCACTGTTGCTGGTGGTATGCAACAGGAGTCACTGGCCTTCGTTGGACACTGATCCGGGTCTTCGGCACGTGGCGGATCCCGGCGACAGCTCGCCGGCGAAGTCTGCTGCCACGTGGCCGGACACGGTGCGCAGGTCAGCGGCGCGGCGCAGGCTCGGTTGTAGTCGGCTGGAAGCGATGCGGAGCAACAACGGGCAGCGAAGTAGGCGCACGGAGTTAGCACTCCGTGCCGTGCGGGTAAAGCAGCGAAGTAAGCGCCAAGAAGAAGAAGAAGAAGAAGAAGAACCTGGAATCAGCGTCCAAGAAATCGGAATGCAAACTAGGCTTGCATTCCGTGCCAGCGACTCGTGATAGCTCACAAGCCCGGCAGACAGAATACACTGACAAACAAGCAGTTAAAAGCGGTTAGCAAATAGAACACTCACCCCAGCGGGTTCGGAAAGGCGCGTGGTAGCATGCGGCTTTTAGGTTAAAGAAAGGAGGACGCGAGCGACGTTACACGCGTATTTAAGCGAGCGCCGATGACAGTTCGCACGTCACGTTTGACAGATGACAGAAATTGAATCAACCAATCAGCGCAACGGAGGCGTTGATTGGCATAGACAATAGGATTTATATCGACTATTGAACTATAGATCGAAAATATAACAGGTGACATTCTACAACGTCACACTATTTTTAGAGAATATTAAACTTAAATATTTAAAAATATGATGGTATTGTAGTCGGAATATATGGCAGCTAAGCCGTACAGGTCACATTATTTATTAAAGTTATGATTGCAAAAAAATGCATTCTTAAAAAAGTATTAAATTATGTACGAAACAATAACCCATTAATGCAACTGGAACTATAAATCGCGTATATCGGAAGTGTGGTCAATGTGACCCCGTGCAAGAAATATCACACTAGTGACGCGGCGGAGTAAGATAAAGCGGAGTAGTGTGCCACACGCCGCGTGCGGGACGCGTGCGACCATTCTGCAGCCAACCGGGCTATACTAACATGTTAGAAATTAGAATTGTTTACTTGCTTAATTTTATTTATAAACAAGGCAAGATTTATTTCAGTTATGATGGTGAATAAAAAACGAATTATCTAGTTTTCAGGATGATAAATGTAAAAACTAAATCATCTTTTAAATTTTATTGAAAAAATACAAGTCGGACATGTAAGGCATATTTTTATAGAAATCATAACATAACAAATGCGGCGTTTATGTTGTGTGTTAAACACTTAAAATTATTCTCGCCCAGTATTTTTTTGTTCAGTGAGAAAATATTTGTTTCTTCTATGCGTTACTTAACTCTACCCATGTATTTATTGGTGTGCCCGCGAATGTACGAATAGGATCATTTAGCACGCGTCACGTTATCTGCCAATCTGCGGGCATAACGCGACACGGGCGGGGCACAAACGGGCCACAAATGAGCACAAACCAACGCACATCCCGGATAATGTGCTTAATGACGTTTGGGAACCCTTTAGAGATCCGCGCCGATACTCGAGTGCTGCGCAAACTTCACATTACATGCGCCTTTATGCTCTATGGTTTCAGCTCTACATACATATTTAGGTTAACCATGGAAATCAAAAACCGAAACAATTTTACTTAACTATTAAATAAGTGCGTGGTGGCCTGTTGGTAAACGGACTGGATACGGCTGACTCTGTTCACGGTGGTCGCGGGTTCAAATCCCAGGGCACACCTCTGACTTTCCGGAGTCATGTGTGTATTGATAGTCAATCACCACGCACAAAAACGGTGAAGGTAAACATCGTGAGGAAACCTGCATACCATAGCGGTTTATAAGAATTTCCATGGTATGTAAGTCCGCCAACCTGCACTAAGCCAGCGTGGTGGACTATATGGCCTAACCACTCTCAATCGTACTGTCTATTGTAGAGTAGGCCCGTGCCCTGCAGTGGGACGTATATGGGCTGATACAGATTAAATATAGTGAAAGTGTGTGGTGGCCTGTCGGTAACGGACCAGACGCGGTTGCCTATATGTTCACGGAGGGTGTGGGTTCGAATCCTAGAAATCTAAGGGACTCCCATCCTCTGACTTTTTGGACTCATGTCTGTATTGATATTCAGTCACCTACATACCTTAGAGACTATTTTAAAATATATGGCATGGAATGTCGGCCAACCCACATTATTTTAGCGTGTAGGAATATATAGCCTTATCCATGTCAATCGTCCTCTCGATTGCAGATTAGGCTCGTGTCCTGCAGTAGGACGTATATGGTCTGATTATACACAGCACGAGATTCTCATACGTATATATGTACATAAACTCACGCCTTTTTCTCAGAAGGGGTAGGCAGACAAGCTACCAGTCCACGTTTCGCCTTGTATTTTCGATTTAAAGAAAGAGCGCACAGAGTTAACAATATACTAAAATGATTTCGTTTGAATTGCATAAGCTTTCAACATTTACGTTTGTAATAATTTGTATTTATCATTTAAGAAAGTAAAATTTATCTCATTTTGAATTATTCTACCGTAAACACTGATTATTATTAACCTTTACAATTTGAAATACATTAATTCCATAATTACATTATAAATATGCAAAATCAAAAATTATAATTCATTCAATTCTGATCGGATTTATTTAATGGTCCCCAATAATATGGCGGTGGTACGGTCGTTTGTACCCCTAATCCTCATTTTGGTGTTAATAAGAACTCGCGATTACGCCCCATTAGAGTCGCCGCCGGCCGCCGTACCGCAAAATAAATAAAGATTATTTTAACTATTGTGCAAGTGCCGTGAGAAATATATTGGATTATACTAAAATACTTAATAGTGACTTTGCGTTTTATCATTGTTCTGTTATTAGTGGGAGTGTGTATGGGCTGTGAATTGTGAAGTTCTGGGTTCGATTTGCAGGTCCGGCAGTTAAATTTTTATTATATTTTTGAATGGAAAAATTTGGTTTGGAATATTTTCCTGAAAACTTTCATTCCACGTCAGTTTTTTGAGGGTGGTACGTCTTCCGTTATTCTATAATAATCCTGGCCATATCGACGCTCTTCATAATCTGCATGCATGAATGCAACAGCCAAGATATTACTTTACTTCAGCTTCCAGTGAAAACGGAGTGCCTACTAACCCGATTGGGTCATCCTATTTTTATTTTAGCTTTAACGTAAGACTTTTACGACAGTTTAGTTCCACCCTACTTCCATGAGACTTGACAAACAGAACGGGAATTTGTATTATAAAAAAGAATATTTCCAAATCAGTTTAAATTAATTAGAATGAATATAAAAAAGTACATGTTCCTGACGCACACGAATTAAATGTAGAGTCCTAGATATAAATTCAAAACCACTCCAAGTTCATTAATATAGTCTTGATTTCTTTAGAGGACATTAATCTTAGATCGCACTTATCATTTAATTAGATCCGTGTGGAGTGCCCTTGCGGTTTCAATTTTATTTTATAACGTCATACACACGTTTCTCCCTTGCTTAAGTTTTGCAAATACTTCATACAGTTCAAAGAACATTATAATGGTATAAAACGCCCTTAAGCGTTTAAAAATAAGGTTGAAAGTGGCGTGTCATTTAGTTTGTGAGTAAGTAAGTCAATTTGGTTTGAACGGTTGGCGTGCGTTCCTACTGTTACGGTAGTCGTATTCTATTCGCCACTGGCTAGTTTGAGTAGAGCAAATTAATAGGGTTGTCTCTACTTAAAAATAATGGAATTATTATCTGTGCCGTGCATTTTCTTTCCAAGTTTTGGCAGGTTTCCTTTAGGTGATTCACTTTCAATGTAAGTGATGATAGCGTTAACTACTATAGAAAAAATCGGATCAAGAAAATTATAAATTAGATTTTGATTACGATGGTTCTGATGTATAGTTATTTAGTTAATCATAATGAATGAATTCATAATAGTGATTTGTATTTCTTATATTTAATATGTAAAAATTCTCGAAATAGGGTTTCGATTATTCCCTGAAACTATGTTGTTTTTACTTAGGTATATAATTACGACCATTTTTCTAGAATCTAGGGTATGGAAAGTAATTCAAATTAGTTTATTTTATTTTGAAAGCTGACTAAATCACTGCTCACTGACTTAATTTCCGGCGGTTGATAGTTCTTTATATAATTAAATTACACACAACCCTACGCAGTAAAAAATGCATTATGTGCCGCGCATCCCCGCCGGATATCATCCCTCCGAATTTAATCACGTCCCTTCAAAAGTATTAAACAGACGTTTTTTCATTACAACTCATTAAACCGTTAAATTCCCACGATTTAAATTTTTTTAAAGGGCACCTTATTATTTTCGCGATTAGTTTCGTCAAGTAATGCGTTCACGCTGCATAATGTCGAAGTTATTCGGTGATTTCGAACAACGCTCCGTTTTTTATACGTATGCGTTTTATTATTCCACTTTCTGTTGTCTGTTGTCTGTTGTCACAATTGAGTCTCTATGTGCACTGTAGTGGACTTACCATCTAGAGCAAGTATGCCATTTTGCCAGTAGATACAATATTTATTGCAAAAGACACAATTTATATAGTAACAATGCACCAGGTATTTATAACATCGAATACGTGTAGAAACAAATGGACTGGAAGGCCTTGTCAAGCTCTCAAATCCATGGATATGTGCATCTCAGAGAAGTATTTCGCTTACACGTTGATTAGCAATGACAGTAACATGCGCTGATTTTGACTCACATATCAATTGTAACGGCCATTCTATATCTAACATTGTTCTAGAATTATTGTTTCTGTGACGTCATATGTCTTTACTTAATTAGAATTTCTAAGTGTTCATTTTAAATGCTGATTCAGTATTTAAAAAATATGATCAAATGTTTTCTGTTATTAGAGTTTAATACGTCAGAAATATTTATTAGAAGTACCTACCTGTCTTTTTCAATCTTCTCAACGTTGTCTGAATTATTATATGATAGAAAGTAGCATGTTTTTTTATTGCACCGAATGGCGAGATGTGCATGCTATTCACCTGATGGTAAGCAATACGACCGCTCATGGACACTAGCAAAACCAATGCTTGGTACCTATTTCACTGCGCTCGCCGACCTGTTGTGAGTTACTCTGGCCAGTGGCCACAAACGCATTTACACTGGTGTTTGGCGGGAGAAACAGACATTGTGGTGGTATCTGCCCAGCCGAACATGTGAGAGACCTACCACCAGTGATTTGTATGAATTATAAAATATATGTAATAGGTTACAATTGATACCCATCGTTGTAAGCCCAAATATAGACATTATTGAGCATATCTGCCTCAACTTTATTAAGTTCCACATTGACCTGTTGGACTTGGCCTGTATCTTATAATTTCCCCGACCTTTATCTTTAAACGAATAAGCGACTCTTTTAGCGAGTGATAGAACTGGCTACAGAAACCCACCATACCTGGGTGTCATAAATTCTTCGCAGGCCTTTGAAAATGTGTGTCGAATTAATGGAAGTAAGGAGTGGACAAATGAGGATTTTCGTGAGCCTTCCATGGTTATTATTTAATAATTCATATCACTAATTTAAAAAAATGTGTTATGCTTTTAAGAATACGTCGCTAATACAGCTTGTTAATCAAAATGTAGCCTTTCAACATCAAACGGCAGTATATTTCCACTGACCAATAAAATAGTATGAAACATTATTTGCAGCCATAAAATATATAGCAAAAATGTACCGCGAACTATACAAACAACATAAAAGAAAATAGAAGCTGCAGTAACTGGCTGGGTATACTGTTCAATTACAGTAGACTTGCTCGCGTTTTCATCCCTCTTTCTTTTTCTTAATAAAAGAGCGGGATGGACGATGGTTTAAGCACACAACTGGTATATGATACGAGGTTAGTTAATGCTTGGGCTATAGGGCTGAGCCCATATTATTTGTCAACGCGTCGGCCGCTAAGGCAACGCAATCTTAAAATCAATTTTCATTTATTCGCGGCTTAGCCTCACTAGCTTAGTGCGCGCCTTGTAACGTAGACTTATAAAACTTGCAGAAAGTAACATAAGCGGTGTAATTGCATGATAAGTTAACAAAATTTGGAATAGTTTTTGTTATAATGAGAGCTACCATGTTTTTTTTTGTTCCAATGTATGGCGAGACAAGCATGCCATTCGTCTGATGGTAAGCGACGACTGCTCATGGACAGTAGCAAAAACAAAAAACATCATGAATTACAAAGCAATGCTTGACATTCCACTGCGTTCGCCATCCTGAAAAATAAGATGTTAAGTATTAATATGTCCAGTAGTTACTTTGGTTACAATGTCCTTTAAATCGAAACACAACATTGCATTAACGCTGATGTTTGGCGGGAGAAATACACATACATTCGTCTCATCATTTGGCTATTTTATCTTTTATTCATTTGCTTAATTTGCAAATTGTTGAAATGAATGGTTTTGCTGGAAGGAATATCGTACATAATGGTTGATGTCGTATTTTTGCTAGTAAGTTTAAAATATAAATAAAGTAAAAGGTAATATCCTCCATCCATGATCATTACCCTTGATGATAGAAAAATGCATTGCCGAGATTTCGTAATTAGGAAGAATTATGAAGAGCTTATAATTTGGTTATTATTTTGCAGTAGCAAATTTTTTGTCAAATTCTTTAAGCTATGTTCAGATTGCTACTTAAGCTTAAGTATAAGTTACATATATTATACTCTATAGCTTATTAGTATTGAGTATCGACTTACTAAATTGTTTATCTCTTTGCCATGTTCAGTATCTTTATAGGTCTGCTTAAACGTATGGCCACTACTCTGTCGAATGGTCTCGGGCGGCACGGGCCGGCAAAATCTTTACAAATGTGTGCCGTTATCGTGCCGCCCGATTGACCGGCTGCGGCGGTCCACCGTCCGTACATTTCTCACCCTGAAAAATAACGGATTTATTTAATTTTATGGCCACGCTGCGTGCTGAATGGACGATTGGCGCAGCGGGAGGGTTAACTTAAATTTTTCTTTTCTTGAAATTTACTTAAGGCTGTTTTTTTATATGAGGTTTATTGGTGTTTATAAAAACTAGTAAGATTTGTTGATTAAGATTTAAGATAATTTGATTATAATGATTACTCACAAAGTACGGTACATTTGTATTTCCTCTATCTTTTTGTTATAAATTATTATAAAAGCACAGAAACTTTTAGTGTAAATTCGGACTGCGCCTTTTTTTCACCAATTAAAACTTTGTCAAACATAACTCATATGTGACGTAAATTCATCCCCAGATAGGTAAGGTAAATAAGTTGTCGATAAAAAAAATTGTTGGTTCCAATGTTTGTGATCTAATTTGCGGATTAATAGGAGCACAGGGCGCATCTTCCCTATGTTTGCATTTCCCATGGCGGTTGCACAGGGTCGTGGGGAACATCGATCTCGTTATTTTAATCTCCGTACAGAATTTTTTAAATTTGTCACGTAGCATCGATTTGATTTGCACGAAATCTAAATTGAAGTGTACAGTATTTGGGATTTATTTGTATTTTCGTATTTTAAAATGTCAGTTGCTTAATTATGCTTTAGACGCCTTTAAAAAAACCAATCAAAGTTTTCTTTTTTAATCATTTCATAATAATGTAGTAATTTTATTTTTTATTTATTTTTATTTTTATTGCGATGAATAGCGAGACGAGCATGCCGTTTGCCTGAAGGTAAGCGATACGACCGCTCATAAACAGTAGCAAAACCAAACAACACCTTGAATTACAAAGCAATGCTTGGCATTCCACTGCGCTCGCCATCCTGAGACATAAGATGTTAAGTCTCAATATGTCCAGTAGTTACTCTGGCTACAATGCCCTTCAATCCGAAACAGAACAGTGCATTTACACTGCTGTAAAATACAATATAGTAAAATATATTTGGGAAACAAAGTGATGGCTTTTTTCACCGATGAGATGCGAACTACTTAGATGGTACTTTGGTCGTGTTTTCAAACTACAGGACACTTAACAATTTTATTTTCGGTGTCAATTGTATTTTTTAAATTTTTTATTATTAAGCCACAGTGTCCCACTGCTGGGACAAGGTCTCCCTCAATTCCTTCCTTTTATCTCTATTTTATTACTGTCCTTTGTTGAGGGGTTCGGACCATAACACCACGCTGGTTTAGTGCGGTTTTGTGGAGCATTTTAGTAAATTACCAAGCGCTACAACAATGAAGAAAATATTGCAACGCAACCTGTACATACTCTATGGGAATTATTATATATTTTTTATGGCACGTGAAGTCGACCAACTTGCTTAAGACCAGCGTGGTAGACTATGCTATATGCCTCCTCAGACGTGGCCTATGCAAATTTACTTATATGGGGTGACATTTATTTCTGAGAAATTGCATAGAAAGTTCTCGGTACACTATAAAGATTATAATTTACGTTCCAAATAGTTTGGACCCACAGGGGTAGCCACCGCGTAACCTAGTATGAGATAGCGATATTTGTGGGAGTGTGGCCAGGTTGACACGTTTTTCCTAAGGTATCGGGAAACTTTGACCGCTCTTTAAAACAATATAATTGCTAAAATATGGATATTTTAACTTTGAGTGGAACACAGGGGTAGCCACCGTGTAACCTAGTATGAGATAGCGATAAATGTGGGAGTGTGGCCAGGTTGACACGTTTTTCCTAAGGTATCGGGAAACTTTGACCGCTCTTTAAAAAATATAATTGCTAAAATATCGATATTTTAACTTTGAGTGGAACTACAATGCACATACATACCTGGATCGCCAGCCATCACCCAGAACTAATAAAACACTGTATAATATGAACATAATTTAAGTAAATAAATAGTTCTGAAAATAAAAACTATTGTCATAAAAGCTAATAACATAGCAATATTTAGTCCGCCCCGTGACCACGAAAGTTGTAAAGTAATCGAAACGTCGCGTGGAGAAGTTAAAAAAGCAATACTTAAACTAAATCCGCGATAAAATCCGTAAATAATAGTTTTATTTCAAAAACAATATCTACTGCGCAACCATATACAGTTCAATACATATAAGGAAAAAAAATTAAAAATAAAAGATAATTATTGAAGTTTGTTTTTTAATATGTAATTTAAATCAATTAATTTCTTTTGTTTTAGGGAATATCAACCGTCGTACCGCTGGCCACCCCAAATAATGTAAATATTTGCCTCCAAAACGTCAAATTTCCTGGAGTCAAGCGGTTACGCCGATAAGGACAGGCTACAAAAGCTTGCATCTCTTTCTTACATGAACGTTATGTATAAATCTCTTTCGTTTTGTGTAAAAGGGATAAAACATGTGACTCCGTCTATTAGTTTCTCCGTCTACGTTTGGACCACTCTGTAACTTTTCACGGTTGTTGCGCTTACGCCTCTGCGCTAAAACTTTTTGTACACTATTGATATAATGCTAAAATTGCTTATTTTACACTCAAATGAACCGTTTTATCACCAAGTCTAAGTTAATTTTGTTGCGACCTTAATTTTTTGTGAACGACCGTTTTTTGTTTCATGAACCATTGAAAAAATCTAAATATTGAGATCATGGTAATATTTCTTACACAACAATGAAAACCTTTAAATAATTTACTTGAAGGCGAATTGGTTATTATATTAGGAAAATAAATATATTAATTTCAAATAGAAGTAGGTTTTTAACAATTATATAGGCACTAAAGCACTGCAACTATTGCCAGTTATCATCCATTGTAGTAACTATAAAATAATTAACATCAGCCCTATTATCAGCGAGGCTTTAATGGATACTGTCTTGCCTTTAACTCACAACGAAATTAGAAAGACAGCAAGTAAAATTATTCTGAATTAAAAAAAAAAAACTGTTCAACTCTCGTAAAGAGGGTTCATAATGTTTAGACTCATTCGTTTTAGCACAACGTATTTAGATTCTTTTGAAATATTTGCATTGTCTTAACATAATCTAAATACAAATTGTTATTATTGAGGCACTCCATAAAATAGGTATAACAATACTTGTGTTAGGAGGCTCCACACTTCCAAAAGTGCTTATAGTAAAGGTACAAATACAAGCAGATATATAAAAAAGAGGTAAAATAAAATAATCGAAATTTTAAAATGACAATTTTTTTAATTAAATCCGACGGCAATCACGTTTTTATTGCAAGATTTGTTACGAAATGTTTAGGCAAATTTAAGGAATGAAAGCGGCGTATTAAAATATATTTAAGTCGAGGCGTGTTAAAGTAGCTCAAGTAGACAAAATTCAAATAAGTTGAGATAACTCTCGACGCGGTACATCCTCTCAGCGTCATCGTTTGCTTATTAGGAACTCTTGCAGATGTTACACTGTTTTATCAACTTACTTATTTTGGAGAATTATGTGCAGTTTTTTTATTACTCGGCATTATTTTTCGATTTTGATTGTTGCAAACTTAATTTAATTGATATGAATTTGTTTGTTGTTAGAAGTGATATCATCATCATCATCAGCCTTTTGCTGTCCACTGTCTGTCTTCGGCTTGTCGCATCTAGCATCTGCTAGCGATTTTTCGCAAATCGTTAAACCACCTAGCTAGAGGACGTCCTACACTACGCTTGCCAAGACGCGGTAAAAAAGAAAAATAAATGATATGTACTTGAATTTTATTAAATGTGACATGATCATCAATATTTTGGCCATAAAGTAGCAATATTCGAATACGAAATAATTAATTACGAAATATAAGTATGCAACATAATAAAACCTACATATTGATATAACTATGAGCCATTTTTAATTTTATAACTAAAACAGTGGGCGTTTATACCATTAACTCGGATTACAAATTAAAACTGCCATTTTTTACCATGTAGGTGTTAATTCAATTTTCTATATTTTAAAGCGTGTTAAATTGTGAATGTTAGCAGCTGTGTGTCACTCGATATCTGAATCTTGTTCGCGTGAAAGCCTTAAGCCGTCATTAGCACACTTTGTGAACAACCAAAGGTGCCTTCGTTTAATTTATGCAAATTCCAGTTTTGTTGTTTTCTTTGCTAACACTGGTGTAGCGGTAGTATTTCAAAGTAAACAGAGTGTGGTATAGATGTTTTTATCTCTCTATCTAAATTTTATTTAAAGATTCAATTTATTTATTTTAATGTATATTACACCACATTAAATCTAATTATACAATTTCTTCGCTGTGCTTTATTATTATAGAATATGTAAGATGCAAAAAAGAGACAAGCAAAAACGAGTGCTATTAAAATACTTTCAATAAAATGTACTTTAATTAACGCATTAACCAATGAAAATTATTCTAATTCACATAATGATCTGTATCCGACGGAAGTCCGATTCGATCTGGATATTACGCTCTATTATGACATTGTAAATACGAAATGGCATTCGGAATGCAAGTCTATTGAAAATGGTGTGTAATAGTACCCCGGCGCGGGCCTTTGAGCTATGAATGAGCTCTTTTCTTAAAGAGCTTTAATTGGTATCGTTGCAGAAGACGTAAGGTGATTCTACAAGGTGGTCGTACCAGAGGAAATTCCAAGGAGCACGTATTCTGTGTTCCTATTCATGAAACACTCGTATGTAATATGAGTGTTGACTTTGCGTCTGAAATTCAGCGGCTTATATTCATTCAAACAATTTCTTGGAAGCTCGCCTTGATGTATTATAAAATATACCTGTAAAGGCATTGATTTAGTTCGTGTATTGGTTTGAATATTTATTGCGTATTTAATAGGTATAATAATGTAACGGGACGGACCAGACGCGGCTGCCAACATGTTCACGGTGGTCGCGGGTTCAAATCCCAGGGCACACCTCTGACTTTTCGGAGTCATGTGTGTATTGATAGTCAATCACCACGCATTAAAACGGTGAAGGAAAACATCGTGAGGAAACCTGCATACCATAACGGTTCATAAGAATTTCTATGGTATGTAAGTCCGCCAACCCGCACTAGGCCAGCGTGGTGGACTATATGGCCTAACCACTCTCAATCGTAATTTCGATTGTAGAGTAGGCCCGTGCCCTGCAGTGGGACGTATATGGGTTGGTATCAATGTATTCATTGATTAGTATTTATCCAATAAATAGAAAAAAAATGTTATAATATTTGACGCTGTTTATACCTAACATTGAGACTTCCAGCCGCCTTAAATCTTACAAAAGACTAATCGTAAGCTTATACGGAGCGGTCCGAGGCGTCATCAGTTTACACCACAATGGGCGACAACAATAGTCGAAAATGGCTCAAACGGCACACAAAAGCCGCGTTTAGCCCCACAACAGCGACTCAATGGTCAGCCGATCCCCCGGCGAAAAACTCCAAGGAAACAACTTGATAAGAGTGATTAATTGGTTTAAGTCGAATTCAATGAAAGCTGCCTCGGAAACGTCGAGGCCATTTTTTTCCAGGTCCTCGGATAAGCCACTTTAAATCGTTTAAGGACGCCTATTCTATTTTCAGCGAATGATGTATTAGTTTCTTTGTTTAACATTTTTGTTTGGATATACGGATGTGCTGTTATATGTTCTTTTGTTGTCAAAGACATTTTAGCCTGTCTTATTCAATTTGGGCTTATTTTTAATTACAACTCATGTTATTTTGACTTATATATTTGTTTTAATTATATCGTATTAATAATGCTTTCCGAAAATATTCATGGGTTTCTTTTTATAAATTGTATTCAAAGAGAGGACCAGATTAAAAATATCTTCTTGTAGACATACATCATTCAAGAAGGGTTGTTTACAACGAGATCTGAATGAATTTTAAGCACAGAGTACAAAAGAGATATTAATCACTCGTAAGGAACAGGTTTCATTTGTACTATCAACTTATAGTGAAATGAAAATTATAAACCATTGAAATAAAAAAAATGCGTCCATTGAAACTACTCATCATTCGATCTCAACCCTATTTATAAACACTTGAATATCACAAGTGAATTGCGCGCAAAATGATGTTTGCCGGGTAAAAAAGGCCTTTCATAGTAACCCTTCTTCTAGAATACGTTTTCGAATGAGCGGTTGACAAAACGTCGCTGAAAACGCGTAAAAGCTCAGTTGATTTGTGAGCATACATGTCTCGAGTTACTCGGCAATAAATTAAACGCGTATAGAAAATGAATGCGTCAATACACGCCGCCGTACCCCGAGCACGGAACGTTGTATAGTGATGTACGTTTGATTTATCGACCAGTTTCATATTAATGGATATCATATTCTACGACTGAGACTATGTTAGCCTGACGTTTACAAGATTTAATTGACGTACGAATGGAGCTCGTGTTGCTTGTTTTCGTGATTAATTTATTGACAAAGCGATTTTATTGGCTGGATTTTTTAATTAAATAAGGTCGTGCAACGTTGCGGTAATTGAATAGTGTTTTATGAAATGTCAGCAATTATGTTGAAATGTTTTATGTTTACATTTATTTTCGTTGTAAATGTTAAATAAGTAAATGTGTGATTGAGTGTTTTGCTTTATTCGTCACAATATACAAAACAAAATCTAGTTTACATCTTCACATCATAGCGTGGAACATGTTTAATATGATTTTTATCTAGTTTTAATTTGGTTCACACGCTTTATTGCTTATGTATAAATTTTACATTTAAGTAGTTACAATTTTGTATCCAGATAAAAAAAAAACAACCACATACATGCATTTCATATTTAATGTCAAAAATCCATGTAAAAGATTGTAACCATCACCTAAATGCAAAAGTAAGTAGTAAGTATCGATACATTTTTTCGATAAAAGTCGCGTCGCAACCTTGATTTTTGCGGGTCGCGTACTGAATGGATCACAAATTGATACAGAACGCAAGGCGTGCTTCCAGATTTGTTTAGCACGTAATTTAAACGTATTCACGAAACAGATGAATTGTGTTTTGCAAATTGGAACGACGCATTTGATATTTTTGTGTGTCCATTTTAACGCATAATGTATTGCGACAAGAGGACAAATTATTACGTGATTATTGTATTGATTGTATTGAATGGACGGTTTATAATGCATACTAATTGAATTTGTTGGTGCGTCGGGATAATTAATGAATGAAGGTTGTGAGTATTGTGTTCTGTCTAGATTAGAAGTATTTTATCATTTTATAAACTACCAAGTGTGTAAGTCCTATATTATTCTTTTGAGCTATTGATATACTCCCGGCAATAAAACATCATCTTCCAACCATCGATATCAATGCTAATATAAGTCAATGCTTCCAACTATTATAGTTAATCTTCTAATTTACACTTATATATTTCAATTTTCATTTGCATTAAATTTATAGTTTCTTTTCCGTCGGAATTCGTCGACTTGGTTTATATTTATTATTGTAGAGTCGACTGCCATATATCAATTATTTATTCAAAAAAAGACATTGTAACCAGAGTAATTACTGGATATATCGAGACAACATCTTATGTCTCAGCCCTCAGGATGTAGAGCGCAATGGAATGCCAAGCATTGCTTTTTAATTCATGGTGTTGTTTGGTTTTGCAAGAGGTCAGACGAATGGGAAGCTAGTCTCGTCATTCATTGGAATAAAAAAACGGCCAGATTTAATCCCTTTAAATACAGGCCCATAGATAATACACTATATAGGACATACAGGCCAGTCAATCTTGTTTAATTTACAACTCCAGATGTTAGTAGAAGTCCAATATTACGACCTCAAATCCCGATTTATAAGTGTGTTGATACAACTCCGTTCGCTCTATGTACCCTCTTGAAGTATAATTAAAAACTATTATGATCGCTAGTCATAAATCATACTTTATTGCACCCCTTTACGTCGGCTTAATTGATTCAATAGAGAAATGCCACCATAAAAAGATAACAAGGCGAACCAACCGCTTTGGTGAGATATGCCTTCGGTTGGATTTTAGTTTTTTGTCATTTAATGTGACTATTTAAATGTTTATAAATATTCAATATATTGAGACACTATGATAATGTTAATAACGTAAGTACAAATTAATCGATAAAAAATTAAGATTTAAGATTATATACTAGTTTTTAATTGCTTAGTGATCGAATTTAATTTGATAATACCATTAATAATGATGTTTGATCAAATTCAGAACATAAAAAAAAATTATATACTCATGCTTATATGTTATGTGATATCATAGCCAGGATATGAATTGACCGCGTTGGATGACAAAAATCTTGATTCCCCCATACTTAGAAAGGAACGTCAAACCGACGGCCTTTGAAAATTGATGAATGTTTGTCTGTATTAGCCGGTATTAGCGTATCATATACGTACCACCGCAAAGCACGGGTTTCCTGTAAAATTGAAAATACGATTGAGAGGGGTTAGGTTAGGCCATATAGTCAACCACGTTGACCTAGTGCGGGAACCAGAATTGCTAAATGTTAATAGTAGAAGCTATCGGCTGGGTTTAGAAACGTTGAAATGAGAATTTCAAAACTGGCTTCTAGATACCTAAGTACTTACCGCCAACAAATTTTCCGATAAGTCAGTTTTATAGTGTGGCACCAGGTATGGTTTATTATTTATTTAAAAATGGTACACAAACAGCATAATACATTAAATCGCTGTGTTACGCCATGTTCATCGCATGGTCTCCGAAAAAATAATCTGTAGTCCTTTATGTAATAATTGCTGAAAAAAATAAGTGTTGTGCATATACCTATTTACCAGGCTGAAAGGGTAGTTCACTTGTCTCATTAAGTGTGTCCGCCAATTTTAGTTTGGCCGTGGTGGATTTAAAACAAGCCTAATAGAGCGGTGTAGAACAAGCATAAAAACAGCTTCTAGCTTGCAACTTCTTCTTCCGTCATCGGTTTAGAATAAATGCATCGCAGGTTCGATCCCTGCACCGAAACAAATGATTGTGTGATTCACAAGGACCTATTTCGTATCTGTTGAAGGACCGAAATTACTTTCGCCGTTTTTGGTACCACGACACAAGACTTAAATCTGGAAGTGGGATCAGGACAAAGTATATGACTGGTAGAGATATTTTTTTTTAAATTAGATAATAGTCTAACATTTTTAGTCCTTATAAATGTAGGCACTTGCTAAGGTAAATGAAAACATCGTTAAACTGTCCTTTATTGAACTTACTCTGTGTTCAATATATGTTTTAATATATGCAAAGGAAACCAGTAGTTGTGATGTCCCCCAGTGTTCGTCGCCGGCGGGATCTGTATAATGCAATGAATGAGGTGTCACCGACTAGTTTTATCAATGATGAATAGCAATGCTCCGCTCTGCACTCTACACAATATCACTATTATTTTTTTACAGTCTGAACATTGTGAGCGACTTGTCCTTTGCAGGTTTAATCTGGCAAAAAAACAGCTAAGACTTTTTGACGCTCGGCATTATACAATTTGTATTTATACGATGCATCAGTCACATTTATTAAAAATAAAATATTGCTTAGTTGTACAAAAATATATTTTTTTACGCAAACCCTGTGCACGCCCGAATTTTATAACCTGGATTAAAAAAACGATAGTGTACATTCTTTATTTCCAATATGCCAGGTTTGATTAAAGATTTTTTTATAAATCGCACATCCAACGAACACACTGAACTGTTCCGCGTTCATGTTAGGACGAAACTATTTCAAATATAAACATATCGGGACGCGATCGACCGAATGTAATTCGATTCAGTATTTTTATTTAGGCCTAAATGCAATACCGCACAAAATCTGCCCACTTACAGTGTTAAGCGACACCGCGGCGGCAGAAGGGCGTAAGTGTTAAATTGGCGCCGTGCGAAAAGCAACACAGTCTCGAAGCTTTTGTAGGGGAAAAGGAAGGGCAACCCCGCCTAGGCTGCGAGCGCCGAGCGGAGCCGGCGTACCTCCTCCCGCGGCGGCCGGCGCCGGGCCGCGCCACACGCACTCGCAAGTCGCAGCGAGCCGCCGCCGCGATCGCACGTGTCTGCGCGCTCCACCGCCGCTCCGCTCGACATCGCGAAAAACTTTTCTGTGTGGTGTAACGTACAGATTTTCACGAACACAAACATGAACAAGATTTTTTTGTGTTGTGATTTTTATCTCGTTGTGTAGAGACTGATCCGTCATAAGAGTGTTCTGAAGAGGCTAATTACAAGTCGCTAGGCTAATTGGCGGGCCGGCGTTTCATGAAGGTGAGCCCACTTTTATTTCCGTTCGGCAATCCCTCTAATTGCGTCAATTAGTGTAATGCGACGACAGGTTTGAAGAGTCGCTTAATGATCTCTACCATTGGACTTGTACGGTCTTTGAAAAACTATTAAATGTTAACGTTGTAAGCACGTACCGGCTGTGGTTTTAAAATAATTAGTCTAATGATTTGATGTTTATCTTTTGAACAATTTAATTTATTAAAATACTTATTTAATTAAATGAAAAGATATATTTTTTATGGATTGTATTCATAATTTTTGTGTTCATTAATGCCACAAATAAAATATTGCCGAATAATTAATGCATTTATACGAATTAATATTTTGTGGCGAAATATTCCCATATATTGCGCTTAAATTCGCGGTATTGTAGTCAAAGAACTCTTATGAAAGAACTTATTTTATACTCGATAGCAAAAGCTTAAATTGATGAAATGATCGAAAATAAAATACATATTTTGGCAAATATATTTCACCATATTACATAAAATGATTTGTGATATAAAAAAGAATTTACTATTTGTATAAAATTTTCCGCAAAAACTGTTATTAAAATTAAACTTCATCAAATAATTCAGCTCAGAAAATTAGCTATGATATAAATATTACAAAAAGGATATTTAAAAAGAAAAAGGGAATTGGCGTATATAATATTCTTAAAAATATCTACAAAACTAATTAAAATATTTAAAAAAATTATGACGGGCTTTTTTTTTAAACTGTATATAGTATTTTTACGCCGCTGTTATTCTTGTAAATGACGAAAGAGAGAACATTTGTCGTATGAACGAAACGTTGTTTTAAATTGACAGACGTCAACTGGCTTCACTAATTATTCCCTACTCATTAGTTTTAATTAAAGGCGTAACAATAAAACAAAATATCGAGGAAACAGAGATAACGCTGGCAATGGTAAAGTTTCGTTAATTGATTCAATTGTTTTGAAGATAGCGAACTGACAAAACAATTAATTAATAAAACACGTGGTTGGTGTTGAGATTAAATTAGCAATATAATTTTTACGTTGCCCTCATATTTTTATACATGGTGCAAAAGTCCCATATTAAATTTTTAAAAATTGAACGATTTGAAAACCTGACAGATCGATATAAAGCTTATACATTGCACAAGACGAATTAGTATATATATCTATCTAGTTTATCAATTACAGACTAAAAAAACAGCATCTAAATTTATATTTCCCTATATTTGCTTACACTAATTGGCACGAGACTCCACCAAACTGTTTGTTTGGGAAGGGGGAGTGGACATTGGGACAACCAGCCAGACCAATGCGGGTATAAAAAATCTAAAAAACCACTTCACGAGATTAACGCGAAAATTACAATGACACACAAGTATAATTCATTTATTCCCCGGCTCCTCATTAAGACAAAATCCAAAAACAAGACACCACCTTTTTGTTATAAAAAGACAGGGCCAACTGTAGCGCGGCTTCGTGTCATGGTTGTCCCAAAAGCCAATTAGAATCCTGTATCCGGCTTGTTTATTCTCTAATTAGCAAGTAGCTCATTAGAGCTACATCACTAGACCAGGGAGCTTGCTTCATTCGTTTTAATTATAAACATTGGCTCCTACTGTTCAAATAATTACCGTGCACAATTTAATGGACAACATTTTATTGCTTATCTTACGTTGTAATGGCTGTTTATTTATAAAATGGATTAACGACGCCGTCTTTCTTTATCATATGCTCTTTGTTTTCCCCGTTTTTTTTTAATTATAATTTTATTGCAATGTAATAAAATTAAAATTTATTGATTATGTTATGCATGTCTTGATCTTTTGATATTGTGGATTTTTATTACTTGGCAGTTAATTCAAAGGTGCCGAAAAAATTTTGAAGCAGTTAATGTTCCATGACGACAATTTTGCATTTTTTCCTTCAAAGAACTATGGAATTTAAAAAAATTCTTCAAATGCATCCACCTCATTAAATTATAAAAATAAAAAGACATAATATACGTTTAATTAAATGAAAATTTCAATCATGTAACGATTTTACAATTATAATTTTAACACAATAGGCCCGGGGATAATTATGCATTTCCATTAATTAACTTTTGGCTAATTAATAAACGGCTTAACGAGGGTGTTACAACAAATTAATCAACAGCCGGCCGTTTGTGAACATCGGGCCCGCCTAATATCATCTAATTTCATTTTATAATTATTCAGTACTAAACGGGATAACTTTAAATAAACTTGTCATCTTAAAAATGATTTATCAATATACAAAGCTCGCCATGCGTTCATTTATTTTATTAAATGTTTGTTTGTTCTATTTAGTTCCAAATTAACCTAAAATATGCTGTCACTACCGTATTCCCATAAATACGGACCGATTCGCTGAAAACATAATAGATATTAAATTCCGCCTGATGTAATTGGCCCGTGTAATTGAAGCAATTTATACCTGAAAAAAAAAACGATATGTAACCAGAACGTGTAGAGTGTAAAGTTAAAGAAAGGTAGATAACATTAGAGATAATACTAAGAAAGTTATTCCAACGCGATCAGCCGACTGATTTCATTTACGCCAGTCCAATTTAATTAATCCAAAAAGCAGGCCAGCAAATTAACATTTTTAAGGAGTAAGCGTTTATAAAGGCCGTAACTTATTTTTTTATTTGTTTCATTAAAAATAATTAAAGTGACATGTGACCCTCGCGCGGTAGGGTTGTCATCAGAATTCTCGCCACACGGGGTCACCGGTCGCACTAATTGGTCTGACTGCAGCCAGCCTTCTCTTCTCCGTACTACAAACAAATTAGCCCGAGAAACGGATGTTGACGCTGTTTTAGGGTTACCGCTCGGGAATTCCACATTATGATTTTTATTCTTAGAAACGTTCTTGTTAAGTCTTACTTAGAAATTTTCACTATGGATTGATTTTCATAACACTGTTGAAAAACGTCATTAAGCTCCTTAACTACTCGTATATGGCAAAACTACAAAGTCTGCAGAGCTTTTTTAATTATCACTCGTGCTAGAAACATATTTCCAGATAAATGAACGTGAAATTTTAATTTGTGTATCGTTTGTTATCGTACCGAAAAACCTAATCGAATAAGAATTGAATGTACAAAATATTCGCTCACGTAATTGACAAAAAATTGAAACTATGTTTCATTCATCGAAACGGCTTAATTTACAAATCCAATTTATATTCAATACTGTTGCTGTCAGTGAGATCTATTGAATTTTGATGATGTTATTTTAATTGTGGAACAAAAATACGGGAAGTGTTATGTGTTGGGGTGCTACCAGCCCTGGCGAGCGAAGGTCACCAGTAATTAGGTTGTTGGTGAGCTGTTTCTGTTTTTCAGCAACAGTACGCAGCGGTGCCGCTTCCTCTTGTTATTTATTTAATTAGGCTCGTGTCTTTCGGCTCTTACTCCACCTACAGACGCATTAATGTTCCACCTCTTACCTGGAATTACACTGATTATGTATGATCGTGACTTAATAACCATAACACTAGAATTATCACTAATTATATTTAATTAATCACTGTCGCCAGTCTTATGTTTCTCACAATTTATACTAATTTTAGACACTTAATTATGTTCTATTTTTGTGAAAATACTATATTGACTGGCTTGCTAGCTCTGTTTTCTACGGCATCATGGCAACTCTGAGGTCTCGGGCTCGAATCCCGGGTCGGGAAAAGTGATATTGGATTTTTCTATTCATTATAAGCTCTGTGTCAGGATTTATTTCCCGATATAATAATAGGCTCGATCTCTAGCACACCATGAGATGGAATAGGCGAAAAAACACATTAGTTGAAATGTGGGCGTCCTGGTAGCTCCTCTGCGTATCCCTTGTAGGAAAAAGGCGCGAGTTTATGTATGTAATATATTGATCTAATTAATCTTATATGGGCTGATACAGAATATTGATCTAACGTGATTAAGCGTAGGACTATTAATACCGCTGCTGAAAACAATTTCTTTCTCAGCTCTACTTATGGTAGAGCTGAGCTGTGAGATTTTAGTTTAGCGCTTTTCTGGTTTGATGGCCAAATGGAATTGGGTGTTGAAATAGTGGCCAATTAGACGTCTGATTTTTTTTCTATATAATTTTAGGCATATTGTGTATCACTCTTAGGAATTGAGAGTTTAATGTGTTTCGCGAAAAGGTTTCAAATTTTAATTCTATTAATTATTTGTCCCTTTTTATTTGTGATCAAATCAAAACTGCACTAGGAAGCCCTTTAAATGGAAGCACCCGATTGTCGTTTAACAGAGACAGATTGGGTAAGATCCTGCGATCAACGTCATCGCTAGGGAATAAAACATTGACTACGACCGCTCTGCCATGAGTTTTACAAAGGAGAAAAAATAATCCCTGATTAAAATAAATAAATAAATAAATAACACCCAACAGCCACATACATAGTCCTGACCCCACACTAAAATCGAGTCTTGTGTCGTGGGTATCAGGAACTATGAGAGACTTTTCGGTCTCACAAACACCCAGACCCGAAAGAAATATTTGTGGGCCGCACAAACATTTCTCTCGGTGCGGGGATCGAACCCGCGGCCTCGCGTTTCACAGGCGGCGTCTAACCGCCGGCGCCACGGAGGCTGTGTATAAAATAAAATAAGGCTAGATAACTTAGAAAAAGGAAACGCAATATGAATTGTTTTAAATGACGTGTCAATCTTTACTCAAAGACCATGTTAACATTAGCGTTTTGCAAAATTTAATTGCAGTTCCATCTTGCTTCATAAAGCATTATGTTTGGGAGACATTACAAAAAAAAAACAAATGCATAAGCATCCAGCCACCAGCTTTGTATCTCGTATGAAATTATTATATGTATGTATACTTTGTAAAAATATCAATCAGCAAAGATCAATCCCCGCAACGTCCAGTGCAAAGCCCTTGCGTCAATCGCTAGTCTAATTAGACGATAATTAATTAATTGTATCTATTTAAAGGAATACATGTAGATTTGCATGTAATCAAACAAATTAGCGGTTTGTGCGTAATTAGAAAGTAATATTAACCCCAGGCCCCTCATTAGGGCATCCTGCGAACACACGGGCGCAGATAACCCCGCGTGGCGTGATGACTGACGCGCGTTGACGCACATTTTGTTTGTACACAAGCCAAACTGAGTCTATGAAAAAACAATGTGCACGTTCACGCCTGAATTTCCCGAAGGGTCGACAGAGGCCATAGAGGCCAGAGTTCGCCAAGCTTACTTCTGTCTCAAGATGTGAATGCCTATCTATATGCTATTTTTCAATCGAAAAATCCATTCCAGATGTAAAAACTAAATCTAGATTGCCTGACTTAAATATTAAACGCTAGATCTCATCGTTCATAGAGCGTCCACTCTGGGACCAATGAGACAACCATTACTATTATTAATGAGAGTATTTATAAATATTATATACAATTACAAAACATAGAGCGAAATAAAACACATAATGTAAGTTTTCTTGCGGGAATTTCATTTGCATTATCGGTGTATGTATCGGTAAATAATTGAAGTTTTCCATGTTACAGTTACTTCTAGTATCAAGTTTACTTATAAAATACTAGGCTGAAATAAAAGTGGGCCTGATAGAAAGCGCATTGAAATTTGAGCAAAAACGCACCAGATTGTCACTGTTACCAAAGAAACTTGGAGTACGGCGCTAAAACAATTTCGATTATGATTCAATGGTTTGCTTTGTGAAAATACCGGACTGGCCGCTCTATCGTAGCGAGCTTGCTAGTAGTCTGCAATTGCGAGAATTCTAATATTTTTTTAATGCATTTTAGGGCTGTACTAAAATAATATTAAATAAACTTTCTCCAATTCGACGTTTATGGTATAAATTATTTTCGAAATGTCCGTACTCTACATTATATTTCACTAAATCCATATTAAATTTGTATGAACAAAAATGTAGAAGTTTGTCCGTAATAGTTATGTATTTCAGTAATCAGTCCCAATCATTTTATAATTAGAATATTGTTTGTTAATAAATATTATTACTATTCTTATAATTGCCTGTTATGGCGGCAGGCTCGCCTCTTATCATATTTAATATTTACGGAGTTGACGTATCGTGATTTGCACTTTTTTGAAGCTCTGCCTACTTTATTCTTGATAAAGACGTGACGATTTATTTTATCACTATGAAATAACATTATTTTTATTTTATTCTTTTAAATAAACATCTTTGTCAACATTTTTGGTGTTAATAAAGACACTACGAGCTGTTGGGTATTTTTATTTATTTATAACATTTACAATGCAAACTTACAGTATAATATATTACCCGTTTACATTAAATTAACTTAGTACCTACTATTCTTAAAACACATAATTTTAAACATATGTATAAATTGAAATATGAACCAGTAGCAAACTAAAAAAATAAAACAATGATATATAAAAGAAATAAAAACAATAACACTTAAATTATACTACTTAAAGCATGAATAATTTAAAGACAATAAAAATAAAAAGCGATCAACAAATTGTTCAGAAGCACATGTAACAATTTCATATTAAATATTAAACGCCTGATGTAGCGACAGGTATATATTCGTAAGCCATATCGTTATTAAGTATTGAATATTATGTAGAAATCGATTCGCGTAAGAAACTTAATTTAAACAGTTTTCCACCGACTTCTTTAGAACATAAACATTACTAGTATATTGATAATCAGTATTTATTTATCGACGTGTCTTTAAGTAAAGAATATCGTTCAAAATTGTGTGCCTTAGATTTTTATCATGTCAAATGGATTTATCGGTAGTGTTTTGTTACATTAGCAGCAGTCAATTTGATACTCATAAAACCAAGGAAACTGCAAATAAATATAGCAATTATATATAGAGAATTTGTGGGAAGATTGTATATTTGTTTATTACAATTTATTAGTTTTTAATGAATGTTAATTATTTTCAGAAGATTCATGTTGCTGTTTTGCGATTAAATCCTTCGGCAAGGTCTTATTAAAGTTCACACATATTTGGGAGTCAAATTAAAATTACAAGTTGCATAAATCATTTTGTGAAATGCCATTTTGCATATAATTGGACATGTGGCATTTTTACAAAATTAATCGACATATTGACCCAATGTTCTACTTGTATCGGTAATACGTAAAAATATAATGAATTTTAAAATATAGTTTTAATAGCGTAAAGTGGTATGCTATTAATGCCGGCTGATCAGAAAAGGTTCATCTTTATATCCTTCCTCCGCTTCCGATTGTTTAATAGTGCTGCTAATTGGGGATTAAGCTATTTCTATCTAGTAAGAATTTTAAATTTATTAACTCTATTTTACCATACGTATAAATAAAGTTGAATAGTAGCTCTACAAAATAGACTAAAAAAAACAACATTTAAAATATCTACACACATATTATATTAACTTATAGATAATTTAGAAATTATGGCTACTCACATATCGCATGATAGTTTTATCTTTTCACACTTTTTTGTGTGCATTTTCTGCCCTGCTTGATATGGATAGGTTGTACGAACATCATTCCCTATGTCTGATTTTTATTATTTTATCATTAGCAATACATTCAGCCTATTGATCTAGTGGAGATAAAAACAGACACAAAAAAGGGGCAATCATAACGTTATTTATTATGCTACCTGTCATGACTTGACAGTACTATCAAATCTCCTATGCGTCCTGCCGACAGACATCCGCTATTTTTCTGCCTAAAATTGCATGAACAAGAGCTTCGACCATTTTAAAGTTAATCAGTTGTTAAATAGCTGATTAGTGATTTTGTAAGTCTAAGAATAAAGTTTTCGAGTCAACTCATATCAACGGCATTTAAAAACTGCTTTAATTCCTTATGACAGACGGATAAGTTACGGTTACTGTACGACTGATCTAACAGCTTGAGGTCGCACAGGGAGCTATGAAGCGGGCTATGCTCGGAGTCTCTCTGAAGGATAGGATCCCTAACAATCTTATCCGACAGAGAACCAAAGACCTAGACATATCATTTTGGCGTAATTTGGAGGTGTCCTATGTCTAGAAGTGGACAGCAGTATAGGCTCCTGATGATGATGATTTATTTGTCATGTCCATCAAACTTGACCGGTTTTTCAATATCTTTATTAAATTATTTTTTGTTTACTATAACGAAGTGATTTAATAATTGCCTTCGTTATTCATTGTTATTGTGATATAATTATCTTATGACGATATGACTTTTATTATTGTCGCTTGCATAATGTAAAGATAACACAATTATAATTAACATTAAATTAATAGGGGCGTTAAAGAATAATATCTCATAATCATATTTTTTAAATGTCCCACTTATGACATAAAATGTTTATAAGTTGAGTCATTAACTTTTGAACCACATGAAGACGATTTTTATGAGAAATAACGAATAAGAATTACGGTTAAATTATCGGTAATTTGTTTAAAAACAATGCGTAACCTTATATACATATCAGTGACTGAATCAATAAGCGACTCTTGAAACCAACCGTAAAATTAATTTCATATTAATTACTTCCAAAAAAAGAATTATGCAGAAAGCATTTACCTTTTTATCCAACAAGCCATCGTTATTTCTTATAATTGAGTTATTATGTAATGTAATAAAATATCTTTTTCATATTTATTAGCATTTAAAACCGTTGGCTCGACGAAATCGTAAGCATCGAAGTAAACGATATTTTCCATCGATCTTGCCGGCTGCCTAATTGGCTCGAATGCAAATACTCTGTTATTAGGCAGGTTAATTAAAGAGTTATCGGTAGTAATTAACCCGTTTCGGTACACTACGTGTGCCTATGCCTCGTTCAAACTTCGAAACACTTCTAATTAAGAAATTCCTCCTTCATTAGTTCAATTAGATTTATTCACGTCAGATATTACACACAAAATGAACACGTCTGTATATGGATGGCTTGTACTTGTCAGTTTATGACTGCATTCAAGGATGATGATATCGGCGTATTAATGAGAGTTAAAAACAACGAGTACTAATTAAGTCAGTCTTTGAATTCTTTTGCCGTTCACGAGGATTCTAATTGAGTAAAATCAATCGAAAAACACGTATCGGATGAGATTCTTGTTGCGGGAATACGCGTTCAACACTAATTACGTGACATATTTTCGTTCAAATAAATCAACTTCACCATTAGTCTTACTCATTAACTTAGGCCGACTTCTCTGTGAATCTTTTACTTTTTTTATTTTACATGCGCATGTTTAAGTTATTAAGCAAAAAATAGCATTCCAGTGCTCTTACATGCCTATAAACATAATGTTATCTTAAAAGGTCACTGGTGAAGGTTAATTAATTTCATTCATTAATTGTACAGTATGTCAAGCATATAGTTATGAATTGCAAGCCTGTGTCATTATATTAAAAAAAAATATTATTGTCGTGCGTAAGTAATGCATACCTGTATAATTAAGTTTCGTTAAAGTATTATGTAATACTCAAAAAACTTATTGGGGCTTATTAAGTGTCCATACGTGTATCCGATTATATTGCTTTTCCCGTCCCGTCCCGTTATATCCCGTTCTGTCCCGTCTCATTCTGTCCCATTACGAAAAGCATACAATCCTGTTCTCTCCTGTCCCGTGCCATCCATTCGAGTTTAAAACAGTAGCAAATAGTTTATTTTAATTCTTTACTCACCCCACGGAACACGACACTTTTTCAGGGTAAAAAGCAGCCTATGAATTAATACAGGGTATCAGCTACTCCTATCTTAAATTCCATCAAAATCGGTCAAGCCGATTTTGCATGAAAGAGTAACAAACATCCATACATCTATACATTCAAACTTATAAACTTTCGAAATTACAATATTAGTAAGGACAGACATATCATTTGTAAATATGTTTATTAAATAATATCAGCGTTTATCTGCACCTCGCACAAACAATATAATTAATAAAAATAAGTTTTACATCAGAAGCTAATAAAATCACACAACTACGGGACTTGTATTTGTCAACTGTTTGTAAAACTGTGCTATCTGTGCTAGGTATTGCATTGTGTACATCTCATATTATTTTTTTTCCAGATATGATCAATCCATAGTAAGTTAGTAAATACACATAAATCACTATTTTTATGGTTCAATTAATCTCAGGGTAGATAACACATCTAGACCTCAATTTTTTTTACGGTACACGTGTATAGCAAAGTTTGTAAAGACATACAACTGAAAATCAACACACACTATGACTTTTAACCTGTACACCGCTACTCGCACAAACAATGTAAGGGTATCAATTGAATTGTAAAATAACAGCTAATTAAGCGGGATGGGCCTTAGAGACCAATTGACATATCGCACAAATGTGATCGGAAGGAAGTCATGACCCACGCAGGGTTATCAATAAATTGAAAATTTACTAGTTTGCGTCAAACGTGGGCTGCACAACAAGATAACATGAATGGAGAAGGATTTTATATTTTTGAGCCGAATTTTATTCATGCCTTGGCAATCGAACTTTTGGTTGTAGGAGAGTCAAGTGTTTCGCTGTGGGTTATTATGGGTTTATAAATATATATTACCAACTATCTCCTAGAAACTAATTTCATTAAACTTATTGCAGTATTCTATTAATTATCAGCCCAGAGTCAGGAATTTATGCCCGAAATGGCGATAGGCTCGCCTCTTTCATATCGTGGGATGGGAAATAAAAGGCGAAACGTGGGTATCCTGGTAAAAAAGGCGTGTGTTTATGTATAACAGTACTTGTGGCACACTTTTCGTAAAAAACTAGTGTCCTAAAACAACATTATCGCGCGCCGGTGTGATGGCTCCGTTTACACGCTGAAACTAGTTGCGTGATGGTGATAATATCAAACAACTAAATCAGTGTCATGAATTTAACGCTTGCATTGTACAAGCTTACGATTACCTGTGAAATTGTTGATGAACATAATATTAAACAGTTAGTTTCGTAATTCGGCTTTGAAGTTGAATCAAGTTTTATTTCATAAAATTTCTAATTAAAACAGTTGGTACTTCTATCATAATGTGAGGTCTAGACTAGACGTGTTTCTCTTCCACGTATTTCTGTATTTGAATTAAGGTATTTTATTATTTCATTTTTAAGTACTAAATTTATTAACATGTTGTATTTTGAATATGTTTCTGTATCAGCCCATATACGCCCCACTACAGGGCACGGGCCTACTCTACAATCGACAGTACGATTGAGAGTGGTTAGGCCATATAGTCCACCACGCTGGCCTAGTGCGGGTTGGCGAACTTACATACCATAGAAATTCTTATAAACCGCTAGGTATGCAGGTTTCCTCACGATGTTTTCCTTCACCGTTTTAGTGCGTGGTGATTGACTATCAATACACACATGACTCCGAAAAGTCAGAGGTGTGCCCTGGGATTTGAACCCGCGACCACCGTGAACATGTTGGCAGCCGCGTCTAGTCCGTTTACCAGCAGGCCACCACGCACTTATATATGCTTAGTGATGTATTTTTTTTCAGTTACATCATTAAATATTTTTACTACGAAATCGCACACGATTATCATTATTTTTTTCCTTAAGTGTAAACGCAGCTTAAAATTGAGATAAGGATACAGCCACAAAAAGGTTAAGGGTTGGCATTCAAAGTTTCGAAAATTAATATAAATCTTTCATCGTGATAAACCGACGTGAACCCAATAATCATCTGTGTATCTCCAATGTCAACTTTCAAGTGTTCAAATGCACTCTTCAGAGTGTTTTTTATTCCGACGCAGATATGAAAAAGGTTGACCTCTTTTATTGGATCCGCTTTGAGATAAACGATCTTTGAAACATATGAATTAGGAAAAAAAAATATTTGTTTTGTTGTAAAATATTTTGTATTTATTGAAAATACTTCCTCTTCGATGTGTTTTACAATATGATTGATGTTATTAATTAAAATGCTTTGTGATTTTTTTATTCCAAGTTGGTCCGAATAATTGCATTGTTAAAATATTTATTGGAATGTTGGAACAAAGTCGTGACTAGCTCAGATAGCTGCTGTCACATAATTAAGTCACGGCTGATTAATTGAAATAGTCTAACGGATACGATAGAGTTACCACTCCGAGGCCATAGCTTCCAGTTTTTATTTATACATCGTTTTCAGAATCATTGTTTCCTCTAATACAAAACAAAATCCTATTAACGTTTGTTATGATATAAGTATTTACGACAATAGAAGCAAATTATAAATTCTGAGAAACACGCCCACAATGCGATTCGCAGTAGGTAGTGTTATGAGATTTATCGTTTTTTCTAGTAACAGTACAGACACGATTACGAATAAGGAAAAAGGCAATATTCTTACGCATTCGCATGTAAACCTGAGTAGATTTGCATAAAATTGATCGAGAATCCGTGTTCTGAGAAAAAAGTGAGGCCCTCTTTCATTTATAGCTATTTCGGTTTTACTGCTTTTTAAAGTACAGTCAAAAGTTCGTAACTGTGGGCTCCGGCGACAGATTTTATGCAAATGGCATGATGACATTAAGTACGGTAACAAACTGTGTCCACTTTATTCTTTTAAGGCCTCTTTTAGTGTGGGGATTGCTTTAAATTTTTCTTTATGAGCTAATATTCGGAATTTTTTCGTGCGTAGGACGATGCGTAGGCTTTGCTGCGAATTTTTTGGTACCTTATTTTCGATAGTAATAGTTAAGAATTATAGCTATATGTGGTGAATATATGTGGCAGTGTGGGATTCGGAATGTATGGAAATATTGATGGTGAGCAAATAAATGCCGCCCTGATGGATTTTTTGTATAATATGACTTTTTTACGCCAATAATGGACATATAATATAATACAATACGGACAATAGGCACAAATGTATGGAACCTGGTACCAGCTCCAATCGGAATGAGTGATACACCGTTGGAAAGGTATTTTTGTGTAGATTAAAGATATGTAGGGCGCTAGACCTGATTCACTGTCCAATCGAAGAAATCGTACTTTATAGTTTAACATTTTTGTTTCATCATATTAAGTACATATTATACTTTTATAGATTTTTTCTTTATTTGGCATGGTATTATTATAATTCCAGGGCACATTCCTGCATTTTCGAAGTCATGTGTAGAGTGATAGTCAATTACCATGCATTTTTACGGTGAAGGAAAACATCATTTCTGTCTATGTGAAGTTTGCCAATCCGCACTTGGCTAGCGTTGACTATAGCCTGATACGTCTTGATAGATATTTTGATTGCTGAGGCGTGCCTTGCAGTGGGACGTATATCGGCTGGTATTGTTAAAGTATAGCTTTACTTTCACATTTTGATATCTACTGTATCTGTATCTGTATCAGCCCATATAGGTCCCACTGCAGGACTCGGGCCTACTCTACAATCTTACTTACTTACTTCCTATCTCTGAAAAGTGGTTCTTCTGTTATTTGATTTTTTTTCTTCTACATATTTGTACAATGTGGGATTTACATTTTTTCAGTTATTTTTTGTAAAAAGCCTTCTGCGTATTGGCCTTCTCCAATTGGCACGTGGAAGTGTTTTATTATTTCTGCTGCAATCAGTCAAAAGTCCACAAACATATTATGAATTGTATTAATTAAAATATTCAGCCGCCTCAGCTTAAAATATCTTTTTATTCGGCCGTTAACCACTTCCACTACCCATCGGCATATTGTAACCAGTTGGGAATTATTCTCATGAAGAGTGGTAAGCTGTGCATGCCCCGGTTTTTTTTTTCAGAGAAACGTGGCATTGACGTTGTATTCGTATCCATATTTTTTTATATTGCCCAAACTGTCACTTATCTCACAGTCTATAATAAATACATCACTATGATGAAGTAATATGTGCAAGGGGTTTTTCTCATCATTCATAAAATCAGGCATCAGTCTTAGTGGCAGCGTATGGTCCTTTTACTTCTATGATGTATCCGTCTTTCCTCAAATCTGAATAGTGCTATAGGAATCCTGAGGTTTCTATCAAGGACATTTTCTCTGTGTACTTGATCGAAACCCTTGTGAAGCATAAAATAGTTAGTTCTAGGACACTCTCGTTCAAGAGCCAACTGGCGTTAGACTTTTCTTCCTGACATATTAAACAATATTCCAAGTCTTACATTGTATACTCCAGTGAGTACTCTTGTCAAAAAAATACCCAAAGTGGTTCTGCGATCTGGACTTGCATTTCGTAGTAAAGTATTTTAGTCTAAAATTGTATTAAACTATTCTGCAGTACGTCTAGTCCATAAATACTGATTCTTCGTTCGTTTGACTTTGCTTCACTGAGCCATATTAAATATAAATTAAACATGTTCGGATTTAAAATGTATAACCAATTATTAATGAACTGCTGTGATTTTAATCAATTGTAACATTTGTTATAATCACTATATTGTAAACTGGTTTTGAAAAGAACAACACTGCAGAATAATTTCAATTTGCAGAATATTTTAAATTCTCTCGTGAAAACCGCTTTCTAAACCAGGGGGCAGATAAAAAAAATTCTGATAAAATGCGCTTTATATCAGCCTCGGTATAGCCCTCTTCAACACATTACACAGTTACGAAATCGGTCGGTTACATTGAGATAATATACCCTCAATGGTCGGTTATTACATCTGTATATCTTCTGACGACAATATTTCAAAACGGACAATACATACAGGTTTGTCGCCATAATATTATTTTCTTCTCTTGAAAAAAGCTATCCAACGAGGGTAAATTCATTTTGATTGGACATGGGGACCAAAACGCCCATTATCCTTTCACACACACAAATTGCTAAAATTATAAAAATAGACAACTCAAACCTGTTATCGAACCCGTAGTCTTTAGCTAATAAACCCGACTATTAACAGCAGTCTGATTATCGTTAATTTATTCAGTTACCATATTGAAGTACGTAAGAACATTAGGTAATTATTCTACAAAATTTATATCAAATCAAAATTAGGGACAAAACATCAATGTGATTTTAGCGTACACACAAATAAATTCATCATAAATAAACAAATGAATTATAATTTACGTGCAATTAAAACGAATTCCGTGAATTCAAACTAATTAGTATTAATTTAGCTGTAATCATTGCAACTCACACACTCCGATAGGTCGATTTGTGTAAAGCGTATACAATATACTGTAGAACAAATTGCGTCCTTCAAACAACAAACGGACATTGGCGATGTCTCTCACGAGAGGTGCCGTTAATGTCAAAGAGTATCTCCATTAACTGGGCAGCGTGTATGCGTTGGGTAAGTGAGTATCAATTAAGTTTTGTTTGGGCTGGCAAAGAGCAGAAAAGTTTGCTTACCAGAGCGGGATTTTGGTTTATGTTTGCTAGTTTATTTTATTTATACTAAGCTTTCTATGAACTTTGAGCTTAAGAGTGGGTATTAGGGATTTTATGCTTTATGTTTCGGGTGTGTAAGAATTCTGCCGAGGTATTCCCGGCCCGTCGAAAAGGTGACCAAAGCACTATCAGGGTCGTCGGACCAGCAATAGGGTAAACGCCGGTCGCTTGTCGTGGACGCCCACAACATCTCAAACGGGCGTCCAAAGACAGTGGTAAGTGTGGAGCATGCAGGCCTTCTACAATGGAAGGACCAGCAATGATTTTGTGCTGGGCAGTTACTCAAACGTAAATCAGGGCGCTTTTTGCCCTGGGATGTCCGGTGCCGCCCATAATGTGCCGGTCACCGAGGGCTTTTTAGTCAATATGTTGGTGTAGGTTTTGTTAGGGACCCATCCCGGCCACAATCTACAGCAGACCGGGCTGGAAGGCCAGTGACACTGGCATACCCCTTTCAACCTCACTCGGGGTACCTACCGAAGGTAT
The DNA here is from genome assembly GCA_030180105.1 of Hyles lineata. Classification (NCBI taxonomy): domain Eukaryota; kingdom Metazoa; phylum Arthropoda; class Insecta; order Lepidoptera; family Sphingidae; genus Hyles; species Hyles lineata. The sequence goes on along the minus strand of JARJEE010000008.1, from coordinate 10,527,888 downwards.
GAAAGGAGAGCTTAATAGCTTTTCCTCTTGAACAAAACAAAAGTTATGAGGGATTTCTTTGCACATGTTATAGTCTCTTTCACATCAAATAATTTAGCTTAATTATATAATTTTATAAAATCTTAAAACAAAATACAGTACAATAATGTTGTGGAAACTGCACATAAGTGTTAGATAAAAGCAGTTAAGCGATAAAGCCCTTTTAATTATCCATCTAAGTTATATTACCTGCAAACAACGCTACGTTCAGAAATCAGAAGCGACACGCGGAGCGCAGGGCACCCAGCTCCGACTTGACATATCGTCAACAGATCACAAAAGGGATAACAAACTCGACAAACAAATTAACAATAGGTGAGTTCGTTGGCCCGTTCACAGAAATCGTTCATTTCCTCATGTTGTAGTTCACTTGATTCGTGGAGTAGCAAACATCGGGTACGCAGTAATGAACGGGCGGAATGGCGCATCGCTACGGCAATTTGAACGTTCAGTGGGCCGGCGCGCACCAACAGTCCTCGAAATTACTACCGCTCGATACTTACTGCACTGGATACTTATACTTGCCTCGCGTTTTGATTACCGACTTAATTAGGGATTGTTCGCCTCCCGCCGATTCCAATCATACACTTATTTTTGCGATACAAAACTTTGATGTTTTACGCGGAGGAAGTTGTTTGTCATGGTTTCAGTTAATTGCCGGTTACTGCGAATTATCTTGTGCCTCAGTCGTCACTAATACGTATGTAACCTGACTTAATTATAATTTATTTCATCATATATTTGTATCATCGTCATGATGCAAAATGAAATATTTCATTAATATTTTATTGGTCATTTGACTGCAAAGGCAGCGAAATACTGTTTACGTGTACCGTGTGCAAGCGATATTGAAAAAAATAATATCGCTTTTCGAGTATTTACACAGACTTAATAATGGTCCGCAACGTCCGTCCGTGTTTACAAGTGGACACTGGTGTAGTGAATTCTATGAATCCTCGCAATTTATATTTCAATATATATTTTAATTTTATCTGTACACGTTTTGGTGACATCATTCAGTGAAGTGGCAAAAAAAACAAAGCCTAACTCTAATTACACTTTAAAACTTTCAATCTGTTCATTGTCTATTGTCATCGTCAGCGTTAAACGTTCCTAATAAAATATCGCAAAGAATTGGAACACGTAACAGCACATCTGCGTCTATTATTACACAAAAACCAAAACGAAGTGCTGACTCCATTTGCAAGGCAGAATTTCAAAGCGTCACACGTTCCAGTTTAATTGGAGTAAATCGCCGTTGGAGTCAACAGCGCAACACCGAGTCGGATCGGCTTTCAATTTAGTGGAATTAATAACAGCACAAATAGTGGACGACGCGACGGCCGCACTGCACACAAGCTAACCGCTCATACATCCTTTTATGCAGACTTTTGTTTACTTCAATTGATTGCCACGTAATTAGATGTGAAATCTTCGCTTCCTTAATAACAGTAAAATTTGAAGTCCTGACCTTACAGTAAGATATGAAATCTTGGGGAACCGAAGCTACGAGAAACTTTTTGGTCACCGAACATTCGGATCCGAAACAAATATTTGTCGTGGTGCGAAGATCAAACCCACGGCCTCCCGTTTCAAAACTGTTTTCAACCATGCCACGGAGGCTAGAAACATGTCTCAAAGTTAATCTTGTATTTTTTGCTTTATAAAGATATGCCTTAAATATTTAAACAAGTGAATTTAAGCTGCAGATAATTTGCAAATCACCAAGCAAATAAAACTACAGGTGGTTCTGGCAATTTGTATTTGACATCTATAGCAGTAAAAACCAATAGAGCGAGATATTCGCAGTACAAATACGCCGGCTGTAATTATCGAGAATGGCTTCTCTGTAGAATATCCCAGTCTAGTGCGGAACGCTGTTTGTCAACGTTTGGTCCATTCGTCAAACATCGTGAGATGGACTCGGCGCCCAATTAGAGCGCTAAGCTGAGCGTGCCTCACTACCAACTTGCATCGACTAAAGGCACCTCTAATTATTATTGATACGGATTCTAAGCTGATTCCCTCGTGTTTTGGACTTGCGGAATGGTGCAGTGTATGTACTAAGTTGTGGACAAAAATACGTTGAGTATCCTTGCGATTAGATTTGATTAAGTGCCCATAGTTTTTCAAGTGGGTAAAATAAATAAGCAATATATTTTTTATTGGAATTTATAACATAAATTCGTATCTCACATAGTCCAGCTTAAAAATTAATCTTGGATCAGTAGTTTTTTTTTTGGTATGTTTTGATAAAATGTCTGCTCTCAATTGTACCTAAGTGTAGTGTAGTACTGTTCAGATAGTTTGCCTGAAGTTTCTCTTGTGAGATACTTCTTGTGAGATCTTCTGACACAATTATGTTTGCCTGTTCGAGCTTACGTCCCTCCACATATTGTATGTCAAAGCTTGCAGATTCATGGTGTACACATTATTTACTTGGGTAAAGTGTTGGGGTTTTAACAACCTTTTAAATTATTGGGAAATTGAAAGAATTACGCATTGAAAATAAAGAAGCTTTTGTAAAAATACTTATAGTATGAAATCAGTTTAATAAGTCTATATAGTTGTATGCATATTAATAATATATATGATACATGTCCGGCTATAAATTCAAGAGAATTCGTTCTTACTGACTACTGTCTATTGATTCGCAAAATTACCCGTAACTTGCAGAGGCTACGAGTTGTTCCCCGAATCAATTAAATGACTTACACGTCACGGCCAACAAGGATTTCCACTGTTTGTGTCGCATTTATTACAACATTTCTACGAATTGTTTCCGAGCATTTCATGAAAATGCAAAGCTAATAATAATGCTGTTGAGCGCATTGTGTGATTTTCTCTATAAAACTATTATTTTCGGTTTGTTTTATTAACATTGTTTGGTGTCATAGTTGAAACATGGCGTTGTTGAATTGGTATATTTATTATTTTTATACAAATTGATTATTTTTTGCACTGAACTTTTTTGCAATGAATAAACAAATAAATCAATTTCAATTACATCAGAGGACGACTGGTGGCTGTATAGCTTAAGGCAATCTCTTACCGACTACCATGGGATTGAGATAACAGAAGAAAAAAAAGAGAGGATCGTCTATAGTGTACCAGTAGGACAAACTTTAAATGATATTTTTAAGTAATAAAACATAATTGTTATAACGATGGATAATGCGTATATCAATAAATACACATATAAAAACGTATAAAAATAATACAGTGAAATGAATTTTAATTCAAATGAATTTTGTTACTGTATATACTTTTTTGCAATAAAAGATTTCGATCCAATTGATCTAAATTAAATAAATAATGTAGAAACACTGCGATTATTTACTTTGATAAATTAAACGTAAAACAAAATAAAGTGCAAGTGCGAAATTTAAGATTTATCGGGTTTAAGACTGTTTTACAACATATTATATTGAGCTAAATTATCGACTCGATTACTCTCCACTTCTCCATAATGACTTGAGAACGTAAATGGAACAGATAGTATACATCTTATACCTACATACATAAACTCACGCATTTTTCCCAGAAGAGGTAGGCAGAGGTGCTACCAGGACACCCACATTTCGCCTTGTATGTTCCGTCCCACGCTGTGATAGGGGCGAGCCTATCGCCATATCGGGGACAATTTTCTGACTCCGTAACTCTTATCTGTGTTTATAATGAATATTGTTTAGAATTGGTCCTTTAAGCGGAGTGTGAAGAAGCAATTAAACTGTCAGATACTTCATATATTTTTCCAATTGCTGACTCTAATTTCGATTATTTCTATATTGTGTGCGTTTACAAATGCAAATTACACATGTACCTATGCTCTGACGTGAACAATTATCTGCAGACTACAAGAACTCGTTACCTCTGTCGCAGAATCTAACTTAGTTTTTGCACTAATCGGTCATCAATTGTGTATATCAATAACTGATATTCGTCTCATGTCTGTGTCTCACCATACGATACACAATCTAGACGATACGCCACTCACAAATGCAGTGTACCGACTACCGAGTCACTATGTTTGTTAAACGATACGCCACTTACAAATGTGGTGTACCGACTCCCTAGTCAGTATGCTTATACAAAAAAGAAATGCATAATAGGCGGAAAAACTCTGTATAAGTATATTAAAGTCGGGTGCGTACCGCGCCGTGTCGACTGCCGGCGCTGATGTATGGCCGCCGCCGACAAATTGAAAACAGTAGCAAATGGCCCGATCGCGGACCGCTGGCTCCCTCACAATGATCGCAAACCGAAAATGTTTTTTGAATTTACTTGAGAATTAATAGAAACTAAAACATTAGAATTTTAATAATAAATTAGAAAATGTTAATGCTTTGTAGTTATGATTGAAAATAAAAAAAAATTTGACTGACACCAGTGTATAATTGAAGTAAGTGACGAAGGCTAGAAAACAAAAATATTATATCAAAATTAGAACTCAAAAGTTTTTCTACTCTCCAGTGTTATTTAAAAACAACCATACGGAGGTTACATTTCTTCAACAGAACTATTATACAATAACCATCATATTTGGAGCTTTTGTCAATCCAAATGATATGTAACTTAATTTTTTGCCCTACAATTTAATTTATTTAAATAGACTGTTTAGTAAAGTGAATCTGTTATTGAAAAATGCACACACAAAAAAATCTAATGCGGTATATTTAAGTGTCTAATGTAGAGAGCATATTCTATTAGAATTGTATTCAATATAGAGTTTCGTTGGCGCAGAAAATGATTGGGACGCGTGAGCGAACGAAGTCCGTGGAGCCGCCGTGAATTCTAACTCCCGCCGAATTATGTTCACTACACAAACGACTCCCGCTTTCAATCTTAACAAAATACTTACTTTATTATACGCGGTAATAGACCTTTCACTTTAGTACATTAGCTTTTTATAGTAAATTGACTCAAAACAAAGTCAAATAGACAGTGTTAAATCTTAATAGAGAGTAGAGAGTAGGTACTAGGTATGGTTGCTAAAATCTTGCTACCTGTATTCCCGGAAACGTGAATGAATACGTATATAGCAAAGTATAGGTTAACTTGGTGGCGCAGTTGTACTACGGTATGATTGTAAAGCTGAGGTCTCGGGTTCGAATTCGGGATCGGGCAAAGTGATATTGGATTATTGTATTCATTATGAATCCGGAGTCAGGAATTTGTGCCGGGTATGGCTACAGGGTCGCTCCCTATTACATCGTGGGACGAAACACACAAGGAAAAATATTGGTGTCTTGGTCGCTACCACGAAAAATCTCTCCCTACCCCTTCTGGGAAAAAGGCGTGAGTTTATGTATGTATGTATTGCAAAGTTCTAGAAACTGCTGCAACGAATTTAATCGATTCAAACAAACAAAAATCTTGTATGTTGGGAATTGGTAACTGATTTTTATCACAGGTTTTCAATCCTTTAAAAATCATAAAAGATAACCCTACATATTACATATACCACATAAATTACACCTAATTCATGCTACCAATGATCACATAAATTACACTTAAATCATACAACCAATAACTAATTTTAACTTTAATTATTAGTTTAGACTTTAGTCATGACATTCTTTTAATAATCGCCAGACAAAATAAACAACACCAACGATTTATATTCCAAACTGATGCATATTTTTAAACAAATCTAAAGTTCCAAGAAAAGAGAATAACATCATAAGGGTTGTTTGTCCCTCGCAAATAGTTAGATTATATAAATAAGGCGCTGGGAATAGCGTAACCGATAGTGATCTGTGGGCGGACGGCGAGACACTCACGCTCAAAATTGACTTGCTTTACAAACCGCTTTTACTTTCGAATATTACTGTGGGACAGTGGAAGATTTGCTGAATATTAAATATTGGAATTTTCTTCAAAAGAATTTTAAAAGTCTAGAAATTAGTATTTGGCCTGTTACATCTTGACCAGTTAAGGTGGTAATTATGTTTATATTTATTGAAAATATATATTTTTCGCTACACAAAAAAATAAGTTTCGTCGAGGGACAAAAATCGTCGCACCGATAGTTTCTTAGTAAAATGGGCATTCTCCTTTAAAAGAAATAACGTTCCGAAAGTGACACTTAAGTGCCGGGTGTGGGTAGATAAAAAATAAGACTAAGTATTACTATGTTATCATGATAACAATACCATAGTGATGTTTTAATGCAGATTTTAGCAATGCGTATTATAAGATTTCTGTTCATAGCGCTACGCCATTCCACTTAAGTTCGTAGGGTTTAATTATGTAATTAGTGTTAATTAGTATAATTGCCTATTGAAATGATATATTGCCAATTGAAAGAATAATCATCGACGAATAAAATAATAATGCCAACAAATATCCTTTGATTTTAAAGACACTGTCAAGCAATAAAGAACTTGATTTTATATTTATAGGAAGTTATGTTTCAACCAACTATTAAAAGTAAGAGCGTATATACAAATGAATACAAATATTACATCATGCATTGTAGTTCTATATTAATATTTCTAAGTATGAATATAAATGCATTTTATAATTGAGTGTGTGACCATGTGACATGTCCAATAAAGAGAATCAGTGGTGCAACGTCAAGTTGGTGGTTGGCGTAATGTATATTTTGCGGTTTGGTTAGCGCACGAGGAGGTAAGGCGATAGCGGCGAGCGGCGAGCGCCGAAACGCGTCGTCGCCCTCCAACACACCGGTTTCTGTTACATTTCTGTTCTGTTTACTGGTACGTTACAAATTGATCCGTTGACATTCTGCTTGTTTTACCATTTGCACTGAAATTTGCACCTTCTGTTAACACTTTGGCAAAGGTCAAATCAATACTAAAACTATCATTACCATGTAACCAAAATAAAACTGTATTAATGCTTAACGATACACAGTCTAAAATCCAGTGAACTAATTTGAAATTAAATTAATTATATTCAGTTCAAACGCACACTTTTTATTAAACTAAATTTGATAATTTATTCACGGGTAATTCCGGATCAATGATAAACGTGCATTTTTTATGCGTTTGCTAATTTTGTTTCTTATAATTGTTTTGTTATTGTAGTTGCAAATGTAATAATAATGTATTTTAAAGCTCACTGCGCTCTGCAGTAGAACGATCAAAAGAACCTTGAACTCTGTTCGTACCAAAGTATCTTATAACTGGTTGTAATGTTACCTGTCATTGAATACTTGCATAATATGTATCACTGTAGTATAATTTGTTTCAAATAAATCAATACAATGATTTATGTAATGGTTGAATATTAATTTGCTTTAAATACACAGATACAGAAATAGAAAAAAAACATCAATTTTATACTGATAAAATCGTACATAAATCGTTTGTCATTTTGGTATAAAAACAAAAATCTCGATGGATATCCAGGTCCGATGGTTATTTTTTTGCGCAAATCCATCCACACAATTTGATAACCAAACTTATAACAATGCTAAAAGACTGAAAAGACAAGCAGTATGACTACTACCTTGCGATTCAAACCCGCGACCAACGTTGGGTAATTCGTGTCTGCTTCGTTACCGCTAGGAATCCATACTTACCTAAACAGTAACACAAAAATTGTATAAAACATATTTACACACGAATTTGGATAAAAAAACATAATGATTGATGACGCCCCCTTTTCGTCAAATTGACCATGAAAATAGAGCTAGCAAAGTATTGTTATGTTAAAAATCTAAAGCAGACGTATTTGCGCAGCTGCATTTATTTAAGCTCTGTCTGTTTGCACTTTTAATATTAAGCAGAGAGATTTTGAATGTTACTTGTGCTTAGGTATTTACTAGCGGGGACACCCTGACCAAAATATTAAGAGCAAAAAGAGCGGTACCACACCGCTATTATCAGTCTGTCTTTTTCACTCCTATTTAGGCACGCTATCTTCCCTCTCGCTCCATTGGTAGCCCGCGTGCTGGAAACGCACTCATATATTTTGTTTGCAATGCCCGCTCTACCTTAATGCTTCAATGAATGTTAGTATTTTTTTGAATGGACTCGTTGTTGAAACACTGTCTTTTGGGTCAGTAAAGTAAGCTTAATAGTTACTGTGTAGTTATTACACTGTTTATTGGTCTCATTTAATGTTATTGCCAAATATGTTTATATTATATCGTGACGTCAAAAATATGATACTGAACTTTACAATACGATTAATTAGTATGAAACTAATTAAATGATAACAGAGATCAGAGTTCTATAAACTGAAGACTTTCAATCAATATCTATTGAGTAAATAAATCATTTTAACCGCACAAAACTAGTTTAGTTTTAAACTTCTTGTTTGTGGGTGTTCAAGTATTTATGAGTTGCTAAGCTACATTTTATACCTTGAAGATGAGAATATTTCAATATCATAAATTAATTATAATACATTATTGGAATCTACATTTGTTTCAACTTCCAAAAGAAATATGATTACTTAATCCTTCATCCATAATGTAATAACATATTTGCTTAAATTTTAAAGCTATTTTTTAACCGACTTAAAAAAGGGGACGTTTCCAATTCGTCGATTTTTTTAAGTATTGTCACCGATTACCAGAAGACGCATGAATCAAAACTTTATAAGACTATCAGAACAAGATAATACTAAGACTTTCTGTTCGGGACACTTATGTTTTTCGACGTACAACCATAATTTAGATACCTGTAATTTGTAAGTTTTTGTAATATCTTGTGTCAGCAAAGCGCTGCTTTATAAAACCATAATCCATATTTTATGAAACTTGTATCAAAAATTCCGTTAGACTGACAACACGTGGGCAAGGGAAACGAGTGGGCAGGGGTAGACAATAACAATTTTTATTTTATATCGACATTTACTCTTTAGTTGTACGAAATATTTTCAATACAGATATACCCATGTTTTAGGTTGTAGTGTTTGTACTTTATTAGTTGTGTTTTGAAATGTTTTAAAAATAATAAGATATATCGTTTTATGTTTTACAAACACAAATGCCATTAGAATAAATCATTTCTGTCAAAATCAATATTATACCATCTTGTTATAAATAATAGTATTTTATAGTAAAGAGTGGGAGTATAGTAGGGACATCTTACCCTCTCTTTCACACACGCACACTGTAATGTATGTTAACCCCAGTGACGTCAATAGTTTTGTTTTCATCCCTTTTCTTGAAACGTTTCGAAAATTATTTGAATTTACTTTAATTCTAATAGTATTGAATCTCCGTTAGATTTTGGATATGAGTACCTTTTAATAATTTAATACCCTATTGTAGACAAGTGTAAAAATATAGTATTAATAAACCACATGAAATATTTGATTTTCTCCTGAGACCTTATTTAAGTGTAACAAGCCGATCAAGTTTGTAGTTCGTACCAATCTTGTGTATTAGAACACGAAACTCATAATATGAACCGAACACAAAGGGTATCGGTTGTTGTAACGGAATACGGCTGTTAAACTAATTTACCTAGAAGATGATCTTCGTAATTAATCCACTTAGGAAGAGCCCGCGCGGGAGCTTTGAAACTGGATGCGCCACTCGGCCGAGTTGGGATCCTCTCGCTGCCAAAGTGCCCGTGCTTATAGCGTACTAATTATTAATTAATTATACACCTAATTAGGTATTAATATGTGTGATATTTTGTTTGATATCGCTAATTTTGATGACGTGATAGCGATAAGTCAGATCTAGGTTTGAGACCAAAACAGTGTCTGCTAACTTTTCGAAGTGTGTTTTTAGTTAACTTTATTGATCACTTGGATGATAAGAAAAATACAGTGAGGAAATTTGCATACCATAGAGATCTTTACAAGAATAAATATGGTATTTAAAATTGATAAAACTGTAATGGGCCATTGGGTGGACAGTGACCTAAAATTCCTCCTAATCGCAGAGATGTCTCGAGCTTAGGAGTCGAGGAAAAGGAACTTATACTAACCACTGGTTTGGGAAGCAAGAAGTTATAAAACTTCCTGTCATAAAAATTGAACATTTTATACATTAATTTTTAATATCTAACATTTTCTATTCTTTGATTAATCGATAACCATTGACGTTTTTCAAACATTTGTTGTGGGAAAATCAACAGTAAGGCAGCAATCGCACCGGTTAATATTAAATTGCATTATACAACGCATGGCCTGTAATGAGGGTCTTGCTGATTGGTAGAATTATTCACTATTCACTCGCGCTGTTACTACTTAATTTCCTTTCTGTGTTCATTCTCATTGTAAATACTTGAAAATCATTCTACGCTCAACTGTAATGGTTTTTGGATGTTTGATATTGGACTTTAAGCAAATTCACGTAGAGTTCATAATCGGTTATGCGAAGACAAGTGATCAACTGCCATTCATGCCATAAAACGTCAATAATGCGATAGAACTGTCGCACAATGAGCTATTGTGCAAATCATTCCCTCTTCAAAGTAAGCGTTCAATTAAAAGTAGTTTGTGGAGTGAGATTAGAAAATGTTTCGTAGTATACGTTAGTTTGTTTATGCTATGCAATTTTTGTTTGTTATTCTATTTACTTCAAAACAAAGTTATTTCATTAACACTATTATGTGAGTAGTTTATTTATCTGCATACATTGATAGAAGCCATATTTTCATGTAAAGAAGACTTGGAATTTATGCTGACGTAAATTCAATTCGTATACATGTTTAGATACAAACTTGAATACAAGTGAAAATAAGTAATTTGATGGGACATGTATGACAATGTAAATTTATAAGTTATAAATAGTAAATAAGTTTTAATCTAGATATCATACTTCTTTGCTACATAACTGCGTTGTTTTGTCGTCGAGTAGTCGGTTTAGTGACTGTTTTTATTAATTAATAATTCGAAATAAAACCAGCAGAACTTTATCGATAATATAGAATAATTATCGTTAATCGAGTATGTTACTGACAGGAGTGGAAATTAAATTAGCAATAAATTATGATTATATGAAGACTTTTAACACACGTCCGCGAGCTGTTTGGCGCGCCCGTGTTAATGAAGTAGGCAGGTTACAATTTAATTTTGTACTTATGCGTCCATTTAATCGATGTCCGTCATTGATCCAATATCGAATGCAAATTGTGCTTTAATTATAATTAAGTAGTTAATGGTATGTTGGTGCTTAATCGTTTTCCGTTATACCGTACCTGTAATATCAATTTAGTATTAAATACTTAATTAGCTGAATTGCTCTGCGTTTTAACGTGATAATTATTTTGAGCTTGACATTTTCGCTTTATGGAAAACTAATTCGGCTATTGAAGCCGCAGTCATACATGTAGCCAATTAGTGTTTTGATTTTTTTAAATAAAGTATCAAAATACTTTGTAACGCAAATAAAAAAAATCAACAAAATAATTGGTAGAGCTAGAGCAAAAAGCAGGTCTAATTGATGGCTGAGATGGAATTGCAGAAATACGTTGAAAGCAGGTGCTTTCAAAAGATCGCTGTGGATATTCTTGGAAGAAGCCTACGCTTAACACTGATATTCTTGTGGCTTTAGAAAAGATAGACAAAACATTTCCAACTCTACAACAAAATTATTGTAATCTAACTAGTAATCCATTCTAATTAGCACAGTGTAAAATAAATGATTGATTCTAAAACTATGTGTGTGATACGAGTGGTGATAATGCGGGAGTGTGTCACAATCAATAAACGTCAGATTTGGATGTGCAACATTCGATCGCATTACTGACTGATTAGCTGTGTCGGTGGGCGCGCATGTTATGCACTCAATTAATCAGTCGGCCGAATTAATCGACATTCAGAGACTACACTCAAGGGATGAGTGATTTGTTTAAAGCTCACCACGGCTGGTTACGTGATTCGTTCATTCACCACTTAGCAAAGTGGATGTTTTAGTTCTCAGTTGAGACATTACGGAGCGGAGCTTTGCTCGCAATGCCCTGTTAAAATTATCAGCTTGTTCAATGAACACATTTGTGTTGTTTACGCTTCAAGGGCTAAAATGTAGTGATTCATTTAAAAAAACTGTTTAGAAACTCTATGGTATTTTCATTTTATGAGTCTTTGAAACTTACGAAATAGTTATTTATTTATTTCTTAGAAAAAATTGGCATACAAACATAAATTGTTTAGTCAACAAAAACCAAATGCTTATTGATCATAGACTTTTTATTTGCTTGCGCGACAAAAAATTGTACTCAATTGTTTGCCAAGTTGACACTACGTGACAAACTACAGTGTGATATCATTTTTATGGTTTTGTGGTCATGTTGCGATAAATCATATTACACGTTTGTTTGGAATTGCACAATTCTTGTGGTTACGAGTTTAAAAACAATGTCAATTAGCAATGCGTTCAATTGATATACAAGTAACAACTTGACAATAATTTATTTTCGATTTAATATATTTATCACGTGATAGAGTCATGCAGCTGTAGCCAATCTTTTCTTCCTTCACGTACCTACGTATAGTGTGTATACCTATAGCAATGCTTTGACAAATAACCTTTTCTCGATAAATAATTGAAAAAAAAAAGCAGTCAAGTATTTTTATATTTTCAGTTAACAACATATTCGGACGTCATAAGATCGTAGACAATCTTTGAATTGCAAGTGCCACGACAAAGTGACTGCGAATAACAACAAGCGAGCGACGGTATTAGGATGTCATCATTATTTAGCTATGAAAAAGCCACTGCTATATAATTGTTTCTCCAGCTTTTATCGTTAACAAAATCATATTATATTCTGGCAAAGCAAAATAGCCATAGGCATTGACACTGGACGGTGATTCTCCAAATGCAAGTAGAGTTTTGACTTGCAAGAAACCATTTCTATCCCTCAATAGTCGACACAGTTACGCCGACCTTGCAAATAACCCTTACAGCTTAGACAGTTATACTTAAACCAGATGTTATTCCATTAGAATATTTGATATACGAATGACGCGATATCTACTCGCAGTGAAACCGCATCGGTTAGGCATTGCACCAATAATACGCTCAATTAATTAGCGCGGAGACTGACATGTTCCACGTACTTACCTAATTAATGTCCCTGAACCGAGCCAATAATACCTCTGTTATTATAATAATAGTAATTACTGACGCTGATTGAGTTTTACCCAGCATAAACAACGCTCTAATATTATGTTACGTGTTCTGTTGTGATGTATTGTCTGTTTTGAATGTTTGATACCTTTGGACGGTGATTTCATCGCGTGGTGGTGATGTTTAAAAATTATGTGTATGTGTATTAATTCACATATTTGCTGCGTATTAAGATTTTGAATTTGAGTAGGAGAGTTCTTCCAAGACTTTAATCAGACTCGATGCGTGTATAACGTATATGTGCATTAAAAAGTAAAAGACGAATAGCGTACACTGTCGAGACCTGAGGTCGAGACACTTGCCTAGTGCCAAGCAGCTGTATCTTAAACTTTACGATTTCAACGAAAAAAGGGAAATTATTTTATATATCGAGTTTACAAAAAATAATCATGACTTTTAATAAAATGTTATCGTAATAATATATTTTTATTGGTATTAAAACTTTATATCGACTCACCAGTTTATAAACGTATACGTATGTAGACAAAAAAGGGCAAAAAACAAAACTTATGCGGAACCAAAAACAATAACGCGCTAAAAGCAATATTGTAATAAAATGCACAGCACTTAAAAAGTTTTATACTGTGATCACGCATCGAGTGCACGACATTAAGTCGCGCGATAAAAATATCACCTCACGAACCATTCATACTGTTTAATCTACATTGAAACCTGTTATAATCACAATGGGCTGTGACTTATCGTGACTAGTGACGGATTTGAACTATTTGAAGTAGATTTATTTTATAATCGGAAATGTTTATCCTTTTCTATCCAACGTTAATTAATTATGAACACAAGATTTTTTGCTTTGGTATCCTCGGATTAATTAGAAGATGTTCCAATTCTCATAAGGATAAAAAAGTAGACAGCACTTTACAACTATTACCTTTACTCCGATATTCAGAAAAAAATATCGTAATTGTTTTTATTCACTTCTTGTTATTTGTAAACTTACTAAACTACTGTTAAATATGACTACATTTCACATGATTTATCAATATTGTTTGAATAACTTGAAATCATTACATTAAGTAACTACAATAATAAATTGACAAGCAAAATGTAATACGTCAGTAAGTCAGCACCGAGCCTCGAAATCCTAGGGGTGAGGGGAACAATTTACCAGCAATTTTAATAATAAGTCCCTGGTATTTCTATTATAGCTGGGAGGCGATCAGGTGGGCCGCGCTACGGGTTTAATAACTCACGATTAGCCTATTGGAATCGCTGTGAATGTTTGCTATTTTTTCTATATTGCCTACACGAGTGCTCGCGTTTAATTGAATGGAAATTAAAAATTGTTTTGTAGCTATGAAATGGAACTGCTTATGTTGAGTGGTGTGTGCTTTGACGTTTATGTAGCAGACTTCATATTGGATCATTGGGATGGAATGTTATTAGACTTTTTTATGTTCGCTAAACGAGGTGGCAGGATTGTAAATTAATATTTTGTTACAGGGACCTTCGATTTATTTAGGGATGTATGTGAAGTTGAAACCTAGGAATTTGTTTAAAGGATTATACTATATTGATGCTTGTATATCAAAAGCCTGGATCGGAAAGTGTACAAATCTAAAATATCACTTTTACTGGATTGAATAAGTTATGCGCAAACGCATAAAAGAGTTCAGCATAAATGTTGTGTGCGTATGTTGTTTATTAATTATTTGTACTCAAAACTGCAATATGGAATACTTTAATAGATACCGATTATTTACAAAGATTCTGAATAATAAAGTTCATGTTGAATAAAAAATACAATAATTGCTACGTCTTAAGAAAAACATTTTCAAAGGGGAATTCCTACAATACTCAAGAGCAAATTAATTTATTTTATGTATGTATATTATCTCAATGTATTTTGATAAGATAATTTTTCAAATTAATTGCATAGTTCGTTGCATGAATCACTCTTGTAATGATAACAAAGTCTGGTTAATGTCGTAGTTATTGCGGCGAAAGAATTTTAATTAAAAATGATTATGCGTAATGCAAAGTGCAGTAGGCTTCTTTACTCCCTTTCATGGCCACAAAAAAATTAATCACAGAAGGGCAATTTCACACAACACGACGGGAATGTGAAGTAAATAAATATAAATTCTGTATCTGTTCTGTATCAGCCCTTATATGTACGTACATACGTCCTACTGCAGGCCTACTCTACAATCGAGAGTACGATTCAGAGTGGTTAGGCCATATAGTCCACCAAGCTGGCCTAGTGCACGTTGGCGGAAATAAAAATTGAATCTATTAAATTCAATATCCCTGATTATTTTATTAATATGCAAGTATAAATTTATTAGTTCATTCCTTCCCACAACTAAGATTTTATATAAATATTTTAAGGACCGTAAAATAACATAGACACAAATAATCAAATTTAATTTATAACAGTAAACCGTTATAAAAGAATCACCATGACATGTTTTATAAGTGTTTATTTTCTTTAAATAAATTTATCTAATCTTTCGTGAACATTTGTTATTCTCTAAATAGTACTCATTCTCAATACAATTTTCAAAAATCGACAAAATATTTAGACTTATAATTGTGAGCCTTCTGTACCGTATACGCTGTATTCTATGGATGGGGTGATTTTTAATTATTAAAATTCTACGCCGCCGGCGTCTGCCGATATTGCTTTGATATGGGCCCCATCGAGATATTACCGCCTATTAATTTCACACACTGTACACTACTTACATTTCCTACACTCTTTTATTAATTTTACTTTGTGTTTGTTTTTAAACAATCTATTGTAACACAGTTATGTTTACTCTGTTTAGTTTGGATTTATAAAGTTGTTTGTGTACTGTTCTCATTAATTAATAAAGTGTGTTCAGAATTTAATTGTATTATTTTAAAAAATAATTGGTTGACCAATCAATTACGACGGATTAGGAAAATACCTATTCTTCGATAGATTCTTAATAATATACGATTTCTAAGTATATTACATTGTTTATTATAAACACAGCTCATAAGTTTATAATAATATTGTAGCGGAATGTTTCATGTTTCATCTGAGACCATTAAATATTTTTATTCGTCCCGAGGTGATAAAATAGGAATGTTTAATATAAATTTTATTTAATCTTCTACACTTGCCGCGGTCACCTTTGTTCTGAACAGTACGCTTATTAAATTCCCATAGAACAAGATAATTTACCGAGCGCAGTTTTCCTTAAGGTGAACTACGTAGAGTTTATTTTACTGTGGCTTATCCAAGTAGTAAGACCTCCGTGGAGTTGCATGTAATTAATATCAAAAGGAAGTGTTGTTTTTTACTGACCGAACAGCAACACACGTGCTGATTACATAATATTAATTTTAGAATGAGCTTTGCTATCAAATATACGTATGAATTGTATTTACAAATAATAATAGAGAGACGAGTTTCCATCCACATTTTAAATTTGTTATGAATGCAAACTTTTCAACGATGAATCAGAGTAGATTTTTCAATTGCGAGTGTACTAAGCAACACCGTGTAACACTCGTTCAGATTTCTATTAAAAATATTTTTAATTACCATCACGGCCGGCAACCCTAATGCACGGAGTCCCGTTCTGTCCCGCGAAATGAAAATAATAACGGAATGTTTTAATTTCCCTGCGAGTGACGGGTCACGTGCCCCTCCCCCCTGCCTGCTTGCCCCCCGCACCGCTCGACACCCCCCTTCACCCTTCGTGCAAACTGTCATCATCACTGCTGTGGACAATTAGCTTGCTCACGAGATTAAACAAGTTGAGTGCGTTTGTTTGCCGGATTTTTTTTATAGCGGGCCGCGTTGCCTGCAGCCTGCCGTACCCTTGTCTGTTCGCATGTAATGACTGTATGAATTCAATGGCACTATGATAGATATGACAAGCATGAGTAACGTGTTGAGACTTTGTTCACATGAGCTGATGCCGAATCGACGCTGAAATGTTCACTTTGTTACTGGGAATTCACGTTTGTAATTGCATGTTGTTTTAATCCAGTTTTAGTATGAAACGTTATGGTCGAGTAATTAAGTATTGAATGAATGAATGTGACACTTTCGAACGGTTATGATGTAACTTTATTTTGATTGCTTAAAAGTCAACACTCCGTAACTAGAATATTTTTTTAATTGACACAAAAAAATGGCTAAATATTGAGACACGTCGAAATGTTTTTTTGTTATAATGACGTAAAATTGCAGAGGTAACAAACATTTAATCGGGGATGTTTATTGACTATATTGATAAAAACGGGAAGTATAAACTTGTACTTGTGTTGCGTTAATCATTTTGCAGTTTGATGTCCTCTTCACAAGTACGTTTCATTCATTAAAGCACTCGTTACGTAATTACCTATGAATAATTATACTGCACTTGTTTACATACATTTTCCTTGTAGTAACAAAGCATGAATGCGTTACCGAAACGGTTATTCCAGTATTAAAATAAGTTTGAAAACACATTTGTCATAAATTCATTGTAATAACCACGGAACATACGACAAAATTCCTTGTACCGAGCCTCTGTTTTCTATTTACAGATTATTGTGTTTATTACAATAAATGTGGGTTGGTTTTAGTCTGAACTTGGAGATTGTTTAAAATATCTCATATTTGTTATACCTATTATATAGAACTTATGGATATTATAATGTATTTGTCGTTTATTTTCACAGTAAATGTATTAATGGGGAAATGTATAAATTAATTAACATGAATTGAGTCTTTCTCGTTAACTTTTATAGGAAAGCATAATCAATTAATAGAATCGTTACAATAATCATTTCTTCATGCTTCAACCTGCTTGCTTAATTACATTTTGAAAAGTTCGTCAGTTATGAAGTTTTCACACGAGAACGCAATTGGCTTAGATCAGCTGTCACGAGCGCGCTCGCACACACAGTGCGTATTGTGTGTTAATCTTTTAATTAATTTATATCACTAGCGAGATTTCTTCACGTTTCAATTTGAAGTGACGATTACGAATGAAGGCGCACGAGCGGAAAATTGAATACGATTGCGATTGCCC
Source organism: Hyles lineata (assembly GCA_030180105.1). NCBI lineage: Eukaryota > Metazoa > Arthropoda > Insecta > Lepidoptera > Sphingidae > Hyles > Hyles lineata. The sequence continues at coordinate 10,509,768 of JARJEE010000008.1, read as the reverse complement.
GCGATCCGCGAGTGCCCATAAGTCGAGGATTAGTAAATAAACACTCGACTGCTCTTTTGATTTTTTATTGTATTTGTTTTAGTTTTTTATTACGCTAGGGGGGTTACTCTGTGATCTGACACGAAGTGCGAATGTTCGGATGTTCGACGTCTGAAGTAAGATATGTTTCCCACGGCTAAAAATCAATACTATTCTATATGTATGATAGTTATAATTTTCTCCGACCTTAGTCTATGGTTATGGCTTACGATATAGGATTCCAACATTTTATTAAGTATCTAGGTATATTAGTGAAGTTTACGTACGACGTCCGAACATTCGAAGTTCGTATGGGATCATAGAGTAACCCCTTCTGGAGGTTTATTAGCGGAATAGTTTTGTTTAAACATATTTACAAAATGTTTTTGCACTAGGTGGGTACGTGGTATTGCTTTTGTAGCGTAGTTGGATAGGACTTCTATACCTATAGTCTACGTTACAGGCGACGAATAGTAATGAAATGCAACATTTATTTTTGAAGTGTGAAATATTTTTTGTACGCCTATTTTGTATAACAAGAAAGTGCGTGCAAGCAAGGGCCATAATATACGCGTTGCAATTCAGTCCAATTAAAATTAATTAGCTTTGGTACACGCCGCGCCAAGCAACGTCACAAATGAACGAAAGATACAACATCGGATAGCCGTGTCCGAGGATAAAGTACACCACTCTGAGAAGCACCACGCGTTGGTGGAAACTCAAATCTAAATTGTGACGACACGGTTCAAATTGGTGGGAACCCTCCGCGTACCCTTGTGCATATTAAATTTTATTTATCTTAATCGTATTTCATTTATTACGCGCAGTTTATGTCTTTTGTTTTACCTGAGAACGGCGGCATGTTTAATATTGTGCGGCGATAAATAATATTTTACTGATAAACAATTCAAGACGAACGTGGGTGAAGGATCGTTTCTAAGAATTATAGGAAGTGCTATTTATTACGAACCTTATTACATTTCTAAGAGGATTAAAAACTCCACCGCTACATACTCGCGTGTTCTCGCAACAACTTGTTTTATTTTTATTAAACACGTGCCAAACGGTTATAGGACAGGATACTAATTATGTTAATAAAAATAAGTGCTCATTGAAGTTATTTATTGAAAACAACATTAGTTAATTTCTATAAATTCAAGGTTGGACGAAGCGGCTTGATTGACCCCTTGGATTATTCAAAGTCCATGAACTTTTTTCTTGAGTTTTCTCAACCCATTACCTTCAGACGGACCGCTATCTTCTTTGTAAAGGTAATTAAAAAAGTATTCAACAATCTATTACCAACAGCTAGATTTTTTAAACTAATATTTTTAATTAATTTCTTGTATTCACTAGATCGATTTAAAGATGCGTTCTCGCCTAGTGCAAGTTGTAACTGTAATAAAACAACAGTTATTTTCGTAGTCAATTTATCACTCCGCCGTGCGGGAGGAGACACTGTTAATCATAACTGGAGCGATTGCCAAAATAACTTGTATTCCTTGTGAATGCTGATTTATGATGGCACGCTAATTTCAACGTCAGTTCGGTTAGGTTCAGGTCAATTGTGTGTCTAATTAAATGTTCTATTATTGGACACGTAATTGGGTTGCATTGCTTTCAAATTTAATACGATTAGCGACACGTTTCGTCACACATTAAATTAGAGTTCCAGTTTTAAATAAGCTGTCATAGTTACCTATATTTTACTGTTATATAGATACATAAAATCTGCCCTTATAGGGATATCGATTGAGTCAGTGGCATGTATAAAGATACCATTAGTGCCACTCACAGTTCGCCGAGCTTATATCCGTTCAAAGATGTGATAAAGGGTGAAGTTAGCGCCATGCCAATTTCAGCCAAACTCAAATCAATTAAAATGTCCAGACTACGAATTGAGTGCAAGACCTCACGATACAGATATTTTTTAATTTTATGCGACATCATATAATCATACTCCTGTGGTACAGTGAATATATTGCACCTGAGGAAAAGTAAACTATGTAGAGATTACTCAGCATTAGAATAATTTTCTTGTCCCTTCAAATTGATTGTCATTCACCATCTGTGATGATTGGTGATCTATATCGGTAGTTCTTAACAGGAAGCATCCTTAGTGATCCGCGAAGCCATCTAAGGTCATCCTCAAAACAATTTTATTATGATTTATTTACATAGAAAGATCCTTTATTTATTTACATTTTGTTACTTTACTAACAAACAACCAAACCCGTCAATCAACTGGGTGGTCAATGGCAAAATAAGAATTTGGTCAAATGGTCCCTCATGACTAAAAGGTAAAGAACCACTGATCTATATAGATACTCTATGCTATAAATTGCTAGGCGGCCCGGAAGATTTTGTAAAATACTATCACATAGTAAATTTAAAAAAATAATATAAAATACAGGTTCGTAATTATATTTTGCCATAGATGGCAACGGGACATCTCTACTAGTAACGTGGATATGACATTCATAAAGTGTAGTGAATACATTATTTTAAAATATAAATTAAATATTTCCACTAGTTAAAGCTTTCAATAATTTTATAAAAATCGTAGAATCGTTCAGTTTGAACCATTTTTTGTAATAATACGTATAAACATACTGTGTTTAAGATAATACATCGTACATTATAGTATTTGTTATCTAAATTCAATCTTTAGAAGCTCCAGCATTTGTTAATAGAAATTTGTAATTATAATCAGCTCAAAATACAAGTAAAACTAGCTTTTTTAAAGCTGTGGATTGTAATTTCAATCTTATCTTTTTGTAAACACGTTATAAATTTCTGAGTGCAAGTGTTTTGCGGTCAATAAATTGTAATTTAAACAAAAGCCTGACTTATAAAGATTTTATCAGTACAATTATAATTTTATCTGACAGTAGCATAACATCTTCGTGTTGCTAATGAGATAGTAGGAGTTGATTGTGGGGGTATAATTACTTCATACACTCGGTGATCGGGAAATATTGCAAAATTTTATATTAACTCATTATTTTTGTACCGGTTCAAAAAACCTCGGTGGCGGAGTTGTACTACGGTATGATTCTGAGGTTGAGTTCTTGGGTTCGAATCCCGGGTCAGGCATAGATATATTGATTTTTCTGATTATTCGAGCTCGGAGTCAGGAATATGTGCCTGATATGGCGACAGGCTTCTATCACATCGTGTGAACACACTAGGCGAAGTTCCGAGGCGTGTCTTTATGTATTTATCGTACAACAAAATGATTACAATGTACCTGATTATATTATATATATCTATGGATAACAGTCTATCGCCAGTCGACACATTTATGCCGTCCGGCTCAAAACCACCACGGGCTGAACCGGAAACACGATAAACTTGCGTGGGTTGTTACGATAAGATTGTCACCACCGTTTCCGGATGAGGTTCGACGGGGGAAAACGATTATTCTTGAATACTTCAGGCTTGAAGTCGCCTTTATACTTCATGTACAAAGCATAACGGACGACCTGGGTAAGGTTGCAGGAAGCCGCTGGATGCAGGCCGCTTCCAACAGGTATATGTGGCGATCCATAGCGAAGGCCTATGTCTAGCAGTGGAAGTGGATGAAGAGAGCGAGATAGACGAAGAAAAAATAAATAAATGATCCTATACTATTAATATTATTATTTTGTTGAAAATTACTTTGTTTAAAATTTTATTGAATTTACCTGTATAGTGTTTGAATAACGAGATAAGTGGCATTCAAAATATTTGTTATATTAAATATTATGTGTAGATGCACGGTCTGGTATATGTTCTACTGCTCTTTCACGTTAATGTGTTTTACCATGTTTAATAGTTTACATCACTAAATTCTAAAATTTCCCCGAAAAATTATGAAAACACGAAAAACTTTTCAAATACACAGAAGCTTGATTTTTTATTTCACTTTATATTTTCAAGTGTCCCCTTTTCCGATTTGTAAAATAAAGCTAAAAAAATGGATACATTTTGTAGACAGAGAATGTTATTGAATACTGTTCGACATGCCTACAAACACAGTGCCGTGTAGAATTCAACAATACATTTTGGATGCCGTTCTTTGAATTCAAACCAATCTGGCATGTCAGATGATATTAAGCTTTGGCATCGGTATATTTTTTTAAAATAGAACGTTATAGTGAACTGAGGATCCAGCGAGTTCGCGGTAATTATCAAGGCTTCAGTTTCTACCCACGCATGTTTTCAATATGGAATAAATGCCGGGGTTTTAAATAAAATCTCGGTCGGAGCGGGCCTCATTTACCACATGTGTGTTAATAACTTCTCAGGTGTTGTTACGTATAAAAATCCGAGCAATTCAATTAGCGGGAAAGCTTGGAGGGCGAGGAGGGCGGTGCCTAATAAACATAATATAAATAATCTGCGGCGATAAATCTGCAGCGCTTTATGGCAGGAGTGGGTTGTCACTCCGTCTAATTAGCGCTAGTGCTGCTGCGCCCGGACAAATCAGCGGCGAAGCGCTTACACGTGGCTTGAGCTCATTCGATTTGAATGCCCCAATAGTTCCTTTGTCAAACTGTTCGTACAAAATCAATTTACAACATATGAAATTTTAAATTACCGCAATATATGATTTTGCTGGTGTTGCCAGCTGCGTGATTTAATTTTGCTATAATATTAATTTAATTTAAATGTCCAGCATCGTGGTTAAAGTTGATGTATTTTAATAGATTTTAAAAAGTAAACCCACAAAAGTCGTCATAACATGTTATGAAAAAAAAAAATAACAGCGAAAAACATTTGAATAAAAGCGCTGTAAACGCTGAATGTGAGTGGACTCATCAAAGCACTCTTCATCGGGCTTAGTTAATTATGAGGACATATCAGCTTTATTATAATTACTCATTTTGATGTCGCTGCGCCTAACAACTATGTCGTGTCGATGCCTACTGCCCGCTGGCCACTACACTGTTGTATTCAAATGTAACTTCGACATACGTACATCTCTAGAGCTATGAGTAACTGACTCTTGTTTACCGGCCGGATATTAATTAACCCTAATGGAATGGATTTTTGCATTACTCACTGACGATTAAACATTTTATTGGTGCGTATACTTGTTGTTTATAAGCGATACGTTTGTTAAAAAAACAGTAGAGTTGATAGAGCTCTAACATAATGCTTTGGAATATAGATTTTGTTTCTTTTGATTTGCTTCTTAATCGGAATTTGACTGGATTTTTGTACTTCGTAATATTTGTTTGTGCCCTATTACCTTGCCCTATCTTGAATGAACTAATGTCAGGCATGCAACCGGTGTCCGGTGGCAAATCTTACGGTGAATCATTTTGGTACTATTTTAACAGACACATTTAGATTATGAAATGAAGAATTACATCATGGTGAGATTGTAATGACGCAACACAAATTTCTATTAGCTAAGTTCTTTAAAAATAGTGATGCGTGCGAATGGCTTTTTGGCGACTGAAATATTTTCACTCACGCCACTATACATTTTCGTAATGGCAAAAGTATGACGTCACTGGCTTTTTAGCTGTGCGTAATTCAACTATTAAGTCTATCTTAAAAGAGCTTTGTAATGGAATATGGGAGGTCCCAGTGTAGTGAGTGTTGGATACGATGGTAGCTGGTGAGTGGTTTGAATGCCGTGGAGTGAAGCGTAGTGGGCATGGCAGTTGGCACTCGACAAGGTAGGTGTTACATTACACAGAGTAGTGGAGCGCTTCCCGCGGCTGGTATCACTTGCACGCACCATTACCTCCATAATTTAATTAGTTTCGAGTGATCATTTCATTAATAGAGGCGATATTTGGCGAGCGCTCTCGTTCGTCCGCGGCTTTGTCAATTTTAATTAAACTCTGATAGGTGGACCAAAATGTTGAAATTCTTCGTTAATTAGTCCGGCTCGAGATTTCTAATAATTTAATTAATGGTGGGAGTTAATAAGCCCGCAGCCGTCCGGTCGGTATTCGTGTAACGCGTCGGCATTTGCGCTTGCTACCCCCTATCGGAGACAATTTAATTTGTCCCGTGTAATCTCACATACGCCGCACATTTAATATACATACATCGAATAACGTTCGCATACTTTGTAACAAATGTGTTTCTGTTTATGACATTATTCACATTATTAGTACGGGGGTTTGACACCACGACACTTAAAAATTGTTGATTTTGATTGGAATAATATATGTCTACTTTTGATGTAGTGTTTTTGATTATGGGTATTTTAATGTGGGGTAAGGACTATCTATGTGACGGTTTATTTATTTATTAAACAACATCAAGAAAGTAGTAATTTTGTGCTGCCAATTGCATAGAATAATATATGAACGGTATTTTAAACAGCACGAATGTAAAATGATATTGGCAGTGTGTGTCATTAATGGCTGTTTTGAGTAAATTGTACACCATTACGGTAATGTTCCGTGTGTTTACGTGGCGCACTATTCTTTTCTTGGTAAATGCCGTGCAATTGTCGGGAAGCCCTTTTCAAATAGAATGTCAAGCAAATTACCGACTTTTGTTGCATAATCTTCGTTAATATTGTACGAAGTTGAGGTAAAACTCGACGTTTCATGTCCATATGGGAAATAATACGGCGTTTACGCGAATGCGACATAACAGCCTTTCATTTTATTTTTATGAGTCGAATCGATTTTTCAACAATATTGTTATTCTTTGTTCGTCACTGAAACTAAAAAAAAAAACTATTCAGTGGAACTTTAATTGAATTAAAAATTCTTGTGCTCTAACGTTTGGGCTTAAATACCCAGTACAGCCCAAAAAGGGTTGACACAAACATTTTCTTTGTAAGCTTAGTGGGTAAAGATCATAGGAAACTATCAAATGGGTATAAAACACCGAGTGATGTAGGTAACCCTTTATCTAGAAGTGCCGCGGGCTCCGTCAAAGTCCCCGCTCGGAGGAAGCTCTTCGTAAACATCGGATAATAAAACGTGCTAATATTTGAGTTCCATGCCACCAACGACGGTTGTTTTGAGCTAACAATTAAGTCACTTTATTAATGCCGTTGTTCATGTTGACGCCCGAAGGAAGTACTTTATTGGATGCAGGTATATTTTCATAGCTGGAATCAAGTTGTATATAATAAACTGTAAAGTGTAAACGTGTACGGTGCCCGAGAGAATTTCTCAATTTAAAAAATAAAAAGAAATTTTTGATCTCATATCTTTCTGTATCTACTGTAGAGAATTATTAAGCATTGTTCTGATTGGAGCGTTGTGTTCCTAACACTCGCCGACGTATCCAGTTGCGCAGTAAAACCCATTAGCGTTTAACAAGTACTTGTCATTCAAAACGAAAAGAAATCCTCGTCCGGCGTGGGATAGGGCATAATTCAATTTTTAAAGCAACAGCGGAAGAGTTTCTTAGGCTTTCGATTTACAGTTTTTTCCATTTCGCCACAATTTACACTTCATTTCCTCCGATCACGATTCTTAGCAAACGTCGAACGCAAACAAAAATCCATGTAATTTGTCAGTTGCGATTTCGTGCGCTTTACTGTTTTTTGCTGATTTCCAGAGGCATATCATAAGCTGTATACGGGTTAAATGAATGGGCGGTTGCATTCGTGCCGGTCTTGTGACTGTACCGAGAGGAAATGGCGAATTGAAAACGTGCACCACGCTCGTCAGTTACCGATTACACGCAATTACAGAACTGGGTACAATTCGCACCGCGCCGCGCCGCTGTCCGCGAGGCGAGCCCTAAAATCTGTGTCCGGAACTAATTTCAAACTATTCCTTTATTCTTAACTTTTAAAGAGATATTCTAAAAGAACATTTATCACGACATGGGACAATAATAAATGGAAAATTTATTTGCAACATGGATGAAAAAGTCATGTTCGACGAACCATATTACAATCAGGTAAAAGCGTCTCTCTTTGAAACCTTATTTGTACATATTTAAAAAAATAGTTAATGCTTACTTCATTAATGGCAGATAATGTTTTTAGTTCCCAGTACCAATAGGCAATACTATCAATTTAATAAGCAATAATCTTTTCCACGAAATTATTAGCCGGTAAGCAATATTTTTTTAATTATCTTATACAACACTAATTAACTAAAACATAATGATTACATCTTTAGTGACCATTAGTACCAGATTAAATACATTAAATCAAATAAACGCAACAGTCACATTCATAGTTCCTGACGCTACACTAAGATCTAGTCTTGTGTCGTGGGTATCAGGAACTACGAGAGACTTGTCGGTCTCATAAACACCCAGGCCTGAAACAAATACCTGTGGATCACACAAATATTTGTCTTGGTACGTGGATCGAACTCAGGGCCTCACGATTCACAGCCTCTGAGCCTTCATACTAAACAAGAACGTCTCGTCAGTAAAATATTTTTTGACATTTATTATCCAAACCAATGTAGAAAGTATAAATACAGAGTATGTTGATCAATGATTTAGAAGAAGTAAAGTTAAAATCCCGTTTTGAGTATTAGTTTACAATTCAAAAACTCTTTATTGCAAAGCAAATAAACACATTCTGTATCAACGTCCCACTACAGAGTACGGGTCTCCTCCATAATAGAGAGTACGATTGAGAGTGGTTAGGCCATATAAGCCTCCACTCTGGCCTAGAATAAACACATTAATTAAAGAATATTTAAAGTGCATGGTGTTACAATAGCGGTTTTATCACTAACAGCGATCTCTACTAAACATAGAACCGACAGTATGGAGTATTGCAGTAGTATTTTCCTTTATTTAGACCTGTATATTTTCATACCAAAGTAAAACAAGGAATCCTCTCGACTGCATAATTGGCGGTTGGGTGAATTTATTCATTACGTTAATTAATTAAAATACCCTTCATTATTCCTATATGGAGCGGATCACAATACAAAAGTCATAATTAACGTACTGATCTCTAATAACAATGGAGGACGGGCCAATTAAGTACGTCGATGCTTAAATTGACGACTGTTAACGACATACAGTGTGGAGGTACAATCGGGTAAATAAATCAATAACGGATATTTTTGTGGGTGGTGTGATTGTTAACACAGAACGTGGAAGTGGAGCAATAAATAGATATTTTAAAAGGTGGAGTGATCGATTGATTACAACCTTTTATGCTTGGTAGTAAATACCCTTTTGGAATGTTATTCAAGTGAATCTCGAAACATAACATACCAATTTATTTTTAAATATATAAAAAATCATAGCTATCTAAGAAGAATCTAGATTTGTATCGCTATGTTTTATTTTAAATACACAGCAAGCCTTACAACACTTACTATGGAAATTGCTTTTAGAACCGGGCGTTACGGTTTTATAATATAGACGTGCATTTACAAAGCACGACTTTATAAAACTAAATGAACAATAAATGTTAAACATAAATGTCTTGGTATACTCGTATTGGAAAATCCGAGCGGCGCATAAATAGTTTAAATAGCCATAACCGGTGTTCCACAGAGGGCGATGGATTTATTTCTGATTGTAATTGCGCGATTTGTCGCGCTGTGTCACTGCCTTAAAAGCGACACTGTGAAACTGCACTCAGCGAATTACTGCACAAGTGTACATTACTTGGACCGACACTGGCAACTAAACGAGCATAAATCAACCGCGCGACAAATGTTATACGCTTTTATTCATAACTGTACGCAATCTTGTCAGTTTTACTTTTTAAATTCATAGTACTTGAGTTTTGCAGGTTATTACGTGCGTAAATGTCCTTTAAGTGGCATTATTGAAGCTGGAAGCTTTTAGAAAACCTAAATATAGAATACCCATATATTAAACGAAAGATATACGCCAATTAATCTATGAATAAATCAATAAATTAACAAGATTACTAAAGTCAATATTGACAAGATACGAAAATGTATGCAATTGAACGACAAATTCAAATAAGTAGAGCGGACTTTCAATAACTGGTACAAGTTTTGCAAGTATCATGTAAACAGAGGTACGCGAAGCGCCAATTATGATATAAATATTTAAAAAAACTATCGCGTCGATAGTGCGGTTGTTTCGCAACCTAATCCTGCGGCGGACGCGGCGGGAAAATGGCGGAAATTGAAAATAAACATTTCATCTGCGCCCCGGCACGCACTGCCCAAATTGACAATACAACCAATTTGCCGCCGCGCGCACCGACCACCTTTGTATGGGAATTGAAAAATAATATTACTCTTTTTTTCTACCACTGCACGGGCCCGATCTAAAAAATAAACCGCAATCTTCCACGATAATATCACTTCTTGTAGATTTATCTGTCTACATATATTTGGCTGATTGAGTTTAGTACTCGTAATTGCACGTATTGAAATAATTTCAAAAACAATTGACGACTACGAGTATTAGGATGCCCATATTTTCGTTGAACTTGGTGTGGGATTCCATTTAATGTGACTTAATTGTATTAAGAATAATATTATTCCGGGAATTTACCTAGAAATAAACTTAGTATTAAGTGATTCAGAAAATAATTGTATCAGTTAAATGCGGTAATATACCATGTAATAATACTATTGAGGATGTTATGGTACAAATCTAAATTTGTTTTATGAATGAAGTAAAAACCTATGTACTTTACCAGGATATAATCCGCATAATTCGATTATATATGTTACGTTAACAGGATATATGCACATTTTCCTGTGTTATTTAAAGCCCATTGAAGTAATGTGTAAAATACTTACAATGACTAATGTTTTATCGGGTCCTTAATAGGGAAGATTGAGCTTTATTGTTTGAGAGTGTAGGTTGGTATTAATTTGTCTGGTTTTGTATGTAACGTTAGCAATTAGTAAATGTGATCACAAGCAACAGACATCTCATTAAACGGAGGGTGTTATCAAATCAGGCAGGAAGCCGCGATAGAGCAGCGTTCATTCAGTTTTTGAACGGAGTGCGTTTTGTAAACACGCCTGTGGACTTAGCGCGTAACTTGAACCGACTGTGAATATTATTATAAATTATTTAATATTGAAATTTTAATAAGTGGAAATTTATTTAAATATTTGTCGTAACGTTAAAGGAATTTATAGGAGCTTTTATTTATGGTGAGTTAATAATATATTTTATTTTATTGTTATTAAATAAATATATAGAAACTTATGCAGCCTTTCGGGCCTAGACGTAACATACATCGTTGGTTTATCCTGGGGTTCTGGATTCGATTCTCCTTTTCGGGATAGGTTCCCGTAAAGATTTATAATAAATTTAAAATGTTATACGATTTTAAAACAATATTTGTTCTGAATTTGATTTTTTTATCCCAGCGTAAATCATTCTCATTTTTTGGGTTTTTTAAAACATTTAAAAAAAACCTCAAAATTAAATGTTGCGTAGTTATTAATTCACTGTAAGTCTGTTTCATATTTTTTATGTAACAGTAAAAATCAATTTTAAGAAAAAAAAAACTTTATAAATCCAGTGAGGATATGCTCGTACATATATAAATTAAATAATAAGGAGTATATTTTAAGAAAAAAATTGGAATTAGATGCAAATTTTGTGCTACGATGTAAAATAATAGAGTTGAAGCCAATTAGATTCCGATAACTAATGATTGCTTCAATATTACTTCTGCCAATTTGCTGCCATCGCAATAATTAAAGGCTTAGTAACGTTGACTCAGTTGTATTACACTAATGGTCTATAGAGCCTAAATATCAAACAGCATAAGCAATGTATTAACGGGAAATGTAAACAAAATAACAAAAGTATCGATTTTTCTCAGACACGTTGTTGAAAATTCTTAAATAGTTCCTCTATTTCTCTATATAATGTTGAGTTCCTACGTTTACTATTTATTTAAACTAATATTATAAATAAAAAGGATTTGGTATTTTGTTTGCGTTGAATATACTCTGAAACTAGTGAAACGATTTTAAAATTTCTTTAACAATTAGAATTCTACGTTTTTCTGATAAATAGAGCCGATAGAATATTTTTATAACAGTGTATCTGCACCCGAGCGGAGCCGGGCCGGACGGCTAGTTTCATTTATAAAAATGTTAAGGAATTTGATCATGGTGCTTTTAGAATAAACAATGCTGTCTTTATATTGTAAATAAATTTATAGTAGAACGTATTTGTCAAGTTTATTAAATTGGAATTCAAATTGGAATTTCAAAGGGAACTGTTACAGCAAAGTATTGCTTAACGGATGCCAATCACCGCACATATTGAGTCGAAAGAGCATAGAAACATATTTAATTTAGTTAATAGCTCATTATGGCAGCAATACTAATATACATAGTAATTAAATTAAGCGCACTAGATTAGTTTGTGAAGTGAGCGCGAGTAATTAATTTACGTTAATTTTGATAGAGTTTTTTTAATACCACTAATTGATTTAATTAAGTTAAATATTACTTTGGTGTTGATGTTTAATATTAGAATATTACTGTGGAGTGCCTGGTAATTATATTGAGGAAAAGGTAAAAGAATTATGTTAAAATGAGGTCAGTGTTAGGTTATCTATTTGTATGATAATAGCTGGAGGTACCTTAAACTGGTGGAATATATCTAGAGACAACACCGTGAGGCGTGGGTTCAAATCCAGAGGGGAAGACCTGACTAATGTTATTAATCTCTAGAATTGCAGTATTAATAAGGTATTAAAGTACAATGTTAATAGTATTAAACTACTATTATTTCCGTTTCTCGCTGGAATCCTGCCTTGTGTAAAACTTCATCGTTTATTATAAACTTTACTGCGAAAGGTAAATCGAAGTGAAAATCAGTTTCATTTCTCAGAAATGGATGGACAGACAGCTGCGGAAGAAACAGGAAAATATTTTAATTTAACAGTATTGCTTTCGTTTAAATACATTATATCAATCTATATGTATGTATGTCTGTACTTATAATTTAGGTTTATTGGTATATTATAATTAAATCATATATAAAACTTACATATAGTATTCTTTTTTTAATCTCATCCTCTGTACTGCCCCTTTAATTATATATTATAATAATTCAGTCCATCCAAAAGTTGCCTGGAAGAGATCCCAGCTACTGATAAGGCCGCCAATTGTTACCATGTCTTTAGTTTAACAAACCCTATGCAAAGATCTATCCATTACAAATAATAAGCATGTTTTTATATCACAATAATTTCATAAGTTTCCAGTGCTAAGAATGATTCCATGAACAGAATAAAACTAATTAAATATGTTAATATATTTTATATATCTGTATCAACCCGTATACATCCTATTAAGGGGCACGGGCGTCCTCTACAATCAAGAATACGATTGAGAGGAGCTATAGCCCACATACATACCATAAAAATTCTTATAAATCGCCATGGCATGCAGGTTTCTCCACGATGTTTTCCTTCACTTTTATAGTATACTTTTAAATGGTCATAAAATACATGTAGGTACGTGCTTGATATTAATCATGTTTTAATGTAGAGGAAATATAGGAAGAAACCCTCTCGTCATCTAGTACTTTCCAGTGAGCTGTTTGAAACTGACTCAGTAATGGCTCAGCACTCTGTTTTGAATGTTTGTGTGTTTTCCTACAAGACATGGATCGTGAGCCGTCTCAGCTATTCGGAAACTCATATTTAATGGGATATTCGTATACTGCAAACTTCAATACATCATTAATGAATTGCTTTGAATTAAACTAAGCTCCGACTCCTGTATAATGACTGTATTGTAAGCTTGTTTTGAAAAGTGCAACGCTAGTTTCTTGCCCGTTCTTCTCACGCGGAAACAACCTCGTGAACCAACCAACAAAGTAATTTCATTTAATTTTACGTAAATATATTACGTTTCCGATTGAGCTATTGCAAATCCGGTATCAGTATCAGCATAAGTATGTCACAAAATACTAGATGTTTTGTCGTGAGTTTGATGGATACCTAATTTATTTAAAGCCTTAAGTAATTATAGCGACCCAAAACTAAAAGTTACTATAGCACAAAAGAAAATTATTGACAGTGCTGTCTAAATTATGAATAAATGTAATTGGATGGGATCCGATGCGCAACAAATGAATGAATGTTTAATTGAATGACTCCCCACAAATAAAAGCAATTTTCTTACAGCCCTGCCCATAGCAAACGCAATTTAATTAATGGATCGCATAACTCTGATTAAACAATATTTGCCGTATTACCGAGTTTACAAGCGTGGGTTATCGTTGCAGATCAAAATCTCCACCGCCCATATTACAATTTCAATTTAATAATTTTAAATATCGTAACACATACCATACCTCATCTTTAAACGTATTTACCGATGTGGTTAAGTAATAATTTTGTAATAATACATTCTACCATCGTCACAATGACTCAAACCCTTTGATTTTCCAAAAGCATTTATGTATTGCAGTCGCAGTATTTTCGTACAATAAATACAACTTACAATAAGAAAGGTGTTCTAATATGAAAAGTCGAACATGATGTTATGAGAAATACAATCTCATAGAATGGTGTACAAATATAACTTGTAATTTTGATAAAATGTTGCCGCGTTCCTACAATATCACGGTTATTTATCAGACGCCTTAACACAGAAAATAGCAATCCAATAAGAGGTCATAAATAAAACATTCGAGCTCGATACCTCCCGATAGCTTTTGTCTAATCTAATAAATGTTTAATAAGAATTAGGTGAAAGTGGCATTCGCTGGCTAGGCACCGGGGATTTTCATTGCATTAGAGAGGGCTGCATAATGTCATAGTTGACACTCCATTGTGGGGTGCGCGCTGCTCCCCCGACTAATATCATGTTCACTTGATGGCCTTTTACAAATTTTACTCACTTTTATTAACGTGTTTTACTTTTATTTGAATGACGGTTAATATTCTCAGATTTAAAAGCATCACTTGTAATAAAACTTGGGGGCAATTTGAATAGTGGAAACCAAGAAAGTGTCGCTCGTTATCTACATTGAAAGACCAACTATAATCCTAATTAAATCCACGTTCATAAATATAATGAATTGTAAATGAGGGTGTGACAGGTACGTTAAAAGCGGCTTAAAAGTCGTACAGCGAATAACGAGTCCACGGTTTAATTCAATCGCTTCGCTGATGCAATTACGAATAGATAATGGTGTAATATTGCAACGCGATGTAAGCAGCTGTTATCTAGGAAACAATTTTATTCGATTATATTATCTGTCAGAAAAACTCGTTCTTTAATCGATAGATTTACATCTCGATTGAATTTTAATTGAGTCAACGAGCGAGTGCACTCCAATAATGGAATAAGTTAATTATAAAAGGCAATTGATTTAAAAGGAGCCGTATCGTGGTCGCGGTATGAGTAACAGAAAAAGTTTTCAATTTCACTAAAAGGGACTGGTTTGTGTCTCAGAAGTCTCGTCTGGTTATCGGCTTGTAATGTATGAACTTACTTGCCGCGGCTTTATTTTATAACTCACTTCACGTAATAGGCTCCGAGTTGCTTTAATTCACTTTGCTGTTCTCGCGCGACGCCTCCGCTAATTTGTCTCACAACTTGCCCAAATATTTTTCTAAATGTTAAACATCACTGCCGTCATTACTGTGACGCACGCCGTACGCACCGGTTTTATTGGTTGTATCATGCATAGAAATTTCTGCATTGTGTAGTCAGAATCGTCATAAACTCATCCATAAACATGGTTCGTAAATTATCACGACAACGATTTGGAACATTTTACAACGGCCATCAAAGATTCTTTATGGTCAATAGGGATATGACTGCATCGAGTCTCATAATTAATACGAGACGTTTGTTTTATAATGTAATAAAACATAGCAGGATCAGCGATTGGTGACGCTACATCGCCGTCATTACGATTAACGCGACGCGTGGAGCGTTCACGCACGATATGTGTTTTAGTAATCGTAAAACGCTTTCCATTTTATTAGATTTACGTACAAAGTAGACATAACCGGTCCGATATCTGTTTACTGGCTAATAGAATGAAACGTTAATTTGAAATTGTAACTCGGCCGAAGCTATTATAAGTGACAACTCTAATGAATATTAAAGTAATTGCGTTCCATTACTTGGCTATCCAGTTTTAATCAACACACTTTAGTTTAATTATAAATGAAAAACTTCAATGTACTTAGAAAGCTATGGCGATATCACGAACAACATTGGGAGGGAAAGACAGTTCAAACGTGGTGTAAGTTATAAAAGACTGGTTCGCCAATCGAAATTGAGTTGGACATTTCAAATAGATAAAGCGATATCTATCCGTTATTGAGCGAACTTTATAGTTTTGTTTTTGGCAGTTTTGACACTGCTTCTATCTACTTATTTGTTCCTTCGGTTGCATCTAACTGCGGTGAAACTTTTAACTTCCCCGACGTATATTCCACGTGAGTATCACTTACGGAGACTGCGTTGGGACTTTGTTTATCATTCGCTGTCAAGTTTTGCTATTCTGCTCTCGCTTTGTATAACTGATTCATTTTCAGCTACTTACCCGCTCTATACTTTCCACACAATTACTGAGATAATTTTAAATGTAAGCAATAACGTGTTACGGGTTCTTGTGGGCCAGATAAGAGCTGCTCATTGTAATCCTCCTTCAGACGGCGACGGGCAGCAGACACCTGAAAACAATATACACAAAATTGCCACAATAATCGGCCCTCATGATCAGCGCAACGACTGTCAGACAATGGAGCAGATTACGCGATAGGGGTTTAACCGAATAGCAGCTAACTCGATTATACGGCCATCCGTGATTGTGTTTGAGCCTATTAATGTTTGAATTTCGTTATATTATTGCGGCGGGCGGGTGCCGCCAGTAATCCAATATGGGTCGGTATTAACGAAATTTCGCGTCGAGTTCGCGGTTTCAATTCTGTGGCGAGCGAGTGATAATGCTAGTGACATTTGCGTTCTAATCACACGTCTACGACGCCGCCGCGTGCGTGGAGAAGCTTAAATGCTGTTAACCAAATACCATTACATGTTAAACTGGCGGTTACACTCCTATCTGTTGTATTACTCGTATCATAATTTCCTGCTTTGAACCGTCGAATTAAAATCAAATTGTAGCTAAACAAATAACGTCAAATAATTGATAACAAACTAGTTTACTTTTAAATCCCTGCATAAAACTTCGTCGACTCAACTTAGGAGCCTCTTAATTAAGAGTGTGCTACCGTTTAGCATTTAGCAAATGAATCACACAACACCGCTTCCTCCCATTAAGCGTAGTGGCACTAAGAATAAATGACTTTTTTAATAATAGATCCGGGTTCCGGATGTGCAGATGAATGTGTTGGCATGACAGACAGATAGAGGGTGTGAAGAGCAAACCCCGCGGCCGGCCATGCCTACATTAAACAACAACTTAAAGGAAAGCAATCTGCTAAATAAGTACCGCTCATGTATTACGCTGTGGTAGTTGCTTTACTTACCAAATTATTATTGTAATATTACGTTCTAGTTTCTAATTGTAGAGCAACGCCGTGCTGAGCTGTTAGAGATTATGTGCTGTTAGAGATTATGGTAAAATTCAATACAATGTTATAAGTAGATAGTTGTAATCGATTAATTTAAACAATTTGACAGTGACGATATGTGAAGTACCGAATAGAGCAACAGAAAGTCAATATTTAAAGAAAGAAATATATTTAAAAGACGTTTTAAACTCTTCAGCCCTTTATAAACTAAGTGCATAGAAAAATAATAATAATACATTATGTAAATACGTAGTAATATTAAGGAGTAATGTAAAGTAATGTAATGTTAAGGAGATTGAATAACAATGCGCTTTGTAATGGCATATGTGTTATTAGAGTTAATTGCCAAATATTTTTCCATAGTATTTAATAGCACTATTCTTTGTAATTATAACTAACACGAAATAAGACAATATTTTTACATATTTTAATATCAAAAAAGTGTAAAAACATTTTACGGTCTTTAAATATAGGTATGTAATAAAAAGCATAATTGCACATAATTGATATTGTCAATTGGCAAGTATACATCGTCCGAATTCATACGGCGAGTACCTGAAACTGAATAATTACGGTTAACACATATGAACTCTGTTTCGGTATGTTTAATTAAAATAGATAAAATTTAATTAAAATAATGTTTCCTGCTGTTCAACTGCAGATTTATAATATGTGGTGTGGTTAATTATGCGTTTAAAATGAATTAAGCTAATAAGCAATTAAATTCTGTTCCGCACATTAGCTGAAGTAAAAATATTGAAGTGGAGCAATATTCGGAGCGTTGTTAGTTGGTTGAATTATTTAGCTTCTCGTCTCGTTACTTTAGCGCCGTTTCCGCAGGTGTGGCGATCATATTGTTTCTCAGACTCGCACACCGCCACAATACACCCCACGTGTACAGAAGGATAGAAGTCTACCTGACATTCTTAAGTTTATCCGTTGGTTGTGCCATGGAAAGGTAACTTTTATTAATGCAATTTTTTAATTATGTTCCTTTGTGGAATTTGTCACGAATTTCAGATTGTTTTTTATAGTTATTTACTTTGTGTGCCTTCTGTACATATTTCCGTGAAGGTGTTGTGTCAGAGGGGCGTCGCGTCGTGCGGATCTCCCTCATCGCGCCGCTTATTCTTTAATCTTGCTGATGAATTATGATTAGCGAAGTGCACTCAATCCCATTAGTTTTATCAACTTCTTAATGTACCACGCTCACTTTACTTATATGGGAACCACTCACATCAATTCTTATTATTGGATATATAAAGACATTATCCAGAATTACTTAAAAAATAATTTTTTAAGATTAAACTTAGCGAGTATTGCAGTCTCGCAGGTAAACATACGCGAATTAAACGCAAAATTGTTGTACTGAATGCAACTCATACACTAAAATGCATTCGAAACGTACATTAAAATTCACGGCGGCCCAACAAAAACCTTTATGACCGGTACAGCAGCACGTAATAGCTCGCCGTGGGACCACAAACTCCGATTATCCAAACATAGAGCTCCCGAAACAGCGCTGTGAAATTTTAACGTATAATTGATTATGAAGTTGGCCACTAATGGGCGAAAATAGTTTCTAATTTGGAGTGCGGTGGCAGAACGTAATTGGTCTCGGCCGCTTCTGTGTTAATCATTAACGTGGAGCGTATGCGAATACGAGGTCCCTCGCGGCCGCGCCTCCTTCAAATTTAGCTCGCTTGGAGCCGCAGTGGTCCGCTGGTCCGCAGTTTTATTTCGCTTAATAACCCGCCAATTAGCCACAGACACGGTATTATTTTTGCATAGTTTTATCCCCTTTCCACGGCTGACGTCCGTTAAATCCTAATTCGTGCGTATTGACGTTTGGAAAGTCACAGTTAATGGAGGGCGTGAGCTTTTTTGCTTCCACTGCATCTAATCTCGGTTAGCTGCATTCGCTTCGGGTTGTTTTCTGAGTGGCGTGGCGTGTTGCTGTCACCGATTGGTAAGTAATTATTCACGAAGCCTCGCTTCACGGACTGTCGATTTGATAAAAAAATGTCACATTCAAGTGCGTACAATACTGGCCGCCGACATTTATTGGACAGACGAAGACTTTCCACTTTGTGAACTATCAAAGGGTATTTTTTGTCGTACGATATTTGGTGTTATATCGGTACTATGAAGCTCTGTAGCTGAAGCACATTTACAGCAGTAATATTATATTAAATAAATATCTTTGAATGAGACAACTTTGCGCAGAATTTAACTTAAACACATTCAAATTAATAAGCATCGGTAAAAGTAAATTGCACATCACAATATTTGTAGCATTGCAATGATTTATTATTATTAATTTAATACCACTAATTAGTTGTTTCATGCACGCGGTGCGCTGTAACACGAGTTCTGGTACGAGCTCTTATTTTCTGTACGAGCACAATATCGCAATAAAATTATTAAACGTGTAATTAAAGCATACGCTTTAGCGGGCCGTATTTACCGCTCGGCGGATAAATACACCATAACGCAGTTGATTAGCTTCCTCTGTAGATCAAACAGTCATTGACACAATTTGCCGGCGCAGTGTGCATACTTCCGGTAGATATCCGTATCCCATTATTTGTGGCGGCCCGATCGGACGCACTCTCCAAAACACAAAAATAAGAGACGCGAGCTATTCGTCACGGGGCCTTACAATGGCGAGCATTGTTTCAGGCGCGCCGACCGGCGGCGACCAATAACCGATTCCGTTCTACCAGAAAACGAGTAGCGATGAAAAACAAGCAGAGGTCGCGCGCGAGTAGCGCCCGCCACAGCGCGCCGCGAGATCACTGCCGCCAAAATAGTGCGAGGCTGACGCGGTTGCCAAATTTAATTGAATTGTATTTAAAATATTAATTAACCGTGACGGGTCCGCGGGCGCGCTCCGTGCTTCAGTTTATCGCTTACTTTTTTCGCAGACACGATCTCAATTACAAAGTTTTTTTATTTGTTATTTATTCGATATTTTAAAGCATATAATTTGCTATAGTTCAGAAACGGCGAGTCGTGTTTCACGTTCTCATTAATCGCTTGAGTAGTTGTGCTAATTTTTTCGAGAAATATTACAGGCGATAAATTTCATGGTTCTGGATTTTATGCTGTAACATAAAATGGCCTCTGTGTACTGTTCAGAGTTCATTACTGTAAGTTATGGATTCGGTATGAATGGATACCGATGCCGATATGGGAACGAATCAGAATTGTTTCTACGGAAATAAAACGTTTATACTGTGCTAGCTCTCCCTATTCAAGCTCTGTTGCATTATTTGTGATCAAATAGGAATAAACTGTTGAGCGTTCATATTTTCTTATAAGAATCGTTTAAATTTTACGAAACTAATAGTGGCATTTTCTGCATGCCAGTGACACCAAGCCCTGAAGCTCGTAGAGCTCTTAGGGACACTAATTTGTTTCCACACATTTTATTATTGTTATTATTGTACATTTAGCATAATTAATCTAATTATACCCATGATTAATGCAGCTGCCGGCTGAGGCCGTCAACCCGCACTAAGCATGGTGGATTATAGCCTCAGCGTTTTAAACCGAACTTGATATCCGTATCCTCTAGTGGTTTTTGTATTGTCTGGATAATTATAATAAACCCCGTATTATTTGTTCAGTGTGAGAGGCGCACGCCGCAACAGGCAAGCGGCGGCAGTCCGGGCTCCGCGCCAGTAGCGCCGCTCATGCTGGCCATGGACGTGACCAAGGAGGCGCGCGCGTCGCCGCTGCCGGCTGCCCAGCCCAACAGCGCCGCGCCGGCGCAGCAGCCGCCGCAACCCCAGGTAATATGCAAATATTTGTCAGGCATTCCCAGAGAGAATTTTACTCATTATTAATTTATTTATTAATAATAAATAAAATTCTCATCATTATTTAGCGTTGTGGACTATATGACCTAACCACTCTCAATCGTGCTCCCGATTGTAGAGTAGGCCCCTGCCCTGCAGTGGGACGTATGTGGGCTGATAAAGATAAAGATACAATTTATTTATTAAAAAAAATCATCATACTTTTATCGTAGAATTTTATGGATATTTTACAATTATTGTTAAAACAATAAGGCATTTGATGTTTGCGTATCATTAACAAAGGAAAAAAAAGACTTTTACGCGAATAGGGAATACATTCATAAACCTAATGATACTTCAATTCACTGGTAGGTCTCATATCTCATATCTGTCACTCCAGGCGGAGAGAGGCCGCCTGGAGTGATAGATTTTTGACATAAGTAACGCAATACAGTTCCTCCACTTCACGACCATCTATATCGTCTATAACCCCACCACTCACCCACACGTTCTGTATAGATCTGCGCGGGATGCAGCAAGGTGATCACGGAACGGTACTTGCTGAAGGCGCTGGACCAGCTGTGGCACGAGGACTGCCTCAAGTGCGGCTGCTGCGACTGCCGGCTTGGGGAGGTCGGACACACGCTGTACACACGCGCCAACCTTATACTCTGCAAGAGGGATTATCTCAGGTAATATATTAATTGTGGAAACTTCACTAGATTATTTACTACTAACTGTATCTTGCACATATGTTTTATTGTTCTGTATGTATCCCAAATACATTTAAAATAAAATAAATATTTCGACGTCAAGTCTATCATCACGCCAATCCAGTGTGGGGGACTTTAGTTTAAGCTCGTTGCATTTGACTCGATAGAGGTGCAAGGGACGGTTATGGTCTGATACAGTATACAGATTTGAAACTGTTACGTTACTATTGAAACTCGATAAAGTTTATGTCTTTTATCTTGGGCGACACTTAGAGAAAAAAACCCTAAGTTTATAATTTAAAATAGTCTATTATATGCCAACGCGGTCAATTAACATACATTGAATAAAATCAATTACGAGAAAATTTCACAAAAATGTCTCGAATCTTGTACTTTATACTTACTTGTATCAAATCACAGATCTGTGTATTAAATAGTCGATGGATATCAGCCACTAAACACATAAACAAATCATATGAAAAGATCTATATTATTATAGTAATTGGAATATCGATCGAATATTATTTGTATTGGGCTCTATGCTAAAAGTATAATAATTTTTTATGTTTTCTTCGTTATCAACTGTGTGACTCACCTAAATGTCACAGTCAATCTGTATCATTGTTGTTGATCTGTGTTAACTTGTCAGGTTGTTCGGCAACACCGGGTACTGCGCGGCGTGCAACAAGGTGATCCCCGCGTTTGAGATGGTGATGCGCGCTCGCAGCAACGTCTACCACCTCGAGTGCTTCGCTTGTCAGCAGTGCAATCATAGGTTAGTACCGATTGTTATTTTTTATTGTTTTATTTTCTTGAGATAGTACGGTCACTTCCTAAGGAAACCACAGGGGTACCGCGGCAATGTGTGCCTGAGCCTCAATATTTTCGGGCCTCGACCGAGGAGTAGACAAAACAAGCGCTGGCTAGATGTAGTCATGGAAGATATGAGAGTCAATGGTCTTACTATTGAGGATGCCGAAGATAGGGCGAAATGTAAAAGAATTTGCCGGAAGGCGGACCCTGGTACCGGCCGTGATAACGCCAGGTAGAAGATGTTACCTAAACACAATTTTAAATGAAAATGATTTACATAGATAAGGAATCATATTTCTAAATTCCATTTTTTTAATCAGCATCAAGTCACTTAGATTCTCATTCGGTCCACAATAAGTGATGTCGAACGTCGTCGAAATTTTGCCTTAAAACAGTGAGTGGTGTAAATCGTTTGAATGTAACGTAACTAAATGGTGTAACCAAACAGTTTGTTTATTCATCTCACGGAGGCCAAACAAAGAGCGCGATTAAATTTTCCGCTACATAATACAAATCTCACACGCAAAGAAAATCTAATAGGATTTCGGGGGAGGATTTAAGTACGATCGTAAATACAGGACCAACGTTTATGCGGTACTCCTACCTGACCTTATCCCACATTTCTGTGGGGTGGTGCAACGAGTTTTCATGCATTATTTAGCTTGATTATTCCGTGACTAGACTGATTGTCTGACTTCAATTCTAATTAGAAACTATCAATTTCCTAGCAAGTCGTGGTTTTATAAGTAAAGTATATACTTCTTTTGGTAATAGGCGTTTTTTTCTAATCGCTAAGCGACACAAACCTTGTTAATATTTATAGAGAATTCTCAAATGCACAAGTATTTTTAAAAATATATCCTTCCAAGTTTATACAAACGGTAATTATCAATAAATATACCTGTTGTCTCGAAAAATCAGTATTGTATTAACTCGACGCCCAATTAGACTAACCACCTACAAGTGAGCTATAATGCGCTTTTTCTATGGTATTAACTCTATAAAATTTATCTAATTAGTTTTATTACACGTAATTTGATACAATTATATAGTTTCAGTGAGTTTTTAATGATACGTGGAAATGGAGCTAAAACCTATTTCCCGGAATCTGGAGGAGTAGAAAACGTTATCTTGTTATGACGATGCTTCTATTGAAACAGTTTATTTTTACCACGTTAATTGGACTAATGCTACTTGTATATTGTTCAACATAACTTAGTACTGTATATATTTTTTATTATAAGTATGATTGATAACGCCCTTGATAATATTATTGTGTTTGCTACAATTCTTTCAAATAATATCATGGAACTGTATTCTCTTTGAATCTAATCATTATGGGTGAAAATAGAAAAAGAAATTGTAAAACGTTCTTTTATCGACATTATATGTAAAATTTGGGGAATATCAAATTCCCCAAATTTTCTTCCTTCGTCTTATATTTCAGGAGAGTCAACTCGTTCCAAAATATTTATTTTTAATTGGTATCGCATAGTGTTCGATATAGTAACAGACCGGTTTTAAAAAAAATTAAATATCCCTTTTTTGTCTCTTAGGTGTAACATATATGTAGTGTATTATCTATGGGTAACGTTTTCTTATTTTGGCGAAAAATTTATTGGTACTGAGATTGAGAAGTAAATTTATACAAAAAGACGTGAGGTTACTCGCTCGGAAATAAATATGATAAACGAAAATTTGTTTCGTGTCTGGATATCTAATTGAAAGTTTGTCGTAGTTTCCAGTATCTTTGAATTAAGACTTATTTACGGGCATAACATTAAGCTAAAAAGCCTAACCTTCAAATCCAATTTCACTTAAAATAATAACCAAATATGTTCTAGAAAAAACACAAAAGCAAGTGCTAACATCTGCACGTATATCGATCGATGTAGGTCTCACAGGCCCATTTAGCACATCGAGTTGTCGAGTAAACAGTAAGCGGTGCTTGATTTCCCCGGCGCGCTCTCAATCTCGACTTATGTTAATATTCACTCATATTTATGATGCTGTCCGAAGATAACTCGATAAGAGGGTTAAATATCCGTTTAGAATTAATTGGATTAATGTGTGGGTGGACAACACAATATTGGTTACTTGATGTAGGTGGATGGAAACTTTTAACTGGTAGCTTTAGAAATTTTTGGCGAGTCTTTGTTCAGCAATAGTTTCTATGTCTGAAAATGATATTTTTGTATCAGTGTTAATTCGTCCTCGAAAACGTAATGAATCTTTTTATTTCTGTCTGGTTTCTTGTCTCAAATAGTCTCACTCTTTTCTAATATATTTTAATTAGGTTTCCAATTTTATTACAATTACCTACAAAAAATATCTCATTAACATATAAGAAATACATGAAAAAATTCTACTGACAGTGCTATACTTAACCTCGCCTATTTCTAATTACACTTTCGCCGACATTGATTTAAGATAGCCCACCACACTGGGCAAAGAAAAAGTGAATTCATTATCATAAATATGCAACAAAGCAAATTGTACAGCTTAACAAACATGAGTATATTAACGTAAAAGTTTAATTATTGCGATGGAGTCTTTACATAACTTACGCTCGTTCTGAAATTTTAATTAACATTCTTATTAGTAAAATTTATAATGCACCGCGCGAAAGATAGCTTGGTGTTTTTAATACGTGGAGTGTTACTAAATGAATTTATATGAGAAATACCTTGTATGTACATTTATCATCAGTGTTTTTATGACTAGTTTATAAAGAAGGTTTTAATCCCTGATTTAAACTTTTTAAACGTTAAACTATAATATATCGCGTTATTCACTAAATCACAAAAAAAGTCTGTAATGGAGATATGAACTGAACGAATGGACCAAGGATCTTACTAAATGGTATATCCTCAAAAGTGAGGCTAGGCGAAGAAAAGTGAAGGTTTTAAGCAAAGTAGCAGGCAGGTTCGTAACGCCAAACATGGGCGCAAAAACAGGAAGAGTGGAAAACTTTAGACTAACCTTTTATTTCAACACTAGCGGCCCGATCCAGCTTCGCCTGGGTGCATATATTTTTTGATTCCACTCCAAACCAAATACATGTTGTTTTTCGTATAAACTCTTGTATGCCTAAACTTGACGTAGCTATCCTACTGTCCGGCTCAATCCCGTCTCATCCGCCTGTTCAGTCTCTTCCCAGTCCGTCCCGTCCCTTCTCTTTATTATCCATCCCGTTTTATAACGTGCATTTAAATTTCGTCCTAACAAATCTGTGATCTATCCCAGCCCTCTCCCGTACCTTCGATTCTATTTTACTTTATGTCCCTTCTCTCCACAAACATCCATATATATCTTATACAACGGGCCGTGCAGCAGAAATCGTAATATTTTAATTTCACCACAACTTCAAAACCAAACGTCCAATTTTAATTATTCAAAGACCAAATATTATCAACATAAACTGTACTTATTGATGAAATAATTTATTTTGATAAGGATTAATAGCATGAGTAAAATAAACGCGTTTAAATGTAGTCCAAAAAAAATTCAAGATTTTTAAATAAAAATGTGGTTGTTGTGCCTCACTCGACATAGATAGGTATAGTGTGTCGCGGACTTTTTTGTAGATATTTATAAGATCTACAATTAATTATAACATTTTATGGTTCTATCTTTTGTAGTTTAGGCAGCGTACGCAAAATAAGTAACTTCTTTGGTTGATTTTTTTCAGTTTGTGTCCGAAAAATCCAAATATCTTACAGAACCCTATTTTTTCCAAAATAAAATATAGTCTATGTTACTCGTGGATAATGTAGCTTTCGAATGGTGAAAGAATTTTTAAAATCGGTCCAGTAGTTTTTGAGCCTATTCATTACAACCAAACAAACAAACAAAGTTTTCCTCTTTATAATATTAGTGTAGACAAACGAAATAAAATAGTGTGAGAGACTACAATAAACAGTATCTAGAGACGTATTAATTACCCGTTTGTATTAGAGAATTGTGTATGATGTTCTTCTAAAAATATCGTACGTAATGCCATTAGTGCCAACCCCGGTTATTATTTCATAAGCCTCCCTAAACTGTTCTCTTATCAAAGTCTTTTACATATTCATATTTTGTATACAAGTTGCATACATAAGTTGTATACAGATCACAACTTGTATATTTTGTTGTAAATTTCCGTGTAAGGGTGCAGGCACACCCGGCGATTCTTACTGTACTGCGTCCGTTTAAATAATAGAAAGGCCGCGAAGATTGGAGCCGCTCTGAATGGTTAATATGTCACTCGTGGACCTTTCTCCTGTTAGTGGATCTCGCGCGACATTCACACCGAATTATATATTCATTCGACTGCTGTTTGAATCCAGATTCAACAGTTGGATAACCGTCGCGCTGGCAATTTACTTTCGGTACTTCGCCCGAGTGTACGAATGAATTGCCTACACAAAGATTAAGGGACTCGGTCCTCTACAGCAATGCGTGTGTAGAATTTACACTTTATTTATTTATTTTATTATGTAATTTACATTCGTTTCCGTAAAACATTAGAAAATATACTATCAATCCATAAAACATGACGTTAAGCTTACAATAAATATTGCGTCGTATTTGTGGTATAACATGTTGGCAGATATAATATAAACCTGACCACCGCAACTCGACGACCAAATCTCACATGGAGTGTATATGTTTAACAATATGGAGTGTAAACTATTAAATATCACGTACAAATCAATTTCCACGGCCGGCAGAAATCTGAATCCAATTTGCGGGCTGTCCGATCGGGGCGGACGGCAGATATCACGAGCGAATATCGCTAAACGGCTAAATAATTTAGTAGCAATCTGGCGTCGTGTGGCGGGCGGCGCGGCGGCGGCGGCGACGCCGAGTGCGGCGCGCCTCACGCCCGCGGCCGCACCGCGCCACCGACGCCTGCTTACACTGCCGCGCGCGAGCCTACCGCCTGCCGCTTGCCGCCTGCCGCTTACATTTATAGTTTATACTAATTTCACTATTTGCTCACACTACACCACGCTGTTATGCTACACGTCGCTGCGAGCTTTTATCACAACTTCGACGCAACTATACACATAAATCTCATAGCGAGCTTGTTAAAAAGATAAAGGTTTGCACTCGAGCTAATTTCGTATGATGTTGCGAAACATTCAAAGTGGCCTTTTTATTTCGTTGTAGCTTAATACTCAACTTCAAAGCGAACAAAAAAATAATTCCCTTGATACGAGTTGCCGCGCGCGGCGCGCGCTCACTCTGTGTTTCTCGCCTCTTCATTCGTTACTCGTTCATAATTCAACAGCTACCTGAACGCTATTGTCTTACAGCAGAGGGAAAACATTCAATAGAGGCATCCGTTTAACGCAAAACGTCAAACTTGGCGTCTCCGACGTCGCGACGCGCACAATGCCGCATCGCACAAAGCTTAACTTGCACCCAGTCATTAAAATTTCGTTTTCCATCTTTTCCATTACGCGGCTGCAGACAAAAAATAGCGAAATAAAAAAAAGCGACAAGCCTGAAACAAAAGTGGGGAACGAAGAGTACGGGAAATAAAGTTAATTAAGAGCGGCGAAATCGACTGAGTTGCGGTGGAAATTGGTCCCTTAAAACAGAGACATTTGTAGCGAAGCTATTGCGCTTAATTTTTGTGACAAGTGAAACAAAAGAGTTGGCAGCGTGAGCCGAGACGCGGGTGCGGGGTGCGGGGGGTGCGGGGGTGCAAGACGGGGATGGAAGGAGGGGAGATAAGGTCGGCGTTATCACCGGCCGCGGCGGTTCCGGGCGGCGGCCACTGGCGAGTCGAAGGCGATACCTTTTGTTTAGTTGTTTAGTCACATTGAGGGATGCGCGTTCGCGTGACGTTATCGCATCGCCTCGCTTCACGCTGACCTTTCCACTCTTGATAGTAAATTTTATTCTTTAGACGTTTTATTGTGGTTTCTTTCTGGCCGTTTCGTCAAACTACCTATATTAGATTAGATCAAACGTTGTCTGTGTAAATTGTAAAAAGTGGCGCGGCGTATAATTAGATTAACGAAGAATCCCTACGAGTTGCAGTCTACTAATTGGATCTCCTTGCACAATACACCTGTAGTTAGCGGCACAAGTATTAAGTTGCCGGCTCGGGTGACATTCAGTGTTAATGTTGATGTTTGTTCGTAGGTTCTGCGTGGGCGATCGGTTCTACCTGTGCGAGAACAAGATCCTGTGCGAATACGACTACGAGGAGCGGCTGGTGTTCGCCAACATGGCGTATAACCCCCCGCCGCTGGCGCACCTCAAGCGACAGACCACGCACCTGCCGCCGCCACCGGTAACTAAACAACAATAAAATAATTAAACGTTGTTCTCGCAGAAAAACTGCGATTATGTCGGACAATATTAATTCTTAAGTTCCTACCATTTGTGATAAATATTCCTTTATATCTCAATTCCTCTATAGGCGATGGTAGGAAATATAGGATTCAATGTTTAGAATAGAGATCAGATATTAGGTAAGTCACTGTAAAACTAGGTCGTCAAAAAAGAAGAATTCTATTTTCTCTTCTCCGGGAGCGTGTACAAACATATTTACAAATTGCTTTGTATGTCTCGATTCATTTTATTTTTTGTACTGTTTCATTTCAATTGTTTTGTGTGAAGATGCAGTAGCGATATTGGCGTTTCAAGTTTTCCGAAATATTTTTTATGCTGGTCTGACAAAGTGACCGATCATAATGCACCTGATCTAGTGCAGTCTAAATAGCGTATCCAATGGGAAAATAGTTACCTAGCAAATTGCGACACATTTGCATCAGGTATTACAGTGAGGTTTCCATCATCACGTACGGTGGTCGCGGTCCAGGCAGTGACGAATATGCCAGCAATTGCACTGCACTAATAGGCACAATTGATTAATACCATTAGTCTCAGGGTCATCTCAATCTGTCATAGTCCACAAATGCTCCCTGCTGACCACTGCTAAGGAGACTTCGCTAGAAAAATAAAGAAATGGATTAAAAGAGCCATACCACCACGCTAGCCATACATATGACATGCCATGATAGCCTCCGTGGCGCAGTTTGTTAGACGTCGGCTGTGAAACGAGAGGCCGCGGGTTCGATCCTCGCACCGAAACAAATATTTGTGTGAACCACAGGTATTTGTTTCGGGTCTGGGTGTTTGTGAGACTGCAAAGTCTCTCGTAGTTTCTGATAACCACGACCCAAGACTCGATCTTAGTGTGGAGTCAGGACTATGTATGCAACTGTTGGGTGTATTTATATATTTATACTACGCATACATCTAGGGTTGTCGGATCTAAGTGTGATTGTTGGTCTAACTTGTAATATTTTGTCAGCAGACGAACAACGCCATGGGTGCTCTGATGAACGGTTCTGGTCGTTCCGGGGACTTGAACAACAACATGTCTGGCTCGTCGCCGGCGCCCTTTGCCGCCCCCCCGCACCTCAAGCCCCTCGGCCTTTCCGCGTCCAGCTGAGACTACCGCGCATGAGACGCGTTCCACCCCTACGCCAAGTACCAGAACTAAGCGAAGGGACGCTCGCGTATTTCAATACAAAAACAATTCTATTGTGACGTTTGAACGCAATTCGGAACGGACGTGATTTCTAAGTGGTTTAATATAAAAGCAAAGCAAATGCCAAACTATAGCTACAATTCTCATTGATTATATACGTGTTTATTAACCTTCATTTTCAATAACGTATACTGTGTAACATTTGAACGTGTAAATAATTACTTCTAGTTTATTTAATCTCAGAATTTGATCTCAAACGGGCAATTTTGATAACTTAGGTAGTGCATTTGAAAATTATATTGTGTAAGGTATAGAGATCTTGTAGGATTGATGACCTCTAAAATAATCTGCGGATTGACGTATAAAGGTGAGGTTACATTATTTGGTCATAAAGACAGTTTTCAAAGTTTAACACAGGATGTTTTAGCAGTGATGAATTGTAAAATAAGTGTAACTTCAGCTTTACAGAGAGCGGGTAAAAGACTGCGGTGTTTCATCAGAGAATGATAATGTATTTTAGTAGTGATTAATAAATGTTATTGTAAATAGTTGTCATTACTTTAGTGTATCATAGTACAAGTAGACAAGTCCCAAATTCAATATTTTAATCGATCAAATTATGTAAGTATTTCTTTTTTCGCGTGAAGTTTGGCGAAGTTATTATAGATTTATTTCTACACGCCTTTTTACTATGTAGGTACTATTTTTATTGCAATTTCAACATAAAATGAATAAATGTATTAAAAGCACATCTTACTCAGAATATTACTTTTGTATATTGTTTTTTTTTCAATACAAATGTTTAAAAATCGGAGCGTTTTGTCCTCATTTCGTAAGTACGAATACACATATAAGTTGGTTCATAGTTCGTACTTATTAATTTAGTTTTGGAAATAATATGCTCTTCCAGAGCACTGGAAAATTTAAGCGTTTATAACTTAAATGAAATTTGGTTTTGGTACTTATTTACCCAACTTTAGCTGAAATTAAATATTAAAACGTTTACATAGTAGATTGGCACATTTCTTACACTTTGTTATTTCGTTTTGTACCTATTCTATAAGCTGTTAAGTTTATTATAAACATTGTTACGATGTTTGTATTATTTATGTAAATAATCTACTACGATTAGATTGTATGATATGCATTAAATATATAATATTTGAATTAAATAGTGAAATGTAATATGTGTTGACAGATATGGATGTTTGTGCTGAATAGTTCAAATTAGTTTTTGTTTAGTGATATTTTATGTCTTAACACATTTCGGATCGAGTTAATCCATTATGTACAGTTGCCAATGTATAACGATATTAATATTAAATATTAACTGTACCATTTTCACATTGTGAATTTTTAATGTGTAAATTCGTAAATCTGATGTCTGTATTTATAATAAATTCTCTGTAAAATTGTTTATCTCGCTTTGCTGCGTTCTATCAAGTGGCGAATTGTGAAATGTTTGTATAATAATGTATTTCGAATGAATAGCTGTTAGCACTTCTTTTGGCGACTGTACAGTGTCATGCATTCCCGACGGTGCACGGTTGCTTAGTAAATGTACAACACATTTGTATAAATATGAATGTGTCGGATTCATTTTAACCAATGATATGACCAAAGATGTAGTCGATTAAATCCTTGTTCAAACAGTATGTTACCTTTTATTTTCTCTATCCTCATTTTTTCATATATACCACCTGTTTGCGAATATTATCGACGATCACGCAAGGAATGGGGCTATTGTCGAAATTTCGAGTGCTATTCACTTTGATTGTCAGAGGGTTCGTGATGTGATCAACAGTTTATTCCTTCTGAATTTGCACTGAACTAATCTTCCTAGCATCTGGTGAAATGAGACCTCAAAATACTGT
The DNA here is from genome assembly GCA_030180105.1 of Hyles lineata. Taxonomy (NCBI): domain Eukaryota; kingdom Metazoa; phylum Arthropoda; class Insecta; order Lepidoptera; family Sphingidae; genus Hyles; species Hyles lineata. Next base: position 10,477,630 of record JARJEE010000008.1, on the reverse strand, counting down.
TTAGGTAATTAAATACGCTGGGGTAAAGTTCATTAAATAATGCCAAATAATTTTAAAAACCACTTGGTGGTTTGCATTAAAATATTGTGTAATATGATTCGTTAGTAATAATATTGGAGATTATATTTCAGCAACACAATATTAACCTAACATTGATACGAACAAAACTATGTAAATATGAAATCATTAAAAACATATTGAACATAAAATATTGACCAATTGGTTTATAAGATCAATTAAAGTTTTCTTGTATATTTTTAGTCCATTATAAACTTTAGGAGTTAGGTTTCCTCATTAAGTTTCAACACATCTATTTGTGTATGAATTTACTGTTCTCGGATCACCAGAATTCAGATCATCTTTAGTAGTGGTGATTTCGGCATTCACGGCAAACATTGAAACCCATGTAAAAATGAATTGCGCCTCTGGTAATTTATGGTGCCTTGGGCGGTCGCACTACCGCGGCGTACTCTTACGCCGGCTCTGCTCTTTAGGTTTGTTACGGGACAAATACAATAACTTATTATCCAATATCGATTTTTAGGTACCCAATTTTTTATTTAGATGAAAAGATGATCATCACTGTCATCACACTAATGTAGCCCTCAGGAAGTAATTAGATACATACAAATTAAATCAATCAAATCTTATATTCTACAGGGAAAAAAGGAATTCTACAGGTAATTTCACTGCAAGAAGTTAATAATAATTTATTCATGTTTAATTGCATACCCTTTAAAAAAGTTATAGTCCGCGGTCTCATTGTTATCGGCGATTTCTTTCAGATATCCATAAATTGACTTGATTACAAAAATGGCAGAAGTGGGTTGTCACAACACATTTATAAAATGCCTCTTATGCTGACATTGTGACCTTTCACCCAATATAATATTAAACGGATGAAAAACCTGGTTGCGGTCCACAAAAGTGAGCGGAAATTTGAAAAGATACTTGTTTTGTGGGTGAAAATGAGAACCAAAGCGGCCTCATATCGGGGGCATAAAAATGTCCTTCGTGGCATTGTAGTACTCGCTGATACCACCTGAGAAGCAAGCCGCATCAACTTCATAACACCGACAGCAAAAAAGTTTACATTAAAGACTATTATTAACAAAATACAATAATGTCACCACCAAAATGTCTATTCTCCCGTCAAGCAGCGGTGTAAATGCACTGTTCTTTTTCGGTGTGGAGGATATTGTAGCCAGAGTAACTACTAGACATGGCAAGCTCAGTGGAATTCCAAGCATTGCTTTGTAATTCAAGGTGTTGTTTGGTTTTGCTGCTGTTCATGGGCAGACGAATCGCTCGACATCAGGCGAATGGCATGCACGTCTCGCCATAAATAGCACTAAAAAAAATACGTGTCTGTGTAGTGCTGTAAATTAAATAAACGTACCTAAAAGACATTTTAAAGTTTTTATAAAAATAATAAGAAATGTCTTATCTCTAGAAGTAATGGTATCAAGACATTAAGTAGTAAAAGTTTGTCTTAATATTGGTATAGTATAAATCATGAGAAAAGATCGATATTAAATTCTGATTATGGATGGATGGTATATTCTAACTATCATGTAATAGATATTAGAAGAAGGACACGAGTGTCTCATCACCGTCTGCTGACTTTTGTATATCTGATATACATCGGTTTTGTAGACATTACTAATGAATGAAAACAATAAATCTACATAATTATTAAATTGAAATAATAAATATTATTATCATCCATTGTATAAAGTTTAGATTATCATAATTGATTACCGTTTCGAAGCAGTTAAATCATCTATCCATTGTTTTATATACATAATGCATGTGACGAATATTACAGCAATATTACATGGAAAATGCATTTGTACTATTATTAGTAAGTCGCGGTTTATAACCTAAACAAATTGATTGAGCGCAGGTTAATTGTTCATAACCTGGGTCAATAAATAATGTTATCCGCTATCGACAATTATTATAAAGTACAAGAAATTAGTGTTAAATGAGGATAAAATATGATTTGTACATTTCTTAGAATATAAAACAAAGTAGAGCACTGAATCTACACACACTAGCACTGAAGAGGTACGTTTCTCTTCTACTTCTTATATTCATCAAAGACTAATTCAAGTTAATAATATTTGAAACTAAATGCTTTATTAATAAATTATTTCATAAATCTCTTAAAGACATACTTTGAATCGAATTCTCGATTGTAGACGAGAACCATGCTCAGCAATACAATGCAGCACAATACAATTGTAAGAAATAACTCACAAATACAAATACAAATGGCCATGGTAGGATTCTTATACAACTAAAATATGATTTTGAAACAAATAATTTGATTTCGTTGCGTGCTGACCGTACGAGCTAGGCAACGGACGTGCAGAGGAGAAAAATCACCCCAATTTCCCGGCACCCCGCTCGAGTCATTGTCGGCTCACAGCGCCCTGATAGAAATGTTATCGATGCCATCTTTAATTTCACCAGCAAACACAACCGAACCCATTACAACCGCAATTTATTTTACACTAACTAGCTAAATTAAAATGTTCGTGCATTAATGGATGCGTGCCGCTGTTGATAGGTCGTTGCTAAAATTTTTGGCGGAGGTCTAGGAACAGTTGCAGACTTCCTGTAAACTGTAACTTAAGATGGTAATGGTGATAGATAAAATGCCAAAAAGTGAAAAAGGGTTTTAAATACAGAAAAGTTTATGGTCCGATTTGCCTTGATAAATAACAAAGAATAAACCGTCCGATTGCACTGAATAAACAATACATTGGAGCGAAACAGGGCCGCAAATAAAGGTGTGAGTTGTGACGCGCGAACAGGCCGACAACGAACAGCGTACAGCGACACAGCCGGCCTCCTCAGGCGTGAACGACACAATGAGCCGCGTGAAAAATGGCACCGGCCGAACCGACGGCCTACAAATCAAAACTGCGAAACCGTTCCCAAATAAAAAATAAAAAACACAACGTAACGCAGGAAGCCGGCCGCACACCACTGATGGCTTCTTGCAATAATTTCCGTTTTCAATGAGCGACTTTTTTCTTTTTCTTATCACCGCACGAACTAGGATGGTTGGGAATAAATTGAAATACAAAATTGATTGTTGACTTTTCCCCGGCGCTTTATTACTGCCACAAATAGGAGAGAGATTGAAAATTGCCTACAGACGTTGTTGACGGATTCGTTGATTCCGGTATTCGATAAGTATTTTACTCCTGGTAATGTTGTGTGGATAGATCACGGTTTATTTGCTTTGCCAGTATTTGCCTTGCATAATGACCATTACATGCTGTAATTACGTAATTGGTCATTAAATTGTGTACGCAGTACTGTAAATAAAAAAATATCGTTAATTCCAGAAATTATACCATATTTTAATCTAGCGATCCTTATGCAATAACATGCAGAAGGACTTGACTTATGACATTACGATCAGCTGTTTTACTTACCTCATTCCTTTCAGTAAAAGGGTTCTCCCTTAGTTCAATACGGTGACCTAATGCGGATGGGAAAATTTACATGCCTTTTCTTGTGAATTATTTTAAGACATGTAGATTTCCTTACGACGTTTTCCTTAACAATTCAATAAAGTAATAGTTTTGGTATTACGAGTATTAGATAATAATCAATGGACATTCATGTGAGTTCGATAATTTGGAGCCATCTGTCAAGTAACTCAAACCTAGACTTTAATATTGTCAATCCGTTCTCATCCTAATTAAGATCCCTTCTTAATTTCCAAATTATCTAAAAAATATAAAATTATGACATTTGCATTTGAAATAAACCCAGGAGCGTTACATCAGAAGAATTTCAATGTAACATTTTTATTATGTTGATAAACAGACAAGCTATTATTTTTACGAGCTATTCCCTGTTTACACTCCTTAATGCCGGTCAGAATGAGTTAACGACAGTTGTCAGTTCTTTCACCCTCCGGTTAGGGATTTATCCGGCAAATGGTTCTTGTATGGAGGCTATTCAACACGGATCTCAGAAAAAATTACACCACCCTCTTTCCATTCCTGTCTTTGTATACGGACGCAAGGAGTGAGGAAGGGCTTGCTACGCTGGCCCGCTAGCCCCTGAATCTCCTATTTTTATTTCAGTTTTAATTATTAAAAGTTTTATGAACTGCTTATTTCTTTTTATGAGATTGTTGAATTAATTCCCTTTTTGTTTGTCTAACTCATTTCGTTTCGCATTATCTTTAATTACTAAAAGTTTGTGTATTAGATTTTCGCAAACGGAATTGTTACGTTTGTTGTCCTTCCTTTTATTGTTTGATAACATTGCTATTAGTATGGGTCAGGCGTATTCGGAGTGTACTGAATATTGAATAAATCCATATCGCGAAGTATTAAATTGAAATGAGTATCTTAAACGTATTCCAATAGGAGGAGTTATTTCCAAATGTACGGTTATCACGTCCGTTGAATATCATAAAACATTTTAAAGTTCGCGAGAGATATTCCGTCGGAATCTTCATTCGGTGCCGCAAGTCCGCTGTAAGTAAATTTAACTTTAAAATATGCATAACAGTTTTCCGATGCGATCCCCTTTCGGAATTTAAACACATCGAATCGTATTAAGATACATTTCAATTCGGCGCACTTCGGAAGTTTAGAAAGAAAATGTTATTCAATTTTGTGTTCGCCGATGTTCTACTTTAGTGAGAACATTTCAAATATTTTATGGCTGTGTCTGAAGAACTTCTTGTTATAAATTAGTTTACATTTTAAATGAAAATAAATTATTACATGGCTAGCGATTTAACATTAACATCTTAGTAATTTTTATGTCACAAAATTTGATTACTATTAACCAAAATAAACATTCGGAACAATATGCCAAAAAACTCTTTATATTTCCGCACATAAACATCTCAACTAAATGAATCGACAAGGGTCCACGTAAGCCGTAGACCGCAAAGTATGTTATTTAAACAAGACTTTAACACCTCAGTAACAAATTACAGTAGGCTTGTAGACTTGCGAGTTAAGTGTACTTAACCGCAACTTGTGAAAATGTAAATGAGGTGCTCGTCCCGAGTCGGAGACCAGGGATGCCTCCAGATATGCTAATTAAGCTTACCGCTCTTTCCAATTACTAACACTTATTATGTCGCGGGGCATTTCGATCAATATTATTTAGGTTTATTTGTAGTTTTTATTGTATTTTGGAAATATTATTATTATCAGTGTTTTCAGAAATGACTATAAATAAAATAAATATACCCAAAAGTGACATACAAAGTCCTGACCCCACACTAAGATCGAGTCTTGTGTCGTGGGCATCAGAAACTATGAAAGACTTATTAGTCTCACAAACACCCAGAGCCGAAACAAATACCTGTGGTTCACACAAATATTTGTTTCGGTGCGGGGATCGAACCCGCAGCCTTTCGTTTCACAGCCGGCGTCTAACCAACTGCGCCACGGAGGCTGTCATGGCATGTCATGTGCATGGAGGTAGCGTGGTGGCATGGCTCTTTCAATCCATTTCTTAGGAGAAGACTGTCAGATTATGACCTTGTTTACCGATATAGTTTTTTATTCTCAAAAAGTTGAAAACAAAAGTTACTAGATATATCGTACTACTCGTACATCTATGGATGAGACTATACGATGAAGAGCAACAGAGTTACCTATATTTGCCCACCTTAAGATTTCTTTACAATCACCATACCCACAAAATTATGTGTACACATGAGTATAGACTACCTTCGCAAGCTACAGTTTTTATAAAAATAAATTTCCAATACACAAAGCCTCAAGACTTAAGTCATAACTCTGCTGTTGTAAATAAACACGATTTTAAGTAGGAGTACAAATATTCCTTCAATACGGTCTGGAAACTTGTTAATGCTATTAGAGCAAGCAGCGGAGGCGTTAAGCTGCAACCTTACTTAATTCTACTTATTCGGAAACTTCCACTCGGCAGTGCGCGTCCCGCCGCATCTTTAACTAAATTCCCTCGCCGCCCTTACCACACGTCAATTCTTCGGACACTTATTTGATAACAGATGGGGAAACTTACCTCTTTTATTATTATTAGGGCAATAGCTTTAGAATTTCCATATTTTAGCGAGAACCAAATAAATTAACACTCTAATCACAATGTATAGAACCATTTTTATAATGAGTTCTTAAAAATAATACAATGTATGAATAAAAAACAAATTTTATTTAACTTTTCACACTCATTCAAATTGACATTACTAAAGAAAACTAAGTCAAATATGCCGAAAGTAATAATGCGGACAAAAGCTTTGGGGTAACGCATAATTTGTCTTCAGCCCCGCTGCGCGCTTTCGCTTTCTGTTGAGCCTCCATAGTCACTCTGCGTTCAATTTCATCACTTTCTTGCTCCATTTTCCTCGCCCAAACTGTTGCTTCTGAGGTTACGTCTTCAATCCCATACGAGACTGTAACTTTGCTCGTCGTAGACTTTGTTTTTGTCGTTCGGTCCTTTGTAGTGGTCGTGACGATTGTAGTCTTACTTGGTGTTCCACCATCTTGAAGAGTATTATCCGTGACTTTTGATTGTGTGGTCTCGTGTTCTACAGAGGCTTCAGTTTCGACATACAATATATCTTCTTTGGCTTTGCGTGTAGGAGTTGCAGCCATTTCAGTGATGGGTGCGTCTTTGGTGGCGACGATGCAGACATTGGTACATCTGCCCTCGTAGCATGCGTTGTCTGTACCACATGTTATGAAAGTGTCCCATGCGGATAAGAGCTGGTAGAGATGAGGTGCTTGACAATTGTTTTCTACATAAGTCTGCAGTCCTGTAACTTCATTGTCGCATAGAAGTGGTCCTCCACTGTTACCCTGAAAAAAGTTTAAGTGTTTAAAAGTTTGGTGTGTTGAAGCGCAATACAATCCAGCAACATTGTAGACACGACATTACTAGACGAATTATAATTTACAGTATAATAAATCGTCATTCCATTTACAAAACATTTCCTAGTTGGCGTAGACAGGTGATAAACAAACAAAGTGCTTCATCAACCAGTTCAGGACTTACTTGACAAAAATCCGGATCGTAAATAGCATCCTTATGTTCGCTGCTGTCAGCGGCACATATCATAGTGTCCCCGGCGAAGTGACGCCCGCACGCCGCCATAGAACTTGGCAGCAATTCTACAGACAGCTGCATCAGTATTTTATCCTCTGTCGCGTTGCCGTATCGCTTCTGTAATTAAAATTCAATTCTGACATGTAAATATAATTTATTTACGTTTGTAAATGTATTTACGACGTTGTGTAAATGTTTTGTTAGATACGTATTTATGACAATTTGATTTATATATTGTAGGAACTTGTGTGATTAGAGACTTACTTTGTAATACTCGTACTCTTTGAGGTATAAAATAATTTATTTATTTTTCACGTATGTGCTGATGTCGGGAAGGCACTTGTTTTATTTCTAAATTTCTTAATCGACTAATTTCATTTTTTGGCTGTTACGAGGAGAATACATGTCATACATAATTTTTAGTTCGTTCCCTGCAACTTGACGGCATGAAAATATTTTTTTTATTGCTATGAATAGCGTGACGAACATGCCGGTCTCCTGATGATAAGCGATACGACCGCTCATAAAGAGTAGCAAAACCAAACAACACCTTGAATTACAAAGCAATGCTTGGCATTCCACTGCGCTCGCCATCCTGAGATATAAGATGTTAAGTCTCAATATGTCCAGTAGTTACTTTGGCTACAGTGCCCTTCAATTCGAAACACAACAGTGCATATACACTGCTGTTTGACGGGAGAAATAAACACTGCGGTGGTATCCACCCAGATGGCCTCTCACTTATGAGAGACCTACCACCAGTATAATAGTAAATATATTAAAATCTACCTATTTGTTCTGGAAACTAGACGTAACTCATTATTTTAAATTATTTTCCACAGCGAATTACCAGTGTAACTTTCTAAGGAATAAACATTTTCTCATTATTTTGAATAAAAAATAATTGATATTTAAACATCTTACGCTATAGACAAGCACAGCGCAGTTCTTATCGGCAAAGTCCCGTTTGAAGTTGAGGGCGGCGATGTTGACTGCTGTGGTTACGTTGAACGGCATCAAAGTCTTCATCAGAGATATGTCGGTGAGCCACCACTGCGTCGCGCTATGGTTGTACGGACGGACGATCTCAATTACCTGAAGACAGAAATTTAGGATGGTCAATCAGAATGTGAATTGCTTGGAGGCCTGTTGGTAAACGGACCACACGCGGCTGCCAACATGTTCATAGTGATCCCGGGTTCGAATCCCAGAGCACACCTCTGACTTTTCAGTCATGTGTGTGTTGATCAATCACCATGTACTATAACGGTGAAGGAAAACATCATTAAGAAACCTGCATACCAAAAGCGATTTGTTAGAAATTATGTGGTATGTAAAGTCCGCCAGCCGGCACTAGGCCAGCGTGGCGGACTATATGGCTTAACCACTCTCAATCGTACTCTCGAATGTAGAGGAGGAACGTGCCCTGCAGTGGGAACTTTATGGCCTAATTCAGTAATAAGACTGAGGTAAGAGGAAGTGGAATTTATTAGAATGTTAGATCGTGGTGTTAGTCGAAATAATGTTGGAGAGTAAGATTGAGGATATATACTCGTATTAGAAGGTAGAACTTTGACTGTTATTTTTGGTTATCTAACACAAGAATTCAATTTAACTAAATAAAACTAAGAATGGCCGGTCAGATCACTCACCGTAGCTATCCAACTATCGAGCAGATTGTATTCATCGATTAAGTCCTAAGTCTTTTCATAATTACGCCGGCGAGCGATTTATGTTAAAAACATTTGCTATTTAAATTTATACCTCTCTTTCCTGCTCATCCTCATCCTCATTAAGCGTAATTTTGGAGTCGATAGTGACAGCACCAACTCGGGCTAGCAAAGTTTTCCTGGGGAAGTTGGCGTAGGCAACGGTTAAGACGCTTGGTCCGACAGCTGACGTCACCAACCAATCTGAACGGATGAGGACAGCACTTCGCATGAACCTTACTCCTCGCGCGTCCACTATCGTGTCATCAGGATAGTATATGAAGGCCTGTTGATATAATTTATTTTAGTAACAAATAGTGAATAAATTTCCCAGTGACAGGTCTCTCATACATGAGAGGCCGCCTGGGTTGATATCACTGCAATGTATGCAAACAGCAGTGTAATCGCACTGTTGTGTACCGGTTTAAAGGACATTGTAGCTAGAATAACTACTGGACATATTGATAATTAACATCTTATATCGCACGATGACGAGCGCAGTGGAATGCCAAGCATTGCTTTGTAAATTATGGTATTGTTTGGTTTGCCACTGTTAATGAGCGGTCGTATCGCTTACCATTAGCAAACGGGATGGTCGTCTTGCCATTAATTGCAATTAAAAAAAAAGTAACTACTGGACATATTGATACTTAACATCTTATGTTTCATGATGACGAGCGCTGTGGCAGAGCGAAAGCATTGTTCCAGTCCATGGGCAGTCGCATGGCTTACCATCAGACGAATGGCATGTTTGTCTCGTCATTCAGATCAATAAAAAAAAATTTCAGTATGATGGCGTTTCAAAGTATCATCTAAATACATTCGCCTTTAATACGCGTATTTAATGAATTGGGAATGCATGCAACTGCAATGTTTTTAATGCAATTCTTGCTTTATGCTTTATTTTTGATACTCTAATAATACATGGTATTTTAATAAATTGTTGAAAAAATAAATCGCGTACCATAAAGGGATATACACCACGCTTAACTTCATTATCGCCTTCCGCCAGCGCTTTATCGGCGCAATAAACAGCTGGAAATTGCACACAATTATACACATATTACTCACACCAAGGTGTATTAAAAATGCGTGGTCACTTGTTGGTAATGTACCAGGTCGCTGAGACAGTGGTCCTGACTGAGTTTGAAGGCACATCTGATTTTTATATTTCTACACTTTATGAGAGATCTATGGTAATTGATGTTTGAAGTCCGCCAACACGCATTAGTCCATCGTCGTGGACTATGTCCTATGGGCTAAGCCTTCTACGTTGAATCCTCGGTTAGGTCAGGAGCTGCGTGCTCGATACTGGGGGTTTAAGGGCTATTAGAGATCAGTAAAGGACATTTAATATAATCTATTTTTACACCTACTGTGCTTAATTTCTTCACCACTCTAACGTAGACTGTCAGAGAATGCCTCAGGCATTAAGTCCGCCTGTATACTTACAGTACATCGAATTTTAAATAAATAAATTTAAGGTTTGTAAATGTTGCAATCTTCAACTTACCAATACACAAAATAGTCAAGATGTAAGTGTACATAATTATCGAAAACATTAATAAAAAGCAGAAAAACTGAATGACGCATCAGCGTCATACGTAAACGTGCGACAGATCAACCGTTTAAAAGAAGAAGGGGAATATTTCAAATAACCTTACCGGCCAGATGCTAAGAAAGCGGCATAAATGATTAAACTTCTTTTTTAACAAATTTCTAAATTACCATCAGTCTAAGTCCCGTTGTAAAAAGCGAATTAGTCGAGTCACGTCCCTTTATTTTTCTTCGCTATCTTTCACAAAGTTGCGACGACTGGAGTTAAAGGCATTAATCAGAATCACATCCAAGCCGGGATGTATTATCCTCAATAAAGCGGAAAGAATGAGTTTGCGAATTTTAAACGCGTGTTTCACTGATAACGGGGATAATAAATTCAGTGAACATCTAATTATTCATGTTAGGGGTGTTTAAGTGCGTGTATTAATACCCTGGGACAGCGTCGAGCTTGAAAAATATGTCAAATATAAAAAGTGCAGTTTATTTAAATTATGGTTGGCGGAAACATGGCTTGGGCGGGAACTGAACGACGAAAACGCTCCGCAGGTCTTTCTTTTTTAAATCCGGTAGATGCATAAAACATTCAATAAAATTGGACGCTGCAGCTTTTCGGTGTTTCGTACGTTTATGCATATGTTTATTTAGTTATCTACTATTTTTAAATTTATTTCCACATTTATGTATGTTAGTTTGGTTAAGGATTTATTCTAGGATAAATATTGCATGACATGCAAGAGTTTTAAGAGTTCCAGTATTAGTAATAGGTATGAAAGAACTCTAACATTGTGATATCGTCCACAAACGAACGTGGATATTGTTCGGGAACCGCTGATGTGGCGACGCCTTCGCTACTTGCACTAACCGCTATTAGACGACCAAACATAGATGACCCGTGCTAATGCCTTGTTCTCACAGAACCGACTTACACCCAGATGTCTATAAAATTGGCCTTGTTTTAACGACCCCAATGAACGAGCTACGTGTTTTGGCGGCTTCCCGCAATTGCTTTACACATTTTCCACAACACTTAGAATCTTCGCTTGTTCATAAAAACTTGCAACCAATGCAGTTGTGTTTCGTCCCCTTTATTGATTTTATGAACGGGTAATTGAACGGATATTTATAGGCAATCCGTTACAGCGAGCGATTTTATTGTTTTGTCGGCGAATATAAAATGATACTGGTTTTGGTTAATTGATCGCTTCCCATTTTCATGCATCGATTGACTGCTATTGACTTAACTATTTCAAATAGCTCCGGGCTTTTTAATATATCTAAATTCATGGCGCTGTTCGCTGATATATCGTTTGGAGTTAAAGAGTATCGAAATGCATCGTAAAGTTACCTTTGGACGATTCAGCGTCTACATTGTCTTTCATTGTTTAAATGTTGAAGCGGTTTTGTTCTTTATGTCAAGGGGTTTGAAGTGAAATCGTCTTAAGTATTTGGTGGAGGATCGATGTGGTTAGATCATTTCTTAACAAAGTCAAGTGAGCTATCTGATGTCTGTCGGGCGCAGCGCAGACGATGCCCCGCGGGACTTATTGAACGGGAATGGTAATGGAGCTACGGGCCATTCAAATTTTATTTTATCTCATGGTTACCGTAAGTGGCTACTGCTCTTTGGAAAGTTTAACTGCTGTAATGGCTTGTATAAGGAAGAAAATTGAGTTTATTTTATCTGCAGGATTAGGATATTAGGATATCTGTGGTTGAAGATTTGATTGTGAATACAAAATAAATTATATTTTGTAACCTTTGCATATTATTGCCAATGATGTTAGATTTAAAATATTAGTTAGAAAATAATATAATGTTAATCCATTCATCATCATTATCCGCTCTTCCGAGTCTACTGCTGGACATTATTGTTTAAAATACAAAAAAAAAATAGTTGTGGAAGACGATTTGTAGTCTTTTTTTCGTGTTTGTAATTTTAAAATTTTGGTTATGTAATTCATCTATTCATTATGTAATTAGCTGAGTCATCCTTTACAACTACAAATACAATGCAACATTCTAAAATATTTATTTCATAGTCTTCCGAATAAATATGTAACAGAGCCAATCATATAAGAATTGTCAATAGGGCGTAGCTAATTGTACATGGTTTCCGAATGCCAGCAAAGACTCGATTCCCAGAACTTCGCGCCGTACTCCGGTCGCTCCGCACTGATATGAATATTAAACGCTCGAAGAATTATAAGATTTATACGACAATTCGGAAGTTGGGCGGACCTCGCGCACTTAAATGAATGTTTAACATTATCTGAGTTTTAACGGAGTTGAGCCTCTTAAACAACTCGCGAAGAAACTTTAATAGAGACTCTCGGGCGATTAATTCGGAGACGTGGAAAGGTGGACGGGAATCCTTAATGAGAAAGGGTGAACGGTGTTCGGGTTAGCGCTGATTTATTTGGAGTCATTTCTGTTAGACTTTGATTCTATTACTTCCTTCTCAAACGTATAGTCTATAAATAATAATAATAAATAAGATCCAACAGTCACACACATAGTCCTGACCCCACACTAAGATCGAGTCCTGTGTTGTGGGTATCAGGAACTACGAGTGACTTATCGGTCGCACAGACACTCAGACCTGAAAGAAATATTTGTGGACCGCACAAATATTTTCTCGGTGCGGGGATTGAACCTGCGGCCTCTCGTTTCAGAGGCGGCGTGTGGTTTTAAAAATCATTATTTTATCGTTATAGTGATAGTAATAAAATTCCTGTGAAACTTTGTCAAAGTGATCCAAGACTTGACCTCATAAATTTATATTTCACAGGTACCACAATCCACTGACAAATCAGTACTATCTTTAATATCAGGTAAAGTCGCAATTAGTAGCCAGTCAATGCTGAAATACTAAAGCTACTTTTGTTATCACTCAATATACATTCAGTTGCCAATAACGCTTACATTATGATCCGATTTTACATTGAGTCCTATTTGACTACAATAAGTTTATTATCTAATATCTCTATTTGTATCATCCCATAAATATCCCACTGCAGGGCACGGGCCACCTCTACAATCATTGGTTGGGCGATATAAAAACCTTTATTTATTATTCGCAAAAATAGAGCATAATAAAACCACCAAAAATCATTTTTATTTTTGTATATTTTGGTTCGGAATCCATCACACTACACGGAATAAAATACAAAAAACATATCGTTAGTAGAATATAAGTTGATGATGCGGCGGCAGCGGCGTTTCATTGTTTGCCGGCGTCATTTTCCGATGTCCCGTCCCGATCTATTGTGCTGCACTTTATTGAATTTGATTTACGCGCCAATTTTTGTAGGCTTCGGTTTTTATTAACTGACCTCGTGCCGATGTAAACTTAATTGAATCCACCAACAAAAGGCATTCAATGAAAAGAGCGTCCAGCGGTGTGCGATGCAGATTATAATAGGTTTTCCAAATTTGCATGGGCTTTAAGTTACTCGATATTCGATATTTGCGCGGTGGTCGAAGTATTGTATTCGTTTCGAAACTAGCGCGTCGGTTCGTATTCATTTTGACACGTTATTCACACTAATATTGTTAATCACAGATCAGATTGAATGTCTGAGTGTTTCGTACTATTTTACGATTAAGCCCCTGAATGATGAAATTTGGTTAAGAGACAGCTATTAAAAGACTTTCAGGTCATATGCTACGTACGTGTATGTCATCACAGAACATATGGGCCAGATTTCAACACTTAACCCATTGGAGGATAGAAGGTACCGCAATTTTATCTATAAAATGATGTTAATTTGTATTTGAGCTTGTTGCTTCAGTAAAAGAGAAGAAGCTTACTCTTAAATTTCTTCGACACAATTAACGGAACATATTTTTTTATACCTTCTCCAAGCCAAAAAAGTGAATAGTGTATAAAATATAAACTTTCTTACTCCGGATGTCGAACACTCGAAAATCATATCGTTTCATACAGTAACTCCCTGTCGTTTCTTTAAGTGCTAATGATGATCGCGGCTCACAAGAGATGTAATGTTGAGGAAGCAGGCGGAATAGTCTTTTAAAGCAGTGCTGGCGGCAAGACCAGCACAGATAAATGAGAGAAAATGGGGACTATCTGTAAATATAAAAATAAAATATAGCTCCCGGACGTATCCGCGCGTGGCCGCCAGTTTATTATAATTGGACAGTTAGTTATTCACGTATCTGTTCCAGGTAGTTAATTATAAACTTCATGTATTGTACCAACGGACTATTGAAGCAAATTTTCTGGGAAATTTGATGTGAATACAAACAGCTTTTCATATTACCGAGAAACCTAGAATGAGAGTAATTCGAGGACATGCCGCAAGATCATATATTCGCTGTAATGAGGCCACTATTACTCTAATAGTCATTTGATGACAAAGCCTCTTAGACGATTTTGAAGCAATAGTTTATGCTTGTATAAATATGCAAGAGATTTTGTATGATGAAAATTTTTCGGGGTATTCCGAGTCTTGCAGAATATTGCCGTCGGCTACGTTGTTGTATTTATGTTGAGATTTTCGAAACAATCTGATGCTATAGGAGATGGGCAGTTAGCAGTAGTCTAGTCAGTACAATATTTTTCTACTAACCAATTTTGAACCGGGATAGTGGAATAAGAGCCAATCTACCTCCTATCAAACTCTAGAAGGCATATGTAAACACATATTTAATAAACACAATAAACAAACAAAAAATAATGTTATATAAATCAGAGCAAACGTAATAGTGTAATAGATTAAAAGCATAATTTGATGCTGAATTGCCTTCAGGTATTTAAGTAGCTACCCCGCCAATTAGCGAGTTTCATTTGAATTCATGATATTAGTTTCCACCTACTAAACAGCTTTCACTCAGAAGCGTTACACATGACACGGGGAAAATGCATCACTAATAGGTCATAATATAGCAAATATGTGTTGATTCTGAAGTCGAGCCCGGCTTCGCCCGAGGGCTGAAAGTTTTTGAGTCCAGTTTACTTCACCAACACGAATATTAGTGTGTGGTTAGGCCATATTGTCCATCACGTTGGCCTAATGCGGGTTGGTGGCCTTACATACCATAGAAATTCTTATAAATCCACTATGGTATGCAGGTTTCCCCACGATGTTTCCTTTGACCGGTTTAGTGCATGGTGATTGACAATCAATACACACGTGAGCGCGAAAAGTCAGAGGTGTGCCCTGGGATTGGAACCAATTATTACCTGGGATTTACCAATAGGCCACCATGCACTTTTTACTGTTTTATATTTAAACATAATTGACCGCCGTTGACTATATTGCTTTTCCGTCAAGTCTTATTAAATCCTATTTTATTCCACGATGAAAAACATGCAATCCTTTCCTGCCCATGTGATCCATTTGAGTTTCATCAAAATTGGTCCAGCCATTTTTGCCTGAAATCTGATTATCAAACATATACTTTTTGGGCAAACAAACTTTCGCAATTATAATATTAGTAAAGATGAAACAAGTTGGTGTATTCAACATTTTCTGCAACAAAAGCGAATAATACCCAGAAAAGCTGTAATCTGAGTTAATTATCTGAAATTCGGTCGTATTTAACGTCGTTTCAAAACGAGTTTCACAATTGGAGGCGAGTCAAAAGAGCCTTCTAAAGGAATCGCAAACACAATTAGCGGCAAGATGTTTGTTGATATTGTAAAAGTGTGTGTATGACACGGGCTGTCATGCATGTGATAATACGTTTTCAACATATCGTTATTGAACTGATAAAGACTATTGTTTATTTTGACCGACACGAAAATGCGGTTCTTATTTTCACTGAAGGTTCATATAAAGACTCGGTTAAATTCATGGTGATGATTCACTGTAAGGAAAATTGCATACCATAGCGATTTATAAGAATTTCTAGGATATGTAAGTCCGCCAACCTGCACTAGGCCAGCTTGGTGGACTATATGGCCTAACCACTCCCAATCGTGTTCACGATTGTGGAGGAGGCCCGTGCCCTGCCGTGGGACGTATATGGGCTGATACAGATACAGATGATTTCAGTCATATACATATATGATGACCGTACAGAGTCTACATTATTTTTTGGACTATTTATTTTTAAGTTTGGTCAACGGTCACCCATAAATCGGTCTCTTCACAGAATCGAATGAATCGATCGTGATGGATTACGAATTAAAATAATCTTGTTTTATTATGCAAGTTGAATTTTCTAAATTTAATTAACTCGTACAGAAAAACATTTTACCATGCATTCATAATATGTACAAACCAAAAACGTCACATTAAAACAAAGAAGTAATTTCTCCTATAATTAGCAGTTCGTTCCAATTTCGTTGAGGCTTGTAAAAGCCAGTTACAGGGTGATGTGGGAGGCTGGTGGGGCAAGACGGCCGCTAAGCTCGTTATTATGATTGTGCCCTATAGAGAGATACAGAATCAAATCAGCCGGAACAATGGCAGTGCAATTAAACCCGCAAGGGGAGACGTCTTGTAGACAACCGCGACGAATCCCCCACCTACCCTCACTCGCGACTCGCGACTCGGCCGCTTTTTATGCTCTGCAAAAGTAAATATGTGTGAAATATTTTTTTAAATTCCTAATTAAAACTTGCGAATATAACTAATTAACGAAATACTTAAAAAATATGGAAAGTCGGATTTTACAATGAAATATTTTATATATCATTGCAACTTCGTTGTCCTGCTGTGAAAACTGACTTTTCACACGGGTACGGAAATGTATATAAGTTGACAACGTTTTTTTTGGATATCGAGGATTTATGTGATGAATAAGCATGATATATTTTTACCTCCGTTAATATTAGTCTCGATGCAGGGATTGAACCAGTGGCCTCCCGTTTTACAGCCTTATTTCATTCAATATTACTAATCATTAATATTAGTGTTATATATAAGCTTGACTTTCACCTTCGGGTTTCACGAAAAGTGATCTCAAAAATAAACAATAAGGCCATTAATAATAAAAACAAACAACCCGACCAGCGACCGGCGCTGTAACTAAATTAAAGTCAAATTCTTACCTTCCCCGAGACGAATGCAAATCTTGTCTGAATACGGAGTATTTACTTCTTTGCCCCTTTGTTTCAGCCGTAACGAGCAGAAAAAGGGCCCATTCAGAACATCCGAACCTAATTACCCTACCCCAGTCACAAAAGAGGGTTTCTAATTAACGATATTATGTCAAATAATTTGTTTGAGTCGACGTCTCACTCGGTTATGCCCGGATTGGATTAAGTTTGCTTTCGGTTTTCGTTTGTTTTGTAAGAAAAGCTGTTCAGCCGAAATTATTTTGAGAAAATGTTATATTAATATTTCGTTTATTGTTAAGTCTTTTGTGGTGAATTGGTTTTTCAGTTGTTTAATGTATTGTTCTATAATTTGAAGAGTGAAATTGAAATTAAGCGTATTATGTGGTGTTTATACGATGTTACTTGGTATAGTCGCCTTGAGCTCTTAAGGCAATAAAGTTCATACAGCATCCAGCTAACACTTGGACGTCTTAATAACAGATAATTGTGGGAAAATAATTCAAAATATTACGGCTAGCTTTTTATTTTATTACACCTGCCCAGAACTTTTACATTGGATTTATTTCCTTTCATTGCGGTAGTAAAAATCTTTTTTTTTAGTTTTGTTTGTATTTTAAACAGTCAGACTTAATGCCAGAGGCATTCTTCTACCTTTGGTTGAAGCAGAAATGAAGCAAAGCAGGTTTATTTTACATTAAAATAGAAAAATATATTGGTCCATAATTAAAATAATCTAAGGTAAGGTAAGGTGTTGGCTAAGGTTGCAGGAAGTCGCTAGATGTGGAGATCCTTGGGGGAAGTCTATGTTCAGCAGTGAACTTCCTGTGCCTGTGATGATGCTGATGAATTTAAATACACTATACATACATAGTAAATACATCCAACTGTCACACATTTAATCCTCATTCCACGTATTGATGAGTATTGTGCCTTTTATATCTGGTTCGGGACCTTCTCGTTAACAGTGTATTAGTTTACGTCCCAAAACCCCCAAAACCATATTCAAAGAGAAGAATATTCATTTAGCGTAAATACAAGTATTATTAATTCGTTATTTAAAAAAAAACGCATTAACAATTCGAGCGGCGTTAAAAGGTTGGAATGGATTTTATGGAACTACTGAGCAGTCATTTACGTTTACTACTGAAATATGTGTACACCGATCGATATGATTTAAAATATTAATACCTTTTCACCTACGGCTTAAATGTAAAATTTTATTTCGGACTAGCGCCTCAGCCCAGCTATGCCTAGATATTATGTTTCAATTCCAAGTCATACCCGAAATATCTTATATCTTGTTTAAACTTTTGTACTCCTGAACTCAACCTAAGTCGACGATTATTACGGACTATATGCAATACTACAGTAAATGTATAAGTAATTTATTAAAACCAGTCGCTCTCATTTCAATTGCAATATTTTCTTTTTATTACTTTTGGTAAAAAATATTATGTATTGGAGGGTAGTTATAGCAGTTATCTTGTATCATTTCGCTGAACTAATAGTTTAGTTTCTCGTGAACGTTTGCAAAAATATAATGCGTGCTCCTGCGCTAGAGTTGTTGATTATTTATTTTATTTTATTTACACCAAACGAGTTACAATCTTAAAGCTGTTACAATAGTTACAAATAATGTTTGTATCTTAAAAAGTTATAACCCAAAACATGTGTTTCACGAAGAATACTAGAGTACGAGGTGAAAATATAACCATTTATTGATAATTTTATTTATTTATTTGTTTTGTGGACAATATAGTGCAAGTGATGAGGAGTGCTGCATCGATCACCTTTTGTCAGCGTCTTCCAGCTTTAGGGGCGAGATTCTGGTGAGTGATACAGATGTATATTATTATAATTATTATCCATTGTTTAATGTTGCATCCACTTTTCTGTTTACCATTTTAAACAACAGATTGTATAAATAGACCAGAGTCGATAATTTTTAAAACCAATAAAAATAATAGTAGGATGAAACCCATTAGAAAAGGAGGGGGATAGTATAAAAATGAAAGGGAAAATAATTTACGGGCGATCTGAGGCCGGGAAGGGGATGGGGGTGGGTTTTTAAGGGTAAAAAACGGTTTTTCTCGATTTCCGGCAAAACTAAAAGTCCTATCGAAAAAAGTCAAATGGCAAAGTTGTAGGTAATAAAAAGATCTAAAACTTTTGTATTTACACTTTTTTCACAAAACCTCAAAGTTTATGTGAAAAATTCAAAAAACCAAGATTTTGGTTTTTTATTTTTATCTTTTACAAAAAAAATATTTTTTTAACGAAATTTGGTGAAAACTTACCTTTTTATGTCCCAAATACGTTGTAATTTATTTGATTAAAAATATTTATTTTTTCGCCTTATTTTGAATTAATATCGAAAAAGCACCCTAATTTTCAATCGAAAATTCACCTGTCAAAATATCAGCTTTTTTCAAAAAATTGGTATGTTTTCTGTTCGTTGAAATCTCTACTTTCCGATGGTGAAAAAATATATGTATGTTACTATAGTAAATCTTCTCAGAAAATGCAAAGAAAAGCTGCTTTTTTATTTCATACACTTGCTTATCATCTGCCTTATTGCAGATGATACAAACAGATTCATCCATACTGATAATCTGAAACACAAAATCGAATTAATAATGCCTTCACTATGTTATGGTGAGTATATACCCATGAAAAAAAATATATTAAAGAAATAAATGTCAAAATGTATAAAAAATATATTATGAATATATTAAAAAAGGCAGCTTTGCTTTGCATTTTCTGAGAAGATTTACTATAGTAACATATATATATTTTTCACCATCGGAAAGAAGAGATTTCAACGAACAGAAAACATACCAAGTTTTTGAAAAAAGCTGATATTTTGACAGGTGATTTTTCGATTGAAAATTAGGGTGCTTTTTCGATATTAATTCAAAATAAGGCGAAAAAATAAATATTTTTAATCAAATAAATTACAGCGTATTTGGGACATAAAAAGGTAAGTTTTCACCAAATTTCGTTAAAAAAATATTTTTTTTGTAAAAGATAAAAATAAAAAACCATTAACTTGGTTTTTTGAATTTTTCACATAAACTTTGAGGTTTTGTGAAAAAAGTGTAAATACAAAAGTTTTAGATCTTTTTATTACCTACAACTTTGCCATTTGACTTTTTTCGATAGGACTTTTAGTTTTGCCGGAAATCGAGAAAAACCGTTTTTTACCCTTAAAAACCCACCCCCATCCCCTTCCCGACCTCAGATCGCCCGTAAATTATTTTTCCTTTCATTTTTATACTATCCCCCTCCATTTCTAATGGGTTTCATCCTACTATAATTTTTTTTCACTTTTTATTATTTTTAAAGGCTTCTACCCTGGTCTAAAAGCTGCCTAACCAATATTTTAACAAAAATATTTAATTTAAATATCATAAATTAATTTTATTTATAATCGTATAATCAAAATAATATTATGTCAATAAATTTTCATCCAATCATGAAAATGCAATGCACTGCATTGTACACCAAAAGCATCTTATTTCCTGTTCTTCCATGATCAAAATGGTCAAGCGTGAATTGTCTATAAAATAGAATTGGTATTATGGACTCAGTTGCACTTAATGATAATTTAATAATTGTATTGGACGGAAAAATCAGCAGCTTTTGGATATTAAGACAAATTATTGTCCAGTGTCATTTAACTGCCGAAAATATGATTTTATAATTTCTTCCGGACTAGATCCACGGCGAAATCGCAGGCGAACCTAGTAATAAGTAGGTGTAAACATCATGAGCGACGATGATGGATGCCGGTGTCTCGCCGTTCAGCTTTTGCCTCGTCAGCTGTACATTAACAATCTGTCATTGCAAACCATGCATTTGTCATTATCATCAGCCATTACTAATTGGATTATTACAATTAGTAACACGAGGCTTTACTTTGAGTGAATAAAGCTTAATTATTTATTTATGCTTCATGTACAATAATGTATAAAGGCGGACTTAATGCCTGAGGCATTCTCTGCCAGTCTACCTTTGGTTGGTGCAGAGAGAAAACAAAGTAGGCGCATAAATTAACAAATTTGAATATGATAAAAAAATAAAATTAAAAAAATATTAGTATATCTAGTGATTATAATAGGCTCGGTACTGACTGACTTAGGTTCGAATTCAAACAAGGCAGGAAAGTTTGTGTGCGAATTTTGAAGAATATTCTGTCTTCGTAAATTTAGCCATCGTTTCAAATATATCAAAATGATAAAGTCGGGTTTATTTAACTTTATACTTATTTAATTACAACCAATCACATACCATTTCATACGAATTTTACAAAGTTAAAAATTATATTCATTCTAAAACAGGATTGTTCTAAAGTAGACACAAAATTCACGCAAAATATTACAAAAATTAGTATAGGATTAAATGTGGTAACATATCAAAATTATATTTATTAATCTGAAATATCCTGGAGGGTTGTTAATTCCATCCCTAGGCTCACTGTTAGTCTAGTACAGCCCATGTGTCCATCCATTTCGTAGATTATAGTGGTGGATTAAACGATATCCCCTTACTCAATGGCTAAAGGGAGACCTACGCACGGCTGCTGTATATCAACAACTAGCAAATACTATGCATGAACAAGGCTGCCATGAAATTTAATGAAATTATAAGTCATGTATGTTCTATTGGCGTGCGGCTTCTGGAAAAATAAATAAAATTTTGAAAATATCTAATTAACGCATTGTTTTGGATATGTTTTCATAATTTACACTATAAATGCTTGTAATGTAATTATGTGCAATATAATAATATGCGAAGAGAAAATCTATTGCTAATATTTTGAAAACAGCATGACAAAAATGCTTTCGCACTCCAAAAAAATGTAGACGGTTTATAATACACCTGCATATCACACAGAGTTTTAAACACAATATATTCTTAAAAAAAAACAGTCTTTAGGTTTTAAAGTCTACGAAAGGCTTTTCCGGAAGTCGACATAAAACCAACATAATTTGTGGATTGAAATATTATTTAGTCTCAGCTCGGTCCGCCTCGTGACCACGAAAGCTCTCAAGTAATCGAAATGTCGGGAAGTTAAAAAATGTAAAAATTACTTACATAATAATTTTATTTTAATGTGTAACATTCGCGTAAGTCTAAAAAAACAGTAATGAATGTACATAATATGTGGATCTTATAAGCATTCGACGCGATGCAGGAAACTAAACCAGCGACCTCTCGTTTCACTGTCGGCGTCACAACTATCCACATCACGGGGAGTTTTCGACATGTTTGCTATTTATATTTAGAAATGTTAAGTGATCAATACCAACTTATTCTTAATTTAAACACTATACTATACTATATTACTAACACCAAGACACACTAATATTAAAAAAACATATAAAACTATGTAAAAATAGCAGTACTAAACCGAATGTAAAATGCTAATCCGGGGCATCCTGTCCAGTAATACGCGCGCGGGCTGGCAGACCGGGCGTAAGATTAGCAGACATTTGAATGCGCTGCCAACCCGTCTCCGACTAATTGAGTTAATATTTGGTTATCGGCGGCGCACACTCGGCCTCCGCGACTAATCCCGATGAATTAATGACGCGAATTTATCATTATTAATGCCTACGTGATCCCGCATCGCACCTGATTTCGCCGGGCTTTGCCGACCGAAGTTACGCTATTCATCGCTATCATATTCAAAATGTTTTCGCTGGATTCTAGCTTGATATTTTGTGGTAGTTATGCTGTCAGAAAAAACTAATCGAATTCACTTGTCAGTTAGGTCAATATATATTTTTCAATTGTATAGGAAAATTATTAGAAGTTCTTTTAAGATATTTGATCGAAATATTTAGGACAAAAATGTGTGATACTGGTCTCTAATAAAACATTGGTATCTTATTTTGCCTTTTCACACAATAAAAGCCCAAAACGAATATTTTATGAAATAGTAACGTATAATGTAATGCTAGTAAAAATCAACCGCCCATAGACGTCAACATCAATTTCGCTGCAACTATTGAACGTGATACATTGCGGGCTTACTAATGATTAAAAATCAATTCGTAAAACAGTATATCATTATTATTTCCACAAACTAGTGCTCCGCTACCCCCTACGGCTGTCAAAGTACTGTAACTATCGATTTTGTGTCATCGAACAATAAGTACATGTTCGATATGTCCATTTAAACATAAAATTAGAACATTATTAATTCACGGGTATTTTTCGTGTGAACACATGAGTGCCGCTGACAGTACAACCGGTCGATCCAGAGGGGTTACTCTATAATCCAAAACGAAGTCGAATGTTCGGACGTCGTACGTCAATCTCTACAACAGTGCCTAGGTATATCACAAAATATTCGATTCTTCGATCGTTCATCTATCTATCGAATGATAACTGTCATAGACCATAGTATTTTTAGAAGTGGAAAACTTATAACTTTCTTCGAACGTCGAAAGTTCGAATATTCGAACTTCGTTTCGAATTAGCCGCCCAGGTTTATTCGGACACTGGCGCCGATATTCACTGCTCTGTTCCGGCTTTACGACTATTTTTTATGACAGCACTAGTTCATATTTTGACAGGGTTAAAGGATTAAGAGGTGGCAATTAAACCGGGCTGGGAGTAAACAAAATTGAACGCGGCTTGCGTTGGAAGAAATAAATATTGCACTGCATACATTTTGTGAGCTCTTATGGTTTATGGATTTAAAAAACTGTACAATTTCGAGCTTTTATTCATTAATTTAGTTTTATTTCGGTAAAACCTTAATTGGTATAGCGAAGTGTCCTATTAATTACAAACGCAGATTTATTAATTTTAATTTTTGCGACTTGCATCAGCCCACTTTAGGGTAAAACTTCCCTCATTATTCATTATATACCGATATATTTATACGACAGCCTCCGTGGCGTAAGCAGTTAGACACCGACTGTGAAACGAGAGGCCGTGGTTTCGATCCCCGCACCGAGAGAAATGTTGGTGCGGCCCACAAATATTTCTTTCGGGTCTGGGTGTTTGTAAGACCGAATAGGCTCTTGTAGTTCCTAATACCCACTACTCAAGACTCGATCTTAGTGTGGGGTTAGGACTATGTATGTGACTGTTGGGTGTTATTTATTTAATTATAATTATTTATACATATTTATAAATCATTTACTTTCACGATTACTCAATTTGTCGGTGCCGCTTCAACCACAGACGTATTCTATATTTGTTTTTGTCTAAAGAAGCCCTAAGTTGAATCAAACGGATTTCTGCGTTTAAAAATATCCGCAGCAGCATTGTATCGCCAAATCCCCGTCACTTCATACAGCATGACGTATGCAAACATGAGTGCAACAATCGATCATAGTGCAATCACGGCTCGCTAATCACTCACGATGCGAGCGGCGCAAATGGCGCGTCCCGTCGTATGACGTAAGGCAACGGGCCCCACCGACCACCAGCTTCAGGACAGGGCTGCCAAACTGTGGAAAGCTTGGTGGTACATGCAGGGTTTATAAACAATTGAAATAGACGAAATAGCAACCAGAAAAAAAGTATTGCGCTTTAAAAATGATTAGGAGAATGATAGGCGTACCTATCGTAATGCAATCATAGCTCGCTAATCATTCTCGATTCAATTGCGCGCCCCTTCGGATCACGTAAGGCACTGTGTCCCGCTGGCTGCCAGCTTTAGGACAACACACAAGGCTGCCAAGCTGAGAAAAGCTTGGTGGCTATATGCAGGGGTGATAAACAATTAGAATAGATGAAACAGCAACTACTATCAATGTAAAAATACTTTCTAGACCACCATTATAAACACCGTAAAAATCTAGCCACACGAAGCATTCACGACCAACCTTTTCAGCTAAAAATGTTTAGAATTCTGCAAAGTCTGTAATTCCATAGTCTGATTTCGTTTGCATTGTTTATCCGTAGCCAGTATCCCTAGAAACAGGATTAGGCTTTTAGCGGAAGCTGGCGTACTTCGAAGTCCATTAAGGTCGTGAGGTATCACACGCTATATTTTATTTCCAATTCGTTGCAAAAACAGACGTCTAATGCTATTAGGAGGATAGATACTAAGGCATTTATTAACAGCATTAAAGATATGATTACGAATACAAAATGCATATAAATTACAGTGACTCCTAAATGTAACGTAACAATGATTGTATGTTGGGATGACGATCATAATAAGTCATAAGATAATTCAATACTTAATGCTTCCACATCATTTTTCTAAAATATCAACTAATATTAATTTTGGAAGTGGTAGATCCAGATTCAGGTAGAGAATGGGTAGGATCGTCCGAGACGTCTCCACTGTCTCACAGGAAATCGATGTGAAGCTGCGATAGCTCCGTGGTCGCGTTTCGTTCGCTGAGTGACATTGCCGGTTACTCAATATCACTTTTCTGTCCCCATTCTTTTTGCTTCCCGTTCCTCTAGCGAATTTGATGGGCCGGCAACACATCCATGATCTAAGCGTTGTTCATTTACGACAGTGTTCACTTACCATAAGGTGTTTGCCAGTTTGAAAATTAATTTGTTTGCGAAAAAACTGAAAAGTATTTTTGCAATGTATCCTACTATAGATTGTTATACCGTCTTGCTATAGTTACTAGAAGATTGGTTTGACCTATCTCATTATCTTATCTCATTCCATTTTCTAAAGTTCTAGATCTAGATCCATCGGCTGAAGCTGAGCATTTGCAAAAAAATGTAAGTTTTATTAATAAAATAAGTCAACAACTTTTTCCATCTCCAATACCAAATCCAATCACAAACCTATTCCCCAGCCAGGTGCATATTAACGTATCAATCTGTATCCCCATTTTCCCACGTCACAAAGCCGAAACAATTTTACACAATAACCTATTGCGACATAAACGCCACTTGTAACTGTACTCGAGACAAATTAGATCAAGTTGCACATGACAGTGCGTTATTGATTGTGCGCGGGCGGCGGGGCGGGAGGGGAAGTTTCAGGTGGAGGGGGGGAGGGGAGGTCAATGCATAATGACGTCACGCGTGCCCGTGCCTGGTAATTAACGACTGATTAACGCACAATTAGCGATGTGATCGCTGATAACAGACGCCGGAACTGCCTTGAGTGGCTCTACACTAATGTTGAAGCGATTGTAATGGATGATTGAATCTTACTATGTCGCGAATTAACGTTCCGCCTTGTGCCCGCTGGCTTTGATGGAGTATTGTTGATTTGATATGGTGTGGCAGTCATGTGTGAACTATTTGTATTTTTGGATATTATTAGATACAGTATAGGGAATTATTACGTTATGTAACTGGAATTGTCAGTATAAGTATGTTTATTGTTATTTCATCATCGTTTTTAGGCCTTAGAAAATACTCGTACACTGCTTCAGAACCCAGCGATCTCCTTTAAGAGTTTTTGTACCTACCGACTTGTTGGAAGTGGCTTATTGTTATTTAGTGGATTAAGAAAAGACTGTTTCATATCATTTTTAAATATGGCTATGATTCGACACACATTGGCATCCTATATTTTACGTATTTTATTATCAAAACATCGTAACGTTTTAGTCCGTCTTAGTGATCGTACGTAAAAATATGTAAATTAATTTTATTTAAAACACAAAACATAACAACTCAATAGTATTAACAGCATACATATATAGGTATGAAGATACAGTTGTATTGTCATCATAATGACGATATTAATTAATTAATTTGAGCACAACAGATGGATTACGGCAGCGGAGCGGACGCTACGTTTGAATTTATTTATCGCGCGGCGCCAGTGCTAATGTCGTCACACGGTTCGACAAACACACACGCTTTCTTGGGATCAACTCTTTGAATACATATACATAGAGTGTAGTACAAAATAATTGTTTTTGTAAATTTAAATAACGGTAAAAGAAAAAAGGATTGTAAAAAACTAGACTTGTCTTGATGGCGTAGTTGTACTACAGCACAATTAAAAAGCTGAGGCCTCAGGTTCGAACCCCTGGTCTCGCAAAAAGATATTGTATTTTCTAATCATTGTTAGCCCGATATGGAGATAGGCTCGTCCTATATCACATCGTGGGATGGAAAATACAAGGCGAAATATGGGTGTTCTGGTAGCACCTCTGTCTACCCCTTCTGGAAAAAGGAGTGAGTTTATGTAGTATGTAAAGACAATTATGTTTTAGTAATTATTTAGTTTAAGATTAGAGCACGAAGGCTATTCCACTATACTGAGGCGTGAGACAGGGAGATGTTATATCTTCAAAACTGTTCACTGCCGCGCTGGAAAACGCCTTCAACTTTTTGCAATCTAGTTTTGGTATTAATTTTTAGCATACTAGGTTTGTATGCGAAAAAACAATAGTATATCCACCGGAAAAGTTAGAAAGAAGATGGAGCTTGTTTGGATGTATGTATGCAGCTTGTTCTAAAATCGTTTTTATGGAGTTTGTTCTAAAATCCGAATCGATACAGAAATATAACACGTTCAGCTAAAAATAAATCTTTTTTTGGTGCTATGATAAAAGTGTTCCCATAAGAGAATACTTTAATATATAAACTGGTTTTTATACGGTATATATAATATAATAACGTTGCTGCTTAACAATATTTTAGTTGGTAGAATGGGATACCAAAATGTAATTTTATACAATGGTAGCGTTTAATTATTATATTCCTAAAAGCGGCTCGGCCCGGCTTCGCCCGAGTACAGTCCACATCAGGCATTTATTTCGCGTATTAACCATTTTATATTTAAACTCGACGTCATTGCCTTGGTTTATACTGCTTTTCTCGTCCCATCTCGTTACATCCAATCCTGTCCCGTCCCCATCTGTTCCATGACTTGCAATCCTGTCCTCTTATATCCCATTTCATATGCCGCTTATTATATTCTAAACTATTTCTATTTGTTTGAGAGAGTAACAAATAGACACACATATTTGGATTCCTTGCCCATTCCACGGGAACACTAAATTTTTTCGGGATAAAATTGCCTATGCGTTGATTTAGGGTATGGACCACCTCTATACTAAATTTAATTAAAACCTGAGTAGAGAGTACATCTCAGAGAAATTTGAGGGAATTACCTGAAAGAATAACCTGCCACGCACTCAATTTGTTTTTTTATTATTAAATGTCATTCAGTTTTGTCCCTGTAGAGCTTAAACTCTAGTTCCGTGTTATGATAGCTCAAAACCGGTTCATTAACGGATCGATTATATTTAACTTTCATTGAAGGAAGGAAACCAATCATCTTATAATACATAGCTAATTATGCAGCCAGGAGGATGACATATTTGATACTTAACAAAAATTTTAATTTATCAATAAAAAATAAAAATAGATATAAATAATTAAGTCCATCTACAATTCATTACACGGCACAAGTTTCTCTAAATTACTTCTTTTAGATTTTCAATTGAGAAAATAGCATTACTAATTACTAATTACCCATAATAAAAATAACCACTAAAATATGAATTAACAAGGAATGTCGAAAGCAACGCGGCGGTGGTAGTAGCTGTTTGCGAATGTACGGAAAGGTGATAGGATTGGCCGCGGATCCATTGGAAATGTTCGGCTCGGCTCATGTCGGATCGGATTAGCCAAACTCGTTCATAAATCAGCCTCCACTCGTTTGCTTAATTGTTTTGACGGGAGGCCGGCCTACTGGGAAAAATCGACAATATTCACGCTCCGTACTTTGTAGTGAACGGAATTTCTTTACAAAATGTGTGTAATATGGAGGGAATTATAATTTGTCACTACGAAATATAAAACTGCTTTACAAATGATTATTTGTATTATCTTTTTTATTTTAACAATGGAATAATTTCTATCAGTTCACCTAAGTAAATATCCGATTGTAATGAGCCAATTTATATCGCAACATGCATATAGTTTTTGCATGGGAAATGAAATGATATTAAAAAACAATTATTGATTGCACATCTTTTTTATTCCAACAATGGAGTAATTTCTATTAGTTTATTAGATTGCATTGTATGAGCTAAATTCTATTGCAATCCGCGTTTAGTTTTTTCAGGGGAAAATAAATGATAAAAGTATTTAATTTTTAATACTATAATTGTCGGCAGAAGGGTATTTGCATCGGCCGGATAGCGACCTTAAATATAACATTTTGCAATTTACTTATATTAGGTCTCTCATATGTGAGAGCCGCCTAGGTTGGTACCACCGTAATGCTTATTTCTCTCGCCGAACAGTAGTGTAAATGCACTGTTATGTTCCAGTTTAAGGACAAGTATCCAGAGCAACTACTGGACATATTGAGACTTAAAATCGTATGTCTCAGGATGGCGAAGGCAGTGGAATGCCAAACATCGCTTTGTAATTCATAGTGTTATTTGGTTATGCTTCTTTCCATGAGCTGTCGTATCTTAAGTTTATCATCAGACGAATGGCAAGCTCGTCTTGCCATTTACCGCAATAAACATCCAGTTTTATGCAGTTTATCATAATTGTATTGACCGGCGAAAAATAATCATTTCTCTACGTTCCATACTCTATCAAAAAAGTGGTACAACAATGCTTTTGAATATCATTTTTTTAATAAATTTATATATGTGGTATAAGGAGATTTATATTAATTGTTTAATTTATTTGTTTTAAAATAAGACAGAAAAGGAATGAAGAGAGTTAGATTTAGACTGTCAAATGAATTAAACGTGTTTTATTTTTGCTTCATAAATATTTAAAAACACTGCTTATACATCAGGATTCACCACATATATACATACCACATAGATTCATCCCACATATATACATATAAATCTGTGTCACCGAAGACTGTAAAGCACCGACGGCAACGTCTTGGCAAAGAACAGATTGATATACCAGCTCATTGTGGATAAAGTATACATTCTGATGTGCTCAAAAGATAAAAAAGAAAATGATAACTATCATTGTATGTAAGGCGTAATTATATACGTATGTAAATAAAAAGGATTTAATGTAGAACAGTTGTAAACACTGCGGTATAAGTTAATTTAATATAAGTGTAGATAGATAAATTGTATTTCATTACTAAAATAATAATGCACTGACAATTTTCTAATTTAATAAACTTTTATTTCCGACAGTTATTTTAGAAGCTTTTACTTCAATATTATATTATTTTACAGAAAACCTGAACGAAGTGCATTAGAGTATTTAAAATATGAAATGATTAGAGCATTTTTCTTCTAAATTAATTATAAGAAAGCATATCGCAAGGATTGCATTTCATTTCATAGTAATTATTTTGCCGACAAATAAGTGACAAAGCAAAATAAATCTAGAGTTTTTACACTTCCTGATTAATGATGTCATTTAGAGTTTAGAATTGTACTCGTAAATATGCTCATTGAATTCATGAATTTAATTAATAAATCTTACTACTTTCCCTTTTAGCAGTGTGTGTGAGCTGTGAGTCGTGATGTTCAGGGTTTTGTTACCAAGCAAAACCACTATTCTATTCTTCCGGTTTATTTGAAATAGCTTTATACCGACTATAAAATTATAAAATGAATAATTTTAGATCTATATAAATAATACATTATACTAAGGGTAAGTAAAAGATTCAATACTTTCATAATATTCTAGTCGCCCAAAATTTTACTCATCCTAGTCACATCTCCTCTTACAAGCTTTATGCCAAGACATTTTGGAGCGAAATAGTCGAGATAAAATACCGTATCAAATAATTGTCGTCATTTAGATCAAAGGTGTGGGTGGGTAGAGCGGGGAATATCTGCGCTGTAACTCTTGCAAAGGGTTAGAATACCAGCTTTAAGGCATACGACACCCGGATGCGATATGGTAGGAAGTGGTCTAGTATAGTTTGATAATACTATTAAAATAATATAATTGCGCTGAAAAGTTATTGAGTGGAGGTCAGGTAGTAGAAAGCACAACATTGGACTTTCATTACATGATAAATGTTGCTGTAAGTCGCTGGATGCAGGCCGCTTCCAACGGGCCACTGTGAAAATTTTAAGGCGTTGTGTATGTTAAACAGTAGCGTTCTTGTGGCTAAGACGATGATGATGATACGCGATGATTGGTAGCCAATTTGGGAAAGTATTTCGTAATTTTAAGCTTTCAATGTAGTTGGCCGTTACTCCACTGAGATTTCAAAATGATGTGATAATCCTTCTTAAGTTCCATAAGTTGAAAGCTATGTTACCTTGATGATCGAAAAAACATAAAATAAAGTCAAGAATGATTAAAAATAGCGAATAATTCAAGAACAATTTAAAGCCTTTTTTGTTATTTTACAGATAAGTATAGGTGTTACTACACCTTAGTTGTTTATTAATATTACATCACATTGTAATATTACAGGCATTTCAACTATTAACAAAATATAAAACGATTACTAATAAGTAAAAATTAATTTTTATATTCGTTGCATAGTTGATGTTTTATTTTTAACTTATTATACAAAAACCAGATTTAACTTTCAACTCACAAAAAGTTTTCATTGTCAACATTGTAAAATACAGAAAATCTATTGTACAAAAAAACTTGAATCAATCAGACTATAATTAATAATTGCAATTCATATTTCACACATATTTTATCTACACCATTAGTTTATTTCTCTCCATCACTAAATTTACCAACCAACCTTTTTTATGTAGAAAAATAACTACAGCCTTTAAATGTACGTTTAAAATACAATTTTAACTGTATTTATGATATATTTTTGTATGAAGCAGCTAGTTACCATGCCGCGCCGGCATTATTGTTTAAGTATGCAAGGTGGCGCGCTCATGCCAACAATTTTCTCAAAGAGATTCCCTTCATAGCCGCTTTGTGACGCTTTGATAACTCTTTCACTTGTTTAAATATTATATTTTAAAACAAATTCCACGGAAAATATAACTGGCATTTTTAAAATTAAATGTTCGGAGATTGTATATTATTTTTCTTAAATTAATTAATGTTTAAAGTGAAATATTTTTCTTCGTTTAAATTCAAATAGCTTAATTATTTTGTCAGATATTTAGCATGAATTATTATTTGAGTAGGAATTTCTATTAACAGGAATTATGTTTCTTATTGATTGTAATAAAATAAATACACAAAGTGATTCCTGCATTATGCAAATTAATAAAATTAACGTAAAATAGTGTTTATGTGTTACAGTAATATCCTATATACATATTATTTGAACGAAGGTAATATGACGAATTTTCTATATTTTATGACATTATTAGTGCTGAATTCTCTGCCTAACAATATATTTCTGTATTTTATGTAGTTCATGGTGTTATTAGAAAACTTGAACCTAATTTGATCTTATTGATAATACACATGAAAAGCAAATCGTATCAAGCATTTACTAATCTTATGTAACCGCAAAATATGTAGGTACTTCCTCATACATAAAAAATAATTTCCAACATGATACCTAAATAACAAAATATTCATAGGGCAATTTATCTAGTGGTATAAATTTTAAATTCGTATCGATGGTAGCAAATTACTTGATAAAGTGTCCTTAGCGTCGATACTTCAGTAAGCTCCGCCTACATGTCACACGTTTTTCGTACAAGGCGGGTTTGTCGGGTGGGCGGGGCTTAGGACACGCCCACCCGACGCCCCGCCCACCGGCTGACACTTCAGTTATCAGCGGAGCGTCGCGACGGATGATACTGTCGACAAGTTCTGCACTGACTTGTAGCGACTTGCAAGTCCCGACTTCACAGGTCTTGGCGATACAAGTTTAATTGTGACTTGTATGCCAGTACCAAGACGCACATATACTATAACTTTAAAAAATATACTTTATATTTGGCAAAAAAATATTTTGCCCTTAGCCTAAGGTACTAAGTAGCCACTTAGTACTCTAAATCGATGAAACAGGTCTAGGTAATTCCAACATTGATCATAGTATCTTATATTACTGTGGTTTTAAAAATACTGAAGTTCACAGTTTTTTTTAATTCAAGTGTTCCTGTGCTTAAATTACTATAAAACTCGTTATCTTAACCAATTTTAGCGACGACTTAAACGAATTTGTATACTGAAATAAATTATTAAACTATCGAATGTAGAGATATACTAAAATCATTTGACATAAATATACATCCCTTATTTCTAATTTTCAAGTTTTATTTTTTAAGGAATTACTATAAATATGAATCACATTGAAAACTAAATAACATTTTACCAACATTAACTAACTAAAACAATGATTATTCTAGGTGTCTAAGCTTTGAACCTAAGAATTCTAAGTGGAGTGGCTGTATAACTTAAGTATAATTTATTTGTCATAGAAACCATACTAGTGTAGTTTTACGTAAGTTACTGTAAGAAGATTTTCTAAACCTTCTTATTCTTTCATTCTTTAGATAGAATTTTGATTTAAAATTACAGATGACTTCATAAACACAGGTCATTAAAAATATATCATTTCACTATCGGTTAAACAATAAAATTCAATTTAATATTTTTAGATGGCACGACTAAGTAGCGTTGTTATTCATATTGATAAAACTTCCTAGTAAAAGAACCTGATGATCTTCAAACGACGAGCTACATTATCACAAATTACGTAATAATCATCTTAAATAACAGTCCTGATCTTATGTTGAGATACAAATCTTGGATCATGTTTATTTGAAATTATGAGAGATTTTTGGGTCCCATAAGCACCACACCGTACAATTTTACATCCCACAAACAGTAAAATTACAAACAGTGAGGAAATCGCTCTCACGGCATCTCGTTTACAATTACAAGTTCCACAATTACGCCACAGAGACTGTTAAATGAGGAAAAAGTATCAATATGGGGCCAGGCGTTTCGAAGCTAACTACGATGCCAACAATAAATGTGTGTGATAGTACAGAAACAGAGTAACGCTTAACATTCTCCCGTTTGCATAGTCAGTAGAGTTCTGGAATCAACCGATATATAAAGGTTTCTTAGATTTAAACGAATGTACAACAATACACATTGAAATAAAACGATTTTCTACTGGCTTTTTTTCGTATTTGGTTTATTTTTACATATTTTTAACTTCCCGATGCGGCGACGTTTCGATTACTTTACAGCTTTCGTGGTTATCGGGGCTAAATGATGTATTAATCACCCGCTCAGTGACTGTTACAATTTAACTAATCATAATTTTAAATTATTAATTAAAAGATAATAAAGAAAAAGTTAGTTGTTTTTGAGATGATATCTAATTGATCCAAATTTGAGAAAACAACTGAAAAAATAGTTTTATTTCGAAGTATATCCAGTATCAACTAGGCTGGCATATGTCACCTTAATGAAAACTTTACATTAGCCACTGTACATCATCCCATGATCGCACACTGAATAAGGGCCTCCGGTGAAACCGGCAGCTTGATTGAGAGGAGTTAGGTCACTACTAACTGCCGATACTCTATACATCCAAATTATTTTGCATGTTAAATAAAATGGCTTCAGGCTACAGCCAGATTGTGGTCAGATTACTGTATAGGGATCCTTTGGACGACTAAGAAATTTAATATTTTGATTTTTTATTACGTGGGAAGCATATTTAATTAGTGGAAAATAAATTCAATTCAAAATAAAAAACATTGATGGTACTCTCGATTGTAGAGGACGGCCGTGCCCTGCAGTGGGACGTATGTATATGGGCTGATGCATTGTAAATCATATATATATTTTTCGTTGAATCTGTTCAAAAACAAAAAGTCTACATAGAAATATATCACCATAAATTAATTCACTGAAATAGCATTAGCAATGTAGCACTCTTCGGCCGGAGTTATTTTTATCGCGGTTCGCATTTCACGTGTAATCTGCAATGATTAATTAAGACGCTGGCGCGGCCCGCACCGCCCAACAATGCATCATGATATTGTCTTAGATGCTTTATTCAAACGCAGGGAAGTATTGGGATTTATTTAAAAAATAATAAAAATATATAGAAAATTATATTTAACGGCATAGGCACTATTGCGCCCAATTAGTGTAAGTGAATCTAAATACGTATTAGTATACGTAACATTATACACAATATTTTAGGGATTAAACCTGAGGATAAACCTGACTTCCTTAAGAATTACTTCCAAAATTCTTGGATTTAAACAATTACATAATTGTTTAATACTTTGTAAATATTATAACTATACTCTCACTAACATCAAAGTATTATCTAAAGATGTGTGTGAAAGTAATGTATGAAAACATATTATAATAGAAATTCTGAATAAAAGGCAGAGAAATGTTCGATTTTGTGTACGTAATCAAGAATCAAATAAAAATTATAAATGACTGATGAAGATATCGTTTTTAGTATTGATGTGAAAAGAAAGAAACTGCAATAGATGTGGCCACATACAGCTTGTTTGAACCGTCCCAAAATCAATAGACACGTAAACTAGGAAAATAAGTCTCAGACTCAGAATCAGTAAACACATTGATATCATTTTCATCATGGTTATATTGCAAATTTTTATTAACCTCCTTATCTGTTTGGCGGGAATAGTGTCTGAGTTCTTCACCCGCTTACAATGTTTTATGATTTTTTTAATAAACTGCTTACATAATTATTTCAATAAACAATATACCTGCATCAGGTTATTTTATTTGTAACACAAAATTATCCCAACATAAAAATTGCAATAAAAATAAATCGTAGACGCACATTCCTAAATACTGCCCTGGTTGAAAAATTAGCAAAAGTGATTCATTAAGCGGCCGCAAAGATTGTGCTAAGTCCTTTATTTCAGAGTGGGCTCCGCACTGAGTATTTTTTAATTCCCCAGAATTAGCATTGTCTCGTACGTTGATTTATATCCAGAGGATGCTTGTCGCTCCCCGCTCCCCGCTCCTCGCTCCCCGCTCTCCCCTCGCCCGCTACTCAAATAGACCGAGATAATGGCCCTTTTTTAACACCTTAATTAAAATGTACTACAGTTAATTTACGAGGCTGTTTTATTTTTTCTTTTCTTGCGCAGTCGGCTTAAGGGGATGTGGTAAAGAAATTACAGTATATTTATATTACATTTGCTTTCAATTTAATATCGTTATGTAATCGTGTAATTGGTCTAGTTAGTATTCGTAATGGAGAGTATATTGTATGAGCTGAGCAATACAGGTACGGATTCAATTCTTAGATGAGTCTAAGTAATTTTTAAAACCTTTACTAATCCATAAATATATTTTCAATTAGGAGTGTCTTTGTTTTTGATTCACACCCAGTGACAAACCCGAAAGCAAAAAATCCTGAAAAACAAATTAGTCAGAAATGGATTAGGTAAAATAAATAACACCCAACAGTCACTTACATAGTCCTGACCCCACACTAAGATCGAGTCTTGTGTCGTGGGTATCAAGAACTACGAGAGACTTTTCGGTCTCACAAACACCCAGACCCTGAAGAAATATTTGTAGGCCGCACAAACATTTCTCTCGGTGCGGGGATCGAACCCGCGGCCTCTCGTTTCACAGGCGGCGTCTAACCAACTGCGCTACGGAGGCTGTCAGTTCAGTCAATGAAATGTAATATTTAAAGCTGTAATGATAAGTATATTATTTATGTTTAGTGTTTAAGTAGGAAGTTCTTTTCAAATAAGTAGATGAAATAAATGTACGATTTGAATATTATGACGAGAGATGAGTAGAATGAAACGTTAGACGAAGGACTGATATGGAACGTAGTTGTGAAAGAGATGACCGATGAAAGTACTGAAGATGGAAAGAGTTAGAAGATGAATGATTAAGATGTTGAAGTACAGAAGGACGGAATAAGAGAGCACTGTATGGAAGACGGTGGAAGACGGCAGACGTACGAAGTAAAGACTAGTAAGCATCTAGTAAGTATTTTATAAGTATTATAGTAAGTATTTTAAAGAAGATGAAATATATTAAGGATAACTAAGCAATTATAGTTTTTGTTTTATATTATTTGACACCAGACAAAACCATTCCCACAAATGACTTACAAAATTTTCAACAATATAGATATTTTCTTACATAATAGCACCCCACGTGCAATAAAAATGGGTATAAAACCCATTGAATGAATTTACTCGTGTTTGATAACCTGCCCCTATAAACACGTTGTCTCTGTGAGTTAATGTCGGTGATAAGGAGTTCGGTCAGCACCCACTTCGCTCACTCGCTATCTTACAAAGGATTTGATATCAACCAAACTATTGTATGTTGCAAGGATTCTTTGGTAGAGATTGATGTGCAAATTAGTACCTACATGTATATTTTTCTTACAAACCGTATGTAGGTACCTACGTTTAAATAATACTACAAATTATATTTTTAGAATGTTTATCTAAATATGTCTGGCGCCTTTATTATATATCTCCAATCACACATACATACTTACATACATAAAGTAACGCCTTTTTCCCCAGAGGTGGTAAGCAAAGGTGCTACCAGGACACCCACTTTTCGCATTTTATGCCCAATTATAAATCTATAAAGATATAAAAAGGATGCAAATTCAAGCACAGTTTATCAAATATTAATAATATCGCAATTCTCAGTAAAAAAAATCCACTGCTACAACATATGCCTGCATAAAATATTTCCATTACTACCTATACCTAAGGATGTTTGGCAGGCAATCACTAAAGGAATATTTCAGCAATATTTAATAAAACACGATTGTTTTATCAATTTACAATCTATTCGCACGTCAGACATCATAATTAATGCCCAATATCGGTACGTTGCAACAAGGCGAAACACGTCCAATTATGTTCAATTAAAACAGCTCCGGCGCAGATTGATTGGATCATATTAAAATTACCAATTTCACAAACTACGATGAAATTGTTCTCATACTTTGCTAATTAGTAGCATTTCGTAGTAATATTGAGCTTAAAACGAGGATGGCCAGCATTGATGGAAACGCAAATTTAGCACCAATTAATTAGCATACAAATACTGAATGTGGTAAAGGGGAATGGAACGATTATGGTGTAATAATTATTAATTGGCCGGTGCACTCGTGGGCATGTACTTGCTGGTATTCAAATATATATTTGTGTATTACATTATACTATAAGCCTTTTAATTCCCACTGCTGGGCAAAGGCCTTCCTCCTTTCCTTCCATTTGTCGCGGTGAGATGTTAATTGCCGCCAGTTCGGAAGATATTACTCGAGTTCGTCTCGCCATGTATTTATCCCGTATATATTTGTATTCAACTAAATTTTTTTGATAATCAATTATTAAGCACGAAAACGATGAAGGTAAACATCGTGAAGAAACCTGCATACCATAGTCATTTAAAATAATTTCTATAGTATGTAAGTCCGCCAACTCGCATTAGGCCAGCGTGGTGGCCTAATCACTTTCAATCGTATCCTCCATTGTAGAGGAGGCCCCTACTCACTGCCCTGCAGTGGGACGTATATGGGCTGATACAGAAAATGCTTTTATATGTACATAATGTTTTATTGCTCACCAGTGACTAGTTAAAAAGTACCAAAGGCGGTATTTTTCCTCAAATCAATTTCATACAGACAGCCACACGATGATGTGTTCCAATACTACAAATATTATCTTTATGTTTAGAAATATCTATTATACGTATTATAACTAATATGTAAAAAAATGTAGTTATATTTTAAAAAAAATAACAATTTTTACCAACATAAGAAATCTGACCGACAAAGACTGTACAAGGCAATTAGTGTGCCTAAAATACGATTTCTGGCAGCAGAGTTTTTTTAATAACACTTTAAGTAACTATTACAGTTTCACTAAACTAAGCATTTGTAAAGATTTGATCCCCAAGGGGCTTATGGAATATTGAATATATGTTCGTATTACATCTATCTAAACCTATTATCTACACAACATTTCATACCACATCATCAGCCTATATTGTTGTCCACTGCTGGACATAGGCCTCCTTCAAATTGCGCCATTTCAACCTGTCTTCGGCTTGTCGGATCCAGCATCTGCCATACCACATACTATGGTATAAAAATAACAGAAAAACCTTATAATAAGTGGACTATTGACACATTGTCTTATTGCAAAGAATTATCTCTTTCAGATATATAATATAAAATCGGATAAACAGCAAAACATTTTTTTTCCAACGCGCTATAGGCGTGCAATCGATTTATGTTGGCATAAACTTTAAAGTGTAATAAAATCACAGCCAGCAGCGTCATCAGAATAATTATCAATATGTTTATAATTCGTCATTGTATTGTATTGCAGTATAAGCATTTTTTAAATGTAATAGTTTTCTAGCTTTTTTGTTAAATGTTATTCTTATTTTGTCTCTGTTCATGTGTGCTATTTGTACCAGCAACAAATAAATCTTTTTTCTTAAGTGCGAAAAACTGCACCGTGCTCGTTAATCCGCCACAAAGTAAGGCGAGTACTGACAAAACTTAATGATATGATCTAAGATGTTTATAAAGCATAGATGCGTTGTCCGAGCTTTATAATGGCAAGACGTTTTTGAGGTAATTGCCTCATGTGCAATCAGTCACGCTTCAACCAGTGGCGCGGATACACGTTTCTCTGACTATTTGTATTCTCAAAACCAATTGCGGAAAAATAGATTAAACTGATTTAAAATAACGTACAAATTATTCTGAAACTGCGAAACAAAATAAATATTTTATTTAGTGCGCAAGTACACACAAATTTATTTTTTTATAAAATAAAATTTATTAAATTCGCTCTCATGGCGACGTTTGACAACTCTCGCCACGTCATCCCGTACTTGATACTTGGTGCTACGTCACACGCGCTTTAGCCAATAACAGTGCGGCACTTATTGTTACGTAACTAGCGATGTCTATTCATCGCGTTTCATCGCATCGCGCCATTTTTTTGTGCCATTATGTTAGTGTATGACGCGTCTATTTGTAAAACGTCATTGGACATGATGATATAAAACACTAAGGAAGTAGAAGAAGTAACTGCTGTACCCAGCACGTGGTTAAGATTATGAAACCCTATAGAAATACACAACCTTGTCCCCACCAAAAAACATGCTAATAGTCACGTCTTATAAGTCGCGAGAAAAAAATCTAAGACTAGTAGCATTTGTTGATCTCATAAACGTTTTATTTTACAATTTAAAAACTACCGTAATATATTGCTTATTGAGACCCGTCAGGCGAGAAAATTAAAGGACCAAACGAACATAAACATAGACCACGTTTACACATGGTGCATTTTATGATGTTTTTATAAAGAGCCATAATGTAAATATAATCAAGGAATTCACAATGAACAAATCTTTGCACCAATTCACGTGCAGCGAGTAAATGGCGCCCACATCTCAGTTTCATTTATATCCAAACGATTTAATTGCCGGAGCGGGCGGCGGGCGCTTTCAGCCGAGCCCATCGACGCACAGTTTAGTTAACACACGAGCCCTTAAACCGCTGTGTGTGCTCTAAAACAGCATCCTAATTATGGCGCTTGGGCCGCCAATTTGCCGCCGGTTGCGAGCACAAGCGCTCGCAAAAACTCTAATTAAGGTAAATAATGTTTATAATTAAAATAACACTCGTGTCGAGTCGGGAATCAAAGCAAGATTTCGAGCAACTGATGCGTCTAACGCGACCACTTCACTTTATGAGCGATTTTTTTAACATCCGCTTAATGTGTCTTTTTGCGCTTACAACGCTCACAGCGCTCCGGTTTTAGACCGGGTTATTCTGCACACCGACATTTTCACTTCATATTTTGACACGCTATAAAAGTTTTATAGTTATTTTTATACTCGTACATGGTACGCCCATGTACAGAATAATTATTTTATGAGTAGTTACGTGCATAAATTATTTTTTGTTGAGACGGAAAATAAATTTTAGATTATCTGTTCTGTTGTCTGTAGAGTTCGAAGAGTCAAAAAAGTAATTTAGCGTTGACGAATGAAGGTAATGTTACTAAATAGAGCAAATGGGAAGTAAAATTTTACTTATTTTTATAAGCAGATATCACTGTACCTAATAACAGATTGCACTATAGAAGATTTAGTCTGATCCCGGACTGTGGACATCCGCATACTCAAATACATTTGGTATATGGCTACTTATATGCTTCGATACAATTTATAACGTTACTCTACGTTCATATTTTACTTCATTTTTTATTATAATTTTAAAAACATACCTACATTAATGACGACATATACCTAGGTAGATCGCACGACTGCACAGGGTGTACCTACCACCGAGTACCTAGGTACTAGGTAGTACCTGGCCGGCGTAGCAGCGCGGCCCGAGAATGCTAATTAGCATCGCTCACCACAGCTTACACCGAGAACGCGACGCATCAACCGCACTGGATTAGATTTTAATTTGCGCGTTCTAATGCTGTTTGCTTAAGCATTTTCGAATATACGTCGGAAAGCTAAAATTGTAATTGTATATTAGGTACGTAGTCGTATTTTATAGCCTTTGTCGTTCAATTAATTATTTGACGGAGATTGTGGTACAAGACGCAAAAGCAAATATTCCTCGAATATTTTCCTGAAGTATTTCCTATTTATCGATGGGAACATAGTAGAATAGCATCAACCCATATACGTCCCACTGCAGGGCACGGGCCTACTCTACAATCGACAGGACAAGTACGATTGAGAGTGGTTAGGCCATGATGGGATATGATAGATGGGAAGATGGTATAACAAAAATAGCACGCAGGTATTGGAGCTTAAAGGCAAAAGACAAAATCTGGTGGAAAAGTCTAAAGGGTGAAAGCCCCTTCACCCTCAAATGAGAAGGGTTCTTGGAAAGAAAAATCTTACTTGTATTGCATTTATTATATACATATATTTTCTATATAAGTTTATTAAGACAAAAATGTAAAAATTCTTTGTACTTTTAGTTTAAGGCAAGAAATAAAAGGCGACACAACACTTGTACTATCGTAATCGTTGCATAAAATTCTCAACATCAATCTACAAATCCATTTTTATTTTATTTCGAAAAACTCCGTGGTGCAGTTGGTTAGACGTCAGCTGTGAAACGAGAGGCCGTGGGTTCGACCCACGCACCGAGACATAATATTTGTGTGATCCACAGGTATTTGTTTCGGCTCCCGGTGTTTGTGAGAAAGAAAAGTCTCTCTTAGTTTCGGATACCCCACAACACAAGACTCGATCTTATTTTTGGGTCGGAAGTATTGTTGGCTGTTGGGAGTTTATTTATTTATTCTTATTTGAGAAATCCTACCATCATATTGAACCACTATCAATAGGATACGACAGTCAAAATGTATAGTTTTATTTTCTTAGTTGCAATTAAAACAATTAATGTAAATCTTAAACGTCTGTGTTGTTGTTATCAAATACGCAAGTATCCATAAACATTAAGTAAAATTACTGCAAAGAAAACTTTTTCGCAACTCTTCCCCGCTCAGCGGGACCGTAAACTAATTTACATTTCAATTTATGGACAGCAGTAAATTTTAAAGCAAACATGTTTATGCTAAGGTGGAACGAATACCAAGTTAAATATATTTTCAGTAAGTCTGAAATCACTTAACTAGCAATAATTAACTTTATTTACATTTTGCCTCCAGACAATCGCCCAACCCTTTGTTAGGGTGTTGACGCACTGGGTAATGAAAAAAAAAAATTTTTGCAAAGCAATTTTTGACGATTTATTTTGCTGCCCCAAATCTTGAATAGCACACAAATGAAATGGTAGGATGTAACAATATCCCATTATTTTGTGTGTAGAATTTTTAATTTATGTTTTAGTTTTTGGTGGTATCTGCATTATATTTTGGTCTTAATGCACAATGTAGTAAATAAATGCACATTAAAAAAACAACATAACAAATACGGATAGATAATTTCAAGTTGTTTTTATTTTTCTACATTCAGAAATAGTCAAAGATAGAAAAGAGTGTTTTGTTAGTCAAATTTTAACTGTATTCCCCTTGGTAAAGAAAAAATATTGTTTCATAAAATTAAAATAACTTTTGGGTTTTCAAAATATACATAATAGGTATGTTCAGTTGTGTTCACCATCACATAAATTGCTTGCTTGAGTTTTTGAAAACAAGATTTCAAATTTTTCCTCGTTGTATACCCCTGCCTAAAATGGTCCCGAGTGGTACCACCGGATGTGTAATTAAAACCATCCTTTACTGATTTATCGCGTCCACAATTTATTCCTTTATCTTGGCTCGGACCAATGTATCTTAATTCTGTGCTGCGGCAGATAAAATTTGCGAATTTGTTCGTAGTCTGTTGGTTCCGACCACGAAGTCACCGTTGGAAGGGTTGGAAAGATAACAGAAATACTGTAAAAGGCTTTTG
The DNA here is from genome assembly GCA_030180105.1 of Hyles lineata. Classification (NCBI taxonomy): domain Eukaryota; kingdom Metazoa; phylum Arthropoda; class Insecta; order Lepidoptera; family Sphingidae; genus Hyles; species Hyles lineata. The sequence continues at coordinate 10,433,986 of JARJEE010000008.1, read as the reverse complement.
TAATTTAAATTTGGAAGTACATTTATTAAGTTATTTAGATTCTTGAATTCTCGTTGACGTCATTAATCACATTGCAGCTGGTATTATTGTAATCATAAGTAGATATTTTCCTTGCTTATTGATTTTACAATCGCTTCCTGAAATCAACCTGTTTCACTGTCCAATGCCAAAGAAATTGCATTATTTTGTAGTGAAAAATCTTCAAAGTTTTTAGCTGAATTTTTATCACCCAATCAATTTTCATTACGACATAAATTTTATTTTCAATATGAACGAAGTGCTATAATACTAAACTAATTCATCAACAAATCCAGCTATCAAAAAACCCAAAAAAAATGTATACGACGAACAACTCATTAAATTAGGCGAGAAAGTCCCCAACAATAAATCCAAAGAGCGATTTATGAAATTTTTCATGAGTGTGGCCATGTTTAGTGCTCGATAAGGAGATTAATAATTCACAAGTTTACGGTGTTTAGTGAGCCATTGTTGCATGGCGCATGGCGGCGCGTTATCGATGCGATCTCGGGCGAAATGCCACCCTAGAAAATGCATCTACGCCGTAGAATAACTGACTGCTGGATACGTGTTAGTGTATAACGTTTTGAACTGAACGTGCAATATTTAGGGCCAGTTTCACCAGTTCCTGATAAAGTCTCTTATAGCTATCTGGCACTCATCTGTCAGATAAAATTCGAAATGCAGCACAATCAATCTCACTCTCGATTGTAGAGATGGCCCCTGCACTGTAGTGGGATGTATGTGGGCTGATACAGAATGTATCCGTTCTCAATTGTCAACTGCAGAGCATGGAACTTCTCTGTTTGAACGAGTTTGAGACATATCAAAGTGGGGCAAGGCCTAATACTCATACGATTTAGAGTTACGTTGTATAGTGAGAAGTATGGCCAACAGTGGTCTTCACTGCGCTTAATATGCAGTGCATTGTAATTATTTTGTCATGCCTATACATAAATATCCAAATAGTGTTCACCTTGAAATAAAACTATTATTCTCTGTTATGTCAGCCTGTACAAAACTAAATAAACATAGTCTGAACCTGAATGTTGTATACTTGTGTGGAAAATGACAGACGTCGCTGCCCAGTCAGATACGCATACATAAGCTTAAGTTCTTGGGTCAGCAATTTCACCCACCGACCGTTCAATCCAGCGTTCGGTGATCTTAGTGTCAAAATGAGCGCAGCAGTTGGCTGCGTTGTTATGACACCTAATATGCGTTTAGCACGCGATACCGTGCGGTTTACTTAGCCCTTTTTAATGGCTTGCTGAAACGGCCCCGGCGGAGCGTGTTGAATGGACGATTTGCGATTGATGCCATCCATTTATAATTGTGATTTACTCATTTATGTGCGACTCGTGTCACGTTTTTGTGTTCTGTGCTGTTTTATGCTTCGAGTGCATTGCTTTCCTTTTGATTGTGTTTTTAATAAATTAATCAAAACTCAACAGCTAAGGCGATTTTTTCGTACTAGCTCGGCGATTGAATTTTGATTATCTACAGTAAAGTGACTCTTGCCATTTGGTATCATAATGTCGGCCCACTAATGCTATAGCAGAAGAATCCAAGAATATATAAAAAAAGGAACATGGAGGCTTGCAAACTGTCTCACCACATAATAGCAGTAGTCTGGTTTAAAAACAATAAAATATGGAACATTCACATAGTAATTTTATGCGTACACCTTGTTTGGTATCCAAAACACCTACGGCATGTTTGCCCGTTCCACTTTTTTTTATTGCTACGAACTTCCTACTAACGACGGCTATGGGCTTTATCTTACCGATAGGTTTAAGCAAAAATTATTTTTTTCATATAAGCACAACAAAGTGACGAATGAATTTTATGATAAATTTAATTTACTCCAAAAAAGTATCCATTGCTATAATTAGGATGCAATAACCAATTACAAACAGGTTGCACGAGAAAAGCAAGAAACTCGAGAGTCTCCTTGACGGATATTTCAATATAGTAGTTGGTTGTTATCCATACATGTTTCAGTATCATTCTACAAGCTAGTGTCCTGATATATTCGATATACGGCACAAAGGACCAAACAAATTTACGATGCTACGAAACAGGTAGCCTGATGGTATGTGATTACTGCCGACAATGAACATCCACAACGCTTAGATCACGGATTTTTTGCTGGCCCATCAAATCGGAAGGAGAGCGGGTAGGAAAAAGGATGGAAATAGGTATTGGGCATGCGGCAATCTCACTGACTGAACCAATCGCGATAGCAAAGATGTCGCTTCACGTCGATTTCCTGTGAGACTGTGGTACTGCCCCAATCAAACCTGTCCATTCATGCTTAGTCACGACTGACAAAAGCGTGGTTTTACCACATCCAAGAAATAAAACTCAAATAAAACCGTTCATAGGTTTACAACCAATATAATTATGTAACAAGGTGCTTTTATTCAACAATATCAAACAGAATTTGTTTCAATAAACTACTCACGTCACAATTAAATATTGATCATCAAAAACACAAAGCGGAGATTTAGCGCCGGGCACAAAGGGCGCAAGTTTTGTATGCGTAAATGCGGCAAGTGTTAATTAGTTTACTGTCGGTGACGATTCAAAAGTTGTTAATATATTTCTGTTCTGCAAATTGCCGTAGGGCTGTGGCAAACATTTCATTAAAACTGAACTATAATTACTATGGTACTGTCGCGCGGAGCGTTACAAAACGTTTGTTGCCAAATATAAAACAGTCAATACATTGAGATAGGTGTGTGTGTGTGTTTGTTGCCAATTCGTTTGATAGAATTGTTTTAGTGGTTAAATACAAGGGTATACCGATATTTTACCCAGATTTATTATATTGTATGTATTAAGAATGCAATTCAAACAACGTAGTAACCATTATAGCAGTCTGATCGAAACGCAATGTCTGACGGAGTTTTCACAATCATGTACGGTGATCTTTACTATGTTAAACCCCAAAATCCTACCCTATGTCTTTGCCATTTTAATCAGTGTTCAAAAATATAACATTTACAAATTAGTAAGGCCGCATGCACCAACCAACATGTTAAAAATTTTAGTTAATTAATATTGCATTAAATCACTTAAATACCTATGCAATGATAAGAAAAATGTCTTCCTTTTATAAAACATCACCGAAAACTACGTAAGAAACATGGCGTTAAGTGCATGGCTGTGGTTGTATTGTGGTGGCAATTGTAAACGAGTAGTGAAACAAAAGCGGCGACAGGTCGAGATCCGCCGCACAATTACTCGGCTCCTACTTATTACGTACATATTTGCTCGACAACCGGTCCATTAATCAATTTTTGCATTTTTAATTCGCCTCTCATTATTTGCCCGTGAATTTCATTTCCACTGTTGTTTCACCATTTTAAAATTTAAGCCGAAAGGCCCTCCAAAACGCACATTTCCAAGTAATTTACAATTTATCATGTTCGCCTGCAAATGAGCAAATATTTTTCGTTTGTTAAGCCACTTGTAATTAATATATGTTAAATTTTTATTAAAACGCGGTCTGCGATCTGTTCAATAATGGTTAAAGCTTAAATTTTGTAATGGGTACACGGTGGGTAAGTGTTTGATGCGTTATAGTTGTTTGTATGTTGCACGCTGTATCCGACGAATTAATAAATGAATTTCGAATAAAAGTTAGGTGGATTTATGACGTCAAAAGCTAGACTGTTTCATTTACAATCGCTTTGAGAGCGAGACAGGATAAAATGAAAAGTTTAATAAAATGTGCATGAGCACAGTTGTCAACTATTGAACGCTGAACATTGAGTGCCATCAAAAAACTTGAAAACAACCCTCCACACGAGGTACCTGTATTTTCCACGTTTGCAATCGAAACTGTATACATTTTTCAATCCCCTGGGCCTATTAGTCCGCCGGTTTTATTTTTTATCTAAACGTTTTTGGAGTTACAAGTCAAAGGAATACAAAATTCATAGTCAGTTGAATAAATAAAATATTTTTACATCCCTTCATTTTTGCGTTTTGAATTGTTTTTATCGCCAGTATTGTGATAATATCTAAATATACTTTTGCTTATTAGGTTTTTACAATCACAGGGAATTAGCTGTTAACTTTCTAATAAAATAAATCTTTTCGTAGCTTGCTTCTTTCTAGGTATTGCTTCTTTCTAGGTACAAAGTAGCAACTTTTCTTAACACATTCTTGTTTTACTTCACACATTGTTTTACTTCCAATCTTGCTTACATTAGTAGAACGTGTTGCTTGAAACAAGTAACCTAATTCCCTTGAGGACTTGTCACCGCCAGTTACAGCGTTATTCGCCTGACTAAAATATTAAACGATCGCCCATGTAACTCTTTTTTCGCTTGAATTTTTTTTGACGCACGCTCTGCTGTAATTGATAAAGGCAGAACGCGGCGGGAACCCATGACATGTCGTATTTATGCGAATTTAAAAGCTTCCGACTCACGGAGTTTAAATCTGAATTAATCCAACGTTTTTTGATCACCCCAACTGTTGAGAATTTAATGGTCTTTATTTAATAATCAGCTCGCGTATTGTACAGAATGATGGAAAAATTATTGTTATTAATACTGCGTTTAGTTTTTATACTAAAGCAGAACTTAAAAAACAGCTGATAAATTTATTTTATTGCTTAATAGAAGTACGGCCTAGTTTTGCTTTGGGAAATACGTTTTATCACCTATTTTTTTCTTTTTAATCGGTTTCCAATAGTCATACTCGGATATATTACCTTTACACTGCCTTAAGAATTGCGATATACATTAGAACAAATCCGACTATAGTGTTTATAAGTATATATAAAACACCTATGTATTGTACATCGAGGATAGGTCTCAGCTGGTGTGAATATGATTGCATTTGAGATAGTTCGTCAAAGCCGGAGAGAGTTAATTTCGCATGAATTTATGTATTCCATGCAAATGCGAGGCAAAACTTAAATCTTATCGCGAGTTAACCGCGCACACAACCACCGCTTATTACGTTAGTCTTAGTGCACGTTCATATTGCATGTACTGTCGCATGTAACAATATACGACTAGGATTAATACGATAATAACTCATTCATTGAACACAATGAAATAACAAAATCGCAATAAAGTTAACGAATATATAAAAAAACGAAAACTAGATCAATAATCGCGGAGAAATTGTCTCCTACCAAATAACGTTATAAACCATCATATTATGTATACGAATGTTGTGTGTGTGTCATGCTCTGTATGACTATGTTATTAATATTTGTACAAAATTTAACAGCGTCAAATAAAAACAACAAAATAAAATATGTTTAGATTAAAGGTAATACGAAGTTAATTATTTCTTTAACAGTGAAGGAAAATATGGTGATGGCTGGCCTCTACTTACTTGTGAATTTTTCAATATATGAGAAGATTCCAATTGTCTTGATCAGCTTGGTAAATTAAAATTATCAAAGGGACCCGTGTTGAGCTGTGAGATGCATAAGGGTTTATATTTTTATTGTTGGTTAAACTCTACTTTGCTCACTCTAGTAAACTTTAATAGTGATTGATTTTGTTAAAAATGTTTCGTTCGTTCGTATACATACCGTGTATAAAAACTAACTAAATCAGACCTTAAAGCTTCCATACATTATATTAAGTTACAGGAACAAATAATTTATTAAGTTGTGTTGAAATATTTTATGTTATGTAAATCAATTTTAGGACAACCAAGGCATATACCATAATATTGAAATTGGCTCTTATTTCACATTTATGTTTCGATTGGATGGTTGTTAATTCAAAAATATAGTTACATGTATGAAAAGATTAGTTCGCGTCTTCAAAGCAGTCAACAGCTATTATCTCAGATTACATTTTAGGTAAATTGGGGTACATTTTAGGCTGCGTGTGCACTCGCCGAAAATTTCACTAGGTAATCACACGTCGCCTCTAACTCCGCGCTAAATGCCTTAATAATCATGACAACTTGTTTCAACGTGGGCACAATGCTAACTAGTCGGCACCAACTTTAATACATGGAACAAATTTATCTTATCATCGAAATAGAAAATACATTCGAAATTGAATCTTAATGTAAGTGTATTTAGGGTTGTAAAGAGGTTACCGGATGGTAATGATAATTTTGCATGCATGTACACAAACTTAGGCTAACTTGGAGCTGTCAAATTTGTTTAGCGGTAAGGGAGAGCCGCTTAAGTTGCGAGGCAGGGCGCCGCCGGCGTATAACTAAGTGCTTACTCGCCTACAACTAAATTGTTACATTTGTGTTGTAAAATTAATGCCGTGATTTATATAGGCCTCCATATCGGTTGCCCAATCAATAATGTAAAACATATTCGACTAGGAAACCTCTCAGAATAGTTAAGTTGCTTAGAAACTGGGCGAGCAAACGATCGTGTTACACAAAAGACATTTGCCGGGCTTCCCTGGTCAAAGTTCAAGAGAAACCTTGCAGGTGTGGCCGTGAGCTAATTACGAAAAAAATTTACAAGTCATTCGATATGCTTAAAATTGGAGAATTGCTTTGAATTTTTTCCTTAATTATTGTTTTTGCTGCCGGAAAGAACGAAGGATTTTTTTTTGTACAAAAGTGATGTGAAGCTCGAACAGTATGTTAGGATGGTAAATCACATACTAAGCCCGGTGTTACAGCTCGTAAACGATTATGTTCTTTTGTCGATGGTTATGGCCGCGCATTTTATCGAACCCTTTGCCTATAAAATTCTATGATATGTTATCCCCTGAAACACCTGTGTACCCTTGCTTCAAAATTATTAAGTTGTATTTTCTTGGTAGGGCCTTTGTTGGTAGTAAGCTTTTGTGTCCCTATGCTAGAACCATATGATAATTAATCTGAGATTGAGACAAAATTAGAAATAAGCGCCCGAGTCTTTCAGAAAACAAAACATCGTACGTTATGGACATTAACTGAAAAATAAAGTAGTCGATATTTGTTTCTGTTGCCATATTTTTCTTATTTTCATCTAACAATGCAATGGAGTAAAGTATTTTTTCTACAAATCGAATTAAAGTATTTCTATATAAATTAGTCTTGCGATGCGATGACAGTTAAGCATAGTATATCATGAAAGACACGACAAGTCTACAATATATGAAAAGTAAAATCAATAAAAAGTCATAAATTCTTTGCACCATAAAGAAGTCCATCGTATGTGAAGCGTAAAACAATATCAGCGAGGCGATAAGGGCAGTTCCACACTGCGTCATATTTTACCAAGTGCCCTAAGTTTGGCAGTTAACTGGCTCGGTTATGGCGTTGTTAACACGTGCTCGCGCCCTACATCGCGCCTCTTACTAAATCATAACGCTAAAGTGAAAAAAATATGCGCGTACGTACATATTTTTTATTTACGTAAATAACGTGGAATAAAGTTTGCCTGAATAACATATTGGTGTTTGGATGTAAGGTTGTTATTAAAAATGCAATTTAGATTTTTTTTTAAATTTCAAACAAAATTGCTTGCCTCTTTTATTCTATATTCGCTCAGTAACTAACCTACTTAATAAATACAATAAATACAATGCTGCCCAGACCAAGTGTCGATACAGAAATATAATACCTACATATCTCTCACAAATCGTCAAAAGTCTTTTGCCTAGTTTGAACAAATTCTCTCACAAGTACAAACCCACCACTTACATATCAAAGGTAATTTCATTGTCATACCCACGTACATAAAGGTAACAAAGATAAAGAGACGAGTTCTTGAGGAAATTTTCATAAGAGCGCGGGTAGAGCGTCGCCCGGGGCGACGGCGGCCACTCCAGATCACTTTGAAGCATTAAACGGGCCTTTATCGAACCCGGCCGGCTAGTTACTGGACAGAAACATGTCGCTTGCACTTGAGAACGTAACTGCTTGCATGTACAATATTATTTTTAGTAGGTTTATTCATTTTGTATGAATTTGGACTGTATTTTTAGGTAGACAATTTTGTGTGCTAGACGTATTATTTAAGATATAGGTTCAAAATTTGTAATTAGATCACTTATTTCGACCGCAAAAATTAAATAATGTATCTAATCATTATAAACAAAATTCGAGAATTTCGAAAAATTCAATGCACGACGTAATAAATTATATTATTAATTTAATTTTTAAAAACCTTCACATTGTAGCCTAAAACCTATAAAACCAATAAAGTATAATACTTATTTATAGTTATACAGAAAAGTATGTTTTCCAATAAAATAACTCCACAAGAACATATTCGTACATTCTCCCAGCCTCAAAGTACAATTTGAACAAATAATATCACTTACATTGTTGTCAAACGGCATTGTGTCGTGAAATGCGTAGAGTTATGTATCAGAGGCGCGTCGGTAAAGACGTCGACGTGAATGAGTGCGCCGGACCGTGAACGAGACATGACAGTATCATATCTAGAGCGGCCTCTACCAGGCTCTACCGACTCTACCGGCTCTACTGACGAGTGGACGCTAAATTAAACTTTATTGGACATTCTTGTACATCCCGGGTCGCTTAGTATCGTAGCTTTTGAGTGTATCGATTTTGAATGTGAAAATATAAGTATTTTTATAAAGAAATATTTTTAAGGTAAAATTAATGGTATTATAATAGGTTTAATAGGTGATCATAAAAGTGCAGTTGCTATAGTAACATAGATACTTTCCAATAGTTTAGTATTGTAATAGTTGTAGTATGTTCTGAAGTGGTCACTTCCGTATTCATTCTATACAAATTTTCCTATTCTGTGTCCGCCATTATCTCATAAGATAGGGTCATTGCAACATTACTTTTTAAAACTTAATTGGTTTCAAAAATTAATTGGTTTATAATTCCAAAGTTGTTTCGAAATAAATTAAGAAAAAGTTTCGTTTAAAAAATCCTCTAAAAGAAGCACGCATACTTTAACTAACAGCTAACTTTCTACTCCTATCTTTATGAAAAACAAAACTGACACCCCTAGCAATTCTAGTAACTCATACCATAACTAGAGTAGTTCCGCACGTCAAACATTCGCTACAAAATAGTTTTGCTACAATGAAAAATGCAAGTTCCATACGAATGAAATAGCTAAAACGTGGACGATTTCCTGGAGCGGACAATTTCCGAAATGTGTTTACAATGAGGGCCGGCGCTGGACGGACGCGACATATTTCATCATTGCCAAGAAATGCCTGCGACTCTATAAAAATGTTACGGAAAACGGTACAGCCGAGGGCAGATTGCACATAATCCTTCTGTTATGTCTCTGGTGTTTGTTAAGGAAATAGTCTTGACAATTTTAAGGCATATAGTCTTCAATTAATGTCAGTTCTGTGAATATTAAAAAAATGATTTTAGTTTGTTTTTTTTTTGAGATGATAAATAATGAGCCTACGTTTAAACTGTCATTTTTATTATCTAATAAATAGAAAAAAGTATCCAACATGGTCCTGTATATGTATATCATCTAAAAGTATTTAATTACTCTTTGGGTTTCTAGAACGTTAGAATGTTTGTGATTTGTTTATTTAATCTCTTTGGTAAAATATGAAGCAACGTCACTTTTTTAACATACATTTTTTTCATTTTACAAAATTAACTTGGAAAAGTGGACTCATGAAAATTTGGAGAGAATTGTGCGTCCGAGCGTACCGCGTAGCCGGGGGCCGGCGGCGCCTGCCCTCCACTTCCGGTCACTATATAATAAAGTTATTCTCCTTATTTCGATAAACTTCAGTTTGTCCGGTGATAAATTACACGGTCACATTCGCGGAAGTTGCTCCGGGCTCGCCAAATATTGGCTTAACTTTGAAGAATGGGACAAATCCTTGTTCCGGGATTTCATACGGATAACATGTATTTGTTGCTCTTTTATTATCTTGTAAAACGTTACAAAAATATTTGTTTCAGAATTCACAATCCAAAAGTATCGGGACTCGGTTAAAAAATCGGTTTCTTTGTTGCGGTGTGTATAAAATTGGCTGCCACGTCGGGTGCGTAGCGGACTACCGTAGACGTGCTACGCTACAGTGCTACACGTAGAGCTACGAAATTGACGTATCGTAACCACGCCATTTACATTTCAGTTAATACTGTAAAAAAATATTTTCACATATAAATACTACAGAATTTACAATGCCATTGTAATTTTAATACATCCAGTCATTCAGCCATAAAAAATATGCATTTTTCCTCCATCACCACATATAAAAAATTTGGAAAACTTAAGACATACTAAAATAAAATTAGCATGATTAAAAGACAGTGCTCTAATATACGCTACTTAATCGCATTCTTTCCTGACATATAAATATCTTAGCCTCTACTTAGTACAAGAGTTTTTAATCCCATGTCAAGTCTATAGTTTCCGAGGTGCATTGTTTGCGGCAGATACCCCTGTATCTGATGGCGCGGCACTAATGCCGTATGAATGAAATTTACTGTCAATATCTGGGCCCGCATGCGGCTTTGTGACGCAAACTGTCCTCTTTTATATCCGCTATTATTCCTCTTTTTATTTTTCCCTTTGCATTTTTCAGTGTATTTGTTTATGAGTGCCGTCCGGTTACTTATTTTTTATTTTATATTCGGTTGATTATTGCGGTTTTATTGAGTTATTAGCAACGAAATGGGTTGATTTGATTGAGAATTATTTTATTGCATTTGGTAGGAATACGTTTTTATTCTATAAGTCAAGTAAAGCAGGTAGGCACGTTACTAGCTATTTTTTACTTAATTCGAGTATTGTATGGTATTATATTTATAAAACTTTGACTGAAATGAATTAATCGAATAAACCTAAACTTGCGGTACTAGGTTTCTTAATAATGACCATGGCTTTTCAAAACTTTGCCAAAAAAAATCACTTTCTTTTGTCCTTCCAAAATCAATACCATTAATATGTGAAAGAGGTAAAGTAAATGACTATCATATGGTTTCCTTACCTAAATTTTCAATTATTAACCTCAGAACAGTGCCGTCTCGATAATTTTAAGCATTAAAAATTCCTTTATTTTCAATTGAATCATAATTAGTCTTCGCACATCCGATCACCTCAACTGACTGCTAAATAATGATCCAAAACCCAGAGCCGTAATAAGCACCCCTATAATTTGTACGGGATTATCGCGAGACGGCGTCCCGAATCCCGGCGATTAGTCACAAGTATCGCGGGATTCAGTCGGCGACGCACCCGAGGCTTATCGTCCTATCCCGGGTAACGCGAACTTACATTGAATACAGATTGCCTCGCGCCACAATTAAGTATTCAGGTAAAGGTGTGGAATTATCAAGATCGTCTATTAATATCGCTTTTCTTGGATTATGGATTTTGTTCGAGACGCGTGCGGGATGTATTGTTGTTGTTATGACAATGTGTACTTGTATTAACGGAACATTAATATAGTCTTGAAACTTAACACACAAGTCTCATTACTTATTCTTTGAAAGAGTTTATAACTTCCTGGTATTGTTAATGAGCTTTAAACCTCTACATGATCCTTTTGAATTAAAAATGATATTTACTGCAATAAAATATCTATAAAAAGTATTTCGGCTTGGTGATCTGTAAGAAATTCCGTAGCGCGATAACATAACTCTTTGTACTTCTTAATACTCATTTCTTTACACCTTAGATTATTTTATGTGCACATACAGATATCTTCACTGATCTACCATTGCACATAACACGATCACACTAAGCTAATAGACAATAATGGAGTTACATAACCGGGGTCAATCAAAGTGTCGGAGATTCCTGGCCGTGTTGGGGACGGGAGCCACCGCAACGGCGACGGCGACGTGCGGCCGCTGCGGAGGACTCTGCGGGGAGGGGAATGCGGACGTGGAAGGGGGGAGGCACGAATTAATTGCGGCCCGCGTCTGAGGTGTGCCGTAATTATCGTGCCTGTGGACTGTGGATACTGCCTCCGCATTGGCAGCCGCACACGCCGCCGGTTGTTGTTACATAACTGTGACTGGGTTGGACAGTTCTTTGTGAGACTTGTGAATGATAAGTCTGAGGTAGAGCTGTGGGTACTTTAGTTTAAATTATTAAAATGGAAAACATAATTTAGAAACTAAATGCATGTTAGAGTAAAGAATTACAAACTTCTTAATCACTATTTGAAACAATAGAATGCACGATAAAAATCTCGTCGAATTAATGGCCAGGCCCAAACTAATGTGTCTACAAAATATCAATTAATCGCATGCCGCGTACCAAACAAAAGACACAAGGGACCCTAATGAATTCGTAATCTCGGTAATCTGTTCAATGAGAAATGGCGTTTTCCAAATAGCTGTGCGCCGGCAAACAAATTAAACCTTGGCCAAAAATGAATTTATCACGTAGAAGCGTCCGGCTAGCGGCGGCGGACTATCCATTTGTACTCGTGTTTGGACAATACTCGCGCCGGGCAAAGGCTTGGTGTATGTAAACAACTCGAATATTTTGCGAAACTTCTCACAAAGGATGCATAGACCCAATGAAATATCATACCTAGGCCTTTTTTATATTGTTACAGGATAGAGCATGGTCACGACAGATTTTTAGTATTCGACAGTGATGGTATAAAAAATCTACACATGTTAAAAGCTTAAACGGCTATTGAAAAGTATCCCAACTGACGTAGTAAGTACATGAAGTGCCAAAGAATTTGACCTATAGGCTTATGAGGTAAGGTCTAAAAATATGAAGGCTGGCTAATCAATATCAAGGTATGACGCTATGATGACATAACAGGGTCACCAAATACTAGGGATACTAGATTATACTTGTACATTTGATGTGGTGATTTGCTCATCTGACGGCAAGAGATCGTCATTATATAAGCACAGATTTAATTGCATTCAAATCGTAGGTGTCGTTAAGAAATAAACGAGTTTTTTTAAGGGTTACGATTCCAAATCTTTTATGAAATATTGAGGAGATAATTTGACTCCAAAACTGTTTTGTGGGAGAAACAAAATTTTGCAAACTACAACTTCAAATAAATAAGGATATTTAATTACTTTATCAAAATATGGAAAATAATTTAACATTAATAATATAACATGACACAAATTTAAATACCAAGAGGCGACAATTAGCGCCAAGTGTTACATATTTGCGATCCCAAGGCGGGTATATTTTAATTTAGGCGCAGTGGTAAGACTGACCGGCGACAGATGGCGCGTTCAGTGATTAATATGCGCGGCGGACACTGTCCGAGCGCCCGACTACCCACTCTTGCTCGTTTTCCTTCATTTTAATTTCTGTTTGTTGTGTCCGTCATTTCACTGTTTGATTTAGAATTGAATATATTCGTATATGCTATATTTGTTGGGAGTAACTGTTGGAGTAATCCAATGCAAATTGTGATAGATTATTCAACCATCCATCCACTACTAATATCTATATTTAAATTTATATGCAAAAAAGTTGATGATGATGATGATGATCATTCAAAAATTACAATTTCGAGTACAATTTTATGCGCGTAGACAAAAACAAAACACCAGATTTGGTACAAATATTGAGCATTTGAATATTTGAGTGGATGGATCTTTACTATGTGGTACAGAAAGCTTACTTTTTTATGTGTCACTGATAAAATAATCATTATTTTATTTAACTCGCTTAATTCGCTCGTTTTAACATACTAACAGATACATTAGTTTAGGCCCCACTTTTTTATGCAAATGTAAACTACCGTCATACGAGTAACATAGTACTCTTCAGATATGTGTGCTTTTATACGTTTATATCCCAGCTTAGACTGAAGGACACTATAATGATGATAGAGGCGTAAACAAACATCCTTTGCTGTCGCGACGAGCCGCGGTGCAAATTAGCGTCGCCACGTGTCGGTAACTGCTCTCCTCTCGCCGGCTTAATTACTACATGTGTACTCTGGCTACTTATTTTTTCGATCCTGCGTTTTACAACGTTTTAATTATACCATTTTTTAGCAAACGATTTGGGTTCAGATTCGCAGACGGTCGATTTTATGTATATATGTATGTATGTATGTATAAATATGGCAAATGTTTATTGAAATTGATTTTGATTAACACAAATTGTACTAATAAACTATTTTTTTTAGATTTTATTGCGGACTGAGTTCATTCCGTGACTAAGGAAGATTTAAAAAAATAGTTTTATTGCGAAGTGTAACATTTGCGTAAATCTAACAAACCATTAAGCTGCATGAATGCTATACAAAATTTAAGCTAGAGATAAATAGGAATAGTTAAAAGTAGAGGTAATATTTGGAAACCTTAGCAAATTATTTGTATTTCATCTCAATAATAAGCAAATCATGACCAATAGAAAATCTATCTATACAAAAATCCGTTCTATGATTGTTTGATTCACATATAATCAATTGAATGTATTAAATTAAACACACATGCATAAATATTTTGGTAATATTTATGTAGTATTCGTTTAATGGAGCGTTGTTTGTACGAAACTTTAAGATAAAAAAATAAATAAATTCCATTTGCTTTATCTTGTTGCACATTATAGCGCGAAATGTGAGTTAGGATTCAAGTTTGCACAATAAATAATTGTTTCCCGAGACGTAATTGCCGTAATTTCATGAATAATTACCGCCACAGAGCAATTAAATAAATTACAGAAGGAATAACGACCTCCTTCGGGGTTTAGTTTAAAGTTAGGGCACCGGGTGTTGCAGTTCGCCATGCAATAACTCTTTTCATAATTTAGACGACGTAAAACTAATTCTGATGCGAATTAAAAACATCGTAAACAATTCAAACTTAGCTTCGAATTAACATTTACCGACAACCCTAATTAAATTGACAACTCCAAGACGTTCCAAGAAAATTGCCAACAAAATCAATAGCGTGACAAATTGTGGGCAGCGTGCAATCTAAACACGTGACCACAAATCGCGCCACCAAACGCGGTCGGTTTGAAAATTTCAAAAAGAGAACCGCCACTGTCATACGCGATATGGCTCGCTTCCAAATATCGGTAGCGGGAGAGAGCGGGCGGCGGGGAGCGGGGGGTTTGCGTCCCCACATGGCCAGTTAGTTACGCCGCGAATTATAGGGGCCATTACGATTCATTAAGGCCAGTTAGGCTTAAACTGGTGTTTACCCACGCACACGGCTCTGCGACGCACACATGCGGGATTCTGCAACAGTTGGTATTGTTTTAAGCGTGCGAGACAGGGACGGCGATATGTGGAAGGGTTGCAATTTGAAATTTTAAGCTACAGAATTGTGGATGTAATTAGTGGCGGTCGTAACGAGCTTAGGGTCTTGGCCGGTGAAGTGTGAATTTTTGATTTTCGTGCAGGTTTTGAAGGATGTTTCGCAAAAATTGGGATGCAATAATTAATGTACTAAAAAAATAAGTACAAAAAATATTCTTCAGTCTGAATTATGACCTCACTGATCAGTTTGTGCGTTTTATTGCAAAATGAAATTCCAAACAGAATATCATTCGTGATTTAAATAAATCTTGCGATCTAATTATTCAACTTTAAACTAAGTTATTTACAAAATTCACAATTCTTTCTTCATGATACGCATACTTAGTTACTACCAGCCTGACTCATAATACATATATAAATATTTGCACATAAAACCGTCAACCACAATTGTCTATATATATCCTACAAAATATAATTCTGGGTATAAAATATTTTTATTTAACGGCCAGGGATCAGACAGTTGGTATGTAAATAGCCGTCATACCATCCATAGCTGGAGGCTTGCCAGTATTGACACTCGGTTATCGCTAGCCTGCTATACGTACGTAGAAATATAACTTCAGTAAACCGATACCGCATATACTACTGAATGGATTGATGTTAATGCTTCCTTGGGTCGATATTATATCAATGTTGGATTGTATGTAGGTTAAGGAAGCTATATTATTGTGTGTATTAATATAGCCAGGGCACACCCTGGTTACATTGAAATACAAAATTAAGAAAGTAATTTAGGTAATAAAATTGATTTAAAGACTAAGGATGGTGGTACGTGGTAAGGTGGTACATATAGATTTTCAAAAAGATGACCGTGAAAATAGTGCTAAAATAAATATTAAATTAACTCAATTTAATAGATTTCGTCTAAGCGGGGATAAGAGTATTATCATTATTTTTCTTAAACTTTTTGTTTCTGTCATAATACCGAGATTCATTTTCAAAATCGTTGCGAGCTTTTTTTGAGTTTGTCACTAATTGTATTGATTTAAAGGAATTATTTATCAATAATTATTGTTTTGTACCTAAAAATACTGCAATAAGTACTATCATGGTTATTATTGTCCAGATGTTAAATCTAGACTTTGTATCCTTATCAAAATCATCAATCGTGGGAAGTGCACAACTATATATTTTTCGTCGAAAGCTATCAGAACCAGCCTCTAGTCAGCGATTTTCGGAGACCTCAACTGGGTCATCTGTACATGTTGTAAATGGTCATCAAATACCACGCTTGGCTCCACTCGAGAACTTTTTCCCTTCATTGGTAATTACTTTCGCGAGCATTGTATACCGCCCACTGCCACTGTAACTTGTTGCCAAGGAAGTTACATATGTAAACTTTGTTCTTTTATGAATATTTTAGTGGTTCATTCTGACAACCAAGTAAAGATGCTTTCGTCTAGCTTTCGTCAACAAATGATAGCAATATGACGGTGGCATCGCCGTCATATTGTCGGCGTAATTAAATGCAACAACCTAATTTCATCTTCAGCCAAACATGGCGAATATCGATATAAACTAAACTGATGACATCACAACATAACCACTGGCATCAGCTAACCCAGAGAATTGGTAATAAAGGCAATTCCTAGAATTATAATCGACCTAAAAACGCATCAATCAAAATAATTCCCACATAAGTCTGCAATAAAAGGTTAGTAAAAATTTACGAAAACATGGAACAGGCAGCTATAACCCGATCATGGTGAAGTCAAATCGAGCGTTTACCCCCGCTTTAAGTAAATACCGTTGATGTGGCATAAAATGGGCTTTATTGGCCTTGTAATAAAGGTGGTGGATGACGTAAAATTTCCGTTGTAAATGTAGCATCTGCCAATTTGTAGCCCGATGCATGTCGCAGGTAAATAACCGACGCGCACAGTTTGCCGATGCTTTTGACAGCCGTAGTTTTGAGCAAATATCGGAACATTTGTGTTCAACAGTTTTTTATTTTACCCCTTTTTTTCCGGAACCTTTGTGAAGAGGTGAGATTTCATTAATGTTGCCAACATTCTGTTTGACGATACTGTTGATTGTTAGCAACGTGGTTTAAGGGATAGACAATTTCCATTTATTAATTTTAGAATTGAAAATAATTAATCTGGAAGTGGCAGAGCTACGCTGTTATCGGGTATGATTCAGCATGAATGCGTAGGCTTGTCTGGGGCGGTACCACTGTCTCACAGGAAATCAAAGTGAAGGGACAATTTTGCCATCTCAGTTCATTCGGTGAGTATGATTGCCGGATGCCCAATACCCCTTTTTTCTTCCGATCCTTTTTCCTTCCCGATTCCCTCCGGATTTGGTGGACCGGAAAGACATATGGATATCTTACACATACAACATATGGATATATGGATCCACAACGCTTGAATCATGGGATTAAAATGTTGTGGATGTTCATGGGCGGCAGTGATCACTATCATCAGACCTGTTCACTCGCTTGCTAGACCTATGCAATTAAAATAATAACGAGTGTATCGTGTTTACTGGGTAATATGTCTACTCAAATAAGGGTCATTTTACACAAGATCTTGCACCCACTGAAGCTGTTACGTTTCGGGATCACCTGATTTATCATTAAGCCAGCATTAATGTGCCTATAGTGTAGTTGGCTGCACTCTACTTTTGTAAATTGCAATCACTTTTTCGTACCAATCAAAAAACATTTATAAAGTGTATGATACTTATCAGACGTCTATATTCTATAGTATAATTCGTATTTTTTTATTTTGCATAGTTTAATAGCTAATAATTTTTATATCTACTAATTCCGGTCATTCTTGTATATTACTATGTAAAAGAAAACAAAGCTAAAGTTAAGAACTTACTAACAATGCCCAAATAACACATAATATTTTCTTTCGTAACCCCAACATAGACAAGCTAATAAAGCAATCCATAAAACAAATACGTAATACTTAATTATCCAACCAAACAAAACGTCCGATTTAACCCTCAGCGGGTCTCATTTAACATTGTCCCGGGCAATTTATTTTCAAACCCAGACGCATTAACAAAAACCTGTGCGGTGGCCGAAAAAGTACGAAAAAAAAAACACATAATCCCGGGATTCAACTAAGCCCAGAGGCTATCTAATAACATTTATTACTGGGCCTGCAGTCCCCAGCGTCCACTTCCGTCGGCTGATAAACTGGCGCCATTTTTGCCGCCATATTTATTTATAGGTGTTTTGCGAGGCGATAATGTCGATATGCGAAGCGTTCATTACGCGCGCAGTCGGTGGAGCCAGCCATGCGTTACATTTGCGTGCACCGGTAGTATATTGCGATCCTTTTGTCACTCATTTAATATTTGAATACCATTTTTTTATTGAATAGAACTGACATACTTTTAGTACAGGGTATCAATTGATTGATTGTCATTGGCATTTTAACTGATTAAATTCAAAGTAAATCATATCTAACTATTGATAGGTACAAAATGCATTCTAAAGTCCTAGGCTAGTAATTTGGATTAGTACCTGCAGCCTCTGGTTGTCTAAATCAGTCCTCCTACAATTAAACTATCATGGAGTAGTCTTATCACTGGACATATTAAGACTTAATATCTTATGTCTCAGAATGGCGAGCGCAGTGGAATACTAAGCATTGCTACTATCCATGAGGGGTCGTATGGCTTACCATCAGATTAATGGCAAACTCGTCTCGCCAAACATAGCAATAAAAAAACTGGGTTAGCATGACATATAAAATACAGCCTATATTATCTCAATTGCGGACCTAAATTGGAAAATATATGAGCTGCATTATTATTAGTATTAAAATATTAAAACAATAAAATAATATTTTATTAATAAAGCTGTGATACTAGACGCGCAAACTATATAAGCAATAAGTATCGTCAATCGGCTATTAATCATAGCGATGTGAACGAGCAAGTGTTGGCACAATTTATGCGATCACAACTTTTGTGCGCGCTTGCAATGCTCGCAACTAATGACTCTGATCACGTACGAATGGTTGCGGAACTAAACACGGTTATTTAGTTAGAGGGTATGTAAGTATATTTTTGTTATTTGTAGTCTAGATGAGTTTGTGATGTACGATTCTTTATCTGGGAAATTTATAGGATTTTTATAGTGCAATTTGTCCATTGCTCCTGGAGTTTTCCTGCTAGATTCATAATATTTATTGCCAATCATAAGCCACGTGGTTAATTTATCGGGTCTAATTAAATTATTTAGAAAAACTGCGTGGTGAAAATATGGTTCTTTAAATTATTTGTTTTCTTATAATTTTATATTTTTATAGAACATATATTATTAAGATTTTACAACGCAAACAAAGCTTAAAACTACAATAAAACAAATAAAAAATACCTATTTTTGTTTTCTTCCCAGAATAAGCGTTAAAACTAATTTCCCACATACAACTATCACATATATATCCATTTAGCTGTATTATAATTTAACACAATGTTTGTTTGAAGTGGACAGCGAAATCCGGGACATAAATCGCGAAAACCCGGGCATTCCCGTCGGTTGCGTGGTAAAGCGCCCCGGGGGACGCGCACAAATCATGACGTCTGCTTCTTGAGACCAATGTTACTTGCTAAGGGTAGTCTTGAGCTTGTAGAGGACACCAATTTAAATGATACATGGGTTGATTGTGGTATGATTTGTTAGGTAAATGTTGAGTTGCTTTGTAAATAGAACCCAAAAGCAAACATTGGTTGCAAAATAAGAGGTGCAAAAGATTATCATATGATTAAAAACTACTTGGTCCGGGTTTCAGTGTAGTAGGATTAACCGAAAAAAAATCTAATTACTGGTAAGCCCGATCTCCCACATATTAGTAAGGACGAAAAACTCTACATAGCTGAAACACTTATAATAATGTGAATACGTTTTGTTATGCAATGAATACATTCCATGTAGAACAGAAGTATAATAAACATACATATGTGCAAATTCTAATATTTACAAAGAATATAATTATGCCAGAACTAGACTCGAACCCAAACGCAAAGATATATGTCTACACTAATTACTTACCTACTTAATTGCGTACAAAAAGATAAATTACGCTCATCCAGGTGTGCTCTCACACGGATCTCACACTATCCTCGGATATCCGCCGAGGGCGTCCATCTATCCTCGGTATCCGCTGACCCAAACCGCACATTAGCCGGCCCTTGTCTTTGCCACTTTGATTTGTAGAGGGCAAGAAACGATCAATTGCCACCGAGACTCTTAATCACTCCCCGTGCAACGTAACCTTTATGTGATCGCACTGTTTTATACAGGGTGTTCTGAAAACAATTTTAATGAACTAAAGCGAATAAAGTTTACAATGATTAAGTTAATTAAGAGATACGAAATTAAAAAGGGTTTTATTTTATTCGTGACAAGTAAAGTATAGCCACTGTCCTTACCCTTATCTTATCCCAATTTTTATGGCATTTTGTCTACTTTTGAGAGGTCAAAATTTGTCACTACTGTCCTAGTTCGATAAGGTAGTTCATAATGTCTGTATTAATCCAAATTGCGCACATATTTACACTGTGTTGGTACATAAGACACATTTGACAGCCTCCGTGGCGCAGATGGTTAGACGCCGCCAGTGAAACGAGAGGCTGCGGGTTCGATCCCCGCACCGAGAGAAATGTTTGTGCGGTCCACAAATATTTCTTTCGGGTCTGGGTGTTTGTGAGACCGAAAAGTCTCTAGTAGTTCCTGATACCCACGACACAAGACTCGATCTTAATGTGGGGTCAGGACTATGTATGTGACTGTTGGGTATTATTTATTTTATTTATTTATTTATAAGAAAAAGCGAGTGATTTTTAATTATTATGAAAGTGTATATACTACTTTATCTTAAAGTCTAAGTATAAGTTAAAACAATTTGCAATTGAACTAAGATAAAATGCTTATGAATAAATCAACTAATATAAAATATAAACTAAATCTTGCCGACGGAGTTGACACTGTCTCACAGAATTTCACGTCACAATATTGACTGTGAACCCGCCGATTCATAATTAATGATAATATCCGGCAGATGCGGATTTTTCAACCGACGAGAAAAAATGCAGAGCGCCGGAAAAATAATCGCTAAAAGCTATTTATCACGTTGCCGCGGACACAGAATTATGAATGCGAGGCATTTTTTAAAAAGACTAATTTTATATTGAACTTGCTTGCTATGTAAGCTTATTGGTTTATTGGTGACATATGTTTATCATAAATTCGATTTAAAGATATGTCTGGGTTCTTAAAAAGAAAATAAGGCAATCGTTTTATGCATATTATTTTTCTAACTTCTTATTACAAAATAGACTTATTGTAATATGTTTTTATGCATGTTGCAGTCATATTTTACGTATAATCACCGCCTGCCTGACATAAATCATTTAAAGAAAAGAATACTGGTAATAATACAATACTCCTGCACAAGAAAAAAATATTAAACCATAAAAGACGGTAAGGGAAGTTAAACGAGGTCAAATTTCGGGGAAGATTAACTGAAAGCGACAACTTAAAAATTAAAAAACCGTTTTATTTGAGTCGTGTCCAATCCTGCGTGACATCAGCTCTTGTGCTAAAACGGAAATACAACCTTAAAAAAAGGAGTAGTCGCAACCGGAAGCGACGGGCAGGAAGACGCCGACGACAGCGCCGCGTCGCCGGCCGACCGAATTAAAAATTAAACGAGGATCCGTTTCCGGATACCGTGACGTTCGCTGCGTTCGTTTTTCAATTTTTTCGAGTTTCTACCAGATAAATGTTTGTTTAGATTTACATAAATGACAGATTAGGCTGTGAATAAATAATGCTATGTTGAATTTTTAAATAGTTTTTAAAAAGAGTAATTCATATAACTTTCGGAGTGTTTACACATATTTATCTGATCTTTCTTTAAAACTTCAATCCTGAAGGAGATTTAGGTACAAAACTTTTATAATATTATATTGAATCTATAGTATACATACTTTTGAATTTGAACCCGTGTGTTAGGCCTTAATCTATTACGGCTTAGTACAGTCTAGCAGACGTTACGTACCGTCATAATTCTTGCCGATATCTTTGATACATACATACATAATCATCACGCTTGTATCCCATGGGGGTAGGCAGAGACTATAGACCGCCACCTTGCGGTCCTGACGTATTACTATATCTCTGATGTCATGATGTTTTCTTTAATTCGAAAGCAATAAAGAAAGAAAAATGATTTATGTAACCGCAACATACACAAACATGGTTATAATAAAAAACATGGAAGAGT
Organism: Hyles lineata; assembly: GCA_030180105.1. NCBI lineage: Eukaryota > Metazoa > Arthropoda > Insecta > Lepidoptera > Sphingidae > Hyles > Hyles lineata. The sequence goes on along the minus strand of JARJEE010000008.1, from coordinate 10,411,536 downwards.
AAAAATAAAAAAAATAATTTCTAGTCGCGGCTGTGACGCACGCAGCTTATTGTAAAAAACATAATTAAAATACTAGATGCGATGAAAGAAACTATCAATCTGCTCCGGTGCCAACTAGGTTATTACCCACTTGCAAGTACTGTATTTGTTTATATGTCCAGTAATATATTTCAATTAATGAAAAATAGTGAGCAATAAATTGAGTTTTATTAGACGAATTAATTTGAAGCGATACAGTCTGATTGTACCCTAATTTCTATTCCCGTGCTTACAACTATTATTTTTTCTAAGTTGTGATTCTACTCTTTGTAAGAAACCAATAAACATGGTTAACTTTCACGGGAGTTAAGGGTCATGTAGAGCATTTATGACTCTTACTCCAAGTCTTCCAACTCCATTTAGGTCGTTGTGGTGGCAACCTATCAATCTTAGACAATGCACTTGTACCCAGCATACATATATTATAACACCACAACGTATATTATAATTATTACTTTGATATTTCATTCGTTAAATCAAAGAAGGGAAGTTTAGAAATTCTAATATTTTCCCAAAAACGCTTAATCAATACAAGTTATGTACTATAAACGTTCTCACTGGCAAGAGATACGAAATAAGCTCGAAATATTTCCAGGTCAATTGAATTTCATGCGAACGACGTATATTACGATGAATATAAAATCAATGACATCAGCGCATCTGTTCTGGTTTTTCTGATAATATAGATTAATCCTATTTAATTCCACAAGCATTTTATACTATTTATATATCTATAAGTTTCAAATACAATAACACTAATGAAACACTATAACCAGATCTAGAACTAAAGATAGTGCGTCAGTATATTGATCGCCGCCAGAATTTCGCCTCGGAGCCGCCATTATCTCTTTATCTGTAGTTGTGTTCACAGTAAATACATAATTATATACACCTTATATGTGTGCCTGTATGTATGAAACTCAGGCTTTGTGTGAGTCGCTTATGTCTGTCCGCGTTAGGTGACGCACACAAGAAGCTTGTATACAGGCCCGAACAAACTCCCGGCTTATATTATACGAAAACTGAAGAAATGTCTCACTCTAGTCCTTTCAGGAGGATCATTGTGGGCGTGTCGTAAGGAGGGCGGAGCTAAAGACGGACACTCCTAGAAATCCTCTTTTTTACCTCATCGCGTTCTAGGTACCGAGCGGCCAGCCAAGTCAGATCCGTGACACTTTAACTCGCGCGGTATGCGGTCTTTGGCGAGCGCGGCTCTTTCAAAACTGGTAATGTTTAATGTAAGCGGAGGAACAAAGCACCGAACAACTTTGGTCGTTATCGCGTTTATAAAGTTCTCGAGACAATTCCATTTTATGGGGTGTTTTGCTAGAGATAAATTTTTATTTCTTTTGTCTTGACATTTTTGTTTTGCTGAATTTATAAATTGCGTTTGTATTCTTCATATTTCAGCGTTTAATTTGTTGTGAATAATAATTTATTTTATAACATATTTTTCCTAATTTGTGAGTTAAGTAGAAATTTAATTCAAACCACAACTTACTATTTCGTTTATTCTTAATTTTTAATCTACTTACTATTCTGCAAAATCAGTTCTAAATACATATATTTTGAACGTGTGTTATTATTATTAAGAGGACAAAATACTTTGTACATCGGTAAATTATATATATATATTTTATTCAGTGCTTTTTTGCATACCTTCAAAGCTATACAACTCCGTACAAATCCAGCAATAAAATAAGTAAATAAATACGAATATTTTCACCACATCAAGCGCTATTGATACGATCTTATAAATGAACGCGGCTCATAAAAGTGGCGTCAGAAAGATTGATAGAGCGAAATGAACGGCATTCAGTTCTTATCTTCAGCTTATTAGATATAATACAAAAGGAACTTTATGATCGATGGTCGCAGAAAAGTACGCTATTACGGTGGTGTATAAAAATAATCATTAATTAATTGATGAGTACGAAATAATTTTCTCTATATTTCATGATATTTTATTTGACAAAAATGAAAGGAAAGGAAATTTTGATGAAAATGCTCAAATAACAATAAGTGGAAAATCGTAACGAGAAATTCAAAAAACATTATCGTCTGTCACAGTGAGTTCACTACAAAACATGAGCCTCGCCCAAGCATTACAACCTCAGCGATCTCTTGAAAACTGCATGCATATTCAGCTACTTCCTGCAACCTACAACCTTAATTACCGTCCATCTTGTAAGTGGATGTCCAAACCAGCGCTTGCCGGTATGATTCATACATCAGAATTAATTCAAAAATAAATACGCCCAAAAATCACATAAATAGTTCTAAGCCTACACTAAGATCAAGTCTATTGTGGATACTAGACACTACGAGAGACTTTCGGCCTCACAAACACCAAGAGCCGAAACAAATATTTGTGGATAACAGAAACTTTTGCTTCGTTGCGAGGATCGAACCCACGACCTCCTATTTCACAGCAGGCGTCTAACCAACTGCGCCACGGAGGCTATCAATGAATCAATTAGGCAATTTCTTTATTTCAGTCTCTTTTTAAAATACAAACTTGCTATAAATTGTATAAATACAAATACATTTTTGCATTAACGTTAATTAAATCTACTCCCAGTTCACTCAGTTAGCCATCCTCTCATGTTCGTGTTCATTCAATTCGGCACTTACACCCCATTATAACAAATTATTGATGTCACCTACATTACTGTGAACACGGCCCTACAAGTGTTGTTCGGTATGTATGTGTAAGGCCGTGTTCACATGTGTGTGTTATCTGAAAGATTCCGCTTCATTTCCCCCGACCCGCGTGTGACGTCACATGCTATTTACTCTATGTAATATATTAAATATCTCAGAGGCTTTATTGTGATGTTTCTATAATGATATTACGGTAATGTTTACTAAGTATGAATTAATTAGGTTTTAAAGTAAGAAAAGTGGCGAGAAATGGATGAGAAATCTTTCAGTCTTATAACCTTATCTAAGAATAATCAATTTTATTCGTTTTAATCTGAAGTGAGTTTGATAGCATATGAAATAAATATATACGGCTTAAGTTTGAGCTTTAGATATATTCAATTGTAGTTCTTATTGTGTGAAATTCTACAATAGAGACGAAACAAAAACTGTACTAAAGCATACACCATTAGCAAAACATTCTTGTCAATTTTACTAACTTCCCGTTGTATTTCAAACCGCGACCATAACGTGAGCAAAAGGAAAATAAGCGTCTGAAAAGGCATCGCACAACTCTGCTCCTAGTAATGAAGCCATATCTTTAATAGCCGCGATAAGGGCGCTAAATGTTTGCGCACACGCCAAATAATAAGCATCATTTGCGAGGGGTTGCGCTTTGACGAGAAAAAATATTCGCTGATGGAGTCTTATCGATGGGAGGAAAATTGAATGTGGCGTGCTCGTGGTTAATCATTGTGGGATGATTGGATATGTTTCATGTGTTTTTATGTTTTGTGTAATAAGTGGATGGAATTATAGATGTTGTATGTATGTATCAGCCCATATATGTCCCACTGCAGGGCACGGGCCTACTCTACAATCGACAGTACGATTGAGAGTGAATAATAGATGTTAAATTATTTTATAATTCATCTAAATTCTTTATTTTACTGGTGGTAGGTCTCTCATATGTGGGAAGCCGTCTGGATAGGTACCACCGCAGTGTCTATATCTCCCGCTAAACAGCTGTGTTAATGCACTGTTGTGTTCCGGTTTGAAGGACATTGTAGCCAGAATAATTACTGGACGTATTGAAACTTAACATCTGATGTCTCAGAATGGCAAGCGCAGTGGAATGCCTAGCATTGCTACTGTCCATGAGTGGTCGCATCGCTTACGATCAGACGAATGGCATGCGAGTCTCGCCAGCTATAGCAATAAAAAAAACTAGTGCCGTGTGGCGAAATTTGGTGCTACGAATTAAATATAAAAATGGGGTGGACAAAGTGATATTGAATTTTTCTAATATTTGCCTGAAATATCGATAGACTCGCCTCCTATCACATCTTGGGTCAAAAGAAACAAGGCGAAACGTGGATGTCTTGGTTGCAACCAGGAGAAACTCTGTCTACCCCTTCTGAGAAAAGGCGGGAGTTTATGTATGTAAGTATTGGCACCAGGCACAACAAAGTAGTTGTAATACTAGTGATGTTAGTGTAATGTAATCCCAATAGTGATTCCATCGACAAAATATACATACATACGTATACGCTATAAGGGGGAATATTAATATCCTGTGACCAGTTTTGTTTATAAATTATTTATTTTACATAATAATTATGTACATCAATAAAGAATATGACCTTTTTTAATACCATTAAACCATGGATGGATTTATTTTAATGCATTTTATAAAGATAGAAGAATAAGTTATTTTGAGTATGTTATAAATAATGCATCTAGCCTTATTATAGCGCAGTGATTTACTGATAATTTATATCTTACTTAAATTATGTGGTCTAACGAAGATATTTGATTAACTTCTTCTTTCTACTCCTACTTATATTATGGCACAAAATGACCATTTTATACATTTTGGTGAATGTTTAACTTATATTCCAAGATAGATCATGTGTTCATAATAGCAATTTTAAAGAAGATCTGTTGGACAAAGACAATAATGTCAATTGAAAATCCAGATGAACCAATTTTGCTGACAAATACCATCTAACACTACTCATTGAGCTTGTTGTATCACCGTAAAGAATGCTTTATGCTACCATCAAAGGGCAAACATCGATAGGCGCGTCAGCATGATCGCCAGTTAACTTCCCAATAGATAAAGATAAAAACAGATGGGTAACGTTCGGCAGATATCGGCTATCATCGGGAAACTTCGGCTTTACGACGCTATAAAAGGAAGTTTAAGTAAAAACAAGTTTACAACCATCGTTTTATACGAACATTTTACGTCGCGCGGTTATTTTGTGAGTGTCATAATTGTTTTATCGGCTATTCCAATAATATATTAATTTACGATGCTAATACAGTTTATCGTTGGGACGAGACGTGTTACGATGCCTTGTAAAAATTGAGTTATTTTAATGTACGACATAATATATGCGTCATTATTTTTATTAGCTTTTTATCCAAATGTTTACTACCTCTACCGTTAAGTTCGTATTTAAACGATTTTTACATTAATTGTATATAAATGAATAAAACAATGACTAAACATATTAATAAATAATTAACTTGCGAGCGACTTGATGTTGGTAGCTTTGTTCAATATAACCGATTTAAGAAAGGGACTAATAGTGACCATAAACTTGCAACTAATTTGACGATGGTAGGTTTGTCCAATATAACTGATAAAAGATAGGAAGTAATACCTACCGTCACCAGTGAGAGGGCTCCGGTACTACGCTTACCAATCAAATTACCCGAAGCGTGTCATTATGGGCATTGAACATTTTTCATCACTTTTCAATGTCGATGGATACCAGCTGGTGGTTAAATGGTAACCATAAACATTTAAAACGATTGCAATTATATGATACAACCATCGTTTTAGATTAATAAATGAGCGTGGAAATAATAACGGGAAAGAACAAATCAAAAATATATCTTGTTTATTTCATTATGCAATATAATTTCTGATTTTATCTACAGTAATTACATTATGTATATGGCAACCATTCTGCTATTGACTCAATATAATTAACAATCTATACACAAATATAATATTTAAATGACAACCGGCATGGCGTCGTGGGCGTCATCTAAACTAAATTTGAGCAACGAGTCGCAATCCCACATCAAATAATGGGAGGAATGACGAGAACAAACTTCACACATCCCTCAAGTGTTACACGGCAAGTTTGTTCTGCCAACATGCTCGACAACATTTATACTTTATTGGCTATATCATACTATCAATATCAAATATTTTTTATAATATGGTTTTGGTTTTGGACATAAACCTATGAATGATTTGTAAAAGCTATAAGTGATTTTATGATATGGTAGGGAAACTCGAGTCAGTAATTTGACGTAGGTTTAGTTTAAGTTACGAGATATCCCTATCCAAAACTTGTCTTGAATCGCTAAGCCAGTTTAATTGGTTAGTTAGTTGCAAGCTTTGTAGTGCGTGATCGAACCGGCAAATTATTTATTACCACAGATCTCAATGCTATTTTACTCCGCAAATTCCTTTCAATTTTTATTCCTTCAATTTCATTCTAAATTGGCATTTTTTATATTGTTATGTAATAATTCGACGTAACTGATATTCTGTTTCTGACAAAAAATAATATTATATATGTTAGAATTAAAGTGCCATGTCAATGTTCCAAAATGAGAAAGCTGCACGATAGCTAGTTTATGTTCTATAAGATAGCTCCTACTCGTTTGTTTGATTTTATGGTACGAAACAAAACGCTGTCCGATAAAATAATATTAGTATTTTAATAACGTGAATTTTTCAATATATGTCCTAACATATAAGTTAATTCATTTTCGTCTCTCATAACAGAGAATATTTTGTTGCAGAGTTCATAGTTACCGGCTTATACAGATACACCGGACTGTAACTGAGATATATTAGGTTTATTTTTAAACAGTCGCTATCAGTTTTAACAAAAATATCAATGGCGTCGTATTCTCATAATCTCAGTTGTTAAGAAGTAATAATAATGTGACTGGAAATGTCAGGTGCCCTCGTCATCCGTGTGTCACGCAACTAAATCGCCAGATGAATATTGTTTCAAACGGAATTAAGCACGCGCCGCAGGGCCGGGGATCACTTATAATTGTTATTTTATTCATAGAAACAACAGTCCGCCGGGACCCTGGATAGGTGAACAAATATTTTAACTTGTCAAGCACCTTTTAGCGAAAGTGATGTTGTGAATGACGCACCGGTTATATGGCGCCTTTGTACTTGTACAATTTTATACGTGAGTAAAATAAATTGAGTATGTGGCGTTATAGTACCTACGTAATGAACTTAAAAATAAAATAACTATTTGTCAAGTTATAATGCAAAACAACGAATGCCACGCAATTGAAGACATTAAAGACGAATTATCAAGACCATCTTGATTATCATTCTCAGATCTCGGTACTTATAGGTCCTGGGAGTGAATTTGGTAAATGGTAATTTCGTGTGACAGTAGTTAGGACACTTGACAACTGTAGAACAAGTTGCTATGACCTATTTCATGGCTGAAAATAGGTGTTCTCCAAATGTAAACACTAAAACTAAGATCACCACAGGGTCCTTGATCGTTTAGTACAACAAAACCCCATCCTTTTCTAACTGATTAAGTAAAACGCATGTCATCATCATTCTCCCATCGTTATGCAAAATACCAAGCCCATTTGCCACCTGTATTCAAAAGATAACCTTAAGCCTCGACTCAACCGCTGTCGGACTTATCCGACGCAATCATCCCGCAAATCCCGTAACATTAAGTATCGCTAAGAAAGCGATTCGCGGACCATTACCATGTTAATAACGTAGGGGAAGCGGTGATTAATCAACCAACGTCTAGTTGGATCCGAGGAACTAACCGCGCTCAATTTATGCATTGGTTTTAGTGAGAGATTTAAGTCTTTTGGTTTTTGGTATGTATTTTGAGAGCTCGGGTGGAGTGTGTATAATTTAGTTTTGTGACTGGCTGAAGAAGACGAATGGACTCTTTTTTGTGTTAACAAATTAGAGTTAAAATTGTGACTTTGTATAAGGCCGGAATTATTGACAACTTTTTAATTTAGTTTTCATAAAGCTATATGTTATTGTATTAAATATTTCAGATTGTTTTATAGCGTCGGCATTATTTTAAAATATGTATGTGCCCTTAATATCATATGAAAAAGGTCTGTCAAAGGCAAATTTTATATTGTATAAAAATACATTCTCGTCCCTAACCGCGTGTATTCGGGACACATTTATTTGTACGCAAAATTAAGCCACAAAATTATTCGGGGAATTTTTTTACCCCTTTTTAATTCCACTCATTTAAATTATAAAACCTGGAGTGAGCACAAATACGAGGCACCTACACAACATAATGTAGATAATCTGGCGGAGGCTCGCGGCGACGGTCAAAAGCCGATATTTCTCCTTTTAATCCCTGTCAGATTATTTAAATTCCCACCTGCGAGCACTTGCCCGACCATTTCCCCGCAGGTTTTTATTTAACAAAAATAAAATATAAAAATATCCGTGTATTTGTTTTGGACGGGTGGAATCCTTTAATTTTCGGCACGGTCGCGTCACACTGCGCCCACTGGCCGCTTGCAGTTTTTGGGTCGCGGCGAAAAAAACCTCTTGTTTATTTCATAATTGTAATGTCGTGAAATATTTAACGGTCGCTGTTTTATTTTCATGACACTCTGGGAAGTGAACGAAACGTCTGCTTGAATAGCCAAATTTGGATATAATGCTTTTTTTAAAATACAAATGCTTACTGAAATTATAATCATATGAAGTTAACAATTAAACAGAAATTGAAAAATTCTGCGGACCGTTAAAGCCGTGATCAAAGAGAGTAATGAGTTTTCAACAAATTCCGTTTGTTTGTATAGAATGCTCTGAAATATGATTTAAGTGGACAATGGCTATATATTAGCATTATAACAATTGTACAAAGCGCACATTTTTGTAGAAATCGCGCCGGAGGCGACTGCACTCGCTTTACAAAAGGAAAACTGAGACTTAGTTGGCCAAAGCTTTGCCAACATTGATGGCTGTTCCCCAATGTGCTAAGATTTAATCCAATTTGTAGGGTTTAATATGCTTACTTTTAAATTAGCATAATGCCTTAAAAGTCAATATTGGGAATACATATACTATCGCAATTTTACTTCCGAATTTTCAACATATTATAATCAAGTTAACAATTTAAAATCGTTCGATAAAATAAACACTACTCAACCTGGTTTCAAAATTAAACAATATTTTCATTCATATATTTAGCAAGACATAAAACACGACTACATTCTGTCAGGTCGCATGTCACAATGAAAATATTTCATCAATTAATTGATATAAAATTCCATTATTACAATTTACATTTCATAATATACCAACTAAAGAAATGTAAGTTAATTAAATTACAATCAAACCGCGTCCACTATGGAGAGCGCGCGAAGGACACAACAGAGCCGTCGCGAACCGTTGCGAGGCTGGAATGTAGCAATTGTTGCCACTGGCTTTATCCCACTGTCGCTACAGTTTTATTTGCTCTATTCTACTTTAAATTCTTTCCCTCACTCGCGCTGCTTTATGTTACCAGTTCGCACACGACGCACTGCGCCCCGTACAAACCTGCCAGCTCGAAAATATTTTTATTACTTTATGCACGTCATAAATGCTCAGAATACTCGCGATGGCAATGCTTTTATTGGCGACTATTGCGCGAATAGTGGTAGGTGCACGTATAGGGACGTGGAACTGAGAGAAATCTTCAAGTGTTGTATAAAGTTTTTAGTTATCACGATTCTCAGCTAGTGTCTACTGCCTCCAACAATCATTTTCAAAGTGTCAAGACCACAGTCAACTGTACAACTATTTCCAGTTTGAAGGATATTGTAGCCAGAGTAACTAACATGTTGAAAATCATGTCTTCATATGTCTCAGTAAGGCAAGCACAGTGGAGTGCCAAGCATAGCTTTGTAATTAATGGTGTTGCTTGGTTTTGCTACTCTCAATCAGCGATCATTTCGCTTGTTTACTCATAATTAAATATTTCCAATAATTTTAATAAATAATTGCAATACATTAAAACATCATTATGAGTGTAAATAAAATGTCTGGCTCTTAGCCTTGGCGTAATGAAAGCAACTTTTTGAATTAACGTCGCTGTAAGTGCTCGATTCAGTTTTTTTCCATTTGGCTTTGTATTGAAAATATAAAACTTGTGTATCGTTTTTGAAGTTTTGTAAAAAAAATTGTTGAAAATTCAATTCGTTTTCTCATTTCAGTTTATGTCGCGACCATACATCCGAAGCAAATGTGCGTAACACAAGTACTTTTATTTTCTGTCGATGGCTTTTTAAAACAAAATGTTAGAAAAAGTCCTGTATGTTGAATAAATAGAAATCTAGAAATAAAGTTTTCTAATACAGATTTCTTGAAGCAAGGAAACATGAACGTAGTCAACTACACTTTTCGAGTAGATAAAACAAGTTGGAGTTGTCGCCAGCATTTTCTAACAGATTCTTGCACTGGAATTAAAATAGACAATACTGTAATATTTATTTTACTATCCACTCACAATTATGTTTTATGTTGTGTTGAATATTATATTAAAAACAGATTAAGCAGAGCAATAGTTCTATGCTGCAATTGTTATAGATCTTTTCAAGCATAATATTACAAACTACTGAACATACATATATAATACTTTTTACTTACCTAACCATAAAAAATAAAACGGAGTTTAAAAAATTACACCCTCATTCCTCCTTAATTACCAAAGCAAAAACTCATTGAATAGGAAAATATTCCCACAAAAAGTCAACAAAAGAGCATCGATCTTTCAGCGGCAACAGAACAACCGATTGCGGGCGACACCTCGCGCAACCGATCCGATTCAAAAGCGAGACCGCAACAAGGCAACCGATAAATCACCGCCAACTTCAAATAGAAATGTCATATTATTTCCACAAAAGATTTAACTTGAAAATAAATTATATTTTCCCCTTTTCCCGCGCCATTGTTCACCGACGTGTGGAAGCCGCACGATTCTCCGGCGATATTTAAAAAACCATTAAATGCACGCCTTTATGTAGAAAAACAGAAACAGCTAAAAAGTTAAACGCTATTCTAATTGTTCGGAGAGAATTCTATTAATCTGAGTTCCAAGGTTTTTGGTAGGCTGTCACATAAATTAGAAAAAATACACAAAGTTTATCTTAAGCTATATATACATCGTTCTAGTGAATGATGCCTTAAATTACAATATAGATAATGCAATCCTTAAAGGATTAGTCGATCGAGTAAGCTAGAAATTAAAATGTTAATAAAATATTTCATAGATATATAATCAATAAACTACACAATCATTATAAGATTTTCATCGTTATTCTCAACAACTCGGCTCAAAAATTCATCTATCAAAGAAACACGTAGATTACTTACAATGAAACAAAGAATAACAAACGACACAACAATAAACAAAGCCTAAAAAAGTGTAATTGTATCTAGCAGCTTGTTGGATGGCACGTGTTTAGCGAATCTGAGCGGTTTTGTCATAAATTCGGCGTTAGTCTGATTTACGGGCGGCGACTAAATGTTTGATTTGCGCTCGTAAATCGAGATGAGCGTTTGTCACGCGCACGTACCTCGCTCCTGTTTTTCAGATATATTTATAAGGGCTTCAATGGGTTCAAATAATGGCCGCGCTTATTTATGTTCTTTGTTTAGAAAACGTTTTTTCCGCCTGCAATAATTAGCTTGTATTTTTGTAAAACCTCCGTGATTTGTGACACAAAAGGTATCATTCTTCCTTAATTTCTTAACTTAACTTATTTAAGGTTCACTAAATTTATCGATCTGTCAAAAGTCAATCTATTCTCCTCATAAATTGTAAATAGTTCATGTGCAATACTGGTGAGAAATCAAAACATTTCTTAACAATATAATATCTACGGTATCATAAAGAAGGCCCAAAATTAGCATATATATACAAGCTATATTACTTTATTATAGTTGTATTTGGAAAACAATGAGTCAATAATAATATTACCAATAAGACTTAGTATCTATAATAAAAATAGGCTATTAGCACAAATTACACAATAAGCATAAAAACTATGAAATAAATACATGGACAGGGCGAAAAGCGCGTAAAGTGTTCTAACGTAAATCGTGCGCGCGCTTTGTGCATAATGGAGCGTTACTGAAATTAGTCGTCGCACACAATGATTTTAAAAATTCTTTCTTGTGTTATGACAGAAAGTTTAATAAAAATTAAGATGATATTTTTTATCATCGTTTAGACGAAATGTATTAAATTAAGTTAATTCAATATTTATTTTAGAGCGATTTTCCCGGCCATCTTTTTGAAACGACAAATGTATTGAATGGCCTATCCTTAGTTTTTAAATCAATGCATAAAAATAATTTTCATACCAAGAGCACATACCACACAAAGCAAACCACAATTCAAAATTCAAAATATGAAAACCATAATCAGTTTACCAAACAATCCATTCTACAAAATAATTTCATAATTTGGTACTTAACGTTATTAAGCTATACTGTGTAGACGTGAATCTGTGCAAAACGCGATAATAAGTGGCAAGTTTAATTACCAGCATTCAGTAGAAAACATTGAAACTCCCCGACTAACTAGAACCATTCAAAACTAGCATTGTGTGCGGCTGATAACGTGCGGCTAGCATGTACAATGGAGAATCATTATACTAAGACGATTAGACTAATTTTATGGAGTTTAGTAGTAGAATAATCTTATAGTATTTCGTAAGTTAATTACATTGAGATCTCGAGAAATAAAAAGGATGCCTAAAGACATGCGAAATTAACCGATTTTGTGATGTTTTTTTGTATTGCAATGAGTGGCGAGACGAGCATGCCATCCGCCTGAGGGTAAGCGATACGTAACAAAATCAAATAAGACAAAGCAATGCTTGGATTTCCACTGCACTCGCCACTCTGAGACATAAGATATTATGTCTCAACAGTTACTTTGGCTCTTTTGTGATGTGATGTTTTTAAAAGGTATTTATTCTGTATTAGCCCGTATACGTCCCACTGCAGGGCACGGGCCTACTCTACAATCGACAGTACGATTAAGAGTGGTTAGGCCATATAGTCCACCACGCTGGCATAGTGCGGGTTGGTATTTATTACCTTTAAGTAATATCTTTTCATAAAACATAAGAAAATGTTTAAATAGCTTTGCGTATCTCTAAGAATTAATGTAACCAAAAAAAATACTCCTTCGAGCCGGATTTGAACCAGCGACCTATGGATAACAATTGAAAACTTCTACAGTCCACCGCTCTACCAACTGAGCTATCGAAGGTATATCAAGCTTTATCGTTTTAAGCCACACTATTCGATTTATATTATGTTGTATGAAATTGGCTATAATAATATCCTTTAAGTTCATGATAGGATATTCGAATACGTTCAGATAGAAGCTACTGTACAATGTTACTGAAAATTCTGTCATAGAGACATACATACACACGTATGGTGTTTCGGGTACATACCTGGCAGCGACGAGATCGGCACAATCTTATAGACTGGCACGAAATCACTACGTTTTACCGGTGTGTATATTATTTGCATAATTTATTTTTATTTTGTTTCCACAAAATGGTGTTTATAAAAAATGCAATATAACAATTATCATTTGATACCAAAGAAATCTTTTCGGATCACACTGCACTTGTGCATAGATGTATGGCTCTCTAGTCACGTACATTTTTACTTTTTTACAAAGTAACAAAATTACGTGTGACCTATACGCCAACTATCTTTTTTAAGTGTGTGGCGATATTTGGAACTACAGATAAAATTTAAAAATATCTATTTAACTCATTGTTTGAGATATGTTTTGTTTTGTTTGATATACTCGTTAAAAAATATTATGTGAAGAAAATAACTATTCATGATGACAGAAAATTGCAGACGACCTATACTTAGCTAATTTCTATCATTAAGATTGAATAACCTATCTAATCTGAAATGTTTATATACGATGATTTGGCGTTTTTCTTTTTCCACATTTTATTATATTGGACACGTTATTACTACCATATTACGAGTATCAATGCGTGTTGTTTATATTATGAAAACATATCTAAAACAATGCGTTAACTATAGAAAATAGAAACTAGTTACTAAAATTTATGAGACCGAAAAGCCTCTCATAGTTTCTGATACCCACGACACAAGATTCGATCTTAGTGTGGGGTCAGGACTATGTATGTCACTGTTGGGTGTATTTATTTATTTTGATAACAGCATAGTAACCACGCATTCACACGCCAAAAAACAGTAGATCTATAGTTACAGGTTGAGTTCACAATAGTAAATACACCAAGCTCCCCAAAACATTAGTATCTACGAGTTAAAACTAAACGTACGGTATCGCACTCGTGAGGACAAACGCTCTGGGCGGCGGCGCGACACAAATAAATCGGCCAAATAGCCGCCCGTGTCGCAGTGCAATGTCGTTAATTCGCCGATTTAAATCGGAAACACACGATAAATTCACCGTTTAGCGCTTTCGAATTCAAATGTCGACCGCCACTGAAATGTAAATATGTAATAGGTGTTGTACGTGCCACAGGGTCCTGTATTGGTGCTTTGACTAGGAAATGGCGATTAATTTCTCTGTTGAATATTGTTATGTCTCCTTGTATCTCAAGTCCCATTTCATGTTTTGTTTCAAAATATATTTTATAATAGTTATTTATAGATGCAAAATAAAATTCATACAATTTCTTCCCACGTACTTTAAAAGGGGTATCGACTATACTTTTTTAAATCTCATTACACTGCATTATGCATCACACGTTTTTAAACATAAATAATAGAGAATAAAAGCTAATATTGTATTGATAGGTTTGATTTGAGTCGTCCCGCGCCCTCGCGCTTTTTGTTGGTTATTTATGGCGCGGGAGATACCGATAGAGCCCGCGGCGATATCATGAAATATTAAACGCATTACAACTGGCATATAGTCCGGAAGATGAGGTAACGAAAAAACGTTCGCTTTCATTTGGCTCCGGTTGGTTAGCATTGTACGGATCTAATAAAAAATACTTTTATATATAATTTAAGACGTCTTGTGTACATATATAGGGTACGTACTTTATTTTGGAAGAGTAGTAAAATTAATAGAAGAGGTGTACCAAAGTGTGTGTATATGTTCGGTAATGTTGTTAATGTTTATTTGACTTTCTTCTGTTTTATTTTCCGAATAACGTCAAAGTCGTGTACTGATAACTGAAACGAAAATACGCCAAGCATCATATGTTGCGTGTCTTATTTCGAAAATATTTCACAACGAATACATTTCTATTTACAGTAATCCAAAATACATTTCATACTCGGTATCATACTACAAAAACCATAATTCAAAAACACAACATGGAGAGAAAGTCGAAAAATATGGATATACTGCGCGGCCACATCATTCTTTCGCTGACCAGACGGGCGGCATAACAAAGTTGTGTGGCAGAGCGGTATTCGCATCTCACACAACTTCACTCGATACTTTTATCGCGAACACTAGAGGCACGTTAGCAAAAATGATTTATACCATTTATCATAAATAAGTTATTTGGAATCCATTTCCAAAACTATTGCTGAACTGCTCGCCTCTTTGTTAGATAATGTGTGTGGTGCGTTTTATATGAGTTATTTTAGTAACGGATATGAACCGATACAAATGGAAATGTAAGGTTTGATTAGATATGTTTTGCGACATAATGTTGATTTCTGTAATTAAGAATTTCACTGAGGGAATATAGATAAAAGGCCTTACTCATAGACAATTTTAAAATATATTTTAGTAATGAAATGTTTTGTCCTCTTCGCTCAAATTGAATTCAAAAGTCGTTCGAAAGGGACAAAACATTCAATAAATTAAATAGGTTTTAAAACGATCTATGAATAAGGCCGCAAGTATTTAAGATTAAGATTAGAAATAAACTGTTGTATATTTTTTTTACTAATAGAACGTAATACAAGCTTGCTACATTTTACAAATACCCAAACACGCGCCATACCTTTAATTGGTATATATAATTATTTACGTCATAGAAACGACTTAATTCTACTATATTTAAGGGTTCATAGAAATAATTTTTTACATGTTTAATAGAAATAAAACTGTCACAAAATATATTTCTAATTGTCCTTAAAATATACGAATTAACATTTCAACAAACTAAAAGAAAAATAAGAATATAAATCAAATCTTGAACAAACACAAATGCTTCAATTTAAAAATACCAAACAGCTTACCCGGTCCAAACACAATAAGAAGTGAAGAGTTATTGAAACAGCACATATCGACAGATCCTCGCCAATATTTCTAATATCATTGTAATCTACATATTATTCCAATACTTTCCCTCCACTTCCCCTCCGGCGGGGGCACGGTGATGTGACGTGTTTACGTTCTCCTCATTTTAAATTGTATTTTGTGTGTTTGAAGTGCATTTATCGGCGCGTGGGTTGCTTATTGTTGTATGGTGTAGTATTGTGAGCAACGGTCTGTAAGTTTTTTAATGTTTTGTTGCGTAATTTTGTGAAAATAAGCAATTTATCCTCGGTAAGTACATTATATTCCTTTTAGTGTGGGTATCGTAAAAAAAAATATCGCTCGGCCGGCATATAATCAGCTGTTGTTTCTTTTCAAAGTAATATTTTTTTTTTATTGTTTGTGTCATTTTATACGATTAAAAATAATAAAATCATAATTTCTTTTCGGCAAAATAATGTCAGCTCAAAATAAAATTCCGCCCGACCGTGGGCCCAATCCTTTCGGTCAAAGTAAGCTAACACCTAGGTCACCTAATTCGGCTAAACGACTTTTTAGTGACACGACTTCACCAACTTATGTTTCCCCCGTAAGTTCAAAACGTTTACAATTATCGGAATCGACCGAGACTTCATCTTTAGATAACGGCAGCGACGCGAGCCGCGCGGACTATTGTGATTTGGTGTCAGATGTTTCCAATTATTTATCGAAAATTAATGAGCTTGTTAATGATCAGGGCTCGCGTATGAACGTGGCGAATAGGTCGGCAGTGTTAGATATAACGCAACGTGTTACATCCATAGTTTCATTACTAGCATTAAAATCATCTTGCAATGAAACCAAGTTGGCCAATATGCAACGCGAATTAGACCAATACAAACGTCATGATATTGTCGGGAATAATAATTCACTTTTCTCCGATCGACTTAAACTTCGTTTGCCGAAACCTGCACCGCTAGTGGAGTCGCGCGCGCCACGGCCCTGTATTGTTGCATGTCCGACGGACGAGCGATCAGCTGATTTGGCGTCATCGTCCGCAACTAAACAGGCGCTTTTTAAGGCAATAAAGCCAAGTGATGACGGATTCCAAATTGTAGGCGTGAAAAAAACCACGAAGGGTCGCGTCGTACTTCGTGTTGCGAACGAGCAACAAATAAAAAAACTCGAGTCTGTCGAGGCAATTAAATCGGCGGGATTACGTCTCGAAAAACCCAAGGGGCGTCGCCCCCGTATCCTCGTTAAAGATGTGCCGTCCTCTATGGAAGACCGCGCTTTTATTACCGCACTGTATCGTCAAAATATCAAGGACGAATTGCCAATAAAGGAGGATGATTTTATTAAATCCATTAAAATAGTTCGTAGACGTAATTTAGATAACGGGCGTAAATGGATAGGCATTGAGTTAGATTCAGAGATAAGGAAACATCTGGCAGACACAAAGGAGAAATTATTTATTGACTGGGCCACTTGTCGATTCATTGACGATTTAGAAATAGTGCGTTGTATGAATTGTCAATACTATGGGCATGTGCAAAAGTTCTGTACAGTAAAAACACCTACGTGTGCCGTCTGTGCTGAAGCACACGAGACTAAGGCGTGTCCGCACAGTTCAGACACAGATTTTAAGCCAGTATGCGCACCTTGCAAGCGCTTTAAAAAACCCCACGATCATCGCTGTGGGTCTCAGGAGTGTCCAACGTACAACTACAAACTCCAACAACTATTTCTCTCGACCCAGTACTAACTCAATATGAATAACTTTACCATCGGACAGTTAAACCTCCATAATGATAGGGTAGCAACGTCGGAATTAGATACGTTAATTCGCGAGTATAAGTTAAATATCGTACTAGTACAGGAGCAATATCAACATGCGCGAATATCTAGTAAGGTCGTACAACTTGATAGCAACTCACGAGCAGGTATTTTTGTGTCGGGTTCAAATCTTACCGTAACCTCTGTGCGTAATCTTATGACGTCACACTGTGCTGTCGCTGAGGTGTCTAGTCCGATTTGTAAGGTTTATGTTGTGAGCTGTTATTTTCAATACTCAGATCCTGTGGGTCCTCACCTGTGTCACCTCCGCTATGTCTTGCGGTCCCTCGCTGGACATAAAATTATTATAGGTGCTGACGTTAATGCGTCATCTGTCCTTTGGTATGGCAAATATCGCTCCACTGACACCGAGCGACGTTGCGCTGTAGAAGATTTCATTGCAGAGATGAATCTCGAAATACACAACACCCCCGATGCACCACCTACTTACAGTAGTCCTATGGGCGAATCTTCTATTGACGTCACACTTTCTAGTGGAGACGTCCGTATTGATAGGTGGCGCGTCCTACCGGACGCGTCGTGTAGTGACCATCGCCTGATTGTGTACGAGTTCTTGCCTAGATTGACGCAGGGTCCGGTACATAATAATTTTAATTTTAAATATAAATCTCGAGGCGCTAACTGGGATTTATTTAGCTCGCTATTTGCTCGGCATGCTGGGGACTTCACTCGCAATGATCTGTCAGCTGAAACCTGTGCGGAGATTATGTCGGACACGTTTACATATTGCGCAGACGTTACCATCGGTCGAGGTTTCATCACTAACACTCGGAGGTGTGATTGGTGGAATGATTTACTAGTCCAACTACGTCGGACTTTTCGTAGAGCGCGTAAGCGTTTTAATGGGCTTAAAAGACGTTGTGTCACAGGGGAAGCAATTACATCTGCTTTAAATAAACTGAGAGTTGCCAGATCACATTATAAAGCGGCTGTCCAAAAATCGAAGGGTAATTTATTACGAAAAGTTGTGGCTCGGTTAGATAGTGAGGGTCCGTGGTCTCCTTTATACCATGAATTCAAAGCGAATAGGTCAATCAATTCGGCATATATTGAGAATTTAAAAATTGACAACAACTTCACCACTGGTATTGAGGAGACAACGGACGCTCTGTTACAATCGTTAATTCCGGATGATAATGTTGAGAATGACACAGAATATCACAAGCAGATTAGGATGTGGGCCGGGGAACTGCCGAACTCTTCGGATTCAAATCTCTCGTCGTTTGATGAATTTAGTGAAATCGTACGATCTTTGCCCCTAAACAAGGCTTCCGGTGACGATAAAATATCGAACAAAATGATTAAAGAGGCGTGTAAATCGGCAGGCGACGCGTTACTTACTGTTTATAACAGATGCATTGCTGAAGGGGTATTTCCGCGAGTATGGCGTACCGGTTTCATTCGGATAATACCCAAGAGTGGCGATAAACCTCCACATGATCCTAAGTCGTATAGACCTATTACACTCTTGCCGTCTCTAGGTAAACTTTTAGAACGTCTTATCGTCCCTCGATTGCTACCGGGCGGACCAAAATTTCACGAAAATCAGTTCGGTTTTACTACGGGTAAGTCAACTATCGACGCGGCAATTTCGGTTAGAAGAGCGGTGAGTACATCGGTGTGCAAATATGTACTCGGTATTTTTCTGGACATCTCCGGTGCTTTCGACAATGCTTGGTGGCCAATGCTGCTTCTTAAGTTGAAATTACGAGGTTGCTTTAAAAATATATATTCACTTATTTACTCGTATTTCTCGCATGGAACAACAAAACTTAAACTTGGACACTATGCCGTGTCGAAACCACTGACGATGGGTTGTCCACAAGGTTCGGTCTTAGGTCCTTATCTGTGGAATTTAGGCTTCGACGATTTTCTTACAATCCCCTTACCGTCAGGATGTTCTTTGACCGGATATGCGGACGATGGCCTCTTGCTAATAGAGTCAAACAGTAGGTCGGGATTAGAAAATATGGCAGACGCGTGTTTAAAATTAATATGTGATTGGGGACATCGAAATCGCTTACAGTTTGCACCACATAAAACGTTCCAATTACTTCTAAAAGGGACTTTAAAATCACCGCCGCGAATTAAATTTAATAATATCACTGTAAAGAGAAAAGAATCGGTTTGTTATCTTGGTTTAATTTTGGAAAGGAATTTTTCCTTTCTTGAACATTTTAAGAACGTCGGGGAAAAGTCGAAAAGGAACTTTTTTGCTTTGACAAGAATATCGAAATCAACGTGGGGGCTATCTTTCAATACACTAAAAATCATCTATGGAGCAACTTACTTAGGATGTATTTGTTATGGATCTCCCGTATGGGCTGATAGGGCTACTATCGGTGCTGTGCGAAGAAAACTGCTCCAGAGCCAACGTTTGGCGTTGATATTCTTGTGCAAGGCATATAGAACTGTTAGTACCGAAGCTTTGCCTGTCCTGGCGGGTGTACTTCCAGTCGATCTGGAGGTGCAACGTCGCGCCGCCATGTATTATTCAACTAGGGAGAATATGGATAAAAGATTTTTAACTGCTCGTGAACTCTTAAAAGTCGACAGATTATTTAAACCACTTCCTGTGGTATATAGCGAATTATTAGATGAATGGCAAAATAGATGGGAGGTATCTTTGAAGGGACGGCATTTATACCAATATTTTCCTTGCGTGCGTGATCGTTTGACGAAGACTTGGCTAGATGTCGATTATTGCGTATCACAGTTCCTCACGGGCCATGGTAACTTTAAGTCTAAACTATACTCTTTTAAGCTTGTGGAATCGCCTGCGTGCCCATGTTCAACACCTAACTGCGAGTATGAGCAGTCCGCGCATCATATACTTTGGGAGTGTAGTCTTTGGCATAATGAGCGTAAAACCATGCTAGATAGTATGCAAATATCATCTGGAGTTGTATACTACATGGACCTTGTAGAGACTAGAAAGAACTTCCGTGCTTTCCGGCGTTTTTGCCATACCTATTACTGGAATCAAGCATAACAGTTCACATAATAGGTCCCATTTAAATGTAATAATAATTTGATCCGTGGTGCTTTACAGCTGGCTTCTCCGGCTGTAAAAGTCTTTTTGCGAGGTTATTTACCTCTTTATTTCATTGTTTTGTCACCCGCTATGCACGGAGGGAAGTGGACAATAATTTATTTCCAACTCCTCCTATTAATTTAACTTTCTGATTGATTTCGTTGCGGGTTAAAGACAAATTAGACATTCCCGGAGACTCGCCGAGCTTCAATGCTCGGTGTCATTACATTGCGTGCCACTGTTGATCCTGGCTTACAGGAGTTGCAGTGGTGGGTGTGAGGGCGGGACAGTCTCCAATATTATTCCAATAAGTGGGTTTCCCCGGCCGATATTGCGCCCGGGAGTGAAGTGGCCGACCCTCGCACTAAGTTTTTACCTTTTATTGTTTTATTTATAACTTTTTGATTGATGACGGTAGAGCACTCGCTTCATAAATATTGAGGCGAGAAACTCATGCTGAGCAGTAGTTTTCGCGCTGAATCTCTTACATTTCGTTCGCTTGGAGATTTTCTTCATATGTTATTTATTGTGATGTTTTCATACAATATACAGCATAAAATTCTAGAGAAACGGATTTATTTCGCAAAGGAAAAGTTTAAAAGTATGTATGATTTTTCTTTCACTCGCTCAGTAAGAAAATTTCGTTTAATTATTTGCATTTGGTTTATGTGTATTGTACCCACGTTTGTCCTAATTACATCGATGGTATTGTGTTATTTGAAAATAGTGCTTAGTATACTATAGTGTTTAGGTTTGTATGCACAGAAACAAGCCTAGAAATTGAACTGTGAATTCACAATCGCAGCACAGGCGTGGTGTTATCAACAATCAACAGCATTTTAGACCCCAATGTGCGTATTGTAGCGCGATTTGCATAGACCTTAGCAGGTGATCCTTTTATTGCAAGTTGGTAAAGTTTTGTAAATTACAATAAACGACAAATAATGATACAAATACTGTCTCAATGTTAGAAGTTTGTGTATTACGGCTCAAGTAGATAGTCATCAATAATATTCAGAAGTACCTCTAAATAACAACATTAATTCCATAATCATATTCTGGTCTGTATTAACACGTCATAAGCACCAGAAACTACGAGACTTGAGAACGCCAAGCCACGAAATAAATATTATTAATAATAAATAATAACACCCAACAGTCGCATACATTGTCCTGACTCCACACTAAGATCGAGTCTTGAGTCGTGGGTATCAGGAACTACAAGTGACTTTTCGGTCTCACAAATACCCAGACCCCGAAATAAATGTTTGTGGGCCGCACATTTATCTCGGTGCGGGGATCGGACCCGCAGCTTCTCTTTTCACTGACGTCGTCTAACCGCATACACCATGGAGGTTGTCAATGAAATCAAGCTTGCTTCCATTCACAGCTTACATTTGGCCCTGCACGGATCGAAACTTAAAAATTAAATTGTTGGTGCATAAAACTTTATTTAAATAAAAATGAAGACTCAAAAACCCTGTATTCTCAATGCCATTAAT
This sequence comes from Hyles lineata, assembly GCA_030180105.1. NCBI lineage: Eukaryota > Metazoa > Arthropoda > Insecta > Lepidoptera > Sphingidae > Hyles > Hyles lineata. The sequence goes on along the minus strand of JARJEE010000008.1, from coordinate 10,389,169 downwards.
CGCCACCAAAACAATAATTCTGCCACTAAATACCGTTGTTTTCAATAATAGGCTTGAATTTCCCCGTTCAAACGAGGCGCCGTGACGTGCACGCAATGTTTATCCCCGTTTTAAATTCAACCGGCCGCATGGGCGGGCGGCCGGACGGATGTCGCCCACATTATGTTGCCGCGATTAGAGCCTGCATGTTTAATTATGGACATTACTCTATATTTTCTTTAAAGTTAAATAATATAAAATCTAGAATTAAAAATTAAATGTTTGGTCAAATTTATTATGAAAAGGTTGAAATATTTAGTTGTAAAGTATTTGTAGATTATTCAAAATATGTCCTTTAAATATTTTTGTCGTGCTGTTCAACTCAAGTAAGGCAATTCTGGAAAGCAGTCTATGGTTTAACTAAAACGTGAGAATTTACTTAATTCCAGAAAAAAATATGTGATCAATTGGAAAGTAAGTAATTGATACTTAATATAAACTTAACCATAATCAATATTTTACCTATATCTTTTGTTTGTTGATTCGGTGAACGAACCCTACAATAAAACATAAAACCAGGAGGCATAAAAAGACCGTTGCCCAGGTCGATAACACAGCAGTTCAAGTAAGCCATCAGCATAAAGGTGACAAAAGTGTGACAATAGAGCGAGCCGTATCTGTCCCTGTGTTGTGGTGCGGCGGCGGCCATAAAGTGGCGTTCACAAAGAGACGTCCGCGCGGCCCGGCGGCCGATAGCACAATGCGGCAAACGACGCCGGCGCTTCCTCTTCCGTCCCCAGATTTATGCCCGTCGCTTCCTCCATATGCGTCTACCCTCCTCATTTACACAAAACTCGAGTTTTTCAAGCACCTGTGTTGTACACGAATGACTTGGCGGATGTAGGGTTTTTGCCGTTTCGTTTACGCGCCGCTTCTTCCACGAGAGTTTTTGACTGTTTTTAAGTGGTCACATTCATGAACGTTTATTTTCTTTCGATGCGGTCTTGAGGTAATAATGGGCTGTTAACGTTGCGACTTTGCTGAGGTTTTGCTTTGTACGTCGAACAAGGGGCAGATGTTAATTGCATCTACTTACTATACTAATTAAAAAATATCAATCGAAGAGTTAGAGTATTTTTTATTAAAAGTATTATTGTTTTGCTATTACATTATAGACGGGGATTTTAATAAATATCTGCCTCTTAAAATAGGTTGAAACTTTCTAAATCGATACTGCAATATTTTTAATCCACTAGCCGCTAGTAAGTGATTACCCGCAGGCAACAAAGTATTTGGTTTTAAATTGTGAGAGCAAATTGCGGCTTAAAAGTGAACGAAGCGTGTTTAAATTAAAATTAGATGTTGCCGAAAAGGCTGACACGCCACGTTTCCTGCCGTAACTAAGTTAATGTAACGTGCTTACGTTCATAAAATATTCGTGTAAAAAGGCAGTCAAAGTTAAAAGGTGCTTGGGCTTACTCGCTTACACTTTAAAAAGATTATGTTACTTTCCAATTGGGGCATGTTGCCGGTGAATAAATGATAATAACATCATTGGGGCTGTTAACATAAATGAGATGTATTATGGTATAATGTTATTCACCTTTTGAGTGCTGTGTCAAGAAGGGTTTCTTGTGCGTTTGGAGCATACTTTTGTTATTTTTTATTACTGATGTGAATCGGTTTGAAGGATATTATAGCCAGATTAACCACTGGATATATTGAGACTTAACATCTTCTGTCTCAGGATGGCGAGCGCAGTGAAACGCTAAGTATTGCTTTGTAATGCAAGTTGTTTTATGGCTTTGTTTCTATCCATGAGCGGTCATATCTCTTATTATTAGACAAACGGCATGCACGTCTCGCCATTTTGTTTCTTTTGTATAAGAGACTTACGGCCGCACTCGAAAACCTGGGTAATCTTGATTGTAGAGGAGGCCCGTGCTTTGCAGTGGGACGTATATGAGCTGATACAGAATGATTTAAGTGACATGAAATGTCTATTAGTAAGCAAGTTAGCGTGTCTCCAGATACAATTATTCTGATTTTTGGCAATAAAAAAATTATTGTTTAGTTATCATTCAACAGCATATTTACAAAAACAAATATTCTGAGATTTCTGAACGCTATTTAAAATGCTTGCATTACTCTTTACACATCACTGTAATCTACTACAAAATCCTTGATAATTACTCGGAGAACGTACGTCAAGGGTGTAAGAACAAAAAGGGAGGCTCGTACATAATGGAGCGTCGGCCGCGAACACTCGCGTCTCGGAATATCTTAGCAGTTGTACTACTGTCACGTCACTCCGATCAAGTGCTGCCTTACTACGGCGAATCTTGCTTCTTAATATAGATGGTATACAATTCCGGAAGGGTGCAGCCCCAAAACTAAAAAGGTGCATGCCCACAGTCAGATGAAAGTCAAAGAGGTCGAAATAACAATACATAGAATTCAAAATTCTTTCGCTTCTTTTCCATATTGTTTCTTAACATAGATTATATAACACAATTCCGCAAGAATGCAGCACTCAAACTAAAAAAGTATATGCTAGTACGCAAGTAAGTACAAGTATATGCTCCACACAAATTAGTGGAAGCCGAAGAGATTAAAATTACAATACATGATAATCAAAATAGCTTCCGCTTCTTGTAGATTTCCTTAACGCAGAATTATTATATTTTCAAGACTAAGTAATCATACCCTTATAAGTAAAAAAATGCTGGTCCTGGCGCATGATACATATGATAGCCAGCAATGCAAATCTTAGTTACACGACAATTTTATGTTAACTTTAAACTGAGTTCACCTAATACGAGTACCATTTCTCTTTTATAACTACTAATTTCAATTCTATTTGTGTACTACGAGTAACTTTGATGAACGGGTTATAATACAGTCTCCTTTTACCGCGACTAAATGAAAATAGCAAAAAAGAAATTCCTTCGAGCCGGATTTGAACCAGCGACCTATGGATACCAACTTATAAACTCTACAGTCCACCGCTCTACCAACTGAGCTATCGAAGGTGTGACGACAGTTGTCGAAATAGCTATAGACTGCCACAAAGACACGAACATAAAAAAATTGCGCAAAATACAGGCTGTTTCGAAACTTGATATAGATACTCGAATTGAGGGCGAATCATTTTATGAATACCAGTGATCAGCTTAAAATCTTGCAATATATTTAAATTGTAAATAAAAATAATGTTCTAATATGACATCGTGTTATTTAGGATAAGATACTTACATTGTAATACAATACAACAAACCACACAATACCAAACCCAAAAATTAATCGCAGCTAGTCCGCACACTTTGCAGTTCTGAAGCAAAGTTTCATATAAATTTTGTACAACAAACCTTAGCTGACGTTAACTTGGTATCTTTGTCTGATCCGCAGGCAGGTGGGGTCGGGTGGTGAAATTCCAACTAGCTTTGTGAATCAATCAGGAATTAATTGCGGCCCCTCGTCTAGTGGATTTGATTTGTGCTCATGCTCCGGCGTACGATACTTTTCAATGGCTATTTACCTTCTTTATGAAATTAAAATGTGTTTGCAATGGGATGCGGGATGTGGTTGTTGAGTGTCTATCGTCTGTGAATTAGATAGGTATAAAAAGTTGGCTGTAAATATGTATGATTTTAGTTGGTTGAATAAAGTTTATGGCAAATGATAATTATATGACTAACGTCGTCATCGATTTTTCGTTCTTATATGTATTAAACTAATTTATTCATATAAATACTAATAATGCTAATAGCTTATTAAATTTGCCTAAAAAACATTTAGTTCTTTAAATCATTTTTCGTCCATAGAAATAAAACAAGAGTACATTCAATTGTAAAAATTTTGCCAGGAGAATAACCTGCAAAATTTAATTACTACAACAATAAGCAGTTAGCGATGTTGCGAATAGCCACAAAAGTTAAACCGAGTGCATATTTACTGTGAACGAAGCCGAAACGCCGAACAACTTGCGAAAGTTGGAAAACCGAAACTTTATAAACGTACGATTGTTTAGATTCTCCAAGGTAGAGAGACATCAAAGGAAAAGTTTCCAGTGGTTCGCAATATAAACCGTTTGTGTCGAATTTCAACGGCAATTAATATTTGTCCACAATTAATATTGCGTAATTGTTTAACTCTAATAAAATTGTAACTTTTGCCTGCGGTTTTGTGTGTTGCAAAAATAGAACTACGAAATATATAGGATAGAAAGTATTAACAATGTCCTTTTCAGTTACTATTATGACTATTTATTTGGTATTCATCTCTTTGATGTAGGTCTCTACCATAATGTTTTCGTTGTCTTATTTTTTCTTAGTAATTTTTTTACTAAAGTCTTATTAACAACCAACACATAAAAGGCACCCTGAAGTTTTCTATTCAGCCCCAAGTTCCAATAGCAACAGACAAACAAATTAAAATAGGGTTTGAATCAGTACATGTGTTTCCGAAGTGGCTGCATGCCTCAACTGAAGTGGTTCACTGTCTATACTTCGAATCTAACTTGACAAAGGCATGCCATTCTGTCTGGTTTGTGTGGAAAACTTGGCTCAGCTATGCTACAATTGAACTAGGATTCAGGTAATATAATATTATTAACTGAATCCTCTAGTCTAGTTGGAATATAATATAGATTGAGGTCTAAAGATTTTTAACTATAAGCTATGCATGTAGAAATATATTTTTTGTTTAAAGGCTGTAAGATCATATACAAATGAACTCACACCAATTATAGATTACAAAATAATTTTGATGACGCAAACATATTGCGATAATGTTTGTTTCCTGATCTAATCAATACATTGTTTTACTTTATATAAGATAATTTTATGTTTCAATTTAATTTTAGTTTAAGATCATAATTCCAATGGTAAGGTTGACAAAACTCATGCATCACATAATGTCGGATACATCCTTCGCTTGTCTCAAATAATTGCTTAAGCGGTAACCTCTGTTAGCCCGAGGGCTGGCCTGTCCCTAAGTCCTTATGTTCAAGATAAGACGTAGTTTGTTGTTCGAAGTCTAATCCTCAGCCTAAGATAACATCCCTTAATTAGCATCTTCTGATATTGTTTGCGATCTTGTACACTGATTTTACATTAAGCCATGTTGGCAGCGTTTTAGATACAATAATAAGGGGTACTTTTTGCGCCTTTTCAATTATTATATGAATTAAACAAAAACTAGTTGTATATGTAGAATAGATTAAATGAAAAATGTGTACGGAGTCGAAATCCGGAACGACAATGAAATCAATCGCGCGAAGGATATTTAGAATAGGTTTTTTTAATTACATAAAAATCCTGTTACATGTTTTTATTTATAAAATCATTTTCGTGCGTCATTTTTGTTTTACACAACAAAATAATTCATGCAGCAAAAATGATTAACTTCGAAGAATATCTAAATACCAGAATGGAAGCACAAACTAATGAAATATTAACACTCGTGTGGGGATAATGGAAAATTTTCACGTCTCAGTCGGGTGAATTATTGATGTGACGTCATCACCGGCACACGTTGCTTCTTTTGAGTTTGTTCGTGCCGTAGTTAAGGTAATTACCGAACTGTGAATTATTTAGCAATATCGATTATCCTTCTACATTTTTGAAAAGGGTTGCACATGCATCAATTTATTTCCAATATGAAATATTCTTACCCTTTCTGTAACTTTTATTGACATGTGAAGTCCACACATGTTCACATCAAACGTTATTAAAAAAGCTATCTTAAAGGACTGTGAATAAAGTTGATTTCAGAATAAATAATAAATTATCATCATACTATCGCAAATACAACGCCTTATGAATTTATCCACATCTCTTATCTTTGCAATCTAAGAATTAGCTACACAACAATGAGATTACAATGAAAATTGAGATGTGACATTTAGCTTAGTGACGTGAACAATACGATAATATTATATGGAAAATATATGATGATTAGCAAGCTAAATTAAACATATAAAGGTAAATACATAAAAGTAAAAGAGCACAAAGGAATGAAATTAAATGTTTTAACACATACCCACATGTGTTTATAAGTCACCTACTTTAAGTTGGCGTGTGACAAAATTTGGAATTTAAAATAAAACAATAAAATATCTAATTAACGCGTTATTTCAGATATATTTTCATAATTTATACAACAAGCGTTAGTACTAGTAAATAGTAGTACATATCAGGAAATAAAATAGGAAGAGAGAAAAACTGTTCTTATTACTTTGCACAATAGCACTTCGCCGACGGAAGATAGTGGGAAATATAATCTATGTGGTTATTAATATTTTTTAATTTATAAAATACTATTAAGATATCTTCTTATTTATGTAGAACTCCGTCTTGTTATCTTACTTCGCATAAAATATTTATGAAAAATTTGATTTGATAAGCAAAATAAGTATATCGGAACAGGTAATAACAGAATTAGCTGTTTTACGCCAGAATTTACCGTAACGTCTAATTTACAAAAAATATACTCCTTCGAGCCGGATTTGAACCAGCGACCTATGGATAACAATTAAGCACTTCTACAGTCCACCGCTCTAGCAACTGAGCTATCGAAGGTATGACGCAGGTAGCGAAATTGCAGTGCACATTCACCACAAATAAATACTAACTGAACAGTTTCATAAAGAGCACAGTAATGTGGGTATATCTTGATACCAAAGTAGGTTCGAACTACAGATAGGTAACTAAAATGGAGAGAATATTGTTTGTATTTTTATTATCAACAACGGGCACAATATTGATGGAGATAATTATAATGATTATAAATCTTGTGCCTCCTTGCTTCTATGTACCTAAATTTAGGATAAAAACAAGTCGAGGAACAAGGAGGAGGCTTTAGAGACAAATAATAAATTATAAGAATAAATTTATTGCGGAAAACCTCCAAGAAAATACAAAATACAAGGTACACATTTTACAATTAGTTAAGTATCCAAAATGTGGGTCCCAAAGTAGGCAAGCCCGTCCTAGAATAACTACTGCCAATGCAAACAAAATAAAGTACAAACAATCTAATCATTTAAACAAAACAAAAATTAACAAAATAAAATAGAATAAACTTAATCCAACTCCAACGCAAAATTAATAATAATCAAGTGAAGATAAAAATGAATATATGAGTGTTTGTGTGTGTGTGTGTGTGTGTGTATAAACATAAAACTTTAATAATATTTAATAGAATGTATTATTTCGTTTTAAAAATAAATCAATATTCGCAGTATCCGCCTTTTTTCTAGTATTCTGACGTGTAATTTTAAACATACAACAAAAAAATAATTTAATTAAAAAAATTAAAAGACCGACTTCAAAGTGCACTACAAAGTAATAAATAATATATATTTAATTATGCTAGTACACATTGATTAATTTTCTTAGTGACTTGACTAGCCAACAAATCTTAAATACGTAATATTTTGAAGGCGGGTCGCCAGGTGCCGAACAAGAACAAATTTAAGTAAATGTAACACAATTTGATATTGTCTACTTGTACATCCTGTATCGTTAGCGCTCAGTAAGGTCCATATGTAAATTAGAAACAAATTAATTTAACATATTGATCCTACGTATACATTGTTGAGATTTTAATAGAATTATTATGTGTCATGTGTGTGGTCTAATTATAATGAATTGAATACGATAAAAGATACAGTGGTCAAGAGTTTTGATTCCATGGTACGCCTTTGACTTATTGGAGTCACTTTTATATTTATAGACAATTACTAAGCAGTGATAGGAATCATGGTGAGGAAAATATAAGAAAGGGAAGTAGTTAAGTTTGTATCTTTCCCTCGATTGCAGATAAGTTCGATGCTCAACAGTGTTTATTAAGAGCTGATATATTAAGGACGGGCAAAGTAATATTCGATTTTTCTATTAGTTATCAGGACGGAGTCTAGAATTTGTATCCGATATGGCGATTGACTCGCCCACAAACACACCGAGAGACAAAACACACAAGGCGTAACGTGGGTGTCCTGGTTGATACCAGGAGAATCTCTGCCTACCCCTTTTGGAAAAAAGTGCGTGAGTTTATATACGTTTAGACAAATTATATTGCGTGTAAAACTTGCGTGTTTTCGCTAGGATGTTTAACACAAATTTAATTTAAGTGTAAGTCGTCGTGTTCGTCACTTGGCGACCCGCCTTCAAAATATTACGTATTTAAGATTTGTTGGCTAGTCAAGTCACTAAGAAAATTAATCAATGTGTACTAGCATAATGAAATATATATTATTTATTACTTTGTAGTGCACTTTGAAGTCGGTCTTTTAATTTTTTAATTAAATTATTTTATTTTTTACTTTTTTGTTTTCATAAGCATTGTAATGATGACAAAGGCGATCATATAGTAAAAACTGGAATTAATGTACATAAAAATGAATCATGAATCATTGTGATCCTTTATATTTTCAGAATCAAAAATTAATAATAGGTATTCGGATCCGAAGATAATTATTCGATTTTATGATTATTTTTAGGTAGCCACCCGTCATTTCGTTTTTATGATAAAAAAAAATCACTAAAATCGGCTCAACCTGCCAGAGATATTGAGTAATCATTCGTCACCCTCTCACCTCTACGCCTTCTTTACTTACTTTTTTTAATAAAACACATATACTGAACCTAATGGACGAAAAATCATTGCGTTTCTGCCCAGTTTCTATTCCCTCTTTGTAGTAATACACTTATACTGAACCTAATGTAAAAAGAATTATTGCTGTACTATTAAATTTTGAGGAGTTCCGCCCTTCAGGTCCAAAGATATTCATCAGGTCTTCACAATATTTTTTTTGGGCCAACCTAATATATAATACTATTCGACAAAAAAGTTATTTTTTAAATCGATTAAGTTCTGCCGGAGATATTGAGTAATTACAATTGTACCTATTTTCTACCCCCACCCCCACCCTTTTCCCATTTTCACCCACCCTTTGTAATAATATACTTATACTTAATCTAACGCAAAAAGAATTAATGCTGGACTGTTTAATTTTGAGGAGTTCTGGTCGGCAGATCCGAAGATATTCATCAGATCTTCACCATTTTTTTATGGGACCAACCCAGTATATCATTCATTCCGACAAAAAAGAAATTTTCAGAATCGGTTTGCAATTACCGGCGAAATCGGGTAACAAACATACAAAAAAAATCAGTCGAATTGATTACCTCCTCCTTTTGAAATCGGTCAAAAAGCCCCCAAGTTATGAGTGTTCATTGCTGAATGTTGAGCTTCTGAAGACATTCACTAAATGGAACGCGATAGTAAGTCTCTTCTCATTGATTGACGATACTGGTGGTAGGTCTCTCATATGTGAGAAGAAGCCTGGGTAAGTACCACCACCATGGCTATATGTGGCGCCAAATTATAGTGTAAATGCACTGTTGTGTTTCAGTTTGAATGACATTGTAACCAGAGTAAGTACTGGAGATATTGAGACATAACATTTTTTATCTCAGGATGGCGAGCGCAGTGGATTGCCAAGCATTGCTTTGTAATTCAAGATATTTGGTTTTGCTAATGTCCATGACTGGTCGTATCGCTTACCATCAGGGAAATGATATGCTCGTCTCGTAATTCATAGCAAAAATATATAATTGAATAGCTGTCACGGAAATTTGACAGATAGTTAACAATTTCATTACATTGAAATTGGTGCATCTTAAAAAATTCACTCTAATAAATTACCAAATGTCCCAGAAGATGTATTCAAAAATAGTAAAGACCAAAAAACTATTGACGATGAGAAAAATATATAGAGACTTCTCAAAATATTGTTTGGTCAACAACTGAGAGTTACAAAAGATAATCCTTCGAGCCGGATTTGAACCAGCGACCTATGGATACCAGTTGAATGCCTCTACAGTCCACCGCTCTACCAACTGAGCTATCGAAGGTATTGAGAAAGTTGGCGAAACAGTACGTGATATGAAACTCGTGGCTTTCACAATGACCAACTCAAATGCGCCATTGCGTAAATCGGAGTTAATTTCCTACACTACTTTTTATGTTATTACTCTATTAAAACATAGTCAATCAATTTATACCAAAACTAACTCCTTTATTCTCTTAGGAGAAAATAGATATGCCATTAGTGGCATCTACATTTTGCCGATATTATTTATCCCTAAATTGTAGGAATAGGGAAAAAAGCTACTGCCATGATAAATATATGAACCTTTATACCTACTGGTGACCAGGGATCCTCTAGTAATCGAATGCTCGATAGATCAAATTTAAATTATAGTCCATCATGCTGGCTTATTATTCGTTGGTGGCCGACTGACAAGCAACCGGGCTTTTTTTTTGTTAACGCGGTGAACCCGATTTACCACTAATTCCCCCACTCGGGGGAAAGTGGAGCAATTATGTTAAATTCGCCAGTCTACAGCATACAAACCAAAACCCCGCGTGGCCTTTTTCAGTGCAATTGGAACGGCCCCGGGAACCCAAAGCAAGAGCCCCCAGCTTCTACTGGAACTGTGTCTGCATACATCCGCTTAAATTGCGGCCCGTTTTTTTTGTTGGGAGTTAAGAAGACACCTCATTACCAATGACGACTTAGGCGTCCACAGTAACAGGCCGTTGCTACCTAATCTGCTGCCGGACATCTGGGGGTCGCATTGTATCTAAGTACAAAGGGTGCAACAACAATTCCCCGCTGTGCACCCGTGACGTCCATTTCCCCATTAGTCGTCTCTGAGAAGCAGTCATCAGATCATGCGTTACGGCGGCACCTCTTACTTCTTTTTTGGCGACAGGAAACAGCCGACCCCTTTAGTCAAGCTCTCAATCCCTAACCACAGGATATTTGTATAAGGCTTTTCGAAACCAAATAGTTTAATGATTGTCACAAGATTGCTTAACAGCTTCCGTGGCGTAGTTGGTCCGACGCTGGCTGTGAGATAGGAGGACGCGGTTTCGATCCCCACTCCGCAAAAAATGTTTGTGTAATCCACATATATTTGTTTCAAGTCTGGGTGCTTGGGAGACCAAAAAGTCTCTCGTAGTTTCTGATATCCACGACACAAGACTCGAATTTTGTGGGTTTACGAATATGTATGTGATTGTTGGGTATATTAGATATCTAGTAACAATGAGGATTTATAACTTAAAAACAGCTCAAATAAAATAGATATTGCAACAAGGTATGATTGAAGTCACTTAAACAATGGATGTTTCGACTTGTTCAAGAAACCTATAACACTTCTAAAAAGTATCCTTCGAGCCGGATTTGAACCAGCGACCTATGGATATCCATTTTATACACAACTACAGTCCACCGCTCTACCAACTGAGCTATCGAAGGTGTGGAATCGTCGCCGAAACAGGATGTGATATGAAATACGTGGTTTTCACGGCTGAACGGCTGAGTCATATGCTGTTGCGTAAATCAGAGTTAATTACACCAGTTCTTACGTTATTACTCTATTAAAACTTAATCAATTTATACTTACAATAACACCTGCATTAGAAAGGAGAAAAGCTATTAAGAGCACGCACGATGTCTTGGACCCATTTGCGTCTTCTTAGATCAGACGTCCGCCTTACTACCGTTATAAAAAAATATGTCAACCTACCACGTCAAGTGCTGAATAGAGGAAACCCTTTTAATTGTAAGCAGAATAGAGAAGACCATAGTCCACCTCGATGGCATCTTAAGAGTTGGTAGCTTCTAGATAAGCAACCAGAGCAGGCGATTTGCATAAGGTTTTTTGAACAGAAAACTGCGTAAGAGTTTAATGATTAGTACTAGTTGGCAATAATCACAATTGATGTTCACACAATAAGTTCAAATAAAATAGGGCTAGAAATATGAAATTGATAGATAGAGTCTCCTCTTAAGCAACAACTGCGACACAGTTGTTTAAAAAACAGAATTAAAAAAGTCTCCTTCGAGCCGGATTTGAACCAGCGACCTATGGATAACCTATCTATATACAACTACAGTCCACCGCTCTACCAACTGAGCTATCGAAGGCATGCAGACAGTCGTCAAAACAACTGTTCATATCAGGTTCAATGCGTCATGCACATTTCAAGTATTGTGAAAGAACCGCTCTGATTCTCAAGACGCACGTATTGTAGTTGCATAATATCGGTGTTGATTTCTACATTTCGTATGCAACCAGTTTTATAATACAACAACCACCTCATGGTTGTAGCATATGATATGACAAGAATCAACTGTTCTGTTTTTCAACTAGGTTTTGTCCAAGGTTACTTCACCTTCTGGGAATAAAGGTATGAGTTATTTACCTAAGTATGTATGGTAACGTAGTCAACGTGGGTATCCTTCAATAAGCGGTTGCGTCAGATCTTCGTCGCACATATGGAGATGAGCCGCACGAGTAGCGCAAGAGTAACTCAGATGAGGCACGGGCGCTTCTGGCTCCAGGTTCTTGGTTTCGTACAAAATGCCTTCAAGCGGGCTTTGGCCTGCCAATGTAGGACTTTTATAGGAACTCGGCTCAGCAGTTACCTTGATAGCAAATGTTTTCCGCGTGGCTTAACTTTGGATCGTAAGAGAGGGAAGTACGCTTCCTCACCGAAGATAGAGGATAAATAAGGCATACTTCTGTTTCCCCGCGTAAGAAATGTTATTTTCTTAAATCGAGTTAATATTTGGTAAGTTATTCAAAACAGGCCATAATCTTGGCCATAATGGAATCTTGAAAATTATTTTATGAACATCAGGCAAATTGTTTTATATTTTGTCATACCCAAAGTTCTAAAGTCCACACGATAAAATTATTTGAATAATAGTAGTCATAAAAGTAAACTTAATAATCATTTATTAAAAAAACTATCGAACAGTAAATGAATGGAGACCAGTGAGTTGTAAAAAAATCCTTCGAGCCGGATTTGAACCAGCGACCTATGGATACCAGTTAAATTCCTCTACAGTCCACCGCTCTACCAACTGAGCTATCGAAGGTATATGGAGAGTTGTTGAAATAACCGTATTCATCAGGTTTAATACATCACGCGCGTGGTTGTAAGTATTGCGAAAGAACTGCTCTGATTCAATATCACACGGATTGCGTAAGAATGCTCTTTATTACTACATTGTTGTGAACTGTTGGAACTGTTCACACGAGTGTCAAGTCGGTGGTTGGTCACGAGAACACAACAAACAAAAATAAGACTTTAGAAAGAATTTAGAATTATGCCAGTGCGGCTGTACTAAGGTAGTACAATCCACCCGGTATAGTTTTCTTAACAACTGTAGGGTCGCCATCTTCCGCCGAAGATTTAATATATCTGTATTGGACTGCACAGCATTTACCATCAGGTGAATGAAGTTACTTTTCGTAACACCATAAAATATATTATCTGCTGCACATCTGAAGCATGTAAAAAAAATCCTTCGAGCCGGATTTGAACCAGCGACCTATGGATACCCATTTATTTACATCTACAGTCCACCGCTCTACCAACTGAGCTATCGAAGGTATGAGGATAGATGTCAAAATAGCATTAGATTTCAGGTTTCCTGTATCATGCACGTTTTTAATGCTCACGTATTGGAGTCGCATATCAATCTCTATTTCCACATTTTCAACATGAGTACATATATAAGTGTCAAAATACCTTTTAGATCAATGGTTCTTAACGAGTGGTCCACGGACCAGTGTTTGTCTGTGGATACATCCCAAATCTGTGGAGCCATCCTAAAGCCGTCCGTAAAATAATTTTATGCAAATTTCAATATGGATACATAGAAAACCCCTTTCTTAATTTGTATTTCGGTACTGTATTAAAATAAAACCAAATCAGTCAACCAAGTGGATGGTGCCTAGACAGAAATTTTGTTAAGTGGTCCCTCATGACTAAAAGGTTAAGAACCACTTTAGATAATAAAATCCAACTCGGTTGTAAAACTCTTTGGTTTTGATTTGTATTAGGATTGCATAAAAGGCTCTTGACTACTACTTTTTCTACGGAACTAGTTTTTTAATACATGAACTAGCACACAATTAATAATAACCATATCTATTTCTCCCGCCTAACAGTAGTGTAAATGCACTGTTGTGTTTCGGTTTAAAGGATATTGTAGCCAGGGTAACTACTGGACTACTGGATATTGAGAATATCTCAATATGTGCAGTAACTAAATTGAGACTGAATAAAAAAATACCTGGGACAAGCCGAAGGTCGCTTTATATTCATATGTCTAAGCTTTGATGAGTTATTGAAACTAGAAGATATATGTAAACTAAATCACCAAAATAAAAGCTCAAATATTTTGTTTTATTGTAATAAATGGCGAGACAAGCATGCCATTCGCGTATTTATAAACGATACGACCGCTCATTAACAGTAGCAAAACCAAACATCACCATGAATAACAAAACAATGTTGGGCATTCCACTTCAGTGCATTTACATTGCAATTTGGTAGGAGAAATAGACTTTGCGGTGGTACCTACTCCGGCGATCTTTCACATATAAGAGTCCTAGCACCAATAATTCTCTATAATCATAAAATTTTAAAATACCCACACCTTAGACAAAACACCAGTGCTTTAAATGTAAAACAAATATTCAATATGCATAACTCAACATGAAAAAAGATTTTTTTTTATTTTTTTTTTTATTTTTTTATTGCTATGAATGGCGAGACGAGCATGCCGTTCGCCTGATGGTAAGCGATACGACCGCTCATGAACAGTAGCAAAACAAAACAACACCTTGAATTACAAAGCAATGCTTGGCATTCCACTGCGCTCGCCATCCTGAGACATAAGATGTTAAGTCTCAATATGTCCAGTAGTTATTCTGGCTACAATGCCCTTCAACCCGAAACACAACAGTGCGTTTACACTGCTGTTTGACGGGAGAAATAGACACTACGGTGGTACCCACCCAGATGGCCTCTCACATATGAGAGGCCTACCACCAGTGACTAGATTTTTTTCTGTTAAAAGAAATTCATCATTATATTGTGAAAAGCATTATTTATATGCCAACTTAACTATTCTGTAAACATTAAAGAAATATGGGATTCTCTAATGACATATACCATGGAGGCCCACACCTAAGAGTAATAAAAAATACTCCTTCGAGCCGGATTTGAACCAGCGACCTATGGATACCAATTTATTACATCTACAGTCCACCGCTCTACCAACTGAGCTATCGAAGGTGTGGGGTAATATGCCGAAACAACGGTATACACTCAACATTACGTACACGTATTAAAAATTGCGAAAGGATTGCTCCAGTTTCTAAACGCGTTTGCATTGGCCTTGCGTACAATCTGCTTATACTGGTACAATAAAACGTCATCAACCTCAATTTTATCACTCGACAGTGTGTCTTTGCTTGGTGGTAACAAACTGGATACAGCCGAGGTGGCAGTCGAGGGTTTATATCCCATGGCACATACCTTTGACCTTTAGTATTATTCTATATGTATTCACAAAGAAATGGATATGTGAAATCCAACAACGCAAATTATAATAGTTGCTCTGTTTTTACTTGCAAATGAATAAAACGATAATACTAAAATTTCCGACTCTCCAGGTTAATTTTAATCTAGTTCGGCAAAATTGCTTTTGCACTGAATTAAACAATAATAGCGAAAGTGAACAAAATGTAACTCCTTCGAGCCGGATTTGAACCAGTGACTTATGGATACCAATTTATTACGTCTACAGTCCACCGCTCTACCAACTGAGCTATCGAAGGTATATAAATTGGTGCCAAAAAGCAGTAGACACTCGTATTGTGACGTAGACGTTAAAGAAAGTGAAAGGAAGGCTCTACTTCGGTAATGTAATTCATCTTGATTAACGCACTTTCTACTGATCTAGTTTATAAGAATGATACAGTCCAAATAGTTAGGCTATATCTCCAAACCCTACATCAACACAACAAACAGTTCTTTTGAATAATAAAATTCAACTGTTTGTTTCTTTTTTGTTTTGATTGATTCATCTTCCGCTTGAAGATTAGGACTATGAGACATGTAAGTTCACATAAAGTAATTTTCTATTTGGGAATAAATTGATGTTCATTATACAAGCAGCTGTTATAGGTCACACGGGATGCATTCAGAATGACGATCCTAATCCGTATCTGTTACATACGTCAATTTGGCGTGCAAACCAAAATTTATCCATCCAGGCCGCGTCATTGGTCGTAATAATTTACGATTATTATACCGCACATAGGTTAGTAATAATTCATAACGCGGCAATCAGACTCGGGCAAGCCAATTCGCAATAATTTTCACTCAAATCTGACACAAACATGACCGATATTCTGGCAATTTGCATGGCCGTTGCCTCTTGAATAAATTAGAACCACCTGCCCCAAGGTACCTCTATGAATATGTAAGACAATGTCCAAATCTTAGGCTCCAATTAGAAGGGATCATTAAACCCTTAGTTAATTACATCTCCACCCGCTTGAGAGATGAATGGCAAATATATGTATGGGCCCCATTATAAATTAAAGCGGGAATATCCTAATGTATACCGTTTGTACCTGTTTGGAATTCTGAGGGATTTCCTTACAATAATGTTGATGTATTTCTTTGTTTGTTGATATGTGTTTAATATAAATAAAAATTCTACTACTTGTTTCAAATAAATATATCTGTTTTATTATTTATGTTTTGTTTTGTTCAATGTTTGAAATATTTAAAAGTGTTTTAATGGATGATAAAATTGTGAAAAATAGACCAAAATACAATAAAAATCAGAAAAATACACCACAACTAATTGAAAAACAAATACATAATCTATGCTAACATATACAAATAAAAAATAAGTACACCCCACGAAATTCATAAACCGATATATTCCACTAACCTAAAACTAATGAATATCGAAATTGAATAACCATTGCGTTACCGATATGGCGGCGGACGTACGTCGGTCTAATACGTAGTGTAATACACAGTTGATTAACGTGCGGGCAGTTTGCACCGCCGACGACGCGGCTACCGCCACTTACTCCGCGGTCACGGTAATCGGGTTACGTCGTTTAATCGAGTCACCGCCAACCATAAAGTCGATATGTCCACCGCTCCCCATGCTCCCCGTCTAATGTGCCTTTGCTATAAGTACATTTTTAAGCTTGTTTTGTAATTTTATAGGCGTTAGGTGATTAGATGCATATTGCCGTGTGTATAATGCGTGTGTGATGGTCGGGTTAATACATATGCTCAATATTAATATATTCGAGCCTCAAGTCACAAATCCTACATTCAGCTTTTAGGAAAGCAGTACCCCCCAATAGTTTTTCAAGAAACTTAATACGTTGTTGTACGTTGTTCCTGTCTGAATATTACATAGTGGAAATCTGAAAACTGATCACGTGATCGATTCTCCATAACTAAATTCATTATTTTATTTAATATGTAAGGTGCTATACATCTCCTGCAATTCTGCACAGTCATGCGTAATTCCAGATTCGCACATATCAAAAGGGTATGACAAGTCAGCGTCATGGGTTTTATAACGAGCTAATTATTCAGACGTGGCGCTGAGAGCCGACGCCGGACAGCACTTGGCAGCAGCACATAAATATCAAGAGCAAACACGGCATTAGCACCGGTCATGCTCGTTGTTTGCGCACGGCCTAAAACAACATGCGTTTGCGGCCGCCGTGCCGTCTGAATTTGTTGCCTTTTGGTCATTCGCTGACGGTGTACTTCGCTGTCAGTACTGGTGTGGCAGAAAGTCATTTCTTTTGATGACAGTTTTAAAAATAATAATATTTGTTTTTATGGTTTTTTGAACTCTGCACCTAAACCTTTCGTCTCTGGCCGATGAGGTTCCATGATTTTTCTTACAAGGAATATTTTTTACTAAACGATATATTTTATATGATCAAGGTATGCTACTTTGTAGTTAAAGGATACCTCTAAGGTTTCATTATTTTATCGATTGTCAGACATGGTTACAATAGGCAGATGCCTGTTTCAGACGAAATTGCTTACTCTCCGTAGTATTTCACAAATCAATATGAACGGCTGACTAAATATGATCACGTTGTCATAGAAACTTTATTTCAATTTAGCACTTTTGCCGTCGACTGTCCAGTACGTGACCAGGCTTAAACGGAATAGAAATGTGAAATAATTCTTATTTAAAATAATATTTTATTTGACAATTAAAAGCAACGATATAATTTTATTCATATAAAGATATTATTTTAGGAGATGTTAATCTGTATGTTGAGTTTGTATTTAAAATTTATTAATATTGTTTACCCTTTATTTATTCATGTTGCGTTATTACTGCAAACAAACGTATTTACATGCAAAAATATAGTTAATAATTTTATAATTATTTAAGTTTGATTTGATAAGCTGCTGATGATGCAACCATGACTTTAATTACCACTACTGAGGTTAATAAATACTTTTTCTTCATAACATTCCTATATATAAAATCAGCTCAAGTCAATATACTACAAAATCAAGAAAATTACAAATAATACAAATTAATTTATACTAGTTACACTGCACACAATTTTACCAAACTTTACCTACTCATCGCATTAGGCTTCCTAAACAGCTCCACACCATCTAATGTCCATTTGGTCGATGTTTGAATCAACAAAGTTTGAATTCAGAGCGGCGCGTCGATTCTGGCTAATGTCCACAGTGTCAACATATCGTTTGTTAGAGGCGCATGCGGACACCGCCTAAACAAACAGTCATTACTCCAACACCGGGCTACGTGATCGGCACCTAAACACCGATATCAGATCGCAATCAAATCACATTATGTACGCAAATAATAACAATCGCATTCGTGACTCGTCGCTGCATGCAGCATAAACACGCTGCGGGTTTCGGCTGTAGGCTCTAAGTTAGCATGGTTTACTCGGACTATAAAGAAACTGAAGGAATAGCTGTCGTTTCTACGCAGACTTTAAGTATTTGAAAAACAAAAAAGATTTTTTTTAGTATATTTGTAAGAAAAAATCTATAAAAGTTTCTATACTGAGGTTGAAGATTTGTATTTCATTCCATTTCATAGAATAAAATATATAATCTAGCGTATCCAAAGTGAAATTAAGAATGGAGTTAGTAGTAGAAACCAAAGTAAAGGAAAATAAATTTTCAACATGAACATCAGGAAAAGAAACAGAGCGTTTGAAATAATTATATTGCCATCTTAATTTTTCAAAGGAAGTCCACTACTGAACGTAGGTCTCTTCTAAAGATTTTACAGTCTTGCCAAAAGCTGATTGCGTCCTGCGACTTCCTACAAATTCAACTTACCGGATAACTCAAATAAAATACAAGAATGCATATTGTTCAATAAAAAAATCTAAGTTTACATATATAGTACTTTAATATAATATCACAGATTTATAGACAGAGAAAATATAATACGTCTACAAGTAGCAAAAGGATAACATATTGCAAATCGCTACACTTATTTGGATGCAGCCAGCGACATCTGGCGACGCGACGAGCGAATGACTGATATCACGCGCGTGCCTCCGAGTGCATGATATCAATGCACTTCATATTTTCAAACTACGAGACTTTTTGCAAAATTTGTAAGATGTAATTTTATCATGCATCATAATTCTTAGTTATTTGTATGAATTTTGAAAATGGGGATATATGTAAGTTGTAAAAAAATAGTACCATAAATGTTGGGCACTTTATAATTGGTTCAAAATCGTTGGTTTGTCGCTTAGCTTCGTTTCTCAATTTTAATAGTATTTACGAAATCTTATTCTCCAACAACTAAAATCACATACAGCGGATCTTCAGAAAGCATTTGCTTTAGTATTATTAGTACTAGAATAATTTTAAAAATTTAGTTATTGGAAAGACGATTCAGTCACTAAGTTATACTCGTATAACATCAAAACTCCCCTGTATTACCCTACTAAGCTATCAAAGAAAGTACATCAAAAACACACAACAATTCCTACCCAAAAACACTAACCAAACTATTACTTATACCCAAAAATACACTTTAAATACACCAGCGGTAGTGCGTTAACCACAAACTCCGGTTGTTCCCTCGAGATCTGCCAACTTTCCAACTGACCCCGAACTTAACCAGTAAATACCGAAGCCGCTCAAACTATCGAAAACTTAAGCACATGCCTCACCCAACCCTTGTTTAAAACGAACTGGCCAGCTGTGTCCCCACGTGACTAATGTTTGCACAACATCCATTAACCATTAATTAAATGTATTTTCCATGTGAGCTCTTTATTAACCGAACATTAATATACATATTTTATATATTTATACAGTTGTGTTTGGTGGATAATGTTGTGGTGATGACTTGGCAAATACATTAAGCATGGGTCTATTATGTAAAATTTTAATGTAAATGTTTATAGGTGTGCTAAACAATCTATTTAGACGATGATTTTTATTTTTTATGGAATTTAGAAAACTAGAACTCGAATACATAAATATGTTATATATTTTTTTACATTACTACACACTATTTTTTCTCATTGCAATAATACGTGCGTGTAAATAAAGCTTAAATAGTTATCTTTCACTTTAATAGACGATTTTCATATTATACCAATGTTTCAAAATTAATCAATATCAAAATCAATTAATCAAAATTAAAATTATATAAATTGTTATATTTTGTTTGAAAATGTACAACACAACAAACCGTTATACCCGAAATACCCAGAACATTTCCGATGCATAACTCATGCCCGTCATCATATCCAACTGAAGTCGTGAAAGTTTATGTAAAGTTCAACAGATTTCCAAGTTACCTGCACAGACGCGGCTGAAGTAACAGTCTAACAGATTGCCCGCCGGACCCATTGGAATTGCACGACTCACTTCCAAATTCAATTAATCATAGTTCCGGATTAGTTGGGTCTTTGACGACCTGTCACGTGACTGTCTTGCACAATTTGTTATTAATTGAATATGAATCGCTTGATGGTTATAAAATTACACCGTAGGTTGTTTGTTGTCTAAAATTTTGAGTACTTACTTGCATTGAAAATATTTACTTTATGTAAAAATAGGTAAAACTTGACATGTAAGAATGTTTAATAGATTAAGAAAACTTATGTTTACATAAAAAATATAAAAGAAGTCGTCGGCATTTGATTTAAAAATATTTAAAATAAACCAAGTGGCAATAGCATAGGCCTTTACATCGTTTGATATTGACATGTGATTTTTGTCAAAAATCTTTTGATTTTATTTTTAACCTTATAGATATGAATATTTTTACCGATTAACTAAATCTAGCTAAGCTAGACATACCTGAGCGGTAACAAGACTCGTAGCTATACGGGTAAATCAAAAGCCTTGCAAATTAAAATCGTGATTGTTGATAAAACTAACACGCTATTCTTTTTCAAACTTGGTACATTGATATCTAGGGTGATTAGATTTGGTGTTATTTTATTTTATTTTAGTAGGATATGTCAATATCACCCGGTATAATGCATACTAATTTTTAAATAACTTATAATAGAAAAAAGGACGGTAGATAGATTAATACAAATTTAATCGTCTATTTCCTCTCGTAACAAAATAAAATAAATAACGATTCAAAATCTATATTCTAAACTATTATAATTCAACGTCATACTTGTAGTTTACAGTATCCTCTTAAGCCGGCGCACAATATCCTCAAGATATCAATGATAAATTCTTGCCAATTACAAAGTTAGCGCAACTTCCGCTGGTCAGTACTCCAAAGGCTAATAAGTTAATTCGAAGCGGAGCCGGGCGCCCCCCGGGAATCGAACTCCGGACGTCGGTTAAGTAGCAGATTTATTAAGAGGCTATACCTAAATGCCGGGAGTGCTTGGCTTTAAAATTAAATCACGCTTTAGTTTGAAACTAAGCCTTCGTTCGGGCTTTGTGTGTAGGAGATAAGGGCCCTCCACACGCGGAACAGTTTGGTATAGCTAAACGTTTTAGAATTTAGACGAACGTTTTGTATAGCTTTGGGATTTATTATGAACTTTAAGCAAATTATTGGATATTTTAGCATGGTGTGAAGGTAATTTTATTTATGTTATGGTTATTTTAACTTTTGCCTAGATTACTTATTCGGAATTCCAAAACATATACAGTCAAGATTGCTACAGAAAACGAAGCCGGTTGGTAGTTTTAGCAACTACAAACACAATGCAAATAAAAATTTCACAAAGAAACATCATCGTTATTGGTCGCTTAAATAATAATTTAAACCCTTGCGTACCTCAGCGTCTTTAAGAAAGGGTGTGCACTATTATTTTAGAAAAAACAATGTACTTACCACTCAAATATGACAATAAAACAAAATCGACGCTTTTATTGCAAAAAAATTAGTTGCATTGTGTCTGAAATCCCTAAAAGTACCACCCGGCTTCGTTTTTGGTAGCAGTCTTCACTGCATACTGATTCTGAATTAATATATTTTAAAATTATAAAGTAGACGATATGCGAATAAGGACAACTTTTATTCTATTCACAGCTACCCTATGCCTAGTACGCCTTAGAAATGACAAATATATTCGTATCGTATTTTTATACATTGCAATTTGCTAGTAAATACAAAAATTGCTCATAATAGGTTTTGAAAAGGAAACCCCATTCGTTTACACAATAACGTCGGTACAACAAATCAAAAGGCTAATAAAGAAAGGCGAACAACTCTTCGAAAAGTATTTCTTTCATCGGAGTGAAAGTTGCGAGTCGGGAATTTCCTGCCGGCGGGAAACAAGGGGGAACGGAACTGACGACGACTTCCTTTAGACGTCGGAGTGCGGTTAAAACGGGTTATACCGGGATACTGCATTACGAATGGAAGAAAGTAAAAATTACTGCGATATTCTGTAAGTTCTATTTGATATTCGAATTTGCGTCACATTTATTGTTTCTAAAAATGTTACATTGGTCTAGTTGCGTGTATATTGGCTTCACAACAGCATGTGAGTACTTAACTTCAAGCTCGGGATTTTTAAAATAGGTAATAAAGATTTGTTTAAAAAATAATGTTTCAAAAGAGTTGATGCCTCGCAAGCCAACTGTCTTAAAACTAAATACATTTAGGTATACATAAGAGATAAATGCAGTTAGGGGTAAATACACATGCACACTTCATTTTTTAAAATTTTGATCTAAAATAATTTCCGCAAAAGTAACATCCTTAAAATTGATTCCATAAATGCCATTCAAATGAATTTAAAACTATACATTTTATTAGGAAGTTTGCTTCAGATACCGCAAATAATACTCGTAAGCTTCGTATTACCAAATACAACAAGTTTATAACAAGCTAAGGCATTATAAACAATCCTCTTCCAATATTGGTTCCAGTAAGTAACAATATAATCAAGCCTAATTTGTCTGAGTTCGGACAAGGAGTTTAATTTATTGCCACAACACAAATATTTGGAGCCAACTAAATGAAACGTAGACAAAGTAGACTTTGAACATAAATCTGCTGAATATTTGCTATTAGTTGGTGTTGGTCGGCTTAATAAATCATTGATGTAATCCTTAATTGCCTTTTTGTTTTAAAAAATAAAATAGTGTTGGAATATTCTTGTGGCTTAGTATGTAATTGTACGCGGTAAGAGAGAAGAGCTTTCTTTACTTTTTTCTCAGCCCCTTGATTTCGGTACACCAAAGTAAAACATTACTTATAAGTCTGTATTTAGATCAAAGAACTAGAATAGAAAGAACTAGATTCATTGTAATAGCATGTGCGTAAAATATTCATAAAAAATATACCTATTAACAAATCCAGTATTAATCAAATGTATAAAGAAAGCAAGGGGAAACCCACGACCTGATAACACTATTTTTATATATCACAGCCCACAATAAATAATCTCAGATGAAAGAGAGAAACACTTTGCAAGTTTATGTTTTGTAAGGATTATCAGAAAAATATTACTAAACATAAACTTGCAAGGTATTTCGAGTTTTCTGATGAGAAGTATATAAATGTTACCGTCAATATTAATACTCTAACATAACCTAAAATAAACTAATGAAACAAACAGCACCCCGCGTCACGTGATAGTGTGATATAGACACAATACGCACGTCAAACGAACTACAGAAGGCTCGGGTGGGACAGTAAGAAACACAGCGGCTTGTTATCTGTATATTAATTTCCTGCGGCATGAATTCAATAAACGTCGTCACTAGTCGACGTGCGGAAACCCGCGACACTCACTTCATCATTGTTCACTTGAATTTACTGATTTGTAACATGTGCTTTAATGTCTCACACATTAAAGCAGTGTTGGTTTCTACGTCGGTAACAGAGCAGCAGAGAAAATGTGTCGACATTATTTTTGGTATAAAGTACTCCGGGCCACAGACTATATGAGACCAACAAAATGCAGTTTGCTAACGGCAAGACATTAGTAGTTTGGACTTTAGATTGCTATCACCGTAGGCTATGGCGGATATATCTTTATTTACCCTTTATGAGTGACGCTATTCTGACTTATTTTGTCATTAACTTTTGTTTTCACAGTCTCTGTGACGCAGTTGGTTCGACAACGGCTGTGAAACATAAGAGTTCGAGTTCGATCCCCTTTTGGAGACAAATATTTGTGTGATCCATACGTTTTGTTTTGGGTCTGAGTGGTTGTGAGACCGAAAAGTCTCTCTTAGCTTCTGATAGCCACGACATAAGGCTTAATCTTAGCGTGGGGTCACGACTATGTACGTATGTGACTGATGGGTGTATTTATTTATTTGAAAAGCTAACAAAATATCCCTCTTCAATTGTTACAATTTTGCAAGCCTACTAGAAAATGCATAAACACAACTAAATACGACACACCACTACTAACATACAACAAGTCAATACATACAAACTAAAAGCTCATAATAGCCCTATGCACGTTAAAAAATAAATTTCCGCTTAATCCAAAATAAATAAGAATTTAATTGAACAGCAACATATTTCAATATTGCATGTAAATCGAATCGTAAAACTCTTCAATATCGTTCAGTTTATAACACTGTAAAAGTGAATACACACTCGTAGTAAAATCAAATACGCCCAACGTCAGGCACTCCACTTGAAATAGAATTTTTTCGCTCTTAAAAATTGCGATCACGTTTCTAATATAGTGAAAACAATATTCTAGTGACCGGGTGATTTCTGCACAGATGCTTGCCCTTCCAATATTATGTATGTAGGTGGGGCAAACTTTTTCATAGCGGCGAAATACGAGTGTCACATAAAACATTCCAAATGATTGAATGGATTTACTCCTGTTATTAATCATTTAAATATTCAAAAACTTGTATAATATTATTTTCTCATTCAGTTACGATAAAGATGCTTAACATAATAAGTACTGTGTATGGTCGAGATTTTTTTTTTGGTTACCATTTCTGTTTAATTATTGCACCATATTGAACTCATTAGACAATTCATAAAACTTTCATATAAAATCTTATTACAATTAAATAGAATAAAAGGGGACGTGGAATATTTACGGATATCGAAATGTAATAAATTAAAAAATTTATTTAAAGTATATTTAAAAATTCAAATCCACAGTGCCTATTCCACATTCTATTCGACATGCATAAATTCGATTGTTAGACTCCTTCCAGCGATAACGCTGCGGTATCGTAATTTGAAATCGCACACATCGCGCGCTCTTGCGTTTTTTAATACGTCAAGGGGTGTCGTTTGAACTCGTATCGATATAAAAACCACATTAATCTGTACTTATCTCGGCTATATTATTTAATGATGCGTCATTTTGCGGTTATTTGTAACGTTTACGACGGCAGTAGAGTTGCCGATGCATTTTTAGATAAGAGACTTTATGTCGAACGCGATATCATTATTGGGCGTGTAAGTGAATTTTTCATTTGCTTAATGTAGCTAACATGATGAACGGAGTTCAAGGAAAATTTTGTTGCGTAAATGTGGTGTGTACAAAGTAACATAAGTAGTATAAATGAAAAGTAGAAGTTTATTACCGATTGATTATAAATGTTAATTTGTGATGTTTGGTATAGGTATTTGATAGAAATCTGTCAACAAGATACAATTTTGATTTTTTAAACTACGTGGGATTTGCCAGCTAAACCTAAGATCCTATTAATTGTAGTACCCTTACCAGTCGAACATACATGAATTTACATAAACATCTAACTTCCACAATTCAAATACCAGAAGGCCAATAAATTCCTAAAAATATAACCGGACCTTAACCGGAACAAAGAGCATACTGTATAAATTTTGTTTACCAGAAAATAGAATAACTAAAATCGTTTATCACAATACGATTATCCCTAAAAACAGTTGCGCTCGCAGCAGGGCGATTTGCATGAAATATAAAGGTGGCCGCACACATAGTTCCTCGTTGTTTATAGCGGTCAGTGTTCCCGTTTTGTTTGCTCTCCCCTTTGCATTCCTGTCTTGGTTCCTTTATTGTCTTACTTCCCGTTCATGACATTGGAATATATTTATTAAACAAAGAAACTAACGGTTATACGGTCATGCGAATTGTGATTTTGTTTTTGCAGTGTGGTGGTATTTAGTGTTAATGTCATAAATGTTATTGGCTTAATAAATAATAGAGAGCTTTGTCTTGATCTTTTTTTGTGGTTATACTATTGTGAATGTATAAAAATATTTTGATTAAATATGTAAAGTATTAAAACCAAACTAGTCTGAATTTTTCTATTACTTATTTTTACCTGGAAATTATAAATAAACCACTTACTTTACACAATTTTACCTATCTATAAAAATATAAATAACCCATACCGCTTAATACACAAAAAAACAAAACTCCACATTTCATATGACATTTCAATCTCATTGTTCAATATAAAATCCCGATTGTCTGTCACTCCATGCAATAGATTATAGAAGGTCGATGGCGCTTCGCTAATGAGGGGCTGACTGAAGAGCGGAGTGGAATTATTAAAAAACCATTAGATATGGGACAAACACAGTGATGGATGGACTCTCGAATCCGATCCATTTCAATTTCACCGTCCCAATGTCTGTTTATAAGGGTGAACGTCCCCCGACATGGTAATGCGGTTAAGTCACGCGTGCTTTCGGTATTGCGATTTTTTGGACATGTTGCTTATTACGTCATGTGGACTTGGGACGAAAAATAGTAGGTACTAATATTTGGACATATAATTTTAGCGTCAATTTCTTACTCAAAAATATTTTTTTACAAATTTCCAAGTAGAGAATGTTATAAATTTTAAATTCAAACAAGATTCAGAAGACTATTTTAATGTAAAAAAGCTATTGAATAAGTAAAGCTTTAACATTATGAAATTCATTTTTATACAAACAGAAAAAGTTCCTATTTTAATTCAGCATGTTTTAAATCCTAGTCCAGATATTTTTTGTTTTTTTCATGAGCATAAAATACAGCAGTTGCGCAACACAAATGAAAGAAACATTAAAGTATAACAGAGAAACATACTAACATTTATAATGTGGCAACAAGGGGTATAATATTACTCACACCTAACCAAAAATGATGAGCTGATAAATCACATCTAGTCGCCGATTTATATAGCAATAAACGAGAAGATATTGCACCCGTAAACATGGTATTTTATCAAATGCTTATAATGTTGTTTTTTATTTATGACCACCAATTTTATTCTCTTCGTTTATTTTTTCACAAACCTGGAACCGACAAATAATTTATGCAGTTTTATATTTTTATTATAAACGAATTCGAAATTTAAAATTTAAACGATATTTTGTGATAAATGAAAATCCTGAAATATTAAAAGCATTTTATATTTGTATCAAAAGCTCGGGCGATACACACGTAGAGCGTTTACGGCTCGCTACGAAGCGCTACGGATGCTACGCTAAAAATCCAAGCCGTTAACTCGACTCCACTGTATAATATAACCATCTGGGTAAACCGGCATTTATCCCTAGAAAAACTTCTCTTTGTGTGGATAACTCGTTTTACATCCCCTCTTATGATATGTTTATGTACTTTGAGATTTTATGTGGACGTTCTAACGCCGAGCACGAATTTTATTGGGTTTATAGAATTTTATGACGCCATATTGTAGGCACTGGTCGGTATGTTTCATTGTCTATTGATTTTGATGCGAAAGGTCCTCCCGCTAAACTACCGAATGGGGACACCCGATACTGTTGAAATAGTGGGTATATCTGCCCAATGTATTGTTTTATGAAGTAAATTCTAGGATTTGGAGACTTGGCTCTCAATTATACATATTAAAAATAAAATTCGTGGATAATAAGAACTACATTGATTTATTATCAAATAATTTGTTACCTTGTTTGACGTAAAACATAAAAATGCAATTAAATAGGTCTGTTATCTATTTTTATTATTATACACACATCAAACTGTCAATGAAAAACAATTTAAAGGTTTTAAAAAAAACTAGGACTCAAAAATATTGAGTTTAAAAAAACATTGACTTTAGAGTTCAAACACAGCCCACAAACTTCGCAACGATTCTTGACATGTCAGTAACATCCGGCAATTATCCGTACGCGCTGGCATCCGTATAATCTGTGCAAAACTACGTTTTGAAGCAAGCTTTAACAGTTTGACGGCGAACTTAATGTATTTATACCGGGCACCGGCCAGCGGCATCTGTAGCTAATGATAACGCTGGACCAACCCCTCGCCTACCCCCTCCCCTTCCTCACACCCCGCACTCCCTCCCCCCTCCACTCCCAATAGGCCCCCATGACTCGGTCATTAGTTAAACACGCACACCCGCCCGCATGTCGCAAGTTTATCTTTGGCTAAACCGTAGGTATGTGAACCCGATTAGCCCTTTGATCAAATAATCCGGCGATAAAATAGGGTTTGAGGAAATTAAATTTGATTATGTGTCATTGTCGGTGTGCTGTGTGGTGTAATTTTGCTGCTGATAGTGCCTATTCCCCCCGCCCACATGAACTTGACCGATTATCGCCGGCTCGCATTTCCGTCCTAGCCATACGACTGTAACGTCATTACTTTTAATTAAGCTGTTTATCTTTATAGTATTCTGTGAGGACTTTGGGTAGTTAAAAGTTTATTCGCTTGTTCTGTATCATTTGATATTGAGTAGTTAATACAAAACCCCATCAATCATTTATTGAGCTTTTAATTTGTATTTATATGGCTGTTGCAACACAAAATTCCAACAATAATTCCCATTAATAAAATTTAAACTACAGATATTTATTTGTAGAGAAGCAAGGTATATCTGGAGCAGTAGAAATATTTGGAACTAGACAAATTCAAGTACGTATTCGGCGTGCGGAAGACACGCTCGTTACTCGCAGGTGGCGTGCAAGATAAACCACCCGTTGGTTTAATTGGCGGTCACCTACACGGTTTGTTCTACTTGCAACCCTATATTTGAACCTGGATATTTCGGAAGGGTTAATCTTTTGCGAAAATATTTCATATGGGCTTAATTAAAAGAGAAGAATATTTAAGGAATCAAAATTACGCTGTTTTTTTCGAGTGAAAATAGTATAATCTAAAATAATAAGCTTAATAAAAATGTAAGAAAAACGACATCATCAAAATTATGTAAAATAATTAGATACTAATTAGTAGTTCTTTAATTAACAGCAATAGCAATACATATTGAAATAACATCATATTAGACGCAGACTAGTCCGTCAATCGGTACTTATACATACATTATACATTAGGTATTAATGCTCACTCGAACGCACACACATACAAACACACACACACATACACACACACACACACACACACACATTGATACAAACTTTTCTCACACTCACACACTCAATAATTAAATAAATTATTTATTTAACTGGTTTCTCAAGACACAGGCAAAGCCTAATTTGAGAACCCCTGCAATATTCTTGTTATGTAAAATTATTATTTTTAATAAAGATTTTTTCATTTTTTCATTTTCATTTTTCAATCTTAATCAATCGTCAAGTTTAATGTAATGTTAGGTAAAAATTGATGGCGTGGTAGACTATATGGCCTAACCACTCTCAATCGTATTGTCGATTGTAGAGTAGGCCCGTGCCATGCAGTGGGACGTATATGGGCTGATACAGATACAGATAGGTAATAATTAGAAATAACTATTTGCCTCTTTTCGTAGGTAAATTACACGCAGACTGTTCCATCAACCTTTTGATATAATATTCAGGCAATAATTTATAAAGAACTAATTTTTCTCTTTTCGTCCAAGCATTCTCTACACTCCAACAACAAAATGCTCTTCATCAATGATTTTTCCACCAGGGTCCCATCGTGGTACGTAAGTGGAACAAAACGAATGGCCTCTGCGGCGGTCACTCGATTAATACTAACATTAATCTCAGCCGACCCCCGCCGAAGAGCGCTTTAATTTATGCCGTCGTTTTGACAATTGATGGCGAGGAAAATGCTTCACATATTTTGTAACTTAAATATTTACTTAACATGGTTGTTTATTTTAAAATATGTTTGCAAAAATTTTGGAAATAATTATTGTTTTTTTTTTAGTAATTTTCATAATATATGAAAATACTATTCTTCGCTTTAGATGAATTTACTCATATACAGCAGATTTTTTTGGTAGACTTCTGTAAGGTTTTAAAAGTGTTAATAGCCATATATAATTCCTCAATATAGACGATTGTAATAAATATTTTTAGAGAATCGAAAAAAAAATTAAACTAATAGATTATAATAATAAAAATGGGCGTCACCACTCACTTCCCTAAAAACAATTTTTTTTTTACTTTTTTTAACCAATAAAAGATAATTCTAAGCTTCATAGGAAGTCAACGAGATACCTATCTATTTTTTTTATGTAGAACTATTCCTCGGTATAACCGATAAAATACTTTTTGGCTAATCTAAAGTTTAAGAAATAACACAGATATCTAATTATTTATATTTCTTCAAACTTAGTTGTTACAACAAAAAAATAATTAAACAAAAATATATCTTCTAAAATATACTGTAAACAAATCCAGTACACAAGAGGAACAGTGAATGTTCGTAATGAGAGGCAGTGAGCTGAAGGCAAGGCATGCGTGAACTTTCGTCCGCTCTGCGCCTGACACCGGCCCGTCCGCCGCCGCAGCGAATATTAATTCCCTGCCACATGCGCCAATGATACTTCTCTAACAGACGTTTCAATTTATTAATCGAGGTTTATATTCATTTAGTAAAAATAATTAAATAAATAAATAAATAAATAAATAACACCCAACAGTCACATACATAGTCCTGACCCCACATTAAGATCGAGTCTTGTGTCGTGGGTATCAGGAACTACGAGAGACTTTTCGGTCTCACAAACACCCAGACCCGGAAGAAATATTTGTGGGCCGCACAAACATTTCTCTCGGTGCGGGGATCGAACCCGCGGCCTCTCGTTTCACAGGCGGCGTCTAACCAACTGCGCCACGGAGGCTGTCAATTGGAGAAACTGTCATCAATAAACATCTTTCGAGTGATGATAATGATATAAGAATTTTATTATTGAGTAGGATAGGTAATAAGAACAAACCCGGGCGGCATAATTGTTGATTCATGTTGGATTTCTGTAAGACAATGGTACTCGCCCAATCGAACCAGTCCATTTGTACAATAACCCAAAGATACTATGATGGTCATTGATGCATAAACATTTTGACTTCAAATAGTAATTACTATAAAACATAAAGATAAAGTTATCCATGACCGGAAAAGTTAAAATTTATTCAAACAGGAATAATAATGTGAAGTGAACAAAACGATTATCAATTCTAATATAAGTTTGAGCTGTTAGTTTTGTCCTTAAAATTATAAATTCGTCGGTGACACAGCGGAACCGGACCGCACTGATACGGAATAAATTTTCAACTTAATTTAACTATACCAACACAAAGGGAATGAAAGGGACCAACTTAATTTCAGTATTGAAGTGGAAACTAATGATAAGGTAGTTTGCCAACCGTACGCATGGATCTACTAATTAATTATTCATTATTTAGTTATCAAATCGTATTTATATAGCTATAGGAAAATGATTTGTTAGCAATTTGCAACTTATGAAGTCATTAACAACTATTTTTACAATACATGTAATAATACATTAAAAATAGAAATTTAAGTCATTAAAAAAACCTACTCTTAAATATATCGGTCTGTGCATTAGTTAATAAGACTATTAAATCAAGTTGTAATATCCAAAAAATAAATCAAAACAGTAGACAGTGCCAAAAAAAATTCACATTGCCGTATCCACACTGAGCTAACCGTGACGAAACACCACGTACGCACGCCGGTCGCTTCAGTCCGATTTTGCGCTCGACTGTACTCCCGCATCTGTCGCGACTGTACCGCGCCCTTCCTATTCATAAACACTTGATGTTCTCATTATTTTTACATTATTAAAACATTTTCGTAATTGATTATTGTCGTTTTCTGCGTATAAAAAGCTTTATATAAAGCAATGTAAGCTAAGTTACTGTAAGGGAGGAGTTACCTTTCCAATTTAAAAAAATATTGATTATTGTAAAATTTTATAAAACACATCATATCATCATCAATATCATCATGGTCATAAGACAAAAAAACGACATCGTAATGCAAAAAATACAAAAAAGTGTTTTTTTTTTATCGTAAATGTAATAATAATCACAATGATATAAATATAAGGACAGGGCGGAAAGCGCGTTAATTGTTCCGATGTAAGTGGTGCGGCGCTCCAGTACCTCTCCAGTAAAGTGTTACGGAAATAAGTCATCGCTCGCAAAGATTTTGGAAATACTTGCTTTTATTATTGCAGGAAGTTTAATAAAAATAAAGATAAATAGTCCTTATCACGGTTTATACGAAAACTATTATGCTAATTTAATATTTATTTTAGCGCTATATTCACGATCATCTTTTTGAAACTCCAAGTGTAGTGAAGGGCATATCCTTGATAATAAAACTGAATATTAGCTGCGCCTGGGCCTAAAACCCACGACCTCTGTACTGACATTCCAGTTTACTATCGCTCACTTTCATCCCCGGCTTCTTTAAACGAATTCATTGGTCCATCAATACATTAATTGATTGCAAATATATCCCAAATTAGGAACATGGACTCAAACAGGTGCGTTTGCAGTCAAAGGTCATAATTTATTCAACGTGAAATACAGTAGTTCCGTGTGTGTATGATAGCAGATATGAAACCGCAGACTGTCATGTTCAATTTACAACGTAACCCGTGGTAATTGCGTGCACTTGCCATACAGATTTTGTTGAAAGCAAATAAATTGGAAATGTAAAAAAATATTATATTTTCGGTTTGCTTTGCGCACTTTAATTGGTCAATTTCGGAAACACGAGTATTACTTTACTTCGAGTACACGTAAATATATATTTGGGTTGGGTTATGTCTTTGTGGAATATTTTATTCTTGTCTTTGGCAGCAAACAAGGCAGCGCCCAATCTGATGGTATATGGCTACTGCTGTTCATAGATTTTAGTAGTGCTATTGCCCAGTACAATGCAATCCACTATCAATATAATAATAATGATAATGTACTATTAATTTTGCACTTACCCAATGTGAAATTGGAGTATTCTATTCCAGTGAAACTTAATATATGCAGCTAAATTTTATTTATTTATTTTACAAATAATATGAAACGATTAAGCCGCAAAATAAAAGTACTTACTACTATGGGTCAGTATTACAAATTCACTGACACAGCGCTGACAAAAAATACCCTGTCAATACAAAACCTCTTTCTAAATTGATTACCATTGAAAGTAATAAAACTTATTAATAAAATAATGGCTATTTATTTTAAACTAAATAGCATAGTGCATACTAAATTAAACAAAACTGTACCAGATTACAGTTGGTTGGTGCGCAAAAGTTCCCTCTCGATATTAGTTCCACCATACATTTTCATTCGGCAACAACGCGCCCCGGGATGTAATTAATAAAGCTAATATGATTAGTAGTAGTTGTCTTACAAGTTGCGTCGGTGGATATTCTGCAGTTCTCAGTTCGGTGCTATTGTGTTTATCCCGCGCTTTGTGTGCTGGTATTAGATTTGGCTTCAGAATTCACAAACATATTTTTCCAAAAACCATAGGTAATTTTACTTGCCGAAGACTCGTACCTAAAACTTTGTCTTTAATTCTACGTCAGGTAGCTAACGATGCTTACGGTGATAATGCTACGTAACTTCTTTCTGTAAATTAAGTTAGCTAAACAAACATAGCAAATTGTATTAAAAATGTATGTGCATGTATGTACATTGTACAAATAATATAATCAGCCCATATAGGTATGTACATACGTCCCACTACAGGGCACGGGCATTGCCTACATGGCCCCTTAATACATTTCATTTCAATAGAGTAGAAGTCCATAAAATTAATAAAAACGTTGTATAAATACAAGCTAATTATTTGATTATAAAAATAGGTATGACAATAGAAAAGTGGGCTTGTAATATAATATGATCTATATTGGGTTTATTACTTTATTTTCTCACACATCTCACTGCTAGACACGCTCCTGCCTTAATTACAGTATAAAACAAACAAAACAACAAGCTTTTTTCATGCATTGATATTTCCGAAGCTTGATAAAAAGTACAGGAGTTTATTAACAAAAAATGCGTCTCGTTTGAAGCCTGGGGGTAAATGGCGGCGGGTCAATTACACGGTTAATATCGGTGTAAGCCACAGTGGCAGCCTCGGCCACTGGCTCAATTAAAAATAATTATTTAATGGCGTTTACCGACATTTACCTAGTTTTACACGTTGGTGAAACATTAAAAATCAGCGAGCGAACAAATATTTTATGAAGTTATTTCACTAAATATAAATAATCCCTTGGTTAAGCAACTTAGCCTGTGGCGTAAGTGATATAGTCGTCATTTGATTTTTTGTGAAAATCATGAAAATCATATATACGTAATATATTATTATCAATCTGTACAAGCAATTATATTTATTTAAGAAATGAGAAGTACATAAAAGATACGTAGACGAAGATATTATTGTTTAAGAACATTTTATAATAAACAATGGTGTGAAAAAAAGAGAAACAAAGACCAGTTAAAAAATTGTAGTCATGACTGACCCATTGCTTCTAATACTACAAACACAATTACTAAAAATACGACTCTTAAAATCAAAATAACAGACATTAAATAACAAAACCTCCACCGCAAACAGCATTTAAATCAAACTCAACTCTCAACTATATATCACAGAAGCCAAGACTAGTTTGGGAATTAAGCTACAATTAAATGGTCGTAAATTCCAAGTTTGGGTCCGGGTCACTTCGGGGATGCGGCGGCAATTTATCAATTATTTACGCCACTTGGTCCCCGCGCGCTGTCTGCCACCTGCCCCCGAACCCATCCAGATTCGTTGATTGATGCATCATATATTCAAAATTCTCTTACATGTACATTTGTTAAAATAATTCGGTAATCTAAAGGAAATTGAGAATGTCTAAGAAAATTGTTATTGATAAAAAAATGATTAAACGATTCCTCTATTGAAAACGTTGTCTCACAAAAAATGTAGAAAAAAAACTTTTTTTCATTGCTCTTCTTTTATTTTCCTCTTAGTTGAAACTCTTCTCCAATGGACGAATCATCGACAAAGTCAAAATATTTTTAATATTAAATCGATGTATCGCATGTGTATACATATAATCCATGTAAGTTATGTGTGTAGTATATCATTACATAATACAAGTATACATTATTCGTTACATCTATTATGTTATTTTCTACAAAGATTTTTCTAATAAATCCGGGTCTAGCAATCAATCAGACAATATGGCGCAGTTGATAAGGCCATGGCTGTATAATAAGAGGTCGCGGGTTCGACATCAACATCATGACAAATTTGGTGCAATTCACATATATTTATTTTGGATCATAATGTTCGTGAGACCAATAAAATAATCTTAGTTTCGGATACTCACATCACAAGACGTGGTATCCTTAGTTTCGGATTCAAACAGCAGCAGACACGATATTTTTTGTTGCCAGGATTATGTGTGCATTTGGGTGTATTTATTTATATATACACTTCCTATCAGTTACCACTTGCTTTTTCTTCCTTATTTCTATAATCTTAGATTATCCTTGATAAAATAACTGAGAAAACAAAGTGTACACAAGCGCGACCCGCCATCAGTCACTTAGCGCAGTATTCTCTAGACCCGGCGACTCTCTGCGACTTGCGGTCGACGCATCGATCTACGTCAACCACAGTTTGGGACCACTGCCTTCCTCCACCTAGGTACACAGATGTTTCACATTCCTCATACTTGGTACGTGCATTATTAATAATAAGGAATTATTATGTAACGTATTGGCTTTGTACGTTGGTTTACGGGTCTTATCACGCAACCGTATGGTTAGTTAATGCTAGTTTTAATAAATACTTGAAAAGAACTTGTAAAAGACCATTGAAGTATTTTCATTTAGACTACCTACTCATTTTCCTCAAAGCCCAAAGTATCTAAATTGAACTATCACTAAAGTTTATACAACCGATTTTTTATTTTTTTCTATTGCAATGAATAGCGAGACGAGCATGCCGTTCGCCTGATGGTAAGCGCTACAACGCCCTTCAATCCGAAACACAACAGTGCATTTACACAGCTGTTTGACGGGAGAAATAGACATTGCGGTGTTACCTAACCAGATGGCCTCTCACATATGAGATACCTACCACCAGTTAAAAAGAGAGATATTTGAAAAAGTAAAAATTGTGGTTATTTTATTATATTCTTAATGAAAAAGAAATATCAAACCAGTCGTAATTTCCCCTTTGAATTTATTATACCAGTTTGAAAATTAAAAAATATAACGTGTTTTTAAAAAAAAATAGTTACTTCATGATTCGCACATTTTCAACTTCACTCTAACATTATTTTCAGCAACAGAAAGTCTAATTACAAACATAGGCTTGCCCTATGCATATCCAAAATCATCACTTAGAAATGCATTAAGCTATAGATAACGAGTATAAACATATATTCAATCCCACAATATCCAGATGGAAAATAAAACATGCTCTAATTAAAAAATAATTGTCTCTATACGGAAATCGAACTGCAAGATATTGTTTTAGGCTATGGTATTCTTTGTAGATGATTAAATAGCCGTAATAAATCAAATTAAAATCGAATAAACACTTATTAATAACGTTGTAAACAATCTGCAACATATTTATTAATAATAAATCTGCCTTCATTTCCGCTCTATAATAAAACAGAGCAATCGTAAATAAATAAAATATTTTATAGCCTGCTTTACAAGCGAGAATTAATTAAATACAGCACACGGTGATTTTATTAATTCATCACGTTTTATCAAAGCCGAAACATAAATTTTCATTTTTTTCTTTGTTATGAATTATTATGGAATATGCGTAATTGATTCGTAGTAGATAACTACTTACAATATTCTTCTTAGTATAATTGTTTAATTCAATAATTGGCATGTTCACGGTGGTCACGGGTTCAAAACTCAGGGCACACCTCTGACTTTCCTGAGTCATGTGTGTATATGTGTTTTGCCGTTCACCTGATGGTAAGCGATACGACCACTCATGAACTGCTGTTCATGCCCCATTATAGCTGCTGTGCAAAACCAAACAACACCTTGAATTACTAAGCAATGCTTGGCATTTCACTGCGCTCGCCAACCTGAGAGGAGGCCTATGCCTGTTTAAAGTTATGTTTGTCAATATTATATTTGATATTATATTTTATTACAAAATAAATACTATACAACACTGCACCCGTTGCATAAAAAACACAAAATTGATTGTATTCATTCAGGTTATTAACCCTATAGCTTCATTGAAAAATATGGTGTAATATTGCTGTCAAAATAGATAACAACTACATGAAATTTTGATTTTATTTCCTATTTTCAATCACCTTATTATTATTATTATTCGATAAGAATCCAGAAAAAAAATGAAAAATATACATTTTATTAAAGAAAAGATCAGGGCCATACTCGCTCGTCTCCTTAAAGTGATTCTGGTAATTGTGTGGGTTTAAATTATAATATTATCTTCACCAATCTGAATACGCCATTAGATAAGTCCCACAAATTATTTATGCGTTTCGAAGACTAATCTGCGATATTTATTAGATGGGTAATTAAGACGCGGCGCAGTGGGCAATATCTCCTTAGTTGCAAGTGGCGCCTGATTTACGTATCCACTCCATTCATAATGTTACCGTTTTATTGCTCAACATGTCCTGTTTGTATTATTATTTATAGCTTTATAGGGCATCGATAATACAGGCTTATAGACACATGAATTAGTCGGTATAAAATAACCAATAGTCTAACTTCTTTTTTTTTTCTTCTTGTTCTTATAAATAAATGACTTATCTAATCATATGTAATAATCAATCATAGAACCACTTACACAGAATTGTGAAGTTATTTTTATATGCATTTACGATATTAACAAGACTCCTACCGAAAACGAAGCATTTTTGGGTGGTATAGTTTTTGCTAAAATAATAATTTAAACTCTTTTATACCTTAAAGTCTTTATAAATAAAAGAGTATAAACTATTATTTTAGAAAAAAACTATAAGTTTACCACCCATAATGACGATATTTAAAAAATCATATAATGCGAAATTGTTAGTTGCATTGTGTTTGTAGTCACTAAAACTACCACCCGACTTCGTTTTCGGTAGCAGTCTTGATATACCCGGTATAAAATTTTAAAATAATACAACCTTAATTATAACAGAAGCAATACTCGATCATTGTATAAGTGCTATTAAGAGCAGATTTGATCTGTAAACGACGGCCCGTCATCTGCTAAGCCCCAGATCTTTTATATGAATCGTTCAAACAGAGAAGAGGCGTCGAAGCTAACTTAAGCCTTTTGTTCGTTAATTCCTTAGATGAACGTTCAGTATTCTTGGTGAGTGTACACTGCTGTGCAACTGTGCTAATTTTAAACATACTATAATATTAGACTTTATTAGCTAAGCGACCAATACACTATTTTAAAATTACAATATACGTATAAGTGAATTTAGATCTAGAATATTATGTTTGTGACATGATAACTATTAATTTACTAGTTTAAGAAATATTAAAATCTAACTATTATAAAAATACAATTACTATGTATAAACTACAAACATGTTTAGTGCCTTTTTTTCAGCTCTTTTCATCACAATTAGTTTTAACATTTTATTTGATACTTCAATTACTCAATATTTTATTTTTACAATTCTAAATAAAAATCTTCCCAAAAGGAACGGATTTTTAACCCTGTTGGTTAGCAGTGTACAGCCTCCATAAGAGCCCCGTATTGTCTTGACATCATCAGTCAGGAGATGCGAAAATTGTAACAATACCGGATTAACAGTTGACGCCTTTATAAATATTCATTTTGCCAGCATTATATTCGAGGGCCGTTTTGGAGTCGCGTTTTGTTTGTGCGACAGATGTTCTGTTTCCGACAAAAGGTGGATCAACCTAATTTCAAAGTCTCCGCTTTTCTCAATTTATAAACGATTTGATAACATTATTCACTTGAAACTTTATTTCTATGCTATTATGAACGGAACCTCGTTTCACAGCCGATGTTATCAAATGAAGTATAACATTTTATGAATTCAATCAATTATTTTCGTAATATTTGTAGTCTCTCATATGTTAGAGGTCGCCTGGGTAGGTACCACTCTAATGTCTATTCTCCCGCTAAACAGCAGTGTAAACGCACTATGGTGTTCAGGTTTGAAGGACATTGCAGGCAGAGTAACTACTCGACATATTGAGATGATACTCGACATACTCAAGATGGCAAGCGCAGTAGAATGCCAAAAATTGCTTTCTAATTCATGATGTTGTTTGGTTTTACTACTATCCATGAGCGGTCGTATCGCTTACCATCAGACAAATGGCAAGCTCATCCCTCAATTCTTTGTAAAAAAATCCAATAATATTTCTCGTATACATATAATGACTTTTATTTTCATGAAAATGGCTGCCGAAAATGCTATATACATAGTCGGATAAGTGAAATGTTAGTTGTGTGGTCGTTGCGGTGCATAGTGAGGTAGTGAGGCGCACTATCGCGGTATCTTCACACTCGGCCGAGCGGAAACCTTCTGCTCCATCACACGCGCCGATCGGTTTACGCACTTCACGGCCCGAGCTTTATTTTTAACTCAATCTTTACTTCAAAACAAATAAAAATATACACAAATACGGCTGGAATAGCGTTAGGTAAATGGCGAAATTAAACGCTTATATTTTAAGGATAAATCATATGGTAAAATAATGAGCTTCGTCATTAAAAACCTTTTGTTTATATTTTGAACGCAACAAATATCAAATTGTTTTAGATTTCAAATCCCAATATAATTGAATATCACAATATGAATAAACTTAATATTGTTATTGAATGTGCTACCTATCGCTGGTTATAGAGTATTTATTATTTGAATTATTTGTGTACACACATCAAAAACAAGCCATTTATGATCGTGCACGACCTACGATATTGTTTACAAATAATTAATTGTCCATTGCAACTGTGGATGTTGATATTGGCACAATAAATGCTATGCCATATTGAATCCACATAAATAAATACGTTTCCGCAAATAGTTGTCTCATATTCGAATGAAATTAAACTTTACCACTCACATAGCAACGTTTAAAATGGAATAGTAGTTTTCATTTACAGCAGTGTTCCACAAAACGATATCCAACAGTTCTGAATAAGCGTATGAAAGGAATTTAAAAAGGAATTAATTTTATTCATTGGGAAATAGAGAATATATTGGCTTGGATTAGTTAAACGGTTTGGTTTGTGTGAATACGTCATAACATATTAGATTTTAAAAACGAAATTGAACTTTAATACCATGTGTTAAAGTCGAAATTATGTTGTATGTATACAGCGTGTGTGTTATGGTGTGTGGTGGCTATGCAAAGGGTGATACAGGGTGGCGGATTCGATGCAACGCGTGCCCGTGAATAATGCGTCGCTAACGGGCGATTAATGTCCAGCATCAGCCGATCGGCCGCTTTTGCTCTGCTTGCTAACGATAAACCGGACGGCGGCGATAAAAACTGCACCCATACCTCATGGGCTTACTTTTATGTGTACTTGTACCTGGCGCTTGTCTCTCTTCATATGGAGGATAAAGGTTAGGAAGTTCTCTGTGTTTAAAAAAGTTTCTGACATGAAATCAAAGGAGGATTACGCGAACAAGGATGTAAATTTAAAAAAAAACTTAGCAATAAAATGTGACGACTCAATCTTCTATGTATGAAAAATATTCCGACATGAATCAAGGAAGGTTTGCAGCAGTAAAAGGTTAAAAAATTAAAACTAATCGAATAATGTTAAAAATGTGATTGGTTTATAGGCATCGAGTTGCAACTTAGTTTTGCCATACTTACATCACACCTTGAAATTACCGCTAATATTTTTTTGTTTAAATATGTTCTTTCTTTATGCATTTATTATTCGTATTTAATTATAAGCAACAACAATCGTCAAAGATATTTACGTCTACCAATTAATTGACAATGCATTAGTATCGATTAGTCAGTCAAAGCGATGAACATTCCGTCGGCATTCAGTCACATTAGTGTGTAATTAGTTGGTAATAATCCAGTTACTATTTGCTTAGGATTAAAGTAGATGCCAAACGGTAAATCAATGGAGGCCGTCTAGTCAGGTTAATCAAATGTACCAGTGGGGTTTAGGATGCAATACGTACAGGCGCGAGCAAAGCTTATTGCGATTGATTTGATTCGAGATACTGAGAATTGATATTATGTATATGAATTTTGTTTGATCGGGTTGTTTTAAATTTGGTAATAACTAATATGTTAATTAGCTTAGAAAATGACTGAGATAGAACAAATCTTCATGTTTTTCCTGTCTGAAAATTCTGTCCAATTATAGGTGTTTTGTGTGGTTATAAAAACACTAGAGTTACAAATAATCTTGACCATAGTCCCTACTTCTTATATTGGGAATATTCAGTATCAATATGTTAATTTCATTTCATCATATTAGATGTGACAAGTTCAAAGAATATTGAATAAACATACATACATAAACGCCTTTTTCCCAGAAGGGGTAGGCAGAGGTATATTTAATAAATTTATTCAATAATATAGACATTCGCATTGTTCTATAGCAAAATTATTCGTTTGAACATATTTTGTGCTCGATCATACCCAGTTAATACCTGCGCCATGTGAGTAAATTCCTGACATAGCGGAGTGCCGTCAGACTTGCAGCTCAATGAAACAAGCTTAATTTGACCTCGCCCACCGCACTCAGCCAAATCATATTTTACATTGCCTACCCAGCCAAACGTAAACACCTTTAAAAATCGCGCCCTTTGTCATTCAAACACAATTGCCTCATTCCGACGACAGTGAAATATTACACTCATCACTTGAACACCATT
This sequence comes from Hyles lineata, assembly GCA_030180105.1. Lineage (NCBI taxonomy): Eukaryota > Metazoa > Arthropoda > Insecta > Lepidoptera > Sphingidae > Hyles > Hyles lineata. The sequence continues at coordinate 10,346,755 of JARJEE010000008.1, read as the reverse complement.
TTTATGGGAGCAATTTCTTTGACATAAAAATAAAAATCGGGCCGTCTTTATAAAAACATCTCTTCAATTGTCATTCATGACGGCGATGCGCGTATTTGTCACGCGGCATGTCGGTCGCGGATCGCGTTCCAAATATAAAAATGCAATTTTAAACAAAAATCCAGCCGCCAGATTCGAACCGAACCCTCACAATAAAAAATAAATGCGTGGCAAACGCAGAAACATGCGCCCGATTTTTATTTGGCCAGATATTTTCAACTTTTGTCGTGGAACACACAGAATAGGAACGAATTGTGGAGAGCTTTTTTTAATTTGACTGTGTTGGTTTTAATAGAATTAACACATACTTCATTCTGCTATGTAGTGCTTTGTGTAATATTCTGCAAAGCACTACACTCTACAACTGTCTCTACAATAAAGGAAGGAGAGCCGAATTTCTACAACAATATTTCGATACAAAATAGTTAAAGAACCCTTTAATTCTAATTAGTTCGAATTATTGCGACACTAAATTACCTATACATCATAGAAAGTAATCCACAATTACTAATTTTATTTTTTTATAAATTTACAATCCAATATTTTCCTCAGCCAAAAGGGGAGTCAAAACATTCCTCTTTACACAGAAACATAAAGTAAAGTTTACGATGTAATTCCGCAACGCAGCGGTATCAAATACATATACAATAACCAATAAATTGTTGCAAAATCAAAGCGATGTCTCGAGGGCGGCGCGGTCCCACCGAGCAAGGATTTCGTATTCACTGCGTCGTCAAGAAGACATCAGAAGGCAAAGTAGCAAAATATTATAATAGCATAATGGTGTCAGGTGGCGTGCCATTGTTCCGCAGGCTCCGGTTTACCTACACACAGTATTTAAGCATGAAGGCTGTTTAATTTATCGATATCGATAGATGTCATATATGGATTAAACATTCAGCGCATGGCATTTTATTGTATAAGGGTGTTATAATATAAGACCTTAATAAATTCAATTTTAGTTAATATAATTTAATTTTGTGTTACACCATCAAGCTGTGGAAAGATGTGCCTACTGTCAAATTTCCTTCACAAAGTCCTGGATTATTCCGAGATAGCGTGACTTCTGCGGGCCATCATAGTTCACCATCGATTGACGTGGGAACCCCGTCTGATGCCATTCAGCGCTCTAACTGAACGTAATTGCGATTACAATCATGTGCAGTGCAGTCACTTGGCCGTGCCAGTTTAAAAAAGGGAAGGCAGATCTTATATGTTTTTAATTATAATTAAAATATTCTATGACGATCAGAACAATTAAGGTCATATATGCATATTTATGCATTAATGCGATCTATAATCATGTTAACTTAAAGGAGTCCAAATAATTTTCTTCACAGCAGGCACTTCTGTTGAACAATTTTATACGTTAGTAACAAAGTTTGCCAGCAAAATTAAATCTTAATTTTAATTATTGATAATTACATTCATATCGATAACATAAAGCATCTACCCTAGCAAAAACGTCGCGGCGCGGCGCGGCGGCGTTGGCTGGGGCATCGCATACACTAAGCGGGCTTTAGGCTCGTGATATGAAAGCGAAGTGACGTCACAGCTCAGCTCTTCACAACCGGATCCCTGTAACTTTGTACGCGATCTCGTGGACTTTTATTGCTCGTCGGATTGTCGTGTGCTTAGTTTTATTGCTCTCTCGATGTTTAGATACTGGGCCCGCGGTGTGAATGCCAAACAGGCCGGAATATTCATGTATGGAAAATCAACGCGCCGAATAGCCCCGGGCAAACAATGTTTTTATGACTGTTTGGAAACTATCAAATACAGCGTATACCACGGGCGTACAATCATATTTATTATTGATCGCTTTATTGTTCTGGAGCCAATTATATAGCCCATAAAGCGTTGAATACTGCTAATAAATCTAGAAATATTTAATGCCTATGTCAACTACTAGATAAGTAAGAACCAAAAAATCGTTTGTGAAAGTTATATATTTCTATGAGAATGGACGTTGACTTCTTAAAGTTTGTCAATGGCTAATAAACTGAACCTTTTCTATCACTATTACCTACAGATTCAAAATTCAACTCTGATAATGTTGTTTACATACATATTCAAACCAAAAACCCCAACAAGAATTTCACTCATAACGATGATTAGCTAAAACGAATGAAAATGGCAATTAAGAATGAAAAATGATCATTACGGCGTGTATAATTAAAATGCCCCTACATGCGTTTACGTGTGCCACGTTTCCACTGTGATTAATACTATCCGTGACAGTTCTGTTCATAAGGTACACTCGGAATTCATTTATGTTTAAATCATTTATCCTTAGGTGGTATTTTAATATCAATTGTCTTTTTGATATGACAGGGAAAATATTTAATGCCACGGAATAAGAATGACTTTGGAAAAAGATTTAAGTCGCCGGTAGAGTGAAATAGATTTCTAAAAAATCTAATTATTTTTGGATGTCGAATTTACAATAATATTGTAAGAGAAAAAGATCGTTCCACATAAATCTGAAACAATAATAATAGACAGTATGGAGACTAAAAAACTGCCTCGTAACTCTATTAATGAATCAATAATAAATAGATATTAATACGAGATACATTCAATCAAGTATTTGCAGACAATAGTCTAGTATGTAAAAAAAAGATACAAACAAGAAAATAAACACAAGCATAGACAACACACGCGCGTGTCACAAACGAAGCCCATTGGAATGGATATGGCTAATCCATATCAGTCAAGTTTAAATCGCAGTGGCAAACGAAAATGTCAACTTGTAATCTATGTAATTAAGTGAATGTCAGGGTGGGTTTACAGGCAAGTCGGTCCGCCGACGCCGCCACTCCGGCCCCACTGAAACATTATCATAGACTATAAGTGCGTGTACATACAAACATTAAAATGTTTTTGAGTCGTTAACGCTGTGCGACATGGGAGAAATATTGTTAATGAAGCTTATAGTATTAATTTTCACGCATACTTACGCGATATTACCGTAAAGTTGGTATAATGGTGCATGCAGGTAAAATAAAGTTGTTTATATGAATTATTGGTTTAATTCGTCCTTATCTGTTCAAGAAATCAGAAATCTAATGATTAAAAACAATCTATGTAACAATACGACTAAGTTAAAATTGTACTGAGTGGATTCTACATAAAGACAAGGCTTTACAAAGCCTAGTAATACCGTGAAAGGTCATGGAATATTACATTTACGGGAAATAGAGGACAACAACATACGTTTCGAACTCATGAGATTCAGGCTGGACCTTTGTCGGAAAATCAGTACCATTGGGATTGATTTTAAAAATTATTTATTATCATAAGTAAACATATCAAGTTTACCTAGTAACATTACAACATAATAGCAACATTTTTATAGAATTACTCGTTTTTAGAAATATATTACAAAAACATGAAATAAATTTACAATGAATCACATTTTATCAAAATCGGTAAAATAAGATAAATGTAAAATCGTTAAATGGACTGTATTCATAACATTTGTTATCACTTCGTCAACGAATATACACAAAATGACAACAAATATTATGATATAGGGCTATGGGACTGTTTGGTCTACGAGTATAAACTATGTCATAAAAACTGCTGAAGTCTATACAATGAAATTATCTTTACTAGCGAACAAACTAGGTACTTACAAATCATGAATAGGAAACTTACGAAACAATAAATCAACACATCCAAGTATGTGCGACGGGAAAACTCTTGAGAATCGCGGCGGCAGACATCGCGAGTTAATTCCCACTAAGTGAATTATTACTTCCGTCGAGGTGGCGCCGTGTATTGACGCAGCAAACTTTGCTAAATAGTTCGTTCCTTGTGCTATTGTTGAGACAGTCGCGTGTCGCCTGCTGACACGTACCTTATTGGAAATTATGTTATGAGAATTAAGCGCTGATTATTAGATTATGTGCGATGGCTGGTAAATACCGACCAGATTATATTAACACGTGTCCAATGGAGCTATTGTCGACGATTAGGCAGTAGATTGTTGCTTAATTATCAAATAACTTTGAGATAATGAAACACGTTTGGTCGTAATGTAATGAACATCATTGGTAATAATGTATACTAAGTTTCAATGTGGTACGGAAATAATTTTAGGTTTGTGTATACAATCATCTACTGGACATATTGAGACTTCACATCTTATGTCTCAGGATGGCGAGCGCAGTGGAATGTCAAGAATTGCTTTGTAATTCAAGGTGTTGTTTGGTATTGTTACTGTTCATGTGCAGTCGTATCGCTTTCATCAGGCGAACGGCATGCTCGTCTTGCCATTCATTGCCATAAAAAAAAACAATAATTAAAACAACATTTTGCCTTCATCGCTAAAAGTGAATCCAAAAGTTGTTAAATATTTATACAGAATTTTTATCTAGAAATTACTTCTACTTACGGGATCTTCAAGACATTTATCTGACATTTATTTATCAGTCGACATAAGTACGTATAATTTAATGAAACAGCAACAACAGAACTTTTGAAACTATTCGTAATATTCATTCCCACATAATATACTCACAACGATAGTCTTAATTAATCACATCTAAACAAATACGCACACTACAATACAAAACAAATTAATTAGCGATCCATTGTCACAACAGAACAATTGGTCGGAGAACCAAACAATAATTGGATTGAACAGTAATTTAGCGAAATTAAAATCATCCACAATATAATTACGAACTATTTAAACAATATATTTTTAAATATGAAATGTATAAACGTCCCGTTATTTAAGTTTCAAAATCCCAAGTATCAAATACGAGTGTCGCGATTGCAAAGCGGCTTTACTTAACCGTCGGATCCCGACGTTCCTTAAAGCCGTATACTCAATTAATATGTTAATAATATGGAGGATTTGACAACGGTGCACGGGTGCAAGGCGCATGCCGGGCTAAAATCTCAACTTGTATTAAAATCATAGCACTCGGCTTACATGCTTCACGGCGACGGGGTTTATTTAATCAAAGAGAAACTCCGTCAAGTCTACTGTCTTGCGAATATTCATTTATCTTTGTTATTGTATAAAATTATACTAGATAAAATAATTATATTCAACCGATTCAATTTAAGTTAAGGTAAAGGTTGCAGGAAGTCGCTGGATGCAGGCCACTTCCAGCGGGTCAATGTGGAGATAGTTGAGCGAGGCCAATGTTCAGCAGTGGACTTCCTGTAGCTGAAAAGAAAGAGTGGTTCAATTAATTAATTTGTAAGACTTGTGATAGAAGTAAAACACAAATCAAAAATTAAGCCTTACTCTCTAGTAATTATAAGAAGACCAATATTACACATGAGAAGGTAGTCACAAGGATAGTGTGTGAAACTCGGTTTTGTTTAATTTAATTATTTTAACAAAATGTACCGATTTTAATCAATTGATATATTTCAAAAGATATATTATTATTTTGAGTTGAATTATCATATCCGAAAAGCGTACAATTTTAGCACGCATAAATAAGAAAGAATAAATCTAGATGCAAAATATAGTAATTTATATGCTTTAATCTATATTTCTTATTAAATTGTTTCCGTAGTATGTAGCAATGTTTATAACATGGTCACGTATCACGTGTTGTAATCAAGTTGCGTAGTCTCGCAACTGCAACGTGTTTTTAAACCTTTCACATTTCTTGAGTGCGCGTGATATTTCTGCTGTTTCGGCAACTTTCCCCACACCTTCGATAGCTCAGTTGGTAGAGCGGTGGACTGTAGAGGAATTCAATTGGTATCCATAGGTCGCTGGTTCAAATCCGGCTCGAAGGATATTTTTGTTTTCGTATTGGTTTAATTGTTATGACATTTCAAGGAATAATGCTATTGATGAATTAATGCACTAAATTCTGTCAAATATATTCTTTGCCGATTATTCCAATTTTAAATTTCATAAGAATAAAAAAATATTACTGGTAATTTGCAAGTAATAAAAGAAGAATTGCTATAAATAAATAACACCCAACAGTCACATACATAGTCCTGACCCCACACTAAGATCGAGTTTTTGTCGTGGGTATCAGGAACTACGAGAGACTTTTCGGTCAAACAAACACCCAGACCCTGAAGAAATATTTATGGGCTGCACAAACATTTCTCTCAGTGCAGGTATCGACCCCGCGACCTCTTGTTTCACAGGCGGCATCTAACCAACTGCGCAACGGAGGCTGTCGATAGTAAAAAGGTTTTATATTTTGATCAAAAACTAAGGTCTAACAATTACTAACGTTTTTTTATGCATGCGTTTTTACCTAGATTAATTAAACTTCATTTTAGAGTTATTTTCATTACCTGTAACAAATATAAAATAAATATATTATGTAAAAGAAGAGCCAAATATACATATGCACATAAATATATTTTCTCCTCATGGTATATGAAAAACTACACGAGGGTGAACTACACTTTTGAGCCTCGTAAAACCAAGACTTGGAGCAAATACTTGTGGATCACGGAAATATGTTTCTCAATTTATATTTTTCACTGAGTGTGAGTCGTACCTGCAATCTCCCGTTTCATAAACAACGTCTTAATCAGCTCCGTCACGGATACTATAAAATCAATTTAATGCAATCCGTGCATAATCACATAAATTGCATTCCAAATTCAAATTTTTAAAATAGGTAATGAAATAGATACAATATCTAAATTTTCCTTCCCTTTCTATTTAATTTCTTTCTTCTGTAAACGTCATAAAGTAATAATGTAACAATAAATTTGTAAGCCATACATGTGCCTTCGATAGCTCAGTTGGTAGAGCGGTGGACTGTAGATGTAGAATAATTGATATCCATAGGTCGCTGGTTCAAATCCGGCTCGAAGGAGTTTTCTTTTATATCCATCCCAGGATTTTTATACAGAAAACTCGAAATACTATTATACATAAATCCTAATTACCGTTTCTTTGTTCAAGGTATTTTTTTTAAACTGGCACAAAAAAGTAAATAAAATAGAATTGAAAGTAAGTGCCAGTGGGTCAGTTAGCTATAATTACTCTAAGGTTAGCTAGATATGTAGTAATTTAATTTTAGCGGGTTTTCCGCCTTCGTTTGTGATGGTCGTAGACCAGGTAGATACAAATATCTTTACACCACTACTGGTGTCAGGTCTCTTATATGTGAGGGGTCGCTTGGGTAGTGATCACCGCAGTGTCTATTACTCCTGCCACGCAGCATTATATATGCACTGTTTTGTTCCGGTTTATAACCGAGTAACTACTGGACATAATGAAACTTTACATCTGATGTCTCAGGATGGCGAGCGCAGTGCGATGCCCAAAATTGCTTTGTTATTCTTGGTGTTGTTGCTGATTTTGCTACTATTCATGAGCGTCGTATCGCTGACTATCAGCCGAATAACATACACATCTCGACATATGTAGTCATAAAAAAAACACCAAAAATTTTGCATAAAAACAGGACAAATCCCCAGCCAGCAGGACGAAGCGCTAGCTGTGCTGTAGTTTGTCGTTCAGTGAGTGAGATTGTCAGATGCCCAATACCCCTTTTCTTTTCCCATCATGTAAATGGGTGGCAGTGATCACTTACCATCAGGTGACCTGTTTGCCGAATTTATGCAATAAAAAAAAGGCTTATTAAAAAGTTAATCAATTAGCTTAGTGATTTTATCCCCACCTTATGACGTAGTTTTGCTGCGTACAATAGTGAAAGTATGTGATACTTATATTTGTTTACATTACATATGCCTTCGATAGCTCAGTTGGTAGAGCGGTGGACTGTAGATGTATAGCAATTGATATCCATAGGTCGCTGGTTCAAATCCGGCTCGAAGGAGTCATCTGTTTTTGTATAAACCAATATTCTTTTAGTAACTTTGATATACTTAAAAAAGACTGTAATCAAGATTAGTGAATGGAACCGGTGGTTTGCCCAAGATTTTTTTGTAGGAAAATATTCTTAACAGACCTAAAAGTAAATGCCATGGAAATTTATACCTGCCTGCTCAAAACCATATACAAACCGAACCCGAAACGCGAAATCTTGCGTAGATCACTACGTCGCTTTTTCATATAGACAGCCTCCATGGCGCAGTTGGTGAGACTCCCCCTGTGAAACAAGAGACCGCGGGTTCGACTCCCCACCGAGAGAAATGTTTGTGCAGTCCACAAATATTTCTTCCGGGTCTGGGTGTTTGTAAGACCGAAAAGTCTCTCGTAGTTTCTGATACCCACGACCCAAGACTCAATCTTAGTGTGGGGTCAGGACTATGTATGTGACTGTTGGGTGTTATTTATTTATTATTTTTAGTTTTAATTATCGTACGCTGGTACTCGGACAAATCCAAATAACTCAATAAAAATAAAATATAGCAAAGCCGTGTCAGTTTTGCAAAACCACTTTTTAAAAAAAAGTACAAATCAACAAAATTAAGAGGGCCTATTAATAAGTTATTCAATTTGTACTGTGATTTTTAATCACCACATAATGACGTAGCTTGCTACGTACGATAATGAAAGTACGTGGTACTTATATTTGTTCACATTACATATACCTTCGATAGCTCAGTTGGTAGAGCGGTGGACTGTAGATGTATAGCAATTGATATCCATAGGTCGCTGGTTCAAATCCGGCTCGAAGGAATCACCTTTTTTTCGTAGCGACCAATATATTTTTAGTAAAACTGAACTGCTTAACAACGACTGTAATCCCGATTATTGAATGAACCAGGTGGTTCGAGCAAGGGTTTTTTTAGGTATTCTGTATCTGTCTGTATCAGCCCATATACGTCCCACTGCAGGGCACGGGCCTACTCTACAATCGAAAGTACGATTGAGAGTGGTTAGGCCATATAGTCCACCACGCTGGCCTAGTGCGGGTTGGCGGACTTACATACCATAGAAATTCTTATGAACCGCTATGGTATGCAGGTTTCCTCACGATGTTTTCCTTCACCGTTTTAGTGCGTGGTGATTGACTATCAATACACACATGACTCCGAAAAGTCAGAGGTGTGCCCTGGGATTTGAACCCGCGACCACCGTGAACATATTGGCAGCCGCGTCTGGTCCGTTTACCAACAGGCCACCACGCACTTTTTTTTTTAGGTATTAGTACGGCAAAATCCCAAAATGAACCTAAAAGCAAATGACATGCATTTACCTGTTTACTCAAAATTAAATACACAGACCGAACCCGAAAGGCGAAAATCTTGCACGGATCACTACAGCGCTTTTTCACTTCAATGTTTGTACGCTGGTACTCGGGCCAATCGAAATATGTCTCAAAAACTCGTGTCACTCTTGCAACGTGACTTTGTAAAAATAGAACAAATTAACAAATAATAAGTTGGGTAAAAAGAAATCATGTTTCTTAACATGTTTCAGCTTGACTGATTTGGATACAAATATGCACCGTTTTGCTATATATTTTTTTGCAAAAGTTAAAGGTAGCTTCATAATCCCTCTCTCATAGAAGTCTTGATCTTTATTGACGAAAAAAGGTGGTAATCGCCTGGCGCCAGGTCCAAACTATATGATGAATGCATTAAAACTTCTCAACAAAGCTCTTTGAGTTTGTTTATGTTCCATCTGCACAACGCCAGGCCACACACGTCTGTAGTTACTCGCCAAAAACTCAGATATTTGGATCTAGAGAAGACTGTTAAAATCGATTACTAGAATTTTTCGCTAATAAGAGCCAAGACTTCTTTGAGAGAAACATTGTGAAACTACCATTAAAATGGCAAATAAATATACAAAAAAAATTGCATTGATGCAAATCAGACAATTCGGAACATGTTTTACTATTGATGATAGGTCCTTCATATGTGAGAGGCCATCTGGGTAGGCACCACCGCAATCACTATTTCTTCCGTCAAACAGCAGTGTAAATGCACTGTTGTGTTTCGGATTGAAGGACATTGTAGCCAGAGTAACTACTGGACATATTGAGACTTAACATCTTATGTCTCAGGATAGCGAGCGCAGTGGAATGCCAAACATTGGTTTTGCTACTGTTTATGAGCGGTCGTATCGCTTACCATCAGGTAAACGGCATACTCGTCTCGCCATTCATTGCAATTAAAAAAAAAGTTAAATAAAGTTATAAATTTCACGCAAAAATAATAGGTTTCTTTTTCCCCAACCTTTTATTTTTTAAACATGTTTGTCTCTGCCATACACAGAAATAAAAAATAACGGTGTCCCGCACAGATAGAGATAGAGAACCCAATTTTTGACACCGCACTGGCTGATAGGCTCGTATGAGATCTTTAAGGTCCAGTCTACTCCGAAGGCCTATTAGTTATTCAACTTGGTCAGTGGTTTTTGATCCCCACCTAATGACGTAGTTTACTGCGTACAATAGTGAAAGTATGTGATACTTATATTTGTCGAGATTATACAAGCCTTCGATAGCTCAGTTGGTAGAGCGGTGGACTGTAGATGTAAATAAATGGATATCCATAGGTCGCTGGTTCAAATCCGGCTCGAAGGAGTTTTCCTTTTTTACCCTGGTTTTGGACTGAAATATGGCCATATATTTGGCTATGCGACTTTGTAAACAGAATTTTGATAACTACGTACATGACTTACCCCTTGAATCTACTTGACTAACTGACTACAGAGATATAATATATCAGTTTATTTTCCAAAAATTACCATAGTGCTAGCCTTTGTCCGCAAATTCGATGAAATTCTGTTATGAATTTATACAGTATGAAAAGTTTACTAAAAACCAAAGTTATACTAGGGCATCCTTTTAATGGGGCAGGCAATCCATCCCCAGTAATGTGAAATATATGGACTAACTTTATTATTTTTCTTTTTTTTGTTACATTTGCAAATTATTGTGTAGACTTTTAAATAAATTATTTTGCAGATTGCCTCGGTGGCGTAGTTGTACTACGGTATGGTTACAAAGCTAAGGCCTCGGGTTTGAAGCCCGAATTGGCTTAGTGCTATTGGATTTTTCTATTCATTATGATCCTGGAGTCAGAAAGTGCCCGATATGGCGACAGGCTCGCCTCCTATTACATCGTGGGACGGAGCATACAAGGCGAAATGTGGGTGTCCTGGTAGCACCTCTGCCTACCTCTTCTGGGAAAAAGGTGTGAGTTTATGTATGTATGTATAAAATTTAAGAGTCGTACCTGCATACCATCACACATGTATCTCCGAGGCGGTGGACAGAAGTGCCGTTTGCGGCTTGCGCCATTCACATAATGCCAACCTCCTTTTCGTTTCGTAATTCTTAATGACGTAAATTGTTACGTACGCCTGCGAAGGTATGTGATACTGATATTTGTACGGCTTTCACATACCTTCGATAGCTCAGTTGGTAGAGCGGTGGACTGTAGTTGTAAATAATGTGGGTATCCATAGGTCGCTGGTTCAAATCCGGCTCGAAGGAGTTCTTTTTTAAATATTCTAGGGGATAACATTCACGAATATTAAACAGCAAAACTTTGCAATAATTAATAGTTTTATAACAGTTTTAGAGTTGAATATTTTTGTTTTTTATTTTGGTGTGAAGAGTTTACTATCTAACCAATTAAAGAAATATTAAGATAAGAAAATAAGTTGAAACAAAGCCTTGCCACCACCTTTCCTTTGATAAAGCTAGAACCAAATTATTGGGCTAATAGTTATACTCTGGTGCAAGAAGATAAAAAAATAGTTTTATATGATTCTGATTAAATAAATAACTTCCCATAAATACTAAATTCTTAATACAAAAGCAATAAATCGTTTTACCAGCGCATTACATTAGTATATATATGTGTTTATGTTAATAATACTAACATTACTAAAACAGAAAAGATTCAGTGTGGAATCACTTATTTCCAAAAAATATATCCTTCGAGCCGGATTTGAACCAGCGACCTATGGATATCAATCGCATTACAACTACAGTCCACCGCTCTACCAACTGAGCTATCGAAGGCATGTCTGCGCTATCAGAAAATGTGCATTAGTTAACTTAGTATTAATAATAGGTAGTTAATTATTAGTTAATTATCAACATGAACTCTCTTAAAAAGTAATTTACAAGTGATCTCATATGTGTGAAGCCGCCTGGGTGGGTACCACCGCAATATCTATTTCTCCCGCCAAACAGCAGTGTCAATGCACCGTTGTGTTCCTATTTGAAGAACATTGTTGCTAGAGTAACTGGACGTAATGAGATTTCACATCTTACGTCTCAGAATGGCAGTGGAATGCCAAGTATTTTATTTATTTATAAATACTTTTTGGTACACCACACAACTTAAAAAACATTTTAAATCAAAGCGTGTTATGTGTAACAAACGGTGGTCTTATCGCTATCAGCGATTTCTTCCAGACGACCTTAAGATGGACTGGAATGAACGGAAGCACGGAAGAAATGGGTGGTCACGGTATAGGGAAAAAGAATACAAAGACTCAAAACAGAATTTAAAAGTGATACCAAATACTTTTTTAATAAACATAAATAGACTACTTATAATATAAATATAATAATATAATACATAAACTATAATAAATATGATACATAAATATTAATATAGGAGTTTAAAAAAAAAGGAAAGTGATAAGTAATGTGGTCTAAGATGCTTTTTAAATATTAGTGGCAGATTGTTCTACAAGCGAGCAGCATGAACTGTAAACGAATTACTAAGAAAAGAACTACTATGCTCAGGAATTGCCAGTATCAAATTTTCTGAGGACCTAAGTGATCGATCATGTGTGGTGCTAAAAAATTTAAAACGCTCTTTAAGATAGTGGGGAGTTGTGGGGTGAAAAAGAATGGTAAACAAAAGTAAAAGACTACAAGTATTTCGGCGAAGGCGCATTGATAGCCACTTGAGTTTTGTACGAAATTCAGACACATGGTCATATTTGCGAAGTCCAAATATGAACCGGATACAAAAGTTTTGAAGTCGCTCATGCTTGTCATACTGGGCTTCGGTGAGATTGACGTAGCTAGCATCAGCCTAATCAAGGAGAGGAAATAGAAGAGACTGAACGAGCGAAACTTTCGTGGGAATTTTCGTATTCTTCTCAAGGACCCCGCAGCAGCAAACAATTTGCGGCTGAGGTCTTGTAGTTGGGGACCCCAGGAGAAAGTTTTATCCAAAATTATACCTAAGTTTTTAATATTACCACTGTAAGGGATAATGCAGTCATCAAAAACTACTCGAGGTAACAGACTGGTATCAATCCTGGAAACCATCCTGGAGCTGCCGACAATAATGACTTGAGTTTTAGTCGGATTAACTAGTATTATTACTAGCCAAGTATTTCTTTATATGGGATTATTTGGGTTTGGTACCGTCCATGAGCGATTGTTTCCCTTACCATCAGGGGAATAGCATGCTCGTATCGCCATTCATCAATATGTTTTTCATTTTTTTACTTATGACCAATATTGTTTATTAATTATCTAAAATAATTTGCGTATTAATTGAATAAGAAAATACAATATATTATGCTAGATCCTCAACAGAATATAATTTTCGAAATAACAAAATATATTAATAAAATACTAGCTTTCCACATTACGTGTACCTATTTCTAAATTCAAATAGCTACTTCATTCATTGAGGCATTGAGTTTTGTTAAAAGAAAATTATTTTAACGAAAATATGTAAAATAAATCCTTCGAGCCGGATTTGAACCAGCGACCTATGGATATCCAATTCTATACATCTACAGTCCACCGCTCTACCAACTGAGCTATCGAAGGTATGAACTAACTTGGAGAATTAACGTATCAAATTCACTTTTAATAAAAAATATCTAATTTAACGAGGAAATAATGTAAGTTTGACTGGCATTAAGATAGTGATTTCCACCCATATAGCAACCAGCAATATTGAAAATTGTGATAACTAGCATAAGTGCAACAAGCAGTTTGAATTTCTTTAATTTTCAGGTGTTTAGTTTGATACTGAGACTTGTTTTTTTAGTTCAATTAATGAAGTAAATTGAGTTTCCAATATTATGGACCTCTTTCTAAGTATCATTATTCATTTTATCAAAGTAAGTTCATTTAAAAGTGACATGGCAATTGCATAATATACAGTAACATATGAGACTGATAATACGTCTATGTTAATAAAGCATATAATAGAGAGTCACTGTAATGTAAATAAATATGTTAAACTATTACAAGATTTTTATTATTCTACTTATACCTTAAGTGTCAGCTACTGGGGGACTTCCCCTAAGTCTATGACGCTGTATGGCCTACCCAGTACCCCACATCTGCATCAGTAAATGCAAATTTCTTAAATATTCATTAAATTTTTGTTTTCTCACGTGTTCTGGCCAGTATGATACTGGTGGTAGGTCTCTCATATGTGAGAAGCCATCTGGGTGGGTACCACCGCAGTGTCTATTTCTCCCGTCAAACAGCAGTGTAAACGCACTGTTGTGTTTCGGGTTGAAGGGCATTGTAGCCAGTGTAACTACTGGACATATTGAGACTTAACATCTTATGTCTCAGGATGGCGAGCGCAGTGGAATGCCAAGCATTGCTTTGTAATTCAAGGTGTTGTTTGGTTTGCTACTGTTCATGAGCGGTCGTATCGCTTACCATCAGGCGAACGGCATGCTCGGCTCGCCATCCATAGCAAGAAAAAAAATGAAAAATAATTTTATACAGGTTTTTAGAATTCCATAGTCTTACAAAACATTTGTGAATCAATTAACACCTTAAAATTCTAATTAACTAATGTAAAATTTGTCGTATAAGCATCTCCTTACAGGAATCGTTTCGATAGACGACATGATATTTCACAAAACAGTGTTTAAAAATATTTATTCTGTACTCGCAACTAGAAAAATAACGAACAATCATTTTATAATAATACATTCCATAATAATTACATTTTAGATGTAATTAATATGAGCATTTATCGGTAATCAAGTTATTTAAAATTGTAAAAATATCCTTCGAGCCGGATTTGAACCAGCGACCTATGGATACCAATTAAATGCCTCTACAGTCCACCGCTCTACCAACTGAGCTATCGAAGGTGTGACAAAAGTGGTGAAATTGCATATTACTACTCGTGTATTTTTTTTGTCACACCACCTCGTATTATACCAAGGATTTATTTCAAATATAATGTTTTTATCAAACACGCCAATTATACAAATCAAAATAAATATCAAGCTGGGGTCAACATAACACATATTAAGATGGTCATGTCAACTTCATTCAAAATAATATGCCTATTCATATTTTTATCAAACTATCTACCCTGTTATCATTTTGTAAACTATTACTACGATTTACGAAATTATTGTTACGAAACAATAATGATATGCACTCATAAAAATAATTCTTGTTTTTATTTGTGAAGCTACAAATGTTTTAAGTGGACAGAATGCCTTCACAGAACTTTCCTTTGCACGCATTTGAACAAGGTCCGGAAGTAGTGACGTGTCGTCTAGTGGATACCTCCTACCATTTCAAATCCTTAGCAGACATAAACAATGATATTTGGAATATTTTCTAAACCATTGCTGCATTTATAGGAACGATGGTATATTTATTCGTGCTAAGAAGGCAATGTAAACGCGTGTGGAGAAAGTCCCATATCAGTTTAATTTTAATGCGGTCGAATGGTAGCTAATTTGAATAGAAACAGTCGCGGCGGGTCGACGATAGTCGCGCCGTTTCCGACCCGTCCCGTATCGGACTGCCCCCTCTGCATTGAACAAGCCTTAACGAGTTTCTAAAGAATTTTTACTCGTGAGTAACATCGTTTACTCACGTAAATGTGTCATTTTCTAGTTACCACATTGTTTCCAGCTAATTATAATTATTGAACTATATTTTTGCAAGTTACAAGTTGTACGTATAAATTCATCAAATGTTGGTACTTTTTCTACCAAGCTTCCACGTAATGCCGAAGAAAATTATATTTTATGCTCTACCACTTAAATTACCTACGGGGAGAATAATCAAAATATGGCTTATTGCGCACAAAACGAAGATGCTATTTGTTTATTTTTTTACACAATAACTTGTTCTCATTCATCGCTCTCTACACACTTAATAAATTTCAAGAATCTCCTTATATTATGCAAAGTAATTTAAAATAGCGCATTAAGAGCACCTGTTCCTTAATAACCTACGGCGGAATAACTTATCTACTCAAAATGTTTCGTTGTTAAAAAGAAATACTTCACCGTATTTAAATCACTCGAATATTAGTAATTCTTTAAGGTACATATAATAAAATGTAGGGATACTTTGAACATTTAGTAAGATACGAGTATAATAAATCAGATAATACCTGGTGAAGATCTATTAATTTATTCAAGTATATCAAATTTCAGACATCGGAGGAATTGTACGCATTCTTGACTGAATCAGGGTGACGTGTACTCCAATTAGCTCCAGAGTCCAGACTAGATCCCGTAACTGTCTCAAGTGCCATCAAAATCCATTCAGTCGATTGATGTGATTTTGTCCCTGACACCAAACGCTTACCAAGGCACCGTATCATACATATATAACTAAGACGGTACCAATCAGACCATAGATATGATTTGGGCATCAAATATTCACGTATAAAGACAGGTAGCGTCTAAAGGGCACCTTTCAAAGATCAAACAGTAGCTTATTACATAATTTAAGGGCGGGCCAACGCTTAGCATAAGGTCAAACTGACATTTCGAACAACATTTACGTCGCCGCCAATTTATATCGAAACACAGGAACACTGGCGTCACGCAATGTGACCGCAGTGTTGTCGGACTTAACTTGTCGATATTTTTTAATTTTACGAAGATTTTTTTTTCTTGTCCTGTAAGGCGAGACGAACATGCCATTTGTCCAATATGAATGCTCATGGAGTTACAAAACCAAACAACAACATTAATTACAAAATAATCTTTGGCATTCCACTGTGGTCGCCATCCTGTGACAAATGATATTAAATCTTAATATTATGTCCAGTAGTTGCTCTGGCTGCAATTTCCTTACAATGGAACACAACAGTGCATTTACACTACTGTTTGGCGGGAAAAATAGACATTGCAGGTGTACCTACCTAGACTGCCTCTCACTTGTGGGACACTTACCACCTAAAAAATTGGGTTTATTTAAAATTGTCTGTATTGATTAATGTCTACGAGTATTATGTTAGTCTAGCAATGCAAAACTTGATGATAATATTGTTCTAGATCAGTTTTAGTATGGTAAATGGTAATTACCATTGGTGATTTCATAATCTACTCTATTTAATTTCTATGTTTTGTTATCAGCTGTATTACATCATAATATACGTAATTTCGAAATATTCACGTGGGAAAGTAAATTCTAATAAGCGTTGTCGAGAAATACATGTTTTTAAATATATTCGGTATTTCTTATCATTTTTTTCTTATTCATATACAGTTTCAAAACTATTTTTACTTATTGAATATTTTGTGTACTTTACTCAAACTCTAAAGTCGTTCGAAAGAGTCTATTATATATCCGATAACTACAATAAGTATTAAAACTCTGTGTGAATAGGACCGCCAGTCTTCACAAATAGAGTTTATTTATAATACAGGCGTTATTTATTATGTAGAAAATTAATCTTAAATAAACACATTAATTTTATCGTGACATTCAGTGCCCACCTTTAACTTTATGGAAACGTTTGTATCGCACGTACTTGAGACGAAATCGGCCTGTCACAACGCCTTTAGTAAATTATTGATACGAAATATAAGAAAAAATGCTTGATTTAATTATAACGACAATAATCTAACTGCCGGTTGGCATGAAACCATTTTATTAGTTGAGAACGTGCTAACATTTCGGTTCGAAACGAGAAATGTTTATTAATTTACACGAGTTTATTTATAGTGGTTTAATGCGATAATGGGCCATTTTCAGTTGTTAGCGCATATTACGTGTATCTTTGGTCCAATATATAATGTTGATAAGTAAGGGTCATTGTAGCGTTAGTGGGTTTCCGTTTACCATTATGGGGTGTGCAGAAACGCAAAGAAAGAAGTAAACTCACGTTATAATTATGGAAATATGTTATTTGTCTTTGAGACATTTATTTTTATATTTTTTTTCAGGTCTTTAAAATAAAATGTAGGTAAAGCAAAATAATCAGAGGAAGAGGTTTTTATATGATATTTCATCACCTCACTACTTGTCTCTAATAGTCAATTCATATAACCCCTTCTAATTAGAAATATGTACATGACATTTTGTCCCTAACTATTTCCTTATAAATGAAGTTCCGGATCGTTTTTACAACAATGTCAAAACTAGACAATCGGCTTACTTAATCCACTGTAAACGTCGAACAAATCCATTTAAATCGTATCAGTCAAAAATACTTCCGCTAATTTCACGACGGTGCCTAATTAAGTGAATCTCCCATTAAATCCCCCTTTCTTAGCGACTCGTCCCCGTTTTGAAGGCATAAAACGCGCGAAAACCTAATGCCATTTCACGGCGGAGTAAACCTTTCTCCCGGAGTTAGCGTCTATTTTAACTCGGCTCAAGTTAATCGATTGAGAAGGCGCTTAATTATGGCTTTATCTTAAGCAATGAGGATCGAAGAGACCGGATTTAAATTGACTTAAATTTACGTGAGTACGAAGTTGCAGGGTAGTTGTTTCTAGCCGGGCAATGGAATAAATCCTTTTAGCTGGTTAAAAACTTAATAATTATAATATACGTTCCTTGAACTTTGTTTATTTTACGGTGATTGATGTATAAACAGTTACAACAGGGTTACTCCCTTTTGGAATTAGCTTCATATACCGGTGCTTGCGAATTCGTTCCCTGTATGAACAAATATATGTATGAGCTATATTTATATAGAATCAATACTATATAGTATATAATACAGTAATAAGTCAGTCTTTATATGCCCGGAGATGATTTTTATTATTGTGAAAATTATTTATAAATTCAACAATAATGCAAGACTAATCTCAATACGAGCCGAGGCTTCTGTTTTTAAGTGCAAGTTTATGGATGTAAACAATAATATATTAGCTGCTTAAAATACCCGCTGCAATTAATACATACCATAACTCCACATGCCCTCGGTTCACCTCGTAACACAAACCGCGGAGAGGAAGATTTGTCTATGCGAATTAACGTCAACCGCCAACCTGCGATGTCGCCATATTAATATTCATAATCGACGCTCCTCAGCGCTATGCTAACAATGCGGGCGAAACTTGACGTGTTAATTTAATATGACACATTCCTTCAGACAAATTAATTATAAGTAACGCCATACAGTACCTACGCAAGGGTTCAAAACACTTGAAAGCATTGTTTAGGTAAAATATAATAAAACCAGTTAAGAAAACGATAGAGCCAAGCTGTATGGAAGTGGTAGTGCCACGCTGTTGTCAGTCATGACTCAGCATGAATGGGCAGGCTAGTCTGGGGCGGTACGAGTATTTCATGTCGCGTTCCATCTTCTCACTCATCGAGAGTGAGATTGCCGGATGCCCAACATACCTTTCTTCCTCCCAACCCTTTTTCCTTCTCGGTCCCCTCCAGATTTAATGAGCCGACAACACGTCCATGATGCGTTATGGATGTTCATGGGCGGCAGTGATCACTTACCATCAGATGAGCTGGCAGGTGTTTACTAGTTTGCCGGACCCATACGATAAAAAAATTACATGGTGGACCACAGACCAAAGAATACAGCCCTCTCAGTCTTGCCCAGGCTCCTGTGTCTATGTGGATTATAATGAACTGATTATAAAATATTACAAATTCACATACTTTTTAACTGTATATTTTTAATTAATTTCCTATTGATGCCTCCATGTGCAGTTTACGTTAACTTAAAGTCAAAGTTTTGCAATCTATTCTCGTTTAAGAGCACATATTTTTAAGTTAATAAAAAAACTGAATATACACATACAAATCCATAATGGATTTACCAAGACCTTAGCAACATACATCTGTAAACCAAAAATACGAAAACAAATAATAATGAAGAAATCAAAATACAACACCCAATGGTACGGCAAAGGTGTTGTGACTTGCGTTTCTACGCGGCGCGTCCGCGGGGACCACAAACCCTAATTATATCTGAAACAATACACCGACTTATTTTTACCCATTTTGTGCTCAATCATAATTACCCGTGCCTTCCTGAGGGAAACACCGGTAAAATCATCGGAGGCGCCTTTCATCACATTTAACAGGTTCATCTTTTATACATATATATTTAATGGCACATTAATATGTACGTTGTTATTGATTTAAATGCATTATTCGAAATTATTAGGATACTGAAGTGTTATTGGTAATTTAGTCTAATTTTTTATAGTGGTAAATTACCGTTGATAACACAATTTGAATTAGTAATCCGCGCGGCTGTCATGAGAAAACTAATAAAAAACAACATTCTCCATATAATAAACTTATAAAGTATTTAATCGCGAGTGTACTTTATTACAACGGTATGCGTAAAAAGAGTACACCGAATATTCGCAATAAAACGTGGACACAATAAAAGCCTTTGAAATCAAACAACAGCTCAATAAAAGCGTACGCAATTACCTGCGTCTCGCATATTTATCTTTTTCCGCGATATAAATGCTTTGTGATGCTGAACAATAGCTGCGGGGCGCGGGCCGCGGCGGAGAGGGGCGAGGGGTGAAGCTTTATAATTTTTTAATTAATACCGTCGAAAATATCAAAGTCATTGGGCGTGCTACCAGCTAGTGGGGAATGCTATTAAATTTTTATAGAGTATTTATTTTCTTTTTTACAAAAGCGTTCCACTCTTTTAAGGTTACTGCACTTATACACAGGTATATTCCTGTGTTATCTTTTGTGTTTTTATGATAATGTTATATCCATACATTATTGTATTTTAAGTTCATTTTATGTTTAAATTACAATACGATATTTCTACCCCGGGAACTATCACAGGACCTCCCGGTTTTAAGTTATGGACATTAATTGTGATGTATCAAATATATTAAGTATTAACGACATAAATAATCAAAACAATAACAAGGATACGATCCATTCCTCTCTATGGAGTTTGTTCCACAAATTATTTCAAACATCCAAATTTTAATTCTGTATTCATGCATAAATTAATGACCTACAATGAACCCTCTTAAGTGGTGTTTATTCTATTGGAAATCCATGTCACCAAGTAAGGGTGAACGGCGTCCGCGCGGTTATTGACACTGTAAAACTCATTCATTAGGAAAACGGAGGAAAACATGAGTGTAAAGGATTTCCCGCTCCAGGTCTCCTCATAATTGTGACACATTTTTCAAATGAATAAACATCTTTTATCCTATTATGGCTTACAATTTATGTAATTTTCCTTTGGAGGGATAATTGCTTTGTAATCTAAAACGTTTAGACGGCGAGTGATTTAATTGATTATTAACGTTTATAAAAAAAACTATCATAGAAGGAAGGATATGCCTATTGCTACACAAATCATTAACTGGTTAATCATAACATTATGGTACAGGAAATTTAGAGTCCGTCTTTTATTCCTAATTGACCGTTTTATATATTTAAAAAAATACACATAAATGCCAACCCGCACTAGGCCAGCGTGGTGTACTATATGGCCTAACCACTCTCAATCGTACTGTCGATTATAGAGTAGGCCCGTGCCCTACAGTGGGACGTATATGGGCTGATCCAGACACATACATGGTTCTGACTCCATACAAAAATCGTTTCAGAGGCGGCCTCTAAACTAATGCGCCACGGATGCTGTCATTTCATTTTATAGGACGTGATCTGTGTATAAGACTAATACTATAATTCAATAAAATAAACATAGGAAAGATAAAACAGTAATATTAAAATGAACGTTGCGTATATGAAACTTTACGAATAATCCTGTGCAACCCTAATTTCCATCCACAATCAAAAGGGAAATCGGTGTCCAGACAATGTTTGATAAAATTTTATTAAATGGACAATGCCTGACGAAATTAGCGTTATTAGCCTGCGCTTATTCAAATTGCGTCCCCTATAGAAATTTATTGCTGGTAATTGATTTAATAGGCTTCTTTGTTGCCGATTTAACCTCTGTAGCTATTCTGAAGGATTAAATTCGTGATTTTCATTCGAAAGCGTAATTTGCGTTTATTTTGAATGTGAAATATGCGGAAACGATTACTCAATACATTTTGCTTTTATCTTGCATACAAACGTTTTATTTTAAGGATAAGTATAGGTCGTGTTAAATTAATTACAACATTCATAATTTTTCTGTGAGCCAAAAGTATTATTAATATTTTATAAATTAATTATAATTGTAGTATCTTGGGCAGTGGATATTTAAAAATATATACAATGACTGACAAAAACGAATGGAAAACAAAGTAAGTCCAACAGTCGTCGGTCTCAAACCATTTCATGAAAATCCCCGAAAATGAACTACATTACTATAAGTTACATGATATTTTGGCGTGTAAAGGAGTGTCGGAGGAGGCTGTGGGTTTATCTGCTCCCTTTAATTGTTGGCGGGAGTACAATCTCGAGGTTTACTGGCACCGATTGCACGTAATAAAATCTTACGGCCCTTTTGTTCGCTGTTCATGCCACGCTACTGTCGCCGCCGATGTGGCATTTTATTATCTTAACACTGAGTATAAAAATCCTTTTTATGGGAAAATTATTTTCAAATATAATTATTTCCATTCTCACTCTTTTTAATGAATAAAATTCACCGTCTGTGCAAGTAAATAATATTTGTTAAGGACGAGTTTATTAAGCGTACAGGCTGCGGCTCTGAATTTTATTTCCCGTTGATAATATAATTGTTACTATTACATATAGAGAGGAAATACTTTTCGTACTATATTTCTAACCACTACGGTAAAGGTTTGATATAAGCACTAATTTATAATATATCGGATAATTTCCATGCGAAAATTACTCATGATGCATATAAGTGCTCATATTGATGATCTGTTTTTTCATAATATTTTGCTTTCTCATAAGAAATTCAACAATCCGCGAGCGTTTCAGGTCACGTTTAAATCTCACATCACACGCACGGAACTACATTAGTATCGCGGATCAGAGCAGGAAGTACGTGACGATGCCTCCAACTAAATTATTCAAAATATAACCTTTCCTGGTATCTACAGATAAAAATAAATATCATATTGTTACTTGTTATACTCCTTTTTGGGAAATCAGATACAGTGTACAGAATTAAATGGAATATTTGCGAAAAAATAAAAAGTTCGTATAAATTTGAATCACAAAACATTGTGGTATCATATCCCATCATCATCATCATCAAAGACTGCTTTTCCTTTTTTTAATAACTCCTTATGTTCTATTTATTAAAGAATGTATATGTTGTTAACAAAAGTAACATACTATACACACATAGCCTTAAAATAAGTCATAAATTTATTAATTATGCCCTACGTCTTCATTCCAACCGCAAAGAAGACAAAAAAAGCATAAATTTTGCTTATTGTATTTCTTTTTGTATTAATATTCTGCAATATATCATGCGTTAATCCGAACATTAAACTAAAAGTCAGCGTCTCTTTTAAATTCATGAAACTATAGCAGAAATAGACCAAAACCGCGGCGTATAGGTGTCGATTTGATAGGGGCTTTGTGGAAAAAACTCCCGCTCTATATGCGGAACGCACTGCGCCGCTGATATGACGCGTGCCTATTGCGGTCGCCGCTAGTGCAGGCCCATTGTTGGTTCGATGTGTGTTTTTCCGGGAAATATATATTTTTTTTGTTTTTGCTGCAAAATAAAAGATGAATAGAAATTTATAAAAGGTATTGATGAAAAGTGTCAAAGGTTGAGAGAATCTTTTACATGTCCATTAGTTTTCGAAATTTGGCTCTAATCAGGCTACTAAATAATACAACAGTATTTTAAATGATAACAAACATTGTTTTTTAATGATTAGACTGTAAGAATCTTGAATTATAACCTTTTCGAAAAACTAGGATTAGTTATCACGATTATCGAATGAAGAATGCCTTTTCAACCAAAACTCAATCGCTGCCTCGGGTTCTACTCGCTTCAGATTCGCTTCGAAAAAAGACAAAGGCTTACAAATACTATCGATAAAAAATCAACACTAGTACCAATAAAACCGTACAGAATATGTCAATAGTGGATAGATAGGTATTTGTGAGGCAAACAGGTCGCTTCTGCGTGAGCGGCCGCGTCCGCAATCGCGCTGTCAACACGCTCCCATGCGCGGTCATACGCGCTACAATGTTTAATTTTATATTATTTGCTGCCAGTAAATAATCGACAATATGTTTCCAACTCCTGCTATTTCTCTATCTCTCTGATTAAGTTTTGAAAACTGTGTGGCGCAGTTGGTTAAAGAAAATGTGAACGTGACGCGCATGTCCGATACCCACCTACACAGAGACAAATATTTGTTTCGGGTATCAGTGCTTGTGAAACCGATAAGTTTCTCGTAGTTCCTGATACCCACGACACAAGACTCGATCTTAGTGTTAGTGTCAGGACTATGTGTGGGACTGTTGGGTATATTTACTTTATTTCGATGGAGATTAAAGAAATGTTTCTGTCATAAGAGAATCGTCGAGTATCGTGCTCGGTGTTAATTCTTTGTGCGCTAGTGATTCTGGCTGGCAGGAGTTGCATTTCTGGGTGTGTGGACGGAAAACTTTACCAGGAAACACAATAAAGTAAACGTGCAGCTCAAAATTCGAGATTGGTGCCGTTTATATTGATAATAGGGGGTTTGTAAAATGATGTGGGGTAGTCACTGTTCTAAAGGAAACAGATTAAAAATAGCAGCTTACAACTGTGACATGTTATTCCACGAGTTATAACGCTGGTAGCCCCATAATTATTGCAGTATTCAACTTGTGCTCTGAAATCACCTGAAAAAAAGTCAAGATTAGGTAAACCTGCTTTAAGGATTGGCTTAAATAGGATTTAATTTCTTTTTATTACCCTTGTTTGTTATTCTACATGTTAATGTCAGTATCAGCCCATATACGTCCCACTGCAGGGCACGGGCCTCGTCTACAATCGAGAATACGATTGAGAGTGGTTAGGCCAAATAGTTAATGTCACATGTCGTGTGTGAATTCGCTGCTATTTAACCACTTGTGTTGTTTATTCATGCATAATACAACATGTAGGTAACAGTTAACATTAGTCTCTCGCTTGAAGAACACATCACAAAAGCAAAAACAAATGTGGGGATTGCGTCTGAACGGCGATAATTCGTCAGGTGCTACTTGATCAAAGAATATTTACTGCGAAAACAGTAGATCGGACAAAACATTTTTCAGAAACAAAAACTCGGACAACTTTAGTGTGTGAATTACTAATTACTATCACTAATTATGTTTAAGAATTTAATTAATGTAATTGGTATATTATGCCGTTTTAATTAAATTGCAATAAATACATTATAATTATTACTATCTGTATTTGCACAATGTAATTGCGATTGCATATTTTTACGGTGATTGATAATAACTGGTTTTTAAGGTTTTAGGATAATATAATTATGTTCTGTGTTATATTATACCTATATAAGTATTATAATAACTCGAACACAATGCAAAAGCTTTACTACTTTAAGTTCGTATTGGAAATAGCAACATTGAATTACTTAAACGCCAGATTTCTACAGCAATAATACAGCACCAGCATTGTCTATTATAAGTCATCAATTTTTCTTTGTCCAAATCCGTGGGAACAGTGAACATCAGTGGCACACTGTCGGCCCCGCTAACGTCTTCCTCAAGGGGAATGAAATATCTAAACGCGAGTCTCTTAATGGCTCTCATTTATTTCTCTCAGAATCTCGCACTGAGCACTCGTAATTATTGCGTTTCCAGTAGGGGTTATTAAGTTTTGCTTCGGTTAAAATGAGAAATGGCAGCATTTATTCCATGTTCAACTTGATATCTTCGAGCAGCGAAGGGTTGAAATTTAATTTTATATCATGATAAATATTACGATGTAATTATTTTAATTGTGGCGGGCTGTCGCGGTATTTAAATTTATATATACTTTCAGTAATCTTGTTTAAATTTGGGTATTCCGGTGTACGGCTGCGTAAACGATTTTAAGTCTAATAATGGTCTTAAATGTAACGCAGACTGCCTTAATATATTGGCTTGCGATTAAGTACATAATTAATCTTCCCACCACTGATTAGCAAACAGAGTATCGAATGGATTAGACGTCGAGTCCTGTCGTCAACTTGCAATCTGTTATGCTCAAATAAATAGCCTCTCATTTGATATCTCCAATCCAGTTTGTATTTATCGCTTGCTAATCTCTGCCAATCGCTAACGGTAAATAATACAATTAGTTTGGTTAATCATTTGTTTATAATAGCTTCAGCGTTATTTTAAAATGTATCATTAATGACATTATTTTCAGAATAAGGAATCGGATTTTAGGGTGTTTGTATTAAAATATTTAATTGAACTATAAAATAATATTTGAAACTTTTACTGAAAGTTTTTAATGAATATCCGTTCATGAAACATTATTTGCTTCCTAATAGCCTAAATTATGTGACTTCCGAAACCAAGTACAACAATTGATCCGGAAATCTTATTGCGAGGCTTTACAGTTTAGCTCCAGAGGCTCATATTTTGCGAGAAGCCCGAGGCGTTTGCAAATTTGAAACTTTGTAGAGATAACAAGACGGGGCTAAAGCCCACTTGCTAAGCTCTTTCTCGCAGCCTCAGAGTGTTTGTACTGCTAAATAGGGACGTTATTGTTGCCTCACACCTTATGTAGCAAAATATAAATAGTTATGTGATATAATTACTAACTAGGATACCGTTTAGTTATCATATGTGGAATACAGTAAATTAAAATGTGTATCTGCTAAAGAGCAACAAATTAAAACAAAATTTTATGGGAGCCATAAATCATAAAGGGAATAAAGATAGGTGTATCTTAATAAAAAAGATTATAAATGTTGAAAACATATAATTTTGTAACCAAATATTCATGCTCTGTTCCTTTTTCTATCTAAATTATTTTAGTGCGACTAGAAAACTACCAAAGGCGACAGAATCGATATTTTTATCCCTATTCGAATGAGTACAAAAATTTTATATCACTATTCAAGGGATTTTGCTGGTAAGTTAACGTGAAATTTATGTATTACATAGTATTAACAGTTTAACTAGTAACTACACACAACATGGCAGCTATCTGAGGTAGTCCGGCGATTTGTACCTTGGCTTGTAGGTATGCGTCATGCGCGCTTTACACGGTGCAAGGAAATATCTTAGCGGAACGCTGCTTTGTATGCTCCACTTACCTATAATTACACTGTAAATTGTATTTTTGTTAAAAAATAGTCGCATTTTAGTAACCCAGTTTAATGACTAGAGGTAATATCGTCAAGTATTACTTTATCTGAAAGACATAGCATTAAACTTCCTGCGCAACACTACTTTTTTAGTAAGTACCAAATATGGTAGTGTATCTTTAGGTTAAAGGTTCAAACCTGTAATGAAATAGTAACTAAAACCAAAATATTTAAATAGTAACTTAACACAAAAGTGTTATAAAAGAAATATCAGTTTTAAAGTCCACTAAAGTACTTGGGGACTAAGATAGTCATTATCGTCGCGTTCCAGAATAAATTTAACTGAGGTATTCATTTAAATTTCTCACTATCATTTGTATATTTTAGATTATATGCAAACATACAAACATAATTACATAATGAACACGAATAACATAATATTCCTTATAAAGTAGAGCATACACCGATCAGACATGTGTATCAACGTACTTCGGTGGTCTCAACTCCAAATGCCCGGAGACCGCCCCGAGGCACGAATGCCAAGACAAACCGAAATCTTAGCAAACGTCCGCCATGTTGGTTTGGTTAATAAGCAAAACTGCACACAGGGGCCGTCATAACTTACCTGAAGGCTGTTTGAACGTTGTGCCCCGCCATATGCAAACTTTCTACAGGCCCAGTGAGTAACAAGCCGACGCTTAGCTGTGTACACAATATGATTTACGGGCTATTTAGGCCGATCAATTCGATTGGTTTATAGACATTTGCTTTT
The DNA here is from genome assembly GCA_030180105.1 of Hyles lineata. NCBI lineage: Eukaryota > Metazoa > Arthropoda > Insecta > Lepidoptera > Sphingidae > Hyles > Hyles lineata. Next base: position 10,318,700 of record JARJEE010000008.1, on the reverse strand, counting down.
TGATCGGCGTTTGAATTGGAACTTGAGACTAAACTACGCCCAAAATTTAACCAATTCTGTTTTTGGAGCTATAAACTCACAACTTTTTTGCTAACTTAGATATCTATCAATTTATGATGCAATAATTTCTTGACTAGGTATATAAATGTAAAAGAACGCGTGTCTAACTAATAAATCATACAATTAAAATTGTAAGGATCTAAGGAAAATAACTTGTCATTTTCGATATGTCTGACACTCTCATAGCCCTTATGGCTTAGCATCGTAATATTGTTTGGACGTATATCTACATCAGTGTAATTAATATAATATGAATGCCCATTCTTCTTAAATATATAAAGAATTCTCTCATGGAACTTTCTGTAATACACTTCTACACAACAATGCCACCAATTTAACACATATAATTTTGGTTTATTTTGCGTAATCTCTGTATTATTTTAATCATAAATTCTTATTATTCATTTGTTTTACAATACATAAGACACCGTGAGTAAACACGTTTTGGTATTTACGTTTTTATACCCTTTCAAAAATCATTTAAAAGTTCGTAAAGTGTACAATAAGAAGCCGTATCATCAAATAAAATGAACGGCAAAGAAATTTCCAGAAAACCTTTGAATATTCTTTGTTAACAAATTGAGTCTTTCGAAATATTGTTTTTAGTCTCAAATGTTTTGTTGTATAAGATGTTTATGTTAAATTTAGACTAAGCTGTATTATTTCCAGGTAGGAACTCCAAAAATATCATTAAATATTGCCTGTAGGGTAGCGTAATTGTGTGAGTACATATACACTGAGGATTGGGGTGGTCCCAATTAAAAATGATTTTACTTATACCCATTAATTTTATTATTTTTCATCAATGCTCGAAATTGTGTAATAAATATCTTAATTTAATCAGCTTTTAAGTAATAATATCATTTACCTTTTATGAATAAATAAAAAACACAATATTTGATTATTCCCAGGTAGTGTGAAACAGAAACTTAAATAATAGGTAATCCTTGCAATCTTTGCGAAGCCCTTGCATTTATATTTCAGTGAAAAATAGATAGCAGTGTTCCCCGTCCAATCCCTGTCTAATATTGCATCAAAAATGATTCCGAATACGACACTTTGTGCAGAAAATTTCGATTAAAACAAAAACGGGGAGAAATCCCACGAGAGCGCTTAATTTTATAGCAATTAGTTAGCTACAGGCGGCGGATTCGTCACGAGTGAATGAGTACCCCTTTGAAGAGCTTGTTTACATGATACGATATATCGGGTCTTACAAACCTTTGAAGTGGTTCTTCGTTCTGCTTATGAACTACGGTTTTGAATAGTCAGTAGGATGGCGATAATCGAGTGTTCAACAAACGTGACAGACAATTTGATTTAATAAGAAAATATATCGATCTAAGTGAACATTCATGGCGTCTTGCTACATTATAGCTCAACGCTTATGTAGGTATGGTCTTTGCTGTAAAATGGCGTCAAAAACTAAAGAAAACAAGAAAAATACGAATCATGGCAAAAAATCATATGTATGAAATTAAATGACAAAACTATATAATTTCGGGTTTACTGATAAATTATTTACGCCAGCTTTTATTATTTACCACAATCCTTGCATTTGGATAGAACATATTCGAAAATAAAAGTAAATTTTCAGCTACAATAAAATAGATGATCTAATATCGGAACCGTGAAGACGATCGCGGGATTTAAACGAACCATAAGAGACGACAAACTTGCTCATCTAAACCCAGTTGTCGGGGAATCGGCAACAAAACGGCCATCTAGCCAACTTCTGACAATAAACACTCGCAGATAACGCAGAGTGGAGCTGTGTCTATTGTTGCCAAGATACGGAACACAGCCACTGAAGCGACTGCTTAGACACCGCTTTCATGATATAACGTGGTTTAGTGGAGTATTTTCAACGTACCTTCTAGACACAAGCACTGAAATAACATATTTCAACTTATTTTGGTCGGATTATCGTGTTTAGACTTTTTGTAAGGTATTTCTATGTGAATATTATCAGAGATAATTTTATTATTATTTGTGTGAGGACTAGTAAAGTTTGCGCATATTCCTATTTTAAGTTTTGTTTTAGTCGCATAACTGGTGTTATCCCCTCCTTAAAATAGGTACTGAAACTTTTTTAGGTCAGAATTGACACCGGCACCCACTGATGCGCTGAAGAATGACTGAAGATCAACAACTAGTGAATCTCTAGAAGGTGGTATTTGAATTACCTATCTGTAAAACACCACGAACGTAAATAAATAGTAAAGTGAATAGGAAGAGTTGGAAATATGTTTTGTCCTCTAACTTGTGCTAATTCAAAGCACGTAAAAATGGAATGGTTCGATACCCCATGAGTTTTACATTTGTTCTGATTTCTCGTCTCAACCCCATTCATTCAAAATACATTCGAGTAGATCTTCGAACCCTAACTACGTCGTGCCGACTTGAACCATCGAAACTTCGTTAAAATAACACCACTATCTCGTCCATCCCCTCTCGAGACGAGTGAGACAAAAATAGCTTAATCATAATGTGCGAAAGGGAGGGTAGATACTAGATAATACCCTATAATCACAGTTTTGTTTTCCAATCGCTACTAACGATTATTGGCGTGTTATTCGGGTGCTATTTCGAAATCGCTTTAGTGTACTAAACACAAGTCGTTAACGAGTACATGGAAATAAATAGCTGTGTAGTTAAATGTTAGTCTACCGAATGTAATCGATTATGTATCGATAAGAAGTTGGTTCATTCGAAAGTGACGATGAAAATCGCCTCTTGGTCGTAGAAGATTCGTTTTCAGACTGCAAATCATAAGATCTAGAGTTAGATTCCTAATCGAGTAAGCAATTACTTAAAGGAAAGAAAAAGAAAGTTATGTGTATTAATGTTGAAATAATTTCTTGTTGACAATTATGCATTACAATTTCATTAGTGTGCAAATGTTACAGAACAGAAAATCAATGTTTACTTCAGTATTTTCCAGTAATAAATAATATGATTAAAATGATTTTTACTTTTCTTTTACAATTCTTAAACGATTTTCAATGAATACATCACGCGTATAGTTTATTTCGTACGTACATACAAATTATTGCATATTACATGCCGTTTTAAAAAGAAAATTCATTGATACTCAAACAATTTTATGTAAACTATGTTTCATTTCTCCTCTTGACAAAACGGAACAAAATAAATACAAATCAAAGACCTAATCTCAATTTTCCACAAAGGAACGTAAGTGGATGGATATTTTTGAAATTGCAAATTGGCCGCCAATATGCATATTCACAAAACTTTCGTCTCAGTTTCCTGTTTTTTATTCATGGTGTTTAATTATAAATTCCGCCAAAAAGGAATGTAAAATATAAAACAAATGCCTGACGCAACTGCAACTTAGAAGTTCGGCAGAAAAAAAATACATTTAACACCAGTTAGATGACTGATGAGGATTTTACCTAAGTAGGTAACGAAGATACCTAGCAAATCAGTTAAATCTGTTTAATAAATAAATATTAAAAAAAAAAAATTACATCATAAGTAACTATGTAATATGAACATTTCATTTAACATAATTATACATATAATAAAGACAATACAATGTTTAAACCCGTTGAAATTTTCATTGTAATACAAACGCAAACCAGCTTTCAGACTTGCAAAAAGTAACAGCACCCAAAAAAGTTAAAATAAATGACTCTTTATTCTGAATGGATATTCGCCTAATCCAATTTTAAAATGTTGCCCAGACCATACATATTATAAAACGAGACTTTGTCGGGAGCTTAACGTTTAAATTAGTTTATCCCCCTAAAGCGGAACCACAACGAAGGGTTGCAAAATTTAAATTACAAATAAAAGCACTGAAAAATATCTACCGAGTGGGTAGTGGCTCAATAACGATGTCTTTTAATTAAAGCGGATAGGGTAATAAAGCGACTTAATTCGGAAACTTGGTCGAAATTATTGTCAAAGACACCCAAGAGTTTTGTGAATTTTGCACGAGTTCACGGCGCTGTGAACTAATTGTGACTCGTCGACGTGGAATCGACTACTTAGCTGAGCAAATTATTACCCGTTAACCCTTAAAGAATGCATTTTATTATATAAACAAAACTTACAAATTACATCCCTGATTAATGATTATTACACTAAACAACAAACGTAAATGTTATTACTCTCAACGGAATATTTTTGCAATGTTAGATATTAGGCTCCGTATTTATATAATAATGTGGTAAATATAAGTTTTTATATTAAACTTTAATGTGGCAACAGTCTTTTTAATCCTACGTTGACACCGATTTTACAGGCTCGTGACGGCGCGGCGTCACGGTCGGAGGCTCAGGGCACTCAACTGTGCCAGATGCACCATATTGAAATATGCCGCCCGACTGACCGTCCATCTACCCTCCCCGTGGCGACTGCCCTAAGGAATCCTCCCTTTAGTGAGCCTTTACCTGTTTGAATTCCACGCTTCAATGAATATCCGTAAATATGCAATATTGAGATCCTTAATATCCACATATCTCGAATTTACTCACTTTTGCGAAGGAGAAATTGAATGAAACTTTTTGAATATCGTATTGAATTATTATTCTCAAAATTAACATATCTTACAAAATGCTAGGAATATCTTAGTCTTAATTAAATAAATAATTACTACCCAACACCGTCCCAGGAATATCAACTTTTTGTTATTAACATTTGTTATCCTTAAAATTCTAAAATTACGTGTTTTATGATTGTTATCTGCAGGATAACGAATTATAGTAAAATATGAATTATTAATTCTACAAAGTCTTTATTTACTGTCTTCTATAGTTATAAACAAGTTTATTGATTTTGCTTGATTCTACGCCCCCATCTCTCGCTGGAGCACGGTAATAATCATCGTAGGTAGCAGTTGCATATCTTTGGTTGCTTGGCTTAAACTCTAATTGTAAATAATCACCTTCTTCTCTTCTTAATTGACCATTATTCTTTCCTTCATATCTCGGATCTTCGTAAATTGTAATTGTTTGTTTTCTGTGGGCAACTACTGGTACGTCTCTGGGAATCTGTGCAACAGGAGCAGAGCGAGTCTCATCGTATCCATAACCGTAGCCATGCTGAGGACCGTATCCATATCCTCCGTCATGTCTTAAACCACGGTCGTCATAATATCCAGGACCACCATAATCTCGATCCCAACCAGAGTCTCGTTGCCATCCTCGATCATCTTGCCACCCGGGATCTCTCCGCCAGCCAGCCTCATCCCAACCTCTCCTCTCATCCCATCCTTTCCAATCCCATCCGGGATCACGATGAACTTCTGGCGCTCTGTACTCATGAACATCGTGAATATTTCCTCTATCATAACTGTTATGGCCATTGCGATATTTATTATAATTCAAAGCGTCATCTAAATAATATTTTTTACCATAATCTTGGTGGACATGATGCTTGTTTCCAACGTCACCATGTCGATTGTAGCCACCACCGCGGTAATTATCTCGTAAGTGCTCGTGGCCATTGTTATTCGAGCCATGGTATCTCCTGCCGCCTTGGTTATCGTGACTGTTTAGTCGACTATTGTAAGCCGCTTGATTACCCTCATCGTCGAAGTCGTCAAAATATGTGCTCTTATTGGAAGACTCATCTTTGTGATAGGAATTTTGAAATCCTTGTTTGTGATGTCCTTTTTTATGTCCTCTCTTGTATCCTGTAGCATGGCTATCTTCTGCTTTATCTTGCTGCGTATTGTATCCTTTGTATGCGTTACTATCGGCTGTTGTTTTAGTATCGTGCTCTTTTGTCAGATATTTAGCTTCATCGTTTGCTTTAGAATTATGATTTTTATGATTGTCGTTGAGTTTGCTTTCTAACTGATGTACCTTTTCTCCTTTCTGCTTGTCATGCTTGATTGATTCGGCAGCTTCATCATGAGCAACATCTTTTAAATGTTCTTCCAATGCATCCTTCAACACTGATGCGTTAACTTGTGAAATTAAAATCAACACACAAACAAAACCAAAACCGTACTTGTGTCGAGAATTCATCTCATTGCGTGAAATTAACGTGGTCACTATGAAGTGTTGTTGGTTGCAGTTTAAGTCGTGTAATGGGCGGGAGTAATACGGTATAAAGAGTTTTATAATGGCCAAAATCGTGTTGGACTTCACGCTGCGTTAGGGTACAAAGGTAGGAAGCACAGTGTGAGGGAACAATGATCAAAACCGACAACGGGCGCGTCCGTGACATGACATTATAGAACCTAGTGGGCTTATGGGACAAACTATCGAGGTCGGCAGAACCTTATGGAGGCCGTTGAGTGAATGGCCAATAGATCACCCAACATTGGAGATGCAATCCCGTTATTCGCGGATCGCATTTGTGCAATAAGGTTTGACTGCTTAAAATATTTACGTATTTTACATATTTAATAACTGATATTACAGAATAACGTAAAGAACTTTAAATAACTTTTATTCTTTTAATAAGATGATGCTATGAAATGTTGGGTGTATTTAATTATTAATAAGTTGCACATTTTCAATGCATTATTTATATACCTAGTTAGTGCCTAACCTGCTGGACCCCAGACTAAGGTCTGAGTGCTGGACACATAAATCGGAGATGTGATTGGAGAATAATTTTGTTTTATATTTTGGCTTAATAAATAGATACCTACACCGGAAAGTCGTAACATAGTCCTGACCCGACACTAAGATCATATCGTGTGTCGTGAGTATAAGAAGTTACAAGAGAATTTTGGCCTCCCAAACCCAAGCCCATTTTTTTGTATCAGCCCATATAGGTACGTCCCGCTGCAGGGCACGGTCTCCTCTACAATCAAGAATACGATTGAGAGTGGTTAAGCCATATAATCCACCACGCTGGCCTAGTGCGGGTTGGCAAACCCAAGCCCATACCCGAAACAAAAATATGCTTCACACAGATAGGGGAAGGCCGGGTAAAGTGAATACCCCAGGCAAAGCGAATACTCCCCACTATTCCTAAATTATTATTTTTTCATTCAACACGCCACCACTGTTACGTTTAGCCATCTTGGTTTAATACGCGGCAAACATAGAAGCGAGGGTCCGCGTCGCGTCCCATCCGCGGAGTGGAGATTTGTGTTTTCGTAAATAAAAGATTGATTTTACGCGGTAAGTACATTGATCAATTCTCCTGTATTACTAGTTTTTTATTTATACGAATGTCTTAATTTGGTAGCATATCAAAGTAGTTTTTTATGGTATATTTAACAGAAAGGCATAACTATTAGTTTCTGTATAAATTGTGTTAACCTCAAAACTTACCTAGTCGGGCAAAGTGAATAGGGCAAAGTGGATATGGTCCACTTTGCCCTATTTACTTTGCCTGCCATTTCTCATTGGTGACTTATTATCTAAACATGTATTTTATTTGTTTCAGATGGTGAATAAATATTTAAAAAAATCTAAGCAAGGGACGTGGGATGATTTTTTTTTTTTTATTGCGATGAATAGCGAGACGAGCATGCCGTTCGCCTGATGGTAAGCGATACGACCGCTCATAAACAGTAGCAAAACCAAATAATACCTTGAATTACAAAGCAGTGCTTGGCATTCCACTGCGCTCACCATCCTGAGACATTAGATGTTAAGTCTCAATATGTCCAGTAGTTATTCTGGCTACAATGCCCTTCAATCCGAAACACAACAGTGCATTTACACTGCTGTTTGACGGTAGAAATAGACACTGCGGTGGTACCCACCCAGATGGCCTCTCACATATGAGACCTACCACCAGTAAAAAATGCTATGCAAACGGCTATTGGTTTGTGCAGAGTTGGAGAATCAATAAAAAGCACAGCTAAAAAGTATGGTTTGGCTTATGCGACCTCGTATAGGCAAATCTTGTATAGGTTAAGTTTTTTTTTTTCAGTTTATCAAAGTTATTTTTATGTTTTCAGAGATTAAATATGGGTATTCACTTTACCCATGTATTGTATCCGCTTTACCCGGGGTACCGGGCAAAGCGAATAATTTCATTCTTTTTTAAATTTTAATTGTAGTTGATTATTGTTTAAATATTAATGGTAACTGATGTCCGTATTTGTACGAGCAATAAATAAAGACTGGTTTCTGATAATTATTTTGATTTTGTATTGTATACATTTTCTGCTATAACCTTAAATACCTTAAGGTATCCACTTTACCCGACCTTCCCCTATTTATCTCGGTGCGGAGATCGGACCTCCCGTTCGTCTTCGCGTCCAGCTTCCGTTCCTTAGCCGATGTCTAACTGCGATACGGAGGCTGCCAAGCTTATAGGGATTGGGAGCCAGTAAAATATAATCTTGATATTTCGCAATACGATTTCGTTACAAATTATAGTGTTAGTAGATATATTTATGTAGCTTGCTAACTCCCGTTCTGGCAAAGCTAAGGAGTTTTACCTCAGGATCCTGGAGCGGTTTCAATGCGCGGAAGAGAACCACCGTGGGGTTTTTGGTATGCCGATATAGGAATTACACGATGAGTCATAAGACCGGTGAGCCCTAAATCACCTACCTTTCTGCGTCACCCACCAGCAACGGTAGCAATAAATCACACATCGCCATCAGCCGGTTATAGGAATAGTACATTTTTATAAATAAAAATACATTGACTGATTAAATATATATTTATTATGAAAAATACGCCCATACATAAAAATAAATACTAAATCAAGTTGAAATAAACGGAACATTTGAACTTTTCTACAATAAATTACTAATAAAACTAATTATTCTATTTATTGCAAATTAAACCTGTAGTTTACACTGTTTTGGTATTCAAAATACAAAATATTAAATCACGAGGTGTTAGGAAAATAAGTTAAAGAATAGTTTCTATTGCTATAATCATAATAAACTCAAGGAAATTAAAAATAATATAAAGCAAATATTTGCAACTGGTTGTAAATTTTATTGTAAAAATATAAAACTTATTCCTATTTCAAGTTCTCATAAATATACCTAAGTTTTACATTATAACAAATCCATCAATAACAGAGACCTGATGAAACCATATTCTCGAATTTCTCGATGTTGCATTATTTGACATCAGCGGATGTTTATATAAAGTTGATTGTGGGCGATAGACACTGGAATCTAGAAACGTCTTTCAAGAACGGCAACAAAAATTCTTTCAGAGACAGAGAGACATTATATCCGATCTCGTTATTTCTTAACACACTGCCGTTTGACTGTGGTCCGGTTAGACCAAACTCTAGTTTAACAACGGAATAAAATAAATGCTATAATATAATTTGAAGGCGATTTACAAAACTACGCGGCTCCATTCACCGCCTTAACATTTATCGCGGCCAATCTGCTCTGTAGTTCTTGAACTAGATTTTCTCTGGGCACCTCGTCTTCCTGCCTTGTAGAAATGTTCCTTATCTTGATAACACCTCGTTCGAGCTCAGACTGGCCCAGAACAACTGCAAGAGGTATTCCGTTGTCTTCGCAGTGTTGCACTTGGGTCAGCATCTTTGGATTTTTCTTATAGGATTGCTCAGTCTGGAAAGGAATTCAAAATTAACGCTTTATGAAACTTTTTATACAACAAAGAGAGCTTGACACCCATATTCTAAGACGTTCCTCGAAAATGTCTCGACTCCACTCGGCCTTACTGGAGGAAATCTGTATTCATAGTTGAAAAAAGTCTCCTCCACTCAACGTCACTCAATACTTTTTCTTTCTCGAGGAAAGGTACGTCGCGACCTACCTTAAGGAATACTTGAGGAAATATTTTCACCATGGAAACCTTCGATCAAATATACACTAGATACAACATGAGCGCTTAGAAAATGGCACCAAAAAAGAGTGCTTTAAGCACTCTTTCGCCTTCAATCACGCACCGACCGTTGCTTCTAAAACGTCGCATAACTTTAGACAATATTATGTGAAAAGCTACTTTAAGCTCCAGGAATAAGGTGGAATTTGTGTTAATATATTTGGAATATGTGATCTTTTTGTTTACTCTTTTTAATGTCATGCATCGGTGCCACTTTTTAACAGAACTTTTACAGGGAACTGTGTATCTAGTGTATATTTGATCGAAGATGGAAACAGTGTATATTATTTACATGACAAATTTTGACTGTCACTTTTCAAGTGAGCCTATTATTGGAATGTCAAATACATTTTGATAAATCTGTACCTTATTGATATCAATGACGTATTTGATGACGTATTTCCTCGACTCAACCTCACTCGAGGATCCTCGAGGAAAGGTATATTTTTAACTAAGCATACCATTTTCAAGGATTCCTCGAATTCATTTTCAACGTCACCTCGACGGAGGTTGAGGAAGATTCGAGGAAACGTCTTAGAATACGGGTGTGAGTCTCGAGAAAATTGATTCATCAAAGTCGTGTGTCTGACATTAGTGTACATCTTTTTTCCCGCTGCGCTATAGAGGCGTTGTTATTGCATAGTTAGAAGAAAATAAAAGGCCAAGAAAAAAATAATAATAAAAATAGTTCCTGTAAATGAGCAAACGGCTCACCTAATAGCACGAAAGTACTATATACCATCGCCCAACAATATCTACAACACTAGGGTTGTTGTAATATTCATACATTCGACGTTGGAAGTAAGTTATAAGCTTTCCACTTCTATAAATTAATACTATTTTCTATGATACTTATCATTCATTCCAAACTTAGTCAGTTATTACATAATATGATATATTTAATGATATATTCAACATATGATAGAGGATTCGAACATTTTGTGGAGTACCGAGGCATATTCGTACAGTTTTACGAACGACGTATAAATATTCGAATTTTGTTGCGGATCATAAAGTAACTCTAGGTTCTTAAACGCGTTGTTGGCCTCTGAAAATACGAGGAGAAAAGGACGGGAGGACGAAACGGCTATTGGGCCTCCAACTATAGTTACCTTAATGCCAGCATTCCACAGTTCAGCGCAGACCTTCATTCGTTCGTGCAGGAAGTTCTTCTGCGCAGACGCCACGTACACTTGCACGTCGGTGGTGCGAACTGTAATATCTCCTGCAGATAGCTTCGCCTCCAGTACCGAGAAAACTCGTTCCACGCCGATACTTACGCCCACACACGGCACCTAGCATCAATAAAGACATAATATAATAAAAACTTGGTAAAACTTTAAATTATATTAAGAAATGCATACAAAAGTTACATATTAAAATCTTGAATAATAGTAAAATACCATGTGTAATGTCGTATCAGGGGGGTTACTCTGTACTCAGATATGAATTTCGAATATTCGAACGTTCAACGTCCACGTAAAGGATAAAAGTTTTCCATTTCTAAAAATCAATACCATTCTCTATGAAAATTACCATTCACTCCGAACTTAGTCTATGTTTACGACGTACGATTCTAATATTTTGTAGTAGAGAGTAGATTATTTTGTAGTTTAGTATTAGTATTTAAGCATATTCCTACACTTTTACGTATGATGTTCGGCCATTCGTTTTCGTGTCGGAGTATAGAGTAAACCCTGATACTATGAAATACTCTTTGGTCTTATAATAAGTACTCAAATGCAAAATAAATATTTGCAGGTAATAAAAAAATGTTCTTTTTGACGATCGGGTTCTTAAACAACTGCACCACGGAGGCTGTCATAACTATAACTAAATATCTTAGAGTAATTACCTCTAGAGAGAGCCGAAATGTACCGTACATCGCAAAAATGAGACACAGATACGAATTTCTTTATGTCAGAATGAGATGCAAAATAATGTTCTATTTCATGTGACGTGCCGCTTTTTGTTGATGGGCGAAAAAAGAATTTCGTCAAAGAAAGCGACGTCGTTCACGCAATAAAGCAACCTAAAATTATTGAGATAGGGTCTATTTTAATTCAAGGCCACAATATGGCGCTTATTTTGTTATGTTGCTAGATATAGCTATTGATGTCTCATGTGCGGTTACAGTGTGAATCTCTCTAGAGGTAATTACTCTAAGCTAAATATAAAAGCGACATTACACATAGTCAACATACCTGTTTGTGTTTAGAATCAAACATTCCAACAAGGTTGTCGTATCTGCCTCCACCAGCAATGGAGCCAACAGTTTGCTCCTCATTGCCGATTTTAATAGGCTCTGAAAACGAAAAAAGTAATATAAATTATTGTATAAACTCTTTTTAATAAAATATAAGTTTCAATAATATAATACTTCATTTTATAACAGATGCGAAAAATTACATAAGATATTTAAAACCATAACATTATAACATTTTTAAAAGTTACTTTCTCTGCTTACAGTGATATTAGTTTTTTTTTTTTTATTGCTATGAATGGCGAAACGAGCATGCCGTTCGCCTGATGGCAAGCGATACGACCGCTCATGAACAGTAGCAAAACCAAACAACACCTTGAATTACAAAGCAATGCTTGGCATACCACTGCGCTCGCCATCCTGAGACATAAGATGTTAAGTCTCAATATGTCCAGTAGTTACTCTGGCTACAATGCCCTTCAACCCGAAACACAACAGTACGTTTACACTGCTGTTTGACGGGAGAAATAGACACTGCGGTGGTACCCACCCAGATGGCTTCTCACATATGAGAGACCTACCACCAGTAGTTAAGGAAATAAACTTCATTGCTAATAAAATACCATTGTTATTATTTCCATTACTATAAAAAAATGACTATCAAAAAACAATACAAAATTAAAACCAACTTACGTGTCAAAACAGCTTCGTAAATCACTCCTGTGTAGTAATCCAAGCCTCTTGCTAAACTCAGGTCAAATAGTATCTTATCCTTAATTCCAAATAGTTCACAATATTCTAGCAACAATTTGATGCCTTCAAGTCCTTCAACAGCGGCTTTAGTTTTCGACAATTTCTCGTCTTGCAGAAGTTTGTCGGCCAACTCCACACCTCCATTTAGACGGACGTATTCGCCAATCCTATCTGCCGCTTCGGGAGTAACGCCTTTTTCATTGATCATTTCTGTCCTCACTTCTTCCCAGGGAGACTGAAATTAAAATGTATTTGTTAACATCAAAATAGCGAGACGATCTCGACAAATATAATAGTAATATCTATCTATCTATCTATATCAGCCCATATACGTCCCACTGCAGGGCACGGGCCTACTCTATAATCGAGAGTACGATTGAGAGTGGTTAGGCCATATAGTCCACCACGCTGGCCTAGTGCGGGATAGCTAGATGCAAATTGCTCTCAATAGAAATATGTGGAAGAGCTTAGACGAGGCCTTTGCCCAGGCAGTGGGATCTTTTAGGCTAATATAATAATATCAAAATATATTTTGAAATGTGGACGTCAATCGTGTGGTACGAAAGTCACGTCATAGGGAACTTAAAATTACAAAGTGATACAAAATTAATTGATTATATTTACTGGTGGCAGGTCAGTGTCAGGTCAATGCCAAGCATTTATTTGTAATTAATAGTGTTTTTTGATTTTGCTACTGTCTATCATCAGTCGTATCGCTTACCAGGCGAATAGTATGCTCGTTTTGCATTCATTGCAATTTAAAAAAAAATATGACATCTCAGGCATTATTTAGTCTTAAAAAAAAACATTTTCCAGTTCCTACGTAAATATCTACACTTATTTGAAATTAGTTTTAAATAGTACAACAAGTAAGCCCACCTTATCCAGTTTGTCAACAGTAGAGCAAGTCGCCCTGAACTTATCGGCGGGCACCCCGCACGCCTCGAACATTCCATCGAGCAACCGCCTGTGGTTGATCTTCAACACGTACTGACCGATCTCCAGGGCGTCTAATATCTCAGTCACCACTTTAAGGCATTCCGCGTCGGGTACCATAGGGTCGTACGCACCGGCGATGTCGAAATCCTGAATAAATTTGTTTTATTTATATTTTATTTAACTCAAGACATAGTATATCGGCGGAGTTAATGCCATAGGCATTCTCTGCCAATCTACTTTGAGATGGTGCTGCAATGACAAAAGTAGGGTATATATGGTAATTGGATGAGAGATTTACCTATGAATATAAATAATATTTAGAAGGAAGTCTCATGCCATTCAACACAATCATATAGATATCTTTAGAACACTACTATGGTACGCAAGTCAATGTTAAGTAGGAAAAATCTTCAGTTGTTTTAGATAATATTCTATGGTTTTATTCTTTAGAACTGTTGGCTCATACTAAAGTACTTACACATTGATAGAACTCCCTGTATCTACCCCTTGTCATAGCAGGATTATCTCTCCTGTAAACTTTGGCTATGTGGTATCTTTTCAAATTGGTAATCTTGTTCATTGCCAAGTATCTTGCCAAAGGCACGGTCAGATCATATCTCAAAGACAAAATTTCTCCTCCTTGGTCTTTCAAATCATAAATCAATTTTGAATCTTCACCATATTTTCCAGTTAGGACTTCCTGAAAAATAAATAAATTATATGAGAATTGAAATAATTTTTTTAGAAGATTTTTTAAACTGCAGAATGCCAGTGATGGTGATATTTATAACTTCAAGTCACCACTACAAAGCTACAGCATAACATTTTTATTTTGTCTAAATTTTATACTGATACATTTTTCAATCATCTTAATAGTTTGCTATTTTTACTCTTTTGATTCAAACCTAGCGAACTATGGACCTTGTGGATTATTTTTTTTAAATATTACCTTCAATTCAAACACAGGAGTGTCAATGCACTCTGCTCCGTGTTTCTTAAATACTGTAATTATCTTTTGCAGCACATCATTCCTGATGCTCATCTGCTGAGGACTGTAGTCCCGGGTACCCTTGGGTGTTTTGAGAGTGAATTTCTGTGGACCCGCATCTTCTGTGTTGAGTTGAGCTTTAAGTGCCAATAGTTTTGACACTTCTTCTTGAATCTGAAAATATGAACGATTATTATTAGTAAGGTTGATTTTATCATAAATATATTGTAACTGTGCTATGGAATTTAAAAGGCATCAATTTTAAAATGAGTGCATTAACCACCACATTTAGGGTGCATTGGAAACTGTACTATATACTATTATTTACAATATAGTTTTTATTTCAATTAATATAATACAAAGTATACCAAAAAGCAATTACAGTTTTTTCATATAAATAATGGTTTTTAAAACTTACAGAAATAAAAGGAACCAATTACCAACAAATTATGTATTAGGTGGATTTATATAGTCTTTTTATGTTGGAAAGATGTCTTATGTATTTTTATTTTTGGTTCACTGCTTTTGTATTTTTTTTCTAAACAGGAATAATATATGTAAAAACTATTTAGCCATATTTATAAAATCTCAAAATCTAGAATTTAATAACTATACTAATACAATAACCAGCATATAAAAATAATTTCAGTAGCCAACAATATTCACTATCAATAAATAAATAAAACAAAAGAGGGATTAAAGCCACTTCCCAGAAAACTAGATAAAATAATAATACATTCCTCAAACACTGATAGCACAAGGTTCAGGTTACACTTTTAAGTGATCTTGGATACAAAAAAATTGCTTACAACTACAGCATATTAAATTTAGTTCTGTGACTAATTAATAAAGTTGTTATAATTTTAAAAAGCATTAAGAACTTTCCAATACCTTGCAGCATGATGATGTTGTAATGGTTTTAGTGAAACTGCTGCTCAGAACATTGTTACGTAAATTGACCAATGTAGCATGGTTTTTTAACAACCTCAGCAATTTATAAGACATGCTTCAATAAATTTTCTTTATGTAATCACCAATATGATCTCTCGTCACCGTGACTTCAATACTTTGTACCGAAAAAGAAAATAAATGAATCATTTTTGACAGGTTAGAAAAAGTTTGAGATGACGAAATGACCATATGTGGAGGTTCAAGTACTACAAATAATGATTTAGGAGCAACAATTGCAAAAAACACCAAATTCAACTTTAGAATTATACAATACTGCAACCAATTAAAAGAAGACTACTAAAATGCAATAACTTAATAGACAAACCTGGTTATCAATGTACTTAGAACTTTCTTTTGCCCTCTGTATAATATTTGGAAGACTAGAATCAGGCAACAATGATATTTCGGAATTGCTGAAGCTCCCCATATGGTACCACCACCTTTTAATGTGTTTGTATTTTTGAAAATCTACTGTTTTAAAATCTTTTATTAATTCTACATCACATTTAGTAGGCAAAAAGCCACAAATATAACTAAATTGAGATAAATGTTTGTCAATATCTCCAAAATTATATTCAGCAGAATTATTCTTTCCCTAGAAAATGAAAAAATCTAGTAAGGATAGCAATGATGTAATGTTAAACGAAGATTGTTCACACATAAAGTTTCTAACGTATATACATTAGTCACTTACCTTCTCATTAGATTCCTTTGCAGCTTTTAATTTTCTAACTAGATCTCCTTGTTCTTTAATCTTCAACAATAATGTTTCCGAAGAATCTGCCATACTTTAGATTTTATGTGACAATAATCTATTTCCTAGACAAAAAACAGTAACTACTATTTCAAGGCTGCGTTATACAAGCAGTAAGCACAAGTAAAAGTACCTATTCAGAATAATTGCAGGTTAGCCTCTCGGTTTGTAGTTCCTTTCATTTTTTTTCATTCACGTAGATATCGAAAGTAACAATAGTATTTGTAGGTTAGATAACGTTCCTTTACACGCTATACAGTAATAATTAAAAACTTTCGAAGTGACAAATAATTATATTTAATGATATTATGAAAATTAGTCAAAATATTATTCAATGCTATCCGGCAGTCTTATAAACATAGATTAAGAAATAATAGAAGTTATTTTTGACATATTATTATGAGTTTAAATAAAACCAGAATGAAGATTTGGCTTAGGCTTTTAAAAATAATACACAATGAAAACGTGGTTTAGTCCAGTAAAAAAAATATTAAGACGTGGCTTAAGCCTTATGGGCTAAAACCCTTTGCTTAACCAAAAATGGAAAAAATTAAAAAAAAAAATGAGTTTGACATTGACAGTTCGACTGTTGACTTTACCTTGATAATATTTATTTTTATTTATGTTGAAAAACTAAAGTAATATTAAACCTAATAATTAATATTACTGAATAGGTATAATGGATAGATTCGAATACATAGAAGCGCGATTGTTTGAAGGAGAAAGTTACATCAAACGAGATAAAAATGTTAAGATTTATGACGGTGACGACAAGGTATGCTTACCAAGTTTCGTAGCACTTTCCTAGTTTCAGAACTTTTACAACCAAAATATAATAACAACAATTATGAATACTTACAACTAATTGACAAATAATTTACCCAACCATTATGTTTTTATTAGATTTTCAAAAACCCCTAATTAATTTCTTATAATACTCACTTTTAGACTCAATTTACGGATGGTGAAGTGGTGTTAACAACGCATAGAATATTATGGGGAAAGCCTGGGGACATACCTAAGGGCCTGACCTGCTTATCATTACATTTGTACTATGTTTTCTGCTTGGAGGAAGAAAGTGGTGGTGTATTTGGCCTTGGTGGACCAAAGAGGATTATATTGCATTTAGGACCTGCCCTTCCAGGTACAAAGATATATTTTTGAACTAATAATTTATAATTGAGATATGTGTAAATGTATTTGACATACAGGATGCCTTTGAATACCAATGCTGTGTTGTTCAAAATTTTAAGCAATATATGTATGAGTTTTCTAAAAGAAGTATAATATTATTTCCATGATGTATGTATTGGTAGTTGGAATGATTTAATAATTATTTGATTTGATGCATATTGTAGCCATAGTAACTACTGAGTAAAACAATAAAGCGGTCAAAGACATAAAGTCTATTTTTCACCAGAAAATCATAATAGAAGATCCACGCAAATCAACAACTATTGTCCAATGCCAACGCTGCCAGCAATATGGTCATTCTAAAAACAACTGCATGAGACCGTACAGATGTGTGAAATGCGGAGAAGGACATAAAACCGCAGACTGCTTAAAAAAAGACCGAAATACTCCTGCCAAGTGTGCTCTTTGCTCTTGCGACCATCCAGCTAACTACAAGGGTTGCCAGGTCTATAAGGAAATTATAAGCAGAAAAAATAAACAGACCAAATCAAACCACTTTAGATCCCCTACCAATGCAAAACTCCAAACTAATCCACTACAACCACAAGATCCTTCTGAAAAAACTACTCCAGAACCGCTGATCTCCCAACAAAAAGAAAAGAAAAGATATTCCGAAGCCGCTGCTAATAGACCAAACCCAAATAACTGCCCTGATCCTAAATATAACTCACAACAAAGTTCCTACATAGAACAGATTATCAGCAAACAATCAGAAAAAATTGACCAGCTTATACAACAAATTGGTATCCTTTTGAACCTCTTGACGACCGTTGTTACTAAATTACATTCCTAATTAATTTGCGAATAGCGACTTGGAACATCAATGGATTATCATCTAACTTACTAGAACTTGAAGAGGTAGTAAAAGCTAACAAACTGGATGTAGTCCTCATCTCTGAATCTCATGCCACTAAAAATAGCTCTTACCGAATGAAAGGATTCAATATCTATCATACTCCTCATCCTGTTGATGGTAAAGCTCACGCGGGCACTGCAATAGTGATTAAATCCAACATTAAACATACCGTGCTAGAAAACTATGCTACTCAGCACCTTCAAGCTACGACAGTTACAATTGATGACTACGCAGGACCGATCACGCTATCCGCAATCTACTGTCCGCCCAAACACAAAATTACCCAGCAGATGTTCGAACACTACTTTGCCCATCTAGGCAACAAATTTATATCAGGGGGAGACTGGAACGCAAAACACGTGCACTGGGGATCCAGAGTCATCAAACTCTAGGCTCCGGAATATCCTGGAAAACATGTCGCCTCAGGGTAAGAGTGAAACCTCACTTTGGAAGGCAATAAGATCCACTGGGAAACCCCAACAACACCTGTATCCACTTAAATCCTCATTTTCGTGGGCGAGAACAGACGCTGAAAAGGCTGAACTATTTGCAGATCACCTGGAGAAGGTTTTCAAACCAAATGAAGTTAACGGTGAAGCATTCAACGTTGATACCATTCTCAAACAGGATCTTCAGATGTGCTTACCAATCAAACCCACATCCCCAAAAGAAATAGCAGCCGAAATTACTCGACTGGATCCAAAGAAGGCTCCTGGTTTTGACTTAATTACTCCTACTATATTGAAAAAATTACCCAGAAAATGCATAGCTTTTCTTGCTGCATTCTTTAATGCAACACTACGTATAGCATACTTTCCTAAGCTCTGGAAATTCTCTGAAATCATAATGATCCATAAACAGGGAAAACCTCCTCACGAGGCTTCATCTTATCGACCCATCAGCCTCACGCCTGTTCTGTCGAAGTTGTGGGAAAAAATCTTCTTGGCTCGTCTAAGAGACAACATGGAGTACTATGACGTTATTCCTAAGCACCAGTTCGGATTTAGGAAACTACACTCCACTGTAGAGCAAATGCACAGAATCCATCACGAAATAACACGTTGTTTTGAAAGAAAACTGTATTGCTCAGCGGCTTTTTTGGACGTGCAACAAGCATTCGACAGAGTTTGGCATGAAGGTCTATTATGTAAAGTAAAAGATAAACTTCCTCACTCTCTTTACCCTATTATCAAATCCTATCTCGAAAATAGATTCTTTCTTGTGAAACAGAGAGACGCAAGATCTAGTTTACGCACAATCGAAGCTGGTGTACCTCAGGGATCAGTACTTGGCCCTGTGTTATACAATATTTTTACCTCAGACCTACCAACATCTAAAGACGTGATTGCTGCTACATATGCCGACGATATTGCGTACCTAGCGAGTGATAAAGACCCAAGTGAGGCTAGCAATAGGCTACAACAAGTATTAGACGAGACTCAAGCGTGGCTCACAAAATGGCGAATCGGGGCAAGTGCTCAAAAATCAAACCATATTACATTCACTCTACGAAGGGGCAATTGTCCACAAGTAAAACTAGGCGCAGATCTACTGCCTCATACAGAGTACGTGAAATACTTAGGTTTTAATCTAGATAGAAGGCTAACTTGGACCCACCATATTCGCAAAAAAAGAGACGAAATTAATTTCAAATTCAGGAGCTTAAAATGGCTTATGGGTAGAAACTCAATAATGTCAGTTGATAACAAACTGTTAATATACAATACAGTACTGAAACCTATTTGGACATACGGTATTCCGTTGTGGGGTTCCGCCAGCAAGAGCAACATAATGTGCATACGAGTCCAAAACAACATCCTGCGTACCATAAGAAATGCACCATGGTTCTCCAGAAACAGTGAAATCCACGAGCACCTCAATATGCCAACAGTACAATCTGAAATACAAAGACTAAAGAAAAAGTATGGTGAACGCTTATCAGGTCATCCTAATACCTTAGCAACTCAACTCCTAAATCCTCCAGTAACTGCGAAACGACTAAAGAGGAAGGACATATTGTGAAATAGGCAGACGAGGCACTGGTCTCTTCGCCTTCAAGTCTAACAGCACACAACACATCTGCTTATAGTCTTGCGACTGATTGCTGATACAACTTAAACAAAAAAAAAACAAAAAAAAAAAGTAACTACTGAGATATATGTTGAGAATTAACATCTCAGGATGGCATGCACAGTGGAATGCCAATCATTGCTTTGTGATCCATGGTGTTGTTTGGTTTCGTTACTGTCCATGAGCAGTTGTATTGGTCACCATCAGGCGAATGGTATGCTTGTCTCGCCATTCAATGTGATACAAATATATAAATATATTTTATTTTGCAGGTAAAAGGCCCGGTCCTGCTGTAGTAAGTCCCTTCCATTATGTAAAATTTTCATTCAAAGATGGCATAGACCCAGCTTTTTATAAAGCTGTCAGTGATGCTGTAGCGGCCAAAGCGTGGGAGAGAACAAGCACGCTGGCATCACCGGTTAGTGTCAGTAGCCCTTCAACCAGCCCAAAGCCAGCTGCACCAGTAAATTCAAAAATGCGTTCTGGAATTGTTGGCATTGAAAGAAGCATAGAAGAGCAACACAGGGCTACTGATGCGAGTATAACTGTTGCTTTTAAAGATCTAACCAAACTTATGGAGAAAGCAAAGGATATGGTGGCTATATCAAAAAATATATCTACAAAGATAAGGGTATGATTCACTACTTATTAAATTGACTTAGTTTATATGTTTTTATTTTTTTCTCTGGCATAAATCGGCATATTATATTTAATATCTATCTAGGAGGCAATAGAACATAATATAATATTGTATTGTACTGAACTGTATCAGTCCATATATATCCTACTGCAGTCAAAAGTACAAATGAGAGGAGTTAGGCTGTATAGTCGTAGGGTGCACGGACTCTTACATACTATAGAAATTCTTCCAAATTGCTTTGGTACGCAGGACTTATGACAATGTTTTCCTTCACTGGTATACTTTAATTTATAATAAGCAATGAACCATATTGTTTAAGTATTTTTGTTACACTTGTATAATACAAATAACAAACTATTAATGAATGAATTAATTAACAAACTATTAATAACGGACAGCCTCCGTAGCGCAGTTGGTTAGACTCCGCCTGTGAAACGAGAGGCCGCGGGTTCGATCCCCGCACCGAGAGAAATGTTTGTGTGGCCCACAAATATTTCTTCTGGGTCTGGGTGTTTGTGAGACCGAAAAGTCTCTCGTAGTTCCTGATACCCACGACACAAGACTCGATCTCAGTGTGGGATCAGGACTACGTAAGTGACTGTTGGGTGTTATTTATTTATTTATTTATTTATATAATTACAGTGATTATTTCTATGTGCAGGAAAAACAAGGCGACATATCAGAAGACGACACAATTAGATTCAAATCCTACCTCATGAGCTTGGGTATTGATGACCCAGTTACCAGAGATGCATTTAGGTCTGATTCCGAATACTACATGGGATTAGCACAACAAATATCTGATATGATGGTGGCTGTTCTAATGGTTTGTTACTAATCATGATTCTTTCTATCAAAAATTGGTGGAGACTTGAACAATTATATTTAGTTCTTATCGTCTAAATGTATAGTCAGAAGCAGTGCCTATATCAGAATGGGTACTGAGTGGTTGTGTGGTATCGGACCTGTATCAGTAGCATCAATCAGCATCAATTAGCCTAAAGATAGGTTCTGGATCTACTGGATTTGAGCCCTAATTGTTAGCTTCCTCACATCACAAACAATAATGGTAACGCTACTTTAAGATTCTTTTTGTTAGAAATAATGACTAGCTAAAGTATAAACCTAGTTTATCTTCTCATATAGGTAATTATAATTAAAGTATATTATATATTTTCAGGATTGTGGCGGAATTATGTCATTAGCGGATGTGTGGTGCCGGGTAAATAGAGCCAGAGGCTTAGAACTTATTTCTCCTGAAGATCTACTGAATGCTTGCAAGTATGTTTAATCATAACATAATAATAAATGTATTTTGCAAATTCTTATAAATTATCTCCCTTGCAGATTACTGCAAACTATTGGAGCACCGATGTCGCTTAGGAAGTTTCCTAGTGGTGCGCGGGTGTTACAATTAAATAGTAATAGAGACGAAGAAGTTGCTAAGACCACTAGTGATTTGGTAAGTTATTTTATAATTTTTTCATATTTCCCCTTTCAATAGAAGTTCATGTATGTGCCTGTTTCATAGTTCGAGAACATGAGAGCTTTAAAAAGAGAGATTATGGGTTCAATTCCCGCGTGGAGACTAATATTAATATTGGTTACGCGTTCAGACCCGAGTGTTATAAGAATGAAAATTCTCTTAGATGTTCATATCATTATGTTGGTTCAAAACTCACTGTGCCTATGACCGAATTTTATAATCCGTTGACCAATGGTAAGACCAATGTTGGTCTCATATAAAAAATGCGTGAAAATTCTTATCCCCATGTTACAGATCGAAGAAAATGGTTTCCTGACGCCCGAAAAGCTGTCTCAACTCGCCAGTGTTTCAGTCTTACTAGCACGAGAGCGTCTCTTTACAACAGAACGGCTTGGTTTAGCGTGTCGAGACGAATCAATAGAGGGTTTGGCTTTCTACCCCAATAGATTCTTGACTGCCTCATAATGTTATTATTAAAAATATATATATATACCTTTTGTTATTGCGTTCCCGTGTTTTTTTATTCACAGCCAATAATTTAGGTCTCAAGGGTAGGTAAATTGTATTAACATAAGGTCACCTTGCCGTTCGCCGGTATCAATAGTAGGTATAGTAAGTAAGTATAACTTTATATCACTTGAATTGTACTAAATCCATAGGTAAAAAGCTGCAACTATAGTCAATTCTAATATCAATATTTATTCTTAAAGCAGTAATATCAGATGATACACTTTTACTTTACTTTACTTTTATATGAAAAGAAACAAAAAGCAGACAAGTAGGTACTTAAACCTAGCTTAAACCACAATTTACGTTGCCGACACAATTTATGCCTACAAAATCTATCCCAGAAAATCCACAATATTTGCCAGATGGTAAATTGTACTTTTATAAATAAACAACTATCTTCAAAGCACAAATAGGTTTTATTTAAGCAATGCTTCTAACTCCACATAAGCTGGCTCATACAAGATAAACACATTTGTGATTAATATTACATCATTCCTTACTATTCTCCAATTCTGTAAACCTTCTCTCAAAATATTCTCAATCTTACAATTCAATTTTTCTTACATCTACTACAAGATATGATGAAGAAATATTAAATACAATATATAGTTACATAAATATTTTAATAGTGCCTTTGCTTATTATTCCATAAGTACAAAAATAATACGAACAACTTTACATTTTGGTGTAAAAAGCTATTTAGACACTTGTATTGAGTGATCACAGATACATGAAATTATTGAAGCTATTGTATTACTGTGCTTCTTATTTATATTTTATCAAGACAACATTTTTAACAATAAAGCTGAATTACATCATCGAAGCAGATTTGAACTTTAGTAAAAAAAATATTCAACATTGAATATTGCACAATACCTACTTACTTGGACAATGTTGTAATACTGCCTTTATCTAATCTAAAAGCCGAAACACTACTTTCACAAAATATGAAGTCAAAAGTTCTATTCTAAGCTGTAGTGGAATGTTTAATATTCAATTGCACTCTTGAAATCCTTTGGAGCTTGGTGGAGTTTGCCACATAGCTCCCAAGCTTTGAAATCATCACAAGAGCGTACATTTTCCACATAACATTCAACTCCTCTATTAAATGGTAACTGCATTTCTTCATTAATGATTTCTGATAAACGGTGTAGAAATGCTATGTTCTTAGCTAGACTCTCTTTGATTGCAGTTGCTAAAGGACGCTCTGTACTCTGTACTATGTCAAGCTGAAAAATCAAATAATAAAACTTATTAGAAAAAAATAAAACACAATTTGAATGTTTTACATCTGGATGTGTAAAGAATTTGGCAATTAAATATTACTGTACATAATATTACTCTGTTTAAAAGTATCCTTCCTTGTTATAGCATTTTAATATTGCTGAAATCTTAAGTTAATTAAAAACTGAATTCTGTTGAAATATGCTGTATGAAATTTACCTTCTCATCAATTGTGTTTTGTTGTAGTCCAAGATATGTGTTTAGACATTCCGATAAGGTCTTCACCTTACTTGGCAGACAGCCTTTTTTATTTTTCATAATTATGAGATCACCCACCTTAAATCAAAAACAGTACTTATAAGGCTATTAAAATATGTATTGTAGAAAATCTTGCTGAAAATGCACTAACCTGGGTATCAAAGACTGAATTGAGTTTAACATTATGTTTATGATATAAGCAATCAGATATCTTTCTGCAGTCATGAACAATCTTCTTTGGAATATCATTTTGTAACAGTTTAGTCAAGCCTGCATCAAATGCATGGTATTGCATGACTTGTATGTCGAATATATAGATTTGATGAACTGTAGAGAGGACCAAAAACGGCATTTTGCATTTTCTGCCCATACTTGCACCGTCAGTGCTGAGAGCAATGTAGTTGTACTGGTTCAAGTCAGATATAGCCTCATGAAAAGTGTTGTCAACTTGATTAATATACTTATACATTTTTGATATTTTAATAATATCTTCGCATTCCTTTTGTGATATCTTGAGAATTTTTTGTTCGATTGGTTCTTGTAGTTTGACTATGTCTCGTATTTCAGAGTCATAGTAATGGAGTATTCCGTCACTGGTATCGCCTTGTGGCATTTCTTTCACATCATATAAAGATATTTTGGACATATCGTTGGTAATACCGTAGAATCTTCCTTCAAATACTTCGCAGTTTTTGGTGTGTACTTGTATGAGTTCCCCTTTCATATAAAGTTTCTCCATTTTGATAGAAATGTGATGATGGAGAGTTATGTACTATTACTTAATCTTTCTTCACTGGTTTTGATGGTGGCTCAGATTCACCATACGCCTTATAGATGTATAGTCCAAGTGTAACGTGCAGAACGATTACCGCAACTACTGCCGAGTAAACGCTGCTATTGATTGGCTCCAGTCGCAGAATGCCATCAAATAGTACGCTTTTCACCAAGAAGAACGATAACACAGGCACTATTATAATGACTAAGCAATACTTAATCACCGTCCGAAAGACTTGAAAATCGGGTAGTTCCTGAAATAAAATAGGTTATCGGGTTAGTGTTACGTGTAGGTCAACTTAAAATTGTTTATATTATGTAATAATTGTAGTGTAACTTACATTTGCACGCCCGTCAATCATCATAAGACAAAATTAAAAGAAAATAAATAGTAAAATCAAAAAATCCTAGCACCTACTCCGGCCTTCATTAATGATCGATCACATGAATGAATGAATGACATTACCCCATAAACTGGAAAGACCGAATGAATATTATATCCAACTCTGACCAACCCACATGGCCAACCCATGAACTTAAAACTTTTAATTCAATCCAGCCTGATGAAACTTAGAACAAAAAATCTTTTCTATGAAGTTGACATGGAAAATAATGGTGGATTATTGCTATTGTATTCCTTCGGTGCCCTTCTCTTTCTGATAGCAGCTGTCAATAGTTTTCAGTTGTTATTGGTCTGTAGTTGTTACCCTTTGTTGTAAGCAATTTTGTTTGTAACGTTTATTTGGTACGAGTTTGTGTTTTTTCCATAAAATAATTATAAAAGAAGTGTGAAGTGCTTAATACTGTTCTTTAATAGATTTTATAAATCATATTTCAAGCTAAAAACTGGAAATTCTGTTTCGGCTGGTATTTAATACGTGACATTGGCAGAATTGGGATATGGCAACACCGCAAAAACCAAAATAACAAGAACTAAACTAGATTTTATAAAATGCCACCGAAAAAACGATTTATAATTACACACAACAATTTGAGGAGATCGTGCTAGTCACAAAAATCAAGAAAAAAGGATGTTTATTGCTAAATTTCCACATAATTACACTGGTGGTAGGTCTCTCATATGTGAGAGGCCACCTGGGTTGGTACCACCGCAATG
This sequence comes from Hyles lineata, assembly GCA_030180105.1. Classification (NCBI taxonomy): domain Eukaryota; kingdom Metazoa; phylum Arthropoda; class Insecta; order Lepidoptera; family Sphingidae; genus Hyles; species Hyles lineata. The sequence goes on along the minus strand of JARJEE010000008.1, from coordinate 10,292,156 downwards.
TCTATTTCTCCCGTCAAACAGCAGTGTAAATGCACTGTTGTGTTTCGGATTGCAGGTCATTGTAGCCAGAGTAACTACTGGACATATTGAGACTTAACATCTTATGTCTCAGAATGGCGAGCGCAGTGGAATGCCAAACATTGCTTTGTAATTCAAGGTGTTGTTTGGTTTTACTACTGTTTATGAGCGGTCGTATCGCTTACCATCAGGCGAACGGCATGTTCGTCTCGCCATTCACTGCAAAAATAAATCCTTTGAATGAGGCTCGGTAAGCAAATTATATAGTTATTATTTACTCTTAGCTAGGGACAGCAGGCTGTAATCAATGAAATTTTTAAAATTGTATGTTTTGCTATGAACTAGTGATGTTACCAACTGTAATCATAGATAACTTTAAAAACATTATTAATATAAATAAATCCTATTTTTTTGAGTTACAGGCAATTATAAATCATTTATGAACTGCTCTGAACTCAACCAAGCGGCGACTCTTGTATTATCACTGTATTATCGAACTCGGCTGTTATTTTCCTTTGTTTTACGGATGCAAGCAGTGGTTTAAATATGTATGTGGAGAGGACATAATATGTTTAATAGAGCTTGTATCCTTTATACATTACAAGAGGATGGGCCTGGCTTCAGAAACCATTATGTTACAACTATTTTTTTTCTTATGTGTGCAGTAAATTATAATTAATTGAATAAAACATTTCATAAAGGTTGTATTTATTTTGTTCCGGGTCCACTTTTAAGCATAATATTGTATTAGGACTGCCTCCATGTACAATTTTGTATTATAAACTATGGAGTCTAGTTATTCATTTAAAAAAAATGAGCCTTTATTAAGATTCCGTGCATTTTATGGATATAGATAAAATCAGGCGCACTGCAAGGACGAGCAGTCTAGCACTATTTGCTCTGTTAGGTTGACACTTTTGACGTAATGGCATACGTAGTAATGTTTGTAATAGAATGCCATGCAAATGGATAAAAATATTTCGTATGGAGTCCCGTCTCTTAACGTAGTGTTTTAAATTCTCTTTGATTCAATCCAATCCAATCGTTGCTTGTGGTTGCTACCTAATATTTAGGCTAGCAACATAAATATGGATGGATTAATCACCCAAAAATCCTTTTTGAAGAACTTATTTGCAAAACTCGTTAGAGCCTATAATCTTTTCACCGTCCATCTTGTTGAAATTTAAAATTTGCGCGTTGTGACAACCAATAATAGCTTACCGGAAACCATTCTTCATACTTTCGTCCATAAATGTAATGGAATCATTGCATTGCCCCTTTACTAACTTTACTACTTAGTCTGTGATTGCCCCCAATGATCATATTCATAATTGCCCACGTAATTAATCAAACAAGTTACTTTTTGAATATGTCCTTTCAAAAAGTCCTTGGACGGTAATCAACACAGACTAATAATCAAAGTCGTGTCCCGAAAACATTTGGGCCACCCCGGGTACCAAACACCCTTACCTTGTATCCCTTATACAAACTCATTCATACAAAGGTATGAACAATATTGTTACTTTTTAACTAATATTATTATAGGTATTTTGAAGTTTATCTATTTTAAAAAAATATCATATCTGACTCTCTTAAATAATTTATTCATGTTGCCCTTGATCTGATCTTATACGCTGCACTCTTACTGTGTTGGGCATGGCAACGTTGTATGGAGCATCTGGGCCTCGTGATGGATCTTCATGAGGCTACCCGTTTTGACGGGCTTCAGAGAGAGCCACATGCAGGGGCGTCATAATGGTGGATGGCGCAGAGGTCTCCCTCAGCTCCTACATAAAATATCTTGGTGTTGTCCGGATAGCCAGTGGGACTTTCGTGCCCATTTTAAAATCCTAGGACCAAAACTAGTCAAGGCACCAGGCGCATTGTGTAGCCCACTTCACAACCTTGAAGGTCCAAGTCAAGGAGATTGTATATGGGTGTTGTGCAATAGATGGCCTTTTACGGATTTTCGTTTCCGTTGAATCTTTGAGCAGATGATTTGCTGCTCTCTCTAGCGGTGGCGCAGCGGGATGGTATAGATTCAGGGGATATCGGGCGATCTGCTAAGAGGCGGGAAGGGCTAGGAGGTGGTATCCTTTTCTGGGACATATAGACGCACGGCTGCATCGTTTGATAATTGTGGCGGGTGGCAAGAAAGGAAGAAATCACCAAGAGTCATCATTGTGACAACTGACACACTCTTTCGGAGAAACCAACCTATGTGGATGACCGCAGAATACTCCATGCAGCCGTTAGAGTTGACCTCTCGCTCTGGGCCGTGATTTCCTCTATGGTAGAGGAACTGAGGTCATAACAGAAACGTCGTTCTGCGAGATCGTGATTTCACTGAAAGAGAGGGATTAGGATCGTAGGGCATAGGCGAGCGTACATCAAGTGCTTTTCGCCTTGGGATGGCCTGTACCCAAAAGGTGTGTAAAGGTCATCTAGAGGTTTCAGTATCCTGGCGAGGGTTTTGTTAGTGACACGGCTCGGCTACAACATCAGGAACGTGTCGGGCTTGAAGGCCAGACGACACTGAAACACCCCTTTCAGTCATCCCCGGGGTATCGAAAGAGGACTTTAATAGATTTTCTCATGCACAAAAAAAGCCTGACTATACGAGCACGAATTGTCCGGGGTAGGCATGTTTAGTATTTGGTTTTATATTTCTTATAGTGTTGCTCAATACAAAACCACACAGGGTGCCAACCTACCTTACGCTGCCACTGGCTTCGGCGCTAGGAGGCTAGGTACCTACTACCTGCTTACTGTTGGATCATGACCATTTTCCAAAAAAATTAAAAGTAGAAGCCCATTCATAATGTCGATAAAAATATCGTTGAACACGATACAGACACTACTTAAATTAATTTCATTCAGACACATTCACAGAGTTATTCAGACAGCCTCCGTGGCGCAGGTGGTTGGACGCCGCCTGTGAAACGAGAGGCCGCGGGTTCGATCCCCGCACCGAGAAAAATGTTTGTGCGGCCCACATATATTTTTTTCGGGTCTGGGTGTTTGTGAAACCGAAAAGTCTCTCGTAGTTCCTGATATCCACGACACACGACTCGATCTTAGTGTGGGGTCAGGACTATGTATGTGACTGTTGGGTGTTATTTATTTATTATTTATTTATTAAAGTATTTTTTAGTTTGTCCTCAAACGTTTTTCTGTTTTATCCCGGATGCTAGATTTTTGTAAATTAAAGTATCCTTTACATTTAAGACTGCGCTCTATTTATCTTTGTCTTGTCTGAAAGCACATCAAGTGTACAAGTGAGAAATTGCCTTTGAGGTTTGTTGATAGTAACTAACAACGTTATACATAACATACATAAACTCACGCCTTTTTCCCAGAAGAGGAGGAGGCGGAGGTGTCAGGACACCCACGTTTCGCCCTGTATGTTCCGTCCCACAATGTGATAGGTGGCGAGCCTATCGCTATATCGGGCACACATTTTTGATTCTGGGCTTATAATGAATAGAAAAATCCAATATCACTTTGCCCAACCCTTAATTCGAATCCGAGACCTCAGCTTTGTGACCGTACCGTAGCACAACTACCCCACCGAGACAGTCAATATAATAATAACAACGTTATAATAAGGTAAAATACAAGTTATTTTTATCTCGCAATAAAGTACATGTCACAATTTAAAATAATGTAAGCTACAGTTTTATCAAGTTATAGGCCACAAAATGTTTTATTTATGCTAAAACTTTCTACTGTTCACGGTTACTGCACATATAGAAAAATGTTCTAAATAATTCATAATACAAAACTGATAATTACCTTTTGTATTGTATTGCGATGTGAAAATATTGTCACATTGCGGTCGCGTTTGTATCGCCATGAACACGTCCAACTCACATTCTGAGCAAACTTTGTTGTAATCACTATAAAATGATTAAAACGCATCACTGTATTTTCTTCATATTTCTTGTAAGTTTGTCTGTTATTACAATTTTAATATGTAGTGTATGGGATATTAAAATCAATATAAATGATATTTTATTATGCAAATATTGAGACAATACGTCTATAATATTTTACTGCAGATTGGGAATAACGGGACATTTATAGACTTTATGGAGGTTTATAAAAATATTCTCCAATGGAAAAATCAGAACTTACTGAATTTTAGCGAGGTCAGTCATAAATTAATAAGTTGTCGTATTCAGTATATTTTCACGCGTACTACATAATTTAATATAGAGTGTAGCAGCTTTATTTATTTAATTAACATTGTTTTAAAGCATGTCTAAATTAATGATTATATGCTGTTAGATTGGCGCATCGACTAGTGGTGTTTTTGATATAAATCAAGTTAAAAATAAAATATTGCAATGGAAATCACAAAAAATCGCAGCATTATGTCCATCAAACGGGTATGTTTTTTGCTTTTCATGTTATTTGGTTTAATGTTACTTTTTTTTCACATTGTTTATATCTTTAAAGGGCCTCACTACAAAATTTGTTAAATCTAGTATGTAGTACCGCTCAACCCACCAATGTGACTTTACGCGACGCATGTATAACTTGCTTTTCAAGAGTAACTGCCATGCAAGAAGTAAGTTTCTTCAGTTCATTAATAACATCTGCTCTTTGTTAAAAAAACATAAAATTAATTTTTTTTCAGGGTCCACAGGAATTAAATGCGCTTAGCACTTGTGCAACACAATACTTCACAAATACATCGTATGCAAGTTGTGCTACTGCACTTATGGTATCTATTAAATGAACTATATTTCTATGATTCAACTACTTAAGTATAATATTTTTAATAGCTCTGAACTATTCATATGTATTAAGTTTTATCTACAATTTTACAGGCTTTGTCTACATCTGCATTAAATGTGCAACCATCCGGCTGTTATATGGGGTATTGTGACTTTGTTCGATGTTTACGAAGAACCAACTCTGTGAACTTGGTATGATTAAAACTAAATATTTATAGTTTTAACCATCGCATACATTTTGTAATGTCACTTTTTCTTTCAGATTACCCAGTGTACTAGAGAAGCAAGAACAGGAGTCAATATAACTTTGGATGCTGACAATGTCCGATTTTATACAAACGTTACTTCTTGTATACTAGCCAAAGCACGATGTGGCTCGTTTAATCCTATTACTGGAGATCCTCAAGTCCCAGGTTATACAACCTCGGGAACGAGGGTTAGTAATGCCCTTCAATTTTCGGCCGCTGGAGAATTAAGAATACTTGCATTTTCAACAAATACTCCTGTAGCAAATTCATTTTGTTCGTCTTCAAGCAATCTTACAGAAACAAGTTGGTTGACAAATGTTTGTTAAAAATTACCAATGTTTGATATATTACACGCAATATAGCGCGGTAATTGAAAACACTAGTTTAAATTATAATAACCATCGATATGTTAGTAATATATCTCAATGATAATAAATATAAATAAAAATATATTGAAAAATTAAGATGTACCTACTTACCTATATAATTTAGAAATTGACAAAACAATCTTGACGATTTTCCCAGAAGTATCATGTATCTCTCTAGGCTTCAATTTATTAGGCCCCTTGGGTTCTTTACTTGCTCCAAAAAGTTTCGAAAATTTTGTTTCATTTACCCGCAATGATTTTGCATGTTCCTCTAATGTTTGATATGGGTGTACATCGAGTTATCCTTCCTATTTTCAGACTATAACTTTTTGATTTAGTAGAGCGATCTTTATTTCCAAGATCTTAATCAATAGTTTCCCAATGTCGAAACCAGTCTGTGCACATGGATTCTGGTAAATTATACTCGATAAGAATTTAATGTAGTTAAGATGCGTATTTCTCTCTAGGCGGTATCATAGAGTAAGTAATCACTACGTTCTAGGCGATATGAAACTTGAAATTATTGTTAAAGTAGGAAAAAAAAGTTCTATTCATTGGAGCCAGCTAATATTAATTTAGATTTAAGCTGACAAAAAGCATTTCCTTGCAAAGTTTTCATTCGTAAACTGAAGAAACTTAAGGGCCTATATTTTTTGGAATCTGTCTTTTGAAACAACATTAGAAGCAAAATATATAAATACTAAGTAGGTAAATATTTTTAGAAAAACGCGATGTATAGTACGGATAATAAATAAAAGTGTTATAACATTTAGTTTATTTTTATACGTACTGCAGAGGGGTGGCGAAAAAGCGGGACATTTGGTTTCCCATTTTCCCGCTCAAGTTTCAATCTCTCTCGGCTCTTTTTTCGTCGATGTCCATGTTTTTCCTCCATGTCACAGTAAATGAAACCTTATCCTATAGGCATATGTCTTATTTCAGGACGACATTATTTCGTGAGAGCGCAGTCCTATTTGTAGTTGTTGGGTAGGTAGTAGATACCTACATAATGTATTTATTATTTTAGATTTAGAGAGTACTACCTATGAGTAGGTACTTTCTGTGGTATAGTTTTTTCAGGTATATTCGGAGATGTAGCGTGACTTCACATCAGGACACACTTAGTTTATGCTAAAAATCTGGCTATACTTGTAAAACTGCATTGTAACACAACACAACTTGCCATCTATCTGTGCATCTGTCATTTACATTTGTTTGTCAAGTGTGGAATTTAATTTTGTATTGTTTTGAATTATTTATTTGATTACTCAAAGTTTATGACTGCAATTACATAATTTTGTAATCGTGTAATTTTACGTTACGTTGCCGCTTCTGCTGTGTAAGTGATATCTTATTATGTAATGTACTATTTCAAGTTGGGACTATTTTAATAACTTAGCAAATGAAATTTCGGCGTATTTGAATGAAAATTAAAAAAAAATACATTTTGATAAAAGCGCATTGTTATCGTTTATCAGTTTTAGAGTAATTTTAATTTAAACTAAGGATAAAATTTAGATGTGAGACGTATATTGGATAAAATTTAGACAACAAAGGTTATAATCACAAACAAGTCCTTTAAAGTATTAAAATTGTTTATTAGGTTTTAGTTTTAGTTTCAGAACAACTTTTAGTAATTCTAGTTTTAGTGTTTTTCATTTTCTTTTTTATTTTTTTTGTAAGTTGTACAGAGTCATCACTGTCTGAGTTTTCAGTTATTACTGGATTGTTTATTTTTGTATTCTTCTTATTCTGTACAGCAGTGGCGACATAGGCTCCTTTTCTGAATTGTAATTTTGCTGGTCTGGTGTCACTTATTTTTTGGCTCAGATTTAGTGTATTGCGGGGTACTTCTGTAAAACTAATATTGTTTCCATAGGAACTTTCTGATTTTGCATGTTTTAACCTGAAATAATAATGCAATGAATGACATATCATTAAAGTGTTATTTACATAATAGTAGTAACTACTAATTACACAAGGTAATTTTAACATACTGGCTGTAAAATAATATGAAATCTTTCAGCACACAAAGTAGAATTGACACAATGTGATGTGTTAAACAGGAAATAATAAGAATAATCTATTTTCCTACCTCAAACTAAGAAAACAAACTGCGACTGTAGTCATTTGTTGTTTTCAAATTTTGAAGATTGATCAAGGGAGGTTGTTACAAGAGCAAGTTATAGAAAACAATATTTTATAATGTACTCAGAGTATGATTATTGGAACAAAGCTGCAATTTATAGACATTTATTTAGAAAAACTTTATGCCACCAATTTATTGTGTAAAAGAACCTGGTGACACATGCTCATGTCATTATGACAGATTTTGTACTATTGCATTAGTAGGTAGTCGCTATTAGGGTATGTATGGATATTGTACCACCAGCATTTGGATCTGCAAATCTACCATACACTTCTGCCATGAAGCAAACAGAGTTGTATTTTAGTCTATTGCATTACTAATTAGTAATTTGTTTATATTATAACTAATTTGTAAAGTATTCACAAATGGTTTTTATATAATTACATTTGTTTCAATTTGTTTATAAAATATACTCACTTGCCCTTCTTTTTTGCTGGTTTAGGTAATTTATTGATTGGCTCTAAAGATTCAGTTACATTGCTAGTGGACTTAGTGGACTGCTTTTTACTTTTGGATTTCTTTTTCTTTTTTTCTTCTTTTATTTTAGTTCTTTCTCCTTCTAATTCTTCTAGCTTCTTAGAACAAGACCTGCCCATTAAACATGTCCTAAAGAACATCTTTCTTACTATTAAGTATTTATAAAAATATCTAGCTGTACAATATATTACATATAATAAATTTGTAACCAATCAATGTCTGTACATGGAAGATAAATGAGAAAAACTTATTTTGGAGACCCAAAACAATGATTTTTAGGATTATTGTCTATTTGTCTGAGTCAAAAGTCATACCAATCTCAAAATGGCTTAACCAATTTCACTTAAATTTGGTATTTAGGTAGCTGACACCCTGGATTAACACATAGACTACTTTTTATCAGGAAAAATGTAGTGCTCTCGTGGGATGAGCAAGGTATTCAAATTTTTTTGTTACTTTGTTAAACCATGCCTTGAATGAGAATGAGATGGGATATGGCAGGATATAATGAGGTAGGAAAATGCAGTACAGAGGATGGCACGAGTTTAAATATTAATAAAACATTATAGGAAATAATAATATGTTGCGGCTGTGGGCTGGACCCAAAAAAATTCTGGACCAGGTAAAACCGGACCCACCTCTATCCTCATAATAATAATTTCCTAGAACGGAACTTATTATATCTTAAAACACAATAATTATATTTACCTTAGTAATGCTTCACTATCAGTGAAATAGGAATTCATTGCAAAACTGGAAATTCCCCAAGACAAGGGACCTTTTTCCTCTGGATTAACTCCGCTCCACACATTCCTCTTCAGAGAATTTAATTTTACTTGTAGTTCAGAACGCTGTGTTTGTCTGTTTTTAATTTCCGATAAACACCTTCAAACAAATGTAATATAAATAAAAATATGACTCCATATTCTTAACCCATTTACGCCCGAACAATAGTTGGGATTTATTTTTTATATTATTTTTATTATTTTTTATATTATTTTTATTATTTTTATTATTTTTTATATTATTTTTATTATTTTTTATAAAATACATAAAACAACTATTGTATTTCGCCTTCGATCAAATATACACTAGATACAACATGAGCGCTTAGAAAATGGCACCAAAAAAGAGTGCTTTAAGCACTCTTTCGCCTTCAGTCACGCACCGACCGTTGCTTCTAAAACTTCGCATAACTTTAGACAATATTATGTGAAAAACTACTTTAAGCTCCAGGAATAAGGTGCGATTTGTGTTAATATATTTGGAATATGTGATCTTTTTGGTTTACTTTTTTTCATGTCATGCATCGGTGCCACTTTTTAACAGAACTTTTACAGGGAACTGTGTATCTAGTGTATATTTGATCGAAGTATTTCGCATATGCACTTTACTTGCAAACTTAACTTTGGTGATTTAAAAAAATTTGGTTACTTTAGTAGCCATACTCATTTGGGCATGGTGGGCGTAAATGGGTATTAATCTGACCTGCAATACTAAATTAATATAGATTTCTCATTCAAAGTTATTAGTAACTTACTTTGCAGGAGGTAAACATTTAAATTGGTGCCATGATGCTGGGTGCAATCTTGGCTTATCTGATGGTTGATTAAACATAGACACACTACGAGGCCTTCTGGATTTGCTAGTCTTTTTCTCGCGATCAGAATGATTTGGCGAATCGCTTGTCTGTAAAATAGAGTATTTATTTTTATAGAAGAACTTTTTTAGAAAGTCGTTTTTGATAATAATCTTTAAAATACACATACGGGTGCTCGAATTATTTTTAATTCTGGAGGCATTTTCTTCTTTTTCTTCAGTTTTGATTTTCCTGAACTGTGAAATAACTTCTGAACTCTCCTTACTGGGCTAAAATTTCCTTCATATGAATCGGCGTCCGAAGATGCATCGGACATTGCATCAGATGTTAAATCTATTGTTGCCCTTGATACCTGCAACGTGACATCGTGTAAAAAATACAAGGATATAACGTACAAGATTGGGCGGTTATGTACATTAATTACATTAACATTGTACATACTTACCTGCAAAGTTTCCCGTTTGGCCTTCTTTTTCTCCAGTCTTTTTGTTTTTTCCAATTTTGGCCGTAGCTTTCGTGGCTTCTGTAATTTATAAAAGAGGAATTTTTATTTAGATTACACAAATCTGCCACGGAAATAAAAGAAATAAAATATATTCGATTGAGTTTATACCTCTAAGAAACCTCTGTTGATATCTGGAAATATTGGAGATGGTGGAGGTACTATCTGTTCACTTTCAACTGTTTCCCGCGCGGCAACAGCATCAGAGCTACTGCTTGAAGTATCTCCTTCATCACTAGTAAAATAAATATGCAATATTAACGTTACTACCTCATTTACAATATGATTGGAATTTGCAATACATATTACTGTAAGATTAATACATAACACTTTAATTCACTGTACATTAAATTATTACCTTGAATAATCCGATAGATCAATGTTAGTTGGCTCATCTGCATTGGATCCCTCTTTCAAAAGTCTTGTCACAATTTTTGTTCTTAATCTTTCTTTGCTTGGGTCTTCATCGTAAAAGTCCAGCAGAGTTTCGCAAAATGTACGGCCGAGACTCTCATAGTCTTGAACGGAGAAGTGAGTTGACATTCTGCTGCCTAATTCGGATCCCCCGAAAGAAGCCTCCATTGTGTAACTGTTGGCCACTCCTAACATCCATATCACAACTCTTCCAGTTCCTTCTTTACTTCGCTGTATTCTAAATTTGCAGTTTTCAAACGAGAACTGAAATGTAATTTCGAGATAATCTAAGAGATAATAGGTTTTTTGTTAGCATTATAAGGTACTTAGTACGTGTTATTACGATTGTGTATTAGTTGTCAATCTGTACCTTGTCTGCAGCGTTTTTGTGCAGCATTAATGGAAATACTTGTTCTTGTAATCTTTTATCTGTGTTTTTCCGACTCTCACATCCGTATATAAATATATTATGTTTACGCGAGTGCGCATGTAGATCAATGTACATTGCGACTCCACATTCCTCTTGCAACCTATGAAGTATAACAGGGTTTAAATAAGCATTCCGGTTACTTAGCATGGAAAACTGTCATTTAGCTTACCTACGTATCATTACTTTGGTATGCCAAACCGGTGGATACGTTTCCCGTATTACAGTTCTGTATTGCCTATTTAGGTCCTTTCCGGTAAGCGAACAGCGATTATTGCCAACAATCACCTATCACAAAAAGTTTGTATTACATAAATAAAATTATGGCACATTGCTCGTCGTGTTTGCGCAAACAATGATGTTTAGTACTCACTCCATCCGGATTTAGCATAGGCACTAATTTAAATATGAATTTTTCACGCAATTCACGAGCCTGATTTGAATCGCCTGTTAAATAGTCCATAAACCCTTTCATCATCCACGAAGATGGCGTTTCTCCTGGGTGTACTCTTGCGGTGATGATAACAGCTTTCTTTTTCTAAAACATATTAATAGAATTTCAGGTTAATATTACCTATTTTTATTTTAATCTGTATCACATATATTTAATATCCATACCTTTTGTTCTATTTCATTAGGATTTGGTGGTGCGGTTATCGTTAAATAGTACACATTATTCCCAGCCAATGTCCTGCATAAAAGTCTAAGTTTTGCGAATGTTGACTTGACTGGGTGCAATTGTAATCTCGATAAGTATTCTTGTAAATCTGAATACGTATATGGATAACAATGAGCAATATAAACAGCATCATCTGTGTGCGGAAATTCAATGTTGAATGTTAAAGTATAACTTGGAAATTGTTCTTCTTCTTCAGTCCTGCAAAATGTCTGGATTTTAAACTTATTTATTAAAAACAATATAATATACCTATACAAATGTATACTCACGTAGAGTCATTTTTATAGTATGCGATGTTATCACCACAACGCCTCCACCCTATCGAGTGCAACTGCGCATCTTTCGTGGAGTATAGTAATGGTCGCATTCCTTCGTTGTATAAGCTTTCAGCCTTGGATAAGTTTACTATCGAAAATCTGCACAGAAATGTTGTAAGTGTCATGAGAACGTCGCAGCAAGATATTAAACGATTAATTTGGAGAAATACTGAAAACAATCTGCTTAGCAGCACTTACTTTAATTAAAGATTTGTTAACGTTATGTAAACAGACCGAGGCAAAAACTTGTGAATTAGTAATGCAAAATGATAAAGTTTAAGTGAATGAACGAGTTTGCTGACCTGAACAGGAATGAATGACGCAATTGCGTTAAACAAGTAAGACCAAAAGAATAGATCCAAAATAATTTGAATAGTTATTTCACCTGTACATCATTTGTTTTCTAGTGTTCGTAACCCTGAAATAAAACCATTGCATATGTCGGTTTGTGTATAGATCCGTCCGTAGATGGAGTTCGTAGTAAGCTGACGTGATTCGTATTGCTTTTGCTAAGTTGCCACTTTCAAATCGTGATTCGAATCTCAATTCATCCTCGCCACCGGCACTTGCACATGCTGAGAGATATAATCGAGATCCACCAACTGTAGATCGACTAAACTGAAATTTATATAAATTTAATAGTTAATGTTGAGATTCTATTAGTTTCCTGTTTTATATTGATTATGATTTACGATATCAACCAATATCATCAAGTTTACCTATTATGTTTTAAGATTGTTACTTTACTTACATAATTGACCGCACTCATCGGATAGTATTGGAATATAACAGTCCCTGCTTCCTCTCCGACTGGCTGTGGTCTTAGTTCTTTGCCTGTTGCGGTGTAGTATGGTTCAGGACTGGCTGGACTCCAAACAATGTGTTGTATTCTTTCCTCAACGACCTACGTTTGTTTTAGTAAGTCAATGTAAATAAATTACACGCGAATGCTTCAATTATTGAGTAATATGAATTCTTACTTGGCATTCAGAAGGCCAACGAGGGGCTTGCTGGGGACAATCGAGTTCCTTCGGGAGTGCGAATAAATCCCGTGGTTCCTTTAGCTTTGCTGTTGTTCGGAATGTCGCTACATCGGTGTTGATTTCTAACTGATTTGTTTTAATATTGTTTTTTAAAAAGTTTGATATGAATGTACCTGAAATTACCAAGTATTAACGGATTCATTGAATAAACCAATTTGTAGATGATTTAATGCAATATTTATTTTTTAATTTATTTTGTTTACAAAATATTAAAGTATGTATCGCTTTATATTTGGTTTAAATTGAACCTTCATAAAATCCGCACAAAAACAGCTGGGGGTTTCGTACTGAAGTCTTCACTTTCAACTAATTACCTCAACACGCGACTTTCTACAGCGGGCTCTAAATTATTGTTTGTGAAAAGTGAGTGTGAACTGTGTATAAACAGCTCGTTTAATAGTTGGCTTATTATACTACTTTTAAGTAACACATTTTATTGAAGTTATTTGGGTTTCATTCATAATGTTGTTTAAGTTATTAGTACATAAAATAAATGAGCAGCTTTTTCCTATAAAACTTTTTGTAAAAATGGACTCTAACTAAGTCTAGGCACATATTTTGTTATGATTTCTTACTTTATTTACCTTTGCTGTATATTGGAAATAAAGAAGCTTGTAATGCTTTCACGTGTTCTAAATTAGCGATTAAAAGATGATCTTGTATAATTGGATTGATCGAGGGCAAGGTGAGTGTTACGGTCGCGTTGTCTATATATTCTTTTCTTCTTTGTTCTTCCATTTCGATCATCATTACATTGTCTTGGGTGCACTCGAGGTGTTTCCACCATAACATTTTAAAAAAGTTTTCAGTCAACAACATTCGCAAATATTCATTCGCACAGATAAACGGTTGTCATTTTTGATTTCCTTCTCCGTAACACCGCGTATATTATTGTCACCATGACTACACAATTGTTTAGATGTTTAATAGGCTGCTATCAGGTTAGGGCGTGTAAACCCTGCGGGTTGCACGACGATCCGAACAGTACTGACGACTTCTAAAATAGGGGTACATGCTTTCGGTTATTGGATGAAAGACGACTATTCGGATTGCCCTAGTAATGTCATGCTCCGACCGCGATTGTATAAAGCTTATTAGGTGATTGGTGACGTCAAACGGTTATTCATGCGAATACTTGGAATTTATGAAAATTTCAATACCGGAAAGGTATGATTGAAATCGGATTTTTGATGCAGATTTAGGTCACAAGAATCATAACTCTCTATATAATTTTTGCTGTATTCGCTGTACACACGAAAGCCATTAACAAAAGATTTATTGTTTTATGTAATAACATGTGTATCTTCATAGTTATTTAACGTACCTTTATTACTTTCCGAGAGTTCATTTGTGATTTCCAAATTGTTTTCTTCCATAATTAAAACACTTTATAGAAACATTTTACTTTTAACTATACGCCAATTTGTATTACCTATACCGGGAAATGTCAGTTAATTAGTAATCCTTTCAGCATTTTGCGTAGGCGTGTGTCTGTCTGGCATGCCCGGCTCTCACAAATTCCAGTCGACACCTCCGTTTAGTCTAGACAACAGGTTGATAAGCGTATGTTCCGTGTTCCCTCGTAAATTTTAACTTTATCACAAGCTGCCTTGTTTTGTTTTGTGTTCGGTTACAGTTGCAATTGGCACGCTTCAAAAGTGTGTTAGAAATCATGGATATTATAGAATATGAAAAGTTAAATGCACAAAATATTTATTCATCAAGATAGGGTCGTGTATTATCGCTAATCACTGCAATGTTAGTTTCCGCGAAAGCTTGAAAGGTGACTGCACTTTTATATGGAAACTCGTGAAGCTCGTGTAGAAAACGAAAACTTCCTAGCTGCCTTCTAATGGTCGTAAACTTTAATGATGTCGTAGATATACCAACGAACAGAAACAATTCCGAACAATTTAACTTTTTTGCTTTGTAATTGTGGTTGGATATTTGTATAAAGAAATTCAACTTGGTAGTTCAGTGGTATTGTTTTTAAATATGATTCGTGACAATTATTAATGAATGTACACAAACGCAAAAGTAGTTTATTTCTTTCATAAATATTGGATATTTTTGTCCTTTTCATTCAAAGTAACCTGTGTAGAATAATCATATTTTAGTTAGTATTAGTACTTGGATGGGACTAGCCCAAGATATAAATACGTTGACAAACATATGAAACATATGTCCAGCTGTGGGTGATTGGGGGGTAAAACTGACGGTGATAACCACTAATATTTTCAAAGGCACTTCTGTATTTTCTGAAGACTCCGATACATCAATCATTGAGAAGTATATTATGCCTTTATGTGCTTGATTTTTTGAATGACGTAATTATTTATGTTACTCATCCATACGTTCCATGTGCCTGATTACCTACAATGACACATTTTTTCATTTTTAATATGTGATTTTTGAGGATTGGAAGTTTACTTATCATACCCAGATACCAAATATTTGGAAAATAACAGTTGATCTTATGTTTTTAAATCTCTATTATAATTAATATTTCGATTAAATGAAGTTAAAAGTGTGTGTTTTATTTATTTGGTTGAGAATTATGTTGTTATTTGTAGGCTAATAGTATATTCGAATACGCTATTTGAACGTGTAAGGTACTAAAGGATTTTTAATAGTTTTATTTAATTACTTTGTACAATACTTTGGAAAAAAAAAATAAAGTGGGCTTAATTTGGTACATACGAAATAATTTGTATAGGTAGCATTCAAAAAATATAAATATTTTACTGTGTGATGTCACATTCTGATATTTTCCATTCATATTTAATGAAGTAAGGTAAAGAGTCAAAGGCAATATTGTATCCACATGTAATCAGAAATATCCATAAAAATATCTATTCGTTGTTGCTAGGGTAACGCTGAAGTGAAATCGATACGTTCTTTACAAGTACTCCCACTATATTCGTGGAATTTTTCAGGTAAGCCTGATATTTATCTAAGAATTAATTTGACCCAAAATGCTCTATTGGTAGGTCATCTTAAGGTCAAGAAGTGAATATTTATTTTAAAAACGCACCTTTTTCATAAGAATCATGGCACTAGCTTGACGCTTGTTCACCAATGGCCATAATAAGGACGTCATTTTGACTCGTTTAGTTTGTACAAGGAAAAATAAAACTAGGGAATATCGTGTTTGTGTAGAGCACCATTAACTACTATAGTAAACAATGCATATGACTTCATACCCAAAACGAGGAATTCGGATTTACAAAAAGTCATTTCCGTAATATAACCAATTTTTATGGCGGTATCTGTTACATAATTTTCATTTTAGATATCCATCCAAAACATATATTATTCGCATCAGATATTTTTTGAAATTTCATAATGTGTTTAATATCCAATTAGTGTTTCAAAACTTCTTTTGAAAAGGCTATTTGATCTACGTTTTGTACTATTCCAAATCAGTTGATTCGATTTGTAATATTTTTACAACAGTAGTCTTCTTCTTGTTCTCGAGCCACAGGAAGTCCACTGCTGGATGGAGTTTAAATATTGACCTAATTATTATTAATTTTATGAGCACTACGTCATGTATGTACGGTGATTGGTGAACGATGTGTGAAGCCAGCCCTTACTTTGTGCCTTGTGGGGTGATTGGCCGCGTCGTGGCACCGACTGGCGCGGATCGATCCAACGTTGGACTATCAAAACTTATTGTTTTTTGTCATTCATCTTGTCAATAGAAGTCGATTTGGTTTGCCGTTTTTGCTGCTAGATTCAATTTCGTTTCAATTGCTATGTCTATACTGTACATTTTGATTTATAAGTTCCAGGAAAAGGTTATTGTACTTTAATAAGATTTGTATTTAGTGTTTAGAATTCTTGTAAATAAGTTATGACGGGAAAATTGGTTTATAAATGCGGTAATATAGGTATTATTATGACTAATTGTGAAATCAATTCTTACACACGGAATTAAAATATTTGATGTATTATGTAATGAATACATTATGTATGGTGGTGACATCGTAGGATTAATCATTTCATGCATTAATCATATTATATTGGGTGCGCTATCGATGTCTCACAGTCAACCCAAATGCACTATTTCTTGGCTATTATTTTAGGGTTTGCCATTGAGGGTTGTACATTGTCTATTATCAGCATTGACATTAGGGTATTTGACTATACTATATAGGTACAATCACAAATACAATTGACATAAAACATTTCTGTCAACACAGTAAGCTTGTAACATGAGGCAACTATTAATTTAAAAAAAGGAGTGGGAGCATAGTCTCTTTCACATTCGCACGCTGTAATGCATATTCAGATTAGTGACGTCACTAGTTTTGCTTTGCACCCCTTTGCTTTTACTCCCACTGCAAGTTTTAAAACGTGTCTAACAAGTTAGAAAGAATGAATTTACAAAATTCTCCGTTTATTACAAAATATCAGATTTTGAATATAAGTTTTGATAAATACAATAAATAACTAGAGTCACATACCCTATTGGGAGATCACCCAACCTTGTAGATAACAGTACAAATACTGCCATTTGTGTCGTGAATTTGGCAGAATAGGCGTGATGACAGTATCAAAATATCAAATATTTTATGATGTGAGGAGGAAATACATATAAGAAGGGTTTAAAACGATTTTCAATAAAATAAAAGTACAAAATATAGCAATCGGCCATTTTAACAAAAACGTCACGACGCTCGACGTCACGCCAATGTAAACCTCCTGTAAACATTACCAATTTCTTTAGAAATGTGGAATGTGAATTTTACACCGAGGGACCGCACACCACTTATAGACTTTAGAATTTATTTTTATCAAACTAAATATGTTTTGTTTCGTTAACTTTCTTCGCTGCGCATAGACACAATGACATGTTTACCTAGTGATGACGTCATAACGGACGCCATGATACCCACTAGCTTTTTCTGTGCACTATTGAAAGATTATTAGAAAAATGGCTTAAAACTGTGTTAAACCTTTGTTAATTCTTGAAACATAGATTATTTCGTTAGATTATTTAGTTGAAGTGGCATTGGGCCGGGCACATAGCTTGTAGAACCGATGGCCGTTGGGGCCGAAAGGTTCTTGAGTGGAGGCCACGTACAGGCAAGCGAAATGTCGGACGCCCGCCTACAAGGTGGACGGACGAACTGACTAAGGTTGCAGGAAGTCGCTGGATCCTTGTGGAGATCCTTGGGGGAGGCCTATGTTCAGCAGTGGACTTCCTGTGGCTGATATGATGATGATGATGAGATTATTCCGTATATAATAAATGTGTATCCATATTATAGAACATGATTTTAAAATAATTTGTCATGCCTATTATGTTATAGCAATTCCGCGAATACCATAACAACAATAAACAAACTGAGCCATGTGTATAACTTGAGACTTTGTTTTTTATCAGGTAATATTAACACACAAAAATGGGTCGGAAAGTGACGGTGGCAGTATGTACTTTGAACCAGTGGGCTCTAGACTTTGAAGGGAATCTGAATAGAATATTACAATCGATACAGGAAGCTAAAGAAATGGGAGCTGCCTATCGCACCGGACCGGAGTTAGAAATATGGTAAGTCGTTGATTTTATGAATATGTTATTTTATGAATAATGGGGGAAAATGGAGCTAGGGGTACAAATAATTTTTCAAAATAACTTTTCAAATGTTGTGAATTTTATTTCAAGCGGACAATAAAATTGAGAACTTTTTTAAATGGAGTTATGGGAAAATATTGTGGTGTGACAACTGCTCTCCTACGTAGAGTACCTAGTAGGTCTTTACAGAGCATTAGAACACTTTAATAGCAGGAGGATTCAGTATTTTCACAATTTTATAGCTACCAGGGGGTGATCCTGTGATCCGAAACGAAGTTCTAATGTTCAACGTCCGTAATAAGTTGTAGGTTTTCCACTTCTAAAATTAAATACTATTCTATGATACTTATCATTCATTCTAAACTTAGTCTATGGTTACGAGGTACGATAGGAAATTCGAATATTTTGTGGAGTACTTATCCACATTCGTAGTTTTACGTACGACGTTCGAAAATTTTAACTTCGGATAACTGAGTAACCCTCCAGTTTCAGTTCCCATTTTCATATGTACCATTGTTCACAGCGGTTACAGTTGCGAAGACCACTTCCATGAACCCGACACATATTTGCACAGCTGGCAAGTTCTTGCTGAACTTCTGAAGTCTCCTACATGTAAAGATATGCTGATAGACGTTGGCATGCCAGTGCAACATCGCAATGTGTCGTACAACTGTCGTGTGGCGTTTTACAACAAAAACATACTGCTTATCAGACCAAAGATGATGTTGTGTGAAGATGGAAATTATAGGGAGACCAGATGGTTCTCTTGTTGGACGAAAGTAAGTGCTATATTTGGTGCAATAGAGTTTATTATTGATTAAATACGTAGTAATTGTAGAGCAATGTTTACGAAAGTTTTAATTCCGAAATAAAAATCTAAGCATGGGAGCTCACATGGGAGTTTAACGTGTGGCTAGGTATATATATTTCATGAAACGTCACTAATTTACGTCGGTCTATTTCTTTAAGATTTTTAATGTGTTACAACACTTCAGATATAATATCTGTTACCTTTTTCTATAGGATCTGGTTAGTGTTGGTAAAAACGTTATTTTTGCTGTCAGGAAATACAGAACTGATATGGATGGGGCGATGAAAGCTTGTTAATTGTGATTTTTCCTAAGGACCGTCAAACAGAGGAGTACTATTTACCGAGAATGATATCGGCGATTACGAATCAAACTACAGTGCCTATTGGCGACGCAGTCATTGCGACCAGAGACACTTGTATTGGATTTGAAATATGCGAGGAATTGTGGAACCCACAAAGGTAGGTGTTGCTGGAAAAATATTCACAATTATTGTAAGTGATCATGATCACTTATGAAGAGAGAGAAGAGCAGTCCATTTTCAGTTTTTAATCAACAGGAGTTAATGTTAATGTCTAGAATAAAATTATTTCCTTCAGAGGTTGCAGTCGGTCAGGAGGCCCTATTTGTGACCGTATGTAAACTGAGACAAGTTGAGGTTCAAATAATTGTTCCTTTTTTAAAAAAGTTTACTCGTGAATCTCACGAAAATGTGTAACCGCTCTTTTCACGTCTTAACCAACTGCACTACTGAGTATTGAAGCCATTTTTTTTATTTTAGTCGGCACATACCTCTAAGTCTGGACGGGGCAGAGATCATAGTGAACGGGTCGGGCAGTTACATGGAACTTCGTAAAGCCTACGTCACAGTTGATCTAGTCAAGAGCGCGACTTTCAAAAGCGGAGGTGCTTATCTCTTCAGCAATTTGAGGGGATGCGACGGCCAAAGGGTCTATTTCAATGGCTGTTCCTGTGTCGCTGTTAATGGACAGATTGTTAGTCGCGGCCTGCAGTTCGCCTTGCATGATGTGGTGAGTAAATCAATATGATCGCAACCATTTTCAGATTCTTGAAATTTACTACGAGATATAGCCTTTAAAATTGCACTTCCGACCCGAATGCAGTCATTCGGGTTGCATGCAAATTATACGGTTATATTTTCTCATAATACAGCTATTATGAGAATACAATCGGCGCAGTTTTAATGATTACAACGTCGAGGTCTTGGATTCTAATGTTTTCTTCGTTTTATTTTGCTATTAAATCCATAATCATTTTGTATTATACCTAGGCGAGGGATAAAGACAGGTACAGGACCTAATAAATTTTTTTTCAGGAAGTAATAACCGCAACCATAGATCTAGAGGATATACGGTCGTATCGCACTCAGCTACGGTCCCGCTCGCACTTGGCCGCGTCGAACAAGCCCTTTCCGAGAGTAAACGTTGATTTCGCTCTGTCAGATGATGATGACGTGTATCGAACTACCAGCACCCCTATTGAATGGAAGTATTTGACGCCCGAAGAAGAAATTGAACTAGGTAATATTTATCACTTTTTGTATAACTTTGGTCTTTGGTAACAGATAGAAAAGAAGACAAGCGGTTGAGGTTTTAACACTAAAGTGGGGTGAGATTTTTATTGGGCACTCGGTGCGCCATATTATTACCTAAAGCACATCAATAAGCTAGGCCTTCATCGCTCCTTAATTTCTGGCGCTTAGGGCGTTCTCCTAGCCCTTTCCATCCATTTGAATTTGAAAGAGTAGCAAATATATTTAGTTGAATTTCTGACTCATTCCACGGGATCACTATATATTATCGGGATTAAAAACCTATGTGTTAATCTAGGATGTCAGCTACCCCAACACAAAATTTCAACAAAATCGGTCTAGTAGTTTTTGCGTGAAAGAGTAACACACATCCATACAATAAAGTTTCAAAATTATAATATTGATAAGGATTGATGTGTATTATCGGCAGGTCCCGCGTGTTGGCTGTGGGATTACTTGCGCAGGTCGGGGCAGGGCGGGTTCTTCCTGCCTCTGAGCGGCGGAGTGGACTCCACCAGTACCGCTTGCATCGTCTTCTCCATGTGCACACAGATCTGCGACGCTATACAAAAGGGAGGTTAGTGATAAATACATTTTGAGTTTGTTGGAAAATATATTTTCTAGATTATTAATACTTAAGGTGTATTTTTTGACATTAGGATATTTTTAATTAAATCAAAATTCAGAACACTAAATAATTTATATAATTTCAATTCTCGAAATATGTATTATTTTATGCGAAACAGAGTTGAAATGAAATATGTAATCGAATGCCGTTAGTTTATCGAGGTATTTAAATAAAATTTGATTTTAAAAGTTCCTCGTACAAGGCCGTTAATGATTGGAATTATTCTGTTTAATTACAGAAACACAGGTACTTTATGATGTACGCAAAATTCTGTGTCAATCGGACTACACGCCCACCGATCCGATGGAGTTATGCAACAGACTACTAGTAACGTGCTATATGGCTACGGAAAACTCTAGCTCCGAGACTAAACAAAGAGCTTCACAGGTAATTTAATTTTTAAATTATTGGGAAAAATATTATTTTATTTTTTCACAGAAGAAAAGTCATCCATTTCGTTTATACAACACCCATCGTATTTATCAAAATACTTTATTAAAATTGCTCTACTTACTTATCTATATTGCCTCCGACAAGATTTATTTTTGTTTATTGTTTGTGAAATAATTATAAACAATGAAAATACTAATGCCATTGTGATGTCAAGTAAATCATTAATTATTGTAGAATTTACGAAGATAATCTATACTAAGGAACAATATTTTCATTGACATTAAACGTCTCTGAGTGCGGCCGTTTGAATCACTAGGCAAATGTTCCTGTATTAAATTAACGAATTGTTCCAGCTCGCCAGTCAGATAGGGAGTTACCACTTTCCGATCGTGATCGATGCCGCCGTCAGTGCTGTGATCGGAATATTCACTGCGGCCACCGGCCTTGTACCGAAGTTCAGGAGTAAGGGTGGTTGTCCACGACAGAATCTCGCCTTGCAGAACATTCAAGTAAGTAATAGGAGGTGTAAGTAACAAAAAGGCCTAGAACAAATTTGAGAGAGGGCTGATTTTGTTCGAGGAGTAATACGCAGAGGTAATAGCAGCAGTAGAGTGACTGAATTCCTGTTTTTTTCAAAGTATTTTTAGCTAGTAAAATAAAGGCATCGTCATCTCACGATACTTCTGAAGCGTGCATTGGCTATGGTGACTACCAACTGGTGACTACCTAATAATTATCTGCTTATTGTTTGATTGTTTACTCTTATTTTCAAAATGAAATGGTACTTCCCTTCATGTCATAAAGTTATCAAATTATCTAGTCAAATTATAGTTACATATTCGTGCTTTCACACAAGTTCTTACGCTCATAGGGACAGTTTTCGTCAATGTCGTAAATTTCGACCATCCTCCTCAGAATTTTGTTGAACTTGCGTTTGGGAATCTGTTCTATTGAACTTAAGTTTAGATTTAGTCCCGCGCGTACATGCGGGATCCCGCTGTTCGGGTTAGATCTCCGTACCGACACAAACGTTTATGTGATCCACACAACTTTGTTTCTGCTTTGTTACACTGAAAACTGTGTTGTAGTTTCTGGTACCCCTGACACAAGACTTGATATTACGGGTTCGAAGGTTACTTTATGATATGAAACGAAGTTCAGACGTTCGGACGTCGTACGTAAAACTGTATGAATATGCCTAGTTACTCCACAAAATGTTCGAATCCTTTATTGTACGTTGTATTAAGTTCGGAGTGAATGATAAGTGTCATAGAAAATAGTATTGATTTATTGAAGTGGAAAACTTAAAACTTTCACACTTTTGTTGTCAATCGTTCGGACATTCGGACCGTTCGTTGTAGGTCTTTCATAGGTAGGTCATCTGGGTAGGTACCGCCGCAATGTCTATTTCTCCCGTCAAACAGCAGTGTAAATGCACTGTTGTGTTTCGGATTGAAGGGCATTGTAGCTAGAGTAACGACTGGACATATTGAGACTTAACATCTTATGTCTCAGGATCGCGAGCGCAGTGGAATGCCAAGCATTGCTTTGTAATTTAAGGTCTTGTTTGGTTTTGCTACTGTTTATGAGCGGTCGTATCGCTTACCATCAGGCAAAGGGCATGCTCGTCTCGCTATTCATTGCAATAAAAAGTTGGAGTATTAGGACGTTGAACTTCAACATATAAGATAAAAGCATTCCACTTCTAAAAATCAATATTCTCTATGAAACTTATCATTCACTTCGCACTTAGTTCAAGATTAGGACAAACGACGAATACGGAATAAACCCCCCTCCTCCCTCTCCCCTCCCCCTCCCTTTCCTCCCCCTGCACTATACTTGAGTGTAAGGTGTATGTATATGTGTGTGTGTGTGTGTGTGTGTGTGCAGGCGCGCGTGCGCATGGTGGTGTCGTACCTGCTGGCGCAGCTGATGCTGTGGGCGCGCGGGCGGCCCGGCGGCCTGCTGCTGCTCGGCTCCTCCAACGTGGACGAGGCGCTGCGCGGCTACATGACCAAGTACGACTGCTCCAGCGCTGACGTCAACCCCATTGGGGGCATCTCCAAGACTGATCTGAAGGCTTTCCTGCATTATGCTAAGAACAGGTACGGTTTCTTGCGTGAGAAAATAACTTAGGATTAAAGTGACAAGTGTGAAAAAATAGATTAAGGCTTTTTATCATATATTGGCTCAAAATGACTATCTCCTAGGAGGAGGACCTATTGACGTGTGTAAGACAGAAATATGTATACTTCGGTCTTTTCAATGTATCTTCCATAAGTACAAAATTTCTTATGTTAAAATCTTTAATAAATGTTTCCCAAAAAAAGATTTTTTTTTAGTTAGGCCTCTTTAATTCTAAAGGTGCGAAGATGAAAATTTTCTTTTGTGTCTAAAATTTTGGATGCTCTACTTTCAGTATCTTGGAAGAGCCCGAAATTACTATCGTTAATGAGGTTATAACCTTTACAGCATGTAATAGATTTCTGTACTTGAATATAAATGCGTATTGACTATTGAATGGCACTTAGGGTAAAAACAAGATTGCACTATTTCCACAAAAAAACTTGGGTCAACTATTACAGAGCTGGAATTTAGTCGCCAAAGACAACACTAAGAAAAGTTTTGAATATTTTTATTTGTAAGACGATCAGCCATAGCCAAGTTATGTTTTTCGCCTTTTGAATTTGATATTTCATAAAAAATAGCCACTACTTTTTGAGTATCACTTTATAACGTAACATCAATACTTAGTCTGGCCATAAATACTGTTACACTTAATTATAAAAAAATATTACATTTGAATTTCGAATCTGTCATTTTTATACGATTGTTCATTGTGTTTTCTCATTTTGGCGCCAATACATTGTAAAATATTTTGCGATATTAAAATGGTGTGGGGTGATAAAGAGAACCGAATCGCTGTGATAGCATTACACAAAGTAGGTATGGAGCCAAATGCAATTTTTAAAACTCTCCATACACTTGGTATTAGTAAAATGTTTGTGTACCGGGCTATTAATAGGTACAATGAGACCTCCTCTGTTTGTGACAGAAAAAGATCTGGCCGTCCACGTAGTGTTCGTACGAAAAAGGTGGTCAAAGCAGTAAGGGAAAGAATTCGAAGAAATCCTGTCCGAAAGCAAAAGATTTTATCTCGGGAAATGAAGATAGCACCTAGAACCATGTCGCGTATTTTAAAAGATGACTTAGGACTTGCAGCCTATAAGAGACGCACTGGCCATTTCTTAACTGATAATTTAAAGAAGAATAGGGTGGTAAAATCGAAACAACTACTGAAGCGGTACGCAAAGGGAGGTCACAGAAAAATTTTGTTTACGGATGAGAAAATTTTTACAATTGAGCAACATTTTAACAAACAAAATGACCGTATTTATGCTCAAAGCTCTAAGGAAGCTTCCCAATTAGTCGACAGAGTGCAACGTGGACATTATCCGACTTCAGTGATGGTTTGGTGGGGTGTTAGCTATGAAGGAGTGACTGAGCCATATTTTTGTGAAAAAGGTATCAAAACATCGGCACAAGTGTATCAAGATACCATTCTTGAGAAGGTAGTTAAGCCCCTTAACATCACCATGTTCAATAACCAAGTATGGTCCTTCCAGCAAGACTCGGCGCCGGGTCATAAAGCTCGGTCCACGCAGTCTTGGTTGGAATCGAACGTTTCGGACTTCATCAGAGCTGAAGACTGGCCGTCGTCTAGTCCCGATCTTAATCCGCTGGATTATGATTTGTGGTCAGTTTTAGAGAGTACAGCTTGCTCTAAACGCCATGATAATTTGGAGTCCCTAAAACAATCTATACGATTGGCAGTGAAGAATTTTCCCATGGAAAGAGTGCGTGCTTCTATTGATAACTGGCCTCATCGTTTAAAGGACTGTATTGCAGCCAATGGAGACCACTTCGAATAAGCTTTTTATATTTTTAATTGTTTTATATTTATGTATTAAACTGACACACTGTAAAAGTAATAAATGTTATTTGCAGTTAACAATTTTCTTTTTTCTTTATTACAATATTTATGGCAAGACTAGGTATACACATTTATTTTAGTCCGACCGTGTATTAATGTGAGGTATTGACATTACGTATGTACAAGTATCGATTAATACATAATCGCTCTTTTTTTTGTACTCTGATGCATAGTGTACTTTAAAGAGGATTGACAAAGAATGTTGAAATATGAAATTACTGGTTTTTGCTCTCTCATATGAGAGAGGCCGCCTGAGTAGGTATCACCGCAATGTCTATTTCTCTCGCCAAACAGTAGTGTTAATGCCCTTTTGAGTTCTATTATGAAGGATATTGTAGCCAGATTAACTACTGGACATATTGAGACGTAACGTCATATGTCTCAGGATGGCGAGCTCACTGGAATGTCAAGCATTGCTTTGTTATTTATGATGTTTGGTTTTGCTATTGTCCATGAGCGGTCGAATAGCTTCCCTTCAGCTGAATGGTATGTTCGTGTCGCAACTAATAGCAATAAAATAAAAATGTACATAAACAAAGACGGTATGATTTAAATATTAGAACCATATTAAATTAAAGCTTTTTTAAAAACAAATTACATTCGTTAATTTTTGTTTTTTTTTTCTTTATTGTTAGGACCAAAATCGTAGTTCTGTTCTCAGAGTACTATCACTATGAGTTGCTACAAATCTATATAGTATCATATTTTAGGTATCCTCTATGCCATAGATATTTTATTTCTGTAGGTTCTTCCTGCCTTCGCTTTCGGAGATACTCAACGCGCCACCGACAGCCGAATTGGAACCGCTTACCGACGGACAAATAACACAAACAGACGAACAAGACATGGGCATGACATATGCGGAACTATCGGAGTTCGGTCGACTGCGCAAGACTTACAACTGCGGCCCGTACAGCATGTTCCAGAAACTAGTGCACACGTGGAATGATAAGTGTACGCCTCAGGAGGTTAGTCTAAAAAAACATGTGACGTCACATGTTTGCTGTTACCATAGTAATATGAGAAATACTAAAAGTCTATTCACATTTCTGAAGTACATCTTTCATGACCCGTTATTGCTAATGCGTTAGTGATAGGTGTTGTCAATTTTTATATATCGGTAACAATGTAAAATTTTAATGCACATAACTCTCGGAAACATTTAAAGCCGCTTCATGCAACTGTGATGGAATTAAAAGGGTGCGTCCTTATTTTCATCATAGAATTGAACCAAACAATGTTATTTTCGTCTTATGGGATTTATAATAAAGCATGCCCTGAATAGATGGCAGACCTTCAAACAGCTATAAAAAGAAAGACCTTAGAGAATTCGCGGTCGATGGTGAATGATGAGGTGCATTCAGCCTGCTGTCCATGTCATCTTTACAGCTCAGGCTGTTTAGAAATAAATCCACTTGTTTTCTAGTAGTAGTAGTGGTGTAGGCTTATGCCCTGCAGTGAAAAGTATAAGAGCTGATATCGATACAATAATTTTGAACTCAGGTGGCAGAGAAAGTGAAGCATTTCTTCCGTTGTTACGCCATCAATCGTCACAAGATGACGGTGTTGACGCCCTCGTACCACGCGGAGAGCTACAGCCCCGACGACAACAGGTTCGACCACCGACCCTTCCTCTACCGCGTGCACTGGAACTGGCAGTTCAAAGCCATTGATGACGCTGTAAGTGTGTCTGCTTTTAAATTTTTGTTCCTAAAGGTATTTAGCAATAAGGGTAACTAGTCGAAATAAAATAAGAGAAATTAAAGTACAAAAGTTGATTCGTGATTAACTATGAGAAAGTGACAAAATTAATGACATCCTATAACACTAGTCTATGTTCACTGACTAAATTCAGTAAATGTGAATCAAGTTGCGGATTACGCTTGAATAGATATTTCTGATTCTGAAATAATTGAATGTAAAACAAGTATATAATTGATATTTTATGTCTTGGCTACCTCTTTAGTTAAAAGCCTATTTTTAAACAAAATGGCACCGAAAACTTTCAAAACTTAATAAATAACAACAATGCTATTTTCTGAACCATAACTGAAACATGGTACGGATGGGTAATGGCTACGTACGGATGGTGGTCTTCTCGTGTTCGGCTCCTCTAGCGTAGACCCAGCTTAAACTAGTTTCGAGATTACGTCACAATGACGTCACCATAATGGCCGCCAGGGTCATTAACAATTTGCAGGATTCTGTTCTGGTATTCTGTTTCATATCAAAATACTCATGTATAAGATTGTGTCGGCAGGTATCGCAAATGACAAAGGATAAGCGTGGTGCGTCAGCCGAGACCAGAGTCAAACAAGAACTGGGGAAACTGACGCCGAGCAGCTCTACTTCAAGCATCAACTTCATGCGGGGTGACAGAAAGGGAGTGCTCATATAAAATAACTTCAAATTGCTAGATATTAAGGGTTAATTTAGTTTGAAATGTAGATTTTCAATAAAAACATGCCATGGCTTATGAAGTAGTACAGCTGCAGTACTAATGCACATTACATGCCAAAACCGCCGGCCCGGCGACATGGCCCGTCGTCACATCCCGGCGGCATATAATGATCATGTCGGCAACATGCGCTCACGTGTGTTTTTCGCCGACATGTTGGCGACATGAAAAGCGCTCTGTTCAAACGTCATAAACATGTTCATGTCATGTCGAACCGCCGACTTATCGCCAACAAAGTATTTCGTTTTGCAATGTGTTGAGCGGCAGATGCCGGCGGGACCCGCCGGGCGGGTCGACGACTTTATTGTGTAGAGCTTTTAAGCGTATAAATTATGTAAATATAATTTTTATTGCGATATA
The DNA here is from genome assembly GCA_030180105.1 of Hyles lineata. Lineage (NCBI taxonomy): Eukaryota > Metazoa > Arthropoda > Insecta > Lepidoptera > Sphingidae > Hyles > Hyles lineata. The sequence continues at coordinate 10,263,397 of JARJEE010000008.1, read as the reverse complement.
TTTTCCAAATGTACGCAGTACGCACGCATGCAGTTGTAAAATTTCATAGACTAGATTGTTACAAAACTTATAAACCGTAATATCTGTGGCTGTATGAATGTTTTGTTTTTAAAAGTAATGTGCCTTATGGTATTTTTAATAAAATGCACAGTTATCATTTAATTTATGAACAATGTATGTATGTAAGCGATTGTTATGAATATGGTCGTGGAAGTGAGGATGGCATGTCGCACAAAATATATAAAAAATGAAACACCTGGGTTAATTTGCAGAAAAGACTACTGTCGTACCATTTAAATAAGTTATATCGGCAAACATCATGTGCACAGAAACTTAAAACAAAGAATTGTCTCTCACATATGAGAGACCTACCACCAGTTATAATTGCTTTGTATTTCGATTTTAAATACAACTAAAAAGTGTATGCTATTTTAATATTATGTATAATATAGGGCATAATATTAATAAGATAATAAAAAATAATATTTGGAAAAACTTATCAATTTGGAAGTTAACCTAGCCAAAATCGCGATTTACTAAATTGAATATTTTCTTTGACACCCTGTATAACTTTTTTAAATGGTACTTCAATACTCCATACAATTTTGGTATAAAATATGTGAACAAACCCGAAACTATTTTATATGGGATTAGCGTTTTAAATATGAATATTCATTTTGAATACGTAAAGTGCCTCTATGTTGCGTAATAAATTAAATCACAAAATATGCAGTATAATAGATTGACGATCTCTTTGTAGGAATCCTGTAACAGCCGATTTTTATGTAGGATAAATATCACGTAAGATATAATGAAATTAACTATATTTCTGTAAAATAGTGTTTATTGTATTTATGAATTAATTGCTATAACAATTGAATAGTCCCTGTTTCTTTGAATGTTGTTTGTTGTGTATAATTTTAGGACACATTTGCTCAAATTATATGATATTGTATTTTTTCTTCATAATGTTTATACTGATATAAAAGTTCCTGATGACAATACTATACATACTATATATTTTATATTTATTATTTGTAAAGTTACAAACAAAGTGCTTATGTAATTAATAATTTTATGTTGTATAATATGATTTTATTATATTTATATATTATTATAATCCAGTGAAAAAGAAACATTCAGCGACAAGCCATTAGATGCTAATTAGAAGCTGGTTTTAATTAGATGGAAAACAATATCCAAGTGCGAATCGGCACACCGAGGTTACTGCCTACTATATCAGGTCAGGATTTTTTATTATATTGCCTTTAACACTAGAGCAAACTCTTTCAAAATAATACACGCCTTTTAATATTGAACTGAAATACATTGTCATTTGAGCCAGCAATTAGTACTAAGATCTGAGACTAAGATAAATAAAAGTATGAAATGGGAACATATTGTTTATCGGCAATGGTGGCGTCGCCGCGCCCAATACAGATACTTTTAAAAACTTTTTTTATTCTATTGTTTTAAAGAAATATATAAATAAATCTCTTCAATACTACGTATTTAAAGATGTGTCATATTTTGTTTATTTCGGAATGCGTTTATAATATTTTTAAGTTAGACTTAGGAAACGAGACTTTTTGCTACCTACAGTAAAAAAGATAATCGAGATATTGAGTACTTAATTACAATACTTCCAATATTTTTTCAATGATAGAGCCCAGTTAATCACCCGGATTGTATTTGCTTAATGCATATTTATAATTGCAGGGCTCAGAATACAGAAACGAGCAGAAATGGCGCCCCGCTTCCATTGCAAGCTACGCGTAGTGTCCGAAAATCAAATCAGTGTCCTGTTCCCGTTTTATTTCCCACTCGCTTAAACATTGCTAGCATATACGCTTTTGCTCGATTTAGGGTTAAAACGTTGAGAATATTGAAGTAAATAATAAAAAATACAAATGTTCCAATGTGGATATTGTAAATACTAAATTGACTAATCGCTTGCGCGTGAAAATGTGCGTTGCAGAGATTTTTTCCTTTCTTTAGGTTTTTTTGCGGCTTCTCATTTCTTCTGTATTCTGAGTTTCAGGGTGTTTGCCGTGATCGATAGAATTTTATTTCACTTTGATATTAGATCTAGCTCTGTAGGGGCTTGGGTGATAAAGCGATAAATGCTCCTCTCATTGGCATACTGACAGAAAAGGTCGCCTGTGTCTAATTACACTAACTACGAAGCATGAAGCACCTCTACTAGATAAAAAACACTTATAATAAATCGTTGTTGGAAATCTTGCAATTTATATCATAGCCGAATCGATAGAATTATTTTGCAGCCTTTAATTTTGCACAACAACATGTTTCGTGTATTTTATAAGGAAGCTTTAAATGATAATCATATTTTATTATGATTTTATTTGTTACATTTATGTTAATAAATATGATGCAGTTTATCTGTGTATTGTTTTTTTCTTTTTTATATTGCAATTGTAATTTGAGGATGCAGGGTCTTTTTGTAAACTAATTTGCATGAAAAAATGTGAATGTTTCTATTTAAAATAAAACCTTTGACTTTGTAATGAGTTTTGGTCACATAATTATAAAGCTCTTCTAGATAATTAGTACCTATCTTGAAAAGTATAATTATAATTTCTGGACACCTACGTCTATAGGTACTCTATAGCCTCGAGCAGAGTTAAAAATTAGCAAAGTAATTTAAATAATTTTCCTTGAATTTCCCTCCGATAAAAAAATAAACTATTACTCTATAAACCAAAAATAACTACAAATACCTACTATTAATTAGTAATTACGTGAAATGATGATAATGACAATGTGAAATTATAATACCTATTAGGAGTATGATGGTCGATGGATGAGAATGGGTGGTATATAGTTTAACAGTTCCAATAAAACTAATGTGACATTACTAATTTAAGATTGAGGAAATTATACCTACGTGAAAATTAAGCAAAAATGTTCAGTTGTGGTATTAATTTATTCGATTTGAAAATTAATTCGTAAAATAAACATTATCGACTGTATATTTATAACTGTTTTTAAAAGGATTAGGCTTATCAAATTTTAAGTATATAACGCAATGACGTTTTACAAAAAACATCTTAGATATAACGTAATTCAATTTACATATTAAAGCTGATCTGAACATGAATACGGCGGCATAAATTCACAAGGAGATTTGTACAAAGTGACATTGTTTGCAACCCGAGGTTCATCCAATGTTGGAAAAGCCATTTGGAACTGCACGGTTATGTATACAAATGTGGATGCGGCTATTCGAAACGCCAATCCTGTGTCGATGTAAAACATCCCATACGCGCTAATTCCTCGCGAGTCGCCGCGTACTTCAAGCGTACGAAGAATAGCTTTCGCCAACTTATGTATTTCAGCTGAAAACAAATACAGAATTATGAATTACGCTAGTCTTATTTTTAACATATAAAATTTTGCTTTTAAACTATAAAGGTGATAGAATTATATATAACGACGATTCCTTTAAACTTTAATAAAATGTAATACTACGTGCGTTACAGCATAAAAGCTCAGTTTTATGTTGCTTGGGGAGGTCTCATAAGTTGTTTTCGTGTTAGTTAGACGATTGTGATGATTCTTTCAGATTGCCAGACATACTTGCGGGTTCTATAAAATGTAAGTCTGGGGCTAAAGGGCTAATTGACTGCTAGTTATAACTTTCAGAGTAACATTACTTACGCGAGACGGTTGGTTTTAGTTGTATGTAAGAGCATATCAAAATTGTTTGCTCTATTTGCTCAGCAAACATGTCTATTTGTTGACAGGAAAACAATGTGAAAAGCCAAGTGCCTACTGCCCATCCTGTCACTGCGCTTGCTCGCAGTATATCAACGCGCTAGAAAGATTTAAATAATTAGCTTTAATATACTTAGTTAAAAGATACACAAGAATTAACAAAATATTAAATTTTATATAAATGCCGTACTGGGCAGACGAGCTTAGGGTCTGCCTGGTGGTAAGGGACTGTCGTTGGTCATTGACTTTTCAGCGCTATAGGAATCGTGCGCTGTAAACTCTCTTTAAGCCTCGTTTCAAGAAGTATATGTCATAGCGTTCGAGAAATACCGAAACAGGGAGTTCATTCCAAAGCTTGCACTTGTGTGATAAAAAACAACGCTGGAAACGTATCTACCGTTCAGGAACGGATAATTTAAAATAATAATAATCGGATAATCTTCTATGTGGTAGGAATTAACTAAAACGACAATGAGATATGTGTAGTTAAAATATGTATTTTATAATATTAAAAATAATATATAACTGAGCCGCTTGTAATTTATTTCATTAAACACGAATACGCCATTGTAGAAATTCTTGGCGGAAGCTTATGTTTAGCGGTGGAATCTTATGATAATTGATAATAATGGCGATACTGAAATATTTAGTCAAGCTTCATTGAACTGGACTATATGTCCTAACCACTCCCAATCGTATTCTCAATTGTAGAGATGGGCTGTGCCCCGCAATGGGATGTAGGTACATATATGGGCTGAATAGAATCGATCAATTGTAGAGTATCGTGAATATACGTACCGAAGATTTCAAATATATTATAAAAGCTTGAACAGAAACGAAAGTACCCATGACGACCGTCCAGACTCCTAGGACCAACTGAAAATTATATAAACATTATTATTATTATACGCAAAAATTTATTCTAACTTTACTGAATCTTATTTTTTTTTGCACAACACACTGGCGACCCTTACTTTTGTATATTTTATATATTTTACTTACAACAAATTTGTATCCTTGCTTAACCACGTCAAATAAATGAAACAACATCCTGAAAGCTTGTGTAAATTCATTCTGACCTGCTCTTGTATGAAAAGTTATGGTTTTATCAAAATGTTTCCTCCAATACATTGAATTAAAGATAAATAAATCCGGCACGTAATCAGTATTTATACCAGATAGTTTCATTATAGATAGATTTAAATACTTTAGTCTCATCGCCATTAATCCCATAATCGAAATAAAAAAGCAGTAGTCATCATATACACAAATTAGCCAGATAAAATATATTGATCCGATGATGTGAACTTTCATGGAAACAATGAATATGTAATACATATAAGATACAATTCCTACAGAAACGATGGCTACTAAAGTGCACGACACTGCTAGATTTCTCATTGCCGTTTCTCTCATGAAGGACGTCTCTTCAACTCCTAGGAATACGTCTATGTCTATACAACAACTCATTATTTCGTATCCACTCTTTCTGTTGAAAAAGCACGAGTTGATGAGAAATAAATTGGCATACGTGACAAAATGGCCGACTGTCAGGATTTCTGGAAATTTCAGATCGTGTGCTGTTGCCGATAAAAGAATAGAAGCGCCGATGTTAGCCACAACTATAATGAATAGGTTTACAAGTAATGTTTTGTACGATCTTTGCACAATCCGGTTATTTCTTATATCAAACCTGCCGAATCCAGAATATTTTAATCGCAGAAATATAAATCGATCGAATCTTTTAATATATTCACGCATTAGATCTCCTTTTTCTAAGGATTCCATATTATTAAAGACGAGTTGTATTGGCAGTGAGACTACACACACTGAAGTTGGGGAATCAATTTCTGTGAGTTGTCTGTCGATATTAAAACATTTAATTTATTTACTATGGCTTTGGTAAGCCCTTGAGGACAATAAGCCTTATCATAATTATTACTCAAGTGAATTCTAACTGATTTAATGGATATAATCGGAAGGAAGTAATATTGATTGAAGTTATTGTTATTAACCGTCTTTTACTAATAGTAGCTATGGGCCGTTCAAGTATTACGTAAGCAGATTTATTACAATTATATACCCCCGTCCCCCTTGTCAGCAAAGGGAAGCAAAGCTCTTACCCTTTCCCCCCATGCTTACGTAAACATTTTTCAATTAAGTAATATATTGATTTTTTTAATGATTTATGACCAGAAGTAAAATTTCTTAAAATAAGAAAATATAATCAGGATAGAGATTAGATTTTACTGATACGGTATTCAACATAGAGTAAGGTACAAAAATGTTATAATACTAGCGGTCCGGTTTCGCCCAGGTACAGATACAGATTCCAGTCCATATTTTATTTAAACTCAACATGACTATTGACTGCCGTTCTTTATACTGCTTATTAAATCCCGACCTCTATACTTTTGTCCCATTTTATCCACCTTATATTCTATTCCATCCCATCTCTCCAGATTAAAATTATTATTTTGCTAAGGAGATATTACTACACTAACCCGATGACCTTCATTCTCATTGAAATCAAAAGATGTAAGGACAACATACACATCGGATTATATCTACTACCAAATAAGTTTCCATAAGGGTTTCGTTTTTTGCTATTTTGCAACGGAACCCAAAAAATACAAATCTTCAAATATAATGGTTATTGAAAGTAAAATGATATACAATAATTATGGAATGATCCTCCTTATCATTTCCTTCAGAGTTGAAGCAAGTTATCGTACGTGCTATATAGGCTACAGTATTAGGTAAGCGCTTCGTCGTAGGTTGAAATCTACCTCAATCCCCAGGTGTGCCGTTGGGTTACTACGGACTACCGTTTGCCGCTGTAATAGCTTCGACCAGTATTGCTTTTTTTATTATACCTACCTAACATTTACAAACATAGTCTTGACTCCTAATTCTACACTAAGATGAAAATGTTATCAGTATTAGAAATTAGAAGAGAATTTCATTTTCACAAAGCAAATATTGAAGGCCGTTCAAACATTTGTCTCGGTGTTTCGGAACTCACGGCCTCTCGTTTCACCACCGGCGTGTAAACGACTGCACCAGATAGACTTATTAAGAAATGGAAATAGTTTTGACGAACTTAAGTACCACTAGCTTCGATCAATGACCACTAGCGACATTTCGGCTTAACTCATTGCAGGCGTACAATTTTAAACGTACTGCACATAGAGTACTCGGTATACGAGTATAAGAAATGTTTTAGCGCCTGTAGAAAAATATTAGCTAAAATACAAATGATTAAATTAGCTCAGACAATTCTATTACATTGCTTTTCTATTTAATTTTGAAATGTAATCGTGGGGTAGAATATCTCTTGTAAATACAGAAGAATATGAGAAGCATAAACACGACGGCCCCGTGTCGGGTTAAGGCATTGTGAAGAACGCAGTAAAAAATAATAATGTGGGTTTTTGTTTAATAACTAATTAAACAATGGTAATAGGTACTACTGCGCCTGTTATGGCGTGGCGTTGTCCGTGGGAGGAGAAATAGAAGAAAAGAAACGTAATTTTAAGTAATTTAGCTTAGAGTTCATTGTTTTATTTGTAAATTATTAATGATAATTAACGTCTTATCTTAGTTAACATCTTTGCACTCATTTTCAAAATACACTACTAAATGTTTATATGATGCATTAATTAAAACATGGCGTGTGTAGCTTATGGTTTTTTTTCTATCTTAAGATCAGTGTAAACAACTAAGTTTTTCATACGGCATTTTTGTGTAATATAAGTCAGGCGTAAAATACCGTAAGTATTAATTCGATTTATTTCAGTGCATGCACATCCGAAATAAAAAGTGTGAAGTGCAATACCTTTTTAAAAAATATTTATTATTGTTATTTCAGTCAGACACCATATTATAGGTTCATGATCTATACTAATATTATAAAGCTGAAGAGTTTATTTGTTTGTTTGAACGCGCTAATCTTTGGAACCGGTGGTCAGATTTGAAAAATTCTTTTAGTTTTGGATAGTACATTTATCGAGCTATAGGCATACATATCATCACGCTTTGTCCTATAGAAGGGAAGCAGTAGTGATATTTCTAGCAAATGCGAGGTCATTTTATTCGTTTTTCGTGGTCTGATTAGTCGATATTCAATATTGATAGTCGGAATTGAACTATTTGACCGCCATTTTGAAATGTGTACCCGGGCGGAGCCGGGCCCGACCGCTAGTATTATATAACGATGGTGTTCGTTTTTAAACATACAATTTCTTACGTAGGAGCAATGGATATATGCAGGGGTTGCGTATTTAAACAACAAAAAATATTTTAATCATGATATATTGCTTATCAATATAGAGTAACAAAGTGTTTGTTTCTAAAAATATGGAACTAGAGTTTGACAATGGAATCAAATGCTAATAAATGCAACAGACAAGTGTAACCAAGGCATTGCGCTATCACAATATATCGGGATGGTTCCGATGACAAGCCAATATACGAAAGATCAACCATCAGATCTATCAAATCTTACCGATTGTACAATATATTTTAACAATTATCATTTTTCTTCAATCTCATAAAACCTAAATATTAATTATACCAAGGTAATTATTTTCTCAAAATTTTACTACTATTTTCTAAATTTAGACATATTTACAATATATTAAGTACATATTTTATTCACAAGCTTCGCTGTGAAAGCGCAAATGTATCTATTGAGCATCATAGTCTTAAACCCTCTTAAGTCGGAAGCTCTTTGTCAAGAACATCTTGACGTCTACATTACACATTATAACAATCGACGCATTAAATAACACATTTACACATCAGCACACACTCACACACTCACAGCACAGTCTGTAACCGATCAATACTTTAATTAAATTATATAAATACTTCTAGAAATGCATTTTTACTTGGTACGACATGCCGTGAAATCATCGACGGACTTCACCATCAAATTTTATAATTTTGATAATTATAATAAGTACAAACAAAGAACAAACATAACACTCTATATACGTAGGTACAAACATATAAAACTTGTGACATAATTTGTGTTAATAATTTGAGAATTAGAAGCTAGTATCACTATTACGAGGAAAGAGATTCTTATACCGTGGATTAAGTTTGTAAACAAAGTCTTGTTTTAATATTACATTATGAATCGGACAAAATCAGTCATCCGACTCATACAACTGCTTCATTTCAAATCAGCAACACCGATATCGCAGAATAGCACCATCCTTGTCCACCTCATCATTGTTCAGTGTTTGTCTTCACATTCCCCGCTGGTTTGAAATGAAACTTACAACTTTTGACAAATACTCGAACTAAACTAGAGTTTTAGTCTAACTTAATAGCTAAACTTAAAGATAACCCCGTACCATCACCAAAGATTGCACATAATACCCGATACTTTGATTTTTTAATTGCAGTCATGCCTAACTACATAGGCTAGTGGATACATTTCACGTTGACTGTTAAAAAATTTAAGTATTTTTGGGGACTAAAGATCGACATGTCCATCGTTCTTTTATGAACTGTGTAAAGTATAATAGTCTTTTGAAAAGCTCACGATAAATTGGAATGTTAACAGTTACTTTGGAAGACATTGATTTAATAAATAACTCCTTTTTTATTTTACATAACCTTGAATTCAGCACTGGGGAATAATGTAACTGTTAAAAGGAATAAAATTTAATATAAAGGCGGACGGAATACAATTTAATTTATTTAGTACCTTCGAATTTTTTCACGATCCCCATCAATAATAAGTCTTTTTTACAGTTTGTATTCACTCAAGGGTAAATATTCCAATAGTGTTGGACAATAATGGATTTGGCTGACCGAATATTTACTTCTTGTTGAATACAGAACCGTTAGTCATAACGCCTGCAGTTTAACATGTTCGAAAATAATACATTTAGTTGTGTACTGGCATTGGTAGCTGGCCTAAAAGTTGATTCGCGAACGCGGCATTCGTGAATTTGAAATGTCTTTTGTCGTAGAACTTGAGGAGGGCTGGAGAGTAAGGATGCTGTTTCTTCAGATGCATGTAATGTTCTTCGGGCTCTGATGTGGTGTGACCGCATTCTTCACAAACGTACATCTGTAAAAAATAACGTTCTCCATTACATATTGCCCAGAAAAAAAAAATCTAAATAATTAGACATATTTTTATTTTTTTATAAATATTCAAAAAATGAAAGTAATATTAACCTTAGTCCTCCTTTCTTTGTAAGCGTATGTGTGTTGTACACCGTGTACTTTTAAACAATGTGATTCTAATGAGCATCTTTGTGTGAATGACTTTTCACATAAGTTGCATTTGTAGGGTCTGACTCCAGTGTGCGTCCGTGTGTGCCGTTTCAGGTCGAATGTGTCATTGAATCCCTTGCCACAGAACGTGCACAGGTATCTCTTCACATCCGAGTGACATTTCATATGTCTGTTTAAAAGCCTCTGTAAGCTGAAGTTCTTGGAGCACACTCTGCAAACAAACTTTGTCGGGTCATCTTCGCTCACTAATACTTGTTTGTTTTTCTCCTCTTCTCTTTGTCTTGCGTTCGCTTCCGTCGCTAGTGGGTTCTTTACTCCGTGTCCGCCATTTATGAACTCTAACGGTAGCTCTGCTGGTAGACCCAACTGCAAGAAGAAAACTAAAGTTATAATTATGTTATAGCGCGAAAATATATTCCAAAGAAGAAAATCAAGGTAAGTTTTGATTTCATTATTTAATTATAAGGCTGATTAATCTATTAACATCGGTAAGTTAAAGCATAAGTTGATTCAGGCTCGGCGTAATATTTTACAATGTACATATTACCAAACTTCGATGTCGTCTTTCTCTTATTTATTTTGAAAAATAAATATTTCAATGGACGACATTGAAGAAGAAAAACGAATCAAAGCTTCGCCTTAAAATCAAATAATGCTTACCCTTTGTTGCAAGATTTGAATTTTGGTATCGGTGACAGAGCCTTTCTTCAGACTTACAGCAGCGGCAGGACTGAGCGAAGTGTTCTCGATGTGACTGCTGCCGTCGAGAGAGTTGTTTCCGCCGGGCGACGGCAGAGACACGCCGGTCGGTGAGTCCAAGTCCAGGGAGTGACTAGTGAAGGGGAACCCGGGAGACAGGATTTGTTGCCTCTGTTGTAGCTGGACGTGAATCTGTAGCTGCTGCATTTGACCTTCATTATGTGGAAGTAAAGGCCCGGTGTTCAGTTGCATTAACAAGTCTGGTCGCTCTTTTACGAAGTTGAAAGAGGAACTTTGTTCTTGGCTGGCGATGGCGAAATAGTTCTTTTCATAATACTGTCTACTGAAATTAATTTGTCCCGTTAGTGATTCAATATCACCAGGGTTATGTACAGAATCAGGCGTTATTGATGACGATTCTCGTAAATCGGAATCAGTGATCGATTCCACGTGATTATTTAATAGAGTAGCAAAGTCTTCTGTAGAATCCGAAAGATTTCCTAATATTCCTTCGTTTGGCCCAGGAAATGTTAAAGTTGCGTTGAATTGATAGTTGTCAATTACATCTTCATTCATATCTACGACCATGGGGTCAAAACTGTTTCCATAATTGCCAATAGCACCTAAATTTTCTAATTTGTTCTCATAATCTATCTCTTCGTCTTTAAGAGCTAACCCATAGTGAGCATTTTGCATGAGTGAATATTGTTTGCTTTGTTCTGGGAAGTTTGTGGCATTTTCATTATTTTCACAGTCCATGTTGAAACCGTTGATGATATTGAACTCATTTGAAAAATTACTATTTGCATTAAAAGTATTTTGGCCGCTTTTCGTGGACGGTCCAAGCGTTTCATAAAATGGTGGAAGACTGCCCGTGGGTGGACTATTAGGACCATAGTTAGAGCGTCCATCTCGACCATTGCCTCCGCTTCCCGAACCTCCTCCGATGGCGCCGCCTCCACCTGACGACGGGACAGTGCCACCACCACCAGAACTGAAGTTCCCTGAGCCACCACCACTCTGAGAACCACTGCTGGATCCACTGCCACCGGTTGAGCGGCCATGCCCAGCCGCTGCATTTAAAATACCGGGAACTTTATTCGCAGGACAATTTCTGAGTACTAGAACAGGCCTGGCTAAAATACCATTTGCAATTTTTGAACTGCTTGTTCTTCTTTGTTCCCTAATTTTCTTTTCGGTTTCCTCATCCTCAGTTTCACCACGCTTTTTTGCTATGACATAATCTATTGGTTGGTCTTGTTCTGGATCGGAAGTAGGTAACGTCGCTGGAATGCTTACATCTGATAATTCCTTTTTATTATCACGGAACTGTGATTGTGATGGGGTTCTTTGTATGACTGATACTTTCTGACACGTTACATTGTTATCGATTCCAGGAGAGGGTGTTGATTCTGGAGATGGTGTATTTCTAGAGGGCAAAACAACTGGATCGCTGTCTAATGAATCTTTTTCCTCCTTTATTAAGGGCTTGTCTTCTACTTTTTTGTCCTCCGATACTACAGGTAAGTATTGTTTCCGTTCTGCTTGCGTAAGTACATGCCCTCTGTGACCATAAGGAATATCTCCTCCTAATATAGATGAAATAAACCTTCGCGGTTCTTTTGTCCGTTTTTCATGTGTATTCTTACTGCCATTCGAATCTCCAAATACGTCTCGATCTGAAACAAATGAAAATAAATTGTTAAAAAATATTATTTCGATAAAAAATATTGGAGCACACAAAATATACGGTTAACTTGAATTACTAATACACAAGTAAGGTGATTCAATTTCTGAGTGTAATCAAACGTTTTCTTAAAGTTATTGACTACTGACTATTTGTCCTCGGCTTATTACTAACGTATTCATATAGCGTCGGTGGTATGAGGCCTCGTTGACGTCACTGGTATGTGCCTCCATAACGGTAATACTCGCCTCCACTCACACACACCCATTTATATATGTTTATCTACACCATATTTCTGTCGAAATATTTAAATAGACATATGAAGCAATGTACTCGTAATTATTATTTTTAAATTATACACAAAATAAATATTATAAAAATATAATCATCGCTATTTCATGAAGTTATTTATTCATTTCCTTAAAACAAATATAGTTATAATGAATTCAGATTAATAATGCTTAATAGTAAGTCGCAAATAGCACATAGAAAATAAAAGCCTCTCAAAAAAAAAAAAAAAACAATTATAGCGAAATACGTAGGTAGCGAGTGAAAGTCCCGAGGCAGGCCCAAACGAGTTCCTTTGCCCTTTCTCGGCTTTTGTTAGGGATTCAAGGACGAAGCCTGGCATTGTAGGATTTTTTGTCCGTAATTGTATGCGTCTAAGCAGTCGGCCGTGACTATCGGCAGACTAATTTCTACGTTATGTTCATAGAACACAAATTCGTGCATTTTTTGAAAAGGATGCGTATATCCGTCGGCATGTTCATAGCGGCACTTAAGACCTGCAAATGGCCACGTAAATATTTTATGTTTGAGTTTTATATGCTGTGTTTTTTTTTCTAAGAAATGACCAGTTTTCCGTTAGTATTGGGTAAGTAAACTGCAAAGATCTTTATTTCATGTAGCAATACGTGCTGTGAGTTGTAATGACCGCGTATTTTATACAACACACTTTAATTTGTGTCAAAATATAATTATTATGTTCTATTTGGAAATTGATGCATTTAAATAATGATCAAGTTTATACGTGTAATTCTATAGAATAAAAAAGGCTACAGACTAGTGGCACTTTATGATATTTCATCAACAAGACTTCTTTTATTGTTGCATACCTGATAAATAGTATTGTTTTTTAAAACATTCACTTGAATTTGTTATAAATACAGCGAAATTTAAAAGAACTGAATGTAAACATGTTTTGCAAAAGTAATAATATTAATTTAAACAATTGCATGCGAGTCTAGTAAATGCCTAAGATCTGTTTTATTGGTCTGCATTTGTAAAAAATACATTCCGACTTTGAAATAACTCACGAATTTGGAATAAAACTGGCTTAAAAAGGTTCGGAATGCCGCTGGCCAGTACTTGCGCATGCGGTGAGATGGAAATGATAACATTTAAATTGTGCGATGGAGACTCATGAGCGCAAGTATGCCTCAATGTAAATTAGCATGGTCATAAATAACATTTAAAATATACTTTTCTTGGAGGCAGATGTGAAGGCTTGCTAGTCAAAACTTAAGCTGGAACAGCTTTTATAAATTGAATAAATATTTTTATTTAGAATAAGAGACAATTTTGAGAAAAATGCCTAAAGGCATTAGGATATTTTTTCTAAAATAATGAAACTTTTTGTAAAGCTAATTTATATTTAAACTTATGTGAGTTTCATTATAGTTCTCCATTATGTATGATAGAAAAACGGCGCAGATGATTTTTGCGCCACCTAACGAGCGGCTGACATTTGAAAACCAGCCGCGTTTGACATCAATAGGTATTCTTGGTACGTTGGCTGATTATAGCCAAATCACTTATTAGAAATGACTTTCATAGAAGCTGATCTCGAGCAAGCAATTAGATACAAATTTTGTAACAAACATTTTAAGGTCCTATTTTTTTTATAAAAAACATTTGGGTAAGTTTTTGTTTTGTAAAAGCCCCGCAAAATCAGTACAAGTATATTCAAGTGATACAATACTATGAAAATGAGTGGTACCAAAGGATTAAAGGGTCAAATGAATCGCTAGGATAAACAGTTTATATATTCTAAGAGTGTTACGGCTAGCGGTTTCCTCGACTGCCTTGGATGGGATGAATAAAACGGATTGATTCATGGCCCAGGCAAGACCTCGCCGAGATGTGTCATGTTTTAAATACAACACACCACATAATAAAATAACCGTCCTTGAGTCCTACGTCATACAGAATTATAATAATCAGAAAAGTCGTCATTGATGCCTACAAAAGGTTATATGTGAATGTAAATATAAAATATACTATAACATATAAATCTACTTCTTTTTCAAAAATAAAGAGAAGAATTATCAAATACTACACAAAGGAGATTATTAAATACAGCGAATTATAATTGGTTTTTTGTATTCAAATATATTCGTATCTGCCACCTGTACAATGCCATAAATAATTAAGTCGCAATGTTCTTTTATCTATGCTTGTTTGACTTTTTCAACCATAGAGCTACTACAGTAAGACATTCTAATACCATGCACCGGTAAATCAACATTTTTTATATGAACATAATATGTGTATATTGTCCGATAGTACAGCTCAATAAAAACAAATACGGCGATGTGGAATTGTAGCATTTCTTATATATCATTTAAATATTGCGGTTTTTATTCTAAAACGGTAATTCAAGGCCAGTAATTACCATGTCTATATCTATTCTGTAAGTCGTTTCCTGTAGAGGAACCGCGTACGTAACCTTGGCAACGAACGTTCATTATTTGGCCATTAACAACAGCCTTCTTCGCACCATATTTTGGCTGTAATTAACGATTCTCGAGCAAAATACGAGATTTAGTTTTATTTGCAGTATCACAATATGTTAACAAGGCTATAGGGATTTTCATTTCTAATGTTATCGATAAATTTTTTGGAAAATATTTAAAAAATATTTATGTAATCGTTATATACAAGTAGATAAAAAAGGTAATTGTGTTTCAATCGAAGAGTATTTCATTAATTAGTATAGACTGAATATGTATAAGACCATATCCGATTACTTTTTGTTGTACAATTGGTCTCACAAAAATGTTATTAACAATTACTTCGTCAATTAATGCATATAAATATAATAGTAATTATAGTAATTATTATAGTACATTTAGGTTTTTCGTCAGTATAAATTACATGAGAAAAGCAATAATTAATTGTTGTTTATGTAAATGGCCAATGTTATAGTTGAGAGCAAAGAATGTATTGACCATATTAAAAGTCAGAGACCTCCAAATTCTAACAATCCTAATTTGTTACTGCATATAAAACTATATGTAAATTTTATACCTATTCGTTTTCGGGTTTGGGCGTGAACCATATTACTCAAGCTTTAATATTATTCCATTTATTTTATTTCATTAATTTATGGTAATGGATCGGAAGTTCATAAATGTATTGTAAGTTTTGAAGAGCTGTTATATTATGTAAATTTAGTCTTAATTAGATTGAGTTCTATTGCATTGTGGTGTTGTACCTATGTCATCTGAAAAGTAAATATTCGACAGGGTGAATGAGCAGCCTCAAAGAAAAACAAGCTCAAAAACCATATTACCTGTAGAAAATGTAGGTAAAAATTACCTGAAGAATTAAATTTTGGGAAAATTGGGAATACAGACGAATATTTCCTGTAAATTGGATTGGATTACAAAAATAATATGCAAGTTGCGAAATAACTGTATTATCTCTACGGATCAATTTTTGTTAGCGTGCATTTATACCATTCGTTGTGTAGAAAATAATAGTGACCAAATAATAAAACAAATTATTAGATACACGCATTAAGAGCCGGCAGTAAAACTCGCCCGAGGCGTTAATAAAAACTAGCGAGGCGGCGATCGCGCGCGGGCTAGCTTGTCCTTGCGCTGCGGCCGGGGTTATCGGACGCTGTTAGCATTTAACGCATTATAAAACGTAAGACAGCTATAAGAACCGCTCCGGGCAGACCACATAAAATTCCGTTGAAGTCTTTTTTCCATAAGTACCGATAGTACACGGTACACGGGAGCGCGCGGCCGCCACCGCCTCACTCAACCATCGGTTAAAAGGTCACTCTGAAGGACATTTTTTGTTTTGAATTATTTATCGCGGGATTCACTACATGTGGTCACCGTACCGACATGTGTAGGTTTCGTATCCGCTGCGTTCGGTGTTTACAGTTAATAATTATTTATTACGTTCCTTGAGATATTTCGCGTAATGACTACCGCTGACATTGAAGGAAATGAGAATAGAATTAAAATGTACAGCTTGATTGTTCGCTAGCACAACCTTTATTGCGTTCGCACAGTCGTTATCTAGCCATGAGTCGGAACGAAGTAATATCTGGTGCCTTCCTACGCCCCCGGCCGCGCCGCCTACCGAATGTAATTGCTTAACCTTCCGTATGTTTTTCAAAGCCAATTCTGCTGTACAAAAACGGCGATTCTAATACGTCGCTCTTAAAGCAACGGTCACAAAAACTGTTCAACGCTTTATTATTATTTTGATCACGGCGTGAATCACAACCAGATTTGGCGAGGGTTAATGACCCAAATATGTTTAGCGAAGTGTTCAAGGCTAGTCGACTGATTCGACTAGCTAATGTAAAAAAATCCGGTACGCGCAGCGCGATCACTCTGAATGTTTTCGGCGCTGCTTGTTGTTGGAGGCAAAAGAATTTTTGTATATAATCGCGCACCATAATAATGTTACCGTTATCAAAATACGCATACTCAATATACAAAAAGACGAATAATCACGTTCTCGACGGTATGGATGAAACTGTCATAATCTGGAGCACATTAGGAAGTCAAACAAGTTGGATGATCCTTGAATTGCAATGGTGTTTGAGATATCTATACATGAAGTAAACATGTAAATACAGGCGCAATGACATTCGGCGCCGTATGCAGAAGTGAGACAGTATACAAATGCCTCGTACAATTTGGTATAAGTGTAGTAAAGTAGTGTTGGATTGTCCTCAAATGTACTAGTTCGTGGGCGGTCTACAGTAAATTGCTCCAAAATACACGAAATGATTATCTTTTATTGCGGCATGACACAACAATGGAGGAGATGACCTTACGATCGCAAGATTTAAGCGTCGGCTAACCGCTCGCTGTTTTATATTACTCGCGTTAATCCACACATGTTTATGTGACATTTACATACATTCCGAATCTTTTACTACTATACCGGGATCGTAGTTAACAATGCTGTCAGCTTTCGAATAGTCTTGGAAATTTCATCTTGTGATCCTTTATTACTAAAGTTATAAGGGATTTCGTCGATGGTGGTCGTAAATGTGTTAGATAACACAAAAAATGTTCCTGTCGATGACAAATGATGGTTGTTATCGAAAATGCCTTTTAGATTCTACGTGCCGTTACGTGTCTACAAACACTTAATGCATCAGGTTGTGTTTGTACTCTGAAGGGGAAAATGTCATTATTGTGAAGTGTCTGGTTGAAGATATTTTATAATTTGTATAGTAAGTTAACGTGGAATCAGTATATGCGATGTACTACTTAAATAAATACACACCCAAATAAAAAAAAATTGAAGATTAAATGAGATATTTGATTGTTTGAGTTTATCTTAGCCACAACTTAGTCCTGCTTCTATTATGTCAGACTGAATTGAGTCTATTTTAAGTACTTCCGCGGTCAGTTGTACTTAATAGTAACGAATGATTATGGCAATTGATGGAACTAATGAGATTTTTCTTACACGTGTATATAATTTGTCCAAGTGCTGCATACAGCCCAATGAATACAATCGCGCACACGTTGTTTGCGCGTGCCGCTGTTGCAGCGAGCTCGTCTGATGGCAGCGCAGCCTACGTCACATCGTTCAAATTACCGTTGCATTTATAAATTACATAAACAATGTATGCAACAATATTGAAATTAAACGTTACGCTAAACAGCTGTTTGACGACATCACACCGAACTCCACTAAAATCAACATTATAACTAATGTATTCAAATATTTTTCAAATGAATCAGACAGTAATTAGTTCCCGTTGACGTTTATAGAACACATAAACTAGCTGTACTGTTGTGCGGCGTCCGCCGATGTTCCCATAGTATTTTATAACATCAATCACAGTCATTGAGGTTGTTTTTATTGTTTCCTCAATGCAGCAAATTGGTTGGTGAAGTGACGTCCCCCGTACTACATTTGCTGGTCGGCTCTGCGAGCACACCGCAACTTTACCTCGATAACGACACACGACATTTAGCAAACGATCTTGCGGTCATAATTACCTAGTATTTTTTGTTGCTAATGAGATTATTGCATTCTATTAAAAGTTAAGTAATGACTGGTTAATATTTTGATGTAAAATGCTTAATTGTATCTGACTCTGTATTTTCATTTTTATAACACATATTTTGTAATACAAATTTTTACATCTGCAAGTGTCTTAAAGTACCCATAAGAGACACTTGAACTGACCAAAACTCCTAATGAATATATAATTCAAGACCAAGTTTGAAGGATGTTTGCAAATTTTTACTATTTCGTTTAAAATGATTCACATTGAAAGCACACTGTCGTTAAGTCGCATGACTAAAGAGCTACATCTAGCCAATTTAAATGTCTACAGAGTACTTGTCAATGTATTAAAATTCTATAAATAGCGTTCATAAGGGCACTAAAAGGCAGATGCGTTGCAATCAGCAGGTACGAATATAATGGATGTGTTGAAACAAGGCACGTATATTGGCGCACTAAAAAGCGAGTCACTTACAACCTCCAAGTAATATTAAGTATAATTTTATGAACATTTATAAGGTGAAATTTTATGTATGATGTTTTTTTTTTGGAACAAAACGGATAGTACAAGACATTTAAGGTGTTCACTGCAAAGGTGAATTCAAAACTGTCACGGTTTATCAGTCCGGCTCTTTAAACCTATGGATCGAAATACCAACGCACGAACACATAGTTGTGAGGACATGTGTGACCACTGGGAACATTCAGAGCACGTCACGTGCACCGCATCTTTGCTCGGAACGCGCAAAAAATAAATGGCGTGCTCTTGTCTATTGGCTCCAGAGCTTATCGGATGTTCGTCATCGAAAGACATTTAAAAGTCAACTTTTCACCACACTTAAACAGACTCTTGAATTTTTTTAAATATTAACATGTACAAATAAATTGTCTGTTTTGTTAATAGTGTCACGTTAGCTTGCATATACAGTGTATAATCATGATCTGTGGACATGAGTGGGCGTAAAATAAACAAGAGAACTGACATTGTCTCGAGCATGATCCACGACGATCAAAGGGTCACATTGACGATCACATTCCTAAAGTAAAGTGAGCTCAGCATTTAAAAAAAGTTATTAACTCTCAATACTAAAACAATTACACGGATTGAGACTAGTAATGAACAATTATTTTCACTGAAATCGTTCCAAGAACAGATTTACTGTACCTATTCTGTGTGTAATCGCCTTTTTATGATCGCCAATCTTTGAAAAGGCCAAACCTTAAAAAGGTAGCTGTAGTACAATGGACGCGAGGATACAATAGCCTCGGCCACATGGCGAAATTCATTTTTTCTTTTTCGGTAACTCGTAAAGATGCAGATTTTACTGTTCGCAAATGGCAACAAGCGATAAGGCGTTTTTTGTTTTAACGTTTTAGTTTTAAAGGAGCTCTATTTAATTGTAGGGAATTGGTTTTTTCTCGTTAGGCTAAGCTTTTTTCATCCGTTAATCCTTTTATTGTTAGGGATTATCTTAAATATTTTTTTATTTAATGAACAAAAAGTAAACCCGTTATTGTTTCGGTGAATGAATTTAAGTTTAATTATGTTCAACGAATTACTAAGGAGACTATTTTTTTACAAAATGTATTCATATGGTGACAATAACTGCACTTGTTATTATTATTGCCATGTGATTTATAATTTTTGAAACTCTATTATTATTTTGTGCTATAAGTGCAAAAATAACGAATTTCTTCTTCAGTTAAACTCTTACAGTATGTTCTACAAAATCCACTACAAAATTTACTATGGATTAATATCGCATTGTTTGTATACAATATGTAGAGCATTTACACCGCATGTAAAATATGGATTGAGTGATGTTTTATGCTCCGGTGCGTTTGGTAAGGAGGCGAGACGCGACGAACCCTTGGCCTTAATACAAACGTCAATAGCGTGCTCGCGCATACGTTAAACAACGCACGAGAATACTTCGAACCGTAGTGCCTTCATAGGGGAAATATTAACGTTTTTGTAAAATAAATTTTGACCCCATTGGTCACTGGGGAATAGTTCTCAAGTGCCTTCATAGAAAAAATCCATTTAAAAGATACATTTTTGTTCTATTAAACATTATATCTCCATGTGCTTTGAATATGCTAGGAAATACCTATCTATAGTCAGCAGTAAATATAATTTTGATTGAAAATGAT
This sequence comes from Hyles lineata, assembly GCA_030180105.1. Classification (NCBI taxonomy): domain Eukaryota; kingdom Metazoa; phylum Arthropoda; class Insecta; order Lepidoptera; family Sphingidae; genus Hyles; species Hyles lineata. Next base: position 10,242,582 of record JARJEE010000008.1, on the reverse strand, counting down.
GTTGGTTAATATTATATGGTTATTTTGAGGGTAAAACATCGTTTCCAAATCGACCTATTTCTTTCCTTTGTGTAATCAAGTACATGTTCATAAAAGGATCGTATTTCCACGCTACTTTTTTTGCGTTTTATAGGATATATCATCATCATCATATATCAGGTCATTTTATTTTAATATACATGTGAAGCATGAAGAAATAATTAATAAGTTTAATTGTATCAAATTAGGAGAAGTAATGGACTATTGTTATGCGACTCTCTAATTGAGGGACACTGCACTTTTCATCATGTGTAAAGCATTTGATTTGTCTACTCTAGTCAGTTGAAAAACGTTGTTTTATATCCTGTTACTGATGCTATTAGGATGTATGATAATGTGTAGAAAAAATTTTTAAAACAAGATTAAAATACATATATTATTAATACAAATAATATACATTTAAATACATTGAAGGATGCCAAAAAGTATCATTTGCGTCGAGATAATTTTGTATAACATCCAAAAAGTAAACGTACAAATGTTATGAAATTCTATGATTAATGATCTCCCATTACCGTATGTAATGCAACCTTCGTGTTAAATTGCTAAGTTAAAGCCGTAAGTAAGGTCATCGAACATATTACGATGAGGCTATTTTCACGCGGTTCACATTTTAGAATAAATTAAGATTGCATAAATGTCATAGCATAATAACACCTGAATTTTTTAGGTTAATGGTTATGGCTGGATGAGGAGATATAACTGCAAATATTTAAAGGATAGTAAAACTATAAATGTTGTTTCATTTGTGGTAACCTTACGAGTAGACGACAAAGCTTTAATATCAATTAAAGATAATAAAGTTCTACACTGTACGCGTATACTGCAAGGGAGCAACCCGTTGAAATCTTTTATATGTAACGGGATTTGATTGGACATGGTAGCTGCATATTTATATATAAAATTATCAGACGCTGTTTAATATATTTAAATTGAGATTTGTGTATCTTTTATCACGTATTTCACGCTTCGAAGATTTAAATCCGTAAATGTGTGTTAGGAAAAATAATTGTTGAACGGTACACGTGGTTTTGAATAGTAACTGCTCATTATATTTTTGCTAATGTTATATCTTGTAAGGTTAACATGCAACATAGTGTTGAGATCTATAATGGTCGTTTCGTGACGTCATAATTGCTTGGCGAATTACTGTTGCTGTACATAATAAAAATATTTCATTATATACATAATTGACCTACATTTTATTAGGGTCAAGGATGGAGAGTCCTGTCTAGATGAGCGATTTAGAAATTCTCTTCTTCCTTCAAAACCTTTACTTTTTAAACAATAAAACTATTAGTAAGACAAAGGTTGAACTAAGTTTGAAAAATAGTATTACATCTATTTTAAGTAAGTAAATTGAATCAATTCTAGTTGTCAAAATTATATTTATTTAGGGTCTTATTCATACTCAAAGACACAATGATATTGATTTATATAAAGTTAATTTATTTCGACATTTCCATATTACATCCGACCCCTCATATTCTACGACCCTTGTCTTTTATGCCACTATAAAGAAATGAACACAATAAACCGAAAGCACCCCCTATGCACATTGCGATACGGGTAGGCTATGACCTTCGCGAACAAGTCATCCGCGCCCTTTTCGCTACAGGTGGAAACACACCTGTAATTACTGGATAGCATTTTAATTCTATTTTTATTCCTTTTAAAAGTCAACGCGGAGTATGTGACATGCGGGTTCCGTCATTGATACATTGTGTTTGTTTTGTATTGTACTTAGTTATATACAAGTATGTATGATAAAGCATTGTTCTCAATTTTGTAGATTTCTAATTTAGGATTTTATCCTGGTATGTTTATTATTTTTTTGAGAAATATTTATGACGATTGTTTACAAAAAACATTTTGTTTTACAGTTAGGGTGGTGTATAGTTAGTGTGTTCATTTTGCTGAGGATAAAAAGTGTTTTGTAATATTGATATTACGTATTTTTCGTATCAATAGAAAAAATGAAGATACTTTAGTAGTTATTTATATTGGAACAAAGGCAATATTTACCACAAAACCGATCATGATTATACGCGATGCGGGTGTTTTGCCGGCATGTACACACTTATTTCTCATCGCCTGTAATTTAAATAAAATAAATGAAGACAGCTGGAAGTTAATTTGCATTGTATTGTACTGTACTGTTGAATTCTGTTTGCTAACTGGTCTACAATATTTGTCATTGTTCTTTCATTTAATAAAATGTTTATTTTCCTTATATTTTGCATGTTTGCATACTTTAAGCAGGTTAATATCATAATTGAGTTGGACTTTTCAATTAAATTCTCAGAACAGAAGGGAATGTGGATTGTGTTTAGTTCATATCCCACATTTTAACGGTATTCGAAATATAAAAATGTATTGTTAAAATTAATACCTAAGCAAAACATAATATGATTTGTATTCTTAGCGGTGTAACTGTTAAGAAGGCTAACACTGCAAATTGAATGTTAATAGATGGAACATGGCAGAAAACCAAACAGAATCTAATATGGAAAATTCACCATTTTCAAAATGGCACATAAAACAAGACTAAAGTCGCGACGAGCGAGGTGCGCAGCAAATTTTATGCAAATACGGGACACGCATACGTCATGGAAGTTAATTATATTGAAATGACAGCTGAGATTGCGGTGACTAACCTAAATACAAAGCGAGTGGCGATGGCTGGCGAGCGGAAGTGGAGCCATTGTGCCGCAACCATTGACACCTCGTGCCTACATCATCCGGTTGGTTCCTGCCGCGTCTGCGCCTCTCGTCAACGCTATTGCCATCATAACTGCTCTTTTATACACAAATACAATACGAATTGCGTTTCTAACTATAGCTATACATTTAGGAAAATTGTACATGTATAATATGATGGCGTGGGCGCAGGTAACTTGTAATTGAGATCACCCTTGATTCATCTTTCGCTGTTTAGGACATTGGTTTTAATGAATTCCAATTATATGTGGATTGGCATCTTTGATTCATGGTGCATTTTTGAAATATAATCTAATGCTTGTTTGAAGTGATCTCGTATATTGTAGTTCCTAGAATAAAGATTTGGCTTCAAAAGTCCAGTCACGTCCCGCAAAGATCAAGCGTGATGATTTTGTTTGACGTTTTTCACATTTCTTTTAAAATCACAATGGAGTACGTCGATAACATCGATAACACAAAAGGATTTTAGAACTCATGGTATTAACCAAATAATCGAATGACTTATAGACGTGATCTCGAATTTTTAGCACGTCTATGAGTGTAAACAATTCGTGGAAAAACGCAAAAACATGACAGTTATATCAGTGATTCACGCTTAGTAACTACCTGAGACCGTTAAAATGTGTAATAGCGGTCACCATTTACTATTGTTGTACGTAATTATTAATTAAAATGTATTGGTAATGTATAGTAACCGGTTGTATTAATGCAATGAAAATTAGGCAGTTTACTAATGTAACAGTGCAAATTACCTTATCTATTAAGTTAATAGTACTCTTGTAATGTCAAACGAGTGTGAATGCGAATAATTCTACAAAGAAACGATAGATGTGAGACACGCAAGTAACGCAAGTGATCGCAGGTAGACATTCGTTAGCGGTGTCGAGCCAGAACTGGATTCTGTTCGTATCCTTTTTTTGGGCAAACAAGTGGCCGTTACGAAGGAAATGATAAATAAAAACACCATGAAAGGACAAAGTATTAGCCTTAGATTATTCAATAATGTTTTAAGGATTGCTATTGAAAGTGATGCCGCAACTACATGCGTCAATTGTGTTAAGATGCAATTATAGTTTTACCGGCACAGTGGGACAGAATCAAAACCATGCGTGGCCTAATAAAGTTGTTTATTAGGTTGTGAAGAAAACACAGCCCTTTAGTAAACCTAGGAGACATAATAGAGGAATATACAAGGGTATAAGAATTATTGGTTAAAAATATAAACTTACCAAGACATTCCTTGTCCTTATCCCTCTTGGACAGGAGAGGAATGGGACCGTCATCGAGAGGAGATCCAGGGCACAGGGGGTCAGCCTTGCTGGAGAGCAACTCTTGTCCCTCCTGCAAGCCCAACTGCTGCTCATGCAGCCGTTTCTTGATGAGGAAGATCTTCGGCATTTTCGTGCGCTAGTAAACACTGCACTCGATCCTTCTGTTCGTCTCTGTCACTAGGTCTTTCAATATTCACAAGTTTGCATCTTACAACACTGCACGTTAAGTTTCCTCGCGTTGTTGATATTTGTTTAGTGCGTCGAGGCTAGCGGCACATGCGATACCGTTGGCCGCTGCGAAAGAACTGAGAGTTAGTGTGCGGTGCTCGCGACACCGTTGCCCGAACAGGTCCACCCCCGCCCCCGCCCCCGCCCGCGTCCGCGCCCAGCGCCTGCGCCCGCGCACCGAACCGCGCCGGCCACACCGCCGCCTCACACCGCACAACCACCGCTCCATGCACACTACCACTCATTCCAGTAAAAGTGCTATATTGTTTTGTCCTAGCTGACGCTGCCGCAACAATACCTGTTCCATAATTTGACTCTTTTGTGATTAGTTAATTGTTATTTGTCTCCCGTTGAGCTCGATGTAATGCAGTGGGAATTGACTTGTGAACAGTTACCAAATAACTTCACTTTTGTTATTGTTCCTGTAATTCCGGGGTTCAATGAATTGAGGCTCATTATAAGTGCATAAAGTATTTTTATTTAAATTAAATCGAATACTAGTCTCATTAAATTATATTCCGGAAATGATATGACAAGTTCTGTTAGTATAATCCTATTCCGAGGTATAATTTTACAAGCATTTCAAGATGAGTAGATATCGATGAATTACTATAAAATTAGGCGCCGAAAATAATTTACGCATGGGTCGGTACTTAGGTTCTGTTACTTCGTAAATTACACCATGTCCTAAACAGGTACAGCACATTTGAATATGTATTATTTATTTATTTTTTATTTTTAGTGTTGGGACGAAGGATTATCTTGCATATTCATAACGTTTTATTTTGTTAAAACTAAGCAAGTTTCAGGTATAGACCCCACAGACTTTGTTGTCGGCAGCTTTCAATCAAGAGAGATTTACAAAACAATAGAAACAGATACGAACAGAGATGGGAAGGGAATTTTTCCTTTCGGACTTAGAGGATTTACAAAACGGAATTTACGAAACAGCATCAATAAACTTTACAACGTCAATTGTCTGTGCATATTTTGTGAAACTGAATATTGATCTTTTGTTTTGTCCGTGCCAGTTGATGTCGGCATCTTTGAAGTCGGTGAAAATCTAAATGTTTTTTTAGTGAAATGTCGGCGTTGGGTAGTTTATTATCATTTATGTTTATATTAGTCTTATTACATCTATTCTCATTTGCACCAATACAGTTGCCAAAAATGGTTTCTAAATAGTTGTCGGCACCCTACTAACAAGTCGTCGACCGTTCGTTATTGGATGTACCTGCGTATCTATCGATGTTTTTATCTACACACATAATTATAGCCTACGTTCGCCCCGTTAAAGTACGTCTACCTTTGTAAGGATCATTATGCCATGTTAGTTGAAAAAAACGTTATTAATTTAATTTTATGAGTTGAGTGACTAATTTAAATACCGTTCTCTCAAAAAAATATACATACGATATATCGTGATAATACCTACAAAAATTTGAGGGTTGGATAACTATAGAATGGGTGGTCAGCGATTAGTTTATGTAGTACGTGTAATGCGCCCAAATATTTTCAATAATACAAGGAAGTGGCGACCAAGTGTATGAACAAAAATGAAATACCTTCCGGTATCATAGTCTACATTCATCCGTCTTAAGTGTTACATTACATTGAAGGTGTATTTTGACGAAACACCACAAATACCTTTTGAGAAACGCAATAGAGCGTAAAGTTTTCGCATAATAAAAGAGCTTTGAGTGATCGGTTACTGGAAATAGGAGATTAAGTTGTTCCACCGAGTCGGTTTACCAAGCCATTTATGTCTAATATCAGATAGAATTTGGGTTTTTCTAAAAGTTCGTTATATTTCAAAAATGTAAAGGCGTTCTAGCAGGAAATACTGTAGAACCAAAAACTCTCTTAGAATATTTTTGAACGTATTTAAGAAGATAAATAAAATTCTACATTATTCTTCTACTTAAAGTAAAATCAGTAAATATTCTGGTAACGTTCCCTTTTTAGAGATCATAAATCATTTTTACGGTAAAATACTCCTAACGAGACTATAAAGTGCCAAGATGTTGTTCCGCAGCGAAAATAAAGCAAAACTGTAATACGCTACCGAATTGGTCCTTTTTATTTTTTTTTCAACTGAAATAAAAAATGGAAGCAATTTTCGCATCGTCTGCTTCGTTTTTTTTTGGGATAAAAAACAGTCGTTGAGCGTTTTGCTTTATTTATTTGTAGTTTATGAAACGTAGCGTCGCACAGATATTAGAATTTACGATCATTACAAAATTTCCTATACTTTTTATAATTATGATATGTCATATGTCATGTAGTGGCTTGGTCTAAACGTAGACCTAGATGAGATGTCTGTAGGTATTTATTCTTGTTAAAAACTCAGGAGAAAATAATTTGAATTCTTGATATATCCTTAAAAACTGTTTAGAACAGAGGACAGCGGAACTGACAGTCTAGTGTGTTTCTTCAAGCATGAAGAACTTAGAGATTTTTGGCCACAGAACAAGATCGCTTAGCTGCTACGTGAATCACAGTCAAGCAAGGGCAATGACTTTGCCTTTCATTACTTGTGTATTTCCATGATCATTGTTATACATTTACTCTATAAACAATTAAAATAAAGATAAAAAATATTGAAAAGTTTCGAGACTGTTCAGAACACTACTGAGCGGAAATCGTTTAATGTATCTTAGCAACAACCCACATTTAATTGCGCCTCGAATGGATACCAGAAAACCCTCAAATAACATACAGGGAGACTTCTACTAGTAGCTACATAATATAGAGTATATGGAACATACATGCATACATAAACTCACGCCTGTTTTCCAGAAGGGGTAGGTAGAGGTGCTATCAAGACACTTACGTTTCGCCTTGCGTAATACGTCCTACAATGTGATTGAGGGCGAGCCTATCCCCATATCGGGCATAAGTTGACTCCAGGCTGATAATGAATATAAAAATCCAATACCACGTTACCCAACCCGGGACACGAACCCGAGACCTCAACTTTACAATCATATATAGTATGGGTGGTGTCTAGTCTATATGGAGTATATTATATAATAATATCGGGCGACATTTACCGTCTGAACATTATAGGTCACCATTGTCGCAACTGACTATAATACTTGCAATTACTGACAGAATTGAATTATAAATACATTTAATACATATAAAGTTATTTCATCTACAATATAATCGCATGGCCAGGAAAATGTCGTGGTGTGTATACGTTACTTTCAAAAGTAGAGCAAAATATACGTGTTTCATAAGTTTTATTAATCATCAAACATTTTTGAAAAATAAAGGACTTTTCGGTGTCTCAATACACAGAGTTAAAACTATTAAGTAACATTATAAATACATATAAATCCTTCAGTTATGTCCATCCCATGGTAGTCGGTAAGAGATTGCCTTGAGCGATACGACTGCCATTTGTACTTTTTATGTTAAATATAAGTTTTAGTTTAAGTATTATTTGGTGTACAAAAAAGAATAAATAAAATAATAAATAAATAAATATTTGTATATAATGCTTATTGTGGATGGACCTGTGTCTCTCGTTCAGCCGGTCACTTCTCGCCTTTTGGGCTCCAGGTGTCGCATTCCCTTTAAGTTAAAATGCAAACATTTTATATATATTAAACTTGTGGTTTAATAATAATTATATTTATATTTTTATTAATGCCATATACAATGCCAGTTTTTTTGGTTGCTACGCTTTTTCCGCTGTTGGGGTGAGTGTGGGACATTAAAATGCACACTCAAAGCCCTTCAAACGAAGTTGAAAGTTCCAGTGACGGCGTATGTCTAGCGGCGGGAAGCGTGGGCGATCCCACAAGATAACTCAGATAACGACCCGACAGTGCATAAACAAAGAAGGATTGTTTTTTTATTTTCAATGATATTTTGAATTTATTTTACTGATTTATTGTATCAGTATTTTTTGTTTATTAAATCGAAGTCAAATTCTCTTGTATATTAGTTTATTAGTGCATGTTCATAAAAATGTCTCATTTCTATATTCGACACCAATAAATATGCACATGATTCAATCTATAAATATTTTTATATTTATATTCGGAACAGGTTTTTATATCCTATCTATTTATAATTTTGTGCATTTTAATAATAACAACGTTTCATTCCAGATACGTGAAATGCATTCATAAGTTGTTGTGAAGTAAAGCTTTAAAGCAGATTACAATTACTGTCATTAAAAAATATATTCTGTAATTCCAAACATGTGGAATGCACAGCCATACGTTTTTTATTAAAAGCATTAAAGACTTTTTAAAAAATCGATTTTAAAAAAATATATCAATTTTTACGCTAATGTTTAAAGTTTTTTGAAAAAAGAACGTAATGGTGCAGTATTTATAGTCGCGCAGTGGAGCGGCGGTGGATGCGTGCGCGTCGATTGTGCAACGATTGCCAGCGCTCGTGCCGTCTGCGGTTCCACGCGGCTGCCCGACTCAAGTTCTCGGCAATAACCTCCTTCAAGTCCAATGCAGAAGCGCCCGCTTATATTGGCGCCAATGTTCGCCTTATTTGATATTGTGGACATAATGTTGCATGTTTTACGAGATTTTTAATGTACGACGAAAATGAAAATTTGCTGTTTCTGAATATGTTATTACGATGCAAGCACTGATTTTTAATTTTTTTAATGCAGTTGTATTGGATTGTTTATATGTTGTTTTATATTGTGGTGCACAATTTTAAAGTACATTGTATTTATGTAAGGTGAAATATTGGCCCCTTTCTCTTTGACTCTACCTAGTGTTGTCCGGGCTATTCCGGAGTGGGCTTACCAACTCAAACTTGTCGCTGTTTTGCCTGGTCTTTAGTATCCTTAACTGTAAGACATTGGATTTCGTATCTTCATTGACAACATTAAGTTAACGCGACTTTGATCGACCTCAGAATCATCACTCAGCAATGTTAAGGCGAATTAATACATTACTAACCTATTCCCGCGGTTTTTCTTTTTGTATTATTCGTTATGTATGATTTCATATATACTTTGCAGCATAGGCTTGATTGAGTACAAGTTTCAACATTAATTATAATGTTACATATTGAATAGAGAAGGGTCAAACTAATGAATAATTTATGCGATCGTGATGTAAATTGTTAAACTTATCAAATAGATTAATATTTTATAATTTATCAGGTGATTATAACGGTCCCATTCCAAAATGAACCGTTATTGTAAACATTATGAATTTGATCAAAAAATAAGAATCATCAAAGAGACATTTCGATATGATTAATATTTTAAATATTAATATGGAACTATTAATTATGTACATATGGGCAAACTTCTAGACTTGTAGTTCTTAACTGGTGGTCCAACCACTGCGGGCCGTCAGCGATCCGCGAAGCCATCCTAAGTACATCCTTAAAATTATTTTAGTATTTTTTATGTATAGATAGATAAAAAGAACCTTTATTTATTTACAGTTTGTTATTGTATTACAAATAACCAAACCAATCAATCTACCGGGTGGTCAATGGCACTGCAATGGCACAAAAATTAAGTCAAATGGTTCCTCGTGACTAAAAGGTAAAGAACCACTTTCTAGACACATTATCAAGAAGCTTTAGTTTCGTTTCTCTATGTGATATCATCTCTTAATATTATCAAACCTAAAAATATAAATCACTCACGTGCAGCTAATTTGTTTCACGGGAGTTTCTGATTATATTAAGCTCATAATTACTTTACTTTGAAAGGGGGGAAAGATGAAGAAATATTAATCTGGGAGTGGCCTGTAAGTATCCAACTGTATCTAAGCATGACGGATTATGAGACTCATAATATATGTAATTGTTGAGTTATTATAGGATTTAGTCGCAGTGACGACTTAAAAGTAAAACATTTTTAAACTTAAGGACTCAAAATACAAGTAGAAAATACTAGCAGTAATCAGTATTAAACCCCTATCGTATTAAGATAAACCGAGACTAATTTACATAAAGTAAAACACCTATTAATACAGCAAAAATATACGTTACTTTTATAGTACTTACGCTGTGGGCAAAATAGTACACAGTTTAAAAAGTGAATAAAGGAGTGTGCTTAGACTAAGAAAGGTGGAATTACAGCCAAACTGCTAAGGGGCTTAGTAATAAAGTTTAAACGCACAGGTAGCAAAGCAAGCTTCTTCTTTCAAGTGTGTCGTGTATATGGATCGATGAATTGCACCGTATTGTAAATGGACAGTGTGCTGACTACAAGCGCTACTGTATTGAAGGAATATGAAATGCAGGAAAATAAATGTATGGTGCAGTGTAATGAAAATGTGAGGTATAGCTTTTATAAAGGGTGCCAAAGAACCTTGTCCGATCGATAGAGATATTATCAGGCATAATTAATAAGGAAACTCACATTATACTATCGGGAACAGCGCTCCTAACAAGTAAAGTTGCACGCGACGCGACGTTTCAGAATTGTCAAAATGGGTGTTTTTACTGTCAGAATTTAAAGCTTTGCTATGACTTATGGTAATATTGATATTAAAATATGTATTATAACTTACGATAGTTATGTTATCCTCACTTTATATTTTTTCTTGTATTTTTTTGACTTTTTTGGACAGAAATAATATAATTGCAGAAGTAGGCATTTGCGTGGAATGATTATGCAGATTTTAAGTAGCTGTAAGGTACAAAAGTGTTTCTACTCGCCGAAAAGGTCAACAAAGTGACGTAGATTTTATACACGCCTCTGCCATTAAAATTATGTTCTAGACGATGTCGAATCAATTGACGTCATTAGGGTTGACAAATGCTTGTACGAATTACGTAAATTCGTTTAATTTTGTCATATATTAGTACAAATAGGCAGTGAGTTGTAGAATTAAAATACAAATCTTTCTGCAACATGAATATAATCATACTCGCCGAGCTTACTTCGCCATACCCTCAAACTCCTAATGACAGCAAAGTATAGTAATAACCTCATTGTTAACTCTGATACCATAAATACAAACCTTAGCGATGACTTGATGCTCTACCAACAAATATTACTTATTTTTCTTAAGTCTTATTGGTGGTGGATCTCTAAAATGTGAGAGGCAGCCTGAGTGGGTGCCACTGCAGTGTTTATTTCTCCAGCCGAACAGCGGTATAAGTGCGCTGTTGTGTTCCGGTTTGAAGGATATTGTCAACTGGTGGATATAATAGGACTTAACATCTTGTGTATTAAGATGGCAAGCACAGTTGAATGCCATGGTGTTGTTTGGTTTTGCTACAGTCCATGAGCGGTAGTATCGCTTATCGTCAGGTGAATGACATGATTGTCTCGAAATTCTTTGCTATAATATAAAAAAAAACATAACAAATCAATGGATAAAATGGACATGTTATCCTTATTGTTAGCTAAATTCTTGCCTGAGCGTAGGCCTTCTTTAAAAAATCCAGAGCATATCCAATATATTATTTATTCAAAATAAAACCTATTGAATCTGAAACGCCATGAGCAACACCAACTGTATTCTTAGTTTCCTCTGAAAGATTTGTAGTAGCTTTTATTCATTTAAAGTATGTTTATTAGATATTGTTATAAATTATGTCCTGATAGCGACAACATAAGTGATGAAAATCCGTCATAGCTACGTCATAACTAAGCTAAGTATGATACGTTTTAGGTAGAGCCTATTTATATCTGACTAGGATCACGTGGGTGTTTGTGTTGACCGGTAGTACCCTATCTGTATTGCAATGGACTTGCAATCACGTGTATCACAGTCACGTGATTATGCCAGTTTATCAATTGAAACCAAGTATTGCAAATATTAGCGCATGCGCGCATACTGTACACTCTGTGAGTAAGAGCACAACGGTAACTCCACCATATATTCTAGATGATTGAGCTCGAACACGCGCGACGTAACATCACGGGGAATTGCAATAGTATTAATGTATAGAACCGGTTCACTGATTACCGATCAACTGGACAGTCATATTATTCAATTGGTCGCACCAGACCACCACTTTGTAAACTCCCATCGCTTATGTATTTTACCTTAGAATTAAACGCCAATAGACGCGTGATTTATGTCTACATAGACTATAATTAAAGTCATGTTAATTTTATTATGCAGTCACTGGTATTCTAGTTACGTGTTTTAATAACTTTTTCTTTTTACGTTAAATAAATGTTATCTCGACGTGACATGTGATTTATGTCCTAATTAAAATTTGAATCTTAGCGTTATTTGTCTAGAGATATTTTGGTGGGCTATGACAGCATTCTGATTATAATTTTAGCTATTGGTTTTGCTACCGTTCCTAATGTTCGTCGAATTGAAATTGCAATCCTCTGCCGTATATGGTAATGTGTTATGTATTTATCAGGAAGACTCAATGAAACCTAACAAAATAAATGCCGCAGATAGAGAACTATAGCAAGTAGTTACTAAAGTAATTAATATTGGTTTCATGTTACAATACAGCAGCTTTTATATAGTCATTGCTGTCACATCAAGGGGTCAGTTGGTTCTACCTGAGCAGTTCTACCACTGGCGAATCAGACATAAGCTACGGCATTCCGTGGAGTCTACTTTGGTCAAGGAGATTTCCTGGTAAATAATATTTCTTACCGGCGTGCCTACTATCCTAATAGCATAGTAAAGTTTCTATGATTATGCAGCTCATTATTTTTCTCACGAGGAACGTATGGTTGATTCCTGTTTTGTAAAAGGTGGGTTATACCTTACTTATTCTTTTTCTATTACATTTTAATTGGGTCTTAAAATAAACTTTGGATTATGATAATATAAACATGATAAAGTTATTGAAATCACTGCCAGTAATGGCAAGAGACAATTTTCTCAGTTAGTCTACATATTATTTGGACAGCACTGGGCTTACAATAAGGTGCAATGTATGATTTAAAGTGGAGTGGGGTCATTGTAGTTACCTTGGACTGTTGTAAACATTGGCTGCTAGTTTCGTGTGGCATCACTGTTTTATATAAAAACGATGTAAAACTATGGCTATGTTGTTATTACATGGAGTGAGTCACATTGCCACAGGCCTCGTATCCCATTCCTTATGCAGGGTCTGTGCCTTTTTTACCAACACTTTAAGCGAAACTGGTCACACACTTGAGGACTCCAATGTTGTGGATGTTCATGGAATGGTTGTAATTAAATAACTACCATCAACTCAATTCCTGTTACCTCTGTTGTCCTGTTAACTCATTTGTATTTATACAATAAAACCAAAATATATTTTATCTGCTACGACAAAAACATGTCAGTAATAGCACAAGTATTAAGCAATTATAAACGATTCTATATAAAATAAACAGCAACAGCGGCATATTATGTTATTATTGTCACACTTACACATTATTGAAGATACTACAAGAAAATAATTTTCTATTTCCTACATATCTGTCGTGTTGATCGCAATCATCTGCACTTACAACATTATCACATTTTGCTGGAGGTAAATGCCGCTATTCTCCAATAAACATTGTTTTTTATCATTTTATCGATAAATTCATTCGGTAGAGTGGGTTGTGTTTTCCTTCTTACCGTCCTACTTGCAGAAGTGTCCAACCTGTTGCATTATCGAACGGTTTCACTGTTTGTCATTTATACTCAGTTAAGCTGGGAAATATAAATTACTTAAGAATCATAAATTGTGATAATTTCTTGATTCACAATATGGTACACCGTTGAAATGTTTGTTTTGTATAAAGGTGAATCATGGCGTTGCTTTGTGAATATATTTGCTTTAGCGGTTTATAAGAAGCGGTATTTTTAGTGCAGCACCTGTTGTACCTTAGTACGATTACAAACCTGAAGTCTCGGGTTCGAACCCCGGGTCTGGAAAAGTGAAGTGTAAAAGGGATTTTCTATTTATTATTAGCCCGAAGTCAAGAATTTGTACCTGTTATGGCGATTGTCTCCCCCCATCCTATACATCGTGTAACGGAACATACAAGGCAAAATGTGGGTTTACTGGTAGCACCTCTGTTTACCTCTTCTGGGATAGAGGCGTGAGTTTGTGTATGCATCCTTGTTAATTTTTTTAAAGATTTAATCCATGGGATGGATTTGATGGCCTAACCACTCTCGATCGTACTCTCGAATGTAGAGTAGGCCCGTGCCATGCAGTGGGACGTATATGGGCTGATACAGATACAGATGAATTTGATTATTAGGACTCGATAGCTTGCAATTCTAGAGTTTAGTTATTTAAAATATTTGACATTGACAGTAAACCGTTATAGGCTGATACAGTAGTTTGATCGGAGCGTTTTACGGAGTTGTTTATAGTTTTATAATATCCTTTCGCTAATATTATAATACGAGTATATAATCTGTAAGGTAAGTTTTGTATTATTTTTTAAGTTGTCGCAAAATGTATGCTCTGATAGTTTAATATCTTGTTTTCACGACTCTAGGTGTTTAGAATCATATTTTTTTACTCTTAGTAAAACATTAAATATAGGTACCTAATATTACTATCTCTCTCTCTTTTTCTCTCTTTCGAGTCACAGTAAGTCAACTGTTGAACATAGGCCTCCCCCAAGGATCGCCACATAGACCTGTTGGAAGCAACCTGCATCCAGCGACTCCCGGAGACCTTAACCAGGTTGTCCTGGACGGACCTGGACGGACCTGTCCTTGTGGGTGGCCGTAGCGGCTATCAGTTTTTGCCAAAGTAGAAGTACAAGTTTATGAAATTTCACCTAGCATTTATTCTAGTCTAAAAAGGCGTATTGTATTAAGTAAACTTTTAAACAGCACCTTATTGTGCATAACAAATGTGGTAATTTACCGTCTGCATTTTAAATCTCCAGTCGAATGCAGCAAACACAGCATCCTGCGGGTCATTAACGGGCCTGCAAACCGTAATGAGTTATTGAAGAAGATAAATTAAGGTTTAGCACCGAAAAATTAAAAACACTGACATTCCCACCAATCACCAGACATTATCACCCGCACATAAGAAACGAGGTTAAACTCGGTAAGCGAGCCTAAATATATTTAAACACATAACATTTCTACTTTATATTATGTGTAATGCGGATTAAAGCTGAGCGAGTCAACCATAAACTTTAACACAGATTTAAATTCTTAAGCGTTGGATATGGGTTTTGATTTTATTTATTAGAATTTGTTCTCTTGTGCTACATCTAATCCATTTTGGTTTTAAATTCAATGATGTTTTGGAAGTTTATTTCAGTTCTACCTTATAAGCTTAGCTCTATGTTTAATATTGGAAGAGTACATTTTGTTTCGAATAAAGTAGTTCCAATGTTATCTTTAGGAATTATGAAGGTTTTAGAAGTTTGGTGGTTGACTAAACCTATGATTCTTTTTAGCTATTGTTAAGCAGGTGGTCAATCGTATAAGTCACATTATTCGTACATGAAAATAGGTTGATTTAAACTATAGCGTACGGGTACGTAGAAGAAATTACATTGGGGTTGTATTCCCTTTCCAAATACCGTTGGTTCTCTACCGGACCTATCTATATTCAACAACCCACTAGTTATATACAAAGCGTTTACTTTGGAGGAAAACATACCGCACAAATATTTACATCGTGCAATATGTACGTTTTATATGTATAGGGGCTACGTGATTCGCCACATGTAACTCGAACGATCTAATAGATTGTGGTTTTGAGACACCTTATACTATGATATAGGAAGTTTGTATGATGTATGTATGTATGTATCAGCCCATATACGTCCCACTGCAGGGCACGGGCCTACTCTACAATCGAGAGTACGATTGAGAGTGGTTAGGCCATATAGTCCACCACGCTGGCCTAGTGCGGGTTGGCGGACTTACATACCGTAGAAATTCTTATGAATCGCTATGGTATCCAGGTTTCCTCACGATGTTTTCCTTCACCGTTTTGTATGATGCTTGAACTAAAATGGGACGCAAATGTATACATAAGGAAGAGAAGACAGCCATTAAGCGGTGAAGCTCATAATTTAAATATATTTTTTGATTAACATAGTAATTCTTTCGTAAAAGAAAGAAATAGGTAGTAAGTTGGAAACTGTTTTCTTCTGTTTTCTAGTGGAAACTAAATATTTCTAATCGCTGTGGTTTTAGTTTTTAATTCTAATTATATAGTGATGTTAAGATGGCAGAGCCGCTTTGTAGTGAGTTTTCTACTAGTATTTAATGTGTTGGCTAATCAAAAATGTTAAGCGTTTAACTAAAAAAATACATAGATCAACAGTTTGATTTCTGTATTTGTACCCATCAAAATTAATGAATCCTTTATTTGTTTTCTCACTTCTTTTCTTCACTCAATTTCAGGTGAGCCAGTTGCATACTTCCTGAAAAGAAATAATATCCTAGTATTTAAATCTTTTTTTGTACTATACTTTATTCATAGTAAACATATAAATATATCACATATTAAGATAAGGTAAGTGAGTTTTGAGGTCTAGAGAAGGATAATATAGGAAAATTAAAAACACCAATTATGCGACCGCCCAAGAGATTGCAGTTTGGTTAATTTATTATTTCTTCGTGCAACTGAGGGATGTGAATATAGAATTGTGTAATAAATACAGTTTTCCAATGTGAATCTGACGTCCTATGAATGTTTCAAAACCAGATCAGATTTATCATGAATGTACATATTGTATGACTAAGTAAAATGTCTTAGAATAATAGATTTGAAAGTTGTGTAACTTTCCCTAATATTTATGCAAATACGGAAGCGGGATGTACCTGTAGTGCATGTTTATGTGTCCTGTGACCCATATAACGCTTTGCAACGGTACTTTTACTCATAAATTGTTTATTATTCAGTGGAACGCGCAATGTTACGATAGGTTTCGAAAGACCGACTCAGTACCTACTTACGTAATCATTGTCAGATCTCATCTGTCATACAAACACTATGATTTGCTAAACGTCATACATGTAATAATACAAAACATTCGGCTTAAACGAATACAAATAAATGCGTGGATAATTTTGCATTTATGTAATTGTCAGAATCATGTGAGAAAAAAAATGTTTTATTCACCGAATTCTGAATACATACATGTATAGTTATAGCATACAAATGGTTGCGTTTCCGCCACAGCAATATATGAATATTGTAATTCACCTTAACGAAGTGGAAATTACATCACGTACCTAAAAGCTCCATTAAGAGTTCAATTGTGAGGCAGCGAGAACACTCGGTTACGTGAATTAAACGTCAGAAAATTCTCAAGTGGCATGTTCACGCGCATCTAAGTACTTGGCCATACCGGTTGTCAAAAGGCCTGGTGAGTGCGCGAGCGGCGGCGCGGCGGCGTGGCGGCGGTGCGGGGGGCGGGGTGCGGGGCGCGCGCGGGGCGGCAGCCGGGTACAGCGACCGCAATAGCGCTGGTTGCCGCATCGCAGCCACCATTGCCAAGATCACGGCTCGCGCATGCGCGGCGAATGTCAGCCACGTCACGATCGTGCTCCGTGCTATCGCGATTGGATCGTTCGAATTTCAAACACAGAATGCAATCACGATGTCGAACGAACCACGTCGGCGCCACAAAAGAAGATGACACGCGTCATCCGCTTCGCGTCACTCGTGATCTTCGCGGATATTCATGAGGTCCTCCCGCAATCCAGTGCGATACATAATATTCAAACACGTGGACAAATTGTATTCATGAAGTCACTTTCTTAAAACAATTCTAACTCGAGAAAATTCGAGCGAGCTTTTCGCGAATAAGCGGATCTTATTTGAAAATCATTACACTCGACATAAATACATTAACAAGTTTATTTCCTTCAGTTGCAGCACGGAACCGGAGCTGCGCACTTACGTATGTTAATTTATATCTGCTCGGTGCTGAGTGCGTCGGTGTGGAGTCCAGTGCGGCGCTACTGCTCGCAGCTCGCCTAAAGGAGCGTCCGAGTGTCGATCACGCACTCTTCCCGTTCCCCAAACGAGCCGTTATTATGCAACCGGCTCACATAAGCGCGGCCGTTTTTTGCTCGCCGTCCCCACGGTAAATAGCGTTCCAAGACTCCCAACGAGCTTCGGTTCGTCGTCATGTACGTATAATAGCCCTTGCCCTATCTTTATATGGGCCGAGCCGTAGGCTCCCGCAATCCTCATTCAATTCACGTAAGGTAGCGGCCCTAAGGACCGGGTTTTTGTAACAGCGCAACAGGTAGAAAGGAAAGGATTGCGAGCGGGGAGCGAGACGACACAACGTCATCGCGGCGTCTCGCTCCGCACTCTGCGGCCGCGTCCCCCGCACCGCGTACCCCGCACCCCGCACCCGCGCCGCGCACCGCCTCAGGAATGCCGTACGATTTGTGCTCATGCAGACAACTTGTACAATGTGTATCGGTGGGTATATACGCGGGCCATAACCAACACACACTGCCCTAATGCGTACGGGTCATGTAGCGGGATTCACTCAGTTTAGCCAGTGAAATTATATTGAAAGGGAGTCTGATGCTTTTTTGACATTGGCAATTAATATTCCATAAAAAAATGCATTGTGTTATGTATACTTAAATGATGAGCGGCAAAAGGACCTTTTGTGATAAAGTTATTTTATTGAAATGTCCTGTTATATTATGATACTAAGATAGCGCGTGAGATTATATTGTTATGTCATATAATTGTGCACATAAAATGTTTTATTTTTTGCAGCAAATATAATTTTCTATGGAAATGGTAGTTTCATTGAAAATTGAAAGGTAATTGACTTGTCTAGCAAAAATAATTAATGGTATGTATCTTATGTAAAATGACAACTAGTATTGTCTGCAGTATTGTTTTTTCTTATGCCATGACGTGGCATTGCATTGTGACAAGGTGAAGACTTCATGTCTTGACTGATTCGGGGGATGTACCTTATTCAAATCTATAATTTGCATGCTAAGTGATATAAAGCAATGCATAATTTAACACCCTAAATTCGCAATAGAATGTGATTATTTGGCACTATTTGATTCAGCAGCAATCATAGACTCAATATTAAATTATTGGCGATATTTTCTCAAACAGCTCAAATATATTCACTCCTCAATCGCAAATAAAACTAACAGACGTGCTTAAATCTATCTTTGTTTTAGTAAATAACAATGCTTGTACAAAACAAACACGCGGACCGGTACTCGACGAGTGGGCAAACACTATTAAAAACTTCGTTCCTAAGCGATAATTGAAAAGAATCCTGTTGAATCAATTTACGATGACTGAAGTGGCAAAGACGTTTGGATGTCATCAACTAGGTGGACAAATATACATATTTGTTTTAGCATACACTGTGATAATGAGTGTGGACATATACATTGACACTCGACGATATAGAAATATATTTGTAAATTTATCGTCGTATCTATTTATGATGAATAGTCTGAAAATATATTCTGTATTAGCCCATATACGTCCCACTGCAGGGTATGGGCCTCCTCTACAATCGAAAATACGATTGAAAATGCTTTGGCCATATAGTCCACTACGCTGGCCTAATGCGTGTTGGCTTTATGGCGTTATTTAAATAAAATATATTATTCATATTTATATCCTTTCCATCCTTTATTGTTCCCTAGATAAACTTAACAATAACATAATATACTATCTATCAGTACAAAAGGCGGTCAAATCGTTCGAGGCAATCTCTTACTGATTACCTTGGGATGGTCTTAAGAGATGGAAAAAAGAGCTGTATAATATGATGCAGTGTCCTAAGAAGGTCCTGATAAAAGTATCTGGATCCAGGATCAATTACTTTCTAAGAGGAACATACATTACAGCTGATGATATTATAAGCAAATAGCTGAGGACAAGTTTCGTCCATGAACGAGATGTTGATAGGTCTTAGCCATTAATGTTAAACTTAAGCCTATTTATTTATTTGCCAACATCATATTACTGGTTTGTTCAGTGATAAATCTTGTAAAGTTACCTGAATCTTGGCTGAAATCATTGATCAAGTTTGGCAGCAATAATCTAAAGTTTGATCCGAATGCACATGCTTTATCAGGCTTAAGTTATTGACAAATTGTATAGCCAAGTTATATCAGTCTTGATCAACCTGTACGACCAGGGAGATACAACCACCGTTCACAATATTTAAATAATCATTAAACTACCCAGCTTGTTGTATAATTTATTCAACTTTAAGATTCCGTGTAATAAATAATATATTATTGACAGATTTTTTTAAATATGTATTTGCTCTTTAAAAGAATGTAATGAAAACAAAGAGAGGTTGTCTGCTATACTATTAAACTTAACCGCGTGTAATTTCACACAAAGATTTCAGTAAATGGAGCATAAAGAAATCAAGTGTTGAACTTAAAGAGCGACATTAAAAATGAAAAAATTAAAAAAAAACTTAATTACACATAATGAAGAGATTGGAGTTGTCACGTCGCTCATGAGGGATTCATACAATTAATTTTACAAAAAAAAATATCATTATATAAATACAGCATAATAAGTCGGTTGCACAGGCGACGTCAGTTCTTGGGCATACATGTAACCGCTGGTCATATAAAAAGTTACCTCCGAGATCCGGTCACACAGGTCCGTAAGATCGATGACCCCCGCACGCCGTTTGACTTATGGAAATTACTTTTCTTGCTCCACCTGACTGATAGTCTGGGATGTTTCTAATTGATCATCAACACACACAAATTTGTGTGCAATCTTAATCTATTAGAATGCTGGGAACTGCCGGCCCTCGCCCCATTCATTATCCTTTTACGGTTATATAGAAGCAATATCGTTTTTTATTTCCATTACTTTGTAGCTTTTTTGTGCTAATGTCAATATACGTGTATTTGTCATTTACAAATTCAATATTTAATTAAAATGCATGCTATAAGCTTTTATATTTTCTAATTTATTTTATGTAAATAGTGCTATTATATTCAAACTTTGCTACGTTTTATTTCTACCTCCTATTCTTTTCTCTTTAAGGATACTAGATTCAAAGAATTGATAATAATTATTAGTTTAGTCTTCACAAAGCTGCAAAGACAAATATTGTTTAAACGCTTCTTTATATATTTATACTTACGGTTGTGAAACCGCAAAACAAACAAAACTAATTTGTCTGGTTGGTTTAAATCTGAGAATATATTTTTTAATATTATAATAATCCAGCTGTTATACATTCTACTGCAAGGCATGAGCCTTAGTTCAATTGTAACAAAATGTATTTAAAAAAACTTAGGTATATTCTCTCTGTTTATTTTAAGGGTTTGTTTACATAAAAAGACATTTCAAAACTAACATAATCTTACAAATTACAACATCTATTTATAAATCCAAGATATCCAATTTTCTAAACCACACATGAAAGCTAAACACGTGACCAAGATTGCCTGGAAGAGATTGCCCAGTGCGATTAGGCCGTCTTTTGTACTTTTTTATTATCTTATTTCTTTAATGTAACTAGTTTTATATATGGTGCAAAAATAAATAAATAAATAAAAATCACATATTGGATATTTGTAAAGCCATAGAGAATGGAGAAATGTGTCCGTATGCCTTTCTTCGTCTTACATCAGTGTTGATAACGTTACGCCGCTTACGCGACCGGTTACGAACGCTCGGCCCGCACACCGCTCGCGCACTTACCGATTACTCCACTCTATGAGAAAAATATATTTATAGTGTAGTTATTTTTAAAAAGGCAATACGCGGCGAAACTTTATACTATAAAGTATAGACTGCGGTATTTTTAACAAAATGCTTTTGTAAATGTTACCCTAGAAAACGTAAAATTCGGCAAATTATAATCATAGTACGTGTAATGTCGTAATTTAATATTTCAAATGACATAAATTTTTATATATTTACTATATCGTTTAAAATCGCATAGTACGTGTAATGTCGTAATTTAATATTTCAATGACATATTTTTTTATATATTTACTATAACGTTTAAAATCGCTATAAATGGTAGCTTTATAAGTGGCAATATTAGTTCTGTAAAGTCTGACAAGTTTATTTCTTGTGTTTATAGTGGTGAGATTACAACGGAAATGAAGCGATAGAGCCGTAGATTTGTTTTCTTAGAATAAGGAAAGATCAAAATGGTTTATGCACTGAAAAAAATTCCACTACTTAGGCATTATATTTCAATAAATTGCGGAAGTAGCAATATTGTGCTTAATGTGAATTGTGATACTTATTTGAAGTTAAGATAGATATAGGGCAGTAAACATTGATTTAAAGAAGAAAAAAATACATAGAACGTAGTATTGTTGAGTGTACATCCCACAAATAGAGCCGGTGCAAGCATTATCACGTAGCACCCAAGCTATTACAAAGCAAACGATGTTGCAATTCAAGTGCCGAAGCTGGTTTAGCGGTCGCGCTCGGCGGTGCAGCACGATCTGACGTTCCGCTGTATGCCGGCGCACTACCCCCCCTCCCCCGCCCCTTTATCCCCTTCCCCCTCACACCTTCCAACTTGGCCCTGACCAAGACACAGACCCCACGAAGGCGAATTACGAAATTGCTATCGACGGAACTTGTTTCACAGCGCCTCGTGTTGTGAAGACGTGCGTGTTCAAATTGGGAATTGGGAACGTCAGCCTACTTCGTTGTTTATGTCTATTGTGGTGCAGCCTTTTTGTCTGAATACTATAGATAAGTGATTTTACTTTCTTGCCAGTTAATCATTAATAGTCGCCACGAGTCCGAACAGATAATTATAATTGGTTGTAAAAAGGAACGGCTAAAAGCTTTAAAGATTTAATTGGAAGATGCGAAAGATTTTATTGTTTATGTCCACTGGATAAATGCCAGTGCTTTTTATTTGATTTATTTAATTGACAAGTTTTTTTGTTGATTGACTGTGTGCCTCTATGTTCTTCTAATGGTTTTGAATTGTCTCTAGCGCTATTAATGTTGTATAGACATTCCAACACGTATAAAAGGATATACGTAATTGAAAATTTTATGTGTTTATTGTCGAAGTTATTATCTCTTCTTGAAGTGATAGATTCTCTTTGATTCCCTTTACAATCTTTAATACCACCATCGTTATCATAGTTAAGAATTAAACGTTTTATGTTTTTTTTTAGTCTCTGTTCGAGTAAATTGCCTGTTTTGTTTGCTACGGCTATTTTCTCGAATACTAAATGGATAAAATATATTGTAATTAAAGCTTGTGCGGCAGGATTTATTAATTAAAACTTATGTTCCATTATAGCCGGCGACGCCCATAACATATTATGGGATAAACATCGTCGAAGTCAATATTTTGAGTTTCTGTTACATTGTAATGTAATGTTTTTGAAAATATTTTTCAATACTGTTATAAAGTTATTTAGTGGCTATGTATAAGATGTATTATGTAATGTAAGGTCTAGGTTTGATTACCCAAATTTTGAAAAAAATGTAGCTTAAGATTTTTCCTTTAGTTGATTTGGAACATTTCAAAAAAGTTTGAAACGTTCCTTGAAGTTAGGCAGATTGCTGATCAAAAAATCACTATCTGTATTACTTCTAGAATATTCATAAAGTCATATAATATTGATACAAGGTAATCGTGGGATAAGAGTGGTTAGACGAGGGAAGCCTTTTTATAAGCAACTTGTATAATATTTCCACGAAGAATCTATTTTATTCACAGAACATCCGCTATTTTAGATTGAATAGAACATAATAACGTGTTCATTTATTCAACATTGAAAAGTATTGTCGTTTTATTTTACGTATATCACGCTATGTATTTTGTAACAAATAATTCATACGTGCGTTTATTCCCGTTTGTATTTAATTTCCCGACCAAGATGCACGTAAAAAAAATTGATATATAAAAGATGCGGTAATATTAATTGGAACTTGTTACGGAATGCAATTCTGAACAATTAGCGATTCCTCTCTAACAAGCTAATTTGTCAGGCTCTGCAGTGATTAACATTTTGCCACCACCTTTCTGTCTTTTTGTTGTAAGTAAGGAAGGACGACTGCAATAAGTATTAGTTTTTATTGCTGGTCTTGGTTGAAAGCTATATATTTTCGATTCAAATTTAGGTTAATAATTTTTGTTATGTGGTAATTATTATAAAGAAAATTCATTTGCTATTTTTACATCATTCATTTGTAGAGTTTTCTCTAATAGAGCATAAAATAAGTTTAAATTTTATTTGAAGTACAACAAATAAGTATTTAATAGTATATACATAGTCCTGACCCCACACTAAGATGGAGTCTGGTGATGTAGAAGATGATGAAGATGAAGAAGAGATGTGTATCAGAAATTACGAGACACTTTTTTGGTCTCACAAACACCCAGACCCGAAAAAAATGCAAATATTTATTGCGCAAGGATGGAACCCGCGGTCTCTCGTTTCACAGCCAGCGTCTAATCAACTGCACCACGGAGGCTGCCAAATATATACAACAAAAAAGGGCCATTTATAGAATAGAGCATTGAAAAAGAAAGTACAATTTAACTCGCGTTTAATATTTGTCTTGTTTTAAAACAAAGAGTTTGCTCCAACATTGTTGCAATCGAAGTTGCTCTTTTGTTCGCATTTGAATATCACCGACCGGAAACATTAAAGGAAGAAACTATTCCTGCTTAATGAAAGAAAGTAAAGGAAAATGTTGTGGACTGGGGTAACACGTTTATTTATTGAATATATTGAACTCGCTTTGTTTAATAACAGGGTTAATAGCCGTCATAAAGACAATGATTGCAGCCAGACATTTCTTGGTTATTAAAATAAAATATAGCTTGTGTTTGAAGCATTCAAGATTGACCAATCAAATCTGTCATAACATCTAGAAATGGGACCATTTCGCGTTTTTCAGACCTTTGTTCAGCAGCATGATGAATCATTTCAGATTATACCGGGTATCTCAAGACTGCTACCGAAAACGAAGCCAGGTGGTAGTTTTAGTGACTATAAACACAATGTAACTAAAAATTTCGCAAAGAAACGCGACAATTATTTTTTATGATTTTTTAAATATCGTCATTTTTGGGTGGTAAATCCATAGTTTTTGCTAAAATAATAATTTAAACACTTTTATACCCTAGATTATTTATAAATAAAAGGGTAAACACTATTATTTTAGGAAAAAATGTATTTACCACCCAAATATGGTCATAGGAAAAAAATAACAAAAAAAATTGTCACTTTTTTTGCAACTTTTTCTGTTGCATTGTGTCTGAAGTCGCTTAAACTACCACCCGGCTTCGTTTTCGGTAGCAGTCTTGATATACCCTGTATAAAAAATAGACCTATGTCTTTGCCTTAAAAATATGCTTCAAGGAAAGGAATTATTTATTAAGAGATCCGCAAATAAATAAAGTGCCTTATTATTAGTTGACATATTCTTCGCACGTAATTCAACACATGTCACTATAATTACATACATACATTAACTCTCGCCCTTTTTTTTGGAAGGATTAGGCAGAAAAGGTACCAGGACACCCAAATTTTGCCTTGTGTGTTCTGTCCTACGATGTGATAGAAGGCACAAATTCCTGGCTCCGGACTGATATTGAATAGAAAAATCCAATATTGCTCAACTCTGGATTCGAATCCGAGACCTCAGCGTTATAATCTTACTATAATACAACTCCGTCACAGAGGCGGTTACTAAAATTAATATTGCCAAATTACATCAGCAGGTGCTACTGATATTGAAAGTAATTCGCGTATTTGGACATGTGTCTGCGTCGATTTCACGTCATCATTTTACATCACAATTATTAAAGAGACAACGCCACGCACCTGCGCACACAAAAAGATTTATTCGCCTCAATCAGAATTAAATGAACTCATTTCGGAGGTCCCGAAATGTAATTTGAGTTATGTGTTTGCACAGGATGCAATAAATTCATAAAATATAGTTAGAGACATGCTGTTTTAATTAATCCGTGACAAGATTTACATGATACTTTCTGATTTTAGTGCATTTTTCTTCGTAACATTAAATTAAAAATATTTAGGGCTACAATAAATAATGTATTTTATGATTTTTGTGTATGTTAAAACGACAGTATTTAAGTATATGTTTGTTTAAATAAAATCACAGGCTGTCTTTAGGTTATAATAATTACTTTGAAAAGAGAAATTCGCCATTGGCAAATGAAATAAATGACATCAAATTGAACAGCAATTAAAGGTTTAATAAAATGTGTTTGACATTCCAATTCGATATAAAAAATGAAATAGTTGGAACCAATAAAACTGCATTTGAGGTAATTGTATTTTTAATAGTACTAATGGGAATTTAATAGTCTTCTAGTATTATTTGCTATTAAAGACCACCACTGCAGTCCGAACAGGTTTCGCAGTTAGTTTTTGCAACACAAATCAGTGGTTTACGTTATATTGAAAACGATCTGATGAAATATTTGTTGCATTTAGTTATTAAATTTATCGCCAAGTGAATTCTTGTTTTGATTGTTACGTTTAAGCGTGCTTTTATATCCAAATAATAATATTTTAATTACTAATTTTCAATGTTTATGTTCATTAGGTTATTTTCTGATATCATTTCTTTTTGTTTTCATGTATATCACACTTTTAATTATTATACTCTTAATGCTATTTCATGACTATTTTACTTTTCGATCTTATGACATAACTAGATTTTGATGCTGTTGTCGTATACACCTATAACAAAGTGAGGTCTTGACACATAACAAAATTTTGCTCATACCCAGCCGTGTCGAAGATCATACAAAGTTTTAGAAATAAACGGCGTATGTACCAAACACATTTACAATGAGTTCAAAACAGTTGGATGTGACAAAGAGGCGCATGCATATTCATGTCCGATGCCCCCCTTACTAACGTCGCGTCGCCGCGAAATGTTGCGCCGTCTGACACGGTTACCTTGTCCGCCACTCATTCCACCCGCTTTGTCCAGGGACCTTTTATGTTTCAGATCTGTGTAACACCTTGACGACCTTCAGTATCCCTCTTGAGTTTTTATTGGAGGTGGAGGGCCCGATAGTTAATAAGAATATATTTGTGTTTAATAGGTTTTTTCGTGTCGGTAATATTTTGGTTTTCAGTGAATAAAATATCTTAATCCCTAAATC
This sequence comes from Hyles lineata, assembly GCA_030180105.1. NCBI lineage: Eukaryota > Metazoa > Arthropoda > Insecta > Lepidoptera > Sphingidae > Hyles > Hyles lineata. The sequence continues at coordinate 10,215,315 of JARJEE010000008.1, read as the reverse complement.
TACCTATATACGAGTTTGTAAATTAATATTGTACTGTGTGAACAAACTTAAGAAACCGATTTATGTAATGCTAGTATTTTTTTAGGTTGCAGGAAATCACTGGATGCAGGCCGCTTTCAACAGGTCGATGTGGAGATCCTTGGGGGAGGCCTATGTTCTGTAGTGAACTTTCTGTGGTTGAAGAGAAAGAGAGAGTGTATATATTTGACAGAGTGCAAGTTTTCCGAAACAAATCGTAAATACATTTTGTAAAAAATCTTGAACATCTTCCTTTGATTAATGAGGAAAATAGACATATTATTAACAGTTTGCCAGGGTTTTTTTTGTGGTATCTTTCTACCGAACTACGTCAGTGGTGTGGTAAATTCGAATGGTTGTTAATGATCGCTGTAGTTTAAACCAGAGGTTATTTACAGCTCGATCAATCTTGGTAAAACCATTACATTTTATTTTACGTTTATGAATATAAGCTGTATCAAATGAGTGGTGTAATTTTATAAACATCATTTAACTTGGTGTATTTAATATATCCGCACAAATCGTATTCGTTTGCAATAGTAATTATATGTATTTCTGTCTGTTTTTGTTCCACACTGGTATGTAGCAGAACATCATTTTTGAAACATATTATAATTAGCTTTTAAAATGCAACTCTTCTAGAATGTATCACATATGAGTGTAAATAAATTTACAGAAATAAATGACTAGTTGCTGTTAAAACATCCTTGGGGAAGGCTTTTGTTCAGCATAATGCATACTTTAAGTAAATAAATATATTGTACAATCATAAAGAAAAACATCACGTTTTATGCTATAATAAATGTATTCATATTCATCGCGTATCTATACAGAGCAAACCAAGCGAAGTCCATACAAACTTATTTTGCTTCCTGCACGCTCATCAATCTTGCGCAGTCATCTTTATTGAATCTTTTATAAACTGACCGGTACCATTAATTATACCTGTGAAAAAAGATACGAGAACTTTAACAAATTGTTTTAAAAAATCATTAATACAGTTTATTGTGAAACGAAAGATCACAGTTCAATGCATTGTTCCTTTCCTTCGTTTGTGTGTGTTCATTTCTCAACATCAGTTGAGACCTAAATTGGTAAATTTAGAATGCCCTTCACCTGATTAAAAATGTGTAATTTTAGAATTTTAAAGAGCCACTTTAATCTATTTAAGGCGATATGAGTAATTCCATATGTGAAAGGGCGATATCGTAATAACTATTGAAAATATTGCATTTACTGGCCATTTAAATAATATACTTTACGTTCGGGATAGAACGAATGAAAAATGAAGTCTTGTAAAAATATGGGTATCGACATACATTTATTTCTGGCATTATATAACATTTACACGTCGGAGTATGTTCGTTTATGTACATGTGTGCGTATAATATGTACACATATGCATATATATACGCACTAAAAGTACATGCAAAATTGTTCTTTATGTGCTAAAATCTATCTAAATTCGCACCTTTACTGTTTCTATAACTTACCCATGCAGTTATTCGTAGATAGACAAAGATAGTGATAATAGTCTACCAATACATTAAATAAAAAGGCTAAGGTAGGCTATAGGTATCTATCGCTAGCCGAAATACTACTAAATCTATACTAAGGCACCTAATGCCTCGACGAAAAGATTATTCTTTTGATCACTCCATTCACAAAACTTTTAAATTTAGGAAGGTTGAATACGCGGTTTGAAGACTGTCGTTATTCTTAAATAGCAGTAATCTGCGTCTACTATATGTTTTATTTTCTGTACTTTATCCAGTAACCAAACTAAATATAATATCCAGACAACAATAGAGTAGTATCGAGAAATTACGTTGTCGACTACAATTAGGGCATTGTCACTTGCATTTTAATATTCAGTGGACATTATAATGAATAATTTACACCCTAACACGTATGATTAAGCGACTGTACATAGTAATAAATTTCCAGTTAATTAAACGGTTTGCTTGTGGTGTCATATTTTAGATTTAAAGGAAAAAAATAAAATTTTATAGATTTTTAAAATTTTAAGTAGTATGTAGAATTTTACATACGTTTAAAAAAAATCAAACTTTTTACTATTTAACTAAGAAAAAAAAAGTTTATACAATTGAATATTACTTCTTAGTTTGATTAAATATTTAACGTTTCATTGAGTTTTTCTAAGTCGAATTGGCATAGGTATATCAGGAACTTGTACGTAAAATGAATAAGAATAGCATTTATACTACTCTGCACTAAGTACGGCTATATGAAACAGAATGGAGCTATAGGATTACATAGAAACAATCTTTAAGATACACCTGGAAGTATTTTACGGAGTAACCAACGGTGCTCTAAATGCAATATCTAAGTTGAGACAACTCCCTCCGAATAATTTACAATAGTTGTTGAAAATAATAATCGCCAAAATTATTTCCAACAAACTACTGCGGATGCTATTTGGCGGCTGGTGCAGTGTTCATAGATTTGCGTCCGGCCATTGGCTGTCGTGCCAACGACCTCAAGGGATTCGCGTGTGATGGATGACCGCGATATCGTGGTTTTTATTCCTCTATGACGTCACTATCCAAATACAACAGGTTGCCACCAACTGTGCGGAATTTTGTGATGTGGCAAAGTGAGAATTGCGTAGCTGCAAATATTTTATTAGCACAAGACGTCGAAACGACTTGATAATAATAATTTCAGGATGCAGGCTACTTCTAATACATTGCAACAGGAGTCCTTAGGGACTACTTATCTGACTGACGATTTATCCTGAAATAATGATGCGTATGTTTTTTTTTAAATTAAAGTCGTTCACTGTAGTCATAGTAACTACTGGATATACTATCGATGAGCGATCATATCGCTTACCATTAGGCGAATGGAATGCTAGTTTCGCCATTCATCGTAATATAAAAAAAATAAAAGAAAGAAGGAATATTTTTTGTTATATCACTCATGAGAAAAATAAATTCGGATCCAATATGTTTACCCACCTTTAGTTTCAAGGGATCCGTGGTAGCTCTACCAACACATTAAGTAGTATGTTTAAGTATAATACCTGGCAAAAGACGTAGCCGTTACGCCGCATCAGAAACCTTATTTGTGGTTAGAAAATTCTGACATTAGATCCACTGTAATAAAATCCCAACCATCGAGCTTCATTGGGCCAGAGTGTTAGACTAAGGACTACATTTTCATTACATATTTATGGAAGAAGTAAGAGTAAAAATAGGTCATATGTTCACTGATATCTAAACTAACAATTGTAGTTGAATTTAGTCTGAGAAACTTTGAGAATATTGCAAGTTTTACAACCAAACTGAAACTCAATATGCGAATTTTGAATTAAGTTTGACCTTTTGAATATGATACTTATTAGATCTTCTAAATAAAATATATTTAAACTGTCCTTGTATTATTTAACAAAAATAATCATTATTTTATGAGGGTCCTGTATTTGGTCGTTGCCAAAATATATTATTCCGATTAGAGGTTTCAAAGCGCGCGCCAATATGTCTACTGAAATTTTAGAAGGCATAAAAAACAGGAATCCATCCAAAAAAAAGTGTATGTGAATGAGGTTTTTTTTTTATTTATTACGACATAGTGATCTAAGTGACTCATGTTTTTCAAGCAAATTAAACATAGAGGGTTCGAAATTATATTAAAGTTATTGAGTTAATTTTATTTTTGGCTAATAAGATCGGTCATGCAAAGTGATATTGGAATTTTTTATTCATTATCAGCCCGGAGTCAATAATTTATGCCTAAAATGGTGATAGGGTCGCCTCCCATCATATCGTAGGGCGCAAGATGCAAGGTGGAAACGTGAGTGTCCTAGAAGCACCTCTGCCTAACCCTTCTTGAAATAAGTTGCTAGTAAAATAATGTTGATGTTAATAAATTGCCTGATTTAATTTATATACGAAGCTGGAGCAGTATGCCAAAATCGCCAAAATTTAGCAAATTGTATTTACTGCCTTCTCCTGTAGGATGTAAATATGTACATACACGAACTAATTTCATATAATTCTAGCGGATGCACGTAACACCTATCTCTACACGCCCATATTGCGTTTGTCTATCGCTAAATATTTTGTGTAGTTTGAGCGTTTTTCATCAATTTACTAGTATGAATACACGTTTTGTTTTACCGGAAAGTCACCGTTTCTTGTTGAAAATTAGCAACGCGATAATTGATGATGTAAAATGTAATTCACAACTCCGTACTCCGTGTATTCTGCTCATGTAATGTCAGACAGGTTACACCTAGAACATGAATATAAATAATAATAATAAATAAATAACACCCAACAGTCACATACATAGTCCTGACCCCACACTAAGATCGAGTCTTGTGTCGTGGGTATCAGGAACTACGAGAGACTTTTCGGTCTCACAAACACCCAGACCCGGAAGAAATATTTGTGGGCCGCACAAACATTTCTCTCGGTGCGGGAATCGAACCCGCAGCCTCTCGTTTCACAGGCGGCGTCTAACCAACTGCGCCACGGAAGCTGTATTGTTCTTTATGTTTAGATTGTATTTACAAATACTAATAATCCTGTAGCTTAATGATAGTGACGCTGTAGGAAAATCGCCCTAATTTCAGTAATCATTTATATTTGATTTTGTAATAAATTTAATCATAGTTGTTCGTGTCCATTGTTTGTTCTGAAAAATTTGAAGCCAAGTAGGAATAAATACGGATTTTTTCTTGATTGTGGTAAATAAAATTTCAGTCGCATTCAAGCCAAGTTCGTAGCCAATGAAAAACTATATTTCAAAAATGTACCGGAAAGCACAATAAGGTAAAGACAGCGAATAGAATTGTCTGCCTAATTTAGATGTGGTGTAATAAAAGTTTGGTTCAATCATCGCACGTCCGCGCGACAATGAGCGGCGGAAGCGACGGCAGCGTCGGCGTCGCCCGTCCGGTATCACCTGCCGCACCGCACTTCCCTACGCAACCTGAATTATTTTTAATTAATCACGCATAACATCAATTATTCGTACAATATTTGAGCATTCTGGAATTTACACACACACACACACATCGACAAGTTTTATATGCGGATTTATTTGGCGCGACGAATTTCATAGTGCAACTCTTGGTAGGAGTGGCGCAGTCCACATAGGATTATATATAGATTATAACTACTGGTAAGGGATGGTTATTAACAGCCAGTCTTCACATTTAGATCACGCTAAATAACGTGACTACTCGTCATATTGAGACTTAACATCTTATGTCTCAGAATGGCGAGCACAGTGGAATGCAAGCATTGCTTTGTAATTCAAGTCGTTGTTTGGTTTTGATACTGTTTAGTAGCGGTCTTATGAACGACATGCTCGTCTCGCCATTCATTGCAATAAAATGCTACCGGGTAAACACAAACTGAAACCAAAACGCATACTTACATGATACTGGGTTGCAACTTTGATAATGTACAATCTAAAGCTTTGGGCTAAATTTAATACCTTACTCATCCAAATGTATTAATAAGCCTCAATATAAACGAAATGGAACACTATTTTATAATAATCTAAGATCATATTTATTTATTTAAATCTACACATTAAAAAAATACAATACTAAAAATAAAAAGTACAAATGGCGGTCTTATCGCTAAAAGCAATGTCTTACAAGTAATGTTACAATATTTTTAACAATATTATTGATTGATAACTGCACACGACTATGACATAATAATCCTAACTTTTGGTATTCTCTGAAATACATTAAAATATCCACTGCACTCGTCATCCTGAGACATAAGATGTTAAGTCTCAATGGTTCCATCTACTCTGGCTACAATGTCCTTCAATCCGAAACACAACAGAGCATTTATACTGCTCTTTGGCGGGAGAAATATACATACCAATGGTACCCGGGCAGCGTCACCCATAATATGAGCGACCTACCACCAGCAAACACCTTAGACAAATATCAACAGAACTTAATCATTCTATTCCCCAGAATCAATACTACTCGTAATATGGGCTTGTAAACATTATGTTAATGTCGAACTTATCAAAGTGTAATGGTTTTTAATACAATGTGCTGTTTTTTCAAGTAAATGTATTCTATAATTTCGATGTCGGAAAGGCATAAAGAAACCCGTATGTCATTGAGAACATGAGTTTGTTGCTCGCATGCAAATGGTGTGTAACCAGGAAAAGTGATTTTAATCGTGGTAAATATGAATAATTCCTTGTAGGATTTGTCGCTTCTTCTGTTATATTTGAAAATAATTCATGTATTTATATATTTTTTTAAATCAAATCTAGCACACAGACAGCTATGGTAGCTTACTTTGATGCTATGTTAATAGTAAGACTAATTGTTTTGATTATTTATAAACTTTAAACTTAACCAACTGAAATAACATACATAAACTCACGCATATTCCCAGCAGGATTAAGCAGAGGTGTTATCAGAACATCCACGTTTCCCTTGTGTGTTACGTCCTACGATGTGATAGGGGGCAAACCTACCACCATACCGGGCATAATTTTCTGATTCCGAGCTGACAATGAATAGAAAAATTCCATATCAATTTACCCAATCTGGGTATCGAACACGAGACCTCAGCGTTATGATCGTGCCGAAGGAAACTGCGCCACCGAGACTGGAATATACAGAATTATCACCTACACCGATTTCTAGTATACATAAGTTATCACTACCCTAAACCACTATTGATTTTTGCTAACAAATAGCTTAGTATCAGTCGTGCCATATATTTGAATAGTGAAAATGTGTCATCGATGCGGGCGCCCACACGTATCGGCGGAAGTATTGATACAGCGTGTACCTCACAGTATGAACATCACCTACATTGAACGCGATTACGTCCGCTTGTTGAATCATAATACTTTTGTCCTTTGTCATAATTGTGACACCCTGTTTGATGGTAAGGTCTTTTAGCAGTCTATGCGTTGAGAATATTAAACTAAATATGCGTCTTTTGAAGGCGGTTCTTCAGATATGCTTCTGTGTTCAAATGATTGCAAAAATATTCTATCTATTGCTGATACCCTTTGTATATTAATATTCTGTGGTAACGTGGCGTTCCCCAACATTGCTTAAGGTTCGACAATCTCCAAAGAAAATAGAGTATATTTTCGTTCGCAGTAGTGATTGGTAATGTTTACCAAATCATAAGATTTTTATACTTCACAATTTATATTATAATATTTTTATTATAATTTTTTTTAACAAAATCATAATTTCAATCGGCTAACTAGTTTGCAAGTATTTATACGTTTAAATATTATGTATCTTATCTAAAATATATTTTACTATCATAACTTCCTGATTAAGAATTTTATAAAGTATTGCTAACAACTTAGAATTAACATGAACATTCATTCGAACCGTTATTTTGAACAATTCACACGATCAACATCGACAAATACCTTTAAATAAATGACAAGCATGTGATATTTTGTAATCCGCAAACGTGAAGTTTAAATGCTTAATACTTGACAAACATTCGTATTTAGTTTCAAAGTAAATGAGATATTTTGAGTGTACTGTTAAGCTGGTTGTAATTTTAAATTGTCTGAATCCTTCATCTTGAATTATTGCACAATATATCGAAACATTGAGATCGGTAACGGTGAATGTACGTAGTTACGTAATTTGCATGAAATTGTATTCTATTAGTTTCGCTATTTGTATGAAAATGGGAAGCCATTGTTTCGAATGCATCTCCTCAACACGCGCGGAATATTAATGAGTTACACCAAAAATCTTGTGGTTTGCTTCAATATCTTAGCAGAGGAATATTTATTATTAAATAAAGTTATAATAAATGTATAATTATTTCGGCTTTATTTATTTTCAGTACTATAGTATAAAAAAATAAACAATTTAAAAGGTTCAAACATCCAATATTGGCTTGGTGGCGTAGTTGTACTACGGCACGGTTACAAAGCTGAGATCTTGAGTTTTAATCCCGGGTCGGGCAAAGTGGTATTGAATTTTTCTATTCTTTATCAGCCCGGGGTCACGAATTTGTGCCTGATATGCCGATAGGGTCGCCCCCTATCACATCGTGTGATGGAACATACAAGGCGAAATGCGTGTGTCCTTGCACCTCTACCTACCCCTTCTGGTGAAAAAGGCGTCAGTTTATGTATGTATGTCCATTAACTTAGTTTGAATGCGAGTATATAGTTTGGTTTGTTCATATAATTCCATAATTTCTTTATAATTTTATTGGGTTATATTTCATCATAATTAATCAATCATTTTCTGCCACACGAAGTTTAATGATATACAAAGACTACTTCCAAGAATTTTTAAGTGCTTTAAAGAATTTCTGGATGTCCTTTTTACTCCCGATGAGTGATTTATTACGAAGGTGTCACAGAAACTATTACGATAATATTTTGTAATAGAAATACGGATCGTAACTCGTTTAAGTAATTATTACGTATTTGTCCAATACTCATTTTAAATATTATTCAATCAAATGTTTATTTCCGGAATGTTAATACAGGCTAAATCCATTAGTTGTCCCGAGAAGTATGCAATAATAAACTCGATTATAAAATGCAACTCATTACCGAACCATTGCTTTTAAGTTTATCGCAATGAGTTAATTACATACAAGACTTTCCCAGCAAAGTGCGTTGATCTCGTAACTCCGTAGTAATTTCCGGCGATTTAATCAATTTCATTTTTACCATAACTTGGCAACAGTCCGCGGGTTAACTGTAAACTTGACTTAGCCAGAGGAAGACTGTAAAAACTTAATCGGTAACAACTGGAGCGAATCGGGCGAGCGCACTAATTGTGGAACGCCAATTAAAACTATATTGTGCAATATTCGATGCCCAATGTAGTCACGAAACCCGATTAAATCACTTACATGTGAAATGATTGCTCGTGACACCGCGCCACGTGTCGGGTGGTGCGTACTTGACTCTTGAATAATATTTAATGGTTCATACACCTATTTATAATATTTGGAATTTTCCACGCAGTAGTCGATTGTTTTATAGCAGTAATTCTCTGTGTAAGACGCTCGAAGTCACACGTTCTCGCAAATTATCACATTCTGCCGCCATCGGGTGACATGCTGTAGGACGTTAACGCGCTCATAAAAAAACTACACATCACTCACCTTCCCACACGCAAACATCGAAAATTACTTTTTATTAAGAAATCACTCGGTTCTCACGAATAACCGAAAATGCACAATGCAATCGTTTCAGAATCAATACGACATCGAAACCAATTAAAATGTTTCACTGTCGATGAGTTGATAAAATTCACGAATGTATTCTCGTTTTCAACGTTGCTTCGGTGTCAAATTTAGAATAGACCCATCGGCATCGAAGATATAATACATTCTCGCGAGTCCATGTTAGATAAACCTGCTATTCTGAGATGTGCGTCGGTTCGTAGTCATTGTTGGATGTGGTTGGCGATATAAAATTGTTGGATTGTGGCGAAAAGAGGTCGCCGGGGCGCGGGAGGCGGCGGCCGATGACCGACGACAACCTTATTGCGTTGTGCCATGAGCCAATGTCTAGGGTAAGGTCCTCGGACCCAAAGTAGAGTGGAACTTAAGGCGCGCGTATCTGTAGGCGGACTCGACATGAATCGGGTTTTTGACAGCGCAAAAGGAGGTTGCATAATTTTAAATTGACAATTATATTAAAACTTGTTTACTTGAGTTTTTTGTTTGGACATTCCAGTTTGCGGTCTTTGACAATGAAAATTATCAAATAGAATTCAGCTAAACTTAACTAATATGTAAATACATTATACCGATTTTGATTATTACGGAAAATAAATAATCGTAAAAGTATGTAATTCTTATAAATAAACTGATCCATCTTTATTTATATAGTACATCTATAAAAAAAGCACCAAGTATAAACGTTATTAAATAAAAACACAGCGTGTTGATTTTTTATTTATACAATTTCCAAATTCACAAGTTTTTCGAGTACCTACGCTCGTTGGCCATTCGCCTTAAATCTAAGTATTTCCATTTGGAAGAGGGAGAAAGATAGAGGGTAATGCCCTCCAAAGTTGTTTGTAGCAAAAAATGGGGACACAGAGAGCAGCTCACTTATTTTAGTTAGGTTATGAATCACTGTGAGAAAACAACACGTATTTTTGTTGTATTGCTTAAGATTTTTATTAATTAATTTTGCAAACAATTAATGTAGTGAGACATTTTACACACATAAATAATTTAAAAATTCATGAACAGGTAAAAAAAATACACAAAAAGTAATTTAGGTTATCTTTAAGTAGTAATTGTATGCATTATGACTTATTTTTATTTTATTTCCAGTACTTCAAAACTTCATAACTTTTTTTTGGATTATTATTCTATTCTAAAATATTCACACTACCAATCCGAAATTAATTTAAATGTTGCATAAAATATTTCGTATAATTTTTGCATGTCCTCAAAGCAATAACCCGATCAATTTGATCCCCGTTTTAAATTTACTTCTTTAATTTGATCGTCGCGTGCTACCACCGATCCATCTGTATCAGGCATTCTGGTACCGACCCATTTAATACGCCCCGTCCTCACGCAAGTATACGACAACGACCTTAAAAATGTATTCAAAGTGCTCCGAGACTGTAAACAAGAGCGTGCCAAAAACCTTGATTTTGATCTCAGAAGTCAGGGGCGATGCCGCTGCTTACATTTCCTGAATATATTTTTTCATGATACCCGTTGCTCCCGATTCTGAAATATACATTTTGGGACACAATGACGACATTTTTCTGGGTTTTTCTAAAAATATATTGACCATTTGAATAACAAATGTTACATGTGATTTTAAATGTTTTAAATGTTGTGTTATCAAAAATATAGCTCTACAGAAATAATAAGCGCCTATCGAAGAATATTCTCATTAAAAACAATTTGTAACAAGCACTAATATATTATTATTTCATCCACGACCCGTCTATTAAGTGGATCAAACATTAATTACCTCTTTACAGTACCGTGAGCTATAATTGATAACAAGATAAACGTCTGATCATTTCTTCTAGAGAAAGACATCAACGTGCACACAAAAAACAATGCTAAATTAATTAGTTTTTTTTTTTGTTAAACAAATACAATATGTATGGTTTTTAAATAATGATTATTATTATCAAAATTATTCGCGGCAAGATAGGTGTTATAATAATAACGCTGAAATATTCATATTTTTATCTGACTCTTTTTGTTTAACTTACATAGTCATTTTACTAACTTTTAACATAAACGAAGAGTTTTTCTACTCCCTACGAAATATTGTGACTTTAATTCCCCATATAGTAACATGTTTTATTGTCTTTAAATATGTGGATTATTTTGGTCAGGTGACAAAATATTGTAAAATATTTATTGCTGTTTTTAAGCAAGAACGAAAACGATTAATTCTTGTTTACTAAATTTAGTAATATTTGGATTCTCTTTTTTATTCCAAAGCTGTGGAAATGATAAAATAATTACCTAAGTTGGACTTTAAATACTAGTACTGAATAACACCATATCAGACCATGACTGTTTTTAACTAGTTTAATAACACCACATACAAATTAAGCGAAATAACTTGGAAATTCTTACTTTTTTGACTGACTGATTGACTTCATTCTAAGTAATACTATGACAATCGTCCTTAACTTAACGTTTTTTTTATCAACATGTGGTTGAATAGCTTGATGTCAGAAATTCGATGCAAATGCGTGAAAATATTGTGGCATTTATCAGTTTTATAATAAGTATAACAAATTAATCCTTTCAACATAATTTTGCAGTCAAAATCTCGGTCAAGTCAGGATATAAACAACAAGTAGTATGGATGTGTATATTGGCGCGAATAAAAACTCACACAACACACACACAAAATTAATATTTCAAGTATAATTTAGACTTTATTACTGCCGATGAAAGTTCGAATTCCCATGACATTATATTATTAAAATATTTAAGTAGAGTCAGCATGCGATCAGATGGCAAAATTTTCCTTCAACAACGTACATATAAGTTGTGCATTTGGTGGTTATAAATCGCTAAACCACCATAAACAACTTCTAAATATTATTTTTATTTACTTGTATTTTGTTTTTATTTATTACATGCATTTAAATAGCTGTTTAACAAATACCTTAATTGCTGACGTTTTCCAAGAATTGTAACCATTAATTTAAAAAAAAACTATACATCCATGAGGTTGATGATATTTAAGCGACTTCAACAATGAAAATTAGAATGTATTTTTAATTTTCCGTCTGATTTTATTTTGCTGGCGTTACTGTTTTACAGATTTTTCTTTCTATGTGTTGGAGGCTCCGGCGTGTACAGACTAACGGTAACCGCTCACGTGTCTCCGAGAAGCCATCGACCCTCAGCGGCCTCCGCGCAATATTCTACGCGCAATAACCCACCGCCCACAACAAAATGACACATCTGCACACCTCCTTCACACAAATTATTGTCTTAAGACAAAATACAATAAGCTTTTTTTACTTTGACGGTTTTACAACTTCTACTACGTTTGACTATGTAATAGCAGAGTCGCTTCAATCGATCGCTTGAATATAAATCTTGTTGAAAAATATTTTATATTTTATTCATTTCAAAATAAAGTTGAAAGTCGTTTGTGAACTGCGGAAAACTCAAAGTATGAGGATCGGTTTATCTATTTATTCATACATAGACAGTAATGTTTTATTAATAACCATATTACTAGTAAAACAATAACTGCTCGTGAAATTACCACTCTATTACATTATGAAATTAATGTGTTATTATTTATTATGATGCAATAGAGTACGGTGCAAGTATTGTATCAGCGTTTGAACTTACGCAGATACTTACGCCAATGCATTACCAGGTATGGCCCAAAACGAAACGAGAGCGTACATTTCTACTAGTTATATATTAATTACACGGACAAAAGCCTCTCATTTTTATAATTTTATAAGTTATTATTTTCGGAAAAGTCGATAAACGTACAAATTGCTTTGACCGACCTGGAGATCGAACCTGGATCCTAAAGTTATGATACATGCAATCTACGCACACTGTCATTTAACACGTGAGACCTTCAATACAGAGCATTATGGGCACGTGCTATATAAATTAAAATATGTTCTTAAAACACAGTTAACAGTTACATTGAATATGTGATATTACCATATGGTCACGTGAACTCATCGCAATGCATGGAAAACAGAAGCATTATGGAAATAGATAAAGTTAAACGGTCCTTCTATAGCATTAGTTAGCCTAGGATGCATTCACACATATTGAAAATTATATAATCCCTGCAACATTCATTTTCACGATCTGTGAGAATCAGTGTGCATCTAGTGACTTCTTGCAACCTTCATTAGGTTCTCCCGGGTGTCTACCCGGGAGAAGAAGAAGAAGTCTTTCTGTGTTTATAATATAGAGGGAGCTCTGGTACATCATAAATGTAGAAAAAAGTGGTGGCGTCGGGCCGCGGATTTTCTGTCCTCCTATTGGCTGATATTTGACAGAATGTCCAACATGCACGAATAACTTGAAAAATAAAAATTTTTGGCAACTGAATTCTTTTCAAACTTGTTTTAAAAAGATTAAAACCGAGTATACTTTCGGTTATCAAAGGAATTTATACAATGTTCAATAATTAGATCAAGAAGTGAAAGAAGTGGCCTCTATTTGAGAACCTTTCATCCCCATTGGCCATGGCGTCATTAAATCTTTAATCGTGTATGTACCATGCAGTTAGAGATTATATCAGATTACTATCCGCCGATGTCATCTTCGGCGATGTTATTATTTGCAAACCATTATTTTTACACGTCGTAGCTTAGTCAATATCTTCTCGAAAATAACTTTTTTAAAGTAAAAACCAATGACAAACCATCATTTAAAAATCGAATCTAAACAATGAAATAATCTAAACCACAATGGAAAAAAAGTTTTATTTATGTAATTGTGAGCGAACATAATATAAATTGGAAAACTATTCGGAACCGAAGTTATATAAATGACTGTATAAACTCACAAAATTATATGCAATAATATAAATACATATAATTTTCTTTGCTAGAATTTAAACTTGTTTTTAAAAATTTTACAATAACTTAGATGTTAACCGACAAAACACACATATTTATGAAATTTTTACAGGACAGTAGATGCTATAACTTAGCAATATGCACTTTATTAACCTCATTTGGATAAATATTAAGATAGTGGGAAAAAAGGCAGGTGATAGAGACCGCGCCGGCGATGTAAGATGCCACGGATATTGAAAACATTTCAAAATTTAGACGTGTTTTGTATACTAATCAGAATAATTATTTTGTCTATAGGCATCTAATCACTGAGTGCATGTGTGTGTCAACCCATATACGGCCTACTACCTACTACTGCAGGGCGCAGTCCTCCTGTACAATCGACAATACGATTGAGAGTGGTTAGGCCATATATTCTACCATGCTGGCCTAGTGCAGGTTGGCAGTAGGTGGTTATTATGTGACTGTAATATTATATGTATAGCACAGGGTTGATAATTTTGCGAAGGGATTTTGTGAAATTAGCACAGTACCACTAATGTTTCTATCTATGCCTCTTGTAGCCCAATGGGTACAATAATAGCTCTACCACTTAAACTCTTATTAAAATATATTAAATCAGAGTAAAATAAAACTAGATTGCAAAGGTACAAACACTATTTTGCAAAACAAAATTGTATGTAACCGACTGTACAAGGCGAAGAAAGAAAATGTAATTTGAAAAGGAAAATTACAATTTACAATGGGGACTTTTTAAATTTATAAGTTGTGCTCAATATCTGCAAGGCTAAACTTTCGATGTCACGTGTAACACGTGCAAAGAGGACAAGGTCAATGACTTGACGTCATTATGGGGCAAATGTGAAGTCTCAACAATACGTTCAGCGGCGAGCATCTATCTTCTGAAGAGTCTTTGTCATAATTAAAAAATTTAATTAAATGTTAGATTATTCTTACCTGTACTTTATTTTTATAAAAATAAATTGAACTAGTTAATACTCGAGGAATATATGAAGAGAAAATATTAACAATTTCAAGCGGCGACAGACAAATGAAGAAATTTTTTTTTGTTAAGGTGTGTGGAATCAGTACGTAACAATTTTTACTACTTAGGGTAGTTAATATACTTCTTTTTTATTTATTTAATTCACAAAACTGGATTTTACATCAGTTAAACGTGTTAAACAAAAAGTAAGAAAATCGATGCACTTGATTGACACCTTATTGATGTGAATCCTACATGCATTACTCGTATTTAGACACTTTAAATTGATTATTCTGATATTACTATACTGACTATTTTATGTTCAGTACGTTTATAGTAATATCGTAGATATTCGTGACACAGGAACAGGTTTCTGGGTAGGCAACTAACTGATCGTTTGATGGGGCACATATTTCGCACACTTCCTAATTATTATTCCAGTCGCGCTTGGTATTTTCCTTTGGAAGTAGAACGTTATTTTTTGCACATTCTTAGATTTAGTAACATACCAAGACGTACTACAGAGATAAGTCTATAGTCTGGTATAGCTGTGATTTAAAATGTAAATTAAAAAGTGCCATTCAAAAACTACGACACATTTTGTTGTTTCAGAAGCCTTGGATTTTCTAAATAATATTTGTTTTAACATAATATTTCTCTCGGTTTGAAGATTCATGCCACTGCCTTCTGCTTATTGGACAGTTTCTTGCTTACTTCTAATTTTTAAAGATGTTATTGTATTAATCGGAAATAAAGAAACAAGAAAAACAATTTGTGTAGAAATAACCATGTTTTCATAAAATTTGTACAGCAGAAGATTGCTTTAATTTTACGTATCGATATTGGCTAATCCACAATTTTTTGAGATTCTCAAACTTTATTATTATAGCTCATGAAATCGAAAGAGTTTTCCGACAATCATCGCTGAATCGCGAGTGATCTATTGTTCATATACCGAATGCTTGGACACGGTTACGCAAATATCTTAACAATTCAAGCGGCGGTAAATTTATTCTCTGGATTATTACGTTGCGTGACATTGTTTGCAGTCATCGTCTACTTACAATAGCGTTTACAATGTTTACCTGCCAACTCATCAGACTTTTAATTCAACCAGGATCTTTACTGTTTTGTATTTCTGACGTATTTGCATTGTCACATACGTTTTTGTGTACGTAATTCTGTTAGGTAGTTTTTTTATGCGTACTGATTTTTTTTATTCTACCTGTGCGTATCCTTAAGTAACGTTACAAAATATTACACATATTTTGTGAAAATAATTAAAGAATATAATTTTAGAAACGAGTTTGGATTTACGTTGGATATTATCTAGTGGACCGGGCTCTATGGCGTATCTTGGGAGAAGTCTATGTCCAGCAGTGAACTGTAAAGATGATGATGGTAGCTAGTGATAGGTCCAATATCAGCTATCGATAGATACGATGGCGAAAATTAGTCGCACTCCTTATATTAGTCAGTTTTATGGGTTGGTAAATAATTAATTTTAACACATTTCCTATTAACATATTCAATCACCCATTTCTTAATCATTACTTCTTACGGCCACATCCATATTTAATTTTAAAACCTAATTTAGTTATCTAATATTTTGTCTTCTTCACTCAAACTGAATTAAAGAGTTTGAAAGAAAGTTTATCGAGAGGGACAAAACATTCGATCACTAAAATATAATTTTAAAACGGTTTACAAGTAAGGCTCTTAGTGTATATTAATTTTTTTTTTCTGATTTTAAAGATGGTATGTCTCTCATATGTGAGAGGCAGCTTGGGTGGGTATCATCGCAATGTCTATTTCTCCCACCAAACAGCAGTGTTAATGTATTGTTGTGTTTCGGTTTCAAGGACATTGTAGCCAGAGTAACTAGTGGAGATATTGAGACTTTATATCTTATGTCTCCGGATGGCGAGCACAGTGAAATGACAAGCATTGCTTTGTAATTCAAAGTGTTGTTTGGTTTTGCTAAAGTTCATAAGTGGTCGTATCGCTCACCATAAGGCGAACGGCAAGGTAGTCTAGTCAACCACAGCAAAAAAAATTGTTGTTAAAAAATATTGAAAATCTCCGGACTTTTCAGTATTGAATGATGCCATTTCTATTTTCACCAAACAACAGTCATCTACAAGAATAGAATATTAGATAACTAGTATATATTAATATAATTTTACGAATTCATTTTAGACTGCTTAACATTTTTCCAGTTACCACACGAATTTGCTTTCGCATATGAAATGGAAAATTCTGGAATTTAAAATAGGTGATAGTTTTGTTGATTATTCGTTTCGAATTTGTCATGAAAATTTGAAACATCAATAACTTCTAATGGTATACGTCATCACCAGGTCTGAATGTTGAATGAGAAGATTTTTAAATATTTGCTGGCAGGATGGAGTTACTACAAAGCATTTAACAGACTGTGTTGCCATTAGCAATAAATAAAAGAGAAATATCCAGCTCTATGATATTATGTAACTACCAGCAATTGTTTGGAAGAATTGGTATTTTTTGAAATTTCATATGAGATTTAGAAATGGGATGGCCAATTAGGTTATCTAATCTGGTTCAGAATCCAATTTTCAAATATTATAACACACGTCAAGGCTACTGTGTGGTATTTAGTTAGTAAGATGACCAAATAATTGATAATAATAAAGCCAATTCTCTTTTATGTCTATATATATAATATTTTCACCTCTCTTCTATGTTGAATATATTTATAAATTAACGCCGTTTATTAAAACAATCAACTATCACGAAAAAATCTTGCAAATATTTGTTATCATCTTAAATAATAATCGTAACGATTTTTGATAAAGTTCTTATTCCAGGTTCGTAATTAATTTAGCGTAAAGAAATAGCTTACTTTACATTTACATACATGCATCCACTAACTCATGCCTTTTTTCCAGAAGGGGTAGGCAGAGGTGCCAGGACATCCACATTTCGCCTCGTATGTTCCATCCTACGATATTATAGGCGGCGAGCCTATCGCCATATCGGGCACAAATTTCTGACTCCGGACTGATAATGAATAGAAAAATCCAATATCACTTTGCTCGATCCGGGATTCGATCACAAGACAGCTTTGTAACCATACCGTAATACAATTACGCCTCCGAGGTAGTCTTACTTTACACTTTTAGTTAAATACAAATAACTACTTACCACTTAAAGTTGTTCATTGTTACTTCGTGTCTCAAGGCTATCAAAACTTCCGTAATTCGATAGGTTTGTAATAGAAGTTGCTCTTATTCAGTCTTATAAGATATACTTGCGAAGTACAAAAAATACACATAATATTGTGCGATATTACATAACGATGTCTGTCTGAAAGGTTTATATGTGCATAACATGTATAATACATATAAAAAAGATCACGTGGCCATTTCAAATGCGGTTCTTGTTGATTTTGACTATGAATACTTATTTAATGATTTTCATGAACATCTAAAATGGAATGAGAGTATAATCGTGCCGATACACAGCATAAATATGATACCGCACAAAATTAGTAACTTCTAGGATGTTCCTTGCTGGATATAGCTTTCCCTGGCGGAAATTTCATGGTGAACAGTTGGAAGTTACTCTATTCCGGCGACTTTATCGGGTCGCCCATCGCTGAGCCTAACATTTATGGTTACATAGCTGAGGTGTCGGGTTCGAATCCCGGGTTGGGCAAAGTGCTATTGGATTTTTCTACTCATTATCAGTCCGATGTCAGGAATGTATGCCCAATTTTGTGATAAGCTCGGCCCGTATTACATCGTGGGATGGAACATACATGGCGAATTTTTGGTTTCTTGGTACCTCTGCCTAGCCCTGCTTGGAAAAAGGTGTTATTTTATGTATGAATGTAAGTGTTGATAATAAAAGATCTTAGGTTCAAATAAAAATATATCATATTCATACATAAAATACATTTTTTTTTTAATTTACTTATCATGATTACAAAAAATATACAGATTCAATAGTATTTTAGCATTTATAAACCACAAAGGTTTGTCCATAATGCTATCTATCTACAACAAGTCGACGCAAGGCATTTATACAAGTGCCTACATACATACATATATAATCTATCTTTTTAAAGATTATTTACTAATTTCCATGCAATCATGTACATTACACTGCTATTACGCATGATTAACCAATTGAGTTGTAATTAAATGTTAACAAATATTTTAACTTTACTAGTCTAAAATTCTGCCCCGAAATGAATATTGTAATCAAAAAACGCACAAAAAATATCTTGGTGAAATTCTCCGCTGTAAATATTAATAGGTCAAAGGAAATTTCCCATGTGTCGAAAAAACGTGATGCCAACTAGAAAACATTTCTACATTGCTTCATTTTAGCCGTTCTCTGCACCGCGACATTGAATTGCAGAACGAAAAAAACACGTGATATTGTTATACAGGAGACACCGTAACTTAGATGTTGGGATCGAGAAATGTTACATCACCATTTGATTTGTTATCCAAATCGACGTAACAAGAGATTTATTTATGTTGATTTCACTTTTTTGTTGGATAGTATTCTTGTAAACAAGATTAGGACAATATCACACGATCGAAGTGTGATTCTGACTGAAAACGTGTTTAATTGGCGTAAGCCTTAAAGGCTTTTTAGTTTTGATTTTATCCCAAGGTGTGCCCCAGTTACTGCACTGCACCTGACGACGTTCGAAATGTAATGTAGTTTTAATTTCGTTTTATTTAAACAGGAGTCACATTATGACACTATGATAAAACTCATTGCCATTAAGATGGATTACTGATTGACAGCAGTTATCTTCTGCTATGATACGTATTTCTATCAGCCTATAGCTATTCCCTCCGGTTACGCGCAGGCTATTGGTGTAATATAATATTCGTTTAAAGTTTTGCACAAAATATTTCATCATTACAAATAATTAAATAATAATAAATTATGAGAAAGATAACGATTTAACCTTTGATTAAAGAATCAAAGGTGAAATATTATTTCAGCAAGGAATATAAATTCTACACGTGGCTTAATATTACTATATTTAGAAACTTAACGTAGTCTTTGACCAACAGTTGACAAGGGCGAAGAGATGACATAGGAGAAATACATAATAATATTCAATGATATCAGATATATTTTATACTTTGAAGAATCTAAGATTTTTTTTCACATTTTGACGTGACGACGTCTTAAATTAGGTTGCGGCTGGGAGTCACTTATGAAAAAGTGTAACGCCCGGTAACGTTACGATGAGTCACCGAACGAGAGAGAGGCCCGCCGAATGCCTTGCGTCTCTCTCCCACTCAACTATGATCTAATTATAGTTGAGTGATTAATTTAATTATATTCATATCAATAAATATTCTACCGAGAAAAAGACGTTGTCACGTAAAATCTTCGCCCGTAAAACCGACTTTACAAGCAATTTAAGTTGTTTACACGCTTTATATTAGCTTTTTTTTTATTTTAATTACTGGAATTGGTAGTAGTGTTCTAACAAAAAAAGTTAACCTCAGTACTTATAAAACTATTGCCATTCGTTTATTGTTATTTTCACTCCATGTTATGTTCAGATGAGTGAATTAAAAAGTAAGCATTGAATACCTAGCCATTTACATATTCAACTTATATTAGCATCTTATTCACTGGCATTCGAAATGATTAACGACAGATCAACATTTAATTTATAACAGAGACATCGAAGAACAAATATATTGTAATAACGAGATCATATCTCACGACCCACACATTAAACCGATAATATTTCCTGCATTCAATTTAGCAAGAAACAACTGAAGGAGAAAAAGTTATTTAAACAATGTGTTTTTGTATGCACAGTAAAATGTTCTCGTAATACCTTTCATTGATTTACAAATTATCTCCCGTTTGTTTTATTGTTAAATTCATTTTGCTTGTTCTAGACTTTCCCGATTGTTTTTTTACATTTATCGCTTATTCAGTACTAGCGGCCCGGCCCAGCTTCGCCCGGGTGCTAATAGATTTCTCTACTATAATATGATATATGTATTATACATATAAACTTTCCTCCTGAATCACTCTATCCATTAAAAAATACCGCATCAAAATTCGGTGCGTAGTTTTAAAGATCTAAGCATACAAAGGGACATAGGGACAGAGAAAGGGACTTTGTTTTATACTATGTAGTGAACTCTCTTGAAAAATTTGAATGTAGTTTCGAAAAATTGATAAAAAATACTACTATAATATAATAAAGTCGATATTGTGGAAACCCGAAACCGTTTTCGGTTACTTATTTCCCAGACCAATGCAACTTAAGGCTTAATTCACAGACAGTTTGTAAACCTACATATTTTAAATATCGAATATTTTGTTATTTTCGCTCAAACTTAATTCAAAAGTCAAAACATTCAATACCTAAAATAGGTTTATAAACTGTCTATTAATAAGGGCGGTAGTATATAAGTATAAGGTTCTAAGCAATTACTAGGGTACGTTATAATCATGAAAATCATCTAGACTTAATTGACTTACTACTAACTTAATTGACTTAATACTATGTTAACTTGCAAATTCCTCGGACTTAGACGACTGCGTGTAACAATACAGTTTTAAGGACAGTATATTTGGCTGTTCTTTACTGATTTCGTAATATATACATACATGCATAGAAGCCTCTCTACAAAATTGTATTTTGCTGGCATAAATTAATAGATATATAATACACTAGCGGCCCGACCCAGCTTCGCCTGGGTGCATATATTTTTTGATTCCACTCCACACCAAATACATGTTGTTTTTCGTATAAACTCTTGTATGCCTAAACTTGACGTAGCTATCCTACTGTCCGGCTCAATCCCGTCTCATCCGCCTGTTCAGTCTCTTCCCAATCCGTCCCGTCCCTTCTCTTTATTATCCATCTCGTTTTATAACGTGCATTTAAATTTCGTCCTAACAAATCTGTAATCTATCCCAGCCCTCTTCCGTAACTTCGATTCTATTTTACTTTATGTCCCTTCTCTCCACAAACATCCATATATATCTTATACAACGGGCCGTGCAGCAGAAATCGTAATATTTTAATTTCACCACAACTTCAAAACCAAACGTCCAATTTTAATCATTCAAAGACCAAATTATCAACATAAACTGTACTTATTGATGAAATAATTTATTTTGATAAGGATTAATAGCATGAGTAAAATAAACGCGTTTAAATGTAGGCCAAAAAAAATTCAAGTTTTTAAATAAAAATGTGGTTGTTGTGCCTCACTCGACATAGATAGGTATAGTGAGTCGCGGACTTTTTTGTAGATATTTATAAGATCTACAATTAATTATGACATTTTATGGTTCTATCTTTTGTAGTTTAGGCAGCGTACGCAAAATAAGTAACTTCTTTGGTTGATTTTTTTCAGTTTGTGTCCGAAAAATCCAAATATCTTACGGAACCCTATTTTTTTCCAAAATAAAATATAGTCTATGTTACTCGTGGATAATGTAGCTTTCGAATAGTGAAAGAATTTTTAAAATCGGTCCAGTAGTTTTTGAGCCTATTCATTACAACCAAACAAACAAACAAAGTTTTCCTCTTTATAATATTTTTTCCAAAATAAAATATAGTCTATGTTACTCGTGGATAATGTAGCTTTCGAATGGTGAAAGAATTTTTAAAATCGGTCCAGTAGTTTTTGAGCCTATTCATTACAACCAAACAAACAAACAAAGTTTTCCTCTTTATAATATTAGTGTAGATATATCGTGTCTAAACTGATAAAAACTGAATAAACACAATTAATACGGAATGAAGTTGTTGACTGCAATAAATTTAGTTTCATATACATTATTTATATTGTTATTGTTGTTGGATATAAATAATTGTTGTTATATCGCCTAGGGTCAGGAATTTGTGCCCGATATGGCGATAGGCTCGACAACTATCACATTATGGGACGGAACGTACAAGGCGAAAAGTGGGTGCCTTGGTACCTCTGCCTACCCCTTCTGAGAAAAAGGCGTGAGTTTATGTATGTATGTTATTGTTGTTTTATAATTTTAGATTGAACATTATCGAAGTACAGCCTGTGGCAGTCTATCCTACAATATTTAAATAGTCTTCTCCGCGTAGATTTTTGTATGCATGAATAGACAGACAACAATTGCTAGTTAGCCGCAACATTCTCCTGTCATTTCGTTTACATTCCCACTTCAAGGATATATGTAAGTTTTGACATTTGACTCCATGTTCATTTGTCAAATTCTAATAGCTGTTTATTATCGTTTTTATCGTTTTGGGAGCTGATCAATAATTTTGATTGGTTTTTTATTAAACATATAACAGTCACGATGATATCCCATGTATCCATATTAACAGGTACTGACTATGATTTTATACTTGCGTTTATCCCATGAATGTTAGGATGAAAATTCATGATATTCGGTAAAAATATTTATCGTTTTAATTATAGAACTGAACGACGTGACAGTCTGAAGTCATTCTTTTCGAGAATTAATTCAGTTTCCAGGTTACAATCTTGTTGAATAAAAAATACAAATTTGAAATCGAACCAATGTATCTCGTGTTCATATACGTCAAATACTGAATCAAATGCGTGGACTAATATGCTTATGCAATAAAATTACTGTTTTTCTTATACTAGAACTTCGGTGACTTCGAGCACTTCAGTAGACCATTGCAGGAAAAGCATCTACACAGTACACTGCAATCTCAGTAGAGTATTACCTATTTTTGTTTTATTGCAATGTATGGCAAGACGACCATGCCATTCGATGGTAAGCGATACGACCGCTCATGGCATTCCACTGCGTTCTCCATCCTAAGATATGCGATGTTAAGACTCAATATATCCAGTTTTTACTTTGGCTACAATGTCCTTCAAACCGGAACACAATACTGCATTTACGTTGCTGTATGGCGAGAGAAGTAGACATTGCGGTGGTAGCTACCCAGGCCGCCTCTCACATATGAAGGACCTATTATTTATCAATAGTATTTCCATTCCATTCCAGTGGTATTTCCTTAACTCACTCTGTTTCTCTCTCTCTCACTGGTCGACACAATTCTACATATAACCTGAGGTGCTACTTATGTGCATTGGTGGCTGTGAGCTTTTACCACCACGATTCAACAGCCTATGTGAGATTTATACAAAACTCCACTGTTTTAGAGCCTACACTGGTGTTTACATTTAAAACAATAAAGGAATACGCTAGTGTACCTGACCTTTAATCGACTTGGAACAATTGGAGTGTGATTAAATCTGGTACTTTTGTGTGCCTTCGCTCGTATAATGTTTATGGGCCTCAATAAGGAATAGAAGGGTTTGTCGGATATGTCTATTTGCCTCCGTAAATGTGCTCTTAACATGCACTACATTAATTAAAAAAGGTAAAACAATATCGATCAAACCGGAACGGTTTAGCCCTGCTGATTACCCACACGATCACTTGAAGACATAAACACGGTAATGATTTTGTGCGTTAATATATTATATAACACTAGAACTTAGGAAGCCAAATTAAACAGCAATATTCCCAAAATTAATTCCACTCAATAAGCAGGATATAATATTAATTCCAATACGCGCTATTTACATGCGGCGAGTTTCTCGCAGCGAGAATTGTACGCCATTATCGCAGGACATAACCGCCATATCATACTCGTATTACCATAATGTTTACACGTTGCAACTTTTTTATCTACTAGACTCTTTTATACTATTATATATTCTTTCCGTGTAAATGGGTTTTCGTCTATTCCTACTGTATATTTACGACCCTGAGCAGATGACGAGTAAGAATTCTATTTAGTACAATCCTTAAATATTTATATCAATTTGCCCATTAAGATTTCATCGTGTATAGATATGAACTAAATAATTAGTAATGTATCTATCCTAAAACTGACTGTACGCATTCTTAGTAATGAATTCCAAATATTTCACTCCATTTAAGACCCTTATCACTACCAGCTACCGTTTAAAATCACCACTGTCCATTACAAAAAATACGAATACAACTAAATTTAATAAATTCATACCGTCAGGTGCAAGTTCCTCATTCATCGGATATTTCGTTCCCACGGTCGCGTTATTATGGCGTCCCATTGTGCCCTGCCCCCGCAATTCATAAGCCTCTCACAAAAGGTTGGGGGTGAATCTGTACAGGTAGTCGAACTTACGAGGAAATACGTTAGGACCGTTGATTTCACGTGTTATCACAATGAACGTATTGAAGGTGTGGGCGGTTGGACGTTTTTGATTACAAGGACGCTTTTATAAGACAGTTTGGATGCGATTTGATTTAATGGGCAATTTTTAACGGTTTTTCCTGATATTTAAGTATAAAATTGGTGGTAGTGGTAAATGGTCAGATGACCTGGTAAAGGTCGCGGGACGTCGCTGGATATAGGATGGGTCCAACAGGTCACTGTCGAAATAAAGAAAGAAAGAAAAGCAGATTTATTGTTACTAACAATATATCTTACAACTCACGCAATTTATGGTAAAATGAAAATTGGAGGAAGTTTATGCCTTATATCACTGTGACACTTAGGTGACTTTAGGCGGTAGAGTAAATTGAAAATAGTATATGTTTCAATTAATTAGTAGACGGTATTATCACACTAGTAACACTTGATTAATTACTAAAATTCAATGTAACGTTTAACAATGTGAACCGAACAAGGCCGTGGAAGAGGAAGTAAAGCGGCTGCCATCGCTTTGTGCATTTTACCTACCAATATTATATGGGTTGACCTCGAAAACAAACCATTTTCAGTCATTGATTAGACTCTGGTGTTTATAATATGTACTGTATCAGCCCACATTCGTCCCAGTGCAGGGCACGGGCCTCCTCTACAATCGAGAGTACGATTGAGAGAGGCTAGGCCATGTAGTCCTCCACTCTCGCGATAATATGTGCGTGGTAACAATTATTTGCCTACATTTTCACTAAACATCTATTTAAATTGCGACCTCTATCACTATCTCTATCATCTATCACACATACAGGCAAGCGGTAATGAGTAGAAATAAGCTTGATTCAAATAGTAAATAATGTAAATGTGTAAGTTCACATTATGTAACATCTTAGGTCTTTGGCGTATATAGTTAATTGGAGTTGATTTTGACTAGTGTAATTTTATTTTGTTATTTTCAGTTTTTCAATATAAGTGAATGTTAAATAATTACGAGTAGATAAAAAAAATGGAAATGAAATTTTCTTTTTTCTTTTATTTCCCACGGTCTGTAAGATATTGTTTTGAAGGTTGGGAGTTCGTATTTATACGATGTATGTTATGTATATATATATAAGTTATGGTTGAACTAGCAGTGATATTACTTCGGCTTGTGGTAATAAAGTTCCCATGGGAGAGAGAAAAACGGGACTCTGAGTATAAACCTGGGGCGTTTTGCATAATCTAACAATATTTCAGCGCTAGTTGCTTTATCTGCGTGGTTAAATTTGTGAATGTCAACTAGCAACAGCCTTGAAATAAACATGCTGTTATCGGATATAAAGGCTGCAAAAAATATTCAGTTGTATGAGACCTTGAAAGTTCCCATTAGATAAATTATTAGTTTCTGAGTTACTCTGGTGAGAGAGTAAAAATATTTGCCATATATTTCATGAATATGTGCTGAGGTAAAGAACTTGGCTTTTTGAGCAAATAAGGTAGTACGTTCATCGACTGAATGTTGTTCATTTTTGTATGTAATAATTATGATATTGTTAATATAGTGTGAGCAAAATCAAATTATATAACTGATAAAGCTTTATGTGAAATAGAAACATTAAATATTAATAAGTTATATCTATGAATATTTATTGCAATTGATAGACTCAACCAAACGCATAGATCTGTAGTAGGAAAGATAAATTAAAAAATAAATTATATCGTGGACGGACTAACAGGATATTATATTATACTACTGCCATTAATTTCCACAATTTCCTAGTTAATATGCAAAGAGATTTATAGTTTTTAACATAATTATTCTCGTTTCCATTTTACACATTAAAAATGCAAAGTTATGAATTATTATACTATTAAGATGCCAATAGGTAGCGTTGGTGTCATAAAACTATTAATTTAAATATGCGATCACGTTCATCATGTTGTGGCATCTATAAGGCACGGTTACGGGCATGGCAAATATTTTATACAAAAACAAATGGCTTTATAAATTTTGTTTAAAAAAAATAAAACCTAAATTATTGAAGAGTCGGCACTAAAGACGTCTCTCAGCTTAAATAAACCTATTTATTACACATGTCATAAATAAAAGAGAGACGAGCTTAACCAACAATTACTGTTTACGCATTATAAATCTTTTATGGTGTCTCGCGTCGGTATAGCCATAAATTCTCATATATCGTAAATTTTAATTATTAAATTACGGACGTCATGACGCGGAAATCATGAAGGCAATGAATAATACAGGAATGATTCGCGTTTAACAATGATAGGGTTATCGAACTGCAATAACATTTCGTTGAAGGTCCCTAGACCCGAGGTCAAAACTAGATTTTATTTTGAATCGTGACTCAATTTAAAATAGTCGTTAAAATGTCGATATCGGCCGAAAGAAACACATACTTTATGAAAGTTTTAGCTTATTAATATCCGATTTTCATATTTTGTCGATGCGTGATTGATATGCTGGATAACCGAGAAATTTTATTCATGAATTATTTAAATGTTAGAACTGTATTTGTTCGGTAGGTATATGTTTTTGTAATTTTTGTGACTCATTATAATTATATATTGATATTATTTGTTCACAATCTTTAAGAGTTAATAATATTTTTTATCGATGTTGTAGAGTATGATGAAGGGACTGTATAAATAATAAAATACATGCATTTAATTGATTTTTATAGTAAAACTATTATATTATGGAATACAATTTTTTGCATCTAGTTTTCAAGTATATTTTAAGAAACCTATTTATTTTTAGAGAATTTTATCTTCTTTACTTCAAGTTGCACGTGTCACTAGTGAAATTACAATTACAAATTCTTTAGTTTACTAAAAGGCGTATAAATATACATTACATTATTTAAATGGTAAGAATAAGTTGAAGGCTGATAACAGTCAGTGGAGACAATAGACACATTTGCTCTATTTTTTATAGCTAATATAAAATAAATAAAATAACTTGGTGCAGAGTTAATTATGATATGTTATTATTATTTTTGAATCGTTTAATTGTATTAAGAAATAAATTATACATTTCAAATAATTCATTTCGTTAAAGTATATTTTAGAAATGACACCTTAGATAGTAATGCTTAGTTTTAAGAATAGCTGTGTAATTTGTTTAGGGCAGTTCTAATTCGATTGTTAGCTTATCATGATGTCTATGTTTTCTCATATCTCGAACTTGAACATATTGCTTTAAAACGAAGTACATTCACAATAAAAATATTTTAGTACATTACGGTGACATCCAAATACGCAGTAACAAAACGTAAATATTATGCAAGTGTAGTTTACATTCAAGGCACAACACTACTGCATCACATGCGATTGTTCGAATGGGCCAGCTATTTGCAACTCACATATCTTTATGAGCATTTACGAATGCTGTCCGTTTAATTGCATAGCCTTACCGGACGCAATATATAACTTTTCTTCTTATAGGCCAAAGGTATTTGCACTTGGTCGTTAAGTGCATTGAAGTGGAGTTAAATATTAAAAGATATTGAGGCCTATTTATAGAATGTAGATGGTGTGATGGAATTTTGAAACCCATGTAGGGTTTGAGAGGGTTAAAGGTTTGTGATTTCAGGTTTGCAGATTGTTTGAGGTTTTTAGAAACTTATTTAAATAACGTTGCTAGGGATATTTGTGCCTAATATTTTTTTTTTGCGCAAGCGCGTAAACCGTCTTTAAAAAAAATCATATGGATCAAAACGTTTGACATAACCATATTATACTAAATTAAAAGATTATTTCTCTATCATGTTGCAGCCACATAGTTTTCCAGCTATGGAATACCTCCACAAAGCCAAATATGCTAATGTAAGAAAAAAACAAATGAGAGGTGAAGTTGCGTCAAAACATAATATGCTTGTGCAAACCACGTAGAAACAATATGACTAGAAGATAGAAACATTCAATGGTTTCTGTCGCCTTGTTTTGCGTGGGCTCAACTACTTTCTTTGACCACTATTAGGTCATCGATAATAAAAGTATACATAGTACGAACATTGAGTTTACCGTTTTATACCTACGTCAAGCAGTTAATAAACCCGGTGGCTTTTATAAAAATAATAATACTTTTTGTACATTAATCCTTCAATCTCTGTAGTGCCGAAAATGTTAGGATCTTTGTTTGATTGAGCCATATTTAACAATACATCTTACTCATGTATCTGAATCATAATTCTCCGAACAATATTCCTTCCGTCTATGAATAGACACAATAACATAAAACATTAGGTAAATAATGAAGGCAAAGCAACACTAAAAAGACTTAAGTGATACTAAATACTCCTAGCTTTTTATATCAATCTTAATCCATATAATTTGCTCGGCACAAATGCGACTTTTAATAGGATATCCACTTCGTGTCCGCTAGCGCCATCTAGATCTAAGTCGGTTAATGTGAGCCTGTCATTCGAGCTTACAACACATAATAAAAGTGTTCGACGAATGTACACGAGCACATTCAATTCTAAACACGCACACACACAAACAGACCTAGGAAAACGAACATTAGTTACACGCACACAGACACGAAATGTTACAGCCTCTTACGTGAAGAACGTAAGCGACTGCGGAACTCAAGATGGCTGACATTGGCAATGGCAGGTCGTTGAACCGGCGCGAGCGCAGCCTTCAAAGCTCAGATCTAGCATTAGAGAGGTTATTTTCCGTCATGTTTTTTATTTTTATTCTCGAGGTGTTTTGTTCGATTCGTTTTTTTGTACCATGTAATTTTTCGCGCAATTATTTAAAATGCCGATAGTTTTAAACCCTGGCTTTGCTTATTAGCGAGACAAATTGTGTAATTAAATATAAACAACGGTTCAGTTTATTGGCTGTGACAAGTTATTACAGTAATTTATCAGCGTGCTGAATTTTCATTATTTATAATGTATGTTATCGTTTCAATTCACGCGTGATTTAATCCCAAGCGTGATAGCATTAACTCGCTGTGATAATAAATTGCACTTATGTAATAATAAAGTATTTTTATTGGCTGACTTTAATTATATACCGGATGTGCTTAGCCGTCTAGGTGATAACTTTAAGCGACGGATTTTTTAGTATAACCCAATTAATATGAACGGTAGTAGCAATTAATTCTTATGCAACATTATTAAATTACGTGATTACAGATATAAGTAAAATGTATTTGAAATGTTAGATCCAAAAAATATCTTAATTTATTTGTGTATAACATTCCTAACGGTATTTTAGATGCGCTAATGCGTAAGTGTGTAATGCACACGCGACCTTGAATAGTAGCGTTAATTAGTGAGTTTCAATCAAGCGGTGTTAATACTGTGTGCCTCGAAAATATGACTTTTTGTGTTAATTCGAAGGTTGGTTAACATACTTATTACGTAATATTTCAGTTCGTGTCCCGAAATATAACCTTGAAAACATTTTCGATTACGTCCGAGCATTGTAAATGTAAAGCAGTGTTGGGTAAAGTAACTTGATGTCGCCACAGAAGTGCATCCGTTCAAGTGGAACGCGAGCTGGAATAATTTGCTAGCAGTATCATTGGTGCGACAGTGGCTCCGCCGCGCGGCCGGTCGCGGCAACCGCGGAATGTAGCTCAACATAACGGTGCGCGCGCGCCGCGAAAAAACTCAAGTTCACTATCACGGAAGATTGCGCGCAGCCGCAGACGCCATTACCGCGCGGTTACGTCGCCAACAACTACTGGATATTATGCCACTTTGCAACTATGTGTTACACAAGATGCGCAATATTTATTATATTGCAGTTTATCATAAAAATAGATGGCGCGAAAAACGGAAAAATGTCCGCACGTAATGATGATGTATTACTTTAGCTATAGGCTTAATGACTCGACTTTATGGGCGATCCAAATTCGAACTACAAAGTAAGGAGTATGCTATTTTTATTTGATACGTTTTCTAATAAACAAAATTATTTTTAAAATAAAAACCCTACCTACCACAGAACCAGCAAATGTTAAGTACATTTGCTGGTTCCCAAAGCAGGAACTAAAATTACAACAGAAAGTAGAATATATCAAGGCTCAATCTCTCTATCTTTGACATACATACATATATCCGGAAGCCAAAACTCGTATTTAATTGAAATAAAAAAAGATTAACAAACGTATTTTTCTCGATGGAAAAATAACGTTGTATATGTCGGAATAGTTGGTAAAACATTGTATTGTTAGAAAAACAACTATCATAATGCGTATTTCGCACATACGAACCAATGAGTTAGTGCTTAACCAAGGTCACACATCGAAAAACATGTTTGTATGTACCGCTACCTTCAGCTGGAATAGAATGGGCAAATAAAAATGTTAATTATACAAAACAATAAGTTTTCGCTCGGTTCACAGTGGCGGTAGATTCGCTCTCGTAACGACTCACTGTTAGCTTACGAGAAACATCCGGTGTACTTCTCATTCATGGAACATATTATAAATGTGTCAGGGTTCCGCATTGCAATCATACAATTTATTTTATTGGGTTAACTAATAAACCCGTCATGTTAACATTCTTACCTACTATTGATGTACTTTGCAAAACTAACATTTTATATTTTCGTAAAAAATTGTTGTTATTGCATTTATTTCATAAAATATTTTGAGTTTGGTTGTAATGTAATTTTTTAAAAGTATAAAACGAGAATAATTATTTTTTATAGAAAATTTGAATAGAAGAGAACCAGGAATTTTTTTTTTTATTCCAATGAATGGCGAGACGAGCATGCCGTTCGCCTGATGGCAAACGATACGACCACTCTTAAACAGCAGCAAAAGTAAACAATACCATGAATTACAAAGTAATGCTTGGCATTCTAATGTGAATAATAAATAAGGGATCAAAATGCATACCTATCAATGTCATACTAACAATAAGATATACAGAATCGAATATGCAAGTAAGTCATTAAAGGAAAATAGCCTCTTATTCATTTTAATGGTTTTTCTTAATACTCAATGATACAGCATCGGTAAAACCTGACATAAAGCAAGTGCCTTGATTTTCCTTATCACGAACGCCCTTGTGAAGATATTATCAATAGATTAATCGATATAAGACAATTTGCTATCGTGAATGTTTAATAATTGATAGTCGGAGAAAAATATATGTTATTATGTGTCACGTCACCTTTGCTATTAAGCACAATCCTAACTATAACATCGTAGATAAGCTAATATATTCATAAGAGTAACACTTATATAAATACTGCATATTTTCATAGGAGTCAAACTCAGACAGATAACTACATTAACCAGTATAATAATAGTTAACTTTTTTCATTTTCTGTTATTATTAATTTATTTTCTCTTTTTATTACTAAATTCTCTCGTGCGTAAGAAGAAATAAAGTAACATAAAGAAATAAAGACGACTCTATATTTCCAAGAAAATCGTTAGGAAATGATGAGATACGCGTATACGTGGGTGGTACGCGTAGATCATATAGAAAAATATTTACGGGATACCAGCCTAACTTAAGTTAAACAAACTAGTATCAGAAAGGTTTTGAATAACAGTATTATTTCATGTCTGAAACAAATTATAAAAAAATAAAATTTAAAATAAAATATATAAATATATCCATCAATCACATATATAGTTCTGACCCCACACAAAGATTGAGTCTTGTGTCGTGGGTATCTGGAACGAGAGACTTTTCGGTCTCACAAACACCCAGACGCGAAACAAATGCCTGTAGTTCCCACAAATATTTTATTGTTGGGTGCATGCCGCATCCAACACACCACATTGGAAAATTCTGTAGACAGGCTACGCTCCTGGGTGGTCATTCTATGGGTCATAATGAAGAAGTAAATGTTCAGAACCCTATTCTCACGTAGAATAAAATGTACTTAGCTATAATGTATGAGCAATATTATCTTGCATCGTCGATTACAACTGTTATGATGTGGGAACTTCATTGTTTCAGCTCCAGTGTTATAATTGTGAGTGAACCGCGTGGTTTTCAAAGGTTGTGACTTTGTCTTTGTCAATTTTCAGATTGAATCATTTCGCATAAAGCATGAGTGGCATTGGAATTGTAAAATAATACGTTACACAGAATTTTCGAATACGAGTACAGAAAAAAAAATGTTGTGGGTATTTGGGTTCTACAGTTTTCCATTTACATATTAAATTGAAGTTTAAAATATTCGTATCTAAGACATGTAGCTAAAAGACTGAAGTAAAAAGTGTACCAGTATCTTTTTAGTTTATATTACTTTTGTATCTACCATTAAAACACAGAATTCGCGTTCCAAAATAAAAATTGGCAATTCACTGCTTCAGAAGTTTACGATTTTTCGAATGATACCACTTTGTGTACAATGTAATTTATTTTCTCAATGAATCTTGTTTCTTCCCTCCCATTAACACTGAGCGTGACAAATTAACGTACATCGGCTCAACACAACCACTATTTAAATTAATGTAAAAGGCTTTTTGCATGTTTTCCTACACCGTTAGATTTTGATTCAGAAACCGGTATCTAAGGAACGTAAAACGACAATACGTGTTTTTTACAATTTGATAGTTCTGAGAAGTTCCAAATTTATAAAAATAAAGATATATTTTTTCAATGAAAAAAACCATTACACTTTTATACTTTCCTGTTGTTGCTTACTTGTTATAGCAGATGTCTCTTATTAATTAAAACCAATTAATAGTTGACTTTAATACGATACTATTTTCTTTTAAAATTTATATTTCGTAAAATTTTACCTTAACCGATGTCTTTAGATTATTTATAGTTACTTTTAATATTTACCTGCTAATAAGTTAATTATCCGTATTTCTATTTTATACGTGTCATTTTTAATAATAAGCAAAAATTCTTGTATGATGCATTTTGATGATATTAACCGCCAAGAACGAATCAAATATTGAACAGACGTGTTCTGCAGCTTACAGTATATGACAAACGCAATATTAGATATCATGAGGTAGAAAAGTACGAAATTGTGGATGGAAAAGTGTCAATAAACGCCAATATCGATAGAAGCTGATGATAATAATGATAAATTACTAATGGGAAAATAATAACTCAATACACAAATTTTACAAATGACTTCTTGCACCTGCCGCGTCACTTACATCCTAATACTATAGAACAAATCACAAGCCCTGTCTCAAGATTCATTACCATTGTCCAATTTCATAAGGAATTTTGAATAGCCAAACATTTTTGCCAAAAGAAAATAAATCAAAACACAATAAATTTAGAATACAATATTGGACAGCACCAAAGTTCTAATTGACCTATATTTGTAACATATGGGTTGAGTCCAGACAGCTGATGGTAAGGAATGGGTTACCATAATTTTAGATGCTATTATCGAATATTGATTTGGTTTATTTTGAAAGGGATCGCTCTGGGCGAATGGTAATAAGGTGTTTGGTATCTGAGTTTTGCACCTTGTGTTATCAAATCTTGTCCATCGACAAAAAAGTGGTTTATTGAAAAAAACTGGTTAAACAGGTGTGGTGAAGGGTTTGGCGATTTTTTATTTCACTTTGTCATATCTAATAAAATTTCCACATCGTATGGGATTAAAAAAACAAGAGATCATTTTAAATAAAATGTTAACTGAGGTCGAGTCGAGAAGTTTATTAACTTTTGGGAAAATTGGCAGCGTTTTATTGAACTATTCGTATGTAATGTGTATTAAAAATATTTTATTTAAATATTATGCATGTAGAGATAAGATTTTTCGCTGCGAGGCATATTTCTTTATCCTACGAAAGTCAAGATGGATTTCCGTAGGATGATAATCAGGAATATCTTCCAAGGAATATATTAATTTTATTTGTCATTTCTAAAATGGTCGACACTCTTCAATATCTGAACGTACAAAAA
Organism: Hyles lineata; assembly: GCA_030180105.1. Classification (NCBI taxonomy): domain Eukaryota; kingdom Metazoa; phylum Arthropoda; class Insecta; order Lepidoptera; family Sphingidae; genus Hyles; species Hyles lineata. The sequence goes on along the minus strand of JARJEE010000008.1, from coordinate 10,180,201 downwards.
AAAAATGTGCATGCGAAAATTATATTGATGCACCCACTGGTAAAATCTTTTTTAAAGTTTTGCATATAGTCATTTCCAACTTGTAAATTATGGCTTAACATTCCAGCTTAATTGTAATATACCCATTAGTCGAATATCTTATTATATAGGATTCTTACTTATTACAATACATACTTACATAAACTCAGGCCTATTTCCAAGAAGGTATAGGCAGAGGTGTTACTAGGATACCCACGTTTCGCCTTATGTTTACCGTCCCACAATGTGACAGGGGGCAGGCCTATTACTATGTCGGGCACAAATTTGATAACTTTGATAAATTTGAACACTCCGGATTGATAATAAAGAGAAAAATTCAATATCAAATAATATAAGCACCATATAAAGTCCCTGACTATATTGAACATCAGAGCGAAGGAATTCGGTTAAAGAATGGCAACATTAAACATATGTTTTATTCGTGAGAACGTCGTTTACAACTTATCATACCTTATTCATCAGGCAATAGTTGAAACAAGTATTACTTATATCCGACATCTATCGTACAAACTGGCAAAAAACGTTTGTGAGGCACATTATCCACAGACTTCACAAAGTACTCGACCCGGAATCTATTTAATTAATTATCTATCTGTAATTCCGGAATCTATTTCATTAGTTATCTATCTATAATTAATTATCTGTCAAAACTTAATATATATTTTATAAGTTATAAAATAGTTAAATTAAAGTATACACTACCACTATTGGAACTAAGTAAATATTTTCGGTTCACCTGATGGTAAATGATCACCGCGGTCCATGAACATCTGCAACGCAATAGGGCTTTAAGGAGGGAATATTGTTTGTTATTCATCTGACCCCAATTTGTATTCGCAAATATATTTGTACACCCTCTTTACAAACAACACAACCTGCACCTCCAAACACAATAGTATGACATATTAAACTTACAGACAAACCTGCGCGTGACCCTGGGAATGAAATTGTAACAATCGTTTCTAACACAACGACAGTCTGTGGCAAGTGCATCTGCGGGCGTCGTAGGAAACGCATCGGCTTTGTAATGCCACACCTGCGGCGGACTCCCACGATCGTGCGCTATCCTTACATACATTACTTGAGCGTTTGTTACTACTTGGATTTTGCGGATGTGTTAGGTTATTGTAAGGTATAAATGCAGGTGAAACAAGGATAAACAATTGAATATTTACAAGTTCCATTTTTTTTTGTAAATAGGATTTATGAAGTTCGTTTAGATAGTATCATAAATACTTTTAAAAGTATTATAAATATTTATTAAATAATATGGTATTTAATGAAATATTTTTTATGGACAAAGGTAACATTTTCATGTTGTATAAAAGTTAAAATCGTAACTCATTTGCGGTAACGAATGAGTAAGTGATTCAAATTCTGTATGATAATGTTCTATTGTGTTGGCTTTTTTGGGGAAACAGTGGTTTCCAATATACAAACTCGATTTCTTTGCACCATAGACCCGAATAATCAGTCTACTTTAAATTCGTAATCTCAAGCCTTTATTTTTGCAACCATTATACAACTAAAATCTACACACAAATTCAACACTTATAAGATGCATAATGTCTAACAATATTCTGTCATACAATAGAAATACACTTCAAATGTAACATGAAATATGAAATGAAGAATGTCTAAGAACACTCCATATTAAAGTTGGCATGAAACTCATTGTCCCTTGTAGCTCGTCATCACTGGAGACTAGGCGGCCGCGCCATTAGCCGAGCACAGTTCTTGCACGAAGAAACTTAAGTCATATAAAGTAATGAGCGCGTATGTCGGACTCACCGGGCTTCCAAGCAATAGCGGTGCTCATTATAGCATAGCAACCTGCGCACGCGGCGATTATCAGACATACTGTTAGGCTGTCTGACCACTGCCACGTAGCTTACTATTATTACAAATGTATCAGACAAAAATGCCGAACATGCCTGTTAGGGATATTTACAGTGGGAAATGCTTTGGAGCAGTATTTTTATTATTTAACAAACTGTAAGATTTAAATTTTATATCGAATAAATGATCTATCCAACATAATATATTTTTTGCAATTCGAACCAGTAGTTCCTGAGATTAGAGGTAACAAACAAACTCTTCAGCTTTATATATAAGTGTAGATTAAACTTATTCCAATTTGATAGCGCGGAAACAGAAAAAATGCACAACAAGAATAGTGACGTCATTGCTCTGGTATCGCGTAGTTTGTGCAAAAAAACTAGATGCTCCTATTATGCTCTCTCTTTAACTTTGAAAGAATGAATAACGGGGTAATTTTCGTACCTAATTTGATATTCTTTGTAAAGTAATATACAAAATAAAGTATAGGCTAGTACGCCATTGATGAAAAATGTTTCCTACGATGACATGGCTATGGCATGCTACTGTGTAGTGGACGGGTACCCTTAATGTCACTAGTATAAGTACGTATTTCAAGTATCTATTCATCATATAAGTCATATCTGCTATTTGTTATTTTAATTGTGCCTTATCGAACTTTTATAATCGGAATAGAATGTGCTTTGCATTAAATAGTAATTACGTTTATTAAAATGATTGTGATGTAGTAATTAATGTTCCATAGATATTTTATTGATAATATGTGTGCTTGTAAAGAGGCTTACAATGCCGCTGGTAATTATATAATACTAATGCTTTGGGAAGCATTTATATACAAGTGGAATATTAGAAATGTATTAAGTAAAATAATATTACTTGTATTTCCTAGTTCCCAATAATTTTCTTTCGCTGAAATATATCAGTAGAACTAGTATCCATAATTTGACCATTTATTACATTGATATCTCTCATAAGGATGGTTTTTCATTTCATTTCATTATTTTGAGCTTTGTAGATTCTTAACAAATTCAAAACAAACGATTGTAGATTATACAAACATTTCTATCAAGCCTCCCATATCTGTACATAATATAAGTATCATCGTTTATTTTATTTCCAACAAAGAGGAAGGCGCATACTAGCCTATCGGCCAACAACGATGAACGATAAGTCATTGACAAAGTCTTTTTAAATGCAACAGCTTCTTTTTTGGAAAATATTATCCATTCGCTGTATGAAAAAATATATACCGATTTAAAGGTACTGACCATAATACGTATCGACCTCAGCCTAGTAAGCAATAGCAATCGTTGGAAAGGTGGAAAGTAGAAATAGAATTAGTATCTTTTTACACTAGCATAGACAACTGAAGGAAACCATCAGCGAAATGCCATAATTAATGAAGCTTCCAGGTGTACCTCTTTGTAATACGTTTGTCGCCTGAAGGACAAAACAAATTATACCACACTCACCTTCAAGACGGTGCAGTTGGTGGCTATAAAAACTTAATTGCAGCTATGTTCGATTATATTTAATTAGGAATACTTATTGGTAATTCGACCACCATAATTTAATTAATGCACCTTCCTAAAAACTAATTGCCTTACTGTGGCAGTGAAAGATAGAAATTGCATTGATAAAATCAATACAAAGGTGACAAGCTGCTAGCGGTGGCTACTATTTCTACTAATTATTATAATATATTCAATAAAATTAACTTTATAGAAATTGTTTGAGTGCTTAATATTTAATAGAGGGTTTAATATAAATTTCTTTTGAAGCAACAGACTTAATTAATAATTCTAGTTACAAGAAAGACATAATTTCTTTCCGCAAAAGGTAAGTGAGGGTAAAGTTACCAGTTTAAAAAAATTACAGTTTTATAGTTTATATCTTTTTAAACAATTAATAAAAATACAATAGATATTATTTGTTGCATTTTAATTAGTATTGTTTGTGTTTATTGAACGAAAAATGTAAATTTCAAAAGCAAATGAATGGAATTTTAAACTTCTCTTTGCTTATCTTATTAAATTGTTCTGCTTTTGAACTATGACCACAAAATTATAGACCAACTCCAATTCATCATAGAAATGAATATTCTCAATTTTCTCACGGTACACCCTGATTATGCGCTTTCACTATTTTTTATTTTACAAAAACCATATTCTCATACCTTTTTCCTTCGATAAATTATAAAAAATCCCTTTCGATTTCCGTTCAGGCGCCATCTGCCTTTATTCTTGTCATGTGTTTGTTTAGATTCGTTTTTTGTTCTGTCCGGGATTTCACCGGATGTTTCCGGCGGTATCAATGAGTGTGGTTTTACATTTAATTTGATGTTGTGAAGTGATTCTGTGTTTATGGGGTCGTGATTATACGAATATTAATAGTGTGGATGATTGAGCTCGTTAGGATAACTTGTATAGATTTAATATGCGATGTCTATAGAAAAGGATATTAGGGAGGTATTATTTTTGTGGTTTATTTAGAATGGATTTTAGGTAGATTTGTAGTGATATTGACAATATCTTTTATAACCGAATTTCGCGAGTTGGAGATTTATAACATATTTTTTGATACGTGAACTCTGCCAACCCTTAATAATAATTATTTTTTATTAAAATTAATGGCGAGATGAACAAGCTATTCGCTTGATGGTAAGATATACAACATCATCAATTATAAAGCAATGCACTGTGATGGCAATCCTGAGACATAAGATGTTAAGTTTCAATATTTCCAGTGGTTACTCCGGCTACAATGTCTTTTAAACCGGAATACAACAGGGCATTTACAATGCTGTTTGACGGAAGAAATAGACATTACGGTGGTACCCACCCGAGCCTCTCACTAGGATTAATAATTAAATAAGCTTTATTGTTCTACTCTTCATGCATACCTTCTTATTTTTACCTATCTGTTATTGCTTTATCGATACTAAATAATATAAAATATGTACATATAATATAGTAACACCTTGCCTTTTGTTACTATAAAATGAGAAACAGATAGGAATTTTAAAATTAATTCAACAAATATATATTTTCTAACACACTCGAAGTCTTTTGGACGTACTAAGAAAGGTTGTGCGAAGAGCAAAATATTGGAACTTGCTGTGGATAAATCATCTTATCGCATTGGGCCCTAAAAAGGTTATCAATAGGTCAATTTATTTTAACAACAGGAATAAAAACGTGTAACGTGAGGTAGATCATGTAATAAAATTTATATGAACAACCGAAGGCGATATCTTCTAATATAAATTGCAAAGGGATTTAATTGTAATTTTTTTTTATATTTTATAATGTTGTATCGCTACGTTTTTATAACTATGTTCCATGTTGTCTTGTCATTTTTAAAATAGAGGGACTGAAATATAATTGTAATAAATGAAAGCAGTGCCGATCATGCTATAGATAATTATCTCCAACATGAGAACCCTAACGTTAACGTTGTTTGTCGGGTAACTCTACCCGATAAACGACCGATGCGTTTTGTAAACACAAACATTGGAGTCTTTACTTCTCGGCAATATCATGACGTCATATTTATTCAAAATATCATGAGCGGCCTTCCCCGCAACATAAGAATTCCCTACGACGTCATGCTTTCTCACAAGGTCAGACTTTCTCTGCAACACTAAATACTAATATAAATATAAAATATTAGGAATATTACAACCAAACATAAAGATAAATAAATAACACCCAACAGTTACATACATAGTCCTGACACCAGACTAAGATCGAGTCTTGTGTCGTGGGTATTATAAACTACGAGAGACTTTTCGGTCTCACGAACACCCGAACGACGAACCCGAACCACGAACACACAGACCCGAAAGAAATATTTGCGGGCCGCACAAACATTTCTCTCGGTGCGGGGATCGAACCCACGGCCTCTCGTTTCACAGGCAGCTTCTAACCAACTGCACCACAGAGGTTGTCATCCAGAGAATATGCAGATTAAAGCTCAAGATGTAAAAATACTCCCCCTCTCTCATCATACCCTTTTCTTTTCCTTAACCAACTTCTAAAGACAATAATGCTTCTATTACTATCTTCAGTATATATGTGAGCGTTTGTTCAAACTCTTCAATATGTATACTAATATTATTAAAATGAAATATTTAGAATCATATTTTTTTTGTTTCTCAGAACAATGACTAAAGCATGGTCGTTATTCTGAATGACAGTTGCCTATATTTTGACGTAAGAAGGTCCAATTAAAAATAATAAGAGCACATAAAATGTAATGTAATTATAATGAGCATTATATGAACGTGGCTAAACTATGTTTTACTAATGTTTTTGTAATAAGGTGTATTATCTATCGGAACTAATTAGTTTCACACCATTGTTCCGTAATGCAAACATTACCTTTGCTAATTGTATTGATTTTTATTTGCATTTTGCACAATTCACAATTTTATTGTGTTAATTCATGCAAGGAAATTTATTTATGTGTTGGAATACGAAGTATTAGTAGACAACGGTAAACAGCTTTGTTTGTGTGTGTGTTTGTATGTATTTGAAATCATCCAATAGTCACTGATAAAATATAGAAGCTGCATATTTATCTGGTTATTTAGTGTTTTTTTTTCATCAAACTGCTACCGCAAATGCAAAATGCTACAGTGTCTGATTTTTTAACTAACGGAATTCGAAAAATTTACGACTTATTTTGAAAAAAAAAAACAATCTTGAGCAATAACTGTTTGTTTCTAATTTATATTAAATTGTTTCTACCAAATTAAATTTAATAATAAATTATTTCAATACTATTAAAATTTATAATCTCATTATCCAGCGGCATTAGAAAATTATTATCATACATTAGTAATGTGAATGCACAGAGTGCTACTAGAAGTGAATTTATTAACATGTCAAGGTAATGATTATGAATTGATCAGGTAATCATGAGAGGGGATTGATTACTCCCATTCTCCTTCAGGAAATGTCTATAATTAAGCCTACTTTGCAATTGCGGTATTGGAAGCATATAATCCAATGCAAAAATACTTACTTTAATCAAGTTCACAGCTAATTCATTTGAATTTGTTCCGAACTAGCAGCCCTACCTGGCACCGCCCGGGTAACCACTTTTTTGAAAATGTTCTAACGTAATCAGGAATAATGTATTATTCTAATGGTGAAATAATTTTTCAAATAGGCCCAGTAGTTCAGAGCCTAGTCAATGCCAACAAAAAAATCTTTCATCTTTATATTTTTTACCTTTTAAATTCTCAACGTAGACATTACAGACATACATATTTACTGAATTATATCTATAAGAAAAGTATTGTTTACAAACTCTACGCATTATAATGTAACGTTTCTACAGTGCCGACACAATAAGTATAATGTCTATTCACAAGTCGGGCGTAACTGTTTCAAAGAAAGTTTTATTTCTTTAAATAATGTTACAGTGCCCATTCTTTACTTAACAGGTAAATATTTTTAATACTTAAGAATGCAACATCAAAAGCGCCGACATGGGTTACTTTCTTTCTTACAGATTGTTTGATAATTTTGGACTTGTTTAAATATCTTTAAGGCTTAATTGCATTGTATTTTAATTTTATGTATAAAGTTTTGTAATATGTTATCAACCTTATCGACAAATTTTGCCAAGAAATAACACGTGTAGAACAATTTTACGGTATAATAAATAAGTCTTTTACGATTAATGTATTTGATACATATAATTTTACATTGTTCGTCGTCATTCAAACATACCTACGAATTGTGTTCATAATCAATTTTGTTTAGTAATTAAGAATGTACAAAGGAATGACATAAATCAAAGTATTTAAGACGTATGTGCAGGCGTATGTGCATTAACGTCATTAAATTATATGCACGTGTTTTTTTTTAAATTACAATATGAGTACTATTGCTGTTTAAAACCGAAAAGTAATAAGGAGCTTATGAAAAATTTCATTTTCTCACGAATTTGTAAGATCCATCTAGTACTCGAATTTCATAAATGATTCATATTAGTTTTTACAATTTGCAAAAAAACGTATCTCACAAAATTGCTCTTTTGCAAAACGATAAAATCTCACAAATATCACATTTACCGGATGCAACGTAACCCTTGACAGTGAAAAGGCACATCTCGTAAATTGAATGTATCCCAAAATATGTGACAAATAATGCTCGTTGTTTCCCTTACCATTGATCAAGTGTGTACGGTAGGGTAACCATACTATTGACTTTAAGGAGGCGTACAAATTTTTAAATTTCTCTTTTGCTTTATTACGAAATAAGAAAAACATATTATAGAATTGAAGTATATGTAAAAAGATCTTTAAAATATAGTAATTTGTAATATTTCTAAAGTTTTTTTCCTCTTTTGTGTGCAGTATAGAATAATACGTAACAAAAACTTTTTTGAACTCAATACAATAAATTAACCAAAAATTAAAAAAAGAATGAATTTTCAAAAACAAGCATTCGGATAATATTCAACAACAAGTCATTACAGCTTCATCACTGCATGGGAGGAATCCATAACCTTTTTACAAGCCCAGATTACTCCATCAGAAAAAAAACGCATATAAATAAAACAAATCTAATCCGTCATCATGTCCTGCAATCTCTGAAGCAGATACACACTATTAATAAGGTTTTAGAAAAAAGCCTCGTAATGGAGCTCGCCTATGAGCGCATCTGTCGACGTTCCCACGGATGTGAGGAAAGGATTGCACCCTTTCTTGCTGCACTCATGACGGCAGAAACGTTACCTGCGACTTTAATTAAATTAATTATATTTGATATTACTTATATAATGCGTTGAGTTTCATTTAATAATGATACGCGTAGTTGAATATGACGCAAATCGATTTACGTTGAAGATTCATTTCGCTCCCTATAAAAGACATCAACGAGGTCTGAATTGGCATTCGTGTTTGGTAAGCCTTAGACAAAGTGTATTATAAAACATTTTATATATATCTTTACGCTACGGCTTGTATATAATTATTATGTTACTTACATATATTTTTGCGTAGTATGCATGGCCAGGCGGACGGTAGTTTTAAAATCATAACAATTGTAAAAGAGGAAAAGATTACGCCAGGCCCGTATAATGCTATTTTTTTTATTAAAATGTAATTATTTTACCCACATGTATTTTACACAGACGATATAGAGGATAAATACGACTAATGATTATTTCATAGTGCTGTTAATACGTACATAGAGTTGGTCCTGAGGGCGATTTGGCCCGTATTTCTGAAGCCTATATGCAGTATGCAGGCGAATAAAGGCGTGGAAATAATTACACTGTAACACCTTAAGCTAGTATTTCCTTAATTCGGTAGAATACGTATTTAAAAAAATTGAGGAATAATTTTATTTTGTCATTATTGTATCATTACATTATATAAAATTAAAAAACAAAAAGATAAGTCTACACTACTCTTAACATTTGAGTCGATATAACTTAACTGAAAAATGCCATTATAAAAATATTTAAGGACCAAACGCACTTGTCTAGATAAAGAATAATATAAATAGAAAAGTTTAAGTTTTTTCAAGTAATTATCATAAGTGTAACATGGCGAATTCTCGTCGCCACATACAATTTTAGCTAAAATGGGTTGTGAATCAGTTCTCGAGCAAATTATTTGCATCTGCTTTTTAACTGCCGGATGGCACGAACAACAGCATTTAAATTTGGTTTATTATACTTAACCACCATCTTTGAGCTAAACAAAATTTAGGAAATTACTATGTGCCTGTAATTGTGGTTACATTGTAACACATTCTAAACGATTGCTATTTGAAAACTAATAATATATAATTTTAATATTTTAAACATTATTTTCATTGGCGATAATTTTGGAAACAAAGTGATCGGGATTCTGTAAAAAAAAAATTAAGTTCAATGATATTGTTGATTTGAATATTAATGTGCAATCCATTGACGATTTTATGAGTTGAATCGGACTTGTATAAAAACAAAAATATTCAAACGTTTTGTTCGATATTATTTGCCAAAATGTTTAGAAGAAATGGTTTTCATTGACCATATGTTTATTGAAATAACCGCAGAAGTACGTCGGGCAGTACAAAGGCACACAATTGTATTGATGCGCCAGCATTAACTCTTTGAAGAGTTTGTGCAAGCGCACACCACATGACTTGTATTGTGGCTGCAACCGCAAGCGCAGATTGCGCAGATTCGTCACAATTACTAGTTTTTTTTCCAATGTAAAGCCAAGTCGTACATCAAGCGATAAAATATTGAATAAATAGTATAGCACTATGGAATACTATTATAATTAAGTAAAATGAGTGCAGCGTGAGTGATGAATCTATTCCAACAAGATGATTTGTGAAATAGTAAGACGGTAAGAAAGAGGTTCGTTTTAGGTACAAAAGAAAACATCGTGATCAAACTTGCGTACAGGAAAGTTGCTATAACAATAAAACTCATACTAAGCATACTAACCTTAAGTTAATAGGTTATTGTGGTGAATTAAGGTTTACCTTGCATAGTATTCCGCAATGATAAAAAAATTAATATTTCCATCTCATCTGCTATTAAATTAAAACATCAAATGTGCAAATATCGCTTTCTCATCGCATGCTATACGACACATCCCTGACTGGACCCGACAGATGAGATCTCGATTGTTCCTTTACCAAGGTGTCTCTGATTTAACTATTTATTGAATAACTTTCATTTCGCACCACACTCTCAATGCATTTGCAAATGAAAGCAACACATTGCGTATATTTGGAATTTTGCGCCACAAATGGCTCCTCCAGGTGCAATTATGATTGCACGATCCATCATTACAATTTTTGTAAGAAGTTATTAGAAGTTTTTGTTGAGTGTACGCAATATATTATAACATCTGATATATTTTTGTTGTTTAGTGAATATTAAAATGAATGATGAGCTTATGTTACATTAATATACAAATCAAAGTTTTTTTTATTGCACTGAATAGCGAGACACCTGACGGTAAGCGATACGGCTGCTTATGAACAATAGAAAAACCATACAACATCTTGAATTAGAAAGAAATGCTTGGTATTCCACATAATCTTTTATTACACTGTTGTTTTTAAAATTTGATTTATCGCCCTCTCTCTGTCTCTCTACAGGAAGTCTATGCATGCCCAAAGTGGGCCTTTTCTAAGGATTTTAAAGCGACCTGTTTAAAGCATACAAAAACTTCTTGCAAATTAACTAGGTTTTCAAAAGACCTTAATACAGAAGTATATATGTATATTTAAGTGTAATATTTTGTAAACTTCAATTAATTATAAATATACCATTAAAAAGGTAGTACGTAAAAGACAATTGTCGTATATTTGACTTCCCTTCCAAATAAATCATTCATGATTGCACTTTCGAGAATTAATTACAAATTTTATTGAACACTAATTAAAGTTTGAAGCGAACATGGTTTTTAAAAGACATTCGATAATATCTACAGTGATAAACAGCGTTGGAAGGCACTGGTGAGTTGAAGGACCGATTAATATATTTGTATAGCCTTAATTACATTACAAATAGTCTCGGCTTGGCTCGTATTGCGATATGTTTGATGTGGACCCACGTTGGTGCTTTCCTGAGATGTTTGCTAATGTGCTCGGTAGTCCACGCACTCAGACGGACGACGAATCTATAAACAGGTTTGTTATTTAGACAAAACAAATCCACCGCTTGTAGAGGAAATATTTACGAACTTCATCTTTCTATATGGGTTAGTGCGGTTAAGACTAAATAATGTGTTTTAGCCTATTTAGATAGAGACGTCTTGAATTGTCATTTAATACTTTACACTCATATTTACGAGGCTTCGGCTCGATTTATTCTTGTAATTTTAGAGAATTATTTTTTAATTATTTTGTAATATTCTATAAAGCATGTATCAAAACTTTCGTGGCTTTATTAAGTCACGTCTAATTCATGTTTATAGAACCCAGAAATCTGTATGAATCAAACCAAAATTCAAAATAAGAATATAAATATGCACAGATGGCTTACATTGCCATTAGACTATTTTATATATTTAATGCGTCAATGCACATGCAGCGAGAACCTAAATTGAATTATCAAAAAATGCCTCAATATCGACATAACAGCTGACATTTTATTAGAGTTCGTAAATTCCACCTGCTTACGAGCACCTTGTCCACTTAAACATTAATTACATGTCATAATTTTTGATAGTAAAATCATCAATAGTTATTAAACGGCAGTTACTTTATATATAAGTTATATTACTGTAGTAAACTTAAAGCACCGCTTAATGTGTTCTCACGTTCATTACTTAGCGAGGGATGTAGTGATTAGTCCGCTATGAAAATAAGTGTCCGTGACTCAAAGGACTTGAGAACTACGAAATTGGCAAATGCTTAGTAAAAAAAGACATTTTATCTTTTCTTAGCTGCACAATCCTTAAGACAAAAGTTATATTTAAAGCTGCGATAAAGACACCTGTATGTTATAGTATTTTTATATTTCAATTTTTATTCAATAATCTATTAATTGCTGAAATATTTTCACATCTAAATATATATGATAAAAATCTGTGTCGTTAGTACAAACCAGAAAATAATTAATTTTCATACTATGTTATTAATATCACTGTCAAATATACAATCAAACAACCGGACATGATTATGTTGATCTTATATTTGTTATACAAATGTTTGTCAAATCATTCTATGATTTCTCAAATACAATATTTACGGTAGACATTCTTAATAATCAAGAAAGTCATATAAAAAAGTTCTTTAAAATATTACGAGTTTATATTTACCTCCAACAAGTGCCGTATATATTACAAAAAACCTTGTTCGATCCAAGACCCGCAATTCGGTATCTGAATAGTATTATTAAAAAATACGAAAAAAAATATATATTAATGGATAATATTTTTATCGTAAGACCAACCCGCATTAGGCCAGCGTGGTGGACTATATGGCCTAACCACTCTCAATCGTTCTCTCGATTGTAGAGTAGGCCTGTACCCTGCAGTGGGACGTATATGGGCTGATACAGATTATCGTAAGCTATAATACGCATTTTAGTATCAAAATGTTCCTAAAATCTAACAAGGTTTTGAATTCTAACTACACCATCATCGGTGTTGATACATTGATGTCGTATAATATGCCTGATCACACCTTTATTTTTCGGAAAGAGTTTTCGTCACCCTGTTTACGTTTATAAACATGTCCATGTATCCCAAAAGGAGTATTCCTTTATATTCTAAAATATGACAGGGGCATGCTTATCAACCATACTGGACATTTTCAATCCTGGAGCAACCCTGTTCCAATGCCATACACCCATTGAGGTCGTATGAGAGTTTTTGCAGTGAATATTTCACAAAGTTTTGGTCAGCTTCGGCAACGAATACAGAACGTCTTGTTCATAGCTGATAGGCCACCACTGAGAGAATGAAGTGACTATTACACAATTAGATAGTTATCTGAGTTAGTTACAAAAATACAAAATGTCAGTGTTGGGTGATCTAAGTGCTATTTCAATGATATTTTTTGCTGTGTACAATTTCCGCGAACTAGCCCTGTCTTTCCTCGCTGAATAAGTGCTCCTACAAAGTGGTGGTTTGAATGTGGATACGCTATTTTGTAACATGTTCTTTATATACAGATGAATATTAAAGAAATTGTTTATTTACAATCAAAATTCCTTGCGTGAATAATTATTTTGAATAAGCAGTTAAGACACCCTTTAAATATGGATTAATTTTTAGGCTTTATGAAGTAACTATTTTAGAGAACATAAAAATCTATACGACGTAATATCTCAGATATATTTGTCTTAACATATTATATTACTCGTATGTTGACTCCATTATTACACAACGTCATAGGCAATAATGTTAAAACGGGTGATGCTATAAAACGATTATAGTACAATAAATGTTAGTGTTACGCAATCTGTATCATATATACGTCCCACTGCAGGGCAAAAGTTTACTCTACAATCGAAAGTATGATTTAGAGGGGTAAGGCTATATAATCCACCACGCTGGCCTAATATTGCGGGTTGGCGAACTTTATATACTATAGAAATTCTAACAAATCGCTATTATATGCAAATTTTGCTCACATAGTTTGAAACAAATAGCACCAGTGTATTTCTGTGGTGCGAAGCGGTCTAAAAAATATTATACGTATTAGCATGTCCATAATATGATACCGTCTAATAGCGCAGGGTGAACGCCCTCTCATGTCCTCCAAGAGAGTTATAAGCTTAGAGGCCTCTCACTGAAGTCCTCACAACTTTGTTATTTTACTGCAATACTTTGCACCGTGCTACGTGTTGCGCAGGTCAAATGGATTCTTTAATAGAGCTAAATTTGTAACCGATTATAAATTACATCTTAGCTATTTGTATGAGAGAGTAGCTACGCTTAGTTTCGACCGTATATATACTTAAAGAAAAAACTGTTATTGATGTTATTTTATTTACAAATTAATAATAAAACCTGACAACTATAGTTGTTTTTAATTCACTTTAAACTATACTGCCAGAGTCTCGGTCGATACCTAATAACAATAAACATGAAAATACAGTCATCTCACATCATTGTAAAACTCCAAAATGTATGTATATAATCCTAGGCGTGGCCATTTAAATAATTCTAGACCATTTAAAGTCCAGTTTTAGTAGCCTTATGTTTTGAATTGTGTACAGCGCAATAAAATTTTGGGTCGAAAAACTCATAAAATAAACCATTAGATTTATGTTTGGATGCGTCGCGTTTTGCACGATAGTAGACTTGCATGAATATTTTGATGTATAAGAGCCATTTTATTTGAGAACAGACTGGATTTAATATCTAAATTTTGCAAAATAACGATTTAAAAATGCTCGAATAACCTGTTTATTATACAGTAACTTTCAAAAAGCATATTTATTGTCCATATATCAGCGAGTTATCTAAACATTTTCAGAAACGAATAACAAATAAAAATACCGAGACCCGAAACAAATAAGCCATAACATTTATTTTATATCATTTTCACCCAACCGGAAACCCTGCCAATGGCCGCGATGGACGCCAACCTATGGACTGCTCAAATTTCTAGATCAAAAAGCAAAAGATCATTGGATGATGACCAAGATTTCGGGAACCTGAGACTTTTTTCGATAGAGCATATCATATGGTTACAAATAAGAATGTTTTTTGTATCAGTTTTATACTCTAAAATGCTCAAAATATTTGTTAAAAAGCATAGGTGGGACGAGGGTCAGTGACCTTTACAATTTCTTAACCGATACCTAGACATTTTATAAAAAAAATTGAAGAGGTCTTAAATTCTAAATTAACAATTACTTTAATTTCTATTGACATATTGGTTTGTAATGCTTACTCTTCCCAAATTGACTGGGTATTGTTAAATTATTACTCATCTATTTGTCTGGTCACACTTTCTTCGTAATACATATAAAAATAGTTTCATTTTTGGTAAATGCCAATACCTGAGTACTTACCTATATTTCTCTATGATTAATGATTTATCTCAATCATTTGTCAGTATTTAGGCACGACGGACGGCCAGCTCTATAGCTTATGATGTCACAATAACCGTATAAGTAAGGTAGGCAGTATCTCGTATGTGATTCTATAAAATTTGATTTGTATAAAGCCATTTATTCTCAATAATATTATATTTATATTGATTAAGGTTTTCAGATTATGCAGCTATAGTAACTTTTGGTAGCTTCTGTTCGCTGTCCCAGGGTAGTAATATAAAGGTAGAGGGCAGTAGTATAAGGTGTAGAATCAACTAATGTGATTGTCACTAACTAATGAATAAAAACGCGGATGGTCAGCAATCCTGCAATCCTGTTTTGTAAATGAAATATAAATTTAATAAAAAAATAAGCAAATAACAAGCACATTGCGTCATAAAAATATGATATATAATAAAACATTTACAGTATAACGGATTTCATTGCGGTTTTTAGTTTATTTTAACTTACCGACGTTTTAGTTTCAATGTGTAACATCAAGACTAGAACATACAAAATTATTATGACATAAAACATCAGTTTTACATTAATACATCGTCAATCGCGTCATCATTCCAAAATGACTCATAAATGATGACTTTCTGGGAAACAAAATTACGATTTCATTTCCTATAGTGATTAATATGAAAGGAAAGTCCGAATCTGCCAGGACACTTCCTGAGCCCCATCGCCAGCTCATTGCCGACCCACTGGCAGATTGTTGACCTCCACATTCACTCCGGACGCCTCCGTACATTATTTATTTAGTCTTATTGAAATCTTATCTAGATTTATAATTATTATCATACCTTCTACTAGTATCATAAATGTTATTTTAATTACATATAATAGTACCTGAAGTTTAGTGTATTAAGGGTTTTTTAATATTCATATTATAGTATCAAAATCCTCAATTTTTATACTGCCTATAATCAAATTTAAGGAGGTGTTTAGTAGTATTAAATGAATTTGAGCAGATTTACTCTCATCCTTTAAAGCCCGTTGGATACCTGGTGCATAATCTCGGCTATACCACGTGGGATGATATAAACAAACATTCAGTTCTCCTTTTTAGGAGCATCGAGTGACCTTGTTGATGTTATAAATCATACAGATGTTCCAGAACATATTTCGAATTCGAATTGAAAAAAAAAAGATTTGGTTGAGTAACTTTAACTTGGTTAAATATTATGTTGAAATTGATTTAAAATAATAAATTAAAAAAAACTAATTTAATAGAAAAAACTATTTTTGCTCAATTATATTTTTAGAAAGATAACACAACGGAATCAATGTAATTGTAACTACAATTTATGATTAAATTATGATGTTTAAGAGTTCAATGACTTTCAGTGAAATCACTAAAAATCTGCAGGATGAGTCACTATATATTTTTGTAATGTTTGCTCATAGATCGTTGTTTTTCACTATGATCATTGGTCAGTATGTGGCTTTAGTTCGCAGGGCGCACGGCAGCTGACCCACATTATAACCGGAGTATTGACCTCACCACCGACGCCATATAAAATTAACGAAGCGAGATTTTATATTGTAGATTTTCTTGTAATGATATCATCATCACTCTGTAATGTGGTTTTTTATTAGTGTTTATTTAGCCATGACAGCGGCGTGCTTTGAGACACTTCTCTGCCACTAAAGGCTATGTAAGTTTCGTAAGATCTGTATACCTATTTTATTTTTAATTTTAGCTATTTCTGTATTGTGGAAAATTTAATTTATCTACTGTTTTTGGTATGTCATTTTTCGTAATCTTTCTATATGGACCTGTGAAAACACAATTAAGTACTTTTATTGTCGAAAATTTCAGATTATAATTGAACTAACTAAAATGTATTTTATGTAATTGGAATAAAAGAAGCGTAGTTGATCGTAGCTATGCTCAAAAATTAATAACCTTTTGAGTAATAAAACAGAAGTATTTTTGAAGTACAACTCAAATGCGCTCTTTACGACAAAACGTAATGTAGATTCTTAATGGTGATGCAACAAAAATTCAGTCACGTATATTCAAAGAACTACGGCTGTAGGCCCAATACATTCCTAAGTAGATAGCTCGGTACTTAAGCGTCTATATCTGTTCTGAGTGTGCCACTTTTTGTGATGACATTTAATATTTGACTCTTGTGGGCACGAGTACTCATGTTCATCGTAGTTCAAACAACTTAATAGTGGTTCGTCACGTTAAGTTTGTCTTGGTTCGACGAATTTAGCACATTTCTGTGTCGTGACGCGCGGGTCGAAGACTTCTGTCGCTTTGCTTTCTCATTAGAGCGTTACATTTGTGTTCGCGACTCTGGGACAATTTGTACGTAGTTTTTATGTACTTTAAATTGGGAAAATGGTTTCATACTTGTTTGATCGACATAAATTGCAATTTCATTGCGTATCAATCTCGACAAACATCGCGTTCGTAATGTTGGGATAGAATGTTAATTATTTGTACGAATAATACAAATTTTTTGTTCGGTTTTAATGCACAGATCAGGCAAATGAAGAATCATAGTGAACTTTAACTAGTGTTACGTTGTTATCACCACCCATGATCATCTTTCACACTTGGATCATAGATGCGTTGCAGATCTCTGAAAAGAAGAAGATCGGAGTTTTGGAATTCCTCCTTCCAACAAACTTGTTCAGTTTTTAATTTACGGCGGTTGTCTATGAAACACTGTTACCAGGTTGGACAGACTCAATCACACAAAATTTCAAGTATACTAAAATTTGTCCATACTACATAGGATATATTTTGAGATAGAAGTGAATATGCCTAGTTTATTTCATTCCTTATTACATACATATAACTTTGTTCGTTTAAATTGTCAGGAATATCTACAGATTCTGCATGCAGATTTACTGGGCATAATTGTGTCAAATTGTGTGTCTACTATCGCTGGTATATTCTATTTACTTGGCACTGCCTTACTATCCGATGTGTAGCTCCTCCCCAAGTATTATAAAATTCATACATTTCAAATCATAATTATAAAATAAAATTTAAAAAAAATTGCTGTCCGAATTATTCCCGGTGGTTTAATTTTATCAATTTCAGTATTCTTTTATAAATAAAGTGAGTTTGCGGTTTTGATCAACATAATAGTTCACAATACCAGAAAAAATGTGGTGACAATGACTGTACATATTTTTTTAACATCCGGTAACACTGATTTATTTCGCAAAAACAACAGCAATACCGTCAAAAATTCGGCGAAGAACTATGAAAATAATTTTATGTAACTAGACATCATTTTTATATTATGTTGTACAATTTTGAAAATCCTCCAAAATAATTTAGAGGATTTCGTGAAACTCACTGTACATCGGGTTTCTTAGAGTTTGCTATTCGTAAAATTTACTGTTTAAGCTGTATTATTTTATTTTGTAAAATTGTTTCTAGAAATTCATCTGCTTAGTAACACCCATAAAATGTTTATGTAACTCATCAAAGTGCGGAACCTTACGCAAGCCTGTTACAATTGCCGCAGAAACAAGTCTACATCATATTTTGTGAACAATAAAAAATATATTCACACAATTCCTACCATCTATTATCATATTATATTAATTGTATAAATATTCCAAGGGGACGCAGAATTATTATTTCTTTCTGTAGTAGTCAAACAGAATTGCCCAACAGGCTAAGTCAATTAAAGCGATAAAATACACTTTTGGGTTTTTGTACTGACTGGCATACTATGTTTCACACACATAATATTATATTTGAATAATGTAACTTCTAAGTAAAACTACAAAATGCTACTAGAATTTTTCAATAAAAGCTGTTAAAAGTAAACTGTTTCGATAGTTTCATAATAAAATAATGCGGCGGGTTAGGCCGCCCGCAGGTAGGGGTAGATAAGAAAATAAGAACACAGGGTAATTACGTGGTTCGGGCTTTAATAATCTCGCATCACTGATTACACTCGGCAATGTTGCTGGTGGTATGCAACGTTTTTAGCAGACTTCACGCAGTCGTCCAAATTTAATTTTTTATTTATAGTATAGGTAAAAAATATCGTAGATTCCGATACCGATTATCGAAGCAGTATGCTAAAATTTAATGTAGCAGTAGCATTTTATGATTTGTCCTCAAACGTTTTTGTGGCTTATCACGGGCGACAGATTATTATAAAAAAAATTAATTGTTATCACATGATCATCATCACACACTGAAGGAAATAAAATGTTTATTGGACTTCAAGTGAATTTCTTCAAGAACTCCGAGCCTGGGTCGCAATTATGTTAATATTTATTGAAAATATATATTTTTCCCTAGACAAAAACTAAGTTTCATTGAGGGCCAAAAATCTTCGCCGATACTAAATTTCATAGTCAAATGGGATTCCTATTTACTTCAAAAATGCCGTCCTTAGACGAATAAGTGAGTATAGATTGACTTGCCAAGCAAACACCACGGGTACTTTTTTCGCAGGTTACAAAAGTACTTGTAAAACTAACAATGTCACTTTACTGCTTGTGGGAGCTTGTACATGGAACAAACAGGATGTGGACCGGTCGACAGGCGGTCCAGGCTAGTAAAAACTAACATCCTACCATAGTTTTAATGATAGCTAGTGCTTCACCTTCGCATCACTTCAGTGTTTAGCAGAGGATAAATCTTCACATGTACAGCCTGAGCTTTTTACGGCCTTCTAGATTTATCGTACTTATCTTCAGTTGATTTATGGCTGAAACACTATGAGTATCTGATGTGTAGCATACATTGCCTTCTTGTATATTAATCCAAATGTTATTTGAAATATTTTAGAATTGTAATTGCAATTTAATTAAAGGAGAAATATAATTTATGATAAAAATCTGTGCTTAATTTGTAGAATTTTATATAAACAATGAGGTAATGTATATGCATTATATTTTTAATTTTTATATTACATTTTGTGGTAAACAAACATCTTAAGGTCTGAATAACAATGGTGCCATAGCTGTCAGATTGCTTGCCAAAACGCATTGTTTTTGTTCGTAACTTTGAAAGGATAGTAATATTTTGGTGAAATTGGTTTTAGGGCTTAGGTACTATATAAGTATTCTTGGTAAACAACTATACAACTACTATGATAACATTATAAGTTAATAAACATTTAAATATATATTTACAGCAGTCAAATTAGTCCTAATCAAATGTATAAATTACCATTTAACTCTAGTTTAAATAAATGTAAAAAAAAACAGTTATCGCGTTTTTACCTTTAAATGACGTATATTTATTCGTTTAAACTATACTTAGTATTTTGCAGTTAAAAATATTCTGGAAAACATGAGTATGGAAAGAAACTAGCGTGTTTGTTTTTAAATTACAATTTACGAATAAAAGGTGTGCTCTAAAAATATATTGTAAGACGTCGCGTGCTACAACATTCTTTTAATACTTTTATTGAGAGAATAAAATATTACGAGCAAATACAATTAGCAACATCCTTCGAATAAGTCAATGAGACCGCTGCAGCCAGTACCATTTCTTGCGATCGTAAAAAGATGATTTGCATAACAGGGCTCAGATCCTTAAGTTTAAATATTCCTGCCGTATTTAATGCTCTGGTGTTTTTGTTCATCAGTAGGTTTTCTTATGTAAAAATCAGTTGTTGAAGTTTGATGTTTAACGTTGACGTTTATTATTATTATTATTTTTTACATGAACCGCAAATCCTGTCTGAAAAAAAAATTCAGTGGTACCTGTGTGATATAATATTTTTATAGGTATATCTATCATTCACTATTTCTTTACTTAATGTGTCTTTTAATATGATATTTTATTATAATATGTTGGAACGAAATATTTTCTTCACAACACTTTAATATGGTTTTGGTCTTATATAGAAATGATAGGGCCTTGTTGACAAAACAGACTCATTGTGGCAGTGTTTTAAGTCGTGAAAACTTATGAAAATAAGTAAGCAACACCTTTATTTCAGTGTTCCTGCCGAAACGGCAGCCGAAAACGAAGCCGGTGGTAGTTATAGTGACTACAAACACAATGCACACTATACTCGTAAACACACATGCACATACACTAAACATTTTGCAAAGAAACGTAACATTTTTTTTGTGATTTCGATAGTAGTCTTGATTGAACCCTGTATTCATTTTTTTATATTTTTAAGCACCGAGAATTATCCTGCTGGTACCATGATCCATGTTTCTTTTGGGGATTTCCCACTTCGTGTGAACTTTCACTTGTGATTCGAGATATATATGTAGATTTTAAAATTGTTTGTTAGCACTTTTTATGAAGTGATATTTCGCTTACCAGGTAACAATCATACATATACATATAAACTCACGTCTTCTTCGCAGAAGGGGTAGGCAGAGGTGCAACCAGGACACCCACGTTTCCCTTGCATTTTCCTTCCCACGATGTGATGGGCGAACCTATCGCCATATCGGGCACAAAATCCTGACTCCGGGCTGTATAGAATAGAAAAAACAGGAATAAACGAAATATTAGTTCTGTTGGAGTTATCCACAATAAATTACTTTGTTCTCTTTTTTTGTTTTTGTTTTTTTATCCATCATTTCCAAAGTTGTAAAATAAATTTTGCAATAAATCAAATATACTTTTTTTTTATTGTGTGAGTCTTATTTAAAAGATTCTTTCCTCATTGAAATGTTAAATAAATTCAAACGAGCTAATGTGAGTACTTAAAACGCACTTTGCGAGAAGTTGAGTCGAAAATGAACAAAGGCTGGGTAAATTTTACAAGTACATGTGTAAATAAATCTTAATACTTCGAAGATAGTTATTGAAGTTTACTTTATGAATATATGTGAATTTGTTATTGATAGATTATCGCTGTCTTTTGACGTATTCTTGTTAAATGCTGTTGTATTATTGGCTTAAGTTGTAAAATTACTTACTGGTGGTAGGTCTCTCATATGTGAGAGGCCGCCTGGGTAGGTACCACCGCAATATCTGTTTTTCCAGCCAAATAGCCGTGTAAATGTACTGTTGTGCTTCGGATTGAAGGACATTGTTGCCAGAGGAACAATTGGACATATTGAGACTTACCATCTTAAGTCTCAGGGTGGCAAGCGCAATGGAATGCCAAGCATTGCTTGATAATTCAAGGTGTTGTTTGGTTTTGTTACTGTTCATAACACCCCAAAACGCGAAAAACTTGCGTGGGTAAAGTGTAAAGTGTCGCTATTGGTCCCTATTCCCTATTAGTGGGGATAAACCTATGCGGCGAATACCACACCACCTACTTATATGGGGTAGTAACGCTATTATCTAAATATTAATGAACGAAATATGGTATAAATTTAATTTCTGCTATTATTTTAAACAGGCAGACGACCATGCGGCACGCCTGATGGTAAGCGGTCATCTTCGCTCATAGACCTTCGCATTGCCAGGAATCTAACACACCCAGTGTGCTGCCTATCGTAAGGATAGTTTAAGTAAGATAGTATGCTAATACCAACTTAAAACCCAGACAACTTTGCCTCGTTTTTATGTAATACATTTATACTGCGTCGTATTATATGAATGATAAAATAACCGTATTATGAGTAATCAGAGAGTACATAATATGACAACGACGCGATAAAATAATATATCATTGCGCTGCATTACACAAGCGGCGGTAATTTCGCGACGTAAATTATTGGTGCGGCGGAGCGGCGCGGTTGCGTACTTCCACTCAAAGAATAAGTTACTATTCTTTTCAGACTCGTTGTATTGTAAATATTTGAGATAATATTTCGACGGTTTTTACATTCTTGCACGCTACAGTGCTGTCTGTTCTGATAAGTATTTGAAGTAGTATTCCACATGGAATGTCGATTGTGTATGGTTAAGGAGTTCCTTGCCGTTATTAAACATTTTTAATTATTGTAACTCATGTTATTAAAGTCTGGAAAATAAAGTCAAGAAAGTCTCTCCAGAGTGGCGTTCTAATAATATTTCTGAATAAGCTGATGTTAAACACCCACCCTTCCCTTTACAATTATCGCATTAAATTATTGGATAAAACAAAATAAAATATAATAAATTAATATACGATTTAATCTATGACACAAGTCACAAAGTAAAGATTAGGCAGAGATTAGAGAAAACTTTATCTAACAGAAAATCCGGTCCTTTAAATAAACATTCTTGACATAAGAGACAATATACGAAATAATTTAAGCGGTTTCAACAAAACCGAACGATTGATCAACGATATGTTGTCTTACAAAGTAAAAGGGGCTACTGTTATTGAAATAATGAACGGCTGAGTACCGAGTGTATTTTAGTTACTTAATCTTGGACACACCCTTCTATATCGAGATCATGACCCAACTATTCCACAGAATACAGAAATAACGTAACATTTTCACTAGTTTATTAGCTAACAACGGCGATAGCTTAATTATTGGTCCATATTTCTTAATTTTTCAATTCAAAGCAAGAATCCTCTCAGCGTGTCTTCAGGATTGTCGGTGTTGGAGCGATGAACGTCCTAAATAATTGAAAATAACATGAATCTTCTTGCTTCGTCTGTATCGTTTTTTTCTAAATCTTCCCATTTTAGTGTCAACACCTATTCATTTCTATAAGCCCTGTGAAACTTTGTTAAAGTTTTATGTAAGCAATAGTGAACACAGATATCTTATTATCAGTCAAACCACCCTAATTTCTCACCCACGTATCAAATATTCCAAGCATCTCTGAAGCATTATTAATGTAGGCGATAACACAAATCCTCCTTATATTATAATCTATGAGTATTGAGGTTGGAGGTGGCGGGGATGCGCGAGTAGAGCGCACCGCTGCGCCCACGGTCAAGGTCTGATCGGCAATGGACACTATTATTACCGACCGCGCACCGTTCGCGATCCCACTGCTTTTTATAATACCTCTTGCATAACTTGGAGTATTTTTAGAATCGCACACCCCTTTCTGTTGAACTGATTGGTATAAGATAGGTGGTTTAAATTATGAGAAAAATTCATTTACTTATGTAGATGTATATAAAAAAAGATTTAAATTGGCTTTGTATCCTTGGTATCCTGATACCAAAAACAATTACAAAACAAGTAATTACTTCAGTAATGGTTCGGTATGAATTGATTACCATGTTTAGATAGGCATAATTTCAAAGCTATTATTCAGTTATTTTTTTGATGATTATATTCTATATTGTAATTTTTATTACTAACAAAAGCCAGTGGGCTTTACTTGAAGTCTTGGGAAGATTTGAAAGAAAAATATAGGTTCGCATCAGGCAATACAATTATTAAACAATACAACCTACGCTCAGATATGGTATCAATTGATTTTATTGTTAAGCAGCAAAACTTACACACCGCCGACAACCAGCAATTTATTAAATCAATATGAACGACGAGCCCTTCTGTTTAGCGATCTTTAAAAAAGTTGATTAATAACTTGTCATTTTCAAGGTTAAAAATCAACCGAAATGACACGAACGTTGTTTCTATATATACGATATAATTACGAAAGAATTATGCTGTTAAATGTGCCATAAACAATGTTAACTATCAACAGCGAATAAAACGATTAATTTTATGGTTAGTTATAAAATGTACCGGTAGTTTTTTTTTGTTGAATCTCGTCTGGAAGATTAGTATGATCTAACAAGAGGAAAATATGTGAAATATCCTATATAGTTGATGTCTTTAATGGGGTGATTTTTATTTACTGCTTTTATTATTTATGGTTTGGATTTAAATATTTTGTAACTAAGCCTAAGGTATTTCTCATACTTTTTTAAACGATGTTTATTGTAATCTTCTTGGAATACTAAAAAAGATTTTAGAAATGGCGTGGTCGTATTAATTCATACATCAAAAATGTCATTTGGCAAGATACTATTGTACTGAATTGCCTTAATTCTTAACTATAATTGATTCAACTTTGTGTCATTTCGGTCGATGCTAAATTCTACCTTGATATATCACCTTTCGCACTTTGTTCGAGTTTTCTTATTCTCTACAATGGTGTTAAAATACGATAAAACACAAATTAAATTGAATTGATATAGTAACTCACGTCGATTTACATACAATAATTGCTAAAAATATAATGGTATATCGGGAAAGAATTGTATTATTTAAATGCAAGATTGCTCACGATACACTTTGAAACATAAAAGGTACTTGAGTTTTTATCCTCTGAGAGGGCTTCACGATCGTGATCTCAAATCGAAGTAGGTGACTTGTAATCTTAAAGTATCAAATATATGAGTGACGTAAAATAATTGATCGAACGCGCTGCCGTCTCCAACTGGGCCTCTCACGATGTTATAACTATAGCATTCATGTACATCGCATCAGCAAAAAACAACATACAAGCGACTGTTCGTTGCATATAATCGAAGATGTAAAGATAGGAAGCCCGTTCAAACATGGCCACAGCATTCGCGCCATCAGTCATTCATTTTTTGTTCACCCAAAATACATGTGTGTAGGCGTCTCGACAAAGAGCCATGCACAATGACTAACCTTCGTTTTGAAGTTCATTAATGAGACTTTTGGGTTAATGCAATTTTATTCTTGAGTGCTTGTCATATTTTCAGTGGGACGTCAAGCATTGTGGCAATATTTTAGCATTATAAATGAGGGCATTGGCATTAATTAAAGGTGAGATATCGAACTGGCTTGACGATAAGCCTTGTCTACGTCCAACAGGAGATTAGTAAGTTGATACAATGTATTTTCGCGGGTTCGGTCCCCGCACCGAGGCAAATACTTATGTGATCCACCGGTATTTGTTTCGGGTCTGGGTGTTTGTGAGACCGAAAAGCTTCTCGTAGTTTCGGATTCCCACGACACAAGACTCGATCTTAGTGTGGTGTCAGGAATATGTATGTGATATCAAATCTAGGCATTATAGATTTTCGTTTTCATTCTGCTGGATTTCATTCTTGTTTCATATTTGGAGGACATAGATAACTTCTTTCTTTTTGGCGATTGTCATCAATCCTAGATTGTTCTAAGACTCTCATATATGTTTATGAGCCAATTCTACTGAGATACATTTATTTATTTTCATTTGATAAATGATCGTATAATTTATATTTTTTTATAACCTTGAATATTTTTTGTTGCATTAAAAATAAAAAGAATCAGAATATAATATTCACATATGCAAATACAGCACAAAAGGTTGAAATGGCGTTACTAAATCTTTTTACAAGAAGATACTTTAAATCTTTTCTGATCATACAATACGAAGTAATAAATTACTGCATACAAAGACTTTTATTCTACAGGACAAGTAACTCAGTTCATGGTCAACAAAATAATGATTTTTAAGCGCATAAAAATTAGTGCGGTGACTGGGATGGATATGCGTCAGAAAGGTCTGCAAATAAAATTAATTTACGATTTATTAGACGTACTGAAATGCTTCGTTCATACCGGCATGAATAAAAATGATTACATTTGGTTCCATGGTAAATAAAGCTCAATTTAAATAGAGTATCCACTGGTGAGGGAAAACCCATATACTATCTACAGGATGTATCCAGAGTGCGACCGAAAGTAAAGACAGGTGTTAGTTTTAGTTATTTTAGACATACCTACAACTAAAAACTTTTTTTAAAAGTATTTAGATTTTTTATCACCTATCATATAGTGTGGATTAAAGTGGGGATAAATATCCCCACTAACCCAATGATAAGTAATTATATATAAACCATATACGTTATTAAAACTATATGTGTATATATAAACCATCTCCTTGGCTTACAACCGAGATAAAAGAGCTGATCTCTAAAAAAGCGTCGGCCAAGTCCAGGTACAATCGTAGACCCAATGAGTTAAATTGGCAGAAGTATGTCTCAATCCGCAATCATTGCAGTAAGGTGTGTAGGAATGCTCAACGCCGATATATCAATAACTCTGTCGAAAACGGAGACCCTGCTAAGGTTTGGAAATTTCTCAAAACAATGGGAGTGGGTAAGTCTAAACAAGACTCCTTTTGTAAGTCCATTGATTTAAACTCCTTAAATAATCATTTTTCTTCATCGTCTTTTCTTGATAAGGCGATGAAAGATAACACTATTAAGTTCCTTTCGACCCTCAAGACTCCTGATTGTTCTCCTTTCGTCATTAAACAACTTGCTGCTTGTGATGTTAGAAAGACCATTGCGCTCATTTCGTCTAATGCGACGGGAAACGACTGTGTCAGCCGTAATATGATTCTCCCTATCCTAGACGAAATCCTTCCTATCATATCCCATATCCTCAATTATTCTATTTCCTCTGGTGTCTTTCCTGCTGCTTGGAAACAAGCACATATCATTCCAATCCCTAAAAAATCCAATGCAACCAATCTTACAGATTTCCGTCCCATCTCCATTCTTCCTTTCCTGTCCAAAGTCCTTGAACGTCTAATCCATACCCAGCTGAATGATTTCCTTTCCAAAAACAATCTCCTAAATCCTTTACAATCAGGATTTCGTCCTGGACATAGCACGACGACCACCCTGACTCATATTACGGATGGCATCAGGTCGGGCATGGAGGAGGGCAAGCTGAGTGTCTTAGCATTGCTGGACTTCAGCAATGCCTTCAACACCGTCGATTACGATTTATTACTTGGCGTAATGGGTTCTCTCAACATATCTCCAACGGCAGTTGAT
Organism: Hyles lineata; assembly: GCA_030180105.1. Classification (NCBI taxonomy): domain Eukaryota; kingdom Metazoa; phylum Arthropoda; class Insecta; order Lepidoptera; family Sphingidae; genus Hyles; species Hyles lineata. Next base: position 10,152,176 of record JARJEE010000008.1, on the reverse strand, counting down.
TGGTTTCGTAGTTACCTGTATGGTCGCCAGCAACGTATCACTTTTGAGGAAAGCTTTTCTTCTTGGTGCTCTGTTTCTGCTGGCGTACCTCAGGGCGGCGTACTATCTCCTTTACTTTTCGCTGTCTTTATTAATTCCATTACTATTAATCTTCGCTCATCCTACCACCTTTATGCCGACGATCTGCAAATTTATACTCGGGCATCCTTGGACGAGATGGTCGACGCAATAAGATCAATCAACAACGATATCCAACATATTTGTCGCTGGAGTAATGCCTATGGATTGAAAGTAAATCCTTCCAAAACCCAAGCCATTGTTGTCGGCAGCCCCAGGATGATATCAAAACTTGCTTGGGACAAGCTACCGTCTGTTTACTGTGATGGTATCATTGTACCATACAGTGACACGGTTAAGAACCTTGGCCTTTATATGGACAAGTGTTTCACCTGGGGTCCACAACTTCAGGAACTTAGCCGTAAGATTTTTGCCTCCGCTGGGTCTTTGCGAAGGTTACACAATTTTCTTCCCACTACAACGAAGATTTCGCTTGCACAAACTCTCCTACTCCCCATCCTTGATTATGCCGATGTCAGCTATCTTGATCTCACCGAGGACCAACTTAATAAACTTGAGCGTCTTCAAAATTTCTGTATTAGATTTATATTTGGTCTACGCAAATATGATCATGTTTCCGAGTTTCGTGTTAAGCTCAAGTGGTTACCCATACGACTTCGTCGGAATGCTCATATTCTTCATTTTCTTTACAATATCTTGTTTAATCCTCTCACTCCTACATATCTTAAAGAACGTTTTCTATTTCTCCATGAGACACATTCGAAATCCTTGAGGTCGTCGGAGAACCTGAAGTTGAGAATGCCAGTGCATACCACGAAGTTCATGGATCAGTCGTTTACAGTCCAAGCTGTTCGACTGTGGAATGCACTACCTGTTAAAGTGAGACAGGCTCAAACACTAACTGCATTCAAAAAAATGGTCAAAGATCATTACCTTTCTCTCTGAACAGCCAAAATGAAAAGTATTATTCCTTGCATTTGAACCTAAAAGTAATTTATAGTATATTTATTTATGTATGTATATATATATATATATATATATATATATATATTTATTTATAATGTATATAATGTATGTATGTATATAATTATGTATCATATATTGTGTAAATACTAATTACAAATAATTCGTCTATTATTATTTTATTGGAGCTTATATCCATTTTTTTTTTTCTAGACTGCCCTCTCGTCTTTTCCTTTTTCTTTCTATCCATCCAAAGGTTGTCTGTAAGAAATCGCCTAGAGCGATAAGACCGCCATCTGTACTTTTTTTTCATTTGTAATATATTTAAGTGTTTATCCTTTTTTGTGCAGTTAAGAATAAATAAATAAATAAATAAATAAATAAATATGTGTTTTTGATAAAATAATAATTTATACCATAGCGTCTAAATGGTGTAAATTACTATTTTAGCAAAACTATTTATTGCCCATACGCGATGTCAGGTTAAAAAGTTATAAAAAATATACGTTTTTTTTACGATTTTGTTAGTTGCATTTTGTTTGAAGTCGCTAATACTGCCAGGCTTTGTTTTCGGTCGTCCTTTGGATATTAAAGAGTATATCCAATCTGTTCATCTCTTATAGTCTGTGGACACTATAATCCCGGTTGGTTGAGACTTAATATAACATACTTATACATACGCATTTTTTCCAGAAGAGGTAGACAAAGCTACAACCAGGACCCCCATGTTTCGCCTTGTATTATTCGTCCCACTATCAGGGGCGAACCTATTGCCTTATCGGGCACAAATTCCTGATAATGAACAGAAAAAAATTAATGTCAGCTTACCCGACCTGGGATTCGAACCCAAACTACAGCTTTGTAGTCGTACCGTAGAACAACCGCGCCACCGTAGCAGCCTGAACATTTACAGAATGAAATCGTGAAGCCCACTTGCGTGTGTTACTCTGACGGGTTTTCCATTAACGTGTTCGGTAGTTACCAGCCAAGCGAAAACAAATATCCAGCCATGCAGATTCCCTTACACCCACTACTGTACCCTGTTATCCAGGATCAACAGTGGCATGAATTGTTATGATCATTGAAACTCGGCGTTTTCCGGAAATTTAAAACTTGTCTTAAACCCGCAACGAAATCAATCAAAAAGTTAAATTAATAGGAGTTGGAAATAAATTATTGTCCACTTCCCTTCGTGACAAATCGGGTGACAAAACAATGAACTAAAGAGGTAAATAACCTTGCAAAAAGCCTTTTACAGCCGGAGAAGAAAGCTGTAAAGCAAAACGGATTAAAATGTCCGGCCATCAACATTTTCTATGCGACAATTTTGAATACACTGTCAACATTTACTGATATTTTTTATTGCTCTGGTCCGGTAAACAAACAAACAGACCACCTGATGCTAAGTTATCACTGGCACCAATGAATGCCTCAATGCTTGGATCTAGATGTGTTACCCATCAAATCGGGAGGGGAGCAGGAAAAAAGATAGTAAGAGGCAAGGTATATTAGGCATCCGTATGATAGTAAAATAATATGTTACACTTATTAGTCTGTTGTTTAATCGTCCACAATTTCAAAATTCTTTATATCGGTTATGACATAATTGCTTTCGGATATATTATTCGTACTTTTTCCTTGTTCTTGTTTTGCACTTCTGTCTTTCCCAATTTGTTATAACAGTTGTTTTATTGTTTGAATATATCATTCACGATATATTAATATATAAATTACCATGTCACTTTAATATTGGGGGCTGTTGTAGTAGTGCAAACATTTTCACTCTGAATGTAAAGAAAACTATAGTTAAGTAATAACAATTATGTGTGTACGTGTTTACTTATTGCATATACGTGTAGTTTTATTGAGTTCGCAACATTATTTACTGAAACAGCTACGTGGCAGTATATTAATTTGGATCTCAATGAAGTCTTCTAATCACCTGATGTAATTTACAAACCCGACCGTTATCTTACATCGGACCTTAATTGACTTCCTTTGCAGCAAGATTCATTGTTACGTACGGTACGAGACGTGAAGCGAACACGTGAAGCGAATGCGAATATAATTATTTGCAAAACCTTTCTGCTTATATACCTAAATAAAGCCATGGATTTTGTTTTGGAATTTTCGTAAGAGTTCGTTTTTTGTTTTAGAATAAACAAAAGGTGTAAAACATTTGGCAAACTTCTGCTCTAACTTTGAGCGTGACATTTGTGGCACTTTAATGAAAAATGTCTGACCGTAAATATTAAAAGAATTTAAGTAAAACATACAGCAAAAATACTATTGCTGCATATTTTGTACCTGTCCTTATTCAACATTAACGTGAGGTCAAAGCGACATGGGTTATCTTTTCTTGGCTAAAAACTTTGACGGTTTATACAACAATAATCTAATTTTCAAAAAGGCTATGTTCAATAATTAAGGTTTGTAAAGTCAAATTAAATGGAGAGAGTTTCTTGAACTTTTAATATGCATATTTTTGTCGTAAACTAATAAAATAATTATCAGATCAAACATCTCGCGCTCGTAAAATAATACAGGTTTTCAGTTAATTCGGCAAATAAGTAAATTTATTATTTAAGATACATGCATAAAACGTGTGAACGCCACAAAATGTGGGTTAGTGCCTTCCCAGTACTGGATGAGTTTGTAAAGATTTTATTTTGCTGCATAATATGTAATCCCAGATTTTATTTTGCAGGAACGGCAAGATACTAAAATCATAAAAAGGATAATATTATTATTTAGACCTTTTTGTAAAGATCTTCCGAATCGAACAAACTGTCGTGAAGGAACATGCTCAAAAAACACAAGCTATATTCAAATACAAAATTAAAAACGTTTTATTAATAACAAAATGCATGTAATCTATTCATTGTATTGATCATATTAGAAACTATATGAACCTCGGCGATATTTTTTGAAATCGATAAACTTCTTCCCAGAACATTTGATATCTATATATTTGGAAATTCTAAAAAAAAATGTATGTAATAAAATGAATTCACTTTATACGTATATTTTATAATACAAAGCAGATAAACAAGCACTTATCTCATGTAATCATAAATCATTGCAGCGTATGATCATTTTGAGCTATTTGTAATAAGGTAGGTGAGGAGGTATCTGGTACATTTTATATTGATTTTATATTTTAGAAATTTACTGATTCGATGACCTAAGTGCCTACAATGCACTAGATAATTGAAAAGCCAGTTAAAAAAAATTAAATTAAATCCGCGATAAAAAAATGTTTTATTTCAATCCTATAAACAGCTTAGAGTCTCAGAAAATCTAAGTTATCTACAAAAATGCAACAACAAAACCACGTTACATTCTGTGATTTAGTTGTACTACCCCAGTCTACCCTAAGCATTGCTAATATAGATTTAACGCTACCACAAAGCACTACCACTTCACATTTTTAAACGTGCAAGTAGGTAATATTTTACCATAGAACCTCATATTTTTTAGTTCTTTAAAATTTGTATGCACAGTTTGCGCAAACCCAACTGCATCAAAATAAATAAATTTAGTTATATCTCTTAACCTTTGCCCATGCATACGTGACACGCGTTAAGAGCAGCGCACCTTTTGTTTGCTTATCAAATCCGTTTAGTTTGACATTAAACTCCATCTCAATGACAATGAAAACGGACAGCATGTCCATCTTAAATTTATTATAAAGATTTATTCTTATTTGGTATGCAGTTAGCACCCGATAGAGTTGGTGAAGCGTCTGCGCGTTGTTTATGAATGGAGATAGTCTAGAAAGTAATTGAGTTCTCATTACATTGTACACTGCATTAATTCTTCATTACAGCCCTGATCATCAATCTGTGTCCTGAGAGTGCAGGTTTAGTTTTATGTTTCCGGTGTCATCGATACTTAATAACTCATGGTGACTTTTTTCCATTAATCTTAAGAATTTATCTAGGTAAACATCACGTCCTTCTGAAAAACACTAATAACTCTACAATCAAACTTCAATCAAATGTATTTTGGTGTTGTAAATTACAACAGCAAACTTCAGTATTTGATTTGCTTTCAATAAAAATCTGCAATACTCGTAAAAAACATATTTTAGAACGTGTTTTCATAAATATTACTTTTTAATTTACTGATACAGCAATGAATACTGCCTCGGCGGCATAGTTGTACTGCGTAACCATTACAAAGCTAAGGGCTCGCGTTCGAATCCAGGGTAGGGCAAAGTGATATTGGGTTTTTCTATTATATTTTATCAATCCGAAGTCAGGAATTTGTGCCTGTTATGGAGATAGGCTCGTCCCCTATCACATCGTGGGACTGAACATACAAGGCGAAATTTGGGTCTCCTGGTAGCACCTCTGTCTAACCCTTCTGCTGACTGATACAGATTCATATTAATATATTAAACAATTCTGTATTATATCACAGAGTGGAAGTATCAAGCTGCTTTAGTTTATATATTTAGGATTGTGCTGTTACCCCACTCAATAATACATCACAATGTTAATCGCCGCAAAAGCGAAATATTTTTCTTAAACATTACATATTGGTGTTGACACAGGTGCTGTTAAGTTGTCTCCATTATTAAACAAATTATGTGTGGTATATTTAAGCTTGGTTGCTTACGAGTTAATTGTCATTTCCACAAGTGCACCTAACTGTGATTACAGCATTTAAGCCGTGTCAATCAATGATGCCTGACATTTTTTTATTTGAATACATGTAATCGTCCAGTCTTCGTGGTAGAGTTGGTTAAAAGTGGTCTATGAAATAAGGGGCCGTGAGTTGGGTCCTCGCAATAGGACAACTATTTGTGTAGGCCCACAAATATTTATTGTAAATTTGCTGCTGTGACACTAAAAAGTCTCCCGCAGTTTCTGATACCTACGATAAAAGTTTTATTATTTTACTGTAGTAAGGAGACTTAAGGACTATATCGAACCACCGGTTCAACACTGTCACTTATGCAAAAATTGCAAAGGTTGGAAGTTTAAAAATAGTCTTACAGTATATTTTTGACCATATTATGTAGTCATAATTCTTTTAACAATAATTTAAAAGTTAATATTGTATTATAATGTTTATAATAATAATCTATTCGTCTTGTTTATATCTTGAAATATGATTTTATTTTTTATACCAAAGTTTTAAATGCTTCTTCTGAAAAGTTGCATTTTTGCATAAAAGACAGTGGCGCACCGGGGTTGCGATATGTGTATCTGTTGGTTGTATTTAAAAATATTTATGTGCTTATAATTTCTGACAAATAAGTAGGTAATTCTTATACTGATCTCCAATACAAATACCTGCACATTTTACTCTAGGATCCTAAAGAAAAACAAGATGAAAATCCTGCCAGAGACAGAAGACTCTACGTACAAATCAGCATAAACAAAGCCTTACATTTTCAGTCAGCACAAACAATAGCGTCAGAAACAAAACGGCATATCTATTAGGCAGGAGTGTGGCCCGTTGGTCGCGCTGTAAGGCGAGCGCTAGGCCAAGGCCGCGTGACATAACGCGTTACGTGGACTCCGTTACTCCCCTCCGCGTCTCTCACCTCCCCTCCCTCGCGACCCGTGCCCCCCTCACCCGCCCCGCGCAGCACCGCTACTCATACTTGTCGCTTTACCTTCATTATTTATGTTATACGGTTTTTTATCAATGAACTTGATTGGCATAAATTATTAGAGGCGTGAATTGCGCAAAGGCTTGCTGATTGTGACGTTGGGTAGTGCGGATAATTGAGGGTAGTGTGCATTTTTATGTGGGTCAAGTTGATGATATCTTATTGTTTTGACAATGGAAGTAGTGGTTTCGTTTCATTTTCTTTTAAAGTGGAGAATGGAATAACATGCAGTAACGTAACTTTCTTTTTTGATGTTTGTGATAATCTCTAGATGCAATTCAAATAGATAATATTTTAGTTCAAATTATAGAGCTCATTCTACAACATTGAGTTCAAACCAACTCGACAGGTTATTTTAAGCTTCTGTAATTTAAATGATAATTTCTTAATTTCTCTGCCACTAAACGTTAATTATCGTGAAATAAATTATAATTATATATATTTTATAGTTTAGAAGATCAGGGTTGCCGTCAATAATAATAATGCTTTGAGTTTTCGACAAACTCGTTTAGTCAGCGCAACGCTACCACGACCATATGTCACGCAGACTCCGCGGGTTGTCATCCAACGGGACTACCAATCAGAGATTACGTGGAAAATAGCGTAAATTCCACATTCTGAAATAGAGAAACACGTTATACGTAGGCGTTATATGAATTAACCAGATGAAACTGGTTGTCGTACGTCAAAAATAACTCAAACTTAATGGTGGACGTTAAAATTTATTCCGCAACATACTGCATAAATTTATTTACATTGAAAGTTTTCTTGAAATCGCCAACGGTGTTTAATTTCTTGCGATTACTTTTAAGTAACATGGGTTATGTATTTTTACATAATTCTTTTTAATTTTCATTTGGCAGATTCATACACATACATAAAGCACGTGATGAGAAGCCAAGGTCTGTGCGTTGCCAATTTTAAAGCAATAAAAATAAATTGCAAAGAGTTGTCATTTGTTTTGTCAGAGCAGTAATACAAAAGCCTCGCAGAAAATATGATATTTGCATTATAAATGTGTGATAATAATATTGCCTTTTTAGGAATTATAAGGAAATAACAAAGCGCTGCTTATACTTTACTGTTATTCTCTGCGAAAATTTCAGCATTCATAGTTGTATAATAAATCTTACTTGTCTAATGCCATATGGTGATTGATAACGTTTATGTATATATTACATATGAATATTATTGTAATAAAAGCTTGACCAAGGCCCACGAGAGCTCGTCGAATGATAAATGATTTTCAAAAAATATCAAATTTAATAGTATGAATTAAGTTAGTAAGTTATTAAGTTAGTAAATTGTAGGTTTACAACACGGCGTTTAAGAGAGTTATAATATAAAAAAATCATAGTGCCTGACAATATCCACAAATCCACGAATTATCATAATCAGCCATAGTTGTTGACGAATGATTAGAGACCTCCAAAGATATTTCTTTTTATTGCCTAGGTCCGGCAAACGAGCAAATAGGTCACCTGATGGTCAGTGATCACTACCGCCCATGAATATTTACGATGCTTAGATCATGGATGTGTTGCTGGCCCATCAAATCGGGAGGAGAGAGGAAGGGTGGGAAGAGGAAAGGGGTTTTCGAGACGAACGAGCTGTTCATTAATGCTGTGTCATGAGTGACAACAGCATGGCTTTTTATACTCTGTTAGAAGTTTCCTTCATCCGGGAATTCCTGCAACCGATTAAGGCTCAATTGCACAAACTAATTTTGCCAATACCTTTCACCTTGAAAATGTCAATCCCATACATTAGCAAGGTCAAATACGTCTCAAATGTATGACGATGACAGTTCCAAATGCAAAGGTATTGGCAAAATTAGTTTGTGCAACTCAGCCTAAGTGTAGTAAATATCAGATTGTACAGCCAGAGAGGGTCATTATCAAAGATTGCCTTTTACGTATACTGGTATTGTTTTGGAATGAAACAGGTTTCGGCCTATCGAATAGTTGAACATTTTGAACGAATTGGCTATTACTGACTATTGTAAAATTATGTAAAACATCTAAGCTACTAAATAAAACATTTCAATTCTCATTATTGTTCAGATAAAGAAACCGTTTATTTCCGTTGCGGATAAATATTCAAATCGTTATTTTCCCACGAATCAAGATACTTGTTTTGGGTGTTGAAATTAAACGTGTTGGTCGACCTTCACGAGGTTCGCAAAAGAGGTTAGACAAAATAAAGAGTGCAAAAACCATTGCAGAAAAAATGTTGTCCAATAAGCCATATTTATGATTATTCTAGAGGATCGTCGTCAATCTTATATATTTTTTTATTTGTATACACATAAATACGTACAAGCTGATATTTTTATCACCTACAGACCAGAGATTCAGTCAGCACCAGCTACCTTCCGCTTATTTCCATATTATATATGGAATACGTCTTATTCCATTTCATTTCATTCCAAGATGCGATTAGAGCGATCTTAATATTCTCGAGTAAAGAGTAAAAAATCAATTCTTAGGCAATTCATAAACAATATCATATGAAAAACCTTTTCTCAAAAGCCTTTTGCTACCTTTTTCTAACAAAACAGTAGAATAATTATAAATTGCTCAATATCCCTATAATTTAATACTATAAATACATAATTATGATGTAAGTAAACGGTGGCGTATCACAGCAGTCTGTATTTAATGACCATTGTCATGGTAGCTAGTAATATAATATCGCTAATGTAACTGAACCCACCGAGTAACTAAGATGTTAATATATTAGTTACAATTGCAACTACATACCGTACAACAGAATGTTCATTATTACGTAAAGATATAAATAAAAACAATATTCAGGTTTTCGTAGCATCTTTCAAGGTTTTTCTGATATTTGTATCTGTAGGGCACAGTCCTCCTCTATAATCAAAGGTACGATTGAGAGGGGTTAAGTCATATAGTCCATCACGCTTGCCTAGTGCGGCTTGGCGGACTTTACATACCATCAAAATTCTTATAAATCGCTATGGTATGCAAGTTTCCTCATGATTTTGTGCGTGGTGATTGACTACTAAGCCATAACTCCGAAAAGTCAGAAGTGTGTACTGCGATTTGAACCTTCGAAACATATTGAAAAACATATTGGGAGCCGCGTCTGGTCTATTGCCAACAGGCAACCACGCTCTTATATGTGTCGTGTTTTAGGTTTATCCAGTGGATAATCGGATCCAGTAAGGCCGGCATAGCAAATTTTGTACACCAGCAAAAGACAACCATCTCAATCCCGGTAAGTGGACTCCATCTAGACAACCTCCAACTTCACACTATATTTATTTCCACAATATTTATTTTTTATCTCAACTATCAAAAGTGCTTTCTACTTCTCCTTCTCTTTCTCTCTCTCTTCAACCATAGTAAGTCCACTGCTGAACATAGGCCTTTCCCACGGATCTCTACATTGACCTGTTGGAATCTTAATAAGATCGTGCATCCACGTAATAGACGGTCCTCCGAAACTGCGCTCACCTTTACTTGTAAGTGGCCTCCAGAACCTTCCGGAACATTTACTTTTCAGAAGCTGTTCACTTAAATAAATGTAATTATACCTGCAATTATAATCTAATTTGTTACATCGCCAAATCATAAGATTGATGAATGGTCGTTTTCATGGATAAGTAACTAACTTTTTCGTTTAAATAATGATTCGGCAGCTGCTTTAGGCATCAAGTTGGAAGGCTTTACGCAATCGCTAATTCAACCTTGTCTGATATTTGTGTTTTAAACAGATGTATCTATTGTTAATTATGTTCACACGCAGGTATTTAGAGCGGAATTTTTAGTGGTCATTTACGAAGATATAATAATTAAAGTTGTACCTATTGCATTGACTTCTTCATTATAATTTTGAAACAGGAAAATAATTGCCGTATGAGTTAAACCATGCCTAGTTTTGAATTTTGGGCAGGCCTCGGAAAAGGTGGCGTGACGATCTCGACTAATTTAGGACGATTAGGATGGTATCAGCAACTGATAGAGATGAGTGGAAGGAGTTGAGGGAGACCTTTGCCCAGCAGTGGAACAGAATAGGTTAAAAAATGGCAGGGTATTCGTATTTAACCGGGAAGAGACCACTGCACACAATGGTGCAAAGCTTTGGTGATCCATGCATGTACGTCGCGTTTTGGTTTCAACCAACCCTAGTATTGACCCATAATCATTTCTTCTGAGGTGTTGATATTTCATTAATAAGTAGTCAAGAATATGTCGTCGAAATATTTTTGCAATGTTTTCTAGTAAGACATAAATATAGATCAAAGGCAAACTTTCAGTAACCCGTATAAAACGTTAAAATAACATCCGACATATTCCTTGAGCTATGTAGTATTTTAACCCGCTTAATGGTTATGTACCCGCTGCAATTAAATATTACGTGTAGAAGTAAAACCAGTTTACACGTCTCGGATTAAAAGCGTTGATAAGAAGATAGTAATATCGCTGCGAGATTACGCATCTCGTTCCGTCTGAAGATTTCCATCAGCAGTTCCACATCACACGTCGCTCTTGGTTGCTTTGACTTTCAATTAACATACTGGCCGTGCATGCCACTGAATAATGACTTTTCCATGTAATGTCGTTTCAACATTTTTTGTTTTAATTTTTATATGGAAGTTTGGTTACCAGCGAAACTTTAATCAAACAAAAACTCTTTATTAAAATAGTTTCTTAGATTTACGCGAACGTTACACCTTGAAAAAACCTATTATTTTCGCATTTTATTGGAGATTTGGTTTAATTTTAACATTTTCCGTTTTTACAGAGTCCGTCACGTAACCACGGAAGCTGTAAAGTAATCGAAACGATGGAAAATTAAAAAAAATAAAAATTAAACCAAATCCGCGATAAAAATCCGTCAATAAAAATAAAATAATGAACTTTAAATTTACTGGGAATATTTTTTGATTAAATTAGATACTTAACGGATCATAATTCTTTTTTACATAATACTCATTACACGCCATAGATTTTCAAGTAATCATGACACATATTGTTACTAAAATACATTACACCAGCAGTTTTATTAACTTAACTGCAAAGTTATTCTCTTTAACCCAGCACACTTAGTAAACGTTATGTCTGGGAAATTGCACTAGACTCGTTTTTGCTTACTTTTAAAATAAAATAAAGTAAAGAAATTCATGTTAAAATTATGAAAATAATGATGCAGAGCGCAGATACTGTCTCACTGATAATGTAACGTTGGAAAGGTAGTGCTATAAAAATAGCTATGAAATATTTGTCACTTTCCATCTATCTATCCCTATTTATGTTACCCACGCTTACGAGACATAAGTATTTTATATGTTTACGTTGGGTCATATTCTATTAATAAATTAAGATTTTTAAATTATTTTTGAAAATCCTACAAGTAACACCCGACGAGGGTGCCTTCAAATAAATCATTGTGATTATCATAATCATCAACTTACTCAAGCACAGAAAGTCAACTGCACAAAATAAAAAGTATATTATAATAAAAAATATGCCTCAATGAAATTACACAACGACTCCTTAGACGTGGCCTGTATTAATCCGTATTTAATAAAGTATTTAGTAAAACTATCTTACAGGTCATCATAGTTGCCCCCGAAAGACAATTGTCCTTCTAGATGTAATCGACTGCGGTGATATTTGGCGACGAGTACAGTTAGTTATCGATTCGGCATTGTCTCGTCCTGGCATTCGAATTCATCACGAAGGAGCGCGTGCTTCGAATTTATTGTGTCACTCGTGAGAACTGAGAACCGACACGGTGAAGTAATGTGTGTAATGCTAAAGGCCTCCTCACATCGAATTCCCGTGAAACTGGCAAAACGACGGAGATTTTTGCATTTTGTGGAAATGTGCATGTTGATAGCGATTGCAAGCGGTCATCGAGTAGACTCTTCGAATTCCAAATTTAGCGCAAATTTATTGAGCCTATTTTTGGAAGTAAAAATAAAATTCGTGATTTATAAAGTCTACATAGCCACTACAGCCGCTGCCAATAAACAATCCCAATCCAAAATTTGCCGTTTGAGATTGACAGCTCAATCTTTTTTCTGATACTATATTGCCAATAATCAATCTCAGTATTGAAAAACCTATGGCAACATGGTAAATGATAAATCGAAAAGTAGAAAACAATCCAGATTGACTTCAATGTAATTTTTTCGATTGATTATTGACATCGGCCGTATGAGTTCAGTTAGTTCTTAACCATAATAAGTTCTAACCACTCTAAACCGTATTCTCGATTGTAGAGGAGACCCATGCCCTGTAATGTGATGTATATAGGCCGATACATACCTACGTAAATGTATAAAGTCAGTACATAAAACTTTTATTAGGTATATTTGTTGCTACTTCTCACACAGACTTGAAATTCTAATCGTTTTTGTTTTGATATCAATTTCAAGCCCAGAAGTAGCCTAAACTGGCCGATCGGCTGATACGCCAACCAAAGGTTTAATTGATCCTAAAGAGAAGGTACAGCTTGGAATGTAATTTACAGGAGAATGTAGGCATTGTACCTATTCGAACAGTAATACATAATATTAAAGCTCTGTTTTTAAGACGCAATTTACCGTATTTTATTGTATTGTAAAATATTGTATATCGTGTGAGTTGGATTCAAATCTTCTTTACTGTCTGATCAACTTAAAATTCCACGACATACATATGATCGTATCATAAAAGCAACAGGCGACCGCCTTTGAAGTACTGAAATGTTTGGTGTGACAGAGTGCCAGGTGTTAAGTGGTAAAGGTGACGATTTAATGTTCCCCACACAATAGGTAGCGTAGTTCGCAAATCTCCGATTCTAATAATGTGAAATGCTAATTTATGTAAATGGTAAATGTCAATTGTCTAGGCAATAAAACGTTGAAGCAATTACCAATTTTGTTGCTTAATTTGGTTTGAAATGTATCGCTGTTACAAAGGTCTAGAGAAACAAATGCTTGGATTAGTCTCTCTTAAATGTTTTACGTGATTGGGCAGATTATTCATAATAAATTGATCCTCCGTGGCGCAGTTGGTTAGACGTCGACTGTGAAATGAGAGGTGGCTTCGATCCCCGCACTGAAACAAATATTTGTGTGAACCTGTGTATTTGTTTCGCGTCTGAGTGTTTGTGAGACCGAAAAGGACCCAGGACACAAGACTCGATCTTAGTGTAGGGTCAAGACTATGTATGTAACTGTTGGGTGTGTATTTATTGTGTATTTATTGAACTATGAATATACTGAAGGTGAACTATTTATCACATACCGTTGAAAGTGCAAGCCTGTTCTGGATGCGTGCATTAGCATGTTATGGCGTCAGAGCTACCTACAAGACCCCGGCCTATAAACCTGGCATCAAGAATATATGAATTCGGAATGCTTGTGCAGCTATCATGCCCAAGGTTTCAGAAGTAGCACGTGTGAGGGCACGAGTGTGGCGCGCGCTCCTCAACGTGAACCGCCACAGCAGTTGCCGGCAGAATGTGGCCAGCCACGTGAGCACATGGTGCATTGACATTTAACATTACAAGCCTTTACGAAATTGGCCCAAAATAATAATTACTTCAATACACATTAGACATTCCAGCAAATAAGCTTAGGTTGTTTACTCGGTTTTGTTGAAGTAGTAAATATTTGTGAAAAGGTCACATTTTAAGGCCTTATCATAGAAGTATATTACAGAAATACGTGGATTCGGTACAACAATTATATTAGTCAGGAGTTTAAGCACTACCTAATGTTTTACTGGAACTCTATAGCGACTAATTCATACATAACTAATCATGTTGCGACCTTCTGAAATCTGCGCTATCTCGGTCAAACGAATGCTTCATACAAACGTTTATTATAATTTGTAATGTGGTGAAATTGATGGGGATTATGTAAATATTGCATACTGTATTATGTGCTCCATTCAAGCTTTATATTAAGAATAAATAATATGCTATTTCACAAAAAACACAATTCATAAAAATATTGTGTAATTCAACATGGAATTAAATGCAATTGTGATTTAATAGAAAGGAAGAATTGAAATGCAAACGAATAATCCATTCAAAATTGCCTACAAAAATGTATTCTTTCTACAGTCGGTCCCTCATTATTGAGGATCGTGACTCTCAGTTGTCTTGATGACCTCTCTTCATCGGCTTCGGTCTTCTGCTTGATGTAATGCCGCATTAATGGGGACCTTCAGTGCCTTGGCAACCTGATCCACCCATCGTTTGGGAGTTCGTCCTCGAGGAGGTTGTCTGGGTCGCGTCTAGCAATATCTTCGAAGTATTGTAAGGTTAAATAATAAGCGAAATGTCCGAAGTATTTTAAGGTTACTATAATTACACTCTATATATGGCTTGTATCCTACTAGTATTAGACGGATTTTTTTGGCCTCTCCTATACTCTGACATATGAGAAATGCTTATGTTATGGCCAGAACATATTGCGATGTCGTTGTGCAAAATCGCATTGACTTATTTTTAACAGGCATTGAATTTAAAAAAAAATAAGGTTTAACATCAATCTAACTTAACCTATGATTTTCAAACATTATCCTCAAAAACGGCAAGTCCATTGCTGAACATAGATTTTCTTCAAATTATTGCACACTAAATTTTTAGGTCCAACGACTATCAGGATGGGTCATCAACCCTAAACTGTTGGCCCATATTTTTTATTTTCTCTCGAAATTTTTCTCGAAAGTTTCTCGAAATTAAAGCTGTGGATATTAGCAAAACAATAATTATTTGCAAAGTTGTAGTAAAATGCCTACGTATATTACAGTTATTGCCTAAACTACCTAACATCAAACAGGATGCTACTTGTATACGTGAGCTGACGCATTAAGAAAAAAAACGGCCAGTTTCACTATTAATATTTACAAACAGAAGTCCTTCTCGGTTTCAATGTATTGTCCCGTAGGGTTTCTAAAATTCCGTAAAACAAAAGAAGCCGAAAACAATTGTGCACTTTTGCTTCAACTGCACTTTCTTTTTCAATTGCTTAACTGTTACATTATAAATGCACAAAATTGGTCCTTTCCGTCAACCCAATTGTCGCAAATACAATACGCGGCCCAACTGTTGACAAAACTATTATACTGCTTTCAAGAAGTAACCTTTATCTTTTGTTTACGGAATACAATCATAGAAAGTGTTTCTAATTTAAATTTATTACTGTCTTTTACAAATATTTTACTGACGTTGCTTTGAACATGAATCGGGTGAGTATTGGAGCAATATCAATTGTTTTCAATTCATACAATTTATTTCTACTTATCTCAACTATACTAGAATATTTAGTACCGTAAAAACATCTAAAATCCCAAAATTCATGTGCTATTGAGGACGGTACATTCAATCCAAAATTTGAGAGGCCCGATACGGGCTCAGATATGTAAGGGCATTATTACATTATTTAGAGGATGCTAGTCGAGATGCTGTCTCGCTCACACCGGCCAGCTTTCAACTCGAGGAAAGGAGACAGCCCACGTTCCGTCCACTCACGTAAGTTGGCCAAAGTGAAATGACCTCTGATGACCATTTTGGCAGTTGCGTCATTCGTCGAGGCTTGAATTCAAAGTTTAGAGTACATATTTTTTTGGTACACGACACGAATAAAGATAATAAGCGAGACTGGCATTGACTCTCATTTTGTATTGATCAAACTTAACAATTCTATTGAATACATTTATGAGGTGGACGATAATAGACTCTTTATGGGGTGATCGCACCTCTTGCCTGGTCTTTTCTTTACATACATAATGAAATGTACTTCTAATTGCTTTGCGGTGTATAGGTATTAGACTATTCAAAATGTTTTATATAAACGTCATATTTTAATTTATTTTCATTGTACTAGCAAACACGTATAATTACCGTACTTTGGTGCGTCAGCAGTTTACGTCAATATTGACCAATTAAGTTTTCTATAATATATCAGAATAATCATCTATCATAGACTATATTTTTATCAACTTCTATAAACTAACATTGTACGCAGCTAGTAGTGGCCCGTACAAACATATTATTTGAAATACTAAAATCTATAATGATTTACTCATCTTGAAATTCTTTATAATTCATCTCAAGTTATGTATTTATGAACTTTTAACTTGTGTTTAATGCAAATCCCTGGCCAAACCATGCCACACGTGCAATTAACATCATTTATACCAAACATAATGATAGGTATATTATCCAAAAACATAAATTATCTAATTATATAGAGCCACGGTCTCTCAAGTTCAGCACCAACAGCACGCACTAGACACGGTTAAGGAAGGATGAAGCCGACCTACTTGTGGTTCTCTGACCTCCGCCGCAGCCTAGCATAGCGTCGCCCCTCTCTTTCCCACACAAGCCACCGGAACGTTCTATCTCACTCACTCCCGGAATATTTTCGCAAAACGCATTTGGAAAATGGCGCAGCAACATGGAGTCGAGATGACGAGGTGCGTGCCAATGGGGTTTTAAGCCTACCTTTGGCAACTGCCCATCTGAACTGAAACTATGAGTCACGTGTAAGTACTGTAACATCCTGTTGAGACTTTATTATTTTACTTTCCTTCATTTCAATCTTGATACAAAATTTTAACAGTTACGGGAAATCATGAATAACAAAGACAAACATGTTTTCCGTTCTATTTCTCAGGAATTCCATAACAGAGTTTTTCATTACATTATACGTTTGAAATATTTATATAAAACAAAAACAAACACACTTTTAGCCTTCGTATGGTCGAAGTTCTTTAACCCTTGGATAGTCGATTCGTATTCAATGATGACATGTTTATATGTTAAATTCATGGCAAATAAGTGTCTTAGAATGTCAGGTATTTTATATACACACTAGACTGGTTATTTTAGGTCTTTAAATTACGAAAAAGATATACGTATAATATATTAGAACATAGAGCAAGAATGCAACAAATGTTGCATATAATTTGTAAAATTCTGTTATTCCAATAAGTCGGAAGCTAATGCTAATATTTTATAAATCCAATAAAATATTAAGTATATTTTGGATTTTTTCACAACTAAAATAGTTTTTTTGGATATATGTACTTGAAAGGCATTTACA
The DNA here is from genome assembly GCA_030180105.1 of Hyles lineata. Classification (NCBI taxonomy): domain Eukaryota; kingdom Metazoa; phylum Arthropoda; class Insecta; order Lepidoptera; family Sphingidae; genus Hyles; species Hyles lineata. The sequence continues at coordinate 10,134,432 of JARJEE010000008.1, read as the reverse complement.
CAAATGTCTCGGTTGCATTAAACACAAACGCTATCATTTATATTCTATTTCATGATATTGCACTTGATGGCAAGTACTGACCGATATTTTGTTTAGGAAAAACGAAGTATTTGCCACCCAAAATCCGAGTACAGGAAAAAAATCGTTACTTTTTTTTTGCAAAAGTTTTAGTTGCGTTGTGTTTGCAGTCACTAAAACTACCACTCTGCTTAGTTTTGGTAGCAATCTTGATATACCCTGTAAAAAAGGATTCGTATTGTGTAGTAATTAATCAAATGATTTCATATAAATTAAACCAAGAAATCTAAACGGAAATGAAATGTATATTTGACCGTTCTATTTGTAATTCTAAACCAATTTGTATCGAAACTGTTGCCAAATTAACATGGTCATTTGAAGGGGACATTAAAACATTAATTGATGCCAAAATTGTAATAATGACAACATTATTTACTCCGAAAAAAATACAAAAGCAAATAACGTATTTGAATATCATTTTTTGTTTGTTTTTCATCTTGGTATACCTAGTATTTAAAAATGTTAATGGATTTTAAAGATTCACATTGGTTCATTAAACAATTTTCCACATTTACAGCGTGCACCTTACAAGATCGATTTGATTCTTGAAATTTCGAAGAACTATTTTTTGTATAGTTTTAGAACTTTAGACTGGCATTGTTCACTGCGATTTGTAACACAAATCAAAATTTGACGTTTATTAAAATTTAAAGACAGATTTATAAAAAAATAAAGAAGCATTTGCTGGGTCTCCCATACTTTTAAATGGTAAATGTATTTATGTATTAATTATATAAACAGGGGGTTGGACATTTGAATCACTCCAGATAATAATAGAAAATCCTTTATAATAATAACCCAAACAAACATTTGAAATAGGTTCTACCTTTGCCTCCCAGGTTTTGATTAGCCTGGTATAATTCTGCCGACTGGTGAGACAAAACTATTTCTTGGTAATGAAGAATCTACCTACCGTTAAGTGTATTGTCTTTATATTTTTTTTAGGATGAAAATAAAAACTATAATTATTTTATTTTTCTCTAGGACGTGACTGAAGTTCCCACAAGGGACGTTGTAGAATCTAGTAGACAATAAATAACCTCCTACACACATCCTTATGTTAGTGGTTTATGACAGGCAGTTTGCAATTGAGAAATATGAACTGTACATTACTGTGAATTTTATAAGATAGTAAATAACCACAGTGGAAAACTCCAAGAGACTTGGCTTGAGTGCTGGTCTGTTTGAAACTTGGTAAAATTAAATAGCCAAAAAAAAATATACATAGAACACAAACAACACACAAAGTGCTATATTTCTAATGGCTGATAATTACTTGATAATTTAATACAACTAAATTGCACAAAAGATCATAAAAAAATATAAAACAAAACCGCCGAACATAACTTGTCATGAATCTAACAAACAACATTAAATCACAAACATAAAGAAGGGCACGAGCTGAATTTCATTTTCTAAAACACGATCACGCCACAAGGTGGCAGAGCGGAGGTCGATCGCGACACTTGAAAACGAAAGGCAAAGGGAGTGATTCCGTTATCCTGAACCGAGATGGAAAGCTCCCGTTAAGCGAAGTTAACGTCATACGATGTTATCACACAATGAGTCACGGACCACGGCAGCCACCGCCTACTTCTAATTGATTGGACCAAGTCTGAACATCTTGTTGGTAACGTCAAAAATAAATATTTCATTTGCTAGGCGTGTATCAACACTCCTTTTTGAAACAGTGATTTTATTTGGGATATATTGATTTGTGCATGACATTCTTCATAACATTTCAAAAAGCTTTAGCAAGAATCGAATTATTACTGCAAGTAAGTATAAAAAGGAGCGTATTGCTTTATTACTTAAGGTACTACTTAAATCAATCATTTGAATATTTATTGCATTTTTATTCGGTGCTGACTGATTTATTTTTGATTGGGTGTAGCATTCAGGTCGCGAGACAGAGCGCAGTATGCAAACAACGCATCGGCGGGACGTGGACTACTGTCCATATAAATGAACTGCGGCCGCCTCTGCTAGTATCTCCAGCTTTATTGCTGTAACTGTACTCCTTTACGTCATTTTCAAGGACGTTCCGCCAACCCACATGTTTGTGTGCCATAACTGTAGACATACAACAAATATTGTTTTATTATGTTATATATGATATAAGTTGCAAACAAACATCATAGCTACTAATACAATATGTTTGTATTAAACAAATAAAATGGTTTAAAGAAATAATTTTAAATAAATAAATTGATTTGTTAGAACTTAGGTCTAATGAAATTCTATGTTGCATTTTACAGTACTGTATAACCTCAGTAGAATAAAATTTTAGAAAGTTATAATTAAATCAAGTCTTAGACAAGGAAAAAAGCTGAGAACAACCTACCAGGAATACTTTTGAAGAAAACACAACCAGTGATATTGCATAAATTTATCATTCAGAAGATTTCTCCATCGGCAGAATATTAATTAAATTTCGTTAATATAATCGTATATTTCACTATATTTCCACCATCATAATCAAACATTTGCCAAAAAATAACTTTATACATTATCCTAATCCAACAATTCTAGCGTATTGTAAAAATATTATTTAGCTTACTGCCTTATTACAAATAAAGCTAATTAAAATGTTATCTAATAGAATACTTTCCACTGTTTTTATAAAAATTCATACAACATACATTTGTAGTTTAATGGGAAAAACCCATTTAAACTTTACACGGCATATTGCCAGGGCAATTTTAGGCAAAAATCCAAAGAGGCCAACGTGCTCCCTTAAGCTCAATGTATGGAATCACATTCTACACAACATTTTCACTATCGATTAAAAAACTGTCCAGCAGCCGGCTAATAATAGTCGTATGTAGATTGGCCAGCACGTAACTCTTTGGCGTCGCTTCGATGGCATTGAGCCGCATGGCCCACTTCGCACTAACGGTACTGTCGAGTCCTGACCAAAACACCGGCACAGCCAACGCGAATATTTCCGCTAATTAACCTGTAACACTCGGAAACGTATTATGAGGGTTTTAACCTTCACAGTGACTCTCATTTTAAGTATTTGACTGCGTTTTTCGCACTTACAAAGTGTATTGATGTATTTAGGAGTGGTAGAGTCGACTGCAAATTAGTTCAGGACTGATGTTTTCTATGCCAATTAGGATTAAATTGGTAATAGATTTTAAAATAATCTAGTAAGTCTTTAAGTCTCTTCCAAGATGTGAAAAATGTTTAATATTATTTTTTATTACAGCACGACGTTCTCTACTGTTGCTTAAATAAACCACAAATAAATTATAATTTCTGATAACATTTATGTTAACCTTTTTAAAAAAATCAAAAGAGCTGAATTTCCAGTAAAAACATCTTTATTTAAATTGTAATATACAAAGTTAAATTTTATTTAAAATATTTCTTACTAAAAAATAGTTCCTAATAATTTAATTTAACGCCATCTATGAGCACTTTTCAATACTTTTTCACGATAACTCAAGCTTCTTCAACTTAGACATACCTGTTTAGTGTATAAACTTACAAAACAGTTATAAAACTTTTCAATAGATGTCGCTGGTTGTAAAATGAACCGCATAATTATCCATGTTTTAAATATGCTTTGAAATCAATTACGTTAATTATTTTATCTGATTTCAAAGAATTCTGACATGGGAGCTATTGAAATCATACACAGGTGGTGGAAACGAAAGGGAAAACTACTTTATGCTATTCAACTTCCCTGGCCATTTATATTTAATGAATTGTTGATGCACCTACCATTTCTCATCTCTGCATCACCTTAGGTTCGACTGTTAGAGATTGCCTTAGGCATTAAGTCCACCTATACATTAAATTATTTTTTAAGTGTAAATAAATAAAAAGCTTTGGTATTTGCAGGAATTCCTTTTATAAAATCTCATCGCCTAAATCTGAATATTGGGGGAATTCCGATAGTCTTAAAATTTTCCTAAATACGGCAGTATATTTTGCTCAAAACAACATTCTTCTAACTGCCAAGCCAATTTGCTCGGCCTGGTTAGTGTAATCAAATTCCTATAGAGAAATTAGTGATAACAATTTAATGACCATCGGAAATTTCCGAATTCCGGATATAGCGGGATGTTACCTGATCATCGAAAGAAGAGCTAGCAGAAAAGGTGGCACAATCGCTTTTCTTCTTCTTCAACTCTAAATGGAGGAGTAAGCCTTACCTACATATTATGCTAGCATTGTAGATCAATACCTATCCAAACCACTCTTTCCGTGGTGGACAGTACATAGTTGGGCAGCGTAGATAACAATATATTCTTACGGTTTTAAAAGCTACCCTGGAATTGATATAATCCCAATATACACCCTACGTATATTATAACATATATAATAGATATGTTCCTTATCCAGACAACGACGAACTTCCTATTAGCTGCAATAAGGTAATATTAAACTCCAAAATGGAATGATAGAGGATCATTATGTTTTATTTTATGTCTATAGTTAAGTAATACCATAACTGCTACATAACATGTATTTGAGTGGTAAGAAACAGCACAAAAACTTCCTCAGCGATGCGAAAAGTTATATTTTCAATTTATTTTTGTCTTGTCTATTTTATACTTGACGGACCGTATTAATTACAGTAACGAGGTAATATTGCGCAAGCTTTCTGAAGGAATTTTAGTACTCTAGGTATTAAAAATGTTATTTTAAGAAGTTTTTGGTTATTAATACATTCTTGGTATTCTGCTTCAAAACTTGCAAAACGAGTCCTTTTTCCATTGTTTTTTTCCACTTCAAATTGTTCTTTTTATAAATACGCAATATGGTTTTCATTTTTGTAACCATTTTTAATAATATGTTACGGGTAACTGCGTGAATAATGATTAACTAGTTTATAATTGGTTATTGAGAGAAAATGTATCGACATAGGACGCTACATTTTTTTTTATTGCAATATATAGCGAGACGAGCATTCCATTCGGCTGATGGTAAGCATAATTACAAAGCAATGCGTGGCTGAGACATAATATATTAATTGTCAATATATCCAGTAGTTACGCTGGCTACAATGTCCTTTAAACCGGAACACAATAGTGCATTTACACTGTTGTTTTACAGGAGAAATAGACATTACAGTGGTACCTAGCCCGGTCTCTCTCATATAAGGGACCTACCACCATCTGATTATAGTATTTATGTAATTATACACGTCGTGAAGTTAAGATAATCTACCTACGCCATTATTCTCGGGTATCGATGGAGTCGGCGGTATTCACGACACTAGATAAATAATAGATTTGTTATTTTCCAGTCCGACTGGTCGATAACATTGCATTAAAATTACTCACACATTAAACTAGCGGTTGACCTTACAGTCTTGAACTCTAGAAACATAACTGACACGTGTCTTCCATTGTATAAGTAAATTATTGTATATTTCTTCATTTCCCAAAAAATATATATTATTTATTTGTAAATTGTTATCCTGTCCCATTTTCCGTTTGTCTAATTTAAGATTTTTTGCTGTTATTTCTAATAATATAACCAAGTCATAATGATATAATCATGTAAAATGGCATTCGTATCAAAACAAACATACTTTTTTGTACTCTTTATTATACCTATTCATTTCTTTACAACTAATTTTACGTTCCTTATATATGGCTATTATATCGTCACCAGTCGAATTTTCTGCGCATCAATATTCAAATCAATCTCACATATCTGGTAGCAGGGTGTGGACGTTTTTCTTAAGGCAACAAAGATCATTTTCGCATTACAAGAAGGCTTTTCATTGACGTCATCGTACACGAAGCCCAGACTGAACGATAATCCTGGTGGTATCCTGCAGCTACGCGATAAAGATAGATTTATAAACTTGAGCTGCTCCAAATCGGGAATCAGTTTGTAAAGTTTCACATAAACCGGCTCTAAAGTGAGATTACTGAATTTTACGTGCTCTGTTGTGATACCACCGCGTTTATATTCCACTCTGAAGGTGCTCGGATACGATACAAGCTGATTCTCGCAGATATACGACGCAGTTTTACGGAACGGATTCGAGAAGTACTTCGATATCTCTATAAACCTCTGAACTTGTGACTTGAAAGATTCGTTGGACTCGTACTGCTCTTGGGATTCTTCGCTGTCGGCTTTCGTTTCTCTCCTGAGTGATGGTAGGCTTATATTTATGCTTTCTGGAAGCCTGTTCAGACCAGCAATTGGTCGCGTTTTCTTCTGTGTTAATATCATTTTAGTACTTGTTGGTTTTTGTTCCATTACTACAAACTTTAATTTGTCAGAGTTGCGCCACGAAAAATAATTTTTGACATGTTATGTGTCGTAATTTGGAGTGAAACGTCAATAAATAAACTAATAAATATTTATTTAACAATAAAGAGTTCCTTCAAGATTAAAGAACGTATTTAAATAAAGGTTTCGAATCGACAACATATATCCACAATATTCGATTAATGCGTAATTAATGGCATATTTTAGATTTTAAAGATGTAAAATAATTACAGTGGTGAAAATGGATTGACATTTAAATTGATTGTAATTGTTTATGCATGCGTTCAGAAATTTATTTTGTATAAATTAAGGAGAATAACAAGCTACATTAATAAAGGACAATGAAATAAATAATGTTCACACGTAAGAAGTTATACTTACTCCTTTTTAAGATCGAATGTCATTTTTATCACGAATTTTTCCAGTGTACAGTTACAGTCCTTCGCCATAATTCATTGATAGAAATGTATATTGTATCGTCGTGAGATATGTTATATTATACCTAAAGGGAGTGAATAAAGAATTGAAATGTTACGTCAAAGTAAATCGAAAACACTGACGGTTTTTTCTATGAATTTTTATATTTTAACTCTTTATTACAAACAAAAAGTAATGGCATGTAATATTTTTTGGAAAAACAATAACAAACACTAAAGTTTTTAATGTTAAAATTCATAAGGCAATCTTTATATGTATATGGATCTATATGGAGAGACAGGATATAATAGAGTGGAAGGTACGGGAGAGGGCTGGGATAGCTGATAGATTTGATAGGACGAAATGTAAATGCACATTATAAGACGGGATGGATAATAAAGAGAAAGGACGGGACGGATCGGGAAGAGACTGAACAGACAGATGAGACGGGATTGAGTCGGACAGTAGGATAGCTATCAAGTTTAGGTATACAAGAGTTTATAAGAAAAATAACATGTATTTGGTTTGGATTGGAATCAAAAAATATATGCACCCAGGCGAAGCTGGGTCGGGCCGCCATCGATTTGTATTTAAAACGTGGTCTTTGCCTACAAGAAGAAATAAATGTTTTTTATATTATAATGTAGTAAAAATCCTAATTTTGTGTATATTATATATAATAAGGTTATTATCAGCCCGGTCTTAAGAATTTGTTCCCGATATGGTGATAGGCTCGGCTAGGAAAATGCAAGACGAAGCGTGGGTGTCCTGGTTGCACCTCCGCTTATCTTTCTGAGAAGAAAAGCCGTGAGTTTACGTATGTTATGTTATGACATAAATTTATGTATTATCGGATGGACTGTGCCAGAGTTGTAAAGCACAGTCTTTACGATATAAGTATTATTCTATAATTTAATAAGCGCGACCAATGTTTTACGTGAATTTGCGTCATTATCATTTTTGGATAAACAGGAATGACGCATGTTCGCGGGTCATTCACATTTTGACTATCTTTGCGATTAATAAAAATATGCATAAAGTATCTAAGATTCAAGGATATTCCTCTATACCTACCTAATAACTATTAGTGGATTTTTTCATCACGGTTGCTATTAATAAAAACATAATTATGTATTTTTGGGATGACTTACAAACACATTTAGGCCCAGTTGCACAAATTTTGACGATAATTGTAACTTTGACAATGCCATCGCTATACATTTTGAGACGTATTTGACATTGCTAATGTGTGTAATTAACATTTTGAAAGTCAAAGTTATGGGCAAAGTTAAAATAATTGAGCCTTAGTAATAAAACTCACGAAATAATCAATGTGTATCATAAAAAACACGCTTTATATAGGAAACCCAACTAAAAAATAGAAAATAAATTTTAATAATACTGAATTAAGGATAGTGTAAAAAATTATAATAAATATAAATAAATAACAGTGTATAAATAAGAAAATAAATAATAGTTAAAAAAAACTAAAAAAATACGCTTTTATAGAAAATCCAACTAAGAAATGCAAAATAAATTTAAAAAAAATTGAATTAGGAATATTGTATGTAAGAAAAAAATATTTTTTATTGTAAAAAAAGCGTGGGGTGCATGTTTTCAATAGATATAATTATTTTATCGACAGATATAAGTAGAAGGATTATCATTTTGATAATATCTTAAAAAGCACCCCACGCTCTTCTTTTCTTATATACAGTATTCTTAATTAAATTTTTTTTAAAATTATTTTGCATTTCTTAGTTGGATTTTCTATAAAAGCGTATTTTTTAGTTTTTTTTGAACTATTATTTATTTTCTTATTTATACACTATTATTTATTTATATTTATTATAATTTTTTACACTATCCTTAATTCAGTATTATTAAAATTTATTTTCTATTTTTTAGTTGGGTTTTCTATATAAAGCGTGTTTTTTAGTTTTTTTTAAACTATTATTTATTTTCTACTTTTTAGTTTGGTTTATTTATAAGAGCGTTTTTTCTTATTTTTTTAAAACTGTTATTTGATCTTATCTACTATAAATTCCGTGATAACTCTAAGTAACTGTAATTATTTACCAAATTATTAATGTGTAAGGTAAGAGCCCCAGTACACGCTCCGGAACAAGTTCCCACTCATTCCATGTATTTATATGTATATATATTTATATTACCATAAGAGTCCCTACGCGCATGCGTAGTTCGCGCACTAGCCCTCTCTCTTACTCTCATGCAAAGGATCCGGAACGAAATTAATGAATCCTGGCGAATCTAATCAGGATAATCATATATTTTAATCGAATAATTGTATTGTCATCGGTCTTTGACAGGTGTGCAAAATTTGAATGAAATCTGTCCGTTTAAAGTGGGTCAAAATCGCGTCTTAAGGAGTCGGTTACAAACATACAAACAAACATACAAACAAACATACAAAAAAACATACAAACAAACATACAAACAAACATACAAACAAACATACAAACAAACATACAAACAAACATACAAACAAACATACAAACAAACATACAAACAAACATACAAACAAACATACAAACAAACATACAAACAAACATACAAACAAACATACAAACAAACATACAAACAAACATACAAACAAACATACAAACAAACATACAAGTGAAGCTAATATAAAGCGTGTAAAAAGGATGATCTTTTAATAACTTGTCTAGTCGCATTGGAACAATTTTATAACCAAAACTCAAAACTGCATTAAAACGCTAGGCATTTTGTATTAGAACATATAGTTACTTAAAATTCATAGAGATTAAAGGTGATGAAAGTGTATGGCAAAAATAATTAGAACTAAAATTTACCAACAACAGTTCCAAACATTTTTTAATACATTTTCATTTGTCATTTTCTTTTTTTTTATTACAATGAATGGCATGACGAACATGCCGTTCGCCTGATGGTTAGCAATATGACCGCTCATGGATAGTAGCAAAACCAAACAACACCTTGAATTACAAAGCAATGCATGGCATTCCACCGCGGTCGTCATTCTGAGAGTCCAGTTGTCATTCTAGTTACAATGTCCTTCAGTCTGAAACACAACAGTGCATTTACACTGCTATTTGGCGGGAGAAATATAAATTGCGGTGGTACCTACCCAGATGGCCTCTCACATATGAAAGACCAACCACTAGGTATATATACAAGCAGGACAATGTTTATGTAACACAATAATTACACATAAACCCGTTAAGGTGTAGCATATAGAATGAGAGTAAATAATCCTTAATTACAATAGAAGCATATATCCGTATTATCTGCGTCAATGAACGAGGCTATCGTCTATTTACGGACAATGGTATAAAAAGTCGACGGCGATACTGCGTATAGTAAAATTAAAATAGTTCCATGACGTCCTACCATGATTAGTTAATAAGCTATTCGTTTTAGAATTCCGTACCTTACAAGGCATAATGCTGTTCTACGCTACTTCGACTACTTGTCTGGCCAGACGATAATCACGGAAACTCTTGGCGATATCAAGTTGAAATTATAGATCTTTTGGCGTCCGAATGCGTTGTTGTCAAAATATTAGGAACAGGTTATCTCGCTTCACATTTTATAATATTGGACATTTAATACTATTATATTACGAGTATAAACGCTTGTTGTTTATATTAGGAAAACATATCTCAAAATTTTATTCATAGTTCCAAATTCCGCCTATAGAAAATAGATGAATTATAATATCATTTCCGTGTCTTTTGGTGCTGTACAATCAAGTGTCAAGTCTAAGAAAAAAAGCTAATGAATGTCTAATAAACCCAAGAAAGGTTTCAATGTTACAACACCCCTACCTGAAACAAATATTGGCTGGAGGCCCAATAACCCTTTTCTCTACACAGCCTTTTTCCTTCCCGCTTCATTCCTGATTTCATGGGCCGGCGATACTTACCTATATGATCCAAGAGTTATGGATGTTCATGGGCGGCAGTTGTCACTTTTAATTAAGTGACTTGTTTGCTCGTTTGCTGGACCTATGTAATATGCTAATAAAAGATTCCTTCTATAAAGACTTTTTTCTCTGACTTTCTAAAATAAATAGTTCGTTTTAGGATACCTCTTATTAACCTAGTGTAATAAAAATCCTCTTACGTTTAGCAAGCATATTAAACATATATTTTTTGCATTAAGAAATTTGCTCTTGCAGTACAGAAACCATTATGACGTAAAAATTTAAGTATGTTTTGCAACCTCCCACATTTGTTATTATTAATAATTTATTCACATTTACAGGTTATGAGTCTGTATGTTGCAGACTGCAATCAGCATTATGTGATACAGAACCCTCAGCGCACGAGGTCAATTAACACTTGCCCAAATTTTTATTACAGAAAAACACACGATCAATCAGTTCATCAGATGGCAAATGGACGCTACCATTAAAAACCACCGAGCGCAGCAGAATTGTAGATGGCTCGTCGACTTTTAAAGAAAAACTACCTATACTACTTTATTTTCTAGAATGTTCCCCACTCCTGTTGTGAATGTAATGAATAAAAATGATGTTTAAAATAAATGCTGGGGTTTATAGAAATAAATAAAAGAATGGCTTTGCATTGTTAAGGACATTGGGAGACCACCAGGTGGATCTCTAGCAAAACAAGTTTATGTATTACATAATATGGTAGTCTTTAGTTAACAAATTAAACATTTACTATTTTCTTTTATATCACAGTTATAAATTATTGCGTGGTATTAGTGCGTGCGTGGTGGTGGTATTAGTGCGTGGTTGTCTGTTGGTAAACGGACCAGACGCGGCTGCCAACATGTTCACGGTGGTCGCGGGTTCAAATCCCAGGGCACACCACTGACTTTTCGGAGTCATGTGTGTATTGATAGTCAATCACCACGCACTAAAACGGTGAAGGAAAATATCGTGAGGAAACCTGCATACCATAGCGGTTTATAAGAATTTCTATGGTATGTAAGTCCGCCAACCCGCAATAGGCCAGCGTGGTGGACTATATGGCCTAACCACTCTCAATCGTACTGTCGATTGTAGAGTAGGCCCGTGCCCTGCAGTGGGACGTATATGGGCTGTTTCATACATATAAATTATTGATATATACTCGTATAAGTATCTAAGAGTTAATTCTTCATATTTAATTTACTAATATTTCAGCCAAAAACTGACTTTAATACAACAGGAATATGGAAACCAATATAATATACAAATTCGTAATACAAGTATTAAGTAGTAACGACATTTTCAAATGCAAATTAGATTGGACTTTTGTCGGATGCATACTAACAGTTTTAAGTAATAGCATTATTAATTATGTAGTGTTTTCGGTAAACAAATTAGGTAAAAACAATTGACCACATATTAATTAACAAGTCTTGTGCCGAGGTAATTAGAAACAACAGGAGCCTTTTCGGTTTCACAATACTCTGATTTGAAATAAAAAAAATCCCCTGTAACTTCCTTTTTCCTTCCCGCTCTCCTCCCAATTTTATGGACTAATAATACATCTATGACCCAAGCGTTGTCATTTACCATCAGGTAACCTGTTGGCTCGTTGGTGGCTTATATATGTATTATAAAACATTTTGAAAAGGTGCGGGAATGGAATTTATGGATATATGTTTCACCATCTGCGAGTAAACAACGCTACAGAGGATATATATGACAGCCTCCGTGGCGCAGTTGGTTAGATGCCGCCTGTGAAACGAGAGGCTGCGGGTTCGATCCCCGCACCGAGAGAAATGTTTGTGTGGCCCACAAATATTTCTTCCGGGTCTGGGTGTTTGTGAGACCGAAAAGTCTCTCATAGTTCCTGATACCCACGACACAAGACTCGATCTTAGTGTGGGGTCAGGACTATGTATGTGACTGTTGGGTGCTATTTATTTATATAATAAGATGTTATCAAAAATTAAGAGTTTACAATTCCTTCCAATCCATGTCGTAATATAATGGTAATAATATCATTCCATATATAACCCAGTGCTAAGTATGACCGTCCTTTATGATTGTGTGTTAGGCCATAATCACCATGTTGACCAAATGCTAAACGGGAAATTTCTCATACTATTGAAATTAGGTGAATTTTGAGGCAATCTAAATAATTATTTGAGAACTTGCGTGAAACAGTCGGAGGAAAAGTCGCTTATTAGATCAACTAAAAATAAATGCACTCAATAAGTATGGATTGTATTTTAAATATCGGTTATTTCGTTAGAATAAAATAATTTACACAGAAGACATAAACTAACGTTACCGCAATTTATATTAAAAATAAAGTAATTTAATGCTTCATATTTTCCTAGCCACGTACAAAGTTGCAAGAAAACCCAACAAAACCAGAGGTAAATACGTCATACACAAGAATTATTAGCATAGAATAAGAAATTCCATGAATTGAATAACCTTAGTTGATTATAATTAATCTACCATATAAAATGTCCTTACTTACAAGTCATCAAAGGACAATAAGTGTAGACGTTTTCCTAAGGAATAATACTAATCTCTTTATTTCATTCAAAAGGAATAATGCGAATCTTCGATTGCCCAAAATGATCAATTAAAATTAATGTAATAAACCGTTCGAGAAATAAATGCACAAAAAGCTATGGAATTTTCCTAACATTATTCGATGCTTGTTTAGAAGTTGTTAATTTGGACGAGAAGTTTACGGTCAATTTAATATATACCTTATGACGCACAAACATAATTCATAGCGTGTTTCTAGACCGTTTAAAAAGTATCTTTTATAATACAAGGATGTGTTAGACGTCTATTTTGAAGGCTAGCTTAGAATATCAAAGGCCTTATTCGCAGACAATTTAAAAACTTTTTTTTTTATTGATATGTCGCCTGATGGTAAGCGATACGACTGCTCATGAACAGTAGCAAAACCAAAGAGCACCCTAAAGTACAAAGCAGTGCTGGGCATTCCACTGCGCTCTTCATTAGTTACTCTGGCTACAATATCCTTCAAACCGAAACACAACAGTGCATTTACACTTATGTTTGTCTGGACAAATAGACATTGCGGTGGTACCTACCTAGACGACCTCTCACATATGAGACACCTACCACCACCAGTCAATGAATGTTTTGTCTTCTTCGCTCCAATTGAATTTAAAAGTCGTTCGAAAGGGCCAAAGCATTCGTAAACTCAAATAAGTTTTAGAACTGTCAGTGAAATAAGGCCGTAAAACTACTGTATCAGCCCATCGCATTGCAGGGCACGAGCTTCCTCTACAATCGAGAGTCCTATTGAGAGTGGTTATGCCATATAGTCTACCACGCTGGCCTAGTGCGAGTTGGCGGACTTTACACACCATACAAATTTTACTACATATCACTATGGCATGTAGGTTTCCTCACGATGTTTTCTTTCACCGTTATAGTGCGTGATGATTGATTCTCAATACACACATGACTCCGAAAAGTCAGAGCTGTGCCCTGAGATTTGAACCCACAACCACCGTGAACATGATGGCCGCCGCGTCTGGTCCATTCCTGACAGGTGGCCATGCACCACTGAACAGATGACTATAGTCCATGCACTTATGCACACACGCACGTAAAACTATAATTATGTACAACTATTTTAGTTTAGTTATCATATGTTCTGTTTTCTTTGCTCAAATTGAATTTAAAATTCTTTAGAAAGATATAATAATTCGATAACTGAAACAGGTTTATAAATTGTCTATGATTATGGCCGTAAGTGTACAACTCAAGTGTTAGTCTCGATTTTAAACATTTTTATTTTCATTTGAAATGTAATATACGATAGAGTTCCGGTAATACTAATCACGACGCCATAATGCAGCAAATAAATAATTGTAGTTTCATACATAAAATTAAAAAATTAAAAGTGTATTGGGTCGTGACTTAAAATGGTTAAAATTTGTGAACAATAGTAATCCAACAATCTGAGTACCATTTATGAAAATTAATTTTACCTAAGTGATGGTAAATATCTTAGCCAATGAGGAAATACTGAACTGTGTCTTTTAAGTTCAGCAGCTGTGCAAATTCTATTCCAAGTTTCGTCTTCTGCTTCTTCTTCTTCTTCTTCTTCTTCTTGTAGTACCTCTCCAAGTTGTGAAGGTTGTCAGTCAGCTCACCATACAGTCTCTTGCCTTGTATTTTGTGAGGCGAAATAGTTGCTCCAAGCTGTCTGATGTATTTGTAAATCATTTATTTAATAAAGCTACAGAGTTAAAATAGTAACCGCAATGTCTATTTTCCCACCAAACAGCAATGTAAATGCACTGTTTTGTTTCGGATTGAAGGACATTGTAGCTAAAGTAACTACTAGACATATTAAGACTTAACATCTTATATCTAGACACGACGCGACCAACGAGCCAATTAAAAAAAATACAAAGTCACTCAGTATGTTACATTTATGTAATATACGCGTTTCCGGTTTATAATGGAATGCTCCACATCACTCAGGCTTCAAAATAATTTTACGTTGTACTTATCAAGGTCAAGATATTAACTGCAAAAAATATGTGAAGTGCGAGATAAACTCAAACATCATGGGTTCTGTACTGTAATGTAATTGCTTATATTTGTATTATCTAATACTTTGCTTTAATGTTAACTATAAGGAATAATTAATAATTACATTTCGTTTGGAGATGATTTGTTTGTTTTTTCTTTTATTATTTATCTTCGTCTTCTCATATTATACTTTAATATTTGTTCTATGTCTAAAATGTTTTGGTATCCAAAGCAATGGAATGAGAGAGCCTATTCTGAAAAATATTGAAAAATACTGCTTATGTGATAAATAAAATTTACATATTGTTATGATTACTTTATGTATTTCATTTTTACTCTATAGTGGTTGGTAGTTTTAATATATCTATTATTATCGCATAATGGTATAACCACAGCGTAACGTATAATTTTCTACGACTTTTTTATGCGAATTGGTTTATGTAAATATGTTTTTTAAGTCAGGAAGGAGAGAACATTATTATATTATAACATTAGACATTCCATTCCACAATTATATTATTATTCTGTTTTATGAAACAATGTAGGAACCGGATGATATTTAAATATTGTATTTAATTAAAACTACATGCTCTTTACCACTACAGGTCACAAAAATAATATTTTTAAATCTATCCCTAAAGATTTAGCCCCGTTACTCACCAGCCAGGTCTGCAACTCTGAGTTGGGATATAACGAAAATGATAACAATTTATTGAATCCATTAAGATGTTCTACATTATTTAGATTCAGTCATATTTTTTTATCTACCACCCGGGTTGGAAAGCGATTTTCACTAGAGAAGAACGGGCAAGAAACTCTAATAGAAGACATGCTCCAGTTTCAAGGAAATTTCATCCACTAAAATTACTTAAGTCTCGGTGTGACGAGTGCAAAGCCATCCACTATAACATACTATAGCAGGAAAAGTTTTTAGTGGTATGGCTACTGTTTACAGGAAGAAGTACTTACAAGCATGCGAATCTCCCCTCGTCATTTAAACAAATGAAAACAGTTTTCTATTCAATTCTTTTTGCATTGACATGCTCCAGTTTCAAGGAAATTTTAACCACTAAAATTACTAAGCACTAATAAACTCATCAACTGATGTCTCGGTGAGACCAGTGCTACGCCATCCACTGCTTTAGCAGGCAAAATAGTGAGTGGTATATCTAGTGTTTCAGGGAGACTTGACGGCTCCTTCCAAGCGTATGAATCTCGCCTCGTCATTCGGAAGAATAAAAACAGATTCTATTCAATACTTAATGCTATATTTAAATCCGTGTTTATAAATACATTGCTAAATCGAACTTTACTTCTCAGAAGCCTGTTATAAACAAAATATGTTACGCTGGCTATATATGATTTATATTTATGCAAAATAAGCCTCCCATAAAAAATATGTATTGACTCGGCCTCAATATTAGTCAAGGTCATTGAGCCGCGTGGCCTTGGCAAAGCTGCGATATCTGATTATAAGCAACTGTTTTTTTCCTCAAACTGTGCGTTATTAGAATATAGTACAGGTAATTATTATAATGACGTATGTACATTTCTGTTTTTGCTCCTACTTAGGATTTATAATGCTAATAAAATAAATGGGTCCATTTGGGCCATGGGTACATCTAGTTGGAAATCGAATACAAAAAATACAGCATGCGTTTTTAAAAAAATATTAAAATAGAGAAAGTTTTGACCAAAAATGTGGATTCAACTTGCGTTGTGAAAAATAATAATAAGGTATTTTATCGGGATTAAAATAGGAAATTACTAAACAAAAATCATGCAAATATTGCGTATTTAGGCTCCCCTTCTTAAATATGTAAAAGATCACTACGGCATTACTCATAAATCGATCTAAAACCTACTTTACTTATCGAATGTTTAGTCCTTTTTGAGCTACTTTTTAATTCATTTTGAGCGAAGAACAAAACATTAGATAGCTAAAATAATCTTTGAAACTGTCTATAATTCAGGCCATTAGACTATAAAAATGTTACAGTCAAATTTTTGAGTTGGATCTATGTTTACTCCAAGAATCTTCGTAAACATGAAGATGCTTCTAGAAATTCATTAATCAACATTATATTTCCTTACTTAATACACAATCTCTCTATACAAATAGGCATTCGTACTTTTTGTGACGTTTCTTTATATGGGCAAGAAATACATCTACAATAATAAATAAACTTTCCTAACATGCCGAGTCACGTTAGCCAAACTACGTCAGTCAAATTCCACCCAGCTAATCGGCTGTATACAAAAACAATATCGTGTTTTAATTTAGGAATGATCTTAGCAGTAACCTTTCCTAAACAAATTGGACGGTGGAATATTTTGTATGTTTTGATTGTCAATACATAAATTCAAATAAAATTACATACAAAAGTTGAATTTCAGATATAGTATTATAGGAACAATTCAACACTCAAGCCCTTGCAGTCTATAACGTACAAAACATGTTTTTTTTTTCTTACACTGGCGTAATGGCATAACGCTGGCATAATAACTGCACTAGACCTGATGGTGAGCGCAAATGTCTTTCAGTCAGAAAATCGACTTCAGACGGCAGTCCCATGCCATACGATACAATTATGCCAGCTAAGATGCTTTTTCACACTTACATAATATTTTAAGATCAAAAATTTATAGTTTATACGACACCCCCTTCAAGTTTGTAGTCCTAAGATTAGTTCCGAGGAATGGCGCCGTCTCTTCGACGTGCAATGATTTGATACTTAAAATTAGCTTGACGTTTGCTGTTAATTAATCTTGAAGCTGGATAGCTAGTAATAACAAAAGCTCTTTATATGTGGTTTGTGTTTTATTGTAACTATTTTAGACGCTTCGCCTAAGGTTACATACGTTACATACGTATCCCACACTTCATTACTGTAAATACCTTAATAATATTAATGGTTGTATTCACTCCCGACCGATACTTAAAAATCAAACGTTTGTTTCGCAGCTCGTGGTGATTGCGATTATCAAATAAATAACAGAAATATTTCTAAATAACATACACAGTTATTATAAGGAATTATGATAACTGTAAAAAGTTATGAACAGATATAATTATCATAACAACTCGAGGAATCAAAAATCCATAATACCAACCTTAAAAACTGCATTATATAATTACAAACGAATCCTTGATTTTCGACCGAAAGCTTGTGAGCGCCAGACTTACGTCATTTGATAAAAGTTGAAAGTTTGTTTGCGCATACCCATAAGATAGGTATCACGTATTAATGTTATAAACATAAGGGAATTATCAAAAGGTGTTTTTTGAACTGAAATGTTGATGTTCTTTTAACTCATAAGCACAGAGTACATTCATGAGAAACATTGAAGATATATCTACCAAACTAACTACGATAAAAGACTAAACTTCATAACTGCTGATCATGTGACGTTTATGTTAGGGGCATGCGCAGACAAACAAATCAGCTTTTATAAAATGACGTAGGTTCTCAGCCTCTAGCCTTAGGTTATTATTGTCCAGTTTCTATTTTATATACCTTTATATCTAACTTCATCACAAATTACTAAATAAATACGTTTTATTCGTAGAAACTTAGTCAACGCGCCACCTATTGTCTCTTATTGATACCATTCCGAAAGTAATTGGAAAAGTCCATACAACTACGTAAAGTTTCAACTTAATTGGTCGAAGGATGTGTGACCGCCACGTGCATTTATTAAGTGATGTCATTTTTGATTGTAATATTCCTAAGAATTTTATCTAGAAAAATCATGAGAAAAATACATTCAACCTCGCTTCAAATAGAAGGTAGCGCGGTTGCGGTATATCGAAGTCCGGACATTTAGCTTTCAATTATATCAACTATATGTTTACAGTTTATATCACTACTTTGCGTTTTTTATCATTGTTTTGTTACCACCTGCCTCAAAATAATTTGCTCTATTCGAAACTCGTTTCCTAAGTGGTTATAATATTAGTAGATTCTTATTTCGTGTTTGGCTAGGGCCTAGGATGCATCATATTTTTTACAAGCAAAACAGTAGATTATTACTTTGTTTCAAATAGTATAAGGTATTGCCTTTGTATTTTTAAAGTATCTTTAACAATTATTATTTTTGTATAATACCTTAAAATAAGAAATAATTGTTTATTTTATTTTTTTTGTGCAAATTATGGTGCCTGATAAAAAATACTCACATTAAAAAAATAACATAGTTTACAATAAATGCATTATTATCTCATCGCCACGCCGAAACAGAATCAGTTCAGTCTCGCTTACAAAGAACATTACTAAAAAGTGCATTCAAAGTAAGTTTCGTTTTTTTTGCTGATATTAATAGAAATCATAACATTTAATAATTAATTGACCTTTAGCACCTTGACCTTTGCAGGCCGGTATGATTGTCTCGAATGGCACGGGACCGCCGTCTGATATCATTCGATACTCTGTCTTAACGGCATTTTGATTTACCATTAGATGCAGTGCAGTCACTATTCCGCGCTAGAATAATTTAATTCTAGCACGGCATTTAATTTTAAATTTGGTTGGAAACTAGTTTTGGTTTGATACTTAGAACTTTCCCGAAGGCATTGACGTCAAGTTACATGTAATTATGGAAAATTCTTTACCAAGATGTTTGTGCTTCCAATAAAAGATAATTAGTGGAATATGCATGTAAATAACCGATTGCGATATTGCGATCAATCTTTGATATATTTTTTTCATTCTCCATGCCATTGGCTCTCATATCTTCCTTGACGTCATCTTTTAACATTCATATAAAATTATTTATGAAATACAACAGTCGATTATGGCTTTTTCGTCGATTATTTTGAATGACTATAAGTCTAAACTATACAATAACTTGCTATTAGCTTGTTGATTTGCTTGCGTACTCATCTTCAACACATAATTGTGAATATGTGTAGTCCGCGCATTATATAAGTACTTTGGGAGTGAAATTTTTGGCAGAATGAGCGTAAAACCATGCTGGATAGTATGCAAATATCATCTGAATTGACCTGATAGGAAGAATTTCCGTGCTTTCCGGCGTTTTTGCCATACCTGTTACTGGAATCAAGTATAACGGCTCACATAATAGGTCCCATTTTCATATAATAATGATTTGATCCGTGGTGTTTTACAGCTCGCTTCTATGGCTGTAAAAGTCTTTTTGCGAGGTTATTTACCTCTTTAGTTCATTGTTTGGTAACCCGCTTTGTCACGAAGGGAAGTGGACAATTATTTCTTTTCAACTCCTCCTATTTATTTATCGTTCTAATTTAGTTGCGGATAAAGACAAGTTAGACATTCCCGGAGACTCGCCAACCTTCAATGCACCAAGCATTGAAGGTTGGTCATTACAATCCGTGTCACTGCTATTATTTTGGCGTACAGAACTTGCAGTGGTGAATGTGTGGGTGGGACGGTCTCCAAACAATAGTTCTGTCTAGTTCGTAGCCCGGGTTTGTACCTGAAGTATCGCAGAATAGCCTAGCGTTCCCATTTTGCTACTCATACCTTCAACTTGAGAGAAACCAAAATTAATTCATCAACTATCTAGCATATTCTTTTGGAATTGTTAGGAAGAATAAAAATAACATTTACTTTAAAATGCAGTCACTCAAGAAAATATACACAATCCAACTTATTTTTACTTTATAAAATATTTTATAAGAAGTTCGACGATCACTTTTTAATATTTTTTTATTTAATAAATTTAATCAGTTAATTTTCTTCGAGTTCTACTTCTAGTTCTAATTATTTAGGTCCCAGACTCTGCACTCTTTATCTAACAAACATCAGCTTGATATTTTCGATATCCCTTAATGATTTAAAAATATTATCCTAAAAACTGTAGAATATTTATGTTTTAAATAGACGTCCATATTTAATTTAAATAACTATAATAATACCCAGCATACCAGAGTTTTGACTTCCTCAACATATTTAATTTATAGTGTGAACTTAAAATTTTGCAATAGTTTACACATAATCTATATATATAAAAGAGGAATCTATATATATAAAAGAGGAACCTGACTGACTGACTGACTGACGTATCAACGCACAGCCGAAACTACTAGAGCTAAGAACGTGAAATTTTCCACAAGGGTTCCTATTGGGACGTAGGTGAGCACTAAGAAGGGATTTTTGGAAATTCAACCCCTAAGGGGGTGAAAAGGGCAAAAAACTGTTGTATGGAAAATCGAACCCGTTAAAGCTACAATTGTCAAACTTAGCACTTTGGTTAGTCATTTAAAAAGGAAACTAATTGCATACTTTGTTTGTCTAAAATTAGTCATAAAGGGGTTAAAATAAGGGTTGAAGTGTTACGAGTTTCGGGTGATTTAATGACTATCTAATCAACGCACAGCCGAAACTACTGGAGCTAGAAACGTGGAATTTTCCACAAGGTTTTCTATTGTGACGTAGGTGAGCACTAAGAAGCGATTTTTGGAAATTCAACCCCTGAGAGGGGTGAAAAGGCTAAAAACGTTTGTATCGAAAATCGCAACTGTTAGAGTTACAATTGTCAAACTTGGCACTTTAGTTCGTCATTTCAAAAGAAAACTAACTGTATACTTTATTTTTCTAAAATTAACCCTAAAGTGGTTAAAAATAAGGGTTGAAATTTTGTAGAACCGAACAGTTTAATCAACGCACAGCCGAAACTGCTGGAGCTAGAAACGTGGTTTTTTCACATAGGGGTTCCTATTGTGACGTAGGGTAGCACTAAGAAGAGATTTTAAGATATTCTTCTCCCAAGGGGGTGAAAAGAGAAAAAAACAGTTGTATGGAAAATCAAAACCGTTAAAGCCACCGTTAGCAAATTTTGCAAATCTATCAAAAACAAACATAGCTGCATACTTTATTTTTATTAAATTAACCCTAAAGTGGTAAGGGTTGAAATTTTGTAGAACCGAACTGTCGCATCAACGTACAACCATAACTACTGAAGTTAGGAACTTGAAATTTTACACGGGGCTTCCTATCATAATGTAGAGCAGCGCTAATGAAGTATTTACTGAAATTCAATCCCTAAAGGAGTGAAAAGGGTGAAATTGTGTTGTATGGAAAAACGAACCGCGAAAGGTACAGATTTCAAACTTGGCAGTTTAGGTAGTCAATTAAAAACAAAAATAATTTCTTACTTTTTTGTCTTAAATTAGCCTCAAAGGACTTAAAATAAGGGTTGTAATTTTGTATACAAAATCGAAACCGCTGTTATTGGTACAAAAATTCGTATTTCAGCTACCTATTATAAACACAAGAAATTGGCATGCGCTAATTTTGGAAAAATGGCACGAAGGGGATGAAATTTTATAAAAAGTATTTAGGTTTCCGTGGGTATAAAATAACCCTTAAAAATTGAGCTTGATGGTATAATTCTAGAACTGGATAGGGAATTTAATTTTAATTTTTACTAATTTTATACGTTGTTCATGAGTGTAAGAGTTTCACATTTACGGTCAGGGAAAAGGAAGGAATGGACGGTAGGTTGTATTGGAATATCGGGCATAAGCAACTTTCATTTTAAATATCCATTAATGGGTTTCGCAAATGATACTCATAAGTAAAATTGTGCGTAGTTCCGGGGTTATAAATTTTAGAGGGAGGAAATTATTATGTTTAATAGTATTTACTTATTATAGGTAAATAATGACCAATTGTAAGGTTTTGGCTTTTTATGTTTTAAGTGGAGGTAAAGCGGGAAATCGTTGTTGATAAAGTAAGTAATATATATAGCCACATGATTTGCCCAACAGGATGCTCACTAATAAATAGTGAAGTAATTCGGAATTTTAGAATTTTCTCAGTTTTAGGGGAGAAATGAGGACGTAATATAAAACATATTGTAAATAAAGTTAATAACGCAGACGAAGTTGCGGGCAAAAGCTAGTATTTTATAATTCATCTAAACTCTATTAGCGTGTTATGAAATTTGGAACGACAGTTAAAATTAAAAAGTAAATATAAATAACGTATTGTTTGAGACTTGTTTCTTAATTATAAAAAACAAGTATTTATATTTGTAATTTAATAGTAATAACATTAATGTCCATTATAATAAAATGTGAAGTTAGAAAAAGTGCTTCTAAAGTTTAGACAACAATGCATTCCAATGCAAAAAGATCGTAAATGATCTCTACTATTCTTTATTATCAGTGTAACAAAAATTGTGATGAATTAAAAAAAATTGTGGTGTGGCATACATTTGTCATGATTAAGAAATTATTTGTGTTGTTGTTGTTTTTTAAGCAGTAATATCTGGAACTATCGATCCTATTGACATTGACAGTATATATTTTACATAAAAGGGTTGAAATAAGAGTTGACGTGCTATATCAAAACCACTGAAGCTTTTTTCTATGAAAATGTACATTCTAGCTCCTTATTACAAACAAAATATTGGAGTACGAAAATTTAAAAAAAAATGGAATTATGGGGGTGAAATAAGGGACGAAAGATTGACCGGAAAATCAAAATCACAGAAGTTTTTGATGTTAGGCACATTATTTGGGTGTAAAGATATGGCATAAAATAGACTTAGGACGAGGGACTGGACAGGACTGACAAAATAAATTGATGGGATAGGACGGAATTTAAAAGCACGAGATTTAACGGAATAGTATATGACGCGCAAGGACGGGATGGACCCGGAAGTGCTGGGAAAGACGGGACGGGACGGAAGAAAAAGAGACGGCAGGATAGATACGTCGAGTTTAGGTATACAATAATTTGTTCGAAAAATTACATGTATCTGGCGTAGAGTGGTATCAAAAAATATATGCACTTAAGCAAAACTAGGATAGGCCACTAGTTGTCAATAAAAGTATTCTCTTTCTTTCTTTTTTCTTATTTCTTCATTGAATTTCAATTTCAAAGTAAAATCTATGGAATACTTTTTAGTCATATTAATTTTATTACTACAATCTTTGCATATATACATATATATCTCTCAGCCTAACAAGATTAAATACAATTCCAGTTGGCTAAATTAGTTACCACATTTTTTGCAATATATTTTAATACTTATAGATAATATTTAAGGCCGTAGTACATGTAAAAAAAATTATCTACGAATTTTAAAGTGGACAACTTTGTAATTTATTTATTTATTTATAATATACCTACATGAACGTAGGAACATATGCTAAAAAAAATATAGTGTGCCTCATTTCGTATAATTTTACTGTAAATATTTAAATCGGCGCAATGACTGATGTTATTTTCCATAACTAGTCCGTTAAATGTTTTTTATAACGATTGTTTCTATGACAAATAATCTATACCTTTTGAGATATACATGTTTCCTTTAATAAACAATAAGGTCAATGATTTTTAAATGGCACCCGAACAATAAAATTTATTGTTCATGTAGAATCTCAGTGTCCATTCATGATTTGTATCTGGGGACACGATGGTGCTCTACCAAGAACACCAAACCAAGCGAAGGGCATTATCAACCTTTTCTTGAAGCGCTTTGTCGTTTTTTTTGAACCCTCATAACTTGGATTTGGATTATACTAGATAAACAAAATTGTCGGGATATGTTGTCAATAGCAGACTTAGTGAATTCAACTTTCGAGTCTCCAGCTGAGGTAATGACGGACTTGGTAACCGAGCTGTAAAACTAAATAAATACACCCAACAGTCACATACATAGTCTTGACCCTAAACTAAGATCGAGCCGCGGGAATTAGAAACTACGAGAGACTTTTCGGTCTCACTAACACCCAGACCCAAAACAAATATCTGTGGATCACACAAGTACTTATCTCGGTGCGGGGATCGAACCCAAGGACTTACGTTTCTCAGCCGGCGTCCAACCAACTGCGCCAAGGAGGCTATCCGTAGTTCAGTTCAAACATTCCGTCCGTTTAGTTCAAACATAGATAAAGCCTATCTCATCTGAAACTATCAGGATTCATCCAGATCCGTTTCCTGGCAGCTTCTGGAAGAAAATGTTCATCGCAAAGAGTCCCATTTTCATGAGAAAGTTGGGCAGCCTATGACTCCTGCGGTTCTGTTTTCCATATTCAAATTGTCCCACTTTCACCTCTTCATCGTTCGTCGGCCGAGCTTTGCGTTGGAATCCCTTATTTAATGTCGTCATACACCTCCTCTACTTCTGCATATGGGTATGTCGAGGTCGGTGCGTATACCTGTATGATCTTTAGCGGATATATTTTAGATATAATGATTATAAGATATGATGATGTTCTAAACAGTTGGTCGTCCCACGGTCCAACCCGGAGATTCTTCACAACTCTTGCCCCGTAGTTATCGTAGCTTTTATCGCATAATACTCGCCACACTTGGCAGGTGGGTTGGCGAGCGCAGGTGATAGCGTCTCGTCTAGTAACTAAGCCAATTTTTTAAAGATGTCCTTCCCCGGAGCCTCGTCCGTTGATCAGCATTAAGTATCGCGTGCAGGTGAAGTTGACATAGGCTCAGGAATGTTTCAGATACCCCTCCCCTCCCCCCTTAACCCTAAAGCTTTATAAACAACAAAAATACATATCCAAAAAAAAACAATGTCTAACAACTTACAAAAATATGTGAAATCACATCAAAAATATTTTCATATAATATGTTGTCAACGAGACCATATGACATCAGGCTCATGTAGTCAAAATATTATCTTATCAGATCTCATGTAGGGCCAAGCACAAGTTCACAAACTAACTACATTAGGCAAAATATGTGGCTTAGCTGTTTCGACACTACAAGAACTATAGTGCTCGTATTTCCGTTACTACAAGAACTATTGTGCAACAGAAAAGTGAATAACAATGATAATCTTTTTTTCACCTTACTCTGTCAATATAGCGAAATGGCCAATCCACATAATTTGACTAAGGTATAGAGTTATTGAAGTTAGACCTTGTGGAGTTAGGGCGTGAAGAGGAAGAAGCTATATGGTCATATCTTGACAATATTTTACATTATAATATTTTGATGGGGTGTATTATATCAAAAAGTAGCCCGGCCCGACTCCGCCGATATTATTTTAACTCCAGTCTACGTCAGAATCATTTTATTTCGTGTACTAATTGTTTTATATTTAAACTCAATGTGGCTGCCGTCCTACTACTATAGTACTTTTCCCATTCCATTCCTATATGCACTGTGTTATTCATTCTGTATCATAAAAATACGCATACGATATTTGATCATTATTTGGCTGCAGATTAATTTTAAAACTGTTATATCTCCTAAAATATTCATTGAAATCAAATAGACCAAGAGCCCGTGGCGGCCAGACCTTCGTAATTTTATAAAAACTGAAAATTTGTGTGCGCATGCCTTTAACATAGGCATCGCACAATCAGCTATAATGAAGTTCCCATCGTGGGTACTTTGGAAGTTATAAGCTTCAATTTTTCTGGCAAGATGAAAGAACCATCAAAAGAGTCTGAATACCAAGAAAATATTTGTTTATAGTTGCCTTAATAACATATTTAAAATTCAGCTTTTATAATATAACTCTGACAAAATTACATAATGTCAAAGTTTGGAGATAGCGTAATATTTGATAACATGTAATTTTGCCGGCGTTAGAGTATAAAATCTGAATTTTATATATGTTATTTAGGCAACTATAAACAAATATTTCCTTGGTATTCAGACACTTCTGATGGTTCTTTCATCTTGCCAGAAACATTGAAGCTCATAACTTCCAAAGCAGCCACGATCGGAACTTCATAATAGCCGATTGTGTGATGCCTACGTCAGAGGCATGCGCAGACAAACTTTCAGCTATTATAAAATTACGAAGGTCTGGCGGCCACGGGCTCTTTATCTAAAATTATGTAAGGGAAATGTTATTCAACATGAAATACTTGTAAAGAATAGCGTATTTATTAAAATAAGGGTTAATGCGTAGGGATAAAAAAAACATTTGTGAGTGCTCTTGTACGGAGGCAAGAAGTTATACTCGTATATTTCTGTTTAAGATAAAAATATCTTTTATCACAAATTTTTATAATGAACTATCATTCACCAAATATAATTAAAATAACAGACACACGTGTATATTTATGAACCAACTTTTTTTTCGTACTGATATAAAACCCGTTTGTAGATTTGTGAATATTTGAGAAACTTATTTTAATACACACACAACGGCAATATTAAATGAACTCGTACTAAAATGACTTTTACTTCATTTGTCGTATGTTTATTCAATCGTTATTTTGTTTTCGTATTGCAACTTTCTTGAGAATCTAGAGTATGATAAAAAAAAATGTAATCGTTTCAATAATAATATAACCCGTTGTGGTGATTGCAGGACTTTTGCTCTTATGAGCGTGGTTAAAGAAAATTGAGTTTAACTCAGTTTTAGGCGATGTCGAGTAACTTTATTGACATTCTTTAGTAAGTACATATCCTTTATGATACAAAGTAAGAGATTTAAGAGCTGAAATTATAAAAGAATACTGCATGTCGATATGTCGAAGAGTGCACCAAAATCGATAAAAATCTCTTAAAAATGTCTCCTGCAGTTCATTCACCGCTATCCTGTTATAAGCATATGATGGTAGCCTGCAAAATGAATAAAATTTCCTAGTTTTTTACTGCTGCTTCCCTCCTTTTGGTCTTAGCGTGACGGTATTTAGCCTATAGCATTCTTCGATAAATAGGCTATCCAACATAAAAAGGCATCATGCAAAAAAACAAGTTCTTCAGCTTTAAATATCAAATTAGAATCTATAGATTCTAATAAATCTAGAGATTAACGTAGACTCTACATAATATGTCGTACATCGTAAAAAAAGAAAACTTAATTAAGTTACTATAAATAAATTTGTAATCGATCGATGTCTGTATATAGAAGATAAATGAGAAAAAAACTTATATACTGTTTTAACGAAATAAAAACCAAAACAATGATTGTTAGATTTTATGTCAGTTTGTCTGTGTCTGTATGCACGCTAATCTCTAAAACAGTTAAACCAATTTTGCCTAAATTTGGCACGTAGGTAGTTGACGCCCTTTTTAACATATTATGTTACTACGCTTTATACCGAAAAATGTAGTGCTCCCGTGGAATGAGCAAGGAATTCAAATTTTGTTTCCTATTCTAAACTCGAAAGGGATGGGAAAGTATATCATGCCTTGAGTGCGAATATGACGGGACATGGCGGGATTTAACGTGACAGGGGAGGAAAAGCAATACAGAGGCATTGAGTTTGAACGTAAATAAAACAGTACGGGTGATAATATGTTTATGTATTGCCGCTATGAACTAAACTCAAGAAGTATCTGCACACGTGCGGAGCCGGGCCTGTCGCTAGTTTTAAATATGATTTTAAATTCACTATCGACATTCTTTATTTATTTAATAACTTTAAGTCCGTTTATCTAATGTGTGCATTAATACTATTTTTCCCTACCAGCCAAAATCCATGAGTTTAGGATTATTTATTCGAGATGCTTTGTCACTGTATCATAAGAAAAGAAATTCTAGAAAATGGCGAAGAATCATCATTGAAAAATTTGCATTTTCAGTCTCAGAAATAATATATAATATGGTTTTTAAACAGATTTTGATCCCGCCCATGTGTATCATGCACGAAATATTGAGTGTAGTACCTTATATTGTGATAACAGAAAACCACCAAAATATGGCAAGTCCCAAAACAACGTTATATTGGAAAACAAAAAAAAGACACTATTGACCAGTTTTCATTAAGATGAACCTACCTATGATCGTTTAAGTTTCGTACATTAAAATTGTTTTTAGTGGATTAAATTAATAAGCAGACCTTCAAAAAGTTGTTCTTAGTTCGACCTCTATGCAAATATGTATATTAGCAAAAAATCGAAATGCATAAATGTTCTTGAATGTGGGACTTATGAAGATTTATGTACGTAATTCTTATATTCCAAAATATTACAAAGCTGTCAAACAATAATATTAATTCCAACAAATTATGACACAATTAAAATAATGATAAAATTTTTATTAACATAATTCAATCATAGAAACCATTAACTAAAAAATATATAATTAAATAAATACCTATATTTTTATGAATACTTAGTATATTTTCAAGTTGAGCCGGACCTAACTTAACATAAGCAGAACAATTTAACAAAGTAATCAAATACTAAGCATTGTTCATTGCAAATTTTACTAACCATGATATTGGCAAAATTGTTATTTAATGCAGATACGAGTATATTTTGGGAAAAAAATAATAATAGAAACGAATCCGTAACCTGTTGAACAAAGTCGAAAATCGTTAGCTTCATTCTAAGGTCCATTCAAAGAGAAAAAAAAAGAATTTTCAAAGTTTCTCGTGTCTTCCTTGTTTATTCTTTTTTTAACTGTCGTCTACTATTACGGCGTAGGGAACAGCGAGAAAACAACTACTGTTAGTTTTGATAGTTAACTTAAGATAATACATAATTTTCTTTTTTTTTTTGCGACTGCCTCGGTGGCGTAGTTGTACTAGGGGACGCTTACAAAGCTGAGGTCTCGGGTTCGAATTCCGGGTTGGCAAAGTGATATTGGATTTTTCAATTCATTATCAGCCCAGAGTCAGGAATTTGTGCCCGATATGGCGATAGGCTCGCCACCTATCACATTGTGGGACGGAACAAACAAGGCGAAATGTGGGTGCCATGGCACCTCTGCCTACCCCTTCTGGGAAAAAGGCGTGAGTTTATGTATGTATGTATGTTCTTTTTTTTTTATTGCGATGAATAGCGGTACGAGCATGCCGTTCGCCTGATGGTAAGCAATACGACCGCTCATAAACAGTAGCAAAACCAAACAATACCTTGAATTACAAATCAATGCTTGGCATTCCACTGCGCTCACCATCCTGAGACATAAGATGTTAAGTCTCAATATGTCCAGTAGTTACTCTGGCTAAAATGCCCTTCAATCCGAAACACAACAGTGCATTTACACTGCTGTTTGACGGGAGAAATAGACACTGCGGTGGTACCGCACCAGTAAATGCACCTTCTCTCTGTATTTAGCCACAAGTGGTTTACTGCTGAACATAGGCTTTCCCCAATGTAGGTCCTGCAAACGCAATCAGATCACCTCTTTGTAAGCGATCACTGCTGCTTGTGAACATCCGCAACGCTTGAATCATGGTTATGGTTTGGGTAATTTAATGGTGGTATGTCTCTCATATGTGAGAGGCCACCTGGATAGGTACCACCGCGATGTCTATTTCTTCCGGTAAACAGCAGTTTAAATGCACTGTTGTGTTTCGGTTTGATGGACACTGCATCCTGAGTAACTACAGGACGTATTGAGACTCTTATGCTTCGGGATGGCGAGCGCAGTGGAATACCGAACATCGCTTTGTAAATCACGTGTTGTTTTACTACTGTCCATGAGCGGTCGTTTCGTATACCATCAGGCGAATGCATGCTCGTGATGTCAATCATTGCAAAAAAAAAAAACAGAATAGAAGGTGATTTTATTCTTGATTGCACACAAGAAGAACAAAAAACATAAAAGCTATTATATACAAGCAAAAATAAATAGTACAAATGGCGATAGTATCGCTCGAAGTGATTTCTTGCAGGCAACCTTTGAATGGATATAAGAAAAGGAAAAGAAGAGAGGGCAGTCGAAAATCTATACTAATATTATAAAGTTGCAGAGTTTGTTTGTTTGTTTGTTTGAACGCGCTAATCACTGGAACTACTAGTCCGATTTGAATAATTCTTTTAGTGTTGTGTAGTCCATTTATCGAGGAAGGCTATAGGCTATATATCATCACGCTATGACCTATAGGAGGAAAGCAGTAGTGATATTTCTAACAAATACGAGGAAATTTTGTTCGTTTTTCTGATAAACTGATAGTCAGAATTAAACATTTTAACCGCCATTTTAAAACGTGTATGCACCCGGGCGGAGCCGGGCCCGACCGCTAGTATAAAGGATAAAGCTCTACTAAAATTTGTACTAATGACTTGTACTGAAAAGAGAGATTGTTTATTAACAGGTTTTTTCTCGATTCAGAACTTGTACTGGCATATCGACAAGCTTGCCACACATGCCAACACTTATGGGGAAGGAACAAATCTCGACAAAAATTGAGTCCTTTAGTGGCACTACTGTCTACCTTTTGGGGGCCACAGGCTTGAATATATGTAATGGACATTTATGCTTTAACTATTATTTAATTACTTGTAAATTTTTAGCATATTATTTAGAGGTTAGTGAACTTTTTTGAATAAAGCAAGAACCTGCTTTCAAATCACGCGTAATATAACTTAATTTAGTTTATAAATTGTCTACGATCATTAGGCGTCGGAATGTTTTGTGGAAATGTAAGGGATTTTTTGTCAAAATTGTATTAAATTGGACCTATTAACACTTTAGAATATCGATTAAGAGTATAAATTATTGTTGTTTATATTATGAAAATATGTCTTAAACAATTCTTTAAATATATTTTTTAAATTTTAATTTAAGTTCAAAATTTCGCTACACGCCAATAAAATTTAGATATATAATTATGATTGCAATTTTGCTATTAACACAATCCTTTTATTTCGATAAGCTCAGTGGCGCAGTTGGTAAGAAGCCGCCTGGGAATGGAGAGGACGTGGGTTGGATCCCCGTACCGAGACAAATATTTGTGTGAACCACAAGTATTACTTTCGGGTCCGGATGTTCTTGAGACCTAAAAGTCTCCCGTAGTTTCTGATACCTACGACACAAGACCCGATCTTAGTGTGGGGCTAATACTATGTATGCAAATGTTGGATGTACCTATACACTTACCTTCTTGTTTGTACTAGTTCAGTAGAAATTAATTGATTTATTATGGAAGCGAGAGATGTATGAGGTGGTACAACATCATATGCATGGTTTAATAATACCAGTACATTGTAATATTTAAAAAAGAACAACATACCAATACACTGACCATCTCATTTAGCATAATATTTAGAAACACTTTGATGAAACTATACAATTTTGAATAATAGAAGACCCTCTTATATGCATTTAGATAATTAGCCTAAAAGGCTTGGTGTTTACTCTTCTATAACTTCCTCTATATTAGACAGCAGTACTGAGGCATGAGAAAACAGTACCGTGATAATGGTATGAATATTTTCAAACATAATTACTTTGTAAATAGTATAAATTATATAATCTAGGGGGTTACTCTATGAAACGATATGAACTTCGAATGTTCGGACGCCATACGTAAAACTTCACTAATGTGTCTTGATACTCCACAAAATTTTGGAATCCTCTATCGTACGTCATAACCATAGACTAAGTTCGGAAAAATGATAAGTATAATAGACAATAGTAATGATTTTTAGAAGTGGAAAACTTATATCTTACTCCGGACGTCGAACATCTGAACATTCAAAGTTCGTATCGTTTCATAGAGTAAACCCCCATACAACCATGAAGATAAAATGTTTAATGTACACGGTAGCCAGTGCGTCATCGAACTTGTTTGTTTTATTCCTACAACTCGTTTTGTACCCTTATTTGTTAATTACAGGCTATAAATCATTGTATTAATATATTTACCATTCCTACAACAAATATGAAGGCATTTAGAAGCAACATGGGGGGATCACGTGATTAGTACTTACGATCTTATTCATAAACAGTTATAAAACCTATTTTAGTTCTAGAATGTTTTGTCCCTTTCGAATGACTTTTGAATTCAGTTTGAGCGAAGAAGACAAAATATTTGATGAAAATAAAAATAGTATAAAGGTCGTTTGTGTTTTTTTTTAATGCTAGCATGATAAAATGACTACAGTTTATTTGATGGTAAGTACAGTGGAGCCTGTAAAGTTTTAATCGAGGTGGATATTCATGAATTATTCGACAATATTATAATACAAACGTGCCGAAGCCGGAATGTGATACATTTATACGAGTTACTATGGCAAAATATATAATATCACTTATATACTAAAAAAAATATCGCACTCTTCAGGTAGGTTACGCTTGGCAGAACGTAGAACACATTGCTACCAAAGGCTTGAACGACTTTTCGAGTTTCCTTTTTGTGACCATAAGTATTTTGCAACGGGTAAAAGAAAGTTGGACAAAATAAATTGCAACGGATGCAAGAAGCATAATATATACCTAGTCAGGTCATAAATTCTGTCATTTCATCTCATTTGCATTTCATTTCATTTCATGTCACATGTTATATTTAAAATGATTAAAACTAATTTTAAAAGTTTATTCATTATGTAACCACTTATATACCAAAATTAACTTAACAAAACATAGATCTTATGACACTAAAGTTTATTCAAAATGACCTCCGTGATTTTGAATACAGGCCTTCAATCTGCGCGGCCAGTTGTCTATCGCAGCACGAACGAGGTCCATGTCAATATCGGCGGCTGCCTTAATCAAGCATGTCTTGAGTGACTCCAAATTGGGATGAGGCTTTAAGCACGCCTTTTCCTCCAAGTGTTGCCATATCTTGTAATCTAACGGATTCAAATCTGGACTGGAGGAGGGCCAGTCTTCGTGCCGGATGAAGTCGATTTCACGCGCCGCCAGCCAGTCTTGTGTGCTCTTCGCTCTATGACCTGGCGCCGAATATTGTTGGAATACCCAGTGCCTGTTATTGAACATGTTATGAGAAACAGGTTCAACAAGGTTCGTCAGGACTGTATTTTGATACACAACTGCATTCGTTTTTACATCTTTCTCACAAAAATGTACCTCTGTTAAACCCCAATAAGAAACTCTCAACCATACCTTGAGCGAGGATGGAAAATGACCTCGTTGGACACGCGGAATACGGTTGCTCGCTTCTTCACTACTGTGTGCGTACACCTTATCATTTTGTTTGTTGTAGCTCTCTTCTACGGTAAAAATTTTTCATCTGAAAAAAGAATTTCCCGATATTTTTTCCCGCGTACCGCTTCAACAAAGCGCGGCATCTCTTCAGTCTCAGGTCCATTAGACGAGCATTCAAATGATGTACTGTTTTTCTTCGATATGCCCGAAGCCCTAAGTCTTCATTTAACACCCTTTTCACCGTGGTTCTGCTTAACCCCATCTGAAGGGCCAACAGTTTCTGCTTACGTTTGGGATTTCTTTAAATTCGCGCTTCACCGCTTTTATTACTGCTGGAGTCCTAACAGACCGAGGGCGACCACTTCTTGACCTGTCATCTACACTAGAGTCTTCATTGTATCGTTTGATGATACGATAAAGGAATCTTTTGGTTATATTCAAATTTTTCAGTATGTCAAAAATTTGAATTGGCGCGTAACCGCAACGATGCAACGCAATAACTGCAACACGGTCTTCTTAAGGCGTCCACTCCATATTTAAAAATGAGTAAAACTCTAAAAAGTATACATTTTTATTTTCATGAACAATTCGAAATTCGAATTCAATAAACTTTTTTGTGGCCAGCATTTTAAAAATAAGTTTTTACTGTGTGACAATACTTATGACCTGACTGTGTACTTATTTTCGATACTACATTTTTCACCGTTCACTCTTAGAGGTAGGCCTAACCAAGTACGCACCAACCATCCGAACATCTTTATTTGAGTCATTTTGTTGTTGCTGCTGTGGGACATATATTGGCTGGTACATGTAGTGCACAGCAAAGTGCGAGCCTCCTCTATAATTGAGACTACAATTGAGAGGTGTTAGGACATATTATGGTCCTGATACTACGTACATCCAACTGTAGTCTCCAGTTTAACACTTTATCGATAATCGATCCTTCGGCAGACATGGCCAGCTTATGTCCACTTTAGAATGCTATTCCTATGTGTCATGCATTTATTAAAAAATAAGATTATAAAAAATAGGTATATCACAGTACACTTAGAAAACCATAGAATAAAATATGCAAATTATTATTTCCATAACTCGGTAAATAACTTAAATGCACAATGCATAAACACATATTTTATAATAATTAGTGATCAGTCATTTTTCTTAAATTATATTGTTAGACTGAAAGTCGCCTTGGTTTTTCTAGCATAAAAACAATGGCTAAAATTTTTGTAAGAGCATTTGTTTTCTTTTAGCAGTATCGAGATTTTTGGCTGTTGGTACCAATATGTCACTAGAGTACCTACTTAGGAGTAATAAAGATATCTGTATGTCCTAGGCATTGACGGGGATATGAATATGTCTTAAGTAATAATAGCTGACAATTTCTTGTCTATCATGACTTAATATAACTACTTACAATCGTGAAAGGCATCCTACTAATATTAAAAAGGCGAAAGTTTGTGTGTTTGTTACTCAGGCTCTACTTAAAGCTGGACTAATTTTGATAAAATTTCGTATGAAGATATCCTTGATTAACGCATAGGCTACTTCTTATCCCAAAAAAATGGGGTCCTCGAAGAATGATCAAGAAGTCTTCTCGCTGAAACGGTTGGGCCAGATTTAATGAAAATTTTGGTATAGAGGTAGCTGATATCCTGGATCAAGGCATCTTATTTTACTTTCTATCCCAGAAAATCCATGCCATATCTGTAGCCCTCTTCGGTTGACTCATATTCCTTAGGGAATTAGTGATAATAATTCTGTGATAATCGGAATTTGGATTATCCCGAATAGACCATACACAGCTGGAGTCGTGTTTAAAATATTTAGTAGATGTTTCTAATGTATATTTTTTATTTCATGGAATGGCGAGACGAGCATGCCGTTCGCCTGATGGTAAGACATACGACCGCTCATGAACAATAGCAGAACCAAACATCACCATTAATTACAAAGTAATTCTTAGCATTCCACTGTACTCGTCATCCTGAGACGAGTGCAGTGGAATGCTAAGCATTGCTTTGTGTGCATAAGTTGTTAAGTCTCAATATGTCCAGTAGTTACTTTGGCTACAATGTCCTTCAAAACGAAACACAACAGTGCAATTACACAACTGTTTGGCGAGAGAAATAGACATTGCGGTGGTACCTACTCAGTTGGCCTCTCACATATAAAACACCTACCACCACCTAACCAGTGTATTTATTTAAAAACAGATAAATATAATAATTTACAACCGGTTCATAGTCGCTTTCTGACGACCCCGCAATTTCGAAGGTCGGTGTGGTCTGTTCGACTTTTTTGATTGATTTGTGTTGAGATCTATTGCTTAAAATAACAATTACTCATATTCATTCATGTCAAAATATTTATAAAACGATATATTATCAAGGAAATTCCTAAATTCTAATAAAATATCTAACTTAAATTAAACTTAACTGATATGCAATCAAATGAGGAAAAGAAAATCATCAATAAAAATGACGTTGGAGGCGAGTTTTGACAATAATATTATAAAGGTGTAAAATTTTTAAACCAGGATATTAATGTTAGTGACAAAATACGTAAGTTGATCCTTTGTAATAATTTATTTATTTTCAAATTCAAATTCAAAATATCTGATTTTGACACATAGTTGGTACATAAAAGATGGTGTTACATTGGCTTGACCCTTGGGGGACGCCTATGTTCAGCAATGGAATTCCTGTGGCTGAGATTGTGCTGATAATGATGAATAATTTCCTCAGGTAATTGGAAATAAAATCGTTGCTGATGGATTGACGATGGATAAAGAATGTCGAGGATGTTGAAGAGGTCTATGTCCAGCTGTGGACGCGATAGGCCGATGCTGAACTCTTGAGTTGTAGCGTATAATTCTTTCAACGTTTTAAGATATTTTCTAATTTTGTAAATGTTTCACTTTGTTTAATTTTATTTTTATGATTGTTGATTGCCTTATGTTTCTTTTATTTAATTTGATTCTAGTATTACACTAAAATCGGTGAAGGAAAACATCGTGAGGAAACCTGCATACCATAGCGATTTATAAGAATTTCTATTTCGCCAACCCGCACTATGCCAGCGTGGTGGACTATATGGCCTAACCACTCTCAATCGTACTCTCGATTGTAGAGTAGGCCCGTGCCCTGCAGTGGGACGTATATGGGTTGATACAGACAGATTCTAGTATTACTTAGCAATTATTTGTTATTCGATACATGATGTGACGCCCGCAGGTAGTGTAGCATGTTACCAAATTATGTGTCCTTAAAAAATAATAAAAGTATTTGCGATTTGTGAACGCTGAAATGGATGTAATAAAACGTACATCAACCTTGGCGAACGTAGTATTTTTGGAAGATTGTAAGTTATTTTAAGTAAGAAATAAAATTAGGTACAAAAAAGGATAAACAAAAGTTTATACAGTTGCAATAACCAAAAAAACTGATGTATATAAATATATTATAACTTATTTTTTTATTATATTTTATTGCGTAAGGTCGGCAAACGAGCAAACAGGTCATCTGATGGTAAGTGATAATCGTCGCCCTTGAACATCCACTACGCTTGGATCATTGATGTGTTGCCAGCCCATCAAATCTTGAGGAGAACAGGAAGGAAAAATAATGAAAAGGGGAAAGGGGTATTACGCATATTTGAAAGCTAACAGCGGAAAAGTTATTTTATAGCTAAATAAAGATCATCTTTGCATAGTAATGCTGTAAGTAACCGTCGAAGCGTATTAAATTACCAACATACATAATTACAAATACCAACAATTGTACAAAATATTTGTGAAGGTCATTATTAATTGCCATACTTATCCTATACAATAATAGCTCAACGCGGTTGTTTTTTACTATTTTTATATAAAAAAAGGTCGACTGGAAGTATCCTTTAGGTTTTGGTTCCCTTGCGAGTAGCTGCAAATTTCTAAATATGTGGCCTAAATTGCTGATTCTTTTGATTGCGTTGACATAGAAGTTTGATTTTGTTTCAGATTAAAGGTATTATAGACCTGAGTATTTGATATGAATTCCAATTTAATACCCCTACGTGTTCATGAGAAAAGGGTTAGAAATTATTCAAAATATTTTTATTTTATGATGTAACTATAAATTTATGCTTTTCGCAATTTTTCCTATATCTTTGCTATAAGATATTGTTTCGTACCAAAATTCAAGATTCTGAGTTCACGGGTAGTACTTTGTAGGTTTTGATTCTCTTGCGAGTGTCGAAAATGAATCTTTTGATTGCGTTGACTTAGAAGTTTGATTTTTTCACACCTCCATCGGACAGTAGATATGATTATTTAATATGAATTTCAGCTTAATAACTTAATGAGAATGAGAAAAAAGGTCTTGACAGACAGAAAGATGGACCACAAAGTGATACTATAATATGTAGGGTTCCTATTAAGGGTTTCGTTCATTCCTTTTGAGATACGGAACCCAAAAAAAGAAAAAC
Organism: Hyles lineata; assembly: GCA_030180105.1. Lineage (NCBI taxonomy): Eukaryota > Metazoa > Arthropoda > Insecta > Lepidoptera > Sphingidae > Hyles > Hyles lineata. Next base: position 10,095,962 of record JARJEE010000008.1, on the reverse strand, counting down.
AGAAGTACATTGAAATTAAATATGGTTCTAGTTACGCAATCCAATAATAATTCTATTGAACAGTTGAATTAATTTGGTAATTTCTCTTTACAAATTAAAGATTTCATTCATGGGGAAATGAAACAATAGTTAGCTTTTACTAAATAAACCTGCATTGAAGTGAACAAAAAACATACCCAATATAAGATAATTGCGCTAGTATACGTAGTAATAATGCCTTGGCGTAAAACATCTATATGTATATAGCTTATTCAAAAAAATCTAGTTAACACACCTTTAAAACAAGTTAGCCATATTACTTGTCAGACGCGTTTTAAATTGGACTCGTCACAACATAACACGCTGCCTTATGCAACAGCTTTGATCTTGATTTTATTATGACCCATTGGTTTTGAGCGTAGTCAATAATAAGGCGTTCAGCAGGCATATCTATACCTACTCCGGTTTTATATATATTTATTTAATCTTTATATACAAATACGGCGGACTAAATTCCAACCTTTGGACAATGAAGAGTCGAGATAAAGTGTGTGTTTGTAAAATAAACTAAAAGACAGAAGATAAATATATATAATGTCTAGACCATTTTATGTTAAAAATAAATAGAAACCATATCATTGCCTCGATCGCCATACTCCACACTTCTATAACGGACCATTTAACGACCTTCCTGTCCTTGTCGAAAATTAAAAGACGTCAAACCGTCACCAAAACAAAAACTAACATCAACTATGAGGAAGCTTTAAGGTACTTACAGAACAGTAATATGGAAAATCTACTTTTTTGCAATGACCCTAGAATACTAACTAACTTACTCATACACAGGCTACAAGAGTCTATGACCAGGAATACTACCACTACACGTATCACAAATAGTAAACGTATAATAAAACCCTGGATTACCCCAGGTATTTTAAAATGCATTAAAAACCGCAATAATTTACAAAAAAAGACTAAAAAAGATCCACATAATGAAATTTTAAAAGTCACTTATATCCGATATAGGAATTTTTGTAATAACCTTATTAAAAAAATTAAAAGAAAATACGAGAGAGAATTATTATCGAAATCTGTCACTAACAATAAATTGCTTTGGAAAAACATAAAAACCATTACCTATTTAAACACACAACGAAAACAAAATATACAATTAATGAATATCGGAACAACACCGACTGACTCAGCGAACTATGTTAACAACTATTACATAAATATTGGCAAGGAATTAGCTCAAAAAATTAAACAACCGCTTAACGATTTAAATTCCAACATTGAAAGATGTGACCTTCCTACTCAACTAAATACATTTGTGGTTTTGGAGACTGATATAGGCGAAGTAGATGAAATCTTGACAAGTTTGAAAACGGACAGCTCTCCCGGATGGGATAATATCACTACTAGGTATCTAAAACATGCAAGGCATCTAGTTGTTCCAATTCTGACCCATCTTATAAACCTGTGCTTTCGTGAGAGTGTATTCCCAGACTCACTTAAACAATCCGTTATAACACCTATATACAAGAGTGGGGACCAAGATGATGTTAGCAACTATAGGCCCATATCTATATTGCCTGCTATATCTAAGATTTTCGAGAAAATTATAAATATTCAACTAATTAATTATTTAGATAAATATAGCATATTATCAGACTCACAAATGGGCTTTAGAAAGGGGAAATCAACTGAGGACGCCGTTATCGCCTTAAGTTCGACTATAGTAGAAAATTTAGACAAGAGAAACAAATGCTTGGTTGTGTTTTTGGATTTAAAAAAAGCTTTCGACACCGTCTCTGTCCCCATCCTTCTAAATAAATTAGAAAAAGTTGGGATACGAGGAGCACCTCTCCTTTTATTCAAAAATTATTTACAGAGGAGAACACAGAGAGTCAAACTGGGCCAACACATGAGTAACGAGGCTGAAGTCTTGTATGGTGTCCCTCAGGGAAGCGTTTTGGGCCCTACACTATTTTTAATTTACATCAATGACCTCTGTAATATGCGCGTCAAAAATGCCAAAATATTTTCATACGCTGATGACACAGCTGTGGTCTTTTCTGGACACTCCTGGCAAGAGGTGCAACGTAGTGCTGAGCTTGGAATCGCTCAAATAGCTAAATGGCTTAAACGAAACCTGCTCACACTAAACACCTCTAAAACAAACTTTGTATGTTTTAGTATAACTAAACGAACACAACCTAGTGAGGATTTTAGTATCGCAGTTCACACATGCAACAATCCCAGCTCTTGTATTTGTCCAAAAATTGATAGAGTTCCTGAAACAAAATACTTGGGAGTTATAATAGACCAAAGACTATCTTGGAACTCACATATCAGTCAAGTTGCTAGTCGTATTAGAAAGTTAATTTGGATTTTTAAAACACTAAGACACGTTGTTCCTACTCCGATGATCAATGAAAATAACCCTGCTAGAAACTTATTAAATGAAATATATATTGCACTTGTTCAATCCGTGTTAGCCTATTGCATTCCTGTATGGGGTGGTGCAGTAAAAACGAAATTAATTGAACTTGAACGTGCGCAACGTGCCTTGATAAAAGTAATGTATTTTAAAGGTACACGTTACCCGACGCATAATCTATACTTAATAAGTAATCTACTTACAGTCAGAAAATTATATATCCAACAAACTGTTTTGAGGAAACATAAAAGTATGAATCATGTAGAAGATATAGGAGCCAAAAGAAGGAAACATGTTATTGTAAAAATACCAAAATCAAATACATCTCTTGCGGATATGCAATATAATAAACGTTCAGCGCAATTATACAATAAAATCCATAAAGAGTTGGATATTCACAGTAAAGTTTACCGCGATTGTAAAAACCGTATAAAAAAATGGATAATCTCACTCACTTATGAGGAGACAGAAGCACTATTACGATGATTAAATACACACACATACACACACACACACACACATACACACACACCTACATACTCACACTCACGCTCACACACGCATACACTATACTCATACATACATTTTAATTGTGGCATAATATTAAAAGTAATGTCTAAGATTTTATATATTTTTGTATCAATTCAGAGAACGTTTCAATACATGTATATTATCTAATTTTAGTTATGGAAGAGCGGTGTCTCCTAACACAGGCACTAATGCTTAAAAGGAGACTCCAGCGAACTGTTATTGTAAACGAAAACTTTGTAAAAATTAATAAACGTTATTATTATTATTATTATTATTAAATATATAATATAAATGCATATATATGCATAATATTATACAATATAAATAAATAAAATATACATATTTTAGTATCAATGTTTTTTTTTCTTGTCATGTAAATCCGTGCCTGCAGCTACAGCTTCTAGCTATTATAGATATTAGATTTAAATTATTCATGCGCTACAAACTAATAAGTGGTTTTCCTTGCCTGCATCATCGTTGCCTATGTCAGAATGCATCACTTTATTATAATAACATTGGGATAGAACATTTTGCGGTCAAACCTTGAGGTCCTAGTTCCAACTGCCTTGTAAATTGTATTTATAAGGCAGTTGAGGACCAAGGATTAGAAAATGAAAACTTTAACATTGCAAATAAAAAGACGTGTGAATTATTTCATAAACATTATGGTAAAATTATGAATCATTCTTGAAACAATAAAGTTATGTCGTCTCTAACATAACTTAAATATTTACAAGGTTTCCTGAAATCATTAAAATTGTTTTATAACTTTATAAGTATTGCTTTATTGTGTTGTTAAGTAATATCTACTACTACGCGACTTTCGTCGTTCAGTGAAATATATATCCAAGGATAGGCCGATCGGAAAAAAAAATGCGTTGCCATTCATGCACAAGTTCCATACGAATGAAAGGGATAAGACAAAGTAAGATCGAATGATGAGACCTGTCGAGACAGGATTACCGGCGTTGGGAGATGATACTGTGATAAGAAACGGGAAGAGACGGAATGGAATAGCATATAATGGGATGGACCGGAACGGCAAGGGGAGGAAAAGAAGGGGTTTTATCACTTTTGTTGAGTTCAGGAATACAAAAAACGTAGTATGTCAGGATCGAGCAAAGTGGCGGTCTATAGTCTCTGCCTACCCCTATGGGATACAGGCGTGACGCTTATGTATGTATGAATACAAAATTTTTAACAGGGAATAAGATATTTTTAATGTACAGTGAAATCGATGCATATACGTCCATACCTTACTAGGCGAATATTAATTCTGACCTTTCGTGGTCTTATACATAATTTGATGTACTTTTATCGACATTATATTATTTTGTTTAAATAAATGAAAGTAATTTTCTGAATATAAATTACATTTCATGAACATTTTTTTTATTGCAATGAGTCGCGAGACGAGCATTCCGTTCGCTTGATGAGAAGCGATACGACAGCTCATGAACAGTAGCGAAACCAAACAACACCTTGAATTATAAAGCAATGCTTGGCATAATGGTGCACGAATAGCAGATACAGTAACAAACGAAAGATGATAATAATAATATAGTACATCTATTCCCCACCGGAATCTCGCTCCTGAAGCTTGCTTACGTCGCCGACAAAAACGTTTATCGTTGTAACACTGAATATCACTTGCAATATACAGGGTATGTCAAGACTGCTACCGAAAACGAAGCCAGACGGTAGTTTTAGTAACTACAAACAGTGCAACTAAAACTGCGCAATGTAACGCGACATTTATTCGGTTTTTTTATTTCATCGTGCTTGAGTGGTAAATCCATCCATTTTAATCCATGTGACCTTTAAAAATAAAAGGATGCACACTATTATTTTAGAAAAACTATAACACCCAAAAACGATGGTAACAATAAAAAAATCCCGGGACAGAAATACAATGTGGTGCGTTCACCCAAATCCGAAAGTCGGTATATTCCGAAATTCATTTAATATTTATCACTAATACCTTGAAAGGAATCTAATTGGCAAATTAGCGAATTGGCATAGTGGCGGTTACATTAATGTTTTGGAGCAAAATATACTGGCGTATTTAGGAAAATTTTATGATTATCGGAATTCCCCGACATTTGGATTTAGGCGAATACACTATACAATATATCCTTCGATAAATTGACTATCCAACACTATAATATTTTTCAATTCGAATTAGAACTGTCTAATCATCACAGGTGAATGCATATTTGATTCTTATGGGTTATAAAAGATTTATAATTAACCGTTTACGATAAGAAGATCTGTTGTTTTTTTCTCAAAGCATTTCTTTACACTACAATCTCTGTATGGATAGATAAGTATATCCAAATAAAAATGGATCACCAAATATGTTCTTCAGTAAGTGTAGTGTAAGTTCTGCTAAGTTTAGTGTAAAAAGAGTGATTATAATAACAAAAATTTAATTTTATAAGTAACAGGATGATAAAAGTATTGTTTTTCTAATTTAATTGAACAATTTTTCCGTGAGAACGTGCCTGATAAAATTCATTTTTTAATACATTTGCATTTGCTTTGTGAAATATTATCCAAATAAACGCAGATCAATATGGGCGATGCACGCACTTACCTAGCAGTGAAACATAAATAGGTACATGAAATCAATATTTAAAATAAAATTATTATTACATCTTCAAAATGAATACGTAAATCACGAAAACAATGGTATTGCCACAAGAAATTAAAGAAGAGAGAGAACAAAAGCTATTTCTTTTTTGCATTAGGTTAGCAAAGCTATGTACAACGTAGGTGTGACGTCACGGCCGTGTATATAGACGGTTGCGCAGGGATTTCATAAACAGTCGCGGCGTCCGCGCAGCTGCCATCATTTGAGGATAACAATACTTAGACATTGGAAGTTAGTGCCAACACCCGTGTTCAATATTGGAAGGTAGGGATATTATATAAGTTGTGTTATTATTTTGGTGAATATTAAGTGCAATTTATTGGTGGTATTTTATGAAATATAGTGTCTATTTTTTTTTAACTTTGAACCTCTGAAAAAACGGATATTCATAAAATTAATATTTTCTATTCCTTTTCTAAGCATGTAAGAAAGTTTTAATCTATTAATTAATAATTTTTAAAAGAGAAAATACTAAATTATAATAGAATTCGATAATAAGAGGGGAAGTTATATTTCTTTGATAAATTACACTTATGTTGAATTTCGGGAAAATTGCATTTTGGTTTCTTAGATTTATGCGGATATTTCACGTTGAAATAAAAGTATTTTATTACCGGTTTTATCACGGATTTGGTTAAATTTTACAGTCTGCTCCTTGACCACGAAAGATGTAACGTAATCGAAACGTCAAGAAATTTAAAATATATAAAATAAACCAAATCCGCGATAAAATCCTTAAAACTAGTTTATTTGAAAATTACACTTGCACAGGGAACTGCACTCACAATTTTATAGTTCAAGCGCGATGAGGCATAGTCATTCAATTTTACTCAAATATAGCTAAAATATTGATAAACATATCTATATTTTATAAAATTAAACATGTTAAACTTAAAAAATAGGTACAAAATTTATTAAATACCAATTATTTTTTGTAATATTCAAAATTGTATAATAACTTTAAGTAATCCTCTAAGTTTAATAAACCAAGTTATAATATCGCACGTGAAATAAGTTTACGCTATCTTCTTTAATGTCGCATGGTTTTAATTAGGTTATTAACCATAATATGTTAAACGCCCAAAAATGCATGCTTTCCTTAATTGTTTAATCGTAGATATGTTTAAAAAACATCATATCATTTACAGTGTATATATGCTCGAACATTTAAGGGTAAATAGGTATGAAATAAAATAGGTGCACTTAATTGCAGCCGGGTGGTAGTTTTTAGCAAAAACTATGGATTTACCACCCAAAAATGATGATATTAAAAAAATCGTAAAAAAAATTATCGCGATTTTTGGAAAATTTCTAGTTGCATTGTGTTTGTAGTCACTAAAACTACCACTCGGCTTTGTTTTCGGTAGCAGTCTTGATATACCCGGTATAATCACTTATCTGCCAAATTGTACGTCCACTTGCGTCTAATGTAATAATAAATTTTGACTATTATGGTTAAATGATTTAGATTGATTTTTAACTCAAATCTATTCAAAAAGATTATCATAGTTTCAGCGTCCCTAGTATAAGTAGTAATCTTAATAACACATTTATTATATATGAACAATGCTAATGTAGTACCTCAATTCCATTAAATAAACAATATTGCATGGAAAACACCTATGGAAATAAATAAATGCGCTAATAAATATCAATTCCTACAAATAATGTAATATTCATGCAATAATTAAATAACTCGTGTCTCTCTTGTTACTTATAAAGTTATGAGGAACATCGTTTTGAATTAATTAGAAAAACATTGTAGGTACATAATATTATACCTGTGTACTCATAAGATTAATAATATTGAATTTTAATACTGCATTTTGCAAACAAATCGGTACACGCGTACACCGTGTAAAATAAAGAATAATTACAATATTTAATTATGCAAAAGAGTCTAATTAGACAATTTGATTACAATAGTTAGGGTCAAAATGTTATAATATATCCGTATTCAAAATGGTCTTTGCATACCTATTACGTGATTATATGAATATTGATTTGCCTACTGAATTAATCATAAATAAATCAAAAACCGTTATGAATTAATAATGTAATGTCTACGTGTTATTCGTGCATATAAAATACGTAAATTATTTATGTATTAGTAATAATGTAACAAACACTTGAATATTCACAATTAATATGGCATTGCTAGTATTAACTGGCAAAATAATGTTAAAATAATCAAATCAGATTAGGAGTGGACTTATAAAATCAAATGAATCCCGTCAACCATAATACAGAAAATCCTGTTGTGCTTTTGTTGTGATGTTTCGTAGAAAATTGCAAATGCGAGTTTTACATCAATGGACGGTTGACTAGAATATAAATTGTATGAGTATTGGAACAAACACACGTGCTTTATCTATTCGCATATTTAGATCGAAATTGTATTTATTTGTCCCGACAATTCAACCTGGGTTATTCCATTTTGGAATAAGTATCTAAGGCAGAAAGCTACAGCTAGTGTTAACTTCCTCGTGAAATAATTTGCCAACCATCTCGCCTATTTAAAAAAAATAGCATTCCTAATTATTTCAAGAACTCTGCTTAGTTGGAAAAGTTGATATTACAAAAAGCATTTCTTCCCCCAAAACAATAAATCAAATACAAAATTTCCAACTTGGGATAAAAAGAGGTGTATATTGAGTCCTCTACAATTCGGCGAATTTAATTCTGTCCTAATATGTGCTTACAGCCATTCATATGGCATTTGTAACTTAAAGGAAAATTGATTTATCAACCTCTGAATTGGAACTAAAGTTTCAAGTAACTTTTTAAAATATTTTTGCGGTTACCTACATCTTCCATCTAGAAAGTAGATGCATAATAATTTTTCTTTCGCAGATAAATACCACCAAAATGAGCTACACCGCGGCCGAAAATGTGGTGCAAAGCAGCACTTTTTCCGCTGTGAATCTATTCTACGTACTCCTTGTACCGGCTTTGATCCTGTGGTACACTTACTGGCGTGTGTCAAGGCGCCGCCTGTACGAGTTGGCTGACAAACTCAGTGGACCTCCCGGGTGGCCTCTACTTGGAAATGCTTTGGAATTCACCGGAGGATCGGCCGGTGAGCCCATTGTTATTAAATGATTATTATTAGCAAGCCCTTGACGGTGTCATCGTAAAATTTATTTGGACTGATCGGTCGATTTCGGTATTATTGTCTTCATTAACTGATGCTTACTCCATTGTTCTCAATACCAATGTAAGTATTTAGTTTCAAAATATGTAATATTTGAAGTAAGGTAATATCTAAGGTAATCTATAATGATATTTTAATTTAATTCTTACTGTGGTGATTACGATATTTTTTGCGTTTGTTCGCTTCCTGGCGAAGAGTATAGAGCGTGTACCTAAACAATATGGGCTGTTCTCCTAGCAATAGGTAACGTTTTTATTTGCTTAATTATGATAATTAAAATCATAAAGCGTTGCGAGGCTTATTTTTTATTTCTATAAAAACCAAACGGATTTGGATTGAAACAAAAAAAACACGTGTTTATTAAAAACGTGTTTCAAATATAGTTGCTTAAAAAAGAATGTAGTTTATCTTTTATATTATTAAGATAAGGTAATCAATAAAATAGGTTCTGAAACTACTGGATCGACTTCAAAAATTCTTTAACAATTGAAATCCTACATCATTCTTTATGATCATAGGCGATAGAATATCTTTAAAAAAGTGTATCTGCATCGGGCGCAGCCGGGCCGGACCGCTAGTACATCTAGAATCCTGAAACCTTCATAATGTTCCTATTTACAACATAAACCTTGCCTTTATCTTAGGATGGATAATCACTAGCGAATTTGCTATATAATTCAATTATTTATTATCTATCAATGCATAGCTTCAACTTTATTTTTGTTCAACAGAAATCTTCAAGAACGTGGTAGAAAAGAGTGTGGAATTTGATCACGAATCCGTAGTGAAGCTATGGATTGGACCTCGGCTTCTCGTCTTCATTTACGATCCTCGTGATGTTGAAGTCATCCTCAGCAGCCACGTCCACATCGACAAAGCTGATGAATACAGATTCTTCAAACCCTGGCTTGGAAACGGACTTCTCATCAGCACTGGTATGTTTAATAGCGATCATTATTAAGTCTCACATAAAAATGCACTACTAAATGTACTTAGTTATTGCAAATGTTAGACATTGAATACGCGTGGTCTTAAGAGCCATGAATTATTTTCATCAACTTCCTGCATTAGGTACAAGTGCAATACTTGTATCAATAACAATAAGTAATAAATATGTTTAATTTAATCGTGTTTCCTTACATTCAGGAATTAATTAAAATAACAAAAAGTGTTTTTTGAAATAAATTCTACCAATAAAGTCTAAGTCCTATGAAGCGAAATTGTGATTAGTCAATACCTTAACTTACAGCATCAAAACTTTTTTGTTTATTACACAGTTTCAAATTTATATATTCCCAGAGTAAGCAAAAAAACTTTATAAAAGGTGCAGGAAGTGACTGGAACCTATCTAATTCAGACAGGTTTTTGAAGTTTGTAGCTAAAGATAACGTCGCACTAATATTAAATAAACTTTGTTTTCTGTATCAGCCCATATATGTCCCACTGCAGGGCACGGGCCTCCTCTACAATCGACAGTACGATTGAGAGTGGCTAGGCCATATAGTCTACCACGCTGGCCTAATGCGGGTTGGCGGACTTACATAACATAGATTTTTTACAAACCGCTATGGTATGCAGCTTACCCACGATGTTTTCCTTCACCGTTATAGTAACTTTGTTTTGGTTCAGGTCAAAAATGGCGCTCCCACCGCAAACTCATTGCTCCTACATTCCACTTGAACGTTCTGAAGAGCTTCATCGATTTATTCAACGCTAACTCCAGGGCCGTTGTGGAGAAACTCAAGAAAGAAACCAAGGATTTCGATTGTCACGACTATATGAGCGAATGCACCGTGGAAATCTTGCTCGGTGAGTGACATTATCATTTCTACTAATTGTTTATTAAACACTTTTCTTCAGCAGCTTAAGAAAATTATATTATTGCAAGTAATGATAGAAATATGCCAGGATGTAAATGATAATATTCTTTTGCAACTGTACAATAGTTAACCACAAATGAGTTGATGAAAGAGTATACAAACTGAAATTTAATAAATCGAAATAATACTGACTTAATTTAAAAACAAACTTAATAAAATAAAAATAAGCTTTTATGCGAATATGAAAACTATAAAATGTAATAGACATTTCATACGTCATGATTTTATTATCAGCGGAGCTTAAAAAAAATTCTTGCCCGTTATAATTATTGTCGAATGCTAATTTGCACCGTTTAAAATGTATATTGCGGTAATATTATTATAAAAACAACTTGGTGAATTGAATAAAATTAAACAAGAAAGTAGTCGTTATCATAGACGAGTTTTTTTAAATTAATAAAGAACGAATGAATAAAAGAACAAGCTGTTTCTACTGAGCAATTTTGATCTGCACCGCAATACGGTTTTTTTGACATTGACAACAAACATTTGCCTGCACTTATTAGGTATTGTATTTTTTACGTGACCAAAATATAAACAGGCAAAAATATTATTTATAAACACGTGCTATACCTAATTTATTCGCTGTTATTCGTGGCTTTACCTAAAAAACTAACACATGAGCGACAATTCAACTGGAGATATCTAGGACGAAAGAAAAAAAACATATTTATATGTCACGAAGCAGACACAAATATTGCGGCATAGCTATTACTGAAGTATTTACTGCAAATATTCAGGCTTAATATGGTGAAATATTTTTCATTTGTGATACTAGCTTTATTCAAGTCTTTGATAAATGGTTCGCAAAAGAAATTGCAAGTAATGTTCAGTTAATTTGGATGCCAAGTAGAATACTATAGCAGGAAACACGGACAACAACGGCTGTTCAGTTCACGCATGTTGACAACACGTGTTGTTTTGTCAATCAATCTTAAAGGAGGAAAATTGAATATTTAAGAAGTCATGTCATGTGTGCTCTGCGATACATTGTCGTCATTCGAAGTCCATCTTAGATCTTAAAAGCGTTTCTATTTATAGAACCTGATGTTGCCTCACATACATTCAAAGATATTTTAGGAAAAATATCGGAACTTTTGTAATGAAAACAATAATATCCTTGACATTATTTAACGTTAGTGTGCCTAAAATTGTGGTTTTTGAAAAGAATTGTTAATTTATAGCGCAGACGTGTCACAATGTTTCCTGTTGCTACATATTTTACAAATTAGAATCAAACACATGTCGGCAAAATTTCCTCAAATCTCAAGGTGTTTGCGAAAAAAATATGTACAATAAAGAGCAGTTTAATCGTGCGGTCACGTAACCGGCCGCGATGGTGACAACACGTTGGCCCTCATTGGGACTCTAGTCCGTGTTCTTGAATACCACGAGAACCTATTAATCGTTTGCGAAACTGACGACACAAGATTGGCTATCAAGTTGTATTCTATTCACAAATACAGCGGAATATTCCCAAATTACCTAGCCAAACCGATATTACTAGCAAATCAACCGAATAATAATCTAGAAAATCTAAACATGGTTGCATAAAACCACGTCATTATAAAGTTCGAGACTTTGCAGTGTGCGAAAATTGTATATCACGTAACTATAATAATGGTCATTACGATGGCAAGGAACTCAGATAAATATGACACTAAATTGCATTCCGCATTGCATCTACCACATTTATGGCCGCAATTATGTATGTTGTCGTATGTTGAGCTAGTTTAACAATTTGCCGCATTGACTTATATGTGTCAAATGATATTGCTCTATATTACGCTTAATTATAGTTTTAAATAAATTAATCGTTTTATAAGTATATTTTATTTTTCATTGCTACTCTAATGGTATGAAATGACAGGCAAGGCTGTGATTATTAATTGAAGATCTAAATAAGACATAAGTTATGTTAGAGCATAACATTATGCAAATTTAAGTGACTTATTCCTATAGTTAATATAACCGCAAACAAATGACCTCCGCTTGATTTATTATATCAACATATCGATTTGGCTTAGCTAAAGGTTACGGTTAAACTCGATGTGTTGGATCTGTATCGATATGGTTAAACTGACCTTCCCGTGGTCGCGTTTAAACGCAGTATGCTTACATGTATCATTGGATAGTTAGTGATTCATGTTCCGACACGTAGAATCTGATTACCTCGTGTCGAGTTTGGCGACCCCCCACGTGCCCACGTACTAATGGGCAATATTCACCATTTGCGGTAGACACTTACCACCGCTATTGCGTTCCTTGTTACGCAATTGTTTTCAATTCAATGGAGGTCAGGTCTTTCTTTTCGACAGTTTCTACACCTATATGTATGGCAATCTAATGGACGAGCACACAATGGGTTCTAATACACTTCTTGTTATGTATAAAACACTCATTCACTCTCCACATTGCTCGGCTAAAGAATGAACTTCCTGTGACAGACATGACTGACGTGATCATTGTCTGATGCCTATTTATGAAAAACCTGTCAAGGAGCACTCCTGGTTAATGTTATTCTGTCCCATATCTTCCTCGTCCTATTTTCAATACAAGTATGTAACCGCAAACAACGATAGAAGTAGTTACTTGCATAATCTAGTTAATGTTGATTTATTGATAGGTGATTTGTTTAAACTAAAAGCAATACTTTATTTCAGAAACCGCAATGGGAGTAAGCAAAAGTACACAGGACCAGAGTGGCTTCGACTACGCCATGGCAGTAATGAAGATGTGCGACATCCTCCATCTAAGACATACTAAAATCTGGTTGAGACCCGATCTCCTATTTAAATTCACTGAATATGCCAAGAACCAGACTAAACTCCTTGATGTCATCCATGGTTTGACTAAAAAGGTAATATATTCTGGTCACAGCGGTATTTTAATATCGCACACCTAATGCATTTAAATGACGTTTAGACATAGGTTGTGTCTCAACTGCTTTTATGCGCAACGCCGCTGAGCATTTCTATCTAGGTGCACTATCCTTCTACACAGTTAACTATAGATTTAATGAAACCCTTTAAACCGTCGTTCATTACAATTCATATCAGTCACATAGTGTGATAATCTCATCATAACTATATTAATCGTTGTCATTTAAGGTTATCAAGAGGAAGAAGGAAGAATTCCAATCAGGCAAAAGACCTTCGGAGGTAAACGAGTACACTGAAGTCGGTAACAATACAGATATCCCCACAAGCAAAATGACTTCCGTCGAAGGGCTATCTTTCGGGCAATCTGCCGGGCTTAAGGATGATTTGGACGTCGAGGAAGACGTCGGCCAAAAGAAACGTTTAGCTTTCCTTGACCTGTTGCTCGAGAGCTCCCAAAGCGGAGTTGTCATTACCGACGAGGAAATAAAAGAGCAGGTTGACACTATTATGTTTGAGGTAAAGACACATATTTTTGTACAAAATGACTTTATTGTAATAAAAATTAAACATATTAAAGCGTAACACGTATTTGTAGGGTCACGACACGACGGCCGCCGGCAGTAGTTTCTTTCTGTCCATGATGGGCATTCACCAAGACATCCAAGACAAGGTGATTGAGGAGCTCGACCAGATCTTCGGCGACTCCGACAGACCTTGCACCTTCCAAGATACTTTGGAAATGAAATATTTGGAAAGGTGCCTCATGGAAACTCTTAGGATGTATCCTCCAGTGCCCATCATTGCAAGACATCTAAAACAGGAAATTACCCTGCGTAAGTATTCAAAATCAAAAATCAAAATCAAAATATTCTTTATTCAAATAGTCTTTCACAAGATCTTTTGAATCGTCCTTTTCTGCTACCACCGCTTCGGAACGTGTTGTAGCTGTGAAGAAGAAGCGGCGCAAGAAACTCCCTCAGCAACACGAACTGTCTTCTTTTTTCTTTCTTTTTCTTTTCTTTTTATATTGCCAATTACAATTACAATAACAATGGTTCATGTCATAAGTAACAATAATGTCAATTTGATGCAAAACATGATAAATTTAATAAATTTATTCCCAAGCAGTTTTGTCTTCCACATAATCTGTGATTCTATAATATATTATAACATTACTCCTAAGATATATTTATTAAATTAAATATATTACTAATATATATTTTCTTCTGTAAGTTCGACGTAGAAGCGATCCGAAGAATATTCCTTTTTTTATTTCGGTGTCTAATACTTTTCTCCTTGTTATAGCTTCTAACGGAAAGAAGATACCAGCTGGAACCACGCTTGTGGTAGCGACATTCAAGCTCCACCGCCGTCCCGACGTGTACCCCAACCCTGAGAAATTCGACCCCGACAACTTCCTTCCAGAACGTTCCGCCAACCGTCACTACTACGCGTTCGTGCCCTTCTCCGCGGGACCCAGGAGTTGCGTCGGTAAGATAAACAAACATAAATTCGGCGTATGGAAATATACCAGTGAATCATACCTACCGATATAATATGCAAATAAATTACATCTGCTTTCCGCTTCTAAAAACACAATCATAAAGTTTCCATAGAAAAATAAAGTAACATTTGCATAAACGGATGCAAAAACTATTCTGCGTCTTGACCGTGACAATACAATTTTCTAGAGCAATAACGATGTGAATAATTACTGTAATTGTTTTAGGACGTAAATACGCCATGTTGAAGCTCAAGATCATCCTGTCTACGATACTGAGAAACTTCCGCGTCCACTCAGACCTCAAGGAATCCGACTTCAAACTGCAAGCTGACATTATTTTAAAACGCGCCGAAGGATTCAAAGTCCGTCTGCAACCTCGCAAAAGAGTAGCCAAAGCGTAAGAATATAGAAAATGTACTTATAATTTGTAACCAAATCGAAGTGTCCCCCAGTACTGTTTCATTGTTAGCGAATAACTGGTTACTTTAGCGATGATAAATGCACTTTGTGATATTAGTACAGCAATATTAATAACTGTTACTGTAACTGTTTGAAGACGCTGACCAATATGGTGGTAGAAATTTTAGGCTCAGGGCGGTATAAAAAGGGGCAAAGCTTGTATATTGCTCAATAATATTAAATTATTCGTTAAGTTTTGTATATAGGTAATTAAATTATATTCTTTATAAGACCTACGACGAACATGGCAAACTAATAAATATAGTATTTTGGATATTTTTGCTTTTATTTCATTTAAATTACGATACTTACAGTTTTGCCTTACTTAGCCTGGTATTGGCTGCTGCGTAGCTTCCTTATATCCTCAACCGTATCAATTCTTCCGAGTAAATTGAAACCTTCTGAATTTTCATTAATCATCTCCGATTTCGCTTTTAATTCCAGTTGAATTCTAACATATTTATATAAATTAGATATCAATATATTTTATCTTATGTCTATTGAAATATATCATAACATTATACCTTCGAAAGATTGAAAGATAGAGAATACCTTAGGCAATAACAGCTAATGTATACGAAGCATAAAGAAAATATTTTTAATAACGGTACCGTAGGACGTCCAACGGGGTGCGATTATGTATAGGGCACGAGCAAGGCAGAAAGTCATGATGGCGCTTTGGCACCCACCAACCAGCGTGGGATAGCTTCCATTCAATGACTTTCATTTGTGCGATCGAACATGTTTCCGCTTCTTTCAATAAATTGAAGTAAGAAGGCATCAGTTCCTGGCCTTTAAACAAACCATTAATTTTTGCCAGTCTTGAATGGCATCAGATGTATAGAGGAATGTATAGTGATATACAAAATATTGTTGCAACTTATAAATATAAAGAATTGATTCGTACTTATATTTATTTACATATATTTTCGTATATGTGTTATTTGAACGGAATATTGCATTATTAACACCTATTTTGTACAATTTCTGCATCACCCAAAAGTAGATTGCTAGTGGATGCTCAAGGCAAAAGTCCGCCATAATACAACCTGTTTAGAAAATTTAAATAAATAACGTATTATGAACTCATTCACCTGCAGATATCGCCATCATTAGCCTCGCCTGTTCGGCTTCTTCTTCGAATATTTTCTTCTTTTGAGATTCAAATAATTGTATAACGTCAGAATCTTTCTCATTATCTATATCCGCCTCCACATTCATCACGTATTCAGATTTACTCTACGAAAAATCAAATTAATTAGAGATATCTATACTACATAAATCTGTTCACATTAACTGACAAATTACCGATTAAACGCTCCACAATCTAAATAATTGGGAGTCAATTACTTTTGCAGGCGGGCATAGTTGTATCAAATGGCATGGGACCGCCGTCTGATGCCATTCGATACTCTGGACGGCATTTGCGCTTACCATCAGGCGTGGTGCAGTCATTATGCTCTATCAGTATAAAAAAAAACTACCGATTAACGCGCGATAATCATACTAATCTGATACTTCATCTGGATAGCACTGAACTTACCATCATGCATTGAGTGATGTTTTCATGGCAGGAAAAAAATACATTATAATAGTTGTTACCTGTTGGTACCCACATCCCATGAAGCAAGCAAACGCTTCGGCCAAGTGCTGAGTGCCTAGTTCAGGTCGTTCTCTCCTCAGATGCAACTCTCCAAGCAAGTGCAAGGCTTGACCCAGCTGCTTCCTAAACCCATGTTCCATGGCAGTAGCGCCCATCTCTGTGAGCAACTTAGCCGCCGTTTCGTGATCACTTAATCTGAAGAATAAGTATTGGGGTATCTAGAGCAGACATCTCGAACAAAATTTAAGTGCATTGACGTATTATTCTAGAGCGCACATCTTTAAAAAAATGCTTTAAGCATGACGTAAATACCAACTAGAAACGTAGGAACCCAGTAGAGCGAGAGGGAAGATAATACGATTGTGTATGAGAAACAAAGAAAGAAATAGAACACCGGCACGTGTATCTCTCTTGTGAGACCTTTTGTATAAAATATCCTCGCTAGTCTATCCCAATAAATGAAATTTAAAGAAATCGTTCATTATTTATTAAATAGAACAGATTTCATAGATAGAACAAAACGACAGTCAAGTGGTCGAAGTAATTGGTAAACACAATAACAAACACGACGACCTAAAACATGTAAGCTCAAGGATTAAATAGCCAAGCGCACCACAGTTCACTGCATTGCGACAACACCTGATTGCGTACTGTCCACACTGGACATAATTTGCATGGAAACATCAAATCAAACTAACAACCATATAATTCAGAAACGAAATTTTCAAAAAAAAAATTTATTTTATTTAGTAATCTCTGACTACTACTAACCGATTTTAATAATTGTTGCGCAATTAAAAAGCTATTTTGTCCAGAAGTAATATATGCAAATGCAAAAAAGCAATATTGATATCGTCACTATATGATGTTGTTAGTTTAGCTTATTAACAAATAACTTAAGAGACACAAGACACAGTCCCTTAGGTAGGGATTGAATAAATTAACCGACTCGGTGTTACATGGATCTCAGAACTTTTTAAGGTTTACGAGTGTGGTTTTTGATGGGATAGACGATTTTTTATTGAAATAATATAATAATAATCAATTCCTCATCTATTTTAAGACCGTTCTTATATTCAATTAATAAAAAGGTACAAAAAACCAACCACAAAAAAAAGATCACGCTTCGCTGATCGATATTAAAGTTAAAAACTAGCTAAGGCTAAAAAATCGGTTAACTATTTCCAGCAAATTCGAGACAAATATCTAGTGTACAACATATTAGTTTGATACAACCTAAATCATTTCCTCGCAAATATTATATTCTATTATATAACATGTATAAATGTATCATTACAATAAAGCATTTTTTACATTTTTGTTAAGCAACTATCAAAACGTGTTTCGTTGGTAGTCAGACACTTTTGATGGTTCTTTCATCTTACTAGACACATTGAAGCTGATAAGTTCCAAAGTCACCACGACCAGAACTTCTTAATAGCTGATCGTGTGATGCCTATGTTAGAGGCATGCGCAGATAAACTTTCAGCTTTTATAAAATGACGAAAGTCTGAGGCCCACGGGCTCTTGCTCTATTAATTTAGTTTCTAAGATAGAAAAATACGCAAGATGTCATCGGCTCTACACGGTCCTTCCTTATCTGGTTTTCTCAATAACATTATCCAATCATACTCACAAAGACAAAACTTTGAAAACCCACACCCGGAATCAAAACAGTTGATTATATACAGTGAAACGGATTGATTCATCATAAATTCATAATCGATGATGTTTATTGTGTAAACAAAGAATACGAGTAACACACATAGTTGAAATCTCAGAACTTTACAGCAAAAGGACAGTAATTCATATTGTTGCCCTTGATCAAATGCATATCAGATATAAATGTTTATGTATAAAGCTACCCACGTATTTGTGCATCAAGTGGGTATGATAATGAGTGGACACAAAGCATGTATAATTGCACTTCTTGGAAAGCATATAGACCGCATCGCAGCTAAACCACATACGTCATAAGGGCAAGATAACTTGTAATTAAATATTTAATTATTATTTACTGTATATTAACCATATTGCATGCATAAAGTGTACAATGTTTGCATCGTATAAAATAACACGTGGCTGTAGAGGTATATCTGCATAGATTATTATCCAATCTTAATAAATATAATAAAGTGGAAAATTTTGATTGATTGTGTTTATTGAATATGCTACTGAAACTATTGGACCAATTTAAATAATTCTTCCACCATAAGAATCCTACGTTATCCCTCATGACACAGGCGAAACATTATTTTCAAAAAAGTGTATCTACACCCGAACGCAGCCGGGCTGGGCCACCACTTAGAAATAAAATAATAATTACACACTATTAAAAACAAATCAATTTTTGATAATGTTACAAAATATTAGTAAAGACGTTAGAAAAAATTTACTCACTAAATTAGTAACAGATGTTTGACGTAAATCTGTGTAGTTCAATTATGTTTTACCACATCAATCTTTAAATGTCAATAGCAAAACTTCGCGTCTGTACCAGGTTATCTTAGATTAACTGTTTTTGTAACCATCGAACAGGAAACAATAATTTAAATGGACCTACAAAATATACATAAACTATTCTCTAGTATTTTTTTTGTTTTGATTTCACAGACATATTTGCAATATGTTTTATTCGACTAATACCACGCTTAAAACTATTATATCGGGATAGGATAGCAATGTAATGAATTAAAATTTTATTATGAAAGTAATCGTTGTGTATTGTGTATACTGCAATAACTATGAGTTCATCTCGACTGTTTTTTTTTACCTAATGACTAGGGGATAAAACGAAATAAATTATAAAAATATATTGTCAGTTTCTTTCGGAATAGCAGCAAACAACGGATTTAGCTATTGTTTTATTACATATTATTAATTATTAATAATTTAAAATCGCATCGTAAAGCTATTAGTTTTTTTTTAAATCAAAAACTCACTTTTGGCCCAAAAGTTTTGGGATCTGCCTTAATTTCCTTTAATTGTTTATAATGAACACTCAAATTCATATACATTTTTACCATATATTTTTTTTATGATTATCAGTTATTATTTTCTATACAACGGCCTTGTCTCATACAAATAAATTGCTTGCCGAGAGCATAAATAGGTTTTTTACAATTAACCAGTGACTATAAATTAGTCAATAGTGCTTACGAGCGTTGTAAGTATCAATCACAGTGAAAATAACTATTGCATATAATTATCGTAAATAAACAGCATAACTCCCGCCAAACAGCGGTGTAAATACACTGTTGTGTTTCGGATTGAAGGATATTGTAGACAGAGTAACTACTGGACATTTTTCGACTTAACATCTTACGACTATGTCTCAAGATGGCGAGCGCAGTGGAATGCCAACAATTGCTTTGTAATTCATGGTGTGGTTTGGTTTTGCTACTGTTCATGCGCTCATGTTGTATCGCTTATCATCAAGCAAACGGCATGCTCATCTCGCCATTAACTGCAATAAAAAAATAATAAAAAAACCGGGATGGACATTAGCTGTATCTGTACAAGATTTGCCTCTTGCAACTAGAATATTTGCCAATAAAGATACTTGCTACCCATTCTGAATATGAAACCATGTCTGCCCGCTTAGTCATTGAAATATTGCGATTTTCACGTTCTCCGACAAAATATATTTCAAGTAGATTGGTTCTTTTTTTCCTGGTGTGATATTTTAGTTCTTCTTGGTCTAAACTAGTCTATATTAGTCAAAAATATTTTGCCCAAAAAGTTACGTATTTATTAAATATGAGTTACTGTTATCATGATAAGGTTCCTTACCGTTGCATGACAGCAGCTAGATGCATCCTCGTTTCGCACAAACCTTTTAAATTGTTACTCTCCGAGTATATTTTGAATGCCCTTTCGAAAGTCTTCTGAGCGTTGTTCAGATTATTCATCGCTAGTTGACAGACCCCAATTTCAATAATTGCTTCTGCTGTTTTATCAACCGCGTCAGCTAAAATGAGGATTAGTTCTGTTTTAAAATTCAATTTACGACGTTCGTACTCTTTAATCTTATGCCTATATAGTACATATTTATCTCAGATTTTGGTAGATCTGAACTACAATCCTGCATATATATTGGTTTTTGTTCTTTAGAACATAAATGCATGACATTTTCAGATATCCAAGTTAATATGACACTTAAAATATTACTACTGTTATTTTCCCATTAAATAAATAACACCCAACAGTCACATGCATAGCCCTGACTTCACACTAAGATCGAGTCTTGTGTCCTGGGTATCAGGAACGACGAGAGACGTTCCGGTCTCACACACACCCAGACCCTAAATAAATATTTGTGGGCCGCACAAACATTTCTCTCGGTGCGGGGATCGAGCCCGTGGCCTCTCGTTTCACAGCCGGCGTCTTACCAACTGCGCCACGGAGGCTGTTATGGCATTAGACGTCAAATGAGAATGCCATTGTTAAAGCTATTATTTTAATGTTCACGCGTAAATTTTAGTCGAGGTACCAAAACATTAAAATATGCAACTTGAACAACATTATGAACTACTATGACTCAGATGGTAATTTGTGTCTGGCGGTAGTGATTAAAATTCAACCGCTGACATTTGCCTCTTTGGTAAATTTCTAGTTGCAGATATATAATATAGATGTATTATAGCGGCCCGCCCCGGCTTTGCCCGGGTACATATACAGATTTCAGTCCATATTTTATTTAAGACATGACTACCGTTCTCAATACTGCTTATCCAATCCCATCCTGTATTCTTCTGTCCCATTTTATCCACCGAATATTCTATTTCATCCCATCTCTCCAAATTAAAATCATTATTTTGCTACAGAGATAATATTAAACTGTTACTACTCCGACGAGATTCATTGAAATCAAAAGATGTGACGATAACATACACATCGAATTATATTACAAAGGGCGAAATATGAATAATCAAATTTAAATACGGCATATTATTTGAATGTACGATTATATTAACAATCCTTGCATTATTTATTTATTTATTTATTTAACTCTTTTTTGCACTGTACAGAGAAACAACAACGAAATCACAAGATAATAATAATAGTACAAGTGGCGGCCTTATCACACTAGGTAATTTCTTACAGGCAACCATGGGATGGATATTTAAATAGGAGATAGAAATTATGTATAAAATAATAGGTTTTTTTGCTAGAAATGGTTTGATTTGAATAAAA
Organism: Hyles lineata; assembly: GCA_030180105.1. Classification (NCBI taxonomy): domain Eukaryota; kingdom Metazoa; phylum Arthropoda; class Insecta; order Lepidoptera; family Sphingidae; genus Hyles; species Hyles lineata. The sequence continues at coordinate 10,073,681 of JARJEE010000008.1, read as the reverse complement.
ACGTTCAAGATGGCCATCAAGTACCAATCCAATTTCTACTATGAATTTAGGTTATTCGGGCGCCTAAGATATCGATTTGGAGACCAATCGGATCAATAACAAAAAAGTTCAAAATGCGGCCACAATTTCGATTCTGACTCCAAATTAAGATTATTCGAAGAAAATATAAAGTTTCATTTCACAGCAGCGATTTCGATTTCCCCTATAACATTACAACCCTCATTTTAACCCCTTTATTTCTAATGTTACCCACATTCAATAAAACGTAGTATACTATTATTATTGTTTTTAAATCAGTAAATAAAGTGCAAAGTTTGCCGTATTTAACTTCATTGATTTAGATTTTTCCATACAAACTTTCATTCCTTTCAACCCTTTGCATCACAATAAAAAGTAGCTTATGTCCGTTCTCAGCGTCTAATCTACCTCTGTGCCGACTTTTATCAAAATCGGTCTAGTGGTTTAGGCGCAAAAATGGAACAGACTAAGTTACTTTCGCATTTACAATATAGGTAAGGATTTGCTTTTTACTATAATACACTAACACAGCGGCCTAGCTTCCCCCTTTTTGCAAATAAGTTTTAAGTCCAGTCCACATCAACTACACATTATTTTGCGAACTGTTTTATATTTCAACTCATTAGGACCGCCACCGACTATATTACTTTTCCCATCCCGTCCGTTAAATCTGGTTATGTTATGTATCCTTGTTTTTTTTTATTGCAATGAATATCGAGAGGAGCATGCCGTACGCCTGATAGTAAGCGATACAACCGCTCATAAACAGTAGCAAAACCAAACAACACCTTGAATTCCAAAGCAATGCTTGGTATTACACTGCGCTCGCCACTCTGAGACATGAAATGTTAAGTCTCAATATGTCCAGTAATTATTCTGGCTACAATGCCCATCAATCCGAAACACAATAGTGCATTTACACTGCTGTTTATTGCTGCTGGAAGAAATAGACATTGCGGCGGTACCTACCTAGATGGCCTCTCATATATGGGTGACCTACCACCATTCTGTACCAAGACGAAAGCATGCAATCCTGTCCTCTCCTGTCCCGTTTTCCATCCATTCCAGTTTAAAAGAGTAGCAAATGTGTGTATTTGAATTCCTTACTCATCCCTGGGAGGACTATTTTTTTCATGATTAAATATAAACCTATCTGTTAATCTAGATCGCTATACCAAATTTCATTCAACTCAGTCTGGCCGTTTTTGCATGTATGGGTAACAAACATTCATACAGTTGTATGTATGAATGTAACTTTCAGTAATTTTCGCGTTTTTAGTATAGCTATTTATTTTTAATAAAGACATATATTTCGCGTATTTAATAAAGATGGCCGAATACCACCTAAGTTCTATGTTTCATAATAAGCAAGGTTATTATTTGCATTCTTAGGTCATAGTCAGTGATTTTGTAGTGTGTTTTACGTCGTTTCAATGGAACCAAATGAATGTAATATAGACATATTTTTTTTAACTGCGGCGTTACATGTGCGAAAGAAGCGAAAACAATTATATTGTACTCGTAGATACATTTATTGTATAATTCAATCAGAATTAAATATATGGCACGATCAAAATGGTTGACTTACATGTAACCACAATTTTTAATCGGACATCCGAATAGATGCGCTTTCATGCTTACAGCAAAAATTATTTTCAGGTAATATTTTATCTAATAGTACAAGGATATACCTATGTGTCGGATTGGTTACCCACACACCTTACCGCTCTAGTAACTCGAGTTAATAATATACAATTCCTCAAACCTTGAATTTATATGTTTAACTAAACTAAAAATTTATATGTATATATGACATGCAATTCCGGTAACATTATGAAGTGTTAGAATAATTATTAACTCAAGCATAATAATCTGGTATGAACAGTACATTTCAAATATTTTTTGTAGTTTAACGCACATTACAATTTACCTGTACCTGAATGACTAAATAAATGTATTTTATGTCTGTTCAAACACCTAATTTACATTTGGTTAATAATTTTCCTTAAATTATGCAAATTAACGTTTCTATTACTTGTGAAATACATAGTTCAGAATAACATATTACATATTTAAAATAGTGCAAAGTATCATGTAACATACTAATAAGGTTAACTCTGTGCATAGAAACTATAAAAACATAAGTGTTAGATGACGTACAGTTAGCACTAGGATGAACGTATCCAGCAGTATAAGACGATAAAAAAGTATATACATAAACACACGCCTTTTACCTAGAAGGGGTAGGCAGACGTGCCAGGACACCCACATTTGAGATTGTATGTTCACACAATGTGATGGGGGCCTATCCATCCTATCTGGCGAGCCTATCGCCACACCACACTATCCTGACTGCGGGTTGATAATGAATAGAAAAATGTAATATCACTTTGCCCGACCCGGAATTCGAGCCCAAGATCTCAGCTTTGTAACCATACCGTAATACAACTACGCCACCGAGGCTGTCAGTAAATCGAATAAAAAGTAAACAACACATGGTGACCTCAGAAAAATATGTTGCATTTGGATTGCAATCATAATTGACGAGAAAGAGTAACCTCCCTGGGAAACTCTATTCAAATTGCATTATTCGCAATTTTAATTAGAAATTAAATATTTGCTAACAGTTGAAACATAAACTATTTATAATCCTAACCATCCTTAGCCCTCCTCTCAGCGAGTCTTGAAAGCCTCTCCGCTTTAGCTGGGTCTGCTTTCCGTATAGCCCTGGCCTTGCCCAGCATCACTCGATGCAGTTGCAGTGCAGTGGCAGCGAATACTGTGTCGGGCGGTACAACCTCGCCTTCCTCCTTCGCCTCGTAAAGTGGCCAGTCCTACACAGGAAATGAAATCTTAAGTCAATACAATAAAGAATAAAGTACAAAAAAGTGATTACATTTTATGGCACAAGATAATGATTGCAGGAATAAATTGTTGATCTAAGGCAGGTTGCTTAAGTAGTAATCGCAACATCGATAGATTACGACTTTGAAGTGCGTCATTGATGTTGTATTATTATGTTCCGACCGACCTTTATTTTGATAAAATTTACATTTTTGAACTTTTGCAACAAATCAATTATTTCGGATGATGTAACTCTATGAATAAGATTCATACAATATTCTGACGTGGTATTTTGGATACATTTGAATAGATATCAGAATATTTATTATACGATCCATATATTAGGCCAAGGCTTGATCCTTATTAACATCAATTTCCCAACTCTAAAGACCGCTAATATAAAAAGGTGTAAATGTAAAACAGCCCTAACAATAAAAATCTTTATTTATGTATTTATTAACTTAAACAATAACGCATTACCTAGACATTGGTATAGTCAATAAGTTTTAAGTCTTGCGTAGAAACTAGTTACCTAGACAGGTTTATGAAACAACTATTGAACAAATGTTTGCCAAATAGAGGAACTATGTTATGTTAATTTAGGCTCTGCAATTAAGTAAAATATAATAACATCGAGTGCATTAAATAGTAAAAAGTATTTTTTAAATTCCAATCCTACATTTTAAATGAAACCAAGAGTCAATAGTATGCCAGGAGGTTTCTTCAAATGACCGAACTGCACTTGTACATTTCAAAATTCATCCATACTATGATCACGATGTTGGTTCATTTTGAAACAATTTCAATTGTTATTTCAATCATTTGGGGACTCAATCATATTTTGACTGATACCATGACTGGACCGAAATTGAATCAAGAAGAATCTACAATTGGCAATTTAGTATCGATAAACCCCTCGTAGCTATCGATATAAAACTAATCTAAAACATACAGCCACTATATGTTGGCAGTATTTTTTGAAATATAGAATTTTAAACAGTACCTTCCCAATGGCACTATCGCGAACTTCAGTTAATATCTGAAATGATTCCTCCGTGTCTGCTCCTGGAACTGTTATCAAAATTATTTCTATTGGTTATGTTCTCGATGCAAAAAATAGTGGATGCAGATATCACTAATTCTGGACAGTACTTACATTAGATAATGTTTGGAGCAGGTCATCTATAAAGTAAGCTCCTCATCCATTGCTCATATATCTTCATAGAAATAGGGGGGCATTATCCAACAGTTGGATACTAACATGTGATGATAAAAAAAAACTTACACTTATCCAAAAGGAATTTCGCGTAATGGTATTTACAGCAGGCCTTTTGCCTTCCACCATCAATCATATACTGGCTGGCTACAGCAATTGACGCAAGGAAGAATTTTTCCGCCAGCCATAATATACCTTTACCCTTTTCAGCATAATCCATCGCTAAACCAAGAAGTTCCAAGCATTCTTTCTTAGTATCATCTGAAATATATTATGAAAACGCGAGTCGTGAAACCAAAGATACTTCTACAACTACAAATTTAAAACTCGTATATATTTTGATTTATTCAAACACAATTTACGACCTATTTGTGAAATAATAACGTCTCATGATATAACCCATTCAATTTCAGATGATACATAATATGGCATTTTTTATTACTAATAACCGAAAATAGAATTAATTGTGTGAAATAGTTTAGGTATATAAACGGAATCGAAGTCCGAATTATTGCATCTATAGTCTAAGTTTTATTGCTTATTGGTAAATTATTATGGATCGATGACACGTGATTATAAATATAAAACGAATCTCTAAAGAGCTTTTAATTTGTCTCATTTTTGAAACAGCAAAGTGACAGCACTGCATATGATATAAAGTACGATGCCGTACAAAAAAAGGCTCGATTGCGAACAAACCTTACCACTCAGCAAGATTGTGCCAATCTGCATTTTGCGATAGTAGGGAAGAATAGAAAGAATAAGGGAAGAAACATTCATTCTTTCTCATACATCCATCCCATGGTTGCCTGGCAGAAATTGCTTTGAACGATAAGACCGCAACGTGTATTTTTTTTCTGTTACATTATCTACTTATAATTGAATTGGTGTACAATAAAGTGTTAAATAAATAAAATATAATATAATAAGAAACTGCATGATCTTCAGGTTAAAAACAAACCTTTATCCCTTTGTTTTTCAGCTCTTTGTAATCCAGCACAAATGTGTTCCAAATAATCCGGTCTCTTTCTGAGATCTACTACAATGCCTATATCATCTTCAGCGACAAGTTGGATGTTATCATAAATCAAGTCCTGAAGATAATCAGATGATTCTGTGTACCCCGACTCTCTCAATTCCAAAATGAGACATTCATGAAGTGGTAGCTTCTGTCTGAAATTATTTGTTTGTACTTGAACATTTTCGTTAGTTTTGACAACAACCAAGGCGTAGATGGTCAAGGTAGCTGTGAAACGAGCGTCCGCGGGTTCGCCTAGAGACGAATATTCGAAAATATTCATCAATGTTTTCATGGGCACGATACAAAACTTAAATACTGAGTTCAAGACTATTGTATTTATTTTAATTCGCAGTTACATGTATATATTTTAATTTAATTTAATACAATCTACTATCTGTTTGAGACACTCCCAGGAATTTCTTTGTTATGCGAAATGTGTGTCTAAGTGTGATTTAACATAGTATGATTTTAGACCATGTAAAGAACTAATAGTAACATCATACAAAATATCTAATTCTTAATTAATACGAATAAATTTGTTTTCACATGTAATCGCCAAGGAATATTCATTATGGTTAAGAAACTTTTACAAGAAATAAGGTGTTTAAATAAATATTAAAACAACGTTTAAAACATGTTTAAATCACATGTTTCTATTTATATGCAATTGGGAAGGTTGTCTGAAGAATACGATCCTTCAATACGTGCGAAACAGACTTTATTTAACGTTCTGGTGCGTCGCAAGATATAAACAAATCAAATGGGTCCAAAACTATGCCATGGCGAGCGTCATACTAATTCCTAAAGCAAATGGCGTCACAAGACAAGTTCTAAGCCGAGATTTCATTAACGCTTATATCCCTCTAGAACGTGATATCTAACAACACGGTCATAAGACCTGTTTATAGCAAAAAAATTAAAAAATCAAGTTCGAAAATCAGTGAAGTTGCACCATATGGAATAAATTAAGCCGTATAAATTACTTATCTAATAAATCATAGGTATGACAAAAAACAAGGAACTTGTAATTATACCTTCTGATTCCTTTAGCGTCGAGGACATCCAAACTAAATAATGCTTTATTTCTCAAATTTTCCAAACTGGTTTTTGTCATACATGCCATAAGTTTAGGGAGCTGGCGCTTCTTCGGTAATGCGGCTTCTGAATTCATATTAAGCCTTTACAATATATCTATAAATCAAAAATGTCTAAGAATTATACATATATCTTGGAATATTATTAAAATATTTTATTTATGATTCTAAATGACCGCTGACAGCCAATTTATTTTTAATTTTACAAAAACACCACAATGACACCACATATAAATCCTGTTTGTCGATATTATATAAAAACGTTGGAAAAATATAGTATTTGAACTTGTTTTGGAGAAGATATTATTAGAGCTTCAATTTTAAAAAAAATGGCATTTTTTTATATTATAATTCCAAAATACTTATAGCATATACCAATATATCAGTTAAAAATTGTTCCCAAGAATCAATGAATGTAGGATATTTGAATTAGATGTCGACTATGTACATTTCTGGCCATTTTGCATGACGATTTGACGCAAAATTTTACCGACTGCACGACATAAACCATTTCCTCTCATTTCCTTCCATGAGACCTGGTCCTTTACTCTACCATATACTAAAAATGGAGTTTAAAATATTTTCCCAGCTCTCAAACCCCTCTCAAGTATATACGACTATACGCAAGTAAGTAATTTTAATAAGCATGTTTTCCTTCACCGATAGATGTTAAAAATTAACTAAATTCGAAAGGTCAGTGGTGTGTGTCCTGGATTCAAACCCACGGCCTCCGGTTTGGCCTCGCGGACTACGTGCAATATCACAGATCTTGATCCCGGTTAAATATTTATCTGTGAAGTGCGAGGCTCTTTAAACCGCCCACATAGCCCACACCTTGCCACGGTTATACCAAAATACCTTCAATTAAATTTAACATAATTTATACTATTTTAATGTATTTTTTATTGAATGGAAGATTCGAAAAAAAAAAACAAATACTATTGCCTATAAATATATTGCTTCTTATCTGTGCCCGCTTGAATTTAAATCACTTGACTAATTCGCCAATAATTATACACACTGGGTCAATGTTATGGATACCGGGCCACACTTAATATATTAGACATTTCAACAGATTAAGATAATATTATATTATAATGTAAACTTAGATCACAACAAGGTTATTTAAGATGTACGATTAACTTACACTTAAGTTTTGCACCTCTGGTAATGCCATGTTAGATGTTCTAAAACGTAGAAATAATATTATTGTAGAGTGGAAATCCCGGACATAATTTGTGCGCACACAGCAGCTACTAGTTATTAGCGGAGATTAATAAATAGACGATATGGTCACGGTCGGATGAAAAGGACGGCTGTTAAGAAGTTTCGTTCTCTCAATCCTAAAGAGGGTAGAGATTTATCCTAAAATGTGATATTACCGGCTCCTAATAACAAATAATTAATGTCGAGTAGTAACATTGCAACTTTAAAAAACATATATGATTTCCTCATTTTTTCTCATTATGATGATTGATATGATTATTATATTATATCAATATAATATAATAATCATATTGATGATGATGATTATATCAATATAATATAATAATCATATTATTATATAATATAATATTATATTGATTATATATGATTATTATATTGATTATATGATTATATGCCTTGTGATGATCTCTAATGTACAAAACGGCATTACCATTAAAAATAAAGACAAACCATAAATTGCAGAATATTCCCCATCATATTTTTTCATATATTTTGCGATGCCCGCTTCTGTGCGATACTCACTGTTCCAAAACAATAAAATATTTCGCAACTACCATTCATGTTTAAACAAATTATTCACGTTGGATATACGTGTTAGTTTCGGCTAATTTTCGGCAAACAACAGGTTTTTTAATTACCCCGTTTAGATGAGTCGAACCACAGACGAACACTGCTTAACCAATTGATAAGTTGCAAAAATTTTGTACTAATATCACAAAAACCAACATCATTATTCGTATTATTTTCATATGTTATAAGAAAAATAATTATAGAAGCTATGAAGAATAATATCAACAATTGTTCGCATATTTCTACGAATGGATTAGAGTAATTGAAAATTATACTGACTTCGTTATTTAAGTTACAGTACAAACAGGCTTAAACAAACAAAAATACTTAATACAACATGGTAATAGTGTATGACTCCATCTTGAAAAACCTTATATTTACGAAGTTGTCTATCAGTTGATTTCCAGCGGCTAAAGATGTGGTGAAAATAGCAACATGCATTAGATGTGGATCGTGATCTTCTCAATTTAAAAGTCCTGTACTCATCATCAATCGATTCGAGTATCGGAAACACTTTATTCCAGGAATGGATTATAAGGAAAGCTAAATCTACTCGTATGTATGTATTTCTGAAGTATACTAAAATGTTCATAGTGTACTGACACCTCGCAAGTAATGTAAAAAGACAGGTAGAGCAAGAAGAATCATATGTGAGCAACCCAAGTTATGTCAATATCTATTTATGTTCTGATACATTAAGGTTGTATTAACTATATTTTCCCAAACTGTGGTTTACTCGAACAAGTTGAATGTCCTTTGCGTAAAAAGATTATAAAATTGCAGTAAGAAACTACAGTTATACGAGAAATTAAAATATCGATAGTTTCATATGATTCTTAGGGTGAATGACTTCTCAGTTCAATGCACCTCAAAAACGCAATTATTTCATATTTACACTTGAATATTTACTATTTTAATTTTTTGCCGATATCATACAATAAATTATCACATTTTTTTTATCTTAATGTGTGGAAATATTCGTATTCATCGCGATGTATGCACTGCCGCAACAAAATCAAAAGTTAAACAAAAAATGCCCGACAGCTAGGTTATAAATCATCTTCAATGGTATAAAAACTAAATTTGTAGTATATGTACAAAAAATGAGTCCATTAATATAACAAGTACTTTTCGAGGCGTAAACATACCGGGTAACTAAAGTTCAAGAGGAACTGTCTAGAACTCACATTCGTAATAGCTATATGATTATTCATCACCGTAATCTTATAGTGCGATGCATTTTTCTAAAAATAACGTTTTATTTCATTTTACGTGATATATTGATTAATTATGCAGACTTGTAACGGGTCATAATTTTTACTATGATTTTAACAGTAACTGAGTAATTTTAATCAATGTTGGCTCGAATGAATGACTGCCTCGGTGGTGTAGTTGTACTACGCTATTGTTACAAAGCTGAGGTCTTTGGTTCAAATCCCGGATCATGCGAAGTTATAGTAGATTTTTCAATTAATTATCAGCTCGGAACCAGGAATTAGTGCCCGATATGGCGACAGGCTCGTCCCCTATCACATCGTGGGACGGAACACTTAAGGCGAAACCTGAGCGTACTGGTTGCTACCAGCACTTCAGTTTACCCCTTTTGTGAGAAAGGCGTGAGTTTATGTATGTATGTAATTTTAATCAAGTATGAGTAACTAGGCAGCATCCTTAATTAGCCAAAGTATTTTAATAATTATAGAGGCGTTCTTCTTATTCCTCAAGCACAGGAATTCGACAGAGACTGTTGACTGCCTTTGATTTCGACGACTTGAGGCCACTCTCTGCTTCCTTGTCGGCTACAAATTACAATTGTCTAATGACGAGAGGGCATTACAAGACACTTTTATGACAACAGAGTGCATGTGTGCCGGCGAATCTCAGTAGTAGTAATAAAATAGGTCCAGTAGTTATAAAATAGGTCCAGCAAACAAGCAAACAGGTTACCTGATGGTGAGTGATCACTGCCGTCCATATATTTTTTTTATTACAATGAATAGCTACACGAGCATGTTGTTCGCCTGATGTTAAGCGATACAACCGTTCACAGACAGTAGCAAAAACCAAACAACACCTTGAATTACAAAGCAATGCTTGGCATTCCACTGCGCTCGCCATCCTGAGACATAGTATGTTAAGTCTCAATATGTCCAGTAGTTACTCTGGCTACAATGTCCTTCAATCCGAAACACAATAGTGCATTTACACTGCTGTTTGACGAGAGAAATAGCCATTGCGATGGTATCTATCCAGATGGCCTCTTACATATGAGAGACCTACCACCAGTAAAATATCCACAACGATGGGATTATGGACGCATGGAAAAGGGATAGGCAGAGGAAAGGGGTATTAGGTATTCGGCAATATCACTCACCGAACGAAACGAGACAACAAACCTGTCACTTTACGTCAATGTACTGTGACACAGTGGTACGGTCCTGGACGAGCCTGCCCATTCATGATAAACAATAACTGTTAACAGCGTGGCTCTACCACTTCTAACTGTAGTATATACTTCAATAACACAGTTACAATTTAAGTAAAAAAATGTTTTCTTTCCCAATAAAGGCTTACGTAGCAATGGGAAATCAGTTAGCCATAAGAATCGTATAAAAGATTCACAGCAACATATTAACACAATTCGCAAATCAATAGTAATATAAACAATTATCACATAGTCTAAAATATTTTTTTGTTATTTTTACTATTGCATTCAATTTCTTAGGAATATTATGACATAAATTTTATTGTAAGCAATAAGCAAGATTTTAAAAAAGCAAAAAATAAACCTGTCGTTACACACTATTATACTACCACTATTTATAATATGGCAGCAATATTCTGTTTAAGCGAACTGATGAAACATTTTACAATTTAATGTAAATTGTTATTGGTTTAACTATATTTTAAGCAAAATGTAACATTCTCTTGCCAGGAATGCTACTTAAAATTGCACTGTCCATTAGACACACTGTATTGGTTTTAAATAAATTATGATAAATTCAAATGACTTCCGTAGTTCCATTCTAGTAGTAAAACATTTTAATATTTGGTCAAATATTTAAATGCACACATGTTCCTTATTTGGTCAAACGCAGTATTCCTCTTCAATCTCGATCTATTAATTCTGTACCTTTGACTTTGAAACCACTGAAATCCTTTACTATACTCAGTATAAATGTGTCGTTTTGTTTGTAACGATGTTAAGGTCAGGCGGCGCCGAGCTGACCGACCTAGACTAGGCTACAAACACCTTAATCAATTCCATTCCATCTCTATCCCAAATTGAATCATATTCATTGGAGGTGTAATGCCAAACATTGTTTTTATAATTAATATGTATTGCAATGCTTTATTTGTAGTTATTTGTATTATTAAACGTTTATCTATTAGTTACTGCTTTGCTACCAAAAATAATATTGCTTTTCAATGCATTAACATCTAACAACAAAGTGTGTTGTCGCTTCAAATATGCATTATATAATATATTACCAGCAATCCTATTTATAGTAATAATGTTTTTTAAAACATTTATTTCAATGCAAGTCCAACCATCTTTTCCTGAATCCGGCTCAAAGATGAGCAACATTAACTATTGACGAATATATCTGCAAAAGCTTTTGTATGTTACGAAATTATTCCATTATTATTACGTTAGTACACTACGGAACAAAAACTCGGGAAACTACTAATTAACGTAAGCAAGAGTGATTTTTTATTAGTTAAGTATTCAGTAGATCAAATTAGTTACAAAATTGTTATTGCTGCGGTGTTTTTTCTACCAGGCATTTGACTTCGGTTGAGATCGGCCCCATAGGTTGCTTCTCGTCTAGGTTCACAGAGTGACACGAGGCGACTGGTTTAGCAATAATAATCGATGTCGCACTTCTAGATTCACCGTCTTCGTCATTGTTATTCGTAACATTTTCACCTTCCGATCTACCTTGATTATCTTTATCTTGTTTATCTTTATTCTTCTTTGCATTTTTTAAGGCCATCAACATTTCTGAAATTAAAAAATATATATGTAATTATTTATTGCATAATCCTTTTTATTGCATCCGGCAAATATATAAACGACTCAGCTTATGGTACATGATTAACGTCGGCTATAAAATTCTACTATACTTCGATAGCCAGTCTCCTAAATTGGCAAAGCTGTCACTACATGTCGGTTTTTTTGTGAGACAGGATTATTTTTCTAGACAAATCGATGTATTTGTAAAGTCCAAAACGCGAGAAACACAGTATTGTTTTACTAATTTTCATTTACTATCTTAAATAAATATTTATATTTCCGCTTGCAAAGCAGCTCTTTTTACTGTGCAAACGAACTTGTAAATATAATGAAATAGTATGAAAAAAAAAGGTATTGTATAAAGTTACAGAGGGTAATGCTATTCCCACTGTGTCTGGTTGGAGATAAGGCACGATTCTCTGTATTATTTTCATTTTAGCACGAGTATAAGCGAAGGGTGTGTACTCTGAAAGGTCACCTTGCAAAATGTCACATACAATTGGATGTAAATTCAATTTGATAACAATTTCAAAAACCAAATTTTAGTTACTAGCTCGTTCAATGTCTAGTTATATGTTACTATAATACCCACATGTTAATAATACTATATTAAAGCTCCGTATAAGCAGAGCTATTATCGAGTATTTTTTATTTACATTGCCCATCAAAAGTACTATTCGATGTGCTTGTACTTTGGGCTCAGCGATGTCAGCGTCACACTTCATGATTTTCTCCATATCGCGTCACATATTTTAAAAATGTTTGACATAAACTATTCACACATCCTTGCACATGATTATTAAAATGTATCATATTATGTATAAGTAAACATAATTGCACTGAAGTTACGTATTTAGCGAGCCATCTGCATAAAATATATGTAACCATTGCATGTTGATTCAAAACTACTAAAAAGTTTTAAATATTTTTTTAAATTCACTTCACGCTTTATTCACAGAAGTGTTGTATCATATTAAATGGCCGTGACGATTTATTGCCCAGGTCTGGATTGAAGATATGGGCTAAGAAGTTCATTATACAAAAATATTACCATTACAATGTTGAAGACGACAAACAAAATTAGGGGGCTATTTTCGAATTGTTTGACATATATTTGGATCATTATGGGTGCTTTATACACATATATTTATATCTACCATAGTAATTAAACGTTGAATTACTTCCAGATTTTCATGAAGTTTCCCTTTTATGTTTACAGTACCCATATTATCATTAAAAAATATCTGTATAAAAAACAACTACGCGTACGTAAGTACGGTCACGTATCTAAGTTGAGATCGCCAAGCATGTCGGGTAATGGCGGGATTCGATGAATATCTAATGGTAATATTTATGCGACGCAACGTCTGAACGCCGTCTATGTTGCGAAAATTACATCAATTCAGGCTCCGTAGAAAATATTTATGTAATACTAGTTTACATACATCAAATCTTAATTGTAAATCCTAACAGAAGTGGCAATTATAGGACAATGTAAACTAATATAAATTTTTTTAATGATATTAATGGCGACACGAGCATGCCGTTCGCCTGATGGATATGATATTATGTCTCAGTATGTCTAGTTACTCTGCCTACAATGTCCTTCAATCCGACCCACAACAGTGCATTTACACTGCTGTTTGGCGGGAGAATTAGACATTACGCTAATACCTACCCAGGCGGCCTCTCACATATGAGAAACCTACCACCAGTCCACCACCACCAATAGTAGATTAAAGTCAATACTACGATCACCTGACTTAATACGTTACTGTTATTATCCCAAATTAAAGGTTCGATTAGCTGGAATATTTCAGGTTATTACATGCTACATCTACTAATACGATTGACTAGTTAGTTTTCCCAGTCTTAGGAAATCTATAGCTAAAATAAATACACTATATAGGTTCACTCACGATGTTTTCCTTCGCGATTTTAGTGCGTGGTGATTGACTACCAATACACACATTACTCCGAAAAGTCAGAGGTGTGCCCTGGGATTCGAACCCGCGACCACCGTGGTCATGTCTGGAGCCGCGCCTCATCCCTTTACTAACAGGCCACCACGCACTTAATATAACTTAAGACTTAATGGTATGTAATAGAATATTTAATTTGCATTGAATAAAAAACAATTATATTAAATGGTCGCGGCTAATTTAGAACGATTTATGCTCACAATTCTAAATTAAAGCAAACATGTAGAATTTCATGGAACTTCATTTTACTGAACTTTACCTGGACGATCACTTCCGATTGACTTCCGAGTAGGTTAATTTACGAGTCAAATGCCTAATTACATTCAGTCAATCAATTTAAATAAATTATCAAAATTAAAAGTGTACAATATATACACTACCTACTAAGATATTCTAGTATAAAGCAACTATGTTTTCAATGTCTATTACTCGCAATGCAAGTATTGTGGTCTATGTATTATCTTGCATTTTCCTTTGAACAACTTTAATGACGACATCACGGGAGACTTACCGCGTCGAAAATTTGCTGAAAGCGGCATTTCCACAATACCTATTTTCCCAGGTGCGTATTAGATACTTCCATTGTGAAACGCTCCGAATAATCGGGCCTCCGAGTACTTTTTAATTACTTTCATTTTGTCTTTTAGAATGTCAAATTGACTCTCTGGCGTTTCGCAAGATATTTGATATTTGACACTAATAAGGTTTTAAACATAATCAAAGTCCTATGTTTAGCAATGGAGGCACTGGATATCTTGCGGTTAAAGATGATGATTATTATACGAGTTTTAGGGACATTAAACTCATAACTCGTATTGAATAAAAAATTAAACAATATTTTTTTATTGCAATGAATTATGAGACGAGCATGCCATTCATTTGATGGTATGCGATACGACTGCTCATGGACAGTAGCAAAACCAAACACGACCATGAATTCCAAAACAATGCCTGACATTCCACTGTGTTCGGCATCTTGAGACATAAGATGTTAAGTCTCATGCATGGACGTAGTCTCATGTGTCCAGCAGTTACTATGGCTACAATGTCCTTCAAACCGGAATACAAGAGTACATTTGCAATGCTGTTCGGCAAAAAAATAGACATTGCGGTGTTATCCATGCGCCTTTTCATATTTGAGAGACCTACCACCAGTGGATACCAATCTACCGCATTAATAAACATAAGATACAATTACGTAATTTATGTATAATTATTAATATTGAAATAAATACGTAAAACTAGTAATTAATTGTCTAAACATATGATATGATGGTAATTGATGTAATCAGCCCGGAGTCAGGAATTTGTTGCCGATATGGCGATAGGTTCGCCCGCATCACATCATGGAATGGAACATACAAGGCGAGGGTGTAATACAAGTGTGGATGTCCCAGAAGCACATCTGCCAATCCTTTCTGGGAAAAAGGTGTGAGAATATGTATATGCAATTCAAATTTGGATAATCGAATAGTATAAACATGTCCAATATAATAAACTATACAGAGAGAATAACTGTTCCTAATATTTTGAGAATATGACAACAATACACATTCACATACCAACAAATCGTAGGCTATCTATACGATATTTTTTTATCAGTGTAACAATTATTGTGGTGAACCAAAAAAGAAAAAAAAAATTGGGATGGCATCTATTTGTCACGATAACGAAATTATGTAGATATAATTGTTAAAAAATCTTCCATTTTCTCCTTTTTTGTGTTATTGTTGTTCCTTATCTATACTTCTATACTAATATATAAAGCTGAAGAGTTTGTTTGTTTATTTGGGTATCTAGGTATCCTTATGCTATAGTCTGAGAAACAAAGATGAACTTTGCTTAACTAGTTATTTCTGTATTAACCATAGACTATGAATAGTCTATGTCTAAAACAAAGATAACAAATCCACCAAATGCAATATAGATAATTAATAATATTATCTCATTTACAATATTATGATGAATTAATTGAATAGATAACTGAATGGTGAAATTGTGTAGCAATAATAATGTGTTGTTTTTGTAACTGGGTAAACCGATTGTAACGTGGCACTTACCTAACAACTTAGTTGTTTTTGTAACATAATTAGGTTTTCTCTATAATTTAAGGCAATATATTTTAAAGCCTTTTTTCTTCATCTACGCAAAACGTAAGCTCTTACGCCATCAATGCAAAAACTTTTTGGCATAGACGTCTATTCCGCAAATGATTTATGTGTAGTCTGACAGCTTTTTTGTTCACTGTTCAAAACAAAATTGAATTTATAAAACAGACGCACGCAGAGTTTCAATCACATAACCTGATACATGCTCAGTGAAGCAAGTAACAGAACCGGCATAGGGTTAAAAAGTTCTACAACCGAGAACAATACATACATATTTGTAGATAATACAAACTCTTATTGAATAAGGAATTTATTTCACAAAAAGCTTGTACTAGCACAAATTACTGTGAGTTTCTCTATTTTTTTTATTATTTATTAAAAATATTTTTTATTATAATATGTGAAATTGATCTTTAATTTGATTCATTAATGATGCTTGATTACACCTTTATCGATCGGACAGAATATTTTTGTCCCTATGTATGTATACTGAAATACTATTACTACAACATGTAAAACTTTAAAATATGACCTTTATAACCCGGACAACCATTAATACAATTAGAATGGTGTCAATAATGACTAAAGACTATTTTAGCAATTAATCAGAATAATCGATATACCGGATCTTAAAGCCTATAGAACAAAAAAAGATCAAGGAATTAAACGTGTCGTTTATTTCTAATAAATCATAATTTTAATTTCATTGAAAACAGCATTATATTATCATTAATCATTATTTAAACGTTAGCTTTGGAGCGGAAAAGTGTTTTTGTATGTTAGCTTATCACGTGGAAAATGTTTAATTTACATTCTGTTTATTTTAGCGTACACCTGTGAAGCATTCAATTATATTTGATTTTTTTCAGTAAATTAATGAATATTATTAAATTATACGACATTCAGACATTCCTTTTTTAATGGTGGTAGGTCTCTCATATGTGAGAGGCTCCCTGGGTGAGTACCACTGCAATGTCGATTTCTCCCGTCAAACAACAACCGAGTAACTACTCGACATTTTGAGACCTTGCATTTTATGTCTTAGTATGGCGAGGGCAATGGAATGCCAAGCATTGTTTTATAATTCAAGGTGTTTGATTTTGCTACTGTTCATGAGCGGTTATATCGCTTACCATCAGGCGAACGACACGCTCTTCTCGCCATTCAAAGCAATAAAAAAAATGTATATGTCCATAATTAAAACTTAAGAATGTGGTGTTTGATTTGTTACATACACATGATAATTCAATCCTTTCAACATTTAAGCGTCATACATGTTTAAAATATATTATTGTAAAAAAATCTTTTCGCTTTAAACAATTAATATCCACATAAATTATTCAAATTAACAACTTAATATTCGCGTTATTTATTTTGACAGATGCGTAGATATGTGATAGATGACCCTGACGACGCAACTGTTTTTATTAAGATAACATTCCTCGTAAGGTCTTATTCATAGAGTACATTTTACATGCTGAGCGTCTTATTGCGTATACAGAGACTGCTTTCCGTCTTCGAATAATCGGGTCTCAAAGTTTCAGGGTTTTCCTTTGGGTTCCTGTAAAACCCAAATATTATGACTAAAATGTGACTGGAGTCGTGAGGACCTGAATTTGATTCTACTATCAAGTATGTATTAGAATTCCATGTATGAAAAATGTAATGAGAAACCTAGGACTGAAAATTGTACCCGACGTGGCTATACATCCGATTTATTGAACTGTAGGTGGTACTGGAAACGGTTTTAAACAACTTGGGGATATCAATTTTGGCTCTCGGTTCTCGGTTCCAATACCGGATCTGGTAATGAGATATTGAATTTTTCTATTCAATACTAGCCTGGAATCAGGAATCTGTGCCCGACAAGCCTCACCTCCATTCACTTCAAGGGACGGAACTCACAAGGCAAAACATGGGTGTTGATAATCGATAGTTCTTACAATTATTCCCATAGTAAACCTTATAATCTGTATTGAACAGGTCAGCCTACTAACACTATTAAAAACATAAAAATAGTTTGAATTTTTATGTTACCCAATTACTGAATTTTTCAATTTTATATACCAAAGGAAAGTTTCTCCTTTTCTTCTAACTTTGCCGTGCCATGTAGGGTCCACGATTATATACTCTTTAAACTTGTAAAACCTATTTAAAAATTGTAGATATAGATAATACAATATAATATAATACATAAATAAATAATTAAATCCCTCGCTATTTACACTAACGGCCTACAGACGTTGACCGTTTAACATCCTATTTTAGCTATCGAGCTATTGCGTCTTTTTCGCTCAAATTGAATTCAGGAATCATTTGAAAAGGACAAAACATTTGATAGCTAGAGAGGTTTCAAAACTATCTATGAATAAAACCGTAAGAATCTTGTAGTCATTTCGTATTGCTATTTAGAATACGGTAAAAACAAATACTTTAACACCCATATTCTAAGACGTTCCTCGAAAATTTCTCGACTCCACTCGGCCTTACTGGAGGAAATCTGTATTCATAGTTGAAAAAAGTCTCCACCACTCAATGCTTTTCTTTTCTCGAGGTAAGGAATCAACTGTCAAACTCAAGGTACGTCGCGTATTTGATAAATCTATACCTTATTGACACATCAATGACGTATTTGATAACGTATTTCCTCGACTCAACCTCACTCGAGGATCCTCGAGGAAAGGTATATTTTTAACTAAGCATATCATTTTCGAGGCTTCCTCGAATTCATTTTAAACGTCACCTCGACAAAGATGAGGTTGAGGAAGATTCGAGGAAACGTCTTAGAATACGGGTGTTAGTATGTTCTGTTTTCTGTGCTCATCAGCCGTCGCTTGTTTTTATTTCTTCTCTGTTTTATTTTTTGAGTATCGAACTCATTTTTTCTTCACAATACATAATGCGTATTTTTAGTACACATATTATGTTCAAGAAAAGATTCCGATGCAGCCACCTGCGACGAATAGGATGTAAAAATGCCCCAATGTAAAAAATACTATAATTTAGCTTTACCTTGGTATAACATACAATAAATTACCAAGAGGGGAAGGCTTACCGTCCACAATTGTACTGATGCAGTTATACGAAGATCGGAGACTGTCGATAATTTTACCATTCTGTCTAGGAATTTCTAGAACGTTCTATTTCTCTATATTTTGTAAACATTTCCGACATGAGTATTATATGTGGAGGGCATTCAAGGACACTACTTTTAGTAATTATGTAAATACAATTATTGCCGTAAGGCACACGAAGACTAAGAAGAAGACGAAGAATAAGTGCGTGCTGGCCTATTGGTAAACGGACCAGTTGCGGTTGCCAACATGTTCAAGGTGGTCACGGGTTCAAATCCCAGGGCACACCTCTGAGTTTTCGGAGTCATGTGTGTATTGATAGTCAATCACCACGCACTAAAAACGGTGAAGGAAAACATCGTGAGGAAACCTGCATACCATAGCGATTTATAAGAATTCTATGGTATGTAAGCCTGCCAACCCGCACTAGGCCAGCGTGGTGGACTATATGGCCACTCTCAATCGTGCTCTCGATTGTAGAGTAGGCCAGTGCCCTGCAGTGGGACGTATATAGGCTGATACATAACAGACACTTAGACTGGATTTGTTGGACTGGATTGTTCTACCAAAACAACAGTGCTACTTAGAGAAAGATACAATTTCGAAAAAAAAATACTCAGCGACAAATAAAACTTCAATAACTATTTACCTATAGGATCTTGAAAAAAAACAATATATCTAAACTTTGCTTCCAAACAAGGTTAGTGAAAACTTTTGCTATCTTTATTTTACACCGACAACTATTGTTAAAGTCGCACAGGCGTGGATAATTCTATTAAAGTTTTGTTGCGAAGCAAGAAAAAGTAAAGATCGATTCTTATTCAGTCTCACAACAAAATCCAATTGTATAAACGAACACTGTGTTTTATTGTGGCTGTGTAAAAAGTTAAGCTTTTGTACGAATAAATAAAAAGAAGATAAACAAAAAAACACACGATGTTCAATTTACAACTAAGCTTTATTACTACAGTTTAGTAGGAAGATGATTAGAAAAAGGAATTTTAATTTATGGAATAGTGTTAAAATATACTTAAAAACAGATGGCACTATAATTTTCTTCAAAATCACTATCTTCTCTATTATCAAATAAAAACGATGTAATTTTGATGCTATGTTAAAACATAAGTACATTAAGTAAGTGATATTCGTATCTTGAGACTGAGAATAAATAAATATGCCTTAAGTAAGTCATAACATTCTGTGCTCATTCAACTAAGAATATTGAAGGCGCGTTCAATTTGTGTGATCTATTTTGCTTTCGAATTTATCAGTCAGAATATGTAATAGGTTCAACCGAATTTATTTTTCATGCTCAGCGCGTTTGTTTGAATAAGTCAAAGGAATTTACGAAGGAGTGTAATAATATCTTACTAAAAATAAAATTGTTTGAAATCTTGTACTATAATATTAACCACCACTGACATAAATTAATAGGTATGCAGTTTATTTAAGAACTAGCGGTCCGGCCCGGCGCCGCCCGAGTGCAGATACACTTTTCAAAATCGCGGCTAACATTTTCAATTCCGACTATCAGTATTTAGAATATCGACCAATCGGACATCTAACAACGAATAAAATGTCCTCCTATTTACTAGAGTTCTCACTTATGCTTCCCTCCTTTAGGTTCTAGCGTTAGGTTATAGGTTATGATGAGTTGCTCGATAAATTATTATTTATCAAACAAAAATATTTTTTTTCTATTTGAACCAGTAGTTTCTAAGATTAGAGGTAACAAACAAACTCCTCAGCTTTATATATATTAGTAGTATAGATAAGGAGTTCGATTTATAAATACTAACAATGAGTAATAAACGCGGAAGACCAAAGATGCGGTGGAAAGACGAGTTGAATGCATTCAAGCCAAAATGGCAAGAGCTCGCCGAGGACAGGGTCAAATGGAGTCACAAAGGGGAGACCTTTGCCCAGCAGTGGGGCACATTATAAGCTATTAAAAAATAAGTAATTTTACGTCATAACGCTTCGAGCGTATCATGTACTCAAGTTATGATGAAAAGGGGCGAATACGTCACCGTGTCGGACATATATTATTTTTCTATTAACATTATCAAACTGAAAACCTGACATAGGTATAATAATTATTTAATCCGTAAACATTCAAATCTATAAAATGTATTTTAAATATTTATGGGTATTTTACACCCTGTGTGGGCTAACCATGCATGAATATAAATTGCATTAAGCTTTGACACGATCGAATCCCAGTTTCTGACGTAAAAAGGCAGCAATTTTCTTTATCGGGCGTATTTTCACACCAGCTGTCAGTCTGTATTTCTCGCAATTTATTCCCGACATGATTTTACGTATCACACAATTACAAGAAGCATATTGGTGTCCTTGGTTTATTACTTATATATAATATTAGAAGTGTAAGCAGATAGAAGTTAAGTAGGTATAAATCTGCAAATAAATGTTGTACTACAACTCATGTTATCTTTAATTTATTTTTTATTTATTTTCTCTGATTGCTCAAAGACCAGTTCGGAAATATCTTCTTTTGTTTGAAAGTGAATACTTTACAGGGTGTCCCATAATCGAGTAATGATAATTAATAATAATAATGGAATCCTGAATACATCGAAGGAACATCAGAACATCATCAACAGATATGAAAATTGTAACGATCATAGACTTATATTATTTATCTACATTTAATAACTTAGAATATATTTTTGTAACTTTCAAAAAACTATGCCTCTATATATAAAGCTAAGAAATAATTATTCGCAACACCCTCTATTTGTTAGAAGTCTGTGTTCGCTATTAGACTTCCCGAGATTTAATATTTAAATGACAATGATGAATATATTGAAAAAGGCAGGTGGGGCCAAAACTAAAAATATAATTCAGTTATTAAATGATGTACCCATGTTCATAAAATTTTGTTAATTAGCGCGATAAAGAATTCTCCTGAGATCGCATTCACCATTTGCAAAGAAGGAATGGACTACACAAAGAGTAAGATTCAGAATCAAGAGTTATGGGGATATTTTGATGTGTCGTGAATGAATGACAAAAACGAAGTATATAATGTGTTTTACACTGACCAAAACAATTACTACAATGATGGTGATACCAATGCAATTTTGGTGGAGTAAGTATCGGTGAAAGATAGTAATCTCATTCTGTCACTTTTACACATACCCGCCTGTTCTAAAACAGACATATCCAGGTGGATACTGTATAAAAACGATACTAACTTAGAATGTTCGGATGTTCGACGTCCAGAGTAAGTCTTCTACTTCCAAAAATCATTAATTTTTATTACTCATTATTTTCTCCCAACTTATTCTATGGTTACGGCGTACGTTTGAGGATTCCAAATTTTTTTGGAGTATCTAGGCACTGTTTTTATAGAGTATTATATGGCCGCGTTGTATATGATGGTCCCTCTCGTTGGTAAACAAATGGTTATTCGTATTTACCCTTCGATAAACAATATTTACCACTAAAATATATTTTAGTTTGGTGGTAGGGTACCAGTAATATTTTATTACAGTGGTCAATTCTTGTAATGAAATGGAGGGTAGTTAGTCTTCGTTTGTTCTGCAACTACCTTCATAGTCAGTCTCGTGGACACTATCGACCGAGAAGCACGTGCTTCACTATTCACTCTATGTATTTTCGTGTAGTTTCTTGTGTAATGGAAAATCTAGTACGAGTGATACTCTGTGCTAATTTTTCGTGTAATATTCACTCGTATCGTAGACAATAAAGTGAAAAGTAAAAGTGATGTGTTGTGCTGCAAGACACAACGTCGTCAATACGTCGGTCCGATAAACCAGCTCTGAGACTGGGTTCCCGGTAAGTACTTAAGCTAGTTAATGTGGCTTTTAATTTAATTGTGCTGAAACAGTAATATTTGAGCACGAAACCGTTTTAGATATTTAATTTTATTCTACAATTTTCATCCTGATTAATTCATCATGAGCAACAGTGTGACTTCGAAACGAACCTGGTGCCAATTTATAAACCACAAATATTTGTTTATGTAATGTAGAAGCTGAGGAACCCTAGAATTCTCCATATTTATTTTATTTATGAAAACAAACAAAAATACAACACAATCAATAGTACAAGTGGTGGTCTTATCGCTCTAGACGAAAGAATATTTTGATTTTGAAGCAATTTATAACATAGTTTTTAGATATAGCTAGTTTATACTCTCCATGGTTTATATTATAGAGATGCTTCACCTCCCCCATTCAAATCTCTCCCATTCAACATCTCGATGTACATCATATGCATATGAAATCCAAGAAATTAACCGCTGTTAGACGTATTTATTACCAATATTACTAACGTAGATGATATTTGCCACATCACGTTGTATATTGTGGCTAATAACCATAATTATTTATTGCAATGATGAAGTCACAAGTATATGCTAATTTCCCGACTTCGTATAACCAAAAGGAGGACTAGGATTTTAACAGGGTTAATTGGTGATGTAATATGAAGCTATACTCCCTAGGATTTAAATATTTTGTTTTAAATTACTAAAATGCATCTGATGTTGATGAAAAAATCCATATTATAGACCATTCGACATATTTTGATAGACTGGGCTTCATTGGAAGCGTCCCTTAAGCTAGTCAAAAAACTTACACTACTTGTCTATCTCTCTCTCCCTTCAGCCATAGGAAGTTTACTGCTGAACATTGGTTTTCTCCAAAAACCTCCACATCGACTTGTTGGAAGCGGCCTTAATCCAGCGACTTCTTGTAACTTAAACAGGTCGTCCTAGACTTCTAGTCCTAGTCCTAGAATTCTTGTAGACAACCTTCAGAAACGCATGTTTCCGGATTATGTTTGTCTTTTTGGTAAAGGCATCAATTACCCTAAATTCGGGCACACATAACTGTGAATTCACAGATTGACATCAAACCGGTGGCCTCTATTGTAATGGCCAGTTCCGCCTTCAACTGCATGCAATCGCTCACTTTATGATGATGCAGATTTTATGGATGCAATTAAAAGTCATACAAAGTGCTCTACATTTACGATTCACTTTCTGCTGTCGTTATTCAAAAATAGCCAGTCTTTTGTCGATACATAAAAAAATGATCACTATTTTCACATCAAAGAAAATACTACTTATTTCATTGTTTACAAAAGTTGTTCAAGGTTTATTAACGAAGCCAACATGATTAGCAAGCTACGTTTAAGGAAATGGCTAGTTTTATATTTATTTTATTAATCGTTTTGTATTTGTTTTGATGCAGGTGCTAAATAATTTCTAATAATGCATGTATGTAAAGAAATCAGAACCGGTTAGAATGATTTGACGCTGCTACTGAGTAACAAAATGGCCATGTCAAGTATACTACTAAATTGTGATTTCTCATTACTGGTGTTTACTTTTAGCATTATCATATTTAATAATACGAAGTCGTCCGCTGCACATTAAGGAATTTCACAGCGATATGTTGGTAGCGGTCTGCGCGCTGCGACTTCCGGCAATCTTTATTAGACCATTCACCTTGTATGTGGACGCCCGAAGTTATATATCTTTATGTTTTCCTAGTTCTTTTCCATTCTACAAATAAAAACATTTAAAGCAACCTCCGTCTATTTGTGCCACAATATTCATTGGCACAAAGCTGCCTTGACGTATTTAATTGTAAAGGTATGTAACTAATCTTAATTTCAGTGTGCAACTTCACTATGATTTTGAATCGCTGTGCTCATATATTCGAATTAATTACCAAATGTTAGATCCTCTTATCGCGCGACAAGACTCAATATTGAGTAACAGATTAACAGTTTGGAATTTGTATAATCATGCAGTTTGAAACTCTAGAACCTTTTCTCCAGGATAGCTCAAAGAACCCGACAGAGGTAATCAAAGCCAGTAGCTGATGGAAATTGCTTCTATCAGACATATCAACAAAATATTTGAAAAGCAATGTTGAATACTGGACATCCGATAACTAATGTTGCTGATGATGATAATGATATTAGATTTACCTCATGCTACCGCTCTTTAGTAAGCTAGAATGTCAGTATTGATATTACAAGTTAAGACACAATAATACGATGATAATATTAAAGGTAATATGAACACAAACTAGCTACAATGTTCCCAATAGTCGTTTACCTCATTCCGCGGAGAGCTGTTGAAACCTAATAGAGCGTAGATGCGATGCAACACGCCAAGCACATTTGTATGAATGCCCCTCAACTGCCATTCACTAGCGCAAATGCTATGGCACCGACAAACGTTTTCAAACCGTAATAGCAGCCAATTTCCTTTCATAATATTTTGCATAAGCGCTTAAAACTTCCACATAAACATCAAATTTGTTGAAAAATGTCACAACGATAAAACTATTGAATCTTGAAAATGTATTTTACAAATATATCGAATAATTATATAATCCTAATTTAATATTCTGTTATAGTTTAAGTATGTGAAAATATGAATTTGTATAGAAGGTTGTTTTAGTAATACCTACTTGTAAAATCATACTTATATAATATCTTAATATGTTGACAAAAATAAAATAATATGTTTCGTACATTATTTTGGCATCTTAGCTCAAGGGCATTGGAAACCAAAAAATATTAGTTTTATTTGACTTATACACAAACATGTTATCGTTAATGAGTGTAACATCAAGTCGTTAAATTCCATTCATAAAAAAAATGAATCTACATTTATAGTGATGTTTGATGTTCGTATAATAGATTCTAATTAAATTCTAAACTGAAATCGAGTATATGCTGATATAATATAATACAGGGTATATCCAGACTGGTACCGAAAAGTAGTGGTTAGTGGCTACAGACACAATGTACCTAATAAAAAAAATCGCGAAAAAACGCGAGTTTCTTTAATGATATTTTAATCGTGTTTGGGTGGTAAATTCCATAGTTTTTGCTAAAATAATAATTTAAACCCTTTTGTATCATAGTGTCTTTAATAATAAAAGATTATACATTATTACTTTAGTAAAATTAGTATTTACAAGTCAAATAAGACGATAGAAACATATTTTTAAAAAATGTGACTTAATTTTGAAAAAATATTGTATTGTGTCTGAAGTCACTAATACTACTACTTGGCTGGTATATGTATATAGGTTACTTTCTATGTAGTTTATTCAAAGGGCATAATGTTGGCATTGAGTGGGGTTAGTAGTCCGAATTTTTATCTAGATGGCGTGGCTGTCTACTTTTAAAAGAATGTATTATTGAAAATGATACATTATTTTATATATATATTTAAGAACATAACAGCGAACCCGTGATCCAAAGCCAGTGTAAGATGATCTGTATTGCATTTGTAAATAGTAATCAAATGAATATAAGTAAATAACGAACCCAAATCACACATAAACACAATTTAAATTTTAAAAATACGTTTGCACGAAATAATGATATGCCGCACATGTCACATATTGAAATGACCAAAACATGTCGATAAAGGTAATGGTTTCTGCCAAGTAATGGTTTCTACTAGGGATGTTGCGGATGTCGATTTTTTCACATCCGCGGATGCGAATGCGGATGCGGATTTTTGAAGGCTCACATCCGCGGATGCGGATGCGGATGTTTAAAATCTTATATAAATATATGAATGAAGACTTTCAGTAATTCTTCAAACAATTTAATTTTTCATTTATTTTATTTCAGTAATTCTTCTAACAATTTAATATTTTATTTAACAATTTAATTCTTCGTTAATGAACATAACATAGAACATATTCATTAATGAAGATTACTTATTAAGTATAACACAATTTTTTAAACTTATTTTAATATTAGTAAGTGAAGTTAGAAATAGGAGCATTATATTTAACCCAGATAAGCCTGAAACTATTTTTTTTTTGTAAATCTTCAGAACTAAAAATTTTCTTTGATTCTTTTACCGTCCTATATATAGCACAGTAGGATATATTATCCTACTACTGTACTTGCTGCCTATTGATAACAAGTACAGTTTAGTATAGATATTGACCAAATTGAAAATAAAAGGTATGTTTACGTATACAAGGGTCCAAAATATCTACATATAAAAGTAGGTAAATCTAGGCACATAATATTTTTGAATTTCAAGCCAATCTACTGAAGATGTCGCCAAAATCTATTTTTTCTAACCATATCTGGCAAGAACCTGCCTGACTTGTAGGTTTATTTTTGCGATCACTAATGGAATCTGAACCATTTGGGTTTGAACAGAGATTACTGGTGTTTGAATTATTTTGTTTGTTCGCAAGTTATCCAACGTCCCCGGCGTAACCGCCGAGTCGGGTTTTTACTCTGGCCTAACAAACTGCTCCAGTGCACCTGATGTAAGTGTAGTACGATCCAAACTGGGTATCCATCGGATATACACAAGCTGATTCCCAAATGTGAACACTCGCATGGGACCTCGAAGAGTTTTGCACCAGTGTGTATGATGACAGCCCTACAAGTTACGATAACCACCAGCCGGCAATACGGTCATCAACTATATTGCCGGCTGTTAGTTCTTCGGAAATCTTACTCAACTAACGAAACGTAACAGCGAAGATGCTGCTATACAGCTCTCTTGTGAGCTAGGAGAGGATCTTGGTTGAGCGTACATATCTGTTTCGTAGCTTTAACGACTTACAGCAAAACTCTACTACTTACAAAAGTAATACTCGTTATACAAAAATCGACATTAATATGTCAAAAAATGTTAGTCAGAAAAATATATATTTTCAATGACTATAAACATAATTGCGACCCAGGCCCGGACTTCTTTAAGAAATGAACTTGAAGTCCAATAAAAATTTGTTTATTCTCTTCGGCTCTGGTGAACTAAATTTAAATGTGATGATAATTATTCTATAAAAATCTGTTGCCCGAGATAAAACAGGAAAACCTTTAAGGACAAACTTTAAGGAGGTAGGAGGAATTTTAAGCAGTATTGATATCGTGATCAACAATATTTTTTACCGATACTAGGAATGGGCATACTCCTTTCTTTCTTGTCGCAACTTGTATTACATTCTCATCCGCATCCGCATGAATATCCGCATTGATTATTGCGGATGCGGATGCAGATGTCCAAATCTATGCGGAAGCGCCGCATTTGCGGATGCGGATGCGAATATTCGCAACATCCCTAGTTTCTACCTCATTGAACTTTTAAAATATTATGTTATTCTTGCAACGTATTTCTAACTTAATACGATTACATTAAATCAGATGATGGTTTAATATTATTTATAGCTGGAATAGCGATATGTTTAATTAATTGTATTAATTTAGACATTTTTTAATTGACAAATTGGTTTATTGACCATGTAGGCAATTAAATAGCTTTTATGACAAGTCAATTCATAGCACTTAATCTAAATTTATAAAATTAATTGATTATATTATTATATAAATTATATTTTTTTACTTTTTTTAAGTCTTCTTATTTATTATTTATGTACTTGTAGTGAGTAAAATGTTGTACAAATAATTACATGATTTATGTTAATAAATATTTTAATGGACAATGAATACCTATTAGTACACCGGATCCAACGTGGCCCTGCCTGAAAAGACCAGGCAAAACACTTTTGTGATATATAAAGTCCACCAACCTACACTAAGCCAGCTTGGTGGACTCGCGATAGTAAAGATTGCCTTGCTCTGCTGTAAGGCATATATGGGCGGATACAGATATATAAGAAGCGATAGAGTCTTGATTCTATACGTTAAAGCTACAACACGAATGGGGCGGTACAAATAACATGGACACTGTCTCACAGAAACCGAAGTGAGGTAAATGCTCAGCTGTATTTTTTTTTTTCGGTGAACGGGCTTTGCCAGGTTACCAAAAGCTGCTGCTAGGATATAAATTATTCATACTAGATTAGTTGTAAAGTGAGTAGGTTGAAGTAGCAATGGGCTGGCCACATATGTCGCAGAATGGATAACCGCTGGAGTAAGCGTGTTATGGAGTGGAGAACCTTGTCTTGCACAAGAGGGCTGGCAGCGACTGGATGCATAAAGCAGCAGACCGGGATCTGTGGCGTGCCTTGGGAGAGGCCTATGTCCAGCAGTGGACTGCAACGGGCTGATGAAATTACTACCTTATTTTAGGTTTACAATATTTTTAATTTAATAAACAAACAAGTGGGCGGACGACCTGGCTAAGGTTGCAGGAAGTCGCTGGATGCAGGCCGCTTTCAATATAGAGTTCCTTGGGGGAAGCCTATGCTCAGCAGTCAACTTCCTGTGGCTGAGATGATGATAAAACAACAGTTCACTTATAATCAAATATGAAAAAACGTTTACTCGATATATTCTAAAATACCCATTTAAACTCTCATATCAAACAAATACCGAGTTCTGGTAAAGAATTAAAGTAGTTTATTGAAATCGGGTTAAGTATAAATAGCGTGATATTCTTGTAAGACGGATAGTGGTTCACCTACTACTGTGGTCGGTGCTGTAACGAAGATTAATGGTAGCGTGTCACGGGATGCGAGCTTCCGAGGCGTGTTCACATTGTTCATTAGATGTAATTGAAGATAAATCAAAAATAGCTTTTAAAATTGAACCAAGATTAATAATTAATACTTTTTCAACCACCTCTACAATATAATATTTTATTGGAATAATACAAATTCCTAAGTAATACAAATCCAATCCACGTTAAAGTAGTTATTTACGGGTATAACCTATGATTTTACACTAATTTTATACTCTGATTTTATACATTTCTCCTTCACACTTAACTGTAATGCCTTCTATTATAGAATTCCCTTCCACTCGAAATTATAGCAGCCTCTAACCGTTATATGTTCAAAGTAAGAGTTCGGGAATGTTTTCTTCGAAGAAAAGCAACTAAATTAACAGGTTAAGTAAGTTGTACTCGTATATATTTTTTATGTATGTATATTTTAATTTTAGCATAGTATATACTTATTTTTAAATAAATTACCTATTTATTTCCTATCTAAATGTATAAAAAAGAATGCCTCTGGTATTAAGTCAGCCTGTTTACAGTTTGGTATATAAAGATAACAAAGAAATAAAAATTATGCAACTGATTATTCGAAATATTTGGACCTAACACTACTTCATATAAGGTGAAGTTAAATGAGCTTAAAACACGATGGCGTGTACCACTGCCATTAGGCCTGGTAAACCATTAATAGCGAAATTTTAATTGTCAATAAAGTGAAAAGCCGTGTTTTAAAGCTACGTGCAGAAAATTATATATTGATAAGTATAAAGAAAATTCATACTGCGTGTTTCCCCTTTCTTAACAATATTTTGGCGTGTTTCTCAAATTTAAATAGTAATAAAATCTATAGCAATTGTTAAATTACTATAAATATAACTAGAATTAACAAACATAAACAATAGTTACATAGTCTTCAAACCACCTTAAATTGTAAGTTGGATTTAAAACTGAAAGATTCGTTTTCCAGTTTCATTGAAATAAAATATATTATAGTTTCATTTTTTCCTTTTTTACTTCCCGACGTTTCGATTATTTGACATCTTTCGTTGTCACGGGGCGGACGAAGACTTCCAGATGAAAGTTAAGACTAAGAAGTTTCAGTCAAAGAAATCCTAACTTCCTGAAGTTTTCCTAGACTGATTCAATGGCTTTAAAATTAACTTCCCGAGACCGTTAATATAGAACATTCACATATCTAATGGGAACTTTGTACGTTCAGTCGCTATCAATTGACTTCCTTCACTCGCTACAGACGAGTAAGTCTAATAACTACAGAATCTGTCTGGAATCGAGTCCTTTACTGTAAAAATCCTCTGAAATGCTAGCACCTAGCTTGAAAGTTCATATAATACAGTTTCGTTTTTATGACATTTCTTAGATAACTCTTTAATAATATTGTCTTTGTTAGTAACTCG
The DNA here is from genome assembly GCA_030180105.1 of Hyles lineata. Lineage (NCBI taxonomy): Eukaryota > Metazoa > Arthropoda > Insecta > Lepidoptera > Sphingidae > Hyles > Hyles lineata. The sequence goes on along the minus strand of JARJEE010000008.1, from coordinate 10,042,638 downwards.
AAGGTTTTAAAGAGAATATTGTTGTAATGTTTTTTATAGAGCCAACGTGAAAATGTTCTTGTATTTAAAGATATTTTTATACTTTCGGTTGGATAGTTGAAGTTGGATGAAATTCAATTATCGCGGGTTCAAGTCCCAGGACACGCTTCTGACTTTTAGTCATGTGTGTATTGAAAATCGATTACCATGCAGTTTAACGGTTAAGGGATATATTGTGAGGAAACCTGCTTACCATAGAATTTGGAAGCTTTATTATGGTACAAATGGACAAATATGTTATTTATTAAAATTATCGTATCAGCCTCTATAAAAGCAAGCTCGGATATAATGTGGACGAAGACCCCTATGTAGTCTTTTATGTTGTAAATTATTATCCACCTATTTCGAAGGAAGTCAGCACATTCAGTGTCATAAATTGCCCGCCATTCTTCGGAATGCATAAGCCTTGCGACCCAGTTCTTTTCTGGAACGAGGGGAAAACTGGAAAGTTTAAGTACCTTCCGGTACCCACGAGAAGATATGTGACCCAGTTACTAGCCAATGCTAGTCAATGCCAATGCAACACCAATGTGTTGGCAGGGATTGTACGAGTCAAAAATTATCTACGGTGCTTTATTAATCTGACCATACTTCTAATAAAATTACCTAATCACTACATTCATGTGTTTCTATAACAATTGACTTAGAACTCGTTAGTACTACATAATATTTGTTTAATTTAGGTGTTCATTATTTTGAATAACAAAACGCATTCACTAATTGTACAATTTACAGTACATAGCACTTCAACCGAAAATAAATATAAAATTCTCTAGAAAAAAATAATACAAATATCCTCGCCATTTGCATAAATCCTCATCAAAGGCCATTTAAATGAAAACGATGCTTAACAACTGACTCTTAGGGATTTTGTATATCAGGCGTTTTAATTAAATGTAAAACCAGGCGGGACAAATGAAGCTTTCTTTTCGCTATTAAATAAAAGCGGCTTTTTTGCATTCAAATGTAACGTTTTGTTCACGTTTTGTTTCGTTTGATATGTAAATGTGTAATTTAATATCTCTTTGTAATAAAATTTATTAACGCTGTACCATGTAATCGTAATTGTAAGATTTGCATTTTGTTTACATTAAAAACAATTATTAAACATTGTTTTTCAAGTCATTTTGACTTTTATGCATTCCAAAGCTTCAGTCTGGAGTTAATATTATCTTCTTTTAGATGCAAAATGATTAAGCATTTTATATAGACCAGCAAGATTATGTCCAAAAATACTAACAGTCAGTCGCCAAATGCTATACTTACTAACAGGTTTTGAGTGTGCCACTACACCAAGTGGGTATAAAATTAAGCCTTAACAAAATATACAAGCAAACTCATGAGTATAATTTGCTAAGTAATTTCTATCAGGATTACATCGAATCTTGAAACATATATTTTTTTATTGTAATGAATGGCGAAAAGTGCATGCCGTCGACTGATGATAAACTATAGGACCTCTCATGGACAATAGCAAAACCAAACGACACCATGAATTCAAAAACATAAAGCAATGCTTGTCATTCCACTTCGCTCGCCAACTTTACACATAAGATGTTAAGTCAGTCAGTAGTTATTCTGGCTACAATGTCCTTCAAACCGGAACACAATAGTGCATTTACATGTTATCCTCTTGTATTCATCAAAAAGTTACAGAAATCGGGTCTGGAAATATGGACGTTCGTATAGGATATTTATAAAAAGCATAAATTGATTTTGAACAATTTTCGAGGTTTCATGCATTTTTTCTAACACATAATTATTTATTAGAGCTAACCTTATCAGCTGGAATCCAGGCATGTAGAATCTGGAATCTGGCATCCAGCATTTAGTTTACTTATATTTTGCACCTAGTTGCTCAAGTGTTCACCTTCACGTCATGTGCCGCTTATTTCAATATTTAGAGACAATTTTACAATTACCTGTTTTAATTCCCTTCTCATTAGTTCTTACTGATTTATTTACTATAGGTTGAAGAAACTACAACTTCATTGTGTAAATTTTTACCTGAAACACATTAATTATCCAAGAATGGATAACTTCCCGAGACTGTTGACGTCAGAAAAGCGGATGGTAGCAATTTCATTAACAACATTGTGTGTGTTTTTATGTGTGCTGAGTTCTTTAATTGTTGGATCACTTACCTTTTTTATAAACAGCTCCATTTGTTATAATGTAAACCGTATTCTTGTTTGTACAATCACAAATAAACGAATATCGGAAATCCTTTCGCAATATACATAAATATAGTTCGCCGATTCAACGCGAATGTATATGTTAATAGCATATAAAGGAAGATGTACGAAAAATAAATGACTTGAAAATATTGCTTCTGAAAACCAGCGCTGTGCTGTCATTCTGACTACAATTCAGTAATACTACGATGATTTCAGTTTTATTTTATTATTTCGTAGTTTATAATCTTAAGTTTTTAATTTTCTTCCCTCTTTACTTAATTCGTTATGTACCCATTAATCATGTCAATAAAAATCCTTTTTGTTCAATATTATAGAGGATGGACAACGTAGAAGTGGTTCAGAATGTGATATAAGTATAATATAGGTTAAAATCATTCATTGTCGACGACCCCATTACATGCTTTGTTTGGCAAAATCTGAATAATAAACCCGAACGCGCGAAGCAAATTTAATATTAAAGGAGTTTCGTAAACTACATTAAATAGTAAAAATATTTATCCTTATTTTCTGTGGACTATGTCTTTATTACGCTTGGAGATAATTTTTTTCTATGGTTAAGGGGAGAATCGACAGTACAACATAAACATAAATCTTATAATTTTTTTAATGTTCCGTAAACTCAACTATAGCATTCATAGTCTGATTAACATCAACTTGAAAAAGGTAAAGCTTTTCTTTTTTAACTAAAATTTTCATGGAAGTAACTTGCTCAGATCCTCTAAAGTATAGATGGAGATCAGTGAGGGGATTTAGCCCCAAGCACTCCGAATTATTCACTTTCCTACAAAGTCCGCCAAGACAATTATCCCGTGAATAAATAATGGGCCAACTTATTAATCATCAGCATCATCAGCATCAGGATCATGTTTCCGTTCGGTTACAGACATTTCTTTGATAGATAGATACCTGTGACTCACGAGGTGCTATGTTATATAGAAAAAAAAGTAAACGAATTATTGACACAACTTGAAATGCACAGAAAAAACAATACTTATAAGACACAGAGAAAAAGTACTTAAAAAATAAAAACTACTGGGATAATAACAATTTAAACTGACTAAGGTAATATTTATACAATAAAATACAAATAGCAGGCTCACATTGTATCAAATCACACGTTATCAAGCATAATAACATAGTGATTTTCCATCAGGTAAATGGTTTACTCTTTACAACTTCTACTCATAAAATAATACATCCGCAGACAGAGTCAGTATACAATTAATTTACAAAGCATGTGTATATCAAGCAAAGTTACACCAGACTTGTAACAGTTCGCAGCCAGTCCTGAATCTGCATGTAGTGAACAAACACGCGTAATAAATGGCGCCTGTTCAGTTTCCACTAGCTCCTGCAAGAATAAACTAAGCAACCTATTCTTAGATAAGCTCACAGATTAAGGTCGTGTTACAAAGACGCATCAACGCTGTCGCATATTTTAACTAGAAGCTTAATGTTAAAGTTGGCTAAGTAACATGAATTTGACATGAGCCTACGTTTTAACTTCAATAACAGTAAAACTTGTACATTTATAGCAAAGTTTTCGAGTATTATTTTGCAAACTGTAATCAATATTACTTTCGCAGTAGAAACAATGTTGAAACTTGGAGAATTGTCTAAAAATCCGTAGAAAAATCGACGCTATAAAGTCTTTAGAGATTCACCCCAAGTTTGACTTTCGTGATCATTTACGCTATAACTCTTTGACGTTGATTGAGAACATTTGTAAAGACTTCTAAAAATAGGCTTTAAGATATTTCTAATGTTGTTTATATAAAAATAAAAAAATCTTTAATTTGGATGTAGTCGGTCGAGACATGATTATAAAGCACAGTCTCTCTTCGTCCAAGATTTAAACCTACGTCACTAAAGTAATCACATCACGAAAAAGCGCCTTACCATCTGAAAACTATCCGAAATCGCATAACATAAATCGGATACGTATTTTATTTTCGCTAAAAACTGAAGCATAAACTACACCCCAGCAAGCACAAGTGCGAACTACAAATTCGGATATAAAACTATTGAGGTATTCGCGATACAAATCGATATCTTTATGTTATTACCTGCGGATATTTGTAAAGGCAAATGTTTACGAGAACATTTGGAAGTTAGTTGTGTTTACGCATAGCTACATGATACTGAGCAGGTATTCGCTCAATTTGATATCTCTAATGCTGCCATGAATTCGTGAACTTACACGAATAATGTAAACAATAATTTATTTCAATAAATTATATTCACTGATTTTATTTTGCCGATTGAAAGATCTGCAGTCTAGAATGTTTATGTATTTGCATGTCCCACGTCAGTAGTCATTGATAAAGAGTGATGCAATAGCCATGTTGAAAGAGCTCTTCCACCTATGAAGTATAAAGTTATTGAGGGATAAATGAATGGATATAGTGATTAAATCTAAATTTTCAAAAACACCATTATTTTCTTTTATGTCATCCTGCCAATACGTAAAAGCATACACATTGTATGTGAAGTAGTTGAAGATATAGCCCTCCCCGCTATTTACGATAATTACTGTTCTAAGATGAAGAACCAATGCAAATAACACTGTAATTAATAAGTAAGTAATTGATATTAACAATAAATGTCAAAAGGTATACAAAATAACATCTTCGATATGTTATATATGTTTATTTCAATCACACATGTTTATTAGACAACAAACATACATCCACTACGGTTATATGCAAAGAATTCCACGTCAAATCAACCACGTGTTTTTAATCTAATTTATAACTTTCTAGCTCTTCAACATGATTGCCAGAAAAATACTGCGTGGTGATTTGGTTTATACGTGTATAATTTGTTGCAGACAGATTCGGGAAACTAGGGATTTTTTATTTAAACCCCTGGCCAGGCGCCACCAATCAAACTGAATATCTGTGAAGTGTGAGCTTAATTTTCTTTTTTACGAGCGCAATACCAGTGCTGAATTATTTGCTGAATTACTAACATACTTTACAAATCACGAAACGAGCCTTGGAAGTTTGCATAAAATTTAAAATTTTGTTGTTACAAAACATAATATGTAGACAAGCGTAGAAAAATATCACAAATATCATTAAAATTCATATTTGTTTTTAGGTACCTAACATGTAGGTATAAAAAGACTCAGTTTTATATGAAGATAAGTTCATTTGTATTATTACGTCATAATACAACAGTATTTTCCAAAGGCATTGTTTCATTATCGAAATATTTCCCATTTATTCAAACAGCACCTGGTCTTTGCGGTCTCCCCATATTGTGGCTTTGATTACAAATCCCCTCATGTGTTTGCGTAACGAAAATTACGGCAATTTAGTCACACCCCTATTAATTACATACGACACACCTATTTATCACACTCTCTTCTAATTGACACAAGTACGAAGTTCTTTTATGATGCGTAGGAACGATTCAATTATGAACTCGGCCGAGCACCAAGCGTTAATTCTGTTTGAAGTTGGAAATACGCTGCATGTAATTAGTTGCGGGTTTACTGCCATTCTTCTTATAAAAAGCTTTGATCAAATATTCTGCAGGATTAATGAATATGTAAATAAGGCCTGTATTCCGGAAAGAGCAGGTAGTTGCATAACAAAATTCATTTTCAGCTGGCATTTATGTGTCACAGTGCCATTATTCCGATTTCCGAAATCAAATTACTTTAGAAAGTTGTAGGAAATCTTTAGGTGCAGGCTGCTTCTAACAAGTCAATATGGAAATCCTTAATATGTTCCTGGAACTTCTTTGTACTTATTTACTCTATATTAGAGAAAATCTTAGGGGCTATGACGGGCCTTAGTGCCACAGTAAATTGATATGCAGTTGTGAACATATTTTCGCGTTACAAGATCATTTTTGTCCGTGCGGGGATCAAGTCGTCAACCTCAACATACTGTCCGCCCGCCGCACTGTGCTGTTAATAAAATTTTCCTCTTTCTCTACTAACAAAGATATAACGAGGGACAAGTGATACACATTTGTGCTATTTTCTGTACTATTTATTAATAAATAAAATAAAGTGACGAAGCAATAATTATTTAAATAATAGAGTGTAACAGCCTTGAAATCAACCTCATTACATTTAGTTTCAGATTGTGCAACACACATTTTGATGAAGACACTCATTCCAACCACATTATTTTCATTCATGACTTTATTTCAGTAAGTATTTTAATACGTGCCGAATGTTTTATAATCCGCCAAGAATGATGATGTTTTCACATCGAGGAGTATTTGCTCCGCACAATACAACATAGACAAAAGTAATTTACAAATCGTTTACGACGGCTTTCCGAGACATCTGTTAGTAGTGTCCAATAAATCACAGTATTTTACTGCTTTGCGCAATGGCTATTTGGGCAAGTTTATTTTATTATTGTCTGAGTTTCTCACGGCCGTATTTCAGGAATTTTGGATATTTGGCACGTGAGTGGCGCACTGCCGCATTACTGAACACTTGTCAAGTATTGTGTTAATTTTTCGACCTATTTCAACGATTTCTTTATTGAACCTGGGTTCCCTACACATAAAATTAAAACAGAATAAATTGAGTTGTAACTCGTAAATTAATTAAATCAGTGCCCGAACAGCAAAAATCCTCGGTTATTATATTCCTCGGTATTTATATTCCAGAATTGTATTATTATCAGTCTTAAAGGATAATTTCATACTGATGCTTACTGATAATTCTGTAAAGCTTCTGTAGTACGTTGCACTGTCTTCAAGAGCGGCATAAGGACAGATGTAAAAAAGTTATTGAACAAATTTTGCAGTATATTTTTGCATTGTGTTATAAAAATAACTAGTTTTTACGCTCTCTACGTGACGTACTCAAACTAAAATTGATTTATGCAAAACATTTATGTGTGAACGTCACTACACAATTTATTATATTGGATTTACGACCGTGAATGCTGTGGGCCGCTGTAAAGAGTAAGTAAGAGAGCGAAATATGACCACGAGGTACTTAGAATCTGAAACAAAAGTATAATATTAGAGTCTGCAAAAATTGTTGCAACGTGTCAGTAAATATGTGATAAACTACTAGAGACTTGGGACTCGAAAAAGTTACCTATGGAGCACTAAAACATTTTTCTCCGTACAGGGAACCAACCTCTCATTTAAAAGCCGGCCTTTAAAATAGTCGTATTTATATATTTATCAAACCTTAATTGTAAAAAAAATAGTCGCGTACAAAAATATCGTAGGCTTACCTTTGCAAAAGAGTTTATACTGATAACAGAAAATCCGTACGCTGTTAATTTGCTCGATTTTTGGGCCCTGAAAATTATAGAAACAATAAGTACTATGAATACCCAATATAAATATATTTAAATAAAACTAGAATAATGAATTGAAAAAGAAACAGAATGGTCGCTCTTTTATACTTTGAAAATAATAAGTTAGTTTCTCTCTGCATTTTCTTCAACGTACTGCAAATCTTTGGAACTAATTGCAGCATTTCTTGATAAATACGACCTGGAGATCTTCAAAAAGGAGCGCATTCCCAACTTAAAGACCCGCAAAAGATCTCCATGGTGTTGCAAATGTTCATGGGCGGCAGTGATCACTAAACCGTATGCTCGTTTGCCCCCTAAAATATGAGAAAAAGTTGTTCTCTCTGTGGCTAAAGGGCTTGCTATTCTATACTAATGAAGTGTGAAAAGTACATGGTAAATCGACTAGCCTTGTCAAAATTAATAAGCAGTCTCTCATATCAGGCACACTGCAATCATACCAATTGCTGTTGTAAATTGCTTCACCTACTTTGGAACTCTGCAAATAAAAACACACATCGTAAATGTAACATAGGCAATATACCTCTTTATAACATTAATGTTGATTAAATTAACTAAAAATCTTATGTTATATCCTGTTTATTTTGTTATTAGGCCTGTTGTAATTTCTTGCTAAAGACGACATGCCTTTTTAAGATGTTTTATATAAAAAAGCCTTCAATTTGACAGCCTCCGTGGCGCTGTTGGTTAGACGTCGCCTGTGAAACGAGAGGCCGCGGGTTAGATCCCCGCACCGAGAGAAATGTTTGTGTGGCCCACAAATATTTCTTCCAGGTTTGGGTGTTTGTGAGACCGAAATGTCTCTCGTAGTTCCTGATACCCAGGACACAAGACTCGATCTTAGTGTGGGGTCAGGACTATGTATGTGACTGTTGGGTGTTATTTATTATTATGTAATTTCCAATAATAACTATTAAGTTCTGCCTCTATTTAAGACCTGAATGTTGAGTTCACTTCATTCATTACAAGCTTCGCAATATCTGCTCGCCTAGGAAACCTGTTATATATCTTTATGTGTATTTGTTCTGTCTAGGGAGAGAACATTCATTACGAAGCTATTTCTTAGTACTGTCACGTAGAAGCGCGCTGTAGTTGCAAAGTAAAAATAAAGAAATGAAAATAATCTGACAACCTATACGATCTTTTATAAAGAATTTAACAATGATTTAAACAGAGTCGGATAAATGAAAAGTGAAGTTAACGATGGTTTGATCTCCAATTTCATGTTATTATTTTCAATAATTTAATGTAGATATTTCTGGTTCTAAAAGATTCTGTCTTTGCATCTATCATAGTACAATTATCTTTTTTATTTGAAATGAATACACTCAACAGTCACATACATAGGCCTGACCCACACTAAGATAAATTCTTTCGTCGTGGGTATCAGGAACAACAAGAGACTTTTCGGTCTCACAGACACCCAGACCTGAAACAAATACCTGTGGTTCACACAAATATTTGTTTCGGTGCAGGGATCGAACCCGCAGCCTGTCGTTTCACAGCCGGTGTCTAACCAACTGCGCCACTGAGGCTGTCAAATCTTACTCTCTATATTATTGTTACATAATTGTAAGTAAAAATATAACTCACAGAATCTATAATCTGTTGACCGCAGTTGCAAAACAAACATATTTGTATAAACCCAACTGCGAGGAAGAAACTGAACGCTACCGCCAAAGGAACGTCTTTAATTACCTGAAATAAGACCAACATTACACACTATCTCCTTAATTAATAATAATTAATGAAATCATTTTTACTGGTGGCAGGTCTCTCATATGTGACAGGCTGCCTGGCTAGGTATCACCGCAATGTCTGTTTCGCCCACCAAACAGCAGTGTAAATGCACTGTGTTTCGGATTGAAGAACATTGTAGCCAGAGTAACTACTGGACTTATTGAGACTTAACATCTTATGTCTCAGGATGGCGAGCGCAATGGAATGCCAAGCATAACTTTGTAATAAAAAAAAAGATAAAACGTTCATTAAGTTTTGCTATTCTTGGGTCTTGATCATTTAGTTAATGAATCCTTATGATTAAGGGAGTTTGTACTATGAATCACTCATCTCATAAATAGTATCCTTATCAGCCTGAACATACGTCCCACTGCAGGGCACGGACATCTCTTCAATAGAGAGTAAGATTGAAATAGTTTAGGCCATATGTAGCCAGCGTGGTGGCTATATAGTGCACTACGCAGGTCTAGTGCGCGTTGGCATAAATAGTATAATGATATTCGGTTACCATAATGTTGAATCCAGTGACACATATTATTATTGAACTGCTTACGACGTTGAACAAAGCCGACTTAGAGTAAATTATCTCTAATAAATCCACACATCTGAAAATATTATTAAAATATGGAAAAAAATACAAATTAAGGCTCAAACAATATCATCATCATCATCATATCAGCCCACATTAATCCACTGCTGGACATAGGCCTCTTCTTCATTACACACTCCCGGTCCTGTACTTGTCGCATCCACCGTTTCCCTTGAAACCTAACAATGTCATCCAGATCATAAAATTAAATTATGATTGTACATATACATTAGTTCCTTGTTTACTTCTAAACATTTTGTAACGTTGTCCATCACTAGGCATGCCGCCTGGACCAAAAAACGGAAAAATTACAACGTCATATTGGAGTACACTGTATATCAACGTAACCATTTAAATAAAATAAAATAAATATTGAACAATCATGTTATAACAATACACTATTATGTAGACTCATTATAATAATAACATATGCAAAAATCAGTAGGTGTGACATTTGCTTGCTTGTAAACTGAACTGATTATGTTATTTAAAAAAAATCTAAATATAAATACAAAAGTAAGTCTACCTCTGTAACCCTTTCACGAGTTACGACAAATCCAATCAACCTATCGTAATTAAATTTAGTACAAAAGTACTGCGAACCAGAAAGTATTTAGGATACTTTTATAACTAAATTTATCTCTAAAGGAGACGAAGTAGATGGTTTGTTAAATTAATAAAAAATAAAAAAGTCATTTATTTCAAACTCGGTATTAATTCGTGCGAAATTTATCGGAGTAACAGTAAACGGGCCATGCATAGTCAACTGACTTGCTTTGAAAATAAATTTCATGGAACACAAGTACATTTCAATAGAAAGAATTACGAATCACGATTAATCATTATTCTCTGTAAACAACATTCACTATTCTCAATAATGATATCGAAAGACTTACCGCATAAGCTCTCGATGCCGATTCACTACCTCAACCAATTCTGAATGACGCGACTGATTGTGTCTATTTTTAGGTCCGTTCGGATATCGCTCAATAAGTTTATCCACATCATGTTGTAGATAAGCGAATTGTATTTGAATGAACGTGGAAGCTGTGTAATAGAAACAGTCTGGGGCGTACACGAAGTTTGCCGCGAGTATAGCTGGAAATTCAATAAGTTAAATTAAAATACAAATATGAACAAAAGTAATATTGTGACATGTGCTCGTGCAACATGGTGCTTATGTTGTAATACTTGTAATAAAAAGCGTTAGTTAAGCTTTGCTTTAGTAAATTGTAGGTTTGTGTTAGTTTTTTTTTTGTATAATAGGTTGACTTAATAGATCACAATCGTAAACTTATATAAGCACATTCCTGGTTTTTTTTTAACTCTCAGTACTGTTCTGCTTCTATTGATCAAAGCATGATGTTATATAGCCTATAACATTCCTTGATAAATTACCTATCCCACACAAAAATAACTTTACAATTCTAACTAGTAGTTCTTGAGTTAGTGTCTCAGGATGGGGAGCGCCGTGGAATGCCAAGCATTGCTTTGTAATTCAAGGTGTTGTTTGGTTTAGCTACTGTTCATGAAAAAAAAATACATACCTGCCCACAGCTGAAAGAAGTAAACAATCGGCCACATTGGTAAACTGTTAGCATCAAACGGATAATACACAATGAATGGTTGTAGTAATTTAACTTCCCCAGTTGATAAATATATCGACATCGTGATCACCAACGGGCCCAAGGCAAACATTGATAATCCCACAGCAAAAGTGCAAGCCAAAATTAGATTATTTACTTTTAGTAATTTCAACCTTTTCTTTGTTCTCTTTTTAAGTTCACTAGATGCGATCTCCCTTTTAAAGAGCCTCTGAAATGTCTGAATCAAATCTATTACATGGTGGGCATATTTTATCATAAAATATGATTTTAAATCCCCGAGAATGCCAAGAGCGAGGCCTGGTAGTATATTAGTATATTCTTCCAAAGTACCACGACCGTTGATGGTGGCGTCGCCTAACCAAACCATCTCACCGAAAAGATTCAGGTTCAATTCCACAAAATGCAAACAATAAATGCGACGTTTTCGTAAACGCTCAAAAAAACTCTTGTTGACATCATCCAAATCAATCCCCAAGTTTATAATTCTTAGGAAGAAGTATACTCTATTTAAAGCATTTTCAAACAGATTTTCCTCCATATTTCTGTAACTTGTAGTCTTGAATAGCGAATACCGAATGGTTATTTTTTAAAACTACAAATCTTTTCCATTTGCTCCAAAAACGTTTGAGCAAATATGTAATTAGGGTTGAGTAAATGAGGCCCAATATTCGGGATAATTATGTAATCAGTAGCAGGACAGATATTAATTACGCGACTCGGTAATAAATGGCTGCTCGCTTGCTCTATCCGTTCGACCTAAATTATTCTTGGAATTATAGGGTTCTAGTAGTTTTGAATTTAAAAGTCGCTTCTAAGCTATTTAAATAGCTTCAATCATGGTGAAATGTTCTTTTTAATAATATTATTACATTTGAGAACTTGTTTAAAAACTTGAAACTCCTTCATACCTCATTTTCTCGGGTGCACCGTCAATCTCTGCCATCTTTTAATCATACTTGACCCTTTTATACAACTATATTATTAACAGCTTATCCGACGCCATACACGTATTATGTATGTCATACAATAAACTTATTATTCGTTTCTTTTGCAATACAAACAGGTATCCATATAAATGTAAATATTTTTAAATCTATTAAACTTGATTAAACATTGCTATTTGGATATCTTCCTTACAGAAAGTGACATGTTAGTAAAGGCCTGTTTGAATCCCTACCATCTAGTCTATCATATTATTGGTTCTTAAAATTTCCATTTTTCGTAAAATGATAAAAGACATTAATCGTTTTGTTATTGTTATGAAAATTGCTTTGAATAAATGTTTAAAGTTCAACACTTTGATGCTTTTACATCTGCCTCGATGAAGATTTATATTACGCTAAAATAAACTAAATGTGCAAGTACATAATGCCCTTATTCTTGTGTATTATAACACATTCGATAAACAATAATTTTGTAAACAAAATAAAATCGAATTCACAAAGCTACTTATAAATTGAAAAAATATATTTAGAAGTGGTACAGGGTCTTTGCTGAAAATAGCTCCATCAATTCATTTGAACCCACAGGATATACACTGTTGAATATTGTCCTTTCTCTAGAGTCATTCCGCTTGCATTTTTTATGTCACATCTTGAATTAAAGCTTGTCAAATAGTCGATGATCCCAATTGTGAGATTGCGATCAACAACAGACAAATTGGAACAATGTTTTAATCGGAACAATGGGACAAATGGCAACCGTTAGGACTGCAGAGAGACTTCGCGTCTCTCTGTGTGTTCTCTCGTCTATTCCACTGGGAGTGCTCCGAGGAGTTGTTTGAGATGGTATCACCGTCGCCTATGTACCATCGCACCACACGTCTCCGCAGTAGAGTTCATTCACACCACCTGGAAGCACCGTTTCCGAACGGTACGTTTCCAGCGTTCTTTCCTACCACGCACGTGCAAGCTCTGAAATGAACTCCCTGCATCGGTGTTTCCTCAGTGGTAGCCGCTTAACATCAAGTGGGCCGCTAGCTCGTCTGCCTACAAAGGCAATATAAAAAAACATTTATAATAAATTACTAGGATTGTATAAATGATACGCCTCGTAACATATGTACATTTAGATATCTAACCAATGTCCATAAACTAGTCTAACCTCATTGCCTAATGTAATATCGCCATTCCTTGCTTTGTATTGAAGTACGAAAATAAAATTAAGTTACACAACAATAGTACCGTCACTAAAGTGGCTGAAAGTAATAAAAAAGATTGACACATTGTGTGTGTGGAGCGGAAAGCCACGAAAATCGTGTAGCCGAGGGAAAATCGCCGTTTTGACAAACGATGTCGCGCCCATGTAGTTGTTATCTAAAGCTAACACGAACATGGGGCTTACTCTACACTCCAACACGACGTTCGAATGTTCGGACGTTGAAAATACAATACAATACAAGAACTCTTTATTGTAACCGAAACAAGGAAATACAATAAATAAGAAATAAAAAAGGACACTAGTGTTACAATGGGGGTCTTATCGCTTAAAGCGATAACTGCCAGACAACCGTGGAAGACATATAAGATAAAAAAAAATCACCTCTTAAAATCCTCACCATTCTGTATGAAACCTATTCTGTACTTCGAACTTAGTCTAAGATAATGACGTACGATACAAAATTCGAACATTTTGTAAAATATTTAACAATCGTCGTCGTTTCGGACTACAGAGTAACCCTTCTGGCATAATGTAGTTGTTATTGTAATGCTAATAAATTGCAGACATTATGAAGATATCCCTGCTTTATCATACTGATATAAAAAATGTGAAATTGTTTACGAGGTGTGTTCAGAAAGTAAGGTGACTTTTCCAATTTTGTGGGCTTCGTCCATTCGATCTTCGATTTTTTTTATTTTGTTACGTTGGTACGCACGTCCCGAATATCTGTACGCAGTTGCAGGTCAATAGCATATTTAGTTTGTTTTTGACAGATACAAAGGTTAGACGTATATTGGTGTAGTCGGCGATTTACTGATATCAAAACAATGGATCAAAGAATTTGCATCAATTTTTCATCAAAAACTTTCGGAGTTGTGAAAATACAATTGATGGCTTTTGCATCATGATTATGCACCTGCTCACTCATCGTTACTCGTGAGAGATATTAGTAGTAGAGCGTTTACTATAAAAAATTAAAGTCACCTTACTTTTTAAACACACGACGTATATGGGTTGTTTTACACAGAAGTGGTAAAGACATGATTTTAATGTAATTTTAGAACTGAAAGATGACCCTAGCTATTTTTGTCCCGGAAAATCGCATGTATCTTATGGTATAGTATAACGTTTTAAAAGTCAAAATAGAAGATCATCATCAAGATTAAATGATGGAGAGAATAACCGGATACATTTAAAAAAATGAACATCTAAAATGTCACTGATAAATATTAATCCGTATCTACCTAAATTGTAACTTCAAGCAGTTCTAACAGTGCACCTCCTTAAATCTAGGAGAATTTTATAAGCAATAGAAAAAACACATTAATATTAATGAAGAATACTTTAGCAACATAACATTTCACATTCTCGAGTGTTTAAAGACCCGACTCAACATTTCTTTCCGTTCATTGTCACTTTTCTTCGCACGTGGACCTTGCTGTAAATATTTAAACGCCTTGTTTTATTTTAAGACTGTGAATTTGTCCTCTTTTTCTGAGAAAAATACTCATACTTATTTAAAAGCGTATTGTCAGGCAAGATGCCAGGAGAGTTACCGATCAGAATGGGAAAAGTCCATTGTAAATGCAAACTGAAATTGAATTTTCCTTCTTTGTTCAAGTAGGTTAAATGGCTATTTCTTTAGTATGAATTTTATTATGCTTTTTTAAACAATTACAATGTTCGTTTGTACTTATATTATAGTATGAGTATAATACAAAATGTTATAAAATTCGTCCTCGGCAAATATGTTTCGTTTAGGGAGTGAGATCCCCGGAAAACAAATATTCGTTTTTCCAGACTCACGCAATAAACAAAACAATATATTTTGTATCAGTGACAGTTGTTTCGAGTGCCTTTGCTTTTAGAAATCATATAATTTCCATAACCAGGTATGTAAATAAACACTTAATTTCTAGGCAATCTATATATCAATGTCACAGATGAAATGATCTCTAAAGGAAAATGAAGAAGTCTGTGGAAGTAGTAGAACCATTCTGTTGTGAGCCATGTCTCAGCATGAATGGGCAGGCTCATCCGGGGCCATACCACTGTCTCACAGGAGATCTACGTGAAGCTACAGCTTTACTATCAGGTTTCGTTCAATGTGAGATAGCCGGATGCCTAACACCTACCCCTTTTCCTCTACCCATCCTTTTTCCTTAATAGTTTAAGCGCAATCTAAGCGATTACAAATATCTTAATGCTTTTAGTCTCTTTTCATAATTGAAGGCCTAGAAAATATTTTATCCACCTATCAAGGCACGGAGGCTGTTAAAATAAATATGTCAAAATATACGATAAATCCACGTATTAAAATACATTTTGTGGAGTGTATGATTTATCGAAAGATTCACATCGAATACTCCAATAAAACCACTTCTCCGAATGCATCGGATCAAAGGCGCACTTTATAGTAGAATATTTAAAGAAAACAAATATTTCATATACTTGGCTCACGACGTCAATAAAATGTAACAAAATAACATTACCGAATGTTTTCCAGTTAATTTTGAACGGTTGAAAAGCAATCTGGCGTTTATTATGAAAATAGATATTCTGTGAATTATTGATGCGTGGGTAACTCTCAAAAGGAAATAACAATGTCACTAGTAAAGAATTACCCCAAACACCATATTTATTTATATTTTATTTGTACATCCATTTATACACCAAAAGAAAAAGAAAAACAATAGTAGCTATATTTAAATTAAGTACAATATTTATTTCCTATTAGTCACTCATATATGTATAATGAATGTATATTGAGAATGAAGAGAGATTAAATACATATTGTTTTGATTAAAGGTATTAATAAAATAGAACACTGTAGCTTATCCGTTTTAGTTACAAAGAACTGTTTATAAAATATATATCCTGGCAGATTTTAAATTTAGAATCAAGTCATTCCATTTCAAATGATTTATTTTTGTTTTCATCTTACGCATCAGTTGAGTACATTCGAAACTACATTGCGATATGAGGCACTGACTCTGACTAGCAAATGACTCATTCACATAAGCATTTGCAACATTCATTTGTACAGAAATAGCGGGGAAGTAATTGGCAAATGTCAAATCTGATCCGATATTTACTTTTATTTCATGTTTTACTTCAAGAAATATTCTATATATTACGTGCTGAAATATTTTTTTATCAAAATATACCATCATTATGAAACAGGAACTAAGTAATTTGAAAGTAATAACATTTTCCAAAAATCATAAAATTATAAATCTCATAAAAACTTTACGGGTCAATTCGCAAGCAATAACGCGCTATATTTAGACGATAAGAACTTAATTTCTTTGTTATTGTTTCAACGTAAAACATACCTTAATGTTTATTTAAAAAAAGTAATAATTACGTCACGGAAGCGTTACTTTTAAAGATTTTTAACGATCTTAATTGGCAAAGAAGATAGCAACGTGGTAGTAATATTCGAAGAACTAAAAAATACAAAAAGCCTAGTGCTAAATTCTACCCGGCGAGATACTATAAAGACGTAAATTGGAAAAGTAACTGGAATCACAATGTTTGCTAACCTAAAAAGCAATTGTGTAGGGTGTGAACAGTGATCCTTCATTATATTACGGCCGTACTATTTGCTGTCCCAAGCACAACATGGCATATTATAAATATTGAACATTCATTTACGCAAAATAATATTTCATATTAGCTGATAACTTTATGATTACGATAAAAAAAAATTTGTTTTCAGCCACGGGGGTCCATTGCTGAACAAAGGATTCCCCCGTGCATCGCCACATGTACCTATTGGAAGCGGTCTGCATCCAGCGACTTCCTGCAACTGCTTAAAAGCTGGCCATAATATATTTTTATCACAAATGATTCAAAGTCGAGTATGGTTGAAGAAGAAAGAATCTAGGATTCTGTCTTTTTGGTCCAAGGTACATATATTTCTTATAATAATAACCGAGTGCCACTCTCGTTTATGGATTTAATATCAGCAATATAAGTTTTCCATATATTACCTTTATGACCGAAATGCGCACGCTTTAATTTAAAATAACACACTTAAATAATGTTAAGAGTTAACACTTAAAACTTTAATGTGATACTTGAAGGGAAAAGAACTAAAATATATTAACAAACCTGACATTTAACGTACTCTTGGTATCGATATATTATCTGAATCTGCAGACTGAATTATGTACAATAAAATACGATTACGATAACCGACAAGGGTAAAAATAAACTAGTTCATTATTTCTAAATTCGTCGTCCAGATATATTATAATAATATCATATAATTCACACTGGAATATATAATTATTTTTATGTGTTAATTGGTATAATTAATAAAAGTATTATGGTGCGCATCAATGCAAAACTATTTCCGCATACTTGTCATGAAATGTTTTAAGTAAGAGGCTACTATAATAAAATTATATGGTAAAGACGGACCAAAAATAAATATGGCACGACCTTGCTTTAATGGTGTTTAGCCGTCCCCTTAATAAATTCATTAAAATTTGCATAAGTTGAATTAATAAATATTCAAAATCCACTAGCCACCTAAACCTCATACTAAAAAACTTAAAGATTATAAAAGTTTCAAACAATGACTACAGTGCGACAGTATTTCCAACCGATATAAAATGTAGAATTCTAGAAAAATTGTCAGTAATTCTTTCTTAATGGTTAACTGCGGTTGGAGAGGTAGACAAGCTTAAATGTCTATCGGAAAGAAAAATAGCCATGGAAAGAAAAACTACTATTTCTCACTGCCACCTGAAAACGAATGAGCTCTTAATTGACTCAATGAATAAAATATCTGTTGAGATCACGTGACCTTTGTGAAATTACCATATAATACATACATGTATACAAAAAGCCACGCTTTTTACCCTGAAGGGGTAGGCTTAGGTGATACCAGGACACCCACGTTCCGCCTTGTGTGTTCCGTTCCACGATGTGATAGGGGGCGAGCCTATCGCCATATCGAGAATACATTCCTAACTTCGGGATGATAATGAATAGAAAAATCCAATATCAAATGCCTGACCCGGGATTAGAATCTCGTATATTTGTCCGTATCGTAGATTCGCGTTGTAACAGTATCTACTTGTTGCAACTATGCCACGGCAGCAGTGATTACCATATAATACTAGTATTTTAATTAAAATTATGCAGATTATTTATCTAATGTCATAGTTCGCTGCGCAATAAGTCCTGGACTATATAACAATTTATCTATTCAGTTCCGGTGACCTCTTTAGAACAACACTGATATATTGCACATCTGTGAACCGGTATAAAAATGACGGCTAATGATTTATTTTAATATAAATTTTCAATATATCATGAATACATGAAGCGGATCTAAGCTAAATGCGAATACATCATGCGTTAACACGTATCATAAATTTTTACGGCAATAAAACTCCTATTATATAACCGCATCGTTAACAAGACTACGTTAAACCTACATAAAGTTGAATTAAAGGTGTAATTTATTTTTTGTTTTGAATATTTAGCGCTTTAAAATTTACCGAGCAAAACATTTCATGCGAAAAATATATGAACACGAAATTGTTAGACGCTTTACACATACCACAACAATTTGAGTTAATAGGTGTATACCACAGTGTATATTAAGAAAAGTTCCTCAGATTTACTTTCATGATGCCATATCATTACAGAGGAGTTTCCTTAAATCTCAGGGCACACTTCTAATTTTTCGGTGTCATATGTGTATTGCTTGTCAATCACCATGCATTATAACGTAGAAGGAAAAAATCTTGAAACCTAAATCCCATAGCGATTTTAAAGGATATCTATGGTATGTAAAAGTCCACAAACCCGCACTAGACCAGCATGGTGACCATACGGTCGACATACGGCCTAACCCCTCTCAGTCATACGCTTGATTATAGAAGAGGCACGTGCCCTGCAGTGGGACGTATATGGGCTGATAGAGAAGACTGAACATAGGCCTCTATTAATAATTTCCAGAGTAACCTGTTCGGAACAGCCTGTATCAAACACTTATATCTTTATTTTACACAGGGAGAAACAATACTTAAAATCTTACTGTTTCGTATTATTTAAAGACTGAGTTAGTTGTATATTGAACAGCATGGAATACTATGTCTGAGATTCAAGATGCTGATCTATAAAACATCATTCCATCATTTCGACCGCGAATAAGGCAAGGCATCATTATTTTTTAAGGCTTACCTACATTTAAAACATATTATCTTTAATTTTAGTATAGTATTAATACTTCAACGAATTCGTCATTTTAAAACAACAAATAGGAATCAATATAGTACAATTGCAGTCTCACAAAGATAAAATGTAATTAACTGTAATATAAATCATACGACGTAATATTTCCAGTGGACTCAAGTAGCGGAGCTGCTCGCCTCGTTTGACACTTATTACGAGCCATAATAAACCCTATTATTATTCTAATGAAATGACATCATTTCAGAATACCATTACATTCATTACACTGTACGGATAGTTAAGAATAATTATCTTCGCCATGTGTTTTTAATGATGCTGTAAAAGTTTATTATTTTCGATATTTAAATCATAATCATCTTCGTGTTTTAAATGGTTCGGAGCATTTATAGATTTGTGAAAACAATTTTGTGAGAGAGTTTGGACACTTGGATAAGGAGAATTAATAAGGCGAGTAAGGTGAGAATATGGAAGAATCGGCACGAATCTATGGTATCAATAGACCTTATTGAATTCATACCAGCTAAATTATTCTCAAAGTTACCAAGAACTGACAACACTGCATCACAAAAAATTTAGGATGTGATCGTCATACGTCAGGAAAGACAAAATCGAGTGTCCATAATTTCTGCCCATCTCAATGAAGTGTACATGTGACTATGATGTACCTACGTGAGATTTAAATATAACATGACGTTTTTACCATTCATACGTCCGATTAATACCGCAGACTGTTTACGCGATAAATTATAATATTACACAAACATTGGGATAGATTTTATAGCGCTATAAAATCGAAAGACTCGGCGGAAGATCGGCATGCCGCATTACCACATAATGCTGGATGTTACTGTTATGAAATGGAACAAGGCTACTGGAGATTCTGAGGATGGTATCGATTGTCAGCAATAAAGCCGAAGACTCGACTTGCTTTTTATGTCTCTAGACTCAGTTTTATGTCTCCTTGCCGACACACAATAATACTTAATTGGATCTGATGTTTTGCTGTGATGTATACGAGCGATGTTATACTCGTAAAAGTATTATGGGATAATAATTTTTTTGAGTACCCAAAACAATTAAGATATTAAGAATAAGAATAAGAATAAATTTTATTGTGAAAAAGCTCCAAGAAAATACAAAATTCAGAGTACACATTTTACAGTTAATGATATATCCAAAGTGTGGGTCCCAAAGTAGGCAAGCCCGTATCTTGGGCACCCATCCTAGAATAATTACTGCCAGTGCAAACAAAATAAATTACAAACAATATATATCTAATCATTTAAACAAAACAAGAATTAACAAAATAAAATAGAATAAACTTAATCCAACTCCAACGTAATATTAATAATAATCAAATGAAGGTGAGAATGAGTATATGAGTGTGTGTGTATGTATGTGTGTGTGTGAGTGTGTGTTAAATTATTTGACAATTTTAAGCATGGTCTCATATTGTTACATTACATACAATTAACAGATTTTGTAAAAATCACGTATATTATTAGTCAGATCCTGAGAACACCTTTGAATGAGTAGAATATTATTTTTATTCAGTTATTTTTTCTGCTTACAATGAATTGATAAGACTCTTACTTGAAAACTACAAAATACCGGGTTCTGACCTACTTTCTTCCGAGCATTCAATAATAAATAAAAAGGTTGTAACATTGGGTTGTAAAGACACAGTAACGAGGATAGAGCCTAATATATTTTATTTTATTTTAAAGAAAACTGGAAGATATGTACCAATTCGAGATGAATTAATAAAGAGGTTACTCTGAACTGGAAAAAATCATACCCATTGAAGATTTTCTCGCTATTTTATATCATATTCCAATACCTACATCCATCATGATCTAATTTTCACTTTTGATAAGTAATAATAAAACTTCAGTAAAGGTAGGAATCAATTTATTGAACGAATTTTAAATCTAGCCGCCATTCGATAGATTCACAATTTGCTTCAGCTGTATAATACTTGTGTTTAAGTGTACAGAATATTTATTTGTGTAAATATATAATAATGTCTTTTAAAAATACACAGCGTTTTAATTTAAATCATTTACAAACCAATCTTTTTACAATTTTAAAGTGTTCTCCGTTTCTATCATTGAACGTTGTAGCAATGTTCTTAATTATACATTCGAGTAGGACTTTACAATCGTTTCAGTAATTAATGGCCATGGAACTGTATCTATTTGCCTAATTTATGCGTTCTGGTTTGCACAAGACTCGTCCGGATAAGAGTAGATTCGAAACTGTATTACAATTTGTTGTTATGTCAGTCAACTTGGGTGTTATTTGAAATTATTGTTTAATTATATATCGTATAACATACTAAGATAGTAAATACTATTGTCACTATTTGGTATTTGTTTAAATGTTTCCAAATTTTATTTTGCCTTTTTTTTTAAAAGATGTTTTAAAATAATACTAGGTACAATACATTAAAATATTCGCCGTCCTAATGATTCGTTGGCATGCTAGGAATCTTGCCTTGGTATTCGTCCCCGACAACTGGCATTGCTATTTTTATCGGATATCGGAAAGTCATTTGGCAAGACATTCTCATTTTAAGATCTACATCAAGTTAGAAAATCCTTGGACGTACTAATCTCACAAATCGTATTTGTATGCAAATTAAGTTTTCTGCATTAAACACAAATGCACAGATACAATCTTTCTCTCATATAACGAACAACAAAGAAATGTTCACGACTCAAAAATATTGGTAATATTTGTTCATTTTGGTTTTTATAAACAAAACTATTTACATTCCATGAAAACTTTCTTAACACATTAGATACATTTATTCTATCAGAAAAACATACAATTGAAACCCCTCGTACTGAAGAGTAAGTTTAAGATTAAAAATATAAATGACTTTAACATAATAATTTCAATTCTGTAACGACCGAACCAGCTGTGAGTAAATACAGAAGACTTTTAGGTATTTTTAAAACAACTAAAAAGTATGTCGTTCTTTTGTCGAGGATGTAACATTATATTCCCGACCAGTTGTACAAACAACCCGTCACAACTGACAGCCGTAGGAGAAATAAAAAAATACTCATTAATTTGTGAAACAATTTTAGTTTACGCACATTTCGTTTCGGAAACAATAAAGATTTCTATTAGTACAATATCTTGGTCAACACTAAAACAAAACATCAGATTATCGTTAATCACATTCATCCTTGAACTATTAACAAGACAAGCAATAAAACTAAATGTATTCATCAGAATTTTCGTCTAGACAATACGCCGCCGAAATGAACATCTCAACCCAATACTCGTGTCAAAGTCTATTGTTCAAAGATTCACGTCTTTTTCTGCTTTTGGCACGAGAACACAGACATAACCATTAAACAAGTGTCGTGTTACTGTTTGTACTCCCATTGCTATATTTTAACAACATCAAGGAAAACGTTTCTGTGTAAAGATATACAAGCAATCATATGTGATTGATGAAACGGCTCAACGCCGGTTAATAGCGCTCCAGAAGCACCTACAGACACTCGAGTCGGTTATCAGAGCGGCAACAAATCATATTATCCATTCACATTCATTCAACAGATATAATTGACAGAGGTGAAACAATCGGAACTGATTTATTCAGTGTGAATCTCGCCATTGATCACGTCAGGTAGGCATCAGCAGGAATGAAATATTTGCGTATTAATCCAAGCTGGTGCCCTTGAGCTGCTAGCCAAAATGTTAAAGTATCACGCGGGCGTGAGGGCATCCGTGATCGGAGCTCGTATAATTGGAATATAACGGCATCGGCAGCAGCGATTATGCCAAAAGATATCCTAATTACGTCATCAACGTTTAAAGCTTCTGTAATTTGCTTGTACAAATTAGGCACAAAATGAAATATCCGCTCAGCAACACGTTAAACTGAAGATTCGTAGATAACTATTTGCACTATCGGGGGCTTCTGTTGAACAGGCGAAGTGATGTCTCTGATAACGGCTTCGACGGCCGCTTCCCATTCCAGCCGTCGTTTGTCGGTGAGCGCGCCACCTCCAGCGCTATTGAGACGGGGCATTGTCACCTACAACAAAAACACTTATTAATTCCTCATTCGACCATTTTAGCCACGAAAAGCGCAATGAAACGCGCGTTACGATAGGTAATATGCGGTAAAAGGCCATTTCTATTCGTGATTCAAATGTATTTCCCCACTATTTCATGTTTTCATTTCATTAAAACACCAAATTGGTTCGGTACAATCCAGATCGCGTTATTAAAATTAGGAAATGTGACTTTTATTTAGCAGTGGTAAATCTTCGTCAAATTATTAAAGGGGTAAATTGAAAAACATTGACCCACATGTTTTTTTGGTTGTTTGTAGTTCGAATGAGCTTTCGCATTGTGCAAAACTACGTGAGGAATGCTGCTTAACACGAAGTATTTTGTCCTGCATATTATTTACATACTTTGTGTCAAAAATAACAATTCTTGGCAAAGTTCATAAAAAAATAGAGTTCTCGGTTTTAAGTTATAAATAAATAATGAAAGTCATTGCGATGTCTGTAAGCACAGAGATACAGATTGGACATTGTTTAAACTGAAGTAACCAAGGGACATAAAGTCAAGGTGGTGGTATTTCTTAGATTTATGATGGTATTTGATTCTCAGAATTTGTTTTACATTTTTAAAGCATTTGAATGGTCTATAAAGCGGTGTACCATTTGCGACCAGCCGCGGTCCAATTTAATTTTACGACTTTTCTACTACTTGCTGAAACAACATAATGTAACCACACTGGATTTATTAAAATGTTCCGATAAATACGCAGATGGATGCGAAAGAAAACTTTAACCATTGAAGCGTCAGCACTAACTAGTAAAAATATAGCAAAAAGTATTTCAGCTCTTTTATTTTAGCGTGTTTTTACAACGCCTATCAATCAGGTCAATCAAGATCCCAATTTATAATGCGCAAAAGACATGAATTGTTATAAACAAATCAGTACATAAACTAGAATACATGGTTAACGCAAGTGGTGTTGCGAAACAAAGATAAAACTATAAAACAACCAAGTAAATTGAAAAACAGTATCAACCTCAAATTGAAACGTTACGCACGTATAAATCTTTTGTGTGAAGGCCGCGGAATCATTGACGCAGTTTTATGTTTCTTCACAGTTTTATTGCAACTAGATCGGAAGCTATAAAAAATCACCAAAGTTTTTCATACAGTGTAAAAATCATGTAATAATTCGAAATTTGTTACGATCGAACAAAATGCTAAGCAAACGCGCACATTTTTATTATTTTTTATCATAAATATAAAATTTTAAGTGCATTTCAATTTTCAATTCAAGGAAATGCTGACTCGCATCTCCCAAATTGCTCGGCATCAAAGCATTACAAAATAAGGCGCGCATTACTGAATCGTTACACGTATTTTATTGGGTACTAAAACTAAAAGGGTGGCTGTTGCGACATTGAAACATTCGCCGACCTCGATACAGTAATATGAAGAAAGCATATATACTGTCGTTAATGATTTTACTTATCATTAAAATAATACGAATAGTCACCATCGCATTCACTTTGACCCAATAAAATATACGTATTAAATACTCGTACATGTGCAGAATGAAATGGCGCCCCTGAAGTTGCTCTGATAATCGAATTTCTGTAATTATGCCGCAATCAGTGCATGTTGAAGCACTAACACGCTGTGACCTAAATCCTTCGCATCGAAATTGTGAAGCTTTGCTCGTTTTAACTACGAATAATAAAAGCCAGGCAGTAGAAGCACCCCGCTTCTGTGGCATGAATTATATAAAGCCAGCGAATCGATAGCGACGAGGTCTCGTCACCAATACATCACCTTAGTCCGGGGTTTGGCCATAGAATCTGGACCCGTATAGGTTTTCTGTGAAATAATTAACAGACCAGATATATCAGTATCAAAACCCTCGAAAAACTGGCTTCGTCTTCAGTTCCAAAGTAATTTAAATTATTCGTGAGTAAATACGAAAGCATGCCATAATAGATTCATTTCGGATTTCAGTTAATTGAACCGAAAAGTTGACCCATCCGCGAACAAACAAATAGTTTAACTGAATAATCGCATTGACCTAAATAAACATCGTTCAACAAAACTTTGATAGTAATGTGAAAAAGTTCGCTTTGAAACAACGCCGCGAATACTTGTACGAGATATTACCATTAACATTTTTTTGAGATTCACTTCAATATTATTTTAACATGAAAATTTAAATAGTATTTCAGACGGCCCCAACCATTGTTCGTATCCAAATCACACCGACGATTTATCAATTTCAAAATATGTTTTATCTAACAACATACAGTGATTATAAATATTTATAAAGAAAACAACATAGTAAATCTGAAATAAATTAATAATTTTACACCAAATCAAGAGCCGTATTCATTTATCTGTGGTCATCCCACACACATACTGGAAGTCGACAGTATTTATTTTCCTTACGCATATCGCTACAAGTATATGTATTATTTTACATCCCAACTGCGTGACGTAAAAGAAAATAATCTAATCCAAAACAAATCATGTGATATTGAAGAACTGACACAAATTGGATGACGTGACATGGGAATTGGGCCTAGTATCTCGATTTATTTGATATATTCTACCATAAGTCCAATCAGATTCTTATCCCTGGAGAGTATATTCCACCTCCGCCAAACAAAGTATTAATCATGGCATCGTATACTCGCCTGTTTATCTGAAAGATGGACGTCTGTCATCGGAATCGTTGGTGCGTCGATTGATGCTTTAAAATGCGTTTACGTAACGTCGAACAAGGACATAGTATTTACAAACATAGTTTTAATTGTACTAACTTTTGTTGACTGGTATGTAGTTGAGTAAACATTATAAACGTACACAGTTGATGAGATTAATTGTCTTCCGAATGAGTTTTGAATCACATGTCTACAATATGTGTATTTTAAATGGTCGCGGCACAGCGGAGATTTTATAGAAAATAAATTAGAGACGAATTTTGAAAATAAAAATCTATCAATTATAAATACATATCTATAATATAAACAGATAGGTGTAAATGAATTTGAAAAGTTGAGTAATTCAAAATCTACATCTCAGTAAAATTTGTAAATAACATACATACATACATAGAGGTGCCAGTGCACCCACATTTCGCCAGTATGTACCGTCCCACGATGTGATAGGTGGCAAGCCTATCGCCATATCGGGCACCAATTCCTGACTCTAGGCTGATAATGAATAGAAAAATCCAATATCACTTTGCCCGACCCGCGATTCGAACCCGAGACCTCAGCTTTGTAAGCGTACCGTAGTACAACTACGCCACTGAGGTAAATAAAATGTATAGAATATATAGAAATAAAATGTATAGAACTTCAAATATCACATAAATATGCCTCGTTATTTACAAAAGATATCAAATGACATTCTATTCCACCTATTTAAACAGATAATCTTCCTTGCAAAGCACAGACATCGGGAAACGCAATACAAACACAGGTTAGTGCAGTATTCGGCCAAAACCGCAATGCGCAAAGACTTTACCAATACATTCATTAACATTATACAAATATACATTACATTCCAAATACAATATCACATAAAACACTAAAACACAGACATAACCAATCAAAGAAAAAATCCATCTCAGAGTTACGCAATCTCATAACAAAGTTACATAATACAATACATAAAGTGTGCTCTATTATAATAATAAAATAGTATTACTCACCACTGTAAGTACTTTTCTAAGGTCGCTGTGTAGACTGGACACGTCGACACCCCTGCCAGCGTCGCCGAGTCTCCTCAATGTGTCTGCGAGCGGGCCAGAGAGCGCTCTCAACTGCTGCCAAGATCTGGCATATTGCCTTCTCACCAACTCGATAATGGTTGAAGTTAGAGCCAAGCCAATTAGAATGTACAGGGTGCATAGTAGCATGTATTTAGGCCTTTCTGGGGACAAAGATGTCGTCAACTTATTTAATTTATTAACTTTATGAAAACATACAAAACAAAAAACTTAACCTATATTTACAGTATTGGCGGTCGTATCGCTGTCAGCGATATCTTCCAGACAACCTTTGAATGGACTGAAGTTAATGGAAGAAGGAAAACGGGGGTAAAGAAGTGTTACAAGTAAAAGAAGAGAGATTGAGAGACAAAAAACAAAAATAAACGGAATATGAAGTGGAGAAAAATTATTACTTTTTTTCTACGTATAAAGTATAAGACTATTTGCAAAATATGAAATATATCAAGCAATAAGAATTAGGACTTTTTGTTGATGCCATTGACCTGCGTCATTAAATATTATTTAGAACTTAACACGCGACTTATAGCAATATTGCATCCAACAGGCAATGTTGCGACCTGACTCGCCTAATTGAGGGCACTTTGATGCCAATATATTCTACACTAGTTCATGATGTGATAAATTAAACGAGAAAAAATCGACTAATATCACCGTGTAGAGGGAACATGGAAAAAATATGATAATTTATGCGCCACCTTGTACAAGGCTTTTGGGAAATATGGAATCTATAAGTGATATTGAAATGAGTTATGGCTCCAATATGAAACGGGTCAGAAGCATTAACTGTCGTTGCGAACCATTAACAAGTTTTGGGATTATGTCGTAAAGCTGTCACATATTTTAAATGTTTGGTTTAAATGCCAAGTGTCTCAGCGGAAACAAAGGAAATATGTAGGTTATACGAGTATATATGGCAGACTTCTTATTTATCCATTATGCGAAACATAACATTTTGTAAAATATCTCCGCATGTGCCGTTTAAGTGGATAATCTTTTCGAGAATATTAAATGCTGTTTATAGCCGCTTGAGTAAAGTTTATGAAAAAAATATAATTAAGTTGAGCAGTATTTTTTGACAATCATGCCCGTTATTGCTATATGGACAGACACAGGGTCATCACCAGTAGAAATCTTCTAATATTTCTAAATAAATGAAATTTGTTTAATGGAGACTGTCCCGCCCTCACACCCGCCACTGCAACTCCTGTAAGCCAGGATCAACAGTGGCACGCAATGTAATGACACCGAGCATTGAAGCTCGGCGAGTCTCCGGGAATGTCTAACTTGTCTTTAACCCGCAACGAAATTAATCAGAAAGTTAAATGAATTGGAGGAGTTGGAAATAAATAATGTCCACTTCCCTCCGTGCAATGCGGGTGACAAAACATTGAACTAAAGAGGTAAATAACCTCACAAAGAGACTTTTACAGCCGGAGAAGCCAGCTGTAAAGCACCACGGAATTCATTATTACATATAAATGGGACTTATTGTGTGAGCTGTTATACTTGATTCCAGTAATATGTATGGCAAAAACGCCGGAAAGCACGGAAATTCGTCCTAGTCTCCACTAGGTCCATGTAGTATACGACTCCGGATGATATCTGCATACTATCAAACATGATTTTACGCTCATTTTGCCAAATACTACACTCCCAAAGTATATGATGCGCGGACTGTTCATATTTGCGATTAGGTGTTGAACATGGGCATGCAGGCGAATCAACGAGCTTAAAAGAGTACAATTTAGACTTAAAGTTACCATGGCCCGTAAGGAACTGTGATACGCAATAATCGACATCTAGCCAAGTCTTTGTCAAACGATCACGCACGCAAGGAAAATATTGGTATAAATGACGTCCCTTCAAAGATACCTCCCATCTATTTTGCCATTCATCTAATAGTTCGCTATATACCAGTGAAGGCGGTTTAAATAATCTGTCAACTTTTAAAATTTCACGTGGAGTTAAAAATCTTCTATCCATATTCTCCCTAGTAGAGTAATACATGGCGGCGCGACGTTGCACCTCCAGATCGACTGGAAGTACACCCGCCAGGACAGGCAATGCTTCGGTACTAACAGTTCTATATGCCTTACACAAGAATATCAACGCCAACCGTTGGCTCTGGAGCAGTTTTCTTCGCACAGCACCGATAGTAGCCCTATCAGCCCATACGGGGGATCCATAACATATACACCCTAAGTAAGTTGCTCCATAGATGATTTTTAATGTATTAAAAGATAGTCCCCACGTTGATGTCGATATTCTTGTCAAAGCGAAAAAGTTCCTTTTCGATTTTTCCCCGACGTTCTTAATATGCTCAAGAAAAGAAAAATTCCTTTCCAAAAATAAGCCAAGATAGCAAAAAGATTCCTTTCTCTTGACAGTTGTATTATTAAACTTGATACGTGGTGGCGATTTTAAGATTCCTTTAAGAAGTAATTGGAACGTTTTATGTGGTGCGAACTTTAAGCGATTTCGAAATATTTAGATTTTGAAATTTGTTTATCAAAACATTATTTATTTTTAAAACAATTATCCTTTTTATACGATCGCGCAAACATCACTTTGAGAACATTTACATATTCAGTAGCCGTTTATTTACGAGCTGTATGGAGCTGTCTCGAATGTAGGCGTTTCAGGATCGTGTATCAAGTGGCTGACCGACTCTCGACGTGAGTTATGGTTATCGGGTATTTTATTACTAATTTATTCATGAGCATTACGTTTACACTTACTTGGTACGATATCACCAAATCCGATGGTCGTCATGGTGATGAAACAAAAATAGAATCCGTCATAGAAAGACCAATCATCCTCCCACATCTTAAATAATCCCGCTCCGGCGGATAAATACACAAACAGAAAACCGACCGCGCCTAATGCGTACAACGATCTCTGACTGGCGGGATTCGCTTCTGTCACTCGCGTACAGCATTCTGCAGACAAACAAATGCATTAAAACAACAATCTCATCTAGCTCAATGATAATTAGAACTGAAAATACAACCATTTTATAAACAGCATTTCGAGAATTAAAGAGCTTTATAGCTGTGGATTCACAATCATGCAAGGCGGTCTTCTGAAGAATCTTGATTAATATCTAAATATCTTAAATTTGAATCTTGTGATTAATATGTAACACTTACTTGGCATCTCTGGTAACTGCTTGGCTATGAATGAGACACATGTTGCAAACACTCTGCCCAAGTCAGCGATCACAGTAAGGGTAAGAGGTATACCTATAAGGGCATAAGCGATGCAAAACAGCCTACCCCAAAACGTCTCCGGAACGATATTACCGTATCCTGCAACAATTTAAATAATTCTTTGCATTTACAATAACTTGTTTTAAATGTAATCACGATAAAACATTGAAACGATGATTATTTTGAAATCATTTAACTAAAGCATCTGTTACATTCATTTCCTCTCTAGAATCAATATTTATTTGAATTGAACGGTCAGTTTAAATATGCGCGTACTGTAATGGCCACTTTTGCCAATTTTAAATAGCAAACATAAACTAAACCTATCGGCATCCAAACTCAATTCATGTATATTACTATACTATTTTAATTCTATGTAGATGCAGTTATGATTCACGCTTTCAAATATGAACTCTTCGGATTTAAATTTAGAATCATAGTTTATGTAAGGAAACATGCATAGTACAAGTGCTAACGAATTAATATATTTGATATAGTCTCCCAGGTTTTGTTATTGTTGTTCGACAATGTAAAACTTGTTAATATGCTTACATGCTCGTACACACCTATTGTGGTGAGCACTGTCGACGAGAAGAACACAGCTTGTAAGATACTCCATTTCTCTTCTAACGGAGGAAAATTCTTCTCCACTTCTAATGATAAACCGCTTCCTGAGGCTTCTTCCAGCACCTTAAACACACAATTATATCAGATATCGCCCGCCTGTGGGTTACTGAGTACTTCACTTCTTTTGAAATTTAGGACTATGATTGAGGACTTTTTATTATTTTATTTGATCACTGTGTTAATAGAACTGAATAAAATGCAACGGCAAGAATAGGTCAATTATTTTTATGCTGAACATAATTATTATTTTTACTTTTGCCATAAGACAGTTGTCAAGCTACATACCTTTTCATATGCAGCTAGGTAATCACTCAATAATTTCTCCATACCATCCCCGTAATCCGTATTATTACGGTCTGACACGAAACGAATTAAATTCCATCTTTCTGTGAGCAGTCTGTCTCTATGGTACTCTTGTTTTTCTAATTCAGCGGGGTATTCCAAGGCTCGAAAGACCTGCACAAATTGAAAGAAAACGTTTGAATTTGAACAACTTCAAGACTTAAGGTGCATTTATACAATTTCATTTATGTAGATACCTGTTAACGCAATTTTTGTAAAACAAGAATAATCAAAAACATAGATTAGAGTATAATAAATATTATTTCAATAAAATATGCAAATATTCAAAAACGGCAATATTGATTTTAAAGCTAGAAGTTTTCAAATTCTTCTTCGAATTGACAATTTGGACCTTTCTTTAACTTAGTATCACTAAAGGTTCCAAAATTGGTAGTGTCTCCACTACTTTTGCAAATAGGTATGTATGGTGGGATGAGTTTTTGGGACAATATTGCTTGCCATTCGATTTCGTTAAACCAGTGATGACTTTTGATATCGAAGATGCCTGCTTTAAGTGAGCCGTAGCGCTTTGTAGGATCCACTTCCAATAAACGTTTCACCAGCGATTTACACACAGGCGTCATACACTCCGGTGTTTTGTACTGACCTGCGAGCACTTTTTCATACAACTTTATTGGATTTGAGCTATAAAATGGAGGGTACGCCGCGCACATTTCATAAATCAACACTCCCAACGCCCACCAATCAACAGAAAATGAGTACCCTTTCGACAGAATAATCTCTGGAGCTAAATACTCTGGCGTGCCGCACAATGTCCACGTCCGAGTTTTTAATATTTTACTAAACCCAAAGTCACCCAGCCTTATATAACCTGATTGACAAATTAAAATATTTTCTGGTTTCAAGTCTCTGTGAACCACCGAACAAGTATGTAGGTACTCCAGTGCCAAGACGATTTGTGCTGCGTAAAATTGCATTAATATTTCCGAAAATGGTCCCAGCTTCTTTATTACTGAGTATAATTCACCTCCTGGTTCATAAGGTAAAATAAAATAGACGTATAAGTTGTCCTTGCAACAAAAAGTTATTGAGAGCACGAACGGAAAATTAGTACTCTGCAATATCTTCTTTTCAAGGTGCAGCTGCTTTAGACACTTTTTTTTCATCACTACAGCTTTTTCTATGGCTTTCATTGCGTAGTATTCAAAGGTCATTGTATCTCGAACCAAGAACACCGTGCCGAACGCACCGGTACCAATCGTTTGAACCTTGTCGAAGTCTTCAGGTGTCTTTGCGTAAACAGGGGGATTAGCAAGGTTATGTAAAAATTCACATTTTAATGTGTCCAAGTATTTTTTATGCTGGATGTGTACATCATGGGTGTAAGGTGATTTCTCATTTTCTCTTCTATCAAAAGTCATTCCCTTTTACTACTGATAATTATTTTATTTGCCAATTCCTAATTTATTATAAACATTTTTACTTAAAATCAATACAAATGATTATTTTTGATGGTTGTCAACTCAATGAAAAAGTATGTACAAAGAACAATTTAAAAAGGCTTCATATGCATACATTAGTTGATAATGCCAATTAAACGACATCCCACACACCCGCATGGAACGACTTTCCACTTTGTTGTAACAAAATAGCTTTTACTACGAACGCTCAAATATTAGTTTTGTTGTTCAACGTAATTAATAGACTTTAAAATGTAAGTACAATTTATTTTAATTACTGTACTGAATAACTAAATTACATTAAAATTCACTTACTACATCCATGATTTTAGTTTTATTTCAAGGTTCTTCTTATTAGACAAATAAACATAATTTGTGATCAAATAAACCACAATATATTTCAAAAGTCCTCAAATTCCTTTTCGTACATACAGACGGAAGATTTTTTGAGTTTAGGCTGCGATATGTCTGGAAAATTACTCGTATCGCCAGGCGAATGGCAGATCGGTATAAACGGTGCTTCCCATTTTTGATGCAAAACCGCCTGCCAATCTATGCTATTGAACCAGGCGTGACATTTAATGTCGTATACACCTGATTTCAACGCACCAATGCGTTTCGAAGGATCAACTTGCAAGAGACCTTTAATTAAATTTTTGCATTCAACATTTATTGCTTCGGGGCATTTGTACTGACCTTCGAGCACTTTTTCGTATAGTTTATTTGGATCGGATGCAAAAAATGGTGGATGGCCAGCCTGCATTTCATATATCAGCACACCCAACGCCCACCAGTCTACTCCGAACGAGTAACCTTTTGACATGATCACCTCTGGAGCCAAGTACTCAGGTGTGCCGCATAAAGTCCAAGTTTTCTTCTTTAATACTTTACAAAAGCCAAAATCACAAAGCTTAAGATATCCATTTTCATCAATCAAAATATTTTCCGGTTTTATATCCCTGTGCACAATTTCACAATAATGAAGATATTCCAAAGCGAGTATAACTTGACTTGCGTAAAACTTTGCTAAATCTTCGGAGAAATTGCCATATTTCTGTATGTAAGTGAACATTTCACCGCCAGCGATGTAAGGCAGTAAGAAATATAAGTACAAATTGTCTTTAAAAGCGCAATCCAAAGTCACTGCGAACGGGAACTGTATACTCTGTAGTATTTTCTTTTCTAATATTAAATGCTTCACGTGCTTCCTCTCGACGACAACACTTTTCTCGACAACTTTCATAGCGTGGTAGGTGAAAGAACTTTTATCTCTCACTAAAAATACCTCCCCATACGCTCCGTTACCGATCGCTTTGATCCGATCGTAGTTATCAACAGTTTTGTCGAATGTTGGCGGTTCGCTGATTTTCTTTACAAAATCCTCTTTTAACAATGCCAAATACCGTCCGTGGTCTTGGTGAAGCTGAGGTGTGTATGACGATTTTGCCATAACCTATTATATAATTTGACAGTCCCATTTAAATATTGTAGTGAAAAGATTACATCTGAAATATGTATATTTAAACTATAAAATTCTCTATAGCCGGTTGACCACATTACCATGACATTATAGTTGAAATTGTCAATAACGCAACCCTTGACATATTCATAGTATTGCCAAAACAATCTTGTATAAATCAATAAATAACGTAAATAATATTGGACAAGCAAATTATAAACTCTTTGCTAATAAATAAGTCGGCCAAAAACTTTTTAAGTCAACTATTGAGTACAATTTAACATCCAAGGAAAAGCCATTTAAAATGGCGTTCAGTTGCATAAAAATATACGTACTCGTACAGCTGGATACACGCGATTTCAAACGAATCCATCAGAATTTTTGTGTGCCGAAAAGTTATTATGAAATCATAATTGTCTGTAAGAAATCGCCTAGAGCAATAAGACCGCCTTCTGTACTTTTTATTGTTTTTAATATCATTCAATATTTTTCAACTACAAGTTTAGAATAAATAATTATTGTTATTATTATCCGTAGATAGATTAATTATCATTGATACTGGCCGATTACCACAATAAAAAAGAAGTCATTTTCATGAAGGAATGACAGGTCTTAAGAATTTTATTTCTTGAACTGATATTAAAAAATATATATTGCTAAATTGATTCTACTTCACTTGGAAAATTATACATTTTCTTCAAGCTGTTATCAGGAAAGACCTTTGAGGCTATGGCAGACCTCGATACCAAACGACATATTTACTCGCCACACCCAGGAGGCTATCCTCCAGCAAAACAAGAACAATATTCACAATACTTGAAGAAATTGCACCAAGACTTTGTTGAATCTTGGAATGAAAAATCAGAGGGTAACGCGAAACTGAACGATTTTGAAAGGCACAAGGTCCTAGGAACTGGAGCATTCGGAGTAGTGTACCTAGTGAAACACATGCACTCAGGAAAATACTATGCAATGAAGATGCTCGAAAAAGAGAAAATTGTAAAATTAAAGCAAATCGAGCACAGTTATTACGAAAAAAAGATCCTCTGCGGACTAAACTTTCCCTTTGTTGTGTACATGAAATACTACTTCAAGGATAATGTTTATCTTTACTATGTATTGCCATTTATCGCTGGAGGTGAAATGTTTTCCCATTTGCGGAAGATGGGCAAGTTTGAAGAAACCTCTGCAAAATTTTACGGAGCCCAAGTTGTTCTAGCACTAGAATATCTCCATGCATGTGAGTTGGTATATCGAGATCTAAAACCGGAAAATATTTTAATAGACAGAACTGGCTACATCAAAATAACCGATTTTGGATTTTGCAAACTCATTCGGGGACGAACCTGGACTTTGTGTGGTACTCCTGAGTATTTAGCACCAGAAATTATTTTGAGTAAGGGTTACGGAATGTCAGTTGATTGGTGGTCTCTTGGTATACTACTCTTTGAAATGAGTGCTGGCCATCCACCGTTCTTTGCTTCAGACCCTATGAGGATTTACGAGAAAATTGTTTCTGGAAAGTATCGGTGTCCGACTCATTTCTCTATCGAGTTGAAAGATTTAATTGGACACATACTGCAAGTAGATGTGACACGACGTTACGGTAACCTTAAAGATGGAGTACTGGATTTTAAAAATCATAAGTGGTTCAGAGAGATTGATTGGGATAATCTATTAAATAGTCGTATCCATCCACCTTTCATTCCAAAAATTCGATCTCCTGGAGACACGACCAACTTTGATACGTTCGATGAAGAAAAAATTAAAGAGAGCCCTATATGCTTATTCGAAGATGAATTTGCGGATTTTTAATTCTTGTATCGCCTTTGTTGGAATGTTATTAAGTTTTCATTTAAGTAACACAAAAACTAAGTTTAAGTATGAAACATTTAAGTTTAACGTTTTTACTTTTATTGTAAGTACTGTGATGTGATTAAATGTTTCGTCCTGGTATTCAGCATTATAATAATATGGAAAATAATGTTTACAAAGAAGTATTTCAATGAATACTCAATGTGACTTATACCAAAGTTATATGTCATAATAAAACATAAATTATTCAACAATAATGTTTGTTGTTTTAATAAAATTGCATTAGTTCAAGCAACCATAAATTGAGCTGCAAACCAACCGTACTGAAAGAAATATTTTTCTTTCCCAAGAAACTTTTTGGCAACGTAAAACATTATATTTTTGGCATTAAATAAAGCTCAGAATTTTCATGTTCCACATATTTATTTATAAAGAAAGAACTGAATAAATAAGTGCATTAAACTAATTCACAAATATCTTCATTAACAACATACATTTTAACGAAACGTAGCAAATATTTGGAAAGTAAATATTTAAAGCACACATGTTACAGAAATTGTATCTGCATACAACATACATAACTTTTGAAAGTTTTTTTTATTTTTAATTACCGATCGAATCCCTGAACAACAATTACTTTGTAGGCATGTTTTTTTATTGTGATTACTTCGATCAAATATACACTAGATACACAGTTCCCTGTAAAAGTTCTGTTAAAAAGTGGCACCGATGCATGACATGAGAAAAAGTAAACAAAAAGATCACATATTCCAAATATATTAACACAAATTCCACCTTATTCCTAGAGCTTAAAGTAGCTTTTCACATAATATTGTCTAAAGTTCTGCGACGTTTTGGAAGCAACGGTCGGTGCGTAACTGAAGGCGAAAGAGTGCTTAAAACACTCTTTTTTGGTGCCATTTTCTAAGCGCTCATGTTGTATCTAGTGTATATTTGATCGAAGTGTGATTACCAAAAGACGAATTAACACAGTAAGATTATGCATAATCAACATGGTGAAGTTTTAACTTACTATCAAATTTTTCAAACTATGACAATAGAGTATTTATATCATGGAAACTGATAAAAACGGTGTTTTCAGGTGTGTTCGAAATAATCATAATGTGTATAGACAATTTTACTAAAGCGAAATGATATATTCTACCTTTCCCACGAGAATCCTAAATAATATTCTCATCAAATGAAGTTTATTGTATTGTGAAAGTATTTATTTTTAAATGTATTATATTAAATATCACAAAAAATATGCACCTGCGTGATAAAACAAAATACGTGGTAAAAATTAACCCTACTGCGGTGACGGGTGGTGCAATATGTATTGTTAATTTAAATGCAAATTAATGTAAATTGCTCTCATGAAATATGAAATATTTTAATGCTCATTTTATTTTCAAACGTAAACTGCTCTAAACAGTTTTCGTGGAGTTTTAAATAATTAAATAATAAAAATGCCACAAAAACTATAGAAACGACAAAAACTGTTTTGCTGGTCCTGGTCCGTGTACAATATAGTTCATGCTAATATTAACATGACAACGTGTTTCTTTGTCCTTTAATATAATATGAGTACATATTTTTGCAACACATACAATTTATGGTCCGGAGCGTGTAAATATGAAATGCCAACAGTCCGCTCGGGACGTCATTCTTTAAAGCGGGTAAAAGTAGTGTCAATATTCTATGAACTAGTATCACACGAAGTGAAATAATTAAAGGTATTTATAGGTAATTTAGAATCTTAAGCTGCTGGTTTTTTGCATGAGTTATGGATATCTAATATCATCGACGATTTCTGCTTTCTAGTGACGTCAACATCAGGACAATTAGAACAATTCACAATAATAAAAAATTTAAAGCTTTATTTATTTAACATGTGTAAAACCTAAATAACTTTATTGAACCACGAAATAAAGTTATGTTAACAGTCCTTCTAATTTATAAAAAAATATTTGAATAATAAATTATTGTAATTGTATTATAAAATGAAGATAAAAAGGTTCTCAAAGGTCAATATATATGGGTCATAATTGATGTCGTCTCGACAGACGATAGATTTGAGGCACGTAACTGAAGCTCCCAAAATATATTCTGTGCCCAAATAAATTAGCTTAGCAATAAAGCGACCGATAATGAAAGGGTCTGGCCCGATTGTGTCGACAGTCGGTATATTTGCCACAATAAATGATAGTGGAACAAAAGCCTTTTTTCAAAGGCTTTCTTTGTTTTGCTGGCCATTACTTGATAAAAGCTAATTATTATTACTTGAGCAACACATATGGATGAATATTCCACGAACATACTTAATGGATGAATGATCAGAGCCATGAATAATCTTTGATATCATTCATTGTTGAAAGCTAATAATGCATTTGAAATATTCGGTAGTCATACACACGTTGTCTGTCATTTCCTGAGTAACAGTTATTCTAGTTTGTTCCCGGAATCAGTTAATCACCCTTATGACCGATTATCTGTTTGTAGTGTAGTGTATTGTATAAGCCCATATACGTCCCATTGCAGGCAACAGGCTTCCTCTAAATGTAGAGTACAATTGCGAGGGGTTAGGCCGTATATTTCACAACGCTGGCCTAGTATGGGTTAGCGGACTTTACATACTACACAAAACTTTACAAATTGTTATGGTATGCAGGTTTACTCACGATGTTTTCCTTCACCGTTATAATGCGTGGTGATTAACTGATCTACACACACATAACTCCGAAAATTCAAAGGTGTGCTCTAGAATTTGAAACCGCGACCACCGTGAATATGGCAGCCGCGTTCGATCTATTACCAACACGAAACAGTGAACATGATGTTACCAACAGGCCACCACACACATGCTTTGACTTGCTATGTACCTACTAGCTTTGGGTAATTATGTAGTTTTTAATTTCATGCACTAGATAATATTATACAATAGAAGAATTATTATAGCCTGCATACAGAAGCCATTCCTTAAATGATTTAGAGCAATCAGTAATTCATAATCGTCATCATTCTGAGCCAAAAGAAGTCGACTGTTGAACCTACTCGTCTTCCAACAACTTTCAAACGGACCTGTTGATCAATATTCACAATGTGTATAAAGTATTGATACCCTGGTTTTGGAGCTGTCCTGTCAGCTCCTAATCATAAAAACCTATAGAAAAGAATTATATAACAATTTCAATATTTCACTTTGTTATCTTTTAGGTACCTTAAAGAAAAAACAATATTCGTAGCCAGACAAACATAATCCCCCTTGCAAAACAAATATCCAAAGAAACTGAATATTAAACTACGCAAAAAGAGAAACTGTCTCAATGGAATTCAGTTTGTATTAGATTAATATCCACGAATATTATACAAAGTGTACAACACAATAAAGTTTTCTGTCATCTTGGAAGGAAATATTAAGTTGCGAGAATAATTTTACGTAACATCTCCATCTGCGGTTGTATTTAATAAATTACCTAAGCATCACGCTAACCACGGATGGAATAAATTAAACTAATGATTTAACGATATAATCTCAGACGCCGCTATGGAAAAACACTACGCGATTATAACCAACAATGTACTTATATA